>BSBN01000865.1:0-4800000 GCA_027924645.1 Cunninghamia lanceolata | reverse complement strand
ATTGAATATGTGTTCATCACTTAGTGGTGAATGATCTTCTTTAGTGTTGCAGATGTTACTAGGAGGAGCTCTTTGATCTTGTTACTATAGAAGGGTTCTTTTGCATTTGCAAGGGAACTATTTGAGGATGTGTAACATCTTGAAGTCATGGAGGATTCATGAAATCCTTGGCTGAGGTGTTGGTGGTGCTTGACAAGTGATGTTGGTTTAGAGTTTGGTTTGTTTCATATCATTTTCTTGAATTCTGCTTTTGAGTTTTGGCATGATACATTGCTCTTGAGATCATGGTTACATTCACCTAGAGCATGGAATCTCCTAAGGGGGATGGTAAGATCATGATGTCATGATAAGTTCTTGATTTAGATGATTAGAGCTTTGACAATGGTCTGGTGATTCTCTGTGTGTTGGGTGCATTGATCTTTTGCTTGATTACTTCATGTTGGTGCAGTGATGCATTTGGAGTTTAGCATGATATGATTATTTGCAGATGCCCATGGGTACATGGAGAATAAGGTGAGTCTATAATTCTCTTAAGATAAGAGAAGTGTTGTTGATGGTTACTCTTGATGAAGATTTCAGCAGAAAGTCTAAGAAGCCTACACCTTGGTTGGACATGAGTTCAACAGAGACCTATGAGGAGATTGCTCTTGCAGGAGTCATGATGGCTTGTATATCTTGGAAGAGAATTCTTATCCCCACTCATGGTCTACTCGGCAATTTATTACTTGAGAGGTATTGCCCATTGTTTCTCTCAGGTGTTTTATGTTTTTTTTCATAGACATGGATCTTGAACTACTGCTATATGGTTCTAGAGGATTCATTGTCAGAGATTGATAGCATGATTAATCTCCTTGTGCATTTGAGTTTAATATATCATTCATTGATGAGAATTGCTAGGAGATGGTTTTATGGGCTGATTTCTTGAAATGGGAAATGGATTATGATGCAGAGGCATCCACACTATAACCTTAACATACAGCATGGATGTCTGCAGCCCATCATCATCATCATCATCATCATCATGTTTTCCTTTATACTGTCAGCATCATCATGTTTACTGTCGCCGACTGATATCCTCCTGATGACAAGCCTTCACCCTTTCGCATGTCAACAGCATCATCATATTCGGCAGCATCATCATGTTCGGCAAGCGCGAACATCCTCCTGACGTCCACTGTTCATCTCACCGACAACTTCAACCTTCGCTATCTTCAACATCATGATGTTCAACATCATGTTGGTCAGCAGGATAAAGAACATCCGGTTCCTCCCATTTATCCTGATGATGACAAACCTTAACTCCTCGCACCGTCCCCTCGATGCTTACGTCACCCTGATATCCTGATGACGTATATCCTGATGACGATGACGTCACATGTAGCTCCTCAATATCCTGCTGCTCCGAAATATCCTGATGACGTATATCCTGATGATGATGACGTCATATCCTGCTATAGGCCAAACTTAGCTTTTTCAGCCCGCGATCAACCCGATCTTCGACCTGATGCCGATACGCTCCTCCTCGGCACCTCTTGATGATGATCACCCCGACGCACTTTCACTTTATGCAACCAATCGCATCATGCTCTTCTCCACTTATCCGGATGACGATGCCCGAAGCGACTGCAGGATAGTCGCAGAAATATCCTGATGATGTCGTTTTGACAAACTTTCAGCCTTAGCGGATTTTCCCTGTTCTGATCCGTCGGACCTCCTGGGATGACTCGATCCACTTCCAGGTTGATCTTCCACACTTTAACAGCTAACTCGACCTAGCACATACCCATGCTAGGGTCCTCAACATCTCGCGATGGCGATCCTACACACCTGCATGCAAACAAACAAACTACAACCTAACCTACTGTACATCGCCATTCCACTGATTCGACGAATCAACCGGTGGAATGGATCAGTAAATCCATGAAACCACCAAACCAGCAAATCGATCAAGCAATGGAATTCAACAGAGGATGAACAATAACAGGATCTCTTTATTGATTTCAACAGATGCTATTACAATACTCTGTCTCTCTCTCGCAAAGTCTGATCGATGATCTCTACAATATCAACCGATCCTCATGCTTAAATAGATTTTCCTGCGAGTACTACTGACCCGACTCCAAGCGGCTAGGAAATCTCTCTAGGCGGCTGGGAGATCCAACCGGTCCTACAACATGACAGCTGTTCTAACAAACTAACTAAAAATAGAAAAGCATGATCAGCATGACCTTAGCATGGTCAGCATGATCTTATTACAAGCATTTGGTCTTATCAGACCTTCTTGAAAACATAAACAAGACTCAAACTAACTAACTGCCTCATGAAGGCCAGCTGTCAGAGGCATCCACACTATAACCTTAACATACAGCATGGATGTCTGCAGCCCATCATCATCATCATCATCATCATCATATTTGACTTAACACTGTCAGCATGACCTTATTACATGCATTTGGTCTTATCAGACCTTCTTGAAAACATAAACAAGACTCAAACTAACTAACTGCCTCATGAAGGCCAGCTGTCAGGTAGGTGCTCCTGCACCATACTCCCCAACAGAAAAGAACTCATGTCCCATGAGTTTAGTATGTGGAAGTCCTCCACCTTTACACTTTGCCTTAGCAATATGCTGATCTGTTCCAGCTTTGTCCTCTGCTGTCTCTTGGCTGTTCCAAGACTTCTGAACTGTAACTTGCTTTTTGGCAAGTAAATCCTCATGCCTGTCAATGTAGGCCTTTCTCTCACATACCCTGTGTTTGCCAGGTTGTCTAACCAGAACCTCTATCTGAACTGCCTCTTGAACTTCTGAAATGTTCAATCCTGTCTTCCTTTCAACTCTTATAGGACAAATAATAGTCCCAACTATGACAACATCCTTGTCATTCCTCTCAACTGGTTGCTGTGTGCAAACCTGTTTCTGCACCTGCGGCTGACCTCTGTCAGTCAAAACTAAAACTTTCTTCAACCTGTTGTCCTTAACAACTCCTTGTCCTGCAGTGTCCTTAACTGCCTTTATGCCTGCTCCTCTAGGCATCTGCACAAACTCCTTCTTTCCCATTAAAATGATTTTGGCTGCCCCCTGTGCTGCAGCATCTGCCTGTAATGGCATCAACTTCATAGTCTTCCCATCTTTCTTGATGGTATAGGTATTAGCATACCCATCATACAGTACCCTTCTATCAAATTGCCATGGTCTACCCAACAGTAGGTGACAACATTCCATGGGCAAAATATCACACAAAACTCTATCATGATATGCTCCAATCTGAAAATCCACATATGCCTGTTCAGAGACAAAAAGTGATTGGCTATCACTCACCCAAGATGCCTTGTAAGGGTACTGATGTGGAATCCTTTCCAAATTCAGTTTATCCACCATTTCCTGAGATACCATGTTGTCTGTTGAACCAGTATCAATGACAACCTTACATACTTTACCTTTGCTCTTGCATATGGTCTTGAAAAGAGCTCTTCTTTGCATCATGTCCTTTGATGCCTGCAAACTAATTCTCCTTAGCATCAATGATTCTCCCTCCTCAGGATATGCATAATAATTAGGCTCCTTATTCTTTTGATTAGCGTTTGAACTCTGCACACTTTGCTCTGCTTTCTCTTCTTGTACAAGTTGTACTCTCTTGTCATTTGTTCTATCATTTCTGGATGATGAACCTTTATTTTCTGGACATGTGAAAGATGGATGACCAAACTCACCACAGGTGTAACATTTGCCTGAAAATGTAGTAGAACCTCTACCACCTCCAAATCTTCCTCTATTACCTTTCCATCCACCTCTGAAATCAGACTGTTCATGTCCTTTACCAGTGTCTTCTTGACCCTCATTGGTTTGCTTTTGTGTAGGGGCTGCTCCTCTTCCCCTCATATTGTTTCCTCTTCCTCTCATGGACTTATCTTGAGTCCTATTCATCTTTTCTTCAATCCTGATTGCCATTTGGTAACAATCCTCCACATTCTTAGGGTTAGCTAAAACTAACTCATCCTGTATGTTCAACCTCAAACCAGCCAAGTACCTAGCCACCTTTTCTACCTCATTCTCATGATGACCAGATCTCATACTCAGCTTATAAAACTCCTCAGTATATGCCTTCACATCCCTTTCCTTCTGCCTCAAAAATTGCAGCTTCTTAAACATCTGAATTTCATAATCCCTTGGCAAGAATTTACCTTTGATCCTTGCTACCATCTTATCCCATGAAGTGATCTTTGACTTCCCTTGTTTCCTTCTGTTAGATTGTACATAATCCCACCATACCAAAGCATGACCTCCTAACTTGGTCTTTGCAATCTTTACCTTTTGATCCTCAGCAACATCTTCACATTCAAAGTGATTATCAAGTGCAGCAATCCAATCCAGCAACTCATCTTCATTCAAACTTCCAGTATACTTGGAAACATCAACCTTTACCTTAGGTTTATCACTCTGCACTGCCTTTAACAGTTTTGCCAATCTCTGGTCTTCAGCATCCAGATCTTCAGCTACCTCTTCATACTCTTCTACAGCATTTTCATCTTCTTCAGACTCACTGTCTGCCACTTCCCTCTTTTTGTTCTTTTCCAGGGCTGCAAGCCTGGCTTGAAGTGCTTCAGCAAGCTCCTTCATCTTCCTCATCTCTCTAGCATGTTTTTCCTTCATCTCCTGCAATTCCCTTGCAGTACCACTACCTTTAGGAGGCATTTTGTCAACCCCTCAATCAACACACAACACACAATCAACACTACCTCTGCCCTTTCGGTGACAGAATCAACACACAACAGCCCAGACCTTTTGCTGAGCTCTGATACCACTATGATGCAGAGGCATCCACACTATAACCTTAACATACAGCATGGATGTCTGCAGCCCATCATCATCATCATCATCATCATCATATTTGACTTAACACTGTCAGCATGACCTTATTACATGCATTTGGTCTTATCAGACCTTCTTGAAAACATAAACAAGACTCAAACTAACTAACTGCCTCATGAAGGCCAGCTGTCAGGTAGGTGCTCCTGCACCAGATTAGTTTGATCTTCTTTGGTTTGAGAGGCTTACATCCATGTTGGTTGCATGATTATATATGTTGAATTTGATCTCTTGAGATTGAATGTCTGTTTGGGTGTTGTTATGTTGTTCTCTTTGGGGTGTTTTGAAGGAGATCATACTTGACACAGTTCTCATTCAGAGGTGTATGTAGAAGGATTGTCTATAGGTATATGATGTGTAGAGTTACTCTCTATAGTCTTGGTTATCTTCCTAGATGGTTTGTTTCACACTACATTGGTTTGAGGTTTGGTTGGAGCTGAGGTGATCACTAGTTTGTGGTCATGTGTTTTCACTTATGTTCTTGAGTGATGACATGGAGGTTTTGTTATCTCTTTCCTTTTTTGGGTGGGGAGAACTTAGGAGAGTACTGGACTGGTGGTGAGGAGTTGTTATTTGTTTACAAATTTTGCATATCATGGTGGATGTTTCCTTGGTACTAGATGATGTTTACACTTTCTATGTGATGCCATTGGTGGACTTTGTATGCCATGATCTTTTTCAAATCTGCATTACCCAGGCAGTGGGAGTTCTTGGATGTGTTTGGTCTTCTTCGACTGGTTGACACATGGAGCTTGTATTTGCAGTTAATGGGTGTATATGTAGGTGGCATGAGTCTGCTGATGTTAATACCTTCAAGGTATGAGTGATTGGATGTTTTAGCACTGGCTGTGTGTGCTATTTTTAGTCACGTGGGTTTTGTTCAGTTGGATGGGTGCAATCAGTTTTTTGATTGTTGTTCTAGCTGATGTTCTATCTATTGATAACTGAGAGGGGGGGTGAATCAGTTATCTTAATTATTTGACTTTTTTTTCTTCTTTAACAATTAGAGCAATATCAAATCATATCAGCATGCACAACAATGAAAGCAGGAATAAACTCAACACACATGACACAATATTTTTGATGTGAAAAACCCTGTTAAGGGAAAAAACAATGGGGTGATTAACCCAAGATTGTATTCTCTGTTAAAAGAATAAGGTAGTACAAAATGGCACTTGCCAATTAGGGCTCACTGCCTAAGCACACTGCTCACAAGAGACTCACTACCTACAATAGATTATAGAAGTAAACTAGATACTTGAACTAATGAGAAGCATCCACATGTGCTTAGGTTCAGCTCCGGTTAAGCTCAATACACTAATCTACTGCACTTCATGCTTCCTCTGCCTTAGTGTTGTTGTTCTGTCACATACTGGACCTTTATTGTAGCTTCCACACTATTCTCTACTTTTCTTGGCACAACACATTATACAACTACTTCTTTGCATCCAAATCCATCTAGTATATATATCCACACCAATGATTTCAACACCTTTCTAGTTGGCATCCGGAATAGTCAATATTTTCCCAAACTCTGATTTGTCGGCTGAATCCTTGCCTATCAAGTGATACGTATCAAGGAGATGCTTATAGAATTCATCAAACATGTTGGCCAACCATGGATGATTCCTCAAGAGACTTGATCACCATCAATAACTCATCCATAAAAAGGTCTGATGCTCTGCCAGTCAGTTCTTCCTTAGTCTACTTTGCCAAACAGGAACCCAACACTTAGGTGTTCATATCTTTCCACTCTTTCATCATCAGAGGCTAAATCTTTGGAATATATTAGTGAAGATACTCCACTTTATTTCCCCAAGTCCGTGCTTTACTAAGATACTTCATCTGAGAGATTCGGACCTGACTGTCAGACCTTGCTACATACTCTATTCTTACTTACCGGACCAAGATACACTTCAGTCTGTCTTCCAGTATGATCATATCATGTCCTGCAGATGTGTGGGATGAACTTTGTTGCCATCAATGTCAACACTCATGAAGCTACACTATGTCTCTTGCCAACAATCTCCCCCTTTAGCATTGATGGCAACACTTAGTGAAAAAGGACTAAGTGTCACACTACACTCCCCCTTAGCTGATGCTATGTTCTAATGTACACTTTACCGGAGCTCCCCCTTAGTTGGATTCCACATTTTTCACTGTTCCTCACTCCCCCTTTGACATCAATGGAAAAGAGCAGGGTCTGCACACCAAAAATCCCAAAAACCAACTATACTTAACCATATAAGAGTATATACATATTATACTTACATATATTGAAGAATGTCTGCAAAAGTTGTCTTCAACTGGACAAATTTTGTTGCCCAACTTTGCTTCATTCTATCCAAGATTGAGATGTGACCACTTAATAGAAATGTAAAAGCCTCTGCCCTCTTCAGATCTGTCAGATCATTGGTCCGGGTTGTGGTCTGAGCATCAGTTAGAGCCTCATGCATGGCCTCTAACTTAGGGATAATTATCCCTCTGAGTTCACTTAACCTGTTTATTCTATTTTTCTTCTCCTTCTCAAGCTTCTTTATTTCATTTAAGACTGCAATAGTTTGGCACTCTTGTTTTATTATGGAGGAGGTGAGAGAATCAAAATTTTGAGATATACTTGACATTTTATCCTGTTGCTCTTTCATTTTCTTCTTAATATCCTTTGTTACCTTGGACCAGGTTAGACAAAATTTATACATTTCTCCACCATCTTTGAGAGCATTTCCTAAGCTCTTTATCCCAATATCCATAACTCTCATATCATTTGTTATTAATCCTTGTACTTTAGAGAGTCTCTTTTCCAAAAACTCTTTTCGGACGTTTTCTTCTGCTGACTTTTCTAAGGAATCACAATGTGTATGAATAGAATTTACAAGAGACTTTAGATTATCGGATGTGGAGGCCGAAGGATCCTTTTGAAAGGATGGCATGATCTTCTCTAATACACCGGATGCAGTTTCTATGAGCTCACAGTCTTCCATGTGAGACTTCAGAAGTTGTTCTTTTGCCTTTGCTTGAGTAAAGGATGCTAGCTTCATGGTTTGAACCAGGGAGAGGGAATCAAAATTGAATGGACCTTGAAGCAATTCTAGTTCATCAAATTCCATCATCTCTTTGGTAAAGAATTCTTCGACAGTTTCTACAGTGTCTCTTGCCAGAGACATAGTCTTCTTCCCTTCTGCAGTCTCAGAACTATCTCCTAGAGTCTTCTCTATTTGGTCTTTTTCTTTTTCCTTTACTACTTCTTCTTGACTAGTTTTCTCCTCTGATCTTTCTTCTCCTTTAGATCCAGAGTCTGCAGGGGAAACTAGAGGAGAGATGTTTGCTTCTTTATGGACTTCCTCTTCCGGAGCAGAGTAATCCGGGTCCTTAGTTTTCTCCTCACCTATTTCTTTTGAAACTTCTGCATTTTTCTCAGTAGGATCTTCCTTTGATGTACTGAGTCCTTCATCATCCATGACAGAGGGTTCATCACCTAAGTCCTCTATAATAGGAATATTGAATCTTTTATAGGCATTGCGGAGGATCTCTTATGTTTCTTTTGCCACTTTGTCAGTATCTCCAAGCATAAGCTAATTCATTCTAGCTTTGCTCTGAAACTCATCCTTGCAATCTTTGAAGATCATATTCATTTGTTTCTAAGTGATTGAAGGATAGAGATTAATAGCTATCTATTCTTGGATCTCAAGATCCTTTGCCTTAGCATTGTTCTTCCTTATTTCTAGTTCCTTTTCTAGGCTCTTAGGAATTAGAGATATGATTTCAATAAATGCTTTATTATAGATATTCAGATACCTGACTATAGCTTCTTGCAAGATCTTTTGGTCAGGTTCATTATAATCATCATAGAATTCAATCATTGGTTTTAGGTTCCCATCCATAGTGACTGATTTGACTATGTCATCAATGGATAGAGTGAGCCTTTCAACAAACTCTTCTGCCTCTACTTCCCCAGATTTCTTCTTCTTCTTCTTCATTTGCTTGATCTCCTCATTAGATTATGTCTTTTCATCATCCTTCTGACTGATATAAGACCTTGTGGCCTTTGTCTTAGTTCTCTTTTCTCCCTTTTCAGATGTCCTGACTTCTGGTTTTGATGCTTTCTGGCTCTTAGAGCTGGTAGGTGTAGAGCTCTTAGAGGATCTAGTCTGGGAGGGGGCTTCTACTGGAGCACTTTCTTTTTCTACTTCTTCCTTTTCTTTATCTACCCTTTCCATCTTCTCTCTGTTTGCATCGAGTGCATCTTTTGAAATGACATACCTTTTGGCAACATTCTCTACTTCTTTTCTCACTTTTTTCTTCATCTCCGGTTGTCTAAGCTCCACATGAATCTTTACACTCAACTCTTCAAAGGTTCCAAACCTTTCTACCTTAGGGTCCTTGGGCTGACTCAAAAGATGTTGAATGTGCAACTCTAGGATTTTCTCATCAGCCTCATATCCCATTGGCATGATCCATACTATTCTTGGTTCCACTGCCTCCATTAGGCATTGATCAATATCCACCATGAAGCATACTATATCTTTGTATTTTTCTACTAGAGATTGGGGGATTCTCTCTCTGGCTTGCATCATATTCTAAAAGTTCTTGAAGTAGCCTCAAAGTGTTGTGTTTTGTGCCTTGGCATCACCAAGTCCATGCAAATAATCCCTGATTTGTATGGCTACTGGTCTATCATTTTGCTACATCCATCCACTAGATCTGGGTAGCTCATTCATGTAATAGAAGAATAAATAGATTATTAAGCCACCATATTTGAAGGAGTTCTTCTTGTCCTTCTTTATCTTCTACAGATTCTCCAAAAGTTGGTTCAAAAGGAGCTCACAGAGATCATAGTCAGCATTCTTCCTTAACATTTCATAAGCAGTGTAAATTCCTATTCCGAAAATAGAGTTCTCTCTGCTGGAGTGATAAATCTTGTAACCAAGTATCATGGCGGCAAACTTGATGTTTGGATCTGTGATATCCTCAATAGTCATTGCTCTTTTATCAAATTTGGATCCTGTTGCTTCACTCACTGTCTAATTCTTGATGGATTTGAGAGCAGGTAACTCACTGGATGAGTGCAATCTGGTAACTACCTTAATGGCATCCTTGGTTATCTTGAATTGTCTCATCAACCATATAAAGTTATCATGCATTCTACTCAGAATATACTAGACACATTCATCTTCTACAAAATAGGGGAAATAAATGCGCTGTTTGAAATGCTTGTCCCGGATGGCTTTGTATTGAGGTTTGAGTTCAAAGGAATCATCTATTAATTGTTTCTGATAGATATCCATTAGTTTGGAGTCCCCAAATTCCTCAATGTTTGCATGAATATATGCCCTTACATCTTCTACATGCAAAACCCCATGTGGAATGTTTGAAAAGGTGCCTAGGGGATCAACTTCTAGGTATTTGTATGGATGTTTCTTGAATTTAGGATGCGGTCTATCAATGATCTTCACAACATTTGGAGTAGCCATCTTTGAAAAGATTTAGAGAGAGATTTAAAGAATGGAGAATACCTTTTATGCTATTAGGGTTCACGAAATGAGCTAAAAAGATCGTTGGTTGACTTAATTTATGCGGTTGATCCTTGAGAGAAATGAAGCAGACTTGTTTACGGGGGCTCTTCTTATCTTTTTCACTAATGCAAATGTGCAAATGATGAGAAAATGAACCCTTTTATCTCTGAGCAAACCCTAATTCCACATTGCAATAAATGCGCAACTTAAGTCATTCTAGTTGCCTTGTTCTCCTTGTTATGAGAAAGATCTTTTTCGGATCACTGAGATATGCATAGAGTTATTCTCAGTGATTAATGACAATCTATCTTTCTTTCCCCAAATACTTGATCTATCCACAGATCAAGATACCTCAAATTTGAATCATACCAGATCTAACTATGAAAATCCTGTTCTTACCAGATGACTGTTAAACCAGATTAATCAAAGATGATTAACCTCTTCAAATTCCTTGTGGATCTTTCATATCTTTCCCAAAGGTTATTTAGATGTTTCTCTGAGAGTCCTTTTTGTCCACAACCTTCCATGTGCCAATTTCAGGCACCAATTGACTAGCTGAGGGAAGATATTTTCTTTTGTGACTCCCCCTAAGCCAGAGGTCATCTATTTAGTTGTCGGAAGGAATATTAGCACCAGATTCTGGTGTGGATCCATCCTCAACATTTTATGTACTCCTCTTCACCCAAATCTTGTTCATCTCTCTTTGAATTTCATCCGCATTCACTTTTCCTTTTCCTTTGTCTTGGTTTTGATTATGATGTACTGGACCCTTTTTATCTTGATTCTTACTTCTGCAGAATTTGGCAATATGACCAGATCTATTGCAATTGTAGCAAACAACATTTCTTTACATATTTGACTGATATCCCTTTGATCTACATTGATTAGCCATATGGCCCATTCTATTGCATGCCAAGCATCTACCATTGAATGAATTGTTCATTTGCATATTTCTACACTCATGAGATTTGTGACCATACCTTTTACAATTAAAACACTGTCTGGAGAAGGATGAATTAGTCTAATTCATTCTTTTTCTGCACTAATTTGCTTTATGACCAAAGTTATTTCAATTGTGGCAGTATCCATTGAAGGATGGATATCTTTGAGCATTAGGTTGCCTTACTAGAGGTCTTCTAGGCCTGTTCCTTAGATTTCTTGATCCAGAGTTTTTAGACTGGATCCAGAGCATTCACCTTTCTCATACCCCAAGCCTTGCTTGTCATCTACCCTCTTTTGGCTTTGAAGAAGAACTTCAAGTTGAGCAGAGCTTATCTTGAATTTCTCTTTGTATTCATTTGCTGTTTGAAGATCCCTCTTAAGAGTGTCAATCTGATTCTCAAGTTGTTCTTCATTATCTCTTGCTTCTTCAAGATCAAATTCTAGATGCCTAATTATTCTATCCATTTTATGGCAGTCTTCTAACTTTTCTTTGAGAGTTTGTCTTAGATCATCTTCAGTTTTTCTTTTCTCTTCAATTTCTCGGGTGAATTTCATAACCCCTTATTCCATTTCATGTCTTACCATAATGACTTCTTTTGATAGCTTCTCACATAACTTGGTTTTCTCTTTCAGATCTTCATCAGTATTATTGTCTTCATTTTGACTTACTAGTTGTTGAAGAAGTTCCTTTCTCTTTTTCATAGATATACTCAGTTTCTCTTTTAGTTCATTTATGAAATCATCAGCCTGTTTGAGTCTTTCCTTCAAGTTATTGACTTCGGAGTGAGATTGTTCAAGATCATCCATAGCATACTGAAGTTGTTCCCTCATACCATATATATCCATTGAGATTCCCAGATCTTCCTCAAGTTGTTAGGCTCTGTTTGGAGGAACTTGGCTCTAATACCAATTGTTGATAACTGAGAGGGGGGGTGAATTAGTTATCTTAATTATTTGACTTTCTTTTCTTCTTTAACAATTAGAGCAATATCAAATCATATCAGCATGCACAACAATGAAAGCAAGAATAAACTCAACACACATGACACAATATTTTTGACATGGAAAACCTTGTTAAGGGAAAAAACCACGGGGTGATTAACCCAAGATTGTATTCTTTGTTAAAAGAATAAGGTAGTACAAAATGGCACTTGCTAATTAGGGCTCACTGCCCGAGCACACTACTCACAAGAGGCTCACTGCCTACAATAGATTATAGAAGTAAACTAGATACTTGAACAGATGAGAAGCATCCACATGTGCTTAGGTTCAACTCTGGTTAAGCTCAATACACTGATCTACTGCACTTCATTCTTCCTCTGCCTTAGTGTTGCTATTCTGTCACATACCGGACCTTTATTGCAGCTTCCACACTATTCTCTACTTTTCTTCACACAACACATTATACAACTACTTCTTCACATCCAAATCCATCTAGTATATATAGCCGCACCAATGATTTCAACACCTTTCTAGTCGACATCCGGAATAGTCAATATTTTCCCAAACTCTGATCTGTTGGTTGAATCCTTGCCTATCAAGTGATGTGTATCAAGGAGATGCTTATAGAAGTCATCAAACATGTCGGCCAGCCATGGACGATTCCTCAAGAGACTTGATCACCATCAATAACTCATCCAGAAAAAGGTCTGATGCTCTACCGATCAGTTCTTCCTTAGTCTACTTTGCCAAACAGGAACCCAACACTTAGGTGTTCATATCTTTCCACTCTTACATCACTGGAGGCTAAATCTCTGGAATATATTAGTCAAGATACTCCTCTTGATTTCCCCAAGTCTGTGCTTTACTGAGATTCTTCCTCTGAGAGATCCAGACCTGACTGTCAGACCTTGCTACATACTTTGTTGTTGCTTACCGGACCAAGATACACTTCAATCTGTCTTTCGATATGATCATATCATGTCCTGCGGATGTGTGGGATGAACTTTGTTGCCATCAATGACAACACTCATGAAGCTACACTATGTCTCTTGCCAACACTATCTTGTTTTTGGAGGATGACTTCATGGTTGTGTTTAGGATGAAGCTTTGAAGTTGATAATATTGAGCTTCTATGTAGCTTGTGAGTACTGTGGAGTGGAGGTAGTATTAACTTTGGTTCTATGACTTGGAGCATTGATGGTTTCCTATAATTCCTTCGTCAAGTGGGAGAATGTTTAGTACTTGTGACTTAGATTATAGGCATCGGCAAGAGTTGACCTTTGTCTTAGCGATCGGCTAGAGTCTCAGAGATCATATGAAAGTAGTGGGTTATCCTTTTGTATTAGCAAAACATGATCTGTCAATGTGATTTGAGAGACTATCATCAATGGTGTGTGTTACTCTGATGGTGGTTGGTGTTGGTGTGAGTTATTCTGATAGAGAAAGGTCATCGGTATGATAATCACTATCAGGCTTGGCTAAAGTTCTTACTCTGATCACTTGTGTTACACTAATGGTAGCAAGGTTCTATTGGATCGGTGGGACTTATTATTATCGGAATAGCTTAGGAGACTACTTCTGATGTGCTGGGTCTTACCAATGAAGGGCTAGTGGTTTACTCTATCAGAGTGACTATCACTATCAGAATGGTCTTGGGTTTCTTCTCCGATGTGTATTGGTCACTCTGACGAAGGATGAACGCTTGGGTATCGGTGGGATAAGGAACCATCGGTGTGGATGGTGAGTGGTCTCCGATGGTTTGGGCTATTCTGATGAGCTTAGACTGGCATCGTCGGCAACAAAATTGCCAACGATAGTCTTACTGAGTGTTCGTGTATATAAATTGGATAGCGGCCCTCGACTGGTGCATGTGGGATAATTAGATCTCATGAATATGAACAATCATGGAAATGGTTATGAGCTGGGATGCTGGGAATTGGTTGGTGTCTTGATGGTAACTGTTACTCCATGATGTGGTAGAAGAACAGAAAAGAACATGTTGTATTGGAAAAGCATACGGAATACATTTATCTTTTGTAACTGTTCAATCCATTATGGTACTCAAACTAATTATTCTCTTCTGTAATGTGACATGTTAAATGCATTGGAATAGAGGAGTGTGATAGGTGAGTGAGAATAGAGTTCAGGTGCAGGGTGATGTCCTGTACTATATGCTATTTGTTGCATGATAACAGTATGAAGGACTAACGCGAGTGCTGTAGAACTTTGTGCAGGGTTATGCTGTCAGTTATTCTTCCAGACGAGCAAGATGTAAATCTCCATGAAAGGCTTAGTGCCAGATTTGTATTATAACTATAATTTTTGTTGCTGAATAATACAATGATGATCTGGGCTTTTGGAGTGTGGGGTTTTTTACCTGTAACAGTTTTCCCCACGTATATCTGTGTCTTCTGTTCTATCTTTTGAGTTAACGTTTCTATTGTTGAAATTAGATCTTGTTGCTTGTATTTCCTCTAAGGGTTAATGTTGGAAATAAACTATGTCTATTTCTGCTTTGTGGCATAGTTGAGCTTGTTTTTGAGGCAATTGAAAAGAATTTAAATCTATCGAAGACACCACTGTTCTTAGAAATACGTTTTGAGATCCTCTCATTTCCTTATAGATGAACAGTGAAAACACATGTGAATCCCATCATTGTAAATTGATGCTATATTTGGAGGGTCATGTGACTCTATTTTGTCTTTATTATGTCTTGAAAATTAACTTTTCCTAATGTATTACTTAATGGGCATTCAAAATGTCCAGATTTAATGTATTTGGGAGTTGTATTTTGTCCTTTTCCTATAGGACAAATGATAATCTAAAAATGCAATCTAGCTTCTGTAATGCATTAAATGCTATGTAATCTAGGCTGTCAGTGTTGAGATAATCTCCACCATCCATTCAAAAACTTAGTATGGTACCTCTCCTATATAAAGGGCCATTGTTTCTCTCATTATAACAATCTTGATAGTGAATTGTTGACACTCTATCAAATTTCTGATTAATACAAAAGCAAGTTGCTGCAGTTTCTTCTAGGAATTTGTTTCTTTGTGTCATCAATTTGGTTTCATGGTTCACATCTTGATCTGCTAATTAGTTTATCATGCTTTGTGATATTAATGATTTATTGAAGGTATTTGATAAATGTTCTAAGTCCATACTATTAGTTACTTGCTGAATGTAAGTGGTTGTGCATAGTTAGCCTGGGCTTTTATTTTGTGCTAAGTTCAATTACATTACATCAGTTAAATCATGCCATCAATTAGGTATTTGCTATATGTGTGTAATCTAAACAGCTTAAGACTCCATAGAAGATAGCATCATTTTATGCAATGCTATAGCAATCGGTTAGCTTGGTAACACAGAAAGTGGTTTAATTTAAGAACATGTGTCTACCATCAATGAGTTTTTGCATTGTGAATGTCACTTAGGACCCCACTCTAAACCCTTACCCTTTTGCACTTTCCTTATAACAAATTGTTAGATTTAGGTTTCAAGCAACATTCATATTGTTCATCAGCTGAAAATATAACAGGGTTTTATGTATTTCCATTGATATTACCTTTATAAAACCTATATTCATATGTAAGACCCCTTGTCAGCACAGTTAAACATACCAACTGCTCAGTCATTCCTGTAAGCTAAGACCTAGTTGTATTATCCTTGGGGTAGTCCTATATTGGATAGGATACCTTTTTCAAGAGAGGTGATATACTTGTATTTCACCTACATTGTTGTGTGCTAAAACCACCATCAATAAGATATACCATCACTTCATATCCCACTAAAAATTCTTTGTGTCTTCTCTTCTTAGCTTCTTGCTTCTTATACTTACTTTTCATCTCCTCTGAATGCTTCTTAACCTAATTATGCACTATCTCCATGTGTCCTACAAATTCTTCTTTTGCACTCCTCTTGTCCTCCATGCTGATATCCCTCAACTCTACTACTCCTCTAGGGCTAGTTCCTATCACAATCTCAAATGGTGTCTTTCCTATACTCCGATTCAGTGAATTATTATATGCAAACTCTGGTTGTGATAGAATCAAATCCCAATTTTATGCCTTCTCTCCAACCAAACATCTCAACAAGTTACCCAAACTCCTATTTACTACCTCTATCTATCTATCAGTTTATGGATGAAATGTTGAAGTAAACTTCAAATTTGTCTTTATCTTCTTCCAAAGTGTCTTCCAAAAGTATCCAAGAAATCTTGTATCTCTATCTAAAATTATGCTCTTAGGTAATCCATGCAATCTCACAATCTCCTTGAAAAATATATCAGCCACATGAACTACATCAATTGTCTTCCTACAAGGTATGAAATGTGGCATCTTTGAAAATCTGTCCACCACTACAAATATAGAATCATGTTCTCTTTGTGTCTTCAATAATCCCAATATGAAATCCATGCATATGTCTTCCCAAGGTCTCTCCAGTACTGTCAATGATTTGTACAATCCAGTATTCTGACTACTTCCTTTTGTAAATTGACATACTCTACAAATTTACACAAACTTCCTAACATCCTTATATATCTAAGGCCAAAAGTAATTTTCACTTACCAAAGCCACTATCTTATCAATACCAAAATATCCTTCCAATCCACCATTGTGCTTCTCCTTGATTAAATTGTCTCATTGAACTCCTATGGATACACAACCGATTTCCTTTGAACAACATATCTTCCTGAATGAAATAATCAAACCACTTACTCCTATCTATCACAATAGGTTCCCTATATGCTTTACAAGGTTATGCAAAATCAAGATCTCCCTCATACATGTTCTTCAATTCCTCAAATCCTAACACTTCAACTCTCATCTTTGTCAACAAATTCCTTCTTCTACTCAATGCATATGCAACTTTGTTTGATTTTCCACTCCTATGCTTCAATACAAAAGTTTAACTCTGCATGAACTCTACCCATTTCATATGAATTTGATTCAACTTTCCTGACTATTCAAATATTGCAAAGCTTGATGATTTGTATACAACACAAATTATTTAGGCAACAAATAATGTCTCCACTTCTTCAAGGCTTGAATTATGGCATAGAACTCCTGATCATAAATTGAATATCTTCTTCTTGCATCATTCAACTTCTCACTGAAATATGCTATAGATCTACCTTCTTGACTTAACACTACTCCTATTGCATTTCCACTTGCATCACAATCTACTTGAAATACTTTATTGAAATTTGGTAATGCCAACATAAGTTCCTTAGTCACTTTCTATTTCAACAATTCAAAACTTTTATCTACTCCTGATGTCCACTTAAAGTCCTTTCTGTCACCTCTATTTGTCTCTATCATAGGGTTACATACTAAACTAAATTTTTTGATGAACTTCCAGTAGAAACTAGATAATCCATGAAATGATCTGACTTCTCCAATGCTCCTAGGTGTAGGCCATTCAACAATTGCTCTAACTTTCATAGGATCCATCTTCAATCCTTCTGTAGAAATCACAAATCCCAAGTATACCAATTATTTCTTCATGAAACTACAATTCTTGATGTTTATCAACAATTTCTCTTCTCTTAACCTCTACAATACTTGTCTCAGGTGCCACAAATGTTCTTCATTTGTCTTACTAAAAATCATAATATCATCCAAATATATAATAACAAACTAACCCAAGAATTTCTTCAAAACTTCATTAATCAATCTCATGAAAGTACTCAGTGCATTAGTCAATCTAAAAGACATTTCTAACCACTCATACAATCCTTCATTTGTCTTAAAAGCAATCTTCCATTTATCTCCTTCTCTGATTCTGATATGATGGTATTCACTCTTCAATCTATCTTTGTACAATATTTTGCTCCACTCAAACAATCCATAATATCATACATCCTAGGAAATGGAAATCTATACTTAACTATGATCTTGTTGATTGCTCTAGAGTCTATACACATTCTCCATTCTCCATCCTTCTTTGGTGCTAGCACTACAGGTACCACACAAGGGCTCAAGATTTCTCTGATCAAACCTTTCCTCAACAATTCTTGTATCTATCTATTCAATTCTTCATTCTCTGCCAGTGTCATTCTATGTGCTGCTTTGTTAGGCAAACTAGCTCCAAGTATAAGATCCATGTGATGACTGATACTCCTGATCAGTGGTAATGCTTCAGGTACATTATTTGATATGATGTCTTCATAGTCTTTCAACAATTTAGTTATCTCCTCCAATTGTGATTCTTCAGTCTCTGTCTTTAGGTTTTCAGGCTTCTTAGGAATCAAAGCATAACACATTTTCTCATGTCTCAAACCATCCAAAAATTTCCTTCCATCAATCAAACAGATTCTAGCATTTACACATACTTCACTCTTAGGATCATTTTCAAAAGGAATCGAAGTAATTCTCTTTCCATTTGATGTTATAGTGTAGGTTTTCTTTCTCCCATCATGTATATCTTTTCTATCATACTGCCATGGTCTACCCAACAATATATGACATACATCCATAGGCATAATATCACACAATATTTCATCACATGTGATAAGATCCAATATGAAATTTTATCAAACATTGTTCACTCACGAGTACCTTATGATCATCTTGAATCCATGCTATCTAATATGGCTTAGGGTGTTTCAATCTTTCCAACTTCAGCTTAGTCACCATCTCCTCTGAAACCAAATTAATTGAACTACCACTATCAATTACAACCTTACAACATTTACCTCCTAATTTGCATCTGGTCTAGAACAAACTTTTCCTTTGTGGTGGTTCCTCATTTGTCTTTTCTTGAAATAGTGCTCTCCTCATGACAAGTGATTCTCCTTTCTTAGGTTTACCAACTAAACTCGATTATCTAATAGGTTCTTCTTCTACATATGTTGTTCTTCCATTGTTCTATGTCTTCTTGCTTGTACTTCCTTGATGACATTCAAATGCTTAATGTCCTTTACCTCCACACTTAAAACAGGTTCCTTTGAATGTTCTCTTATCAAATCCTCTTCCATCTCTTCCATATCTTCACTCCAGTATGAATTAGGGTTTCGTCTATGGTAGAAAGTTCTATCATCTCTCTGGTATACATTGCTATCTCTGTCTTCCTTCTTGAATGTGTTATCTTGTCTGCTCTGCTCTGCAAATGATCTTTCTCCCCTAAAAAATGTTCTACCTCTCTAAAATTTACCTCCTCTACCTCTATATCTCTGCTCATACTTCTTGTTCAACTTTTCTATTGGATTCCGGACAAACAACTAAGAGGGGGGGTGAATCAGTTGTCCAAAACTTGCTTCTAATTTAAACACTTAAATCCTCTTTGTTATGTAATAGCATATCAATTAATCATTCATGAAAGCATAAAGCATAAACACTAGAGCAGATACACATCAACACATGAGACACCAAGATTTTGATGTGGAAAACCTGGTCAAGGGAAAAACCACGGGGTGATTAACCCAAGGATTATTCTCTGTTAGAAGAATAAGAAAAA
The DNA here is from genome assembly GCA_027924645.1 of Cunninghamia lanceolata. Lineage (NCBI taxonomy): Eukaryota > Viridiplantae > Streptophyta > Pinopsida > Cupressales > Cupressaceae > Cunninghamia > Cunninghamia lanceolata. The sequence continues at coordinate 4,780,278 of BSBN01000865.1, read as the reverse complement.
TAGATGGTACATGCCAATTAGGGCTCACTGCCTGAGCACACTGCTCACAAGAGGCACACTACCTACAAGAGACACACTGTCTACAAACTAACAAGTATTACAAACTTGAATTGGAGATTGACATCTTTACCATGCCTGGATCAGTTCCATTTAAGCTCAAAAACTCCTGCTCTACCTTTTGCACTTCTCTTCGCTACACCACACTTATCCACTCCAAGACTCACTTCAAAATGAATTAACAATCCCTTATTTATACAAGGCATCGACTTAGGAACAATCATCTAAGTCAGCAAACACCTATAAGATCATTTGCAACACATGTAACACATCTGGTCAGCCAATCTCAAGAAGAACACCAATACCTGATGGTAATTCTTCAAAAGCAAACTCCAACTTCAATGCGGACCACCAATAATAATTGTACACAATCCAAAGATCACAAAAACCTTTCCTGAGTCATCAAGAACATCCGCACTTTTTCATCTTACTGGAATTCTTCTCTTCTTCATCTGGAACTTCAAGAACACAGTTTGTCATCACTGTCATAATGAAAAAGGTGCTTCCAGACCTCCAAACCATGAACAAATCTAGTTGTCACTTCACACGGACTTCTTCAACACTCTCTCGAATCTGTAGAATTAGATAATGCAATTCTGGAGCTCACCGGACCAATCTGTGACACTCTGTCACCACTGAACATCTGTCGGAACTAGTTCTACTAGAGTGACCTTAACTTCTTCATAGCTTCATGTGGACCTCTAAAATCTTGACTGGAGCATCTCAAGACTCATATCTAAAAACCCTTTAAACCGTATCCTCTGATCTTCATCTTATCTTAGACTTTTCCTTAATGTCATCATTGTTCTTCACTATTCCTAATTGAGGCTAGTTTTCTCAATATCCTCAGCACACAGCTCATCCAATCTTTTTCATTAATGCAATATGAGTATGTTGACATCAATGACAACATTGGTTATCCTCATACTTGCAACAATCTCCCCCTTTGTCATTGATGGCAACATATGATGTAAAAACCATCAAGACAAGAACTTCTCCTTTCTGTCACAGCTCCCCCTATCAGCAACAACTCTTCACATGTCTCCTCTTTCTTTACTGCTCCTCCTTTGATCAACAACCACTTGTTTTTCACATGTCTTCTCTCCCCCTTTGACATCAATGGCAAAGGGCTCATACTTGCCATTTTAACATATCAGAATCATACCAGCTGCTCCCCTTGAGTAGCAACTCCCCATCACCAATCTGGATCACAAGATATGACTGTGATATCCACCAGACTGATGCACATCAGTGCATCCTAGTTCATCACCAGAGGGGCAATGACCCCTAACTTCTCCCTAAGATACTCAAAAGAGTTCTTGGGAAGAGGTTTAGTAAAAATATCTGCAACCTGATCCTTGGAGGGCACATACTCCAATTTGACTTCATCCTTGTTCACTTACTCTCTCAGAAAGTGAAACTTGATAGATATGTGCTTGGTCTTAGAATGCAACACCAGATTCTTAGAAATATTTATTGCATTTGAATTATCACAGAAAATTGTGATAGGCTCCTCATATTCTACTTTAATGTCTCTTAGCATCTGCTTCATCCATAAGATTTGAGTGCAACTACCTACTACTACATTGTATTCTATTTCAATTGTAGACAGAGATATTGCCTCTTATTTCTTGCTTAGCCAAGAAACCAATCTTTTTCCCAAAAAGAAAGCTCCACCACTGGTGCTCTTCCGATCATCCACATCTCCTGCCCAATTTGCATCTATATATGCATTAAGAGAGAAATCATGATCTCTAGGGTACCATAGACCATACTCAACTGTCCCCTTTAGATATCTAAAAATCCTCTTGATTGCCATAACATGAGATCTCTAGGATCAGCTTGGAATCTAGCAACAAGACCAACAGCCTACATAATATCTGGTCTAGTTTGAGTGAGATACAACAGTCCTCCAATCATTGACCTATATTTTGTCTGATCCACCTTGGGAGAGTCATCATCTTTGCTCAACTTGCATCCGGTTGCCATGGGAGTATTCATTGGCTTTGAATCTTCCATCCCAAATTTCCTCAACAATTCTTTCACATATTTGGTCTGAGAAATGAAGATCCCTTTCTTTGTTTGAGTAATTTGCAGACCCAAGAAGAAATTCATTTCACCAAGCATGGACATCTCAAACTCAATTTTCATTTGATGTGAAAAAGTTTTAAACATGCTATCTTTTCCTCCAAAGATGATATCATCAACAAATACTTCAACAATCAAGATGTTTTCATAATCAATTTTAAAATATAAGTTATTGTTAGTAGTACCTTTGTTGAAACCAATCTGCACAAGATGCTTATCCAACCTTTCATACCAAGCCCTTGGGGCTTACTTCAATCAATACATTGCTTTCTTCAATTTGCAGACCATATCACTATGATCAGATAATTGAAATCCATCTGGTTGCTCAATGTATACTTCTTCTTCCAAATCACCATTTAGGAAGGCAGACTTGACATCCATCTGATATACCTTGAAGTCTTTGAAGGTAGAAAATGCAAGAAATAATCTGACTGCTTCAATTCTTGCCACCGGAGCAAAGGTTTCTTCAAAATCAATTCCTTCTATTTGAGAGTAGCCTTTGCAAAACAATCTAGCTTTGTTTCTGATTACTTCACCAACTTCATTTAGTTTGTTCCAAAAGACCTATTTGGTTCCAATCACATTCTTGTTTTTAGGTATGGGAACAAGATCCCAAGTGTGATTTTTCTCAATTTGCATCAACTCTTCCTCCATTGCTTTGGTCCAGTTTTCATCATTGCAGGCTTCATTTATTGTCTTAGGTTCAATCTTTGAAATCAGACAATATTCATCTAAATTTTGAGCAATTCTACTCCTTATTTGTACCCCTTTGCTTTTGTCACCTATGATCTAATCTTCAGAGTGGTTTAGAGTTACATACCTTGGAACTTTGGGAGTTTCTTGCACTACTATTTCTTGATTAGGCTCATTCAGACAAACCTCTTCTTCCTGATTTACTGGATTAGTCTGAATCTGACTTTTAGAGGAGGAATGAGCTCCTTGAACTAGATAACCATTCTGATCATCTTCATCATATTCATAAAACATTGAGGGCTTCTCAATTCCTTCATCAACCTTCACATTTGTACTTTCTATTATCTTTCTCAGTCTCTTATTGTAACACCTGTATGCTTTGCTTTGAGTGGAGTAACCCAAGAAAATTCCTTCATCACTTCTAGCATCAAACTTTCCTAGATCTTCATCTCTTTTAATGTAACATTTGCTACCAAATACTCTAAAATATCTCATAGTAGGAGTGATACCAAACCAAAGTTCATAAGGAGTCTTACCGGTATTGTTTCTGATTTGAACTTGATTAAGAGTATAGATTGTAGTGCTGACAGCTTCTCTCCAAAACATCTGGGGAACATTTGCTTCCATCATCATTGTCCTGAATGCTTCCTGGATGGTCCCGTTCTTTCTCTCTACTACTCCATTCTACTGTGGAGTCCTAGGAGTAGATAACTGTCTCTTTATACCATGCTTCTCACAAAAATCTATGAATTCACCGGATGTGAATTCACCACCTCTATCAGACCTCAGACATTTCAGTTTCAGTCTGGTTTGATTTTCTACCATAGCCTTGAAGATTTTGAACTTCTCAAAAGCTTCTGATTTCTCTTTCAAAAAGGTAACCCACATCATCTAAGAATGGTCATTAATCAGTAATATGAAATATCTATCACCTTGCATACTCTTGATTCTTGTTGGACCACATAGATCAATATGAATTAATTCCAATAATCCGGTAGAGGACTGATCCTTGCTTTTGAATGAGACTTTGCTCTATTTACCTAGCTGACATTCTTTGCACAAGCTATTTGTAGGTTTCACCAATTTTGGAAGATCTCTTACAGCCTGAGTATTGCTTATCTTGATGATGTTATCAAAATTTACATGACACATCCTTCTATGCCATAACCAACTCTGATCAACTTGAACAAACAAACAAGTTTTATTAGAACCAACCAGATAGAAGATATTACCTTTTGTTTGAGTACCGGATGCAATCTCAGTTCCAGAGCTTTCAAAGATCCTGCATCTTCCATTTTTTAACTGGAGATCATAACCTTTGTCTACCAACTGTCCAACACTAAGAAGATTGTGCTTCAATCCTTCAACATACAACACATTACCAGTTTTGCTCTTTCCATCAAAAGAAATAGTTCCCCTACCTCTGATTCTACCAGCAGAATTATCACCAAACTTTACCATTCCTCCTTCATACCTTTCCAAGTCTAGGAACTTGTTTTTGTCACCTGTCATATGGTGAGAGCATCCACTGTCAATAACCCAATCATCCTTTTCTTCAACTTGGGCAGCCAAAGCTCTTTCTACAACCTTATGATTGACAGATTCAGAGGATATTGGATCTTCTTCCTTGATGGTAATAAACACCCATTCATTTCTGAATTTGTTTCCTATTTCTGATTCATCATCTATTACTCCTTCATTATCATCTTCTTCATGAACATAATAACAGTTCTTTTGGAACCTTTGTCTGTTAGAATTTGACCTTGCAGATCTTTCCGGACATCTTGAAGCAAAATGACCAATCTTATTGCAGTTGAAGCACTTAAAGGGTAATTTTCCTTCATACTTACCGGATCCTCTTGGCAATCTCTTTGCAATGAGGGCTTCAAGTTGAGATGTTTCTACTTCTTCCGCTTCCATGTCTCTTCTTGCTTGATCATACCATGACAGCTTCATTGAAGAGTTTTCTCCCAGATCAAATCTTTGTTTGCCTTTCATAGAGGCAATGGCTTTGAATGCAGATTCAGTCTTGGGGGGATCATCTTCAAACTCAGTCATTTCAAATGCAGCCAGTTTGCCAGCTAATTAGTCTCTTGTGACAGTTGTATGGGCTCTGAATTCATCAATGGCAGCAACCTTGATTTTGTAGACAGCAGGAAGGGATCTGAGAATTTTGCCAACAATCTCATTTTCATCCAAAACTCCACCAACATTCCTAATTCCACACACCAGCTCATTTACTCTTGGCATAAAGGTAGTAATATTTTCATCATCTCTCATCTTTAGTCTTTCAAATTTCCCTTTGAGACTCTGCAGCCTTGCACTCTTAACATACTCATCTCCTTCATGCAGAAGTTCCATTTTAACCTAGATCTCATAGGCAGTTGGTAGGTCAATAACATTTGAGAGTTCTGAGTTAGTCAATGCGCTTAGAAGAGCCTCTTTGGTCCGCAGATTGTTTTTAGCATCTGTGATTTCATTTAGAGTTGTTAGACCACCCTGTGGAGGTACATATGCTTTTGTGACCATGGATAAGTACACCTTTCCCATACACTCCAAGTGACATTTCATGCGACCTTTCCAAAGAGAGAAGTTGGTTCCATCAAACTTCAGACTATCCTTCTTGTATGATGACACCCTGGATCTCCTTAAGCGGTTAAGCTCCTTTTAGAGGAACTTGGCTCTGATACCAATTGTTGGATTCTAGACAGACAACTGAGAGGGGGGTGAATCAGTTGTCTAAAACTTGCTTCTAATTTAAACACTTAAATCCTCTTTGTTATGTAATTGCATATCAATTAATCATTCATGAAAGAATAAAACATAAACACTAGAGCAGATACACATCAACACATGAGACACCAAGATTTTGACGTGGAAAACCCGGTCAAGGGAAAAAACACAGGGTGATTAACCCAAAGATTATTCTCTATTAGAAGAATAAGAAAAATAGATGGCACATGCCAATTAGGGCTCACTGCCCGAGCACACTGCTCACAAGAGGCACACTGCCTACAAGAGACACACTGTCTACAAACTAACAAGTATTACAAACTTGAATTGAAGATTGACATCTTTACCATGCCTGGATCAATTCCATTTAAGCCCAAAAACTCCTGCTCTGCCTTTCACACTTCTCTTCGCTACACCACACTTATCCACTCCAAGACACACTTCAAAATGAATTCACAATCCCTTATTTATACAAGGCATTGATTTAGGAACAATCATCTAAGTTGGAAAACACCTATTCGTAAGACGTGTAACACATCCGGTCGGCCAATCTCAAGAAGAACACCAATACTTGATGGTAATTCTTCAAAATCAAACTCCAACTTCAATGCGGACCACCAATAAGAATTGTACAAGATCCAAAGATCACAAAAACCTTTCCTGAGTCATCAAGAACATCCGCACTTTTTCATCTTACTGGAATTCTTCTCTTCTTCATCCAGAACTTCAAGAACACAGTTTGTCATCACTGTCATAATGAAAAAGGTGCTTCTGGACCTCCAAACCATGAACAAATCTACTTGTCACTTCACACGGACTTCTTCAACACTCTCTCCAATCCGCATAATTAGATAATGCAATTCCAGAGCTCACCGGACCAATCTGTAACACTCTGTCACCACTAAACATCTATCGGAACTGGTTCTACTAGAGCGACCATAACTTCTTCATATCTTCATGTGGACCTCTAAAATCTTGACTGGAGCATCTCAAGACTCATATCTGAAAACCCTTTAAACTACATCCTCTGATCTTCATCTTATCTTGGACTTTTACCTTAATGTCATCACTGTTCTTCACTGTTCCTGATTGAGGCTAATTTTCTCAATATCCTCAGCACACAGCTCATCCAATCCTTTTCATTAATGCAATATGAGTATGTTGACATCAATGACAACACTAGTTATCCTCATACTTGCAACATTTTCTTCAACTTTTAGGGTAAACTAATATGTTTCTTCCAATGTTATCATCCTTACCAAACTTGGTTCTTCTTGAATGTTCAATCTCAGTCCATTGATGTATCTTGCCACTTGCTCCTTGCTTGCTTCACTATGTCTTGTCCTTATGATCATATTATGAAATTCTTCAATGGACTCCACAGATTTCTCCTTTTGTCTCAAGTTTTGCAATCTTTTCAACAATTCCAACTCATAGTTAGCAGGTATAAATTGGTTCTTCAAATTTGTCACCATTCTATCCCACTTTGTAATTTTTTCTTTTCCTCTTCTGTTTTCCACCAAATAGCAACATGTCCTTTCAACTTAGTCTACAAATTTCACCTTCTATGAATCTTCAATTTCTTCATATTCAAAGTAAATTCTTCTAGGTCATTTATCCAATCAATCAACTCCTCAGGGTTCAAATTACCAGTATAGTTTGGTACTTCCACTCTAGGTCTTCTCCCAATCTTTGAAATAGCTTGCAACATCTTCACTTGATCTGATTCTTCTTCTTCTAGGGTTTCTTCATTTTGATCAGCGGATTGAAATTCTTCATCATCACTTTCAACATTAGGTCAAGGTGTCAATCCTCTTCTTCGATCTTCTTCAACATCATCCAAGCGAACTCACATTGTCTTCATCATTTCCATCAGATCTCATCCATTCTTCTAGCCATAGTACCAATAGTAGGTATTCTCCTCAGTAGCATCTCTTCCTAGGATCAAGTGTAACTACCTCAAATTCGATGATTGGGCTACAAGGTGACGACTGCCTCACAATCGGCGATCAGTTGACAACACAGGTAGTCTGCCTTGGGTTCAGTGATCTATTCACAACAAGATCTTATGGAATGCATTCGCAAACTTCACTCAAATACCACTTCTCTCTAATACCACTTGGTGCAATCACGATTAAGAGGGTCCACAAGATGAACAATCTAGATTGTGCAGCAAGAGAACATAATGAAAGCAACTCAATTATAGAATGCAAATGCAAATTCAGTCATTTAGTATATCATAGATTCAAAATACAAATATGTCGGCAACATGTGGGCTTACATATTAGGGCTCACAGGCCTGATTCTCCAGTTACAACACATGCGCAAGATATAACTTTGAAGCACCTTACAGAAGAAAATATTAAGACTAGAACTTTATATTATGATTCCCTACTTTCTTATGCTTCTATTACATGATTATATACCATCTCTAGATCACAAGATTCCTCTGTATCAGCCAAATAGATTACAAACTCCAATGAAAGAGATGTAACGTGTGTACATGGATAGGTTGGTCCAAAACATATGGAAATCTTCTGCAATTAAATGTATCAATGTGCAGATCTTAGGGAAGGTCAACCAAGGTCCAAACTATCTTGAATGATCTGTCATTTAGCTGCGCAAGTCTTCTCCTTCAGCTAGTTGTCTGAGATTGTTTGAATGCTCCATTTTGAGAAAACAATCAATCTTCTGATAGTGATATCTTTTTGGAAACTAATCCAAATGAGCTAAATTTTGGATATGATGTGCATGAAGATGTCTAGATGCTAAGTCTAGCTCTGTAAGTTCTAAAATAAAACTGTGGTAGAATGCAGACCAAAATACAAAAACAACTACTGACTAAACTAACTGTACTGAACTGGAAAATGAAATGCAAATATTTTTGGTTGATGCAAGATTGTGCTTGAACCATCGATGCTCCTACATCACCTTTCCTATATATGCAAGGCTCTTTGTACATTTTCATCAATCTCTTGATTATATATTTTAGCTTTTATTTGCTTATGCTTTGTGGAAATTCATCTTAGTTCTCATTTGTTGATCTTGGCTAATTCAAACACTTTCATGTGTTGATAGATCTTCTAGTCTTCTTCTATGATCCATTTCAATTCATTTCCTGATTGTAAACTAATTTTCTAGGTTTGACTAATAGATTCGCCACGTCCCTACTAGGAAGAACTACTTAGATTTTCTCACTGCGTTAACAAACTACGATAGGTCAATCAGAAGTAAATTGTTCTCAGAAACAACACCAAAAATGTTGGTTCCCAAAATGACTACAACCTAAAACTCTAAAACATTCCTAAATCACCAAGGCTGGGAATGTCATCGGGATGTTTTGGAATGGGTTTATCAACAAGTTGAGGGTGATTCTAGCCAACATATAGGAGTGGGTAGTCTCCTCTACTCTTTGAGCTCAGCTTAGACTTTGGAAGGATATTCCAAAGGGGTATACCTTAATAGGTATTAATTTTAAAACCATATGAACAACTAAAAATGTGAATAACCAAACCCAGATCGCTCTGTCAACCCCAAATTTGTCACTAAACTGAGAACAATTGGTTATTATAAGACCCCTATAGAGCTGATAAAAGCAATCCTACAACATGAGGATGCATAAAAACTACTAATGTATCTAAAGGATATATGCATTGTTTTGGTTTGAAGATTGGGTGATCAAAGGCTACTCAGACTGGTGGCTATCCATTGGGTTGTAGAGTCTAACATTCAACTAAGGAAAACAACTACAAAGAAATGTACAGCTACCTATTTGATAAATCAAATGCATGAAAATCAGTACCAAATCATTGGGAATGCTTAGTAATCCCACACCATACCATATTCTTCCCTATGTAATATTGAAATGATCATTCGCAAAAGTTTGGAAATGAATTAAGAATTGTCACATTCATTCAAATCAATGCTTGCAATCATACCACAAAGTGTGGCAAAAGAAAACCCTAACTGTGATCAAAGTTTGCTAGAAAGAACATCTAGAGCAGTGGAGAAAAATTGTAGTTTGATACAATTATTTGCAAAATATATTACATACATTTCATAATTGTTTCATGATGAAAAAAGACTACAAAATAACCTTTTATTTTTTTCCTTCTAGATCTTGGAACTTACCAATAGAAAAGCCCAAATGACCAACCCTTGAAAAGTATTTCAATCCTCCTTTTATATCACTTGTAACTCAAATATGATGTTGGAATGGGAGGGAAAACCCTAGCAACTCCACCAACTGCATTAAAACCATTAAAATCAACCACCCACTTTGCATTTATGGCGATCCAAAGAGTAGCTGGCACGTTTCTGTGCATTCTTGGACATTGGCGGGACTTTGGGCTGCAGTAGGAAATTTAGACTTGCAACCTTGGAACCAAAGTCCCATCAGACCCTGGAGTCCCGATGGAACCACTTTGAAATATATTGTTGAAGGATCCTAGAAAGGTGGGGGTCAAGTCGGCAAAGAAACTTGGAACTTTAGGATTTTGAACTGGGACCACAGATTTCATTGGGCCCCAGAGTCTTGATGGAACCTCTTCAATGTGTAGGAATCCGAAGGAGCGGTAGCCAGGTCAGAAGCAGGGACCGAGCCTATGGGAGGAACAAGAACCTTTGGACCTTCCAAAAAAGGTCCAAAAAGCCAATCGGGCCTTGAGGTCTGAAAAGGACCAAAAATCCCAAAAGTCAAAATTTCGAGTTTGACTTGAAACATCATCAAACACTTAGCCATTTTCTCAAAAATTTACCTAAAAACTCAAACATTTACTCCTCAAAATTGAACATCAAAAATTAGGGGGTCCGAGAATAATTTGAATTTCGGTGGGTCCATTTTGGCTGGTGGGTACCAAGGTCGTAGAGGGACACTAGATGCGAGGGCGCAGGGGAACTTGGATGCAGGCAATAGCCCAAGAAACCCAGTAGGGCCCAAAATTCCACAAGGACCAAATGTCTATTCGGGTTTCGAAAACCTGACAGGATAGCATGCTTTAGAATCAACAAATTTCTTATGATTTTCAGCGTTCACTCTTGTATTTCAAAAGGAATAACCTAGGATTTCTGATGATCATGGGAAAAATAATGCACTTTGGTAGTTGGATTTTTCTAGGGTCAACAGGATCATTTCATGTTCATGGCAATTTTAGTGAATAATTAAGAACTCAAAATTTCTTTGAGAGGCCCCAAATTTTAATCAAGATAAAATACAATATAATCAAATTAATTTTCTTGAAGGTTTGATAATTTTTGGTACACATTTAATTTCATGTTGGTGAAGATTAACCATGCATTAACCATCATATATCTTTTCATAAGTAATTAAGAGATGATTTTTTGGACTTATTTTTTTGGGTTTCCCATTGGGGTGTTACATACTTGTAGTGGTAATTGTGATCCATCTAAATGTAAAATCAAAATCAAACATTTTAACCTATTGGTCCATTTTATTGTTTGGTCACAAGGTGACTATGCACAAATCTTCATAATTTGGTCTTATGTTCATGTATAGAAAGACATCAATTGCATTCATTTTAAGACAATAGGGAATACCTCTTAGCACATATAGAATCACAAGAGAAATCATTCATATTTGCATTTAATCTTTGAAATCAAGCAAGAAATTTAACACATCTAATGACACACTCTTCCAAGAACATGTGATTTATCTAGTAATTATTTTAGAAATTATGGGCATGTTTTAACTTGTTGTCTATCAAGGCATTTTCAAGTGCGACTAAATTGATAACAAAACTTTGAAAGCATGAAACAATATATTAGTGTATTGGAATCTATTTCCCAAGAAAATACAAGGCAAAACCTTTCTAAAATACAAGTAGAAAATAAAATAAAACATATGTAATCATCACATTATCTTGTTTTACATAAACAAGTATTACACACCAATCTCCATTATTTTAACAGTATTGTGACATTACCTTATTATTATAACAGTGATTTATTTTAACAGTATTGTAGTAGAAACACATCAATCTCCATTATTCAGTTGTATGGCTACCTCGTAACATTACTGTCTAACAGTGATAAAAATAGGTACATTGGAAGTTATCGCAACGTCTGAAATCTTTATGATCTTGATTTTTGCATGTCAAGTTGCATCTAGCATCATTACCAAATTCAGTAATGCATGGCCTATGAAATGCACTACTTGGGGTATCACAATACCCTGGTAATGATGAACATATTACTAATTAGTAACTATTTTGATGGAAAAACAACAAAAAATGCATGATAATATTCAAGAGAAGAACGATAAATACTAGCAGAAGCAAAATCAATAGGTGCTGTGAGTGTGAGCAATAAAACATGAGGAAACAAGTAGAGATAATGCCCTTTGCCATGGAAGAAAACAACTACAAGTACAAATATTGCTATCTGTTGATTGATTGAGTTGTCATGTTAAGAACACTTTCTGAGTATTTTGCTCCGCATTTTCTCTACATTGAAGACCAGAGTATGAGATTTAGATATGATTTAAAGAAGTATTTAAAGATGCTAAATCTAGAAATTGGTAGTCTGGATTGCTGTGTAGAAAACGTTCTATTCATCAGTTTGAAGACTATGCCTAGCAATGTTTGCAAAGTGACAGGGAGAAAGTATTTTGCTCCGCATTTCTCGCAGTTTAGATTTTGGCCTTGCAGTTCTAGACTTAATCTTATAAAGTCCTTAGCTATCTTCACTCCAAAGGATTTGTGATTTGGTGCTCCAAAAAGCAAGTTATTGATTAGAAGAGTTTGACAGTGTCTATTGAGAAGCAGTTTGTGATGTGTCTTCAACTGATATTTGTTGTCTTCAAATGAGATCTATTGCAGTTGGATTTGTTGGCTCCCAAGTGATTCTATGTTGTTCATGGATGTCTCTAGAATGTATTGAAGGCATGTGCTTGATCCACAGGCTATAATGAAGTTCTTGGAAGTATGTATTTAAGTGTTCTTGATGTTTGCACTAGTTCTGGTTGACCTGGTTATTTACACTTGTTGCAGAGGTGATTCATGTATTGCAGAAGCATGATCAAGCATGTGAAGATATATTTGGGTTTGAGCTAGGCTATGAAGTGTTCCTCTTTCATTCATTTGTTTCGTAAGTTTGTATAAGTTTAGACCTAATTTAATCTATGTATGTATGCCAACCTTGGAGATAGTTCCAATGGTTGTATGATGTATTGCCGACCTTGATGAATGTTCCAAGGTTGATGATTGGTATAAATATATGTCATGAATCCATGAGTTGTGTGAGAAGCGGGAAGATGTGAAGATAAAATGTGTGTTGTAAAGGCAGAGCAGAGGAGATATATTGTGCTTCAATGGAACTGAAATCAAGCATGTTATAGATGCTACTATATTAGTTCATGGCAGTGAGCCACCCATCCTAGCAATGAGCCACCCTTCGATAGTGAGCCACACTTTGGCAGTGAGCCACCCCTTGGAAGTGAGCCTTTTTGCAATGAGCATTCATTTGGGTAGTGAGCCCTGGGTAGTGAGCCTCTTTTGTTATTCAATAGTGTTACTACATTATATTCTGAGCTAACACTCACCATGGTTTTTCCCTTTTAGGGTTTTCCACGTAAAAATCTAGTGTTCATGTGTGTATGGTGTTGATGTGTTTATATTTTGATTCTATTATTCATGTTTAATCTTCATAACAAATTAAGGAGTTAAAGCAAGTGAATGTGAATGTGATTTAGTTTAAAGAAGTTAAGGTTTTTGATACAACTAATTCACCCCCCCTCTCAGTTATCTTGTGCTTTAAATAGGGTCCATTTTGGCTAGTGGGTACTAGGGTCATGGAAGGACGTTGGATTGGGAGTGTAGGCGAAATTGGATGCAGGGCAATAGACCAAGAAACCCAGTAGGGCCCAAAATTCTGCAAGGACCAAATGTCCATTTGGGTTCTGAAAACTTGACAGGATAGCATGCTTTAGAATCAACAAATTTCTTATGATTTTCAGCGTACACTCTTGCATTTCAAAAGGAATAACCTAGGATTTCTGATGATCATGGGCAAAATAATGCACTTTGGTAGTTGGATTTTTCGGGGGTCAACAGGATCATTTCATGTTCATGGCAATTTTAGTGAATAATTAATAACTCAAAATTTCTTTGAGAGGCCCCAAATTTTAATCAAGATAAAATACAATATAATCAAATTAATTTTCTTGAAGGTTTGATAATTTTTGGTACAAATTTAATTTCATGTTGGTGAAGATTAAGAATGCATTAACCATCATATATCTTTTCATAAGTAATTAAGAGGTAATCTTTTGGACTTATTTTTTTGGGTTTCCCATTGGGGTGTTACATACTTGTAGTTGCATATTTTGGTCCCCTCTTTCATTTGGCAAGGTTTTTCAGGAGTTTTGTCACTTTTCAAATTTTAGATATGGAAATGCTTATTTGTGAGCGATGAACATTTCAGAGACGACTTTTAGCAGATGGAGATATTTTGGGGCATTCATTGCAGCAGACAAAACATGCAACTCACATTAATGGTCAAAAATATCTTCCCACCTTCCTCTTCTAGATATTTTCATCTTTTCTACTACAGATCGATGAGTAAGCTGCTTGCATTCAAGACTCCAAAATATCTCATATCCGCCCAATGCCAGATATTGACGCCATGACGGATGCAGCTGGACTGGCATTAATGCAGACATTTTTCTATTCCAGCTCATAGATGACAGTTCTTTGAGTGAATTTTTGTAACTGACTTAGGATAGTTTTGGAATGTTATAAGTATGCATTCAGATGTTGTAAATAGGGTTAGAAATTTTTTGGCATCAAGGCTTTTCTATTTCCAAATAGAGTTTTCATGTACTGTAACCGTGCCTTTCCATTGAATATATGCAAGTTAATTTTACCTCTTTAACTGATTTTTCTAGTTCTGTGTAAATCTGCATATGGTTTGTCTGTGAATGTTTTATTCCTCTCAATCATATTGCTTCTTACCTCTACTAGAGTCATCTAACCTGTGTATGCCTACTTGCCATATTCTGATTGTATTGTGCATCTTTTCAATGTTGTGTAAGTTTATTTAAATCTGTCTGGTGTATCACCCTTGTTTGCAAGCTTTTATTTCATTTCCATTACAAGCTTTCTCTCTCCCTTTTCCCCTCAAATTTTAGTAGTTTTAGGTGATAACTAGATAAGGAAGCCGGCCTTCTCCGAAGGTCTGATCTCACTTAGCAAAGTCCCACACTTAGAGATTAGTCCCATGTTATTCCAGTTTGCAAAGGTTTCACAACTGTATGCAAGGGTGCAAAACTGGGTGATAACATTTTTGGCACGCCCAGTGGGACACAAGAAATTAGAGTAACAATCAAATTAACAACCATTATTGTTGGTTTTGATGTGTAACCAGTAATTGCAGACCTTTAAGAGGTTAAAATTTTTACATCTGGCGACTCAGACTAAGGAAAGACAAACAGACCAATTTTGCTGATACATGTTTTATGAGAAAGATAGCAACCAGGAGTTCAAGTTCAGGCTCATTCAAATATTTGTTGCTCTCTCCACCCAGAAGACAGAGTAGAGCTATAGCAAGGACTCCAGTTTCCAAAAGAGTACAATCAACTCCACCAGGTTTCAGACCAGTTGCTTCTGCAGTTCCCGCAGTAACTCAAACGAATCTACCTACAGCTCTTTAGATGGAAAGAAATCAACCATTTGTGACTTTTGATGGGGGGAGTCCTTTTAATCTAATGGTGCATGATGTGATACCAATGGCAGCTTTGAAGAATCTACCCTATTTTACAGGGGAAAATCATACTACTTCGATCGAGCACATTAGAGACATAGCATCTCTATGTGGGGTTCATCATGTCACTCAGGAGAATGTAGTCATCAAATTACTAGCCACCTCCTTCAAAGGGAAGGCATTGCAGTGGTTCAGGAGTCTACCGGTGCAGACTATAGGAACCTGGGATGAGCTAGGAGAGAAATTAAACAAGCAATTTCAAGAAAAATCAGATAATCTATCATTGGTCGAATAGATGACAACCATAAAGAGAGCTCCACAGGAGCAAATGTTGTATTTTAACTTTAGATTTCAGAAGACATGGGACAGAATCCCTGCCATGGTAAGACCTCTAGCTGAATATGCATTTCTATATTTTTTGAAAGCCCTAAATAGTGATATTTCAGTAACGATTCAATCACTAGGAGGGGATAGTTTACCAGATGCGTATGAATTAGCAATTAGGGAAGAGAATAATCTCATTCAGGCCAGAAAAATAGCACCCAGACCACCAGTGCCTATCTTTCCTGAGATTCAGGCTTCTATGCCTTTACCAATTCCATGTTTTCCCCCTGTGCCTACTATCGCAGCATTACCAAATATTGCTAATTCTGAACCTGCTGCCTCTAGTTCATCTCAAGAGTTGAAAGAGATTAAAAACAGTCAACAAAAGATTGAGGGTGTCCTTCAAATGTTTGGAAACAAATTGGTAAACATAAAGAAGAAACAGCCCCAGAGGGCCTTTCAACCTTATTAGCAATCTAGCCAGGGGCAGAATCAACCATTTCAAGGCCAAAATCAGCCGTATCAAGCTAATAGGCCGCCTTATCAAAGCAACTATCAAGGTGCCAGACAAAATGTAAATCATAGGCCTTTCTTGCCTTATAATCCAGCACCTATTAACACCATAAGGGACCTTGTCCTTGCTCAGAACAACCTAGCAGCTGAATATGAGTGGTGGTACCCATGCAATAAGCCACACAGTCAAGCAGCCTGCTCAAATGGAGTCATAAATCAGGCTTTAATGGTGCAAAATGTGTCAGCCTCACAACCAAGTACGCCAAATGATGGGGCTATGCAACAACAGGAACAACCTCAGAGTGATTCTACTTTCATGAATTGGCAGGAAGGTGAATTTTGTGGCATAAACAGCGATAACACCTCAGTTGCAGCAAATACAAGAGCAAAGAAAAGGGGTTATGAGGTAGAACAAGCAGCAAATAAAGGAAAAGCATCTGCTGATGTTCCTGCACCCCAAATTCTCCATATTCTACAAAGAAATGACCCAGCAAAAGCAAGGGAGATGCCTCGTTTGCAACCAGACGTCGCTGCTACAAAATCAAATCAGAAGGTGAGTGCCATTCCACCTTTCAATATTACTAAAAATATGACAAAGATGAATGTGACAATGTCTATGTGGGATTTGTTGGTGCCTGAATTGACTGTGAGTTGATTTAGCAATTTTTCATGCAGGCACCTTCCCTAAAATCCAAAAAATTTTAAGTGTTGGCACCCCTTCAGTGTTTTGTAGCATCCACATCATCTTTCTTGAGGAAGGGGTCATCATGTTTTGCCCATCGGCATAAGTTTACTTGTGTCTTGGCGATCGTATCAGTAGCATGGTGTGTTCTTTGTATATCGCCAAGACTTTTGCATATCGGCTGCAAAGATTGTGTTTCCACCGACGGTGTTGGTCATGCCGATGGGGGTAAGTCAAGTGTTCATCGGCAAGATTTGGTGTATCGGGCTAGCATTGTTTCAATCTGCCGATGTGAGGAGCTTGGCTGATGAAGAATCATCGGCGTGTGTTTGGCCAATGGAGGGATGAAGCCATGGTTCATCGGCGAGAGTTGTATTGTCGGTCTAGGTATTTTGAATTGTGCCGACGGTGGGAGGCTTGGCCGATGCGATGTCATCGGTGTAGGTCTCGCCGAAGGAGGGATGCGAAGGTGAGCATCGGGAAGACTTTGGCTGTCGGGCTAGCCGTTGGAGGGTCCGCCGATGGAAAGTGTTTGGCCGACAAGGGTGTCATCGGCGTAGGTCACACCAAGAGGGGAGCATGGAGTGGTCATCGGTGTGAATGGTATCATCAGCAGAGGATGTTTGTGCTTGGCCGACGGTTGAGGGTCTCGCCGACAGAGGATGTGTGTATCGGGGTGAGCAGTGTGATCGACCAGGGAGTTTCTCGTCGCTCCGATGGGTAATGTCTCGTAAAGGGAACGACTTGGCAATGTTTTGGATGGCCATCGGCGTAACCTTTGAGGTCGGCAGGAGATTTATTTTGTTGCTCGCCGATGGTTTTGGTCTCACCGACAGACAAGGAATGTGAAATAGGCATCGGCATAACCTTTGAGGTCGGCAGGAGATTTGTGGAGCTGGCTAATGGTTCTTCTCTGGCCGATGTAGAAGTTAGAGGCTTTCAGGAGGTGTTGGTCAGTGAGAGATTTTTGAGTCGGGCCGACGGTGTTAGCCTTGGCGATGGGCTCTCGGGTGATGGCTTGTGTGTCGAGCGCGGCAAAAGCGCTCGACACTTAGTTTGCATGCGGCTATGTTTATAAAGTGCTAGTGTGTTCTCCTCACCATGCATGTGGGATTATTCCCTTGTATATTTTTGAACCTGCGAGAACGCGTTTTGGCAGGAATTCCTTTTTGAATGCAGCGATAGTTTTTCAGGTGACTGCGGGTGGTTGAGACCCTTAATGGCGACGGTGCAGGGATGTGGACAATGGTACACATGGTCAGGTCGTCCAATTTGAGAATGAAGACTTCCAGATAGTGGCGCGTGGCTCGAGGCCCCCCTTTGTCTGTTGCATTAACATTTTCTGAGTGCCATTCCTTCTGAGGACTGTATCTGGCAGATTTTTTGTTATAGCCATGTAATTAATTGCTATGGTACACTTTCTGGCTGTTATAAGCAGACTGTGTTACCATTTTTCAGGTTGTTGAAAGTTGAAGATTTTTGGCTCTGTAATTCAAAACAAGCTGATCTGGTTGCTCTGTACAGCTAAACCTGTGAGTCTATGTATCTCTTGTTGTATGTTTTGGCATGGACCCACTGATTTCATGATTAATCTTATATGAGAAATGCTATCTTAGCATGTGTTTTATTAATTCTGTCTCCAGTATTGCATGTATCTTTCTTCTGAGTCTGGATATTTAAGCAATATTTGAGACTCTAGAACATAGAATTCCTGTGTTGAATGTATGATCTCTTAACTTCTGCTCAAGGGGTAGATTAAACTGTTTTCAGGTTGAACATTGGGAAGGGTATACTGCAGTAGGGATGCCATAAGTAGAGATAACTTAACACTCTGTATTGGGAGATATCTGTAAGGCAGGTGTCACATATATCCCCCTGAAATCCAGTTTTAGCTGTTCATGCTGATCATTCACAGGTGTATGTCTACTGACTCCAGGCCCTGGATAGGCACCAATCTTGCTTTGTGTTTGTGTTACAACCATGTCCAGCTTTGCATCCAAACTTAAAATCATACTCAAACTCTAAAACAACCATTAGGACATTAGAATTAGTTTTAGGATCCTCAGTCCTCTGTCTACAACTGCAAATAGGCCCAAAGCTAGCCCCTTTGCTCTTATCTTTCAGTTTTGGTCTACTTACAGGAGGACTTATCTGCTTTCTGACAGCATCCCAATCCTTGTATGCGTATCTCATGGATGCTGAGTAGGGAATACCCCCCTAGGTCTTGCAGAGCCTGAAGAAGAAGAGGAGATAAAATATAGAGTATATCTCCTACACTGTTGGCCCCTGGCCCAGAGATCCTGTTGATCACTGATGGCTACCTTGTAGGGAAATCTAGGAATAAGCATCCAGTTTGGGAAAAAACCAACAGAAATTGGTGACTCTGCTGGGGATTGAGAAGTAAAAGTACTATCTAATCATCTCCAGTAATATATCTGTGACCCATCCGAGTCACCAACAGAAAATGGCGACTTTGCTGGGGAGTCTTTCATGTGAATGATGATGCTCTGCTGGTGGTATGAACTCAGAAAAATATGTGTTGAGCTTTCAGCTACTATAAAATTTTGTCCTCTCTGGAGAGGTGGCGACTCTGTAAAAAAAAAAAATTCAAGTGCACATGAGAAGTTGATGTGTGTGTCGTGACAGAAAATGTGCTTTTCAGACTTCACCATTTGTATGAGAAAAGGTACCCTATTTCTTCCCACTTATATTTATTATTCTACTGCATAAGTTAGATGCCAGGGGAGGCTATAGGTCTTAGGAATGCAAAGGATGTCTGAAAATAGAAATTTCATGAATCCAAGTATGAATTATCCCATACTTAGCGGTGAAATGTTGGATAAAAGAATAGAAGAGATAAGAAATAGGTTGATATTCTTAGAGGCTGAGCAGGCCCAGTTAAAAAGCAGTAACCCTGTTGTGTCTGCCAGTCAGAAGGTTAAACCTCTTCTCAGCCCCTTTGATCCTTTGTATGACCAACTGGATTTGTCATGGGTGGATTATAAAGTAGAAACTATGCCTGCTAGGATATACTGTCAGATGCCTAGATTTAGTGGTCACAGTGTATGTGATGGGAATGCACATATCCAAAATTTTCACAGTTTCATGGGAAAACATTCATTTAGAGATGAGGATATGTGGATGAGGTTTTTTGTTAGGTCCTTTGATGCAAAAGCAAAAGACTGGTATTTGAGCTTTTCAAAAGGATCCTTTGCCTGTTGGGATGAGCTTGCTGACTGTTTCAAGGAAGAATTTACAAAAGTACCTGCTGATCTTGTTGCAGAATTGATGAACATTAGAAAACAAGATGAAGAGCCATGTGTTGATTTTAGTCATAGGTTTGCAGTAGCCCTTTCACAGATCCCAGAAGTCTTCAGACCTGATATTTCAGCCTGTGTTGGCATATTCTTTGAGGCTTTTGAGGAGAGCTCTAGTGCAATACTGAGGGATTTCAAGGTGACAGGTATGCAGATGGCATACAAGTTCGCCGAAAATATAGAAAAATTTAGAAATGGGTGCCTGTTGATATCCCTGTCCCCAGGCCTTGGTGTGAGAAATGGTTGTGAAGCTGCAAATGACCAAATGATTATGGCATCATGTGCAGATAAAAATGAAAATGAAAGCATAGAGGTTGAGACTGCTGTATTTGAACATAATGCTAACAATACTGCTCAACTGGATTGTTCACCAGTTGAGGATGCCAGTGAAAGGACTAGTGAGGATTCCCATTGCAATGATGAGGCATATGCTGGCCATGAAAACAACAATGAGGTTGTGGACAGTAGTGAGCAACTTTTGGAATGGACCTGTGGAGACAATTGTGAGTATTGTACTCAAGACAGAGAAGGTATAAGCAAACAGAGAAACAGTTCCATGTGTGACCCACTGCCTTCATTTCAAACACATGGAGATCATGAAGAGCAGTCAGAAATTGAAATAAGTGCTAGTGCAGAGCATGATTGTTTTTCATTTGATGGTTGTTTTGCTTATGACACACAGGCTGATACTCCTCCACAAAGTGAATCCATTGGTGATGGAGATGCATGTTCTGTTGCCCATGAACAAATGGCATACTATGATCAAGCTGATGTACCTGGATCACCCATCTTGGACACATATGGTGATGAGGATCTATTTGAGTATGGTGAGGATCTAGACATTGTTTTTGGTTTGGATTCTGTTCCTCATCCTGATGAAAGAGGAAACAACATACATCAGGTAATTGACTATGAAAATGTGCCTGATTTGAAAGAGGTGCTAGAGCCTGATCTTTTCCAGTTTGAGGTTGTTGTTGGTTGTGTGCATGATGTGTACAATTGTGAATTTGAAAGCTTTTCTTTTGAGAGGCCAGCATATGAGATGAGCTCTGATCTTCCTAGCTGCATGGTGGACTTTGAGTGTTTTCAGTTTTCAATCCAACTAGGAGATCATTTTGCAATGCATAATGCTGATACAAATGTTAACATGTGTTATATTCCATTTGAGTATGCATTGCCTGATACATTCTGCATCCACTTGTTGCCGGATGCTAAAGGTTATCTGCACAGGGATGACATTGACAAGATAAATCAGAAGGTTGTGTTTGCAGATGACAAGGTTTGTTTGTGGATGGATCTCTGCAATATCTCCAAGCTTGACCCAGTGCATGCAGATGAAAACAAGATATTTGACAAAGGGAGATACAGGTTTTTCTTTTCTTGGTGGCCTTAGGCCATCAAGAGTGTTTGGTGATGCAGATCATTATAACTTCATGACTCTATGCCCAATGGATAGGGGACCGGTCTGCATCCCAAAGTTCTATGGTTCTTGCCATGCCTGCAAGAGGCATGCATCCTCAGATAGAGCCACTATTGGTGCCTGAATTGACTGTGAGTTGATTTAGCAATTTTTCATGCAAGCACCTTCCCTAAAATCCAAAAAATTTTAAGTGTTGGCACCCCTTCAGTGTTTTGCAGCATCCACATCATCTTTCTTGAGGAAGGGGTCATCATGTTTTGCCCATCGGCATAAGTTTACTTGTGTCTTGGCGATCGTATCAATAGCATGGTGTGTTCTTTGTATATCGCCAAGACTTTTGCCTATCGGCTGCGAAGATTGTGTTTCCACCGACGGTGTTGGTCATGCCAATGGGGGTAAGTCAAGTGTTCATCGGCAAGATTTGGTGTATCGGGCTAGCATTGTTTTGATCTGCCGATGTGAGGAGCTTGGCCGATGAAGAATCATCGGCGTGTGTTTGGCCGACGGAGGGATGAAGCCATGGTTCATCGGCGAGAGTTGTATTGTCGGCCTAGGTATTTTGAATTGTGCCGACGATGGGAGGCTTGGCCGATGCGATGTCATCGGCGTAGGTCTCACCGATGGAGGGATGCGAAGGTGAGCATCGGGAAGACTTTAGCTGTCGGGCTAGCCGTTGGAGGGTCCGCCGATGGAAAGTGTTTGGCCGACGAGGGTGTCATCGGCGTAGGTCACACCGAGAGGGGAGCATGGAGTGGTCATCGGTGTGAATGGTATAATTGGCAGAGGATGTTTGTGCTTGGCCGACGGTTGAGGGTCTCGCCGACAGAGGATGTGTGTATCGGGGTGAGCAGTGTGATCGGCCAGGGAGTTTCTCGTCGCTCCGATGGGTAATGTCTCACCGAGGGAACGACTTGGCAATGTTTTGGATGGCCATCAGCGTAACCTTTGAGGTCGGCAGGAGATTTATTTTGTTGCTCGCCGATGGTTTTGGTCTCACCGACAGACAAGGAATGTGAAATAGGCGTCGGCATAACCTTTGAGGTTGGCAGGAGATTTGTGGAGCTGGCCGATGGTTCTTCTCTGGCCAATGTAGAAGTTAGAGGCTTTCGGGAGGTGTTGGTCGGTGAGAGATTTTTGAGTCGGGCCGACGGTGTTAGTCTTGGCGATGGGCTCTCGGGTGATGGCTTGTGTGTCGAGCGTGACAAAAGCGCTCGACACTTAGTTTGCATGCGGCTATGTTTATAAAGCGCTAGTGTGTTCTCCTCACCATGCATGTGGGATTATTCCCTTGTATATTTTTGAACCTGCGAGAACACGTTTTGGCGGGAATTCCTTTTTGAATGTAGCGATAGTTTTTCAGGTGACTGCGGGTGGTTGAGACCCTTAATGGCGACGGTGCAGGGATGTGGACAATGGTACACATGGTCAGGTCGCCCAATTTGAGAATGAAGACTTCCAGATAGTGGCGCGTGGCTCGAGGCCCCCCTTTGTCTGCTGCATTAACATTTTCTGAGCGCCATTCCTTCTGAGGACTGTATCTGGCGGATTTTTTGTTATAGCCATGTAATTAATTGTTGTGGTACACTTTCTGGCTATTATAAGCAGACTGTGTTACCATTTTTCAGGTTGTTGAAAGTTGAAGATTTTTGGCTCTGTAATTCAAAACAAGCTGATCTGGTTGCTCTGTACAGCTAAACCTGTGAGTCTATGTATCTCTTGTTGTATGTTTTGGCATGGACCCACTGATTTCATGATTAATCTTATATGAGAAATGCTATCTTAGCATGTGTTTTGTTAATTCTGTCTCCAGTATTGCATATATCTTTCTTCTGAGTCTGGATATTTAAGCAATATTTGAGACTCTAGAACATAGAATTCCTGTGTTGAATGTATGATCTCTTAACTTCTGCTCAAGGGGTAGATTAAACTGTTTTCAGGTTGAACATTGGGAAGGGTATACTGCAGTAGGGATGCCATAAGTAGAGATAACTTAACACTCTGTATTGGGAGATATCTGTAAGGCAGGTGTCACATATATCCCCCTGAAATCCAGTTTTAGCTGTTCATGCTGATCATTCACAGGTGTATGTCTACTGACTCCAGGCCCTGGATAGGCACCAATCTTGCTTTGTGTTTGTGTTACAACCATGTCCAGCTTTGCATCCAAACTTAAAATCATACTCAAACTCTAAAACAACCATTAGGACATTAGAATTAGTTTTAGGATCCTCAGTCCTCTGTCTGCAACTGCAAATAGGCCCAAAGCTAGCCCCTTTGCTCTTATCTTTCAGTTTTGGTCTACTTACAGGAGGACTTATCTACTTTCTGACAGCATCCCAATCCTTGTATGCGTATCTCATGGATGCTGAGTAGGGAATACACCCCTAGGTCTTGCAGAGCCTGAAGAAGAAGAGGAGATAAAATATAGAGTCTATCTCCTACACTGTTGGCCCCTAGCCCAGAGATCCTGTTGATCACTGATGGCTACCTTGTAGGGAAATCTGGGAATAAGCATCCAGTCTGGGAAAAAACCAACAGGATTCTTTAGCCATCCCAGGCCAAAAAGACATATTGCAATCTGCCTTGTCTGATTTGAAGGTGTCCAAAGATACAACTGTTGACCCAAATAGGGTTGTCCTTACTAATTCCTCCAAGGATAATAGCAAATAGCCCAACAAAAGTACTAAGCCACTCCCATTCTATATATCATTGATAATTGGAGATAAATTAGTACATAATTGCATGGTGGATAGTGGAGCAAGCAGTTCTGTGATGCCTAAACAAATAACAGACCAATTAGGGCTTAAATACCAGCCTCTTGAGAAGGGTGTACTCCAATTAGATGGCACAGCTGTTAGTACTATGGGTGTAATAAAAGACCTAAGTCTTACTCTACATACCTGTCCCAATGTTTCCATCTTCCAAGAGGTCTTCATTATTGATTTGCCTCCCTATTTTGCCATGTGCCTATCAAGAGAATTCACAGCCAAAATAGGAGGATACCTATCCTTTGACTGGTCCCATATATTTTTTAGGACTAGATATGGCACTAAGGTGACACTAAGATCTGAATTGCTTTCAAATCATCACATAGAGCCCTATACACCAAGTGTAGTTAATGCAAATCACATTATTTCTGATGATCCTAAATTTGTGGCAGCTCAAGAGTTTAAGCTAAGAGTATACCAGAAATGTTATTAAAGGAATGGTCCTCAGAAGATGTTGTAGATGATCTTGAAGCACATATTCAAGAAAATGGTATGGGGGTCTATATACTTCATGAACCTGAGGTAGCAATTCCAAGTATGGTAAAGGATGCAGAACAACAGACAGAGTAGCAAGGAGAAGTATGGAAAATGTACTTTGATGGCTCAAGGAGCAGAAATGGATCTGGTGGTGGTGCAATGCTTGTATCCCCACAAGGTGAAAAATATTTTTCTTCTTTCTGTTTTACCTTTGCATGTACAAACAACACTGCTGAATATGAAGGATTAATTCAGGGTTTGTAGTGGGCAAGAAAAAGGAAAATAGGCTGTTTGCAAGTATTTGGGGATAGTGAACTAATTGTAAATTAGGTAAGAGGACTGCATCTTACCAAAAATGATACCTTGAAGTGCTATAAGCATAGGGTCTGGAACATGATTGAGGAGTTTGATGCTTTTAATTTGATTTCCATTCCAAGAAATCAGAACTCCCATGCTAATAGATTAGCTACAATTGGGGCACAGTTTGACATCCCTAGTGACATTCAAAAGGAGAAAATGCAGCCTCATGTAAAAATAGTTGACAGACCCTCTATCCCTGACAATAATGTTCATTGGCAGGTCTTTGAAAGTGATGAACAGATTCTGAGATTCCTATTAGAGGAAGATGCATTTTCCATGATGAATCAGGATAAACTCAAACAATAGTATGGCAATGATTAGATTATTCAGCTGAAGACAAACAAGCTACCCAAGGGATTGGTGACTTTGGAGTCTATTTTTGGCACCAATGATCAGATGAAGAAGACTAAGACCGGTATGCAAATAAAAGAGGAACATTATGAGGAGTTAGAAATTTTTAAGGGAAAACTCCTCAAAATAGGTAAAATCTGTTTAGCTGAGGACAAGAGAGCTTTTATTGCTCTTTGTCAGGAATTTAAGGAGGTATTTGCTTGGGTTTATTCAGACGTAAAGGGATTTGATCCTCATATTGCCCAGCACACCATAGAATTGGAACCAGGTACAAAGCCTATAAGGCAGAGGCAGAGGCCCCTAAATCCAAAGCTAGAGCCCCTGATGATTAAAGAATTAACTAAGCTAATTGAGGGAAAGATCATTTTTCCCATCAAGCATACTTCTTGGGTCTCAAATCTTGTCCCTGTGAGGAAGAAGAATGAAGAAATCAGGCTGTGTGTTGATTTCAGGGACCTAAACAGAGCCTCCCTAAAAGACCACTACCCACTTCCATCAATGGAGCAGATTTTACAAGTAGTGGCTGGCTCGGAGAGATTTTCTTTGCTTGACGGATTTTTTGGTTACAATTAGGTGTTAGTCAAGGAGGAGGATCAGTTCAAAACTACTTTCACTACCAAGTGGGGCACCATGGCCTACAGGAGGATGCCTTTTGGTCTCTCTAATGCTGGCTCAACCTTTCAAAGAGCCATGGATATGGCATTCAAGGGTTTGCTATACAAGCTGGTGCTGGTGTATCTAGATGATATAACAATCTTTTCCAAGAATGCATTTGAACATTTATCCCACTTGAGTCAAGTTTTTGAGAGATGCCAAGAGTTTGGGATATCCCTTAATCCAAACAAATGCATTTTTTCTATCCATGAGGGCAAGCTATTAGGGCACGTTGTCTCAAAAGAAGGCATTACTATTGATGCTGAAAGAGTAAGGGCCATTTTGGAGCTGCCTTTACCAAGTCATAAGAAGGGATTACAAAGTTTTATTGGCAGAATTAATTTTCTGTGAAGGTTCATCCCTGATATCACAAACCTTTTGAAACCTTTGACATCCATGTTATAAAAGAACATAGCCTTTAATTGGGCAAAAGAGGCCAGACTCAGTTTTGAGTCTATAAAAGAAGCATTGTCAGTTGTGCCAACCTTGGTACATCCTGACTTTTCCAAAGATTTTATTCTATATGCTTATGGCGGCCTAGATACAATCTCTACAATTTTAGTGCAGAAGCAGAGTAGTAGCTTTGAGCAACCAATTGCTTTTTTCAGTCAGGGGCTGGAAGAATATGAGCAAAGGTACAGCTTTATTGAGAAGCACATTCTTGCAGTGATAAGGAGCCTCAAGAAATTTTGGCATCTTGTTTCTAATAACAAGATACATTTGATGGTGGCTCATTCCAACGTGAAGGAGTTCCTATTGAGCAAAGATATAAATGAGAAAAGAGCCGGTTGGATCACCAAGGTCATGGAATATGACATGGATATGCAAGTAACCAAGCTTGTCAGAGGCAGAGGACTCAGCAAGCAACTCACTACTAGTTCCAATAAGGAGGATGAGACACTTTTTACCATTGAGGATGCACCTCAAGATAATGCAGCAGTAGCGAGCATAGGCTGGGTTACTGATATGACTAAATTTTTGCAAACTGGTGAATGTCCAGCAAGCTAGATAGAACTAAAAGAAGATATTATAGACTACAGTCCGTTCCATACATTTTGATTAATGGCACCCTTTTTAGGAAAGATTTTAATGGTGTATTGCTAAGATGCATTGCTGAAGATCAGACTGATAAGGTGCTACATGAATTTCATGATGGAACAGTAGGGGGTCATTTTGCCCCAAAGACTACTACCTGGAAGATAATGAGAGCTGGATATTACTGGCCCAGCCTATTTAAGGATGCCCATGCATGGGCAAGGAAATGTGTAAAGTGTGCCATTTTTGCAGGAAAGAAGAGGCTGCCAACCTTACCTCTACGACCAATTCAAATAGAGAAACCCTTCATGAGATGGGGTGTTGACTTCGTAGGACCCATTAATCCACCATCAAGTGCAGGCCACAGGTGGATTCTTACAGCTACAGATTTTTTCACAAGATGGACTGAAGCAGTAGCTCTAAAGGAATCAAATGAAAATGCTATTTTAAATTTTTATCATGACTTGATTTCTAGATTTGGAGTGCCTGAGTCAATAATTTCTGACAATGCTTTAGCCTTTGTTGGCCTAAAGATAACTGATTGGGCTGTCAAAAATGGGATCTATCTGAATACTTCTTCTAATTATTACCCACAGGGTAATGGTTTGGCTGAGTCTACCAACAAAAATCTCATAAGGATTATTAAAAGATCAATGAAGGACAACCAGAGGACCTGACACACTAATTTGAAATATGCCTTATGGGCAGACAGAATAACTCCTAAGAGGTCCATTGGAAACTCTCCATATATGTTAGTATATGGGAAGGAAGCAAGATTGCCTATCTCTGTAGAACTGCCAGCACTAGACATCATGAATCAGCTAGAAATGTTTGAAGAGGAAGATCCCATGGCTGTCAGATATGCTCAGCTTATGGAGCTTGAAGAAATTAGAGACAAGGCTATGAAGACTATGGAATATCATCAGCTACAGACCAAAAGAAGTTTTGATCAAAAGGCCACTCCTAGGATCTTTAGAGAAGGTGATATGGTGCTCAAATGGGACAAATTGAAGAGCAGGCCTGGAAAACACTCCAAATTTGACAACATGTGGAGTGGTCCATTTCTCATTACTGAATGCAAGGAGCACAATGCATTTCAGTTATCAAATATGGATGGACAAAATCTGCCTATCCCAGTCAATGGGATACACCTAAAGAGGTGTTTTGAGGTATGAGTGCCTTGTAAATCAGTAAATTAGGTCTCTATGCTTTCAATAAGTGCTATTGCACATTAGTTTAGATATGCTTTTGCTTTCCCTAAATGCTGTCTAGCATAGTCGAAAGAGTTTGCTTTCAACATTTTGTCTTGGTTTGGCCTTCCAAGTGTTCTCCATTGCTTCTATCTTGTTTTGCTAAGGTCAGAAATATCTATATTTTAGTCTCTGTGTGACTCTATGCCCAACAGATGTATAGGCCACTGATCTAACTATTTAGCAAGCAAACATCCCATAGAGGTCACTAAATTGTTGACCCATTTTTCCTCTGACCAGAGCCAAACAGTCAACCTGGTATTTTCCTTGAAAAGCCTTTGGAAAATGTTGCCTAAAAAAGAAAAGTGCCAAATTGCCTAAGAAACCTTATCATTGGAAAGAGCTTGAAAAAATAGGCAGGTTTGCTTTTTACATCACCCTGAGATTCGGCCAAGTAAAGAAGTTATTGATGGTCAAAGTTTTGGTCAACATACAGTTCAAATATGCATTTGGCGGGCTTGAAAATCTCCATCGGCCTTAGGAAATAATGAAAAAATTAAGTTATATACATTTTTGAATGTATATCGGGCTAGGGAAATGCATATACATTTCGAAAATCTTTCACAGATTCTCGGGAATATTCCGGGTTTGTATATCAGCGATATACAAGTGGAGATACAAGTGAAACATACAAGGTATAAGATACATTCAGGAAATATTCCTCAAAGATTTCGTATTTACATATAGCGGCTTGTATGTTTGCCTTGTATGTTTGCACATACAAGCAAATATACATTCGCTAGATGTACAAGGCAAGTATACATTGAAGATTCCTCAGAATATTCCGCACTTGTATGCATAAAAAGGCTTGCATATTGCTTTGTATGTTTGCACATACAATCGGCTATATACAAATGGAAGATATGCATCGTGGGTGTATTCCATCAAAGATTCCCTGTTTGTATGTAAGGGAGTTTGTATATTTGTGTTTGTATATCCACATATACAAACAAATGTGCATTTGCTACAGTGTCGCGAAGGGAGATACAAAGGGTCAACACAAAGAAATATACAAAGGGGTTTGTATATCTTGAAGATACAAAGAGTTTTGTATATCATATACATACAAAGGTTCAAATGCTACAATGGAATGTATATCGACTTGTATGTTCGCACATACAAGCCGATATACAAGGAAACATATACAATCCGTACTCGAATAGAAGTTTCAATCTATTCTATGTTGTTCTCAAGTCCGCCTTGTATAAAAGGTGTTTGTATGCCTTGACATACAAAAGAGCATGTACAAGCCAGATTTCAAGATAGGTACAGTTTGGTAGAATGCAGCGCTAAGTCCGTGGCTTGTATGTATATGGCAATTGTATATTATGATATACAAGCCTTAAGATGCAAAAGAGGTATACAAGATGGATCCGATGTGGAAATCAATTCTGGCACATTTAGGCTTCGGGTCCGTTTTGCATGTATAGATGTTTTGTATATTTGCATATACAAAGAAATGTACAAGGAAAAGTGATACAAGTTGGACCCGACAGGACAATGAAAAGAAGCTAATGGTCATTTTCAGGTCTGCGGCTTGTATGTTTGCATATTCAGAGAGGGAGATACAAATGGTGGGTGCCGTGCCTATTATACCATGTCGATTGTTGATAACTGAGAGGGGGGGGGTGAATCAGTTATCCTAATTATTTCTTCTTTTGAACTTTCTTATTAATCAATGCAGCATTGAATCAAACAAACAAACATTACCATGAAATGAAAAACACATGACATAGTATTTTTGATGTGGAAACCCTGTTAAGGGAGAAAACCACGGGGTGATTAACCCAAAGATTATTCTCTGTTAGAAGAATAAGGAATTACAAAATGGCACTTGCCAATTAGGGCTCACTGCCCGAGCACACTGCTCACAAAGAGGCCCACTGCCTACAAGGAGACACACTGTCTACAAAGTGATAAGAATCACAGTCTTAAACTGATTGGAAGCATCTACATATGCTGGAGTTCAGTTCCGGTTAGGCTCAGTACACTGATCTGCTGCACTTCATCTTTCCTCTGTTCTTTATTCTGCTATCCTTTCACATACCGGATCTTCCTTACTACTTCTGCTCTGTTCTGCACTTATTCGCATATACCTTCACACTATTCACCTCTTCACAACTAAATCCATCCTCTATATATATCCGCACAAGTAATTTCATCACCTTTCTAGTCGGCATCCGGAACAGTCTAGTTTCTTACAAACTCTGTTCTGTCGGCTGAATCTTTGCTCACCAAGCAATGCGGATCAAGCATATACTTGTAGATATCATTAATCATGTCGGCCAAACATGATTCATGCCTTCACAACCTTTACCATCAACAGTAACACATCCGGAAAATAGTCTGATACTCTGTCAGTCAGTTCTTCCTCTGTTCTCACTGTCTCTCAGGAATCCGGTACTCAACTATTCATATCTTTTTCTTTGTTCATCACCAGAGGCTAAATCCTTGGAATATACTACTCAAGGTAGTCCTCTTGACTTCCCCAAATCCACACTGCAACAAGACACTTCCTCTGAGAGATCCGGACCAATCTGTCGGACCTTGCCACATGCTCTGTTCTTGTTCACCGGACCACAACAATCTTCATTCTGACTTCCGGTAGAGACACACCATGACTTGCGGATATGTGGGATGACCTTTGTTGCCATCAATGACAACAACCATGAATCCATATAGTGTCTCTTGCCAACAATCTCCCCCTTTGGCATTGATGGCAACACTTAGTGAAAAATGACTAAGTGTTTACACTATGCTCCCCCTTTGCTGATGCTCTATCTTTATATACAATTTCCGGAACTCCCCCTTAGTTGGATTCCTCATTTTTCACTGCTCCTCACTCCCCCTTTGACATCAATGGCAAAGGGTAGGGTCCGCACACCAAAATTTTCAAAAATTTTCTATACATAGCCGCATATTTACATACTCACATATACTGAAGAATGTCTGCAAAAGATGTCTTCAGTTGGATCAGTTTTGTAGCCCAACTTTGCTTCATTCTATCCAAAATTGAAATGTGACCACTCAACAAAAATGCAAAAACTTCTGCCCTCTTGAGATCTGTCGGATCATTTGTTTGGGTGGTGGTCTGAGCATCACTGATGGCCTCATGCATAGTTTCTAACTTAGGGATTATAATCCTTCTAAGTTCTCCCATCTAGTTAGTGATATTCTTCCTTTCCTTCTCAAGGTTCTTTATTTCACTCAAGACTGCAATAGTCTGACATTCTTGATTTACTATGGAGGAAGAGAGAGGATCAAAACTTTGAGATAAACTTTGTAGTTTGTCCTGTTCCTCTTTTATTTTCTTATCAATTTCTGTTGTTGCCTTTGACCAGGATATACAAAATTTGTAAATGTCACCACCATCCTTAAGAGCATTTTCTAAGCTCTTTATTCCAATACTCATATTTCTTCTATCATTAGAGATTGATCCTAGTATTTCTGAAGATCTTTTATCCAAAAATTCCTTCCGAACCTTTTCTTCAGCTGATTTTTCTAGAGAATCAAAATGTGTATCAATACTGCTGACTAAGGTTTTGAGATTACCGGAAGAGGAGGCTGCCGGATCTATCTGGACCGATGGCATAATCTTCTCAAGCACTCCGGAAGCAGCCTCTATCAACTCACAGTCTTCCATATGAGACTTTAGGAGCTTTTCATTTGCCTTAGCATTTGCAAATGAGGCTATCTTCATTGTCTGCACCGGAGAGAGGGAATCAAAGTTGAATGGGCCTTGTAGTAGCTCCGATTCATCGATCTCTATTGTTTCTTTGCTCAAAAATTGTTGAACAGTTTGTGCAGTGTCTCTTGCCGGAGATAGATGTTTCTTTTCTTCTGCAGTCTTGGAACTGTCCTTTGGGATTTTCTCTCCTTCCACATTCTTACCACTATCAGTCATGGTCTTTTCTGATGGAGTCTTCTCTTTCTCTACACCCTTGGTACTGTCAACCTCTTTATCTTTCACCACTGCTTCCTTCTCCTGTAATTTCTCTTCTTCTTTGGATCCAGAGACTGTAGGGGAAACCAGAGGAGAGATGCTAGCCTGTTCATAGGCCACTTCTTCTGGAGTAGAGGGTTCCAAGTCCACAGCTGTTTCTACACCTAAGTCCTCTACAACAGGAAGATTGAACCTTTTGAAGGCCTTCTGGAGGATCTCTTCTGTCTCTTTGGCCACCTTGTCAGTCTCACCAAGCATGAGTTGATTCATCCTGGCTTTACTTCTGAACTCATCTTTGCAGTCTTTGAATATTATGTTCATTGTCTTGGGATCAATTTGAGGATATAGCTGAATAGCTATCTGCTCCCAGATCTCAAGATCTTTTGCATGAGCATTATTCTTTCTTATTTCTAATTCCTTTTCTAGGCTTTTAGGAATTAGAGATATGATCTCAATGAAAGCCTTATTGTATATGCTCAGATACTTGATTGTGGCTTCCTGCAGAATCTTTTGGTCAGCCTCATTGTAGTCATCATAAAATTCAGTCATTGGTTGAAGGTTTCCATCCACCGTAACTGACTTGATTACACTCTCTAGAGACAGAGTGGGCTTTTCAACAAATGCCTCTGCCATTTCATCCTTGTCTTGGCCTGTGGAGGGTTTACCAGATCCTTTCTTTTTCTGTTTCTTTATTTCTTTCATTCCCTCATCTGACTCAGTTTCTTCTTCATCCTTTTGGCTTTGATAAGCTCTTGAGGCTTTTGACTTGGATCTCTTACTAGATCCCTGGACTTCTGGTTTTGAGCTTTTGGTTTTGATAGGTGTGGATCCTTTAGATGATCCGGTCTGGGTTGAGGATTCCACCGGAGCACTTTTCTTGCTTTTCTTTTCTGCCTCTTTCTTTTCTTCCTCAGATTTTCTTCTCTTTTCCCGGTTGGCATCAAGTGCCTCTTTTGAGATGCCTAGGCCTTGAGCAATGTGCTCTACTTCTTTTCTCACCTTTCTCTTTATCTCAGGTTCCCTGAGTTCTACATGTATCTTTACACTCAGCTCCTCAAAGGTTCCAAACCTTTTTGCCTTTGGATCTTTGGGCTGACTTAGCATGTGTTGAACATGCAGCTCCACTATCTATTCATCCACTTCATACCCCATGGGCATGATCCAGACAGTCCTTGGCTCCACTGCCTCCATTAGGCACTGATCAGTGTCCACCATAAAGCACATTGAGTCTTTGTATTTTTCAACAAGAGACTGGGGAATTCTTTCTCTTGCTTGCATCATGCTTTGAAAGTTTTTGAAGTATCCCCATAGGGCTGTATTTCTTGCTTTGGCATCCCCAAGCCCATGTAGATAGTCTCTTATTTGTACTGCAACAGGTTTGTCATTCTGCCATGCCCATCCACTTGATCCAGGCAGCTCATTCATGAAGTAGAAGAATAGACATAATATAAGAGTACCATACTTAAAGGAATTCTTCTTGTCCTTCTTGATTTTCTGTATATTTTCCATTAATTGGCTTAAGAGCAGTTCGCAGAGATCATATTCTACATTCTTCCTTAGCATTTCATAGGCAGTATATACTGCAGTTCCGGATACAGAATTCTCTCTGCTGGAGTGATAGATCTTGTATCCTATTATCATGGACGCATACTTGATATCCGGATCAGAAATATCTTCAATGGTCATTGCCCTCTTATCAAATTTTGATCCGGTGGCCTCAGTTACAATGTTATTTTTGACAGATTTGAGGATAGGTATCCCTCCGGAAGAGTATAGACCAGTTACTTCTCTAATTGCCTCTTTTGTGATCTTGCAGGGTCTATCCAGCCATAGGAAGTTGTCATGCATCCTGCTCAGTACATACCGGACCCATTCATCTTCTTCAAAGCAGGGGAAATGAATGAATTGATCAAATTGTTTCTTCTAGATACCCTTATACTCTAGTTTAAGCTCAAAAGCATTGTCTATCAGTTGTTTGTGATAGAGATCTCTCAATTTGAATTCCCCAAATTCCTCAATGCTTGCATGTATGTAAACCCTAATGTCTTCTGTGTGTAAAACTCCATGAGGAACACTGGAAAATGCTCCTAAGGGATCTACCTCCAATGACTTGTATGGATGTTTCTTGAATTCAGGTCGGGGCCTATCTGAGATTTTTACTATATTTGGAGTAGCCATTTCTTCAAACGATTTGTAGCAAGATATCGAAAGTGGAAAATACCTTTTGCATCTTCGGTTGCACGGAGTAGTTGGATTGATTTCTGTATGTAATGACTTCGGCAGGAGATCTTCGGTAAACTTGATGAATTTTGTTGCAGAGCTCCACTTTTCACTTCTTCTTAGATGTGGAATGATCAAGTGATTGTTGAGAAATCCCTTATATCATTTCGCAAACCCTAATATCTGTTTGCAATAAATGCTCCACCTTCATTATTCCAGTTTGCCTTATCCAGATAGTTTGGAGTATCCTGAATCAGTCCTGATCTATGAACATCATTCGGATCTTTCAATCATGAATAAATCAAGATAACACATCACAAGGACATCCCAAACACTCTGTCCAATCTGCAGAATAAGACAATGTACTTCCGGATCTCTCCGGACCTTTTTGTAATCCTCTGTCATTCCGGAGCATCTCCTGGAACAGGTCTTTACTTGATCGATCACAACTTCTTTATATCTTCATGCGAACCTCTGAAATCTTGTCTGGATCATCTCAGGACTGGTATCTTCAAACCCTTTACTCCACATCTTGTGCCACATCCGGCACCACTTGATTGGCTGGGGGAACAGGATTTTCTTTGAGTCTCCCCCTGAGCCAGAGCTCACTTTTTAATTTCTGGAAGAAATATCAGCACCAGAATCTGGTGCGGATCCAACCTCTACATTCTCTAAACTTTTCTTCACCCAAATCTTGCTCATCTGATTCCTAACTTCATCCGCATTCATCTTTTGTTTACCCTTGTCTTGATTCTGATTATACACCGGACCTTTTTTGTCCTGATTCTTGCTTCTGCAGACTTTAGCATTATGATCGGACCTATTACAGATTTGGCAAATAACATTTCTTTGCATATTTGACTGATAACCTCTTGATCTAAATTGATTAGCCATATGACCTACTCTATTGCATGTAAAGCATCTACCTTTGAATGATTTGTTTACTTGCATATTTCTGCATTCATGGGATTTGTGTCCATACCTTTTGCAGTTAAAGCACTGTCCGGAGAAGGATGAATTAATCTGATTCATTCTCTTTCTGCACTGATTAGCTTTGTGACCAAAGTGGTTGCAGCTGTGGCAGTATCCATTGAAAGATGGATATCTTTGAGCATTGGGCTGTCTTACCGGAGGTCTTCTAGGCCTATTCCTTGGATTTTCTGATCCAAAATTCTTTTGACCAGATCCGGAGCTTTCTCCTTTCTCATATCCCAAACCATACTTGTCATCTGTCCTCTTTTGACTTCCAAGAAGTACTTCAAGTTGGGCAGAACTTATCTTGAATTTTTCTTTATATTCATTTGCTATTTGAAGATCTCTTTTGAGAGAGGCAATTTGATCCTCAAGTTTTTCTTCATTATCTTTGGCATCTTCAAGATCAGATTCAAGATGTCTGATAATCCTGTCCATCTGGTGGCATTCTTCTGATTTTTCTTTAAGAGATTGTCTTAGATTGTCTTCAGCTTTTCTTTTTTCTTCAATCTCTTGAGTAAACTTTATAGTTCCTGATTCCATTTCATGTCTTAACATAATGACTTCTTTTGATAACTTTTCACATAACTTGGTTTGCTCAGTCAATTCTTCATTTGTATTGCTTTCTTCACTTTGTCTTGCCAATTGTTGGAGCAGCTCCTTTCTCTTTTTCATAGAGAGACTTAATTTGTCCTTTAATTCTCTCATGAATTCATCAGCCTGTTTGAGTCTTTCCTTTAATTCATTGACTTCAGAATTTGACTGTTCAAGATCCTCAAGGGCAGTCTTGAGTTGCTCCCTTAAACCATATGCATCCATTTGAACTCCCAGATCTTCCTCAAGCTGTTAGGCTCTATTAGGAGGAACCTTG
The DNA here is from genome assembly GCA_027924645.1 of Cunninghamia lanceolata. NCBI lineage: Eukaryota > Viridiplantae > Streptophyta > Pinopsida > Cupressales > Cupressaceae > Cunninghamia > Cunninghamia lanceolata. Next base: position 4,743,833 of record BSBN01000865.1, on the reverse strand, counting down.
CTCTGATACCAATTGTTGATAACTGAGAGGGGGGGTGAATCAGTTATCCTAATTATTTCTTCTTTTGAACTTTCTTATTAATCAATGCAGCATTGAATCAAACAAACAAACATTACCATGAAATGAAAAACACATGACACAGTATTTTTGACGTGGAAACCCTGTTAAGGGAGAAAACCACGAGGTGATTAACCCAAAGATTATTCTCTGTTAGAAGAATAAGGAATTACAAAATGGCACTTGCCAATTAGGGCTCACTGCCCAAGCACACTGCTCACAAAGAGGCCCACTGCCTACAAGGAGACACACTGTCTACAAAGTGATAAGAATCATAGTCTTGAACTGATTGGAAGCATCTACATATGCTGGAGTTCAGTTCCGGTTAGGCTTAGTACACTGATCTGCTGCACTTCATCTTTCCTCTGTTCTTTATTCTGCTATCCTTTCACATACCGGATCTTCCTTACTACTTTTGCTCTGTTCTGCACTTATTTGCATATACCTTCACACTATTCACCTCTTCACAACTAAATCCATCCTCTATATATATCCGCACAAGTAATTTCATCACCTTTCTAGTCGGCATCCGGAACAGTCTAGTTTCTTACAAACTCTGTTCTGTCAGCTGAATCCTTGCTCACCAAGCAATGCGGATCAAGCATATACTTGTAGATATCATTAATCATGTCGGCCAAACATGATTCATGCCTTCACAACCTTTACCATCAATAGTAACACATCCGGAAAATAGTCTGATACTCTGTCAGTCAGTTCTTCCTCTGTTCTCACTGTCTCTCAGGAATCCAGTACTCAACTATTCATATCTTTTTCTTTGTTCATCACCGGAGGCTAAATCCTTGCAATATACTACTCAAGGTAGTCCTCTTGACTTCCCCAAATCTGCACTGCACCAAGACACTTCCTCTGAGAGATCCGGACCAATCTGTCAGACCTTGCCACATGCTCTGTTCTTGTTCACCGGACCACAACAATCTTCATTCTGACTTCCGGTAGAGACACACCATGACTTGCGGATATGTGGGATGACCTTTGTTGCCATCAATGACAACAACCATGAATCCATATAGTGTCTCTTGCCAACACCGATATGCAAGCCGGATTTTAAATGGATATCATTTCTGCCTCATTCAGGCTCCGGGTTCATTTTTTATGTATGAGGCCACTTGTATATCATGCATATACAAAGAAAAAATACAAAGAGTAGGAGATGCAAGCCAGACCCGACAGGCAATCAAATATACTTAAAGGTCATTTGGGGTTCGACTTGTATGTATATGGCGCTTGTATATTGTGATATACAAGTCAAAGATGCATTGCGATATACAAGGCGGATTTGAATCAAGGATCAGGTTTGACACATAAGAGTTTGGAGTCTGCCTTGTATAAATAGGCATTTGTATATCTTTCATATACATGGAAATATACAAGCTGGATCTGGCAGAACATAAAGAAGTAGCTAAAGGTCATTTGGGGTCTATAGCTAGTATGATTGCATATGCAGAAGGACATATACAAATGGTGGGGTCCACCAAGGTACAAGCACTTGTGCATATTTTTTGGTTGTATGTTTGCTTGTATATTGTGATATACAAGGTCAAGATACAAGCTAACATACAAGTGGTAGGGCCTGCATATACAAGGGGAAATTGTATGTATATGCAATTTTTGAAATACAAAGGGATGTACAGGGGCCGATATGCAAAGTGCCATGTATGTGCAGAAGGAGTTGCAGGATGAGTTTTTGAATGCTAATTTAGGTGCCAAGATGCAGCGATATACACAGAAATGCAAAAGCGATATATACAGGCAGTTGAACGAAAGTTTGACCGCTTGTATCTCCTTCATTTTGGCGAGTTTCAGCATGCTCCAAGAGGCAAAGTTACATATTTTGGTCCCCTCTTTCATTTGGTAGGGTTTTTTAGGAGCTTTGTCACTTTTCAAATTTCAAATCTAGAAATGCTTATTTGTGAGCGATGAACATTTCAGAGACGACTTTAAGCAGATGGAGATATTTTTGGGCATTCATTGCAGCAGACAGAACATGCAGCTCGCATTAATGGTCAGAAATATCTTCCCACCTTCCTCTTCCAGATATTTTCATCTTTTCTACTGTAGATCGATGAGTAAGCTGCTTGCATTCAAGACTCCAAAATATCTCATATCTGCCCAATGCTAGATATTGATGCCATGATGGATGCAGCTGGACCGACATTAATGCAGACATTTTTCTATTCCAGCTCATATATGACGGCTCTTTGAGCAAATTTTTGTAACCAACTTAGGATAGTTTTGGAATGCTATAAGTATGCATTCGGATGTTGTAAATAGGGTTGGAAATTTTTTGGCATCAAGGCTTTTCTGTTTCCAAATAGAGTTTTCATGTACTGTAACCGTGCCTTTCCATTGAATATATGCAAGTTAATTTTACCTCTTTAACTAATTTTTCTAGTTCTGTGTGAATCTGCATATGGTTTGTCTGTGAATGTTTTATTCCTCTCAATCATATTGCTTCTTACCTCTGCTAGAGTCATCTAACCTATGTATGCCTACTTGCCATATTCTGATTGTATTATGCATCTTTTCAGTGTTGTGGAAGTTTCTTTAATTCTGTCTGGTGTATCACCCTTGTTTTCAAGTTTTTATTGCATTTCCATTACAAGATTTCTCTCTCCCTTTTCCCCTCAAAATTCAGTAGTTTTAGGTGATAACTAGACAAGGAAGCCGGCCTTCTCTGGAGGTCTGATTTCACTTAGCAAAGTCCCACACTTAGAGATCAGTCCCATGTTATTTCAGTTTGCAGAGGTTTCACAACTGTATGCAAGGGTGCAAAACTTGGTGATAACAAGAAGAAACAAAGATCAATAACCAAGTCAGTCCAGATATCCCCAAAAGGAAGGAAGTAGAATCTGCAAGAGACACTGCAAAGACACTACAAAATTTCCTAGACAAAGAAATAATGGAGCTGGATGAACCTGAGCTAATTCAAGGGCCACTAAACTTTGACTCTCTATCTCTGGTTCAGATAATGAAGGTAGCATCTTTTGCTCAGGCCAAAGCAAAAGAGAAACTTCTAAAATCTCATATGGAGGATTGTGAGCTGTTGGAGATTGCATCTGGGATGCTAGAGAAGATTATGCCAACCTATCAAAAGGATCCTTCTGCCTCTCCATACGGTAATCTGAAAAACTTAGTCAATTCTGTTAACACTCATTTTGAATCCTTAGAGAAATTGGTAGAAACTAAGGTCCGAAAGGAGTTCTTGAGAAAGAGGTTCCGTGAAGTACAAGGGCTAATTACTAATGATAGAAGAACCTTAGGCATTTGCATAAAAAGCCTTGAAAATGCTCTTAAAGCTGGTGGGGACATATACAAATTTTGTTTAACTTGGCCCAAAGTGACAGAGGACATTGAGAAGAAAGTGAAAGAACAAGAAGAAAAACTGTCAAGTTTATCTCAAAATTTTGATCCCCTTACTACCTCTCTGGCGAATCATGAATGTCAAGCTATTGCTATAATAAATGAAATTAAAGAACTAGTTAAGGAGAAAAAGAACATAATGGATAGAATGGGTGAGCTCAGAGGGATAATCATCCCTAAGTTAGAGGCAATGCATGATGCCTTGATAGAGGCACAAAATACAATCCAGACCAGTGATCCAACAGACTTGAAACGGGCAGAAGCATATGTGTTTTTGTTAAGCGGACACATCTCCATTTTGGATAGAATGAAGAGGAGTTGGGCCATAGAAATCATCCAGTTGAAGACAACCTTTGCAGATATACTTAAATTTATGTATTTATAACATATGATTTGTATATACTTATGCGGCCATGTATAGAATAATTTTTGTAAAATTTTGGTATGCGGATTCCACCCTTTGCCATTGATGTCAAAGGGGGAGTGAAGAGTAGTGAAAAATGTGGAATCTAGCAAAAGGGGAGCTCTGGTAAAATAGTGCAAGAGATAGAGCGTTAGAAAAGGGGGAGTTACTGTGACACTTAGCCATTTTTCACTAAGTGTTGCCATCAATGCCAAAGGGGGAGATTGTTGGCAAGAGACACTATGTGGCTTCATAAGTGTTGTCATTGATGGAAACAAAGTCTATCCCACACTTCCACAGTACATAATATGCCTCTACCGAAAGTCAGATTGAAGATTATTTTAGTCTGGTGAACAAGAACATAGTATGTAACAAGGTCCGACAATCAAGTCTAGATCTCTTAGATAGTGTAACTTAGTTAGTTGCAGACTTGGACAAGTCAAGAGGGGTATCATGACTATTGTATTGCAGAGATTTAGTCTCTAGTGATAAAGCAAGAAAAAGATATGAGCATCTGAGTGTTGGGTTCTAGTCAGGCAGAGCAAACAGAAGAAGAACTGACCGGTAGAGTATCAGACTTCAATCCAGATGTGTAAAAGATGTTGATCAAGTAATCTATGATATTATACATTGTTAGCTGACATGATTAATGACTTCTATGCTTATGTTTTGATGCACATCACTAATCAAGCATGGATTCAGCCAACAGATTAATAACTTACAAATATCTTAGGTGTTCTTGTTGCCGACTAAGAAGTTGTTGGAAATCCTTGATGCGGATATATATACCTAATGGATTCAAGCCTATAAGTGTGTGATAGTGATTATATGTATGGTTAAGTGTGAAGAAAAGTAGAGACATGTACGAAGGTAGTAATTCAAGCCCAGAATGTGACAGGAAAGTTATATTGAGCAGAGGAAGAATGAAATGTGCCAGATCAGTATACTATACCTAATCGAAACTAAAATTCTGCATGCATAGATGTTGTTCATCAGTTCAAACACCCTAGTATCATTTGTAAGCATTTGTAGACTATAAGTCTCTTATAGGCAGTGGGCCTTTTGTGAGCAGTGTGCTTGGGCAGTGAGCCCTAATTGGCAAGTGGCAAATTTGTACTCTTTATTCTTTTAACAAAGAATATAATCTTGGGTTAGTCACCCCATGGTTTTTCCCTTAACAGGGTTTCCACGTAAAAATTTGTGTTATGTGTTAATTTCTTTTTCAACTCTTATGATTGCCTTGCTTAGGTATAACATTAAGTGATAAGTGAAGAAAAGAAAACAAAAATAGAAAAGTTATAAGATATCTGATTCACCCCCCCTCTAAGTTATCTGCATTGTTTCCAACAGAATGATCTAGGTGTCTTCTAGGTAGATACTATATATCAACTACCTGTCTAGAGACTAGAATAAAGTATAATTTAATCTAGGTGTCTTAGGTAGGTACTATATGTCAACTAGGTCTACCATAATAGGTGTTTTAGGTAGAACTATAATCTAGGTGTCTAGGTGACTTAGGTCTAGACTATGATAAGGTATAAAGACTAGATGTCTTAGGTCTAATCTAGATACATACTATACAATAGGTGTCTTAGGTGTCCCACGTTTACTAGATTACATGTGCCTTAGGTCTTAGGTGAGACCACATGAGATTCCACCTTCACGTGGTTGTCCTTGTTAGTATAAAATATGTATATTTCCTAAAGCTAAGGGAATCTCTTTTTCTTAATAGGAAAACTTTATTGACTTCAGTGTCCTCATGATGTTGATCACAAAATATGGTTTTAAGGTCATGTTGATGTTGATTGATGAGTTGTGGTTGTTGTTGGAAGTTTTGGAAATCCAAAGGATGTCACAGTGGCAATGTTCATATCACAACTGTAGTGGTTTAAACATTCAAAACTAGTTAGGGTTTTTAAGTTAAAGTTATTAGTTATGTTTTAAACCCTAAGTGTATTGTCTTTAAAGACCTAGTTTGGTAAGTTTTGTTCATGTTATACTCTCTATTTAATCTGTCTTAGATAACCTTTTGTGTTCTTCATGCAGTCTTCAATACTTAGGTTGTATTATGTTTAGGGTTATCTAGTCCTTAACCTCCTAAAAACCCTAGTATTTACTTTGCTCTAAAATCTAAGTTAATACCTTACACCCATACCGACAATATCCCTGAAGAGTCCAAAGTGCAAAAAGGCAACGATCTTTGACGAGCTATTACTCAAAAACCCTGACACTTAGAAACATTCCATCTGAGGAAACATGATCATGTAGAACCCATCTACAATAACCTCTCTCAGTTTTTGATATCTGTGAGGCCTTTGCCCGTGGTGAAAGGTTTTTTGCTGGCCCAGAAATCATCAGAAGGAGGTAGTGTAAAGTTGCAAAGGGGTGTAACTTTTGTTCTACTCTTGATGTGACCAAACTGACAGTTCCACCGCATCTAGATGATTAAATTTAGGCTAGGCATTATTTTTTTTGCACCCAAACATGTCGAAACAGTTTGAGCTACATTGTATCGGTGATATCGCTGAAGAGTCCAAAGTGCAAAAAGGCAACAATCTTTGATGAGTTGTTACTCAAAAACCATGACACTTAGAAACATTCTGTCTAAGGCAACGTGATCATGTAGAACCCCTCTACAATAACCTCTCTTGGTTTTTGATATATCTAAGGCATTTTCTCGTGGTGAAAGGTTTTTTGTTGCCCTAAAAATCATCAGAAGGAGGTAGTGTAAAGTTGTAAAGGGGTGTAACTTTCGTCATGCTCCTGATGTGACCAAAATGATAGTTCCAACGCATCTGGATGGGTAGGTTTAGGCTAGGAATGGTCCTATTTTGCACCCAAACATGCCAAAACAGTTTGAGCTACATTGTACCAGTGATATCCCTAAAGAGTCTAAAGTGTGAAAGGCAACAATCTTTGACGAGTTGTTACTCATAAACCATTTCACTTAGAAACAATTTGTCTAAGGAAACATGATCATGTAGAACCCCTCTACAATAACCTCTCTGAGTTTTTGATATCACTGAGGCGTTTGCTCGTCGTGAAAGGTTTTCTATTGCCCCAAAAATCATCAGAAGGAGGTAGTGTAAAGTTGTAAAGGGGAGTAACTTTCATCCTGCTCCTGATGTGACCAAAATGACAGTTCCAACGCATCCAGATGGGTACGTTTAGGCTAGGAATGGTCCTGTTTTACACCCAAACATGCCGAAACAATTCGAGCTACATTGTACTGACGATATCCCTGAAGAGTCCAAAGTGCAAAAAGGCAACAATCTTTGATGAGCTGTTACTTAGAAACTGTGTCACTTAGAAACATTCCATCTAAGGCTACGAGATCATGTAGGGTCCCTCTACAATAACCACTCTCAGTTTTTGATATCTTTGAGGCATTTGCCCATGGTGAAAGGTTTTCTCTGCTCCAAAAATCATCAGAAGGAGGTAGTGTAAAGTTGCAAAGGGGTGTAACTCTCATCTTGCTCCCGATGCGACCAAACTGATAGTTCTAATGCATTTGGATGGGTACATTTAGGCTAGACATGGTCCTATTTTGTACCCAAACATGCCAAAACAGTTTGAGCTACATTGTACCGGCAATATCCCTGAAGAGTCTAAAGTGCAAAAATGAAACAATCATTGATGAGTTGTTACTCAGAAACTGTGTCACTTAGAAACATTCTGTCTAAGGTTATAGGATCATGTAGGGTCCCTCTACAATAACCTCTCTTAGTTTTTGATATCTCTAAGGCATTTTCCCATGGTGAAAGGTTTTCTGATGCCCCAAAAATCATTAGGAGATAGTGTAAAGTTGCAAAGGGGTGTAACTTTCATCTTGCTCCTGATGCGACCAAACTGATAGTTCCAACATGTCTGGATGGGTACTTTTAGGCTAGGCATGGTCCTTTTTTGCATCTAAACACGCCGAAATAGTTCGAGTTACATTATACTGACGATATCCCTGAAGAGTCCAAAGTGCAAAAAGGCAGCAATCTTTGACGAACTGTTACTCAGAAAATGTGTCACTTAGAAACATTCCATCTAAGGCTACGTGATCATGTAGGGTCCATCTAAAATAACCTCTCTCAGTTTTTGATATCTCTGAGGCGTTTGCCTGTGGTGAAAGGTTTTCTACTACCCCAAAAATCGTCAGAAGGAGGTAGTGTAAAGTTGCAAAGGGGTGTAACTTTCATCCTACTCTTGATGCGACCAAACTGATAGTTCCAACACGTCTGAATGGGTATGTTTAGGCTAGGCATGGTCTTGTTTTGCACCCAAACATGCTGAAACAGTTTGAGCTACATTGTACTGGCGATATCCCTGAAGAGTCCAAAGTGCAAAAAGGAAGTAATCTTTGATGAGCTGTTACTTAGAAACTGTGTCACTTAGAAACATTCCATCTAAGGCTATGAGATCACGTAGGGTCCCTCTACAATAACCTCTCTCAGTTTTTATATCTTTGAGGTGTTTGCCCATGGTGAAAGTTTTTCTACTACCCCAAAAATGGTCAGATGCATGGAGTGTAAAGTTGCAAAGGGGTGTAACTTTCATTCTGCTCTTGATGCGACCAAACCAACAATTCTGACGCATCCAAATGGGTATGTTTAGGCTAGGCAAGGTCCTACTTTGTACCCAAACATTCCAAAACAGTTCAAGCTACATTGTACCAGCGATATCCTCACACATTGCCTTTTCTATAACTATTATAGTCTTCACATGTCAACATGCATCTTATGGTTGTTAACATACGTGTTCTAGCAGTCAACACAATCATATATGAACTGCTTGTTCTTTTATCTTGGTTCACCTTGACTTTGTTCTCTAGTACTATCTCTATAGGGTTTGTTTTAGTCCTTCAATGCATTGTTCCATCACTACAATCTTAGACCTCTATTAGGCTTGAAATAGACCTCTGTTAGGCTATTCTCCTAAACCTTAATATCATCTTCATGTTCTCATATCCATGCTGTTGAACCCTCATCTTCTTCCACCTTTAGGTCACTGTGTGATTAGGCTTGAACTTAGACTTCTGTGATATTTGAAACCCTCTACACTTCATGGCTCTATCATTATGTAATGATCTACACTGCCATTATTGAATGATCTACACTGCACCTATCTTGCTTATCATATTTCATAGCAATCTTTCAAAGAGTTGGGGTAGTGGTATGCAACCTTCTGCGAGATCAATACAATGTCGTAACAAGTTTTTGGGTAGGGAATTTCTTTATGGAATTAGAGTCAAATTGGTAAATGTGATGACATGATACATATTAACATGGTGAGATGCAAAGTATACATTTATAATATTAACCACATTCTCAAAGGGATTGCTGATGACTTATGGAAGCCTGTAGCCCCAATGTTATGTTGCATACTCAAATTAGGTAAGACTCAATGCACTCTCATAACCTTGCCTTATATGCAAGAGGAATTAGATTTAATAACAACAATGGTCATCAGGTGCTCATAAGCATATGATTTTGACTATCTTATTCAAGACAACAAACATACTCTTTGCATCCCAATATGGTATAATAACAAGGAATTAAGAAATATTTTCAATTGAGCAACTCATAAAGAATATGGATCAGCATACCAAGGAGCAACCATAAGAACATCCTTTTGGAACATAGGGAATTGCAATATTCCCTTGGTCACTTGCAAAATTAGATAGAGTTGTTTGTGAAACTATGAGACATGATCCTTAGTGTTGTGCAAGTAGCACATGATCTAAAGGGTTGTGTAAGAATTATAGGGTGTCTTTTGAGTTGCACAAAATGATTCATGTCACTATGTGAATTATGCATGGTGCAAGGAACCATGAACTTTGTGTTGGATCAAGTGGCATTTTTTAGGCGGCACATGATGCAAGGACTTATGCATGAGGTTGTACATCGCTATGTGAGTGACTAAGGATAACATGCAAGATTGTGCAATAGCATGTAGATCATGATATGAACAAAAAAACTTGCTTTCCATTTATCCATTTAACCAATCTTCCTTTCTCTATTTTCTCGGGCATGTATAGTTTTGAGAAACTAAAACTTTCAACCCAAAACTCAAATTCTCTTATCATCAATTGGGATGGATTATTTGACAATTAAACTTTGAAACTTAGAGGCATACAAAAATGATCTACACTGCACCATTCTATATTACATAATGATCAACAAAAATGATTTGTATTAACCAAATATCCATATAGGCATACATCAATATCTGTCGATATTAGTATAACATATATACAAAATAGCCATATAGTCTTACAAGAATGCCATATAGGCATACAATGTCAACTATATGCAATACAAAATATATGTCCACAAATGCCATATAGGCATACAACAAAGGAACACAATAAAAAGTCATTCCCCTTTGTTCGGTGAAGAGAATAGATCACAGGTAATCTTTGATCTTTGAGGGGATGGAGACATGTATGAGGCTAGTCTACTACAAACCTGAGGGCTCCTCCTCCTATTTAGTTGTTCATGGATTTGTAGCTGTTACAATAAAAAGTATGGGCATTAATATATAGAAATTACATTATAAAAATGAAACATTTAACAAAATAATCACTTACCGCTATCTAAAAATTTGTCTCCTCATTTGCCTCAGTACCAGGATTAGGTTGTGGCGATGTCATGTCCTATAGAAACCATCCAAATAGAAATTAAACTTCAAATCAATAATCATTTGATTTTTCAAAAATAAACAACTATAACAATGAATGTAATTTAAAATTTACTAATTTGCCTCATACCCCTGTCAAAGGCATGGAGCTATGAATCGTAGAGGACACACCATGCTCCATTACCCTATGAATATCGGGAGGTGTCTCCACAGCTTGCATCATCTGAAAATAAAACAACATTATTCAATTACGAAAACTATAATAGTGATGCAAGTCATGGTGTTGAATGTCAGGAACACTGAGAGGGGAGGGTGAATTAGTGTTCTATAAAACCATTTATGCACTTTCACTTTTAACCATTTTCCAAACTTAGTTAAACAATATCACAATATACAAATGAAGAACAACCATAAGAACATAATACATAGACTCCAGGATTTTTACGTGGAAAACTCCAAGGTGGGGAAAAACCACGGAGAGTGTTATCTCTCAGAAATACTTTTATTATAGTAATACTAAATTACAAGAGGCTCACTGCCTTAAGGCTCACTATCCAGAGCTCACTACTCAAAAGAGGCTCATTGCCTAAAGGAAAGAAAGAACAAGAAGAATAAGAGTGGCTCACTACCAAAGATGAACTGCTGTGATTGCATCTACTTATGCATGATTATAGTTTCAATTAAGCTTTTGAATAATGACTCAAAACTCTTCATTTCAGTCTAACCTTGTTTCTATGCTCTATTTTTACATATGGTCAAAATCTCTCTTTATTTGCTGTGGCTATTCTATCTTCGCATATTTCACATTCCCATACATCACATCATTCCTCATTCTTCCAAACACTAAAATCCATCCTCTATTTATATCCACAACTAAATCTTTCTCATGATTAGGTTAGCAAGCAAACTATGAAATGTGTATACCAAGTGTTATATTTTGTTGGCACGTTCTTGTGCTGAATCATCAATGCGGATCCAAATCATCATGTACATGTCTTCATATGTGTCAGATCTAATCATACAACCACTTACCTTTAACATCCAACTCATATTTCTTCTTTGCATAAGGATTCAACCAACATGTCGGCTTGTTTCTTAATAACATATATGATAGGTTCTTCTGTCACATCATAACTCGCACTGTGGACCAAATGGGACTTCACAATTTGTATTTAATGTTCATTACTAACTACTTGACATACCTTTAGAACCATAGAACAAAATATGCACTAGCAGAGGAATGCAGACCATTTTACTCTACACTGTACACTATTCCTATCATACCTTTATTCTTCCAGACTTAGAGATTTTCTCCAAATGACTTCTGGAAGAGGTCAGGACTTGATCACTGGAATATAGTAACACCAAACAACTATGAACATTATACCTGAGCCATATTTCTAGGTCATCATCTGCGGAAGCACACTGGTCCACTTACTGTCCCTTACTCTGTAAATTGCCCATACTTAGTCATTTCTGCCAACCGGACTTGAATTCTAATATGACCTTCCAGAGTTATGTCTTCTTGTCATGCTGAAGTGTTCTTCTTATATTGTTGCCATCAATGACAACACTCAGCTTGTCTTCATAGCAGTGTCTCTTGCCAACAATCTCCCCCTTTGGAATTGATGGCAACACTTAGTGAAAAATGCTTTATTATCAAAAGTAGCTCCCCCTTACTACATACACTTCATTCTCCTACTCGTCCTGAGATGTTTACTCATTTTCACTAATTTTCTTCTCCCCCTTTGACATCAATAGCAAAGGGTATGTTCCGAAACCAAAAATTTGTCAAGTCTTCAAAATTCTTATCTACTCTGCCGCATATTTACAAGTACAATCTTCTACTTCATTTTACATATGCTAAAGAATGTCACTAAAGGTGTTCTTTAGTTGAGATATCTCAACATCCCTACTCTTCTTAGTACCATCCAAAATTTGTATATGTCCACTGAGTCGAAAGACTAGAGTTTCTACCTTTTGTAAATATGATGGTGTGGCCGTTTGTCCAGCAAGCTGTGCTTCAACTACAAGCTTGGTCATTGAGTCTAGTTTGGGACTGATCAGTCTTCTGAGTTGTCCCATTCTACTATTTATTTGATATCTTTGATTTATTAAAACATTCAAGTCATTGTGGATGTTGATGACTTGAGCTTCTTTGTTGCTGGTTGATTCATGTATCGAATCAAAATTTTTGGAGATATTCATTAGTTTTTCTTCCAATTCCTTGATCCTTTCTTCTATCTTCTTTGTGACTTCCGGCCATGATAAACAAAATTTATATACATTACCAGCTTCTACAACAACACTCTAAATATTTTATATCCCATTTTCTAATTGAGCCTTATCATGGGATATCAGTTTTGTCAACTCACCTAACCTTTTCTCATCAAACTCTTGTCTAACTTTTGTTTCAGTAGATTTTTCAAGAGATTCAAAGTGTGCACTTATAGATTGAATTAGTCCCTTGAGTTGACAAGTGGCAGACAGAGAGGTATCCTTCTAGTATGTTGGTACCAGCTTCTCCAAAATGCTAGATGCTTCATTAATGAGCTCACTATCCTTAATGTGGGACTTCAAAATCTCTTTTCTCGCTTTGGCTTGGATGACTGAAGCCAACTTGAACATTTGAACATGAGACATTATGTCTAAGTTTATCGGACCTTGGATTGATTTAGGCTCATCTAGAACTAATTCTTCTTTTTCCAAAAGCTCTTTTACTGTCTCCACAGTGTCTCTTGTTACTTCTTCAGATACTTCTTCTTGATTTTGTTTCAGAGGTTCCATGTTCATATTCTCTTGTTGACCAATATTTTTCTTTGGTGCAGGGCTTTCCTCAACTTGTTCTTGATTATCAACTTTGATCTGTTCATCAATTTCCTCCTTGTTTTCTAGATTATTAGCCTATTGTCCTAGAGGAGGACTTGTTTTAGTTTGATCCCTTTTAGTGGTGTCTTGATCATTAGCAACAAGAGTTTGATCAGATTCTTCCTTTTCAACATTGACTTCTGGAATAGATGTGTTATCTTCACCATTTGTTTCTTCTTTGTCATAAATGGTAGGAATGTTATTTTTCCTTAGAGTTATCAATGTGATCTCCTCTGTTTCCTTGACCACTTTATCAATTTGTCCCAGCATCAATGAGTTCATTCTTCTCTTGGTCCTGAAGGCATCCTTGATCTCTTTCAAGATTTTGACTGTCTCCTTAGGGGTGATCTCTGGACATAATCTTATCAATGAGTGTTCCCTGAGCTCAATATCCTTTGCCATAGCCGCTTCTTTTCTTGCACTCATTATGCTTGCCAGGCTATGAGGAAGTCATCAACTATTTCAATTAGGGCCTTATTGTAGATGTTTGCAATTGGTTTTAGTTTGCCATCCACTATTATGGGTTTGAGTACATCCTCAAGACTTATAGTTGCTTCCTCTATCATAGGCATATCTTGCTTTTGTCTTTTTGCAGTCTTACCCTTACCGCAGGGTTTCTTGATTCTGGAGGCCTCTGTAACCTCAACTTTCATCCTTTTCACTTCTTCATCAGACTCAGTTTCTTCTTCATCCTTGTTCCCTACACTAACATACAATCTTCTTCCCTTCATTTTCTTTCTCTTTGTATCTCTGACAGTAGATTTCCTTGATGTTTGCTCCATACTCACTGATGGTGTGGCATCAGAGGAAGTAGCAAAGTTTCTGGTGGTCCGTTGTGTTGTTTTAGGCCCTTTTTGCTTCTTAATAGGCCTTTCTGGAGCCTTAACCTGTTCACTTTCTTGTTTTTCCTTTTCTGCTTTCTCTACTTTTTCCCTTGATTCCTTAAGTTGTTCTTTGGTGATCCCATACCTTGCAGTAGTTTCTTCCACCTATTTTCTAACTTTTCTAGTGGATTCTAGCTTTCTGAATTCAACATGAAGTTTTACCGACAGCTCTTCATATGTTCCAAACCTTTCTTCCTTGGAGTCCCGGGGTTTGCTAAGAAGATGTTGAGCATAATTTTCTAATATTAAGCCATCTACCTCATATCCCATCGGCATTACCCATATAGTTCTGGGCTCCACAACTTCCATCAAACATTGATCCTTGGTGACCATGAAACAAATGTATCCTTATATTTCTCAACAATTTTCCTAGGGATTCTTTCTCTTGACTGCATCATGCTTTGGAAATTCTTAAAGCACTCCCACATTACTATTTTTTGCTCATCAAAAATTCCAATGCTACTTAGATGATTTCTAATTTGAATAGCTACTGGTTTACTACGTAATCGGATCAAATTCTTCATGTTTGGCAACTCATCCATAAAGTAGAAGAATAGACAAATAATCAACGTACCAAATTTGAAGGAATAAGTTTTGCTTTCCTTGATCTTCTTCAGATTTTGTAGTAGTTGGTTTCTTAGCAGCTCTCACAAATCATAGTTCACATTCTCTTTAACCATTTGATAGACAGTGTATATTGTAGTACCAGAAACAGAGTTCTCCCAATTTGAGAAGTAAACCTTGTAATCTATGACCATTAAGGCAAACTTTACTGCAGGGTCAGTAATATCATTTATTGTCAATGCCCTTTTGTCAAATTGGGCTCCGGTGGCATCTGTAACCATTTGATTCTTGATCGCCTTCAATAATGGCATACCTCCACTGGAGTTTAGTCCAGTGACTACCTGAATTGCATCTTTGGTTATCTTGAAGGGTTTCCCTTTCCCTAACCACATGAACTCATCATGAATTCTAGTCAGCACATACCAAACCCATTCACCCGCTGTAAATGTGGGAAACTCTACATATTGGATGAATTTCTTCTCTTCCAGAACTTTGTATTCTTCCTTTAGGTAAAATTGATTATCACTTTAATGTTTTTAAAATAAGTATGTGAATCTGCTATCACCGTGCTCATCTAGGGCAACATGGATATATGCCCTAATGTATTCCACATATAGAACTCTGTATGGTATACTTGAGAATGCACCCATTGGATCAACTTCAGTTTCTTTGCGGGGATATTTATTGAATTTCGGTCATGGTCACTCAGTGATATCAACAATTTGTGGTGTCGCCATCTCAAGATTTTAACAGATTCACAAAGTAGGGTTTGAATGGAAATACCTTGTTTCATCAAATTAGGGTTTCCTTTCTCTGAATTACTTCAAGCACTTCAAATATTGGTTGTTATTGCTCAAGTTCTGCTTCAATCTCTCTGAATACCTAATAGCTTCGAGTGAAAAATGATTTTGAAATCAAACAAGTCTCTTTTTATCCTTCACATGACTTGACCTAAATTATCATAAATGCTCATTCCCAAAAAGTTGCATGTCTTCTTTGATAGATATACTTGATCAAGATTGCTTCACAATGTGCCGCATTGACTCCTTTTCTTCCTGTTTTTCTTTTAGGAGATTTGTCACATTAGATTCCATCATACACCTTCATGCCTGATTCTGGCACCCACTTTTTGGCTGGAGGTTTTGGATTTTCAACACTGCTTCCCCTGAGCCAGAGCTCCCAATTCACTTCCCGGAGGAAGTATTTGCACCAGAAGCTGGTGCGGATTCTTTCATGTCTTTATTATCATCTTTCCTGATCCAGATCTTGCTCATCTCATTCTTGGTTTCTACCGGATCAACCTTGTTCTTGCCCTTGTCATCTCTCTGATCAGTTTTTCCCTTTTCTGTAGGATAGTCTCTTGTTACATTTTTGCTTCTACAGATTTTGGCAAATTGTCTGGGTTTGTTACAATTGAAGCAAACAACATTTCTTTGACCTTGATTTCTTCTGTAATTAGGAATTGGTCTTGATCTGCATTGATTAGCCATATGCCCAAATCTATTGCATGCAAAACATTTTCCATTGAAGGATTGACCATTCCTTGGATAGTTTGGCACATTTCTTGACACACTTCTGCATTCATTTGCTTTATGACCAATCTTCTTACAATTGAAACATTGACTAGAAAAAGATGGAGCATTTTGATTTATTCTACTTCTACACTGAGTGGCCCTATGACCATACTTATTGCATTTGAAACAATGACCATTGAAAGATGGGTACCTTTGTGCATTTGGTTGCCTAATCGGAGGTCTTTTAGGTCTTCTTCTTTGATTCCTTACTAGATGGTTTCTTCCTCTTCCTTCTTTAGACCCGTCTTGCCCTAAATTTGAACTTTCTCCTTTTTTAAAACCCAAACCTTGTTTGTCATTTGGATACTTTTGACTAGCCAGCAACTCATCAAGTTTTGCAGAGCTTATTTTGAATTTTTCTTTGTAGCTGTTGGCTACTTCTAGATCAAACTTTAAGAGCATAACTTCTTTCCCTAGTTTTTCACATTCCTCTGACTTGTCCTTCACAACTTGATTTAGACATTCCTCATTCTTGGTCTTTTCTTCAATCAACCTGAGAAGACTCTCTGTAGATTCATTTGCTTGTCTTAGTTGCTCACATAATTCTTTCCTTCTTTCCTAAGATTTACTGATTTGTTCTTTTAATTTTAGAATGCAATCATCAGCTTCCTTGATATCAACCTTGGAGTTGTCAAGATCTTCTAGAGTTGCTTGAAATTGTTCATTATTGACATATACTTGATTGCCAATTATAATACTGCCAGGAGGATTTGCTTTAGGATAAGTGAGATACCTTTGTGTTGCCATGAGTGAACCTTCCTGGATCTTTATCAAGCTGTTAGGCTTCTTCCAAGGAACTAGGCTCTGATACCAATTGTTGAATGT
The DNA here is from genome assembly GCA_027924645.1 of Cunninghamia lanceolata. Lineage (NCBI taxonomy): Eukaryota > Viridiplantae > Streptophyta > Pinopsida > Cupressales > Cupressaceae > Cunninghamia > Cunninghamia lanceolata. Next base: position 4,726,650 of record BSBN01000865.1, on the reverse strand, counting down.
CAGGAACACTGAGAAGGGGGGTGAATCAGTGTTCTATAAAACCATTTATGCACTTTTAATTTTAACCATTTTCCAAACTTAATTAAACAATAGCATAATATACAAATGAAGAGCAACCATAAGAACATAATACATAGACACCAAGATTTTTACGTGGAAAACCCCAAGGTGGGGAAAAACCATGGAGAGTGTTAGCTCTCAGAAAATACTTTTATTATAGCAATATCGAATTACAAGAGGCTCACTACCTAGAGCTTACTGCTCAAAAGAGGCTCACTGCCTAAAGGAAAGAAAGAACAAGAAGAATAAGGGTGGCTCACTGCCAAAGATGAACTACTGTGATTGCATCTACTTATGCATGATTACAGTTCCAATTAAGCTTCTGAATATTGACTCAAAACTCTTCATTTCAGTCTGCCCTTGTTTCTATGCTCTGTTTTTACATATGGTCAAAATCTCTCTTTATTTGTTGCGACTATTCTATATTTGCATATTTCACATTCCCATCACATCATTCCTCATTCTTCCAAACACCAAAATCCATCCTCTATTTATACCCGCAACTAAATCTTTCTCATGATTAGGTCGGCAAGCAAACTATGAAACGTGTATACCAAGTGTTATATTCCGTCGGCTTGTTCTTATGCTGAATCGTCAATGCGGATCCAAATCATAATGCACATGCCTTCATATGTGTCAGCTCTAATCATACAACCACTTACCTTTAACATCCAACTCATATTTCTTCTCTACATAAGGATTCAACCAGCCTGTCGGCTTGTTTCTTAATAACATATATGATAGGTTCCTCTATCACATCATAACTCACATTGCAGACCAAATGGGACTTCACAATTTCTATCCAGTGTTCATTACTGACCAATTGACATACCTTCAGAACCATAGAACAAAATATGCACTTGTGGAGGAATGCAGACCATTTTACTCTACATTGTACACTATTCCTATCATACCTCTGTTCTTCCAGACTTAGACATTTTCTCCAAATGACTTCTGGAAGAGGTCAGGACTTGATCATTGGAATATAGTAACTCAAAACAACTATGAACATTATACCTGAGTCGTATTTACAGGTCATCATCTACGGAAGCACACTGATCCACTTATTGTCCCTTACTTTGTAAATTGCCCATACTTAGTCATTTTTGCCAACCGGACCTGAATTCTAATATGACCTTCTAGAGTTATGTCTTCTTGTCATCTTGAAGTGTTCTTCTTATCTTGTTTCCATCAATGACAACACTTAGCTTGTCTTCATAGCAGTGTCTCTTGCCAACACATGGCTCCTAACGTACACACACATTCACCTAAACATGGAAGTACACACAATAAAGCACACAAGTCACATGCATATGTGCAAATTAGATGAAGATTCGTGACTATTGTGTGGTATAAGGGTCAACAAAGGAGGGACCATAGTAGCATCAATTTTTAGGTTTAAGAAGTCAGAGAGGGAGTTAAGGTGTTAGTTTAGGTTTAGGTTGGTGATAGGGTGGGGTAGGGTTGTGCTTAGATTTTTGTTTGTTTGGTAGTCATGGAGGTAGGACAATGCCTAAGATAGAGTTTGTGGGTTTACAGGACAATGCCTAAACTCGAAATCACATAGACATTAGGTAAGTTTATGGGTTTATGGGAAGGAGGAATATCAAGAGTTTGTGGGATAATAGGAGGGAGGAAAGATACTAGATAGGAGAAGAAAAATCTTATTTTAAAAATTTCTTATCATTTTCTTTGTCTTAAGGTTTGTCAGGGGGTGGGTTGGAAGCAAACTAGGTCTAGGACGTCTGGTAGGGGTATATTAGGAAATAGGTAGGGTAGATATGGGTTGGTTAGTAGGTTGGGTGTAGTGTTGGGGAGGTTTCGCAGGCCTACTTTTAGAAGTGGATGGGAAAGGTCCTACACTTTTTCTTTTACTTTATCTTGGAGGGGTGTTAGAGGGGAGATAGAAGTCAATGAGGAAGGTGAAGTAGTAATAGGTGGATATATGGTGGGGAAGATAGGGGCATAGCTAGTGGAGTAGGTGAAGTAATAGAAAGAGGTTGTGGGGTTGGGGCAGTAATGCGTTTAGAGGCATAAGATAGGTAAAGGTGAAAGAGGGAATTGGTATGAGGTTGAGGTGGACAATAAGGGGTTGAAAAAAAATAATCTAAGGAGAAGTGTCTTAAGGTAACAACTAGTTGGTATGGGCTATGAGAAATGGTGAAGATATTACCATTATGGGGAATTTTGGAGTCAACAAAGGAGGGACCTAGACGATGTTGGAGTCAATCATATGCTATATAAGATGTCATAGGCTCATACCCCTCTCTGGTGTCATGTCCTGGGGTCTAATTGGTGGTAATTGGATGAGTTTATTAGAGGGAATTTGTTGAAGAATAATGTGGAGGGGATCAACAAGATTTGGTAGACATGTATGGAAAATGTGGTAGCATAGATAAGGCAGTGAGCTGTTTGAAAAGATGCCTCAAAGAAATGTGGTCTCATGGTGATGTCCTTGTCTATGCATATGCTTGTCATGACATTCCATGAGACCACATTTCTTTGAGGCATTTTTTCAAATAACTATATTGTAATTGAAAATTTGTCATCTATCAACTTCTAGTTATTAGTTATGCAATGTCTAGTAATGCTTTGAGTTTGAAAGATGTGCAATGAAATGTAACCAATGATATGAATATAAAATACAAAAATCTAGTAAGTATAATTCATTAATTAAACTATTTATTTTATTACCTTTGTGAAGCTTTGAAGTCCACCACCACTGGCAGGTGTTGCCGTGAAATCTCCAATATTAACCTATCCAACATCCAAAATTAGATATTAGAATACCATTCATATAACGATACTATTCACATGTAATACTTATAATTGTTTACTAGTTACATACCCCGACAATAGATGTCATAGTGTAATATGCAGGTGGAGAACTACTAAAAACTGCATCAACACTATGACCCTGAAATTTCATTTAAATCATTAAACTAAATTAGTTAATCTTGCATTTCAAAAATAAAATTTAATAAATTAAATTCAATGAATTTCTAAGATTTACCTGAGTATCAAGGCCGAAAGTCTCACTCAGGAGGGCATCTGTCATCACCATCTACTCAGCTGTAGATGTAGCCTGCACACCTGCATCCTGACTATCCATGGGGTCATAACCACAAGCTGACCCGCAAGCCTGACAAGTATGGGGTGGAACCCTACTCAAACTCTCTCTTGGCCCATGTTGTGCTGCAAGATAGACATGCTCTATGATTCTTTGGGTCAAGGAACTAATGAACTGAAGTGTCTATCCTATGCTAACCCCCCACCTCTACCATGGAACTCCTGTGTATTAAAATAATTTGGCACTTTATTTTTAACAAACTCGTAGTAGAGTTTCCTCAAAAAATATTGCAGGACCTCATTATTGTTGCATGGAGGATGGTCAAAAACCATCCACCACCTCTGCCCAAAATTGTCCCTTATCACTTGGTTGTTGCACCAATGGATAGGGAACCTCTTGCATGTAAGGGGTAGAGGTTGATTTGTTCGTGGGTCTATGAAAATAGAACACACGTCCATTTTTGTAATTTGTTCATTTTTAACTTGTTCATAGGATAACTTATCTGCATAGAACTCTCTAAATTCTCTCCTCTTTTCTGACCAACTAGAGATTTGATTGCTAATTGAATCTACATTTGATAACATAGATTCAAGAGATTGAGCAAGTGTGGATCTATGCAAGGTTGAAGTTGCAGGTTCTTTCAACCTTCCAATTATGTCCTCAATTTATTTTTTATTGTTTTTAATTTGCCCCATTATATTTTCTTGTGTTCCAGGGACATATTGAGGAATGAATGGAGGTGTTTGTTGTAGGGGTTGTTCTTCAGCAGGTATTTGCTATTCAGGTGATGGAAGATTTTGTGGATTTTCAAGAGGAGGAGAAGTGCATTATCAATTCCTGTAAATTAAAGAAACTTACATCAAAAAATTATTTGTACCTACCTATTTAGCAACAAATTCACACAAGAAAGCAAATAGAACTTACTCCTTTGGCCTCCTTGACATTGTGGTGGCATTTTGACGATGAATCAGTGACAAATTGTTGATGATATGCTGTTCGATAACGCGAGCGCACTCTCCTTTGTCTCCAAGCCATGGGTTTTATGTGAAATGTTGTGAAATAATGAAATGAAACACATATTTTTTTATAGCAGAGCATAATGCAAGCACGTTATAACGCGAGCATGTTATGGCTTGGTGTTGCCGAGCCTTAGGCTTGACATTACCAAGCCATAACGCGAGTGCATTATAACGCACTTGCGTTATGGCTTAATTTTAAAAAAAAGTTGGCCACTTTTTGGCCCCCAACTTTTTGCACCCGCCCATATATATTAATGGTATTCCAGTTGGACACTAGTTTTGATGTGAAATTCAGAATCAGGGATTTATTGAATGAGTATTACAATATGAGTAATAACTACAAAAGATGGAGATTACCTTTGCATAGGCCTCTGTAACCTCAGAAAAAGTCCCCTTGGGGGATTTTCCCTCATAAGGTTTAGCTCCCAGGTCTTTTATCTACATTTAGGACATATTGCATCATATTTTGACATCTCGATGAAATGAACCCTAAGTTTCATGGTAAATGGGACCTAGGGGGATCCCTTGAACTAATCCCTGACCAAAATAGGGAGGGAGGACTTGGGCGCCCACACCTTAGTCCTGCCCTATTTTGGGTCAGGCCCAAATTTTAAGTGTTGGCTTGTGACCATTATTTAGGTCCTATGCCAACACGATAAGTTTGAATTACGAAATTCTTGGCGGAAGTGTTTGTAGTTGCATATATAAACATGTTTAGACATTCATTTGTAAACTAGATGGACATTAGATGATTACTAGCAAGCAATTGTGATCTTTTGGCATTCAAGGCATTCATTATGTAGGAAGAGAAAATATTGTGTTGTTTATGTGTTTGTATTTGTAGATTTGAGCATCCATCTCCTTATGGCATGAAGAGCTTCTTCCTTCCATGAGATCTTCACTACAAGGTGATATCATTTGTGTTTTCAAGCATTTATCATTTGGTTTTTGCCTCTGCCTCCTAAAGGCATGCTCTCTCTCTATCTGACAATGGTGTTCAGAAGACTTAAATATCTCTCTGGGGCTTGACTGAGGCAAGCCTCTAAACACCACAACCCCCTCCCCACTTTTCTATGATTGTAGGTTACAGGTTGAAGAAGCAGGAAAAGTGGAGTTGTAGGAGTGTGTTGCAGAGTGTTGGATTCGTAGATCAGAGTTAAAAACAGGGACCTGGACTAGGGTGCCCACTCATTAGTCCTCCAGATCCCACAACAGAGAAATCTCTGAGACAACAGGAACATGTTGCAGATCAAGTTCCTAGATCCTGACAAAAATCAAGGCACTGGACTAGGGCGCCCACTCATTAGTCCCTGACTATTTCACTTCCTGAACTTCAAAAATAGGTGCACATTTATCTATCATTTTACATCTTCCTATCGCAGCATTTTTAGTAATTTGTCTGTTTGCTTCCATATTTGTATAATTAAGGTTTTGATGTATAATCGAGCATAATTGAGCATAACTGGCAGTCAAATCATCTTAATCCAAGTTTCCCTGCATTCCTAAGTGACCAAGAGCCTAATAGTGCATTGCCACTCGACCCAAAGTCCTTGAATGTATTAGGGTGAAAGGAGGATACACACTAAACTACCAAAAAACCAATTATCCAAATTCCACCCTTTATAGCCTTGAGATGAGGGGAATAGGCTCAGGGTGTTTTTAGGGGTTGAGGATCCACCTTACTCTTTAGAATTGTTTGAGGAATATTTCAAATGCACCTATTATTCTGTATGTCAATTGCTTGGTCTAGAAGCCTCTCTATTTATGGAAGTTGCACCAATGGTCTTGACTGTAGATGTGCAAAGGCAAGATGCACGGTACCTGGATTATGCCGAGTACCTTGCCAATGACCTTCATAATGAATTGATTGCTATAAAAATGGGGATAGTAAATTCTGACATTCTTCTTTGCTCATGCATCTTATCTTGTATGAGGGATAGAACATGTGTCTATGGGATGAGTGTTTGGTAAGAGATTTGGACAGAAATGGAGATGTTAAACCCATACAAATGTGGACTGCTATATGGGATAGTAGTTGTGAGAGATCCCACTACCTCTATTTTGAAGAATACTTTGTAAAACCTATATATAAATTGCTAGGTCATCCCTATGATCACAATCTGTCAATAGAAATACAAAAAATTCTAAGGCTGAAGGACACAAATGAAAAGGGAAAATTCAGTCACAATTGGGGTGACTGGTATGTTTATAATGATTGCACCAAGATAAGAGTATTTGGGTATGAAGGACCACCTTTTTTGTTACCAAAAACTTGTCTAGATAGGGTTGCATATTTAGAGATTGTAAGGCAATTAGCTTACTTTGACTTTATGCACCTTAAAAGTCATAACAAGCAGTCATTTATGCCTAGTACTCTGTGTTTTGGAGATTTTACAGTTCTTTTTGATAAATGATATCAATTGATCGATAAAAAACTAGAACATTTTAGATTGCCATCAGGAAATGCAAGAGTAAACTTTGACCTTGAACACTTCATAAATGGTGTCAAAGTGACTAAAAAATTAAAAAAGATATCACCATGTGCTATTTGTTGAGGATGATTTGATAAGAAATTGTGATGAGAACACAACAGTTGACAATAGAAATTTGTATCATAACATAATGCTGACTGAGGTTTGGAGGGTAGCCAAAAACCCCACTTATATAGGAGATTTTCTAAATGTTGATGATACTATGGAAAGGTTGGACATGATAATTGCACATGCATTAGATTTGACTATGAATGTTCCTCCTCATGTTTTTGAGAGAAAAGGAAAATTTTTCAAAGAGACAAGCTGAGTGTGAGGTACCATTGGGTCATATTTACCCTCAACCTACACTAGATATCAGTTTCTCTATTGATGCCGATAATCTAGAGGATGAAGAATTTGATATAGGGTATGAAGATGTGCAGAGCTTTGAGCCTCTAATTTTGAAATATGAACCTCCTGAGGATAGAGAAAAGGTCAACATGGAAGCTCCTGATGAGTTGTCAGAAGACATAAAATACATGGCAAGTAAGAAATTTGTTTCAGATGATGATTTTATCAAAACCGTTGAATTCAAAGCCTTCCTATATGAGTACAAAGGCAAATAGGCCAGAGAAAGGATGAAATATATTACTCCTGATGTACATGATGAGGTATTGTAGGAACTTCAAATAGAAATAGACAAAGCAATGGAGACCATGACTCTAGAACAGGGGAGAAAGTTGCTTGAAGAAGCAGTGGCGATGTTAGTCTCTAGATGGAATATGACATCTACCATTATTTTTGATACTTTCAAAAGACATCAAGATAAAAAATTGTAGCTGAGTGTTGAAGCATTGGATAAGATCAAAATAGGGTTTGGATATGATCTTGACAAAGCAACATTGCTAATATGGGCATTATACCCCCCAAATAAGAGACCTCAAATCATTGAATGACCAAATGAAGTGTTTGGTCATCTCATGATACAACAAGTTGAGGATACAAATCCTCTTGAAACTACTGACTTGAATTTGAATGTTGCTAGATTCAAAAAGGCTCAAATTGAGTAATTGGTGAGGAAAAATAATGCATACATGGTAGAGAATGTAAAATTAAGGCAAGAGGTTGCCACTTATAAAGATAAGTTGCCAGCATTATCAAACAACTATTCACCTTATTTAGAAGCTGATAAAATAGTAGTAGAGGCAAGAGATGATGCCAACTATTGGAAGGTCAAAACAAAAAAATTCCAAGGCTGGGAATGTCATCGAGGTGTTTTGGAAGGTGTTTATGAACAAGTTGAGGGTGATTCTAGCTAACATATAGGAGTGGGTAGTCTCCTTTGCTCTTTGAGCTCAACTTAGACTCTAGAGGGATATTCTAAAGGGGTATACCTTAACAGGTATTGATTTTAAAACCATATGAACAACTAAAAATGTGAATAACCAAACCTAGATTGCTCTCTTAGCCCCAAATTTGTCACTAAACTGAAAACAACTGGTTATTATAAGACCCCTATATAGCTAATAAAAGTGCTCCTGCAACTTGAGGATGCATAAAAACTACTAATGTGTCTAAAGGATAGATGTATTGTTTTGGTTTGAAGATTGGGTGATCAAAGGCTACTCAGATCGGTGCCTATGTATCGGGCTGCAGAGTCTAACATTCAATATAGGAAAAGAACTACAAAGAAATGTACAACTGCCTATTTGATAAATCAAATGCATAAAAATCAGTACCAAATCATTGAGAATGCTTAGTAATCCCACACCACACCATATCTTCCTTATGTAATATTGAAATGATCATTCACAAAAGTTTGGAAATGAATTAACAATTGTCACATTCATTCAAATCAATGCTTACATTCATACCACAAAGTGTGGCAAAAGAAAACCCTAACTGTGATCAAAGTTTGCTAGAAATAACATCTACAGTGGTGGAGAAGAACTGTAGTTCGATACAAAGATTTACAAAATATATTACATACATTTCATAACTGTTTCATGATGAAAAAAGACTGTAAAATAACCTTTTATTTTCTGACTTCTAGATCCTGGAACTTGCCAATAGAAAAGCCCAAATGACCAACCCTTGAAAAGTATTTCAATCCTCCTTTTATATCACTTGCAACTTGGATCTGATGTTGGAATGGGAGGGAAAACCCTACCAACTCCACCAACTGCATTAAAACCATTAAAATCAACCAGCCACTTCGCATTTATGGTGATCCAAAGAGTAGTTGGCGCGTTTCTATGCATACCTGGGCATTGGCGGGACTTCGAGCCGCAGTAGGAAATTTAGACTTGGAACCTTGGAACCAAAATCCCATCAGGCCCCAGAGTCCCAATGGAACCACTCTGAAATATATTGTTGAAGGAGCCCGAAAAGGCGGGGGTCAGGCCGACAGAGAAACTTGGAACTTTAGGAGTTTGAACTGGGACCACAAATTCCATCGGGCCCCTGAGTCCCGATGGAACCTTTTCAATGTGCAGGATTTTGGAGGAGCGGGAGCCGGGTGAGAAGCAGGGACTGGGCCCGTGGGAGGAACAAGAACCTTTGGACCTTCCAAAAAAGGTCCAAAAAGCCGATCGGGCCCCAAGGTCCAAAAAGGACCAAAAATCCCGAAAGTCAAAATTTGGAGTTCGACCCAAAACATCATCAAACACTTAGCCATTTTCTCAAAAATCAGGGTGTTTGAGAATAATTTGAACTTCGGCGGGTCCATTTTGGCTGGTGGGTACCAGGGTCATGGAGGGACGTTGGATGCGGGGGCACATGGAAACTTGGATATGGGGCAATAGACCAAGAAACCCAGTAGGGCCAAAAATTCCGCAAGGACCAAATGTCCATTCGGGTTGCGAAAACCCAACAGGATAGCATGCTTTAGAATCAGCAAATTTCTTATGATTTTCAGCGTTCACTCTTGCATTTCAAAAGGAATAAGCTAGGATTTCTAATGATCATGGGCAAAATAATGGACTTTGGTAGTTGGATTTTTCGGGGGTCAACAGGATCATTTCATGTTCATGGCAATTTTAGTGAATAATTAAGAACTCAAAATTTCTTTGAGAGGCCCCAAATTTTAATCAAGATAAAATACAATATAATCAAATTAATTTTCTTGAAGGTTTGACAATTTTTGGTACAAATTTAATTTCATGTTGGTGAAGATTAAGCATGCATTAACCATAATATATCTTTTCATAAGTAATTAAGAGGTGATTTTTTGGACTTATTTTTTTGGGTTTCCCATTGGGGTGTTACATACTTGTAGTGGTGATCGTGATCCATCTAAATGTAAAATCAAAATCAAACATTTTAACCTATTGGTCCATTTTATTGTTTGATAACAAGGCAACCATGCACAAATCTTCATAACTTGGTGAACTATGTTCATGTATAGAAAGACATCAATTTGCATTCATTTTAAGACAATAGGGAATACCTCTTAGCACACATAGAATCACAAGAGAAATCATTCATATTTGCATTTAATCTTTGAAATCAAGCAAGAAATCTAACACATCTAATGACACACTCTTCCAAGAACATGTGATTTATCTAGTGATCATTTTAGAATTTATGGGCATGTTTAAACTTGTTGTCTATCAAGATATTTTCAAGTGCCACTAGATTGATAACAAAACTTTAAAAGTGTGAAACGGTATATTAGTGTATCACAATCTATTTCCCAAGAAAATACAAGGCAAAACCTTTCTAAAATACAAGTAGAAAATAAAATAAAACATATGTAATCATCACATTATCTTGTTTTACATAAACAAGTATTACACACCAATCTCCATTATTTTAACAGTATTGTAACATTACCTTATTATTTATCACAGTGATTTATTTGAACAGTATTTTAGCAGAAACACATCAATCTCTCGTATGGCTACCTCGTAACATTACTGTCTAACAGTGATAAAAACAGGTACACATGAAGTTATCGCAACGTCCGGAATCTTTATGATCTTGATTTTTGCACGTCCAGTCGCAGCCTTTATCATTACCAAATTCGGTAATGCATGCCCCGTGATATGCACCGCTCGGCGTATTACATCCCCCTGGTAACGATCAACATATTACTAATCAGTAACTATTTTGACGGCAAAACAACAAATAAAATGCATTATAATGATAATATTGAAGAGAAGAACGATAAATACTAGCAGAAGGCGGTGTGAGTGTGAGCAATAAAAAGATGAGGAAAGAAGCAGAGATAATGCCCTTCGCCATGGAAGTAAACAGCTACAACTACAGATATAATGTATTCTGCGAGGAAACAATGACTACTACTTATAGCTACACATAATTTTCAACTACAGTCAATCTCCATCGTGTGTTCCGTGCAATTTTATTTATTTATTGTTATATTTTCGCTTGCATTGAAGCTTTATTGCGATCATACGGCTGATTGAGGGATTCTTTTGGATATGACAAAATCAATACGATATCATATGATTTGAAGCGTTAACAACTAAATGGCAAATTGGCAAAATTACAGATCATACCCGAGATAGCGAGCTGTTTTGTTAGGTGGTGAATGGATTTTAAAATTGTTTAATCAAAAGACTTAAACTTTGACCCAACACCTTAGTAATAAAACTAATTACTACTACTTGTTTCTAAACAGAAAAAAATGAAATGAAAAAATTCAATGTTCACATAAGAGAAATTAATTTTCTCATTGTCTATTTAGAAGAAAATACACATATAGCTTATTATATGTGGATGACAACACAATAGTGTGCCTAAGATGAGTAGCCCTCCATATTCAACCTTACAAATGCATCTTTTGGCCTTTAGATTTATGGAGGATTCTAGCTTAACTAGCTTAAGGAGGAAGGAAACCTTCTACCTTAGGGGGTCATTCATGCACCTTTAGGACATCGCATGGACTTCCTTTTTGGCTATTTAGGGCCACTAAAAACATGTCTTTCAAAAACCATCACATTCTATTAAATTTAACAAGCATATGTTCAAGAATTTATATATGATGTAAATTAACAATTTGTGCCATTTTCTATGTACATTCTTTTCTTTAAAATAGTAAACAATTTCTATTGCATTTGGTTAATTTTCATAAGGTGCTTATCATACTTTTACTAAAAAAATTATTAGTAACATTTATGTCCTTCCACATACTTATGCAGTACCAGAATGGGTCAATTGAATAACCAAATAATCAATGAATAATGAATAGTGAAATGAATAATTACTAAAACAAAAATGACAAGGTTAGGGAGTTGTTTGGAGCCATTAGCTTCCGCTAGCTCCACTCTTCATATTTGGAACTAAGATCCTTGATTTTGCCTCCTTCGAATATACTGGCTCCAATTATTCCTATGCCTTCCTCCAATAATGCAAGGGGACTCCCTCCTGTCCACCCAATTCACAAACTTGCAAACAAGAATTTCAATTTTATTCAATCAAAATCTACAACATATTTACATCACAAGTTGGCCTCACAATGGCCTCTCAAATTACGGGAAACTTCTCTTCTTTCCCACGCACCCACTCAACAATTCTCTTCTTCCTAAGCCCCTCACACGGGCTGAGATCTCTCTCCCCAAAATCTGCCTTGAAGAAAATTGTTTCAAATCGGCAATCACATTCTCTTTTAAACACTTTGCTGATCAACTATGCTTGGCTTTCCATCTTCCCAATTTTTTTATTCGCACAAAGACCAGCCAAATAGAAGTGTTTGTTTTAAAATGGCACTTCAAATGCCATTATGTAGAAGCCTCTAAAGAGGCACTGAGGTTTCCCTTAACACATATGTTAATATTTTTTAATTATTCAAACTTGTTTAAAAACTCTCCTAAGGCACTTTTATACATCCTTTAATATTTCAGTTTTATGCAAAGATCTAAATACTAGAAACGACACTTCATTATCTGTTGGAATCTTGAAGGATCCAGTTCTTCTATCCATGGTATCTACTTGCTCTACTAAGAATTTTGTCATCTATGAGTAGACTATCCAGAACATGATGCAAGTAGACCAAATGGGCAATAGTCTGAGTAGCAACTTGACTTCTTCCACTTGAGTTATAGTGGCCATCTTCCAAGGGCTACTATTTAAACTTTCAACCATGTTTGGATCCAATATGGTGGCCTTGTCTAGGCACAAGAATTGGTTGGTGTGAAGGATTCTTCTTTTGATAGGATCAATGGCATTGTCATATCTCCAAAACTATATGAGATATAACCACAAAATCTTCACCGATGTAGTCAAAATGCCCTCAGAATTATACCGGTTAAAAAGATTTGTCACCAAACTGCAAGGATCTTTAGAAATAATTGCTTACATAAATAGTTTGTGGAGTGTCAAAATCACGAACCACTGAAAGTTTGAATTTTGAAATGTTGCACCGACTGTGAAGTTCCCTGATGCCGACAAATGCCAAATGAAACCCAAACCAAATCAAAATAGAAAGAAAACAAGTTGCAATTTTTCTATTCAATACTAATTTCCAGTCCACCCAGATACTCCTTCATCATCCAAAGAAAATTGTGACTCCAGCTCTGAGTAATGGTCTTTTATTAAATCATCTGTATCATGGTCTCTTTTTTGTTGTTTTTTAATCAATGTTTCCTACTTCGACGACCTTTCTTGCAACCTTGTTTAGATTCCACTTTTTGGTGATGAATTCCTCCAACTTGTACTTGTTTCTAAACTCTTTTTATTTCTAATATATAGTATCAATGTTCATGCACCTTTTTATTAAAGAAAATTACTACTAGTTGTTTCTAGACACAAAAAATGAAATGAAGAAATTAAATGTTTACATCAATAGAATTAGTTTTCTCATTATCTAATTAGAAGAAAATACACACATATCTTTAGCCTAAGGTGAGTAGCCCTCCATCTTCCCACTTTGAACTAAGGAGGACAACCTTCAACCTTAAGGATGCATCTTTTGGCCTTTATACATATGGAGGGTTCTACCTTAGCTAGCTTAAGGAGGAGCGAAACCTTTTACCTTAAGAGGTCATTGATGCACCTTTAGGACATCACATGCATTCCTTTTTTAATCTCTTTAGGGCTACCAAAAACATGTCTTTCAAAAACCGTCACATTTTATTAATTTTAGCAAGAATATGGTCAAGAATTTTTTAATTTTTTAACTTTTTTAAGAAAAAGTGAGAAGCATCTATACTAGATATATTAAAGTCCCAAATCAGATAGTACAAAGGGGGCCCATAATTGGAAACAAAGGCACAACAATGATTAGAATAACTATGCATACATATAAGGAAAAATCCATTAATACAACATTTGAAAAAAGGCAGCCGGTGAAGAGAGAAATTGAAAAGTCTCTAGTTGATGGGCAATATGCCAAAATAATGTACCATAGAAACAACCATATGGTAGTCCCACAGTGAATAACTATTAGCTGAAGTAGGCACACAATCTCTTAATGTGAAAAACATTAACAAGCCACCCCACAAACATTTGTAAACTGATGTAGCAGGATTTACAAACAAGATCCACAAAAGATCTACCTGTTGGGGTTAGAAAAGGACAAGAATTTTTCATCAACGTGATCATCTAGGGATTGACATATTCCTGAAGCCATAAATGCTAGGACTTGAAAAATATCCTACACCAAGACTACAACCACAACCAATTCTAGCACCACCCAAACAACCGTCCATCCCCAACCACATACAGGACCACCACTAAGATCTGCACCACCACCAAAAATCCCCATTAAGGTAACTTCCACCACCCAAGCCACTACCAACACCTCCACCATAGCTCTCCTCAGCTCTATCACCAAGTCCATCTCCTACTCCACAACCAACATTCCCACCTAAATCACCACTAATACTACCTTCAGTTCTAAAACCTGTAGTAGTTCTACCATCTGCACCACCCCTCCTTCAAACTTGAGACCTCCAGCAAACCTACCTCTAGTAAATGCCAGAGTCAACACATATTATGTCACCAATACCACTACCTCCAGCGTCTTCACTAAGTCTGCTGCCACAAATTCTATCTCCCCCAAGTTTTGAACCACCACCTCGTCCACCCTCACTATCAAAACCTCCTTCATCCAATAATCCTCCAACATCACTAATATCGCCATTAGCACCACCTCCTATGCCTCCACCAATGCTCGAGATATTGATAGTGTGGAGTGTAGCATCCTTCTCAGTGTTCCTTTTGCAAGTTGCGAACCCTAAAAGGGTGGATCCGTAGGTCAAAAAAATGTAAAAAATGAAGGTCCCTCGACACTGGCCTCTAGGACATATCCACTTCAAAGTCATCCTAGATAGTTTTAGAACCTCAAGCTCCTCTAAAGCTCTAAGATTTTCAAAAAATCCTCCTTATCAGACAAGAATAGGGGATAACTCCTCTCTAGGCTTCCAACTAGTAAATTGGAGCCTTTCATCTTCATCTTCCTCCAAAGTAAATTCTCCATCCACCAAGACAATGCCATCTTCATATGCGTTGTCACTTGTCTCCAAGCTGCTCTCATTCTCGCTTAGAGCCTTCTCCATCTAAGCCTCCACTAGTGCCTCCTTACTTGGCCTTATTGGGGATTTAATACCAATACGCAAATAGGAATCTATCACCATCCTATCCAGAGGGGTCCCCAGAACAAACATTCTACCTAGAGGGGTGCTTAGAACAATTATCCAGGTCGGTGCCTTCTTCACACTAGAACTCATGACCTACAACTTCGCCTCTTCCCTCATGTCCAAGCCTTTGCCAAAAAGATAATGGAGATTCCTATGAACCTTCAACAAAAAATAGGAGCCTTGCATAATCGGCCTCCTCCATTCATCTGGATCTTCCTCGCTATTGCCTTCTTTGCCCTCCTCATCACCCACCTCCAGGACGCTCCTGCTCCCATTCACCATTGTAAGAATTTATATATGATGTAAATTAAGAATTTGTAGCATTATATATCTACATTCTTTTCTTTAAAATAGTAAGTAGTTTCTATCACATTTGGTTATTTTTTTATAAGGTGCTTATTATAATTTATTAAAATATTATGAGTAACATTTATACCCTCCACATAATGATGCAATATCAAAATGGGTCAATTGAATAACCAAATAATAAATGCATGAAGAATAGTAAATTTGCCTTAATCCACTTTTTAAAAAATAGAGAAATGAACAATTATATAAACATAAAATATATGATGTAAATTGACAATTGTACTATTTTCTATGTACATTATTTTCTTTAAAATAGTAAGAAGTTTCTATCACATTTGGTTAACTTTTCATAAGGTACTTATTATACTTTTATGAAAAAATTATCAGTAACATTTATGCCCTTCCACGTAATGATGCAGTACCAAAATGGGTCAATTGAATAACCAAATAATAAATACAAAAAGAATAGTGAATTTGCTTGAATCTAATTAAAAAATAGTGAAATGAACAATTATAAAAACATAAAAAATGTGGATATTATTTACTTTCAAAAAAATTATATATTACATATCATATGTGATGTATCTAGAAATGCAACATAAATCTAACAATAATTTTTAATAGTAAGAACACCAAAATCTCTATTTCATTATTCAAAAAATAAAAAAATTACATCATAGTCTTTCCTTTAAAAGGAAATCCACCACTCACCCACTAACTAGCATACTTAAGGTGCACAAAAAAGGTAGTCAAACTAAAAACTACCTAGTGCAATCGAAATTGCTAAATTTATCAAACTACCATTTTCAACAATTTGACATTCAACTAAGAATGATATTTTAAGTATCCTCTATACTCTAAATATCCTAATATATCTTAAGATTAACTTAAAATCCAAATTCATGCTCATATACAAACCCATAATTGCTAAAACTCTAAAAATACAAAAAAATAACACTAAAATATAATTTTGAGGCTTTAGATGGTCGAATTAGACCCCAAAAAATATTTAAATTCATGAGTATTAACTAGAGAAATATTGTTATTTGAATCTTGAACTTTAAACAATATTCATGCTGAAAAAATGGGGTCCATCAACTACTCAAGTCAAAATTTATTGCCTTTTGAATTTATGCTCCCACGTCATTCTCCTCTAGTTGAAAAAACTCAGCTTCTATGAGTTATCTTGATAAAATTCCTACCATTTTCTCATACCTAATCTGTTTAGTTCCTATTTTGAGATCTAAGTGTTTTCCTCTTGTTGTAATACTTCCCATTCTACCAAAGAGTTCTTGTAGCTAGCTTCCCTTATGTTCATTATATCCTTTTGTCTAGCACCTATGCTATCTATTCTTTCTTCTTTCTAGACATTTGTTTCTTCCAGTCTAATTCTTCTTCCCCTTCACCTTCATTATCTTCCCTATGAAATTCTTATAAATATTAAATATTAAATACTATATAAATGCCAAATTTTTGAGGCAAATTTATCTCATAAGAATTATTATTTGTTCTTCACAGTTTTACATAGGCCAATTACATTGTTGTGTTTAATCACATTTGTTTGAACTAAAGATCTATTTGCTCTCTTCTCCTTGTACATGTCCCCATTTAGGGAACCTTTGAAACTAGTAGAGTCCTCAACTTGCTCCGAATCAACATTAATTGTATAAACTTCTTTATTTGCACCTTCTTTTAACATCAAATCTAGAGGGTAATTAGAATTCTTTTCCCTGCATGGGTTCTCAATTTGAGAATCAATGCGGCAAAAAGAATCTGAGCCCCCTTCAACCATGATATTGCCACTCTCTAAATTTATAGAGCCATAGTTATCTAAGACTATGTGTTCCTCTTCTCCTTTACTCAATTCACTTAACCTTTTTTCAAGCCTTTTTAGTGTTTCTTCCCCCTCACCTTCGTTTAAATTGGTATTGGCTCTCCCCTCCTCACGACCTCCGAACAAATCATCCTCATTGTTTTTCTCATTGTTGTCTCTACTATCCTTTTAATCTTCTTTGGTATTCCCCTGGCACCTCAAGATATTTCCTTTATCATACTTCTCCTTTTCAAACTCTCTGGAGTGTTCTTTTTTTCCCATAATTTTCATTGTTAAAAGAGGGCAATTTTTTTGGTGCCCATTAATTTTATAGAGGAAACAAGAGTTTAAACCTCCCAAACCATCTATTTCATAGATATAAGTGTTTTCCAGGATTTTAATTTCATTTTTTCATTGGAATTAAAACCCTAGTGTTAAGAGAAATCAAAACCCACACGTTCATGTGAGGCAAGGTGCTCCTAGCCTCCTCAATTTTGAGGTTATTACCTAGAGGTTTCATAATCTGAGTTATAAATGCCCATAATTGTTTCAGAACTATTTTTATATTGAACCATCTCGGTGTTGAAAAGAAAAATATTTCTTCCTTCGAAGTATCTAGTGCCCAAGGATGGGCTTTGAACATGGTTTGCCAAATGTTCTAATAGCTTTTTTCGAAGATTTTTTTGCATGGCGTGGCTCTTTAGAGAGATTATAAATAATCCCTCTTGCATCATTCTACATAATTAAATTTGAATACCTAGTTTCCTTCCCCAAACCAATGCTAGCCAATTATCAAAAAACTTTCTAGATGGCAATTTTTCCACATTCAAACAAACTACGAAACTAACAACATTCTTTAATTTGTTTTCCTCATTTTTAATAGCCATTAACATTTCTTCATTAGGGCAAAGATAGATAGACTGGGACATGAGAGAGTTCTTACCATTTTCCTCTCTTCTTCCCTCTCCCTCACCTCCACCTCCATTGGAGACTCCATTGTGAGCTTTGATGCCATTATTGACCTCAAAGCTAGTATTTTGGGGCAGTGTTTCGCCATGGTCAGTTTTGAGGGCTTCACTATATGTTTTCACCTCATTTTACTTTTCATTACCATCTTTAATACCTTCCATTACTCCTCACGACCGAGAATTTACTGCCTCGGCTAGAGGGAATATGGAGTCCCAAGTGAATATGACACATTAAATTCTAACCTAGTGTAGAATAAAAAGCACAAAGGACCAAAGGCAAGAAAAGCAGGATATAACAGTCAAATTCAAAATAATATAGAATAAATGTTTGAACACCCCCAATGAACACAAGCACTTTAGACAATGAAACCAAATGAATCACACAACAAACATGAGGCAAAATATGAGAGCAATACCATGTAAGGAGAGGTTTGTACCAGGGAGATCATGGACCTAGTTCCTTACAAACCCTTGATCAACCTCAGAGCCCTCCTTCCACTCTATTTTCAAAATTCTTTTTTTTAATTTTTTTAATAAATAAATAATTGTTTATAAATTTTTTACTCTAACTTTTTTAAAAATATTAAAAACTAATTTTTCAGAAAACCTAACTTGGTAAAAAACTATGAATTTCAAAACTTCTTTTTTTAAGCATATAGACAATAATGCCTAGAATGTGACATATCTATGTGACATTGACAAGTTCTCTTGTTCATGTAAGGGTCCATCTTGACAAGCATTTGGTCATCTGTTGATTTACATGTGGAATAATTATAAATAATATATACTATAAATATGTTTTAAGACAAAATCCCATAACCATAAATAATATACCAAAAATAGGACCTTGCCCAACTATTGGCCCATCTTCCCTTTGGATTACCATATATTAATGTAAATTATATAATTGTTTGTTAAATATTCTTATAAATTAATATCTACAATGTACATCAATATGAATTATACAACCTTCATTTTTAAATATTTTGTGGAGTAATATATTGAAATTTTTATAATACCAAAATAAAAAGATATCTTACATACATCTATCTAAACAACATCAAGAGAACAAAACACTCAATTAATAATTGTCACTTGAACTATAACAATATGAAAATATAATGTACACATTATATATTTAAATCACATAAGTTTATAGATAGGACACTGATATACTCCTTGGTATGAATTTATGTGCTTGCTTTAACAAATCTAAGCTATCATATATATCAAAATTTTGAACATATGAAACTGTTCACTTTGAAGTTGAAGTTGTAGAAGTCTTTATCCATGAATTTGTCCACCAAAATTTTTGGTTTCTTTATTCTAGTCCATGTTGAATGAATATTTCACTATAATCCATAGCCAACCTATTAATAGACAATGTGTGCATGAAAAATTCAACTATGTGGTCATCCACAATGTCAATAAATGTTTTTTCATAAAATTTTGGATTATATGCACCAGAAACCACTAGGTGTAGGTAACAATAATGCTAGTAAAGTAGAATTAAATTAATTATTTGCATGTCACTCTCAATCAAGTGTTATACTTCCAATTCCATGTGCCAATTTGAATTTGAAGTTTCTCATACATACAAGTATCATTATAAAATTCAACCCACCATCCATAGTGGTTGTAAAGGGTAAAATTAGGATAGTTGAGTTTTTGGTAGTTTTGGTGTATATCCTCCTTTCACCCCTACATTCAAGGACCTAGGGTCAAGTTGCAATGTACTATCATACCCTAGGTCACTATTGAGATGTAGGGAAACTTGGATTTTTATGATTAGATTGACAATTTCCTTCTCTTATGCTCAATTATACCTTAAAAACCTAATTATGCAAATACGACAGTAAACAGATGAATTACAAAAAATGCTTCTATAGAAAGATGTAAAATATCAAATAACTGTGCACTTATTTTCAGGGTCTGAAGGTGGAAAAATCAAGGACTAAAGAGCGGGTGCCCAAGTCCAAGGCCCTGCTTTTTGTCAAGATCCGAAAACAAGGTCTGCAACCTGTCTCTACTATATCAGAGATTTTCCCGTTGCGGAACATTAAGGACTAATGAGCGAGTGCCCAAGTCTAGGTAGTTGTTTCTTTCACTGATCTACAATTTCGACAAACTGTTGTACCCTCCTGCAACTTCACTTTGTTTGCAACTCCAACCTGTAACCTGCAATCATGAAAACTTTGGGAGGGGGTTGTGGTGTTTAGAGGCTTGCATCAGTCAAGCCCCGGAGAGACATTCAATCCTTCCGAACACCATTGTCAGATAGAGAGTGCATGCCTAGGGAGGTAGAGGGAAAAACTAAATGATATGTTTTAAGGGAAGGATCCAGTTCTTCCATCCATTGTATCGACTTGCTCTACTGAGAATTTTGTCATCTAGGAGTAGAATGTCTAGAACATGATGCAAGTAGACCAAATAGGCAAGAGCCTGAGTAGCATGTTAACTTCTTCCAATTGAGTTACAGTGGCCATCTTCCAAGGGCTACTTTTTGAACTTTCAACCATGTTTGGATCCAATATGGTGGCCTTGTCTAGGCATATGAATCGGTTGGTGTGAAGGATTCTTCTTTTGACAGGATCAATGGCATTGTCATATCTCCAAAACTATATGAGATATGACTGCAAAATCTTCACCGATGCAGTCAAAATGCCCTCAGAATTATATCGGTTAAAAATATTTTTCACCAAACTGCAAGGATCTCTGGAAACAATTGCTTACATAAACAGTCTATGGAGTGTCGAAATTGTGAACCAGTGAAAGTTTGAATTTTGAAATGTTGCACTGACTGTGAAGTCCCTTGATGCTGATAGATGCCAAATGAAACCCAAACCAAATCAAAATAAGAAGAAAACAAGCTGCAATTTTTTTGTTCAATACTAATTGCCAGTTTGCCCGGATACTCCATCATCCAAAGAAAAGTGTGACTCCAACTCTGAGTAATGGTCTTTTATTAAATAATCTATATTATGGTTTCCTTTTTGTTGTTTTCTTGATCGATGTCTACTGCTTCGACGACCTTTCTTGCAACCTTGTTTAGATTCCACTTTTTGGTGATGAATTCCTCCAACTTGTACTTGTTCCTAAACTCTTTTTATTTCTAATATATAATATCGATGTTCATGCACCTTTTTATTAAAGAAAATTACTACTAGTTGTTTCTAGACACAAAAAATGAAATGAAGAAATTAAATGTTTACATCAATAGAATTAGTTTCCTCATTATCTAATTAGAAGAAAATACACACATGTCTTTAGCCTAAGGTGGGTAGCCCTCCATCTTCCCACTTTGAAGTAAGGAGGACAACCCTGAACCTTAAGGATGCATCTTTTGGCCTTTATACATATGGAGGGTTCTACCTTAACTAGCTTAAGGAGGAGGGAAACATTGTACTTTAAGAGGTCATTGATGCACCTTTAGGACATCACATGCATTCCTTTTTTAATCTCTTTAGGGCTACCAAAAACATGTCTTTGAAAAACCATCACATTTTATTAATTTTAGCAAGCATATGGTCAAGAATTTTTTTAATTTTTTAAAGAAAAAGTGAGGAGCACCCATACTAGATATATTAAAGTCCCAAATCAAATAGTACAAAGGGGGGCCCATAATTGGCAACAAAGACACAATAACGATCAGAATAACTATGCATACATACAAGGAAAAATCCATTAATACAACAATTGAAAAAAGGCGGCCAATGAGGAGAGAAATTGAAAAGTCTCTAGTTGATGGGCAATATGCCAAAATAATGTACCATAGAAACAACCATATGGTAGTCCCAAAGTGGTTAACTACTAGCTGAAGTAGGCACACAATCTCTTAATGTGAAAAACATTAACAAGCCACCCCACAAACATTTGCCAACTGACATAGCAAGATTTACAAACAAGATCCACAAAAGATCTACCTGTTGGGGTCAGAAAAGGACATGAATTTTTCATTGAAGTGATCATCTAGGGATTGACATATTCCTGAAGCCATAAATGCTAGAATTTGAAAAAGATCCTACACCAAGACTACAACCACAACCAATTCTAGCACCACCCAAACCACCCACCATCCCGCAACCACATCTAGGACCACCACTAAGATCTCCACCACCACCAAAAATCCCCATTAAGGTCACTTCCACCACCCAAGCCACTACCAACACCTCCACCATAGATCCCCTCAACTCTATCACCAAGTCCATCTCCTACTCCACAACCAGCATTCCCACCTAAATCACCACTAATACTACCTTCAGTTCTAAAACCTATAGTAGTTCTACCATCTGCACCACCCCTCCTCCAAACTTGAGACCTCTAGAAAACCTACCTCTAGTAAATGCTAGTCAACACCTATTATGTTGTAAATGTACCACTACCTCCAACATCTTCACTAAGTCTGGTGCCACAAATTCTATCTCCCCAAAGTTTTGAACCACCACCTCATCCACCTTCACTATCAAAACCTCCTTCATCCACTAATCCTCCAACATTACTGATATTTCCATTAGCACCACCTCCTATGCCTCCACAAATGCTAGAGGTATTGATAGTGTGGAGAGTAGCATCCCTCTCAATGTTCCTTTCGCAAGTTGCAAACCCTAAAAGGGTGGATCTGTAGGTCAAAAAAAAAAAATGAAGGTCCCTCGACACTGGCCTCTAGGACGTATCCACTTCAAAGTTATCCTAGATAGTTTTAGAACCTCAAGCTCCTCTAAAGCTCTGAGATTTTTAAAAAATCCTCCTTACCGAGAAAGAATAGGGGAAAACTCCTCTCTAGGTTTCCAACTAGTAAAGTGGAGCCTTTCATCTTCATCTTCCTCCAAATTAAATTCTCCATCCACCAAGTCAATGCCATCTTCATATGTCTCATCACTTTTCTCCAAGATGCTCCCGTTCCCGCTTAGAGCCTTCTCCATCTGAGCCTCCACCAGTGCCTCCTTACTTGGCCTTATTGGGATTCAATGCTAATACGTAAATAGGAATCTATCACCATCCTATCTAGAGGGGTCCCCAGAACAAACATTCTACCTAGTGGGATCCTTAGAACGACTATCCAGGCCGGTGCCTTCTTCACACTAGAACTCATGACCTACAATTTTGCCTCTTTCCTCATGTCCAAGCCTTTTCCAAAGAGATTTAAGGGAGATTCCTATGAACCTTCAACAAAAAATGGGAGCCTTGCATAATCAACCTCCTCCATTCATCTGGGTCTTCCTTACCATTTCCTTCTTTGCCCTCCTCATCACCCCCCTCCAAGATGCTCCCGCTCCCATTCACCATTGTAAGAATTTATATATGATGTAAATTAAGAATTTGTAGCATTTTATATCTACATTCTTTTCTTTAAAATAGTAAGTAGTTTCTATCACATTTGGTTATTTTTTTATAAGGTGCTTATTATAATTTTATTAAAATATTATGAGTAACATTTATACCCTTCCAAATAATGATGCAATATCAAAGTGGGTCAATTGAATAACCAAATAATAAATGCATGAAGAATAGTAAATTTGCCTTAATCTAATTTTTTAAAAATAGAGAAATGAATAATTATAGAAACATAAAATATATGATGTAAATTGACAATTGTAGTATTTTCTATGTACATTATTTTCTTTAAAATAGTAAGAAGTTTCTATCACATTTGGTTAACTTTTCATAAGGTACTTATTATACTTTTATGAACAAATTATCAATAACATTTATGCCCTTCCACATAATGATGCAATACCGGAATGGGTCAATTGAATAACCAAATAATAAATGCAAAAAGAATAGTGAATTTTCCTAAATCTAATTTAAAAAAATAGTGAAATGAGCAATTATAAAAACATAAATATGTGGATATTATTTACTTGCAAAAAAACTTATATATTACATATCATATGTGATGTATCTAGAAATGCAACATAAATCTAACAATAATTTTTAATAGTAAGAACACCAAAATCTCCATTTCATTATTCAAAAAATAAAAAATTACATCATAGTCTTTCCTTTAAAAGGAAATCCACCACTCACCCACTAACTAGCATACTTAAGATGCATAAAAAAGGTAGTCAAACTAAAAACTACCTAGAGCAATCGAAATTGCTAAATTTATCAAACTACCATTTTCAACAATTTGACATTCAACTAAGAATGACATTTTAAGTATCCTCTATACTCTAAATATCCTAATATATCTTAAGATTAACTTAAAATCCAAATTCATGCTCATATACAAACCCATAATTGCTAAAACTCTAAAAATACAAAAAAATACCACCAAAATATAATTTTGAGGCTTTAGATGGTCGAATTAGACCCCAAAAATATTTAAATGAGTATTAACTAGAGAAATATTATTATTTGGATCTTGAACTTTAAATAGTCTTCATGCTGAAAAATGGGGTCCATCAACTACTCAAGTCAAAATTTATTGTCTTTTAAAACATAATTAAGAAAGAAGAAATGGAGTGAAGCAAGGAAGGAGCAGAGCAAAAATGAAGCAAGGAAGGAGTAGAGCAGGAACAAAACAAGGAAGGAGCAGAGCAGGTTGCTCGAAGCAAGGGCGAGGCTACACAGAAGGCGTTATAGGTTAGGCAAGAGAATCGACTTGAAGATGGTGCGGGGGTTGGTAGATTATTGCTCGAAGCTATGGAGGATTTGGAAAAAAGGAGCGCAAGGAAAAAATAAATGGCAGTTAGCAATGTCAACATTTTGATTCTAGAGGAGATAAAATTATTTTCATTTGGCCTTCTATGAAGTGCATTAAGGAATGGATTGAACACAAGGGGCTAGGGTTAAAACCAGATCTAAGTTTCCTGGTGCTAGGTTTCATCCATATTGTTTTTGACTCAGAATTTGAAAGGGACAATATTCTAAATGGAGGCGCTTGGTTTATGGGCAATGCAAGGCTTTATATTAGGGCTTGGACTCTAAGTTTTGATCCACATCAAGAATTGATTAAAGACACTTTGATCTAGATTAGAATGTACAAATTGCTGCAAGAGCTTTAGACTAAAGAAATATTCAAGCTCATCGGAGGATCCTTGGGTCAATTCATCTTTAGTTTAGAGGCTTCTCTAAAAGGCAGATTGGCCACTTACACTAGAATTTGCATCAAAATTGATTTGAGCAAACCCCTCCATCATGCCATGAGGTTGTCCTCTGCTATAGGGGTTTGGATTTAGGAACTAGATTATGAGTGTCTACCCATCTTCTATTTCAATTGTAGGAGGGTTGAGCATATAGCAAGGAATTGCGCTTCTCAAATCAACCGGAGGTCTGATAGAGAGGAAGATGTGCAAAGCCTTGACCGCTTTGTTAATGATGAGAAGCCATCCGAAAGTAGGCCGGATCCCAAAATTAAGGAAGGAGAACCATTGCGGCAAGCTGGGGCTGAGGAGAATTTGGAGTTAGTCATTGAGCAACTTGAAAATCTGGGCCAAAACTTTAAGAGAATAGAGGATCGTAGCCTAAGGGAGCCTCTTAGCTTGATAACAACTCAGCATGTGACAAAGAAGTCGAACACTGTTCCTCCCTGCACAAGGAGATAAAGACTCCAATTCTAGAGGCTCTGAAAGCCCCCTTAAGAGGAAGTAAGAAATCTAAGGTGGCTCTCGACGAGGAGGGTGATAAGGAAAAATGAGTGGAGAATTATGACCATGAGTGGAAAGAAAGGGAAATTTTCTCTTGTGATGGATGATGGGGGTCTGGTAGTAAGGGGAAGGAAGACAGATGCAAGCAAGGCCAAGCTCAATGCTATGGTGGATATCAGCAAAGGTATCCAGGACACCCTTCATAAATTTGTCAGTCAGGGAGGAGAGCACCTCCATGAGAAGGGAGCAAATGAAGATCATGAGCTAGAATGTTTGAGGCCTTAACAACTTGGAGAAGCGCCGCTTGGTGAAGCGGCTTATTGAAGTTGAGTCCCATGATATTTGTCTGTTGCAAGAAACCAAATTAGACTTGGATTCCATGAACAAACTTTTCAGTGGGTTGTGGAGGGTTAGAGAATGTTTTGTAGTAGAGGTGACAGGGACAACTGGTGGTTTAGCTATTATTTGGAATAAGCTCAATTTGGTGGGTGATCTTCTCCTCAGTTTAGAGATGGTGCTTTCAGTCAGGTTGAGGTCTTCACAAGGTGAGGGTAGTTTTTTTATTTTTAATGTTCATGGTCCTAATTTGGAAAGGGATAGATTGTTGTTGGAGGGAATTAATGGATTTTAGGAAGGCTTTTTTAGAAGAAATATGGATTGTTGGAGGAGACTTCAATGCTACCTTAAGTCCTGAAAAGAAAAAAAGGTGGTAGGGCTTTGGGTAGCCTTGGTTCGACGGGGTTCAGAAAATTGTGTGAAGAGCTTTCTCTAGTTAATTTGGCCCCTAGGAAAGGGTGGTTTTCCTGGTCCAACAGGTGTGTGGGTGAGGATAATATTTTATGCAATCTAGACAGATTTTTGGTAAACTCAGATTGTCTGCTATCTCCAATTCAATTTGTTTATGAAGTGTCTGATTTTGGAGGCTCAGATCATTGGCCCATTAGTCTTCACTGGTCCTATGGGAAAAAACCTAGAAGATCACCTTTCAAAATGGAATCTTTCTGGTATGAACACCCAAATTTTATAAAAGAGCTGGTAGGTTGGTGGGGGAAAGGAGTTAAAGGCAATCATAGATTTGTTTTACTCAAGAAGCTAGAAGAAAC
Source organism: Cunninghamia lanceolata (assembly GCA_027924645.1). Lineage (NCBI taxonomy): Eukaryota > Viridiplantae > Streptophyta > Pinopsida > Cupressales > Cupressaceae > Cunninghamia > Cunninghamia lanceolata. The sequence goes on along the minus strand of BSBN01000865.1, from coordinate 4,699,648 downwards.
CAAGAAAGTTGCAAGAGACTGGAACATGCAGGTTATGGGCATTTATTTGCTACTAAGGCTAAGGTGGAAGAGGATATCACCTTAGTTGAAAGAGAAACAACAGAGTTTGGAATGTCAGAGGATTACATGGAAAGGGAGAAGAGACTGCTAGAGGAGAAAAATTATCTTCTTAGGATGGAGGAGATCTTCTAGCTACAAAAATCTAGAGTCAAGTGGTTAAGACAAGGGGATAGAAATACAAAAAATTTCTACATATCTACTAACATTAGGAGGAATGCTAATAGAATTCTAAATATTCAGCCCCTAGGTGGTTCTTCGCTGGATGATATTGAGGCCATTAGGGAGGAAGGGGTTAGATATTTCAGGGAGCTTTTAGAGGTTTCAGGGTGTAGAGATGATGTTTCCCAATCAGATTTTTTAAGGAGTTTCTCGAAATTGATGGATGATAGTAAAAATGCTATCTTAATGGATCCTTTCTCTAAAGAGGAGATTCAGAAAGCAACCTTCTCTCTAGGTCCACTTAAGGCTCCTGGCCTAGATGGAGTCCAAGTAGGTTTCTTTCAAAAATTATGGAATGTTGTGGACAATGAAGTTTGGCTGGCAGTAGAAGAGTGCAAGAGTAGAAGATCTATGATGAAGGCTTGGAACTTGAGTTATCTAGCTCTTATTCCTAAAGTTAGAAATCCAAAGTACTTTGATGAATTTCACCCAATTGCTTTATGTAATACTATTTATAAAATAGTAACCAAAGCCATGGCAACCAGATTAAAAAGATGTCTGGAAGAGGTGATAGAGGATGAATAGAGTGGTTTTCTGAAGAATAGGTAGATTTTAGATGGTGTCTTGTTGGCCCATGAAATGATTCACTCAATCAAGGAGAGGGGTAAGGAAGGGATGATTCTGAAACTTGATATGAATAAAGCCTATGACCAAGTATCTTGGGCCTTTCTTATGGAGGTAATGAAAAGGATGGGTTTTTGCGAAGAATAGTGTGACTAGACTTTTAGCTGCATATCCTCTGTCTCATACACAATATTGATCAATGACGTTGCAATGGATTTCTTTCCAGCAAAAAGGGGGCTCAGACAAGGGGATCCCTTATCGCCCTTTCTTTTCTTGATATTTGCGGAGGCTTTAGGTCATACCATAAAGGTGGCTTCAAGGGCAAATAAGATCAAAGGACTGCAAGTCTCTGGTGGATGCCCCAATCTCACGCATCTACAATTCATAAATGATACTCTACTTTTTGGTGAAGCTACTACTAGAGAAGCAAGGGAGATAAAGAAAGTTCTTCTTAACTATGAGTTTGGCTTCGGGGCAAAAAGTAAATATAGGCAAATCTAGAATCTTCTTTCTTGAGTTTTGTTTGAAAGCTTTAGATGTTTAACAAATTTTGGGATTTGAGGCTAGTTCCTTGCCTAGCATTTATTTGGGAATGCCTTTGGTTAAAAAAAGACCTTCTGATTAGGAGTGGAGAAAGGTAGTCGATAGTATGCAAAACAAGTTGGCATCTTGGAAAGGGAAGTGGTTATCTTTGGCTGGTAGAATTACCCTAATCAAAGCCTCATTAGTAGCCAATCTAATTTATACTATGTCATTTTTTCAAATTCCAAGCAAGGTGGCTTAGTCTCTTGAGAAAGCTCATAAGACGTTTCTTTGGAGGGGTTTGGTGATTCCTTCAAATATAGTTTGGTTAAGTGGGAGGAGGTATGTCAACATAAAAAAATTAGGGGATTGGGTCTCAAAAATCTCAAATCAGTTAACAAAGCTCTTGGGGCAAAGTTAGTCTGGAGGATTTATAAAGAAAAAGGGAGAGTATGGAGTAAGGTTTTTCAGGCTAAGTATCTCCAGAATGACATTGACAACCTTTTTAAGCAGAATATCTCTCTTCCCAAAGGTTCTAGTGTCTGGAATTTTATGTGATCTTGCATTGGTCTATTGAGACCTAGTTTAGTGTGGAGAATTGGATCAGGTGATAAGATAAGATTTTGGAGGGATCCTTGGATGATGGATAAACCCCTGTTGGATTTGGATTGTTTCAAAATTTTGGGAGTTTAGTTGGAAGCACAAATTGGGCCTCACATTCAAAATTATTTAGAACAAAGGGAAGGGGTTAGGAAATGGATTTCACAGGTGAATTGTGATTTTGATTTGGAGTCTATTTGGAAAAAACTTAGAGTGATAATGAATAAAATCCCTTTGATGGAGGAAGAGGATAGGCTTGTGTGGGGTGGCAATCTTGAAGGTAGAGCAATGGTTAGTGATGCCTATGAGCAAGTTTTCAATAAAAATTTAGTGGCTCAGTGTAGTTTTGCGAAAAAAATTTGGAATCATTGAGGCCTTCAAAAAGCTAATGCCTTTCTATGGACCACTTGTAAGGGGAGGGTGTTGACTTGGGATATATTAATGAAGCTTGGTAAATAGGGCCCTTCCCATTGTGTGATGTGTAAATTGGATTAGGAAAGCAATGCTCATTTATTTCTCCACTACGACTTTGCTTGGCTGTTGTGGAGTTGTTTCTTTCTTAAATGGGAATATATTTGGGTCATGCCCAAGAATTTGGTAGGTGTTCTTGAGGAATGGAGAATAAAATGTAAAATTTCCAACCTAAAGCTCATCTGGGAGATTCTCCCAGCTCTTTTGGTTTGGAATATTTGGTTGGAACAAAATAGAAGGTTGTTTCTTGATAAGGAAAGATCCCTTGATCTGGTTTGGGTTGGGGTTGAGGCTGTAGTGGGAGAGATAGGGGTTTCTCTTCATAGGGAAGATTGGTCTATCAAACCAGAGGAGACTTAGTGGGCTGATGCTTGGCCTCATTATAGATGGTTGGGGAACACAAATCAAGGTGGTTCAGGTTAGGTCAAAGAGGAGGTTAAGTGGGATCTTCTAGAGGTGGGGTGGGTGAAATTAAATTTTTATGGAGTTGCAAGAGGAAACCTCAGAAAGGTAGGAGGAAGGGAGATCTTTAGGGACCACAGAGGTCAACCTATAGGATTCTATGCTTTGGATGTAGACATTGACTCAAATAATTTAGTGGAAGCTAGAGCTCTTTGGAAAGGTTTGGAAGTGGCAAGGTAGATGGGTTGGGAGAAACTTTGGGTTGAGAGGGACTCTAGGATTGATGTGGACCTAGTTAAGGGAGGTCATGCAAGGAACTGGTGCCTTGAGTAGGTCATAAAAAAGATTCTCAGGCTGGCTAACTCTTTTAGCAGTATCTCTATCACTCATATCAAAAGGAATGAGGTGGTGCCCCAAGAATTACGACATTGAGCTAGCTTTTAGAGGATCCCATTAAGGTTGGGAATGGAGTGAGGTGGTGCCCCAACAATTGGTGACCATTTTACAAGAGGATATCAAGGCCCATCCCCCTGATAATGGGGTGGCACATTAACCCAGAGTCATGATGAGATAGTGAGGCCTTCAAGGCTCGAGTGTGTGAAGGGATCGATGACAGCCAAAGTTGTAATTAGCATTGATTAGGTGGCATTTGTATAGAGGTTGGCAATTACCTCTTTTATGGGGCCTTCCCTCTCCTTTCTCTCGAACATTCTACATTTTTTTCTCTACATTCATCTTTGAGGGTCAGTGCTATGGAGTGCAGAGAAGGTGAAGATGCCAAAGGCAAGCATCCTTTCAGTGTTCCCTGGAGAAGGCAGATTCCTAGAGCGGGTTCGAGTTGTAGTATAGGTGGAAGAATGAAATAGAAGCATACTCCCCGGAAGAGGATGAAAAATCTCCTGATGGAAGAGGCCTTGGACTATTTCATGAAGGACTTGGATAAGGAAATTAAGAATTCTATCCTTAAGGAGTGGCTAGTTTGGCTGTTGAAGGTTGCAAAAGAAGTTGACGAGAAGGAAGGTGAAAATGTTAGCGAGGCTATGGCCGATCTGTTGTTGGATCCCAGGACATCCAAAGGATGGTGGAATGGTTTTGGTGTGGCCCAGTCTATGGCGGTAGCTATACTTCTTTCTATTGTAGTGGCTTCAATCCTCATCCATGAGGATATGATTGAGAATGCAGGTCAATTTGCAGAGTTTCATGAATCTATGATGGGGCATCTGCGTGATATTTTGCTGGGAGTCTTGGACATGCAGAAGATGGTTAAAGAGATAGCTGGGAAAATGAATGTTACTGTGATGGCTTGTGAGAGTCCCCTATACACCTATGCTTGCGACAAGGAGGGAGTGGTGATTCTGAATGGAAAATAAGCTAAGTCAGTTTGTTTCTATGTCTAGTTTTTCGGTGTTAGTAGTTTATTAAGATACTATTCTTAGGGAAGGGCCATTGTAATTTGCCCCCCATATTGAAAACACTTGTTTGTTTTATGATACTGATGTTAAAAATTTTGTGGGTTTGACCCCTATTTTGAAGGGTCCCTGGTCCCAAACCAAGGTATACTTTATCAAAAAAAAATATTGCCTTTTGGATTTATTCTCCCACGTCATTCTCCTCTAGTTGAAAAAACTCAGCTTCTATGAGTTGTCTTGATAAAATTCCTACCATTTTCTCATACCTAATCTCTTTAGTTCCTATTTTGAGATCTAAGTGTTTTCCTCTTGTTCTAATACTTCCCATTCTACCAAAGAGTTGTTGTAGCTACCTTCCCTTATGTTCACTATATCCTTTTGTCTAGCACCTACGCTATCTATTCTTTCTTCTTTCTAGACATTTGTTGCTTCCAGTCTAATTCTTCTTCCCTTTCCCCTTCATTATCTTCCCCATGAAATTATTATAAATATGAAATATTAAATACTATATAAATGCCAAATTTTTGAGGCAAATTTACCTCATAAGTATTGTTATTTGTTCTTCAAAATTTTACATAGGCCGATCACATTGTTGTCTTTAATCACATTTGTTTGAACTAAAGAGCTATTTTTTCTCCTCTCCTTGTGCATGTCCCCATTTAGGGAACCTTTGAAACTAGTAGAGTCCTTACCTCCTCTATCCTCTTTTCCCTCAACTTGCTTTGAATCAACATTAATTGTATAAACTTCTTTATTTGCACTTTCTTTTAACATCAAATCTACAGGGTAATTAGAATTATTTTCCCTGCATGGGTTCTCAATTTGAGAATCAATGTGGCAAAAAGAATTTGAGCCCCATTCAACCATGATATTGCCACTCTCTAAATTTGCAAAGCCACAGTTATCTAAGACTATGTGTTCCTCTTCTCGTATACTCAATTCACTTAACCTTTTTTCAAGCCTTGTTAGTGTTTCTTCTCCCTCACCTTTGTTTAAATTGGTATTGGCTCTCCCCTCCTCACGACCTCCAGACAAATCATCCTCATTATTTTTCTCATTGTTGTCTCTACTATCCTTTTAACCTTCTTTGGTATTCCCCTGGCACCTTAAGATATTTCCTTTATTATACTTCCCATGTCCCCTTTTCAAACTCTCCAGAGTGTTCTTTTTTTCCCCATAATTTTCTTTGTTTAAAATAGAACAAATTTTTTCATGCCCATCAATTTTATAGAGGAAACAAAAGTTTAAACCTCCCAAACCATCGATTTCATAGATATAAGTGTTTTCCAGAATTTTAATTTCAATTTTTCCAAGAATTTTAACCCTAGTGTTAAGGGAAATCAAAACCCACACGTTCATGTGAGACAAGGTGCTCCTAGCCTCCTCAATTTTGAGGTTAGATGGCAATTTTATCACATTCAAACAAACTAGGAAAATAACAACATTATTTAATTTGTTTTCCTCATTTTTAACCGCCATTAACATTTCTTCATTATAGAAAAGATAGATAGACTAGGACATGAGAGAGTTCTTACCATGTTCCTCTTTGATTCGCTCTCGCTCTCCATCACCTTTGTTGGAGATTCCATTGTGAGCTCCGATGCCATTATTGATCTCAAAGCTAGTATTTTGGGGTAGTGCTTTGGCATGCTCAATTTTGAGGGCTTCACTATATGTTTTCACCTCATTTTCCTTTTCCTTACCATTTTCAATACCTTCCATTACTCCTCACAACTGAGAATTTACTGCCTTGGCCGGAGGGAATACGGAGTCCCAAGTGGATATGAGACATTAAATTCTAACCTAGTGTAGAATAAAAAGCACAAAGGACCAGAGGCAGGAAAAATAGGATATAACATTTAAATTCAAAATAATATATAATAAATTTTTGAACACCCCCAATGAACACAAGCATTTTAGACAATGAAACCACATGAATCACACAACAAACATGAGGCAAAATATGAGAGCAATACTAGGTAAGGAGAGGTTTCTACCAGGGAGATCATGGAGGGTTCCTTACAAACCCTTGATCAACCTCAGAGCCCTCCTTCCACTCTATTTTTGAATTTTTTTTTTGAATTTTTTTAATAAATAAATAATTGTTTATAAATTTTTACTCTGAATTTTTAAAAAATATTAAAAAATAATTTTTTAGAAAACCCAACTTGGTAAAAAACTATGAATTTCAAAACTTCCTTTTTTAAGCATATAGCCATTAATATCTAGAATGTGACATATCTATGTGACATTGACAAGTTCTCTTGTTCATGTAAGGGTCCATCTTGACAAGCATTTGGTCATCTGTTGATTTACATGTGGAATAATTATAAATAATATATAGTATAAATATGTTTTAAGACAAAATCCCATAACCATAAATAATATACCAAAAATAGGACCTTGCCCAACTATTGGCCCATATTCCCTATAGATTACCATATATTAATCTAAATTATATAATTGTTTGTTAAATATTATTATGAATTAATATCTACAATGTACATCAATATGAATTATACAACCTTCATTTTTAAATATTTTGTGGAGTAATATATTGAAATTAATATAATACCAAAATAAAAAGATATCATTGTTGGCAAGAGACACTATATGGATTCATGAATGTTGTCATTGATGGCAACAAAGGTTATCCCACACATCCGCAAGACATGATGAGTCTCTACCCGAAGTCAAATTGAAGAAGTGTTATGATCCGGTAAGCAAGAACAGAGTAGTCAGCAAGGTCCGACAGTTAGGTCTGGATCTCTCAAAGGAAGTATTTCAGTGAAGTACAGATTTGGTGAAGTCAAGAGGAGTACCTTGACTAATAGATTCCAGGAATTGAGCCTCCGGTGATGAAAGAGTAAAGAGATATAAGCATTCGAGTATTAGGGTCTGATTTGATAGAATAGACAGAGGAAGAACTGATAGGCAGAGCATCAGAAGTTATTCCGGATGAGATGCTGATGGTGATAAAGATTCCTAAGGTATCTTTCATCATTGGCCAACTTATTAGATGACTTCTATAAGTTTCTTTTTGATCCGCTTCACTTGGGAAGCAAGGATTCAGCCGACAGACTAAAGTTTGAGATAATATTGACTATTTCGGATGCCGACTAGAAAAGTGTTGAAATCACTTGTGCGGATATATATACAAGATGGATTTAGATGTGAAGATGTGTGTTGTGTAAGAATTGAAGTGCGAATAAAAGAATAATAGTATAAAAGGCAGAAAAATAGGTTTAGAATGTAAAAAGGATAGTAGCACTTAAGGAGAGTAAGAATGAAGTGCAGCAGATCAGTCTATTGAGCCTAACCGAAACTAAACTTCAGCATGTGTGGATGCTTCTCATCAGTTCAAGTTTTCTTTGTGTATTCAGTGAGTCTTTTGTAGGAAGTGACCCTCTTGTGAGCAGTGTGCTCAGGCAGTGAGCCCTAATTGGCAAGTGCCATTTTGTATCTTCTATTCTTCTAACAGAGAATAATATCTTGGGTTAATCACCCCATGGTTTTTTCCCTTAACATGGTTTCCACGTCAAAATCATTGTGTCATGTGTATTGGTGTTATTTCCATTTGATGATTATGCTTGCTTATTTGATCTGATGTTGTATTAACTGTTAAGAAAGCACAGAAAGTTAAATTATTAGGATAACCGATTCACCCCCTCTCAATTATCAACAATTGGTATCAAAGCCAAGTTCCTCCTAACAGAGCCTAACAGCTTGAGGAAGATCTGGGAATTCAAATGGATGTATATGGTATAAGGGAGCAACTCAAGTCTGCCCTTGATGATCTTGAGCAGTCAAACTCTGAAGTCAATGAATTGAAGGAAAGACTCAAACAGGCTGATGATTTCATAAAAGAACTAAAAGAGAAACTAAGTCTCTCTATGAAAAAGAGAAAGGAGCTACTTCAGCAATTGGCAAATCAAGGTGAAGCTAATGATACAAATGGAGATCTGAAAGAGAAAACCAAGTTATGTGAAAAGTTATCAAAAGAAATCATCATGGTAAGACATGAAATGGAATCAGAAGTTATGAAGTTCACCCAAGAAATTGAAGAAAGAAGAAAATCTGAAGATGATCTAAAACAATTTCTCAAAGAAAAATCAGAAGACTGCCACAAAATGGATAGAATAATTAGACATCTTGAATCTGATCTTGAAGATGCTAAAGATAATGAAGAAAAACTTGAGGATCAAATTGTCTCTCTTAAAAGGGATCTTCAAACAGCAAATGAATACAAAGAGAAATTCAAGATAAGCTTTGCTCAACTTGAAGTTCTTCTTGAAAGCCAAAAGAGGGTAGATGACAAGTGTGGCCTAGGGTATGAAAAAGGTGAAAGCTCAAGATCCAGTCAGAAGAACTTTGGATCAGAAAATCTAAGGAACAGGCCTAGAAGACCTCCGGTAAGGCAGCCTAATGCTCAAAGATATTCATCCTTCAATGGATACTGCCACAACTGCAATAACTTTCGTCATAAAGCTAATCAGTGTAGAAAGAGAATGAATCAGACTAATACATCCTTCTCTAGATAGTGTTTCAACTACAAAAGGTATGGTCACAAATCTCAAGAATGCAGAAATATGCAAATGAACAATTCATTCAATGTAGATGCTTTACATGCAATAGAATGGGTCATATGGCTAATCAATGCAGATCAAGAGGATATCAATCAAATATGCAAAGAAATGTTGTTTTCCAAATTTGCAATAGATCCAGTCATATTGCAAAATTCTGTAGAAGCAAGAATCAGGACAAAAGAGGTCCGGTACACCATAATTAGAATCAAGACAAGGGAAAACAAAAAGTGAATGCGGATGAAGTTCAAAGTGAGATGAACAAGATTTGGGTGAAGAAAAGTATAGAGAATGTAGAGGATGGATCCGCACTAGATTCTGGTGCTGATATTCCTTCCAGAAATTAAACAGTGAGCTCTGGCTTAGGGGGAGACACAAAGAAAACCTTGTTCCCCCAACCAGTCAATTGGTGCCGGAACTGGCACAAGGAGAGTTGCGGATTAAAGGGTTTATAAGAGAAACATCTATATAAACTATGGTTAAGATTTGGAAGATCTGCAAGATGTTTAGATCAAGATTGATACAGCTCTTCAAGTCATCCGAATAAGGCAAAACTGGAATGACTTAGGTCGAGTATTTATTGCAACTTGATATTAGGGTTTGCGGAGTAATATAAGGGTTTTCTCATTAAGCATTTGTTCATTCTGCATTCAAGAAGAAATGAAAATAAGCTCTGTAATAGAAATACCTCAAGCCCATCAAAGATCATTTGCAGAATCTGATTCATCCAGCTATTGATCTGTCTCATTTCGTGTAACCTAGAAGCGTAAAAGGTATTTTCCATTCTTACTATCTCTCTGCAAATCTTTGAAAGATGGATACTCCAAATGTAGTGAAGATTTCTAATAGGCCTCGCCCTAAATTTAAGAAGAATCCATATAAATCCCTAGAAGTTGATCCCCTAGGCGCTTTGTCAAGCATTCCGCATGGGGTTTTGCATGTAGAAGATGTTAGGGCATATATTCATGCGAGTATTGAAGAACTTAAGGAATCCAAGTTGGTCGATATCTATCACAAGCAATTGACAGATGACTCATTCAAACTCAAAACCTAGTATAAAGCTATTCAGGAGAAACATTTTGCACAGTGCATTCATTTCCCCTATTTTCTGGAAGATGAATGGGTCTGGTATATTCTAAGCCGAATGCATGACAACTTCATGTGGTTGAACAAGCCGTTTAAGATCACTAAGGATGCCATTAAGGCTGTAACTGGATTACACTCAACTGGTGAGATGCCCATTCTCAAATCTGTCAAAAACCAAATTGTAAGTGAGGCTACCGGATCAAAGTTTGATAAAAGAGCAATGACTATTGAGGATATCACAGATCTAGATATCAAGTTTGCATCAATGATAATTGGATATAAGATATATCACTCCAGTAGGGAAAATTTAGTTTCCAGAACTGCGATATATACTGCTTATGAAATGTTGAGGAAGAATGTAGACTATGATCTATGTGAGCTCCTTCTGAACCAACTATTGGAGAATCTACAGAAGATAAAGAAGGATAAGAACTCCTTCAAATACGGTGGTTTGATACTCTGTCTATTCTTTTATTACATGAATGAGCTTCCCAGATCGAATGGCTGGGTATGGCAGAATGATAGGCCAGTAGCCATTCAGATCAAAGATTATATACATGGGCTTGGTGATGCCAAGGCACAGAATACAGCTCTCTAGGGATTATTCAAGAATTTTTAGAGCATGATGCAAGCTAGAGAGAGAATTCCCCAATCTCTAGTGTGAAGATCCATATTGAGCTAAGACAACTAGAGACGAAAAGAAAGATAAGAAAAGAAGTAGAAAACATTACCAAAAGCTTTGGCATCTCAAAAGAGGCACTTGATGCCAATAGGGAGAATATGGAAAGAGCAGAGAAAGAGAAGGAAGGTGTTGAAAAGGAAAGTGGTTCGGTAGAAGCCCCCACCCAAAAAAGATCCTCTAAGAGGTCCGCTCCTACCACCGACAAGAGCTCAAAGACATCAAAACTAGAAGCAAAATCATCTGGTAAAGCAGAGAAAAGAACTAAGACAAAGGCCACAAGGTCTTATATCAGTCAAAAAGATGAAGAAGAGATAGAATCTGATGAAGAAATCAAGAAGATGAAGAAGAAGAAAGTATCCGATGCAGATAAGGTGGCAGAGCCAGAAGAATTTGTTGAAAAGCCCACTCTGTCCCCATATGATGTAGTCAAATTTGTTACTATGGATGGAAACCTACAACCAATAACAGAATTCTATGATGCATATAATGATGCAGATATAAAAATCTTAGAGGAAGCCATAGTTAAGTACTTGAACATATACAATAAAGCCTTGATTGAAATAATTTGTCTAATTCCTAAAAGTTTGGAAAAGGAACTTGAAATGAGAAAGAAAATGCTAAGGCTAAGGACTTAGAAATCAGAGAAAAGATAGCTATTCTGCTCTACCCTTCAATTACTCCAAAACAAATGGATATGATCTTCAAAGATTGCAAGGATGAGTTTCAGAGTAAGACTAGAATGAATCAGCTCATGCTTGGAGAAACTGATAAAGTGGCAAAAGAAATAGAAGAAATCCTACGGAAGGCATACTCAAGATTCAACATTCCTATTATAGAGGACTTGGGTGTTGATCCCTCAGCTACAAGTGTTGAAAAAGAATCTATTGAGGCAATGACAGAAGAAGTAATGGACTCTGGTGAACGTAAAGACAAGGGCTTGGAATCATCTACTCCAGAAGAGGTGGCTCATGAACAAACAAACATTACTCCTCCGGTCTCTCCTGCTGACTCCGGATCCAAAGGAGAAGAAAGAATAAAGGAGAAAGAAAAAGAAGTAAAGGGAAAAGAAGATGACAGCTCTAAGACTGCAGAAGAAAAGAAAACTCTATCCCCGGCAAGAGACACTGTAGAAATTGTCAAAGATTTCCTAAACAAAGAGACAATGGAAATTGATGAACCAGAACTTCTACTAGGACCATCTGATTTTGATTGTCTTTCCCTAGTACAAACAATGAAGATAGCTTCATTTGCTAATGCAAAGGCAAAAGAAAAACTCCTGAAGTCTCACATGGAAGACTGTGAGCTAATAGAAACTGCATCCGGTGTGCTTGAAAAGATCATGCCATCCTTTCTGAAGGATTCATCGGCTTCCTCATCACGTAATCTTAAATCTCTTGTTAGTTCAGTTAGCACTCATTTTGAGTCCTTAGAGAAATCAACTGAGGAAAAGGTCTGGAAAGAGTTTTTGGATAAAAGATTCTCTGAAGTACTAAGTCTAATATCAAATGATAGAAGAAATATGGATATAGGGATAAAGAGCTTAGAAAATGCTCTTAAAGATGGCGGGGAAATATATAAATTTTTTCTATCATGGTCCAAAGCAACAATGGAGATTGAGAAGAAAACGAAAGAACAGGAGATCAAACTAACAAAACTTTCTCAAAATTTTGATCCATTTACCTCATCCATAGTAAATCAAGAATGTCAGACTATTGCAGTCTTGGATGAAATTAAGAAGCTAGAGAAAGAAAAGAAAAATAGAATCAGCAGGTTAAATGAGCTTAGAAGAATAATCATTCCTAAGTTGGAGGCCATCCATGAGGCCCTAAGTGATGCTCAAACCACAACCAAGACAAATGATCTGAAAGATCTGAAGAAGGCAAAAGTTTTTGCATTCCTGTTGAGTGGTCACATATCAATTTTGGACAGGATGAAGCTGAGTTGGGCAACTAAAGTTGTACAATTGAAAAACACTTTTGCAGACATACTAAAATATATGTAGAGTGCAACCAGATAATATACTTATGAGACTAAGTTAATTTTTGAAAATTTTGGTGTGTGGACCCCACCCTTTGCCATTGATGTCAAAGGGGGAGTGATGAGCAGTGAAAATGATGACTCCAGCTAAGGGGGAGCTCCAGAAAATGTACATAGAAACAGAGCATCAACCAAGGGGGAGTATAGTGTGACAGTCATTTTTCACTAAGTGTTGCCATCAATGCCAAAGGGGGAGATTGTTGGCAAGAGACACTATATGGATTCATGAATGTTGTCATTGATGGCAACAAAGGTTATCCCACACATCCGCAAGACATGATGAGTCTCTACCGGAAGTCAGATTGAAGAAGTGTTATGATCCGGTAAGCAAGAACAAAGCAGTCAGCAAGGTTCGACAGTCAGGTCTGGATCTCTTAGAGGAAGTATTTCAGTGAAGTGCAGATTTGGTGAAGTCAAGAGGAGTACCTTGACTGATAGATTCTAGGAATTGAGCCACCGGTGATGAAAGAGTAAAGAGATATAAGCATTCAAGTATTAGGGTCTAGTTTGATAGAACAGATAGAGGAAGAACTAATAGGCAGAGCATCAGAAGTTATTCCAGATGAGATGTTGATGGTGATAAAGATTCCTAAGGTATCTTTCATGATTGGCTGACTTATTAGATGACTTCTATAAGTTTCTTTTTGATCTACTTCACTTGGGAAGCAAGGATTCAGCCAACAGACTAAAGTTTGAGATAATATTGACTATTCCGGATGCCGACTAGAAAAGTGTTGAAATCACTTGTGCGGATATATATACAAGATGGATTTAGATGTGAAGATGTGTGTTGTGTAAGAATTGAAGTGCGAATAAAAGCAGAATAGTATAAAAGGTAGAAAAATAGGTTCAGAATGTAAAAAGGACAGAAGCACTTAAGGAGAGTAAGAATGAAGTGCAGCAGATCAGTCTATTGAGCCTAACCAGAACTGAACTTCAGCATGTGTGGATGCTTCTCATCAGTTCAAGTTTTCTTCGTGTATTCAGTAAGTCTTTTGTAGGTAGTGAGCCTCTTGTGAGCAGTGTGCTTGGGTAGTGAGCCCTAATTAGCAAGTGCCATTTTGTATCTTCTATTCTTCTAACAGAGAATAATATCTTGGGTTAATCACCCTATGGTTTTTTCCCTTAACAGGGTTTCCATGTCAAAATCATTGTGTCATGTGTATTGGTGTTATTTCCATTTGATGATTATGCTTGCTTATTTGATCTGATGTTGCATTAACTGTTAAGAAAGCACAAAAAGTTAAATTATTAGGATAACTGATTCACCCCCCCCCTCTCAGTTATCAACAATCATACATACAACTATCTAAACAACATCAAGAGAATAAAACACTCAATTAACAATTGTCACATGCACTATAACAATATGAAAATATAATGTACACATTATATATATAAATCACATAAGTTCATAGATAGGACACTGATATACTCCTTGGTATGAATTTATGTGCTTTCTTTAATGAATCTAAGCTATCATATATATCAAAATTTTGAACATATTAAATTGTTCACTTTGAAGTTGAAGTCATATAAGTCTTTATCCATGAATTTGTCCTCCAAAATTTTTGGTTTCTTTGTTCTAGGATTTTGAATGAATATTTCACTATAATCCATAACCAACTTATTAATAGACAATGTGTGCATGAAAAGTTCAACTATGTGGTCATCCACAATGTCAATAAATGATTTTCCATAGAATTTTGGATTATATGCACAAGAAACCACTAGGTGTGGGTAACAATAATGCTAGTAAAGTAGAATTAAATTAATTATTTGCATGTCACTATCAGTCAAGTGTTATATTTCCAATTCCATGTGTCAATTCAAATTTGAAGTTTCTCATACATACAAGTATCATTATATAATTCAACCCACCATCCATAGTGGTATGTCTCATTTCTAAAATTAAAAGGTGTTAATATTTGACATAATACATTTAATATGAAAAATTCTTGTAATCTTCCTTTCTAAGAAGTTGAAATAGATAACATCTTGCATAGCCATACAAAAAGAAATTAAAAAAATAGTTGAACTCATTTTTTATATAAAATTTCAAATACAAATTTATATTTTACTTACATTATACAAATAGCTACCATGATGACTTCCATCACTTTTAAGACTTTCTCTTCTATCGTTTGGATGCTCAATAATGCAAGACTATAGAAAATAGGAGTGTACAATACAAATATTAGATATATAAAGCACCACTAAGACATTGAAAATTTTGATATTGAAGGCTTATAATAATATAAAGTTCAAAGGAATTTAGAATTTTAGTGTTTTGACATTTACCTAGAAAGATGAATACAATGACTAAGTGATTGTACCATGACCCACACCTAAATCCTAATATTCAAATTTCAGGCGTAGTTTCACTTCCAACCAATTAGTAGTCCAAGTCAAATTGCATATTTATAATACTTAAACCTAAGTATAACTACTATAACCTAAACAATAATAATGTTTTATACTTTAAGTAAAAAGGAAATTGAATGATGACCTGCAACTTCATTAAATTCACTCTATCAACACCACTAATAAAATATTAAAATATTGAATGGGCATTGGAAATTAATAATTATTAAAACAAATTTCAACCATTGATTCAAGCCAATCAAATGGCTCCTGAATGATTTTGGAGGTTTGAGTTCTCAATATGTATCTTTTGAGACGTTCCTTGTAGAATTGAAATACAACCATCAATCCTCATTCATTGAATGGTGGAAAGTTTCTACAATAAAATAATGGAGCATCTTTGAGAAAAGAAAGATAACAATAAATTTAATACCCAAGTTGGTGATGGAAATTTCTATTTTATTGATGGTTAACTCAACTTGTTTAATGCCTTGAAATATTGCACATGAATTGATAAATTGGTAAATATTATGAGATTGCCAAAAGGTTAAGCTACCTCTACCAATACCATCAAACTTATGATATTATTATCCTTACATCTTTGCACACTCAAAATTTGAATGCCATCAATAAACGCTTTAGCCCCTAAAGTATCTTCAAGAATCAAGATTAGCATTATTAATATCTTTCATTTTTTTGCAATAAATTATTTCACACATGCATGATTTGACAATTATAATATCAATGTTAATAATATCTTTCATTTTGTTGCAATAAATATTTAAAAAAATGTAGTTTAAGTGCTTTTATTGGCATCTTCCTTTTACTTTGGTTGTCATTTCTTTTTTGTGATCAAGATGAGTTAGTTGATCAATCATTATGTTTCTCTCATGCCTTACAAGGCAAGAAATAAATGATGTAACTAGATACATGCTAAAAAACTATAGAATGTGTTTTTTATTGACTCCCCTCTAATTGAGGATGCTACCCAAAATATTATTGGTCTTGATATTATCTTGGAATTTCCTAAAAAAAATTATTTAGTGATATTGTGTCTGCATTTCTATCAAATTTAATGGATCTACGCAATGACTGAGGTCTGGTCAAGATGGTCTCTAGGACTATGATTCAAGAGTCTCTTATACTTGAGGATACACATATTTTAGCTTTAAAGGATTATTACTATGATGTCAGATAGTGGAATAGGGCTAAGATATTCCCTTTATTAGCATTAGATAATTTGAATGCTGCTAGTTGCATTCTTAAGGTGCCAAGGAGGGAAATTACTAGAGGTTTTCTAGAAATCATTGACAGGGCATTGATTAAAAATGATAGGGATTTGTATAGCTATTTAGTGTGAAGACCCAAGTCTATTGTTTATGTCACTGCTTCTTTTATTTAGGTTGCATTTGTTAGGAGAGTTAGGATGCATCAATTGGTCTATTTGGCCCTTCAAGCTATGGAAGATGAGAGCTCTTGTGACTATAGATGAAGATGGTGATTTATGTTTTATCTCTTTTTTCTAAGCTTATTTTTCTAATTTTATCATATTTTACTTTCTCTATTGGTTGTCTCTGTGTATGGCTATGTTATAAGGTTTTCTATTTTATATTTCTCTTTATCCAAGGTTTGTGTTAGGGCACCATAACTATCTATGTAATCCTCTCTTTTTGTTTAATATTTTATGGGTTATCTACATAGTCCTCTCTTTTTTTAATGCTCTATATTTATATTAAATCTTATTTATTATTATTGGTGAATCCCATAATTTTTATCTAAAAAAAGTATGTGAATCAAATATATCTCCCGGAGTATAAAATTTGCCAAAATAATATATAAAGAAATAGCATGTGATTGTGGTCCCACAACCTAATGATATCGTATAATAATAGCACTGAAAACAATATGATATACCCCTTGATTTGAACAAACAAAATGGTCGATGATTAATTCCAAGACTTATTTCCCCAAAACTACATGGGTATGATTTATCTCCCCGAATGGAACAACAACCAGGTGTATGCAAAAAGATGGGTGACCAAAAAGTGGCCAAAACCACCTTTTGGTCAAAACAAGATATAATGCACTCATGTTATGTCTTGGTAGTTAACGAACCTAGGGTCGGTCACTACTGAGCCATGAGATGAGTGCATTATTTATTTATAGAAATAAAAACCCAAAAACACAATTACCACTTTATACATCCATCTATCTTGAAAGTCAGTGAATATCCTACCACTTACATATTTTTTAGAGAAGCTAGAAGCTTCTCCCACTCTTTGTCCAAGGGAAAATTGATCTTATATAAGAGTCTAAAGTGACACTCTAGGTCAATGGTGCATTCATAGGATACCTCCTATGCATGAGCTATAGATGTTTGTACAAGGGCCTCTAGCTTTGTCAATGTATTGAGAACTAGTTTAACCTCTTTGATAGAAGGAGCTAAGGACCACATGTTGAATATAGTTTCTTCTTGGCTCTTCTCATTCACTAGCTCTATAAATTTGTCATGTGGGAGCACTTTTTGATTCTCATACATACTAGACCAATTGATGAATATAGGTCTACATACCTTGTATTGTTTGTCCAATGAAATATAAGTGTGAGTTACATTCCTCATTGGCCTTATGCATTTATAATGTGTCTTTGATTTTCATGCTATGTTAGTTCTACTCATAATTTGCACCATGAATAGCTTTGTTGAAGGGCAACTATATAACTTCTTGACATAGGACCAAGTATATTCAATTATTGCAGAGAGGGTGGTCTCAACCATATCAATATCTTTATTCACCATATCAATTACAGCCTACACCATCTCCATTAACTGTAAGGCTTAAGTAATGATGATGTAGCCTCTATTATTCCCTTTTAGTGTAATCTTCACAAGGATTAGATGATGTGCCTCCTTTTTGTCCTTGCATTATGATCTTCAGAAGACCTTGATGTGGTCAAGGGAATCCACTAACTATTTGAGATATTTAATTTGTGCCTTTGACCTCTTGATGTCCTTTTTGATTCTTCTAGTATATTCTTTAGGTCAGTCTCTTTTTATCTTAGGCCCTTGAGTGTCTAGGCCTAGGTGTCCACTTGATTATTTAGCTTGGATAGCTCATAATCTTGGCTACATGCCTTTTTCTTGAGTGATCCTATTTCAATAGCCTTGGCACTAGTTTTATCATTTTCATGGCTCAATTATAACTCTATGTCTTCCACTTTCTTTGATAATGCATTCTTGGTGGTTGTCTTAGTTACCATCTAGATTTTCCCTACTTCCAAATCTATTCTTTCTTTAGTCAATTTTGTTTTAACCTCTACATGTTTTAACTTGCTTCTACCTATGTATATCTTCATCTTCAATGGATTCCTCTACAACTATGGTGTCCTTGCCTTCTAATGCCTTTATTTTCACTTTAAATGCTTTGACTATTTTCTTATCCTACTCTAGCTTTGTGCACTTCTTCAATTTTATCTCCATGGGTATTGGTGAAGTGTACATTACGTTTGTGCCCTTTGGGAGGAAATCTACCCTCTCCTTTATTTCAAACCTACATTAATTTTTATGATGAAATACAATTGAGAATCAATAAAAAGGAGTTTTAATGTATTAATATGGTCAAGAAACAAGATAGTTGGGTATTTAAGGATGTTAGACATACACTAGTAGTATAGCCAATATTGGAATAAAAATCTAATAGATAGAAAGATGGAGAGATAAATAGATAGAGAGATAGATAGGGGGAGAGGAACAAGGAAATATAGAGATAGAGAGAGGGATAAATAGAGAGATAGAGGGGGGAGAGTAAGAGAGATGTAGAGAAGGAGAGAGGGGGAGAGTTCTACAAATAGATAGAGAGGGATGGATAGAGGGAGAGAGAAGGAGAGATAGGTGGGGATAAATAGAGGGAGAGATAGATAGAGATAGAGAGAGGGGGAGAGATGGAGAGGGAGAGATAGAGAGAGGGAGAGATATTGAGAGATATGGAGAGGTATGGAGGGAAAGATAGAGAGATAGATATAAATATGGAGATATAGAGATATAGAGAGATATGCAGGACAAAGATATCTAGAGAGATAGAGCGAGAATAGATAGAGATATCTAGAGAGGATGAGAGAGAGAGGGAGATATAGATATATGGATAGAAAGAGGGAGAGATAGAGAGAGTGATGCAAGGGCATCAGGTGAAGTCTAGTTTTGATATCTTTTGATGATGTTTCTATTTTTTCTTTTTTTGTTCTTTTTGGTGTGTGTCTTGGTTGATTTCAAGCTCCAGATTATTTTATTTCAATTATTTAGACTTTAGGAGTTTTGGCCTTTGGTTTTCATTGAAGGGACTTTCATTTTGACAAGATAAAGAAGTTAAAAAAGCTCATTTTCATTCAATGTTAAATCAACCCATATCCTGTGCCCAGGTTGGGATTCTTTGGCATTTTTAATTTGTAACTCCCATGTAATTAAAGAAAAATGAAATTGGTTTGTTGGGTGCTTAGATTGGATAGGAGGTGGAGGTGAAGTGGAGCCAAATTTGGCTTGAATTTTGAAACTGTTGCCAGAAAGAAGTAAATGCCAGGATGTAGAGACCCCATGCATCATTCTGGAGGTATTGGAGATGTTAATTTGTAGATTTGGAAGTGATTTCAAAAATGCCTAGGAATGGAGAAGTGGTAGATGGCAAATGAAAGAAAAAGAATGAAGAATCAAGGGGAAAAAAGGAAGAGAAACTTACCAAAAATGTCCATGGCAGAAAATCCTAATGTTGGAGGCCATATTTCCTCATATCTGGAGCTAGTTTATGTAGATTTTTATATTGTTATGTTGAAATTTTGAAGGTAATCTTTCCTGTAGCTGTGTAGGGTGTGATATTATAGGGTTTCTAGTCACAAATAGAGACTATGAAGCTAGATTTTGTGTCTTGTTCATTTTAATGCATTCTTGTAGTTATGTTCATGTTATCCAACTTCTTTCAAGAAGAGGGTTTTCTGTGTAATCACAAACTTTGTGGAATGAGAATCTAATTCATGGTAAATTTTTCTTGTTTAGTTTTGAGATTTATCTATTGAATTAAGAAAAAATTAGAATTTTTGGAGCAAGTTTTGATGTTGTTTTAATAGTTGCTTTTTCATGCTTTTTCTATTTGAGAGAGTTATTAATTTTCTGCAACAATTCAAATCCTCTTGGAGGATTTATGAATTGTTGATCTACATCATTTGGTATCAGAGCAGGGGTTTGAAGAAGTTTGTAAGGAAAATATAGAATGGCACATAGAGGAAGGGGTAGAGGAAGACCCCCGCGAGGAGAAGAAAATCTAGCACTTATGGAGATACTGAAAGGGATTACAACGAGGTTAGAATCCATAGAAACCTCTCAAAGGAGAGGGATTCCTATTGAAGATGTTAGTGAAGATGAGGAAGAAACTCCTGAGGTTGCAGCCGAATAGGGAGGAGACCCATAGGAAGAAAGGTTTTTACAGGTGTTGGCAAAGCTTGGGAGTAAGCCAAAAATGGACCCATCAAGCTATAGTGGGAGTATGAAGCCTAAGGAACTCATTGATTAGATTGCAGAAATTGATAAGTATTTTCATTTAGAATCCATTAATGAAAAGAAGAAGGTAAAATATGCTAGCACCAGACTGAAGGGACATGCCTTCCTATGGTGGGATCAAGTACAGATTGACAAACAAAGAAAGGGAAAGGAGAAAATAAAATCACGGGAAAAGATGGTCACAAAGTTGAAGACAGAGTTTTTGCTTGTGGATTATCACATCAACATAATCAAAAGATTACAAAACCTTAAGCAAAAGGATCTCAGTGTCATGGAGTACACAGAAGAGTTTTATAAATTGAGCATTCATGCTAGACATACTGAGGATGATGAACAAGTAGCTCGGTATGTAAATGGCCTAAGACTCAATATCCAAGATGAACTTAGCATGGTTCTAATTAGGACAGTGGAAGAAGCCTATTAATATGTGTTGAAAGCAGAGGAAAAAATAGCAAGAAGGCAGCAAGGAAGCTTTAGAGGAAAGGGAAAACCCTTATGGGGTAGAGGACAAGGAAGTAATGGAAGAGGGCAACAGATAAAGGAAGAAGAGACAAGTTGGGCACAACGAACTCAAGGGACAAATGCAAGAGGAAGAGGATACTATTCAAGAGGAAGAGGTGAAACTTCTAGGGGAAGAGGAGAGTATGGAAGAGGAAGAGGATTCTCGAGAGTTTGTTTTAGTTGTTAGGAGATAGGTCATAGGGCCTTTGAATGCCCTCAAACATAAGAGTTAGAAAAGACCAACATTGGTAAGGCATATGCCACAAAAGCTGAGCATGAGACAAAATTGGTTGATCCAGAAGATGGAGAAGTTCTAATGTTAAGAAGAGTGCTTTTGAAACCTGAGAAGGAACAACTAGAGCCAATACAAAGGAGTGTTAGGGTTAGCCGACAAAATATATCAATTAAATGCAAATAAAGATTAAACAGAGGAATGAAAATACATAGAAATAATAATAGCAAGAGACAAGTTTTAATGTGGTTCACCCAAACTCGGGCTACATCCACCAATAGAGAGTGCAATATTATTATCTAGTAAATCAAACTGATTACAACCAGGAATCTTTGCAACTCAATACTGTTACAAAAAATGCTACAATACATCAACGGAAACCCTATCCCTTAGCCTCTTTTATCAAGCCTTATGTCGGTTACAAAAATAGGGTTTTTTTATGTCAGCTAATAGAAAAATAATTCCTGATGCCTTTATAAAATAATAGGCAATTTTTGCTTTGGTGGCGCTGCCCCTGAGCCCCCAAACCCCCATCATGGGCTCCGCCCCTGAGCCCCCGCCAGGGGGATAAGCACCCTGGGCCTCACAGGAGGGACTCTGCCCCCCTGCACTCCCCTATTAAATAACTTGGGGGCAAACCGTGCTAATAAAAGTGGGGAAAATTTAACCTCTGAGTCTGATTAGGCTCCATATAACAACAATCTCCCACTTGGAGACTGATTAGACTCCATACCATATCAAGGAGGAGTTTGTTCAAAACCATTTGCAAGGCACAAGGAAAATTTTGCACTATCATTGTGGATAGCGGAAGCATTGATAATTTAGTGTCACAAGAGATGGTGGAAAAGCTAAAACTGGAAAGGACAAAGCATCCAAATCCATATCGAGTCACTTGGTTGCAAAAAAGACATCAAGTTATAGTAAGTGGATAGTGCTTGGTGAGTTTCCAAATTGGTGGTTACAAGGATGACATTGTCTGTGATGTAATGCTAATGGATGCTTGCCATATACTTTTGGGAAGGCCATGGAAATATGACCGCAAAGCAATCCATAATGGTCAAGCAAATACCTATACAATCACAAAGGACAAGAAAAAGTATGTCATGAACCCGTTGAAGGAGAAGCAAAATGAAGTGGTAAGCAACACAAAGGTATGCGTAATCACTAGAAAATCATTTTTGAAGGAGTTAAAGGAAGAAGAACTATGTTATGCTTTAGTTTCCAAGCCAAAAAAAGTTGGGACAACAAGTGAAGAACATGATATACCTGAGGAAATCAAGAAGATATCACAAGAATATGATGATATTTTGATGAAGGAACTTCCAGATGGACTCCCACTGATTATAAGTATAAGTCATTGCATGGATTTAATACTAGGAGAAAGCTTACCAAACAAGGCAACATACCAAATGAGCCCAAAAGAGAATGAAGAGATACATAAACAAGTGCAGGGGTTGTTGGACATAGGTTTGATAAGAGAGAGCTTGAGCCCATGTGTAGTACTAGTAGTTTTGGCACCCAAAAAGGATGGAGAATGGCGTATGTGTATGGATTCAAGAGCCATAAACAAGATAAAAATCAAATATAGATTTCCATTGCCATGTATGGATGACTTGATGGATTGTTTAAGTGGAGCAAGGTACTTTACCAAGATTGACTTGAAGAGCGGGTACATCAAATAAGAATCAGGGAAGGAGACGAATGGAAGACCGCATTCAAGACAAAGGAGGGGTTATATGAATGGTTGCTTATGCCATTTGGTCTCACAAATGCCCCAAGCACATTCATGAGGTTGATGAATGAGGTGCTCAAACCATTTCTTGGTAAGTTTGTAATTGTCTATCTTGATGACATCTTGTTTTTAGTAAGGAAAGGGATGAACATTTAGAACATGTGAGGGCTGTTTTACAAAGATTAAGAGAGGAAAAGTTTCTGGTCAATCTTAAGAAATGTATCTTCATGAAGGAGGACCTAGTGTATTTGGGTTTTTTCATCTCAAAGGAAGGCCTACAAATGGATCCAGAAAAGGTTAAGGCAATTCTAGAATGGTCATCTCCTAGGAACATGTTTGAAGCTAGGAGTTTTCATGGTTTGACAAGCTTCTATAGGAAGTTCATCAGAAATTTTAGTAGTATTTGTGCACCAATCACTGATACAATGAAGGGGGAGAAAAGGGAATTCAAGTGGCCAGTTACAACAAAGCGGAGTTTTAACATCTTGAAGGAGAAAGTAACAGAACAACCCATACTAGCCTTACCAGATTTCAACAAAGTGTTATAAGTTGACTGTGATGCAAGTGGGACAACCATAGGAGGGGTTTTGAGTCAAGGGAAGGCCCATAGCCTACTTTAGTGAGAATCTAAATGAAGCCAAAAGCAGATAATAAATATATAATCAAGAGTTCTATGCTATTGTACAAGCACTGAAGAAATGGAGACACTATTTGCTACCCAAGGAGTTTGTTCTCTACACCGATCACCATGCACTACAATACATAAACAAACAAGGTAAGATAAACCAAATACATATGAAATGGGTAGAATTCTTACAAAGTTATTCATTTGTACTTAAGCATAGAAGTGGCAAGTCAAACTAGGTAGCAGATGCCTTAAGTAGTAGATGCTTATTGCTGAACAAATTGTAAGTCAATGTTATGGGTTTTGATTTGATGATAGAAATGTATGAAAATGACCTTGACTTTGGTGAAGCATGGAAGCATGTAAGAGTCCCTAGAGGGTGATAGAACAAGTTGGTTGGAGTATTTCATTCAAGAGGGGTTGTTGTTTAAAGGACATCAATTGTGCATACCAAAGGGATCAATGAGAGAGAACTTGATTCGAGAAAAACATGGTGGAGGACTTGGTGGACATTTTGGAGTGGACAAAAATTTGGGGCAGTTGAGTGAGGCTTATTATTGGCTGAGTATGAGCAAGGATGTGAGGAATATGATTCAAAGGTGTACAATTTGTCAATATGCCAAAGGGACAAGTTAGAACACTGGACTATATCAGCCTTTGCCAATTTCGGAAAAGCCATGGGAAGAAGTAAGTGTGGATTTCATTCTTGGGCTGCCTAAGACACAAAAAGGTAATGACTCCATTTTTGTTGTAGTTGATAGATTTTCCAAAATGGGTCACTTTATTCCATGAAAGAAAACAAATGATGCTTCACATGTTTCTAATCTATTCTTCAAGGAGGTAGTAAGATTACATGGTTTGCTAAGAAGTATTATCTCCGATAAAGACACTAAATTTGTTAGTCACTTTTGGAGGACATTGTGGAAGAGATTAGGTACAAGTTTGGCTTATAGCTTAGCTTACCATCCTCAAATGGATGGGAAAACAAAAGTGGTCAATAGGAGCCTTAGTAATTTGTTGAGGTGTTTGATAAATGGAAGGCCCAAACAGTGGGATGTAGTTCTTGCACAAGCTGAATTTGCTTACAAAAACTCCATCAACAAAAGCACTGGTAAGAGTCCCTTTTAGATTCTTTATGGTTTCAGTCCTAAGGGTGTTCATGAGATGAGAGATAGTGCAGATTTAGGAAAGAAAAGTACAGCAGCTGAAGATTATGCTGACTACCTACATGGGTTGCATCAAGAAATCAAAAAGAAACTTGAAGTGAATGCACAAAAATACAAAGCTAATGCAGATTTGAAAAGAAGAGAATAGGAGTTTGAGGTGGGGGAGCTAGTTTTGGCACACCTATGGAAGGAACAATTTCCTCAAGGCACCTACAACAAATTAAAGTGCAAAAAAATTGGACCATGCAAGGTGCTTAAGAAGTTTTCAGCTAATGCATATGAGATTGAGTTGCCTCCTGACATTGATATTTCTCCTATTTTTAATGTTGCTGATCTTTATCCATTCCATGGTGACTTAATATGTTGAAATAAGAATGAAGAATCAGATTTGCAAAATTGGGAGCAGCAATTACCAACCAAATAGTGTGATGAAATTGATGAAGTCATTGATTCAAAGGTAATCAGAAGCACAAGAAACAAGGATTATAAGGAGTATATGGTTAAATGGAAAGGCAAAAAGCTTGAAGAGGCAACATGGGTGGCAGCTCTAGAGCTTCTCAAACTTGGAATTCCATTGCCTAAGAACGTTCATGATTCTCTTATCATGAAACATTCTTCTCTTACCCTGGTTGTCTAATGCAGGGGCATCGAGTGAAGTCTAGTTTTGATATCTTTTGGTGATGTTTCTATTTTTGCTTTCTTTGTTCTTTTTGGTGTGTGTCTTGGTTGATTTCAAGCTCTAGATTCTTTTATTTCAATTATTCAGACTTTAGAAGTTTTGGCCTTTGGTTTTCACTGAAGGGCATTTCATTTTGACAAGATAAAGAAGTTAAAAAAGCTCATTTTTATTTAATGTTAAATTAGCCCCATATCCCACGCCCAGGCTGGGATTCTTTGGCATTTTTAATTTGTAACTCCCATGTAATTAAAGAAAAATGAAATTGGTTTGTTGGGTGCTCAGATTGGACAGGCGGTGGAGGTGAAGTGGAGCCAAATTTGGCTTGAATTTTGAAACCGTTGCTAGAAAGGAGTAAATGCCAAGAAGTGGAGACTGTTAGTTTAGGTTTCTATTTCCTAGTGGGTTATTTATTTTTCCCTATATTCCTAGGTTTTTCCTACACTTATATTAATCTCGCTTAGGTTAATAAAGCTAGCTTAATTAGGTGAGAGGATTATGATGTGTCACCTTCCTACATGTGAGCATCCATTAGCTATCTTGGGAAGATACTTTTCTATCTTTAGTTTGATAGATGGTTGCTCCTTATTGGTCGGTGTTGCCACCTCCTCCCTCTCCCTGGTCTATATAAGCATGCTACCTGGCTTGTATTTTGCATCTTTTTCTTTTGCATCCTCTTAATGCTATTTTGTTTCTCGTATTTGCATTACTCTCTTGAAGACTAACTCTATGTTACTATTTTGATTTTGTATAATTTGCATTCATAGTTTAGATATCTATTCTTTTGCACTAGTTTTCTGGGTTATTAATCTTTTTCGATTCTAACATGGTATCAAACCGCAAGTCATCGGTTCGAGTCCCTCGAGCCCTTGACCCTTCATCTGTGTAAGCTCGACGTATTGACATGGTACGTAGTGGGTACGAATCCCACATGATACGTGGTTGTATCCAGCTCTATCGTGTGGGAGGGTGTTGGTGTAGCGACTATATCGATGATGAGATCCCTCTCCACCACTAGTACATGCTTTTGGTGTGACGACAAAAATCTAACATGGTATCAGAGCTTTTCTATGTGCAAGAGTAGATTTTAGTTTCCATATTTGAGAGATTTGGGGGGGAGCTAATAAATCTTATTGCAGTTTTTTAAAAAACTCAGTATGCTCTTCTCTTGCATCTTCAGATGATCTCAAGAATCAGAAAAGTTTGATGGAAACATTTTAATCTCTAGGGTTTTCTGGTTATACTGGAAGCATTTCTAGCTATTCCAACACATCCAAGAGGCTTGAGAAAGTCAGATTTGGCTTTTGTTTTACCGAAATCAGAGATCGTCAGACACAGTTGCGGAACCGAGGTTTCAAGCTTAAATCTGACAACCAGCTTGCATATTTGGTGTTTTCAATCAATATTGCAGGTTCCAACATGCCATTTCTTGTCTTAGATAGCTGATTTAGCCTTTGTATGCCATTTTTTAGCTGTTGGGGTCATTTTTTATTGCTAAAGGTGTTCTGTTTACATTGGATCAACATCTTTTGTACATCAGCAAAAAAATACCTTATGGGTTTTGTTCATAGCACAGAAAAACCATCTGGGTATGTTTTAGTTTTTACATGCAACTCATATATTTTGTAGAAATGAACTCATAAAGCTACAACAAGACCCCTCTCCATTGGCAGTTGTAGATTTGAAGTCAGTTTTAAAATGCTCCGTTCTTGCTCATACAGACTCTGTTTCTTGAGAATTTTTTTTTTTTGGTTATTTTTTTCATGCTCTATGCACTAGTGCAGACATTTTTTATTTTGATGCAGAAAATTTTCAGAAATTACAGATTTTCACCTGTGACATTGCATAGTTCTCATTTTTAGAACTTCGGAGGATCATAACTTTCACATACGACCTCGTATTGAGGCGATTCTTTTTTTGAAAGTGCATGGTTTTTCGAGTAGATCACAGTGGTGTTGTTAGTTTTGCTTGGAAGAGTTCTAGTATTGTACTTTTAGCATGCACCCAATTTGTGAGGGTTTTGTAATGTATTGAGATCAAGACCACTAAGTATTTCTTGCTAGTGGTAGTTGTAAATGCACTAATCATAAAGTGCCAAAATCATTTTTTCTTGGGGGGTTCTTTGATTAAGTGAAAAGGGGGGGTTGTCTTGGTGGTGTTCTCTTCTTTTCAGCATTTATTTTCTGTATTTCTTCATCATGGATCAAACAACTATACCCATCCTAACTCCATACAACTACTTTGAGTGGAAATCACACATCACAATTCACTTAAGGAAAGTTGTATTACATAGGATAACAATGGGACTTGAAACTGAACCTGCTAAAGATGAAGATAAGCCTAAGTGGTTCAACAAATGTGATGAGGCATATGGAACATTGTGTTTGTCTGTTCCTCCTGATTTGCTCTTTCACATTGAGTCTTTAAATTCACCAAATAAAATCTAGACAAAGCCAGAAACACTATTTGGCACACAAGATTCAATGAGGGGTCATATGTTGGAAAATGAACTAATTAGTTTAAGTCCAGGCAATTTCAACATGTAATCCATGATTTCTTCACAAAATTGAAATTACTAAGGCTGCAGTTGGAATTGAAAAGAAAGATGAACAATTGATTCTCAGTATTCTCTCTAAGCTAAGTTCAAAATATTATGTATTTGTTTCTACCTTCTATGCTACTAAGGGTGCACTTAGTACTCAATTCACCATGCCATCTTTAGATGATTTTGCTATCTCTCTCACTCGGGAATAGGATAAGCTAATCTAGATGGGCACTCTTAAGTCCTCTAAGTCACATGCCCTCACTGTCAACCAAGGCACAAAAGAATAGAAAGGACAAAGTAGTAACAACAATAGTAAGGATAAGAAATAGAAGAATAGCGAGGAGAAGAAGGATCAAATACCAGTTGCTTCAAAAGCAACTAATGAGACCCAATCTTCCAGGGTGACAAGCCTAAGAAAGAGAAGGTCCAATGTGCCTATTGTAAAAGACCAGGTCATGATGAACATAAATGTCTGAAGAAACAAATTGATCACTTGACACACATTCTTGAGAAGAATAATATCAGTGTTCTTGAGTCTATCAAATAGAGTTCTAATGAGGGGTCTAACAACGTAAAAGAAAACAGCAAGGGGAAAGGAAAGGGCAAGACCCTTGTAGCAGTTGCTTCTTTACCATCCACTTGGGTTCTTGATTCGGGTGCTTCGCACCACATGGCTTCATCTAAGGAAGAACTTGCATCTTTGGAGCCATGTACTATGCCTTCTATTTTGATGGGTGATGACACTCCTATTGAGGTATGTGGGAGAGAGTTTGTTGATGTGGGGGATGGCACATTCTATGATGTTCTTTGTGTGCCCTCATTATCAACTAATCTCCTATCGGTATACCAGATCATTCAGACATGTTTAGGCAAGTGGGTTGAGTTCACTCCTAATTCAGTGGAGATTTGTGAGTTGCACAGTGGTTCTACAGTTGCAGTTGGGAGAGAAGATCATCAGTCATGACTCTATCTATTTTCTCCCTTTGTTCTTGATCCTCCTTCAACTATTTTGCTCACTCATTCTGATGATGTGAGTAGATTATGGCATGAGCGGTTTGGCCATCTTAACTTTTGCTACTTACAGCAGCTCAACCAATAGAGCATGGTCACAGGGTTGCCTTTAGTTTAGTTTTCAGGGGGTGTTTGCCAAGGTTGCATTCTTGGTAAGCATCCTAAGGAAAAGTTTGACAAAGATAAGGCATGGAGAGATTCACAGATACTGGAGTTAGTTCACAGTGATTTGGCTGGGCCATTTCAACATCCTTCTTTCAGCAAGGCTAGATATGTCCTTACATTCATTGATGACTTTTCTCAATATACTTGGGTGTACTTTCTCAAATAGAAGTATGAGGTATTTGATCACTTTCAGGACTTCAAGACTTTTGTAGAGAAGCAATCCGGGAAAGCCATCAAAGTTTTGCGCACTGACAATGGTGGTGAGTATGTTAACCATTGATTTGAGAGGTTTTGCACTTCAGAGAGGATTGACCTACAACATTCTGTTCTATACAATCCTCAGCAAAACGGTGTTGTAGAATGGAAGAATAGGTCCTTGAAGGAAATGGTGAACTGCATGATTCACTCCAGATCTCTTGCACCACAGTATTGAGCAGAGGCCATTAACTATGCTTGTTATATCCAGAACCGTGTTCCTCACCAAGCCTTGAAGGGAGTCACTCCTTTTGAAGCTTGGAGCGGTCGAAAACCATCATTTAAGAACTTTCAAGTTTTTGGTTCTCCAGCATGGGCCCACATTCCTGTAGAGAAACACAAGGCCTTGGATCTGTAAAGCAGACCTTGCATATTTGTAGGTTATCCTGATGGTGTGAAGGGTTATCAGTTGCTCCACCTTACTACACATGAGTTGTTCATTGAGAGGAGTGTTCAGTTTGAGAAGGGCTCTTTGAGCTCACTTTCTATCACTTCTCCAACTCCTACTTTGACATTGGAGTCCCTTGGGATACATGATAGATCTTCTGATGTGTCACATTCACCTAAGCAATTTTCTACCTCCACTTTCGATGCAGAGAGCAATTCAGAGGACTCACCTCCTTCCTCTCCTAGTCATCATTCAAAGGTTGATGATTCTCCTCTAGATTCTCCATCTTTTGGTCCACTTTGGGCTAGACAGACCTTACAGTCTGCAGGTGATTGGGTTGGGGATCCATCAGACACCAGGTGGACTCATTCACAGTTCCAAGATGCTCCACATGTCTTCATTACTACTGCCTCAGATCCACAGTCTTTTCATGAGGCTTCTGGTATTCTTGAGTGGGATACAACTATGCAAGAGGAGTATAGTTCTTTGATGAGGAACCACACTTGGGATCTTGTCCCTCTTCGTAAGGGAAGAAAACTTGTTCGATGTAAGTGGATCTACTGGAAAAAATTTGTAGCAGATGGGTCGGTTGACAAGCATAAGGCTCACTTGGTTGCCAAAGGATTCTCCCAGGTTCCTAGGATTAACTACTTTGAGACTTTTGCATCAGTTACCAAAATGAATTCTATCTGACTTGTTCTTGCCATTGCTGTTGCCAATTGTTGGGAAGTACACCTGATGGATGTGAAGAGTGCTTTTCTTCACGGTGACCTTCAGGAGGAGATCTACATGACACAATCACGGGGTTCATTCAGGATTCTTCACTTGTGTGCCATCTTCGAAAGTCTCTCTATGGCCTCAAACAGGATCCTCAGGCCTAGTATGCCAAGATGGACTCCTTCCTTCTATCAGTTGGGTTCACTCGGTGCCATTCTGATCCCAATGTCTACATTCTGCAGTAGGATGATTCACTCCTATTTCTAGTTTTGTATGTTGACGACTTGCTAATCACAGGGAGTTCTTCATCCACCATTGGGGCTATCAAAACTGCCCTTCATGACAGGTTTTTGATGACTAACTTGGGCTTGTTGCATTACTTTCTTGGGATTGAGATCTACCAGTCTGCTTCTGGGATCACCATCACACAGTCCAAGTATGCTCTAGATTTTCTCTCGAGGTTTCATATGGCTGATTATAAGCCTACTCCAACTCCCTTCCTTTCTGGAGTCAAACTTGAGGCTTAGTGTTCTTCTCTACTTGTTGATGGCACTTTGTACCGATAGCTTATTGAGAGTCTCATTTATTTGACTCATACGAGACTTGACATTTCATATGCTGTAGGCATGGTCTCTTGATTCATGCAGGAGCCTCACGAGCTGCACTGGAAAGCAACCATGTAGATCCTTCACTACATTCAGGGTACTCACATTTTTAGGATTCACTACGCAACGGGCATTGAGCTGGACTTGGTGGGCTACATAGATTCAGATTGGGCAGGTGATTCTCAGGATCGCAAGTCTACTTCAGGTTACAGCTTCTCACTTGGTTTAGGTCTTGTTTGTTGGTCGAGCAAGAAGCAGTTTGCTATTGCTCTATCTTTTACTGAGGTTGAGTATCAGGGGGCTGTGAATGCCGCCACTGAGGCTATTTGGCTCCAAAATCTTCTCACTGGGTTTGGTATCCAGATCAGATGGCTATCAGTCATATTTTGTGACAACTAGAGTGCCATTCAGATCTCACAAAATCTGGTCCATCATCAACAGACCAAACACATAGAGGTCCACATGCACTACATTCGGGAGCTCATCCATGGCCACGTCATCGACCTTCGCTACTGTCTAACTTCTGAGCAGGTTGCTGATATCTTCACCAAACCCTTCACTGAGAGCAAGTTCCTTCATTTGTGAGCTTTGTTGGGGGTGCAGGAGGCTTCATCTTCTGGGGGGTTTCTTCCTCTCACTCGGAGTCCTAACTCTCTCTACTTTTGGGGGGGTCTCTTCTCTCTCTATTTTGGGGGGGCTTTTCTCTCTCTTTGGGGGAAAATTTTATGTGCATGGGTACCTCATCAGGCTTGATTTTCTAGGACCCATTTCTACATCCACCTAAGCTTCGCTTATGGGGGGGTGTTAGTGTAGGTTTTTATTTCCTAGTGGGTTATTTATTTTTCCCTATATTCCTAGGTTTTTCCTACACTTCTATTAATCCCTCTTAGGCTAATAAAGCATGCTTAATTAGGTGAGAGGATTATGAGGTGTCACCTTCCTACATGTGAGCATCCATTAGCTATCTTGGGAAGATACTTTGCTATCTTTAGTCTGATAAATGGTTGCTCCTCATTGGTTGGTGTTGCCACCTCCTCCCTCTCCCTTGTCTATATAAGCATGCTACCTGGCTTGTAATTTTCATCTTTTACTTTTGCATCCTCTTAATGCTATTTTGCTTCTAGCATTTGCATTACTCTCTTGGAGACTAAATCTATGTTGCTATTTTGATTTCGTATCATTTGCATTCATAGTTTAG
This sequence comes from Cunninghamia lanceolata, assembly GCA_027924645.1. NCBI lineage: Eukaryota > Viridiplantae > Streptophyta > Pinopsida > Cupressales > Cupressaceae > Cunninghamia > Cunninghamia lanceolata. The sequence continues at coordinate 4,667,291 of BSBN01000865.1, read as the reverse complement.
ATATCTATTCTTTTGTACTAGTTTTCAGGGTTATTAATCTTTTCAGATTCTAACAAAGACCCCACGCCTTATTCTGGAGGTGCTGAAGATACTAATTTGCAGATTCAGAAGTGATTTCAAAAATGTCGAGGAATGGAGAAGTGGTAGATGGCAAATGAAAGAAAAAAGATGAAGAATCAAGGGGAAAAAAGGAAGAGAAACTTACCAAAAATGTCCAGGGTAGAAAACTCTGATGTTGGAGGCCTATTTCCTCATATCTTGAGCTAGTTTATGTGGATTTTTATATTTTTTATGTTGAAATTTTGAAGGCAATCTTGCCTATAGCTGTGTAGGGTGTGATATTGCAGGGTTTCTAGTCATAAATGGAGACTATGAAGTTAGATTTTGTGTCTTGTTCATTTTAATGCATTCTTGTAGTTATGTTCATGTTATCCAACTTCTTTCAGGAAGATGGTTTTCTGTGTAATCACAAACTCTATGGAGTGAGAATCTGATTCATGGCAAATTTTTCTTGTGTAGTTTTGAGATTCATCTATTGAATAAAGAAAAAATTAGAATTTTTGGAGCAAGTTTTGATGTTTTAACAGTTGCTTTTTCTATTTGAGAGTTATTAATTTGCTGCAACAATTAAAGTCCTCTTGGAGGATTTATCAATTGTTGATTTGCATCAGAGAGGGAGTGAGATATATATGGAGGCAGAGATAGAGATAGAGATAAGGAGGGAGAGGGAGAGTCTCTTTCTACCTATCCTATATCTCTATATATATCCTCCCTCTATCTCTATCTCTCTATCCTCACTCTATCTCTCTATCATCCCTCTATCACTCTATCCTTCCTCTATCTATCTATATCTTTCTATCTCTCTCCCTCTTTATCTCTATCTCTATCTCCCTCTATCTCTTTCCCTCTATATCTCTCTCTCTCACTCCCTCTCTCTATATCTACCTCTCAATCTTTCTCTTCCCATCTCTCTCCATCTCTTTATCTCTTTCCCTCTCTCTATCCTTCCCTATATCCCTATATCTATCTCCCCCTCTCCACCTCTCTCTCTCTCTATCTTTATTTCTTTCCCTCTCTATTTGTCCCTCTCTATCTATATCCCTATCTCTCCCCTCTCTCTATCTCTCTCTCTCCCTTTCTTTATCTTTATCTCTCCCTCACTCTCCTTCTACCTCTCTGTCTCTCTAGATCATTTAGAGTGAAGTTCTCATCTCTATGTATGGTATAACGTTTAACAAATGTCATAGAGAGTGGTGGAACTATTGATTTTTGTTTATTAACCCATTATTCCTACTTCTTTGGAGGTGGTTCCATATGTATAATTTTGCATTGTAAATATTTCTTTGGGACCCAAGTAGAATAGGTTCCTAAAGAAGTTCCTTATCATTTATAATACCTTTATTTTTTTGCATTTTCCTTGACATATGATTAATTTTTTTTCATAAGGATCTCCTAAATGCATAAAAATATCAAACCCTTTATGCACATCACCTATAGGTTTTGAAATTTGAATTGCTTTAGAACTTGCTTTGTCATTTTTTAAAAAAAGGAATGTGAATAAGTAACTTTGGACTTTATCAGTATAGGCTCACTTGGTATTATAAATTGGGGTGTGCGCAAGAAGTTGAGTCCACTTTTTGGCCAAAAAGTGGAAGTGTTTTCCCTAATTTTTAGAAATTGTCACATTTGACCTAAAAATTTGAAGCACTTAAAGGTTGAATCTTGAAAAAAGTCAGTAATATGAAATGTAGTACTCAGAGTCTAGTTTCTAAATATTTAATTTATTTGAATACACAGATGATACAAATTGATTTTCAATAGGCGTATCTAAAAACCATTGTTTAAAGTCACTTTTTTTTACTATACCATGCATGTGTATGTCATCCATATTTTGACCTAAATAATCATATTTTTCTAAATCCTTTTGGGAAAATATTTTTAACTCACTTAAGCATGCTTTCCATATTTTTTTTGTAATTTTTTATTGAATTTTTTTTGTTAATTTTTTATTGGCCATATTTGGTGTATTGAAAAATCATTGTGTACATCACGCGACCTAAACTTATTATTTTTTTATTTTTTTTCAAATTGAAAATAATTGTCTAAAGTATGCTTTTGTACAATTTATTTTTCAAAAAATTATTTTAATAAAAAGTTATTAAAATACTAAAAAACCCTAATAATTCAAGTTTATGGACTTGTTTCATCAGATATTTATTGGAAAATAGAAAAAATAATTCAATTGTAAAACAAATTACATATTTGGAATCTACACTGTCTCATCTATATAATAGGTTTTAATTTCGTCAAAAAATTCTGTAAAAAAGGTCTTTAGACATATGCCCAAAGTCACTATTTTCTTGTGACATTGATAGGACCTTCAACTTGCAGGTCAAACCAGGTCCAAAGCCAAGGTTTAGATCCCCAACCCTTTTCCCAAACCTGTTAATAGAGAAAAAATCTAGCCTGAAGTCCATTAAAAAGGGATCAAGATCTTGTTTAGTAATCGGGATGCCATTTACTACAAGATCTCATTTACTAAACGGAATCCCAATTTATAGAGCGGGATCCCATTTATTAAATAGGATCCTGAGTTATGACCATTTTTAAATTTTTACTGTCAAACAAGTACACTGTCGGCCCTACAACTTGTTCTGTATGGTCGATAGTGACATATTCACTATTTTCTATCAACTTTTGTCTTGTAGAGGCTCTTCAACTTGGGATTTTATTTCAATTTTGAAAGGAGGCATCATTAGGATAGTGTTTGAGTGGAATTTTGTTTAATTGCTACTTATTTGAAGGAGGAACAAAGAAGGAATACTTTCAAGTTTTTGACATTCATTTGTACATACTTTAAAATTTTTTAATCATGGGATCACAATGTTGTAATAAGAGGAAAGATAGGAAGGTATTGACCCTTGAAGAAATTAAAACAAAGAGAGAGGAGGCAAAAAGACAAAGAGATAGAAGAATGAGGATTCAATCAATGATTAATGCTAAAGCATCCAATTCCACAACTATTGAATATAAAAACATTGAGGAGACCATAGATGTAGATGATATAAATTTGCAAGAGGTGAATGTGGAAACTAATACGATTATACAAACTACTCCTGGTATGTCTTCAAATCCCCCTTTCAATGCTATGGAGAATGTTTCAATAGGCACAAATCCAGGTATGTCTTCAAATCCACCTTTGAATGAAATTGAAATGGTGTTTATAGGAGATTTAAAAGAATCTAGATATAACAATGTTGAAATCAATAATATTCGTAGAGATCAAGATTTGAGTCAATTTGTTGTTGAAAATGAAAATAAAAATAATTTTGTTGTTGAAAATGAAGATAAAAATAGTTTTATTGTTGAAAATGAAAATGAAAATCCTTTTATTGAAAATGAAAATGAAAACCATTTTGTTGTTGAAAATGAAAATGAAAACCGTTTTGTTGATGAAAATGAAGATGAAAATGAAAATCGTTTTAAAGTTGAAAATGAAAATAAAAATCCAGGATGTGATGTTGAAAATGAAAATATTTTTAAAAAAATTAAAAGATGTTTTGTATAATCTTCCTGGTAAGATTTCTTGGAGACAAATAAAAACACATGCCAATAGATTATACAAAGAATTTTTTATCGTAAAATACTATCATTTCAATGTCAACTAATGATGCAATTAATGAGAATGTGGAAAATGAGAAAAGTAATGAAAAAGTTAGGCATTTTTTTAACCAAGAAGAAAAGATCAATCACTAAAAAATGTTAGGCATTTTTTTTAACCAAGAAGAAAAGATCAATCACTAAAACATGCTATGTCTACTGTTTCTAGTGTCATTGAGTCTATTGCAAAGACTAGTTGATCTAAAGATAAGAATGTAGCAAGATGAGCTATAACAACTGCTATAGTTAATAAAGCAACTTTGAATAAAAGAATGGTAAGCAATATTAGTGAAATTCTAAAAATACATACTAAAACATTGGTAAGAGTGACAAAGAGAAGAGAAAGTATAGAAAATGATCCAATCAACCAATGTTAGAGTTTTAGTGGTTGACTCCCAAGATCTAACATGAAACTAAATGTTGAAACCAAATCTTTGATTGAAAAATATTGGAATGATAATAATAGGGTATCATCTAATGCTAGAGATGTTTTAAAATTAAGAGTGGGGTCCAAAATTCACGATCCTAATCTAAAAGACCTATTAGATACAATGCAAACTAAATTTTATAAAAACATTTATGGTGATTTAGTGTTACTTGGAAATATTATAATAAGTCAAGATCTTTTGAAAAATCTAAACCTTGGTATGTAAAGATTAATAAGCAACGAATATCTTGTTGTAGTAAAACACATGTTCAATTTCATTATTATTATGATGTGTTTTGATATATACATTGGACTTTACATACTAACATAATTATGCGGGAATGTGGTATTAATATGCCACTTGAAACAATAAAGGAGTTTATATCAAGTTTGTTTTGTGAAAGATCTAATGGGAAATTATTTTATTTAGATTCATGTATTTCTGGACAATGCACTAGTTGTGGCAATCTTTCTTTCTTAAGAGTTTGTATGCATGAAAGTGTTGAAAATGATTTTGGACAACAATTAGTGGATGGTAAAAGATTTAAGAATGTTGACTATTCTTTAAAAGATGGAAAAATTGGAAAGCATTGTGATTTAATTACAGAAAAAGTTAGTGTACATGCATTCATATCAGAATTTAAGAGTAAGATTGTACCAAAATATGTCAAGCACTCTCAACATGCCCGACGGCTTGATGGACAATTTCGCACATGTAGAAACACATTTCTAGTTGGTACTATACTATCAATGGTCGATTTTAGAAAAACTATACTCTAGCTCCGCAAGAGGAAATCCAATCAAAATATTCCAATTCAATGCAGGTGGCTATGTTTGTTCATATTGTTTATAGACATGCAGATGATAGCACAGAGGATGATAGGAATTTTTTAAGGGAGTATCATTTCTATTTGAGTGACATCCGGTTACACTAATCAAAGTTTGTTCAATACTATTTCAATATATTTTATACAAATTCAAGAGAAAGAGGAATCCAAATGACAGAACATCTCATATGGTCATATAATTGTATGGGGCAATTCAAGAATACTTGAATGTTCTATTGGTTAAGTAGGGTTCAAAAGGAACATAATGTCCAACATATGTGGAGTTTTTTTGAAGCTGGACATGGTAAAAAAGAACATAATGGAGCTAGTGCATGTGTTAATGTTGCAAGTATGAGGTGAGCCAGTGTTGTCATTGATGTCAACATACTCATATTGCATTGACAAGAAGGATTTGATGAGCTGTGTGCTGAGGATATTGAGAAAATTACCCTCAGTCAGGAACAGTGAAGAACAGTGATGAGAAGAAGGTAAATGTACTGTATAGGATGAGAACCGGAGGATGCGGATTAAAGGGCTAGTAGATATGAGTCTTGAGATGCTACAGCTAAGATTTCAGAGGTCCGCATGAAGATCTGAAGGAGTTGTGGCTGCCGGTATAGAACCAGGTCCAGCAAGTATCCGGAGGTGACAGAGGATCACAAAAAGGTCCGGTGAGGTCTGGAATTGTATTATCCTAATCTGCGGATTGGAAGGAGTGTTTGGGATGTCCTTGTGATGTGTCATCCTGATTTGTGTATGATTTGGAGGTCCGGAAGTACCTCTTGCATTATGACAGTGGCGACAGACTGTGTTCTTGAAGTTCCGGATGAGGAAGACAAGAGATCCCAGTAAGCAGAGGAAGTGCGGATGTATCCGGACATTCAGACAGGCTTGTGAAGGTTCTTGGATCATGTTTAGGTTGTGTTGTTGGTCCGCATTGATGGTAGAGCCCGGAATTGAAGTTATTCTTCCGGATGAAGTTCTTGCTCTGTGTAGCCGACCGGATGAGTTGTTCATCCTGCAAATGTTCTTGTGATGGCCGACCGGATGTGTTATTCATCTTGCGGATACTCCTATGGTTGTTTGCCGACTTAGATGTTTGTTCTTGAGTCGATGTCTTGTATAAATAACGGTTTGTAAGTTCATTTCAGTGTGTGGTGTGAGGATGAGTATGGTATAGCGAAGAAACGTGCGAAAGGCAGAGCAGAGATTGTTGGGCTAAATTGGAATTGATCCGGACATGATAGAGATGTCATTCTCCAGTTCAAGACTGTGATTTTTATCACTTTGTAGACAGTGTGTCTCCTTGTAGGCAGTGGGCCTCTTTGTGAGCAGTGTGCTCGGGCAGTGAGCCCTTATTGGCATGTGCCATTCATTTTTCTTTATTCTTCTAACAGAGAATAATTCTTGGGTTAATCACCCCGTGGTTTTTCCCTTAACCGGGTTTTCCACGTCAAAATCTTGGTGTTCAATGTGTTGATGCTTATCTGCTCTTGTGTTTATGTATTATGCTTCCATGGATGATTATTTGATATGCTGCTAACTAACAACAGAGAATTAAGTGTTTGAATGAGAAGAAGTTTTATACAACTGATTCACCCCCCCCCCTCTCAGTTGTATGCCCTAGATCCAACAATTGGTATCAGAGTGAAGTTCCTCTGATAGGAGCTTAACCGCTTGAGGAGATCCAGGATGTCGTCATACAAGAAGGATAGTCCGAAGTTCGATGGAACCAACTTTACTCTCTGGAAAGGTCGCATGAAGTGTCATTTGGAATGTATGGGAAAAGCATACTTGGCTATGATTTCTAAACCATATATACCCCCACAAGGTGGTCCGACAACTCTGAATGAAATCACAGAAGCTGAAAACAATCTGCGGACCAAGGAAGCTCTTCTAAGCGCATTGAATGACTCAGATCTCTCGAATGTCATTGACCTACCAACTGCATATGAGATCCTAACTAAACTGGAACTTCTGTATGAAGGAGATGAGTTTGTCAAAAGTGCAAGGTTGCAAAGTCTGAAAGGGAAATTTGAAAGATTGAAAATGAGAGATGATGAAAACATCACTACCTTTATGCCAAGAGTGAATGAGCTGGTATGTGGAATCAGAAATGCTGGTGGAACTTTAGATGAAAATGAGATTGTCTGCAAAATCCTAAGATCCCTTCCTGCTGCCTACAAAATCAAAGTTGCTGCCATTGATGAATTCAGAGCCCACACAACTGTCACAAGAGAACAACTGGCTGGCAAACTAGCTGCATTTGAAATGACCGAGTTTGGAGATGATCCGCCCAAGACTGAATCTGCTTTCAAAGCCAGTGCCTATGTGAAAGGCAAACAGAGATTTGATCCGGGTGAAAACTCATCAAGGAAAATGTCATGGTATGATCAAGCAAGAAGAGACATGGAAGAAGAAGAAGCAGAAACAGCTCAACTTGAAGCCCTCATTGCAAAAAGACTGCCAAGAGGATCCGGTAAGTATGAAGGAAAACTACCCTTTAAGTGTTTCAACTGCAATAAGATTGGTCATTTTGCCTCAAGATGTCCGGAGAGATCTGCAAGATCTAATACTCACAGACAAAGGTTTCAAAAGAATTGCTATTATGTTCATGAAGAAGATGACAATGAAGGAGTAACAGATGATGAATCAGAACTAGGAAGCAAATCCGGAAATGAGTGTGTGTTTATAGCCATCAAGGAAGAAGATTCCATGCTCTCTGAATCTGTCAATCACAAAGTTGTTGAAAAAGCCTTGGCTGCTCAAGTGGAAGAAAAGGATGATTGGGTTATTGACAGTGGATGTTCTCACCATATGACTGGTGACAAGAATAAGTTCTTAGACTTGGAAAGATATGAAGGAGGAATGGTAAAGTTTGGTGACAATTCTGCTGGCAGAATCAGAGGTAGGGGAACTATTTCCTTTGATGGTAAGAGCAAAACAGGAAATGTACTGTATGTTGAAGGATTGAAGCACAATCTTCTCAGTGTTGGTCAGTTAGTGGACAAAGGCTATGATCTCCGGTTCAAGAATGGAAAATGCAGAATCTTTACAAGCTCCGGAACTGAAATTGCATCCGGTACTCAGACAAGAGGTAACATCTTTCATCTGGTTGGTTCAAATAAAAGTTGTTTGTTTGTTCAAATTGATCAGAGTTGGTTATGGCATAGAAGAATGTGTCATGTAAATTTTGATAACATCATCAAGATAAGCAATACTCAGGCTGTGAGAGATCTTCCAAAGTTGATGAAACCTACAAATAGTGTGTGTAAAGAATGCCAGTTAGGTAAACAAAGCAGAGTCTCTTTCAAAAGCAAAGATCAGTCTTCTACCGGATTGTTGCAATTAGTACATACTGATCTATGTGGTCCGACAAGAATCAAGAGTCTGCAGGGTGATAGATATTTCATGTTGTTAATTGATGATCATTCCCGGATGATGTGGGTTACCTTTCTAAAAGAAAAATCAGAAGCTTTTGAGAAGTTCAAAATCTTCAAAGCTATGGTGGAGAATCAAACCGGATTGAAACTAAAGTGTCTAAGGTCTGATAGAGGTGGTGAATTTACATCTGGTGAGTTCATTGACTTTTGTGAGAAACAGGGTATAAGGAGACAGTTGTCTGCTCCTAAGACTCCACAGCAGAATGGAGTAGTTGAGAGAAAGAACCGGACCATCCAGGAAGCTGCTAGGACAATGATGTTGGAAGCAAATGTTCCTCAAATGTTTTGGAAAGAAGCTATCAGCACTGCAGTCTACACTCTCAATCGAGTTCAAATCAGAAACAACACCGGTAAGACCCCCTATGAACTCTGGTTTGGCATCACTCCTACTGTGAAATATTTCAGAGTATTTGGTAGCAAGTGTTATATTAAAAGAGATGAAGATCTAGGAAAGTTTGATGCTAGAAGTGATGAAGGAATTTTCTTGGGCTACTCCACTCAAAGCAAAGCATACCGGTGCTACAATAAGAGATTGAGGAAGATGATAGAAAGCACCAATGTAAAGGTTGATGAAGGAATTGAGAAGCCTTCAAGATTTTATGAGTTTGATGAAGATGACCAAGACAGTGTTCAAGGACCTCAATCCTCTCCGGTGAGATAGAGTCAGCCTGATCTGGTAAATCAGGAAGAAGAGTTAGGTTTGAATGAGCCTGATCAAGAAACAGCAGTGCTGGATACTCCCAAAATTCCAAGGTATGTAAGACTGAATCACTCTGAAGATCAGATCATAGGTGACAGAAGCAAAGGTGTACAAACTAGAAGGAATATTGCTCAAAATCAGAATGAATGTTGTCTGATTTCAAAGATTGAACCTAAAACAATAGATGAAGCCTGCAATGATGAAAACTGGACCAAAGCAATGGAAGATGAATTGATGCAAATTGAGAAAAATCATACTTGGGATCTTGTTCCCAGACCTAGAGACAGGAATGTAATTGGAACCAAGTGGGTCTTCCGGAACAAACTAAATGAAGCCGGTGAAGTAATCAGAAACAAAGCTAGATTGGTCTGCAAAGGCTACTCTCAAATAGAAGGAATTGACTTTGAAGAGACTTTTGCTCCGGTGGCAAGAATTGAAGCAGTCAGATTACTTCTTGCATTTGCTGCCTTCAAAGACTTCAAGGTATATCAGATGGATGTCAAGTCTGCCTTCCTAAATGGTGATCTGGAAGAAGAAGTCTACATTGAACAACCGGATGGATTTCAATTGTCTGATAATAATGATATGGTCTGCAAGTTGAAGAAAGCTTTGTATGGATTGAAGCAAGCCCTAAGAGCATGGTATGAAAGGTTGGATAAGCAACTTGTGCAGATTGGATTCAACAAAAGTACTGCTGACAGTAACTTATATTTCAAAATTGATCATGAAAACATTCTGATTGTTGAAGTGTTTGTGGATGATATCATTTTTGGAGGAAGAGATAGTATGTGCAAAACTTTTGCCAATCAGATGAAAAGTGAGTTTGAAATGTCTATGCTTGGTGAAATGAATTTCTTCTTGGGACTGCAAATTAATCAAACAAAAGAAGGGATCTTCATTTCTCAGACCAAATATGTGAAAGAATTGTTAAAGAAATTTGGTATGGAAGACTCAAAGCCTATGAACACTCCTATGGCAACCGGATGTAAGCTAAGCAAAGATGATGATTCTCCAAAAGCAGATCAGACAAAGTATAGATCAATGATTGGTGGATTGTTGTATCTCACTCAAACTAGACCAGATATAATGCAGGTTGTTGGTCTTGTGGCAAGATTCTAGGCTGATCCTAGAGAATCTCATGTTATGGCAATCAAAAGAATTTTTAGATACTTGAAAGGAACAGTTGAGTATGGTCTATGGTACCCTAGAGATCCGGACTTCTCTCTTCATGCTTACACAGATGCAGATTGGGCAGGAGATGTGGATGACCGGAAGAGCACTAGTGGTGGAGCATTCTTTTTGGGGAAAAGATTGGTTTCTTGGCTAAGCAAGAAACAAGATGCAATATCTCTGTCTACAACTGAAGCAGAATACATTGCAGCAGCAGGTAGTTGCACTCAAATCTTATGGATGAAGCAGATGCTAAGAGATATCAAAGTTGAATATGATAAGCCTATCACAATTTTCTGTGATAATTCAAGTGCAATTAATATCTCCAAGAATCCGGTATTGCATTCTAAGACTAAGCACATATCTATTAAATTTCACTTTTTGAGAGAACAAGTAAACAAGGAAGAAGTCAGATTGGAGTATGTTCCCTCCAAGGATCAGATTGCAGATATCTTTACAAAACCTCTTCCCAAAGACTCTTTTGAATATCTCCGGGAGAAGTTAGGGGTCATGGCCCCTCCGGTGATGAACTAAGATGCACTGATGTGCATCAGTCCGGTGGCTATCACAGTCATATCTTGTGATCCGGACTAATGGGGAGCTGCAACTAAGGGGGAGCAGCTGGTATGATTCTGATGCATGAGAATTGCAAGTATGAGCCCTTTGCCATTGATGTCAAAGGGGGAGAGAAGACATGTGAAAAACAAGTGGTTGATGATCAAAGGGGGAGCAGTAAAGGAAGAGAAGACATATGAAAAGTTGAAGTTCTTGTCTTAATGGTTTTTCACATCATATGTTGCCATCAATGACAAAGGGGGAGATTGTTGCAAGTATGAGGTGAGCCAGTGTTGTCATTGATGTCAACATACTCATATTGCATTGACAAGAAGGATTTGATGAGCTGTGTGCTGAGGATATTGAGAAAATTACCCTCAGTCAGGAACAGTGAAGAACAGTGATGAGAAGAAGGTAAATGTACTGTATAGGATGAGAACCGGAGGATGCGGATTAAAGGGCTAGTAGATATGAGTCTTGAGATGCTACAGCTAAGATTTCAGAGGTCCGCATGAAGATCTGAAGGAGTTGTGGCTGCCGGTATAGAACCGGGTCCGGCAAGTATCCGGAGGTGACAGAGGATCACAAAAAGGTCCGGTGAGGTCCGGAATTGTATTATCCTAATCTGCGGATTGGAAGGAGTGTTTGGGATGTCCTTGTGATGTGTCATCCTGATTTGTGTATGATTTGGAGGTCCGAAAGTACCTCTTGCATTATGACAGTGGCGACAGACTGTGTTCTTGAAGTTTCGGATGAGGAAGACAAGAGATCCCAGTAAGCAGAGGAAGTGCGGATGTATCCGGACATTCAGACAGGCTTGTGAAGGTTCTTGGATCATGTTTAGGTTGTGTTGTTGGTCTGCATTGATGGTAGAGCCTGGAATTGAAGTTATTCTTCCGGATGAAGTTCTTGCTCTATGTAGCCGACCGGATGAGTTGTTCATCCTGCAAATGTTCTTGTGATGGCCGACCGGATGTGTTATTCATCTTGCGGATACTCCTATGGTTGTTTGCCGACTTAGATGTTTGTTCCTGAGTCGATGTCTTGTATAAATAACGGTTTGTAAGTTCATTTCAGTGTGTGGTGTGACGATGAGTATGGTATAGCGAAGAAACGTGCGAAAAGCAGAGCAGAGATTGTTGGGCTAAATTGGAACTGATCCGGACATGATAGAGATGTCATTCTCCAGTTCAAGACTGTGATTTTTATCACTTTGTAGACAGTGTGTCTCCTTGTAGGCAGTGGGCCTCTTTGTGAGCAGTGTGCTTGGGCAGTGAGCCCTTATTGGCATGTGCCATTCATTTTTCTTTATTCTTCTAACAGAGAATAATTCTTGGGTTAATCACCCCGTGGTTTTTCCCTTAACCGGGTTTTCCACGTCAAAATCTTGGTGTTCAATGTGTTGATGCTTATCTGCTCTTGTGTTTATGTATTATGCTTCCATGGATGATTATTTGATATGCTGCTAACTAACAACAGAGAATTAAGTGTTTGAATGAGAAGAAGTTTTATACAACTGATTCACCCCCCCCCTCTCAGTTGTATGCCCTAGATCCAACAGTTAAAAGAATTCTTGCTAGAGAGCAATTGAAATTTGAAGATGCAGTAAAATTTAAAGATGCACGTGGGATTGTGGATTGGTACACTACAAGATTTTCTACACCTCAATCAAGCGAGTACTCTACAGTTCACCGATTCTTTTGGTTGGTTGAAGAAGAGAACATTCTACCTAGACTTGATTGTGAGACAATCAGTGGATCTACTAAATGGAATTCATTTAAGAGTTTGAATGCAAGCACATGGACTATCTAGACAAGGGAACTTGCATGTTTTTGTCAGTTTTATATTTCAGGAGATTGGGAAGCATGTGAGAATATAGAATAGGTTGAAGAGTGGAAGCAAAGATCGTTGACACCTACATAAGCACACAATCAATATGAAACAACGATTGAAGACAATGATCAAGTGTTTGCATCAAACGATTATGACCGTGTTTCAGACCTTGTACAAGAAGGTAATTTAATTTATTTCACTTTATCACTATTTTGTATTGCTTTTATTTATTTATATACATATGAATGCATGTATGTAGATATGTAAAATTATATGGATATGTGCAAGTTATTGAATCAAAATTTGTTTACAGGACATGTATATGATGTTGTTGCACCTAAGAGAATGAAGAGGAAATAGAATATTGGTTGGCTTGTTGTGTGGAGACTAAACATAAGTTAATAGCACCTCGAGAAGATGATGATGGCTATCATTATATAACAAGTTTGGTGATCCCCTTAAGTAAATTTTGATAACAAGTCTTTGATCCCCTTAAGCAAAATTTGAGAACTTCTTTGATCCCCTTAATCAAATTTTGAGAACTTCTTTGATGATGGCTATCATTATCGAATAGGTTCGGTGGTGGTTGTTGGCACTTGGATATGAAAATACCTAATAAGGAAGAATGGTTTGCCTACATTTGAAGATTATAAAACACATAAGACGATTATACACTACCCACATTTGGTGGTGGCAAAAAATATAAAACTAGTGAGGTATCGTGGAAGACTTGCAAATAAAGAGCCATGGACAATTTCTATGGAAGAGCATGAGACAATTATAGATGTGTTGCAAAAAAGAGAGGATGCAGATGGTATAATGGAATAAGTAAATATAGGTAAATATAGTTTTAGTTTTATATTGTCCTTTTAAATACATTAAATACATGTTTTGATATTGCTTGTGCGTTATTAATTGAAATTGATTTAAATTGTCCTTTTATATCCTTAGGCCATCATCACAAATTCATCACATACTTTGAGACAAAAAGGAGAGTCCATGTATTGATTCAACCTATACAACATGGAATACTTGGTAAAAATAGGTAATTATTAGTTAAAACATATTTAAATACATGTTTTGATTATATATTGATATTGCTTGGACATTAATAGTTAAAATTGATTTATTATCCTTTTTTGTATCCTTAAGCCATCATCACATTGATCTCATACTTTGAAACAAAAAGTAGAGGATGTAGATTAAACCTATACACATGTGTGAGGCACTTGTAAATATAGGTACAAGTTGTGTATATATATAGTTTTATATAAATTAAAATACATGTTTTGATGATATATTGATATTGCTTATATCATTTTGATATCAGGTGGCGTGAAGACTTGCTACATTCACCACAAGTTTTAGATTTTCTTGAGATGGCGTAGCCACATTTTGTAAACATTGTTTTGAGTTGCTATATATGTACATACACAATTACACATTTTGTACAAATTTGTATACATGTACATACACAATTACACTCTACAGTTTTATATATCTTTTTTTTTTAAAATGCGCCTGGTAAACTTTTTAATGTGATCAGTGACGTTGGTGCGACACGCCCTCCGGCTCCATACAACGCTTTTGCCCGGAGCTATGAACCGGTGAGGCCACAACACGGGGGACCTCATCCCCAAGAAAGAACACTTCAAACCCACGAGCTCATTGGCCCAGCGAAGGCATAACACCTTGCGAGCTTGTTGGCCCAGCGAGGGTTTGAACTTTGGTGGCCGCCACTACAACCGAGCGACTTAACCACCGAGCCACGCTCTTATCGGCTCTACACTTTTATTTATCAAAATCAATATTCTATATTTTTTTTTGTTAAATGTACATGTTTTGCTACTTTGAATTTACTTTAAATTTGATTGTATTATTGTTAAATTTGCTTGCCTTTGGCAACTTCACCAAATTTTGAGAACTTCTTTGATCCCCTTAAGACATTGTATTAGGACCCCTTAAGACATCCTATTAGGACATAAATTAAATTAAAATTGACACTATTTGATCCCCTTAAGACGTCCTATTAGGACATATCCTAAAATCATGAGTCACCCTAAAGTCTAATACTTAATTATATCAATTGTGATCCAACATGAGACATGTAGTTTGAATTCTTTGATCCCCTTAAGAAGTCCTATTAGGACCCCTTAAGACATCCTATTATGACATCAATTATATTAACATTAACATTATTTTTGTATAACTTTTGTGATTGTTAAATGATGAGTCATCCTAATTTCTACTACTTAATTATATCATTTGTTATATGATGAGTTTCCCTAAAGTTTAATACTTAATTATATCAATTGCAATTAAATATGAGACATGTACTTTGAAGTATTTGATCCCCTTAAGCAATTTTTTGAGAACTTCTTTGACCCCCTTAAGTAATCGTAGTGATAAAATATGAAACATGTACTTTGAAGTAAATATGATTCCCTTAAGTAATTTTTTTAGAACTTCTTTGATAAGTTAATGCCTTGACTATGAATCACTAAATTTGTAAAGTACAAATATTTAAATGTCCTATTAATTTCAACTTTAATTTCATATTTGTATTTAATTTCACATTAATGTCATATTAATGTCTTGACTATGAATTTTTTGTAAAGTACAAATATGATTCCCCTATTGTTAGTGTCATCTTAAGGGGATAAAATTTAATTGTTAATGTGATATGAAATCTCATTAAAAATTACATCATTAATAACTTTTCTTAGGAGAAATTCTAAGTATCACAAACTAAGTATATCAAAACATTTCTAAAAAAGTTCAAAATGTGTGAATGTAATCCATCATAGATACACCTCTAAAAATTAGAATTAAAAAAACACCAATTAAAAGGTTAATACAATATTAATTAATAGATCCATCCAACCAAATTCTTTATAAAATAGATCCATCCAACCAAATTCTTTATAAAATATCCATCCGAGGTCAAATTATTTATAAAAATAAATGACCTAATTGAATACAAATGAAAAATGTGTAAGGCTCATTTATGTCTAAGGCATGCAAATGAAAAAAGAAATAATTGTTAATGTGATCTGTGAAATCTCATTAATTGTCTAAGGCATGGCTTAAGGGGATCTATTAATTAAGGTCCTAGGACAAAATGATGGCTTAAGGAAATAAAATTTGGTGAAGTTGCCCAAGGCAACCAAATGTCATTAAGGTCATAGGACTTGAAATGGTGACTTTAGGGTTTAGGGTAATAGAATATCTTAAGGGGATCTATGAATTAAGGTCCTATGACAAAATGATGGCTTAAGGGGATCTATGAAGTAAGCTCCTAGGACAAAACATTTGATGGCTTAAGGGGACTAGATTTGGTGAAGTGCAAGATAGTGCTTCTAGCTTTAACTAATTATTTTTACATCAATGTCAATTAAATACACGGTAAATGATGAAGGGGGTAAATCACAAAACACACAATAACAGATATTGAACATAGCAAATAGAACTTTCTTTTATTGAACTAGGAAACTCATTACATTACAGAAGCTCAATTACAATCAGAGGATAAATCCTCTACTGGCTGCAACACATTACAGTTTTCCCAACCTCAAGACTCTAGAATCTTCAGCCTTCTGTAACCCCAAATCAGCTAGGGTTTCTATTTTCCCACCTATTCTGGACTCCACACTGGCCCCCTTGACTCTACTACTGCCCAGAGTTCCCAAAATAGTCATAAATAGCACTTTTTGGCGGCCTCCAGCTAAATTTCAAAATTTGCAATTCCCTCCAAAAGTATGTCAACTTCCGGGAAGCATAACTTTTGATCCGGGTGTCCGATTGACGAACCATTTTAAGCGCCGGAAAGCTCACAATGTGAACTATCACACCAAAAATCCATGAACAGATTTTCATCAACTTTTTGAGATGTTATGAGAAGTTTTAGTGCCTCATATCTCATTTCGTAAATTTTTAGGGGCTTTTCAGAAAACAAAAACTTTAATATCTTTTAGCTCACAAATGATCTTTGCCTGATTCCTTCGCCAAAGGTCTTATATTTCTGTTATGTAACTTTCTGGAAGTTTTTGCTTCATTACATGCCCAAATGCAAACTTTCTAAAAATAGCAGGTACACTTTCCTAAATAGGCAGGTCGCTATTTTTAGCAGTTTTGGAAAAACTGAAAATCCTGCATTATTATTCTAGATATTATGGAACCAAAAACACTAATTATGGGAAGAAATGAGAACAACTACAATGGTTTTGAATTAACTTCTTTTTGGGTGATGCAAGATTGCCCTTATGCCTTTGGATGCTCCTGCATCAATAAATCACATGAAGCACTATCTTTCTCAACTCTATGTATTTACTATAAGTTAATATTTTAAAGGGTTATCAAAAGGTTTAGGGCAATAGGATAACTTAAGGGGATCTATGAATTAAGGTCCTAGGACAAAATGATGGCTTTAAGGTTTAGGGTTTAGGGTAATACGATGGCTTAAGGGGATCTATGAATTAAGATCCTAGAACAAAATGATGGCTTTAGGGTTTAGGGTTTAGGGTAATAGGATGGCTTAAGAGGATCTATGAAGAAAGTTAAAACATAACAAGATTTGCAATAACCATAATTTGAACTTATCATTATGTTCTATGTAATGTATAGTGCTACATTCTCCCTATATTAACCCACTTTTGACAATTTAGCATAGTATCTATGGTCTACCCTTGAATTTATAGAAATGCCTATATTTAGAGAAAACCATTTATTGAATTGTTTTAAACAACATTAGGGTTCGTCATTTTGAGCGTGATGACTACATGAATTTTAGAAATGCTATTGAATGTTTTGACTACATGAATCAAATTTATAAAGTAAAAATAGTTGAAATGTATATGTTTTTGCTAACTTGTGAATATTTTATTATTGTTATCAGTACTACAAGTAATTAAATTTCATAAATCTAACTATATGTGTAAATGTACAATAATCCACCATAAAATACTAAAATTAGAAAAGTCCATGAAACTATATATAAAGTCCATGAAAATACTAAAACATATATATAGATCTAGTCCACGTGAAATAATGAAGTACATAAACATGTATATATAGAGTCCATGAAATACTGAAACATATATAGATCTAGTCCATGAAATACTAAAATAATGAAACATGTATAAATAGTATGTATGCAACATGTACTGAAACAAATATAGAGTCCATGAAATATACTAAAACATATATATGTCTAACTCCTATCGTCCCTATAATCAAGAGACCTCTTCACTCCACGCTGAGTAGGATGATCTAAATCAGTCTGAATAAGACAAAAATTTACTTGAAATCAGATTTAAAATGTTTAGAAATGATAATTTAATTCATTTTAATTTATAAAATCATAAAAAATACCGTATCAGGCTGCTCATCTCCTGTGACGACCTACTCTGCATATTCTGCTACATGACCTGTCTCATGTTGTAGAAGAATTTTTTTTAACACATGTCAACATATATTCTATTGAAATTTACTTTAAGTTCACAATGTATATTATAATTGACTTTAAATTATATAATCTAAATTTTAAATTATACTGTATGAGGTTGCTCATCTCCTCTGTCGTCCTGCTCTGCATGTGTTATTGTAGGTGGTATGGCATCAACAGGATGAAACGTGTCAGTGACAAGGTCCTACAAGGTCATTTATAAAGCACATGTGTACAAATTAGGTTAAAACATATATATTCACTTGTGTACCCATTTTTTTGTTTTAATCTAGATTTAAAATACCTACATAAATTGTACATACACAGATAATTTTTTCAACAACCTAAAATGCAGCCAACTCCTAAAATTGAGTTGGATCATCCAGGTGTGCTACAATACCCATCCTGATCGTTGTGTCAACCTATGTAGACATATATTTTTAATATATATAAGTACATGCATGTTTGATATAGGGAATTTGAAATACAAAAATCTAAGTATAGTTTTTTAACACAATATACATACAAATGGCTCAAGTGAGACACCCAATAATGGAGGAGTGCTCAAGACACCCTCTGGAGGATCTGATGTGGAATTTAGATTACTTCCCTGAACCAGAATTAATATTTAATGTACATGTTTAGGACTGAATTATAAATTAAAATCAACTTATTAAAATTATTTAATATATATTTAAAAAATCAATCAAAATACCCCAAATGGGTGGCTGAGATGAACAGGTGTCGATGAAAAACAAAAATGATCAAAAGAACTCATTGTGCCTATTGCCATCAACTACACCAATAATTTGATTGTTAAAATATTACAATTTAATTGATCTATATGTTCATTAAAAATACATGCTTGAAATTGTTATAAATTTAACATGTGTACCTATATATATACCTGTGTCGAATGACCAGTGGGGTGATCCTCAATAATTAGAAAATCAACAAATGAACTCATATCTTTAGCTATTGCACGTGCAGTTGAAGTGGGTGCTTCTTGATCAGGTCCATAACATAACTAATTGCAACTCGTACATGTATGAGGCATTAACACATGTGGAGAGGTATTAGGACCAGCTCCACTATTCGCTCCTCCATGGTCTCGAACCTCAGCTACCATCACAGAAGTCTGCTCATCGAGGCTACCTGAGAGCGCACTTAATGCTTCTACTGAAGAGACCACCGCACGATGCTAGATGGGTGCTGGAATGGAAACAGGAGGGTCAACAAGAGGTTGAGCAGGCATGGGTTGTTGGGGATCAATCTGTGCCCCTAACCTCTATTGTGGCATGCCGCCACCAATACTCTGGAATGATCTGAAATCAAAATAATTGGGTTTCCTATTCAAATCAAACTTTGCATATAATTTTCTCAAAAAATATAGAGGAACCTCACAATTAGCATAAGGTGGATAATCAAATACCATCCACCACCTATCCCAAAAATTGGTAGATATCCCTACATATCTACACCTCCTAATTGATATTCTTTTCTTGTTTGGTGGAATTGGTTCATTAGTGATGAGGTGCCTAAAATATTGAACTAAATCAGCTTTTGTAATTTTTAATTCCAAGATCTACCTATAAGAGAGGCCATCAGCATGAAACTGGCGCCTCTCCTCTCTCCATAATCAAAAAGTGTCCAAGTCCACATCAATGGACCTAACAGAATCTACAATGTTCTGAATCAAAGATGCAAAACACATGAAGTGAGGTGGCATGAATTGTTCACTTCGAATAGCATTGATTTTTTCTTTGATGCATGTGATATTTTCGTTAATTCTGGCTCACAAGCAAGCCTTATCTGATCCAGGTGGGGGTGGAGGTGGGGGATTTTGAGGTGGAGATGGAGGTGGATCATGGTGTTCAGGTGATGGGGACCGTAGAGGTGGCGCATTAAGGAAATCATCAACATCAAAGTGAATATCATGATACATGATATAAAAACTAGATGAACCTGCATATATACGTAAATATACAAACAAGTACAAAATTAACTTTCAAGAATATATATATATATGCTCAAGTTGAATGATGTATACATATGTGTATGTAGATCCTGATTTTTCTTTTAAATGTAGTCACATGTACGTTTAATTTAAATATTTCTTGTAATTTCTCAACATGTATAATATCTAGTTTTTGATATATGTTTATATATATGTACATGTACATGTTTTCAGTTTAATTTTTAGTATATGTACACATGTATTAAAATTACATAGAACTAGAATATCTTAAATTTTAAAATTTGTATGTATGCTCAAGTTGAATGATGTATACATATGTGTATGTAGATCCTGATTTTTCTTTTAAATGTAGTCACATGTACGTTTAATTTAAATATTTCTTATAATTTCTCAACATGTATAATATCTAGTTTTATACATGTTGAGAAATTACAAGAAATATTTATATAAACATACATCAAAAACTAGATATTATACATGTTGAGAAATTATAAGAAATATTTAAATTAAACATACATGTGACTACATTTAAAAGAAAAATCAGGATCTACATACACATATGTATACATCATTCAACTTGAGCATACATAGAAATTTCAAAATTTAAGATATTCTAGTTCTATGTAATTTTAATACATGTGTACATATACTAAAAATTAAACTGAAAACATGTACATAAAAATGGTAATTTTTGTGGCTTTCAATACATACTTTAAAGTGTTTACAAGGAATAGTGAAGTTTCCCCTTAAATCCTAATTTATTAAATCCCCTTAATCCACATGTCATCATTTCTAGGTCCATAAACCATGCTAATGGAATGATTTTGTCCATAGTTGACCAAGTTTAATATATATATCTTGAACAAGTTTGTAAAAAATTCAAGCTCATCTAACATTATACAAATTAAGATCAAATGTGAATGATAAATTTTCAACTATTATTAGTGGCTTAAGGGGATTAATGAGTAGATTTCAAGGGTCCATTAGTGCTATTATTAATGGCTTAAGGGGATTTTATGATCATCCCTTCACAATGACATGCGGTTTGTCTACCTTTGAAAAACAAATAATTGTTAATGTGATGTGAAATCTAGTTTTGTAGGGCCACATTTTGATGAACTATTTTTGTAGGTTAATTATTGGTTGTTTCAACCCCCTACCTATAATTAATTGATAATACACTTTTCATTTTACATATCCTATTTTTTAAAATGTAATTAGGACATAATTAACTGTAAACCCTAAACCCTAAACTGTCAAACCTAAACCCTTAACCCTTAATTGTAAACCCTTAACCCTTAACCCTTAAATGTAAACCCTAAACCTGTAACCCTTAACCCTTAACCCTAAACCCTTAACCTTAAACCCTTTTAACCCTATACCCTTAACCCTAAACCCTTAACCCTAAACTCTTAACCATTAACCCTAAACCCTTAACCCTCAATTGTAAACCCTAAAACCTTAACCCTAAACCCTAAACCCTAAATATTTAACCCTAAACTCTAAGCCCTTAACCCTTAACCCTAAACTCTTAACCTTAAACCCTTTTAATCCTAAACCATTTTAACCCTAAACCCTATACCCTTAACCCTTAATCCTATACCCTTAACCCTAAACCCTAAAATCTTAACCCTAAACCCTTAACCCATGAAATGTGTATGCAATCTTTGATATCACTCATTTCTATTAATCTAACCCAAAAATGCGTTTGACCTAAGAGAATCCATTCACCTATTGAGTTGACAAACTCCTAAACAATTTCTATAAACACTACCCTAACAAGTTTAGCTATCTAGAAGACAAAGGTGAATATTTTTTAAGGGCATGTTATGTTTAATTGATATTGTGTAGCATAGATCAAATTTATATAGTAAATCAAGCTCATGACACTTGGGATTGAACTTGTAGCATTAGGTAGTAAATTGAAGAGTTTTTTGAGGTGATACAAAACCTAAAATAGGAATCATATAGTGCCAATTAATTATCTAGCAATGATATTTATCAATTCAACATAACGTCCACATCATTTTGAACCATCATCAAGTTTAAAGCTAAGTACTTCTATCCTATGTATATAACTTTCATATATTTATTATAATTATTTATAACTCCTAACTTTAATTAATCCAAGTTAATTTATACTTCAATAATTATATTTATTTAACCTAAATATATGTAAAAAAGATTTTATTCCCCTACACCTCTCTACACTTTGTAGGTGTAATTAAGTTATTATAATGGAAAACAGTGTTCTATAGTGATAGTAAGGCTCAAAACATCATATTGTGACTATGTGAATACAGATTTCCAAATAAAATCCCCCAAATCTAGATATATATTTTATTGAGAGGAAGTTACATAATTTAAACTTACACTATCAAGAGATATTGGTGTCATCTAACATCTATCTATACTTATGGCATTGTACATTTAACCCTAAACCCTAAACCCTTAACCCTTAACCCTAAACCCTTTTAAACCCCTAACCCCTAACCCTAAACCCTAAACCCTTAACCCTAAACCCTTTTAAACCCCTAACCCCTAACCCTAAACCCTAAACCCTTAACCCTTAATTGTAAACCTTTGACCCTAAACCCTAAACCCTAAGCCCTTAACCCTTAACCCTTAACCCTAAACCCTAAACCCTTAACCCTCAACCATAAAACCTAAGCCCTTAGCCCTTAACCCTCAACCCTAAACTGTTAACCCTAAGTTCCCTAAACCCTAAACCCTAAACCGTAAATCCTTAACCATCCACATCCTCTTAGGACAAGCCTTAAGCAATTTTCTTAAATCCCCTTAATCCATGTCATCTTTCCTAGGTCCATAAACCATGCTAATGGAATGATTTTGTCTTAAGTTGACCAAGTTTAATATATTTATCTTTTTAAACAAGTTTGTAAAAACTTCAAGCATCTAACATTATACAAATTGATCAAATGTGAATGATCAATTTTTAACTATTATTAGTGGCTTAAGGGGATTAATGAGTAGATTTCAAGTTGTAGGTCATCTACATCCTCTTAGATCATCCCTTGACAATGAGTAGATTTCAAGGGGATTAGTGCTATTATTAGTGGCTTAAGGGGATTTTATGATCATCCCTTGACAATGATATGTGGTTTGTCTACCTTTACAAAATAAATAATTGTTAATATGAAGTGAAATCTAGTTTTGTAGGGCCACATTTTGATGAACTATTGTTGTAGGTTAATTATTGGTTGTTTCAACCCTCTACCTATAATTAATTAATAGTACACTTTTCATTTTACATATCCTAGTTTTTAAAATGTATTTAGGACATAATTAATAACATATGATGGCCTCCTATTGTTAATTAATAACTATAAACTTACCATGATTTTGATGAGATATTATTGATTTCTATTCATTTACATCTAAGGCATATAAACTTTGTGGCTTGAAAATGAGTAGATTTCAAGTTGTACCATCTATGTATCCTCTTAGGACATGCCTTAAGAAAATTTACTTAAATCCCCAAAATCCACATGTCATCTTTCCTATGTCCCTAAACTCTAAACCCTAAACCCTAAACCCTAAATCCTAAACCCTAAACCCTAAACCCTTAACCCTAAACCTTAAACCCTAAATCCTTAACCATATACATCCTCTTAGGACGGGTCTTAAGCAATTTTCTTAAATCCCCTTAATCCATGTCATCTTTCCTAGGTCCATAAACCATGCTAATGGAATGATTTTATCTTAAGTTAACCAAGTTTAATATATTTATCTTTTTAAACAAGTTTGTAAAAACTTCAAGCATCTAACATTATACAAATTGATCAAATGTGAATGATCAATTTTCAACTATTAATAGTGGCTTAAGGGGATTAATGAGTAGATTTCAAGTTGTAGGTCATAGATATATCCTCTTAGATCATCCCTTTAAAAATAATAGATTTCAAGGGGATTAGTGATATTATTAGTGGCTTAAGGGGATTTTATGATCATCCCTTAACAATAACATGTGGTTTGTCTACCTTTGAAAAACAAATAATTGTTAATGTGATGTGAAATCTAGTTTTCTAGGGCCACATTTTGATGAACTATTGTTGTAGGTTAATTATTGGTTGTAGGGCCACATTTTAAATTCCTACTCAAGTTTCTCAATTCTTTCCCTATACTCTAGCATATCTTACCACATAGAGGTCCTTCGATGCTATTGATTTTATCCTTTATTTCTGTTCCCCCCATAATCTACTTATTCATATCTAGAATCATTCCCATATCTAAAACATTCCTTCATCTACCTCCTTAAGCAATTGACCATCATTAAGGGGTTGATTGCCATTAATATATAAAATTTCGCATGTATCCTATTACTATCAATGAAATTCAATTTTACAAATTCGTTTGAAACATTGAGACTTTAGGGTTTTGTTTCAATTCAGTTTAGGGTTTTCTTTTTGTGTGTAGGGTAATTTTTTTTAGGTTTCAATTTAGTTTAGGGATTTTTTTGTGTGTAGGGTAATTGTTTTTAGGTTTCAATCTAGTTTAGGGTTTTTTTTTAATGTAGGGTAATTGTTTTTAGGTTTCAATTTAGTATAGGGTTTTTTTTGTGTAAGATAATTGTTTTTAGTTTTCTTTGATATGAGGGTTTATACAATTTTGAGAAAATTGAAATAAAATTTAAAACCTAATATAGAATAATACAGAAAATAAACTTGAAATAAAAATTACAAATTCAAAAAATGTTAAAAATGTGGAAAAATCCACTCACCTAGAGTTTGAGATGGCTGAAAACATTGTTTTGATACTCGAGATCCCATTCTCTAACCTATGACTATCACTGAGAAATGAGGTCGCATGTGTTTTCTAAAAAAACAATACTTTTTCGAAACAGGATCCCGTTTTGTTAAACGGGATCCCATGCTACGTAACGAGATCCCATTCTAGATTTTAGGCTCAAGATCCTGATCCATAATGGGATCCTGTTTTATACAAAATGAGATCTAGTTTTGGTTTGGTCAATTTTGGGTTTTTGCCTAAGTTTGAAACTTCCATGAGAAGTGGACTCAACTTTGTGCATTTACCCATTATGAATTATTCTCCTAGTTGTTCTTCCTTATATTGGTTGATACATTGATCTAACATAGAAGGCATTTCTTTACATTGTTGTACCCAAGGTCTACCAAGTAAAGTATCAAATCTCTATGAAGAAGAACTAATGTGACATAAAATTTGCACCATTTTTTAACCAACCTCTAAAGGCAAGATAATGCATCCCATAGTTTCATTCAATATACATCATTTGTCATTTTTATGATACTTTAGAATGTGCATTAGATTATTGTTGAATATGATGATTAAAGAAGAATTCCTCTATGAAACATTAAATTGAAATGATGGAAAAGGATTAATATAGATTTTCAAAGTCTGAAGGACTTTTTGTAAAGGTTTATTCAACTTAGTATCTCTCTATCTCTTATCCCTATAGATATCTTTATCTCTCCCTCTCCCTCTCTATCTCTCTATATCTCTAGCTCTCCCTCTGTCCCTCTCTCTCTATCTCTCCCTCTATCTCTTTATCTCTCTATCTCCCTCCCTCCCTCTCTATATCCCCCTCTCTATCTCTCACTCTCTCTAACTCTAGAGAGAGAGTGAGAGATAGGGATAAAGAGATAGAGAGATATTGAGTTGAATAAAACTTTATAGAAAGTCCTTTAGACTTTGAAAATCTATTTTAATCCTTTTCTAACATTTCAATTTAATGTTTCATGGAGGAATTTTTCTTTAATCATCATATTCAAAAATAATCTTATGCACATTCTAAATTATCATAAAACTGACAAATGATGTATATTGAATGAAATTATGGGATGCATTATCTTGCCTTTAGAGGTTGGTTAAAAAATGGTGTCAATTTTATGTCACATTAGTTCATATTCATAGAGATTTGATACTTTACTTGGTAGACCTTGGATACATCAATGTAAATAAATGCCTTCTATGTTAGATCAATGTATCAACTAGTATAAGGACTTGAACAACTAAGAGAACAATTGACAATTTATAATACCAAGTGAGCCTATACTAATAAAGTCCAAAGTTACTTATTCACATTCCTATTTTTAAAAAATTGACAAAGCAAGTTCTAAAGCAATTCAAATTTCAAAACCTATTGGTGATGTGCATAAAGGGTTTGATATTTTTATGCATTTAGGATATCCTTATGAAAAAAAATTAATCTTATGTCAAGGAAAATGAAAAAATAAAGGTATTGTAAATGATAAGGAACTTCTTTAGGAACTTATTCTACTTGGGTCCTAAAGAAAGATTTACAATGCAAAATTATACATATGGAACCACCTCCAAAGAAGTAGGAATAATGGATTAATAAACAAAAATCAATAGTTCCACCACTCTCAATGACATTTGTTAAAGGTTATACCATACATAGAGATGAGAACTTCATTCTACATGATCTAGAGAGAGGTAGAGGGAGAGTGAGGGAGAAATAAGGATAAAGAAAGTGAGAGATAGAGAGATAGGGATATAGAGAGAGAGGGACAAATAGAGAGGGAAAGAAATAAATATATATATATATATAGAGAGAGAGAGAGAGATAGGTAGAGAGGGAGAGATAGATATAGGGATATAGGGAAGGATAGAGAGGGAAAGAGATAAAGAGATGGAGAGAGATGGGGAAAGAAAGATTGAGAGGTAGAGATAGAGAGAGTGTTAGGGTTCAAGAAGATTGAAACAATAAACACTAACAATTATACGCATAAATAACCCAAATATAATAATGAAGAATAACACAAAAGAGATCAACATAGAATTTTAACGTGGTTCACCCAAAATTGGCTACATCCACAGAAACTCACCCATCCAATGATTTTATTATCCAGTACAAAACATATTACAATGTCATGAATTCCACACCCGCAACATACATCCCAACCACTTATAACAAGATTTTTGGAACCTTCTAGAATTAGGGTTTTTCTTTTGTCGATTAACAAAAATTAACAACCGACTCCGAACATGCAAAAAGAGGAAAATTTTTTTTAGGGGTTGTGCCCCCAAACCCCTGCTTCTCGGGGGCTATTGCCCCTAAACCCCTACTATTGGGGGCTGCCACCCCCGAACCCCCGCTCAGGGCTCAGCCCGGCCTGGAACCCTGGAAAGGATACGTTATGAGTGTACATTATTTGCATGATCAGTCACCACATACCAATAGAGGAGTGAGAGAGAGATATAGAGGGAGAGAGATAGAGGGAGATAGAGATATAGATAAATAGGGAGAGAGAGAAAGATATAGATAGATAGAGGAAGGATAGAGTGATAAAGGGACGATAGAGAGATAGAGGGAGGATAGAGAGATAGAGGAAGATATATATAGAGAGATAGAGGATAGGTAGAAAGAGACTCTCCCTAAATCTATCTATCCTCCCTTTCTCTATCTCTCTATCTCTCCCTCTCCCTCCTTATCTCTATCTCTATCTCTATCTCTCCCTCCATATATCTCTCACTCCCACTCTCTATCTCTCCCTCTTTCTATCCATATATCTATATCTCCCTCTATCTCATCCTCTCCAGACATCTCTATCTATTCTCCCTCTATCTCTCTAGATATCTTTGTCCTCCATATCTCTCTCTCTATATATCTATATCTCCATATTTATATCTATCTCTCTATCTTTCCCTCCATCCCTCTCCATATCTCTTAATATCTCCCCCTCTCTATTTCTCCTTCTCCCTCTCTCACCCTCTCTCCATCTCTATCTATCTCTCCCTCTATATATACCCACATATCTCTCCTTCTCTCTCCCCCTCCATCCATCCCTCTCTATCTATTTGTAGATCCCTCCCCCTCTCTCCTTCTCTATATCTCTCTTACTCTCGCCCCTCTATCTCTCTATTTATCCCTCTCTATCTCTATATTCCCTTGCTCCTCTTCCCATCTCTATCTCTCTATCTATTTGTCTCTCCATCTCTCTATCTATTAGATTTTTATTCCAATATTGGCTATACTACTAGTGTATGTCTAACATCCTTAAATACCAAACTATCTTGTTTCTTGACCATATTAATACATTAAAACTCTTTTTTATTGGTGCTCAATTGTATTTCATCATAAAAATTAATGTAGGTTTAAAATATAGGGGAGAGTAGATTTCCTCCCAAAGGGTGAAAATACAATGTACACTTCACCAATACCCATGGAGATAAAATTGAAGAAGTGCACAAAGCTAGAGTAGGATAAGAAAATAGTTAAAGCATTTGAAGTTAAAACAAAGGCATTAGAAGGTAAGGACACCATAGTTGTAGAGAAAGCCATTGAAGATGAAGATACATAGGTAGAAGCAAGTAAAAACAACTCGTAGAGGTTAAAACAAAATTGACTAAAGGAAGAATAGATTTGGAAGTAGGGAAAAGCCAGATGGTAACTAAGACATCCACCAAGAATGCATTATCAAAGAAAGTGGAAGACATGGAGTTATAATTGAGCCATGAAAATGACAAAACTAGTGCTAAGACTATTAAAATAGGATCACTCAAGCAAAAGACATGTAGCCAAGATTATGAGCTAGCCAAGCCAAATAATCAAGTGGACACCTAGGCCTAGACACTCAAGGGCCTATGATAAAAAGAGGCTGACCTAAAGAATATACTAGAAGAATCAAAAGAGGAGGTCAAGAGGTCAAAGGCACAAATTAAATATCTCAAATAGTTAGTGGATTCCCTTGACCACATAGAGGTCTTGTGAAGATCATAATGCAAGGACAAAGTGGAGGCACATCATCTAATCCTTGTGAAGATTACACTAAAAGGGCATAATAGAGGCCACATCATCTTTACTCAAGCCTTGTAGTTTATGGAGATGGTGTAGGCTATAATTGATATGGTGAAGAAAGATATTTATATGGTTGAGACCACCCTCTCTCCAATAATTGAATATACTTGGTCCTATGTCAAGAAGTTATATAGTTGCCTCTCAACAAAGCTATTCATGGTGCAAATTATGAGTAGAACTAACATAGCATGAAAAATTAGAGACACGTTTGTTGTGATGTTCACAACACGCCCCATTTTGCCCCTTAGCAAAACGAGGACCCCTGCTGTCGCTTTGCTTTTTGCTTCTGCTTGTGTTTGTCTGCTTTCTGGCGGTTTGGTAAAAATGAGTCAGGTGCATCATCATCATGAAGGTCAGGATGAGGTAGGTCATCATCATGAGGTCAGTTTGTCAAAGTTCATATTTTGCTTCTGTGACCTCATATTTAGAAAGAGCTTGAAATTCCATGCAGGTTTCCCTTTTACATCACTTGAAAATTCGTCCATATGTGGAAGTTATGCACAGTCAAAGTTTTGGTCAAACCTGATAATCGCAAGTGATCATCATAATTTTATATCCTCAGTCATGTTGTCAAGGTCATCATGATCTTGATCTATCACCTGATAAAATCATGCAGTCGAAATATCTGGACGTCAATCTTAGGTGATAGTGTGTTTTACCCGTCAAATGACCTTATGCGCATCATGAGCATCATGTTTTGAGTGTAACCCGATATTTCATAACAACGAGCATCATGATATTTTAACATCACCTGATATTATAATATCATGCTGATATTATAATATCACCCTGCTTAGAAAATCCACCATCTGCATATTTGCATGCGCATGTCAAAATCCTGATGATCATCATCATCCTGATCTTTCAAGGGAGGGTCATATTTACTGATATTCGCCAATATGATGATGACATTATCATATCCTCCTGATCTCCTTTTGCATGATCATGATGATCACCCTATCTTTTAAGGGAGGGTGATATTCCATTCCTCAACAGCATGATCATATTTTAGATATCACCCTAGCGCTAACCTGATGATGACCTCAACTCATCCTCATGCTCCGAAGGCGGAATATGATGATTACGTCATCATGATATTCGATGAGGAGGATCATCATATTTTTATCCTGTCATGTTGTCAAGATCATCATGATCCTGTTTGTCTACCTGATATTTCGTAATGTCCTCCTGCCGAGAAATATGACCTTTTGCAAATATCCTGATGACGTCATCGCAATCTGATAAACGAAGAAGCAAATATTAGGACGACATCATCATCACATTTCCCTTCGGCAGGATATTTTCCAAAACATGATCCAGTTCGCGAATATGATGATGACATCATATTCTAAGTTCAACAAAAGGCCCCGGATATCCTGATCTTTCGAGAGGGTTACTTTGGCTGCAAAGGGGTCATATTACATTCATCACCTGATCCTACTCCTTAGGTGACCCGATATTACATTTATCCCCTGATCTTAACTAAATATGACGATGATGTCATCATTTGCATTTTAAAAAAGCCCTGGATATGACGATGACGTCACCATCATATTCCTTTCCTCAGCAGCAGGATCATATTTCATATCCTCCTATTTTCCTTCGACATGATGATGATGATGATTGTCATTCTTTTCCCCAATATACAGAAGCGAAACATCCTGATGACATCATCTGGACCTTCGGAAGGAAGAGCATCATATTTCCAAAATATCACGCAGACGAAAGTTTTAAGTCTTGCTATCGGCAGTATGTGAAATTGTCACGCTGATGGGCGGGAATATACATAGCGGTGGAATTTTAAAGCGTTTTTTGGCGCCCGTGGCATTTTTTCGGTCAGCGATGGTTGACCCGATGGTTTTGAGCAGTCTGTATGCATTTTGAACGCGTTTTAAGAGTATTTTGGACCCGATTTCCACGATTTTGCACAGTCACCTGGATTTAAACGATTATTTTAATTTCCTGTTGTTTATGTGATAAATGAAATACTTATTGCTTGTCATGTCTTGCAGGCTTGCAGTTGAGGAAGCAGCTGGAACTTGATCACAGTGACATCATGGAGGAAGAAAATCCAATCTCAGGAGCAGGAAGATAAAGATGAAGTGCGAAGAAGTCAAGGCCATTCAAATAAAGGACAAAGTTGCAGCTGAGGGTATTACTACAACAGACAAACAAAAGTTATTGCCAAGCTGCCGGAACTTCTTAGAAGGGGCAATATTTCGCCCAGATTTGACACTGCTCAGAGATATTTTGAAGAGCTGGTTCACCTGTATTTATTGCTGTAACCAAGGGTTTGAACCAGGGGTTTGGTTAGGTTTTTTTTGCTGTAGTGAGGACAATCAGAATGTCTTTATATTGTGCCTCTCTACACTGTAATATTTGACAACAGGGGCTACAGAGGGATTTTAGTATTTTGCCAGAATTGTAGAGTCTTTCTGGGCATAATTTAGAAGTAGAAGAAGGAGGTCGCCTGCTTGTCTGCAGTAAGGTGCGCGTGGAATGTCTGGCTGCCTTACTGTATCTGTAAAGCTTGTAAGTTCTCTGTAGTATTATCAATGAAACTAAGAGTCATTCCTACATTGTAAATCATGTATGACTATTCGTTTCTAATACAATAGAATCTCGAGTTCTGCATCTATCTTCTGAGTGTTCTCCTGCTCTTCTTTGTGTTTTGAAATATTTTCTTTGAGAGCTTGCAATTTTAAATGTATGTTTGTGAAAATGCTCAGAACTTGCATTTAAGGTTTTTACTGTGGATTTGATCAAATTACTGTGGTATTTATATAGTGCATAACAGAAACAATTAGATCCTTCGGTAGATTAAATGAGGTATAGATTAGATCTTTCTAACTTTTCCCAACCCATCTAAAATATTTAGCTGAAAACGTAGAAATCTAAAGAAAATTGTCTCAAATTTGAAGAAGCATGCATAACAGAGCTATAAGTAGACAGTTTTCATAAATAGATAAAGAAGAAAGCTACAATAATTCAAGAAAGCCATCTAAAACTTGCAGCATAGTAACACTTGTATGCAAATAAACAAAATACTTGTTGAAATCTATGATCTTTTTGCATATTCTTAGTCCAGTAAGCCACTAAACAAACCTAAACTACGTAAGGCCCCTTGAACCTTACAGCTTCACATTGACCAACTGAACTTGACCAACCGAACCATTGTAGACTTGGGATTAGTTGAATCTCAAATGATTCCTTCTTATCTTTCAAGTATAGTTTCAGTTCATTATATGTGAATTTTAACTTATTGTTATGATTGCCTCAAAACAATCATCAACAGTTTTCTGGCGCTAGAAGGAGGGCCTTTCTTGAGTTAGGTTTCATTTCAAACTGGCTAACGACAGCAATAGAGTGACTAGGTCTAGATCCAGTTCAGGAGATAGATTTGTGTAACTACCTGATACAAGGCGAAGTAAAAACCCTTTAATTTGGAATCCAAAGATATCGCAAGCAGGAAGTTCATCTGGAACACCTCCTGGGTCACCTTTTAACATCCGTAGTATTGTAAGTCCTGACAGATCACTGTTCAGATCTTTAAATCTTGGTTCAGGCACTCCTGGAGGTCTCAATCCTCCTCTAAATCCTAATCCACCAATCAATCCAGGTATTC
The DNA here is from genome assembly GCA_027924645.1 of Cunninghamia lanceolata. Taxonomy (NCBI): domain Eukaryota; kingdom Viridiplantae; phylum Streptophyta; class Pinopsida; order Cupressales; family Cupressaceae; genus Cunninghamia; species Cunninghamia lanceolata. Next base: position 4,634,809 of record BSBN01000865.1, on the reverse strand, counting down.
CTGCAAGTTCAAGTCAAGCTCAAACACCTGCAATGGCTTATTTCGATGTCAATTCTCCCATACTCTTCAATGATTATCATGAGATGCCCAAAAATCCAGAAAAGATATGTCCCAAATACCAGTTGCATCAGGACCCAGAAGATCATATTAGAATATTTAAGGAAGCATGTTTTAGGGCTATGTTAGAGCACGAGGATGTTGTGTGTAGATTGTTCCCTTACACCTTTAATGAGCAGGCCTCTAGCTGGTACGTAAACTTACCCAATGGTTACATTTCTTCCTGGGCACTTATGGAAGAAGCATTTCTGTCAAGATTTAGAGGACCCATTGACCCTTGCGCTTTGTATCATAAATTGGCTGCTATAAAACGAGGTGAGGGAGAGCTAATTGATAATTTCAATGACAGATTTCAAAAGGCCTATTCTAGGTTGGTAGCCCCTTATACCATAGATGATGCTCCCTTGTTGGCTATGTACTATGCTGCCTTGGATCCTTTAACCGCCATGTTTGTCAAAAGAAAACCTGACATAGATTCAATATCCAAAGCCTATAAAGAGGCAGCCTCAGTGAACCAAGAAATGAGGCATACAACTTATAGTCCATTTGTCAATGGAGGAAATTTTGGGGTGCAGAATCAGGCACACCCATGGAGTGGAGTCCCTGTGCAGCACGCTCCACTAGTAAATCCGGTTCCTTCTTACACACCTGTGTATAATCCTACTCCAATCCAAGCTATAACTCCTTACACGGCTAGTACTTCCAATAACAGTCAAAATAATGGTCAGCCTTTCTTCCAACTTCCTAGGGATGTAACTGTGGCAAAAGCACAAGAGGATAGGGAAGAAATCAAAGAAATTACTGCACATTTGAAAAGATTAACGACCGAAGTAACACAGCTAAGAAATGAGAACCTCTATGGAAGAAGCAACCAAAACTACAATCCACATCAAAATCACAACCAAGGCCAAAATCAGAATTATAGTCTCAATCAAAATCAGCAGTACAATCAGAACCAAAACTACAATCAGCATCAAGGCCCCAGTCAAGGGCAACCAATGCAAAATAGGGGGCCGGTGATAGATAATAGGACCTGGGGCAATAATAACAAAAATCAGAATCAACCTAGGCCACCCAAGACATGGAACACTGGGCCCAATAACGGTACTCTAGCTTCTCCTTTTGAGAATACAGATAATTATGGTGCAAAAAAAATGACTAGCATACAAATGGCCAGTACAGCACCCAAAAATTGGTGCAGATTTCACAATACCAATGCCCATGCTGAGCACGACTGTCCACAGTTCCACTTGGCAATTAGTATTTTCAACGTAGATGTACAGCCTCCTACCTTTGAATTTCTCATTCCTAAGGGTAATGAGGTAGTACCCTCAGAATATGACACAGCATTAGTCTTAGAAACGTTTACCTTTGCAACTGCAGAAGAGAAAGAGGATGAATTGCTAGAGGATGAACCATACTGTTGTGAAAGTCTTTATCCTGAATCAGCCTTTGTGTTAAATGCTTTTCAGTTTCCTTTTGAATCTGAAAATGAGATATTAAATGAAACAGAAGAGGTGCAGGGCTTTCAACAAACAAATAAAAGCCACACCTACAATTTGAGGAACAACCCTAGGCCGGGAGGACCTTTCACCACTTCCACTCCTCCAAATAATATCAATACACCCCCAGATCAGAATGCTAGCAACAATCCTGCCATACTTAAAGCTAGTCAGCACACAAATAATGGAACAACAGTGCAAAAGGATCAAACAAGTAAGACAGAAGCAATAGAGACAACAAGATTAGTGAATTACTTATCAGAGGAAATAAAGAAAATTAAGGTCAGTATACCTCTAAATGAATTATTAAAGACCCCAGGGATCATAAATGCTTTTTTAAAATCCCTGGATGCATCCATAACAAACAAGGTGTCTGCTGATATAATTGTTCCTAGTAGTGATTCACCACCTAAGGAGAAAGGTAAGAAAGTTGAGCAGCCTTCCAATACAAATGTGGTAATACATGCGGATAAGAGGGATACTCAACCTTTCTTGTTAACTGTTAGGTTGTGTGGGAAGAATATACACAATTGCATGGTAGATTCTGGTGCTTCAGCCAATGTAATGCCCTTAGGAATATGTAAAACTCTTGGGCTGACTCCCACCAAATCTGCCAAGGTTGTCACGCAATTAGATAAGACCGAGGTTTGCGTGATAGGAGAACTCATGAACATTCAAGTGCAATTAGCTTCAGACCCTAGGGTAAGCCAAATCATTGACATTCAAGTAGTGGATATACCCATAAATTATGGGATGTTGCTAAGTAGAGATTGGTCCAAGACATTAAATGGATATATGGCTACTAACTTTTCACACATGTGGTTACTGTGGAGAGGCATCCCAAACCAGATCAGAATAGAGGCAGAGCCCAGAATGAAACATATGATAACAGAGTATAATCAAACTAATGAAATATTATATGCTGCTGTTGAACCAGGTGTCTATAGAATTACCAACAATGGGATGCAGATTGAAGAGATTATGATGTTAAACATTAGAAAGAAGTGTGTCAGCAATAGAACGGCACTATTCATTGAGTCTGACGAAAATTCTTCAGATGAGGAAAACAACGCAATAGACAAATTTGGTCATCCCATTAGACGAGAGGTGGAAGAGTGCGTTACACACAATCTCCCAGTCCAATGTAAGTTATATAAAAATAGGTGTAGAGTCCATGATAGGCAACATTCTGAGGAGAATTGTGAAATATGCAAAGACATCATTGAATATGAATACAAAAAGTGCATAGGGAGGGTAGAGTCACAAGAGAAAGATGAGAATCCTGATCCAACACTGAGATATGTTCAGGATAATATAGATGCCTTGATTCCAGATTTAGGAAAAGAAATAGAGGACAAGGGTAGTTATCTTTCTGAGTTGCAAACTAAAAACCCACATATGCAAGATAACCAAACGGAAAAACCCATGAATAAACAAGACAACACCCCACAGGCAATAAAAGGGACAAAGTATGCCAAGGTAAAAGATCAGAAAAGTAAAGATGGCATGTGGACGTTAAAATGTGATGGGTCCAAATCAAAACAGGGCGCAGGTGCAGGTATTGAACTCATAGATCCTCAAGGTAAATCACATTTGGCAGCATATAGATTACAATTTTCCTGCACTAACAATATTGCCGAATATGAAGCCCTAATTTTAGGACTTGTCATGGCCATCAAGAAAGGGGTAAAAACCATCAGAGTATTTTCAGACTCTGAATTAGTAGTCAGACAAGTGAGGAAACTATATGCCTGCAATTATAAGAAAATAATTAGTTACAGACATAGAGTATGGAGTTTAATGGATTCGTTTGATGCTTTTAACATAGAACACATTCCTAGAGAGCTGAACCACAGGTCAGATGCGTTAGCAGTTGCTGCTAGTACATTAGAACCATTGACACTATCAGGATTAAGATGATTTGTTGTTGATCTAGTTAATGTGCCCAGTATACCAGACAACGTTACATACTTTCAGGTATTTGGAGGGGATCAGCAAATTATTAATTTTCTAACTTGTAATGAGGCATTTGAGGCCCAAATCATTGATGAACAAGAAAGGCCTGAAGTAACATGGGACGAAGAAGATATGATCAACTTAAAGAGCAACTTCTTACCAAAAGGAGTAATTGAATTGGAACACATCTTTGACTTCGACAGGGTAATAAGACAGAAAGACTTACCCAAAACAAAAGGGGCTAGGTGTGATTTACATAACTTAGGGACTGAGCTAAATCCACAAAGTGTACTAATTGGGAAAGCTTGCTCTGAGAAAGTTAGAAAAGAGGTTCTGGACGTTCTGAAAGAATATAAACATGTCATAGCATGGACTTACGAAGACTTGAAAACATTTGATGAGTCCATCATAACTCACGTAATACCTTTAAGAAAAGAAGTCAAACCATTTAGGCAGAAACAGAGGCCTGTAAATGCCATTCTAGAGCCTTTAATCTTTGAGGAAGTTAAAAAATTACTGTCCGCTGGAATAATTTTCCCAGTCAGACATTCTGTCTGGGTAGCTAACTTGGTACCAGTGAGGAAGAAAAACGGAGACATCAGGTTGTGCGTAGACTTTAGAAATTTAAACAAGGCATCTGAAAAGGATAATTATCCTTTGCCCCCAATAGACGAAGTACTGCAAGCAGTAAATGGCGCAAAGATGATGTCTTTTTTAGATGGTTTTTCAGGTTATAATCAGGTCTTAATTGATAGAGAAGATAGACTAAAAACCACCTTCACTTGCAAATGGGGAAATTATGCGTATAGAAGAATGCCTTTTGGTCTAATCAATGCAGGTGCCACTTTTCAGAGGGCCATGGATGTTGCATTCCATGGATTATCAGGTAAATGCATTGTTGTGTATATGGATGATTTAACTGTGTATTCCAAGGATGCATCCACCCACGCTGAGGACCTCAGGAAAGTACTCAAGCGATGTGAAAGGTATGGGATTTCCCTTAATCCTAAGAAATGTATATTTGGCGTAACTGAAGGTAAATTATTAGGCCACGTCATTTCTGAAAATGGAATTTCAATTGATCTGGATAGAATAGAATCCATAAAAAATTTGCAAATACCAAACAGTAGGAAAGAATTGAAATCATTTTTTGGTAAAATTAACTTTGTTCGGAAGTTTATAACAGGTTTTGCAGAGATCGTGCAGCTGTTGAATGCCATGTTGAAGAAAGATGCACAGATGGAATGGACGTCAGTGGCCAAAGCCGCATTTGAAGATATCAAGGAGGCAATTTCTAATGCTCCTATATTGGCAAGTCCAGACTAAACAAGCCCGTTTTACATCTACTCCTTTGCATCTTCTCATTCTGTCGCGGCTGCCTTGACACAGAAAGGTGAAAATAATGGAGAGAGGCCCATAGCATTTATGAGTGCGCCTCTGAAGGATGCACAGCTGAGATATCTAGATATCGAAAGACAGGCATTCGCATTAGTAAAGGCTGTGAAAAAGTTTAGACACTACATTCTGCGCAGCCAGATTAAAGCCATAGTACCAGACGCAACAATAAAAATGTTGCTGATGCAAAACGAGCCTGGAGAAAAAAGAGCCAAATGGATCACCACACTGCAAGAATTCAACATGGAGATCATTCCCGCAAAGCTGGTCAGAGGGTAGGCGTTGGTGCAGACAATAGCAAACATGGATCCAAATCTGATAAAACAACAATATGTATTGAATTCCCAGGATGCATCAGGCTGGTACGATGATTTAAGCACCTTCCTGATAGCTGGAAAGTACCCAAGCAAGATGAAGGCTTCTCAGAGGAGAGCTTTGAAGATTAAGGCACAAAATTATATGGTGCAAGGAGGTCTTCTATTCAGGAAGAACCATGATGGAATTTATCTGAGATGCATAAACAGAACTGAAGCTGATAGAGTGTTGACAGAACTACATGACAAATACGGAACCGGCCATGGTTCCCATTTAGCTACAACACACAAAATACTGAGGGCGGGCTATTACTGGCCCACTATGTTCAAAGATACTAAGAGTCACATCAGAAATTGCCACACCTGTCAGACTGCAGCAGACAAAGGAAAAAATCCAGCCAATCCACTGCAACCTGTGATCGAGTCCAGACCGTTTGCACAGTGGGGCTTGGATTTTATCGGAGTCATCAATCCCCCATCTTCTGTAGGACACAAATTTATATTGACAGTAACAGACTATTGTACAAGGTGGACTGAGGCCACCTGCTGCAAATTTTCCACAACTGAGGTGGTTATCAAGTTCCTTGAAGAAAACATTATCACCAGGTTTGGAATGCCCTATTCATTGGTATGTGATAACGGCCCTGCTTTCTCTTCTTTAAAATTTTCTAAATGGGCATTTGAATATGGGATTATTCTAAGGTTTTCTTCAAATTATTACCCTCAAGGTAATGGACTGGCTGAATCAACAAACAAAATTTTATTAGACATAATCAAGAGGTTAATTGCCAAAAGTCCTAGAGAGTGGAATACCCTGTTAAGATATGCATTATGGGTAGACAGGACCAAGTTTAAAATAGCTTTAGGAAGCACACCTTATCACTTAGTTTATGGGACTGATCCCATACTTCCAGTTAATCTGAGAATACCAACCTGGAAGTTTGCTAATGAATATTTAGGCTTTGATAACTATAGGGAAGCCAGAATAGTGCAAATGTTACAACTAGAGGAGAAAAGAGGTCAAGCCCTCGAGAAGTTTGCCAAACACCAAGTGGTTGTTAAGAGGTGGTTTGACAAAAGGGCAAGAGTCAAAACATTTAGAATATCAGACTTAGTGTTGTGCTGGGACAAAGCACATGAAAAGAAAGGAAGCCATGGAAAATTCGATAAATTATGGCTAGGTCCATTACAAGTCTCAGAAATAATAGGAGATAACACCTTTAGACTTAAGACCTTGACTGGAGAAGATATGCCATTACCAGTTAATGGCCAGCATTTGAAACACTACTTCCAGGCTTGAGGTAAAAGGGGGGCAGTCCTTTTTTCTTAATGTAAAATGCTGTGGGTAATGTACAGTTCTTCTTTTGCTGTTTTCTTTTGGGTTGGCTATTTGTATAGTTTGTCTTCTGTTTGTTTTTTTGCTTTTGTTTCTTTCTGTTTGTACAGTTTTTTCTTTTGTTGTGTTGTTTGTACAGCTTGTTTGTTTGGTTTGTTTGTTGTCTCCTCAGCAGGGATCTTTATTTTACTTTAGGGTATTAAGGAGCAAAACTAGCAACCATTCAAAACAGTATAAAATTTAGGGTATTCAAGTTAATCATTTACAATTTACACATAACTTGTTACTGTCATAAATGTAGAGAGTTGTTCATCTTCTGAAGTTTTGTATTCAATAAATGTGATTGAGAATTCGAAGCGGGTTTCTCACGATGACACACCTAAAATCCTTGGGTTTGTTGAACTTACCAGTGTAGATATTAGGTGAAAAATCAGAGGTTACCCTTGCTACCATTACAATTCTCAGCTTAATTTCAGCAAGTGTCCACTCCTTGCATCATGAAGTTACAAATTGTTATATCTTATGAAATCTTTCAAAATTAGAAAACAAAAAAATAATAAATAAATAAAGTGGATTATATTGAAAATCCAGATTAAGCCATCTAAGTAACTCTACCGGGGCTATAAACGCTCGCTGGCAGTGGGGCTCTACTTAGGAGAATTGTAACGATAACCTTGCCGGGGCTATGGACGCTCGCTGGCAGCAAGGCTCTATCCGGTCGGCTATGAGGGAATATCCTCACCTACGTAGGCTAATGTTAGTCACTAGTTTGTTCAACCGATCTTCAAGATGAGGATAATTAATCACGTGCACACAACTAAACTGGAAATGGAAATTCATGCATCTTTATTGAATACCTTAAGTCTCAAGCTGAATAGTAATTTGCAGGAAGGATAGTCGGAAGTTATGGGTTCATTTCATCTAGTTTTCTTGAACACTTTGAATTTAATTGTTTTGTTTTGGTTGCTAGTTGTTGTGATGTTCACAACACGCCCCATTTTGCCCCTTAGCAAAACGAGGACCCCTGCTGTCGCTTTGCTTTTTGCTTCTGCTTGTGTTTGTCTGCTTTCTGGCGGTTTGGTAAAAATGAGTCAGGTGCATCATCATCATGAAGGTCAGGATGAGGTAGGTCATCATCATGAGGTCAGTTTGTCAAAGTTCATATTTTTCTTCTGTGACCTCATATTTAGAAAGAGCTTGAAATTCCATGCAGGTTTCCCTTTTACATCACTTGAAAATTCGTCCATATGTGGAAGTTATGCACAGTCAAAGTTTTGGTCAAACCTGATAATCGCAAGTGATCATCATAATTTTATATCCTCAGTCATGTTGTCAAGGTCATCATGATCTTGATCTATCACCTGATAAAATCATGCAGTCGAAATATCCGGACGTCAATCTTAGGTGATAGTGTGTTTTACCCGTCAAATGACCTTATGCGCATCATGAGCATCATGTTTTGAGTGTAACCTGATATTTCATAACAACGAGCATCATGATATTTTAACATCACCTGATATTATAATATCATGCTGATATTATAATATCACCCTGCTTAGAAAATCCACCATCTGCATATTTGCATGCGCATGTCAAAATCCTGATGATCATCATCATCCTGATCTTTCAAGGGAGGGTCATATTTACTGATATTCGCCAATATGATGATGACGTTATCATATCCTCCTGATCTCCTTTTGCATGATCATGATGATCACCCTATCTTTTAAGGGAGGGTGATATTCCATTCCTCAACAGCATGATCATATTTTAGATATCACCCTAGCGCTAACCTGATGATGACCTCAACTCATCCTCATGCTCTGAAGGCGGAATATGATGATTACGTCATCATGATATTTGATGAGGAGGATCATCATATTTTTATCCTGTCATGTTGTCAAGATCATCATGATCCTGTTTGTCTACCCGATATTTCGTAATGTCCTCCTGCCGAGAAATATGACCTTTTGCAAATATCCTGATGACGTCATCCCGATCTGATAAACGAAGAAGCAAATATTAGGACGACATCATCATCACATTTCCCTTCGGCAGGATATTTTCCAAAACATGATCCGGTTCGCGAATATGATGATGACGTCATATTCTAAGTTCAACAAAAGGCCCCGGATATCCTGATGATCATCATCATCCTGATCTTTCGAGAGGGTTACTTTGGCCGCAAAGGGGTCATATTACATTCATCACCTGATCCTGCTCCTTAGGTGACCCGATATTACATTTATCCCCTGATCTTAACTAAATATGATGATGACATCATCATTTGCATTTTAAAAAAGGCCCCGGATATGACGATGACGTCACCATCATATTCCTTTCCTCAGCAGCAGGATCATATTTCATATCCTCCTATTTTCCTTCGACATGATGATGATGATGATTGTCATTCTTTTCCCCAATATACAGAAGTGAAACATCCTGATGACGTCATCTGGACCTTCGGAAGGAAGAGCATCATATTTCCAAAATATCATGCAGACGAAAGTTTTAAGTCTTGCTATCGGCAGTATGTGAAATTGTCACGCCAATGGGCGGGAATATACATAGCGGTGGAATTTTAAAGCGTTTTTTGGCGCCCGTGGCATTTTTTCGGTCAGCGATGGTTGACCCGATGGGTTTTGAGCAGTCTGTATGCATTTTGAACGCGTTTTAAGAGTATTTTGGACCTGATTTCCACGATTTTGCACAGTCACCTGGATTTAAACGATTATTTTAATTTTCTGCTGTTTATGTGATAAATGAAATACTTATTGCTTGTCATGTCTTGCAGGCTTGCAGTTGAGGAAGCAGCTGGAACTTGATCACAGTGACATCATGGAGGAAGAAAATCCAATCTCAGGAGCAGGAAGATAAAGATGAAGTGCGAAGAAGTCAAGGCCATTCAAATAAAGGACAAAGTTGCAGCTGAGGGTATTACTACAACAGACAAACAAAAGTTATTGCCAAGCTGCCGGAACTTCTTAGAAGGGGCAATATTTCGCCCAGATTTGACACTGCTCAGAGATATTTTGAAGAGCTGGTTCACCTGTATTTATTGCTGTAACCAAGGGTTTGAACCAGGGGTTTGGTTAGGTTTTTTTTGCTGTAGTGAGGACAATCAGAATGTCTTTATATTGTGCCTCTCTACACTGTAATATTTGACAACAGGGGCTACAGAGGGATTTTAGTATTTTGCTAGAATTGTAGAGTCTTTCTGGGCATAGTTTAGAAGTAGAAGAAGGAGGTCGCCTGCTTGTCTGCAGTAAGGTGCGCGTGGAATGTCTGGCTGCCTTACTGTATCTGTAAAGCTTGTAAGTTCTCTGTAGTATGATCAATGAAACTAAGAGTCATTCCTACATTGTAAATCATGTATGACTATTCGTTTCTAATACAATAGAATCTGGAGTTCTGCATCTATCTTCTGAGTGTTCTCCTGCTCTTCTTTGTGTTTTGAAATATTTTCTTTGAGAGCTTGCAATTTTAAATGTATGTTTGTGAAAATGCTCAGAACTTGCATTTAAGGTTTTTACTGTGGATTTGATCAAATTACTGTGGTATTTATATAGTGCATAACAGAAACAATTAGATCCTTCGGTAGATTAAATGAGGTATAGATTAGATCTTTCTAACTTTTCCCAACCCATCTGAAATATTTAGCTGAAAACGTAGAAATCTAAAGAAAATTGTCTCAAATTTGAAGAAGCATGCATAACAGAGCTATAAGTAGACAGTTTTCATAAATAGATAAAGAAGAAAGCTGCAATAATTCAAGAAAGCCATCTAAAACTTGCAGCATAGTAACACTTGTATGCAAATAAACAAAATACTTGTTGAAATCTATGATCTTTTTGCATATTCTTAGTCCAGTAAGCCACCAAACAAACCTAAACTACGTAAGGCCCCTTGAACATTACAGCTTCACATTGACCAACTAAACTTGACCAACCGAACCATTGTAGACTTGGGATTAGTTGAACCTCAAATGATTCCTTCTTATCTTTCAAGTATAGTTTCAGTTCATTATATGTGAATTTTAACTTATTGTTATGATTGCATCAAAACAATCATCAACAACGTTATAAATGCATAAGGCCAATGTGGAATGTAAAGCACACTTATATTTCATTGGACAAACAATACAAGGTTTGTAGACCTATATTAATCGGTTGGTCTAGTAGGTATGAGAATCAAAAGTGCTCCCACATGACAAATTTATAGAGCTAGTGAATGAGAAGAACCAAGAAGAAACTATATTCAACATGCGGTCCTTAGCTCCTTCTATCAAAGAGGTTCAATTAACTCTTAAGACATTGACAAATATAGAGGCCCTTGTACAAACATCTATGGCTCATGCACAGGAGGTATCCTATGAATGCACCATTGACCTAGACTGTCACTTTAGACTCTTATAGAAGATCAATTTGCCCTTGGACAAAGAGTGGGAGAAGCTTCTGACTTCTCTAAAAAAATATGTAAGTGGTAGGATCTTCACTGATTTTCAAGATAGGTGGATGTATAAAGTGGTAATTGTGTTTTTGGGTTTTTTATTTCTATAAAGAAATAATGCACTCATCTCATGGCTTGGTAGTGACCAAGCCTAGTTTTGTTAACTACCAAGACATAAAATGAGTGCATTATATCTTGTTTTGACCAAAAAGTGGTTTTGGCCACTTTTTGGTCACCAATCTTTTTGCACACACTCGGTTGTTGTTCCATTCTGGGAGATAAATCATAGCCATGTAGTTTTGGGGAAATAAGTCCTGGAATTAATAATCGACCATTTTCTTTGTTCAAATCAAGGGGTATATCATCTTATTGTCAGTACTATTATTATACGATATCATTAGGTTGTGGGACCACAATCACATGCTATTTCTTTATATATTATTTTGGCAAATTTTATACTCTAGGAGATATATCTGATTCACAATCTTTTTGGGATAAAAATTATGGGATTCACCAATAATAATAAATAAGATTTAAGATAACTATAGAGAATTAAAAAAAAGAGAGGACTACATATATAACCCATAAAATATCAAATGAAAAGAGAGGATTACATAAATAGCTATGATGCCCTAACACGAACCTTGGATAAAGAGAAATCTAAAATAGAAAACCTTATAACATAGCCATACACAGAGACAACCAATAAAGAAAGTAAAAGATGCTAAAATTAGAAAAATAATCTTAGAAAATAGAGATAAAACATAAATCACCATCTTCATCTATAGTCACAAGAGCTCTCATCTTCTATAGCTTGAAGGGCCAAATAGACCCCATGGATGCATCCCAACTCTCCTAACAAATGCCACCTAAATGATGCAAAGCAGGGGTGGATGATCTCAGATCAACTTAAAACTGATTCAACAAACCAAACTTTACAAACTTAGAACCCTAACTCAGAGGGTTTTTCTCATAATCTTCCTTTTCCCCTAGTAGTACTTGAAACAGGGTTTTTCCACCATAACTTTCCAAGAAGATATTTAAACAAAAACAAAAGGGTAGTTTCAGACACCTTTTATGCCCTTTGACAACATATCCAATTTTTAGGTGGGAATGTTTTGGAACACATAGGTCAAATCTTGACTGTCATACTCTTGACTAGGCTTAAGGTGGTGCAACAAATAGGGTTTTTCAACCATAATTTTTAAACCAGAACTAATCTCCAAGAACAAAAACTTGATTCAAATACCTATTTGGCCCTTATTTAACATATCTCAAAATCAGGGTAGGTTATTTTGTATGGAAAGCCTCAAATTTGGACTATTTTCCCTCAAATTAGGCCTACTAGGGTTTCAGACCTATTTTAGTAAAATAGACATAACTTGCTCAAAACACAATGAAATTGAATGAAACAAAAATAAGTAGAAATTAGATTCAATTATCTTTCCAACCATACCACATGTAGGTCATAAAAATGTCGTACTGATCTATACCAAGCTCTGAAATAGCAATTTAATGTTCAGAAAATGTAGAAAACAAAGCTTCTTTATTAATTTTTGTGTAAAACTTCAACCCCCAACCTTGGCTCAACTTTCCAAGGCTTATTCAAACTATTTATAACCCAAAACAAGTGTTGCTAACTTCCTTTTCAGTTTTCCAACCATTCAACTTCTCATTTTCAACCTATGACTCTTCACATTCCTTGGTTTTGCATTTTTGCAATAAAGACAATATTTGCAAAATTTAACAATTAGGTCACACAAACTACCTAGCAACCTAACAAGGACTCAAACACATATGACACATGGTCAAAATGACCTTAATACATCAAAGACACAAAACAAAATTCAAAATTGACAAAATTGTTTCATATAGGCATGAAATCAACTAGGTGTTCCTGCACCACTAAAGAAAAAAAGAAGTGACATAAACAATAGACTTGGCTCTTCACACTAAATAGGTACACAAATCCCTGTCATGTTTAATCAATGCCCTATCAATGATTTCTAGAAAACCTCTAGTAATTTCCTCCTTGCTACCTTAAGAATGCAACTAGCAACATTCAAATTATCTAATGCTAATAAAGGGAATATCTTAGCCCTATGCCACTATCCTGCATCATAGTCATAATCCTTTAAAGCTAAAATATGCTTATCCTCAAGTATAAGAGATTCTTGAATCATAGTCCTAGCAACCATCTTGACTAGACCTCGGTCATTGCGTAGATCCATTAAATTTGATAGAAATGCAGACACAATATTATTGAATAATTTTTTTAGGAAATTCCAAGATAATATCAAGACCAATAATATTTTGGGTAGCATCCTCAATTAGAGGGGAGTCAATCAAAAATACCTTCTATAGTTTTTTAGCCTGTATCTAGTTACATCAATTATTCTTTCCTTATAGGGCATGAGAGAAACATAATGATTGATCAACTAACTCATCTTGATCATGAAAAAGAAATAACAACCAAAGTAAAAGGAAGATGCCAATAAAAGTACTTAAACTACATTTTTTAAAATATTTATTGCAACAAAATGAAAGATATTATTAACATTGATCTTCTAATTGTCAAATCATGCATGTGTGAAATAATTTATTGCAAAAAAATGAAAGATATTAATGTAGACACACAAAATTGACCCTTCGTATCATTTGTTCATTTGTCACATTATTTACCACTGCACTTGTCAATTTTGTCTAGCACATTTGTATCAATTAATCCATTTTCTTCTAAATCATCTATTTCTATAATTAATTAAATAAATTATATCTTATTTTTAATTAATTCCATCCATTATCATTATTTCTTCTATTTTCTATCTATAATTAAATAATCTTTAATTATTTAATTATCCTACTATTCTTCTTAAATTAAATAAATTTTCTAATTTATTTAATTTCACTCTCTAAATAAATAAAATTAATATTTTATTTATTTGTCTTCTCATCATCCATATAAATTAAATAAATTTATTTATTTAATATATGCTCATCCTCCAATCTTCTAAATTTAGCTTTTTCCTCTATCATATCTTATCATTTCCCTCTCTTATCACATTCTTCTATGTGTACAAGATAGGTCCTATCCTAAATCAAATACAAAAATGATTTAATTGGTTCTAAAATTAGTCATCCACATCATCTAAGTCTTAAAATAGAAAAGAATCCTATTTTAAGAAAATCAATCCTATCATTATCAACAAACCAACTACAATCATTTAATAAAAGCTATCCCTATGGACACATGTCTTGTACACATTCATCAATGCCTCTTGATTAATCTCAACCATTCATATATCCACCTTTTCTCCACCATTGATCAATCTTAGTTGGGAGATATATATACACCCTCTCACCTCATTTCATAGGATCCCACACAATCTTCATAGCATCTATATTATCATCTTATGCATATTGAATCCATTGAGTATCCATCAAGCACTTTGAGCATATTATCATCTTGTTGGAATTAGGTCAGACAACTGAGAGGGGGGGGTGAATTAGTTGTCCACAACTTTAATCTTTTTTGCTTTTAATCTTCTTTCACAAATTACAAATAGATTAATGATGTAAACATTAAAGCATGAATTAACAACACATGAGCAGAAACAAAATGAACACACAACACCAGAATTTTTACGTGGAAACCCGGTTAAAGGAAAACCACGGTGGGGGTTAACCCACAAGATTCGTACCTTGTTAAAAGTACTTAAAAAAAATGGGAAGGCACTTGCCTTCGGATGCACTGCCCAGAGCTCAATGCCTACAGGAGGCTTACTGCTTACAAGATTTTATGTTTAATACAGAAAGAACGAATTGAGAAATAGCATCTTCTTCATGCTTGGTTCAGCCCATTGAAATGCATAACTCCTCTACTGTGCTCCCACTCTCTGCCCTATTCTACCACATCTTCTCTCACCTCATTCATTTTGACAGCCTTACTTCACTTATTTATAGACATCAACTTTGGAATGATCATCAAAGTCGGCTTTACAAACATCTTATTACAATTGTTCTTCAAGGTCGTCCAAGACTGGGAAGAACAATAATACCAAGGAAGAAATCTTCATCAATGAGCTCAATATTCAATGCGGACCTCCAACATAGTAGGCACACGATCCAGAGACCTCCACAAGCACATTAAATTCAACAATAACATCCGCACTAGTCCAAATCATCAGAATCACTTACATCTTCATCTGGTACCTCAAGAACACTATCTGCCATGACTGTCACACTAGAAAGATTGCTTGCGGACCTCCAAACCATGAACCATTTGAATTGAGAATACACACCGACTTCCTAAACATTCCTCTAGATCCATAGATCATAATTTTTCATTGCAGAGCAATCTAGACCAATTTCATGTCACTCTGTCTCTTCTAAACATTGCAAAACCTGGTTCTACTCAGATGGCCATAGCTTCTTCAAATCTTCATGTGGACCTCTCAAATCTTAACTAGAGCTACTTTAGACAATCCTCTACACAAGCATATGGTCTGCGTACTTTGATCTTCATTCCTTTAGAAATGCAGAGCAATCTACTTCACTGATCTGCACTGTTTCCTTTGTTTCTGACAAAGGGATATGTTGACATCAATGACAACACATCATAGGCACATATTTGAAACATTCTCCCCCTTTGTCATTGATGGCAACATATGATGTGAAAAACTGATTCAACCATCAAGACAAGGATTTCTTCCCCTTTCTCTTATCACTTTTGCAACCACTTTCTTCATTGCTCCCCCTTTCATCAGCAACTAGTTTTTCACATGACTTCTCTCCCTCTTTGACATCAATGGCAAAGGGCACATATTTTCAATCTTTTCTTCCCCTTTTTGTTTCAGACTAATCTCTAAAATTTGCATATTGACTACTCTTTCTGAGTAGTATCTCCTTTACATCAATCTAGATCACAAGATATGACTGTGAATTCCACCAGACTGATGCACACTAGTGCATCTTAGTTCTGAATAGGAGGGGTAATAACCCCTTGCTTCCCTCCGAGATACTCAAAAGTATCCTTAAGTAGAGGCTTGGTGAATATATCCGCAATTTGATCTTTTAAAGAAACAAACTCTAATCTGACTTCATTCTTACTTACCTTCTCTCTCACTTAAGCATTTATCATTTGGTTTTTGCCTCTCCCTCCCTAGGTACACACTCTCTATCTGACAACAGTGTTTGGAAGGCTTGAATGTCTCTCCAGGGCTTGACTGAGGCAAGCCTCTAAACACCACAACCCCCTCACAAATTTTTCATGATTGCAGGTTATAGGTTGGAGTTGCAGACAAAGTGAAGTTGCAGGAGGGTACAACAGAGTGTCAAAATTGTAGATCAGTGAAAGAAATAGTTACCTAGACTTGGGTGCCCACTCATTAGTCCCCAAAGTTTCACAATGGGAAAATCTCTAATACAACAGATACATGTTGCACACCTTGTTTCTGGATCTTGACAAAAAGCAGGGCCTTGGACTTGGGCGCTCGCTCTTTAGTCCCTGACTTTTTTGCCTTCAGACCCCAAAAATAGGTGCACAGTTATTTGATATTTTACATCTTTCTGCAGAAGCTTTTTTCGTAATTCATCCGTTTACTGTCGTATTTACATAATTAGTGTTTTAAGGTACAATTGAGCATAAGAGAAGGAAATTGTCAATCTAATCATAAAAATCCAAGTTTCTGTACATTTCAGTAGTGACCTAGGGTATGATAGTACATTGCAACTCAACCCTAGGTCCTTGAATGTAAGGGTGAAAGGAGGATATACACCAAAACTACCAAAAACTCAACTATCCTAATTTTACCCTTTACATTTTGGTGAACCCATGTTATTGGACTTAATTGTACCTTGTTGAGAGTTTCATTTCAGATTTACAGTGATTTCATTCATTCATAGTATCATTCATCTTATTGCATTGAAAAACTTACAAAAAAATGAAAAATTAGAAAAATTGGAAAAAAAAATGCATGCTAGGGTTTTGCATGTGGCATCAATTAATTTGAATTTCATCAAATTTATAATTTTTGAATTAGATCTAATTCAAATTACATAAAATTACAAAAAATCATTAATTTGCATTGCATTTTCATCATAAAATTTCTAGGGTTTTGTTGCAAATTGTGAATTTTGCATATAACCTAGTAATTCCAAAATCTAGGGTTTATAGGTAAAATCTTGTTTCAGATTTTTCTTCTAATTTTAGAGACTCATTCAAATTTTCATTTAGCTGTAGTATTGCATTTTAGAACAAATTTGCATTTAGATTTTAAAAATTTGGATTTTTGCATAGAAAAAGTCAACAAAAAAAACTAACATTTTCATTGATTTTTCATTCGAATTAAACTTGCATTTTGCATGTTAGGGTTTGGAAATCATTTTTAGATTTGAGTGTATTTAATTTTCATCATAAATTAGATTTTAAAACTTTCATATAGCATTTTGTGTCAAGATCTCAAACCTAGGGCTTCAAAACATTGATTTTCACTAGATTTGGCCTTATTGACTCTCTAAATTTGCACCATAGGCGTGTTGTGAAGAATATTTTTTCATTAATTAGTTGTTATCAGGGTAGTAATTTTCTTCCCCTCTTAAAAATATTCACAACACCTTTTTATCGGGCTCTTGTATTGAAAATTTGGTGAAAAACTACACATTTTTTTTTCCATTTTTGGCCCTAGGGTTTGGCCTAGTTTGCACTCCAAGTGTGTTGTAATAAATTTTATGGATTGAGGTGACTGATATAATTTATATTGTTTTCTTCACCTCCTAAAATTATTTACAACACCACTTTTTCTAGGTCTTGGAGTTGAAAAACCATGAAAAATTGCCTATTTTTGCTATATTTTCACTAGGGTTTGACCTTGAATGGCACTATAAGTGTGTTGTGACAGATATTTTGACACTAAGTGGCTTTTATTACTGATATGATTTGTTTTCCATCATCATTCTTCCTCACAACACCCTTTGTCATGCTCTTTTGCATTGAGATTTGGTGAAAAAACTGCATATTTTAGTGCATTTTCACTATATTTTGACTTGTCATCATCTTAGATTTGCATCAAGAATGTGTTGTGAAGGATCTTATTTCTGTATTGGACTGATATTAGACATATAATTGTCTTCCCTTGATCAATTTACTTACAACACCTTTTCTTTCATATATTTGCATTGAAAAAGTACAAAAAATCAAGCATTTAGGTCATTGTTGCATATAACTTTGCATTTGTCTTTTACAAGCTTGCAAAATCTGATTTGGTACTCATGGCTTCATCCTCTCAATGCACATTGTAATATTTACATGCATATATCACAAAATTTGAAAATCTCTACAAATTTCTTAGCATGCATCCTCATGCCATTACCTATATACAAGCTATGTACAACAAGGATATATTTGTGTCCTCTTCCTTTGAAATCCTTGACTATGTATCTGATCTTAACATCTTCATATCTCTCATCAATACATACCCTTGGGTAGTAGAAGAATTGATACAACACACTTTGAAGGAAGAGCATGACACTTCTCTTAATAGTTTGGAATTGATAGCTAAAACATATGGAGGTGATATTGACAAAGACTATGAGAGCAATGATGAATTCACAAGCCACCCTACTTCTCCTACATCTGAGCATTCAGATAACTCAAATGAGAAGACTAGGGATAGCTCTAGTAATTCGAATAATCCTCCCAACCAAAATGAAGCATTAATGGAGGACATCATGACAACACAAGATTATTTTGATTATCCTGACCTATTCGAAATGATTGATGTGGATAAGGAACAATTTCATAACCCACCTAGTCTACTAAGAGATGATATTCATGTTAAGGTCTGCCCTTCCTTATCCCCTCAGGGATCGAGAGGTGATCAAAATACATTAGACAGACAAATGGAACAACCTATACCTCTTTCTAGCATTTGAATTTGGGAAGATGACAACCTCCTTGATATTTACTTGATGATGAGACTTAACATGAAGACCCTACAGGTAAGTATCTCTAACCCTTTATCTCTCTCATGATGTGCTTCCCCCGTAATGTGTTATGTGTTGTTTAGGCCTCCTAGGATGACCCTTGATTCTCTTGTAAGGTTTGGGATACCAGGAGACCGCCTCTGTTGTGACCTTCTATTTGCATCATCATTCTTCTATATTGCCTCTCTTTGATTTCATTGTTGTGTGTTGTCTGTGGTAGACATAGCATTGCGGTTGGTGACCTGGGGGCACCCTCCTATGTGACTTTCCCTAAGACACTTGTTTCTCCTCTCTCTTTTATTGTTTCCCTTCCTCTAATGTTTCTATCTAGCGGGTAGATGATGAAAAACATTTATATTGATGTGGACCTAGTGTCCCTTTCATGAGAAATAAAAAATTGGACTTAGTTCCTAGTATGGGGTTGTATATCTTATCCGACGCTTGTCTAGTGGAAGCACTCGTGCTTTCCACGTAGTGATTTTGATGGTTTTCTATCTTATTTACAAATCATAACAACACTGTTGCTCTGTGCACTTTGTCTATCTTGAATCTTGCATACCTTAGATTTCATATGCATTGATGTTAATTTTATGTGGACACTAACATGTTTCTTGTAGGGATGTGTTTGTGGGAACATTTGGTGATCATAAAGTACATGTCACCTCCGGGGGGCATGGGCTTGTGAAGGTCTGTATTCTCTTGTGTGTTTTCTTCCTACCTTAACGTGCTTGATATTGATACCTGATATCAACCACCTTAAGGTGGGGGCATATATAAGGTAAGCTGTCTGTTGTAGATGTTAGCAATGTGTTTGTACGTAGGTGCAGTTTAAAGACCTGCACGATGAGTGTATCTTGCATCTTGAGTTTGTTTGCAATCAATCAATCAATCATGTAAGCCCTCTGCGGAGGTGGGATATTATGCACATCCTTTTTTATCTTAAGCCCTTTGCAAAGGCGAGGATGGTGTATTTCTCAGAGTAGATTGCACATCCTGTCATTTTCAAAAGTCCTCTACAGAGGTAAAGAATAGTTCTGTGACTAACTCAACCCTTAAGCGTGTCTTCAACGATTGTTGTGGCGAAGCCCAATCATTGGCGTGTGCTTGTAATGTGCCTGAGATGGTGTTGGACCTAGAAATAAGAACACTCCATCGCTTGTCCGCCATGTTTTCTTCATGTCTTCAAAGTGGGTGTGTTTGATGTGTTTGCTTTGTTTGGCATGTTTGTTGCCCCATATGTAGTCTAAAGACCTATGTGATGAGTGCATCCTACATTTTGGGAGGTTTTGTGTGTCTTGCATGTGTGTTGCCCCATATACAGTTTAAAGACCTATGCGATGAGTGCATCCTGTGTTATGGGAGGTTTGTTTACTTTCCAATACTTGCATCTGCATTTCATATATATGAGAAGAAGAAAAGAAAAGAATCATGACTGTCTTCTATGCATTAATGTGTCTTCTATGCATTTGTTGTCTTCTCCATGTTCTGCGTGACTGTAATTGTCTCCTTCATGTTTTGCGTGTCTGTCATTGTCTTCAATGTGTCTAGTGTGTCTTCTCCGTGCTTGGTGTGTTTTATGTGTTCGTTGACCATACTTAATGCATGTATTAGCCTTGCGTTTATACATACATTAAAGTGGGGGCTAAATGTAACGTCAAAAAATGTCCCCTTGGGGGCTTTTCCCTCAAAAGGTTTAGCTCTCGGGTCTTTAGTGTGCATTTAGGACATCTTGCATCATAATTCAACATCTCGATGGAATGAACCCTGGGTATCATGATAAATGGGGCCTAGGGGGGTCCTTTAACCTAACCCTATCCAAAAGAGGGGGGGAGGACTTGGGTGCCCGTGCCCTAGTCCTACCTTATTTTGGGTCAGGTCCAAATTTCTAGTGTCAGTTTATGACCGTTATTTGGTCCCTAGGCTGACACGGTAAGTTTGAATTTATGAAATCTTGGCGGGAGTATTTGTAGTTCCATATAAAAGCATGTTTAGGCATTCATTTGTAAACTAGATGGTTACTAGCAAGCTATTGTGTTCTAAAGGTGATTCAAGGCTTTCATTATGTTGCAAGAGCAGATTTGTGTTGTATATGTGTTTGTGTTTGTAGATTTGAGCAATCATCTCCTCATGGCATGAAGATCTTCTTCCTCCCATGAGATCTTCACTACAAGGTGACATTCATTTGTGTTTGTAAGCATTTATCATTTGGTTTTTGCTTCTGCCTCCCTAGGAAAACACTCTCTATCTGACAACGGTGTTTGAAAGGCTTGAATGTCTCTCTGAGGCTTGACTAAGGTAAGCCTCTAAACACCACAACCCCTCCCAAAGTTTTAATGATTGCAGGTTACAAGTTGGAGTTGCAAACAAAGTGAAGTTACAGGAGGGTACAACAAAGTGTCAGAATTGTAGATCAGTGAAAGAAACAACTACCTAGACTTGGGCACCCACTCATTAGTCCTCAAAGTTTCGCAACGGGAAAATCTCTGATACAGCAGATACAAGTTGCACACCTTATTTCCAGATCTTGACAAAAAGCAAGGCCTTGGACTTGGGCGCCCACTCTTTAGTCCTTGACTTTTCCACCTTTCGACCCTAAAAACAGTTGCATAGTTATTTGATATTTTACATCTTTATACAGAAGCATTTTCCATAATTCATCTATTTACTGTCATATTTGCATAATTAGGGTTTTTAGGTATAATTGAGCATAAGAGAAGGAAATTGTCAATCTAATCATAAAAATCCAAGTTTCCCTACATCTCAATAGTGACCTAGGGTATGATAGTACATTGCAACTTGACCCTAGGTCCTTGAATGTAAGGTGAAAGGAGGATATACACCAAAACTACCAAAAACTCAACTATCCTAATTTTACCCTTTACAACCACTATGGATGGTGGGTTGAATTTTATAATGATACTTGTATGTATGAGAAACTTCAAATTCGAATTGGCACATGGAATTGGAAATATAACACTTGATTAAGAGTGACATGCAAATAATTAATTTAATTCTACTTTACTAGTATTATTGTTACCTACACCTAGTGGTTTTTGGTGCATATAATCCAAAATTTTATGGAAAACCATTTATTGACATTGTGGATGACCACATAGTTGAATTTTTCATGCACACATTGTCTATTACTAAGTTGGTTATGGATTATAGTGAAATATTCATTCAACATGGACTAGAATAAAGAAACCAAAAATTTTGGTGGACAAATTCATGGATAAAGACTTCTACAACTTCAACTTCAAAGTGAACAGTTTCATATGTTCAAAATTTTGATATATATGATAGCTTAGATTTGTTAAAGCAAGCACATAAATTCATACTAAGGAGTATATCAGTGTCCTATCTATAAACTTATGTGATTTAAATATATAATGTGTACATTATATTTTCATATTGTTATAGTTCATGTGACAATTGTTAATTGAGTGTTTTGTTCTCTTGATGTTGTTTATAGATGTATGTAAGATATCTTTTTATTTTGGTATTATAAAAATTTCAATATATTACTCCACAAAATATTTATAAATGAAGGTTGTATAATTCATACTGATGTACATTGTAGATATTAATTTATAAGAATATTTAACAAACAATTATATAATTTACATTAATATATGGTAATCTATAGGGAAGATGGGCCAATAGTTGGGCAAGGTCCTATTTTTGGTATATTATTTAAGGTTATGGGATTTTGTCTTAAAACATATTTATAGTATATATTATTTATAATTATTCCACATGTAAATCAACAGATGACCAAATGCTTGTCAAGATGGACCCTTACATGAACAAGAGAACTTGTCAATGTCACGTAGATATGTCACATTCTAGGCATTATTGTCTATATGCTTATAAAAAGAAGTTTTGAAATTCATAGTTTTTTACCAAATTAGGTTTTCTAAAAAAATATTTTTTAATATTTTAAAAAAAGTTAGAGTAAAAAATTTATAAACAATTATTTACTTATTAAAAAAATCAAAAAAAAAGAATTTTAAAAATAGAGTGGAAGGAGGGCTCTGAGGTTGATCAAGGGTTTGTAAGGAACGAGGTCCATGATCTTCCTGGTACAAACCTCTCCTTACATGGTATTACTCTCATATTTTGCCTCATGTTTGTTGTGTGATTCATTTGGTTTCATTGTCTAAAGTGCTTGTGTTCATTGGGGGTGTTCAAACATTTATTCAATATTATTTTGAATTTGAATGTTATATCCTGCTTTTCCTGCCTCTGGTCCTTTGTGCTTTTTATTCTACACTAGGTTAGAATTTAATGTGTCATATTCACTTGGGACTTCGTATTCCCTCCAGCCGAGGCAGTAAATTCTCGGTCGTGAGGAGTAATGGAAGGTATTAAAGATGGTAAGGAAAAGGAAAATGAGGTGAAAACATATAGTGAAGTCCTCAAAATTGACCATGGTGAAGCACTGCCCCAAAATATTAACTTTGAGGTCAATAATGGCATCGAAGCTCACAATGGAGTCTACAATGGAGGTGAAGGTGAGGGAGAGGGAAGCAGAGAGGAACATGGTAAGAAGTCTCCCATGTCCCAATCTATCTATCTTTACCCTAATGAAGAAATGTTAATGGTGGTTAAAAATGAGGAAAACAAATTAAAGAATGTTTTTATTTTCCTAGTTTGTTTGAATGTGGAAAAATTGCCATCTAGAAAGTTTTTTGATAATTGTCTAGCATTGGTTTGGGGAAGGAAACTAGGTATTCAAATTTCATTATGTAGAATGATGCAAGAGGAATTATTTATAATCTCTCTAAAGAGCCACACCATGCAAAAAAATCTTCGAAAAAAGCTATTAGAACATTTGGCAAACCATGTTTAAAGCCCATCCTTGGGCACTAGATACTTTGAAGGAAGAAATATTTTTCTTTTCAACACCGAGATGGTTCAATATAAAAAGAGTTCTGAAACAATTATGGGCATTTATACCTCAGATTATGAAACCTCTAGGTAATAACCTCGAAATTGAGGAAGCTAGGAGCACCTTACCTCACATGAACATGTGGGTTTTGATTTCCCTTAACACTAGTGTTTAAATTCCTAGAAAAATTGAAATTAAAATTCTGGAAAACACTTATATCTACAAAATAGATGGTTTAGGAGGTTTAAACTCTTGTTTCCTCTATAAAATTGATGGGCACCAAAAAAATTGCCCTCTTTTAACAATGAAAATTATGGGAAAAAAAAGAACACTCTAGAGAGTTTGAAAAGGAGAAGTATGATAAAGGAAATATCTTGAGGCGCCAAGGGAATACTAAAGAAGATTAAAAGGATAGTAGAGACAATAATGAGAAAAACAATGAGGATGATTTGTTTGGAGGTCGTGAGGAGGGGAGAGCCAATACCAATTTAAACAAAGGTGAGGGGGAAGAAACACTAACAAGGCTTGAAAAAAGGTTAAGTGAATTGAGTATACGAGAAGAGGAACACATAGTCTTAGATAACTATGGCTCTGTAAGTTTAGAAAGCAGCAATATCGTGGTTGAAGGGGGCTCAAATTCCTTTTGCCGCATTGATTCTCAAATTGAGAACCCATGCAGGGAAAAGAATTCTAATTACCCTTTAGATTTGATGTTAAAAGAAGGTGTAAATAAAGAAGTTTATACAATTAATGTTGATTTGGAGCAAGTTGAGGGAAAAGAGGATAGAGGAGGTGAGGACTCTACTAGTTTCAAAGGTTCCCTAAATGGGGACATGCACTAGGAGAAGAGAACAAATAGATCTTTAGTTCAAACAAATGTGATTAAAGACAACAATGTGATTGGCCTATGTAAAACTGTGAAGAACAAATAATAATTCTTATGAGATAAATTTGCCTCAAAATTTTGGCATTTATATAGTATTTAATATTTAATATTTATAAGAATTTCATAGGGAAGATAATGAAGGTGAAGGGGAAGAAGAATTAGACTGGAAGAAACAAATGTCTAGAAAGAAGAAAGAATAGATAGCATAGGTGCTAGACAAAAGGATATAATGAACATAAGGGAAGCTAGCTACAAGAACTCTTTGGTAGAATGGGAAGTATTACAACAAGAGGAAAACACTTAGATCTCAAAATAGGAACTAAAGAGATTAGGTATGAGAAAATGGTAGGAATTTTATCAAGATAACTCATAGAAGCTGAGTTTTTTCAACTAGAGGAGAATGACGTGGGAGCATAAATTCAAAAGGCAATAAATTTTGACTTGAGTAGTTGATGGACCCCATTTTTTCAGCATGAATATTGTTTAAAGTTCAAGATTCAAATAACAATATTTCTCTAGTTAATACTCATGAATTTAAATATTTTTTGGGGTCTAATTCGACCATCTAAAGCCTCAAAATTATATTTTAGTGTTATTTTTTTGTATTTTTAGAGTTTTAGCAATTATGGGTTTGTATATGAGCATGAATTTGGATTTTAAGTTAATCTTAAGATATATTAGGATATTTAGAGTATAGAGGATACTTAAAATATCATTCTTAGTTGAATGTCAAATTGTTGAAAATGGTAGTTTGATAAATTTAGCAATTTCGATTGCACTAGGTAGTTTTTAGTTTGACTACCTTTTTTGTGCACCTTAAGTATGCTAGTTAGTGGGTGAGTGGTGGATTTCCTTTTAAAGGAAAGACTATGATGTAATTTTTTATTTTTTGAATAATGAAATAGAGATTTTGGTGTTCTTACTATTAAAAATTATTGTTAGATTTATGTTGCATTTCTAGATACATCACATATGATATGTAATATATAATTTTTTTGAAAGTAAATAATATCCACATTTTTTATGTTTTTATAATTGTTCATTTCACTATTTTTTAATTAGATTCAAGCAAATTCACTATTCTTTTTGTATTTATTATTTGGTTATTCAATTGACCCATTCTGGTACTGCATCATTACGTGGAAGGGCATAAATGTTACTGATAATTTTTTCATAAAAGTATAATAAGTACCTTATGAAAAGTTAACCAAATGTGATAGAAACTTCTTACTATTTTAAAGAAAATAATGTACATAGAAAATAGTACAATTGTCAATTTACATCATATATTTTATGTTTATATAATTGTTCATTTCTCTATTTTTTAAAAAGTGGATTAAGGCAAATTTACTATTCTTCATGCATTTATTATTTGGTTATTCAATTGACCCATTTTGATATTGCATCATTATGTGGAGGGTATAAATGTTACTCATAATATTTTAATAAATTATAATAAGCACCTTATAAAAAAATAACCAAATGTGATAGAAACTACTTACTATTTTAAAGAAAAGAATGTAGATATATAATGCTACAAATTCTTAATTTACATCATATATAAATTCTTACAATGGTGAATGGGAGCAGGAGCATCCTGGAGGTGGGTGATGAGGAGGGCAAAGAAGACAATAGCGAGGAAGATCCAGATGAATGGAGGAGGCCGATTATGCAAGGCTCCTATTTTTTGTTGAAGGTTTATAGGAATCTCCGTTATCTTTTTGGCAAAGGCTTGGTCATGAGGGAAGAGGCGAAGTTGTAGGTCATGAGTTCTAGTGTGAAGAAGGCACCGACCTGGATAATCGTTCTAAGCACCCCTCTAGGTAGAATGTTTGTTCTGGGGACCCCTCTGGATAGGATGGTGATAGATTCCTATTTGTGTATTGGTATTAAATCCCCAATAAGGCCAAGTAAGGAGGCACTAGTGGAGGCTTAGATGGAGAAGGCTCTAAGCAGGAATGAGAGCAGCTTGGAGACAAGTGATGAGGCATATGAAGATGGCATTGTCTTGGTGGATGGAGAAATAAATGAGCCAAGCAAAGTCGCAGTGGAGAAATAAATGAGCATTGCTTTCCTAATCCTATTTACACATCACACAATGGGAAGGGCCCTATTTACCAAGCTTCATTAATATATCCCAAGTCAACACCCTCCCCTTACAAGTGGTCCATAGAAAGGCATTAGCTTTTTGAAGGCCTCGATGATTCCAAATTTTTTTCGCAAAACTACACTGAGCCACTAAATTTTTATTGAAAACTTGCTCATAGGCATCACTAACCATTGCTCTACCTTCAAGATTGCCACCCCACACAAGCCTATCCTCTTCCTCCATCAAAGGGATTTTATTCATTATCACTCTAAGTTTTTTCCAAATAGACTCCAAATCAAAATCACAATTCACCTGTGAAATCCATTTCCTAACCCCTTCCCTTTGTTCTAAATAATTTTGAATGTGAGGCCCAATTCGTGCTTCCAACTGAACTCCCAAAATTTTGAAACAATCTAAATCCAACAGGGGTTTATCCATCATCCAAGGATCCCTCCAAAATCTTATCTTATCACCTAATCCAATTCTCCACACTAAACCAGGTCTCAATAGACCAATGCAAGATCACATAAAATTCCAGACACTAGAACCTTTGGGAAGATAGATATTCTGCTTAAAAAGGTTGTCAATGTCATTCTGGAGATACTTAGCCTGAATAACCTTACTCCATACTCTCCCTTTTTCTTTATAAATCCTCCAGACTAACTTTGCCCCAAGAGCTTTGTTAACTGATTTGAGATTTTTGAGACCCAATCCCCTAATTTTTTTATGTTGACATACCTCCTCCCACTTAACCAAACTATATTTGAAGGAATCACCAAACCCCTCCAAAGAAACGTCTTATGAGCTTTCTCAAGAGACTAAGCCGCCTTGCTTAGAATTTGAAAAAATGACATAGTATAAATTAGATTGGCTACTAATGAGGCTTTGATTAGGGTAATTCTACCAGCCAAAGATAACCACTTCCCTTTCCAAGATGCCAACTTGTTTTGCATACTATCGACTACCTTTCTCCACTCCTAATCAGAAGGTCTTTTTTCAACCAAAGGCATTCCCAAATAAATGCTAGGAAAGGAACTAGCCTCAAATCCCAAAATTTGTTAAACATCTAAAGCTTTCAAACAAAACTCAAGAAAGAAGATTCTAGATTTGCCTATATTTACTTTAAGAAGAACTTTCTTTATCTCCCTTGCTTCTCTAGTAGTAGCTTCACCAAAAAGTAGAGTATCATCTATGAATTGTAGATGCGTGAGATTGGGGCATCCACCAGAGACCTGCAGTCCTTTGATCTTATTTGCCCTTGAAGCCACCTTTATGGTATGACCTAAAGCCTCCGCAACTATCAAGAAAAGAAAGGGCGATAAGGGATCCCCTTGTCTGAGCCCCCTTTTTGCTGGAAAGAAATCCATTGCAACGTCATTGATCAATATTGTGTATGAGACAGAGGATATGCAGCTAAAAGTCTAGTCACACTATTCTTCGCAAAAACCCATCCTTTTCATTACCTCCATAAGAAAGGCCCAAGATACTTGGTCATAGGCTTTATTCATATCAAGTTTCAGAATCATCCCTTCCTTACCCCTCTCCTTGATTGAGTGAATCATTTCATGGGCCAACAAGACACCATCTAAAATCTACCTATTCTTCAGAAAACCACTCTATTCATCCTCTATCACCTCTTCCAGACATGTTTTTAATCTGGTTGCCATGGCTTTGGTTACTATTTTATAAATAGTATTACATAAAGCAATTGGGTGAAATTCATCAAAGTACTTTGGATTTCTAACTTTAGGAATAAGAGCTAGATAACTCAAGTTCCAAGCCTTCATCATAGATCTTCTACTCTTGCACTCTTCTACTGCCAGCCAAACTTCATTGTCCACAACATTCCATAATTTTTGAAAGAAACCTACCTGGACTCCATCTAGGCTAGGAGCCTTAAGTGGACCTAGAGAGAAGGTTGCTTTCTGAATCTCCTCTTTAGAGAAAGGATCCATTAAGATAGCATTTTTACTATCATCCATTAGTTTCGAGAAACTCCTTAAAAAATCTAATTGGGAAACATCATCTCTACACCCTGAAACCTCTAAAAGCTCCCTGAAATATCTAACCCCTTCCTCCCTAATGGCCTCAATATCATCCAGCGAAGAACCACCTAGGGGCTGAATATTTAGAATTCTATTAGCATTCCTCCTAATGTTAGTAGATATGTAGAAATTTTTTGTATTTCTATCCCCTTGTCTTAACCACTTGACTCTGGATTTTTGTAGCTAGAAGATCTCCTCCATCCTAAGAAGATAATTTTTCTCCTCTAGCAGTCTCTTCTCCCTTTCCATGTAATCCTCTGACATTCCAAACTCTGTTGTTTCTCTTTCAACTAAGGTGATATCCTCTTCCACCTTAGCCTTAGTAGCAAATAAATGCCCATAACCTGCATGTTCCAGTCTCTTGCAACTTTCTTGGTTTCTTCTAGCTTCTTGAGTAAAACAAATCTATGATTGCCTTTAACTCCTTTCCCCCACCAACCTACCAGCTCTTTTATAAAATTTGGGTGTTCATACCAGAAAGATTCCATTTTGAAAGGTGATCTTCTAGGTTTTTTCCCATAGGACCAGTGAAGACTAATGGGCCAATGATCTGAGCCTCCAAAATCAGACACTTCATAAACAAATTGAATTGGAGATAGCAGACAATCTGAGTTTACCAAAAATCTATCTAGATTGCATAAAATATTATCCTCACCCACACACCTGTTGGACCAGGAAAACCACCCTTTCCTAGGGGCCAAATTAACTAGAGAAAGCTCTTCACACAATTTTCTGAACCCCATCGAACCAAGGCTACCCAAAGCCCTACCACCTTTTTTTCTCTTCAGGACTTAAGGTAGCATTGAAGTCTCCTCCAACAATCCATATTTCTTCTAAAAAAGCCTTCCTAAAATCCATTAATTCCCTCCAACAACAATCTATCCCTTTCCAAATTAGGACCATGAACATTAAAAATAAAAAAACTACCCTCACCTTGTGAAGACCTCAACCTGACTGAAAGCACCATCTCTAAACTGAGGAGAAGATCACCCACCAAATTGAGCTTATTCCAAATAATAGCTAAACCACCAGTTGTCCCTGTCACCTCTACTACAAAACATTCTCTAACCCTCAACAACCCACTGAAAAGTTTGTTCATGGAATCCAAGTCTAATTTGGTTTCTTGCAACAGACAAATATCATGGGACTCAACTTCAATAAGCCGCTTCACCAAGTGGCGCTTCTCCAAGTTGTTAAGGCCTCAAACATTCTAGCTCATGATCTTCATTTGCTCCCTTCTCATGGAGGTGCTCTCCTCCCTGACTGACAAATTTATGAAGGGTGTCCTGGATACCTTTGCCGATATCCACCATAGCATTGAGCTTGGCCTTGCTTGCATCTGT
The DNA here is from genome assembly GCA_027924645.1 of Cunninghamia lanceolata. Classification (NCBI taxonomy): domain Eukaryota; kingdom Viridiplantae; phylum Streptophyta; class Pinopsida; order Cupressales; family Cupressaceae; genus Cunninghamia; species Cunninghamia lanceolata. The sequence continues at coordinate 4,604,563 of BSBN01000865.1, read as the reverse complement.
CTTCCTTCCCCTTACTACCAGACCCCCATCATCCATCACAAGAGAAAATTTCCCTTTCTTTCCACTCATGGTCATAATTCTCCACTCATTTTTCCTTATCACCCTCCTCGTCGAGAGCCACCTTAGATTTCTTACTTCCTCTTAAGGGGGCTTTCAGAGCCTCTAGAATTGGACTCTTTATCTCCTTGTGCAGGGAGGAACAGTGTTTGACTTCTTTGTCACATGCTGAGTTGTTATCAAGCTAAGAGGCTCCCTTAGGCTACGATCCTCTATTCTCTTAAAGTTTTGGCCCAGATTTTCAAGTTGCTCAATGACTAACTCCAAATTCTCCTCAGCCCCAGCTTGCCGCAATGGTTCTCCTTCCTTAATTTTGGGATCCGGCCTACTTTCAGATGGCTTCTCATCATTAACAAAGCGGTCAAGGCTTTGCACATCTTCCTCTCTATCAGACCTCCGGTTGATTTGAGAAGCGCAACTCCTTGCTATATGCTCAACCCTCCTACAATTGAAATAGAAGATGGGTAGACACTCATAATCTAGTTCCTAAATCCAAACCCCTATAGCAGAGGACAACCTCATGGCATGATGGAGGGGTTTTCTCAAATCAATTTTGATACAAATTCTAGTGTAAGTGGCCAATCTGCCTTTCAGAGAAGCCTCCAAACTAAAGATGAATTGACCCAAGGATCCTCCGATGAGCTTGAATATTTCTTTAGTCTAAAGCTCTTGCAGCAATTTGTACATTCTAATCTAGATCAAAGTGTCTTTAATCAATTCTTGATGTGGATCAAAACTTAGAGTCCAAGCCCTAATATAAAGCCCTGCATTGCCCATAAACCAAGCACCTCCATTTAGAATATTGTCCCTTTCAAATTCTGAGTCAAAAACAATATGGATGAAACCTAGCACCAGGAAACTTAGATCTGGTTTTAACCCTAGCCCCTTGTGTTCAATCCATTCCTTAATGCACTTCATAGAAGGCCAAATGAAAATAATTTTATCTCCTCTAGAATCAAAATGTTGACATTGCCAACTGCCATTTATTTTTTCCTTGCGCTCCTTTTTTCCAAATCCTCCATAGCTTCGAGCAATAATCTACCAACTGCCGCACCATCTTCAAGTCGATTCTCTTTCCTAACCTATAACGCCTTCTGTGTAGCCTCGCCCTTGCTTCGAGCAACCTGCTCTGCTCCTTCCTTATTTTGTTCCTGCTCTACTCCTTCCTTGCTTCATTTTTGCTCTGCTCCTTCCTCGCTTCACTCCATTTCTTCTTTCTTAATTATGTTTTAAAAGGCAATAAATTTTGACTTGAGTAGTTGATGGACCCCATTTTTCAGCATGAAGACTATTTAAAGTTCAAGATCCAAATAATAATATTTCTCTAGTTAATACTCATTTAAATATTTTTGGGGTCTAATTCGACCATCTAAAGCCTCAAAATTATATTTTGGTGGTATTTTTTTGTATTTTTAGAGTTTTAGCAATTATGGGTTTGTATATGAGCATGAATTTGGATTTTAAGTTAATCTTAAGATATATTAGGATATTTAGAGTATAGAGGATACTTAAAATGTCATTCTTAGTTGAATGTCAAATTGTTGAAAATGGTAGTTTGATAAATTTAGCAATTTCGATTGCTCTAGGTAGTTTTTAGTTTGACTACTTTTTTTATGCATCTTAAGTATGCTAGTTAGTGGGTGAGTGGTGGATTTCCTTTTAAAGGAAAGACTATGATGTAATTTTTTATTTTTTGAATAATGAAATGGAGATTTTGGTGTTCTTACTATTAAAAATTATTGTTAGATTTATGTTGCATTTCTAGATACATCACATATGATATGTAATATATAAGTTTTTTTGCAAGTAAATAATATCCACATATTTATGTTTTTATAATTGCTCATTTCACTATTTTTTTAAATTAGATTCAGGAAAATTCACTATTCTTTTTGCATTTATTATTTGGTTATTCAATTGACCCATTCCGGTATTGCATCATTATGTGGAAGGGCATAAATGTTATTGATAATTTGTTCATAAAAGTATAATAAGTACCTTATGAAAAGTTAACCAAATGTGATAGAAACTTCTTACTATTTTAAAGAAAAGAATGTACATAGAAAATACTACAATTGTCAATTTACATCATATATTTTATGTTTCTATAATTATTCATTTCTCTATTTTTAAAAAATTAGATTAAGGCAAATTTACTATTCTTCATGCATTTATTATTTGGTTATTCAATTGACCCACTTTGATATTGCATCATTATTTGGAAGGGTATAAATGTTACTCATAATATTTTAATAAAATTATAATAAGCACCTTATAAAAAAATAACCAAATGTGATAGAAACTACTTACTATTTTAAAGAAAAGAATGTAGATATAAAATGCTACAAATTCTTAATTTACATCATATATAAATTCTTACAATGGTGAATGGGAGCGGGAGCATCTTGGAGGGGGGTGATGAGGAGGGCAAAGAAGGAAATGGCAAGGAAGACCCAAATGAATGGAGGAGGTTGATTATGCAAGGCTCCCATTTTTTGTTGAAGGTTCATAGGAATCTCCCTTAAATCTCTTTGGAAAAGGCTTGGACATGAGGGAAGAGGCAAAATTGCAGGTCATGAGTTCTAGTGTGAAGAAGGCACCAGCCTGGATAGTCGTTCTAAGGATCCCACTAGGTAGAATGTTTGTTCTGGGGACCCCTCTAGATAGGATGGTGATAGATTCCTATTTACGTATTAGCATTGAATCCCAATAAGGCCAAGTAAGGAGGCACTGGTGGAGGCTCAGATGGAGAAGGCTCTAAGTGGGAACGGGAGCATCTTGGAGACAAGTGATGAGACATATGAAGATGGCATTGACTTGGTGGATGGAGAATTTAATTTGGAGGAAGATGAAGATGAAAGGCTCCACTTTACTAGTTGGAAACCTAGAGAGGAGTTTTCCCCTATTCTTTCTCGGTAAGGAGGATTTTTTAAAAATCTCAGAGCTTTAGAGGAGCTTGAGGTTCTAAAACTATCTAGGATAACTTTGAAGTGGATACGTCCTAGAGGCCAGTGTCGAGGGACCTTCATTTTTTATATTTTTTTGACCTACAGATCCACCCTTTTAGGGTTTGCAACTTGCGAAAGGAACATTGAGAGGGATGCTGCTCTCCACACTATCAATACCTCTAGCATTTGTGGAGGCATAGGAGGTGGTGCTAATGGAAATATCAGTAATGTTGGAGGATTAGTGGATGAAGGAGGTTTTGATAGTGAAGGTGGATGAGGTGGTGGTTCAAAACTTTGGGGAGATAGAATTTGTGGCACCAGACTTAGTGAAGATGTTGGAGGTAGTGGTACATTTACAACATAATAGGTGTTGACTAGCATTTACTAGAGGTAGGTTTTCTAGAGGTCTCAAGTTTGGAGGAGGGGTGGTGCAGATGGTAGAACTACTATAGGTTTTAGAACTGAAGGTAGTATTAGTGGTGATTTAGGTGGGAATGCTGGTTGTGGAGTAGGAGATGGACTTGGTGATAGAGTTGAGGGGATCTATGGTGGAGGTGTTGGTAGTGGCTTGGGTGGTGGAAGTGACCTTAATGGGGATTTTTGGTGGTGGTGGAGATCTTAGTGGTGGTCCTAGATGTGGTTGCAGGATGGTGGGTGGTTTGGGTGGTGCTAGAATTGGTTGTGGTTGTAGTCTTGGTGTAGGATCTTTTTCAAATTCTAGCATTTATGGCTTCAGGAATATGTCAATCCCTAGATGATCACTTCAATGAAAAATTCATGTCCTTTTCTAACCCCAACAGGTAGATCTTTTGTGGATCTTGTTTGTAAATCTTGCTATGTCAGTTGGCAAATGTTTGTGGGGTGGCTTGTTAATGTTTTTCACATTAAGAGATTGTGTGCCTACTTCAGCTAGTAGTTAACCACTTTGGGACTACCATATGGTTGTTTCTATGGTACATTATTTTGGCATATTGCCCATCAACTAGAGACTTTTCAATTTCTCTCCTCATTGGCCGCCTTTTTTCAATTGTTCTATTAATGGATTTTTCCTTGTATGTATGCATAGTTATTCTGATCGTTATTGTGTCTTTGTTGCCAATTATGGGCCCCCCTTTGTACTATTTGATTTGGGACTTTAATATATCTAGTATGGGTGCTCCTCACTTTTTCTTTAAAAAATTAAAAAAATTCTTGACCATATGCTTGCTAAAATTAATAAAATGTGATGGTTTTTCAAAGACATGTTTTTGGTAGCCCTAAAGAGATTAAAAAAGGAATGCATGTGATGTCCTAAAGGTGCATCAATGACCTCTTAAAGTACAATGTTTCCCTCCTCCTTAAGCTAGTTAAGGTAGAACCCTCCATATGTATAAAGGCCAAAAGATGCATCCTTAAGGTTCAGGGTTGTCCTCCTTACTTCAAAGTGGGAAGATGGAGGGCTACCCACCTTAGGCTAAAGACATGTGTGTATTTTCTTCTAATTAGATAATGAGGAAACTAATTCTATTGATGTAAACATTTAATTTCTTCATTTCATTTTTTGTGTCTAGAAACAACTAGTAGTAATTTTCTTTAATAAAAAGGTGCATGAACATCGATATTATATATTAGAAATAAAAAGAGTTTAGGAACAAGTACAAGTTGGAGGAATTCATCACCAAAAAGTGGAATCTAAACAAGGTTGCAAGAAAGGTCGTCGAAGCAGTAGACATCGATCAAGAAAACAACAAAAAGGAAACCATAATATAGATTATTTAATAAAAGACCATTACTCAGAGTTGGAGTCACACTTTTCTTTGGATGATGGAGTATCCGGGCAAACTGGCAATTAGTATTGAACAAAAAAATTGCAGCTTGTTTTCTTCTTATTTTGATTTGGTTTGGGTTTCATTTGGCATCTATCAGCATCAAGGGACTTCACAGTCAGTGCAACATTTCAAAATTCAAAATTTCACTGGTTCACAATTTCGACACTCCATAGACTGTTTATATAAGCAATTGTTTCCAGAGATCCTTGCAGTTTGGTGAAAAATATTTTTAACCGATATAATTCTAAGGGCATTTTGACTGCATCGGTGAAGATTTTGCAGTCATATCTCATATAGTTTTGGAGATATGACAATGCCATTGATCCTGTCAAAAGAAGAATCCTTCACACCAACCGATTCATATGCCTAGACAAGGCCACCATATTGGATCCAAACATGGTTGAAAGTTCAAAAAGTAGCCCTTGGAAGATGGCCACTGTAACTCAATTGGAAGAAGTTAAGATGCTACTCAGGCTCTTGCCTATTTGGTCTACTTGCATCATGTTCTAGACATTCTACTCCTAGATGACAAAATTCTCGGTAGAGCAAGTCGATACCATGGATGGAAGAACTGGATCCTTCCCTTAAAACATATCATTTAGTTTTTCCCTCTACCTCCCTAGGCATGCACTCTCTATCTGACAATGGTGTTCGGAAGGATTGAATGTCTCTCTGGGGCTTGACTGAGGCAAGCCTCTAAACACCACAACCCCCTCCCAAAGTTTTCATGATTGCAGGTTACAGGTTGGAGTTGCAAACAAAGTGAAGTTGCAGGAGGGTACAACAGTTTGTCAAAATTGTAGATCAGTGAAAGAAACAACTACCTAGACTTGGGCACTCGCTCATTAGTCCTCAATGTTCCGCAACGGGAAAACCTCTGATATAGTAGAGATAGGTTGCAGACCTTGTTTCCGGATCTTGACAAAAAGCAGGGCCTTGGACTTGGGCACCCGCTCTTTAGTCCTTGATTTTTCCACCTTCAGACCCTGAAAATAAGTGCACAGTTATTTGATATTTTACATCTTTCTACAGAAGCATTTTTTGTAATTCATCTGTTTACTGTCGTATTTGCATAATTAGGTTTTTAAGGTATAATTGAGCATAAGAGAAGGAAATTGTCAATCTAATCATAAAAATCCAAGTTTCCCTACATCTCAATAGTGACCTAGGGTATGATAGTACATTGCAACTTGACCCTAGGTCCTGGAATGTAGGGGTGAAAGGAGGATATACACCAAAACTACCAAAAACTCAACTATCCTAATTTTACCCTTTACAACCACTATGGATGGTGGGTTGAATTTTATAATGATACTTGTATGTATGAGAAACTTCAAATTCAAATTGGCACATGGAATTGGAAGTATAACACTTGATTGAGAGTGACATGCAAATAATTAATTTAATTCTACTTTACTAGCATTATTGTTACCTACACCTAGTGGTTTCTGGTGCATATAATCCAAAATTTTATGAAAAACCATTTATTGACATTGTGGATGACCACATAGTTGAATTTTTCATGCACACATTGTCTATTAATAAGTTGGCTATGGATTATAGTGAAATATTCATTCAACATGGACTAGAATAAAGAAACCAAAAATTTTAGTGGACAAATTCATGGATAAAGACTTCTACAACTTCAACTTCAAAGTGAACAGTTTCATATGTTCAAAATTTTGATATATATGATAGCTTAGATTTGTTAAAGCAAGCACATAAATTCATACCAAGGAGTATATCAATGTCCTATCTATAAACTTATGTGATTTAAATATATAATGTGTACATTATATTTTCATATTGTTATAGTTCAAGTGACAATTATTAATTGAGTGTTTTGTTCTCTTGATGTTGTTTAGATAGATGTATGTAAGATATCTTTTTATTTTGGTATTATAAAAATTTCAATATATTACTCCACAAAATATTTAAAAATGAAGGTTGTATAATTCATATTGATGTACATTGTAGATATTAATTTATAAGAATATTTAACAAACAATTATATAATTTACATTAATATATGGTAATCCAAAGGGAAGATGGGCCAATAGTTGGGCAAGGTCCTATTTTTGGTATATTATTTATGGTTATGGGATTTTGTCTTAAAATATATTTATAGTATATATTATTTATAATTATTCCACATGTAAATCAACAGATGACCAAATGCTTGTCAAGATGGACCCTTACATGAACAAGAGAACTTGTCAATGTCACATAGATATGTCACATTCTAGGCATTATTGTCTATATGCTTAAAAAAAGAAGTTTTGAAATTCATAGTTTTTTACCAAGTTAGGTTTTCTGAAAAATTAGTTTTTAATATTTTTAAAAAAGTTAGAATAAAAAATTTATAAACAATTATTTATTTATTAAAAAAATTAAAAAAAAGAATTTTGAAAATAGAGTGGAAGGAGGGCTCTGAGGTTGATCAAGGGTTTGTAAGGAACTAGGTCCATGATCTCCCTGGTACAAACCTCTCCTTACATGGTATTGCTCTCATATTTTGCCTCATGTTTGTTGTGTGATTCATTTGGTTTCATTGTCTAAAGTGCTTGTGTTCATTGGGGGTGTTCAAACATTTATTCTATATTATTTTGAATTTGAATGTTATATCCTGCTTTTCTTGCCTTTGGTCCTTTGTGCTTTTTATTCTACACTAGGTTAGAATTTAATGTGTCATATTCACTTGGGACTCCATATTCCCTCTAGCCGAGGCAGTAAATTCTCGGTCGTGAGGAGTAATGGAAGGTATTAAAGATGGTAATGAAAAGTAAAATGAGGTGAAAACATATAATGAAGCCCTCAAAACTGACCATGGCGAAACACTACCCCAAAATACTAGCTTTGAGGTCAATAATGGCATCGAAGCTCACAATGGAGTCTCCAATGGAGGTGGAGGTGAGGGAGAGGGAAGAAGAGAGGAAAATGGTAAGAACTCTCTCATGTCCCAGTCTATCTATCTTTGCCCTAATGAAGAAATGTTAATGGCTATTAAAAATGAGGAAAACAAATTAAAGAATGTTGTTAGTTTCGTAGTTTGTTTGAATGTGGAAAAATTGCCATCTAGAAAGTTTTTTGATAATTGGCTAGCATTGGTTTGGGGAAGGAAACTAGGTATTCAAATTTAATTATGTAGAATGATGCAAGAGGGATTATTTATAATCTCTCTAAAGAGCCACGCCATGCAAAAAAATCTTCGAAAAAAGCTATTAGAACATTTGGCAAACCATGTTCAAAGCCCATCCTTGGGCACTAGATACTTCGAAGGAAGAAATATTTTTCTTTTCAACACCGAGATGGTTCAATATAAAAATAGTTCTGAAACAATTATGGGCATTTATACCTCAGATTATGAAACCTCTAGGTAATAACCTCAAAATTGAGGAGGCTAGGAGCACCTTGCCTCACATGAACGTGTGGGTTTTGATTTCTCTTAACACTAGGGTTTTAATTCCAATGAAAAAATGAAATTAAAATCCTGGAAAACACTTATATCTATGAAATAGATGGTTTGGGAGGTTTAAACTCTTGTTTCCTCTATAAAATTAATGGGCACCAAAAAAATTGCCCTCTTTTAACAATGAAAATTATGGGAAAAAAAAGAACACTCCAGAGAGTTTGAAAAGGAGAAGTATGATAAAGGAAATATCTTGAGGCGCCAGGGGAATACCAAAGAAGATTAAAAGGATAGTAGAGACAACAATGAGAAAAACAATGAGGATGATTTGTTCGGAGGTCGTGAGGAGGGGAGAGCCAATACCAATTTAAACGAAGGTGAGGGGGAAGAAACACTAACAAGGCTTGAAAAAAGGTTAAGTGAATTGAGTAAAGGAGAAGAGGAACACATAGTCTTAGATAACTATGGCTCTGTAAATTTAGAGAGTGGCAATATCATGGTTGAAGGGGGCTCAGATTCTTTTTGCCGCATTGATTCTCAAATTGAGAACCCATGCAGGGAAAAGAATTCTAATTACCCTCTAGATTTGATGTTAAAAGAAGGTGCAAATAAAGAAGTTTATACAATTAATGTTGATTCGGAGCAAGTTGAGGACTCTACTAGTTTCAAAGGTTCCCTAAATGGGGACATGTACAAGGAGAAGAGAACAAATAGATCTTTAGTTCAAACAAATGTGATTAAACACAGCAATGTAATTGGCCTATGTAAAACTGTGAAGAACAAATAATAATTCTTATGAGATAAATTTGCCTCAAAAATTTGGCATTTATATAGTATTTAATATTTAATATTTATAAGAATTTCATAGGGAAGATAATGAAGGTGAAGGGGAAGAAGAATTAGACTGGAAGAAACAAATGTCTAGAAAGAAGAAAGAATAGATAACATAGGTGCTAGACAAAAGGATATAATGAACATAAGGGAAGCTAGCTACAAGAACTCTTTGGTAGAATGGGAAGTATTACAACAAGAGGAAAACACTTAGATCTCAAAATAGGAACTAAAGAGATTAGGTATGAGAAAATGGTAGGAATTTTATCAAGATAACTCATAGAAGCTGAGTTTTTTCAACTAGAGGAGAATGACGTGGGAGCATAAATTCAAAAGGCAATAAATTTTGACTTGAGTAGTTGATGGACCCCATTTTTTCAGCATGAATATTGTTTAAAGTTCAAGATTCAAATAACAATATTTCTCTAGTTAATACTCATGAATTTAAATATTTTTTGGGGTCTAATTCGACCATCTAAAGCCTCAAAATTATATTTTAGTGTTATTTTTTTGTATTTTTAGAGTTTTAGCAATTATGGGTTTGTATATGAGCATGAATTTGGATTTTAAGTTAATCTTAAGATATATTAGGATATTTAGAGTATAGAGGATACTTAAAATATCATTCTTAGTTGAATGTCAAATTGTTGAAAATGGTAGTTTGATAAATTTAGCAATTTCGATTGCACTAGGTAGTTTTTAGTTTGACTACCTTTTTTGTGCGCCTTAAGTATGCTAGTTAGTGGGTGAGTGGTGGATTTCCTTTTAAAGGAAAGACTATGATGTAATTTTTTATTTTTTGAATAATGAAATAGAGATTTTGGTGTTCTTACTATTAAAAATTATTGTTAGATTTATGTTGCATTTCTAGATACATCACATATGATATGTAATATATAATTTTTTTGAAAGTAAATAATATCCACATTTTTTATGTTTTTATAATTGTTCATTTCACTATTTTTTAATTAGATTCAAGCAAATTCACTATTCTTTTTGTATTTATTATTTGGTTAGTCAATTGACCCATTCTGGTACTGCATCATTACGTGGAAGGGCATAAATGTTACTGATAATTTTTTCATAAAAGTATAATAAGTACCTTATGAAAAGTTAACCAAATGTGATAGAAACTTCTTACTATTTTAAAGAAAATAATGTACATAGAAAATAGTACAATTGTCAATTTACATCATATATTTTATGTTTATATAATTGTTCATTTCTCTATTTTTTAAAAAGTGGATTAAGGCAAATTTACTATTCTTCATGCATTTATTATTTGGTTATTCAATTGACCCATTTTGATATTGCATCATTATGTGGAGGGTATAAATGTTACTCATAATATTTTAATAAATTATAATAAGCACCTTATAAAAAAATAACCAAATGTGATAGAAACTACTTACTATTTTAAAGAAAAGAATGTAGATATATAATGCTACAAATTCTTAATTTACATCATATATAAATTCTTACAATGGTGAATGGGAGCAGGAGCGTCCTGGAGTTGGGTGATGAGGAGGGCAAAGAAGGCAATAGCGAGGAAGATCCAGATGAATGGAGGAGGCCGATTATGCAAGGCTCCTATTTTTTGTTGAAGGTTCATAGGAATCTCCGTTATCTTTTTGGCAAAGGCTTGGACATGAGGGAAGAGGCGAAGTTGTAGGTCATGAGTTCTAGTGTGAAGAAGGCACCGACCTGGATAATTGTTCTAAGCACCCCTCTAGGTAGAATGTTTGTTCTGGGGACCCCTCTGGATAGGATGGTGATAGATTCCTATTTGCGTATTGGTATTAAATCCCCAATAAGGCCAAGTAAGGAGGCACTAGTGGAGGCTTAGATGGAGAAGGCTCTAAGCGGGAATGAGAGCAGCTTGGAGACAAGTGACAAGGCATATGAAGATGGCATTGTCTTGGTGGATGGAGAATTTACTTTGGAGGAAGATGAAGATGAAAGGCTCCAATTTACTAGTTGGAAGCCTAGAGAGGAGTTATCCCCTATTCTTGTCTGATAAGGAGGATTTTTTGAAAATCTTAGAGCTTTAGAGGAGCTTGAGGTTCTAAAACTATCTAGGATGACTTTGAAGTGGATATGTCCTGGAGGCCAGTGTCGAGGGACCTTCATTTTTTACATTTTTTTGACCTGCGGATCCACCCTTTTAGGGTTCGCAACTTGCAAAAGGAACACTGAGAAGGATGCTACACTCCACACTATCAATATCTCGAGCATTGGTGGAGGCATAGGAGGTGGTGCTAATGGCGATATTAGTGATGTTGGAGGATTATTGGATGAAGGAGGTTTTGATAGTGAGGGTGGACGAGGTGGTGGTTCAAAACTTGGGGGAGATAGAATTTGTGGCAGCAGACTTAGTGAAGACGCTGGAGGTAGTGGTATTGGTGACATAATATGTGTTGACTCTGGCATTTACTAGAGGTAGGTTTGCTGGAGGTCTCAAGTTTGAAGGAGGGGTGGTGCAGATGGTAGAACTACTACAGGTTTTAGAACTGAAGGTAGTATTAGTGGTGATTTAGGTGGGAATGTTGGTTGTGGAGTAGGAGATGGACTTGGTGATAGAGCTGAGGAGAGCTATGGTGGAGGTGTTGGTAGTGGCTTGGGTGGTGGAAGTTACCTTAATGGGGATTTTTGGTGGTGGTGCAGATCTTAGTGGTGGTCCTGTATGTGGTTGGGGATGGACGGTTGTTTGGGTGGTGCTAGAATTGGTTGTGGTTGTAGTCTTGGTGTAGGATATTTTTCAAGTCCTAGCATTTATGGCTTCAGGAATATGTCAATCCCTAGATGATCACGTTGATGAAAAATTCTTGTCCTTTTCTAACCCCAACAGGTAGATCTTTTGTGGATCTTGTTTGTAAATCCTGCTACATCAGTTTACAAATGTTTGTGGGGTGGCTTGTTAATGTTTTTCACATTAAGAGATTGTGTGCCTACTTCAGCTAATAGTTATTCACTGTGGGACTACCATATGGTTGTTTCTATGGTACATTATTTTGGCATATTGCCCATCAACTAGAGACTTTTCAATTTCTCTCTTCACCGGCTGCCTTTTTTCAAATGTTGTATTAATGGATTTTTCCTTATATGTATGCATAGTTATTCTAATCATTGTTGTGCCTTTGTTTCCAATTATGGGCCCCCTTTGTACTATCTGATTTGGGACTTTAATATATCTAGTATAGATGCTTCTCACTTTTTCTTAAAAAAGTTAAAAAATTAAAAAATTCTTGACCATATTCTTGCTAAAATTAATAAAATGTGACGGTTTTTGAAAGACATGTTTTTGGTAGCCCTAAAGAGATTAAAAAAGGAATGCATGTGATGTCCTAAAGGTGCATCAATGACCTCTTAAGGTAAAAGGTTTCGCTCCTCCTTAAGCTAGCTAAGGTAGAACCCTCCATATGTATAAAGGCCAAAAGATGCATCCTTAAGGTTGAAGGTTGTCCTCCTTAGTTCAAAGTGGGAAGATGGAGGGCTACTCACCTTAGGCTAAAGATATGTGTGTATTTTCTTCTAATTAGATAATGAGAAAACTAATTCTATTGATGTAAACATTTAATTTCTTCATTTCATTTTTTGTGTCTAGAAACAACTAGTAGTAATTTTCTTTAATAAAAAGGTGCATGAACATTGATACTATATATTAGAAATAAAAAGAGTTTAGAAACAAGTACAAGTTGGAGGAATTCATCACCAAAAAGTGGAATCTAAACAAGGTTGCAAGAAAGGTCGTCGAAGTAGGAAACATTGATTAAAAAACAACAAAAAAGAGACCATGATACAGATGATTTAATAAAAGACCATTACTCAGAGCTGGAGTCACAATTTTCTTTGGATGATGAAGGAGTATCTGGGTGGACTGGAAATTAGTATTGAATAGAAAAATTGCAACTTGTTTTCTTTCTATTTTGATTTGGTTTGGGTTTCATTTGGCATTTGTCGGCATTAGGGAACTTCACAGTCGGTGCAACATTTCAAAATTCAAACTTTCAGTGGTTCGCGATTTTGACACTCCACAAACTATTTATGTAAGCAATTATTTCTAAAGATCCTTGCAGTTTGGTGACAAATCTTTTTAACCGGTATAATTCTGAGGGCATTTTGACTACATCGGTGAAGATTTTGTGGTTATATCTCATATAGTTTTGGAGATATGACAATGCCATTGATCCTATCAAAAGAAAAATCCTTCACACCAACCAATTCTTGTGCCTAGACAAGGCCACCATATTGGATCCGAACATGGTTGAAAGTTTAAATAGTAGCCCTTGGAAGATGGCCACTATAACTCAAGTGGAAGAAGTCAAGTTGCTACTCAGACTATTGCCCATTTGGTCTACTTGCATCATGTTCTGGATAGTCTACTCATAGATGACAAAATTCTTAGTAGAGCAAGTAGATACCATGGATAGAAGAACTGGATCCTTCAAGATTCCAACAGATAATGAAGTGTCGTTTCTAGTATTTAGATCTTTGCATAAAACTGAAATATTAAAGGATGTATAAAAGTGCCTTAGGAGAGTTTTTAAACAAGTTTGAATAATTAAAAAATATTAACATATGTGTTAAGGGAAACCTCAGTGCCTCTTTAGAGGCTTCTACATAATGGCATTTGAAGTGCCATTTTAAAACAAACACTTCTATTTGGCTGGTCTTTGTGCGAATAAAAAAATTGGGAAGATGGAAAGCCAAGCATAGTTGATCAGCAAAGTGTTTAAAAGAGAATGTGATTGCCGATTTGAAACAATTTTCTTCAAGGCAGATTTTGGGGAGAGAGATCTCAGCCCGTGTGAGGGGCTTAGGAAGAAGAGAATTGTTGAGTGGGTGCGTGGGAAAGAAGAGAAGTTTCCCGTAATTTGAGAGGCCATTGTGAGGCCAACTTGTGATGTAAATATGTTGCAGATTTTGATTGAATAAAATTGAAATTCTTCTTTGCAAGTTTGTGAATTGGGTGGACAGGAGGGAGTCCCCTTGCATTATTGGAGGAAGGCATAGGAATAATTGGAGCCAGTATATTCGAAGGAGGCAAAATCAAGGATCTTAGTTCCAAATATGAAGAGTGGAGCTAGCGGAAGCTAATGGCTCCAAACAACTCCCTAACCTTGTCATTTTTGTTTTAGTAATTATTCATTTCACTATTCATTATTCATTGATTATTTGGTTATTCAATTGACCCATTCTGGTACTGCATAAGTATGTGGAAGGACATAAATGTTACTAATAATTTTTTTAGTAAAAGTATGATAAGCACCTTATGAAAATTAACCAAATGCAATAGAAATTGTTTACTATTTTAAAGAAAAGAATGTACATAGAAAATGGCACAAATTGTTAATTTACATCATATATAAATTCTTGAACATATGCTTGTTAAATTTAATAGAATGTGATGGTTTTTGAAAGACATGTTTTTAGTGGCCCTAAATAGCCAAGAAGGAAGTCCATGCGATGTTCTAAAGGTGCATGAATGACCCCCTAAGGTAGAAGGTTTCCTTCCTCCTTAAGCTAGTTAAGCTAGAATCCTCCATAAATCTAAAGGCCAAAAGATGCATTTGTAAGGTTGAATATGGAGGGCTACTCATCTTAGGCACACTATTGTGTTGTCATCCACATATAATAAGCTATATGTGTATTTTCTTCTAAATAGACAATGAGAAAATTAATTTCTCTTATGTGAACATTGAATTTTTTCATTTCATTTTTTTCTGTTTAGAAACAAGTAGTAGTAATTAGTTTTATTACTAAGGTGTTGGGTCAAAGTTTAAGTCTTTTGATTAAACAATTTTAAAATCCATTCACCACCTAACAAAACAGCTCGCTATCTCGGGTATGATCTGTAATTTTGCCAATTTGCCATTTAGTTGTTAACGCTTCAAATCATATGATATCGTATTGATTTTGTCATATCCAAAAGAATCCCTCAATCAGCCGTATGATCGCAATAAAGCTTCAATGCAAGCGAAAATATAACAATAAATAAATAAAATTGCACGGAACACACGATGGAGATTGACTGTAGTTGAAAATTATGTGTAGCTATAAGTAGTAGTCATTGTTTCCTCGCAGAATACATTATATCTGTAGTTGTAGCTGTTTACTTCCATGGCGAAGGGCATTATCTCTGCTTCTTTCCTCATCTTTTTATTGCTCACACTCACACCGCCTTCTGCTAGTATTTATCGTTCTTCTCTTCAATATTATCATTATAATGCATTTTATTTGTTGTTTTGCCGTCAAAATAGTTACTGATTAGTAATATGTTGATCGTTACCAGGGGGATGTAATACGCCGAGCGGTGCATATCACGGGGCATGCATTACCGAATTTGGTAATGATAAAGGCTGCGACTGGACGTGCAAAAATCAAGATCATAAAGATTCCGGACGTTGCGATAACTTCATGTGTACCTGTTTTTATCACTGTTAGACAGTAATGTTACGAGGTAGCCATACGAGAGATTGATGTGTTTCTGCTAAAATACTGTTCAAATAAATCACTGTGATAAATAATAAGGTAATGTTACAATACTGTTAAAATAATGGAGATTGGTGTGTAATACTTGTTTATGTAAAACAAGATAATGTGATGATTACATATGTTTTATTTTATTTTCTACTTGTATTTTAGAAAGGTTTTGCCTTGTATTTTCTTGGGAAATAGATTGTGATACACTAATATACCGTTTCACACTTTTAAAGTTTTGTTATCAATCTAGTCGCACTTGAAAATATCTTGATAGACAACAAGTTTAAACATGCCCATAAATTCTAAAATGATCACTAGATAAATCACATGTTCTTGGAAGAGTGTGTCATTAGATGTGTTAGATTTCTTGCTTGATTTCAAAGATTAAATGCAAATATGAATGATTTCTCTTGTGATTCTATGTGTGCTAAGAGGTATTCCCTATTGTCTTAAAATGAATGCAAATTGATGTCTTTCTATACATGAACATAGTTCACCAAGTTATGAAGATTTGTGCATGGTTGCCTTGTTATCAAACAATAAAATGGACCAATAGGTTAAAATGTTTGATTTTGATTTTACATTTAGATGGATCACGATCACCACTACAAGTATGTAACACCCCAATGGGAAACCCAAAAAAATAAGTCCAAAAAATCACCTCTTAATTACTTATGAAAAGATATATTATGGTTAATGCATGCTTAATCTTCACCAACATGAAATTAAATTTGTACCAAAAATTGTCAAACCTTCAAGAAAATTAATTTGATTATATTGTATTTTATCTTGATTAAAATTTGGGGCCTCTCAAAGAAATTTTGAGTTCTTAATTATTCACTAAAATTGCCATGAACATGAAATGATCCTGTTGACCCCCGAAAAATCCAACTACCAAAGTCCATTATTTTGCCCATGATCATTAGAAATCCTAGCTTAATCCTTTTGAAATGCAAGAGTGAACGCTGAAAATCATAAGAAATTTGTTGATTCTAAAGCATGCTATCCTGTTGGGTTTTCGCAACCCGAATGGACATTTGGTCCTTGCGGAATTTTTGGCCCTACTGGGTTTCTTGGTCTATTGCCCCATATCCAAGTTTCCATGTGCCCCCACATCCAACATCCCTCCATGACCCTGGTACCCACCAGCCAAAATGGACCCGCCGAAGTTCAAATTATTCTCAAACACCCTGATTTTTGAGAAAATGGCTAAGTGTTTGATGATGTTTTGGGTCGAACTCCAAATTTTGACTTTCGGGATTTTTGGTCCTTTTTGGACCTTGGGGCCCGATCGGCTTTTTGGACCTTTTTTGGAAGGTCCAAAGGTTCTTGTTCCTCCCACGGGCCCAGTCCCTGCTTCTCACCCGGCTCCCGCTCCTCCAAAATCCTGCACATTGAAAAGGTTCCATCGGGACTCAGGGGCCCGATGGAATTTGTGGTCCCAGTTCAAACTCCTAAAGTTCCAAGTTTCTCTGTCAGCCTGACCCCCGCCTTTTCGGGCTCCTTCAACAATATATTTCAGAGTGGTTCCATTGGGACTCTGGGGCCTGATGGGATTTTGGTTCCAAGGTTCCAAGTCTAAATTTCCTACCGCGGCTCGAAGTCCCGCCAATGCCCAGGTATGCATAGAAACGCGCCAACTACTCTTTGGATCACCATAAATGCGAAGTGGCTGGTTGATTTTAATGGTTTTAATGCAGTTGGTGGAGTTGGTAGGGTTTTCCCTCCCATTCCAACATCAAATCCAAGTTGCAAGTGATATAAAAGGAGGATTGAAATACTTTTCAAGGGTTGGTCATTTGGGCTTTTCTATTGGCAAGTTCCAGGATCTAGAAGTCAGAAAATAAAAGGTTATTTTACAGTCTTTTTTCATCATGAAACAGTTATGAAATGTATGTAATATATTTTGTAAATCTTTGTATCGAACTACAGTTCTTCTCCACCACTGTAGATGTTATTTCTAGCAAACTTTGATCACAGTTAGGGTTTTCTTTTGCCACACTTTGTGGTATGAATGTAAGCATTGATTTGAATGAATGTGACAATTGTTAATTCATTTCCAAACTTTTGTGAATGATCATTTCAATATTACATAAGGAAGATATGGTGTGGTGTGGGATTACTAAGCATTCTCAATGATTTGGTACTGATTTTCATGCATTTGATTTATCAAATAGGCAGTTGTACATTTCTTTGTAGTTATTTTCCTATATTGAATGTTAGACTCTGCAGCCCGATGGATAGGCACCGATCTGAGTAGCCTTTGATCACCCAATCTTCAAACCAAAACAATACATCTATCCTTTAGACACATTAGTAGTTTTTATGCATCCTCAAGTTGCAAGAGCACTTTTATTAGCTATATAGGGGTCTTATAATAACCAGTTGTTTTCAGTTTAGTGACAAATTTGGGGCTAAGAGAGCAATCTAGGTTTGGTTATTCACATTTTTAGTTGTTCATATGGTTTTAAAATCAATACCTGTTAAGGTATACCCCTTTGGAATATCCCTCTAGAGTCTAAGTTGAGCTCAAAGAGCAAAGGAGACTACCCACTCCTATATGTTAGCTAGAATCACCCTCAACTTGTTCATAAACGCCTTCCAAAACACCTCGATGACATTCCCGGCCTTGGAATTTTTTTGTTTTGACCTTCCAATAGTTGGCATCATCTCTTGCCTCTACTACTATTTTATCAGCTTCTAAATAAGGTGAATAGTTGTTTGATAATGCTGGCAACTTATCTTTATAAGTGGCAACCTCTTGCCTTAATTTTACATTCTCTACCATGTATGCATTATTTTTCCTCACCAATTACTCAATTTGAGCCTTTGTGAATCTAGCAACATTCAAATTCAAGTCAGTAGTTTCAAGAGGATTTGTATCCTCAACTCGTTGTATCATGAGATGACCAAACACTTCATTTGGTCATTCAATGATTTGAGGTCTCTTATTTGGGGGGTATAATGCCCATATTAGCAATGTTGCTTTGTCAAGATCATATCCAAACCCTATTTTGATCTTATCCAATGTTTCAACACTCAGCTACAATTTTTTATCTTGATGTCTTTTGAAAGTATCAAAAATAATGATAGATGTCATATTCCATCTAGAGACTAACATCGCCACTGCTTCTTTAAGCAACTTTCTCCCCTGTTCTGGAGTCATGGTCTCCATTGCTTTGTCTATTTCTATTTGAAGTTCCTACAATACCTCATCATGTACATCAGGAGTAATATATTTCATCCTTTCTCTGGCCTATTTGCCTTTGTACTCATATAGGAAGGCTTTGAATTCAACGGTTTTGATAAAATCATCATCTGAAACAAATTTCTTACTTGCCATGTATTTTATGTCTTCTGACAACTCATCAGGAGCTTCCATGTTGACCTTTTCTCTATCCTCAGGAGGTTCATATTTCAAAATTAGAGGCTCAAAGCTCTGCACATCTTCATACCCTATATCAAATTCTTCATCCTCTAGATTATCGGCATCAATAGAGAAACTGATATCTAGTGTAGGTTGAGGGTAAATATGACCCAATGGTACCTCACACTCAGCTTGTCTCTTTGAAAAATTTTCCTTTTCTCTCAAAAACATGAGGAGGAACATTCATAGTCAAATCTAATGCATGTGCAATTATCATGTCCAACCTTTCCATAGTATCATCAACATTTAGAAAATCTCCTATATAAGTGGGGTTTTTGGCTACCCTCCAAACCTCAGTCAGCATTATGTTATGATACAAATTTCTATTGTCAACTGTTGTGTTCTCATCACAATTTCTTATCAAATCATCCTCAACAAATAGCACATGGTGATATCTTTTTTAATTTTTTAGTCACTTTGACACCATTTATGAACTTTTCAAGGTTAAAGTTTACTCTTGCATTTCCTGATGGCAATCTAAAATGTTCTAGTTTTTTATCGATCAATTGATATCATTTATCAAAAAGAACTGTAAAATCTCCAAAACACAGAGTACTAGGCATAAATGACTGCTTGTTATGACTTTTAAGGTGCATAAAGTCAAAGTAAGCTAATTGCCTTACAATCTCTAAATATGCAACCCTATCTAGACAGGTTTTTGGTAACAAAAAAGGTGGTCCTTCATACCCAAATACTCTTATCTTGGTGCAATCATTATAAACATACCAGTCACCACAATTGTGACTGAATTTTCCCTTTTCATCTGTGTCCTTCAGCCTTAGAATTTTTTGTATTTCTGTTGACAGATTGTGATCACAGGGATGACCTAGCAGTTTATATATAGGTTTTACAAAGTATTCTTCAAAATAGAGGTAGTAGCATCTCTCACACCTACTATCCCATATAGCAGTCCACATTTGTATGGGTTTAACATCTCCATTTCTATCCAAATCTCTTACCTTCAAACACTCATCCCACAGACACATGTTCTATCCCTCATACAGGATAAGATGCATGAGCAAAGAAGAATGTCAGAATTTACTATCCCCATTTTTATAGCAATCAATTCATTATGAAGGTCATTGGCAAGGTACTCAGCATAATCCAGGTACCGTGCATCTTGCCTTTACACATCTGCAGTTAGGACCATTGGTGCAACTTCCATAAATAGAGAGGCTTCTAGACCAAGCAATTGACATACAAAATAATAGGTGCATTTGAAATATTCCTCAAACAATTCTAAAGAGTAAGGTGGATCCTCAACCCCTAAAAACACCCTGAGCCTATTCCCCTCATCTCGAGGCTGTAAAGGGTGGAATTTGGATAATTGGTTTTTTGGTAGTTTAGTGTGTATCCTCCTTTCACCCTAATACATTCAAGGACTTTGGGTCGAGTGGCAATGCACTATCAAACCCTTGGTCACTTAGGAATGCAGGGAAACTTGGATTAAGATGATTTGACTTCCAATTATGCTTAATTATGCTCGATTATATATCAAAACCTTAATTATACAAATACGGAAGTAAACAGACAAATTACTAAAAATGCTGCGATAGGAAGATGTAAAATGATAGATAAATGTGCACCTATTTTTGAAGTTCAGGAAGTGAAATAGTCGGGGACTAATGAGTGGGTGCCCTAGTCCAGTGCCTTGATTTTTGTCAGGATCTAGGAACTTGATCTGCAACATGTTCCTGTTGTCTCAAAGATTTCTCTGTTGTGGGATCTGGAGGACTAATGAGTGGGCACCCTAGTCCAGGTCCCTATTTTCAACTCTGATCTACGAATCCAACACTCTGCAACACACTCCTACAACTCCACTTTTCCTGCTTCTTCAACCTGTAACCTACAATCATAGAAAAATGGGGAGGGGGTTGTGGTGTTTAGAGGCTTGCCTCAGTCAAGCCCCAAAGAGATATTTAAGTCTTATAAACACCATTGTCAGAGAGAGAGAGAGAGCATGCCTTTAGGAGGCAGAGGCAAAAACCAAATGATAAATGCTTGAAAACACAAATGATATCACATTGTAGTGAAGATCTCATGGAAGGAAGAAGCTCTTCATGCCATGAGGAGATGGATGCTCAAATCTACAAATACAAACACATAAACAACACAATATTTTCTCTTCCTACACAATGAATGCCTTGAATGCCAAAAGATCACAATTGCTTTCTAGTAATCATCTAATGTCCATCTAGTTTACAAATGAATGTCTAAACATAATTATATATGCAACTACAAACACTTCCACCAAGAATTTTGTAATTCAAACTTACCGTGTCGGCATAGGACCTAAATAATGGTCACAAGCCAACACTTAAAATTTAGGCCTGACCCAAAATAGGACAGGACTAAGGTGTGGGCGTCCAAGTCCTCCCTCCCTATTTTGGTCAGGGATTAGTTCAAGGGATCCCCCTAGGTCCCATTTACCATGAAACTTAGGGTTCATTTCATCGAGATGTCAAAATATGATGCAATATGTCCTAAATGTAGATAAAAGACCTGGAAGCTAAACCTTATGAGGGAAAATCCCCCAAGGGGACTTTTTCTGAGGTTACAGAGGCCTATGCAAAGGTAATCTCCATCTTTTGTAGTTATTACTCATATTGTAATACTCATTCAATAAATCCCTGATTCTAAATTTCACATCAAAACTAGTGTCCAACTGGAATACCATTAATATATGGGCAGGTGCAAAAAGTTGGGGGCCAAAAAGTGGCCAACTATTGTTTTAAATTAAGCCATAACGCAAGTGCATTATAACGCGCTCGCGTTATAACGTGCTCACATTATGCTCTGCTGTAAAAAAACATGTTTTTCATTTCATTATTTCACAACATTTCACATAAAACCCATGGCTTCGAGACAAAGGAGAGCATGCTCGCATTATCGAACAGCATATCATCAACAATTTGTCACTGATTCATCATCAAAATGCCACCACAATGTCAGGGAGGCCAAAGGAGTAAGTTCTATTTGCTTTCTTGTGTGAATTTGTTGCTAAATAGGTAGGTTCAAATAATTTTTTGATGTAAGTTTCTTTAATTTACAGGAATTGATAATGCACTCCTCCTCCTCTTGAAAATCCACAAAATCTTCCATCACCTGAATAGCAAATAGCTGCTAAAGAACAACCCCAACAACAAACACCTCCATTCATTCCTCAATATGTCCCTGGAACACAAGAAAATATAATGGGGCAAATTGAAAACAATAAAAAATAAATTGAGGACATAATTGGAAGGTTGAAAGAACCTGCAACTTCAACCTTGCATAGATCCATGCTTGCTCAATCTCTTGAATCTATGTTATCAAATGTAGATTCAATTAGCAATCAAATCTCTAGTTGGTTAGAAAAGAGGAGAGAATTTAGAGAGTTCTATGCAGATAAGTTGTCCTATGAACAAGTTAAAAATGAACAAATTATAAAATTGGATGTGTGTTCTATTTTCACAAACCCACGAACAAATCAACCTCTACCCCTTACATGCAAGAGGTTCCCTATCCATTGGTGCAACAACCAAGTGATAAGTGACAATTTTGGGCAGAGGTGGTGGATGGTTTTTGACCATCCTCCATGCAACTATAATGAGGTCCCACAATATGTTTTGAGGAAACTCTACTGCAAGTTTGTCAAAAATAAAGTGCCAAATTATTTTAATACGTGGGAGTTCCAGGGTAGAGGTGGGGGGTTAGCATAGGATAGACACTTCAGTTCATTAGTTCCTTGACCCAGAGAATCATAGAGCATGCCTGTCTTGCAGCACAAGATGGGCCAAGAGAGAGTTCGAATAGGGTTCCACCCCATACTTGTCAGGCTTGCGGGTTAGCTTGTGGTTATGACCCCACGGATAGTCGGGACGCAGGTGCACAGGCTACATCTACAGCTGAGTAGATGGTGATGACAGATGCCCTCCTGAGTGAGACTTTCAGCCTTGATATTCAAGTAAATCTTAGAAAGTTCATTGAATTTAATTTATTAAATTTTATTTTTGAAATACAACATTAACTAATTTAGTTTGATGATTTAAATGAAATTTCAAGGTCATAGTGTTGATGTAGTTTTTAGCGGTTCTCCACCTACATATTACACTATGACATCTATTGTTGGGGTATGTAACTAGTAAACAATTATAAGTATTACATGTGAATAGTATCATTATATGAATGGTATTCTAATATCTAATTTTGGATGTTGGATAGGTTAATATTGGAGATTTCATGGCAACACCTGCCAGTGGTGGTGGACTTCAAAGCTTCACGAAGGTAATAAAATAAATAGTTTAATTAATGAATTGTACTTACTAGATTTTTATATTTTATATTCATATCATTGGTTACATTTCATTGCACATCTTTCAAACTCAAAGCATTACTAGACATTGCATAACTAATAACTAGAACTTGATAGATGATAAATTTTCAATTACAATATAGTTATTTGAAAAAATGCCTCAAAGAAATGTGGTCTCATGGAATGTCATGACAAGCATATGCATAGACAAGGACATCACCATGAGACCACGTTTCTTTGAGGCATCTTTTCAAATAGCTCACTACCTTGTCTATGCTACCATATTTTCCATACATGTCTACCAAATCTTGTTGATCCCCTCCACATTATTCTTCAACAAATTCTCTCTAATAAACTCATCCAATTACCACCAATTAGACCCTAAGACATGACACTAGAGAGGGGTATGAGCCTATGACATCTTATATAGCATATGATTGACTCCAACATCATCTAGGTCCCTCCTTTGTTGACTCCAAAATTCCCCATAATGGTAATATCTTCACCATTTCTCATAGCCCATACCAACTAGTTGTTACCTTAAGACACTTCTCCTTAGATTATTTTTTGTCAACCCCTTATGGTCCACCTCAACCTCATACCAATTCCCTCTTTCATCTTTACCTATCTTAGCCTCTAAATGCATTACTGCTCCAACCCCACAACCTCTTTCTATTACTTCACCTACTCCACTAGCTATGCCCCTATCTTCCCCACCATATATCCACCTATTACTACTTCACCTTCCTCATTGACTTCTATCTCCCCTCTAACACTCCTCCAAGATAAAGTAAAAGAAAAAGTGTAGGACCTTTCCCCATCCACTTCTAAAAGTAGGCCTGCGAAACTTCCCCAACACTACACCCAACCTACTAACCAACCCATATCTACCCTACCTATTTCCTAATATACCACTACCAGATGTCCTAGACCTAGTTTGCTTCCAACCCACCCCCTGACAAACCTCAAGACAAAGAAAATGATAAGAAATTTTTAAAATAAGGTTTTTCTTCTCCTATCTAGTATCTTTCCTCCCTCCTATTATCCCACAAACTCTTGATATTCCTCCTTCCCATAAACCCATAAACTTACCTAATGTCTATGTGATTTCTAGTTTAGGCATTGTCCTACCTCCATGACTACCAAACAAACAAAAATCTGAGCACAACCCTACCCCACCCTATCACCAACCTAAACCTAAACTAACACCTTAACTCCCTCTCTGACTTCTTAAACCTAAAAATTGATGCTACTATGGTCCCTCCTTTGTTGACCCTTATACCACACAATAGTCATGAATCTTCATCTAATTTGCACATATGCATGTGACTTGTGTGCTTTATTGTGTGTACTTCCATGTTTAGGTGAATGTGTGTGTATGTTAGGAGCCATGTGTTGGCAAGAGACACTGCTATGAAGACAAGCTAAGTGTTGTCATTGATGGCAACAAGATAAGAAGAACACTTCAACATGACAAGAAGACATAACTCTAGAAGGTCATATTAGAATTCAGGTCCAGTTGGCAAAAATGACTAAGTATGGGCAATTTACAGAGTAAGGGACAATAAGTGGATCAGTGTACTTCCGTAGATGATGACTTGGAAATACGGCTTAGGTATAATGTTCATAGTTGTTTTGTGTTACTATATTCCAGTGATCAAGTCCTGACCTCTTCCAGAAGTCATTTGGAGAAAATGTCTAAGTCTGGAAGAACAGAGGTATGATAGGAATAGTGTACAGTGCAGAGTAAAATGGTCTGCATTCCTCCACAAGTGCATATTTTGTTCTATGGTTCTGAAGGTATGTCAATTGGTTAGTAATGAACATTGGATAGAAATTGTGAAGTCCCATTTGGTCTGCAGTGTGAGTTATGATGTGATAGAGGAACCTATCATATATGTTATTAAGAAACAAGACGACAGGCTAGTTGAATCCTTATGCAGAGAAGAAATATGAGTTGGATGTTAAAGGTAAGTGGTTGTATGATTAGAGCTAACACATATGAAGGCATGCGCATTATGATTTGGATCCGCATTGACGATTCAGCATAAGAACAAGCCGACAGAATATAACACTTGGTATACACATTTCATAGTTTGCTTGCCAACCTAATCATGAGAAAGATTTAGTTGCGGATATAAATAGAGGATGGATTTGGTGTTTGGAAGAATGAGGAATGATGTGATGTATGGGAATGTGAAATATGCAAAGATAGAATAGTCGCAACAAATAAAGAGAGATTTTGACCATATGTAAAAATAGAGCATAGAAACAGGGGCAGACTGAAATGAAGAGTTTTGAGTCAATATTCAGAAGCTTAATTGGAACTGTAATCATGCATAAGTAGATGCAATCACAGCAGTTCATCTTTGGCAATGAGCCACCCTTATTCTTCTTGTTCTTTCTTTCCTTCAGGTAGTGAGCCTCTTTTGAGCAGTGAGCTCTAGGTAGTGAGCATCTTGTAATTTGATATTGCTATAATAAAATTATTTTCTGAGAGCTAACACTCTCTGTAGTTTTTCCCCACCTAGGGGTTTTCCACATAAAAATCTTGGTGTCTATGTATTATGTTCTTATGGTTGCTCTTCATTTGTATATTATGCTATTGTTTAATTAAGTTTGGAAAATGGTCAAAATTAAAAGTGCATAAATGGTTTTATAGAACACTGATTCACCCCCTTCTCAGTGTTCCTAACATTCAACAATTGGTATCAGAGCCTAGTTCCTTGGAAGAAGCCTAACAGCTTGATAAAGATCTGGGAAGGTTCACTCATGGCAGCACAAAGGTATCTCACTTATCCTGAAGCAAATCCTCCTGGTAGTATTATAATTGGCAATCAAGTATATGTCAATAATGAACAATTTCAAGCAACTCTAGAAGATCTTGACAACTCTAAGGTTGATATCAAGGAAACTGATGATTGCATTCTAAAATTAAAAGAACAAATCAGTAAATCTTAGGAAAGAAGGAAAGAATTATGTGAGCAACTAAGACAAGAAAATGAATCTACAGAGAGTCTTCTCAGGGTGATTGAAGAAAACACCAAGAATGAGGAATGTCTAAATCAAGTTGTGAAGGACAAGTCAGAGGAATGTGAAAAACTAGGCAAAGAAGTTATGCTCTTAAAGTTTGATCTAGAAGCAGCCAACAGCTACAAAGAAAAATTCGAAATAAGCTCTGCAAAACTTGATGAGTTGCTGGCTAGTCAAAAGTATCCAAATGACAAACAAGGTTTGGGTTTTGAAAAAGGAGAAAGTTCAAATTTAGGGCAAGACAGGTCTAAAGAAGGAAGAGGTAGAAACCATCTAGTAAGGAATCAAATAAGAAGACCTAAAAGACCTCCGATCAGGCAACCAAATGCACAAAGGTACCCATCTTTCAATGGTCGTTGTTTCAAATGTAATAAGTATAGTCACAGGGCCACTCAGTGTAGAAGTAGAATAAATCAAAATACTCTATCTTTTTCTGGTCAATGTTTCAATTGTAAGAAGATTGGTCATAAAGCAAATGAATGCAGAAGTGTGTCAAGAAATGTGCCAAACTATCCAAGGAATGGTCAATCCTTCAATGGAAAATGTTTTGCATGCAATAGATTTGGGCATATGGCTAATCAATGTAGATCAAGACCAATTCCTAATTACAGAAGAAATCAAGGTCAAAGAAATGTTGTTTGCTTCAATTGTAACAAACCCAAACATTTTGCCAAAATCTGTAGAAGCAAAAATGTAACAAGAGACTATCCTACAGAAAAGGGAAAAATTGATCAGAGAGATGACAAGGGCAAGAACAAGGTTGATTCGGTAGAAACAAAGAATGAGATGAGCAAGATCTGGATCAGGAAAGATGATAATAAAGACATGAAAGAATCCTCACCAACTTCTGTTGCAAATACTTCCTCCGGGAAGTGAATTGGGAACTCTGGCTCAGGGGGAGCAGTGTTGAAAATCCAAAAGCTCCAGCTAGAAAGTGGGTGCCAGAATCAAGCATGAAGGTGTATGATGGAATCTAATTTGACAAATCTCCTAAAGGAAAAACTGGAAGAAAAGGAGTCAATGCAGCACATTGTGAAGCAATCTTGATCGACTGTATCTATCTAAGAAGACATGCAACTTTTTGGGAATGAGCATTTATGATAATTTAGGTCAAGTCATGCGAAGGATAAAAAGAGACTTGTTTGATTTCAAAATCATTTTTCACTTGAAGCTATTAGGTATTCAGAGAGATCGAAGCAGAACTTGAGCAATAACAACCAATATTTGAAGTGCTCGAAGTAATTCAGAGAAAGGAAACCCTAATTTGACAAAACAAGGTATTTCCATTCAAACCCTACTTTGTGAATCTGTTAAAATCCTGAGATGGCGACACCACAAATTGTTCATATCAATGAGTGACCATGACCCAAATTCAAGAAATATCCCTGCAAAGAAACTGAAGTTGATCCAATGGGTGCATTCTCGAGTATACCATACAAAGTTCTATATGTGGAAGACATTAGGGCATAAATCCATGTTGCCCTAGATGAGCACGGTGACAGCAGATTCACAGACTTATTTTAAAAACATTAAAGTGATGATCAATTTTACTTGAAGGAAGAATACAAAGTTTTGGAAGAGAAGAAATTCATCCAATATGTAGAGTTTCCCACATTTACAGTGGGTGAATGGGTTCGGTATGTACTGAGCAAAATTCATGATGAGTTCATGTGGTTAGGGAAAGGGCAACCCTTCAAGATAACCAAAGATGCAATTCAGGTAGTCACTGGACTAAACTCCAGCAGAGGTATGCCATTATTGTAGGCGGTCAAGAATCAAATGGTTATAGATGCCACCAGAGTCCAATTTGACAAAAGGGAGTTGACAATAAATGATATTACTGACCCTGCAGTAAAGTTTGCCTCAATGGTCATAGATTACAAGGTTTACTTCTCAAATCGGGAGAACTCTGTTTCTGGTACTACAATATACACTGCCTATCAAATGGTTAAAGAGAATGTGAACTATGATTTATGAGAGCTGCTAAGAAACCAACTACTAGAAAATTTGAAGAAGATCAAGGAAAACAAAACCTATTCCTTCAAATTTGGTACGTTGATTATCTGTCTATTCTTCTACTTTATGAATGAGTTGCCAAACATGAAGAATTTGATCTGATTAAGTAGTAAACCAGGAGCTATTCAAATTAGAAATCATCTAAGTAGCATTGGAAGTTTTGATGAGCAAAAAATAGTAATGTGGGAGTACTTTAAGAATTTCCAAAGCATGATGCAGTCAAGAGAAAGAATCCCTAGGAAAATTGTTGAGAAATATAAGGATACCATTTGTTTCATGGTCACCAAGGATAAATGTTTGATGGAAGTTGTGGAGCCCAGAACTATATGGGTAATGCCTATGGGATATGAGGTAGATGTCTTAATATTAGAAAATTATGCTCAACATCTTCTTAGCAAACCCCAGGACTCCAAGGAAGAAAGTTTTGGAACATATGAAGAGCTGTCGATAAAACTTCATGTTGAATTCAGAAAGCCAGAATCCACTAGAAAAGTTAGAAAAGAGGTGGAAGAAACTGCTGCAAGGTATGGCATCACCAAAGAGCAACTTAAGGAATCAAGGGAAAAAGTAGAGAAATCAGAAAAGGAAAAACAAGAAAGTGAACAGGTTAAGGCTCTGGAAAGGCCTATTAAGAAGCAAAAAGGGCCTAAAATAACACAAAGGACCACCAAAAACTCTGCTACTTCCTCTGATGCCACACCATTAGTGAGTATGGAGCAAACATCAAGGAAATCTAGTGTCAGAGATACAAAGAGAAAGAAAATAAAGGGAAGAAGATTGTATGTTAGTGTAGGGAACAAGGATGAAGAAGAAATTGAGTCTGATGAAGAAGTGAAAAGGATGAAAGTTGAGGTTACAGAGGCCTCCAGAATCAAGAAACCCTACGGTAAGGGTAAGACTGCAAAAACAAAAAAGCAAGATATGCCTATGATAGAGGAAGCAACTATAAGTCTTGAGGATGTACTCAAACCCATAATAGTGGATGGTAAACTAAAACTAATTGCACAATTGTATGATGAATATAATGATCCAGATAAGAGGATCATTGAGACTGTTGTGGTAGAATACCTAAACATCTACAACAAGGCCCTGATTGAAATAGTTGATGATCTTCCTCATAGCCTGGCAAGCATAATGAGTGCAAGAAAAGAAGCAGCTATGGCAAAGGCTATTGAGTTCAAGGAACACTCATTGATAAGATTATGTCCAGAGATCAGCCCTGAGGAGACAGTCAAAATCTTGAAAGAGATCAAGGGTGCCTTCAGGACCAAGAGAAGAATAAACTCATTAATGCTGGGAGAAATTGATAAAGTGGTCAAGGAAACAGAGGAGATCACTTTGATAACTCTAAGGAAAAATAACATTCCTACCATTTATGACAAAGAAGAAACAAATGGTGAAGATAACACATCTATTCCAGAAGTCAATGTTGAAAAGGAAGAATCTGATCAAACCCTTGTTGCTAATGATCAAGACACCACTGAAAGGGATCAAACTAAAACAAGTCCTCCTCTAGGACAATAGGATGATAATCTAGAAAATAAGGAGGAAATTGATGAACAGATCAAAGTTGATAATCAAGAACAAGCTGAGGAAAGCCCTGCACCAGAGAAAAATATTGGTCAACAAGAGAATATGAACATGGAACCTCCGAAACAAAATCAAGAAGTATCTGAAGAAGCAGCAAGAGACACTGTGGAGATAGTAAAAGAGCTTTTGGAAAAAGAAGAATTAGTTCTAGATGAGCCTAAATCAATCCAAGGTCCAATAAACTTGGACACAATGTCTCATGTTCAAATGTTCAAGTTGGCTTCAGTCATCCAAGCCAAAGCGAGAAAAGAGATTTTGAAGTCCCACATTAAGGATAGTGAGCTCATTAATGAAGCATCTAGCATTTTGGAGAAGCTGGTACCAACATACTAGAAGGATACCTCTATGTCTGCCACTTGTCAACTCAAGGGACTAATTCAATCTATAAGTGCACACTTTGAATCTCTTGAAAAATCTGTTGAAACAAAAGTTAGACAAGAGTTTGATGAGAAAAGGTTAGGTGAGTTGACAAAACTGATATCCCATGATAAGGCTCAGTTAGAAAATGGGATACAAAATATTAAAAGTGTTGTTGTAGAAGCTGGTAATGTATATAAATTTTGTTTATCATGGCCAGAAGTCACAAAGAAGACAGAAGAAAAGATCAAGGAATTGGAAGAAAAACTAATGAATATCTCCAAAAATTTTGATCCAGTACATGAATCAACCAGCAACAAAGAAGCTCAAGTCATCAACATCAACAATGACTTGAATGTTTTAATAAATCAAAGATATCAAATAAATAGTAGAATGGGACAACTCAGAAGACTGATCAGTACCAAACTAGACTCAATGACCAAGCTTGTAGTTGAAGCACAGCTTGCTGGACAAACGGCCACACCATCATATTTACAAAAGGTAGAAACTCTAGTCTTTCTACTCAGTGGACATATACAAATTTTGGATGGTACTAAGAAGAGCAGGGATGTTGAGATATCTCAACTAAAGAACACCTTTAGTGACATTCTTCAGCATATGTAAAATGAAGTAGAAGACTGTACTTGTAAATATGCGGCAGAGTACATAAGAATTTTGAAGACTTGACAAAATTTTGGTTTCAGAACATACCCTTTGCCATTGATGTCAAAGGGGGAGAAGAAAATCAATGAAAAATGAGTAAACATCTCAGGATGAGTAGGAGAATGAAGTGTATAAAGTAAGGGGGAGCTACTTTTGATAATAAAGCATTTTTCACTAAGTGTTGCCATCAATGCCAAAGGGGGAGATTGTTGGCAAGAGACACTGCTATGAAGACAAGATGAGTGTTGTCATTGATGGCAACAAGATAAGAAGAACACTTCAGCATGACAAGAAGACATAACTCTGGAAGGTCATATTAGAATTCAAGTCCGGTTGGCAGAAATGACTAAGTATGGGCAATTTACAGAGTAAGGGACAGTAAGTGGACCAGTGTGCTTTCGCAGATGATGACCTAGAAATATGGCTCAAGTATAATGTTCATAGTTGTTTGGTGTTACTATATTCTAGTGATCAAGTCCTGACCTCTTCCAGAAGTCATTTGAAGAAAATGTCTAAGTCTAGAAGAATAGAGGTATGATAAGAACAGTGTACAGTGCAGAGTAAAATGGTCTGCATTCCTCTGCAAGTGCATATTTTGTTCTATGGTTCTAAAGGTATTTCAAGTGGTTAGTAATGAACATTGAATACGAATTGTGAAGTACCATTTGGTCCACAGTGCGAGATATGATGTGATAGAGGAACCTATCATATATGTTATTAAGAAACAAGCTGACATGTTGGTTGAATCCTTATGCAAAGAAGAAATATGAGTTGGATGTTAAAGGTAAGTGATTGAATGATTAGATCTAACACATATGAAGACATGTACATGATGATTTGGATCCGCATTGATGATTTAGCACAAGAACACGTTGACAAAATATAACACTTGGTATACACATTTCACAGTTTGCTTGCTGACCTAATCATGAGAAAGATTTAGTTGTGGATATAAATAGAGGATGGATTTTAGTGTTTGGAAGAATGAGGAATGATGTGATGAATGGGAATGTGAAATATGCAAAGATAGAATAGCCATAGCAAATAAAGAGAGATTTTGACCATATGTAAAAACAAAGCATAGAAACAGGGTAGACTGAAATGAAGAGTTTTGAGTCAATATTCAAAAGCTTAATTGGAACTATAATCATGCATAAGTAGATGCAATCATAGTAGTTCATCTTTGGCAGTGAGCCACCCTTATTCTTCTTGTTCTTTCTTTCCTTCAGGCAATGAGCCTCTTTTGAGCAGTGAGCCCTAAGGCAGTGAGCCTCTTGTAATTTAGTATTACTATAATAAAAGTATTTTTGAGAGATAACACTCTTCGTGGTTTTTCCCCACCTTGGAGTTTTCCACGTAAAAACCCCGGTGTCTATGTATTATGTTCTTATGGTTGCTCTTCATTTGTATATTGTGATATTGTTTAATTAAGTTTGGAAAATGGTTAAAAGTGAAAGTGCATAAATGGTTTTATAGAACACTGATTCACCCTTCCCTCTTAGTGTTCCTGACATTCAACACCATGACTTGCATCACTATTATAGTTTTTGTAATTGAATAATGTTGTTTTATTTTCAGATGATGCAGGCTGTGGAGACACCTCCCGATATTCATAGGGTAATAGAGCATAGTGTGTCCTCTGTGATTCATAGCTCCATGCCTTTGACAGGGGTATGAGGCAAATTAGTAAATTTTAAATTACATTCATTGTTATAGTTATTTATTTTTGAAAAATCAAATGATTATTGATTTGAAGTTTAATTTCTATTTGGATTGTTTCTATAGGACATGACATTGCCACAACCTAATCCTGGTACTGAGGCAAATGAGGAGACAAATTTTTAGATAGCGGTAAGTGATTATTTTGTTAAATGTTTCATTTTTTATAATTTAATTTCTATATATTAATGTCTATACTTTTTATTGTAACAGCTACAAATCCATGAACAACTAAATAGGAGGAGGAGCCCTCAGGTTCATAGTAGACTAGCCTCATACATGTCTCCATCCCCTCAAAGATCAAAGATTGTACGTGATCTATTCTCTTCACCGAACAGAGGGGAATGACTTTTTATTGTGTTCCTTTGTTGTATGCCTATATGGCATTTGTGGACATATATTTTTTATTGCATATAGTTGACATTGTATGCCTATATGGCATTCTTGTAAGAATATATGGCTATTTTGTATATATGTTATACTTATATCGACAGATATTGATGTATGCCTATATGGATATTTGGTTAATACAAATCATTTTTGTTGATCATTATGTAATATGGAATGGTGCAGTGTAGATCATTTTTGTATGCCTCTAAGTTTCAAAGTTTAATTGTCAAATAATCCATCCCAATTGATGATAAGAGAATTTGAGTTTTGGGTTGAAAGTTTTAGTTTCTCAAAACTATACATGCCCGAGAAAATAGAGAAAGGAAGATTGGTTAAATGGATAAATAGAAAGCAAGTTTTTTTGTTCATATCATGATCTACATGCTATTGCACAATCTTGCATGTTATCCTTAGTCACTCACATAGTGATGTACAAACTCATGCATAAGTCCTTGCATCATGTGCCGCCTAAAAAATGCCACTTGATCCAACACAAAGTTCATGGTTCCTTGCACCATGCATAATTCACATAGTGACAGGAATCATTTTGTGCAACTCAAAAGACACCCTATAATTCTTACACAACCCTTTAGATCATGTGCTATTTGCACAACACTAAGGATCATGTCTCATAGTTTCACAAACAACTCTATCTAATTTTGCAAGTGACCAAGGGAATATTGCAATTCCCTCTGTTCCAAAAGGATGTTCTTATGGTTGCTCCTTGGTATGCTGATCCATATTCTTTATGAGTTGCTCAATTGAAAATATTTCTTAATTCCTTGTTATTATACCATATTGGGATGCAAAGAGTATGTTTGTTGTCTTGAATGAGATAGTCAAAATCATATGCTTATGAGCACCTGATGACCATTGTTGTTATTAAATCTAATTCCTCTTGCATATAAGGCAAGGTTATGAGAGTGCATTGAGTCTTACCTAATTTGAGTATGCAACATAACATTGGGGCTATAGGCTTCCATAATTCATCAGCAATCCCTTTGAGAATGTGGTTAATATTATAAATGTATACTTTGCATCTCACCATGTTAATATGTATCATGTCATCACATTTACCAATTTGACTCTAATTCCATAAAGAAATTCCCTACCCAAAAACTTGTTACGACATTGTATTGATCTCGCAGAAGGTTGCATACCACTACCCCAACTCTTTGAAAGATTGCTATGAAATATGATAAGCAAGATAGGTGTAGTGTAGATCATTACATAATGATAGAGCCATGAAGTGTAGAGGGTTTCAAATATCACAGAAGTCTAAGTTCAAGCCTAATAACACAGTGACCTAAAGGTGGAAGAAGATGAGGGTTGAACAGCATGGATATGACAACATGAAGATGATATTAAGGTTTAGGAGAGTAGCCTAACAGAGGTCTATTTCAAGCCTAATAGGGGTCTAAGATTGTAGTGATGGAACAATGCATTGAAGGACTAAAACAAACCCTATAGAGACAGTACTAGAGAACAAAGTCAAGGTGAACCAAGATAAAAGAACAAGTAGTTCATATATGACTGTGTTGACTGCTAGAACAAGTATGTTAACAGCCATAAGATGCATGTTGACATGTGAAGACTATAATAGTTATAGCAAAGGCAATGTGTGAGGATATCGCTGGTACAATGTAGCTCAAACTATTTTGGAATGTTTGGGTGCAAAACAGGACCTTGCCTAGCCTAAACACACCCATCTGGATGTGTTGGAATTGTTGGTTTGGTCGCATCAAGAGCAGGATGAAAGTTACACCCCTTTGCAACTTTACACTCCATGCATCTGACCATTTTTGGGGTAGTAGAAAAACTTTCACCATGGGCAAACGCCTCAAAGATATAAAAACTGAGAGAGTTTATTGTAGAGGGACCCTACGTGATCTCGTAGCCTTAGATGGAATGTTTCTAAGTGACACAGTTTCTAAGTAACAGCTCGTCAAAGATTGCTTCCTTTTTGCATTTTGGACTCTTCAAGGATATCACCGGTACAATATAGCTCGAACTGTTTCAG
Source organism: Cunninghamia lanceolata (assembly GCA_027924645.1). Taxonomy (NCBI): domain Eukaryota; kingdom Viridiplantae; phylum Streptophyta; class Pinopsida; order Cupressales; family Cupressaceae; genus Cunninghamia; species Cunninghamia lanceolata. The sequence continues at coordinate 4,569,518 of BSBN01000865.1, read as the reverse complement.
CATGTTTGGGTACAAAACAAGACCATGCCTAGCCTAAATGTACCCATTCAGACGTGTTGGAACTATCAGTTTGGTCACATCAGGAGTAGGATAAAAGTTACACCCCTTTGCAACTTTACACTACCTCCTTCTGATGATTTTTGGGGTAGTAGAAAACCTTTCACCACGGGCAGACGCCTCAGAGATATCAAAAAATGAGAGAGGTTATTTTAGATGGACCCTACATGATCACGTAGCCTCAGATGGAATGTTTCTAAGTGACATAGTTTCTGAGTAACAATTCGTCAAAGATTGTTACCTTTTTGTACTTTGGACTCTTCAAGGATATCATCGGTACAATGTAACTCGAATTGTTTTGGCATGTTTAGATGCAAAACAAGACCATGCCTAGCCTAAAAGTACCCATCTAGATGTGTTGGAACTATCAGTTTGGTCGCATCAGGAGCAGGACGAAAGTTACACCCCTTTGCAACTTTACACTACCTCCTAATGATTTTTGGGGCATCAGAAAACCTTTCACCACAGGAAAATGCCTTAGAGATATCAAAAACTAAGAGAGGTTATTGTAGAGGGACCTTACATGATCCTATAACCTTAGATGGAATGTTTCTAAGTGACACAGTTTCTGAGTAACAACTCATCAAAGATTGTTTCCTTTTTGCACTTTGGACTCTTTAGGGATATCGTCGGTACAATGTAGCTCGAACTGTTTTGGCATGTTTGGGTAAAAAATAGGACCATGTCTAGCCTAAATGTACCCATCCAGATGCATTGGAACTATCAGGTTGGTCGCATCAGGAGCAAGATGAAAGTTACACCCCTTTGCAACTTTACACTACCTCCTTCTGATGATTTTTGGGGCAGAGAAAACCTTTCACCATGGGCAAACACCTCAGAGATATCAAAAACTGAGAGAGGTTATTGTAGAGGGACCCTACATGATCTCGTAGCCTTAGATGGAATGTTTCTAAGTGACACAGTTTCTAAGTAACAACTCATCAAAGATTGCTACCTTTTTGCACTTTGGACTCTTCAGGGATATCGTCGGTACAATGTAGCTCGAATTGTTTCGGCATGTTTGGATGTAAAACAGGACCATTCCTACCCTAAATGTACTCATCTAGATGCGTTGGAACTGTTATTTTGGTCACATCAGGAGCAGGATGAAAGTTACTCCCCTTTACAACTTTACACTACCTCCTTCTGATAATTTTTGGGGTAGTAGAAAACCTTTCACCACGAGCAAACACCTCAGAGATATCAAAAACTCAGAGAGGTTATTGTAGAAGGGTTCTACATGATCACGTTTCCTTAGACAGATTGTTTCTAAGTGACATGGTTTATGAGTAACAACTCGTCAAAGATTGTTGCCTTTTGCACTTTAGACTCTTCAGGGATATCACTGGTACAATGTAGCTCGAACTGTTTCGGCATGTTTGGGTGCAAAATAGAACCATTCCTAGCCTAAACCTACCCATCCAGATGCATTGGAACTATCATTTTGGTCGCATCAGGAGCAGGACGAAAGTTACACCCCTTTACAACTTTACACTACCTCCTTCTGACGATTTTTAGGGCAGCAAAAAACCTTTCACCATGGGGAAATGCCTTAGATATATCAAAAACTAAGAGAGATTATTGTAGAGTGGTTATACATGATCATGTTTCCTTAAACAAAATATTTCTAAGTGTCATGGTTTCTGAGTAACAACTCGTCAAAGATTGTTGCCTTTTTGCACTTTGGACTCTTCAGGGATATTGCCAATACAATGTAGCTCAAACTGTTTCGACATGTTTGGGTGCAAAAAAAACAATGCCTAGCCTAAATGTAATCATCTAGATGCGGTGGAACTATCAATTTGGTCATGTCAGGAGCAGAACAAAAGTTACACCCCTTTGCAACTTTACACTACCTCCTTCTAATGATTTTTGGGGCTGTAAAAAACATTTCACCATGGGCAAAGGCCTCACAGATATCAAAAACTGAGAGAGGTTATTGTAGATGGGTTCTACATGATCATGTTTCCTCAGATGGAATGTTTCTAAGTGTCAGGGTTTCTGAGTAACAGCTTGTCAAAGATTTTTGCCTTTTTACACTTTGGACTCTTCAGCGATATTGTCGGTACGGGTGTAAGGTATTAACTTAGATTTTAGAGCAAAGTAAATACTAGGGTTTTTAGGAGGTTAAGGACTAGATAACCCTAAACATAATACAACCTAAGTATTGAAGACTGCATGAAGAACACAGAAGGTTATCTGAGACAGATTAAACAAAGAGTATAACACAAACAAAACTTACCAAACTAGGTCTTTAAAGACAATACACTTAGGGTTTAAAACATAACTAATAACTTAAACTTAAAAACCCTAACTAGTTTTGAATGTTTAAACCTCTACAGTTATGATATGAACATTGCCACTATGACATCCTTTGGACTTCCAAGACTTCCAACAACAACCACAACTCATCAATCAACATCAACATGACCTTAAAACCATATTTTGTGATCAACATCATGAGGACACTGAAGTCAATAAAGTTTTCCTATTAAGAAAAAGAGCTTCCCTTAGCTTTAGGAAATATACATATTCTATACTAACAAGGACAACCACGTGAAGGTGGAATCTCATGTGGTCTCACCTAAGACCTAAGGCACATGTAATCTAGTAGACGTGGGACACCTAAGACACCTATTGTATAGTATGTATCTAGATTTTATAGACATAGTAGACCTAAGACATCTAGTCTTTATACCTTAGCATAGTCTAGACCTAAGTCACCTAGACACCTAGATTATAGTTCTACCTAAAACACCTATTATGGTAGACCTAGTTGACATATAGTACCTACCTAAGACACCTAGATTAAATTATACCTTATTCTAGTCTCTAGACAGGTAGTTGATATATAGTATCTACCTAGAAGACACCTAGATCATTTTGTTGGAAACAATGCAGATAACTTAGAGGGGGGGTGAATCAGTTATCTTATAACTTTTCTATTCTTCTTTTCTTTTCTTCACTTATCACTTAATGTTATACCAAAGCAAGGCAATCATAAGAGCTGAAAAAGAAATTAACACATAACACAAAGATTTTTACGTGGAAACTCTGTTAAGGGAAAAACCATGGGGTGACTAACCCAAGATTGTATTCTCTGTTAAAAGAATAAAGAGTACAAATTTGCCACTTGCCAATTAGGGCTCACTACCCAGGCACACTGCTCACAAAAGGCCCACTACCTACAAGAGACTTATAGTCTACAAATGCTTACAAATGATACTAGGGTGTTTGAACTGATGAACAACATCTATGCATGCAAAATTTTAGTTCTGATTAGGTATAGTATATTGATCTGGCACATTTCATTCTTCCTCTGCTCAATATAACTTTCATGTCACATTCTGGGCTTGAATTACTGCCTTCGCACGTGTCTCTACTTTTCTTCACACTTAACCATACATATAATCACTATCACGCACTTATAGGCTTGAATCCATTGGGTATATATATCCGCATCAAGGATTTCCAACAACTTCTTAGTCGGCAACAAGAACACCTAAGATATTTGTAAGTTATTAATCTATTGACTGAATCCATGCTTGATTAGTGATGCGCATCAAAACATACGCATAGAAGTCATTAATCATATCGGCTAACAATGTATAATATCACAGATTGCTTGATCAACACCTTTTACACATCCGGATTGAAGTCTGATACTCTGTCGGTCAGTTCTTCTTTTGTCTGCTCTGCCTGACTGGAACCCAACACTCAGATGCTCATATATTTTTCTTGCTTTATCACTAGAGGCTAAATCTATGGAATACAATAGTCATGATACCCCTCTTGACTTGTCCAAGTCTACAACTTACTGAGTTACACTATCTGAGAGATCTGGACCTGATTGTCAGACCTTGTTACATACTATGTTCTTGTTCACCAAACCAAAACAATCTTCAATCTGACTTCCGGTAGAGGCATATTATGTATTGTGGATGTGTGGGATAGACTTTGTTTCCATCAATGACAACACTTATGAAGCCACATAGTGTCTCTTGCCAACAATCTCCCCCTTTGGCATTGATGGCAACACTTAGTGAAAAATGGCTAAGTGTCGCAGTAACTCCCCCTTTGCTAATGCTCTGTCTCTTGCACTAATTTACCAGAGCTCCCCTTTTGCTGGATTCCACATTTTTCACTACTCTTCACTCCCCCTTTGACATCAATGGCAAAGGGTAGAATCCGCATACCAAAATTTTGCAAAAATTATTCTATACATGGCCGCATAAGTATATACAAATCATATGTTATAAATACATAAATTTAAGTATATCTGCAAAGGTTGTCTTCAACTAGATGATTTATGTGGCCCAACTCCTCTTCATTCTGTCCAAAATGGAGATGTGTCTGCTTAACAAAAACACATGCTTCTACCCTTTTTAAGTCTGTTGGATCACTGGTCTGGATTGTATTTTGTGCCTCTGTCAAGGCATCATGCATTGCCTCTAACTTAGGGATGATTATCCCTCTGAGCTCACCCATTCTATCCATTATGTTCTTTTTCTCCTTAACCAGTTCTTTAATTTCATTTATTATAGCAATAGCTTGACATTCATGATTCACCAGAGAGGTAGTAAGGGGATCAAAATTCTGAGATAAACTTGACAATTTTTCTTCTTGTTCTTTCACTTTCTTCTCAATGTCCTCTGTCACTTTGGGCCAAGTTAAACAAAATTTGTATATGTCCCCACCATCTTTAAGAGCATTTTCAAGGCTCTTTATGCAAATGCCTAAGGTTCTTCTATCATTAGTAATTAGCCCTTGTACTTCACTGAACCTCTTTCTCAAGAACTCCTTTCATACCTTAGTTTCTACCAATTTCTCTAAGGATTCAAAATGAGTGTTAACAGAATTGACTAAGTTTTTCAGATTACCGTATGGAGAGGCAGAAGGATCCTTTTGATAGGTTGGCATAATCTTCTCTAGCATCCCAGATGCAATCTCCAATAGCTCACAATCCTCCATATGAGATTTTAGAAGTTTCTCTTTTGCTTTGGCCTAAGCAAAAGATGCTACCTTCATTATCTGAATCGGAGATAGAGAGTCAAAGTTTAGTGGTCCTTGAATTAGCTCAGGTTCATCTAGCTCCATTATTTCTTTGTCCAGGAAATTTTGTACTGTCTTTGCAGTGTCGCTTGCAGATTCTACTTCCTTCCTTTTGGGGATATCTGGACTGACTTGGTTATTGATCTTTGTTTCTTCGACCTGTCCTTCCTTTTCTGGAATAGAGGAATCTAATGCCTCAGATGGCTCTTCATCATTTTTCTTTAATCCTTTGACATCCTTGTCAAAATATGTTTCTTCTTTATGTCCTTCCTCTTCCAGAACAGAGGAATCTAATGCCTGAGATGATTCTTCATCATTTTTCTTTAATCCTTCAACATCCATGTTAGAAGGCTCTTCATCTGTTTCCTCTATAATAGGAAGATTGAATCTCTTCAAGGAATTCTGAAGGATTTCTTTTGTTTCATTGGCTATTTGTTCAGTCTCACCAAGCATGAGTTTGTTCATTCTAGATTTGCTCCTAAAGTCATCTTTACATTCCTTGAAAATCATGTCCATTTGTTTTGGGGTGATAGAGTGGCAAAGTTGTATCATTATTTGCTCCCGAATCTCTAAGTCTTTAGCCTTTGCATTCACTTTTCTTTGTTCCAATACTTCTTCTAGGCTTTTTGGAATTAAAGAAATTATTTCAATGAATGCTTTGTTATAGATCTTTAAATACCTTACAGTAGCTTCCTCTAGAATTCTCTTGTCAGCATCATTGTATTCATCATAGAACTCTGTCACCGGCTACAGGTTCCCATCCATAGTAACTGCCTTGATGATGTCATCAATGGAAAGAGTGGGCTTTTCAACAAATTCCTCTACCTTCTCTTCCTCATTTCTACCAGCAGAGAACTTCCCAGATGTTCTCTTCTTCTTCATTTTCCTGATTTCCTCATCTAATTATGTTTCTTCATCATCTTTAAGGCTTGTATATGTCCTTGTGGCTTTGGTCTTCATCCTCTTTTCTCCTTTTCCAGATGTCTTGACTTCCATTTTGGTAGACTTTGATCTTTTGGAAGCGACAGGAGCAGAGCTCTTGGAGAATCTAGTTTGAGAGGAGGTTTGCACAGGGGCACTTTCTTTCTTTGCTTCTTGTCTTTCTTTCTCTGCCTTCTCCATTTTCTCTCTATTAGCATCTATAGCCTCCTTTGATATGCCAAATCTTTTTGTAATTTCTTCAACTTCCTTTCTTACTTTTCTCTTCATCTCTGACTGTCTTAACTCAACATGTATTTTTATGCTTAGCTCTTCAAAGGTACCAAACCTTTCTGCTTCAGTGTCCTTAGGCTGGCTCAACAGGTGTTGAATATGTAGCTCCAAGATTTTTTCATCGACCTCATAACCCATAGGCATTATCCATACAATTCTTGGCTCAACTGCCTCCATTAGGCATTGATCAGTGTCAACCATGAAATAGATTGTATCTTTGTATTTGTCAACTATTCTTTGTGGTATTCTTTCTCTGGCATGCATCATGCTTTAGAAATTCTTAAAGTAACCCCAGAGGGCTATGTTTTGGGCTTGAGCATCACCAAGTCCATACATGTAATCTTTGATCTAAATTGCAATGGGTTTATCATTTTTCCAGACCCAACCATTTGATCCAGGCAGCTCATTCATATAATAGAAAAATAGACACAGTATTAGACTACCATATTAAAGGAGTTTTTCTTATCCTTTTTGATCTTCTGCAAGTTCTCCATCAGTTGATTTAGTAGAAGCTCACACATATTATAATCTGCATCTTCCCTGAACATCTGATTTGCAGCATAGATTGATGTACTAGACATAGAATTCTCCATGCTCGAGTGGTAGTTTTTGTAGCCAATTATCATTGAAGCAAACTTGACATCCGGATCAGTGATGTCACCTATAGTCATTGCTCTTTTGTCAAATTTTGATCCGGTGGCTTCAGTTACCGTTTGGTTCTTCACAAATTTGAGTGCGGGTAACACACCGGATGAATGCAGTCTGGTCACTGCCCTGATGGCATCTTTAGTTATCTTGAATGGCCTCATTAGCCACATAAAATTATCATGCATCCTACTTAGAACATACCAAACCTAATCGTCTTTTGCAAAACACACAAAATGTATGCAATGTCTGAAGTGTTTATCCCGAATGGTCTTAAATTCAGGTTTGAGTTCAAAATTCTCATCTATTAACTATTTGTGATAAATGTCGATCAAATTTGAGTCTCCAAATTCTTTAATGTTTGCATGGACATAAACCCTAACATCTTCTACATGCAAGACTCCATGCAGAATGCTAGAAAACGCACCCAAGGGATAAACTTCTAGAGATTTGTAATGGTGTTTCTTGAATTTAGGTCTCAGCCTATTAGAAATATTAATAATCATTGGAGTAGCAATTTTTGCAAGAGATCAGGAGAGAGTTTTTAGAAGGGAAGTACCTTTTCATGCTTTAGGGTTTGAAGTAGAAATCAAAATGATTCTCTGGTTGAATTCGATCTTCAGTTGAACTTGAGTGAAATATAGGATCTTCTTCGCAAAGCTCTTCTTTTCTTCTTTATGAGTGCAAGTGTGTAAATAATGAGTGAAAGAGCCCTTTTATCCTTGCATAAACCCTAATTTCCTTTTGTAATAAATTCACAAGTTTTTAAGTCATTAGGTTATTGTTGTGTGGTTACACAACACACCCCATTTTGACTTGACAAAATAGGGACGACCCAACTTTTTGCTTGGTTTTGCTTGTGTTTTCTGCTTGCTGGTGGTTTGGTAAAAGAAAGTAATGCAGATGATCCTGCATAAAGGGGACCAAGTAGGTCATCGTGATGAGGTCAAGTTTTTCAAAATTAATATTTCATGACAATAACCTCATGGTTGGATAGAGCACAAAATTTCGTGTAGGTTTGCCTTTTGGATCACCCTGATATTCCTTAGGGAACAAAAGTTATGATGAGTCAAAGATCTGGTCAAACCTGATATTCTGAGGGGAGGATCATATTTCTTAACATCAGTCATATTATAAAAGATCACCCCGATCTAATATTATCACCTGATAAAATCATTTGCTCTAAACATCCGGACGTCAACTTTATGTGATAGCGATATCTACCCGACAAACAACATCATGTATTTTGTGAGGATCATATTCCTGAATATCTCCCAATATTTAAATATCACCCTAATATTTGAATATCGGCCTGTCGCAAAATATCACCCCGAACCAATATCCTGCGACGTCATCCAAACCCGGTAAACGAAGAAATAAACATGACGATGATGTCACCATCCTTTTTACCTCGCAGAGGTATATTTCCAAACATGACCCTTCATACATAACATGACGATGACGTCATAAAGCCACAACGCTAAACCAAGTCATTATCCTGATGACATCATCCTGATATTTTGACGAGAGGTCATTTTAGTTCAAGGGTCATAATTGAACATCACCCGATATTTGAAAATCATCATATCCTGCAAAGATCACCCCGCGCCTTGCTGCCATAACATTAAATGCACGTAGATGTGGTAGGTGGTTCCCACCGATTATGAACCTGATACATAGACCTGGCAAGATCCAGAAGTTTCGTACAAGAAGATCAGATGTTTCAATTAATTTGCCCTAATTTTCCCTAATTTCCTTAAAGAAGAGGTTAAAAGGTGAATTTACGGAATCATTTTACACTTACCTTGTGATAAAACAAGTTTTTACAGAGCTCTGTGTTTTCAAACCCTCATAAGACTACCTGCGGACACATATAGCTTGTACCAGAATGGGATACGTGAGCATTGTGGGTGTTTGAATTCCTTCCACACAGTTATCAGCATAATTAAGAGGATAAGCACATCAGGTAAGTTATTAAAACCCTCTTGTTGTCATGTTCTGCATATCCAGGTATCATGGTTTTCTGGTTTGAAGTTCTAGATTATGCATATCGAGATAAACGAGATATTGAAAGAGTATAATATGCATGATAAATAATGAAGATGTGGTGTATATGCATGCTTGTAAGATATCAATTGTAAGACCAGTTTTGTTAATTGCAGGCATCCATGGCGGATAAACGGTTGGCTAAGTCAGAAGCAGAATTTCTAAAGCCCATGTTTGCTCAACCTGAGGGTGTCCGGTTTAGATATGGTGCCATCACAGATATGCACCAAGGAAACACAGATCTAGCTGCATGGTCGGCTAAAATGAGCGATGAAAAGAATAACAACACCTTGTTGGATGCAGTCTTTGTATCTGGAATGTGGAATGCAGCTAATTTCCCTTATTCCATGGAAACTCCTGAGTTGGTTATTGAATGTGCAAGAAACTATAACCCACAGACAAGGTAGAGAAGCATGGCAGAGTCTATGTTGATCTGTCTATCAAAGGTCTTGCTGCTACATTCAGTTTACCATTAGGCAAGAAGGTTGCCAATATAGATTTGAAGAAGTCGGAAGCAGAATATGAGAATAACAAGAAGTCTGCTAGGAAGAAAATGTACCAATGGAGGGTGAAGAATAGTCCTTATCCTGCAGCAGCTAAGCTTCCAGTGCACTTATATAAATTTGACTTTGATTATGAATACCAATACATGATAGCACTGCTTAGCAAAGTGACAGGCCAGCCTGATGCTGGAAGTTTTAAGGACTGGATGTATGCAGTCATCCTAATGTGCCTTTACACAGATAGTAAGCCAATGTGAGCTAAGATGATAAGTGATGCTCTAGATGAGTAGCTGATGAATCTAGGAGGTCCAGATTGTTCCTTCTACATGACCTCATACATAGTTTATTCATGTGCCTACAAGGGTACATTTGATGCATTGACTACAGTTGGGAGAATTGGTGGCACAACAAATGACGCACATAAATGGGAACATCATCCCCAGCTACAAAGAGCAAATTACCTCCAAGATTACAAACTAGTGAATGATGCATTCTCTATGTATCTGGTAAGAACAATGGAGGAGGACAAAACTAAAAGACTGAGCATGGAGGCTCAGGAAGTCATATATAGGCATGGAGCCTGGTTTGTTCAATTTGCAACTTTCTCTTACATCAGAGTTGAAGGTTTTGAGGAGGAGCCTCTCATGCTCCCAAGATACCCTACAGATGCAGTTGTCTTAATGGAATTTTTAAGACAAATCTCCACAATACTGAATGCTTACAAAGCTAACAACAAGCTTCCACCAGTATTGTTTCCAGTCACAATGGGCTGGTATATGTGCCCAGATTCTGAGAATATTAAAAAGGCCATAGCTAGTCTAACTATGATGAATTTCCATCCATTTCCATTAAAAAGATCATATGATCCATATGGGAGGATGCAGAAGATCATGGGGAAGCCCATCCATCAAAGACATCTTGAGGACTTCTAGGTAGATTGTGAAGATGAAGCTGAAGCCAGAAGAAGAAGATATCAAAGGCTTACACTCAACCAAATCAAGACCTTTGATTGCATTTCCACCCCCGCACAATTGAAGAAAGATGATGGAGCAGTAATGGCTGATGAATATGAGGAGAAAAAGGTGTACAATGATACCATCTCAGCACCGGATCTCACCATACAGGAGGACATCTCCTTAGATCCATTTACAAGCAGGACATTGCAGCTGACCCAAGCATGGGTCGATGACTAGATAAATATACTGAAGAAAAGAGGTGTTGCCATCACGGTGGACAATAAGAAGAAAAGACAAGAGATTTCTGAAGATGAATATGATGATTTCTGCAATGAGAAGAGGAAGTCTAAAGGAGAGAGAGCGCCACCTCCTGATAAAAGCAAGAGGCCCCCAAGGGGTAAGAAAATTGATGCTGAACCAAAAGGGGTCATAATTGAGAAAGTCATAATAATAGCTAAAGATGCATCAGCATCAGGACAGGGATTAGCATCATTAGCACTGCCTCCTAAGGATAAGCAAAAGGCTAAAAAGATTCAGAGACCGGCTGTTGAAACTGTGGAAACATATGAGGAAGGTTAGGCATCACAAGCACAAATTGAAGAAGATGTTCCTTTTGATGAAGAGCCTGCAGAAGAAGACCTACTGCCCCTCATCAGAAAAAGAAAAGCACCTCAGGTGATGGCTTCCACACCTAAGAAACCCAGAACATCCATGAGAGGTGAGATAAGACATGACCCTATAATGTTGAGGGGAGCAAGTAGTGGAGTGTTTAGAAAGGAATTACAGCATGATGTATCACTCCCTACCATTGTTCAATTTAAGACTAAACAAACTGAAGAACAAATGAAAGAAATCACTCACACAAGTCAAGGAGGTCATTTCTCATTAGATGAGACTGTTGACCTATCAGATGATGAAGTGGTGGATAATGTTGCTTCGCAATGAATGGAGACTCTTGTTGCTAACACTCACATAACACCACAAGGTACATCATCAGTCCAGGCGGTAGTGTTAGAAGAACTAAAGAGAGTAGAGCAGGAAAAAGAGAAGAGCCCAGAAAAGGTAGCCCAAGAGATGGGGCTTGATACATTGATTGATCAGGTAACCAGCCCTGCGGTGATTGATCTTACATATAGACAGGATGCAAGTCCTGAAAATCAAGCAGGTGTTCCTGATAAAGAAGAAAATGTTGAGGAAGTGAAGATGGCAAAAATAGAAGGCCACACTTTAGATATGGGTGAGCAACAACAAAAAGAAGTACTTGTTGAACCCAAGATAGTTGAAGTCCAAGACAAGGGAGGGGAAGAAAAGGATACATCAGTTGATCCTACCCTAAAAGTACAGGAAGTAATTACTACAGCTGTGGAACAGATTGCAGCTTCAGATCAGGTTAGTATAACTAAGGTAGACACAGTGACATCCACAAAAGCTAATATACCTCATGATGAGGAAATCACCAAAGTGGATGAGATACCCATGGAGGAAGTAAAAGATCAGGATCATGATAAACATGCAGATGATCAGCAGGATCACCCTCCAGAAAAGGAAATTCCTCAACAGGAGGATATACCCAAAGATCACCTTCATGAGGAGCATCATGAGGAAGAGATAAGAAGATCACCCTCCCTATCAAACATGATGGTGGATACCAAAGATCAGGGTGATCATCATGATGATGATGGAGATCAACAGTCAAATGATCAAATTCCTCGGTGGCTCGAGAAAGAAATTGGCGTAGAGTCAGGTATAGAGGCACAAGAATTTGATATATCTACATTATTTATGGAAACTTTAATAAAGCCTAAGAGGAAGGCTAGAATAACTTTTGCAATAAGAAGAGATCATGTTACAGGTAGGAGGACTGCACAGGTAGCCATTCCTATAGCTGATAAAGAAAAAGGCAAGATCACTCTGGATGAATTCCAGATTAGTACAGTAGATTTGGGATTTGTCAATGAAGATCAAGAAGGCCAAGAAGGTAAAGATATAATTGATTCATTGACCCAGAAGGTGAAAAGAGAGAAAGAGAAAAATAAATAGCACAAGGAGCACATTGCTCAGTTACATACATAAAAGGGTTAATTAACCTTGAGGATACATCAAGTGAACATGCAGTCCCATTGACTGCTATTTCTCAGGATGAGGTGAATAAATTGGATCTCATGAAACATGAGTCATCCATAATGAGAAAGTGGATGTTATCCACATTTGATGAAGCAGAGGAAGTGGTAAAGGCCTCTTTGAAGAGGTGGAATTCTTTAGGCACCTCCAGGAAAAAGGTAGATAAATTGCAGATGGAGATCGGGAGGAGGTCATTTCAATTGGAGAAAGTCCTGAGCACTTTGGGTGAAATAAAGAGGATTGATCCTCTGATTTTAATAAAGAATCAGGTACTAAATAATAATACGGCCCTATTGATTGATATATGGTATAAAGACATCAGGTTTGAGTGTGATGTGCTTAAAAGATGCAACAGTAAACTAAGAGATATCAGCATGAAGCTGCATGATATGATGTCGTTTGAGGTTGAAATTTTGGAAGCATTAGAAGGAAAAGCAGAAGGCAAGATAGAAAATCAAGATGAGGAGTTTGCAATAAAAGCTCTACATAGCAATTTCCAACAGGTAGCTGATGATCCTCTAAACCACCTGACAGAAGAAACCATGGATAAGATCATGAGGATAAGGGTCAAGATGGAGAATTATAACGAGACATCTAGCAGTAGGAGAAGTTAGAGAATCTCCAAGCAAGTATCAAATGCACAGGCACGCCATCATCAAAGCAAGAACTCAAGATGGCGGGGAGATAGAGAAGATAGTACAGTCATATGAAAATATCCGGACATCCATGTAGGTCCATGTACAAGGAGAAGCTCATCAAGATGATGAAGATTTTGAAAGCGATGATCCTGATGCTCCGATGGTGGAGATGAGGAACTTGAAAGATAAAGAATAGATGAAGATGCATTACCAAGAAAAGACATAAGCTTCTGATACTTAAGAAAGTAAGCCGTCTAGATGGTTGCCAGCTGGCAACCTGTGCCACATGGAAAGGGTTGACTTGGTCAATGAAATGTAAACCGTAGATCTTAATAGATAAATATGGATCGTAGATCAATTGTAACCGCTCCCTTACTTTATTCTATAAAAGGTGCAGGGATGCCTCATTTTTAAACATTCAAAACTTAATTGAAATCTGTTTGCTAAAATATTCAGGGCTCATTTCAAAGAAATCTTGAGTAATCAGTGTATGGATTCTTGATGCATGTGATTTGTTGCGTCCCTTGGAGTGCATATCTACTTACATGTGTTGTTTGCATACTTTTCCTTTGAAGTTAGCATCAACTGTATCTAGCTGTGGAATGTCCTGGTGAACATATGGTTTGATTTCTTCTCTTCATGATTGTATCTGATGTATATGTGGCTCAATAGCTGAAGGTTCAACATTAATTTGAAGTATTCTTTCAATTTCTTTCAATTTCAGAGCATTTCATCATCATAATTGCAAATAATTGACAATCTTAAGCAAATAATACAAATATGCAGACATCCCATAGATAACTGAACATATTCAGCATATTTGAAGTTAAAGCATGTCAAAATGATAAATATTATGCAAGGATTTAAAGATAGACACAATATTTGAAGCATATCTTGTGTAGAATAACTTTTTGTGCAGCATCATTATAGGAAACATTATCTTACTGATGAGATCTACGTAGGGCCCCAAAATGGAAATAGCAACACACATCAACCTCTGAGTAACGTCATAAGATTAAGACCTAATCACCAGAGACTTAAGATCATGAATTCTCTGAATTCATCGTATCTTTCAAGATGAATAAAGGTTAATGTGTACTTTTATTCTATGTTTGTTTATGACTAACATCATGATCAACAGTTACCCTACTTCTCAAATGATATTTTCTTGGATTGTCTTGTGTATCTTCAAATCATTGTTTATGAGGGTTCACAACATATCTTCACCTTTTTCAAACATTCCATTGGTCCGCGGATTAAAATATTTCAATTCTGGATCATACCGGATCTGACTGTGAAATTCTACTTTACCGGATAGCTACCGATACAAGATCTCATAACTAGCTCAAATCTATATGCGGATTTGTCAAATTTTGACTGGATGACCTTCAAGTGAGTCTCCTAAAACCCTTTAAATTGCAACCTCTTATTTTGACTCAAAGTGTTGAATTTAGGCACTCACTGACTGGATGGGGGAAAGGGATCTTCTCTGTACCTCCCCCTGACCCAGAGCTTGTCTTTTAGTTTCTGGAAGGAATATCAGCTACAGATTCTGATGTGGATCCATCCATGATATTCATTGTACTCCTTTTTACCCAAATCTTGCTCATCTCCTTTTGAACTTCATCCGCATTTACTTTACCTTTACCTTTATCTTGTTTTTGATCTTGTTCCACCAGACCTTTTCTATCCTGATTTCTGCTTCTGTAGAATTTGGCAATATGACCGGATCTATTGCAATTGGAACAAAAAATTTCTTTGCTTATGTGAATGATATCCTCTTGATCTACACTCATTAGCCATATGTCCAATTCTATTGCATATAAAGCATTTACCATTGAAATATTTTTTTATTTGCATATTTTTGCATTCATAAGATTTGTGACCATACCTTTTGCAACTAAAACATTGACCGAAGAAGGATGGATTGAATTGACTCATTTTGTTTCTGCACTGGATTGCTTTGTGACCAAACTTGTTGTAATTGAAGCAGCATCCATTGAAGGATGGATATCTTTGAGCATTTGGTTACCTTACCGGAGGTCTTCTAGGCATGTTTCTTTGATTTCCTGATCCAGAGTTCTTCTGACCAGATCTAGAGCTTTCACCTTTCTCATATCCCAAGCCATGCTTATCATCTACCCTCTTTTGGCTTTCAAAAACTTTAAGTTGGGCTAAGCTTATCTTGAACTTTTCTTTGTATTCATTTGCAGTTTGAAGATCTTGTTTCAGTGTGTCTATCTAATTCTCAAGTTGTTCTTCATTATCTCTATCTTCTTCAAGATCAGATTCAAGATGCCTGATTATTCTGTCTATTTTCTGGTAGTCCTCTATTTTCTCCTTGAGAGATTGTTTTAGATTATCTTCAATATTTCTCTTTTCTTCAATTTCTTGGGTGAATCTCATAACCCCTGATTCTATTTCATGCCTTACCATAATGACTTCTTTTGACAGCTTCTCACATAGCTTATTTTTCTCATTCAGATCTTCATCAGTATCATTGACTTCACTCTAATTGGCTAATTTTTGGAGTAGTTCCTTTCTCTTTTTCACAGAAATATTAAGTTTTTATTTTAGCTCATTTATGAAATCATCAGCTTGTTTGAATCTTTCTCTCAAATTATTGACTTTAGAGTGGGATTGTTCAAGATCATCTAAGGCAGACTGAAGTTGTTCCTTCATACCATATGCATCCATTAAGATTTCCAGATCTTCCTCAATCTATTAGGCTTTGTTTAGACAAACCTTAGCTCTGATACCAATTGTTGGAAACAATGTAGATAACTGAGTGGGGGGGTGAATCAGTTATCTTATAACTTTTCTATTTTTTCTTTTCTTTTCTTCACTTATCATTTAATGTTATACCAAAGCAAGGCAATCATAAGAGATAAAAAAGAAATTAACACATAACACAAGGATTTTTATGTGGAAACCCTATTAAGGAAAAAACCACAGGGTGACTAACCCAAGATTGTATTCTCTGTTAAAAGAATAAAGAGTACAAATTTGGCACTTGCCAATTAGGGCTCACTGCCCAAGCACACTTCTCACAAAAGGTCCACTACCTACAAGAGACTTATAGTCTACAAATGCTTATAGATGATACAGCATCTATGCATGTAGGACTTTAGTTCCGGTTAGGTATAGTATACTAATCTGGCACATTTCATTCTTCCTCTGCTCAATATAACTTTCTTGTCACATTCTAGGCTTGAATTACTACCTTTGCACTTGTCTCTACTTTTCTTCGCACTTAACCATACATATCATCACTATCACACACTTACAGGCTTGAATCCATCAGGTATATATATATATCTGCATCAAGGATTTCCAACAACTTCTTAGTCGGCAACAAGAACACCTAAGATATTTGCAAGTTATTAATCTGTCAGCTGAATCCATGCTTGATTAGTGATGCGCATCAAAACATAGGCATAGAATTCGTTAATCATGTTGGCTAACAATGTATAATATCACAAATTGCTTGATCAGCACCTTCTACATATCTGGATTGAAGTCTGATACTCTATCGGTCAGTTCTTCCTCTGTCTGCTCTGCCTGACTAGAACCCAACACTCAGATGCTCATATATTTTTCTTACTTTATCACCGGAGGCTAAATCTCTGGAATATAATAGTCATGATACCCCTCTTTACTTGTCCAAGTCTGTAACTTACTAAGTTACACTATCTGATAGATCTGGACCTGATTGTCAGACCTTGTTACATACTCTGTTCTTGTTCACCAAACCAAAACAATCTTCAATCTGACTTCTGGTAGAGGCATATTATGTACTGTGGATGTGTGGGATAGACTTTTTTGCCATCAATGACAACACTTATGAAGCCACACAGTGTCTCTTGCCAACACATTCTAGATTATACCTTATTCTAGTCTCTAGACAAGTCGTTGATATATAGTATCTACCTAAGACACCTAGATTAGATTAAATACCTTTTTTCTACTATCTATCTACCTAGTTGACATATAGTATATACCTAAGACACAAGTAGAGACACCTATTATCTAGTTAGAAACCAAGACACCTAGAGACACCTAGATTTTATACATTACTCTCAGGATCAACTTCATCCATCACTTAGGTCTAACCCCATGAAGCATAACATGATGATGATACAAACATCAAATGTATACCATAGCAAACAAATTAAGTTCATACCATTGCTTGTCAAGTTCATACAACTATATGCATCACATCACATACTCTATGAAGAAGCAAGTGTCTTTCTATCACAAAACCCAACAACATATCCTGAAAGCATAATGGTATCATCAAACAATAGACAACCAATAGACCTGCACAATTATGCATTCCTTACTCAATTACTAACATCCAAGCACTTTGACATCAATGACAAACATATTCATCACAATATTCACTATATATGTAAAATGCAGCAACAAATAAAAAAAACAACCCTATGTAAACTTACAAATTAATGTGCATACTTACAAGTCAATGTAACATGACTTTACAAAATTAATGTGAATACTTACAAATTAATCCAACAAACCATCTGGGTCTGCTCTACTCTTTATTGTGTCAAGTATTGCCTCATGGTCAGACTCACGCACCTTCCACAAGGTCTTGCTCAAAGGTCTACCCCGATATTGTATCAAATGAACATTGGATGCCATGACAAGGTTTGAGTAATGAAGAATCTTCTAATGTGTGTCAAAGCCCTGAAACAACCAAACATTAACACTCTTATGTTGGCACCTTCTAAGCCATGTTCCAGTAACAACCACTGAGCCTGTAGGGTATTTGATGTTTTCTCCATCTGTAACTGGGGCCTCCAATTTCTTTTTGGCCTCAACACAACGACACAAGTAATAATATGTTCCCTCTTCATTATCGTCATCTACAATAACTGCATAAACATGCCCTACATTGATATGTGTAGCAAATTAGATGAAATTAGTCAACATTATAAAAATACTATAAAGTAAGATAACAATAGGAATTTCAAAAACTATGCAAGTAGATATATTACCTGGTTGAACTAGATCTGATATGTGGTCAAAGTCAACTGATGATTCCATCTCTGTCAGTTCTAGTGTCGTCGAGGGTCGATACGTGTCAAGTGGGTTAAGATAACTTAACCACCATTCGTCAACCCACTCCTTCGACTCGCATTCATCCCAGGCTTGAATTGTACAAGAAGAACAAAAGCATGCCATCTTCCATATATGGATATTCCATGAACCTATATGATGTGATAGAGGAACCTATCATATATGTTATTAAGAAACAAGCTGACATGTTGGTTGAATCCTTATGCAAAGAAGAAATATGAGTTGGATGTTAAAGGTAAGTGATTGTATGATTAGATCTAACACATATGAAGACATGTACATGATGATTTGGATCCGCATTGATGATTTAGCACAAGAACACGTTGACAAAATATAACACTTGGTATACACATTTCACAGTTTGCTTGCTGACCTAATCATGAGAAAGATTTAGTTGTGGATATAAATAGAGGATGGATTTTAGTGTTTGGAAGAATGAGGAATGATGTGATGAATGGGAATGTGAAATATGCAAAGATAGAATAGCCATAGCAAATAAAGAGAGATTTTGACCATATGTAAAAACAAAGCATAGAAACAGGGTAGACTGAAATGAAGAGTTTTGAGTCAATATTCAAAAGCTTAATTGGAACTATAATCATGCATAAGTAGATGCAATCATAGTAGTTCATCTTTGGCAGTGAGCCACCCTTATTCTTCTTGTTCTTTCTTTCCTTCAGGCAATGAGCCTCTTTTGAGCAGTGAGCCCTAAGGCAGTGAGCCTCTTGTAATTTAGTATTACTATAATAAAAG
This sequence comes from Cunninghamia lanceolata, assembly GCA_027924645.1. Taxonomy (NCBI): domain Eukaryota; kingdom Viridiplantae; phylum Streptophyta; class Pinopsida; order Cupressales; family Cupressaceae; genus Cunninghamia; species Cunninghamia lanceolata. Next base: position 4,550,435 of record BSBN01000865.1, on the reverse strand, counting down.
TATTTTTGAGAGATAACACTCTTCGTGGTTTTTCCCCACCTTGGAGTTTTCCACGTAAAAACCCCGGTGTCTATGTATTATGTTCTTATGGTTGCTCTTCATTTGTATATTGTGATATTGTTTAATTAAGTTTGGAAAATGGTTAAAAGTGAAAGTGCATAAATGGTTTTATAGAACACTGATTCACCCTTCCCTCTTAGTGTTCCTGACATTCAACACCATGACTTGCATCACTATTATAGTTTTTGTAATTGAATAATGTTGTTTTATTTTCAGATGATGCAGGCTGTGGAGACACCTCCCGATATTCATAGGGTAATAGAGCATAGTGTGTCCTCTGTGATTCATAGCTCCATGCCTTTGACAGGGGTATGAGGCAAATTAGTAAATTTTAAATTACATTCATTGTTATAGTTATTTATTTTTGAAAAATCAAATGATTATTGATTTGAAGTTTAATTTCTATTTGGATTGTTTCTATAGGACATGACATTGCCACAACCTAATCCTGGTACTGAGGCAAATGAGGAGACAAATTTTTAGATAGCGGTAAGTGATTATTTTGTTAAATGTTTCATTTTTTATAATTTAATTTCTATATATTAATGTCTATACTTTTTATTGTAACAGCTACAAATCCATGAACAACTAAATAGGAGGAGGAGCCCTCAGGTTCATAGTAGACTAGCCTCATACATGTCTCCATCCCCTCAAAGATCAAAGATTGTACGTGATCTATTCTCTTCACCGAACAGAGGGGAATGACTTTTTATTGTGTTCCTTTGTTGTATGCCTATATGGCATTTGTGGACATATATTTTTTATTGCATATAGTTGACATTGTATGCCTATATGGCATTCTTGTAAGAATATATGGCTATTTTGTATATATGTTATACTTATATCGACAGATATTGATGTATGCCTATATGGATATTTGGTTAATACAAATCATTTTTGTTGATCATTATGTAATATGGAATGGTGCAGTGTAGATCATTTTTGTATGCCTCTAAGTTTCAAAGTTTAATTGTCAAATAATCCATCCCAATTGATGATAAGAGAATTTGAGTTTTGGGTTGAAAGTTTTAGTTTCTCAAAACTATACATGCCCGAGAAAATAGAGAAAGGAAGATTGGTTAAATGGATAAATAGAAAGCAAGTTTTTTTGTTCATATCATGATCTACATGCTATTGCACAATCTTGCATGTTATCCTTAGTCACTCACATAGTGATGTACAAACTCATGCATAAGTCCTTGCATCATGTGCCGCCTAAAAAATGCCACTTGATCCAACACAAAGTTCATGGTTCCTTGCACCATGCATAATTCACATAGTGACAGGAATCATTTTGTGCAACTCAAAAGACACCCTATAATTCTTACACAACCCTTTAGATCATGTGCTATTTGCACAACACTAAGGATCATGTCTCATAGTTTCACAAACAACTCTATCTAATTTTGCAAGTGACCAAGGGAATATTGCAATTCCCTCTGTTCCAAAAGGATGTTCTTATGGTTGCTCCTTGGTATGCTGATCCATATTCTTTATGAGTTGCTCAATTGAAAATATTTCTTAATTCCTTGTTATTATACCATATTGGGATGCAAAGAGTATGTTTGTTGTCTTGAATGAGATAGTCAAAATCATATGCTTATGAGCACCTGATGACCATTGTTGTTATTAAATCTAATTCCTCTTGCATATAAGGCAAGGTTATGAGAGTGCATTGAGTCTTACCTAATTTGAGTATGCAACATAACATTGGGGCTATAGGCTTCCATAATTCATCAGCAATCCCTTTGAGAATGTGGTTAATATTATAAATGTATACTTTGCATCTCACCATGTTAATATGTATCATGTCATCACATTTACCAATTTGACTCTAATTCCATAAAGAAATTCCCTACCCAAAAACTTGTTACGACATTGTATTGATCTCGCAGAAGGTTGCATACCACTACCCCAACTCTTTGAAAGATTGCTATGAAATATGATAAGCAAGATAGGTGTAGTGTAGATCATTACATAATGATAGAGCCATGAAGTGTAGAGGGTTTCAAATATCACAGAAGTCTAAGTTCAAGCCTAATAACACAGTGACCTAAAGGTGGAAGAAGATGAGGGTTGAACAGCATGGATATGACAACATGAAGATGATATTAAGGTTTAGGAGAGTAGCCTAACAGAGGTCTATTTCAAGCCTAATAGGGGTCTAAGATTGTAGTGATGGAACAATGCATTGAAGGACTAAAACAAACCCTATAGAGACAGTACTAGAGAACAAAGTCAAGGTGAACCAAGATAAAAGAACAAGTAGTTCATATATGACTGTGTTGACTGCTAGAACAAGTATGTTAACAGCCATAAGATGCATGTTGACATGTGAAGACTATAATAGTTATAGCAAAGGCAATGTGTGAGGATATCGCTGGTACAATGTAGCTCAAACTATTTTGGAATGTTTGGGTGCAAAACAGGACCTTGCCTAGCCTAAACACACCCATCTGGATGTGTTGGAATTGTTGGTTTGGTCGCATCAAGAGCAGGATGAAAGTTACACCCCTTTGCAACTTTACACTCCATGCATCTGACCATTTTTGGGGTAGTAGAAAAACTTTCACCATGGGCAAACGCCTCAAAGATATAAAAACTGAGAGAGTTTATTGTAGAGGGACCCTACGTGATCTCGTAGCCTTAGATGGAATGTTTCTAAGTGACACAGTTTCTAAGTAACAGCTCGTCAAAGATTGCTTCCTTTTTGCATTTTGGACTCTTCAAGGATATCACCGGTACAATATAGCTCGAACTGTTTCAGCATGTTTGGGTACAAAACAAGACCATGCCTAGCCTAAATGTACCCATTCAGACGTGTTGGAACTATCAGTTTGGTCACATCAGGAGTAGGATAAAAGTTACACCCCTTTGCAACTTTACACTACCTCCTTCTGATGATTTTTGGGGTAGTAGAAAACCTTTCACCACGGGCAGACGCCTCAGAGATATCAAAAAATGAGAGAGGTTATTTTAGATGGACCCTACATGATCACGTAGCCTCAGATGGAATGTTTCTAAGTGACATAGTTTCTGAGTAACAATTCGTCAAAGATTGTTACCTTTTTGTACTTTGGACTCTTCAAGGATATCATCGGTACAATGTAACTCGAATTGTTTTGGCATGTTTAGATGCAAAACAAGACCATGCCTAGCCTAAAAGTACCCATCTAGATGTGTTGGAACTATCAGTTTGGTCGCATCAGGAGCAGGACGAAAGTTACACCCCTTTGCAACTTTACACTACCTCCTAATGATTTTTGGGGCATCAGAAAACCTTTCACCACAGGAAAATGCCTTAGAGATATCAAAAACTAAGAGAGGTTATTGTAGAGGGACCTTACATGATCCTATAACCTTAGATGGAATGTTTCTAAGTGACACAGTTTCTGAGTAACAACTCATCAAAGATTGTTTCCTTTTTGCACTTTGGACTCTTTAGGGATATCGTCGGTACAATGTAGCTCGAACTGTTTTGGCATGTTTGGGTAAAAAATAGGACCATGTCTAGCCTAAATGTACCCATCCAGATGCATTGGAACTATCAGGTTGGTCGCATCAGGAGCAAGATGAAAGTTACACCCCTTTGCAACTTTACACTACCTCCTTCTGATGATTTTTGGGGCAGAGAAAACCTTTCACCATGGGCAAACACCTCAGAGATATCAAAAACTGAGAGAGGTTATTGTAGAGGGACCCTACATGATCTCGTAGCCTTAGATGGAATGTTTCTAAGTGACACAGTTTCTAAGTAACAACTCATCAAAGATTGCTACCTTTTTGCACTTTGGACTCTTCAGGGATATCGTCGGTACAATGTAGCTCGAATTGTTTCGGCATGTTTGGATGTAAAACAGGACCATTCCTACCCTAAATGTACTCATCTAGATGCGTTGGAACTGTTATTTTGGTCACATCAGGAGCAGGATGAAAGTTACTCCCCTTTACAACTTTACACTACCTCCTTCTGATAATTTTTGGGGTAGTAGAAAACCTTTCACCACGAGCAAACACCTCAGAGATATCAAAAACTCAGAGAGGTTATTGTAGAAGGGTTCTACATGATCACGTTTCCTTAGACAGATTGTTTCTAAGTGACATGGTTTATGAGTAACAACTCGTCAAAGATTGTTGCCTTTTGCACTTTAGACTCTTCAGGGATATCACTGGTACAATGTAGCTCGAACTGTTTCGGCATGTTTGGGTGCAAAATAGAACCATTCCTAGCCTAAACCTACCCATCCAGATGCATTGGAACTATCATTTTGGTCGCATCAGGAGCAGGACGAAAGTTACACCCCTTTACAACTTTACACTACCTCCTTCTGACGATTTTTAGGGCAGCAAAAAACCTTTCACCATGGGGAAATGCCTTAGATATATCAAAAACTAAGAGAGATTATTGTAGAGTGGTTATACATGATCATGTTTCCTTAAACAAAATATTTCTAAGTGTCATGGTTTCTGAGTAACAACTCGTCAAAGATTGTTGCCTTTTTGCACTTTGGACTCTTCAGGGATATTGCCAATACAATGTAGCTCAAACTGTTTCGACATGTTTGGGTGCAAAAAAAACAATGCCTAGCCTAAATGTAATCATCTAGATGCGGTGGAACTATCAATTTGGTCATGTCAGGAGCAGAACAAAAGTTACACCCCTTTGCAACTTTACACTACCTCCTTCTAATGATTTTTGGGGCTGTAAAAAACATTTCACCATGGGCAAAGGCCTCACAGATATCAAAAACTGAGAGAGGTTATTGTAGATGGGTTCTACATGATCATGTTTCCTCAGATGGAATGTTTCTAAGTGTCAGGGTTTCTGAGTAACAGCTTGTCAAAGATTTTTGCCTTTTTACACTTTGGACTCTTCAGCGATATTGTCGGTACGGGTGTAAGGTATTAACTTAGATTTTAGAGCAAAGTAAATACTAGGGTTTTTAGGAGGTTAAGGACTAGATAACCCTAAACATAATACAACCTAAGTATTGAAGACTGCATGAAGAACACAGAAGGTTATCTGAGACAGATTAAACAAAGAGTATAACACAAACAAAACTTACCAAACTAGGTCTTTAAAGACAATACACTTAGGGTTTAAAACATAACTAATAACTTAAACTTAAAAACCCTAACTAGTTTTGAATGTTTAAACCTCTACAGTTATGATATGAACATTGCCACTATGACATCCTTTGGACTTCCAAGACTTCCAACAACAACCACAACTCATCAATCAACATCAACATGACCTTAAAACCATATTTTGTGATCAACATCATGAGGACACTGAAGTCAATAAAGTTTTCCTATTAAGAAAAAGAGCTTCCCTTAGCTTTAGGAAATATACATATTCTATACTAACAAGGACAACCACGTGAAGGTGGAATCTCATGTGGTCTCACCTAAGACCTAAGGCACATGTAATCTAGTAGACGTGGGACACCTAAGACACCTATTGTATAGTATGTATCTAGATTTTATAGACATAGTAGACCTAAGACATCTAGTCTTTATACCTTAGCATAGTCTAGACCTAAGTCACCTAGACACCTAGATTATAGTTCTACCTAAAACACCTATTATGGTAGACCTAGTTGACATATAGTACCTACCTAAGACACCTAGATTAAATTATACCTTATTCTAGTCTCTAGACAGGTAGTTGATATATAGTATCTACCTAGAAGACACCTAGATCATTTTGTTGGAAACAATGCAGATAACTTAGAGGGGGGGTGAATCAGTTATCTTATAACTTTTCTATTCTTCTTTTCTTTTCTTCACTTATCACTTAATGTTATACCAAAGCAAGGCAATCATAAGAGCTGAAAAAGAAATTAACACATAACACAAAGATTTTTACGTGGAAACTCTGTTAAGGGAAAAACCATGGGGTGACTAACCCAAGATTGTATTCTCTGTTAAAAGAATAAAGAGTACAAATTTGCCACTTGCCAATTAGGGCTCACTACCCAGGCACACTGCTCACAAAAGGCCCACTACCTACAAGAGACTTATAGTCTACAAATGCTTACAAATGATACTAGGGTGTTTGAACTGATGAACAACATCTATGCATGCAAAATTTTAGTTCTGATTAGGTATAGTATATTGATCTGGCACATTTCATTCTTCCTCTGCTCAATATAACTTTCATGTCACATTCTGGGCTTGAATTACTGCCTTCGCACGTGTCTCTACTTTTCTTCACACTTAACCATACATATAATCACTATCACGCACTTATAGGCTTGAATCCATTGGGTATATATATCCGCATCAAGGATTTCCAACAACTTCTTAGTCGGCAACAAGAACACCTAAGATATTTGTAAGTTATTAATCTATTGACTGAATCCATGCTTGATTAGTGATGCGCATCAAAACATACGCATAGAAGTCATTAATCATATCGGCTAACAATGTATAATATCACAGATTGCTTGATCAACACCTTTTACACATCCGGATTGAAGTCTGATACTCTGTCGGTCAGTTCTTCTTTTGTCTGCTCTGCCTGACTGGAACCCAACACTCAGATGCTCATATATTTTTCTTGCTTTATCACTAGAGGCTAAATCTATGGAATACAATAGTCATGATACCCCTCTTGACTTGTCCAAGTCTACAACTTACTGAGTTACACTATCTGAGAGATCTGGACCTGATTGTCAGACCTTGTTACATACTATGTTCTTGTTCACCAAACCAAAACAATCTTCAATCTGACTTCCGGTAGAGGCATATTATGTATTGTGGATGTGTGGGATAGACTTTGTTTCCATCAATGACAACACTTATGAAGCCACATAGTGTCTCTTGCCAACAATCTCCCCCTTTGGCATTGATGGCAACACTTAGTGAAAAATGGCTAAGTGTCGCAGTAACTCCCCCTTTGCTAATGCTCTGTCTCTTGCACTAATTTACCAGAGCTCCCCTTTTGCTGGATTCCACATTTTTCACTACTCTTCACTCCCCCTTTGACATCAATGGCAAAGGGTAGAATCCGCATACCAAAATTTTGCAAAAATTATTCTATACATGGCCGCATAAGTATATACAAATCATATGTTATAAATACATAAATTTAAGTATATCTGCAAAGGTTGTCTTCAACTAGATGATTTATGTGGCCCAACTCCTCTTCATTCTGTCCAAAATGGAGATGTGTCTGCTTAACAAAAACACATGCTTCTATCCTTTTTAAGTCTGTTGGATCACTGGTCTGGATTGTATTTTGTGCCTCTGTCAAGGCATCATGCATTGCCTCTAACTTAGGGATGATTATCCCTCTGAGCTCACCCATTCTATCCATTATGTTCTTTTTCTCCTTAACCAGTTCTTTAATTTCATTTATTATAGCAATAGCTTGACATTCATGATTCACCAGAGAGGTAGTAAGGGGATCAAAATTCTGAGATAAACTTGACAATTTTTCTTCTTGTTCTTTCACTTTCTTCTCAATGTCCTCTGTCACTTTGGGCCAAGTTAAACAAAATTTGTATATGTCCCCACCATCTTTAAGAGCATTTTCAAGGCTCTTTATGCAAATGCCTAAGGTTCTTCTATCATTAGTAATTAGCCCTTGTACTTCACTGAACCTCTTTCTCAAGAACTCCTTTCATACCTTAGTTTCTACCAATTTCTCTAAGGATTCAAAATGAGTGTTAACAGAATTGACTAAGTTTTTCAGATTACCGTATGGAGAGGCAGAAGGATCCTTTTGATAGGTTGGCATAATCTTCTCTAGCATCCCAGATGCAATCTCCAATAGCTCACAATCCTCCATATGAGATTTTAGAAGTTTCTCTTTTGCTTTGGCCTAAGCAAAAGATGCTACCTTCATTATCTGAATCGGAGATAGAGAGTCAAAGTTTAGTGGTCCTTGAATTAGCTCAGGTTCATCTAGCTCCATTATTTCTTTGTCCAGGAAATTTTGTACTGTCTTTGCAGTGTCGCTTGCAGATTCTACTTCCTTCCTTTTGGGGATATCTGGACTGACTTGGTTATTGATCTTTGTTTCTTCGACCTGTCCTTCCTTTTCTGGAATAGAGGAATCTAATGCCTCAGATGGCTCTTCATCATTTTTCTTTAATCCTTTGACATCCTTGTCAAAATATGTTTCTTCTTTATGTCCTTCCTCTTCCAGAACAGAGGAATCTAATGCCTGAGATGATTCTTCATCATTTTTCTTTAATCCTTCAACATCCATGTTAGAAGGCTCTTCATCTGTTTCCTCTATAATAGGAAGATTGAATCTCTTCAAGGAATTCTGAAGGATTTCTTTTGTTTCATTGGCTATTTGTTCAGTCTCACCAAGCATGAGTTTGTTCATTCTAGATTTGCTCCTAAAGTCATCTTTACATTCCTTGAAAATCATGTCCATTTGTTTTGGGGTGATAGAGTGGCAAAGTTGTATCATTATTTGCTCCCGAATCTCTAAGTCTTTAGCCTTTGCATTCACTTTTCTTTGTTCCAATACTTCTTCTAGGCTTTTTGGAATTAAAGAAATTATTTCAATGAATGCTTTGTTATAGATCTTTAAATACCTTACAGTAGCTTCCTCTAGAATTCTCTTGTCAGCATCATTGTATTCATCATAGAACTCTGTCACCGGCTACAGGTTCCCATCCATAGTAACTGCCTTGATGATGTCATCAATGGAAAGAGTGGGCTTTTCAACAAATTCCTCTACCTTCTCTTCCTCATTTCTACCAGCAGAGAACTTCCCAGATGTTCTCTTCTTCTTCATTTTCCTGATTTCCTCATCTAATTATGTTTCTTCATCATCTTTAAGGCTTGTATATGTCCTTGTGGCTTTGGTCTTCATCCTCTTTTCTCCTTTTCCAGATGTCTTGACTTCCATTTTGGTAGACTTTGATCTTTTGGAAGCGACAGGAGCAGAGCTCTTGGAGAATCTAGTTTGAGAGGAGGTTTGCACAGGGGCACTTTCTTTCTTTGCTTCTTGTCTTTCTTTCTCTGCCTTCTCCATTTTCTCTCTATTAGCATCTATAGCCTCCTTTGATATGCCAAATCTTTTTGTAATTTCTTCAACTTCCTTTCTTACTTTTCTCTTCATCTCTGACTGTCTTAACTCAACATGTATTTTTATGCTTAGCTCTTCAAAGGTACCAAACCTTTCTGCTTCAGTGTCCTTAGGCTGGCTCAACAGGTGTTGAATATGTAGCTCCAAGATTTTTTCATCGACCTCATAACCCATAGGCATTATCCATACAATTCTTGGCTCAACTGCCTCCATTAGGCATTGATCAGTGTCAACCATGAAATAGATTGTATCTTTGTATTTGTCAACTATTCTTTGTGGTATTCTTTCTCTGGCATGCATCATGCTTTAGAAATTCTTAAAGTAACCCCAGAGGGCTATGTTTTGGGCTTGAGCATCACCAAGTCCATACATGTAATCTTTGATCTAAATTGCAATGGGTTTATCATTTTTCCAGACCCAACCATTTGATCCAGGCAGCTCATTCATATAATAGAAAAATAGACACAGTATTAGACTACCATATTAAAGGAGTTTTTCTTATCCTTTTTGATCTTCTGCAAGTTCTCCATCAGTTGATTTAGTAGAAGCTCACACATATTATAATCTGCATCTTCCCTGAACATCTGATTTGCAGCATAGATTGATGTACTAGACATAGAATTCTCCATGCTCGAGTGGTAGTTTTTGTAGCCAATTATCATTGAAGCAAACTTGACATCCGGATCAGTGATGTCACCTATAGTCATTGCTCTTTTGTCAAATTTTGATCCGGTGGCTTCAGTTACCGTTTGGTTCTTCACAAATTTGAGTGCGGGTAACACACCGGATGAATGCAGTCTGGTCACTGCCCTGATGGCATCTTTAGTTATCTTGAATGGCCTCATTAGCCACATAAAATTATCATGCATCCTACTTAGAACATACCAAACCTAATCGTCTTTTGCAAAACACACAAAATGTATGCAATGTCTGAAGTGTTTATCCCGAATGGTCTTAAATTCAGGTTTGAGTTCAAAATTCTCATCTATTAACTATTTGTGATAAATGTCGATCAAATTTGAGTCTCCAAATTCTTTAATGTTTGCATGGACATAAACCCTAACATCTTCTACATGCAAGACTCCATGCAGAATGCTAGAAAACGCACCCAAGGGATAAACTTCTAGAGATTTGTAATGGTGTTTCTTGAATTTAGGTCTCAGCCTATTAGAAATATTAATAATCATTGGAGTAGCAATTTTTGCAAGAGATCAGGAGAGAGTTTTTAGAAGGGAAGTACCTTTTCATGCTTTAGGGTTTGAAGTAGAAATCAAAATGATTCTCTGGTTGAATTCGATCTTCAGTTGAACTTGAGTGAAATATAGGATCTTCTTCGCAAAGCTCTTCTTTTCTTCTTTATGAGTGCAAGTGTGTAAATAATGAGTGAAAGAGCCCTTTTATCCTTGCATAAACCCTAATTTCCTTTTGTAATAAATTCACAAGTTTTTAAGTCATTAGGTTATTGTTGTGTGGTTACACAACACACCCCATTTTGACTTGACAAAATAGGGACGACCCAACTTTTTGCTTGGTTTTGCTTGTGTTTTCTGCTTGCTGGTGGTTTGGTAAAAGAAAGTAATGCAGATGATCCTGCATAAAGGGGACCAAGTAGGTCATCGTGATGAGGTCAAGTTTTTCAAAATTAATATTTCATGACAATAACCTCATGGTTGGATAGAGCACAAAATTTCGTGTAGGTTTGCCTTTTGGATCACCCTGATATTCCTTAGGGAACAAAAGTTATGATGAGTCAAAGATCTGGTCAAACCTGATATTCTGAGGGGAGGATCATATTTCTTAACATCAGTCATATTATAAAAGATCACCCCGATCTAATATTATCACCTGATAAAATCATTTGCTCTAAACATCCGGACGTCAACTTTATGTGATAGCGATATCTACCCGACAAACAACATCATGTATTTTGTGAGGATCATATTCCTGAATATCTCCCAATATTTAAATATCACCCTAATATTTGAATATCGGCCTGTCGCAAAATATCACCCCGAACCAATATCCTGCGACGTCATCCAAACCCGGTAAACGAAGAAATAAACATGACGATGATGTCACCATCCTTTTTACCTCGCAGAGGTATATTTCCAAACATGACCCTTCATACATAACATGACGATGACGTCATAAAGCCACAACGCTAAACCAAGTCATTATCCTGATGACATCATCCTGATATTTTGACGAGAGGTCATTTTAGTTCAAGGGTCATAATTGAACATCACCCGATATTTGAAAATCATCATATCCTGCAAAGATCACCCCGCGCCTTGCTGCCATAACATTAAATGCACGTAGATGTGGTAGGTGGTTCCCACCGATTATGAACCTGATACATAGACCTGGCAAGATCCAGAAGTTTCGTACAAGAAGATCAGATGTTTCAATTAATTTGCCCTAATTTTCCCTAATTTCCTTAAAGAAGAGGTTAAAAGGTGAATTTACGGAATCATTTTACACTTACCTTGTGATAAAACAAGTTTTTACAGAGCTCTGTGTTTTCAAACCCTCATAAGACTACCTGCGGACACATATAGCTTGTACCAGAATGGGATACGTGAGCATTGTGGGTGTTTGAATTCCTTCCACACAGTTATCAGCATAATTAAGAGGATAAGCACATCAGGTAAGTTATTAAAACCCTCTTGTTGTCATGTTCTGCATATCCAGGTATCATGGTTTTCTGGTTTGAAGTTCTAGATTATGCATATCGAGATAAACGAGATATTGAAAGAGTATAATATGCATGATAAATAATGAAGATGTGGTGTATATGCATGCTTGTAAGATATCAATTGTAAGACCAGTTTTGTTAATTGCAGGCATCCATGGCGGATAAACGGTTGGCTAAGTCAGAAGCAGAATTTCTAAAGCCCATGTTTGCTCAACCTGAGGGTGTCCGGTTTAGATATGGTGCCATCACAGATATGCACCAAGGAAACACAGATCTAGCTGCATGGTCGGCTAAAATGAGCGATGAAAAGAATAACAACACCTTGTTGGATGCAGTCTTTGTATCTGGAATGTGGAATGCAGCTAATTTCCCTTATTCCATGGAAACTCCTGAGTTGGTTATTGAATGTGCAAGAAACTATAACCCACAGACAAGGTAGAGAAGCATGGCAGAGTCTATGTTGATCTGTCTATCAAAGGTCTTGCTGCTACATTCAGTTTACCATTAGGCAAGAAGGTTGCCAATATAGATTTGAAGAAGTCGGAAGCAGAATATGAGAATAACAAGAAGTCTGCTAGGAAGAAAATGTACCAATGGAGGGTGAAGAATAGTCCTTATCCTGCAGCAGCTAAGCTTCCAGTGCACTTATATAAATTTGACTTTGATTATGAATACCAATACATGATAGCACTGCTTAGCAAAGTGACAGGCCAGCCTGATGCTGGAAGTTTTAAGGACTGGATGTATGCAGTCATCCTAATGTGCCTTTACACAGATAGTAAGCCAATGTGAGCTAAGATGATAAGTGATGCTCTAGATGAGTAGCTGATGAATCTAGGAGGTCCAGATTGTTCCTTCTACATGACCTCATACATAGTTTATTCATGTGCCTACAAGGGTACATTTGATGCATTGACTACAGTTGGGAGAATTGGTGGCACAACAAATGACGCACATAAATGGGAACATCATCCCCAGCTACAAAGAGCAAATTACCTCCAAGATTACAAACTAGTGAATGATGCATTCTCTATGTATCTGGTAAGAACAATGGAGGAGGACAAAACTAAAAGACTGAGCATGGAGGCTCAGGAAGTCATATATAGGCATGGAGCCTGGTTTGTTCAATTTGCAACTTTCTCTTACATCAGAGTTGAAGGTTTTGAGGAGGAGCCTCTCATGCTCCCAAGATACCCTACAGATGCAGTTGTCTTAATGGAATTTTTAAGACAAATCTCCACAATACTGAATGCTTACAAAGCTAACAACAAGCTTCCACCAGTATTGTTTCCAGTCACAATGGGCTGGTATATGTGCCCAGATTCTGAGAATATTAAAAAGGCCATAGCTAGTCTAACTATGATGAATTTCCATCCATTTCCATTAAAAAGATCATATGATCCATATGGGAGGATGCAGAAGATCATGGGGAAGCCCATCCATCAAAGACATCTTGAGGACTTCTAGGTAGATTGTGAAGATGAAGCTGAAGCCAGAAGAAGAAGATATCAAAGGCTTACACTCAACCAAATCAAGACCTTTGATTGCATTTCCACCCCCGCACAATTGAAGAAAGATGATGGAGCAGTAATGGCTGATGAATATGAGGAGAAAAAGGTGTACAATGATACCATCTCAGCACCGGATCTCACCATACAGGAGGACATCTCCTTAGATCCATTTACAAGCAGGACATTGCAGCTGACCCAAGCATGGGTCGATGACTAGATAAATATACTGAAGAAAAGAGGTGTTGCCATCACGGTGGACAATAAGAAGAAAAGACAAGAGATTTCTGAAGATGAATATGATGATTTCTGCAATGAGAAGAGGAAGTCTAAAGGAGAGAGAGCGCCACCTCCTGATAAAAGCAAGAGGCCCCCAAGGGGTAAGAAAATTGATGCTGAACCAAAAGGGGTCATAATTGAGAAAGTCATAATAATAGCTAAAGATGCATCAGCATCAGGACAGGGATTAGCATCATTAGCACTGCCTCCTAAGGATAAGCAAAAGGCTAAAAAGATTCAGAGACCGGCTGTTGAAACTGTGGAAACATATGAGGAAGGTTAGGCATCACAAGCACAAATTGAAGAAGATGTTCCTTTTGATGAAGAGCCTGCAGAAGAAGACCTACTGCCCCTCATCAGAAAAAGAAAAGCACCTCAGGTGATGGCTTCCACACCTAAGAAACCCAGAACATCCATGAGAGGTGAGATAAGACATGACCCTATAATGTTGAGGGGAGCAAGTAGTGGAGTGTTTAGAAAGGAATTACAGCATGATGTATCACTCCCTACCATTGTTCAATTTAAGACTAAACAAACTGAAGAACAAATGAAAGAAATCACTCACACAAGTCAAGGAGGTCATTTCTCATTAGATGAGACTGTTGACCTATCAGATGATGAAGTGGTGGATAATGTTGCTTCGCAATGAATGGAGACTCTTGTTGCTAACACTCACATAACACCACAAGGTACATCATCAGTCCAGGCGGTAGTGTTAGAAGAACTAAAGAGAGTAGAGCAGGAAAAAGAGAAGAGCCCAGAAAAGGTAGCCCAAGAGATGGGGCTTGATACATTGATTGATCAGGTAACCAGCCCTGCGGTGATTGATCTTACATATAGACAGGATGCAAGTCCTGAAAATCAAGCAGGTGTTCCTGATAAAGAAGAAAATGTTGAGGAAGTGAAGATGGCAAAAATAGAAGGCCACACTTTAGATATGGGTGAGCAACAACAAAAAGAAGTACTTGTTGAACCCAAGATAGTTGAAGTCCAAGACAAGGGAGGGGAAGAAAAGGATACATCAGTTGATCCTACCCTAAAAGTACAGGAAGTAATTACTACAGCTGTGGAACAGATTGCAGCTTCAGATCAGGTTAGTATAACTAAGGTAGACACAGTGACATCCACAGAAGCTAATATACCTCATGATGAGGAAATCACCAAAGTGGATGAGATACCCATGGAGGAAGTAAAAGATCAGGATCATGATAAACATGCAGATGATCAGCAGGATCACCCTCCAGAAAAGGAAATTCCTCAACAGGAGGATATACCCAAAGATCACCTTCATGAGGAGCATCATGAGGAAGAGATAAGAAGATCACCCTCCCTATCAAACATGATGGTGGATACCAAAGATCAGGGTGATCATCATGATGATGATGGAGATCAACAGTCAAATGATCAAATTCCTCGGTGGCTCGAGAAAGAAATTGGCGTAGAGTCAGGTATAGAGGCACAAGAATTTGATATATCTACATTATTTATGGAAACTTTAATAAAGCCTAAGAGGAAGGCTAGAATAACTTTTGCAATAAGAAGAGATCATGTTACAGGTAGGAGGACTGCACAGGTAGCCATTCCTATAGCTGATAAAGAAAAAGGCAAGATCACTCTGGATGAATTCCAGATTAGTACAGTAGATTTGGGATTTGTCAATGAAGATCAAGAAGGCCAAGAAGGTAAAGATATAATTGATTCATTGACCCAGAAGGTGAAAAGAGAGAAAGAGAAAAATAAATAGCACAAGGAGCACATTGCTCAGTTACATACATAAAAGGGTTAATTAACCTTGAGGATACATCAAGTGAACATGCAGTCCCATTGACTGCTATTTCTCAGGATGAGGTGAATAAATTGGATCTCATGAAACATGAGTCATCCATAATGAGAAAGTGGATGTTATCCACATTTGATGAAGCAGAGGAAGTGGTAAAGGCCTCTTTGAAGAGGTGGAATTCTTTAGGCACCTCCAGGAAAAAGGTAGATAAATTGCAGATGGAGATCGGGAGGAGGTCATTTCAATTGGAGAAAGTCCTGAGCACTTTGGGTGAAATAAAGAGGATTGATCCTCTGATTTTAATAAAGAATCAGGTACTAAATAATAATACGGCCCTATTGATTGATATATGGTATAAAGACATCAGGTTTGAGTGTGATGTGCTTAAAAGATGCAACAGTAAACTAAGAGATATCAGCATGAAGCTGCATGATATGATGTCGTTTGAGGTTGAAATTTTGGAAGCATTAGAAGGAAAAGCAGAAGGCAAGATAGAAAATCAAGATGAGGAGTTTGCAATAAAAGCTCTACATAGCAATTTCCAACAGGTAGCTGATGATCCTCTAAACCACCTGACAGAAGAAACCATGGATAAGATCATGAGGATAAGGGTCAAGATGGAGAATTATAACGAGACATCTAGCAGTAGGAGAAGTTAGAGAATCTCCAAGCAAGTATCAAATGCACAGGCACGCCATCATCAAAGCAAGAACTCAAGATGGCGGGGAGATAGAGAAGATAGTACAGTCATATGAAAATATCCGGACATCCATGTAGGTCCATGTACAAGGAGAAGCTCATCAAGATGATGAAGATTTTGAAAGCGATGATCCTGATGCTCCGATGGTGGAGATGAGGAACTTGAAAGATAAAGAATAGATGAAGATGCATTACCAAGAAAAGACATAAGCTTCTGATACTTAAGAAAGTAAGCCGTCTAGATGGTTGCCAGCTGGCAACCTGTGCCACATGGAAAGGGTTGACTTGGTCAATGAAATGTAAACCGTAGATCTTAATAGATAAATATGGATCGTAGATCAATTGTAACCGCTCCCTTACTTTATTCTATAAAAGGTGCAGGGATGCCTCATTTTTAAACATTCAAAACTTAATTGAAATCTGTTTGCTAAAATATTCAGGGCTCATTTCAAAGAAATCTTGAGTAATCAGTGTATGGATTCTTGATGCATGTGATTTGTTGCGTCCCTTGGAGTGCATATCTACTTACATGTGTTGTTTGCATACTTTTCCTTTGAAGTTAGCATCAACTGTATCTAGCTGTGGAATGTCCTGGTGAACATATGGTTTGATTTCTTCTCTTCATGATTGTATCTGATGTATATGTGGCTCAATAGCTGAAGGTTCAACATTAATTTGAAGTATTCTTTCAATTTCTTTCAATTTCAGAGCATTTCATCATCATAATTGCAAATAATTGACAATCTTAAGCAAATAATACAAATATGCAGACATCCCATAGATAACTGAACATATTCAGCATATTTGAAGTTAAAGCATGTCAAAATGATAAATATTATGCAAGGATTTAAAGATAGACACAATATTTGAAGCATATCTTGTGTAGAATAACTTTTTGTGCAGCATCATTATAGGAAACATTATCTTACTGATGAGATCTACGTAGGGCCCCAAAATGGAAATAGCAACACACATCAACCTCTGAGTAACGTCATAAGATTAAGACCTAATCACCAGAGACTTAAGATCATGAATTCTCTGAATTCATCGTATCTTTCAAGATGAATAAAGGTTAATGTGTACTTTTATTCTATGTTTGTTTATGACTAACATCATGATCAACAGTTACCCTACTTCTCAAATGATATTTTCTTGGATTGTCTTGTGTATCTTCAAATCATTGTTTATGAGGGTTCACAACATATCTTCACCTTTTTCAAACATTCCATTGGTCCGCGGATTAAAATATTTCAATTCTGGATCATACCGGATCTGACTGTGAAATTCTACTTTACCGGATAGCTACCGATACAAGATCTCATAACTAGCTCAAATCTATATGCGGATTTGTCAAATTTTGACTGGATGACCTTCAAGTGAGTCTCCTAAAACCCTTTAAATTGCAACCTCTTATTTTGACTCAAAGTGTTGAATTTAGGCACTCACTGACTGGATGGGGGAAAGGGATCTTCTCTGTACCTCCCCCTGACCCAGAGCTTGTCTTTTAGTTTCTGGAAGGAATATCAGCTACAGATTCTGATGTGGATCCATCCATGATATTCATTGTACTCCTTTTTACCCAAATCTTGCTCATCTCCTTTTGAACTTCATCCGCATTTACTTTACCTTTACCTTTATCTTGTTTTTGATCTTGTTCCACCGGACCTTTTCTATCCTGATTTCTGCTTCTGTAGAATTTGGCAATATGACCGGATCTATTGCAATTGGAACAAAAAATTTCTTTGCTTATGTGAATGATATCCTCTTGATCTACACTCATTAGCCATATGTCCAATTCTATTGCATATAAAGCATTTACCATTGAAATATTTTTTTATTTGCATATTTTTGCATTCATAAGATTTGTGACCATACCTTTTGCAACTAAAACATTGACCGAAGAAGGATGGATTGAATTGACTCATTTTGTTTCTGCACTGGATTGCTTTGTGACCAAACTTGTTGTAATTGAAGCAGCATCCATTGAAGGATGGATATCTTTGAGCATTTGGTTACCTTACCGGAGGTCTTCTAGGCATGTTTCTTTGATTTCCTGATCCAGAGTTCTTCTGACCAGATCTAGAGCTTTCACCTTTCTCATATCCCAAGCCATGCTTATCATCTACCCTCTTTTGGCTTTCAAGAACTTTAAGTTGGGCTAAGCTTATCTTGAACTTTTCTTTGTATTCATTTGCAGTTTGAAGATCTTGTTTCAGTGTGTCTATCTAATTCTCAAGTTGTTCTTCATTATCTCTATCTTCTTCAAGATCAGATTCAAGATGCCTGATTATTCTGTCTATTTTCTGGTAGTCCTCTATTTTCTCCTTGAGAGATTGTTTTAGATTATCTTCAATATTTCTCTTTTCTTCAATTTCTTGGGTGAATCTCATAACCCCTGATTCTATTTCATGCCTTACCATAATGACTTCTTTTGACAGCTTCTCACATAGCTTATTTTTCTCATTCAGATCTTCATCAGTATCATTGACTTCACTCTAATTGGCTAATTTTTGGAGTAGTTCCTTTCTCTTTTTCACAGAAATATTAAGTTTTTATTTTAGCTCATTTATGAAATCATCAGCTTGTTTGAATCTTTCTCTCAAATTATTGACTTTAGAGTGGGATTGTTCAAGATCATCTAAGGCAGACTGAAGTTGTTCCTTCATACCATATGCATCCATTAAGATTTCCAGATCTTCCTCAATCTATTAGGCTTTGTTTAGACAAACCTTAGCTCTGATACCAATTGTTGGAAACAATGTAGATAACTGAGTGGGGGGGTGAATCAGTTATCTTATAACTTTTCTATTTTTTCTTTTCTTTTCTTCACTTATCATTTAATGTTATACCAAAGCAAGGCAATCATAAGAGATAAAAAAGAAATTAACACATAACACAAGGATTTTTATGTGGAAACCCTATTAAGGAAAAAACCACAGGGTGACTAACCCAAGATTGTATTCTCTGTTAAAAGAATAAAGAGTACAAATTTGGCACTTGCCAATTAGGGCTCACTGCCCAAGCACACTTCTCACAAAAGGTCCACTACCTACAAGAGACTTATAGTCTACAAATGCTTATAGATGATACAGCATCTATGCATGTAGGACTTTAGTTCCGGTTAGGTATAGTATACTAATCTGGCACATTTCATTCTTCCTCTGCTCAATATAACTTTCTTGTCACATTCTAGGCTTGAATTACTACCTTTGCACTTGTCTCTACTTTTCTTCGCACTTAACCATACATATCATCACTATCACACACTTACAGGCTTGAATCCATCAGGTATATATATATATCTGCATCAAGGATTTCCAACAACTTCTTAGTCGGCAACAAGAACACCTAAGATATTTGCAAGTTATTAATCTGTCAGCTGAATCCATGCTTGATTAGTGATGCGCATCAAAACATAGGCATAGAATTCGTTAATCATGTTGGCTAACAATGTATAATATCACAAATTGCTTGATCAGCACCTTCTACATATCTGGATTGAAGTCTGATACTCTATCGGTCAGTTCTTCCTCTGTCTGCTCTGCCTGACTAGAACCCAACACTCAGATGCTCATATATTTTTCTTACTTTATCACCGGAGGCTAAATCTCTGGAATATAATAGTCATGATACCCCTCTTTACTTGTCCAAGTCTGTAACTTACTAAGTTACACTATCTGATAGATCTGGACCTGATTGTCAGACCTTGTTACATACTCTGTTCTTGTTCACCAAACCAAAACAATCTTCAATCTGACTTCTGGTAGAGGCATATTATGTACTGTGGATGTGTGGGATAGACTTTTTTGCCATCAATGACAACACTTATGAAGCCACACAGTGTCTCTTGCCAACACATTCTAGATTATACCTTATTCTAGTCTCTAGACAAGTCGTTGATATATAGTATCTACCTAAGACACCTAGATTAGATTAAATACCTTTTTTCTACTATCTATCTACCTAGTTGACATATAGTATATACCTAAGACACAAGTAGAGACACCTATTATCTAGTTAGAAACCAAGACACCTAGAGACACCTAGATTTTATACATTACTCTCAGGATCAACTTCATCCATCACTTAGGTCTAACCCCATGAAGCATAACATGATGATGATACAAACATCAAATGTATACCATAGCAAACAAATTAAGTTCATACCATTGCTTGTCAAGTTCATACAACTATATGCATCACATCACATACTCTATGAAGAAGCAAGTGTCTTTCTATCACAAAACCCAACAACATATCCTGAAAGCATAATGGTATCATCAAACAATAGACAACCAATAGACCTGCACAATTATGCATTCCTTACTCAATTACTAACATCCAAGCACTTTGACATCAATGACAAACATATTCATCACAATATTCACTATATATGTAAAATGCAGCAACAAATAAAAAAAACAACCCTATGTAAACTTACAAATTAATGTGCATACTTACAAGTCAATGTAACATGACTTTACAAAATTAATGTGAATACTTACAAATTAATCCAACAAACCATCTGGGTCTGCTCTACTCTTTATTGTGTCAAGTATTGCCTCATGGTCAGACTCACGCACCTTCCACAAGGTCTTGCTCAAAGGTCTACCCCGATATTGTATCAAATGAACATTGGATGCCATGACAAGGTTTGAGTAATGAAGAATCTTCTAATGTGTGTCAAAGCCCTGAAACAACCAAACATTAACACTCTTATGTTGGCACCTTCTAAGCCATGTTCCAGTAACAACCACTGAGCCTGTAGGGTATTTGATGTTTTCTCCATCTGTAACTGGGGCCTCCAATTTCTTTTTGGCCTCAACACAACGACACAAGTAATAATATGTTCCCTCTTCATTATCGTCATCTACAATAACTGCATAAACATGCCCTACATTGATATGTGTAGCAAATTAGATGAAATTAGTCAACATTATAAAAATACTATAAAGTAAGATAACAATAGGAATTTCAAAAACTATGCAAGTAGATATATTACCTGGTTGAACTAGATCTGATATGTGGTCAAAGTCAACTGATGATTCCATCTCTGTCAGTTCTAGTGTCGTCGAGGGTCGATACGTGTCAAGTGGGTTAAGATAACTTAACCACCATTCGTCAACCCACTCCTTCGACTCGCATTCATCCCAGGCGTGAATTGTACAAGAAGAACAAAAGCATGCCATCTTCCATATATGGATACTCCATGAACCTACAATTGAGCTTCTGAAAGAGTGTAGCTCACTTGATCATATTAGTGTACAACAGTCCTCATATAGTGCAATGTTAGTATCATCTATCAACCAAAAAATCTATGAACTGAAGACTTACCTTCATTACCTGGACCCATCGAAGCATTACACCACTTGATGATTGATTTTGCATCTATCAACTTTGCATTGTCTTTATACTTTAACTCTTCTCGTGCTATGGTTCTTTTGATACATGCTCCTATACCATCATGCTCCCTCTTTCCACGCTCGGCCTCACAAAAGTTCCACATATGTTGAACACCTATAATATTATGTCTCCTACTCATCCAATAGAAATTCTGTGAGTTCTTGAATTGAGATACACAGTTATCTAACCATATGATATGCTGACTGAACGATATGCCTCTTCTAGCCAAATCATTGTAGAACACCTAAAAGCAACCTTACATGAACTCTGTAGATTGCATGCGATCATCACTAATATAAAAATGATACTCCCTTATGATCTTTCTATCATCCTCTGTACTATCATTCACATGAATGAATGCGATGTGTACAAATATGGAAAATTGTGTGGAGTTGTAATATTGTGATTGCACCTCACACTGTGGCTATAGATTGTAGTTCTCTACAAATTCAATGACTAAAACTTGATGCTACCAACTAGAAATGTGTCCTTGTATGACTTGAATTACAAGTCCAACCATCAAGGTTTATGGGCATGTCTTGCATACTCATACACTATATTGTCATGAAATATAGACATAAATCGATACACTTGAATCTTTTCAATAACCAATTCACACCTCTTTTCTTATTTACCATCTTTTGTATTTTATGCCTTTGTTTTATACTTGTCAAACTCTACTAGTTCGTTTCCAATCGTATGTGTTCTTTCCATATGTTCACATATTGGCATACCTTGCAAGCCACCGCAATGTTGACATGTGCCATCTAAGAATAATTTCCTGTAGAATATTTGACCCTCCTCTCTTTCACATAAAATTCTTGATATGAAGTCTCTTGAAGATGTTGGTGGGGCATATATGCCACAGTCCTGCAAAACATTGTTAGTATGCAAATCTAAACATATAGACCGATAAACATCAAAATTGTTAGAAAATTCAATATGTAATCTACAACAACAAGTAGTGTGTGTGTGATTTATCTTGACATAGAAAGGTTTTATCATTTCAAAATATCTTTGACAAATTTTAATTTGAGGATACATCTCTAGAAATTTACCAAAAAACTGTGTTTGAGTCATAAAAAAAAAATGCTTTGGATATGGCTCACGGTTTCGACTACCGATTCTCCTTCTTACCACATCCCTTTGATTCGAAGATACCCTTGTGTAATTCTTCCAAAAGTCTTCAATTAGTGATCTCAATGCTTCAACAATTGGTTTATCTTTTCGTGGTAGTCTCCCCAAGAATGCCCATAATTCATTGGCATTGGTGTCCTCAATTCTTTGGCGCCTTCCAACGGCTCTTGATAAAGTTTTCCTATTAATTCTCAATTCTTGACTCGTCTTTCTAATAAGACGAGATTTCCTCATTTTACTACTTACTATAGTCAATGTAATGACACACCGTGTTGCATTACTATCTTTTGTGCGTGAGATGTTACCCACACTCTCATATGCACTCATTAGATTCTTGACAATAGATTTTTCACTTGAAGCCTCTAATGTTCTCAACCCAAGAATATTCATGATGGACCTATACTTTATATTTCGCATCATTTCAACAAATAGTTGACATCTTGCAGTCTCATTTAACTTTTCAAAGAACAATCTCTAAATCTTATGAGCATATCTTCTACAAGTGTGTTTTGGAATCTTACCTTCCATCAGCTACAAAATATTCTCATCAATATCAATCAAATACTTTGGCTTTCTATGCAAAATTCTAGGTTGTGTTAAGATAGGTAAATTCATCTCAACATTAGGAATTTTGTCAATATTTAAATGAGATGGGCTAGATGCATACCTTCGATCAAAGATGGAATAGATGACATACCTTGAGGTTGAGTTGGGAATGATGGCATACCTCCTTCCTCACATGTGAGTGATGATGTACTCTCAACTTGAGATGCGGTAGATGATGTCCCTACATGTTGACTTGCAGTAGAGGATGTGTCTCCAACTACGGTATTCAAATCTCTCATAGCACAAAGTTTTTGCATTCGTTCCCTTTGTATCACCAATACCAAATCTCTTTTTTATGGTTGTAGTTCCTCTTCAATTGGCATGTCTTCATTTATCATGTCCAATTTCCTTTTCTCACGAAGTTCCCTCATAGTCGTTGTTTTCTTTGCATTCTTAGCTTCTATCTCTTCATGTGTTGGTTTAATTCTTGATCATTTCCTCGGCATGACGGAGAATTTATCTATAGCATGATAAAGAGACAAATATTAGTTCCTAATAAATGAATCCATACAAATAACTGAAATATATGTCATTCAACCCTTCATACAAAATGTACATACAATCATCATGTAGAAGAGTAAATGTCACTCAACCAAAATAGGTACAAAGCATACAAAACATTATTGTAGCCATACAAAGCATTATGGTACAAAGTTCACTTCGGTCCTATGAGGATAAGCATAGAGGAGGATCACCTATTGAGGCTACAAGTGAAGAGTACATGGGACTTCATGTTGACTACAAGGTTGAAGATGTGGGGGAGGCCTTGGTGCTAGTGGCATCAAACTAGCTACACTTGTGGATAGAGATCATCTCCTTACACATGAAGATTCATCTTGCATCCATGGGACAAAATTTAGGACACATGATATACTTTATTTTCACTTGGGGACATCTCGTGAGCCAGCACTTGTTGATAACCATCTAGTCACGAAAGTAGAGATGATTGAGATCGTGGGAGACATCACACTAGGGCATGAGGTAACGACTAATTTTCTGATGTGTGATAGCAGTCCCTTATCTTCACATTATCATGTTATGACAACCAAGAGGATTAGCCTTAAGGCTTATGATTTTCATGGAGACACTCATGTTGAACTTTGTACTTTGCTATGACTGAACTATCTTGAGACCCTATATCAATTCCATGGCAATGTGACTGATTTGTAGCATTTAACTAGGTACATTTTCATAGATATGGGAATGGAAACATTTGGTATACAAGATTTGTATGAGCTATCAACATGAAGAATAATGTAGCATAGCATGGATCATGATTGGATTAAGCCTATTGGGATTTACTTGTATGATCTTGGCACTTATTCATTTGTATTTTAACTTGTTATGACAAGATAATAGTATTTCATTATGCTTAAGGGATTCTATATTTATATGTTTTTGATAATAAAAGGCAGCTAAACAATGGGTCGAACCCTTACAAAAAATAGAGAGGCCCGAAGGCAGCAAGCATCAACAGTGCCTTAATCCAAAAATAGCATATACAACCATAACAAAATACCAGCAAAACCAGCAAAACTAGCCGCTAAGATGAAAGTCAAAAAACTGAGAAACAGAGTATCAGTAGTATAACAACAAAGACTAAGGAGACAACAGCTCTCCTTTCTAGACCATAGATTTAATAATATCATCCACTTTTTTAGCCAGATCATCACTGTCAGTATTAACAGTAACCCCCAGATTCTTCAGCACAGAGAGGTTGAGGAGTATAGAGGTCCTGAGCACAATGGAGAAATATTGTTCCAGCTTCATAATGCGATCGCGCAGACCTGCAAGATCAGCCCCCAGACCATCATCAGTCTCCATAGCATCCTCAGCCTCTTCCACAAACATGGCACCTGCTATGTCAGCATTGCCAGCAGAGTCAGCAGCATCCTCCGTGGTAGCCCTTGTACCATGCGTCTCCTGCTTGTCTTCATCATCACCAGAAATGTCCTGAATCTCCACATCCCTATCATCCTCTCCCCGGGTGGATTCATCCGAGCCGCTCTCAGAATAGTCAATGAGCTTTGCTGAAAGAGCCAATTTGCCTGCAATACGTCCCGACCGCCGAACACCAGAGGAAAGCCCCTCCCTACAAATCTTCACCGAAGAATCCCTTCTCTGTCCCATTGGGGTCCTACTAAGGGTTTTTGGGGTCCCAACCACTGCCTTCCCAGTGCTCATATCACCAGCAACCTTCCGCTTTTTACCCTTCTTAGAGGCAGTAGGGCCCGGAGTATCAACAGGATTTTTCGCAGGAGTGCAAGAGGAGACCAACAGTTTTGATAGGAACAGGGGAGGGCCCGGGTTCAACAACATCAGGAATATTCTTAGGGTTTGAGGAGGGCTCCCCATCCCCACTATTAGCGGGAATGGTTTTGGAGGGTTCGAGGGCAAGATGATGATTATACAAACAGAGAATGAGGCCCTGGTGAAGAGGGATAGGCTTCATAGCAGTGTTTTTGGCTAATTTCGCCCGAACCCTAAGGACGGAATGCTCCAGGGAGGAAAGCAAATAAAATGGAAAACTAATTTTAGCATTGTGATGGAAATGATTTAACAGGGGGAGATGGTAGTTATAAAACCTGGTGAAGCGCCCCTCGAGGGTGAAATACTTCATGAGGATAAAACACATAGCGTCCCACGGCTTCGGCAACTTGGCTTTGTCAAAACCGCCCTGGTAAGGGACTAATTCTTTGCCATCCCCAAGGAAGAGCTGCTGACTGGAGAGGTCCATGATTTTAGTTTTTCGTTGCAGCTTCAAGCCTTGAGTAGATATACCAGTGGCCAAAGCGATCACACGTTCAGAAACTTTAAATCTGATTCCACCCACCGAAACCCATCTATTCTGCCAAGACCGCGCAAATTGTTCAGAAAGAGCTTCATTGTGCCCATTAAGCCTCTCCAAATAGGGGCTAATCCTGCCCTCTTTGTAGTAATGCCAAGCTACCAGATTGTCTTTGAATTCACAGCACGGGATGGGCTCAGTTCAAATTCTATCTCCTCCCATGGCGAAATTACATCACATGCCACAGAAACCCTCAGTCTCCTCAGTCGTCTTAATAGGAGAATTACTAACATTAACAAGGCTAATAATATCATCGCACATAAACTCATAATAATGGGAAGCCTTACAAACCCCAATCCCATGCTTAACCATAATTACCCGGCACAGGCCATGATGATCCGGCCATCCGCTCACCTTATGAGAAAAATGAGCGGATTACAGTAGAGAAAGTACGAGAGGACTCGTACTTCAAAAAACACATCAGCCCCCTCCCAAGGAGTTGACAGTATGAGCTGGCTTTCGAACACATCTGACTCATCCAGACCCGGCCATGTCTTTAAGAATGAGATTCTTAAGATTTAAAGGAAGATGATCAAATTGGCGCCAAACCCTCCAATTTGAATATCGTTGCCCGAGTGCAGCATAGGTGTTTGCAACTCCGTTACCCTCATGGTAAATATGTGAGATATGCACATTAGTAATCCTCTGCAAGAGAAACTGAATATCCCTAATAACGTCTTGTAACTGAATGCCAACATTCGACACTTTAGTAACGGCATCAATAACCATTTTAGAATCTCCCTGAATATCCAAATTCCTAATACCAAGTGATATGGCCAATTTAAGCCCCCAAAGAAGAGCCATAGCTTCCGCATAGTTATTGCTGTGACAGCCCAGACCCCCAGCATAGACAGCAAACATCCACCCTTTATCATCTCGGATGATCCCGCCCCCGCTAGCAGTACCATCAAGCTTAGAAACCCCATCAAAATTGAGCCTCATCCAGTTAGAAATCGGAGGCTTCCATCTAGTGTTAAGTCTCTGCAATAATTTTGTATTGTTATAAGCAGGAATATGATTAAGAATCCTCCATTTTACTGTAATTTGTTCTTCCTCCTGGGTCAGAGGTTTCACTGCAGTGAGGATATGGGCCATAGTGACACTCTCCAAAAGAGTCTTCATGAAAGTATGAGAGACCTGAGAGGCATCTCTAGCAGTATCCCTAAAAATCTGATGGTTGCGCTCTTTCCACAAAGTCTAGCTCAGGCACGGTAGAGTTTGATTCCATAACTCAACAATCCAGGGATGGGAGAAGGGAGGATACCAATTGTTAATAACTTCCTGGATATCAGAATTGCAAGTCCACTGAATACCAAAATTGCTGAGGATGAGGCTCCAAATGTCCCTAGCAAAGTCACAGTGGAAGAATAAATGAGAAACCATTTCCTCCTTTTCACAGCATAGATAGCATCTATTGGCCAGAGTGAAACCTCTCTTCTGCAAATTATCTAGGGTCAGAATTTTGTTATGAACAGAGGCCCACCAGAACATGTTAATTTTCGGGATCAGTTTGCGATTGCACACTTTTCTCCATATATCCTTTTTATGAATCTCAGGGACCAATAAGTGATAGGCAGACTTAACAGAGAATCAGCCATTCTTATCTGGCCACCAAAATTGCTCATCTTCATGAGGGAAGAGAGGAATTCTGACTTCCTGAATCAACTTTTGAACCATCTGAGCTTTAGAGGCGAGATCAAGGCAATGGGGACAGCAATCCAACAAAGTTCTCCAGCTCCTATGACCATTATTGGTTGACATATAATCATTGACCTTATTACCAAAGAACTGAGTAGCAATGCTAGCAATCTCACCCAAATCCCTCTGAGAGATGAGAGCCTTATCTTTGAGCCAAATATCAGTCCAAAACTTGATACCCATACCATTACCCAACTTCCATCTGATCCCTTGCATGAGTAGATTTCTAGATTTCAACATTTTGTTCCAGATGACCGATCCCTTAGGAAGACCTTCTTGCTGGAGGAAGTTAGACCAATCAGTGTCATGCAAATATTTGGCTTGCATGATTTCTCCCCAATCTTTATGATGATGAATCAGGTTCCAATTAATTTTAGAGAGCAGGGCTTTATTCATACTCCGTATAGTTCTAATATTGAGACCTCCATGGGATTTAGGAAGACACACTTTATCCTAGCTGACCAAGGACATCCACTGTTTATCTTCAGCTCTCGTCCATAAAAATTTTCTTTGAATCTGTTCCAACTTGGCAGCAAAAGAAGTAGGAATTTTAAAAAGAGAGAGGAAATAGGTGGGTATACCTTGCAAGGAGGCCCGAAGAAGCTGCAATTTACCAGCACTACTGAGGACTTTTCCTTTCCAACCAATCAGTTTTCGTTGAGTTCTTTCCAAAAGGCTATTCCAGAAATTTGAAGAAACTTCTTTAACTATAAAGGGGAGACCCAGATAGATAGCAGGAAGAATATCTTCAGCACAATCCAGAATATGTATGATTTTTTGGCAAAGAGTAGTGGGAGTATTAAAAAAATACACATTACTCTTTTGGAAATTGATGTTTTGCCCAGAGGCAATGGCATAAAGGTTTAAAATATTCTTCCATCTCCAGGCTTCAATTACCGAAGAGATGCCAAAAAGAAGGGTATCATCAACAAATTGCTGCACAGACATAGGGGCAAGGGAGGAAGTAGGTTTAATGCCCACAAGATGCTTAGAGACCACGTTAGCTTGAATGTATCTCCCAAGAGCCTCAGCCATAATGATAAACAAATAAGGAGAAAGGGGATCCCCCTGCCGAAGTCTGCGCGAGGAGGAGAAGAAACCCCTAGGAATCCCATTAACCAAGATAGAAAATTTGGTAGAAGAGACAGCTATCCATATGAGGAGATGAATTTTGTCATTAAACCCAAATTTTCTGAGAACTTGAAACAGAAAATCCCATGAGACCCTATCATAGGCTTTAGAGATATCCAACTTAAGGGCCATACCTGAAATTCTGCTCTTTTCCATGGAATGAATAGTTTCATGGGTGGAGATCACAGCATCCAAAATTTGACACCCTGGGACGAAACCTTTTTGAGAAGGAGAGATAATTTTGTCAAGAAAAGGTTGAAGTCTCATGACAAGGGCTTTGGTGCAAAGCTTATAGATAGTATTACATAGGCTAATAGGTCTGAAATCAAAAAGATTGGTGGGTTTCAGCTTTTTAGGGACAAGGACAATAAAGGTGTTATTGAGCTGCTTTAAGATATTACCAGTTTTGAAAAAATCACGAACTGCAGCCTTGAGGTCAGCCCCCACAATATCCCAATACTCCTGAAAAAAAATAGGAGGGAAGCCATCCGGACCCGGAGCTTTAAAGGGACCCATAGAGAATAAAATAGCACGAACCTCCTCCTCAGAAATAGGCCTCAGCATTTCCAGATTATCTTCCTCAGTTATGAGACAGGGGATCTTGTCAATAAACTGCTTAGTAGCCTTGTCGTTATCATCACCAGTGGCTTGTTCTGTCAACAAGTTCTGAAAAAATAATACAGCTTGTTCCCCAATCTCATTGTCCTCAGTGATAACATCACCATTGTCTAAGCACAGTTTTGTGATGGAGTTAGCCTTCCTATGTTTCATAGCAAAAATATGGAAAAAAGCAGTATTACGATCTCCCTCCTTAAGCCACTGAACCCTGGATTTTTGCTTCCAAAATACCTCTTCGCGGCCCATAAGATTCTTCCATTCTGAAATCAGATCTTGTTCTTTCTTAGAAGTATCGTCAAAAACATCCCCTTGAGCAATCTGCTGCTGAATATCCTCAAGTTGACTAGCTAAAGTTTTCTTCTGCCAAAACACATGAACAAAATTGAGTCTATTCCAGCCACGAACCTCCTGTTTGATATGCAAAAGCTTCTTAACTAATCTGAACATAGGAGTACCCTAGATAGGAATTTGCCACCATTGTGTCACCAGTTGTCTAAAATCCTTATGCTTAATCCACATAGCTTTAAATCGAAAAGGGAAAGGACCCCGATGACATTGATCATGCCAATGAAGGAAAATAGGGCAGTGATCAGATATGGTTCTAGGAAAAGCCTGCAATTGCATATTATGATAATTGTCCCAGTTGCTCGATATAATGACCCTGTCTAATTTAACCTAAATCAAATTGTCCCCACGTCTCCTGTTGGACCAGGTAAAAATCTGATTTTGTAGCTCCACATCAAGCAATCCCCAAGCATTAATAAACTCGGCGAAGTCAAACATGCTGTCAGAATAATCAAGGTTCCCACCATATTTCTTAGAGGGATACAAAGGAGTGTTGAAGTCACCAGCCAACATCCATTTGGAGCGCGGAAACTTGGACAGGGTACTACTCAAATCAGTCCATAAAGACTATCTTTGGGCCCTAGTATTAGGAGCATAGATATTGATTAAATACCATTTGAAAGAGGGAGAGGAGAAATTGGTAACCAGGAGATGCTTGCCAGAAGCCACAAGGGAACCCTAAATTTTTGAACTGTTCCACATTGTAACAATCCTGCCAGAAGCCCCAATAGCAGGGCTAATACAAAACTCAGCCTTAGGCCATATGTAATCAGCAATCTTCTTAAAGTTTTCCTCAGTCATCTTGACCTCCTGCAGGAGCAAGATGTCTAATTTATTTTCCAGAACACAGTTCTTGACCTCAAACTAATTTGAGGGGCTATTGAAACCCCTCAGATTCCAGGATAAGATCCTCATTTCAAAGGTTTGAGGGAGGGGACCTCCAGTGTTTTCTGCTTACCACTGGCAATTTCCCTGGCAATCTCTCTTTGCCGAGTTTCCCGAAGGGTTGGTCGCCCTTGTTTTGAGTCAGTGCCAACATCAGCAGTCTTTTTACCTTTACCAGTCTTCTTCTTAGGGGTAATCCAGCCTTCTAGGTCATTCCCACTACCACTTTGGCCGATGTCAACTGTCAATGAGGGATCAGCATAATGATCACCTACTTCCTGCACAGGGTTCCTGGTGGACTCAAGATCATTAGCACCTAAGGGAGTAGCTGATGAAGCCTGGGGATCAAGGGTGTTATCATCTTCAACATCCTCATCGATCAATCTATCCTGGATTTCTCCCTCCTCACACCCACCAAAATTCTGTCAGACCATAGGACGAACAGTGTCTAGAGCCCCATTCTGACAGCCTATGTCCAGAATCTGTTCCATATTCTCCTCTAGATAGATAGTATCCTGATGATCCACAGCCGTCTGACTTTCCTTATCCTTAGTCTGTTTAGGATGGTCTTCAGGGAAAGCATTTTCCACATTACCCCCCATTCCTTGATGGTCAGGGGTAACATCTGATTGTGAG
Source organism: Cunninghamia lanceolata (assembly GCA_027924645.1). Lineage (NCBI taxonomy): Eukaryota > Viridiplantae > Streptophyta > Pinopsida > Cupressales > Cupressaceae > Cunninghamia > Cunninghamia lanceolata. The sequence goes on along the minus strand of BSBN01000865.1, from coordinate 4,519,055 downwards.
CGGTCCTTATCCTCAATAAGGGAGTCAGTCTACTGACTCGTTTGCTTAGTTTTACAGTGAGTCATTATGTGGCCCTTCTTCTTGCATATTTGACAGAAGGTGGTGGCATTTTCATAAAGGATTGGCTGAGTCCAAACCCCATATTTAGAATTTAACTCAATGGACACAGGAAGGGTTTTGTTTATCTCCACATTGACACAAAAATGAGCAAAAACACAACAGGATTGAGTACGGGTAGTATATTTATATGTTGTAAGGATTTATTCTTGTATAATTTGACATCACGGTATGTTAAGGACTGTTTAATTCATTATTACACATACTTATTAAAGAGATCAAGTGTAGAAAATATACATGGCACCATGTGAGATTATAGGCTGACCTTATAGATTCTTGAGTAATAAAATCTAGAGATTTAACTTAAGGCTATATATGTAGGTTTAAAGGAAACACACATGATGGAATTTTGCATGAGGTCCTTTAGGTTGAATCCCATTAGATAAAAATTAATGAGTTTGTATTATAAGTTTCATTATGCAAAGGGACTTAACAATGATATCATGATTGTGTCTATTTTTATTAATGTTGACCTTTGAGATATCTTATATTATGCATACCATGAACTTCAATTTAAAGCATAGTCTATTATAATGGCATTTGTGTGTGATTGTTAGTTGTCGTTGCACCAAAAGATTGACCTTTTAATGCCCGATACAACCACTTGACTTAACAAGCACAGGAGGCGGTTAAGCCCTTGTCGCAAACCACCGCAGCGCAGCACTGAACAAGGAGACCAAGGGTCACACCTTGCAATAATCCCCCCTCAGCGCAAGCACGGGGTTTGAACCCATGACCTCAGCTTTGATACCAATTTTTAGTTGTCGTTGCACCAAAAGATTGACCTTTTAATGCTCGATACAACCACTTGACTTAACAAGCATGGGAGGCGGTTAAGCCCTTGTTGCAAACCACCGTAGCGTAGCGCTGAACAAGGAGACCAAGGGTCACACCTTGCAACAATGATGACTAAGCTCTTTGGGTAGTAAGAACTATGATAAACTATAAATGCAAAATGTAAGACATGTATGCAAAATGTGGAAGCGTAGACAAGGCAGATGAACTATAAAATCAAAAAAGCAATACTGATATAAACACAAAATCTATAAACCATACAAGTGATATAAACATGTATGATAAAGCATGATACAGTAATTCAAATAGAATTAATAAAAATGTAAAGAACATGCATGTAAAGGCTTGACATACGTAAAGAATAGAGATTCGAATGGAGTACCCAATTATGTAGTGTTTTTTTCTTCTTGCATCAAACTCCTCAACAATTTGAGTATTTCACCACTTGTTTCCTTTTCAACATCAAATTGAATAATGTACTCAAATAGAATTAGTAACAACAATACTATTAACCAATCTATAATGTTAAATTCCTACAATTCAATCACAACTAACATTGCAACACTACAAAAATTGAAACTTGAATTGATATATATCAAATTCAATGTGAAAACTATGTTTTTTCCTCCTTAAGTTGGCAAAGTAGAAAAAGGTGGTGGAAAGTTCATGCAAAGATGGTAGAATGTGCAAAATGTGCATGTGAACTTCCCAACAGCATGAAAACACTTTTTTTTTATCAAAACACATGCATAAACAGAAGAAAATGGAGTATGTGGGCCTGGATCACGAGGGTCCAGGCCTTTTTACCGTTTGTATAGCAAGCCAAAACATGAGCGCATTTTGTCCTGCTATAGATTGATCCATAGAAAAATATGTGTCTAAAGCAGAAAGGAGTTCAGAGAGTTCATGTGTTATTGATGGTTCCTTGATCCAAATACCAATAGATTGATGCTTCAGAAGTGGATGGATTGGCATGTGCATAATTCAAGGGATCATCATCCTTCTTTTTCTAGTGGTCTAGGTATTTTATTTTGAAACTTATGAAGTGAATTAACTAAATGTATTCTCTTTATAATGTGCCACTAAGTTCTCATGGCAAAGAAGTACCAAGTAGCTAGAGGTGAGATATATTGCAAAAAATGATAGAAAGGAGTGCCTATAAATATTTGTGCCTATCTCACCTTTGATAGCACCTTTGCAATATCTCTCACCTCTAGTTCCATTAGCTCATGTTCTATCTCTCACCTATCTATATCTCACTTATCTCTCCCTCTCACCTCTCTACCTCTCCCCTCTCTATGTCTCACAATCGCTCCTTGTCTACCTCTCCATCCATCCTTAGCCATCTAGGTCTCACTTAACCCTAAACCCTAAAGCCTCAACCCTCAACCCTTAAACCTTAAATCCTAAACCATGTCCCTAAACCCTCAACACTTTACCTTAAACCCTTTAAACCCTAATCCCTCAACCCTAAACCCTACACCCTATCACTAAACCCTCAACCCTAATCCCTCAACCCTAAACCCCACACCCTATCACTAAACATTCAACCCTAATCCCTCAACCCTAAATGCTATCCCTAAAGCCTCAACCATAAACCCTAATCCCTCAAGGTCCTATACCCTAATCCCTTATCCCTAAATTCTAAACCCTACCACTAAACCCTCAATCCTCAACCTTAAACCTTAATCCCTCAACCCTAAACTTACAAGTTAAACCCTAATCCCTTATCCCTAAACCCTAAACCTTATCCCTCAACCCTTAACCCTTAAACCTTAAACCCTAAAACCTATCCCTAAACCCTCAACCCTCACCCTAAAACCTCAACCCTCAATCCTTAAACCTTCAACCCTAAACCCTATCCCTAATCCCTCTACTCTCAACACTCTACCTTAACCCTAATCCCTTGACCCTCAAGCCTAATCGCTCAACCCTAAACACTATCCCTAAAAGCTCAACCCTAAACCCTAATCCCTCAAGGTCCTAAACCCTAATCCCTTATCCCTAAAATCTAAACCCCATTCCTAATCCCTCAACCTTAAACCCTAATCCCTCTACCCTCGACACTCTACCTTAACCCTAATCCCTCGACCATCAACCTTATCCCTAAACCCTCAACCCTCAACCTTAAACCCTAATTCGTCAATGCTAAACCCTCAACCCTCAACACTATACCTTAAACCCTAATCCCTCAACCCTAAACCCTAAACCATATCCCTAAACCCTCAACACTATATCTTAAACCCTAATCCCTCAACCCTCAACCCTAATCCCTCAATCCTCCACCCTAATCCCTTATCCCTAAACCCTAAACGCTATCCCTATTAGTAGACATGATATTTCGATAGTCCATGATAATCAGTTGTAAAGCTTCTGGATACACTATGTTTCTTTTTTTGCATCGACGTTTCAGATCACACTCTATGATCCATCATCAGGAAAAAAATGAGAATGAGAGTAAAATTGCAAAGTTAGTTGTCCTTAAAAAGAGAGGGGGGGGGAATTTCTATGGCACGGTATGCTAGGTTGACTAGAGCTAAAGAGAACACAGAAGAAAAGTAGGAAAAGAAACAAATATAAATTAACCCAGTAAAATTATAAATAAGGATGAGTGGGAAATTAAGTAATAAATAAAAATGTATGTGTGTGTGTGAAACTAAACCACAGATAATAAGAAAAAAAGAAACCAATAAGAGGCTAGGTTCCTCCCAAGGCAGAGCTAAACAAATAAAACCAGAATTAAAACCTTAACCCTTCTATTTCTTTCTTCTATCCTTTCTTTCTCTCTATCCTTAATTCTGGTTTTATTTGTTTAGCTCTGCCTTGGGAGGAACCTAGCCTCTTATTGGTTTCTTTTTTTTTTTCTTATTATCTATGGTTTAGTTTCACACACACACATACATTTTTATTTATTACTTAATTTCCCACTCATCCTTATTTATAATTTTATTGGGTTAATTTATATTTGTTTCTTTTCCTACTTTTCTTCTGTGGTCTCTTTAGCTCTAGTCAACCTAGCATAGCGTGCCACAAAAATTCCCCCCCCCCTCTCTCTTTTTAAGGACGGCTAACTTTGCAATTTTACTCTTAGTCTCATTTTTTTCCTGATGATGGATCACGGAGTGTGATCTGAAACGTCGATGCAAAAAAAGCAACATAGTGTATCCAGAAGCTTTACAACTAGCTATCCCTATTCCTAAACCCTCAACCCTTGACACTATACCTTAAACCCTAATCTCTTATCCCTAAACCCTATCCCTTAACCCTTAACCCTTAAACCTTAAACCCTAAAACCTATCCCTAAACCCTTGACCCTCGACACTATATCTTAAACCCTAATCCCTTAACCCTTATCCCTAAAGCCTCAATCCTCAATCCTTAAACCTTCAATCCTAAACCCTATCCCTAATCCCTCTACCCTTCACACTCTACCTTAACCCTAATCCCTCAACCCTCAACCCTATCCCTAAACCCTCAACCTTAAACCCTAATCTGTCAACCCTAATCCATCAACCCTAAACCCTCAACACTATACCTTAAACCCTAATCCCTCAACCCTAAACCCTAACCCCTCAACTCTAAACCCTAAACCCTATCCCTAAATCCTCAACACTATACCTTAAACCCTAATCCCTCAACCCTCAACCCTAATCCCTCATCCTAAACCCTAAACGCTATCCCTATTCCTAAACCCTCAACCCTTGACACTATACCTTAAACCCTAATCCCTTATCCCTAAACCCTAAACACTATCCCTCAACCATTAACCCTTAAACATTAAACCGTAAAACCAATCCCTAAACCCTCGACCCTCAACACTATATCTTAAACCCTAATCCCTTAACCTTCAGCCCTAAAGCCTCAACCCTCAATCCTTAAACCTTCAACTCTAAACCCTATCCCTAATCCCTCTACCCTCGACACTCTACCTTAACCCTAATCCCTCAACCCTCAACCCTATCCCTAAACCCTCAACCCTTAACCTTAAACCCTAATCTGTCAACCCTAAACCCTAATCCTTCAACCCTCAACCCTCAACACTATACCTTAAACCCTAATCCCTCAACCCTCAATCCTCAACTAAACCCTACACCCTATCAATAAACCCTCAACCCTAAACGCTATTCCTAAAGCCTCAACCCTAAACCCTAATCCCTCAAGGTCCTAAACCCTAATCCCTTATCCCTAAACTCTAAACCCTATCCCTAAACCCTCAACCTTCAACCCTCAACCCTCAACCTTAAACCTTAATCCATCAACCCTAAACCTTACAAGTTAAACCCTAATCCCTTATCCCTAAACCCTAAACCCTATCCCTCAACCCTTAACCCTAAAACCTATCCCTAAACCCTCAACCCTTGAAACTATATCTTAAACCCTAATCCCTTAACCCTCACCCTAAAGCCTTAACCCTCAATCCTTAAACCTTCAACCCTAAACCCTATCTCTAATCCCTCTACCATCGACACTTTACCTTAACCCTAATCCCTTAACCTTCAACCCTAATCCCTCAACCCTAAACACTATCCCTAAAGCCTCAACCCTTAACCCTAAGCCCTCAAGGTCCTAAACCCTCATCCCTTATCCCTAAACTCTAAACCCTCAACCCTCAACCTTAAACCTTAATCCATCAACCCTAAACCTTACATGTTAAACACTAATCCCTTATCCCTAAACCCTAAACCATATCCTTCAACCCTTAAACCTTAAACCCTAATCATTCTACCCTCGACACTCTACATTACCCTATTCCCTCAACCCTCAACCCTTAACCTTAAACCCTAATTCATCAACCCTAAACTCTAATCTACTAACCCTAAACCCTCAACCCTCAACACTATACTTTAAACCCTAATCCCTCAACCCTAAACCCTAAACCCTATCTCTAAACCCTCGACCCTCAACACTATACCTTAAACCATAATCCCTCAACCCTCAACCCTAATCCCTCATCCCTAAACCCTAAACACTATCCCTATTCCTAAACCATCAACTCTCAACACTATACCTTAAACCCTAATCCCTTATCCCTCAACCCTTAACCCTTAAACCCTAAAACCTATCCCTAAACCCTCGACCCTCGACCCTATATCTTAAACCCTAATCCCTTAACCCTCAGCCCTAAAGCCTCAATCCTCAATCCTAAAACCTTCAACCTTAAACCCTATCCCTAATCCCTCTACCCTCGATACTCTACTTCAACCCTAATCCCTCGACCCTCAACCCTATCCCTCAACCCTCAACCCTCAACCTTAAACCAAAATCTGTCAACCCTAAACCCTAATCCCTCAACCCTAAACCCTATCCCTAAACCCTCAACCCTCAACACTATACCTTAAACCCTAATCCCTCAACCCTAAACCTTAATCCCTCAACGCTAAACCCTATGGATCCCTAAACCATCAACCCTCAACACTATACCTTGAACCCTAATCCCTCAACCCTCAACCCTAATCCCTCAACCCTCAACCCTAATCCCCCATCCCTAAACCCTAAATGCTATCCCTATTCCTAAACCCTCAACACTATACTTTAAACCTGAATCCCTTACCCCTAAACCCTGAACCTATCCCTTAACCCTTAACCCTTAAATCTTAAACCCTCAAACATATCCCTAAACCCTCAAACATATACTTAATCCCTAATCCCTCAATCCTCAACCCTATACCTTAAACCCTGAAGGCTACACCCACAAACCCTCATCCCTATGCCCTATAACCTCACCCTTATACCCTAAACCCTGAATATTGTGCCTCAACCCTAAACTTAAATTAAACCTAAACCATACGTGCTCTCAACCCAAGTCACCCTATGCCTTATATACCCTCAATCCATATCGCAAACCCTAAACCCAATATCCTAAACCCTAATCCCCATGCCTTACACACTTAATCTTATACACTCAACAACCTGAATATTAACCCTCTACCCTCTACCTATTACTTAAGCCCTAATTCCTCAACCCTAAAAACTATACGGGCTTAGGTCCTTATATACTATTTGTCTCTTTGATGGTGTCATATTGAAATCCCGTCTTATAATAGTCTCTTTGATATTTATTTGTCTCTTCGATATCCCTTTGCTCGCTATGTCATTCATCTTTTCAAAGGGACTAGAAATCACCTCTCTCTGATATCCCAAAGTCATCTTGAAATATTCTCAATGTTTTTTCTTTATTCATAATCACTGGCGACTTATTAGTGGGATCAGGAATCGAGTTACCCCGATACTCTGAAATCTCTTTTTGAAATGTTTTTATTTAATCTTTATCGCTTTATTAGTGGGACACATTTAGGTGTCATGCCGATATTCATCGATCCCCTTGACATGCTTTTTATGTCTTCAAAATATCAAAGAGACTCTGAAAGACTCACTCTGACACTCTGATCTATCAGTACCTTTGACTTTTTGATATCAGCCTGATATGCTGCCGAGTTGTGTATTTTGCCCTTCTAATCTTTTAGATTATCAAAGAGAATCTAAAGTGAGTCTCCCCGATATGTTAGTTTCTCCTCAATATTTTGATTTTTGCTTCATCGAAGGAGACCCTAAGGGGAACCTAATGACATGAACATGCTTTTCTGATATGATTTTTACATATTTTTCAAATCTTTGTATCAAACTACTATTTTTCTCCACCATTGTAGATGTTCTTTCTAGCAAACTTTGATCGCAATTATGGTTTTCTTTTGCCACACTTCGTGGTATGAATGTAAGCATTGATTGGAATTAATGCGACAATTCTTAATTCATTTCCAAGCTTTTGTGAATGATCATTTCAATATTACATAAGGAAGATTATGGTGTGGTGTGGGATTACTAAGTATTCTCAGTGATTTGGTACTAATTTTCATGCATTTGATTTATCAAATAGGTAGCTATACATTTCTTTGTAGTTTATTTCCTCTGTTGAATGTTAGACTCTGCAGCCCAATGGATAGGCACCAATAAGAGTAGCCTTTGATAACCCAATCTTCAAAATAAAACAATACATCTATCCTTTAGACACATTAGTAGTTTTTGTGCATCCTCACATTGTAGGATTGCTTTTATCAGCTAAATAGGGGTCTTATAATAACTAGTTGTTCTTAGTTTAGAGACAAATTTGGGGCTGAGAGAGTGATCTGGGTTTAGTTATTCACATTTTTAGTCATTCATATGGTTTTAAAATCAATACCTATTCATGTATACCCCTTTGGAATATCCCTCTAGAGTCTAAGCTAAGCTCAAAGAGCATAGGAGACTACCCACTCCTATATTTTGGCTAGAATCACCCTCAACTTGTTGATAAATCCCTTCCAAATCACCCTGATGACATTATCAACCTTGGTGATTTATGAAAGGAAACAAGGTGTACGAAAAATGCTTCCTATGCTAATCTAATGAGGAGAGATGTATGCAAACTCTTTTTAACCTTTACAATTACAGTGATGTTAACACAACAACAGAGATATTATACCAATACACATGCACACAGAATGTAGACATAAGAGAGAGATAGAGAGAGAGAGACAAGATATAACATGGGGAAAACCCTTTCGGGAGAAAAACCCCCAACTTCAAAACCTACACGATGTATTATCAAAACAAAGAATGTTTACAACACACTTGCAATGCAAGTCTTCTCAGGAGTCTTCGACACTCGTATTTGGAGATATTCTGGTAGCATAATAGTACCTATTAATAACATTGCATCTCCCATCCAAGCACCTATTTAAATAGAGTTTACAAGGAAAATATGGAACCTTCTTGAGATGGGTGTCCATCTTGGCCTCATGGCCCAAAACCCATGCCTAAGGACACTTGTCCATCATCACAACATGGATTTTACACTTGTCATATCACCCCATCCCAAAGTGAGCACCTAATCCCAAGATAGGCTATGACAGATGCTCTTACGCACCTTACAGCTGTCATAGAATCTGTCATAACTGACAGCACTTACAATTGTAAGAGAATCTATCATACATTGACTAAAAATAGCATATTCCTCTTACAACATGTCATAACCTCCCTTGGGCGCCCAAAGATGCCTTCCTCAAAGATGCTCTTCAACACATCTTCACCTGTCATAGAATCTTCTATTCTCAACTCTTACGCATCATAGAATCTGTCATAGGAATCTATCATAACACTTACGTGTCATAAGTCCTTACACACTACACAAAATGCTAACACATGGCAGAAAAACTCTACCATAATATGGGACGCCTATGTCTACATGGGATGAGTGGACCATCCTAGTCACATTACAAGTAGAGTGAAAATTCACTATGCCACTTCACACTAAATGACGAAACAGGATGTGCAACCCAAAATACATCATAGGCAAATAAATAAATACATAAATAATAATTAATGCTAGGAATTACCAAGGTTGAGACACCTTAATTCCCAACATTCTGCCACTTGTCAAACACCTTGTAAGAGCCAATAGAAATAACAGGATTTAACTGCTATAGGCTGAGAGGCCCATAGACTCCGAACACGATCTGAACTTCCTAATGGTTTCGTCAATGTATCCGCAATATTATTAAAAGTGTCTACCTTCTCCAATGCCACCTTCCCATCCTCTACCATGTCTCACACAAAATGAAACTGTACATCAATATGCTTTGTTCTAGCATGGAAAGTTGAATTCTTTGCTAAGCAAATCGCACTCTGACTGTCACAACATATAGTAATCTGTCCTTCATCAACACTAATATCTGAACATAATCTCTTAAGCCAAATGGCTTCCTTGCAAGAATGAGTAGCTGCCATATACTCTATTTTTGTCATGGACAAAGTGACCATAGGTTGTCACTTACTCATCCAACTAATTGCACCACCAAACATAGTAAACACATAAGCACTGGTGGATCTCCTACTGTCAATGTCACCTACCCAATCAGAATCCACAAATCCACAAATACTAACATAATGCGAAGATCCTGTAGGATGACCATGATAACATAGGGAATACTTAGAAGTACCCCACAAATATCTAAACACTCTCTTCACTGCATCCCAATGTACCCATCCAAGATTAGCCATAAACTGACTAAGGGCTCCCACTTCTTGGGCAATGTCTGGTCTAGTACAGACCATGGCATACATCAAGCTGCCAACAGCACTAGCATAAGATACTCTGCTCATGCCCTTTGTCTCAGAAGGAGACTTTGGACAATCATTAACAGATAACTTTGTCCCCAAAGAAATAGGAACACATAATGGTCTACAATCTACCATGCTGAATCTATCCAACATGGTCTTCACATACTTACTCTGGCTTAACCAAAGTTTTATGTTAGCTCTGTCTCTTCTGATTTCCATTCCCAAAATGTACCTGGCTGCCCCTAAATTTTTTCATTTCAAATTGTGCTGACAACTGAGACTTCAAATCAGACATTATATTTTTACCATTCCCAATTAACAACATATCATCAACATACAATGCAATAACGAGAATGTGATCATTGTCAAATTTGTAACACACAATGATCTGATTTAGACCTCATAAATCCAATGGACAACACAAAGGCATCAAATTTCATATACCACACCCTAGGAGATTGCTTCAAGCCATACAAAGACTTCTTCAACTTGCAAACCAAACTTTCTTTACCTTTTTCTATGTAATGCTCTCGCTATGACATGTAAATCTCTTCCTCCAAATCACTATGAAGGAATGTTGTCTTCAAATCCATCTGTTCCACCTCTAAGTCATAAGCTGCTACAAGAGATAACAGCAACCGAATAGATGTCAGCTTTGCAACAGGAGAGAAAATTTCACCATAATCAAGTCCCTCCACTTGTGAGTACCCCTTCGCAATCAATCTGGCCTTGTACTTTTCAACACTGCCATTTGCACCAAATTTCTACTTGAACACCCATTTACAACCAACGGGTTTCCATCCTTCAGGTAAAGGCACCATGTCCCAAGTTTTATTCTTCTCCAAAGAAGCCATCTCATCTTCCATGGCCTCCTTCCAGGGACCTACATCTTTCATGCCCATAGCCTCTATCATAGTTCTAGGCTCATCAGTGTTAGTAAGCAAGGCAAACACACAACTAGAATCAAGCAGTGAATAACCAAACCTATCAGGTTGCCTCTTTGTTCGTGTAGGCCTCCTCAAAGGCTAAGGTTAAAGTTCTACTTCTTCTGAGCTTTCAAAGCTGCTAGAGCTCTCCTCATCATCAAGTTTCACTGGGTCTGTCAGTTCAGTCTTCTTAGGGGTAGTAGGAAACTAAACCACATCCTCTTTCTTGTATTTCTCTTCTAGATGTAAAACTTGAAGGTGCTTGTAGTGCTTGTAGTGCTTTTGATGGCCATTACAAGATGACCCCACGAGTCTGACAGAGAACAAAGCAAGGCCATACATCGATCTTCCTCCTCCATCTTCACACCCACAGATGTCAACTGTGCAACTATCATGTTAAAGGCATTCATGTGATCTACAACAGATCCTCCATCTTCCATCTTTAGAGAAAATAGCTTCTTTTTTAGGAATAGCTTGTTCACTAGAGACTTGGCCTAATAAACATCTCCCAGCTTCTTCCAAAGTTCTTTCACGGTCTTCTCCTCATGGACATTTAACAAGATAGAGTCAGCTAGATAGAGTCTTATAAGACCCTTAGCCTTCTAATCTTTGAGATCCCAATTAGCTTATGTCGTTGCCATAAGTTTTGTACCAGAAATTGTTTCTCATAGGTCTCAATCAACAAAAATATCTTCCATCTTAAGTTTCCACAACTTGAAATGTTAAACTTCTCCACCTCTACTCGTCTAGATGTGCCTACCATCTCCTTCCTACAACAAGATTACAAAATACTCTGCACAGACTCCCACTCAATCTAAGATCAGCTCAAAAAACCCCTACCCAAAAACTAGGACCAAACATGATCAAGCTCTAATACCAACTAAAAGGAAAGAAAGTGTGCGAAAAATGCTTCCTATGCTAATCTAATGAGGAGAGATGTATGCAAATTCTTTTCAACCTTTACAATTACAGTGATGTTAACACAACAATAGAGATATTGCAGCAATACACATACACACAGAATGTAGACAGAAGAGAGAGAGAGAGAGAGAGAGAGAGAGAGAGAGAGAGAGAGAGAGAGAAGATATAATGTGGGAAAAACCCTTTCAGGAGAAAAACCCCACACTCCAAAACTTGTACAATGTATTATCAAAACAAAGAATGTTTACAACACACTTGCAATGCAAGTCTTCTTAGGAGTCTTCGGTACTCGTATCTAGAGGTATTTTGGTAGCATAACAGTACTTGTCAATAACACTATGCATCTCCCATCCAAGCATCTATTTAAATAGAATTTACACAGCAAATATGGAACCATTTTGAGATGGGCATCCATCTTGGCCTCATGCCCCAAAACCCACGCCTAAGGACACTTGTCCATCATCACAACATGGATTTTACACTTTTCATATCACCCCATCCCAAAGTGGGTGCCTAGTCCCAAGATAGGCTATGATAGATGCCCTTACGCACCTTACAGCTATCATAGAATCTGTCATAACTAACAGCACTTACAATTGTAAGAGAATATGTCCTACACTGACTAAAAATAGCATATTCCTCTTACAATATTTCATAACCTCCCTCGGGCGACCAAAGATGCCTTCTTCAAAGATGCTCTTCGACACGTCTTCACCTGTCATAGAATCTTCTATTCTTGACTCTTACACGTCATAGAATCTATCATAACACTTACACGTCATAACTCCTTACACACTACACAAGATGCCAACACAAGGTAGAAAAACACTACCACAATATGGGATGCCTATGTCCACATGGGATGAGTTGACCATCCTAGTCACATTACAAGTGGAGTGACAACTCACTATGCCACTTCACACAAAATGATGAAATAGGATGTACAACCCAAAATACATCATAAGTAAATAAATAAATACATAAATAATAATTAATGTTAGGAATTACCAAGGTTGAGACACCTTAATTCCCAATAATTTAGGAATGTTTTAGAGTTTTGGGTTGCAATCATTTTGGGAACCAACATTTTTGGCACTGTTGACAGGGGCAATTTACTTCTGATTGACCTATCGTAGTCTATTAACACAGTGAGAAAATCTAATTAGTTCACCCCAGCAAGGAGGTGGTGACTCTGTTAGTCAAACCCATAAATTAGTTTACAATCAAGAAAGGAATTGAAATGGATCGTAGAAGAAGACCAGAAGATCTATCAACACATGAAAATTCTTCCAATCATTCAAGAAACTAATAGAATAAGTTGAGAACAAGAAATCCTAATGCCTAAGGTCAGATAGGTACTTCTAGTAGAGATGATGCATTTGATGATTACAGAGGTCGGCATCAATATACTTCTAAGGACTCTACCAATAATATGCTCAAGATGAATAGGATAATGAATAAACATGTGTATGAGGTCAGAAGAAATCAGAATATCATCAGCAAGGGAAGAAGAGACAAGTCTCATAGTGCTGATATGAGAACATTTGGCATGCCTAATGTAAATGAAGAGGCTTTCCAGAATAATCAGCATCATATTTCACCTACAAGATCACTTAGAGGTCAGCATGACAACATTCCTAATGAGGAAGATCAACAGGAACATCCTAAAACTGGGGAAAGAGAAAGAACTCTTTATGTGGAATTATATATGCTTGATCGTATCAGAAATAGGCAAAGGGAAGTGCAAGCATTGCTTGATCAACAGCAAGCCCAACTTGCCCAGTACGCCTAGCGATAGGGCTTAAATCAAAATGTGCATCAGTAGCATGCACGTTAACAATCGAACAATCAGAGATAATAGAATCAACGAAAACATCAGATGGGACAACATGGTGTAAATTAGGCCCATGCTCAGAATCTTAACTTTCAACCACCACATAACCAAGAAAACCAGTTGCACAGCAACGTTCATAACATTAGGAATCTGTAACGAAGACAAGTAGAGAGATTTCCTCCACAGGGATAGCCCTTGGGTGTAGAGAGATATAAGCAGTTGGATTTCTTTGGTACCCTTGATTTTCCCAACCTGATTCCAAATGAGATAAGGTGGAAAATTCCAAGGTTTCAAGGTAACAATGCAGTCACTGGCAAGGAACACTTGAGATACTTCATCAATGTCATGGATAAGTATGAGATTAAAGATGAAGATGTGATGATGAAGCTACTTGTATAGTCATTTGAGGAAAGTAACATGAGAGCCTCCAGAAAACATGTTAAGTGGTCTGATGTGAAGATATCTCAGCCACATAGGGAAGCTTTGAGCAAACCCCTCATGACAGAAGACAAACTAGACAAACTTATGGGAGTCATAAAGGAAATGTTCTATAAGATAGAACGAAATGAGAAAGGGTTGCCTCCATAAGGTGTTGCAACACATTTCAATGGGGGTCAGAGGTTGCATAACAAACCTTATAACACTGATTGGTCTAAAAGGGCACAATAACAAAATGGTAGACAACCTGTCCCTAGGCAGGTCAGTTTTAAGTAGCATGAAAGGGACACTCTTGAACTATTGAGAAAGGATCAAGTTAATTTCCAAGATGAGTCTTTATTGTGCTAGGCATTCTTCCTTCCTCGTGATCCAACAAATTGTGTGGTGGCTCATTCAATGAGCAAAGATGAGGAATTTCCAAATGAAGAAGGTGCAGCCAAGTATTATGAGGATGAGATAAATCAGTTTGATACTGAGGGATATGAGCAGATGGGTCAGGATGTTGACTATGACAGTTATTAAAAGGATGATCATATTTTCCAATATGATTATTATGAATGTCCAAAGAGATATCAGTGCCCAGCTCATGATTTTGGGCACCTAAGGGATCTTATGCATAAGAAGACAAGCAGTATGACCTTCTGATAAATATTTGAATTCTTTGGCTAATGTATCTATTATGCAAGACTTTCAAGGAGGTTATTAGTTGAGAAATAGGCAAGTGCCTATGCAAAAATCTCCTACTATAGAGTCAAGACATGGTACATTAGATGGAGAGAGAAAAGAAAAAGGTAAAAATGGAAAATAAAGATAGTAGCACTCCCAGGAAGAATGTGACTGAAAAGAAGAAAATTCCAACGTAGCCACTAGCAGCAAAGAAGA
The DNA here is from genome assembly GCA_027924645.1 of Cunninghamia lanceolata. NCBI lineage: Eukaryota > Viridiplantae > Streptophyta > Pinopsida > Cupressales > Cupressaceae > Cunninghamia > Cunninghamia lanceolata. Next base: position 4,504,046 of record BSBN01000865.1, on the reverse strand, counting down.
AATATGTATAGAAGAATCCAGCACAAATCATGCAGCCATCAACTATACCTATTATATCCAAAAGGCAGTAACAAGCACGATGAGCCTTAGGCACAAAAGGAACTAGAAAAGGAGAAGGAGAAGATGAAAGAAAAGGTAAGGATGTTTCATCCAATCAAGTAATACCTTGCATTCCTTGCACAAATGATGTTACTATTTCATGTGATACTCCTTTGCCCAATTATAACCCTATAGACATGGATCAAGTCTTTAGTCAAATCTAAATTTTAGTTCCAAGAGGGTAAATCATTAGAATTCTTGAGTATAGGGAAAGGGTTGTCTCATTTATTATGACCTCCAGTGCACCTACATAGTCCCTAGTTGCCCCTCTTAAAGATGATGAGACAATTGAGGTTTATTTAGGGTCATCTATGGTGAATAGTCAGATGGGTGTGGATCCTTTCTACACTACATTGATCATAAATTGATGGTTTCTACATAACTGTATGCTTGATTCTGGAGCATCTAGAAATGTTATGCCACTTGAAATCATGAATGATTTGGGGTTGAAGGTGTCCAAATCCTTTGGTAAATGTTTTTCCATGGATTCTAAGGAGGTGAAAGTGATTGGTCTTGTCAAAGATGTTGAGGTCAAATTAGCTACATGTCCTAACAAGTCATTTTTTATGGATATAATTATTGTGGACTCCCCTACTAAATGGGGTATGTTATTATCTAGGAAGTGGGCAGCTTCTATGAGAGGAAGTATACAGATGGATTTATCATATGCCACTATTCCAATCCAGGGACTGGAAGTAAAGCTTCACAAGGAGAAGAAGGTAGAGGACCAAAACCTAGAGGACCATTACAAAACCCAAGAAGAAGTGAACTTATTTGATACTTATATTGATTATTTTATGGGGTTTTGTAATGATAATGAACATAAACTGTGTGTTGATCTACCACAAATTGTTATCCCTGTGAATAATGAAAATGAGTTATGGACCTTGTACTTTGATGGTGCATACTCAAGGGAAGGCTTAGGCACTGGTATGGTTCCGGTATCCCCAGATGGTGAACAATTTGGCAAGTCTTTTAGACTTGATTTTTAGTGCACCAACAACATAGTTGAGTATGAAGCACTATTGTTGGGCTTAAATATTGCTCATAAGTATGGAATCAGATGTCTGAAGATAAATGGTGATTTAGAACTAATTGTGCAGCAGATTAGAAATACATTTGCTATCAAGAATAGCATGTTAAGGGAATACAAGAATGTCGTATGGGACACCATGGAGCTATTTGATGCCATTGGCATCAAATGGATTGAGAGGATTAAAAATGAAGAGGCAGATTCCCTATTGTAGCTGCATCAAAACTTGATCCCCAATCAGATTTTCCTCATGGCCATTATGTTGTTGAAGAGCTTAAAAGGCCAATAATCCCTGATAACATATGTAGTTGGCAAGTGTTCAATGACAATAATCAAATTTTTAGTTTCCTCAATTGCATGGATGAGTTTGATAGTCAAATGATTGACTGGCAGCCTAAGGTAGAAATAGAAGATGGCAAGGAAACATTATTTGGGAATGAAGTAGTTCAGTTGAAAACTAATAGTATTCCCAAGGATTTGGTTGCACTTGAAAGAATGTTTGATAATGCAGATTGTTGGAAAAGCAAAGGTAAACTAGTTGAAGAGAACAACATTGAACTTATTAACCTTGGCAGCCAGGAGGCATCTAAGATGGTTTACATAGACAAGAAGTTTAATCCTCATGAGAAGAAGATGTTAATTACTTTGCTGAGAAAATTGAAGAAGTGTTTTGCATGGTCCTATGATGAGTTGAAGGCCTATAGGGAGGACCTTTTTAAGCAAACTATTCCCCTCTAGCCTGATGCAAAACCATTTAGACAAAAGCAAAGACCTATAAGCCTTACCATAGCTCCCAACTTGAATAAAGAATTGTTGAAAATGAAAGAGGGATGTATTATTAAACCCATCAGACATTCTGAATGGGTATCCAACCTTGTGCCTGTAAGTAAAAAGAATGGGGAAATCAGGTTGTGTGTGGATTTCTAACATTTGAATATCAAATCGTTCAAGGATAATTATCCACTCCCTAGCATGGACCATTTGTTGCAAAGAGTGACTAGATCAAAATTGATGTCCATGATGGATAGATTCTATGTGTACAACTAGGTGATGGTTAAGGAGTTAGAGCAAAACAAAATAGCATTTACAACTCCTTGGGGTACCTATGTTTATGTGAGGATGCCACTTAGTTTGAAGAATGTTTGGTCAACATTTCAACATGCCATAGATGTGGCTTTTTCTGGTCTAATAGATGAGAACATGGTGGTCTATCAAGATGACTTGATAGCATTCTTGAAGGAAAGAGGTGAGCATTGCAAACACCTTGAGGTCATCTTCAAAAGATGTTTAGAGTATGGGATTTCACTTAATCCTAAGAAGTACATATTTGATGTTGAAGAAAGAAAGTTGCTCGGGCATATTGTGTCAAAGGATGGGGTAAGAATAGATCTAGAACAAGTCAAGGCTATTGACCTCATTCCTCAGCCCAAATTAGTCAAAGGAATACAGTCTTTCTTCAGGAAGATAAAATTTGTTAGTAGGTTTGTTCCTAATTTTGCAGAGAAGACTAAGGCCATTTCTAAAATGCTCAAGAAGGGACAGTCAGTTGTGTGGAATTCATAACCATATGAAGCATTCAAGGATATCAAGGAACCTCTCAAGAATGCACAAGTTTTGGTAAGACCTGATCATAAAAATTATTTTCAACTATTTTCTTTCACTTCATACTACATTATTGTTGTTGTGTTGTTGCAAAAAAAATGAGGATTGATTTGAGCAGCCCATAGGATTTTTTAGCAAATCCTTGCAAGCTATTGAGTTGAATTATTTGATTATAGAAGAGCATGTATATGCTTTGGTTAAGGAAGTAAAGAACTTTAGGCCATATCTTATCGGTACGAGTACAATTGCATATGTGCCCCATTCAGCCGTGAAAGACATTTTCATGCAGCAAGAAGCTTTTGGGAGAAGATGCCGGTGGATCAACAAGATCCAAGAGTATGACATTGAGGTGTAGGTCACCAAATTGGTTAGATGCCAAGGTTTGGCTAAGTTGATGGCAAATTCCAACTTAGAGGCAGCTGATGTAAATAAAGTAGATGGTATTCCATCTACTGATGTGTGTGCATTGACAAATGATCCATGGTATAAAGATATTGTCTTTTATCTTATCAATATGCATTGCCCCCAAGGTATGAATGTAACTCAACAAAGGGCACTTAAGATTCAATCTTAGAAATATGTATTATTTCAAGGAATGTTGATATGGAGAAATCATGAGGGACTATTGTTGAAGTGTCTGGACCAACAACAGTCTGAGGTAGTCATTGAAGAATATCATCAAGGAATATGCGGTGGGCACTTCAATGGGTATAGGTGGATATTTGTGGCAATTGACTATTTTATAAAGTAGGTTGAAGTTATTCCAACTTGTAATGCCATGTCTAAAGTAGTGATTGAATTTCTATTGAACAATGTGATAACTAGATTTGGAGTGCCATCCAGGATTTTTGCAGGTAATGCCATGTGTTTCAGATCCCAAGACATTATAGGCATGTGTACCAAATATGAGATAAAGTTGATTCACTCATCACAATATCATCTACAGAGTAATGGACAAGTTGAGTCCAACAATAAGAGCATCATGAAGATCTTGAAGAGGACCCTAGATATAAACAAGAAAAGGTGGGATGAAAAGCTTAAATATGTAATTTGCGCTAATAGAATTACCTACAAATGTGTTATAGGTTAAATTCCTTTTGAGCTAGTGTATGGAATGGAAGCCAAAATGCCAATGTCATTGGAACTACTGTTGTATCAATTGCTTCAATGCAGAGGAGAAAATGGTGGTGATGCTATGTCATTAAGAATGTATGAGTTAACAGAATTATATGAAGCCAGAAGGGTGGCACATGATAAAAATTTGTTACAGCAGTAGAAAGTGGAGCATTTGTTCAATAGAAGAGTGGTTAAGAGGTGTTTCCAGAATAGTGACTTGGTCCTTCTCTGGAATGCAAAATCAGAAGACAAGGGCAAGCATGGCAAATTTGATCCATTGACGCTAGGCCTATATCAAATTGATGAAAGGGCTAGCCAGGACACTTTATATATTAGAAACATGGAAGAGGAACTGTTGGAGCTACATGTTCATGGACAACATTTGAAACATTACTTCTCATAGATAATGATTTCCTTCAAATTTTGAGTGGAGTCAAGTTTCATCTTTAGTATTTTGACCTCGTGCAGTCTTGACCATTGTTGGTCTTGACGGTGTTTTGTTTTAGTTCATGTGTGTTGTCTTTTTGGTGTTTTTTGGTCTGCTCTGAAGATATGAATTCTCGTCATGCCACTGCTTGGCACACATCCCCAACCAGAGCCAGTGTTGACCCTCCCTCTCTCTTTATCTATTTACCTCTCTGTTTCTATATCTATCTCCTCTCTATCTCAATCTCTCTATATCTCTATAACTCTCTTTCTATCTCTCCCTCCCTCTTTATTTCTCTCCCCCTCTATATCTCTCTCCCTCTCTATTTATCTATATCTCTTCCTCTCTATAATTCTATATCCTCATTTAATAAGGTGCATATGATGCTACTTCTTCCAACACCGCCTCTTCTATTTGAATGTATGGAGGCCTTGAATCTTCCTCCTCATCATCACCCAATGATATAATGGTTGTCTCTTCCTAGACATGAGGCTACTCTAGAGATGAAAAAGATGGAGGGGTGATATGAGTCTTCTTATACAATTTGTCCCACTTATCATCCAAGGTATTTTAATTGATTTGAAATGTGAGAGTGCTATAACATGCTTGCATTTTTTACCACTTTGGGAAATTGTAATCCAATTGGTTGGATTTTCCTTGGGAATCCAACCCAAAGGGTTAGACCTAACTTTTCAATGCCAAACACATGTTTTCAACAAAACATAGAAAATCAACTAAATCTCAAGCACACTCTCCAATAGGTTTACATTTTTCATTGTTTATACAAAAAATGGTAGGGTGACTTCAAGTTTTTTATTACTTTTCTGACCATGTATTGTTTTCTAAAATATGATAACATAAAGGTTTCCATCTTCAATTTCTTTTTCTAATGTATTCTTTTTTGTAGAAAACATGTGTAGTATTATTTGTGTCATTTTTACGTTTTCATCAAAATTTGAAAAAGAATACATTTTTAGATTCTAGACTCTATTCTATACACATTAAAAATATTAATTAGTTTTGAAAAAGATAAAGGGGAGCACATTCAAATTTTTAGGATGTGTCCACTTTGAAAATTCATATATTCATTAAAAAATTAATAGAAAAATAAGGCATAAACTATGTGATGTTAGCTGATTTTCCACCAAAGAGATTTGTGAAATTGATGTAGGAGCATCTGGGTCCACAAGCAATAAGGGGGAGCACACTCAAATTTTTAGGATGTGTCCACTTTGAAAATTCATATATTCATTAAAAAATTAATAGAAAATTAAGACATAAACTATGTGATGTTAGCTAATTTTCCACCAAAGAGATTTGTGAAATTGATGTAGGAGCATCTAGGTCCACAAGCAATCAACATCACCCAAAAATATTTTAGGTTTTTAGTTTCAGTTTCAATTCAGTTTTTGTGCTTTATATTTCTTTTGTGTTGGTTTTGGCCTTTTTGGTTCAGGAGGCAATTTCATATCAATTCAGACAAGTTAAGAGCATCATTTTGTAGAAGAGCCAATTGGGTATCTCCAGTTCAAATTTGGTGAAGATTGGGAAAAAATTGGCTAATTTATAGATAGTCAGTGATTTCTTCAATTCATGAACTACTCAGTTTGTCGACCCTAGCAGTTTGCCAACCTAGCAGTTTATCGATTCAATAGTTTACCGACAAGTAGAAAGGAAAGTTTGCATTTTCTAATTTGGTCAAAGGAAGCTTTGTCAAGAAAATTCTTATTTTACGAACTGACTAGTTCGTCGATAGCTTAGTTCATTGATGGGCTATTTCTCCAACTTAGCTTAAGGACAAGTTTGCAAGTGCTTAAGTTCATTGAAAAAGAACTTTCATTCGGTAAAAGTTTAAAGTTACAAACTTAGTCCACAAAGTCACAAGTTTGCAAACCTTAAGGTTCGCCGATGACTCAATTCACCAATAAAGGCTTTCAAGTTGAAGTTAAAGTTTCTTTGGTTCACAGAAATGGAATTTTGCTGATAGAAGGAAAATGTTAAGTCTCAACAATTTGTGGTTTCCAAAAGTTGTCAATAAGCTGCTAGAGAGTTCATGAAAAGTAAATTTTGTCGATAAAGGGGCTTGACGGTTAAAATCTTTGTATCGACAAACCTTTTATTTAGTGAACTTACTAATTCGCCGATAGCATGTGTCAGGAAACTTTTAAGTTTGCAAAGTACAATTTTTGCCAATAAGCTTGTGTTGGTGGAATCTTATGTTGGTGAAGTGTCATTTTTTCCTACCACACCTTCATACTAGTGTGTCAGGAAATACTTAAGATTTTGAACCTAAAAGGAACATTGATGAATAGATTAGTGGAAGGACTTTGTAGTTCATGGAAGTTCTACATTGTTGATGAAGACATTTTGACCTAGTTTGAGGGTAATAAGTTTTGCAGAGGCAAAGAAAGGAAGATTTCGAAAGTGATGTTTTGTTGATAAAGGTCCTAGAGAAATAAAGGCTAATTTTAATTATTTGGAGGATTATCCATGGCACAAGTACGTGTCAAGTCCTAATCAAAGGACTTTGGCAATTTAGTTTTATTCGTGGAAAATAGTTCAAACGGTTGAACTGATTTTGAGATGGTTGAACTGATTTTGAGACGATTGAACTTCCTTATTGGAGAAAAAAATGTTGTTGCAAGTTTGAGGGAGATTTCTCGGAGGGAGATTGGGAGGTCCCAGCCCATGAGAGGGGCATATGAAGTAGAGAAGAATATTGATAGTGTGAGGGAAAGTTTTTTGTAGAATTTGAGAAGCCATGTGAAGCCATGAATGTATATGTGGATTTTGTATGTTGTAGATTTATTGATTGTAATTTAGTTGTTTTCAGTTAAATAAAATAGAGATTTCAAATTTGCAATCTATATTGTGTTGTGAGTTTGTGAGTATGTAGTAGGAGCGAATCCCTCTACATCAAATGGTATCAGAGATTTTTGATTTGTAATCTGTGTATTATGTGTGAGTTTGTGAGTTTGTAGTAGGAGGGAATCCCTCTACATCAAATGGTATTAGAGTAGGAATTCCTAAGAGCATATGCAAAGCACTGAACGTGAGGTAGCCTACGCCAAGACCTGCAAGAGGGTGAAGTGGTTGTGAAGAGCTCAAAAGATTGTTACAAGTAGAGAGGAGTCATGAGCAAGTGAGAGCTGGGAAGCCATGAAAGAATTTGTCTTTGCAGATTGCAGAGTGTGAGAAGTGATGATGAAATATTATAGTAGCAGATGAGACAAGGATAATGTTGAGGAAGAAACCCATGATATGAGAAGGTTGGAGGCAGTATCAAGAGTGAAAGACTCTTGAGATGATGGTTGATGTAAGTGTAATATTTGATAGGTTGAATGAGAGATTGGATAGGATTGAGGCAAGGCAGCGTGGAGAAATTGTCAAGCATGACAAAGGTAAGAGTAATGAGCTTGCAGCGAAGGCATGCCATGAGAAAGGAATGAAAGGAAAGGATGAGAAAGAGGAGGTACATGTAGCAGTAGTGGCTGAAGATGACAAAGAGGATGCAAGTATTGATAATATTGTCATGGTTGCAATGGTAGAATGTGAAGAGTTTGTAGTAGATGTCGATGACAAAGATGATTTGTTTTTGAAGATGTTGGAAATAGAAGAAGAATGGATGGAAAAGATTGTCGTTGTAGTAATGGATAAAGAAGGAAAATTCATAGCTGATGGTGATGAGGAAGATGTCGCAACAGAGGTAATATTATTGTATTTTGTGATGATGTTGATTTCCCTTCATTTTCTAAGAAGAGGGTTGGAGAGTATGAAGAAAAGCACATGGAAATATTTAATTTCCATGGAGTTGTAGATGTATATTTTGTTAACAATGTTGCAAGTAGTGATGTGGATGGTGAAATATTTTGGTGGAGGTGGCTGGTTGATGGTGGGATGGATCCCACGAAAGAGGAGAGGAGAGGAGAAAGAATTTTGTGGAGGAGGATGGTACATGGTGGGTACAAATCCATGAGAGGAAAGAAGAGTGGTGAGCAAAGTTGCAAGAGGAGGATGATGCTTGTTCTGGTGAGGTACTGGAAAAAGAGGAAGAAGAAATAACTTTATGCACATGAATCAACAATGAATTTTATTGCAGGTTATATTCAACTTGAAAGAATGGTTCTACCATTCAACTCCATTTTGTGATCCCATGCTCACAAAATTTTTACCTGACGTGTCTGATGCAGGAACATCTAGGTCCACAAACAATTAGCATCACCCAAAAATATTTCAAGTTTTTAGTTTTAATTTTAGTTCAATTTTTGTGGTGCTTTATATTTCTTTTGTGTTGGTTTTGGCCTTTTTTATTCAGGAAGCAATTTCATATCAATTCATAAAAGTTAAGAGCATCATCCTATAGAAGATCCAATTGGGTATCTCCAATTTAAATTTGGTGAAGATTGGGCAAAAATTAGCTAGTCGGTGATTTCTTCAGTTCACGAACTACTCAATTCACCGACCCAGCAATTCACCGATTTGACAGTTTACCAACAAGTAGAGAGGAAAGTTTGCATTTTCTAAGTTGGTCGAAGGAAGCTTTGTCAGGAAAATTCTTAGTTTGTGAACTGACTAGTTTGTCGACAGCTTAGTTCACCGATGGATGATTTCTCTGACTCAGCTTAAGGACAAGTTTGCAAGTGCTTAAGTTCATTGAAAAGGAGCTTTTAGTTGGTAAAAGTTTAAAGTTGAAAACTTAGTCAGAAAAGTCACTAGTTTGTGAACCCTCAGGTTCATTGATGACTCAATTTGCTGATAAAGGCTTTTAAGTTAAAGTCAAAGTTTCTTTGGTTTGCAGAATTAGAATTTTGTTGATAGAAGGAAAATGTTAAGTCTCGACAGTTTGTGGTTTCCAAAAGTTGTTGATAAGCCACCAGAGAGTTTGTGACAAGCAAATTTTACCAATAAAGGATCTCTATGATTAAAATCTTTGTATCGGTGAACCTTTTAGTTAGTGAACTCACTAATTCACTGATAGCATGTGTCGGTAAACTTTTAAGTTTGAGAAGTACAATTTTGTTGATAAGCTTGTGTCGGTGGAATCTTATGTTGGCGAAGTGTCACATTTTCTGACCACGCCTTCATACTAGTGTGTCGGAAATACTTAAGCTTCCAAACCTAAAAGGAACGTTGATGAATAGATTGGTGGAAGGACTCTGTGGTTAGTGGAAGTTCTACATTTCTGATGAAGACATTTTGACCTAGTTCAAGGGTAATATGTTTTGTAGAGGCAAAGAAAGGAAGTTTTCTAAAGTGATTTTACTGATAAAGGTCCCAGAGAAATAAAGGATAATTTTAATAATTTGGAGGATTATCCTTGGCATGGGTACATGTCAAGTCCTAATCAAAGGACTATGGTAATTCAGTTTTATTCATGGAAAATAATTCAAATGGTTGAACTAATTTTGAGATGGTTGAACTTCCTTATTGGAGAAAAAAATGTTGATGTAGGTTTGAGGGAGACTTCTCGGAGGGAGATTGGGAGATCTCAACCCATGAGAGGGGCTTATGAAGTAGAGAAGAATGATGAGAGTGTGAGGGAAAGTTTTCTATAGAATTTGAGAGGCCATGTGAAGCCATGAATGTATATGTTGATTTTGTATGTTGCAGATTTGTTGATTTTAATTTAGTTATTTTTAGTGAAATAAAACATAGATTTTAGATTTGCAATCTGTATTGTGTTGTGATTTTGTGAGTTTGTAGTAGGAGGAGTCCCTCTGCATCATAAATACTTTTAAAAAGTCAACATTTTAGGGGGAGCACACTGGATGTTATGTTATAATTTTTTGACAAAAACAAGAGCACTTTGTGTGCTCCCCCTATTTGAACCTCTTAATCTCCACCAATTTTAGAAAAAATAGTAGTTTAGAAACTAGATTCTAAGCACTACAAGTCGTGTTCTTATCACATCTTCTATTTTTTAACATGGCTATCTTAAATTTCTCATCCAAGATCAATTTTTACTAATTTCAAGAAAAAGTGACCACTTTTGACCCCCTTTTGGTCCCCCATTTCCAAGCACATACCTAACCTTTAAGTCCTTGGAAATTGGAAGAGGCATATTTTCTAAATAAATTAAATTTTAGCCTTTTTCATTAGAATAATTCACCATTTACATTATTTCATAATTTAAATTAGTCAATAATTCACCATTTACATTATGTAATATTTAAATCAATTAATAATTTCACCTAATAAATTATTTTATTTCTTCAAATCAATTGATAATTCCAAATAAATTATTTTATTTTTGTGTATTAGTCTATAATTTACTAGTAAAAACAACCTTGTTGAACAAAGTTCACATATTCATTGTGGATTTTTTAATTTTCTAGAATCTACATAAATTTACCAAAAAAATTAATGTACTAGGCCAAGATTTAGTTGGATTTTATATAAATTTTTAGCAGGTTTCTTCAATTTGTCATTGGAGTGAGTGACTTCAATTAGATATTATCAAATTTTCAACTTAGGAATATATATGAACTATATATAGGTCACAACTAAATGGGTAGTTCTTGAGTCAATACCTAATGTTGTGAGTTAGGCTAGTCAATAGAAGGGGGTCTTTGATGTAATATCTATGAGCATTTAAATCATATGATCAAGACCACCCTTTTTACTACTTAAGGGATTGCAAACAATCTCTAGAATGCACTTCAATAGTTTACTAATGTTGTACTCTTGTTCTTATTTATATGTCTAGTAACAAAGTCAAATAATATGATGTTGGGTGAACCCTCTCTCTAATGGGAATTAGAATTTATATGGTATATGCTTCACTCATAAGGTACCTTATTTTATCACTTGGTATTATGTTTCTATATGTAAGTGAATGTATGGCTAATGTTAATCTTTCTAGTATTGAATGCTAGTACCTTCATTAGAAAACCCACTTCTTTTTAGTCACCTAAGTTAGATGGTAGCACTCTATATAGTCTTGGATGTAGATTCTTGAAGTAAGAAACAATAAATTCTCAAGGAAATTTCCCTTAGTGTATCTTCCTTTTTATGACATATTACTAGCATTTGTCACCTTGTCCTTACTTGACAACTCTGAGTAATTCAAACCTAAGTGTCTACTATTTAGTACCATAATAAAATTCTTAATGATTTTCCTCATGGGAATATCTATATTAAACATTCCCAAGTCTAGATCTTTGTTCATTTATATGAAGTTTGAATTTATTTAAGTGTGAAATATTAGTGATTAGTCCTAAAATAACTTCGTGACTATAAATTCTTGTGGTAGATTTGACTTCATTAATTACCTCAAGATGTTTCATAGCTTAGCTTGCTAACAAATGTCAACCTTTTTGGCACTTACTTCATAAAGATGTGTCATTTCGATGGGCTAATAAGTATCAATAGGCATTTGACCAATTGAAAGAGTATCTTGCTACACCACCATGGTTGGTACCACTAGTTTCAGGGAGACCTTTACTATTATACATCTCTACCACATTATCTGTTGGAATAAGGGCTGACAACTGAGAGGGGGGTGAATTAGTTGTCTAAAAACTTTTAATACTTGCCTCTATTAATTCTTCTTTAACAAATTAAAGATATAACCATAAAAGCATGAATCAAAGACACATAAGCAGAAGCACAATTAACACACTTGACACCAAGATTTTTGATGTGGAAACCCGGTTAAGGGAAAAACCATGGTGGGGGTTAACCCACAAGAAATTATACTCTGTTAAAAGTATTACAATTGGGGAAGGTACATGCCTTCGGGCTCACTGCTCAAGGAGGCTCACTACCTACAGAAATGATTATAGGAAGATTATAGAGTGTTTGAACTAATGAACAACATCTACCAATGCAGGAATTCAATTTCGGTTAAGCATAGTATACTGATCTAACACACTTCATTTTTATTCTATCCTATTTACTTCTCTACCATAATTTAGACCTCAAATTTCTTCTCTTTCTACCTTTTTCACATTGCTACAACATCGTACTTCACTACACACCGATACATTCAAATCCATCGTTTATATACCTCAAGAAATTCACTCTTTATGTCGGCCTTATAAAGAACTTAATAAACAATACAAGTATTCTATTATGGCGGCTGAATCCTTACACCAATAATGATGCGTACCAGAAATAACACTTGTAGGTCACCATATATGTTGGCCACTAACATTATATCCCATACGCAACTCACCAAAACACTTCTACTAGATCCGCACAAGGATCTATCACAAGTCGGCCTGTTCATCAAAGAACTGTTCTATGATATTAAGATCCAGTACTCAAATGCCCATAAATTTTAACCTCTTTGTTACCGGAGGCTGAAATCTTGGATTTAGATTGTCTTGACATTCCTTTACACTCCTTCAAATTCGCAACACACAATAATTTACAACCGGAGAGATCCGGACCAAGATACTGGACCCTGTCACATGCCCTATTTCTGGTTACCCAGACTTGACAGATCTTGGAACTGACTTCTGGTAAGATCTGATACTACATTGTGAATGTGTGGAATGGACTTATTTGCCATCAATGACAACACCTGTCATACGTAGCAGTGTCTCATGCCAACAATCTCCCTCTTTGGCATTGATGGCAACACTTAGTGAAAAATGACTAAGTGTCGGAGCTACTCCCCCTTACTCTATACACTTGTGCTCTCCATTATTTCCAAAGCTCCCCCTTTGCTGAATTCCTCATTTTTCACTGCTCTTCACTCCTCCTTTGACATCAATGGTAAAGGATGGAGTACGCAAACCAAAATTCACCCAAAAATTTTGTATACAATGTCGTATATGTACAACCAATCCTTAAGTTGTATTTACATATACTTAAGTATATCTCCAAAAATATTTTTCAGCAAAGCCAACTCTATATCCCAACTCTTCTTCATATTATTCAAAATTGAAATGTGGCCATTGAACAAAATTGCTTGTGATTCATCCTTCCAGACATCAATGGGATCACCTATTTGTGCAGCAGTTTGGGCTTCTATCATAGCATTGAACATTGCTTCTATCTTAAGGGAAATCAGTCCCCGAAGCTCACCCATTCTTGCTTCAATGTTCTCCTTTTCTCTTGTCAACTTCTTTATTTCTTCCATCAGGCTGATTGCTTGACATTCCTTACTTTCCACTAATATTGTCAACAGATCAACTGCTTGGGACATACTTGACAATTTCTATTTGGAGTCCTTTATTTTATCTTCTATATCCTCTATGACTTTAGGAGTAGATAAACAAAACTTATATATATTGCCTCCTTCTGAAAGAGAATTTTGAATACTCTTTATACTATTATCTAACACCACTCTATCTAACCCAATCATGCCTTTGAGTGCATCAAATCTTTTTCTATTAAAATCATTCTGAACTTTAACTTCTACAGATTTTTCAAAGGACTCAAAATGTGTGCTTATAGAATTTACAAGGCTCTTCAGATTTCTAGAGGGAGAGTCAGATGGATTCTTCTAGAACATTAGCATTATCTTCTCTAATATATTGGATGCAAGGCCTAGCAGCTCATTGTCCTCTATGTGAGATTTCAATACCTTTTCTCTTGTCTTGGCTTCTGTGAAAGATGTTATCTTCATCAATTAGACCAGAGAGAAAGTATCCAAGTTGAGTGGTCCTTGAATCAGTTTAGGTTCATCAAACTCTAGCATCTCTTTACTCAGAAAACTCTTCACTGCATCTGCAGTGACTCTTGCCACAATTTATGGACCACTTTCCTTTCCTTGGGTTTTCTCAGTGGTAGGACTATTTTGTTTGGGTGCATCAACATTTGCACCATCTTCTTCTGCTTTATCTTCCTTATCTTTGACTTCTTCTTCTTTCTCTGATTCACCTTTCTCTGTGTCATCTGCAGGGGGATTCTTTCCTTTGTCCTCACTATTTAAAATCCATTCCGGAGGATCTTGTGTAGCTGCAGTATTCTCATCATTTTCTTCTTTTTCAGATTGATCAAGAGGAGTTAGAGTATCTCCTGCATCATCAGTTTTATCCACCATCTTTGTATCTTCCTTTTTTATTTGCTCCACTTCTGGAACAGAGGAGTCATCTATTCCATATTGGTGCTCATTCTTCTACTGCTCTTTTTCATCCAAGACTGGTGTGTCATCAGCAGGCTCATCTGACACAACAAAGAACTTGTTCTTGTCCAAATCTTTTCTCAAAATTTGTTTAGTTTCTTGAACTATTTCATCTATCTCTCCAATCATTAGTTTATTCATTCTTGTTTTACTCCTGAATTCATTTTTTACCTCTTTGAAGATTTTCTCTGCTTCTCTGCTGGAGATTACCAGACATAGAGTGGTCAGTACATGTTCTCTCAACTTCATATCTTTTGCCTTGGCAGCTTCTTTCCTAATTTCCAATATATCCCTCAGACCTTTTGGAACTTCTAACAAAATTTCTACCAGTGCTCGATTGAACACATTTAAGTACTTGATAGTAGCTTCTTCCAAGAGTCTTTTGTCAGCATTATTCCAGAGATCATAGAATTTAGTTAATGGTTTTAAGTTCCCTTCAACAGTGATTTTCTTGACAATGCTTTTCACAGAGGGAATTTTCTTCTCAGCATCAGCGTCTAATTTTTGTCTCTTTATTGTCTTCTTGCTTCCTGAAATCTTATATTCTGATACTTTAATAGCTTTAGCACCAGTGGCCTTTAGCTCCTTAAGTTCATCATCGCACCTATGGCCTTTAGCTCCTTAAGTTCATCATCTGTATCTGTCTTCTCTTCATCCTTTTCTTCCAAACTTTCATATGGCCTTTTTTCCATTACTTTTGTTCTTTTCTTTTCCTTACTGGATGATTTGTCTTCCAATTTTGTAGGTTTAAGTGGAACAAAGGCAGTAGCAGAGCTTCTAGTAGTTCTTGAAGTGGCGGATGATTCCACCAGAGCATTCTTGTTTCTCCTTTTTAGCCTTTTCAATTCTTTCTTTGTTTTGCTTCACTACTTCCTTGGTTAGGCCAATGCTCTCAGCATACCTTTCAACTTGCCTCTGAACTTTTCTCTTGATCTCTGGTTGTCTGAGCTCAACATGCAATTTTAGACTTAGCTCCTTATACATTCCAAACCTTTCAATAGAGGTGTCTTTTGATTTGCTCAGGACATGTTGAGCATACATATCCAAGATCTTCTCATCAACCTCATATCTCATAGGCATAATCCATACAGTTCTGGGTTCCACGGCCTTCATTAGGCACTGATCAATGTCTACCATAAAGCAAATTTCATCCTTGTACTTCTCAACTACTGACTTAGGGATTCTTTCCCTAGAATGCATCATATTTTGAAAAAAAAAATTAAAGTAACCCTAGATTGTAGTCTTATGTGCACTTGAGACTCCAAAGCTAAGTAGATGATCTCTTATTTGCCATGCAACCAGCCTGTCATTTGTCCAATGCACACCTTGTACTCTAGGCACTTCATTCATAAAATAGAAGAACAAACATATAACTAGGGAACCATATTTAAAGGTGGTTTTCATACCCTTTTTTATTTTGCTCAAATTTTCAATTAATTGGTTCTGCAATAGCTCACATAGGTCATAATCTACATTTTCTTTCAACATTTGATATGCTGCATATATGGCAGTTCTAGAGATAGAATTCTCCCTGCTAGAGTGGTAAATCTTGTAGACAATCACCATAGAGGCAAACTTAACATCCAGTTCTATAATATCATTGATGGTCATTGCCCTTTTGTCAAACTTGGCACCGGTAGCATTGGTCACTATCTAGTTTTTCATAGCTTTCGGCATGGGTAATCCACCAGTTGAATTTAACCTAGTTACAATCTTGATAACATCCTTTGTAATCTTGAATGGTCTCAATAGCCATATGAACTCATCATGTATTCAGCTCAAGATATATCGAACCCACTCATTCTCATCAAATGTCAGAAATTTAATGACTTGTAGAAAATGTTTGCTCTCTAGGGCTTTGTATTCTAATTTCAATTTATAGCTATCATCCCTTAGGTATTTGTTAAACAAATCCAAGAGCTTCAGGTTTCTGAATTCATCAATGCTATAATGGATGTATGCCCTAATATCATCAACATGTAGAACTCCGTATGGGACACCAGAAAATGCTCCTAAAGGTTCTATTTCGACTGGTTTGTATGGATGCTTCTTAAAGTTTGGCCGAGGCCTTTCAGTAATATCAACAACAAGAGGAGTGGCCATTGCAAAAGATTACAAATTCAAGGCTTTAAAGATAAATACCTTTTTCTTCCACGGAGTTAGGGTTAGCGAATGAATTTGTTGGTCACACTTCAAATCCTTGAAATCTTAGCTTAGACACTCTTCTTCTTGCTATCTTTTAATGCAAAGTGATTCAAATGAAGAATGAATAACCTTTTTATGCTTCGTAAAACCTAATTTGCCTTTGTAATAAATGCTCTGCCCTAACACATTCAGTTACACTATTTCTGCATGTAGTTAATCCTCAATTGCTTTGCGGTTAGTCACATTGGCTTCTTTTCTTCTGGAAGTTTCTTAGAAAGTTATGTAATAAGATTCTCAAGCTTCATTCATTGTGCGAGATTTAGGCACCTACTTACTGGCTAGGGAAATTTCATCTTCAATGTAGCTCCCCCTGGGCTAGAGCTCCAGATTTAATTCCCGAAGGAATTGTCAGCACTGGATTATGGTGCAGACCCATTATTATTATTCATAACACTTTTCTTAACCCATGTCTTGGTCATTTCATTCTAGATCTCATTCACATCAATTTTTTCCTTGCCTTTGTCTTGCCTCTGCTCATCCAGTTTTCTATTTACCGGACCTCCTCTTCCATTATTCTTCCTTCTACATAATCTTGCAAAATGACCAAATCGGTTACAATTGAAGCACATAACATTTCTTTGCCCATTTGATTGATTTCCTCTTGATCTGCACTGATTGGCCATATGTCCAAATCTATTGCATTGAAAGTATTTGCCATTGAAAGAATTCCCATTTCATCTATTTGATGAGTTATTCATTATCATACTTCTACATTCATTAGATTTATGACCATACCTCTTATAATTGAAGCATTTTCTGGAGAAGGATGGATTATTTTGATTTACTCTACTTCTGCATTGAGTGGCTCTATGACCAAATTTATTGCACTTGAAACAATTTCCATTGAAAGATGGATACCTTTGACCATTAGGTTGTTTTACCAGAGGTCTTCTAGGTTTGCTTCTCTCATTTCTTGATTGAGAATTTCTTTGTCTGGATCCAAAGCTTTCACCTTTCTCATACCCAATACCATGCTTATCATCAACCTTTTTCTAACCCTCAAGTATTGCTTCAAGTTTAGCTAAACTTATCTTGAACTTCTCCTTGTATTCATTTTCAACTTCTAGGTCATGTCTGAGAATGACAATTTGCCTTTCAAGTTCTCTTTCATTGTCTCTACTTTCTTGTAGATCAAACTTTAGATGGCCATCTATACTATCCAATCTGTAGCATTCATCAATTCTTTCTTTTAGAGTTTGATTTAGGTCTTCTTCAGTCTTCTTCCTTTGCTCAATTTCTTTGGTTAGCCTCATTGCCCCAGACTCCATCTCATGCTTTAGAACAAAAACTTTTTTTGTCAACTTCTCACATTCCTTTGTCTTTTCTTCCAAAGCCTCATTCGTGTCATTTTCTTCAGTAAGATTAGCTAGCTAATGAAGTAGTTCCTTCCTTTTTTCCATTGATTTCTTTAATTTATCTTTTAGCAAGTCAATGCAATCATCAGCATCCTTAAGGTTCACTTTCAGGTCATCTACTTTTGCTTTGGACTGGTCAAGATCTTCTAAAGCTAATTGAAGTTGTTCTCTAAGTGAACCCATTGGAATTCCTTCCCAGATCTTCCTCAAGCTATTAGACTTCTTTCAAGGAACCTTGCTTTGATACCAATTGTTGAAATAAAGGCTGACAACTGAGAGGGGGGTGAATCAGTTGTCTAAAAACTTTTAGTACTTGCTACTATTAATTCTTCTTTAACAGATTAAAGATATAACTATAAAAGCATGAATCAAAGACACATAAGTAGAAGCATAATTAACACACTTGACACCAAGATTTTTGATGTGGAAACCTGGTTAAGGGAAAAACCACAGTGGGGGTTAACCCATAAGAAATTATACTCTATTAAAAGTATTACAATTGGGGAAGGCACATGCCTTTGGGCTCACTGCCCAGAGCTCACTGCTCAAGGAGGCTCACTACCTACAGAAATGATTATAGGAAGATTATAAAGTGTTTGAACTGATGAACAGCATCTACCAATGCAGGAATTCAATTCCGGTTAAGCACAGTATACTGATCTAACACAGTTCATTTTTATTCTATCCTATTTACTGCTCTGCCATAATTCAAACCTCATATTTCTTCTCTTTCTGCCTTTTCACACTGCTACAACATTGCACTTCACTACACACCGATACATTTGAATCCATCAGTTTTATATATATATATATATATGTCCGCCTCAAGAAATTCAATCTTTCTATCGACCTTATGAAGAACTTAACAAACAATACAAGTATTATGTTCTGTCGGTTGAATCCTTACACCAATAATGATGCGTACCAGAAATAACACATGCAGGTCACCATATATGTCAACCACTAACATTATATCCCATACGCAACTCACCAAAACACTTCTACTAGATCCACACAAGGATCTATCACAAGTCGGCCTATTCTTCACAAAACTTATCTGTCATATTAAGATCCAGTACTCAGATGCCCATAACTTTTAATCTCTTTGTTACCAGAGGATGAGATCTTGGATTTAGATTGTCCTAACATTCCTTTACACTCTTCAAATTTGCAACACATAATGATTTACCACCGGAGAGATCTGGACCAAGATACCGGACCCTATCACATGCCTTGTTTCTAGCTACCCAAACTTGACAGATCTTGGAACTGACTTTCGGTAAGATCTGATACTACACTGCGGATGTGTGGAATGGACTTAGTTGACATCAATGACAACACTTGTCATGCATAGCAGTGTCTCATGCCAACATTATCTGCACCAAGTGCTCTCCTAGCTCAACATGATGAATCTAGAAAAGAACAAGCAATCTATTTAATCAGTCGCACCATAGTAGTCTGTGAGATTAATTATAATCCTATGGAGTGGGCATGTCTATCTATTGTTTTTACTTCCCAAAAATTGTGACACTACATGCTAAATCAACAAACTAAGCATATATCTAAGGTAGACCCATTGAAATACCTCCTATCTAAGATAGCTCTTACAAGTAGATTAGCAAAATGGTTCATGATTCTTATTGAATTTGATATCGAGTACTTTTATCACAAAGCAATCAAAGGACAAGTCATCGTTGATCAACTAGCAGAGGCTCCCATCACAGATACACATCCTATGATCTCAAATTTTCTAGATGAAGGCATATTCAATGTTTATCCATTGGTTGTATGGCAACTTTACTTTGATGGTTCATATACCCAACATGGTTCCAGAGTTGGAGTGGTTTCCATCAAACCATAGGGTGACTGTATTCCTAAGTCATATCAGTTAGCTTTTCCTTGTACCAATAACATTGTTGAATATGAAGCTTTAATTATAGGACTCCACATGGCAATACAGTGGAAAATTAAGTAGTTACAGGTCTATGGACATTCCCAATTGGTCATTCTACAAGTTACAAATGAATATCAGACTAAAGATGACAAATTGCTTCCCTATAAAAGGATGGTCGATGACTTCAAACAATATTTTTCCAAAATATCCTTTGAACATATTCCCAAATTGAACAACAAAGCTGTCAATGCTATCGCAACAATAAGATCTCTCCCGGACATGACAACTAATACTCAACACTGTGAATTCTTGGTTGAACAAATTTTGATACCAACTTTCAATGTTCCACCTATTGAATTAATCTTTGAACTTGTTGGTCCCAATTTTCCCTGGTACCAAGACATCTATGATTACCTCCATGATAACACTCTTCCATCGAACCTAACCAATACCCAGAAGAAAACCTTTATCAGCCGAGATTCCCAATTTACTATCCTTGGTGACACCTTATACCAAAGAAGTCTCAATGGTATCCTACTTAGATGTATCATGTAACGCCCCGCCAAGAAACCTCTTAGAAATAACACAACTATGCTATTCAATAGGACAATTTTTTTAAAAAAATGAAAGAAATAACAACAATCATATATTTATTCATAACATTTAAATTAAGCTTTATCCTCTAGGGTTCCACGGTTGCATTACTAACGAACTAAAACAAGATCTAACCAACATTATGAATTAACTAACTACCACAGTTCATCCTAAGTCTAATTCCATCAGATGAATAAACACATACCATATTATTGTTGTCACATGAAATTGCACCCTACTTGGAAGGATTCCAAGCATTCCAATGACACAATGGGAATGATCTCAAGGTGTTGGACCTTGCTCAGAGAGATCAGATCTCTGGAGAAGGTCAGCTTCCTTGCCTGATTATCACCTAAAACTATTGAGCTTTGAGGGCAAAAGGGAGAAGGAAAGCTTTAAAGTAAAGATGAAACAACAAAACTTGAAACATAAAAGGGTGATGCACCAGATAGATTTAAAGAGACTTTCACAGAACTAAAAAAAATGCACAGCACAACCGGATAGAGCAAGGATGTATACATAGATTAGATGATTCTAACAGAGGCAAGAAGCAATATGATTGAGAGGAACAAAGACATTCACAGGCAACCATATCTAGATTCACACAGAACTAGAAAATCAGTCAAAGAGGTATGATAACTTGCATATATTCAGTAGGAAGGCAAGGTTACAATGGTAGAAAAAGCTCTGTTTGGAAACAGAAAAGCTTCTATGCCAAAAAATTTCCAACCCTTTTTACAACATAAGAATGCATATATATAGCATTCCAAAATAATGCCCTAGGTCGGTTACCAAATTCGCTCAGAGAGCTGCCACCAAAATATCTCTGAAGGGACGTCCCAGCTGCCAAAGTAATGGTGTCAAATATCTAGAATTAATGCAGATGGAAGATATTTTCAATCTTCAATGCCAGCTGCTGCATCATCAATCTGCTCCCCAGAAATGGTGGAAGATATTTTGGTATTAAATGTGAACAGCTTGCGTGTCTATCCTCGACCATGACTGTATGCAGTGTCTGAAACAAGGCGGTGGAGATATATTTTATGATCATCAATGTGAGCTGCTTCCTCTTTGTGTAGCAATGAATGCAAGAAATATCTGCATCTGCCCCCAAAAATGGTTGCTGAAATGTCCCTTCAGCCAAAGATGCAAATCCAGATCATGTACCTCTGCTTTTGGTGCTTAAACTCCTCTTTAAAATCACCCCCTGAATATGCACCTAGATCTACATACAACGCAGGCCCCTACCTTTTTGAAATGGCTTTTGTACACTTCTCCTTATGAGGGATATGATGGTGATGTCACCATCATGGACGAGCCTTATTGAAATGTGACATGATGGTGTCATCATCATATCAGGATAATATTTGGACGAAGGGTGATATTTGGAGGAAGCGGTGATATTACAAATATCAGGGTGATATTTGGAAAGCGGGGTGATATTTGGAGATCGGGGTGATATTTGGATATCGGGGTGATATTTGGATATCGGAGTGATATTACAAATATCAGGGTGATATTTGGATATCACCCGATGTTCAGAATATGACTTGATGTGTGAAATATCAGGTTTGACCAGATGTTTGACCACATAACTTCCATATTTTAGTGAATTTTAGGGTGATGTAAAAAGCAAACTTGCCTACTTTTTCAAGCTCTTTCACATGGTAAGCTTCTTTAGGCAAGATTCAGACCTTGAGATTTGGGTTTAGACTTCAAAATCACAAACATAGCTTACATTGGGGATATGCACCCTAACTAATGCTGCTTGAATTATTTGACTCCTGCTAGAGGAAAAATAGGTCAACAATTTGGTGACTTCTATGGGATGTTTGCCTACTAAACAATTAGATCAATAGCCTTGAGCATCTATTGGACATGGAGTCATACATAGACTAAAAATATACAGATATATTCTGACCTTAGCAACTCAGTACAGCAGTGAAGAACATTGGAAGACCAACCCAAGACAGAAATGTTGAAAGCAACCCCCCCAACTGTGCTAGCTAGCACCTAGGGAAAGCAAAAAGGGATCTAAACTAATGTACAATAGCACTTATTGAAAACATAGAGACCTAATCTACTGATTTACAACGCACTCATACCTCAAAACACCTCTTCAAGTGTATCCCATTTACTGGGATAGGCAAATTTTTTCCATCCATACTTGATAACTAAAATGCATTATGCTCCTTACATTTAGTAATGAGAAATGGGCCACTCCACATGCTGTCAAACTGGGAATGCTTTCCTGGTCTGCTTTTCAATTCATCCCATTTGAGCACCATATCACCCATTCTAAAATTTTTGGGAGTGGCCCTCTTGTCAAATTTTCTTTTTGTTTGAAGCTGATGATACTCCATAGATTTCATAGCTTTATCTCTGCTCTCTTCAAGCTCCATAAGCTAAGCATATCTAACAGCCATGGGTCCCTTTACTTCAAACAACTCCAGCTGATTGATAATGTTTAGTGCTGGCAGCTCCATAGACATGGGCAACCTTGCCTCTTTTCCATACACCAGCAGATATGGGGAGTTCCCAATAGACCTTTTAGGAGTTATTCTATCTTCCCATAGAGAAAATCTCAGATTGGTGTGCCAAGTCTTCTGGTTATCTTCCATTGATCTTTTAATGATCCTTATGATATTTTTATTTGTAGATTCAGCCAAACCATTACCCTGTGGGTAATAATTTGATGAAGTATTCAAATAGATCCCACTCTTAAAAGCCTAGTCAGTTATTTTCAATCCTATAAAGGCCAAAGCATTTTCTGATATGATAGACTCAGGCACTCCAAATCTGGAAACCAAATCACAATAAAAATTTAAAACAGCATTCTCATTGGATTCCTTCAGAGCCACTGCTTCAATCCACCTTGTGAAATAGTCTATAGCTGTGAGTATCCACTTGTGGCCTGCACCTGATGGTGGGTTAATGGGACCTATAAAATCAATGCCCCATCTCATAAAGGGCTGCTCTACCTGCATTGGCTACAGAGGTAAAGCTGGCAGCCTTTCTTTGCCTACAAAAATGGCACACTTTATACATTTTCTAGCCCATGCATGGGCATCCTTAAATAAGTTGGGCCAGTAATAGCCAGCTCTCATTATTTTCCAAGCAGTAGTCCTTGGGACAAAATGACCCCCTTCTATTCCATCATGAAATTCATGAAGCACCTTGTCAGTCTGATCTTTATCAATGCACCTTAGCAATACACCATTGAAATCTTTTCTGAAAAGGATGTCATTTATTAAAACATATGGAATGGATTGCAGACTAAAATATCTTCTTTTAGTTCTATCTAGACCTGCTGGACATTCACCAATCTACAAAAATTAAGTCATGTCATTAACCCAACTAGTGCCTACTGTTGCTGTATCATTCTGATGCTCCTCCTCAATGATCAGAAGCACCTCCTGTTCCTTTTCTACCTCATTCTCTGAACTAGTAGCAAGTTGTTCACTAAGTCCTCTGCCTCTGATAAGCTTGGTTATCTTGATCTCTACATCATATTCCATGACTTTGGTGACCCAACCAGCCCTTTTCTCATTAATATCTTTACTCAACAAGAACTCCTTCACACTAGGGTGAGCTACCATCAAATATATCTTGTTATTAGAAACAAGACATCTAAATTTCTTGAGTCTCCTTACCACTGCAAGGACGTGCTTTTCAATGAAGCTATACCTCTGTTCATACTCCTCCAGCCCTTGACTAAAGAAAGTGATAGGTTGCTCAAAACCTTCACTCTGCTGCTATACCAGAATCGCAGAGATGGTATCCAGGCCGCCATAAGCATACAAGATAAAGTCTTTGGAGAAATCAGGATTTACTAGCGTTGGTGCAGCCACTAACGCCTCCTTTATAGACTCGAAGCTGAGTTTGGCCTCTTTTGTCCAACTAAAGGCTGTATTCTTCTTCAACATAGACATCAAAGGCTTCAAAAGATTTGCAACATCATGTATGAACCTTCACAGAAAATTGATTCTGCCAATGAAGCTTTGCAGTCCCTTCTTGTGACTAGGTAAGGGCAGCTCCAAAATAGCCCTTATTCTTTCATTATCAATGGTAATACCCTCCTTTGACATGACGTGTCCCAACAGCTTGCCTTCATGCACAACAAATATGCATTTCCTTGGATTAAGGGATATCCCAAACTCTTTGCATCTCTCAAAAACTAGCCTCAAGTGGGATAGATGCTCAGATGCATTCTTGGAAAAAACCGTTATGTCATCAAGGTATACCAGCACCAGTTTATACATCAGACCCTTAAAATCCATGTCCATGGCTCTCTGAAAAGTAGAACTAGCGTTGGACAGACCAAAGGGCATCCTTTTGTAGGCCATGGTGCCCCATTTAGTAGTAAAAGCAGTTTTAAACTGGTCCTCCTCCCTGACTAGCACCTGATTGTATCCAGAATATCCATCTAGCAAGGAAAATATTTCTGAGCCAGCCACTACTTGCAGGATTTGCTCCATTGAGGGCAATGGTTAGTGGTCTTTTAGTGAGGCTCTATTGAGGTCTCTAAAGTCAACACACAACTTAATCTCTCCATTCTTTTTTTCTCACAGGAACAAGGTTGGAGAACCAAGAAGTATGTTTGATTGGAAAAATGATCTTCCCCTCAATCTGTTTGGTCATTTTTTTAATCATCAAGGGCTCTAGCTTTGGATTTAGAGGTCTTTGCTTCTGTCTCATAGGTTTAGTACCTAGTTCTAACTCTATGGTATGCTGGGCAATATGAGGGTTGAACCCTTTTAGGTCTAAGTAATCCCAAGAAAACACATCTTCAAATTCTTGATAGAGAGCAATAAAAGCTCTCCTGTCCTCAGCTGAGCAAATTTTACCTATTTTGAGAAGTTTACCCTTGAAAATTTCTAACTCCTCATAATGCTCTTCTTTTACCTGCATGCTAGTCTTGTTGGATTCAGGACAAACAACTGAGAGGGGGGGTGAATCAGTTGTTCAAAACTTGCTTCTAATTCAAACACTTAAATCCTCTTTGTTATTTAATAGCATATCAATTAATCACTCATGAAAGCATAAAGCATAAACACCAGAGCAGATACACATCAACACATGAGACACCAAGATTTTGATGTGGAAAACCTGGTCAAGGGAAAAACCATGGGGTGATTAACCCAAGGATTATTCTTTGTTAGAAGAATAAGAAAAATAGATGGCACATGCCAATTAGGGTTCACTGCCCCAATACACTGCTCACAAGAGGCACACTGCCTACAAGAGACACATTGTCTACAAAGTAACAAGTATCACAAACTTGAACTAGAGATTTACATCTTTACCATGCCTGGATCAGTTCCATTTAAGCCCAAAAACTCCTGCTCTACCTTTCACTCTTCTTCTTCGCTACCACACACTCATCACATCTAGACACTACTCAAAATAAATTCACAATCCCTTATTTATACAAGGCATCGACTTAGGAACAATCATCTAAGTCGGCAAACACCTACAAGATCATTCGTAAGACGTGTAATACATTCGGTCGGCCAGTCTCAAGAAGAACACCAATATCCATGGTTATTCTTCAAATGCAAACTCTAACTTTAATGCGGATCACCATCATTAACTGGACATGATCCAATGATCATCATAACCTTCCTTGAATCACCAAACACATCCGCACTTCATCATCCTACTAGAATTCTTCTCTCCTTCATCCAGAGCTACAAGAACACAATTTGTCATCACTGTCATAAATGAATAAGCACTTCCAGACTTTCAACCCACGAACTAATCTATTTGATACTTCACAGGGATGTCCTCAACACTTCCTCAGATCTTCAGAACGGGATAATGAAATACCAGATCTCACCAGACCTTTCTATGGCCCTTTGTCACCTCTGAACACCTGCTGGAACCGGTTCTACTTGAGCAACCATAACTTCTTTAGATCTTCATGCAGACCTCTGAAATCTTGATTGGAGCATCTCAAGACTTATATCTATAAAACCTTTAAACTGCATCCTCTAATCCTTAATATATTGAGGACTTTTACCTTCTTGTCATCACTGTTCTTAATTGTTCCTGATTGAGACTTATTTTCTCAAAATCCTCAGCACACAGCTCATCTAATCCTTCTCATTAATGCAACATGAGTATGTTGACATTAATGACAACACCAGTTAACCTCATACTTGTAACAATCTCCCCTTTTGTCATTGATGGCAACATATGATGTGAAAAACCATCAAGACAAGAACTTCTCCTTTCTGTCACAGCTCCCCATATCAGCAACAACCCTTCACATGTCTTCTCTTCCTTTACTGCTCCCCCTTTGATCATCAACCACTTGTTTTTCACATGTCATCTCTCCCCCTTTGACATCAATGGCAAAGGACTCATACTTGTAATTCTAACACATCAGAATCATACCAGCTGCTCCCCCTGAGTAGCAGCTCCCCATCATCAATCTGGATCACAAGATATGACTGTGATATCCACCAGACTGATGCACATCAGTGTATCCTAGTTCATCACTGGAGGGGCAATAACCCCTAACTTCTCCCTGAGATACTCAAAAGAGTCCTTGGGAAGAGGTTTAGTAAAAATATCTGCAAGCTGATCCTTGGAGGGCACATACTCCAATCTGACTTCACCCTTGTTCACTTGCTCTCTTAGAAAGTGTTACTTGATAGATATATGCTTAGTCTTAGAATGCAACACCGGATTCTTAGAAATATTTATTGCACTTGAATTATCACAGAAAATTGTGATAGGCTCCTCATAATCTACTTGAATATCTCTCAGCATCTGCTTCATCCACAAAAGTTGAGTGCAACTTCCTGCTGCTGCAATGTATTCTGCTTTAGTTGTAGACAGGGATATTGCCTCTTGTTTCTTGCTTAGCCAAGAAACCAACCTTTTTCCCAAAAACAATGCTCCTCCACTTGTACTCTTCCTATCATCCACATCTCTTGCCCAATCTGCATCTGTATATGCATGAAGAGAAAAATTATGATCTCTAGGATACCATAGACCATACTCAACTGTTCCTTTTAAGTACCTAAAAATTCTTTTGATTACCATGACATGAGATTCTTTGGGATCAGCCTGGAATCTCGCCACAAGACCAACGGCCTGCATTATGTCTGGTCTAGTTTGAGTGAGATACAATAATCCTCCAATCATTGATCTATACTTTGTCTGATCTGTCTTAGGAGAGTCATCATCTTTGCTCAACTTACATCCGGTTGCCATGGGAGTGTTCAGTGGCTTTGAATCTTCCATTCCAAATTTCCTCAATAATTCTTTCACATATTTGGTCTGAGAGATAAAGATTCCTTTCTTTGTCTAAGTAATTTGTAGACCCAAGAAGAAATTCATTTCACCAAGCATTGATATTTCAAACTCACTTTTCATTTGATTTGCAAAGGTTTTACACATACTGTCTCTTCCTCCAAAGACGATATCACCAACAAATACTTCAACAATCAAGATGTTTTCATGATCAATTTTGAAATATAGGTTACTATCAGCAGTACCTTTGTTGAAACCAATCTTTAAAAGATGTTTGTCTAGCCTTTCATATCATGCTCTTGGAGCTTTCTTTAGACCATACAGTGCCTTCTTTAATTTGCAGACCATATCACCATGCTCAAATAACTAAAATCCATCTGGTTGTTCAATGTACACTTCTTCTTCTAAGTCACCATTCAGGAAAGTAGATTTGACATCCATCTGATACACTTTGAAATCTTTGAAGGCAGCAAATGTAAGAAATAGTCTGACTGCTTCAATTCTTGCCACCAGAGCAAAGGTTTCCTCAAAATCAATCCCTTCTATTTGAGAGTAGCCTTTGCAGACTAATCTGGCTTTATTTCTGATTACTTCACCAACTTCATTTAGTTTGTTCTGGAAGACCCATTTGGTTCCAATCACATTCTTGTTTCTAGGTCTAGAAACAAGATCCCAAGTGTGATTTTTCTCAATTTGCATCAATTCTTCCTCCATTGCTATGGTCCAATTTTCATCATTGCAGGCTTCATTTATTGTCTTAGGTTCAATCTTTGAAATTAGACAACATTCATCTGAATTTTGAGCAATTTTCCTTCTAGTTTGCACACCTTTGCTTTTGTCATCTATGATATGATCTTCAGAGTGGTTCAGTCTTACATACCTTAGAACTTTGGGAGTTTCTTTCACTTCTACTTCTTGATCAGGCTCATCCAGACCTATCTCTTCTTCCTGATTTACCGGATCAATCTGAATCTGACTTTCAGGAGAGGAATGAGCTCCTTGAACCAGAACACCATTCTAATCATCTTCATCATACTCATAAAACCTTGAGGGTTTCTCTATTCCCTCATCAACCTTCACATTTGTACTTTCTATCATCTTTCTTAGTCTCTTGTTATAACACCGGTATGCTTTTCTTTGAGTAGAGTAACCCAAGAATATTCCTTCATCACTTCTAGCATCAAACTTGCCTAATTCTTCATCTCTTTTGATGTAACACTTGCTACCAAAGACTCTGAAATATCTTACAATGGGAGTAATGCCAAACCAGAGTTCATAAGGGGTCTAACCGGTACTGCTTCTGATTTGAACTCGAATAAGAGTATAGACTGCAGTGCTAACAACTTCTCTCCAATAGATCTGAGGAACATTTGCTTCCATCATCATAGTCCTAGATGCTTCTTGGATGGTCCAGTTCTTACTCTCTACTACTCCATTCTGTTGTGGAGTCCTCGGAGCAGACAACTATCTCTTAATTCCATGTTTCTCACAGAATTCTATGAACTCACCGGATGTGAATTCTCCACCTCTATCAGACCTCAGACATTTCAACTTTATTCCTGTTTCATTTTCTACCATAGCCTTGAATATTTTGAATTTCTCAAGAGCTTCTGATTTCTCCTTTAGAAAGGTTACCCACATCATCCGGGAATAGTCATCTATTAGCAGCATGAAGTATCTATCACCTTGAATACTTCTGGTTCTTGTCGAACCACAAAGATCAGTGTGAACTAAGTCCAATAGTCCGGTAGAGGACAGTTCCTTGCTTTTGAATGTGACTCTGCTCATCTTACCCAACTAACATTCCTTGCATAAGTTGTTAGTAGGTTTAACCAATTTTGGAAGATCTCTTACAGCCTGAGTATTGCTTATCTTGATGATAGTATCAAAATTCACATGACACATCCTTCTATGCCATAACCAACTCTGATCGACTTGAATAAATAAGAAGTTTTTACCAGTACCAACCAAGTGGAAGATATTACCTTTAGTTTGAGTACCAGATGCAATCTCTGTTCCGGATCTTTCAAAGATTTTGCATCTTCCATCCTTGAAACAGAGATCATAGCCTTTGTCCACCAATTGTCCAACACTAAGAAGATTGTGCTTCAAACCTTCAACATATAGTACATTACCAGTTTTGTTCTTCCATTAAAAGAAATAGTTCCTCTTCCTCTGATTCTACCAGCAGAATTATTACCAAACTTCACCACTCCTCCTTCATACCTTTCCAAATCTATGAACTTATTCTTGTCACCTGTCATGTGGTGAGAGCAACCACTGTCAATGACCCAATCATTCTTTTCTTCAACTTGGGCAGCCAGAGCTCTTTCTACAACTTTTTGATTGATAGATATAGAGGATATTAGTTCTTCTTCCTTGATGGCAATAAAAACCCATTCACTTCCAGATTTGTTTCCTGTCTCTGATTCATCATCTGTTACTCCTTCATTATCTTCTTCATGAACATAGTAACAATTCTTTTGAAACCTTGATCTGTTAGGATTTGCTTTGAAAATCTTTCAAGACATTTTGAGGCAAAATGACCAATCTTATTGCAGTTAAAACACTTAAAAGGCAATTTTCCTTCATACTTACCGAATCCTCTTGGCAGTCTCTTTGCAATGAGGGATTCAAGTTGAGCAGTTTCTACTTCTTCTTCTAGGTCTTTTCTTGTTTTTCCATACCATGACAAATTCCTTGATGAGTTCTCTCCCAGATCAAATTCTTGTTTGCCTTTCACAGAGGCACTGGCCTTGGGGGGATCATCTCCAAACTCAGTCATTTCAAATATAGCCAGTTTGCCAACCAATTGGTCTCTTGTGATAGTTGTATGGGCTCTGAATTCATCAATGGCAACAACCTTGATTTTGTAGGCAGCAGGAAGGGATCTAAGAATTTTGCCAACAATCTCATTTTCATCCAAGACTCCACCAGCATTCCTAATTCCACACACCAGCTCATTTACTCTTGGCATAAAGGTAGTAATATTTTCATCATCTCTCATCTTCAGTCTTTCAAATTTCCCTTTTAGACTTTGTAACCTTGCACACTTAACATACTCATCTTCATGCAGAAGTTCCAGTTTAATCTAGATCTCATAGGCAATTGGTAGGTCAATAACAATTGAGAGCTCTGAGTCAGTTAATGCGCTTAGAAGAGCCTCTTTGGTCCACAGATTATTTTCAGCATCTGTGATTTCATTTAGAGTTGTCGAACCACCCTGCGGAGGTGCATATGCTTTTGTGACCATGGACCAGTACGCCTTTCCCATACACTGCAAGTGACATTTCATGCGACCTTTCCAAAGAGAGAAGTTGGTTCCATCAAACTTCAGACTATCCTTCTTGTATGACAACATCCTGGATCTCCTCAAGCGGTTAAGCTCCTTTTAGAGGAACTTGGCTCTAATACCAATTGTTGGATTCAGGACAGACAACTGAGAGGGGGGGTGAATCAGTTGTTCAAAACTTGCTTCTAATTCAAACACTTAAATCCTCTTTTTTATTTAATAGCATATCAATTAATCACTCATGAAAGCATAAAGCATAAACACCAGAGCAGATACACATCAACACATGAGACACCAAGATTTTGACGTGGAAAACTTGGTCAAGGGAAAAACCACGGGGTGATTAACCCAATGATTATTCTATGTTAGAAGAATAAGAAAAATAGATGGCACATGCCAATTAGGGCTCACTTCCTGAGCACACTGCTCACAAGAGGCACACTGTCTACAAAGTAACAAGTATCACAAAATTGAACTAGAGATTGACATCTTTATCATGCCTGGATCAATTCCATTTAAGCCCAAAAACTCCTGCTCTGCCTTTCGCTCTTCTTCTTCGCTACCACACACTCATCACAGCTAGACACTACTCAAAATGAATTCACAATCCCTTATTTATACAAGGCATCGACTTAGGAACAATCATCTAAGTCGGCAAACACCTACAAGATCATTCGCAAGACGTGTAATACATCCGATCGGCCAGTCTCAAGAAGAACACCAATATCCGTGGTTATTCTTCAAATGCAAACTCTAACTTTAATGCGGATCACCATCATTAACTGGACATGATCCAATGATCATCATAAGCTTTCTTGAATCACCAAACACATCCGCACTTCATCATCCTACTGGAATTCTTCTCTCCTTCATCCGGAGTTAAAAGAACACAGTTTGTCATCACTGTCATAAATGAATAAGCACTTCCGGACCTTCAACCCACGAACTAGTCTATTTTATACTTCACAGGGACGTCCTCAACACTTCCTCAGATCCACAGAATGGGATAATGAAATACCGGATCTCACCAGACCTTTCTGTGGCCCTTTGTCACCTCTGAACACCTACTAGAACCGGTTCTACTTAAGTGACCATAACTTCTTCAGATCTTCATGCAAACCTCTGAAATCTTGACTGGAGCATCTCAAGACTTATATCTATAAACCCTTTAAACCGCATCCTTTGATCCTCAATATATTGAGGACTTTTACCTTCTTGTCATCACTATTCTTAACTGTTCCTGATTGAGACTTATTTTCTCTAAATCCTCAGTACACAGCTCATCTAATCCTTCTCATTAATGCAACATGAGTATGTTGACATCAATGACAACACCAGTTATCCTCATACTTGCAACAAGTCTTTCTTTTCTTAAGCTGATCATCTGTGCTAAAAATAGACTCCAAGGTTACCAATCCCTTGGGCAGCTTATTTGTTCTCAACTGAATAATTTGATCATTACCATACTGTTGTTTGAGTTTATCCTGATTCATCATGAAAAACTCATCCTCCTCCAACAGGAAATGAAGGACCTGCTCATCACTTTCAAAAACTTGCCAATGAATGTTATTATCAGGGATAGAGGGCCTATCAACTATTTTTACATGATGTTGTACCTTCTCCCTTTGAATATCACTAGGGATGTCAAACTGAGCCCCAATTGCAACTAACCTATCAACATGATAGTTCTGACTTCTTGGAATGGAGATCAGATTGAAAGCATCAAACTCTTCAATCATGTTCCAAACCCTATGCTTGTAGCATTTCAGAACATCACTTTTTGTAAGATACAGCCTTCTTACCTGATTCACAATGAGTTCACTGTCACCAAAGACCTGCAAACAACCTATTTTCCTCTTTCTTGCCCACTGCAAACCTTGGATTAATCATTCATATTCAGTAGTGTTATTTGTACATGCAAAGGCAAAATGGAAAGAAGAATAGTATTTTTCACCTTGTGGTGATACCAGCATTGCACCACCTCTAGATCCATTCCTACTCCTTGAGCCATCAAAGTACATTTTCCATACTTCATTATGCTACTCTATCTATTGTTTTGTATCCTTTACAAGGCTTGGTATTGTTGTTTCAGGTTCTTGCAGTATGTAAACCCCCATACCAGTTTCTTGGATGTGTACCTCAGGGTCATCTGTAACATTTTCTGAGGCCCACTCCCTCAATAGCACTTCTGGTATACTCTCAGCTTGTAGTTCTTGAGCAGCAACTAATTCAAGATTATCAGAGATAATGCAATTTGCATTAACAACACTTGGTGTGTAAGGTTCTATGTGATGATTTGAAAGCAACTTAGATTTTAAAGTTACTTTGGTGCCATTTCTGGTCCTAAAAAACATGTGGGACCAGTCTGAGGACAAATATCCTCCTATCTTGGCAGTAAATTCTCTTGATAAGCACATGGTAAAATAGGGAGGCAAATCTATGATGAACACCTCCTGTGAAATGGAAACATTGGGACAGGTATGCAGAGTGAGACCTAAGTCTTTTATTACACCCACAATATTAATAGTTGTGCCATCTAATTGGAGTACACCCTTCTCAAGGGGCTGGTACTTGAGTCCTAATTGGTCTGCAATATGCTTAGGCATCATAGAACTGCTTGCTCCACTATCCACCATGCAATTATGTACTAATTCATCTCTAATTATCAATGATACATAAAATGGGAGTGGTTTGGCACTTTTGTTGGGCTGTTTGTTGTTATCCTAGGATGAATTGGTAAGGACAGCCCTATTTGGGTCAATAGTTGTATCATTGGATACTTTCAAATCAGATAAGGTAAACTGCAACATCTTCTTTTGGCCAGGGATGGCTAGGGAATCCCACATGGACATTGTCACATTCATCTTCTTCATATTTTCAATAATATTGAAGGGTGGAATGGCACTTACCTTCTAATTTGATTTTGTAGCAACAGTATCAGCCTGCAAATGAGGCATTTCCCTTGTTGTTGCTGAAGTGTTTCTTTGTAAAATGTGGGGAACATGGGATATAGAAGCACCAGCATGTCCTTTCTCTTTATTTGTTGCTTGCTCAATCTCATAACCCCTCTTCTTGGCTCTTGTATTTGTTGCAACTGAGGTGTGATTGTTGTTTATGCCACAGAATTCACCTTCCTGCCAGTTCATGAAAGCATAATCACTCTGAGGCTGCTCCTGTTGTTGCATAGCCCCATCATGAGGTGTATTTAGTTGTGTGGCTGCAACATTCTGCACCATTAAAGCCTGATTTATCACTCTATTTGAACAGGTTGCCTGACTGTGTGGCTGATTGCATGGATAGCACCATTCATACTCAACTGCAAGATTATTCTGAGTAGGACAAGGTCCCTTACTGCATTAATAGGTGTCGGATTATAAGGCTGAAAAGGCCTTTGATTCACATTCTACCTGGCACCTTGGTAGTTGCTTTGATAAGTTGGCCTATTGGCTTGGTAAGGCTGATTTTGGCCTTGATATGTTTGATTCTGCCCTTGATTAGGCTACTGATAAGGCTACCTATTCTGGGACTGCTACTTTTTGATGTTTACCAACTCATTCCCAAAAGTTTGTAGAATATTCTCTATTTTTTGTTGACTATTTTTGATCTCTTTCAGCTCTTGAGATGAACTAGAGGTAGCTGGTTCAGAATTGGCAGTGCTTGGTAATGTTGCCACTATAGGTACAGGGGCAAAATATGGGATTGGCAATGGCATTGAAGCCTGAATCTTAGGAAAGATGGTCACTGGTGGTCTAGGTGCTATCTTTCCAGCCTGAATCAAGCTATTCTCTGCTCTAATAGCTATTTCATAAGCATCAGGTAAACTAGTACCTCCTAATGATTGTATCATCACTGAAATATCACTATTTAGGGCTTTAAAAAAATACAAGAATGCATATTCAGCTGGAGGTCTTACCATGGCAGGGATTCTGTCCCATGTCTTCTGGAATCTGAAGTTAAAATCCATCATTTGTTCCTGAGGAGCTCTCTTCATAGTGGTCATTTGTTCAACCAATGATAGATTATCTGATTTATCTTGGAATTGTTTGTTCAATTTCTCTCCTAGATCATCCCAGGTTCCTATAGTATGCACTGGTAGGCTCCTAAACCATTGCAATGCCTTCCCTTTGAATGAGGTAGCCAGCAGCCTGATGACTACGTTCTCCTGAGTGACATGATGTACACCACACAGAGATGCTACGTCTCTAATATGCTCAATAGGGGTAGTGTGATTCTCCCCTATGAAATAGGGCAGACTCTTCAAAGCTGCCATGGGTATAACATCATGTACTATTAGGTTTAAAGGGCTATCCCCATCAAAAGTCATGAATGGCTAATTTCTTGCCATCTGAACAGCTGGGGGTAGATTTGCTTGAACTGGTGTAGGAAATACAAGTGCACTTGGCCTGAAATTTGGTGGAGTTGACTATACTCTTTTATAAACAGGAGTCCTTACTGTAGTTCTACCCTGCCTTCTAGGTGGAGATAGTTGCAAGTAGTCAAATGTATTTGAACTCCTAGTTTGAATCTTTCTCATAAAATGTCACAGCAACACTGATCTACTTGTCTTTCCTCAGTCTAAGTCGCCAAATATGGAGGTTTAACCTCTTACAGGTCTAAAAATCACTGGTTGCACATCAAAACTAGTAATAAAAGTTGTACCATCCCACCGGGCATGCCAGAAACTGTTGTCACATAAAATTGCAACCTGCTTGGAAGGATTCCAAGCATTCCAATGACATAATGGGAATGATCTCAAGGTGTGGGACCTTTCTCAAAGAGATCAGACCTCCAGAGAAGGTCGGCTTCCTTGCCTGATTATCACCTAAAACTACTGAACTTTAAGGGGAAAAGGGAGAAGGAAAGCTTTAAAGTAAAGATGAAACAACAAAACTTGAAACATAAAAGGGTGATGCACCAGACAGATTTAAAGAGACTTTCACAGAACTAAAAAAAATGCACAGCACAACTAGATAGAGTAAGGATGTATACATAGATTAGATGATTCTAGCAGAGGCAAGAAGCAATATGATTGAGAGGAACAAAGACATTCACAGGCAACCATATCCAGATTCACACAGAACTAGAAAATCAGTCAAAGAGGTATGATAACTTGTATATATTCAGTAGGAAGGCAAGGTTATAGTGGTAGAAAAAGCTTTGTTTGGAAACAGAAAAGCTTCTATGCCAAAAAATTTCCAACCCTCTTTACAACATAAGAATGCATATATATAGCATTCCAAAACAATGCCCTAGGTCAGTTACCAAATTCGCTCAGAGAGCTGCCACCAAAAATATCTTTGAAGGGACGTCCCAGCTGCCGAAGTAATGTTTTCAAATATCTGGAATTGATGCAGATGGAAGATATTTTCAGTCTTCAATGCCAGCTGTTGCATCATCAATCTGTTCCCCTGAAATGGTGGAAGATATTTTGGTATTAAATGTGAGCATCTTGCATGTCTATCCTTAACCATGACTGTATACAGCGTTTGAAATAAGGCGGTGGAGAGATATTTTCTGATCATCAATGCGAGCTGCTTCCTCTTTGTGCAGCAATGAATGCAAGAAATATCTGCATCTGCCCCCAAAAATGGTCACTGAAATGTCCCTTTAGCCAAATATGCAAATCCGGATCATATACCTCTAATTTTGGTGCTTAAACTCCTCTTTGAAATCGCCCCCTGAATATGCACCTAGATCTGCATACAACGCAGACCCCTACCTTTTTGAAACAGCCTTTTTACACTTCTCCTTATGAGGGACATGATGGTGACGTCACCATCATGGACGGGCCTTATTGAAATGTGACAGGATGGCATCATCATCATATCGGGATGATATTTGGACGAAGGGTGATATTTGAAATATCGGGGTGATATTTGAAATATCAGGGTGATATTTGGAGGAAGGGATGATATTACAAATATCGGGGTGATATTTGGAGATCGGGGTGATATTTGGATATCAGGGTGATATTTGGATATCAGGGTGATATTTGGATATCACTCGATGTTCGGAATATGACCTGATGTGTGAAATATCAGGTTTGACCAGATGTTTGACCATACATAACTTCCATATTTTAGCGAATTTCAAGGTGATGTAAAAAGCAAACTTGCCTACTTTTTCAAGCTCTTTCACATGGTAAGCTTCTTCAGGCAAGATTCAGACCTTGAGATTTGGGTTCAGACTTCAAGATCACAAACATAGCTTACATTGGGGATATGCACCCTGACTGATGCTGCTTGAATTATTTGACTCCTGCTAGAGGAAAAATAGGTCAATAATTATATCATCAGATAAGTAACATCAGGATCTTGCACATAGGATCACAAGTACATATACAATTCTCTTTACATAAGGGTACACCATTACATTGCTTACAATATCATTTTCTTGATTACATTGGAGTACATACATCAAGATAACAATACATGATTCAACTGATATACAAAACTAGAATCTATCTCCTCATCTAGACCAAGATCTGAAATATGATACAATTGATTCAAAACTAAGACACTCTCTTCTCTTTGAGGCAATTTGTTGAACAGTTAATGCTTTGTCTGTGCTCTCACATTTGCATACAGGTCTATTAGAGCATTTCCTTATTGGAATCTCTTATCATTATCAAAACATTCTATATCTATATTCTTTCTAATATAGTATTTGTTTTTGCATATCTTAATCGATCATACTAGTATGTTTCTTTCTTAGTGGATATAAAAAATGTTTATCCATACTTTATAGGTCAAATCTTAGTAGCTTGAGGTTATATTATTTCTTTACCTTTTTGGGCCAAGTATATTATTGGCCTATCTTGTTTCTGTTAAAACCTACTTAGATTGAAGTAAGCTTTAGTTCAACCAAATGCATCATAGAGAAGAGAGTGTCTTAGTTTTGAATCGATTTCTTTAGATCACTTATTAAATTAGGTGGACTCTAACTAATGGCACTTAGATTTCACCCACAGTCTTGAGTCTCTGTAACTAGGACTTCTTATAAGTATCATATTATTCTTTCATTCTCAAAAGACTTTTGTGAGATTATAGAGGTGTAAGGAAAGACTTACCTCCCATACCCTATCATTCACACTTACTATTCTAATATCTAATAAAATTCTCCTTTTTAAACTAATTGATAATTACCAATTATATGTTATTATTATCTTATCTTGGTAAGATGTTATCTCTCTTGATAAAGGAAGTTAGGATAAGCTATGCTAAGTTAAGTATTGCCTTGTGTACTATTAAGATGATTTTAGCATAGTTGATAGCTTTTTTTTTTTAAAAAGACTATCAAAGCTAATATTGTTTTAGAAAAAGGAAATCATTTTGAAGGTTGTTGAATTGTAAATTGTTGTTTTGGATCCTAGTTTAGTTGTTAGTATTATTAGTTTTGTTTTGTTGAAATGACTTATTTTGTTGATTAGCCATAGTTGTGAAAAGTATCACATTTGTATCTTCATTTGAAAATCTATGTCAGGCTTTAATACTCTTGAGATTTTATGAATGATAGAATATATATATATATATATATATATATATCTTGCTTCCATCCCACCTTAAGGAACTTGGTGGTCATAAAAGGGAGTCTAATCTTATTGATGACTTAAATTAATGATTGTGCATAAATATGAAATTTAGGTGAGTACTTGGAGGTTAGGTTTGATATGATATAAAATGTTTAGCAATTAACTCTTATGCTTTCTAAAGATTTATTTTGGAACTAAATGGATGTCTTGTTTTAAACTCCTTTATGTTCCTTTATGTTTTGCTTATACAATTATTTTTTAATACAATTTACAAAGTTGTCTAGATTATTAATGAGATCTACATCAGTGTAGAAAATGGTTTAGTTTAATAATGGATAGTATCTTGTTTGACTAAATTTTCTATTATAGAATATTTGGTAAATCTTCAAAGATATTTGAGCTAGTATTAAAATGTTAGAATATTATTGTTCTACATTGTTGGGATAGAGTTACTTGATGTTGTTAGATGATTGATCATGATTGGATTAATGTTACATTCTTTAAGACCCATATTTAGTGTGTTGCATCATATGT
Source organism: Cunninghamia lanceolata (assembly GCA_027924645.1). Lineage (NCBI taxonomy): Eukaryota > Viridiplantae > Streptophyta > Pinopsida > Cupressales > Cupressaceae > Cunninghamia > Cunninghamia lanceolata. The sequence goes on along the minus strand of BSBN01000865.1, from coordinate 4,465,026 downwards.
TGCATTTGTGGTAATATAATTGAAATATTGATGAAGGGTATTAGTTTATGATGTGTTTTTGAGAGTGAATGTGATGTGAAACTATTATGTTTTAATGGTGTCAAGTGTTGTGGAAGTTGTTTTCAGAGGCCTAGGAGGGTGTGATTGTGCGAGGGTTGGCTATGTGTACATCATGTGAGTTGAGTGAAACACAATCTTGGAATTTTACCTCCTAGTCATGTTGGTATGATACATGTGTAAAATGGATAATGCCTTGCTCAGTGTACCTATTCATGTGGTTATGATGATTATGTAAGATGGGTAATGCATTGCTCTGTGTAATGTGAAATGATGTATAGTTTGTGTTGTAAACACATTATGATGAGAAATGTGATAGTTCATGCTTGGTTTACGTTTTGGGCTTTGTGAATCTAGATGCAGTGAAGGGGGAGTGGCTTTCAATGTGGGGCTGGCGCCCAAAGTGGCTTGTTAGGATAACCCATTAGAAGTTGTTAATCTAGTGATAACTTAATAATAAATCTAGAGGGTTGGGTAGTTTCCACACTAAATAAGATAATTGGATGCCTCACCCATGCCTATAGTGCTCGTTTAGGCCAAGGATGGGATGAGAAGGCCATGGTTGGAAAATCAACTTCCTTGTCCTCACAAAAGGAATGTTGGTTCCGCATGTGTCACCATATGGGTTCAGCATCTAGTGAGGGACTGCCAAGATAACCATAGATGGGGGCTGACATCTAGTGAGAGACTGTCAAGATAATCCATGTCAGGGCCATGCGATGACACTCTTCCCTACTATAGCCTAGCATTCCCTAATTGTGTTATCCTCTGGATTCCTTGGTGGGGCGTTACATATCAACTCAGAAGAGGCTAACGTTGCTTTACGAGAAGTTCATGAAGGAGTCTGTGGATCACAGTCCACTAGTCCAAACCTTTCTAAGGAGTTATTGCATACAAGATACTATTGGCTCACTATGGAATAGGATGCCCACCAGTTTGCTAAGAAGTGCCTTTAATGTCAGTGGCACAAAGACCAGATTCATGCACCAGCACACCAGTTGCAACCTATTACTACTCCATGGTCATTTTCACAGTGGGGACTCGACCTCGTAGGTAAAATCCATCCATCATCCTCTAATGGATGGATAAGTTTATCGTCACTACCACAAAGTATTTTACGAAGTGGGTAGAAGCCATCCCTATGACCTACATTAGTGGTAAATATATAGCTAAGTTTATCTTGCATTACATAATTTGTTGGCATGGTTACCCACTTGCTATCATAATTGATAATGGAAGACATTTTAAGAACCAATATGTCTGTGGCTTGTGCACTCAGTTCCATATTCAACATTACTCCTCCACCCCTTACTATCCATAAAGTAACAACCAAGATGAGGCTTCCAATAAAACCATATTGAAAAACCTTAAGAAAATAGTCAATGAAGTTGGTTGTGATTGGCATTTGTAGCTCAATCCCTCCTTATGGGCATACCGCACTAGTATCTAAACCCCAATTAGTGCTACTCCATATTCATTAGTCTATGGCATCGAGGCCATTTTACTTGTCGAGGTCGAGCTCCATTCTCGTAGAGTTTCTATGTAGCATCTCATTGATAGATAAGAGTATAGAATTGCTAGACCACATGAGATAGAATTGTTGGACAAAAGGCATCTTATAGCACTTAACCAACTTTAGGTCTATCAAAACCACCTCCATCACAGCTATAATGAGAAGATTAGGAAAATACTATTTCAAGTAGGTGATCTTGTTCTAAAAGAAAATCAGAGAAACCAGTAGGGTCGAGATAAAAAAGGGCAAGTTTAAACCTAATTGGTTGGAACCCTTTATTATTACAGTAGTTTATGGATCAAGAGCTTATACATTATCAACACCTAAAGGAATTCCTTTATATGGACCCATCAATTGTGTTCATCTTAAGAAATTCTATGCTTGATCCTCAAAGTATCCCTAGTAGAAAAATCCAAAAAAAAAATTAAAATAGAAAAATCCAAAAAAAATTAAAAAATAGAAAAATCCAAAAAAAATTTTAAAAATAGGAAATACAAAAATAAAATAATTCGTCCTCTAGTGAAAACATGGTAAATAGGCGCTCTGTGTAAGTGTTAGCATCCACCACCTACAAAGTCTTCATCCATACCATTTCCTTCAATTTAATAATAAAATCACTTCCATCCATCCATAATAAAGTTATTGACCTTTACATTTCTGCATACTCATCTATCATGGCTTGGAAATTGTCAGTATCATTTGTTATCCACTAGTGGTCCCCATTCATAATAAGTCCACCCATCCATCATTCTCCATAATAAATCCTATACCTGACTGGGGGCACGTTTCCTTAACTTAGATCTAGGAATGGATCCTTGTTTTGTCTCAAGAGGAATTGTCACTTTTACTTAGTTTCAGTAAAAATTCATCCATCCACCACAACCCACAATTAATTCAAACTTTCACTTCATCCATCTATCATAATCCATCCTATTCATCTATCACCTTGACTTGACTAACTCAACAAAAAAATAAACTAGGTCTCATTTTAAAAGCTCAAGTACTTATCAAATCAAAAGCAAAAGACTACTCCTAAAGTAGTGCACATATCTGCATACCGCTTGCCTAATCTGCTAAATACATTTATCCTAATCCAAAACCTTTAATGAATATATTTTTCCTACAATAAGGCCTGATCTACTATGAGCACCCTCTTTGGCAAGAGATATGATGGTATGTATTTGTTTTGTCAGTTTGTCGATTTCTTTTTGGTTTATCTTTTGTTCCTTTCTAAATACCTAATCAAGACTACCTTGATCTTTCTATATCTTGGTATGTTGCGGTAAACTATGGATTGGGGCATGGTCATTGCTTTCATATGCTATGCTTGTGGGATGTTCTTATTATCCTACCAAGGATAATATTTATCTTGTACATGTTAGAATTAGCATCTTGCATATCAATATCCTTTGCATCTAAGGTCTTGAAAAATCCTTATGTGTACTAGGATCATTCTATGCTAAGACTATTTTTCCATTCACGTATCCAACAAGATTGTATTATGTACCTGGTATGAATAAGTTCAAACTGTTTATTTACAGAGTCAACATCTTATGCATTGGATACATCGTCACCATGGTCTTATATACCCTGGTGCATAATATCCATATGCTATAAAAAAATAAGGATTGATCTTTACATTTTATAAAAGAATAACCAAAGCAAAATCCCTCCATCCATCCACCCATATATCCTAATAAAATCTATAGCTTTCATGAAGATCGATCAATGAGTGTTTCTCTACTCTAGACATCATTTCTTCTATCCATACTAACATCATCATCATCTCCTTCACTTTCATCTACATAAGATCCTCCAAAACATCCATGTTAGACATCACATCCATAAGCATTATATATCCTATTAGTATATAGTTTTGTCGTTGCAGAAATAACCTGACTCGCCCAACAAGTAGCAACAAAAAGTACTAAGAAATGGAGAAATCATTATGAGCTCAATGATTCTCCTCTGCATTTGAGAGGGGCATCTCCCTCATATGATGGGGTTTTTTGTATTTCTACATACTTTTAACCAGAAAGTACAGAAAGGTGGGAAAAGAAAAGATGAGATAAAAGGAGAAGAAATCACTTTGTGGACATAAGAAACACAACATAACCTCTTGAGGAAAAACAAACTAAACTAAAAAGGGGAGCACAAAGTCTCCAAGAGAGAGAAAGTAAACCAACAATGGAAGCACAAAGTCCTCCCAAAACACCTGCATGTCAAGAGCCTGTAGAAGAAATTGTAAAAGATAAAGAAGTTGAATGGACAAAAGAACAATCAACATGGAAATAAGAACACAATCCTTCATTAATATGAAAACCAAAACTAGAACTTAAAGTCTCTAGTAACCCCTTCTACAGAGCTTTCTCGTTACACAGACCACAAAAATATCCTTGAATAAACAACAAAATTAGTTTTTTAAGACACATTTCGCATGGAAACCCAAAAGTTATTTCTCACCTTCCAAAATTTACAAAATGACAAGATATTATTACATTAATATGAAAACCAAAACTAGAGCTCAAAGTCTCTTGTAACCCCTTCTATAAAGCTTTCTCATTACACGAGCCACAAAAAGATCCTTGAATAAACAACAAAATCAGTTTTTAAAGACACTTTTCCCATGGAAGCCCAAAAGTTATTTCTCCCCTTCCAACAATTACAAAATGACAAGATATTAAAGAAAATGAAGAGTCATCGATGACTCTTCGCATTCCATTTTGGCCACCAAATGTACCTCTTCAAGTTGGCTCATATTAATCAATCAACTCTATAGCTTTGACCTTTGAAGCTTCATTACTTGTCCTGATAGGAGAAGTTGCCTCCAACTAGTGTTGAACTAATGTACATATCATGAGAACATCGTTCAACATTCATAAGTCTTTCCATCTTCACAGATCCATGCTTTGAAAATTTTCCAACATCATTTCATTCTAAATCAAATAGCATAATGTCTTGAGCACTCTCCTTTACATCATTTCATAATTATTTTTCCAACATCTCATTGTCGATCTCTATCTAGCCTTTCCTTCTTGTAACAACAAGAGAGCAATTGATTACTTTACCCTCTTTTATATGAGTAAGAATTTCAGGACTAGAAATAACCAAAATACATCCCTGAGCCTGGAGATATATCATATCAATACTTAGATTCACAACTTCAATAAGATCTACAAATATACAACAATCAGAACGTTGACTGAGAATAATTTGGAAGATATTCCCTATAGCAATGTGATGTTGTGCCTCCAAAGACTGCTTTCATGAATTCCATTTCTATCATTTTCAACTTTTCAATACTAACCCCAAAGTAACCAGTTTATGAAATGATAGATCCTAAAGAAATTCTGGGAGGCTCTATGTCTTGGCTTAGGACAGTAGGATGTCAAGCTATCGCTGTCCATTTCAAAATGCCTGATCAAAATCAAACCTATTTTTCAATAAGTCTACCTTTTGTTGGCTTCCAGCACTCCCAACAACGTAACAACCAAGCAACTTGGCAAACTAGCCAACAAGATGACCAACAACTACTGAGATATAAACATTCCCCCTTTCTGGTCTCCATAACATTGTCTTAGAATATCAATGCCAGTGAAAAGGTTTTCTTCAATCTCCAATGAATGCACCAAATTGTAATTTGGACCAAGTGCACCTTTTAGTTGATCAAAATGTTATTTGAATCTCCAGCTTCTGCACCATATCATCTCTCATACAATAGATAGAATTCCACAACCTCATGATCAAGGGAAAAGTATCTTGGTCTCATTTGAGATTAAAGTGTTGCATGGTGTAGAAGGCTTGATTCACCTATCAAAACAAATTGTCAAAAAAGTACACACATATAACATGTGTCATGAATAATTTCAGTGATGCCCATGATTCACCATGTTGATTTTAGAAGCTCAAGGATTTCTCCTACTTCCTCAATAAGCTTTCCCTCATCCAATGTGTCAAAAATATTATGAATAAGCTTTTCATAAAGTTGGACATTCAAATGATAACAATCTACCCAATGACAAACTTCACCTAATATGTCACCCCATGCAGGTCTTTCTGCAAGTGCAAGAGCAACTCCTCTCATAGCTTTCAAAGATTATGTATGTTGAGTTACACGTGCTAGAGAAGGAAGACCCTCTCATGAAACATGTACCTCAACTTCTTAAATTTTCATTAACAGGGCTCTCAATTCAGTTTCCATCCTTTCAGATGCATCGAGCCCAACAATAGGGTGGTTCAAAAGATTCTGGAGTAGACACCAAAAAAATATACCTTTCCTAACCCGAAACCAATCCCAAGGGGAACATTAGCTCATCATAATAAGCCTTGATTGCCTCTAAAATCTCTAAAACACTACCTGTCACTAGCTTTTTCCCATACTTTCGTCAATTGTAACCATCTTGAGAAGGTCTACCAATTATGGTCTAGGGGGCTCAGCCTTTTTATTCCATTTCTCCAAGTTTCATCTGAGTATTAGCACATTGCTTCTAATCTCCATCCTCTACAGAAATAGTCCCTTAAGATATAAAACCATTTTGAACAATTCATAAACGCTCAACATTTTTTACATCATCTAGAACATTACTAGATGTTGCTGACTAATGGTAGTGTATCACATCTTATAGGAAAACGCAAAGGTAACAACCTTTGCCGAATAAATTCTTTCAAAAATCCTCTTTCAAAGAAACCATAAAATATGTCTTGCTCTTTATACTCAAGGTGATGGGCCACACAGGTACAAGAAAGCATTTTGACATCGTAAATAAGCTAGAAGGTTGTTGTGCCAACTTACCAAAATAACCTGTCAATTGCATTTATTTGAAAGTTTCTAACTCTTTCAAAAATCCATTTGAACATATCCTGCAATCCAAAATAGCCTAGACGTTATCAATGCTTTTACAATTTGCATACTTATCTGCCAATGAATTTCCAACTTATAGTATCAGATAAAACTTCTATTTTTAACGTTGCTTCCATTTGATGCAGGCTGGGATTGTGCTAGAAATTCAAAAGCATATCTAATGAAATCATTTTGTGCATATCCTATGAGGCTGCAATCATTACATTCCCTTAACTACGGCCTTTTGATGCCCTTTTTGTTTACATGCATGCTAACTCAGGCATTTCCAACTGTAAAATCTGACAAAAAATGCATTTTCAACTCTGAATTTTCTATTTTAGCTCGGGCATAGATGATGTTTTAGATTTAATGAGATTTGGCGTTATAAAACTAATTGCATATATTGAAATTTTGATAGATTTTTCAACAAATTTGTTTTGTACATTTGGCAGTCATTACATGCTGAAGATAAGGTGTTTTTGATAGTTTGCATACATGTTCATGCCTCTGTGATCTACATATCTATTAACTCAACATTTTCAACTCTATTCTTATTATGAAGTTGCTATTTTGACACCAAAAAGAGGCTAGTGAGATTCGTTGGAATCAGCATTTTGTTTGCCAATTGCATATCCTTGAAAGTTTCTAAAACCTTTTCGACAAATACATTTTAAACATATAAAACAATTTATTTTCTTTGCACTCCATAAGATAACATTTTCTCTGAGATGTTTTGTTAAACATCTATCTTTAACTCTTTAGCCGCAGCCCTTGCTTATACTTGCACACATTTTGATTTTTGTTTTTGAATTATTTTTCCTATTTGAGCCATCCGCATATTTTATTCATCCACTTTTCCATTTGGATGCATGCCATTCACAATACCCATTCATCCTCCTCTAATTTTTAGAACATTAACATCATATATTTTCTAATTTTCAAAAATTTAAGGTAGGCCTCATGCCCATGAATACCATTGTCCAGCCAATTGATATGCCTAAATTGAGTTGTTGTTGTTGTTGATCCCATTGTAAAATGAACCATTCCAAAGTTTCTCTTCATATACTACCTTAGCCTTTTGAAATTAAATCTTATATTACTCTGCAAACTCTTTGTGGTCCAATTTATCTGTCATTACCGTAGCAGCTTGAATTACAGAAATCCATAGACCTCCACAATATGTACTAACACCATGTATTGTCCACGTATCATATGTCTAGTCAGGAAATCCATCATTCTCAATGAGACCATCACGATCCTGATCAAACTTCTCCATGTATTGTTGATTGAACATCTTCCTATAATGAAGAATATCTTGCCATATATTTTGAAGTGTTGTACAACAATCAACAACAATGTCCAATGTTTCCCTACACTCTACACCACTAGTGAAGCCACTGTTTGTTTTTGGAAGAATGGTATGTGCAAAAGGTAGTCTGAGTTGTTTCTCATAATCAATTCTAATCTTTAAAAAAAGTAGTCACTATTCCTGTTGTGTTTCTATCATGACCCATATAACAATTGAAGACAAATGCAACGTTCTTTGGAGCTGAGGCTATCTTTATGGCTACAACACATGAATTTGTTGTATTCGAATCAATAGCAATAACATTATTGTTAGTTGAATTAGAACAAAAAGCTATCTCTCCCCTTGCCCATCTCTATAGACAAGAAGACTTAGGATTTTAAAACTTTAAACTCTAAGTGACTTGTGTACTCTATATAAAGTTTAGGGATGGGACCCAATATTTATTCTTAATTTTTCAGGATTTGTGAAATTTTGTCAACTACCACTTGTAATTCTAGAAAAGATTTTCCATTGACAAGAATTGATGATTTAGATGGATGGGTGATTAGACACTTCAAGGGAATAGATCATTTGTAACCAAGATTAAATGATAGAGGAATCAGATGTACTATGACACAAGACTTAAAAAGTTCAAAAAATTTTAGGTTCAAAAATTTGGGCAATATGTCCATCATCATAAAAAACATACATCATATATAAGCATATCATCACATAAATCCATGATCCTATACATGTTAATCATCCATAACATCATTTATAAGCATATTCATCATATGTCATCCATCGTACATAAGCATATCATCAAATAAATCCATAATCATAATACACATCATTATCCATCATACACATTATACACATCATATATAAGCATCATATACATCATCCATAATGCATATAGGTCGCCAAATCGTGTCATCTCTCATATATATCAAAATAATAAATAAGTGGCATATACATGCATGTACAATGTGGGCTACATGATCATAAATATATACAAAACTGTACAAATAGCCCAAAGGCATCATCGTGTCAATATATATATATATCATCATCAAATATCTATACAAGTGTCTATGTGGAACTCCCCTCTGACGGCTCAACCCCCGTCCCTAATGTTGGTCCTGTCTTTGGAGGTGGTTACTATGCTCCTGATGATTGTGGTAGTGGCAGTCGATCACTGGTCCACCTAATCACCTCAAAGAGGAGGCCCCTAACCTACTGCTCTCCCTACGGTTGGGCTACCTCTGCTTAGGAGGTATGACACTATGGTAAAGCCCCATGTAATACTTCGCCTCTCTGATCACTCAAGTCATCTTGTGCTGAACTCGGGGTAACTCTGAAACCAAGGCCATGGTGGGATGATCTACCCCAATCATACCACGGGTTGTATCCTGCTCCTATCCGAATCGCTATAGCCCCATCTCTCTCCATAGTAATCTGGGTAATCTCACTTGTATCTGGTGCATGAACCTATACTCACACCTACCCCTGCACCTGCCTTGTGTTGTTATATGGAGCCTAATCAGACTCAAAGGTTAAATTTTCCCCACTTTTATTGGCGCAGTTTCCCCCCAAATTATTTAACAGGGGAGTTCAAGGGGGCAGAGCCCCTCCTGTGGGGCCCGAGGGCAAAGCCCATAGTGGGGGTCTAGGGGCTCGGAGGACAGCACCCCCGAAACAAAAATTGCCTATTATTTTATAAAGGTGTTAGGAGCTATTTTTTCCATTGGCTGACATAAAAAAACCCTATTTTTGTAACTGACAAAAATGACTAAGGGTTAGGGTTTATGTTGATACTGTATTGTAGCATTTGTAGCAGTATTGAGTTGCAAGGATTGTTGGTTGTAATCGATTCGATTTGCTAGACAATAATATTGGACTCTCTATTGGTGGATGTAGCCAGAGTTTGGGTGAACCACGTTAAAAATTGACTCTTGTTGTTATTGTTTCTGTGTATTTTCATTCCTATGTTTAATATTTATCTGCATTTAATTGATATCATTTGCTTGCAATTCCTAACAAGTTGTATCAGAGTGCGTTGTGTTTGATTATTGTCTGTAAGAAGGTCTCACGGTTGAGTGGGAGTCTCACGGTTGAGTGGGAGTCTCACAATTAAGTGGGATCAATGGCGGACGAGGGTAAATTTAAGGTAGATAAATTCAATGGGCAGAAATATTAGCTATGGAAGATACAAATGGAGGATTATCTCTATCAGAAGGATTTATGGAGGCTATTGGAAGGAAAAGCCAAGAAAATGGTAGCAATGACTGATGAGGATTGGGATCTTCTAGACAAAAAGGCACTGGGAACCATTCGGTTGTGTCTGGCACCATCTATGGCATTTAATATAATAGAAGTGAAGACAACAGATGAACTGATGAAAGCTTTGGCTAAATTATATGAAAAATCATTAGCCTCAAATAAGGTATTTCTCATGAAGCGTTTAATTAATCTAAAAATGATTGAAGGTGGATCTGTGACAAATCATTTAAATAAGTTTAATATGATTACTAGTCAGTTAACTTCTGTAAAAGTGAAATTTGATGAAGAGGTGAGGGCTCTCTTGGTTTTATATTCTTTGCCAGAAAGTTGGAATAGCTTGGTAATGGTTGTAAGTAACTCTGTCTCTGGTTCAAATACTTTGAAATTTGATGATGTTGTTGGTGTTATCCTTAGCAAGGAAATGCGATGGAAAAGCTCAAGTGGATCCACATCATGTAGTGTTTTGAATGCAAAAAGCAAGGGCAGATCAAAGGAGAGAGGAAAAGGTTCTGGAGGTCATGGGAAGTCAAGAGGAAAATCAAAGGACAACAGGTCCCAATCCAGAGGACAGAAGGATTGTTGGTACTGTGGGAAACCAGGTCATCTAAAGAAAGATTGTTGGTCTCGGAAGAATAAAGGAGACAAACAAGAAGGCAATAAGGAGGCAAATGTGGTAAGTAATAAATCTAAAGATGATGCTTTGATTCTTTCCCTAGATAATGCTAATGATTCATGGGTTTTAGATTCACAGGGCTCATTTCATGCTACGCCCTATAGAAGTTATTTTCTTGATTATGTCCAAGGGGATTTTGGGCTGGTTTATTTGGGAGATAACGAACCCTATCAGACTGTTGGAAAGGGAAGAATTAAGATTAAGTTGCAGAATGGGAATCATTGGCTATTACAAGAGGTAAGGCACGTTCCAAGGCTAAGTAGGAATTTAATTTCAACAGGGCAGCTAGGTGATGAAGGTTGCACAATTACTTTTAATTATAAAAATTGGAAGGTTTCAAGAGGTGCCTTAATAGTAGCAAAAGGTGTGAAAGTAGGCACCTTATATCTTTGTACATGTCATATTGTTCCTTCTACTTTAGTTGTTGCAGAGAAAAAACAAACAGGTTTAGGAACAGTTGTTGTGGGTTCACAGGAAGAGACTGAAACAGTCACTCTAGGTTCTGAGACAACACTGTGGATAACAAACTTGGGCATATGAGTGAAAAAGCTATGAAGTTACTTCATTCTAAGAAAGTTTTACCAAGTCTGAAATGTATTAATATGGATTTCTGTGAAACTTGTGTGTATGGCAAACAAAAGAGAGTTAGTTTTCTCAAGGATGGGAAGCAAAAGAAAGATGAAAAGTTGGAGCTTGTGCATACAGATGTATGGGGACCGGCTTAGGTATCTTCTCTCAGTGGCTCTTGGTATTATGTTACATTCATAGATGATGCAACTAGGAAGGTTTGGATATATTTTCTTAGGCAGAAATTTGATGTATTTGAAACATTTAAGAAGTGGAGAACCTTGGTTGAGAATGAGACAGGTAAAAGATTAAAATGTCTCAGATCTAATAATGGTGGTGAATATTGCAGCAAAGAATTTAAGGATTATTGTTCCTTTAATAGAATTCATAGGCAGAAAATGGTTTCAGGGACTCCACAAGAAACTGGAGTGGTTAAGCGCATGAATAGGACAATAATGGAGCGTGCAAGGAGCATGAGATTGCTTGTTGGGCTGCCTTTAAACATGTGGGCAGAGGCTATCAATACCATTGTTTATTTAATTAATAGAGGTCCTTAAATTCCTTTGGGCTATGGTATTCTAGAGGAAGCATGGACAGGTAAGAAGGTGAGTTATTATCTTCTCAAAACCTTTGGATGTGAAGCATTTGCACATGTAGATTCTAAAAATAGAACCAAGATGGATGCAAAATCAAAAAAGTGTATCTTCATTGAATATGGCATTGATGAATTTGGTTATAGGCTTTGGGATGTTGAAAATCTAAAAATTGTGAGAAGCGGGGATGTTGTAATCAATGAGAAGGTGTTGTACAAAGATTAGTTGTAGCACCATGAGAAGAAAGAAAAGGATTATGTGGTGTTGGATGATACTCTAGATAGTGATGTTCCAGTGGTTCCTCATGCTCCACAACAGCAACAGGAAGTACCACAAACTCCAGTGAATGTTAGACGGTCAACAAGGCTAAGTAGACCTCCTGAAAGGTTATCTCCCTCTTTGTATTCTATTTTGTTAACATATGCTGGTGAACTAGAAGGGTATGATGAAGCTATGCAGGTGGATACAAAGGTTCAGTGGGAGCTTGCAATGGAAGAAGAAATGGACTCCTTGCCAAAAAATTAGACTTGGGAATTATGTAAGTTGCATATAGGTAAAAAAGATTTACCAAACAAATGGGTTTATAAGTTGAAAGAGGAAGATGGAGGTAAGAAAAGATTTAAAGCCAGGTTAGTTGTAAAAGGATTTGCATAGAAAAAAGGTATTGATTTTGATGATATTTTTTCTCCAGTTGTTAAGATGACTTCTATTCGTACTATTTTAAGTATTGTGGCTGCTGAAGATTTGCATTTGGAACAGCTAGATGTGAAAACTACCTTTCTACATGGTGATTTGGAGGAGGAGATATATATATGGAACAACCACAAGGATTTGAGGTCAAAGGTAAGGAGAAATTGGTGTGCAGATTGAAGAAGAGTTTATATGGCTTGAAACAAGTACCTCGGCAATGGTATTTGAAATTTGATAGTTTTATGGCTGAGTAAGGCTACAGTCGGTGTAATTTTGACCATTGTGTTTATTTTAAGAGGTTGGATAATGAAGACTACATTATTTTATGTTTATATGTTGATGACATGCTTGTAACAGGGTCTAACATGGATCACATAATAGAGTTAAAACAATAGTTAGCACAATCATTTCCTATGAAAGATTTGGGGGCAGCAAAATAAATCCTTGGTATAAAAATTTACAGAGATAGGAAGAACAAAAAATTGACTCTATCTCAAGCTGATTATGTTAATAAGGTGTTACAGAGATTCCATGTGAAGAATGCAAAAGCTGTCAGCATACCTTTGCCTAGTCATTTGAAATTGACTAAGGAGATGTGTCCTAAGACACGAGAGGAGGAAGAAAAATGTCCAAGGTACCATATGCTTCAGTTATAGGAAGTTTAATGTATGCCATGGTATGCATGAGACCGTATATTGCACATGTTGTAGGAGTCGTAAGCAGGTATATGAGTAATCCCGGATTAGAGCATTAGAATGCGGTAAAATGGATTCTTAGATATTTGAGAGGTACATCCACTAAACACTTATGTTTTGGGGGCTCTAATATTGATTTAGCAGACTATGTGGACTCAAATTTGGTAGGGGATATTGATACCAGGCAGAGTACTACAGGTTATGTCTTTATTGTAGGTGGGACAGGGGTGAGTTGGATCTCCAGGTTGTAAAAGGTGGTTTCTTTATCCACCACAAAGGTAGAGTATGTAGTTGCAATAAAGGCAAGCAAGGAGATGATTTGGCTTCAATCTTTCATGGAAGAATAGGCAAACAACAGGCTAAAAGTTATTTATTTACAGACAGTCAGAGTGCCATACATCTTGCAAAGAATTTTGCCTTGCATTCAAAGACCAAACACATACAGCTAAGGTATCACTTCATCCGATCAGTGTTGGATGATGGACAGTTAAGGCTAGAAAAGATACATACAGATGACAATCCAGCAAATATGTTTACAAAGGTGGTGACAAGGGAGAAGTTGAGCTCCTCTTCAGCTTCAGTTGGTCTTCAAGACTGAAAACAATAAAATCAAAACAGTAGGGTCCAGGGTGCTTATTTCCAGTGGGAGCTACAGGGTCAGCGGTGTTATGATCAGACTCCAAGTGGGAGATGATATGGTGTAGAGTCTGATCAATCTCCAAGTGGGAGATTGTTGTTATATGGAGCCTAATCAGACTCGGAGGTTAAATTTTCCCCACTTTTATTAGTGTGGTTTCCCCCCAAATTATTTAATGGGGGAGTGTAGGGGGCAGAGCCCCTTCTGCGGGGCCCAGGGGAAAATTGCCTATTATTTTATAAAGGTCTTGGGAGTTATTTTTTCTATTGGCTGACATAAAAAAAGCCTATTTTTGTAACTAATGAAAATGGCTAATAGTTAGGGTTTCCATTGATATTGTATTGTAGCATTTACAGTGGTATTGAGTTGCAAGGATTGTTGGTTGTAATCAGTTCAATTTGTTGGATAATAATATTGGACTGTTTGTTGGTGGATGTAGCCTAAGTTTGGGTGAACCATGTTAAAAATTATATCTTGTTGTTATTATTTATGTGTATTTTTATTCCTCTGTTTAATCTTTATCTGCATTTAATTGATATCATCTGCATGCAATTCCTAACACCTTGCATCCCATGCCTGTTGTAGCTCAACTCTCACATCATCTCGCTCATGGCGAAGCCTCACTATCAGTATCTCCACCTTGGTCCACCTGCGAGTCTCTACTTCCAAGAGGCACTATACTTACTCCAGGTTAGAACTTGCAGTAGGAACATCCTACTGCCCAGCCTCACCCATGGCTACATCCTGTTGGTCAAACTCTATCTATACCTGTTCAGGGCCCCCAGCAACATCCTGTTGCTGAATATCCTCTTCTATTGTAGTTCTCTTTCATTGTCCTGGACCCTACTAGGTCTAGTGTCTAGTCCTCTACCTGCTAGATCTCCCACTAGTCTCTCTCGACCACCTACAACACCAAGGATGGTCAATCTAGTAATCGTATGGGCCAACCACCAAGCATCATACTCAGGAGTCATCTTGGGGTCTACATACCCACCTCTTGGGTCTCACTGCATTGGGGCAAGTGCATCAAACTCTGCTAATGTTGTCACCACTACCACCTCTAAGCCCCACTCAAGCACATCCCTCCACATGCATGCAAATATGGCCTCCCCTACTGGTATAGGCTAGCGTAATCCAAACTGTCTCAATATTGGCTAAGGGAGGAACCTCTAAATTATATACATGGTGCAACCAAAAAGATATCTCACCTTTTTGCAGTATAGAAATTGCTCAACATCATCCCACCATGGCTCGCAATCTCTCCATGGATGCCATATCACGGTGTCAAGATAATCAAGCATCCATTGCCAGTAAGTCAGCTTCCTGAGCTGCCTATGTGTCATGGCCCTATCATACAAATGAATGAAGGGCTACCCTACCTATCATTGTCATGCCAAGATAGGTCATGTCACTATTATATACTTCTAGGCCCACACATGTAATAGTGTAACCCTGGGAGCCAAGCTTGAGCCATATCTCTATATGAATTGATGCCTGTCGTGATATAACTAGCCCAGTAGGCAATGCCCCCATGTGTATCTGATACCATGTGAACATACCCTCCAAAACATGGCCCCATCCAACTAAAAAATCACAAGATCACCAGTCTGGCACCAATACCCCACCTATCAATCCTACTACCACTAGTTGGATCCTATCAAATATCCTCCTCTTCTTCATGGGGTGTATCTCCCCATCCTCAATGCCTAGATCCCATGTCATCAATAGTTGGTTCAGTGCAGCCTCTCCTATGTCAGTATCATAGACAAGCCTTGCCTTGTGGATCAGTATACAAAGAATCCTCCACACATCCTCTAGGGTAATGGTAATCTCCTCGATCGATAATAGGAATAAGATATACTCATTATGCCATCTCTCCACCAACGTTGCCATCACCGCACGATGGGCTTGAACAAGTGTCATATGAGCCATGTACCACAAACCCATGACCTCAAGGAACAAGTCCTCATCCTTGTCTGAGTCTACAACCAGGGCCAGTTTCACTGGATGTTGCTCCCAAGACATCAACGATGGAAGTACAACCTGCATCCACAATCACCAATTTGTTAGCCCTTATAAAAATTAGAACATTTGCATAAAAATCCAAAAGCGACATTTTTTTCCAAAGCACCTAACTATTGCTAGAAGTACCTATCTATCGACCAATTGCGCCACTCTATTGCCCGTTAGCACCAAACTCTCCACCATTTGTGTCACATTAGAAAAATCACCATCTTGTTTGCCATTTGCACCATACTACCCATGATTTGTACACATCTATCCTATAATAGCACCAAACTGTTAGTCGTCTACACCCCTTCGACTGCCAATAGTGCCATTTTCCTACCTCCTTGTCGAACTAAGCCAAATGTGACCCCTTTTCACCCAAAGCACCATTCTAGGCCCCATTAGTGGCTTATTTTTCCATTAGCTCCATGCTTTCGACCAAAAGTGCCAATCTACAAACCATTTACATAACTTAAGCCCATACCTGGTGTAGAGGAAAACTAATGCGTTGTAGACTTAGCATAATTTAGGGGTAAACCTATCTGAACAGTCCACTCTATCATTGCATTCCTACATTAAATTATCAACCAAGGAGCGTAAGCTTATGATGGCACTTGTACTATATGTGCCTCCAAGACTCACATCTATCCTAAACTATCTTATCCAAACCTACTTAGAGTATTCTACTTGGCTGGAATTCTCAGAAATACAAAAACAGTAAAAACAACTACAGAACCCAGTGGCTATGGGTACCTGCAGCATAAGTTGTAGATAAATGTATTCAACAAGGAATTACAGAATTAACTTAGAATGTTTAGAATGATAAAAGAACTTAACACTAACCTATAGAGGACTTATAGTAGACAAGGCATGCACTCGTTCATGAATCACAACTATTGGAAATAGTAATCAGAATATTTTACTTAACTCACAATGCAATTTATGAAATATCAGAGAAACAGCTTTAACTAGAAATGCACAAATAAATAAGGAAATAGATGAAGTGAAGATCAGTACCTTGAGTGGCCAGCTCAGGGGACTATCTCACTTAACTAGAAATTAACTCTACTTCAAATTCTCATGCATTCTTATAACACATAGTTGTATTCAATTCATGTCATAAACAGAATCTTCTCAAATTATATTCAATAAAACATGTCTGAATCTTCCAACATAGAAAAATAGAGTAACAGTTGAGCAATTATAAAAATAAAGTAACTTGGGAAGAACTAACTTTACATCAAACTCATCCCTCCTAACTTATATAGAAACGAGAGAGCTCTATGCAACTACTAACTACCTTCAACCATCAATCCATTCCTAGATACTACGATATAGAGTAAGATTGATTTATTAACTCTAACTGAATAAAAGAAGCAGAGTCCTATTCAAACAAAATTCCTATACAAAATCTCAAATGTGAAACACATAAGCTGTGATTAGAATTCTAGAACAAGTCTTCTTCTTTTGTATTTATTCTTCCATAATGATCACATTCAGCTTCAGTTGGCGCTTGACTGTGACTTCCTTTAAAGCCCTATTTTGCAATGTGTTGTAAATTCTCCTTTCCTTGATGCCACATACTCGTTGCTACACAGGGTTAATCCATAGAACATATGCATTCAAATAACCTTCATAATTAAACTATAAAATCTCATCTATATGCATACATACTCATGTCTAACGCATTCAATTGACAAATATTACCACCATGTTTCATATTGACAGAATAGGTTCAAGGTTTGCAGAATATATAAAAGACAACATATTATGATGGTAATGTCTTGGAAAAGTATCTAGAATATCATAGGCATAAAGTCTGAAAGCATATAAAAATAACATAAAAGAAGCCAATATTTGAACCCATCATTTCCCCTCAACTAGACTTTTGCTTAACCTCAAGCAAAACACTCAATTAAACACCTAGGGGGAAAGATTATAATGCAAAGTAATCTCCCTCAGGTCCATAACCTCTTTGACCCCCTATCTCTGCTTGAGATAAAAACCATTATACCATGCAAGTCTATCCATCTTGATTGATTCTGCACTCCTGTAGTCATCACTTCTTCCTCCTGCCTAGTATGGTACTAGAAAAAGGAGAATAGGAGGGTGATAAGTAAGGGGTAGCCATGCCACTCCTAGTTTCTCTGAGGTTTGGATGTACCTGCATAATCTCTCAAACATATTCATAAAATTGTGGACAGAGTGAGACTCTTTCTTCTGCAATTTTAGGGTCAAACTATCCCATCTGTTCTACACATACCTCTAGCAGTTCTGAATAATAGACACTGCTACCCATTGTATCCTTCTATAATCCCTGAGTCTCAAATCCATAATTACTTTACTTGGACCCTTATGAGAGAGGAGTGCTAACCATTGGGTCAGGATCACATTGGAATTTAAGGATTCTTTCCTAATCTACAGTGGCACTTTCTTTTCTTGTTCCTCATACCTATCCGTCAGTTCCCCTCTAAGCTACTCATTTCTGAAGTAAGATAACAGTGCTCTAGCTTGAAAATCACCAACATAAATCAAGGGGTTCCACTCTGTATCTTCTACCATCAAGTAATTGTGCAAACAATATTCAGATAACTAGTCTTGTTCCTCCAGACTGACTTCTTGAAATAACTAAAAAAAATTATGCCTTGAATAGATAGAAATAGACTGATCATTAATGAATCTATTAAACTAAAAACTCAAAAAAAATTCTTTAAGAAACAATGCATAAACTCTCGGTGGGGGTCTACATTCAATGATTTGAATTGTTCTATCAATTATCTCTATTAGCTTCCCTTCCACCTTTTTTAATTCAAAGTTTTTACTTTCTAATGATGCATTAAGAATTTGTTTCTCTCTCTTAGTTTTCCTCTTCTTGCTTGAATTTATTATTGAACTTCACCAATTCAAAACCCAAAGATAGAACAGTGAGGCATGTTGGAGGTCTTATTACAGGAGGTTATAGAATTGGTTCTTCTCTTCCCTCATTTTCCATTTTACTCTCAACCACCTGTGCCAATAGATCCATATTGGTTTCATGACCATAAGTGTGAATTTTCTCCTCCAACTCTTGTATTCTTATCTCTTTTTCCCTATCCTTTTCCTCATACTATTTCACTTGTTCTTCTAATTATGTTATCCTAGTAAGGGCTTCTTGAAGGTCTTACCTTATATTTCTATCTTCCAACAACTCTTTTTCTTTTCCAAAATTAAAACTTTCATCCTTATTTTCAGTAACATCAAAAAAATTTGTAGCAGGGATACTAGGAACCAATTTCCCTATCTTCTTCGCAATGAAAATGTCTTCTAAATCAGAACTAGAGGATGAAGAAACATACCTTCTTCGTTTAGCATGTATACTGGCATCAGTAGGAGCATTCTCAGGGGCATTTCCTTCCTTTTCTAAAGCTGTGTCCAACAATGTTGGATCTTTTTGCTGTTGTGCCTCTTCCTTTTCTGCTTTCCCTTATTCCTCATCAACTCTATCTCCCACATTCTACCTCTTTAGTCTTCCCAAACACCTAGGTGTTACAATTTCTAGCTTTTCTTCACTTTTTCTCTTTTTCTTATTTCCCTTCTTCTTCCTCTCCCCTGCACCCTTCTCTTTCTCAATGCCCTTATGCTTCTCTAGATTCTTCTTACTCTTCTTCTTCTTAGAAGAAGTAGAAGCATCACTTCTAATAGCTCCTCTCATAGGTTTAGGATTAGGAGGTGAGGGTTCTTCTACTGTCACCGGCCTAGTTTCTGGAGGAATTTCCTCATGTGGCTCTTCCTATTCAGGTTCAACATCTAGTTCAACATTAGTTTCTAGCTCCTGTTGACATTCATCTACTTCCAATAATTCTGAAATATCCATGCATTGTTTAAAAGCATCCCAGTTAACCTGTGGGTGTTGAATTCTCAAACTCCTTTTAACCAATAGAGCTACCAAACAATGATGGCACAATGAAGTCTTTGTTTTCCTTTTTTGATACACAAATATCATTCTTTTCAACATATTATAAAGATAATTGGGAACATTACCTAGTTTGTCATGACGCAGGTGATTCAACAACTTAAAGTGTGCAGTATACAATAAATTATGTCGACCATCACAGGTAATATATTTGATAATATATGAAGCACACTTCCCCCAAAAGAATGGAAGGGATAATCTCTTTTTATCTTGTGTGGTCAAGTCCAGGTTCTCCCCACGCTCACAAAATTCTTCCATCGATGTAGCTGCATCAGCACGAGTTGGATATTCAAACCCTGTACATGGTAAGCCGGTGACTTGGGCAATGGTTGTTTCAAAGGTATCCACAACCAATTCCCTGACTATGGCTTCATCATATTGCAATGTTGCTGCAAAATCTCTTGCCATTTCATTATCATACTCCGTTAATTTCAGAAAGTAATCTAACCACCCCACTCTGGTAAAGAGCGGTAGAACTAATACATCCTCTAGTATCTCCTTATGAACCGATGGCTCTCTTCTGATGACATCACCCCCTATTGCACCTGTATTCTGCACTCTTATCAATTCATAATTCTGACTAATTTCAATTCTACCACCTTTAGAAGACTGCCTTTCAATTCTTCTCCCCAACTGTAGCTTTTAGAGCTCTTTGTTATGAAAAATTTTGAAATTTCAGCTCACTCATAGGGAAACAACAAGCTCACAATTTATGGTAGGTTGACTATCGTGGAAAATGGCACATGAAAACCTTGACAGCTTCTAAAAACTTGGTGGCAAAAATAAAAAATGACTGACCATATACCCCTCCCCCCAACTGAAAGGTGAAGTGACTGTGATAGGTAAAAAATCAGGTTAATAAGATCAAGCATAGCCATGAAAACCTAACCCTACCATCATCAAAGAATCTAATCCAAACAAAATTAAAAGCATGCAATTCAAGCACAATATCACCTAGATTGTATGATTCCTTGTTTATGATGTGGATTGCTTCTTCAACAATGAACAATTATGAAGATAAAAGCTGCCATGATGAATGAATGATAATGATGATAAGCTCAATGGATGCTATGAATACTTAAGGGCTCAATATGCTCAGGATGATAATGTAGATGCTATATGAATGTTGGATCCTCCATCGTATGGAATGAGAGAGTGTTTATATAGAACTCAGCCAAAATCAATCAACGGTGGAGATTCGGTGGCTATGTGAATGGCTAAAATTAAATTATAGACATAGGTGAATGTGAAGATGACAAGTGGAGGGAAGACAAGGCTTATGTGTGATTGTGTACATAAAAAGTACTACATGTGAAAGATATTAAATAAAAGATGTAGTACCATTTATCTTTTTTAAATGAAAGGGGCACACATGTCAACTCATGAGATAAATGATAAGAGAAATTAATTAAATAAATAAAATTTATTTAATTAATTAGAAATTGGGTTTATGAAAGGAATTTTTAATTAAATAAATAAAATTTATTTAATTAAAATAAAGAATGAAGATAATTAAATAATTAAAGATTGTTTAATTATAGCTTAGAGGAAATAGAAGAAATAGCTAATGAACTAATTAAATAAATATAAATTTATTTAATTAATAGAAGAAATAGATGTGTTAGGGATATTACTCAAGTGTGTTAGACAAATACAGATGATGGATAATGCAATGTTTGAATGCTAGTGATAATGAGTCAATTTTGGGTGTCTACAGTGACCACACTTCACGAATGAAATTACAGGGATGAAAGAGTAATGATTACATGGAAAGGGTGATATATTGCCACATGCATGAAATAAATAAAAGTAATAATGAATATAAATAGAAATTTTAAGTTAATCATTAAAGGTTACCTTATGTGCGTCTGTTATGGAGAGCATTGAGAGGTGTGCCTTGGAACTAGAGATCATGTACTTGGCATTTATTAGGCACGAGTAGAGTGATATGCATAGAGTAGATGGGAGGGTGGTGGGTACGTCAGAATTGATGCGATGTGACAGATCGCAACAGTTGATGTAACAACTTGTAAATGTGATTTGAATAAGCATGCCACAACCATTGGTTTATTGAAATTGGATGAAGCACATGTAGAAAGAGTGAAATGTGTGGGAAGAAGAATGGAATGTTGCCAAGGTGTTGAAAATTTCTGCAGATACTTGTTGCTACGGGCACCCATAGTACAGGTCCTGACCGAATGTGTACAGAAACATTATACCAGGTCCCAACTGCAACAGGTTCCTACTGCATGTTAAAAATAGGTCCCTCTGAAGTTGACTATGGTCATCATGGATAATGTGCGGTGTGTGCATGTGATGTATAAAGCATGAAAAATTAGGTCTCCGCAACAGGGGTTTAGTATTGCAACTCAACCTCTGCATCACTATACAGGAGTGGCAGATCATCATCTGACGGTGTATCAACTAGTGTTACAGAATCTTCATTAGGAGTGCCAGGAGTACCATACTGAGTAGCTAGAGAAACAAGAAAGCCCTCCTTCTAAAGTGGTTGCTTATACAATTTCAGCCTGTGTCCATTTACTAGCAATGAAAATTGAACCTCATCAATGGTCTGTAATTGGACTACACCATTAGGAAAGACTTGTTTAATCTCATAGGGTCCCAACCAATGAGACTAAAGCTTACCCTTGAAGTCCTTGTATCTTGAATCATAGAGGAGTTCCCAATCACCAGCAATGAATTCTTTAGTCTTGATGTACTTGTCATGCCATTTGGCTCTTTGTTTCTATATGACCTTTGTGTGATGGATGGCTTCTAATCAGATTTCATCCAGAGCATTCAAATGTTGTAGTCTGTCTTGTTGAGCTATTGTCAAATCCATCCCTAGTTCCACTACTATCCTCAGGGTTTTGTATTCAAATTCTATAGGCAGGATTGTTGTCTTTCCATAAACCAATT
Organism: Cunninghamia lanceolata; assembly: GCA_027924645.1. Classification (NCBI taxonomy): domain Eukaryota; kingdom Viridiplantae; phylum Streptophyta; class Pinopsida; order Cupressales; family Cupressaceae; genus Cunninghamia; species Cunninghamia lanceolata. The sequence continues at coordinate 4,442,312 of BSBN01000865.1, read as the reverse complement.
CATAAGGTGTAAACCCTATAGTTGTCTTCCAGGTAGTTCTATATGCCCAAATAGCTTCTGGAAGCCTAGAAACCCAATCTCTTTTGTGAAGCTGTATTGTCGTTGTCAAGATGTTCTCAAATTCTCTATTTGTGACATCGACCTGACCATTAGCCTAAGGATGGTAGGGAGTGGACTTCTTGTGTCTAATCTAATATTCTTCCACCAGTCTGGTGATTAAATCATATGTAAATTGTGGTCCTTGATCAGTCACTATCTCCCTTGGCACACCATATCTAGTGAAAATGTCCTCATACACGAATTTGGCCACATTGCCATCTTTGGCAAACTATAAGGCTTTAACTTCCACCCATTTGGTTAAGTAATCAGTGTATACCAGTATATATTCCTTATTGTTTGAAGTAGGAGAAATAGGACCAACAAAATCCAGCCCCCTCTTATCAAAAGGAGCCAATGAGATTTGTGGCTGCAAAGGCATCTCATCACTTCTTGTAGGTCTTCCCATTCTCTAACATCTATCACAGCTTCTAGTATACTTGACAGCATCTTTATGAAGTGTTGGGCAGTAATATCCTGTTGTCAATATTTTGAAGGATGTCCTTTTGGCTGCAAAATGTCCCCCACAAGGTTTATCATGACAGGCCTTCAATATATCAAACACCTCATCCTCTCTGATACATCTTCTCATAATATTATTTGGGCCAGTATAGAATAGGAATCCTAAAATCCAAGAATAAGGAAAACATTTGTGAACTAGTTGCCTTTTCTCCCTTGGAGAAAAGTAACCTAGAATCTACCCTGAAACCAAATAATTAGCTATATCTACATACCAGGGAGTGTGTATGTTGAGAGCAAAGAGATGCTCATCAGGAAAAGAGTCATCAACCACTCCTTCTGTTGATTGTGTAGGTAGTCTAGATGGAAAATCAATAACTACATTAGCCTTACCTGGCTTGTCAACAATTGTTATGTCAAATTCTTATAGTAACAACAACCATCTGACAAGTCTGCCACCCACTATTGGCTTATTCATCAAATAACTAATTGCTACATGATCTATGTGTATGAACACCTTATAACCAGCAATGTAGTGTCTAAATTTGTTGATGGCATAAACAACTGCCAACATCTCTTTTTCTATCACAGTATAGTTCAACTCAGCCCCTTGCAGGTTTTTACTTACATAGTATATTGCATATTCCTTAGTTCCTTCTTTCTGGCTTAGAACTACTCCAATGGCAAAGTCTAATGCAACTGTGTGGATGTGAAAAGGTAGTATCCAATTTGGACCTTTGAGAACTAGAGCCTGTGTCAAAGATGCTTTTATCTTTTCAAAGGAAGTCTGACAATCTGGTGTCCATTCAAATTCACTATCCTTTGTCAATAGAGTAAATAGAGGTGCAGAAATTTTGCTCAAATCCTGAATGAACCTCCTATAATAACCTGCATGTCCTAGGAAGCTCCTTACATCCTTTTGTTTCTATGGAATAGGTAGGGTAGAGATAATTTCAATCTTCTTTGGGTCAACCTGTATGCCTGCACTTGAAATAAAATATCCTAAAACTATTCCTTGTGTCATCATCAGAAAACACTTTTCATTACTCAAAGATAGGTTGTGTTCTGTGCATCTCTTCAAAACTTTCTCCAAGTTGTGTAAAGCTTTATCATATGTTTCCCCATATGTGGTGAAGTCATCCATATAAATTTCCATGTTGTAATGGGTAAAATCAGAGAAAACACTGAGGATTGCTCTTTGAAATGTGGTTGGAGCATTGCACAAACCAAAGGGTAAGACATAATATGCATAGGTCCCCCAAGGGCAAGTAAATGTTGTCTTATCCTAATCCTCTGGTGCAATCTTGATTTGGTTATAGCCACTAAAACCATCAAGAAAGGAAAAATATTTTTTGCCTACCAAAGAGTCAAGAATTTTTAATAAATGGCAATTGAAAGTGATCTTTTCTAGTAGCAATATTTAGTTCTCTATAATCCACACAAACCCTCCATTTGCCACCTTTCTTAGGCACTATGACCAATGGTGAAACCCAATCGCTATCTAAAATGGGGTATATAAAACCTGCATCCAAAAGATTTTGAAGCTTAGTTTTCACTATCTCTCTGAGAGTGGGGTTCATGCACCTTTGTTGCTGCTTGATAGGTCTATAGCCATCATCAATGTATATTTTGTGCATGCATAAGGCAGGATCTATGCCTTTCATGTCACTGTAATCCCAGGCAAATGTTGTTGAGTGTGTCTGTAATACTTCATGCAGGGATTGTTGTTGTTCATCAGTCAATGCATTGTTAATAGTCAACATCTTTCCTGGCTTGATTTCTAATTGTTTGGACAGTTCTTGTATAGAAGACAAATCAAGGCTAGGTAATACTGGTAAGCATTGCTGGGGTAATAAAGCATGAAATATTTGGGATACCTCCTCTAAGGAACTACTGGGTATTATGTTGCTCAAAGGGTCTTGTAAGCATGATAGACAGTCTTGCTATTGCGGGTGCCTCCCATAGTCATTTTGTATAATGTGAGCAATTAACTCGTCTTCATCTTGAATATCCAATAAGGGGTTGCGTTCAATAGTCATCAAGGTTTGCAGGGAATAGTTTTCCTCATCTTCCAGGGTAGACCAAATGGTCTGCTCAAGCTCATGGTATGGTTGGGCTAGTGGATATAAAACCAATTCCTTGGTTATAGTCCCATTGGATATGATCATGTTACCAGATCTACAACCTATAAATACATTAGTAGTGGCAAGCCATGGTCTACCTAGTATAAGAGGATAACCAGCCAAATTAACCTTTGGCTGCAGGACTATGAAATTAGCAGGGTATTCCCAAGAATCTAATTCAATGACCAAATCCTCAATGACTCCTTCCGGTTTGACTGTAGACCTATCAGCTAATTGCAAGACTATCTGAGTAGGCCTAAGGTTGTTCAATTGGAGTGTCTACATTGTCTCCTTAGTCATTACATTAATTGTAGCACCTAAATCTATCAGAGTATTCTTAGTCAGAGTCCCATTGATTTTGACATCCACCACTGGACTACCTGGATCTGTGTATTTAGGAACAGATATGTTCCCCAACATTGTGTCAGCTAGGTTGCCCAAAACATGAACTGTCTTTGGGTCTATTCTCTTTCTTCCTAGTTTCTTGATGTAGAGATCATGGATAGTCTTAGTGTAGATGATGGGAATATCTTTGATGGCTTGGATTAAGGGACTCTTTATGCTTATGTCTTGCAACTGGCCTATGAGGTCATTTTCAGACTGTGCTGGTTGTTTCTGAATAGCCAAGCGTTCAGGGAAAGGAGGCTTAGGATGTGGAATGGTCTGAGGTTCCTAAGTTGATTCAAGTTCCAAAGGTGGTTTATCTGAGGCCTCTTCTATTAGTTCTTCATCTTCAAGTTTTGTAATTTGGGGAGATGAAGGACCTATAAGTTGCTTCCTTGATCTGAGATAAACATTACTCACTTCCACCCTATAGGTGGGATATTGCATCACCTCGTTAGTATAGGCCTACTGAACAGGCTTGTTGTTATGGTTAGGTGCAGGTTGGGCAGGGATTTGGGTAGGTCTAGGAGGTGGATTTTGAGGTGTTGGTGGTGGCATTATGGTTGGCTATTGTGGTTGAGATGGAATCATAGGTTGTTGGAAATGTGTATTTTGCTGCCATTGTTGGCCCTTGTTCCATTGAGGCTGACATTGCTACTGCTGAGTAGGCCACTGGGGGTTATAGTTGGGTCCTTGGAAATTTTGTTGAGGCCATGAGTTTGGATGTTGTTGGTTCCAACTAGTTTGTGGAGTAGGCCATTGTGGGTTTTGCCATGCATTTAAATTGCTAGGCCATTGTTGAGTATTCCAAGCAAAGAAATTCTGGTTTATAGTAGGAAAGGGTGAATTAAAATTAAGTGGATCAGAGGGCATACCTTGTCTTTGCTGCCAAGGCCTCCTTTGAGATATGAAGAACAGTTTCCCATCCTCCCCTTGTAATTATGGCCTTTCAATCTTCTCTTGTTGGATACTGACCACCCTCTTGCATTTACAATTAGCCTTCCTCTACCTATAGCTGGGGCAGTATTCAGTAAGCATTGCATCTGCCTCTTCCTATTTCTTTTTGATGTGAAGAGTGTCCAGTTGTGTATCCATATGGCTAATGATATCCTCTTTCATGTTGGTCAGCAAGTTACTAATCTCCATTCTTGAAACCCCATTGGTTGCCTTGCCTATGATGGCTACTCTTTATCCCCTTGGTCTTCTGGTAAAGGTTCTAGAATAATTTTTGCAATCTCTACAGACATCCTCAAAGGGAAGTTGAGATATATCCCTTGTTCCAATGAGATTGAGGGAATCCATGCAGTCATCATTAACCCCCCTCAAAAAGACCAGCTTCAGTGATTCTTCAGACAATCTATTTTGAGGGTTTTTCTTCAAGGCAAACTGGAATCTTTCAACATAATCTTCTAGTGGCTCATCATCTTTCTATGACATCCTAAAGATGTCATCTCTCCTCCTATCATGTCCTCTGTAGTAGTCTTTATATTTTGCCAAGAACTTTGTCTTCATGGTATCCCAGTCTAGAATGACATCTTTCCCCAACCCCATAAACCATCTTAAAGTAGCATCTTTTAATGTGGTAGGGAATAACTTGAGCCTGTAAGGATCAGTGGTGTAGTCATAACTCCTACACAAGACATCAAACTCGAATAGGAAAGTGTCAGGATCTTCAGTCACCAAGCCGTAGAAAATAGGCAATGTGGAAGGTGGTATATTTTTCAGAGTAGCAACTAGTGCTTGGTCTAGGATAGGGAATTCAAACATTGCTTGTCCTAGAAGATCCTCCACTGCAGCATCTACCATGGTTCTAAAGGTCCCTTCTGTAGTTGTGGAAGAAGCTGATGAAGATGTAGAAGGTGTTGATGAAGATGTAAGAGCAAACTCTTCTTCAGCACTTTCTACTGTATAATTGATAAAGTCAGTTGTTTCTTCACTATCCTAAAAATTTGAAGGGAGGAATCTGCCTTGGTTATCTCTCTACCTCTGCATACAGTGAATTTGGCTTTATATTCTAGCGGTCCTACACAATGTTAGTATACTTTCTAGTGTTTCCTGAAAAATAAATTTATTAATCCTAATGCTGGAATCAAAATTTAAACTATGAAAGCATATAAAATGAAATGAGCCTATGAAGGTAGCACCATCCCCGGCAACAGTGCCAAAAATGTAGAGGAAAACTAATGCATTGTAGACTTAGCATAATTCATGGGTAAACATATCTAAACAGTCCACTCTATCATTGCATTCCTACATTAAATTATCAACCAAGGAGCATAAGCTTATGATGGCACTTACACTGTATGTGCCTCCAAGACTCATATCTATCCTAAACTATCTTATCCAAACCTACTTAGAGTATTCTACTTGGTTGTAATTCTCAAAAATACAAAAACAGTAAAAATAACTACATAACCTAGTGGCTACAGGTACCTGCAGCATAAGCTATAGATAACTGTATTCAACAGGGAATTACAGAATTAACTCATAATGTTCAAAATGATAAAATAACTTAACACTAACCTCCGAAGGACTTACAGTAGACAAGGCATGCACTCATTCATGAATCACAACTACTAGAAATAGTAATCAGAATATTTTACTTAACTCACAATGCAATTTATGAAATATCAGAGAAACAACTTTAACTATAAATGCATAAATAAATAAGGAAATAGATGAAGTTAAGATCAGTACCTTGAGTGGCTAGCTCAAGGGACTATCTCACTTAACTGGAAATCAACTCTACTTCAGATTCTCACACATTCTTATAACACATAGTTGTATTCAATTCATACCATAAATAGAATCTTCTCATATTATATTCAATAAAACATGTCTGGATCTTCCAACATAGAAAAACAGAGTAATAGCTGAGCAATTATAAAAATAAAGTAACTTGGAAAGAACTAACTTAACATCAAACTCATCTCTCCTAACTTATACAGAAATGGGAGAGTTTGATGCAACTACTAACTACCTTCAACCATCAATCCATTCCTAGATACTAGGAAACAGAGTAAGATTTATTTATTAACTCTAACTAAACAAAGGAAGCAGTCCTATTCAAACAAAAATTCCTATACAACAGCTCAAATGTGAAACACATAAGCTGCGATTGGAATCCTAGAACAAGTCTTCTTCTTCTATATTTATTCTTCCATAATGATCACATTCAACTTCAGTTGGTGCTTGACTGTGACTTCCTTTAATGCCCTGTTTTGCAATGTGTTGCGAATTCTCCTTTCCTCGATGCCACATACTTGTTGCTGCACAGGGTCAATCCATAAAACATATGCATGCAAATAGCCTTCATAATTAAACTATAAAATCTCATCTATATGCATACATACTCATGTCTAACTCATTCAATTGGCAAATATTACCACCATGTTTCATATTGACAGAATAGGTTTAAGGTTTGTAGAATATATAAAAGACAACATATTATGATGGTAATGTCTTGGAAAAGTATCTAGAATATCATACGTATTTTAATCAATAAAATTTGGATAAATGCAAGATAAAACAATATAATGTAAATTACCTTTTACTCAAACTTCATCAAATACCTCGAATGATACGTGCAAGATTGATCGATGTAGATGATCAAATGTTGATTGCTCACAGATGTAGCATAACAGTGAGAAGATAATTGGACATAGGGGATATTTATAGATTTTCAAGGATGAGGAGAAGAAGATATGATAAGATAAGGTAGGATTTGATTTTTCAGATAAGGTAGGGAAAAAGATAAAAAGATTTGTTTTTCTGTTTTAAATCCTCATAAATCTTCGAAAAGAATGGGATAAAAGAAAGCAGAATCTTTTTAGGATTTTATTAATTAAATAAATATTTAATTTATTTAATTAATTTTTGTGGAAAGATTATTAAATAAATATTTAATTATAGGAAAAGGATAAATGATTAATTAAATAATTAAAAATAATTATTTAATTAGAGCAGATAAATGGTCATAAACAATTAAATAAATAATTAAAAATTTATTTAATTATTGAAGACGGGATTAGGGAATAATTTAAATAAATATTTTATTTATTTAAATTAGAGGAAAGGGATAAATTGGTAAAGTGGACACAAGGGGTGAAATTGAATTGTCCTGTTGCCTTTGCGACATGAGGACATTTTTCAGTGTCTACATTTTGCCCCTCTTTGAGATGATGTTCGAGATGATGAAATTTGTGTCGAGTAACATCATTTCAAAGAAGCTAAGGTATGGATAGAAGAAAAAGATGGTAGTGGAAAGATAGGATGAGGATGCCCCCTCGAGAGGATAGGCGGGTTGGACAAACACAGGTAGGCTCTCAACATGAAAGTGGTTGGTCAAGGAAGAAAGATAAGGAAATGGATAGAAGAAAGAAATGATGCGTTATGCTACAATGAAAGTGAGAAATCATGATGTTTGATATAGCACTAGACATTATGTACCAGGGTATGAGGACCAAGGTGACGATGTGTCTCATGCCCCAGTGTAATACAACCTTGTCTAGACATATGAGGAAGAAAACTTAGAGCATTAAAGTCCTAACGCACAAAAGGTATGATGTGACCTTAGATGCAAAGGATAATGCAAAAAGCCATTCCAACATACACAAGATATGAATATTAGCTGGAATGATACAGATGTGATACAAATGCAAGATAAAAAGATAACACACACAAGCAAGCATGCACAAATGATACAAAAACAAACAAGGTATTGCCCCTATCAAGCTGTAAACCGATGATTGATTGTTGATTGATTGATGATGATGATGATGATAGAGTTGTCATGGCAAGGAACGATATATCCCTAGATCAACACAAGGATGATTGATAATTGATTGATTGATTAATGATTTGGTTTATGACAAGATTAGGATCAAGACCGTTGATGTGATTGGATAATTTGACAAGCTTGATTGACTTGATTGGTATGGATTGAGGATGACTTGTATTTGGATCATTGCTTAGATTGAGATTGACTTGAAGAAGTGATGGATTGATGAGGATAGATTGTGGAAGAAAGAGAAGATGGTAGGGGGATGGAAGAATGAATCACTGGTACTTGCGTACTGGATACTTCCTTCATATTCCAAACTGCCTACATACTCGTATCCACGAGATCAAAGAACCACACAATGATGATGAGACATGATGAATATGTAGTTCTGGGTGTTTATTGATGATGTGGGAGATGGATGAATAGAAGAAGGTGAGATGGATGGTGAGGATAAGGATAAGATGAATGATGAGGATAATGAGGGGGGAGATTGTATTGTGCCTAAATTTGGGTGCCTTCTTTGTACTCCAGACTGCCTACTTACCCATATCCACGGGATCAAGGCACTTAACGATAGAGATGAGATGTAGTTCTAACTTGTGAGGATGTTGATGATGATGATGAAGGTTTGGATTGATGGGATTGATGTTATTGATGGGATTTGAGTGATGTGATTTTGATTGATAGATTGACATGATTTGATTGGATTTGCTTGAGTGATGGGTTTGAGTGGATTTTTTATGGATATTTTATTTTTTTGTATCTTGGGGAATATTTTAATTTTTTTGTAGTTTTTTCAAGACATTTTATGATATTTTTTGTTTTTTTTTGTTTTTTGGTTTGTTTTTTCAGGACATTTTTTGATGTTTTTAGATTTTTCAAGACATTTTATGATTTTTTTGGATTTTTTAGTATGTTTTATGATTTTTTTGGATTTTTTCAACACATTTTATGATGTTTTTAGATTTTTTTATAATATTTTGGGATGGCATTGGATTTATAATTTGGGTAGCCTTTGTGCTAAATACCAATGACAAGGGGAACCAAGTCTAGGTGCAAGGGAATGAATGGGATTGGACAAAAGGATGGATGATAGTGGATGGATGAAAAGATCATGATAAATGGATAGGATAAAAGGATAGGCTATGGAATGGAATGGATATATGTGTAAGAGAGCAAGGATGTGATCTCCAAGGACTATGTTTTATAGGAATAACATGCCCCAATCTAGGTAGTAGACTTAGGATTTTTTCAGGACAATGCTTAAGGCAAGACTTGGATGATAGGGTTCATTTGGAAAGGATGAGGTATGTCAAGGGATATCCAAAACACTTGTCAACAGTTGCCCCCAATCTTTATCAAGATCAAAAGAGGAAGGGAAGATGAATGGATGCAATGTGATAGGTATGTATATGAAAAAGGTATGAAAATGGTATGATAGTTTGGAAAAGGATGAGACAATGTGCCCCCAAGTGTAGGTGACATAGAAGATCAACTTACACATGACACCTGTTTGCCAGGTTTTCATCATGGTACTTATCCATGGTGCTTGTTTTCCAGGTTTTCACCATTGGACGAAGAGATTTCTCTTTACTTTTTTCAATTTTTTTTTTTTTTTTACTTTTTTGATATTTTGGATGGGATAGGTCGATATGGGTAGAAGGACTCAAGTGTCTAGTTCCATGAAAGATGATAATCCCACTAGAGATGGATGTCATTGCATGGACCATGTCAAGTGTGCTCATAAATGTTGGTAGGGGATTGCATGAAAGATGGATGGAGTAGGTAGAGAGTGGATTATGGCAGGTGAGATAATGGATTATGATGTGGGATGATAGATGGAAGGATTATGCAAAGCATGGACCATAGAGAAGTGATGAGGAAGATATGTAGGATAATGGATGAAAGGTGGGGAGATGGAGGTATGTGGGAATGTGGTGGGATGGAAGGGAACCATGACCAACAGTTGCACACACCATGATAAACATTGAAGCTTTTGATGGGATGGTGGCATAGTAAGCAATGGTGTTGTTCGCTTAGGAGATGGGTGACAAAGTGCTTTAGGTACCCACATAGACTTAGTATTTTTATGATTTTTACTTTTCATGTGGGATAGAGGAATTTGAGACTTTTGGATGGAATGAGGATTTTGGATGGAAGAGGATGATTGGGATTCTTGAGAGGTGGATGCCTTATTAGACTTGATTGATTCTTTTTGCTTAGGGATCCAAACCAATTTAGTTCTGACCTTTCCTTTTTGAGGTATGGGCTTGGATTTCTGCTTGGATGGATTTTGCTTTGAATTTTTGCATTTGTACCCTAAGGTATTAGGATTTGTAGGATTTTTTGCTTTATGTGTAGAGGCATCCAAATTTTTGCTTTTGAATCCCATGGGTATGGTGGAATGAGTGGGGTAGGTGGAAGCTCCTTGTTTAGACAATGTGTGCATTTGTTGGCCATGATTAGGATTCTTAGAGGAGTTACAAATGGATGGATAAGGTGTTGGAAGTAGAGGATGTAGATTCGATGGAGGGATATTAGGAGTTGGAAGAAGCAGAGGCAAATTGGATGGTGGGAGTTGTACGGTCATATGCTTTTGGCATTTGTAAGAGGATGGAGGTGGAATGGCAACATAGGTTTTGGGAGTATGATGGGATTTGTGGTGGAAAGAGGTGGATTTTGGATGAATTGAAGAAGTACCAACATCGTTAGATTGTTGACCTTGAGGTGTGTATCCAAGGCTATATGAGTGCCGAGGGACTTTGACATGGATTGGCTCCAAAGTACCTTGTTCATGAAGGCCTAAGACTTTACCTTGGTAGTTCATGTTTTGGAGTATGTGATGGATAGTGGGACTAAGTGTAGGTTCCTTATTAGATGGAGAAGGTGAGATAGACTATAATGGTTGTTGGTGTTCTAAGGAGGAACACTCATGGATAAAGGTAGATATACCAATAGGATATGATGGTGGATTTGAAATGGGGTCAATGGTGGGTGATGGAGGATCATTAACGTATTGCTTATATTCATTATGATCTAGGGTATTTTTTTTTATCTTCAATGGGTGCTTGGGAGGCACATATCTCATCATGACAAGTGGATTTTTGCACATTAGAGCTAGATGGAGGATGGAGGGATGGAGTGATAAGCTCTTGATCATGAATTGTGTAAAGTTTGGCTAGGAGGCTCATCATATTTTTCATGAGCTTAGCTAAGATGGTCACCATGGTTTTCATGATCATATATAGAATCTTGATCATAAATGTGAGCATAAAAAAGATTAATTTGGCTATGAATGGGATACATTTGCTCATGAATAGGGTTATGATCATAAATAATATCTTGATCAAAGAACATACATAGGTCTTGGATGAATTGAACTTAGATAGACAAGGGCTTGATGTTTCCACATGTGTTGGGTTATGCTCTTGACATACCTCTTGATTTTCTTGAGAGAAAAGGGATGACTCTTGGATGGGCTCTTGGTCAACAATGTTAGGACATCATGGCTCTTTATGTGGACTTATGAAAGGAGATTCTTCAATAAGCTTGATAGGCTCATGGATAGGCTTGACATGTTCTTGAGGATCATTAACATGAGGGCATGATGGTTCTTGACTTAGACTTGGAGTTGAAGATTCCTCAATAAGCTTGATGGCTTGTAGATCACATGATGGATTTGGATGACTAGACAAGGTGTTGGGAGGTTCATTGATAGGGTCATGAGTGGATGTTGGATCACATGGTGGGGTTAAGATAGGACAAGTAGGCTCATGAAGTGGTACTTGAGTGGATGATGATGGAGAATTCTCATAAGATGCTTGCTCTAGATTGGTGTTTCCCTTGTCAAAGGTCATTAGGTCTTGCATAGGTGGATTTAGGTCTATCAAGGATGCTTCTTGTGAGGACACTTGGTTTGCTTGTAGATAGGTTTGATGATGAGGTAGCATGATAGGATTTGTAGGTGAAAGGTTTTGTGAGGTGGATTGTTGTGGACATTGGTTGATGTTGGAAGTTTGTTAAGAAAGTAATTGTGATATGAAGGTAATGGAGTTAGGATCATTGGATGGTATGCTTATGGAAGCACTTGTGTTTGTGGTGTTGTTAGGAATAGTGAGAGTGATTTGTGGTATGGATGTGGTGGCATTAGTGTTTGTGGGATTAGTGGAAGATGGAGTGGCCCCAAGTCGAACAAGGTATTCCATAAATCTAGTAGGATCTGATTCAAGGACTCTATGCACTATATCCATATGATCGGTATCTTGCATGAAATCGATAACCTCTTGGTCAAGTGTGGGTGTTGCATTGGGTGATGGTGAAGTTTGAAGTGAGTTTTATGTGGCATGGATTTGATATGTGGGTGGATTAGGTTGATAGAATAATAAGAGAGATTCCACATAAGGAATGGGTGGAGGATTATGTGCTTGTTGGGCTTGTGATTGAATGTAGGATCATTGATATTGGCCTAGGACTTGATGTTGTGGGAATTGTTGATGTTGTGGTGACACAGGGTCTTCTTTCTTTCTATATAACCACCTAAGTTGATCAAGGGTTCTTTTGTTGCCATAAGGATCATTCTCATAGGTTTTGTTTAGAAATGCCATGTGTCCATGTTTACAAGTGGTGGAGTAGGATATGAGGGTGTGGAGTGATTTGGATGAAGATTTGATGATTGGATGATGTGTAATGCTTAGGATGATGTTGATGTGAGGGATTAAGATATGATTTGGATATGAAAGGATGAAGTTGATTGAGAAGTGATTAGGATGAAATTGTCTCGCGACAAGGAGTTTGTTTTTGACAGCTTTGTGGCAATTTTATGGCAAGAAAACAAGATAGCAAACACTCATGTACAAGCCATTCACAAATAATTACCACCTAGGCTAGCTGAGATGATACCTATTGGGTTCCCACTTGGTTTTACCCAGCCACATCTACTTATGGTGTATATCTCCAGGAACTTGGGGCACAGGCTCCCCCTTACAGTGCACTCACTTCTCAAGCACACCAAGTTCCAGGTCCTCAAGATGTGCAGATCTTGAGGTACCTTGCTATCTCTGCCATAAGCTGTAAAATGTGGGACGGCTATCAGAGTTTCCTCCTATACCAACAAATAGGGGTTTTTGGCTTCTACACAGAGGTTTCTAGTAAGGGCTTCCATTCGGGTGGCTATACATGCGGTGACTCACTTCGTTAATGGAGGCTTTCTAGCGTGCAGAGGTTATGCTCCACAGGGTTTTGGGGGAAACATTCATCAATATAGCACAACAACACCTGTCGTTTGTGAATTTCAGCACAAACGCGTTATTTATATAGCAGCTTGGAAGGGCTTGGCTTTAGCCTATTTCCACTTGGGTCGTACCCCTTCTCACAATGGGAAGGCAGGCCCTCTAGAGTTAGCAATAGTTTCTCTTGCATCCCAAATCTATTAGATAGACAGGGGGAGAGGATACCTCTATTGCTAAATCAGGTTACACACAATCAAAGCAAGCAAGCTAAGAAATGAAGAGCAGACACATTGCAAATAGATTGTTCATTTTAAAACACCAAAACTAAATGTGCCTACTTTAGTAAGAAAATTGTTTATGTCTTGGACCGATCGAGGCTATGAAAGATATGTCAGTAGTTTGTTTTCTTCGTTCTTTGACAAGCGATTAGGACAAGCTGCACAGATAAATTGTTAGATGCCAAAGAGGATTAGGTCAAAATATATGATCTAATAAAAACCTGCAAGTGGTGATCTGATATAGCTAAATAAGTTGCAAAATTAGAAATTTCATGAAATTCTATGCAATTTAAAAAAAAATCGCTGAAAAAGGATAAGTTTTGCAAAAGATATGCTCAGTTGAAGTTTTAAAAGTAGCTGATGTTTGACTGAGAAATTACATGATAAAGTGGTAAAATTACCTGACACCATTGACGCCACTGCAAATTTCATTCTCTTAGCTTTCCAACGAGTGTAAAAACTTAAAAATCTGACATGATTTACAAAAGTTATGGTAGTTTTAAAAAGAAAACTATTTTAAGCTTTAAAGAAAAAAACACTATTCACAACCTGAAAACACTCTTCACGGCCTGAAAACACTCTTCACGGCCTGAGAACACTGTTCATTGCCTAAGAACACTGTTCACTACCTGAAGTATTGTTCACTACTGGAAACATTGTTCACTATCAGAAACAATGTTCATCTCTGGAAACACTATTCCTCGCCAGAAACACTATTCCTCACCGGAAACACTATTCATCGCCAGAAACACTGTTCATCATTGGAAAGCATTGTTCACTGCTAGAAAGCAGTATTCATCACCCTACAAACATTGGCTCAAATTTCACCTGCACCAAAAAGGGTCAAATTATATGTTTTTCTTCACCTCTTGGCCCTTCTAGATGCAACTGTGATGTCTATTTTAGCCTAGGAGGTCACCTGTAACAATCATTTGCAAAACTTGACAACAGGGTTAGATGAAACACAAATTTTTACAACCAAAAACTTGCAAAAACAATAGATTGATCAGGAAAAGTAGGTCCCATCGGGCGTGCCAGAATGTAAATGAGAAAATTTAGATAAATGCAAGATAAAACAATACAATGTAAATTACCTTTTACCCAAACTTCATCGAATACCTCGAATGATACGTGCAAGATTGATCAATGTAGATGATCGAATGTTGATTGCCCATAGATGCAGCATAATAGTGAGAAGATAATTAGACAGAATGGAGCTACATGAAATTCAATTGCCCTCTAAAATAACTTGAAAGAGGGGATATTTATAGATTTTCAGGATGAGGAGAAAAAGATATGATAAGATAAGGTAGGATTTGATTTTTCAAATAAGGTAGGGAAAAAGATAAAAAGATTTGTTTTTCTGTTTTAAATCCTCATAAATCTTCAAAAAAAATGGGATAAAAGAAAGCGGAATCTTTTTAGGATTTTATTAATTAAATAAATATTTAATTTATTTAATTAATTTGTGTGGAAAGATAATTAAATAAATATTTAATTATAGGAAAAGGATAAATGACTAATTAAATAATTAAAAATAATTATTTAATTAGAACGGATAAATGGTCATAAATAATTAAATAAATAATTAAAAATTTATTTATTTATTGAAGACAAGACTAGGGAATAATTCAAATAAATATTTTATTTATTTAAATTAGAGGAAAGGGATAAATTGGTAAAGTGGACACAAGGGGCGAAATTGAATTGTCCTATTGCCTTTGCGACATGAGGACATTTTTCAGTGTCTACAGGTATAAAGTCTGAAAGCATATAAAAATAACATAAAAGAAGCCAATATTTGAACCCATCACCTGGACCTTACCAAAAGTAGTACTTTTTCACCAGAAAGTGTGCCAGAAGCGCCATACATTTAGCCATTAGAACCATCCTAGCTACTAGATCACTTTTGGTGATTACCTAGGACCTACCCCATTAAACCCTAATTAATGACCTTAATAAATGCACCGTGAGGTTTGATAAGGGGTAGATATCACTCCTGATGCTCCTTCTAGTCAGTCGTGTGTCCAACCCTCTCTATGCAGTGATTTGCTTGTGGAATCCTAGCCATCTCTGCAACAGTGTCTGCTCTAAGCTCCTGAACTCTTAAGCACTAAAGGACAAATAATCTAAGCTCTGAGGACGCAAATGAATTGAAAGTGACCCCTTGGGCCCTACTTATAGCCTTCTAACCCTAATTTCTTCCCTCCCATTCCCTGGTATTCTTCGTGTCAGCCCTTATTCTCCGTCGTGTCAGCCTCCACTTCCTCTTTTGATCTTCCCCATCCTATTTCTTCTTTGTTGTCATCTTTTTCTTCTTATTGCGAGCCTACCCAATCCACCTTCAGTTTTCCTAGTTTTTGTCTTGAGGAGGTGTCCTACCTCTATCACCCGTTACACTGGGGCACAGTAGTCGACACATTATTCCAATCATTAGTAATTCTTTGAAACAACTCCATGAAACACATTGTCTCAAAGAGGGGTAAAATGTAAAAAACCCAAAAGTGACCATTGCATTATCACCTTGCATATGCATCATTCTTCTAACTCCAATTCTTCTAATTCAAATTAAGCTAACATTAATTAAATGATTCTTAATTATTTAATTAATTTCATCATTCCACTACCTTATTTTTCTTTTTTCCCATTAATTAAATAAACCAATTATTTAATTAATTCACCATTCTAATTCTTTTATCCCACAAACAATTAAATATTTTTAATTATTTAATTGGCTAATTATTCTTCCAAAATTAAATAAATTTATTTAAGTTGACTTTTCTTATCTCCTAAATAAATAAAATCATTATTTTATTTATTTTCTTCCATCATGCACAATAAATTAAATAAATTTATTTATTTAACTTCTAATTATCTTCTCATCTTCCAAAATTATCTTTTCTTCTAAATATCTTCAATGCACATAAATTAAATAATTTATTAATTAATTTTACCTTTTGCATGTCAAAAAGTAAATCAAAATTTGAGTTCAATTGGCTTTAAATCCTTATTTTTCTCAATCAATTCATTAAATAGGAAAAGCATTCTACTTTTATGAAAATCAATCCTATCTTTAGCCAAGAAAGCAATTAACTCTTTAAATCATCTTTTTGCATGTACACTTGTCATGTACACATTCAATCATTATTCCTCAATTTGTCTCCTCCATCAATTTCATCTAATTTCCTCCACCATTGATCAATCTCCTTTGAAAGCTATAAATACGCCCATTCATCTCTTCACAAACCCTTCACACACTTTGAGAAATTGGCATCCATATCTCCTAGCACTTTTGAGCATCCGTTGAAGCAATCACACATCCATTGAGCTATCATCCATCCATCTTGCTACTAAGGTTATGCTTTTGTATTTGAGCAATCCACATTCACAAATACACCAAGGAATTCCAAGCAATGGGTGACATTTAGTGTTTCATGCTTTTATTTTATCTTTGTTATGCTATTGTTGATTTCTTGAAGGTTATGATGGAGTTTGGTATCAAATCTTTGTGGTATTGATATCTTTATGAATTCCACATCTCCCCATACACACATCTATTAGCGAATAGGGATGCAAATAAAGTCTCTACGACCATATGACATGACTATCTTAACAATGGAGCCTAACTGAGATTCATGATCTACATAAGAGAACTATGTAAATCAAGTCTATATCTTGATGTCACAAATATACTAAGTAAAACAAATGATAAACTAGTCATGTACCAAACACATTACAGCTAAAAAATTGGCCTATTTTATTTTAGCCCGATTGGGCTATATAAATAATATCTTGCAAATTTCAAATTTGAAAATTAGGATAAGCTAGACCCTAATGAAATCTCATATACATAGAAGTGTATAGAGGCATTAACTTATAAAATCATAGACCAAAAACTATTTACATGTCAAAATGTTAGGCAATCTTGCACTTGTAAGGTTCTTCATAGGAATTCAATTATAAGTCATAGAATTGAAAAATCAAGTAAGATAAATTATATAATTCTCAATTTTGTGGGTGCAATGAGACTTTAGAGAGAAATATATAGACTTGTTGAAGAAGTATTAGGAGAAAGAGAAGTCTAAGCTTGGACCAATCAAACCTTGGCATGCATCATTGCTAACTCCATTCAATTTTAACACTTGTATATCATTGGTAGAGAAAGAATCTAGTCAAAGAGAAGTATGAGTAGCCATGTGTAAGCTCTCTAGAGTTGTATAAGAAGATTAACTCCTTGAAATTGAATTGAGTTATTCATAAGGCATAATCATTTCATGTTCATGGAAACTTTAGTGAATATTTTAAGAACTCAAAATTTCTTTGAGAGGCCCCGAAATTTTATCAAGATTAAACAACATTTAATCAAATTAAATTTCTTTGTAGGTTTGATAAATTTTGGCACAAAGTTAATCTCATGTTGGTGAAGGTTAACCACGAATTAACCATCATAGCTTTTCGTAAGTAATTAAGAGATAATTTTTTGGAATTTTTTTTGGTTTCCCATTGGGGTGTTACATAATTGTAATGGTGATCCTGACCCATCTAAATGTAAAATCAAAATCAAACATTTTAGCCTACTAGCCCCTTTTATAGTTTGGTCACAAGTTGACTATGCACAAATATTCATAATTTGGTGTTAAGTTCATGTATAGAAAGACATCAATTTGCATTCATTTTAGGACAATAGGAAATACCTCTTAGCACACATAGAGACACAAGATATATCATTCAAATTTGCATTTACTCTTTGAACTAAAGCAAATAATCTATCACATCTAATGACATACTCTTCCAAGAACATGTGATTTATCTAGTGATCATTTTAGAATTTATGAGCATGTTTAAACTGTTTTGTCTATCAGGGTATTTTCAAGTACCACTAGATTGATAACAAAAATTTGAAATTGTGAAAGAGTATATTAGTGTATCATAGTGTATTTCCTACAAAAATACAATGCAAAATGATATATAAGATTTCAAGCGTTAACACTTAAATGGCAAACTGGCAATTACAAATCATACCTAAGATAGCGAGTTATTTTGTTGGGTGCTGAATTTATTCTGATTTTATAGTTTCTTTTAACTATTATTTGTTTTGGTTGAACATTTGTTAATTGATTATACTTATAATTGTATGTTTAGATTTTATTTTTTTAATTAAATTTGATGAAATGTTTTAAGATGTATAGATAATATGGTTATATTTTTCAATATAATATTTTTTAAAATAATAGTTCTACTTATAAGATTTGTATGGTCTTGTGTATACATTTTGAATATAATTATTATCGCTTTCAATGGATTAAAGGTCATACATGAGATGTATGTTTCCTAATACATCTTGTCATTTGTTATTGTTGTATCTTCATCACACAGGTAAATTATGTAGGATTTTAAAATAGTTTAATCAAAAGACTTAAACCTTGTCCCAACACCTTAGTAATGAAACTAATTAGTACCAGTTATTTCTAGACACAAAAAATGAAATGAAGAAATTAAATGTTCAAATCAATAGAAATTAATTTTTTCATTATATATTTAGAAGAAAATACACATATATAGCTTATTTAATGTTTATGACAACACAATAGTGTGCCTAAAGTGAGTATCCCTCCATCTTCCCCCTTTTGACTTAAGGAGGACAACCTTCCACCTTAAGAACACATCTTTTGGCCTTTAGATATATGGAGGGGTCATGTTAACTAGCTTAAGGAAGAGGCAAACCTTCTACCTTAGGGGGTCATTGATGCACCTTTAGGACATCACATGCACCCCCTTTTTTGGCTATTTAGGGTCACTAAACACATGTCTTTCAAAAACCATCACATTCTATTAATTTTAAAAAAGCATATGGTCAAGAATTTATATATGATGTAAATTGACAATTTGTGGCATTTTCTAAGTATATTCTTTTCTTTAAAACAGTAAGCAATTTATATTGCATTTAGTTAATTTTTTATAAGGTGCTTATCATATTTTTACTAAAAAAATTATGAGTAACATTTATGTCCTTCCATAGAATTATGTGTTATTGAGTCATCCACCCATGCATCTTGTTTTTCTTTTCTCTTTTGGAGAGGAGTTTTCTCCCACGTGGTTTTTCTCCTTTTCTCTGATTTGTGAGAGATTGTATTGCATTGCATTGCATTTTGCATTGTAAATGGGTACCTAACATGGTTGTGTAGCTGGGACCCATATTGCATCTTGCTCATATTGCATAATAAACTCCCTAAGTTGCACTTAAGGGGGGATGTTGGAATAAATGGGTTTTTACCATTTACCCATGCTTAAGTTTACTTAGGCATCCAACACAAATATTAAATAATGCATTTAGTTGCATTTACCATTCATGTAGCTTTTATCTACCAGCTCCCGAACACACCTATATATTGTACATTGTAAAATATTTTTGCATCTCAATACATTTTTCATCTACTGTTGAAATATTTCTCTTGCATTGTGAAGGTGACTTTTGCAGATGGTGATTCTGGGTTTGGTGGTCTCCACCAACATGATGCAATACTAGAATGGGTCAATTGAATAACCAAATAATAAATACACAAAAAATAGTGAAATGAACAATTAACAAAACACAAAAAATGTGGATATTATTTACTTGAAAAACAATTAAATATTACATAGCATATGTGATGTATCTAGAAATGCAACAAAAATCTAACAATAAATTTTAACAATAAAAACACCAAAATCTCTATCTCACTATTCAACAACTAAAAAATTACATAAGAGTGTTACTTTTAAAACGAAATCCACCACTCATTCACTAACTAGCATAATTAGGATGCACCAAAAAGGTAGTCAAACTAAAAATTGCCTAGAGCAACTGAAATTGCTAAATTTAGCAAATCATTACTTTAAAAAAATTTGCAATCAACCAACAATGACATTTTAAGTATCCTTTATCTTCTAAATATCCTAATAAATATCTTTTTTTGGTTTTCCATTAGGGTGTTACATACTTGTAATAGTGAATCTGACCCTAAATGTACAATCAAAATCAAACATTTTAGTATACTGGCCCATTTTATTGTTTGATCACAAGTCGACTATGCACAAATCTTCATAATTTGGTGTTATGTTCATGTATAGAAAGACATCAATTTTTATTAATTTTAGGACAATAATGAATACCTCTTAGCACACATAGAATCACAAGAGAAAACATTCACATTTGCATTTAATCTTTGAAATCAAGCAAGGAATCTAACACATCTAATGACACACTCTTCCAAGAACGTGTGATTTATCTAATGCTCATTTTAGAATTTATGGGCATGTTTAAACTTGTTGTCTATCAAGGTATTTTCAAGTACGACTAGATTGATAACAAAATTTTGAAAGTGTGAAAGAGTATATTAGTGTATCACAATCTATTTCCCAAGAAAATACAAGGTAAACCTTTCTAAAATACAAGTAGAAAATAAAATAAAAATCTCATGTACATAGGAGTGTATAGAAGCACTAACTTATAAAAATCATAGACTAAAAACTATTTAAGCCAAAATGTAAGGCAATCTTGCATTTGTAAGGTTCTTTAGAGGAATTCAATTATAAATCATATAATTGAAAAATCAAGTAAGATTTTATATAATTCTTAAGTCTGTGGGTGCAATGAGACTTTAGAAAGAAATATATAGACTTGTTCAAGAAGTCTAAGGACCAAGAGAAGTTTGAGCTTGGAACAATCAAACCTTGGCATGCATCATTGCTAGCCCCATTCAATCTTAATACTTGTATATCATTTCTAGAATAAGAGTCTAGTCAAAGAGAAGGTTGAGTAGTCATGTGTAAGCTCTCTAGAACTGTCTAAGAAGATTAACTCTTTGAAATTGAATTAAGTTATTCATAAGGTAGGATCTGTTGGTTCCCAAAATGACTGCAACCCAAAACTCTAAAACATTCCTAAATCACCAAGGTCGAGAATGTCATCAAGGTGATTTGGAAGGGGTTTATTCAACAAGTTGAGGGTGATTCTAGCCAACATATAAGAGTGGATAGTCTCCTCTACTCTTTGAGCTTAACTTAGACTCTGAAGGGATATTCCAAAGGGGTATACCTGACTAGGTATTGATTTAAAAACCATATGAACAACTAAAAATGTGAATAACCAAACCTAGATCACTCTTTCAACCCCAAAGTTGTCACTAAACTGAGAATAACTAGTTATTATAAGACCCCTATATAGCTGATAAAAGCAATCTTGCAACGTCAAGATGCACAAAAACTACTACTGTGTCTAAAGGATAGATGTATTGTTTTGTTTTGAAGATTAGGTGATCAAAGGCTACTCAGACCGGTGCCTATCCATCAGGATGCAAAGTCTAACATTCAACAGAGGAAAACAACTACAAAGAAATGTACAACTACCTATTTGATAAATCAAATGCATGAAAATGAGTACCAAATCACTAAGAATGCTTAGTAATCCCACACCATACCATATTCTTCCCTATGTAATATTGAAATGATCATTTGCAAAATCTTGGGAATGAATTAATAATTGTCACATTCATTAAAATCAATGCTTACATTCATACCACAAAGTGTCGCAAAAGAAAACCCTAACTACGATCAAAGTTTGCTAGAAAGAACATCTACAATGGTGGAGAAAAATAGTAGTTTGATACAAAGATTTGCAAAATATATTACATACATTTCATAATTGTTTCATGATGAACAAAGACTACAAAATAACCTTTTCTTTTCTGCCTTCTGTATCACGGAACTTGCCGAGAGAAAAGCTCAAATGACCAACCCTTGAAAAGTATTTCAATCATCCTTTTACATCACTTGCAACTCAAATCTAATGTTGGAATGGGAGGGAAAACCCTACCAACTCCACCAATTGCATTAAAACATTAAAATCAACCACCCACTTCAAATTTATGGTGATCCAGAGAGTAGCTGGCGCATTCCTTGGCATTGGCAAGACTTTAGGCCACGGGAGGAAATTTGAACTTGAAACCAAAAACCCATCAGGCCCCAGAGTCCTGATGGAACCAATTTGAAATATACTATTGAGGGAGCCCAAAAAGGTGGGGGTCGGGCCGGTGGAGAAACTTGGAACTTTAGAATTTTGAACTTGGACCACAAATTTTGTCGAGCCCCAAAGTCCTAATGGAACCTCTTCAATGTGCAAGAGTTTGAAGGACCGGGATCTGGGTTGGAGGCTTAGATTAGGTCTGCGAGAGGAACAAGAACCTTTGGACCTTCCAAAAAATGTCCAAAAAGACGATCGGGCACTGAGGCCCAAAAAGGACCAAAAATCCTGAAAGTCAAAATTTGGAGTTCGACCCAAAACATCATCAAACACTTAGCCATTTAATTCTCCAAATTTTACTTGAAAACTTGAACATTTGCTCCTTGAAATTAGACCTCAAAAGTCAGGGGGTCTGAGAATAATTTGAACTTCAGCGGGTCCATTTTGGTTGGCGGGTCCTGGGGTCGCGAAGGGACATGGGATGTGGTGGCACAGGGGAAATTGGACCCAGGGCAATAGACCAAGAAACCCAATGGGGCCTGAAATTCCACAAGGACCAAATGCCCATTTGGGTACCAAAAATGTGACATGACAGCATGCTTTAGAATCAGCCATTTTTTAATGATTTCAAGGTTCATTCTTGCATTTCAAAAGGAATAAGCTAGGATTTCTGATGATCATGGGAAAAATAATGCACTTTGGGAGTTGGATTTTGGTGCAGGAGAACCTAAGTATATATTGTAAATAAGGTCAAATCTTGAGTTTTATGTTGATAAGTTCAATTTTGGTGTAATAAGGTCAAATAAGACCATGTCATATGTAATAAATTTCATGGGGTCAGTTTATGTAGAAAAACAAGCTACAAAAGTGGCATTTTTGGGTGTTTTAGGGAAGTTGAAGAGTCAACAACTTGAAAGGTCAATGGAAACATTTGATTTCTAAAACAAAGCATGTAAATATGGCTAAGGATGTTCAAATAGGAGTTCTGGAAGTGATATTTTTTAAGACGGATCAATAAAATCTTTGTTTTCCTGTTGTTTCAATGCCTTTTTGTTGTTCCCATGACTTGTACGACCTGGTACAATATGGTCAAGGCTTGAAACTAGTTGCATGTTGTAGGGATATGAATTATCTTTCATTTAAGCCTAGTTTGGTCTTCTTATATTCATTTTTGAGCGAGTTAGAGCCAATTTTGTCAAATATGCCTGTTAAACCTCATTAGCTAGGGTTTTGAGAGAAAAAATGGAATTTTGAGCCATTCCACTGGTGGAAAATTATGAAAATTGGTGGAATGGAGGGGTTTAGTATGTTCTTTAAGATTTTGAAAGTGGGTATTGCAGGAAATGGAGTTTTAGGTGAATTTCAAGTAGCCCTAGCCTAATATCTCCTTGTATTAGGCTTGTTTGAGTAGGTTGAGATAGGGTTTTGAAAAAGGGTGATCTGGGTATTGTCCCAATTGACAAAATTGGTGAATTTAGACCCCATGAAATGTGTGGAGCACCCTGGAGTTGAGTTTTGGGTTTTAGGTTTTGAATTTCATAGACTTGCTTTGCAAAATAGGGCTAATTAGGCCTAGCTGAATTGTAGCAGTCAATTTTAGAGGCTTATGTTCCAAAGTAACCCTAGCCCAAAATTGGATATATTAAAGAAGAGACAAATGGGTATTTGAAATGGTGAATGGTTTGTGGGTTTGAGGCCTTCTCCAAAATATATGATGAAAAACCCAAGTTTTGAGGGCTACTAGGAAAAGGGGGCAGTCATGAATGAAAGACTATTGTTTGATGGTTCTAGACTTGGAAGGTGAATAAGTTGAGTTTGTTTAAGTGTTAAAATCTCCTTTAAATCATAGTGGTATTAGAGCATAGGTTCTGATTGAGAAGTGGAAGAAAGTTTGAAGTTTGAATAAGCAAAATGCCTCCTAAAAGTAATGCAATAGCCAAGGAAGTGAGAGAGCTGAAGGAAAAACATGCCAGGGAGTTAAGGCAAGTAAAGGAGTCTCAGGAAGTTGTTCTAGCCAGACTTACAGCATTGGAATCAAACCAAAGGAGAGGTGTGGTCATTGGAGACCAAAGTGACATAGAGGAAGAGGAGGAGGGTGAGAATGAGAACCCTCAGGAAGGAGTCCAAGAGGTAGAGGACCCTGATGAAGTGAGAATGATGAAGATGCTGAAGGCTATGAAGGGTGATACTCCTAAGGTAAAGATAGAGTTGCCCATGTATGGTGGGAAGTTGGATGGTGAAGAAGTGCTAGGTTGGATTGATGCACTTAACAACTATTTTGAGTATGAGGAGGTAGCAGATGATCAAAAGGTAAAATTTGCTAAAACCAAATTGAAAGGTCTTGCCTTAACTTGGTGGAATTATGTGTAGGAAGAGAGGTTGAAGAAGGGCAAGACAAAAATTCATTCATGGGACATAATGGTGGCTAAAATCAAGAGCCAATTTCTGTTGGGTGATTATGCAATACAAACATTTAGGAAGCTACAAGACCTCAAGAAAAAAGAAATGGATGTCATGGCTTATACTAAGGAGTTTCACAAGTTAAGTATAAGGATAAGGCATATTGAGGATGAGGTGGAAAAAGTAGCAAGGTACATAAATGGGCTGAGGTTCTCCATACAAGATGAGTTAAGTCTTAATCCTCCAAGGATAGTGGAAGAGTGTTTCCAAATGACAATAAGGGCAAACAAAAGATTGAATAGAAGGAAAGAAAAACAAAGTAGAGGCAGAGGAAAGAATTTCAGAGGTAGAGGCAACTTTGGAGGGAGAGGACAGTCCCAAAAAGCACAAGGAGAGTCAAGTGGGCAGCAAGAACAAAGCTCAGATTTCAGAGGCAATTTCAAAGGTAGAAGACTTAATGGAAGAGGCAGATTTGAAGGACAAGGTAGAGGTTCAAACACCCTTTCAGGAAGATGCTATCAATGTAATCAATTTGGCCATCAAGCTTGGAAATGCCCGGAACAGCAGCCCTCTAGCTCACATGGAGGTGAAAGGAGAACACAGTTAGTGCAAGAAGAAGATAGTAAGACTATCAAACCTCCATCTCAGCCTATTGTTCTAGAGATAGATGAAACTCTAATGATGAGAAGGACACTCATTAAGGTGCCAACAGTCAAAGATCCTCCACAAAGGAAATCTTTTTTTAGAACCATTTGCAAATCTCAAGGCAAGGTATGTAAGGTTATTGTTGATTCTGGTTCAACTAATAATTTAGTTTCTTTGGAGATGGTAGAAAAGTTGAACATGAAAAGAATCCCACACCCCACCCCTTACAAAGTATCCTAGTTGAATAAGGGTCAACAAGTCTTGGTCAATGAACAAACATGGGTTGAGTTTAACATTGGGGGTACAAAGACAAGATCTTGTGTGACATCATCCCAATGGATGTTTGTCACTTGTTGCTAGGAAGACCCTGGTAGTATGACAGAAAAGTTCAGTATGATGGGCAGAAAAACATTTATGTGATTGACAAGGATGGGGTATCATTCACCCTTATTCTATTGCAAGATGAAGGGGTAGATGAACAAAATGGGTCTAGTGTAGTGTTGGTTGAGGGAAAAGAGTTTTTGAAAATAATGAAAGAAGAGGGAGGTGAAGGATATGCAATTGTAATCAGACCTAAACCTGTCATGACAACAGCAGCAGCAAAATTTGAGGATGTGCTCAAAGAAGTGCAAACTTTGTTGAACAAGTATCAAGACATAGTTGTTGATGAGCTCCCTAGTTCTTTACCACCTATAAGGTATGTGAGCCACCACATAGAGTTTATACTAGGTGCAAATTTACCCAATAAGGCTGCATACAAAATGACTCCTCAACAAAATTATGAGATAAGGAAACAAATACAAGAAGTGTTAGATAAGGGTCTCATCAGAGAAATTTTAAGTCCATGTGTTGTCCCTAGTATTTTGGCACCTAAAAAAGGTGGAGATTGAAGAATGTGCACCGATTCAAGGGCAATCAACAAAATAACTATAAGGTATAAGTTTCCAATACCTAGAATGGAGGATTTGATGGACTATTTAGGAGGAGTTTGTTATTTTTCAAAGATTGACCTTAAAAGTGGCTATCATCATATTAGGATAAGAGAAGGGGATGAGTGGAAAAATGCCTTTAAAAGCAATGAGGGGTTATATGAGTGGCTTGTCGTGCCATTTGGACTTTCAAATGCCCCAAGTACCTTTATGAGACTAATGAATGAAATCTTGAAACCCTTCATAGGCAAATTTGTAGTTGTCTACTTAGATGACATCCTTGTTTTCAGCAAGACCAAAGAGGAGCACTTGCAATATTTGGGCATGGTGTTGAAGAGGCTGAATGAAGAGAAGTTGATGATCAACCTAAAGAAATGTGAGTTCATGAAGGAGGAGTTAGTTTGCCTTGGTTTTGTGATTTCCAAAGGTTCATTGAAGATGGATCCCACCAAAGTAGAAGCAATTCTCAGTTGGCCAACTCCTACATCAGCAAGTGAGGTAAAAAAATTTCATGGCTTAGCTACTTTTTATAGAAAATTTATAAAGAATTTCAGTCATATCTGCTCTCCAATTATTGACACCATCAAAGGGGATAAAAGGAAGAGGTTTCAATGGACTGATGAGGCAAAGAGAAGCTTCCAATATCTGAAAAACAGAGTGGCACAACAACCCATCCTAGCATTGTCTGATTTCAACAAGATCTTCACTATAGAGTGTGATGCAAGCGAGTATGCAATTGGGGTTGTTTTGAGCCAAGAAGGAAGACCTATGGCTTCCTTTAGTGAGAAGCTAAATGAAGCAAAAAGAAAATACTCTTCTTATTACTTGGAGCTATATGCAATGGTGCAGTCCCTAAAGAAGTGGAGACACTATCTTTTACCCAAGGAGTTCATTGTTTTCACTGACAACCATGCTTTACAATTCCTTAACAGTCAAGACAAGTTGAGCCATGGACACATGAAGTGGGTGGAGTACCTACAAAGTTATACCTTCACAATCAAACACAAAAAGGGGTAGTCAAACAAGGTAGCAGATGCCTTAAGCAGAAGGTCAATGTTGGTGCAAGAAATTCAACTCCAAAGTGTGGGAATAGATGCCTTAAAAGGTATGTATGAGAAAGATGATGATTTCAAAGAGGTATATGTTGTTTGTGATCAATATAAGGGTACTTTTCATGATGAATATTCTGATTTTCTATTACAAGATGGATTGTTGTTTAAAGGTGCTCAGTTGTGTATTCCAAAGTGCTCTATGAGAACTAATTTGATAAAAGAGAAACATTGTGGCAAATTGGGAGGTCATTTTGGTGTGGATAAAACATTGGAACGGGTAAGGAGGTTTTATTTTTGGCCAAAGATGCAAGTGGATGTCAGAAAATTTGTTGAAAATTGTGTAATTTGCCAAAGAGCCAAGGGCTCAAGCACTAATGCAGGTCTTTATCAGCCTTTGCCAATTCCTAGCAGGCCATGGGAATCCATCAGCATGGATTTTGTCTTGGGTTTGCCTAAAACTCAAAGGGGATTTGACAGTGTGTTTGTTGTTGTTGATAGATTTAGCAAAATGGCTCATTTCATACCATGCAAATCTACAAATGATGCTTCATATATTGCTGAGTTATTTTTCAAGGAAGTAGTGAGAATTCATGGATTACCATTGACAATTGTTTCTGACAGAGATAGCAAGTTTGTAGGTCACTTTTGGAGGACTCTTTGGAAGAAATTGGGGACCAATTTGACATTTAGCTCTACCTACCACCCACAAATAGATGGGCAGACTAAAGTGGTCAATAGGACACTTGGAAACCTTCTGAGATGCCAAACAAAGGAGCATGGACAACAATGGGATCTAATCCTTCCACATGATGAATATGCCTATGATGACTCTGTTAATAGAAGCATTGGGAAAAGCCCATTTGAAGTGGTTTATGGACTGAAACCTAGAGGTGTGTTTGAGCTTAGGGGTCTAAGTGGAATGGAGAAAAGGAGTGTTGAAGGAGAGGAATTTACAGTTGCAATGAAGGACATACATCAACAAGTGAAAGAAAATATTCAAAAGAGTGTGGAGAAGTATAAGCAACATGCATATTTGAAGAAGAGGGATGTTTAGTTCAAAGTGGGAGACTTGGTATTGGCTCATTTGAAGAAAGAAAGGCTACCAAAGGGGAAGTATACAAAGCTGCAAATGAAAAAGATTGCGCAATGTAGGGTGGTCCACAAATTTAGAAATAATGCCTATGAGATAGAACTCCCTCCTGGAGTGGCTATTTCTCCAATCTTTAATGTTGTTGATCTATATCCTTTCAAGGGATCTGTGATTGCAGGTACATGGACTGATCCAGATGTTGTTGATGAAGATTGGATCAAGGATTTACCACCTACTGAGCCATTGAAGCTTGAAAGCATTTTGGACACCAAGGAAGCAAAAAGAACAAGGCATAAGGTGTATAATGAATACCTAGTGAAATGGCAAGGCCTTACTAATGAAGATGCAACATGCATGACAGAAGATGATATCAAAAAGCATGGTAAAACAGTTCAAGAGTTGATCTCAAGTGGAACTTGAGATTCTTTTCTCCCCGGGTGTATGGTGCAGGAGCACCTAAGTATATATTATAAATAGGGTCAAATCTTGAGTTTTATGTTGATAAGTTCAATTTTGATGTGATAAGGTCAAATAAGACCATGTCATATGTAATAAATTTCATGGGGTCAGTTTATGTAGAAAAATAAGCTACAAAAGTGGCATTTTTGGGTGTTTTAGGGAAGTTGAAGAGTCAAAGACTTGAAAGGTCAATGGAACGTTTGATTTTTGAAACAAAGCATGTAAATATGGCTAAGGATATTCAAATAGAAGTTCTGGAAGTGATATTTTTGAAGAAGGGTCAATAAAATCTCTGTTTTCCTATTGTTTCAGTGCCTTTTGTTGTTCTCATGACTTGTACGACCTGGTACAGTATGGTCAAGGCTTGAAACTAGTTGCATGTTGTAGGGCTATGAATTATCTTTCATTTAATCCTAGTTTGGTCTTCTAATATTCATTTTTCAGCGAGTTAGAGCCAATTTTGTCAAATCTACCTGTTAAACCTCATTAGCTAGGGTTTTGAGAGAAAAAATGGAATTTTGAGCCATTCCACCAGTGGAAAATTATGAAAATCGGTAGAATGGAGGGGTTTAGTATGTTCTTTAAGATTTTGAAAGTGGGTATTGCAGGAAATGGAGTTTTGGGTGAATTTAAAGCAGCCCTAGCCTAATATCTCCTTGTATTAGGCTTGTTTGAGTAGGTTGAGATAGGGTTTTGAAAAAGGGTGATCTGGGTATTGCCCCAATTGACAAAATTGGTGAATTTAGACCCCATGCAATGTGTGGAGCACCCTGGAATTGAGTTTTGGGTTTTGGGTTTTGAATTTCATAGACTTGCTTTGCAAAATAGGGCTAATTAGGCCTAGCTGAATTATAGCAGTCAATTTTAGAGGCTTATGTTCCAAAGTAACCCTAGCCCAAAATTGGATATGTTAAAGAAGAGCTAAATGGGTATCTGAAATGGTGAATGGTTTGTGGGTTTGAAGCCTTCTCCAAAAGATGTGATGAAAAAACCAAGTTTTGAGGGCTACTAGGGAAAGGGGACAGTCATGAATGAAAGACTATTGTTTGATGGTTCCAGACTTCGAAGGTGAATAAGTTGATTTTATTTAAGTGTTACAAGCTCCTCTACATCATATTTTTTGGGGGTCAACACTGGCTCTGGTTGGGGATGTGTGCCAAGCAGTGACATGCTGAGAATTCAGATATCTAGAGCAGACCAAAAAACACCAAAAAGATGACACAGGAACTGAAACAAAACACCATCAAGACCAACAGTGGTCAATTTTGTAGGAGGTCAAAATACTAAAGATGAAAGTTGACTTCATCACTCAAAGTTTGAAGGAAATCATTACCTATGAGAAGTAATGTTTCAAATGATATCCATGAACAGGGAGCTCCAATAGTTTCCCTTCCATGTTTCTAATATAGAAGTGTCCTAGCTAGCCCTTTCATCAATTTGATACAGGTGTTGCACGCACAAGTATGCTGAGAGGGGGGGTGAATCGGTATCTAAATAAACTTTAACTTCACCGGAGTAGATTAAAACTTAAGCATTATAACATTGACATAAGTATGAAAGATTAACACATTGCACATAAACACATAACACCAAATATATGTGGAAAACCCTAGAAGGGAAAAACCAAGGTGAGGATTAACTCACAATATATGAAGCTCAAGAATAATAACTTTGTTTTAGGGTTACACTCAAGGAAGCTACTACTCCCTGATTACTTTGATTTAGGGTCACTCCAAAGGAAGCTTCTACTCCCTGAAGACTTTATTTTAGGGTCACTCCCAAGGAATCTTCTACTCCCTGAATTGAGAACACACTTACAAAATACTATAGTATGACAATCTTTCTACTGTCTAAAAACAGACATTGAAACTCACACTTTTGATGATTGCAATTCTGCCTCTTCAACCTTTCTTCTAATGATCTAATTAGTTAGGCACACTCTATACTTGATCACTGTCATAGATATGTCTTTGAGATGAATTTGGATAGCATCAACAACTTCTGCTCTTTCTCCTTCAGTCGCACATCAAAATGCATTCATTTTGCTCCTTATCTTGCTTGTGAACCTTATCGATCAACTTGCAATCACACCTCACCTCATTCAACTTGATTTACAATTTTTACAAGATATTACATTGATTACATTGCTTGTCGGCCAGATATAACATGAAAAATGCATTTATAAGTCAGCCAGACACCACACAACATGAAACATGTAGAAGATAGGTCCTAAGTAAAACCATACGTTACACTAGCACAAGACCCATGCCTTGCGGACTTCAACACTTGCTTAACCAAGTCCAAAACATCCTTTACAGGTTCAAACACCAAGGAATTACATCCGTACACTCCACTCATTTGAAAATATGATAGATTTAAACAAAAACACATGAACCTTGAAGTATAACGGCCACATCAACTTGAAAACCTTGTGTGGTACTGGAAACAAGAAAGATCTTCATGAAACTTTTCCAGATGGGTCTACAGGACTCATACAACATCTTCAAACACTCATTTTCCTACGTACATCAAAGAATTTGTGCCACACATCTTTAATCATAAACTTTGAGAACAATCTATTATCTGAAACACACTACAACATGTTGTCATTTAAAAATTGAGCTGCGGACCACCAAGAACCTTGAAATTGAAAGGAAGCATGTAATACACATCCATAAACATGTCCTTAAAACCACAAGGGCAATCATTCATTTTTAGAGGAATGTGGAGCATTCCAATATGACTTCTACACTATCTTACTATGCCAGAACACATGTTCGTACTCTATCATACATAACTTTTACAACGGAAGGACAAATGATCTAAAAACTTAGAAATATCACCTTCACTGCACCCTGAACACAGTTTCAAAACTGCATGACTATATCTGCAAATGTGGAGGAATGTGGAGCATTCCATTGACCTACAAAGAACACCTTCACAAAGATAACATTGTCTTCAAATAGTCAAAAGCAAAACATACTTTCTGTAATCCAATCATCATGAACCTCGGAACATTCATACTTAAGGCCATTAGTAGCACCGCAAAACATTTGATCATCTTTATGCTTCTAATTCCCATCTTAATATGAACTATATCTTCTCTCTTCTCTTGTTGGATGGGACATGACATCCAACCATGAATTGTATCTTCTTCTCTGCACATGACATCCAACCATGAACACCACCACATCACCATGATAGTGTTAAAAACCTAGTGACAGTGTTGACCAACCTAATGATAGTGTTGACATTAGTGACAATCCCAGGAACCATATTTGTGACAATCTACTCATTTGGCATTGATGGCAACACATCTATGCTTCTCTCCCCCTTTGACATCAAGGATAAAGGGCAACCACTACCTGCTCATCAGTGACCACATATCTGCACATTCTTTCTTAGAGCATGACTTCTTCTTGCAGCAAACAACCTCCCCCTAACATCAGCAACCACTACCTGCTCCCCCTGAGAGGCGGTCACCATCAGTCTAGGAAAAAGATATGACATGAACTCCCCCTGGACAAATGCACCATTTTTCATCTAGAAAGAAGGAGGGGCCATTACCCCTGACCTCTGTCAGAGATCCTCAAAAATGTCCTTTGCAAGAGCCTTTGTGAAAATATCTACAATCTGATCCTTTGTTGGACATATTCCAACTTCACTTCCTTATCTGCCACCTTTTCTCTCAAAATGCAATACATGATTGCTATATGCTTGGTTCTATAATTCATCACTAGATTTTTTGAAATATTAATAGCACTTGTATTGTCACACAAAATTAGAATAGGCTCATCATACAATACCTTGATATCCTTTAGGGTTTGCTTCATCCACAACACTTGTGTACAGTAGGATGTTGCTGCAATGTACTCTGCCTCTGTAGTAGATAAGGACATTGAATCTTACTTCTTTCTCTGCCATGAAAACATGTCTTCTTCCTAAGAAGAAAACACCTCCACTTGTACTTCTTCTATCATCAACACAACTAGCCTAGTCAGCATTAGTGTAAGCACTCAGATCAAAGTTATTACCTCTTGGATACCATAGTCCATAGTCTGGAGTTCCTTTCAAGTATTCAAATATCCTTTTCATTGCCATCTCATGTGTTTGCTTGTGATTAGCTTGATATCAGGCAACCACACATGTTGCATGCATAATATTAGGTCTGGAAGGAATTAGGTACAACAATCCTCCAATCATAGATCTATAGATAGTCTGATCCACAACTAGAGACTCATCATCTTTACTTAAGTGACATCCAGTGACCATGGGAGCACTCACTGGCTTTGAATCCTCCATACCAAACTTCTTCAACAATTCTTTGACATAGTTAGCTTGAGAAATAAAGATAGCACCATCTAGCTGAGAAATTTGAAGTCCAAGGAAGAAAGACATCTCACCAATCATAGACATCTCAAATTCTTTTTGCATCTCCTCTGCAAACCTCTTACACATACCATCATCTCCACCAAAGATGATGTCATCAACATATAGTGCAACTATTAAGATCGTGACTCCTTCCTTGATATAAAGATTTATATTTGTAGTACCTGTCTTGAAGCCCTACTGAAGTAAGTACTTATCTAACCTGGCATACCAAGCCCTAGGTGCTTGCTTGAGACCATACAAAGCCTTTTTGAGTCTATAGACCATGTCCGACTCTTCTGATATCTGGAAACCATATGGTTGTTCAATATAAATCTCTTCCTCTAGATCACCATTTAGAAATGTTGACTTAACATCCATTTAATATACCTTGAAGTTCTTATGAGAAACAAGAGCAAGAAACATTCTGATTGCCTCCATCCTTGCTACCGAAGAAAAAGTCTCCTTAAAATCAATACCTTCAATTTGTTTGTATCCTTTGCATACCATTCTTGCCTTGTTCCTTTCAACTTCACCTTCTTCATCCAATTGGTTCTAGAACACCCATTTTATTCCTATAACATTCTTATTTGCTGGTCTGGGAACCAATTCCCATGTCTAATTCTTCTCAATCTGATCCAATTCTTCTTCCATGGATTTTATCCATCCATCATCTTTTCTAGACTCAGTAAAGGTTTTAGGTTCTACTTTTGATAACAAACACAAGTTTACTTGCTTATGTGTCTTGGAAAACTTTCTCTTTGTCAGCATGCCTTCATTCTTATCTCCAATGATCTGATCTTTTGAGTGGTTCTTCTGAACATACTTTGTTGGAGTCTTAGGTAGTTGCTCTTGTTCTTGTTCCTCTTCTTCTTTTACTTCTTCTTCATCTTCTTCAATGCAAGGGAAGATGTCAAATCTGGAATCCTCTAATTTTTGTGAGATCTAATACAAGTCTTCATCCACTTTAACATTTGTGCTTTCAATCATCTTTCCCAATCTTTTGTTGTAGTATCTATAAGCCTTGCTTCTGGTTGAGTAGCCAAGGAAGATTCCTTCATCACTTCTTTAGTCAAACTTCCCTAGGTCTTCTTCATCTCTTCTGATGTAACACTTGCTTCCAAAAAATTCTGAAGTATCTGATAGTGGGAGGTCTTCCATACCAAAGCTCATAAGGGGTGTTAGATTTGTTGACTCTAAGTTGCACTCTGTTGATTAGATAGAAAACAATATGAACTGCTTCCTTCCAGTATATATCAAGCAAATCTACATCTTTCATCATTGCCCTAGACATCTCTTGCACTATCTTATTTTTCCTTTCCACTACCCCATTTTGCTGAGGGGTCCTAAGAGCTGATAGATGTCTCCTAATATCATGATCTTCACAAAATATTTCAAATTCATTTGAATTAAACTCACCTCCTCTATCAGACCTCAAGAATTTGATCTTAGCATCCACTTCATTCTCAACCATAGCTTTGAACACTTTAAATTTATCAAGGGCATTTGATTTTTCTCTTAAGAAAGTAACCCAAGTCATTCTAGAATAATCATCAATAAAACAACATAAAGTACCTCTCACCTTGTTGACTCTTCACTCTTGTAGGGCCACATAGATCAGTGTGAATCAGCTCCAATGCCTTTGAAGAGGAATGCTCCTTCCTTTTGAAACTTGTCTTTGTCTGCTTTCCCATTTGACATTCTTTGCATATTGTGTTTGTCTAGGATTGACTATATTAGGCATGTCTCT
Source organism: Cunninghamia lanceolata (assembly GCA_027924645.1). NCBI lineage: Eukaryota > Viridiplantae > Streptophyta > Pinopsida > Cupressales > Cupressaceae > Cunninghamia > Cunninghamia lanceolata. The sequence goes on along the minus strand of BSBN01000865.1, from coordinate 4,407,267 downwards.
CACTGCATGAGTATAACTGATCTTTACCATGTTATCAAAATTGTTGTGACCCATTATTTTGTGTCATAGCCAACATTCACTTGATTGAACCAATAAACATGTTCTTCCATTTACCTCCTTCAGATAATAGATATCACCATATGTCTTGATACCTTCTGCAACTAATTTTTCAGACCATGCCTTCTTCATTTCACAACCCTTGGCATGAAAGGTGAGATTATATCCTTTGCTGCACATTTGACTGACACTGAGAAGATTGTGTTTTAGCCCTTTGACATAGATAACATCCTCTATCCTATTCTTCCCATCAATATTTATGGCACCTTTTCCATAGATCTATGCTAACTCATCACCACCAAACTTGACAACACCACATCCCACTTCTCAAGACTGATAAACTTTTCCTTTTCACTAGTCATATGATTTGAGTATCCACTGTCAATTACCCAAGCCTTGGATTCTTCTCTTGCATGAAAGGTAGTTCATACAACCATTGATCTTTCATTGTTTTGATTTGTTTGCAGGGCATAAAATTTACTAGGATCATCCTTTTTGTTACCAACACTCAAGGCCATGAAAAGTGTTTCGTCATTTGAATCATCGTGATCCTCATCTTCTAAAGAGTAATTGTTTTCTATGGAATACAAACTTCTCTTGAACTTGTCTCTTCTGTTACTACCCCTTGATTCTTTGAAAGGACATTTAGAAGCAAAATGACCAACTTTTCCACAATTGAAACATTTGAAGGGTAACTTACCTTTGTATTTGTCAATTCCTTTCTTCAGTCTTCTTGCAAAATTTGCTTCAACTTTATCAGAGCTCTCATCTTCATCAGCAACTTCTTCTTTTGTCTTCATACTGACTTTGAAAGCAACTTATTTCTTTAGAGAATCAATGCCAAACTCTCTCATCTCAAAGGCAATAAGGGAACCAAACAATTGGTCTACAGTGTATGTATCCAAGTCTGCATTCTCCTCAATGGAAAATACCTTATGACTGTAAGATTTGGGAAGAGATCTTAGAACCTTGTTTACAATCTCATATTCCTTCACTTCACCACCAAGACCTATGATGCCATTGACCACTTCATTCACCCAGAGCATATATCCAAAAATGTATTCATCCTCTAACATTTTTAGGTTCTCAAATCTACTCTTGAAGGTCTACATCTTAGCTTGCTTTACTTTCTTATCTCCTTCATAAATGGTTTCAAGTTTTTCCCAAACTTCTTTAGTAGAACTGCAACTCATTACCTTTGAAAGTTATGAATTAGCCAGCCCACTCATGCTAGCAAACTTTGCCTTAGCTTTGTTATCATACTTCTTAACTTCATCTGCACTTGTAGGAATAGTAGCAAGAACTTTGTAACCAGTCTTGACCAATTCCCAAACACCACACCCTAGAGAGGTGATATAGGCTTGCATCCTTTGCTTCCAAAAAGCATAATTGGTTCCATCAAACCTAGGTATCTTGTTGGATCCACTTTGTACCATCCTAGACTTTCCTCAAGTGGTTAAGATTCCCCCAAAGGGACTTGGCTCTGATACCAACTGTTGGACACACAAGGATACTGAAAGGGGGGGTGAATCAATATCTAAATAAACTTTAACTTTCCAGAGCATATTAAAACTTAAGCATTATAGCATCAATGTAAGTATGAAAGATTAACACATTGCACATCAACACATAACACCAAATTTACGTGGAAAACCCTAGAAGGGAAAAACCACGCTGAGGATTAACTCACAATATATGAAGCTCAAGAAAAATAACTTTATTTTAGGGTTACACCCAAGGAAGCTACTACTCCCTGATTACTTTGATTTAGCATCACTCTAAAGAAAGATTATACTCCCTGAATACTTTTTTTACAGTCACTCCCAAGGAAGCTTCTACTCCTTGAATTGAGAACACACTTACAAAAGATTATAGTATGATAGTCTTTCTACTATCTGAAAACTGACATTGAAACTCACACCTTTGATGATTGCAATTTTGCCTCTTCAACCTTTCTTATGATGATCTGATCAGTTAGGCACACTCTATACTTGATCACTATCACAGATATGTCTTCAAGATGAATCAGGACAAAATCAACAACTTCAGCTCTTTCTCCTTTAGTCGCACATCAAAACGCATTCATTCTGCTCCTTATCTTTCTTGCGAACCTTATCAATCAACTTGCAATCACACCTCCCCTCATTCTACTTGATTTACAATTTATACAATATATTACATTGATTACATTGCTTTTCGGCCAGATATAACATGAAAAATGCATTTGCAAGTCATCCAAACACCACACAACATGAATGTGTAGAAGATAGGTCCTAAGTAAAACCATATGTTACACCAGTAAAAGACCCATGCCTTGAGAACTTCAACACTTGCTTAACCAAGTCTAAAATATCCTTCACAACTTCAAACACCAAGGAATTACATTTGAACACTCCACTCATTTGAAAATAGGACAGCTTTAAACAAAAACACATGAACCTTGAAGTATAACGGCCACATCAACTTGAAAACCTTGTGTGGTACTGGAAACAAGAAAGATCTTCATGAAACTTTTCTAGATGAATCTACAGGAATCATACAACATCTTGAAACACACCTTTTCCTCCACACATCAAAGAATTTGTGTCGTATATCTTCAATTATGAACTCAGAGAACAATCTATCATCTAGAACACACTGCAACATGTTGTCATTTGAAAATTGAGCTACGAACCACCAAGAACCTTGAAACTAAAAGGAAGCATGTAATACACATCCATAAACATGTCCTCAAAACTACAAGGGAAATCATTCATTTCTGAAGGAATGTGGAGCATTCCAATAGGTCTTCTATGTTATCTTACTCTGCTAGAACACATGTCAATACTCTATCATGCATAACTTTTATAGTAGAAGAAAAAATGATCTGAAAACTTGGAAATATCACCTTCACTGCACCCTAAACACAATTCCAAAACTGCATGAATATATCTGCAAATGTGGAGGAATGCAGATCATTCAATTGACCTACACAGAACACCTTCACAGAGATAGCAGTGTCTTCAAATGGTCAAAAGTAAAACATACTTCTAGTAACCCAATCATCATGAACCTTGGAACATTCATACCTCAGGACATCAGTAGCACCATCAACACATTTGATTATGTTTGTGCTTATAATTCCTATCTTAATATGAACTATATCTTCTCTCTTCTCTTGTTGGATGGGACATGACATCCAACCATGAACTGTATCTTCTTCTCTGCACATGACATCCAACCATGAACACTGTCACATCATCATGATAGTGTTGAAAACCTAGTGACAATTTTGAACAACCTAGTGATAGTGTTGACATCAATGACAACCTAGGAACCATATGTGTGATAATGGGCCCAGCCAAATTGGCTCGGATTTTCCATGCTTGCCCTTGTCTTCTAATTTTGCATTCCAGAGAAGGACCAAATCACCATTCTGGAAACACCTCTTAACAACTCTTATGTTGAACAGATGCTCCACCTTCTGCTGCTGTAACAAATTTTTATCATGTGCCACCCTTCTGGCTTCATCTAATTTTGTTAAGTCAAGTATTCTTAATGTTATAGCATCATCATCATTTTCTCCAATGCATTACAGCAATTGATACACCAATAGTTCCAATGACATTGGCATTTTGGCTTCCATTTCATACACTAGCTCAAAAGGAATTTTACATGTAGCACGTTTGTAGGTAATTCTTTCAGCCCAAACTGCATATTTAAGCTTGTCATCCCACCTTTTCTTGTTTATCTCTAGGGTCCTCTTCAAGATCTTCATGAGGCTCTTATTGCTAGACTCAGTTTGTCCATTACTCTGCAGATGCTATGGTGATGAATGAATCAACTTTATCTTGTATTTGGTACACATGCCTACAATGTCTTGGGATCTGAAACACATGGTGTTATTTGCAACAATCTTGGCTGGCAATCCAAATCTATTTATTGTTGAACACACCAAGATACTGAGAGGAGGGTGAATTAATATCTAAACAAACTTCAAATTCTCTGGAGAAGATTAAAACTTAAGCATTAAAGCATCAACATGAACATGAAAGAATAACACAACGCACATCAACACATAACACCTGATATACGTGGAAAACCCTAGAAGGGAAAAACCATGGTGAGGATTAACTCACAGTATATGAAGCTCAAAAATAATAACTTTGTTTTAGGGGTACAACCCAAGGAAGATACTACTCCCTGAAAAATTTGATTTAGGGTTACTCCCAAGGAAGCTATTGTTGCAAGTATGTGCTTACCGGTGTTGTCATTGATGTCAACATATCTATGTTGTCATTGGTGTCAACTATGCTCTTGTTTTGATGCTTGCTTGTGTTGAGATAGTTGCTTTGTAATGGCTTATATAAGTGTTGAAGATAATGAGAAAGTGTTCCTAATGTTGAATTTCCAAGTGCTTTTGAGAAAATTTGCTCTCCTAGTGAAAATAGTGTGTTGCAGAGTATCTTAGATTGTAGAAGAACAGTACAGTGTTTTGCTCCGCATATCCTGTAGATTGAATATCTTTGTCTATGGTTTGGAATTAATGTTAAGGGATGTGTGTAGTTGCTATGTTTCAAGTTTGAGCCTCCAGTGTGAAGATTTGAGTGAGTTTTGTTCACCAGAGTAAAAACTATTTTTCTGTGTATTTAATGGTGACAGGGAGAATGTATTATGCTCCACATTTTTCCGCATTTAAGTTTTACAGTATGCGGTTCTAGAATTAAGTTTGTGATGATGTTATGTGCCTTCAATTCAAATGGTTCGTGATTTGGTTCTCTGCAAGCTATCTTTCCTTTATGACAGTGGCTGACAGTAATGTTCAAGTGGTCCAGTTTGAAGAATCTTATGGATAAAGTGTTTAGAAGTTGTGCAGATGTTCTTGGTGATTGTAATGTGCTTGTCAATGTCTCTAGATCATGTTCCTACCTTTTGATTTGTCCGCAAAGTATAATCTAGATTGTGCATGAAGTGTGTTCCTAAAAGTCTTAGTGTTAACTCTAGTCTTGGTCGACCTGGTTGTTCTCACTACTTGCGGTTATGCTTTGAAGATTGTGGAAGCTTGTTGTTGCGTGGAAGATTGCAATTAAGTCCTAGCTAAGGCATGGCATGGTCTGAATTCATTCTTTTCTCTCTCAATTTTGTTTAGGTCCAGACCTATCTTAATGTATGTATGTTTGTTGACCTTGGAGATTGTTCCAATGGTTGATGATTGTAATGTCAACCTTGATGTTAATTCCAAGGTTGATGAATTGTATAAAAACATGAAATGAAGTCATGAATTAGTTATTAGGATTTGAAAATGAAAAGATAATTGTGAAGTGAAAAAGTAGAGCAGAGTAGAGGATATTTATTGCACTTCATTGGAACTAAACCTTGGCATAGTGTAGATGCTACTATCTTAGTTCAAAAACTCTAGCAGTGAGCCACCCACTGGTAGTGAGCCACCCTATTAGCATTGAGCCACCCTATTGGCAATGAGCCTATTCTTCTTGCAGTGAGCATTCTGGGCAGTGAGCCCTAAGGTAGTGAGCCTCTGATTTTTGGTATTGTTATTACATATTATATTGTGAGGTAACACTCGCCGTGGTTTTTCCCTTATTGGGTTTTCCATGTAAAAATCTAGTGTCGCATGTGTTGAATGTGTGAATGTGTTTAAGTTTCTGATTTCATGGTTAAATAAAATAACAGTAAGTGGTTGATGTGTTAATGGTTTTAAAGTTTTCGTTACAATTGATTCACCCCCCTCTTAGTTGTCTTGCACTTTTCTACAATTGGTATCAGAGCAAGGGTTCCTCGACAAAGAGCCTAATAGCTCGAGGTAGATCCAAGATGGCGCACAGGAAGGAGTCACCGTAGATCAATGGAATGGAAGATATGAATGAAAAGTCATCTCATTTCTCTTGGTTATGGTGTTTGCAAAATGGTAGAAACCAAGTACACTCTTCCTCCAAATGGTCAATCAAATGAAGATGAAGTCAAAAAGTATGAATTAAATGGAAAAGCTAGAGATGCTCTGTTAAATGCCTTATCTAACACTAAGTTGGTGAAATTTATGGATTTGGAGACTGCTCGTGATATCTGGGATAAGTTGAAAAACTTATATGAAGGAGATGATTCTATAAAGAGTGCCAAATTACAAAACCTGAAGGTGAGGTATGAAGCCCTAAAGATGAGTGAAGATGAGAACATAACAATCTAAATGCAAAAAGTTAATAAAATTGTCAATGGAATCAAAGGTCTTGGAGGAACTATTAATGAGGATGAGGTTGTGTTGAAGATCCTTAGATCATTGCCTAAATCCTATAGTCACAAGGTGGTAGTAATTGAAGAGGTTATGAGTGTGAAAAAGATTTCAAAGGATCAGTTTCTCGGGAAGCTTACAGCTTTTGAAAATGAGATAATTTGGCAATGCTCTGCCAAAGATTGAGACTGCTTTCAAGGCCAGCACTTTAGAAAAAACTTCAAGATCTCAGAAATATGTTGTGGAATCTGATGATGACCTTGATGAGGTTGAAGCCAAATTTGTGGATAGAATGCAAAGAGGTACCGGTAAGTTCAAAGGAAAATTACCATTCAAATGTTTTTCTTGTGGTAAGATTGGTCACTATGCCTCTAGGTGTCTAGAGAGAATTGAAAGAGGTAAGAAGAAATTTGAAAGTAGACCTAGGATTATAAAGAAATGCTATTATGTTACAGATCTTGATGATGATGGTGTGATAGATGATGAGTCTAATAATACTAATGCAAATGAATGCTTGTTAATTGCTATTAAAGAAGAACATATGTCTACTAATCCAGCTACCTGTGTGAAGGAAGAAAAACTAGAGGAAGAGAGTGCTTTGTCTATCTGTCAGGTTGAGAAAGATAAATATGAATGGATCATTGACAGTGGATGTTCACATCATATGACTGGTGATAAAAATAAGTTTGTAAGTCTAGAAAAGTATGATGGGGGACTAGTTAGGTTTGGTGCTAATGCAGTTGGTAAGATTTGTGGAAGAGGATCTATTTCTTTTGATGGCAGGCATAACATAGATGATGTTCTATATGTGAAGGGTTTAAAGCATAATCTTTTAAGTGAGGGTCAGATGTGCGACAAAGGATATGATCTGAGATTCAAGGATAATGGATGTAAGATCATGGAAAGCTCCAGAAGAGTGATTGCAACTGGTAAGAAGACTAAAGGTAATGTTTATCACTTGAAGGGAATTGATAATTATTGTTTGTTGGCTCACACAGATGAGAGTTGGTTTTGGCATAGAAGGATGTGTCATATCAATTTTGACAACTCGGTAAAGATAAGCTCAGTACAAGCTGTGAGAGATTTGTCTAATCTTGTGAAGCCTACTAATACTATTTGCAAGGAATGTCAATTGGGGAAACAGACAACGACAAGTTTCAAGAGTAAGGAACAATTCTCTATTGGATTGCTTGATTTGGTGCATACAGATTTGTGTGGTCCTAAAAGAACAAGAAGTCTGCAAGGAGATAGGTACTTTATGTTGCTTATTGATGATTATTCTAGAATAATGACATGGGTCACTTTTCTAAAAGAGAAATCAGAAGCCCTAGACAAGTTCAAAGCTTTCAAGGCAATGGTTGAGAATGAGTTAGAATTGAGGATCAAATGCTTGAGGTCTAATAGAGGAGGTGAGTTTACATCAAATGAATTCAACATTTTCTGTGAAGAGCATGGGATAAAGAGATAGTTGTCTTCTCCTAGGACTCCTGAGTAGAATGGAGTTATTGAGAGAAAGAACAGGATAGTTCAAGAGGCTGCTAGGTCAATGATGATCGAGGCAAACCTACCAGAAGTGTATTGGAAAGAAGCCATACATACTGTTGTCTACATTCAAAATAGAGTCCAAGTCAAAGGTAATGGTACTAAAACTCCTTATGAATTGTGGTATGGAAGAGTTCCCATAGTGAAATATTTCAAAGTTTTTGGAAGCAAATGTTATATCAGAAGAGATGAAGAGTTAGGCAAGTTTGATGCTAGGTGTGATGAAGGAATTTTCCTTGGATACTCTACTAAGAGTAAGGCCTACCGGTGCTACAATAAGAGATTGAGGAAGGTCATTGAGAGTGATAATGTGAAGGTTGATGAAGATAGAGAAATAACATAAGATTTGAGTGGATATGAATCATATAAACCTGTTGTTACAATCAATGAAGAAAAGGTGGAATAGAAGGGCAGTCAAGATGAAGAAAAGGCTCTGAAAAGTGTTGTTAAGACTCCCAGGTATATAAGGATTAATCAGTCTGAAGATCAAATTATTGATAACAAAAGCAAAGGGGTAAATTGGCAAGGAAAAGAGTTGCAGAGGAATAGGTGAACTATTGTTTGCTTTCATAGATTGAACCTAAAACTGTAAATGAAGCCTGCCAAGATGAAAGTTGGGAAAAAGCCATGGAAGGAGAGATAATGCAAATAAAGAAGAATCAAACTTGGGAATTGGTTCCTAGACCTGCTGATACGAATGTGATCAGAACCAAATGGCTTTTAAAAAATAAGATGAATGAAAATGGAGTAGTAAGAAACAAAGCAAGACTGGTATGCAAAGGATATTCTCAGGTTGAAGGAATAGACTTTGAGGAGACTTTTTCTCCTGTGGAAAGGATTGAAGTAATAAGAATGTTTTTGGCATTTGTAGCTCACATAGATTTTAAGGTGTATCAGATGGACTGGAAAAAGAAGTTTACATTAAACAACTACAAGGATTTCAGTCATCAGACCAAGGTGACATGGTGTGTAGATTGAAGAAGGCCATGTATGGACTCAAGCAAGCTCCTAGAGCCTGGTATGTAAGGCTGGACAAGTATTTGTTGCAATTAGGGTTTAGTAAAGGTACTGCAGACACTAATCTCTACTTCAAAATTAATGATGATCAAATTCTAATTGTTGTGGTCTTTATTGATGATATTATCTTTGGAGACAATGAAGGTATGTGTAAGAAATTTGTAGAGGAAATGCAAAAGGAGTTTGAGATGTCTATGTTTGGTGAAAAGAATTTCTTCTTAGGACTATAGATTACCCAATCAAAAAAAGAAATTTTTATTTCTCAGTCCAAGTATGTGAAAGAATTGTTGAAGAAGTTTGGAATGGAGGATTCTAAGCCAGTATGTACTCCTATGGTAACTGGTTGTAAGTTGAGCAAGAATGATGAATCACCTAAGACTAATCAGAAAAAAGTATAGGTCTATGATTGGAGGACTACTTTATCTAACCCATACCATACCTGACATAATGCATGTAGTCTGTCTTGTGGCAAGATTTCAAGAAGATCCCAAAGAGTCACATGTGATGGTAGTCAAGAGGATCATAAGGTATTTAAAAGGTACTTTAGACTATGGATTGTGGTATCCCAGAGATACTGATTTCACTCTTAGTGCTTATACAGGTGCAGATTAGGCTGGAGATGCTAATGACAGAAAGAGTACAAGTGGAGGTGCTTTCCTCTTAGGCAACAGATTGGTTTCATGGTTGAGCAAGAAGCAAGAATTAGTTTCTTTGTCTACTGCAGAAGCAGAATATATTACTGCAGAAGCAGAATATATTACTGCAGCATGTTGTTGTACTCAAGTGCTTTGGATGAAGCAAACATTGAAGGACATAAGAGTTGTGTATGAAGAGCCAATTTCAATCTTTTGTGACAATACAAGTGTTATAAAAATTTCAAAGAATCTAGTGATGCACTCAAGAAAAAAGCATATATCAATAAGGTGTCACTTTCTAAGAGAAAAGGTAACAAAGAATGAAGTAAAGATGGAATATGTGTCTACCAATGATCATATTGTAGATATTTCTACAAAGCCTCTACCTAAGGATACTTTTGAGTATATCAGGGAAAAGTTAGGGGTTATTACCCCTCCTACTCTAAACTAAGATGCATAAGGAATGCATCAGTCCAATGGTGCCCAAAGTTTCCTCTTTTGATCTAGATTGATGTTTTGAAGGCTACCTCTCAGGGGGAGCAGGTAGATGTTGCTGATATAAGTTCATGTTAAAGAGCAGTAGTGTGCAAGTATGTGCAGAGGAAGATAAGTGATGCCCTTTTCCATTGATGTCAAAGGGGGAGAGAAATCATGTGAAAAACTCAGGGGGAGAAAGAGTTTAGATGTGTAAAGAGAAAGGGGGTGAAGGTAATCAATGTAGAATCTTGTCTTCATGGTTCTTATAGTTTTTCACATCAATGACAAAGGGGGAGATTGTTACAAGTATGTGCTTACTGGTGTTGTCATTGATGTCAACATATCTGTGTTGTCATTGGTGTCAACTGTGCTCTTATTTTGATGCTTGCTTATGTTGAGATAGTTGCTTTGTATTGGCTTATATAAGTGTTGAATATAATGAGAAAGTGTTCCTGATATTAAATTTCCAAGTGCTTTTGAGAAAATTTGCTCTCCTAGTGAAAACAGAGTGTTGCAGAGTATCTTAGATTGCAGAACAGTGTAGTGTTTTGCTCCACATATCCTGTAGATTGAATATCTTTGTATGCGGATTGGAAGTAATGTTAAGGGATGTTTGTAGTTGTTATGTTTCAAGTTTGAGCCTCCGGTGTGAAGATTTGAGCGAGTTCTATTCACCAGAGTAAAAATTGTTTTTCTGTGTATTTAATGGTGACAGGGAGAATGTATTTTGCTCCGCATTTCTCTGCATTTAAGTTTTATAGTTTGCGGTTCTAGAATTAATTTTGTTATGATGTTATGTTCCTTTAGTTCAAATGTTTCATGATTTAGTGCTCCGCAAGTGATCTTTCCTTGATGACAATGGCCGACAGTAATATTCAAGTGCTCCGATTTGAAAATACTTATGGATAAACTGTTTAGAGGTTGTACAGATGTTCTTGGTGATTGTAATGTGCTTGTGGATGTCTCTAGATCATGTTCCTACCTTTTGATTGGTACGTAAAGTATAATCTGGATCGTGCATGAAGCATGTTCCTAAAAGTCTTAGTGTTAACTCTAGTCTTGGCCGAGCTAGTTGTTCTCACTACTTGCGGTTATGATTTGAAGATTGTGGAAGCATGTTGTTGTGTGGAAGATTGCAATTAAGTCTCAACTAAGGTGTCATGTGGTCCACATTCATTCTTTTCTCTCTCAATTCTATTTAGGTCTAGACCTATCTTAATGTATGTATGTTTGCCGACCTTAGAGATTGTTCCAATGGTTGATGATTGTAATGCCGACCTAGATGTTAATTTCAAGGTTGCTGAATTGTATAAAAACATGAAATGAAGTCGTGAATTAGTGATTAGGATGCAAAAATGAAAAGATAATTGTGAAGTGAAAAAGTAGAGCAGAGTAGAGGATATTTATTGTGCTCCAATGGAACTAAACCTTGGCATGGTATAGATGCTACTATCTCAGTTCAACAACTCTAGCAGTGAGCCATCCACCGGCAGTGAGCCACCCTAGTAGCAGTGAGCCTATTCTTCTTGCAGTGATCATTCTAAGTAGTAAGCCCTAAGGCAGTGAGCCTCTAATTTTTGGTATTGTTATTACATATTATATTGTGAGCTAAGACTCACTGTGGTTTTTCTCTTATTAGGTTTTCCATGTAAAAATATGGTGTCACATGTGTTGAATGCATGAATGTGTTTAAGTTTCTGATTTCATGCTTTCATGGTTAAATACAATAACAGTGAGTAAGTGTGATTGATGTGTTAATGGTTTTAAAGTTTTGGTTACAACTGATTCACCCCCCCTCTCAGTTTTCTTGTGCTTTTCAATAGCTACTACTCCCTGAAGACTTTATTTTAGGGTCACTCTCAAGGAAGCTACTACTCCCTAAATTGAGAACACGCTTACAAAAGATTATAGTATGACAATCCTTCTACTGTCTGAAAACTGACATTGAAACTCACACCTTTGATGATTGCAATTCTGCCTTTTCACACTTCCTTCTGATGATCAGATCAGTTAGGCACACTCTACACTTAGTCACTGTCACAAATATGTCTTCAAGATGAATCAGGATAGCATCTACAACTTCTACTTTTTCTCCTTCAGTCGCACATCAAAATGTATTCATTTTGCTGCTTATTTTGGATGCGAGCCCTATCAATCACTTTGCAATCACGCTTTCCTAAATCAATTTGATTCACTATTTATACATGATATTACATTGATTACGTTTCTTTTTAGCCAGATACAATATGAAAAATACATTTACAAGTCAGCAAAACATGAAACGTGTAGAAGATAGGTCCTAAACAAAACCACACGCTACACCAGTAGAAGACCCATGCCTTACGGACACCAACACTTGCTTAACTAGGTCCAAAACATCTTTCATAGCATCAAACACTAAGGAATTATATCTGAACACTTCGCTCATTTGAAAATAGGACAGCCTTAAGCAAAACCATATGAAACTTGAAGCATAACGGCCACAACAACTTGAAAACCTTATGTGGTATTAGAAACAAGAAATATCTTCATGAAACTCTTCTAGATGAGTCTGCATGACTTATACATCATCTCCAAACACTCCTTTACCTCTACACGTCAAAAAATTGTGCCACATTACTTCAACCATGAACTTTGAGAACACCAAGTCAACCGTATCACTCTGCAACATGCTGTCATTTGAAAAACTAAGTTGCAGACCACCAAGAACCTTGAAACTACAAGGAAGCATGTAATGCACATTCATAAACATGTCCTCAAAAACACAAAGGAAACCATTCAATTCCAAAGGAATGTAGAGCATTTCAACGGGACTTCAACACTGCCTCACTTTGTCAGAACACATGTTGATACTCTATCATGCATAACTTTCATAGTGCAAGGACAAATGATCTAAATTTCTAGAATTAAAACCTTCAGTTTACCCTAAACACACTACCAGAACCACATAGCCATAACTACAAATGTGGAGGAATGTGGAGCATTCTATTTCCGTATAGTAACTATCTTCAACACTACCTTCAAACTGCAAAACACTCTTTTGGTGATAAAATCATCATGAAAGTTGGATTTGGCCATCAATAACATCAGCAACACATTTGATCAGCTTTGTGCTTCTAATTCCCATATTAATATGTCTTCATACTCAACTCTTCATTGATTAAGGCATGACATCTAACCATGAACTATATCTTCTCTACTAGATAGGACATGACATCCAACCATGAACACCATTACACATCTATGATAGTGTTGACATCAATGAAAACCTTAGGAACCATATGTCTAACAATCTCCCCCTTTGGCATTGATGGCAACACATACTTGCACATTCTCCGCCTTTGACATCAAGGACAAAGCGCAACCACTATGATGCAAGAGCATCCCATGTTGTAGAGCAATGTTGCATCAACCAAAAAACATTTGCATTCTTTCTTTTCTTTCATTTCCAGTTTAGTTCAGTCATTTATAGTTTCAACATTTTGTACCACATTTTGTCACATCTTCATATCAAATCTTGCAGAGCAGGACTTAGCATCTAAATATCATCATCTACATCATATCTAAATTTCAAGTCATTTGGACTTGTCTGCTAAAAGTTATCGCTATCAGAAGATCATCAGCTTTCACAGAGCAAAGCACATAGACAGTCAGTTGAACGACAAGGTTTGCGAAGCACTTCCGTGACTTGTGAATCCTAATGAAACATCATACATAACACGGTACATAAGGATCACATAGACCTTCCTTGAGGTCTGCACCTTGATTCATGCATTTGCGAAGCATTACCAGATGATTGAAGGCCAACCTACTTGTTTCTATATGTTACATTCCTTGATTGGAGTTTGTAACCTTCTTTAGCCAACGTAGAGGACTTCATGAGCTTGAAGATGATATATGTAGACACCTAAAAATGTCCAACACCTTGTCATTAACATGTCTTGCCCTAGGTACCCAGGTCATCACCTAATTAGTTAAATAAATTTTATTTATTTGACTAATTTATTTTATTCCCTTTCAATCCCATCATCCTACCTTTTATAATTAAATAATTTTAATTATTTATTTAATTATTCATGACCATTAATCCTCTCTAGTTAATTAATTATTTTTAATTATTTAATTAGTCACTTATCTATTTCTCTTATAATTAAATAAATTTTATTTATTTAATTATATTTCCACATCATCGCCCATCACAATCCAAATTAATTAATTAAATTAAATATTTATTTAATTAATAAAATCATCTTGCTTTCTTTCTAAAAATACAACTCATGCATATCTAATTAATTTATTTAATTAGATAATTTATTGATTTATTCCTCTCATCTTTTTAGGATTTATTTCCTTTAAAGCAAAAAAATCAAATTGTTTTCTATCTTCCTAAATCTTATCTCATCTTATTTTATTTTCTCTTTTGTCTAATAAATAAAAAATCAAATCAAATCCAATCCTTATCGAATCTTATCAAATCTTCTTCCCTCCACAAACCCTAGTCAGCCTTGCCTATAAATATGGCGTCTCACAAGCCATTTGGGATATCATCATTTGAGTCTTTGAGCATCCTTACTCTGTCGAACCAGTTTCATAATAGCTTTCCATCATCTCTCATCTAAGTTATGCTACAATTGTGTGCAATCAACATCTAAGCATCTACATTGAATCAAACCTGCATGGATCATTTGAGGTATTTGGAAAGTTGGGCATAGAGGTAAATTTGCATTTAATGTGTTTATTTTCGTTGTTCAAATTTGTTGAATACATTCTGGCATGCCCGGTGGGACTCACTTCGCTTGATCATTTTTTGCAAGTTTTTGTTATAAAAATTTGCATTTTTTTATAACCCTCGTGTTGCAAGTTTTATAAGTGATTGTTACAGGTGACATCATGAGCTAAAACAGACATCACGGTTGCATCCAAAAGGACCAAGAGGTGAAGAAAAACATAAAATTTGATACTTTTTGGTGTAGGTGAAATTTGAGCCAATGTTTGCATGGTGATGAACAGTGTTTCCGGTGAAGAACAGTGCTTCCGGTGATGAACAGTACTTCCGGTAGTGAATAGTGTTCTCATGCTGTGAACAGTGTTTTCATGTTGTGAATAGTGTTTTCAGGCCGTGAATACTATTTTTTAAAGCTTAAAATAGTTTTCTTTTTTAAAATTGCCATAACTTTTGCATATCATGTCAGATTTCTATGTTTTTATAGGCATTGGAAAGCTAACAAGACAAACTTTGCAGTTGTAAATGTTTCATTAGGTGAACTCATCATTTCATTAAGTATTTTTTCATGTAAACTTCAACTTCTGTTCAAACTTAAAATGCACGTATCTTGAGCAAAACATGTCCTTTTTCAGCAAATTTTTTAAAAAATTGCATAGAATTTCATGAAATTTTTTATTTTGCAATTTATTTTTCTATATCAAATCACCACTTGTAGGTTTTTATCAAACCATATCTTTTAAACTAATCCTCTTTAGCAGCTAACATCCATTTGTGTAGCCTATCCTAATCGCTTGTCAAAGAACGAAGGACAAAAACATACTGATATATCTTTTGCAGCCTTGAGTGGTCAAAGAATCTATCATTTATCACTAAAGTAGGCACACTTCAATTTGGTGCTTAAAATTAACAATCTGCCTTCTTCGTGCCTATTTTTATTTTCTTCGTTTGCTTGCTAAGATTGTGTGTTACCTGATTTGGCAATGAAGGTATCTTCTCCCATGCCTAACCAACGGATCTAGGGTGCATGAGAAATCATTGTCAACTCTAGAGGGCCTGCCTTCCCATTGTGAGAAGGGGTACGACCCAAGCAGAAATGGGCTAAAGGCAAGCCATTCCAAGCCGCTATATAAATAACGCATTTGTGTCGAAAGTCACAAACAATGGGTATTGTTGCGCTATATCGATGAATGTTTCCCCCAAAACCTTGTGGAGCGTAACCTCTGCAGGCTAGGAAGCCTCCATTAACAAAGTGAATCGCCGCATGTATAGCCACCCAAACGGAAGCCCTTACTAGAAACCTTTGTGTAGAAGCCAAAAACCCCTATTTGTTGGTACATGAGGAAACTCTGATAGCCATCCAACATTTTCACGACTTATGGCAAAGATAGCAAGGTACCTCAAGATCTGCATGTCTTGAGGACCTAGAACTTGGTGTGCCTAAGAAGTGAGTGCATTGTAAGGGGGAGCCCATGCCCCAAGTTCCTGGAGCTATACACCATAAGTAGGTGCGGTTGGGTAAAACCAAGTGGGAACCCAACAAATATTGTCTCAGTCAGCCTAGGTGGTAAATGTTTGTGAATGGCTTATGCATGAGTGTTTGCTATCTTGTCTTCTTGCTATAAAATTGCCAAAAAGCTATCAAAAACAAACTCCCTCTCACGAGACAATTTCATCCTAATCATCAATCCAAGTTATCCCACCTTGTTATCCCACATCATCCTTATCATTATCCAAATCCATCCAAGTCACCTAACCTGATCATCCACACCATTATCAAAACCCAAAATCCAAATCAGTCCAATCAAAAATCAAGACCTTATTTGATCATTATCAACATTTATTCAAACTTGCTTGAGATCATTAGTCTATCTCAAGTAAGTCATCTAATCAAATCATTCAATCAACTTGATTACTTAACTGTCACTAGTCTACCTTAAGTATAGAGAATCATCCACTATTTGAAGCAAAACAAATCATCCTAAGGTATTGAAATTTGATCTCCAACATCACAACCCCTCCACATCCTCATATCCTACTCTACCACTTGTAAACATGGACATGACATTTCTAAACAAAACCTATGAGAATGATCCTTATGGCACCAAAAGAATGATTGATCAACTTAGGTGGTTATATAGAAAGGAAGAAGACCCTGTGCCACCACAACATCAACAATTCCAACATCAAACCCAATCACTGCATCAAAAACCTCCATATCAATCCTATATATCCACCCCATCAACCTTATATCAACCTTCGACACCCTACATTTCATGCCCATCCACATCATATCAACCTTCAACCTCATATCAACCTTTACCTTCATATCAATCTTCATCCCCTTATACATCCATGCCATCATACCTGTCCAACCAATCAATACCTCTAGCTTATCCATCTCCCAACCTTTGTCATGCTAACTTTGACAAGGGAGAAAACAACATAGCAAGTGCCTCCTTTGAGTCACCTTCACCGTCCAATCATATGCCAACACATGAGCCAACTAGTCCTATCCCAAATACCTTTATCAATCCCTTCATCGTCTTCATCACCTTCATCCCCATGTTCCACTAATCCTTCATTAAAAGATTCCATGGAGATACTTTTAGAGAAATAGTTCCAAGCAAATTTGATTGAGCTATACCCATTTAGAGTATATTCTCCATCTATGTTTAAACCTAGTTGGTATAAAGATGATGCATATTGTGCATACCATAGGTATAGGGGCCATACCATATCCATTTGTGTCTGATTTCAAATATTAGTCAAGAACCTAGAAGATTGTGGTAAGATTGTCTTGGATAAAACTAATCCCTCTAATTCCATTATCTTTCCATGTAGCCCAAATCCTAATCCAGTTATCCATCCAACAAATCCTAATCCTAAGCCTTCAACTTCCACTATTATCATCCATCTACTATATTGCCCATTCACCCATACCCTTGCAAAGGATGTGATCCATTGGCTACTAACAAGGAATAAAACATTGCCATGTCATCAAACACCTATTCTTGAGCCTCCCCATGAGTCCTTAAACACTTTGTCTAGTCTTCTAACCCCATCATGTGATCTACAAGCTATCAAGCTTATTAAAGAGCCTTCCATTTCCATTCAATAAAACCAAGAGTTATGTCAAGAGCATGATCCTAAGCATGAAGAAACAATAGCCCCTAAATCTAATCAAGATCAAATCATCCCCATCCAATCTATCCATAACATTTACCTTCTTTATGATCAAGATGATATCCTTGAAGAGTCTATCTATGAACACCCTGATCCTATCCATAATCTCATACCTATCCATGAGCAAGATATGCAAATTGCTTCTATCCATCCTCCATCTAGCACCATCCATGATCTACAAACATCCACTCCCCTTGATGAGATAAAGGTCTGCCAAGCAAGCATAGAAGATCAAACCAATAATGATCCTTCCACATCCACATCCACTACCAATCCCACCTCAAGTCCACCATCATATCCCCTTGGTCTTACCACCTTAAGCCATGAATGTTCTTCCCTAGGACAACAACAACCATTATTCACTTTACCTTCTCCATCCAATAACCAACTCAAGTCTAGTGTCCAAACTACACCTAGTCCTATAGTCAATCACATGCTCCAAAACATGAACTACCAAGGCAAAGGCCTAGGCCTTTATGAACAAGGTATTTTGGATCCAATCCATGTCAAGGTACTTCCTCGCTCATTTAGCCTTGGATACACACCCCAAGGTCAACAATCTAACGATGTTGGTACTTCCTCCACACTTCCTAAATCCACTTCCTTCCATCATAAACTCCATCATATTCCAAAAACATACGTTGCAATTCCACTTCCCTCATCCTATAAATGTCAAAAGCATGTGACCATTCACCTTCCAACTTCCACTTTACCTCCACTCCTTCCAACTCCTAATATCCCTCCATCCATTTTTCCACCATTGCTACCAACACCCCCTTACCCAATCATTCATAAATACCCTAAATATCCGAATCATGACCAACAAATGAATGCATTGTATAAACACGAAGCTTCTACTCATTTCATCCGCCACATGGGATTCAAAAATAAACATTTGGATGCCTCCATTCAAAAAACCACAAATCCTAAGGGTCCTAATGCCTTAGGAAATCAATCCAAAAATTCAAAGCAAGGTACATTCAAAAATCCATCCAAGCCCATATGTCCAAAAGCAAAGTCAAAAACTAAAATGATATGGGTCCCTAAACAAAAATCACTCAAGTCAAATGAGGCATCCACCTCTCAAAAATCCCAACCATCCCCCTCCATTCAAACATCCCACATGAAAAGAAAAAATCAAAAAAATACTAAGTCTATGTGGGTTCCTAAATTCCTCCATCATCCATCTCCTAAGCAAACATCACCATTGCTTCCTACACCACCATCTAATCAAAAGCTTCCATGTTTAACATGGTATGTGTAGCCGTTGGTCATGATTCCTTTCCATACCTCCATCATGCCATCATTCATCCACTATCCTACATATCTTCCTCATCACTTCCCTATGGTCCATGTTTTTGCATAAGCTTTCCATGCATAAATCCACATCATAATCCGCATCATAATCTACTATCACACATTTCATAATCCACTATCATTCCCTCCATAATCCGTTATCTACCTACTCCACCTTCATCTACCTCTTCCATGCAATCTCCCCTACCAACATCTATGAGCACACTTGACATGGTCCATGCAACGACACCTATCTCCAATGGGACTATCACCTTTCATGGCACTAGACACTTGAGTCCCTCATGTCCATATCCACCCTATCCAATCCAAAAAGTCAAAAAAATAAATAAATAAACAAAAATAAAAATAAATGTAAAGAGAAATCCCTTTGTCCAATGGTGAAAACCTAGCAAACGGGCACCTTGGATAAGTACCATGATGAAAACTTGGCAAATAGGCATCATGTGTAAGTTGATCTTCTATGTCACCTACACTTGGGGTCACGTTGTCTTATCCTCTTCTGTTCCAACTTATCATTTTCCATCCTATCATATCCTCTCTTACCATGTCCTTATCCATCCACATACACATACCTATCATATTGCATCAATTTATCTTCCCTTCCTCATCTTGATCTTGATAAAGATTGGGGGTAAGAATGTTGAAACATGCTTTGGTTATCTCTTGATGTACTCCATCCTTTCCAAACCAATCCATCTTATTATCCTATCATCTTGAGCCTTGTCATGAACAAATCCTAAGCATTACACCTAGAATGGGGCATGTTATTCCTATGCGACATAGTCTTTGGAGATCACATCCTAACTCTATTATGAGGCATACATCCATCCACTATATCTTATCCTTGTACCCATCCATTTATCATGAGTCTTCTATTCCATCCCTTATCGCCCATCCTCTTACCCCTCTAACTATCATAAGCCTTCCATCCCATCTATTATCACTCATCCTTTTGTCTATCCAATCCTACCTCCATCATCCTTGCACGTAGACTTGGTTTTCTCCCTTGTCATTGGTATTTTGCACAAAGGCAACTCGAATTGTAAATCCTTTGACATCCCAAAATATTTAAAAACCCAAAAAAATCAAATATTTTCAAAATTCTAAAAATAAAAAATAAATCACAAAAGTCCTGAAAAAATCCAAACAAATCAAAATATTCCCCAAAATACAAAAAAATCAAATATCCATCAAAAATCTACTCAAATCATTCACATCACACCCATCAAAACAAATCCAATCAAACCTAGCAAATCTAATCAAATCATCAAATCACGCCAATCTATTAATCAAAATCACATCACTCCAATCCCATCAATCCAATCAATGCATCAACCTTCACCATCATCATCAAAACATAAACTACATATCATCTCTCTCGTTAAGTGCCTTGATCCCATGGATACAGGTATGTAGGCAGTCTAGAGTACGAAGAAGGTACCCAGATTTAGGCACAAGATGATCTCCCCCTCATTATCCTCATCATTCATCTCATCCTTATCCTCATCATCCATCTCACCTTCTTCTATGCATCCATCTCCCACATCATCAATAAACACCCAGAACTACATATTCATCATGTCTCATCATCATCGTGTGGTGCTTTGATCCCATGGATATGGGTATGTAGGTAGTCTGGAATACAAAGGAAGTATCCAGTACGCAAGTACAGTGATTCATTCTTCCATTCCCCTACCATCTTCTCTTCTTCTATCATCTATCTTCATCAATTCATTAATCTTTCAAAATAATTCTTCCAATCAACTACTTCTTCAAATCAATTATCCATCACTTCTTCAAATCAATCTCAATCCAAGCAATGATCCATATGCAAGTCATCCTTAATCCATACCATTCAAGTTAATCAAGCTTGTCAAATTATCTAATCACATCCTCAGTCTTGATCCTAAACTTGTCGTAAACCAAATCAATCAATCAATCATCATCAATGGGATATATCGTTCCGACATCCTTGTGTTGATCTAGGGATATATCATTCCCCGCAATGACAACACTCTTATCATCATCAATCAATCAATCAACAATTAATCATTGGCTTACAACTTGACAGGGGCAATACCTTGTTTGTTTTTGAATCATTTGTGCATGCTTGCTTACTTGCTTGCTTGTGTGTGTTATCTTTTTATCTTGCATTTGTATCACATATGTATCATTCCAACTAATATTCATATCTTGTGTATGTTGGAATCACTTTTTGCATTATCCTTTGCATCTACGGTCACATTATACCTTTTGTGCGTTAGGACTGTAATGCTCTAAGTTTCCTTCCTCATATGTCTAGACAAGGTTGTATTACGCTGGGGCACGAGACACATCATCACCTTGGTCCTCATACCCTAGTGCATAACGTCTAGTGCTATATCAAACATCATGATTGCTCACTTTCATTGCAGCATAATGCCTCATTCATCTCTTCTATTCATTTCTTCCTTGACCAATCCCTTTCATGTCGAGAGCCTACCCGTGTTTGTCCAACCCGCCTATCCTCTCGAGGGGCCATCCTCATCCTATCTTTCCATTACCATCTTTTCTTCTATCCATACCTTAGATTCTTTGAAATGATGTTACTCGATACAAAATTCATCATCTCGAACATCATCTCAAAGAGGGGCAACATGTAGACACCTAAAAATGTCCAACACCTTGTCATTAACATGTCTTGCCCTAGGTACCCAGGTCATTACCTAATTAGTTAAATAAATTTTATTTATTTGACTAATTTATTTTATTCCCTTTCAATCCCATCATCCTACCTTCTATAATTAAATAATTTTAATTATTTATTTAATTATTCATGACCATTAATCCTCTCTAGTTAATTAATTATTTTTAATTATTTAATTAGTCACATCTATTTCTCCTATAATTAAATAAATTTTATTTATTTAATTATCTTTCTACATCATCTCCCATCACAATCCAAATTAATTAAATAAATATAATATTTATTTAATTAATAAAATCATCTTGCTTTCTTTCTAAAAATACAACTCATGCATATCTAATTAATTTATTTAATTAGATAATTTATTGATTTATTCCTCTCATCTTTTTAGGATTTATTTCCTATAAAGAAAAAAAATCAAATTGCTTTCTATCTTTCTAAATCTTATCTCATCTTGTTTTATTTCCTCTTTTGTCTAATAAAGTAAAAATCAAATCAAATTCAATCCTTATCGAATCTTATCAAATCTTCTTCCCTCACAAACCCTAGTCAGCCTTGCCTATAAATATGGCTTCTCACAAGCCATTTGGGATATCATCATTTGAGTTTTTGAGCATCCTTACTCTGTCTAACTGGTTTCAAAATAGCTTTCCATTATCTCTCATCTAAGTTATGCTACTATTGTGTGTAATCAACATCTGAGCATCTACATCGAATCAAACCTGCATGGATCATTTGAGGTATTTGGAAAGTTGGGCATAAAGGTAAATTTGCAATTAATGTGTTTATCTTCATTGTTCAAATTTGTTGAATACAATATATATATCTTAGGGGCAAAAAAAGTAGTTAGTTTAGAAGTTGATCAGTAAGTAGTTCATAGATAGTGGAATTCATGGTTTGATAATTGATTCTTTTTAGGCAGGTGATTCAATGCCATATCTTGCATATCTGTTGTAACCTAGAAAGTAGGCTTGTGAGCCCTTTGTTTGTATCTCGCATGTTACCAGCATATAAGCATTCAAAATATATGATATATTGAGCATTTAAATCTTCCATTGCATTCTATATTTGTGTTGTTTCTGTTGTCTCTAGCTGCATGGTTTGGATAGTTCATTCTATGAACCCTCTGACCGTGACTACACCAAGTGGTATCAGAGCAAAGTTTTGAATCCTTTGGGAAGTGAAGGCATTCCATAAGATCTTGTTGTGAATAGATCGCTGACCTGAGGTAATCTACCTGTGTTTTTTAATGGATCGCCGAGTGTGAGGCAGTTGCTACCTTGTAGTCAGATCGTTGAATTGAGGCAGTTGCACTAGATCTTAGGAAGAGACGCCACCAAGGAGGATGCCTGCTATTGGCACTATGGATGGAAGAATGGAAGAAATGGTGGAGATGATGAAAACAATGAAAGTTAGACTGATGTTATATAAGAAGACAGAAGAAGAGGACTAAACCCTAGACATGATGTTGAAAGTGATGATGAAGAATTTCAATATGCAAATCAAAATGAAGAAACCCCAGAAGAAGAAGAAGAAGAATCAGATTAGGAGAAGATGTTGAAATCTATTTCTAAGATTGGTAAGAGATCTAGAGTGGATGTATCAAATTATACTGGAAATTTGAATCCGGAGGAATTGATTAATTGGATAAATGACTTGGAAGAATACTTTGAATATGAAGAAATTGAAGATCCAGAGAAGGCGAGATTTGCAAAGATTAAGTTGAAAGGACATGCTACTATTTGGTGGAAAGAAGTTCAATTGGATGGAAATAGGAGAGGAAAAGAAAAGATCACAAAATGGGATAGAATGGTGACAAAGTTGAAGAATCAATTTATACCTATTGACTATGAGTTGGAATTGTTGAAGAGATTACAAAACCTGAGACAAAAGGAGAAATCTGTGAAGGAGTATACTAAAGAATTTCATAAGATGATTATAAGGACTGGACATAATGAAGCAAGCAAGGATAAAGTGGCAAGATACATAAATAGACTGAGATTGAACATTCAAGAAGAACTAAGTTTGGTAAGAATGACAATAATAGTAGAAGCATATCAATTTGCCCTGAAAGTTGAAGACAAGTTGAATAAGAAGAAAGAGCAAAGACAGAGAGGTAGAGGAGGAAAATTTTAAAGAGGCGGAACATATTCCAAAGGAGAAAGATCATATGCAAAGAAGAACAAAGAAAGTCCATATAAGAAGGTAGATAGAGACAACAATTCATACCGAAGAGATGATAGAACTTTCTACCATAGAGGGAATCATAATTCTTACCACAATGAAGGACATAGAAGAGATGAAAGAGGGTCTGATAAGAGAACATTCAAAGGAACTTGTTTTAAGTGTGGAAGTGAAGGACATAGAGCATTTGAATGTCATCAGGGAAGTACAAGCAAGAAGACAGAGAACAGTGGAAGAGCAACTTATGTGGAAGAAGAACCTCTTGGATCACCTGATTTAGTTGGAAAACCAGAGAAAGGAGAATCACTAGTCATGAGGAGAGCACTATTTCAAGTAGAGACAACTAAGGAACCACCACAGAGGAAAAGTTTGTTCCAGACCAGATGCAAATCAGGAGGTAAATGTTGTAAGGTTATCATAGATAGTGGTAGTACTGATAATTTGGTTTTAGAGGAGATGGTGACTAAGTTAAACCTGGAGAGATTGAAACACCCTAATCCCTACAACATAGCATGGATTCAGGATGAACACAAGGTATTGGTGAGTGAATAATGTTTGGTGAAATTTCATATAAGATCTTATCATGATGAAGTATTGTGTGATATTATGTCGATGGATGTATGTCATATATTGTTGGGTAGACCATGGCAATATGATAGAAAAGCTATACATGATGGAAGAAAGAATACTTATACTATAGTATCTAATGGAAAAAAGATTACCTTGATACCTTTAGAAGATGAGCCTAAAAGTGAAGTATGTGAGTGTAATGTAGAAAAAGAGGGATTTTCAATTCAATGTAAGGTGTGGTTAAATCCTCCTTTCACTACATACATTTAAGGAAATTAAACTGAGTTGAAACACAACTTTTGCAAGAGGACTCAACTATCAGGTTTGCTATCACTTGCAATGATAAGGAAATTTGGAATTTGTTGATTATTTGTTAAACCCTAGATCAATAAATAGGCAAAACCCTAGTTCTATGATAAACAGGGCATAACTTTCAAACTGTGATAGATACGGACAAACCAAAAGAAGCACCAGGATCAGTAGACAGAGGAGAACCTGATTCTAGAAGTAGAGGTGTTAAAGGACAATGGTGCTGATGCCCTTGTCCTTAGAGTGAAGATTTGCCAATAGTCAAAACTGAGAAAATGCTCCAAACAATGCCTAGATGATGTTTTCGACCCCTGATTTGTCGGGAGGCCAATTGGAGGACACTGGTGATGGTACCCAGTTCTAGGGTGATGCTTTTTCATTAGATCTAGATTCCCTATGCTCTATATTGCCCTCCTACAACTCTCTGGAAGATCTGACACCTATAACCTGCAATCACAAGAGAGGAGTTGGGGGTTGTGGTGTTTAGGAGCTTGCCTCAGTCAAGCCCTGGAATGGTATTCAAGCCTTCCAACACCGTTGTTAGATAAACAGTGTGTGTCCTTTGTAGACAAAGGCAAAAGCAATGATGAAATAGATTGATGAAAGCACAAATAAATATCACCTTGAAGGTAGAACCCTCATAGAAGGATGAAGCTCTTTCATGCCATGAGGAGATGGATTAATGAAGCCAAATCTGCAACAAACAAACACAACAACAACACAATACTGCTCTACAACATAATGAAATCCTTGAATCACCTTAGCATAAGATCACAAGTTTGCATTATCCATCTAGTTTGCAAATGAAGTCCTAAACATGCTTATATATGTATTCCTGCTTTAAATTTCGTAATACAATCTTAAGATGTCGGCATGGGACCTAACTAATAGTCACATAACCGACATTTAAATTTAGGACCTACCTAAAATAGGGTAGGACTAGGGCACGAGCGCCCAAGTCCTTAGGTCCTATTTTAGGGTAGTGTTAATCCCACAAATGACCCTCAAGCCCCATTTGACATGGGTTTCAGGCCATTTTGCATCGAGAGTTAAAATGAATATGCATGATTACACTAAAAGGATCCAGGAACTAAACTTAGGAGGGAAAAAGTCCTAGGGAGACATTTTCCAATGTAACAGTGGGAATGCTAGAATCTGTTTGGTTGATGGAAAGAAATTTTTGGATGGATTGAGACATGAGAATATGTGTTATGATTTGATTCCTAAGAAGCATGGAACGCTAAGTACAGAAATTGAAGAATCACAACTAGAGGAGATAACTGAATTGTTGACAGAGTCTGAAGACATCATATCAGATAATGTACCTAAAGGATTACCACCAATTCGGAGTATCAGTCATCATATGGACCTTATACCTAGAGTTACTTTGCCTAACAAAGTAGCACACCAAATGACACTAGCAGAGAATGCGGAGCTGAATAGACAAATATAGGAGTTGTTGAGAAAAGGATTTATCAAAGAAAACTTAAGCCCATGTGCAATACCTACAGTGCTAGCACCGAAGAAAGATGAAGAATGGAGAATGTGTACAAACTCTAGAGAAATCAATAAGATCACTGTTAAATATAGATTTCCATTGCCAAGGATGGATGGCATTATGGACTATTTGAGTGGAGCAAAGTATTTTACAAAGATAGACTTGAAGAGTGGATATCATCATATCAGAATCAGAGAAGGAGATGAATGGAAGACTGCATTTAAGACAAATGAAGGATTGTGTGAATGGATAGTGATGCCTTTTGGATTGACTAATGCACCAAGTACTTTCATGAGGTTGATGAATGAGATTTTGAAGAAATTCTTGGGTAAGTTTGTTATTGTATACCTAGATGATATTCTAATTTTATTAAGACAAAGGAAGAACATCTGTGGCATATCAGACAAGTATTACAGAGGTTGAGAGAAGAGAAATTGTTGATAAACATCAAGAAATGTAGTTTCATGAAGGAAAAATTGGTATATTTGGGATTTGTGATTTCTACCGAAGGATTGAAGGTGGACCCTGAGAAAGATAAATTGTTGAATGGCCAACAAACACCTGAAAGCATTGGAGAGGTAAGATCATTTCATGGACTAGCTAGTTTCTACCAGAAGTTCATTAGAAATTGTAATTTAGTATACACACCGATGACAGAGATAATGAGAGGTGATAGAAAGGATTTCAAGTGGACATCAGGAGCAAATAAAAGTTTTGAATTATTGAAGCAAAAAGTGACAGAGCAACTAGTGTTAGCATTACTAGATTTCAACAAAGTATTTCAAGTAGATTATGATGCAAGTGGAAATGCAATAGGAGCAGTGTTAAGTCAAGTGGGTAGACCAGTAGCATATTCAATGAGAAGTTGAATGATGCAAGGAGAAGATATTTAGTTTATGATCAAGAGTTCAATGCCATAGTTGTTGAAGGCACAAGACAACTGAGGGGGGGTGAATCAGTTATATCAAAACTTTAACTTTTCTTAAACAAAAATCACATTCACATTCACTTACTTTAACCCCTTAATCTGTTATGAAGATTAAACATGAAGTGCAGAAACAAAACTTAAACAAATCAACACCATACACACATGAACACCAGATTTTACATGGAAAATCTTAAAAGAGAAAAACCATGGTGAGTGTTAGCTCAAAATATAATGTAGTAACAATACTAAATAACAAGAGGCTCACTACCTTAGGGCTCACTTCCCAGGGCTCACTGCACTTAAGGACTCACTGTCCAAGAGATGCTCACTACATACAGGCTCACTGCCAAAGGGTGGCTCACTACCATGAACTGATATAATAGCATCTACAACATGCCTGAGTTTAGTTCCATTAAAGAACAATACAGATCGCCTTCTCTTTCCTTACAACACAAACACCTTCAACTTCGCATCTTCGCATCCACGCCATCTACACACGAATTTATTACATTTATTTATACCAATAATCTGTTGGTGTGAATAGGGTTATTACCTTTCTGGTTTAACCTTTGTTGTGTAGATAATTCATATTATTTAACTATTTATTAGTTAAATAATAATCACACACATGTTCACATCTTAAGTTGACTTAGGAAGCATTCTAGTTGTCTTCTAGATGTTTCTAGTTTGTCTAGTTGTTGATAGTTGTTGTTGATAGTTGTCATCTTATCCTATAGTTGTCATATGTCATAGGATTAAGACAATTGTCACATGACTACAACATCTTGTATCTCACCTTGGTCTTTATAACCAAGGCCTCATTGTACATTATGTAATCCAGTACATTGTTGTATCATGGCAATATAGCATTCCTTTTGCTTGTCTCTCTTGTGTGGAAGGTTATTTGGTTTTGCATATTTGATCCTGGTGGTTGATTGCTCCAACATGGTATCAGAGCTTTGATCCTGCAAGCCCCTTCTCTTTTTTATTGAGAGATCTTGCCGTCAACATTTTGCTAGTAAATCCTGGTTGAAAACAGAGTTCACTGTTGAATTCAGATCACCCAAGTTAGTAAAGATCGACTGTCCAAAACTTGATTTTGGACATAGGTAATTTTTTGACTTTTTTGGGCTTTATATGCGTTTTTGCAGAAATTTTTTGTCGAAAAGGAAAAAACAATTTTAGCAAAAGGCCATTTTGCCCCCTGCATTTTCTGCAACTCCATCAGTTTCTCAAATTAGATTCAATAGTTTTTGCCTATTTTGAGGTGACTTGGCTCCGATCTGGCTTTGCAAACTATTTTTTTTTTTGTTTTTGCATCAAAATATTCAGTGTGCAGGTTATTTTCTTAGCCAATTCGACTTGATTGGGGTCGTCTCTGGCCTAGATCTGATCGGCTAGGTTTTTTGGTATCTAAACGACCAAGCCATCTCTTATTCATTGTGGGTTTTTGTCTTGGCCCCTTTGTTTAAGGCCTACTTATTTGGCGAACACTTGGCCAAGTTCTATCAATCTGCCAACTTTGCAGACTTGACTCCAGATCGGGAGTCCTTCACAACGATCAAATTTTAAATCAACAAGCTTGAAGATCAAACAACGTGTTAGGCTTTTGCATCAGTTCATTGTCATGCAGCGACCTGTCTCTATGGGCATCTAGTCCATATTGGGCGCCTTCAATTGGCATGATATAGGTTCCTTCTGCGAATTATCATGTTTTTAGACCTTTGTTTTTGCAGATCGGATCTAATCTGCTATGATTTGTTGTTTAAAGAGTCTGCCCTTGTTTTCACTAATCCCAATAGGGTTCATTCTCCCTATCAGTGTTTACCAAGAAGGCTATATCAAACCAAACCATCATCAAGATCTACCAAGTATTATTCTTGTATTTCATAGGGAGCTCTTAAATCGGCGGTATATATATTTTAGCTGTTGACCAACTAAATCTCTACCAGCAATTGATCCCAGCATATCTGTTGGCTCACGTCAATGATCATTATTTGTTTTTCAAAAATTGTGGAGACTTCGGCAAATGTTAGATCTCCATCCACCAAACATCTCCTGCATACGCTTGAACATGGTGACCAAACCGATCATTTGCTATAGTCGATGGCTTAAACTACAGTGACCACGTGGTTTGCTTTGTAGTCGATGGTCTTATCTTTCACAACAGCCTTATATTCGGTGGACACTTTGTTATCATGTCGGTTGATCCCATCGGCATATTCCTTGTATCTAGATTTGGCAACATTAACTCTTATAGGGTTATATGTGTATGATTGACGGTCAAAGATCAGAGGACATTTTGTTTAACAATGGTCTTTAGATCTTGCTATATATGGCGGTGATCAGCATAGAATTGGTCAATTTCTACAGTCACATTGATCTGATCTCTCTGCATTAGTGGTTTGACTATTATCTCCCGGTGGACGTTAGATCTCCTTTGGCAGTGGTCAACAATCCTACCTAGCGGGGACATTAAGGTTTTTCACCTATTGACTACTCACCTCTACAGTTTCAAAGCCGACCATGGAAGTCTAAGCATCGTCGATCAACGTCTTCACATCGACCACATATATATTGTCGACCACATAAAGTCTACGGTGGTCTTCATAATAGCAGACGGTTTTAACATATTCACAAGTTTTTATGGTGTTTTTCCACTAATCCTATATTTCAAATCACCAGCAATAGTCACTTTCCATGGGCTTGCAAGAATCTTAAATTGGGTGAGGTCATTTTTATCTCCATGGCAATTTTTTAGTAAAGGAGGCCACCTATTCTTTGTTTGTTTGTTATTCATTTGTCAAAGATAGGAGATTGAGGCCCGATTAGGCAGGTGGCCTACCCCTTCACAAACAAACTCCTCCACCTTTCTTGTTGGTTCAATTGACTGATCATTTCGTTGATTTTGTCGCATGCAAGCCGAGGACTTTTTGTTTTTGCAAATTTCAACAAAGAGGGAGATTTTTTCTTTTTGCCATATCTTACAAACCAGGAGGTGGATTTTGGCGTTCTTATAGTCATCAGAAAGGTGGTTCAGTGAATTTCACTATTGTGTAGGTGATTTGTTCAGATTTCGTCATTTTTTGCCATCTTTTTCAGCTTGAAGGTACAGTTCGTGCTTTTCTTGCAACTGACATATCTTTTGCATACGACGTCAAAATCTGGTGAAATGTTTTTTGAAATTGCTCAGAAAATTGCAAGGAATCTGATTGTAACTTCTATTTTTTTCCCTCGACAAGTTTTTTTGCTCAAAAATTGTAAAAATCACCGTGTTATAAATGGTTAATTTAAGCTTGTCAATTGTACAAATTCTTTCATTGTACTTTGTTGGGGGGGTTACAATCACATTGTTAATACATTTTGAGGGGGTGAATGGCACGATTTAAGTGTCCTTGTGTCTTTAGTTTTTGGTGTTTTTTTTTGCTACACATGGAAGAAAGTGTGTCTATAAAAGCACTCACTCCACATAATTACCACACATGGAAGTTAAAAATGAAACAACTGCTACAATCTAAAGGACTTTGGCAAATGCTAGAGGATAATCCACCTGGTTTCACTAAGGAGTTTAAAAGATTTGCTTATAAGAACAAATTAGATGAAGCTATGGGAATCATAGGATTGCATGTATCAGATAACTTGTTGTTTCATAGTGCAAAGTGTACAACACCTAAGCAAATTTGGGATAAGCTTGCAAAATTGTATGGTATTGTCAATGAATTCTGAATCTTGCAACTAGAGGCAGAATTGACATCACTCTCTCTAGATAGTTTTCCTACTATCCAAGATTTTCTCTAGAAATTCAAGATGATCTTGTCACAATTGAAAGGGTGTGGGCATGATAAAACTGAAAAGGAATGCATCTTCTTGATTTTGTTGAAGTTGAAGGGCCCATTTCAGGTGTTTTCATCTACCTTCTATTCTACTATGGATGCCTTTGGAAAAGACTTTAAGATGCCTAGCTTTGAGCTGTTCTGTGAGCGTCTTCCTAGGGAGCAAACCAAGTTACTTCAAATGGATGCACTTCCTAGTTCTAAGAGTCAAGCCTTGATGGCCTCATCCTCCAAGGGTAAAGGTAAGAATAAGAAGAAGCCCAAGACAGAATCTCCTTTAGGCAGTGAGTCTCCCTTCAAACCAAAGCTGGAGAATGATCAAAAGCCCACTCCTCCACCTAATCCTTCCAAATCTGGTGAGTCTTCCTCCAAGACAAAGAAGAAGAAAGGTGGCACTTGTTCTTTTTGTGGCATGACAAGTTATGATGATTCTCATTGTTTTAAGAGGTTAGAGGCTTTGGAGGAAGCTATGAAGAAGCACAAGATTTCTCTTCCCAAGCCCTCCTCTACAGGAAAAGGACATGCTCTTTCTACACATGGCTTGCTTGAATCTTCAGATAGCTGGATACTTGATTCAGGTGCTTCACATCATATGACCAATTCACTTGATCTACTTGAGACTCTTTCTGATACTAGCACTTCTCAGATTGCAGTGGGGAACTCTTCACTGATTTCAGTCATGGGGACAAGCATCGTTCACTTGCAAGATGATTGCATTGAAGATGTTCTTTTTGTTCCCAAGATTTCTGACAATCTTCTCTCAATCTTTCAGATTTGTCATCCTGGGGATGGGAAGAAAGTTGAGTTTACTCCTCACAATGTGGTTATTAGACAGCTACAAGATCTTGAGACAGTTATTGCTACAGGGAGAGTGGATCATGGATCATGACTATACAGATTTGATGGATTTGAGTCTTCATTAGGATCATCTCTTATAGCACATGTTGATGCCTTGAGCAAGCTTTGGCATGAGAGATTTGGACATCTGAATTACAGTTATCTTCACCAGATGAGCACAAAGAAGTTGGTTGTTGGTCTACCTAAGATTTCCTGTAGAGAGGGAGTTTGTCTGGGTTGTGTACTTGGCAAACATCATCAAGATCCCTTTCCTAAGGGTCAGGCTACACAAGCTTTAGCACCCTTAGAGTTGGTTCATAGTGATCTCATGTCTTTTCCAACTCCTTCATTTTCAAGGGCCAAGTATGTGCTCACTTTCATTGATGATTTCTCACGACACGCATGGGTGTACTTTCTTAAGTATAAAAGTGATGTTTTTGACACATTCAGGACATACAAGGTGTTTATGGAGAAGCAGTCAGGTCTTTCTCTTCGACGGATACACACGGATAATGTTGGGGAATATGTGAACCAAGCTTTTCAGGATTTTTGTAGTGAGCATGGAATTCAGCATCAATTTTCAATTCCTTACACTCCTCAGCAGAATGATGTGGCTGAGAGAAAGAACAAGACATTACGGGAGATGGCAAATTGCATGCTTCAGCCTAGGTCTATGGATCCCACCTTTTGGGCTGAAGTAGTCAATTGTGCCAACTATATTCAGAATCGTATGCCTCATAAGGCAGTGTAGCATATGACTCCCAAGGAGGCTTGGTCCCATGTCAAGCCTAATGTATCCTTCTTCAAAGTATTCGGTAGTGAGGCTTGGGCATTCATTCTAAATGGTCGGCGTAAGGCTATGGAGAAGAAGAGTCAACCTTTGATTTTTGTTGGCTATTGTGAGGATGTGAAGGCCTATAGGTTGTTTGATCCTGTCACTCAGGATGTCTACTTTCGTAGAGATGTCCATTTTGATGAGTCCTTCACACAAGTGGATTCTTCCACCACTTCTTCTTCCTCACTACATAATCTGCCTACTTCATCATCACTTGAAGATGTTTTGCTTCTTTAAGATGATACTGATGAAGATCCTGCCCCACCACCTCCTCAAGCACCATTTTGCCCTGATGGGCCCGCACTACTCTTGAGGAGGCTGGTCCACTTGTTGGTGATCCCATAGATACTCACCGCACTCGTTCACAGATAGCAAGTGTCAATCTTTTGAGTCATGCCATTTCCACAGATCCTCAGAAGTTTTCAGATGCCGCAAGTATTCCAAAGTCGGACAGTAAATGGTTGAGGAGTATTCTTCTTTAATGAAGAATCATACTTGGGATCTTGTTCCTCTTCCTAAGGGAAGAAAATTAGTTCGATGCAAGTGGGTGTACCGCACCAAATATGCAGCTGATGGTTCTATAGACAAGTACAAGGCTCATCTTGTTGCTAAGGGGTTTTCTCAGGTTGAGGGTATTGACTACTCTGAGACCTTTGCCCCTGTCGCCAAGATGGATTCCATTCATCTTGTACTTTCTTTGGCTGCATCTCAAGGATGGTCAATGTATCATACGGATGTGAAGAGTGCCTTCTTGTATGGTGATCTTCATGAGGAGATCTACATGGAGCAGCCTCTGGGTTTTGTGCAGGACTCTTCACTTGTTTGTAGGCTTCGTCGTTCATTATATGGTCTCAAACAAGCCCCTTGGTCTTGGTATGAGAAGATGGATAGTTTCCTACTTGCTTCTAGTTTCACACGATGCCATTCTGACCCTACAGTTTACACTTAGAGACATGGAGATGATCTTTTGATCCTTGTGCTTTATGTGGATGATTTGATTCTCACAGGCAGTTCTACCTCTATGATCCAGAGTATTCAGCAAGCATTGATGGAGCGCTTTGATATGACAAATCTTGGTCTTCTACACTACTTCCTTGATCTTCAGGTTTGCCAGACTATTGAGGGGATCTTCATTTTTTAGCAGAAGTATGCTCTTGATTTGCTTCAGAGATTTGGCATGGCTGATTGTAAGCCTGCTCCTACACCATTTCAATCAGGTGTTGTACTGTTTACTAGTTGCACTACTCCCACAGTTGATGCTACATTGTATCAGCAGTTGGTTGGCAGTCTTTTGTACTTGACACATAGTCATCCTAATATTTCCTTTGCGGTTGGACTTGTCTCCCGGTTCTCTCAGGAGCCACATGAGAGTCATTGGAAGGCAGCTAAACGTATCATGAGGTATATTCAGGGCACATCACATTTTGGCATTCATTACACATCATGAGCTTCTTCACTTATGGTCTTCACTGACTCAGATTGGGCTGGTGATGTTAATGATCAGAAGTCAACTCCTGGCTTTGTTTTCTACCTTGGTTCTAGTCTGATTGCATGGTCTTGCAAGAAGCAAACAGCTATTACATTATCATCGACAAAGGCTAAGTATCGAGGTGCAATTTTGGCTAGCCAGGAGGTTCTTTGGCTTCGACAGTTGATGACTGAGTTTGGATTTCCTCTAGATCAACCCACTACTCTTTGGTCTGATAGTCAGAGTGCTATTCACATTTCTCACAACGCCGTGGAGCATCAGTGTACTAAGCACATCAAGATCCACATGCACTTCATCAGGAAGCTCATCCAGGATGGTGTTCTTAGCTTGGAGTACTTGCCTACTAAGGAGCAGGTTGCGGACATCTTCACTAAACCTTTGGCATCGCCTCATTATCTTCAGTTACGATCGATGCTTAGAGTGAAGGAAGTTGTCCTTGGGGGGTCTTATTGAGTCCTCCTTCCTTCACTTATTCATGCTTTTTCTTTGCATGTTTCTCTCTTTTGGAGAGGAGTTTTTTCCCATGAGGTTTTCTCCTTTTCTCCGCTTGTGAGAGATTGTTTGTACATGGGTACCCAACATGGCCTTGCTACCGGGACCCATCTTTGCATTTGTTTGTTCCTCCCTAAGTTGCACTTAAGGGGAGGTGTTGGTGTGAACAGGGTTATTACCTATCTGGTTTAACCTTTGTTATGTAGATAATTCATATTATTTAACTATTTATTATTTGAATAATAATCACACACATGTTCACATCTTAAGTTGACTTAGGAAGCATTCTAGTTGTCTTCTAGATGTTTCTAGTTTGTCTAGTTGTTGATAGTTGTTATTGATAGTTGTCATCTTATCCTATAGTTGTCATATGTCATAGGATTAAGACACTTGTCACATGACTACAACATCTTGTATCTTACCTTGGTCTTTATAACCAAGGCCTCATTGTACATTATGTAATCCAGTACATTGTTGTATCATAGCAATATAGCATTCCTTTTACTTGTCTCTCTTGTGTGGAAGGTTATTTGGTTTTGCAGATTTGATCCTGGTGGTTGATTGCTCCAACATAATCAACCTTGGAACATACATCAAGGTCAGCAATACAATCTACAACCTTTGGAACAATCTCCAAAGTTGGCAAACATACATAATTCAAATTAGGTCTGGACCTAAACAAATTTGCAAATCAAATGAATAAAAGGAGAACACTTCACACCTTATCTCAGACCCAAATACATCTTCACATGCTTGAACATGCTTCTACAATCCACAAAACACATTCACAAAGAGTGTTAGCACCCAATTCAGCCAAACTTGTGTAAACACCAAAAATACTTAGGCACACGCTTCCAAGAACTCAATCATAGCTTGTGGATCAAGCACATACCTTTAACATAATCTAGAGATATTCATGAACAACATAAAGTCACTTGGGAGCTGACAAATTGATCCGCAATAGATCTCACTTAAAAATAACAAATATCACTCGAAGACAAATCACATATTGCTCACAACAAATACTATCGAACTCTGCTAATAAATAACTTGCTTTCCAGAGCACCAAATCACAAATCCTTTGGAATGAAGATACTAAGGACCTTATAAACATATGTCCAAAACTGCAATACCAAAAACCAAACTATGGAGAAATGCGGAGCAAAATACTTTCTCCCTGTCACACTGTAAATGATGTCAGGCATAGTCTTCAAACTGGCGAATAGATCTTCTACTGCATAGTGATCCAAACCACCAAATTATGGATTTAGAATCTTCAAACACTTCTAAAACATATCCAAATCTCACACTTTGGTCTTCAACAGGGAAGAAATGTACAGCAAAAACTCAAAAATTATCTTGTAAGCCATAATACATCTTCACAACTTTGTCTTCAATATGAACCAAATTTTCTCAAAATCACCTGGAAACCCAATATCAAGAGCATATTATTATCATCTTCCACACTTGTACAATGCAATACAAAGAAATTAACTCATCACAATCAAGTAACAAGACAAGAGCACAGTTGACACTAATGACAACACAAACATGTTGACATCAATGACAACATTAGTTAGCACATACTTGCAACAATCTCCCCCTTTGTCATTGATGGCAACATATGATGTGAAAAACTAAACAACATGTTCCACCATCAAGACACAACTCTGCATCAAAACTCCCCCTTTCTCTTTACACATTTGAACTCTCTTTGATTATTGAATGCTTTCTTTTTCTCTGAGTTCTTCACATGAACTCTCTCCCCCTTTGACGTTAATGGAAAAGGGCAACACATCTCTTTCCACCGCACATACGTGCACTTGTTCTTAACTGCCCTGAATGCTTCCTTCAGACTGCAACATTCTCTAGAATCACTACCTACTCCCCCTGAGAGGTAGCCTCCATCATCAATCCAGAAAAGAATGACTCCTAAACCATACTAGACTGATGCACTTCCTTATGCATCTAGTTCAACAAAGGAGGGGTAATAACACCTAAATTTTCCTGAAGATACTCAAACGTGTCCTTAGGAAGAGCTTTGGTGAATATGTTAGCAACTTGATCCTTTGTGGGCACATACTCAAGCTTCACTTCTTTCTCTACAACGTTCTCTCTCATAAAGTGATATCTGATAGAAATATGCTTTGTCCTTGAGTGCGTCACTGGATTCTTTGAAATGTTAATGGCACTAGTGTTATCATAGAAAATAGGAATCAGATCATCATACTCAACTTTGATATCCTTCAAAGTTTGTCTCATCTATAGCACTTATGTGCAACATGATGTTCCTACAATGTATTCTTCCTCATCAGTGGATAAGGATATTGAATCCTGCTTCTTACTTTGCCAAGACACAACTCTGTCTCCAAGAAAGAACACACCACCACTTGTACTTTTCTTGTCATCTACACATCCGGCCTAATCTGCATCTATGTATGCACTTAGGTTAAAGTCATTGTTCTTAGGATACCACAAACCATAATCAGAAGTGCCTTTCAAGTACCTGAAAATCCTCTTTATTGCCATAACATGTGACTCTTTAGGATCTACTTGAAATCTGACCACAAGACAAACTGCATGCATGATATCAGGTTTGGTAGCAATTAGGTATAAAAAGCCTCCAATCATAGACCTATACTTGCTCTAACTAGCTTTAGGGGATTCATCATCTTTGCTAAGCTTGCAACAAGTTGTCATGGGAGTACAAACTGGTTTAGATTCTTCCATTCCAAACTTCAACAACTCCTTGACATACTTGGATTGTGAAATGAAAATGCCCTTATCTGTCTTATTAATTTGTAGTCCAAGAAAGAAGTTCATCTCACCACACATTGACATTTCAAATTCTCTTTGTATCTCATCTGCAAAGTTCTTACACATACCTTCATTTCCACCAAAGATTATATCATCTACATAGACTTCAATAATCAAAGTTTGCTCTTTGCTTACCTTGATATACAAGTTATTATTTGCAGACCCTTTACTGAATCCCTGCTACAACAAATACATGTCCAATCTTGCATACCAAGCTCTAGGAGCATGCTTCTAACCATACAATGCCTTCTTCAATCTACATACCATGTCTTGTTTGTCTGATAACTAAAATCCATTCGGTTGCTCTATATATACTTCATCTTCCAACTCTCCATTCAGAAAAGTAGACTTCACATCCATCTGATATACTTTGAAGTCTTTATGTCCTACATAGGCTAAAAACAATCTAATGGCTTCCAGTCTTGCCGCTGAAGCAAAATTTTCTTCATAATCTATTCCTTCTACTTGTGAGTAGCCTTTGCATACAATTCTAGCTTTGTTTCTTACCACTTCTCCAATTTCATTCAACTTATTTCTGAAAACCCACTTTGATCCAATCACATTTTTATCTACAAGCCTAGGGACAAGTTCCCAAGTCTTGTTCTTTTCAATTTGCATCAATTCTTCTTCCATTACCTTGACCCAATATTCATCTTTACATGCTTCAGAAACTATCTTAGGTTCAACCTTTGAAATCAAGCAAAGATTTGACTATTCTTCTGCAGCCCGTCTTCTTGTCAATACTCATTTCCTTTTGTCACCAATGATTTGATCCTCAGAATGATTTCTTTGCACATACCTGGGGGTTTTAGGAACTCTTACCGAAGCTTCTTATTCTTCAACTTGAGCTTCTTCTAGAACATCTTACACTTCAAACTAAGCTTCCTTGTCCTTTTCTATATCAGCAGATCCATCTGGCTCTGAGATTTTCTGAATACCTTCATCTACCTTCACATTTGCACATTCAATAATCTTCCTCAACCTTTTTTTGTAGAATAGGATTTTCTCTTAGTATAGTACCCAATGAATATGCCTTCATCACATCTAGCATCAATTTTTTCCAATTCTTCATCTCTTCTGATATAGCATTTGCTTCCAAAAACTTTGAAATACCTGACAGTAGGAGTTCTCCCATACCGCAGCTCATAAGGTATCTTTGTCCCATTTTCTTTGACTTGTACTCTGTTCTAAATGTAGACAACAGTATGAATAGCTTCTTTCCAATAAACTTCGAGAAGGTCAGTTTCTTTGATCATTGTTCTAGCAACTTCCTGAACTGTACTATTCTTTCTTGCAACTACTCCATTTCGTTGAGGAGTTCTGAGGGTAGACAATTGTCTCTTTATCCCATGTTCTTCACAAAAGGTATTGAATTCATTTGAAGTAAACTCACCACTTCTGTCAGATCTCAGACACTTAATTCTCAAATCCATTTCATTTTCAACCATTGCCTTAAATGCCTTGAACTTGTCTTGGGCTTCTGATTTTTCTTTAAGGAAAGTAACCCAAGTCATTCTTGAATAATCATCAATAAGAAGCATGAAATACCTATCACCTTGCAGGGTCTATATGTACCAGCTCCAATAGATTAGTAGAGGATTGTTCCTTGCTCTTGAAACTTATCTTCATTTTCTTCCCAAATAGACATTCTTTGCAGATGGCATTAGCAGGCTTCACAATCTTAGGTAGGTCTCTTACAGCTTGAGTAGAGCTTATTCTCACTAGATTATCAAAGT
This sequence comes from Cunninghamia lanceolata, assembly GCA_027924645.1. Classification (NCBI taxonomy): domain Eukaryota; kingdom Viridiplantae; phylum Streptophyta; class Pinopsida; order Cupressales; family Cupressaceae; genus Cunninghamia; species Cunninghamia lanceolata. The sequence goes on along the minus strand of BSBN01000865.1, from coordinate 4,367,876 downwards.
TAATATGACACATTCTCCTATGCCATATCCAACATTCATTTGTCTGAGCCAACAAACAACAATTTTTAGTAATCTTCAAATGATAAACATTACCATGAGTTTTCTTACCAACAGCAATTATTGTTCCAGAGCTTTTTCTTATCTCACATCCATTGTCTTTAAATATCAGATTATGTCCTCTATCACACATTTGTCCAACACTTAGAATATTATGCTTTAAGCCTTTGACATAAAGAACATCATCTATAATATGCTTGCCATCAAAAGTAATTGACCCTTTTCCACAAAGCTTACTAGTTGCATCATCACCAAATCTAACTAGTCCTCCATCATACATTTCCAATTTGACAAACTTACTCTTATCTCCAGTCATGTTATTTGAACATCCATTGTGAATGACCCATTCATTCTTTTCTATTTTAGCATGAAATGTAGATATCTCCTTTTCTTCTTCCAGACTTCCTTCCTTCACACAGATTGCAAGATTAGCAGAAGCAGGTTCTTCTTTTATAGCAATAAATAGGCATTCACTAGCATTATCATCTTCAGAATTAGGTTCATCATCAGTTACACCATCATCTTCTCTAACATAGTAACCTTGTCTTTCCATCTTACCTTTACTTTCATTGTTCTTGAACTTCAAAGCTCTGTCAGGACATCTTGAAGCATAGTGACCAATCTTACCACAATTGAAACATTTGAAAGGTAAGTTACCTTTGAACTTTCCACTGCATCTTTTCCTTCTACTTGCAAATTTTGTCTCAATCTCATCAAGGTCTTCTTCATCTGATTACATGACATATTTATTTGATCTAGCAGTCTTTTCTTCCTTGGCTTTAAAAGCAGTCTCAGTTTTCACAGGGCCATTAGTAGTACCAAATTCTCTCATTTCAAAGGCAATCAATTTACCAAGCAACTGATCTTTTGAAAGATTATTCATATCAAACAATTCTTTAATGGTAGATACCTCGTGACTATAAGTTGGGAAGAGTTCTGAGTACCTTATCTACAACATCCATATCATCTATCTTTCCACCAAGACCCTTGATGTTGCTAACAACCTCATCAATCTTCCATATGTAACTTGTTATGTTCTCATTTTCAGACATTCACATAGTTTCATATCTGGTCTTCAAGTTCTATAACTTGGCCTTCTTAATAGATGATCACCTTCATAGATACTTTTCAACTTTTCCCAGATCTCATGAGCAGTTTCTAGATCCATAACTTTCGCCATTTCAGTGTTAGATAAAACATTTAGTAGAACATTTTTAGCTTTGCCATTAATCTCATAGCACCTAATCTCACTTGTAGTCCTTGGACCACCATTAGTTATTTTGTATTCAGCCTCAACTATTTTCCAGACATTAAAACCAATGGAGACAAGATAACTTTGCATTCGTACCTTCCAGAAGCCATAGTCAGATCCATCAAACCAAGGAATGTCTTTGTGCACCATCCCAGATCTACCTTAAGTTGTTAGGCTTTCTTCCAATGAACCAAGCTCTGATACCAATTGTTGAAGGCATAAGACAACTGAGAGTGGGGGCGAATTAGTTGTATCAAAACTTTAACTTTTCTTAAACAAAAATCACATTCACATTCACTTACTTTAACCCCTTAATCTGTTATGAAGATTAAACATGAAGTGCAGAAACAAAACTTAAACACATGAACACCATATTTTATGTGGAAAACCCTAAAAGGGAAAAACCACGGTGAGTGTTAGCTCACAATATAATGTAGTAACAATACCGAATAACAAGAGGCTCATTGTCTAAAAGATGCTCACTACATACAAGCTCACTGCCGAAGGTTGGCTCACTATCGAGGGGTGGCTTACTGTTAGAAGGGGTGGCTCACTACCATGAACTGATATAATAGCATCTACAACATGCCTGAGTTTAGTTCCTTTGAAGTGCAATACAAATCACCTTCTCTGCTCTTACAACACAAACACCTGGAACTTTGCATTCACACCATCTACACGTGGATTTATTTTATTTATTTATACTAATCATCAACCTTGGAACATACATCAAGGTCGGCAATACAATCTACAACCTTTGGAACAATCTCCAAAGTCAGAAAATATACATAATTCAAATTAGGTCTGGACCTAAACAAATTTGTGGATCAAATGAATGAAAAGAGAACACTTCATGCCTTAGCTCAGAACCAAATACATCTTCACACACTTGAACATGCTTCTACAATCCATGAAACATATCCACAAAGAGTGTTAACACCCAAGTCGGCCAAACTTGTGCAAACACCAAAAACACTTAGCACGCTTCCAAGAACTCAATCATAGCTTGCGAATCAAGCACACGCCTTTAACACAAGTCATCAATGACAACACAAACATGTTGACATCAATGACAACACCGATTAGCACATACTTGCAACAATCATTCAAGCCTTGAAGAAGTGGAAACATTACTTGTTGCCTAAAGAATTTGTATTGTATACAGATCATTAGGCTTTACAGTATCTGAATAGTCAAGGAAAGTTGAATCAGAGACATATGAGATGGGTAGAGTTCATGCAGAGTTAAAAATTTGTATTGAAGCATAGGAGTGGGAAGTCAAACAAAGTTGCAGATGCATTGAGTAGAAGAAGAAATTTGCTGACAGAGATGAGAGTAGAAGTATTAGGTTTTGAGGAACTAGAGCATATGTATGAGGAAGATCTTGATTTTGTAGAACCATGGAAAGCATGCAAGGAACCTGTTATAACATATAGAAGTAAGTGGTTAGATTATTTCATTCAGGAGGATATGTTGTTCAAAAGAAATCAATTGTGTATACCTAGGAGTTCAATGAGAGATAATTTGATAAAGGAAAAGCATAGTGGTGGATTGGTAGGACATTTTGGAATTGACAAGACAGTGGCTTTGATAAGTGAACATTATTTTTGGCCTCAAATAAATAAGGATGTAAGGAAGTTTATGCAGAGTTGTAGAATATGTCAAGTTGCAAAGGGGAGTAGTCAAAATACTGGTTTATACAAATTTTTGACAATACTGGAGAGACCTTGGGAAGACATAAGCATGGATTTCATATTAGGTTTTTTGACACATAGAGGACATGATTCTATACTTGTAGTGGTGGACATATTTTCAAAGATGACACATTTCATACCTTGTAAAAAGACAAATGATGCAGTGCATGTTGTTGATCTATTTGTCAAGGAGGTTGTGAGATTGCATGGATTACCTAAGAGCATAATTTTAGACAGGGATACCAGATTCATTGGATATTTTTGGAGGACATTATGGAAGAAGATGAAGACAAACCTAAAGTTTAGTTCAACATTTCATCCACAGACTGATGGACAAACAAAAGTGGTAAATAGGATTTTGGGGAACTTGTTGAGATGTTTAGTAGGAGATAAGGCAGGAAATTAGGATCTAATTCTACCACAAGCAGAGTTTGCCTACAATAATTCAATGAATAGGAGTACAGGGGAGACACCATTTGAGATTGTGACTGGAGTAAAACCTAGAGGGGTAGCAGAGTTGAGAGATATCGGTAAGGAGAATAAGAGAAGTGCAGAAGCAAAAGAATTTGTAGGATATATGAAGACAGTACATAACCAGGTCAAGAAGCATTTGAAGGAGATGAATAGTAAGTATAAGGAGCAAGCAGATGAGAAGAGGAGATAAAGAATTTTAATAGGAGATGAAGTAATGGTATATCTAAGAAAAGAGAGATTTCCAGTGGGAACATACAACAAGCTAAAGATGAAGAAGTTTGGACCATGTAAGATACTTAGGAAATTTGATTCAAGGAATGCATATGAAGTAGAGCTACCAGAGACACTGAGTATATCACATATATTCAACATTGCAGACTTATATCAATATCATGATGGAGAGACAAGTGACAGCATTAAAGATAGTTTGAAGGATCAGTTACCATGGTAACAATTGGAGCATATAGAAGACATCTTGGACAATAGAGTTGGATGCAATACTAGAGGCAAACAATATAAATAATATTTGGTAAAGTGGAAAGGTAGACTGGAAGAAAATTCAACATGGATTTCTCAGGTTGAGGTGGACCGTCTTGGTTTTCCTCTAGCCCCAATAACGTGAGGGACTCACTTTTTCAACAACCCTGGGTGTCTAATGTAGGAGCATCCTAGGTTGCAGAGCAATCTTGCATCAACCAAAAAACATTTGAATTCTTTCTTTTCTTTCATTTCTAGTTTAATTCAATCATTTACAGTTTCAACATTTTATACAACATTTTGCCACATCTTCATATCAAAGCTCACAACAAGAATTAGCATCTAGTTATCATCATCTACATCATATCCAAATTTCAGGTCATTTGGACTTGTCTGCTAAAAGTTATCGCTATCAGAAGATCATCAACTTTCACATAGAAGAGCACACAGATAGTCAGCTGAAGGAGAAGGTTTGCGGAGCACTTTCATGACTTGTAGAGTCTAATGACACATTATACATGGCACATAAGGATCAGATAGATCTTCCTTGAGGTCCACACCTTGATTCATGCATTTGCGGAGCATTACCAAATGATTGAAGGTCAACCTACTTGTTTCTATATGTTACATTCCTTCATTGGAGTTTGTAACCTTCTTTGGTCGATGTGGAGGACTTCATGAGCTTGAAGACGATATATATAGATCTCTTAGGGGAATAGGAAAGTAGTTAGTTCATAAGTTGATCAGTAAGTAGTTCATAGATAGTGGAATTCATAGTTTGATAATTTATTATTTTCAAGTAGGCGCTTCAATGCCATATCTTGCATATCTGTTGTAACCTAGAAAGCAAGCCTGTGAGCCCTTTGTTTGTAGCCCACATGTTGCTGGCATATAAGCATTTAGAATATATGATATATTGAGCGTTTGAATCTTCCATTGCATTATATGTTTGTGTTATTTCTATTGTGTTTACTCTAGCTGCATGGTTTGGACAGTGCATTCTGTGAACCCTCCGACCATGACTACACCACACTACTTGTTGATCAGTGACCACCTGCCTACACATTCTTTCTTAGAGCATGACTTCTTCTTAGAGAAAACAAACTCCCCCTATCATCACTACCTACTCCTGCTGAGAGGTAGCCACCATCAATCCAGGAAAAATATATAACATGAACACCCCCTTAACAGATGCACCACTATGCATCTAGCAAGGAGGGGCAATTACCCCTAAGCTTTGTTGGAGATCCTCAAATTCATCCTTTGCAAGAGACTTTGTGAAAATATCTGCAATTTGATCCTTTGTTGGAACATATTCCAACCTTACTTCCTTTTTTGCCACTTTCTCTCTCAAAAAGTGATACCTAATTGCTATATGTTTGGTTTTAGAATGCATCATTGGATTCTTGGAAATATTGATAGCACTTGTATTGTCACACAAAATAGGAATGGGCTCATCATACAATAACTTGATATCCTTTAGGGTTTTCTTCATCCACAACACTTGTGTACAACAGGATGCTGCTACAATGTATTCTTCCTCTACAATAGATAAGGACACTGAATCTTGCTTCTTGCTCTGCCATGAAACCAATCTCCTTCCTAAAAAGAAAGCACCACCACTTGTACTTCTTCTATCATCAACACATCCAACCCAATCAACCTCACTGTAGGCAATTAAATCAAATTCATTACATCTTGAATACCATAAGCCATAATCTAGAGTTACTTTCAAGTATCTGAATATCCTTTTCACTGCCTTCTCATGTGTTTGTTTGGGAGTTCCTTTAAATCTATTCAAACTAGTAAATGAGTTTTAAATAGCAAGAAATGATAGTGCAATTTAGTAAGATTTAATCCCTTTTTTGTGTCAATAAGTCCCTACCTTTTAGTTGGCCAAATCTTTTGTTTGCATACTTTCTATTTCTTTGACTCTTATCCTTTAATGTTTGTTAATTAGTTTATAATGATAAGCTTTAAACTTTTAGTCTAATATTTCATAAATATTATTAATGTATTTTATCTATTTATCTTATTTAGATTTGATTAAATTAGAATATTTAAAGGTTATAGAAAAGATATGTTTGTTTATATTTATTGAGGTAGTGGAAATTTTACATTGTTGTAGTAGGAAATTTTTTTAGGATGAAAACTTAATTATTTTAAAGAACATTATGTCTTCACTAAGTTAGAATCACTGATTTAAAAGATCCTTTGAAAACAGAGGTTTAAATTTTTGTCTAGATCAATGTCTTTAAGTTAGAAAAAAAAATTGTAGTTATGTAAGTGTGTGCCCACTTGTATGTGTTTATATGGGTGGGAATTACATTTTGAGGGGAGGCTACATGGTTTCTCTTCTCATATCAGTTTTGGGAGGATCCATCTCTTCGCATGGTGTTCGTTCCTTCACATTTTCTGGGGGGTCACATTGACCTTCTCATCTTTTCTCTAGGGGAGAACATATATTGTATATTAGTGTTAGAAGTAGCCATTAGGGGGTCATGTTGAGTCCTCCTTTCTTCTTCATCACTTGTACAATTCTATCTGTATCATTTCTCTTTTGGAGAGGAGTTTTTCCCACAGGGTTTTCTCCTTTACTCCACTTTTGGGAAATTCATTTGTACATGGGTACCTAACATGGCCTAGTAATTGGGACCCATCATCTTTGTATCGCTTCTCCCTAAGTTGCACTTAAGGGGGGTGTTAGTGTAGATAAGGTCATATTGTATCTAGTTAGGATATCACCTTTACTAGGATTGATCTATTCACACTTAGCTTTTTTAGAGTTTGTCTCACCTCATGTGGTGAAGACATGTGTCCTCATGCTTTTGAGACACCTTCTCTTACATGTCTACTTGCCACTTGCATGAGCACTTGTCACTTGAGCTCACAAGTGTTGCATCTTAGGAATTTTAGTCAGTCATTGTGTTCAATCATCCTACCTTCTCTCTCATGCTTATTTGTACAAGGCATCTATGTACATTCTAATTATATTTTGGCAAATATCAATTAGGCTTATTTTGTGGAATTTGTTTGGTCTTTGTTTGCTGATCTTGGCTGCTCCAACAATATTTTTGTACTTGGAGAAAATATATGCTCAATAGGTGTAACATTAGGTACTTCCTTTTTACCCATTCTTGTTTTTTACCTTGTGGTTATGGTTGAATGATATTATTTTGATGCACCACAACTTATTATTTCAGTTTCCATGTTTTTATATTAAATTCAATCTTTTATTTTTCCTTCGTTGCTTCTTTCTTTGACTCTTCTTTGAACTTTATCTTTCTTTTGCTTCTTTTGTTCTTGTTATGGTGTATGATGTTTAACGTAAGGCTCATCTTGGTTTAGTTGTTGTTTCTCTTTTTGTTGTTCTTGTTTCTATCAAAATATATCTTGATATGTTTTATGGATACCTTCTTCTTCTTCATATGGAGATTCTTCTGTAGTGAATGTATGTTCCCAAAGTAAAATTACAAGCAACATTGTTACTAATTTGGCTCTATCTCTTATTATATTTACAACTCTTCCTTCATGAACAACTTTCACACATTGATGCACCACAAAATGGATAGCTTTCAAATGTTCTATCCACAATCTTCAAAGTAAAATAGAGAACCAATCCATAGCAAGGATCACATGGCATAAAACATGTACTATCTTAGGTCCAAACTCAAGAGGCGAGATGACACAACCTAAAGTACTAACATCTTGTTTGTTATCTTTAAAGAAGCCCCTAAATGTGCATATAATTTTGGTTTATTCTTTATGCAACTAATAAATCTTCCAAGCAAATGTTATATTGTTTAGTTGGATAAATTAAAACATCTATAATTTCCCATTCTTTTATGTATACTCTAATGTACAATGGTCAACAATGATTATTTTGTGGGAATCTTCTCATCATAAAATGCAATGGATACAAAGGAGAAGAGGAAGATGTAGCATTAGACTCAACATTTCCCACAAAAATTGTGTCCTCGTGTTCTATAGTATCATGTATCTCAACATAGTGCGAATGATTTGTGTCAAATTGTATTCTAGGAGGAGGGGCCGATGAATATGAATTATCATTACTCCTTTCAACTTTGATTGTATTTTTATGAATAAGATCTTGCACCTTATGATTGAAAGTAAAGCAAGATTGTGTGTAATGCCCTTTAACTCTATGATATTACAAAATGCTTGATCATTCTATGACTTAGGAAGTAGTTTAAATGTATCCAATGGACAAATGAGAGTGTAATTAGAATAGCACTCAAGAAATTTTTTAGCACATCTTCCATGGATTCTTGAAGCTTAGTATACTTTCTAGGAGCATTTTGTTTAAAACAAGAGAATGAAGAAGTATTAGCCACTTGATTCACATTTTCATTCATATTACCACCCTTTCAAAAAATAGTTGTTTTTGATACTTAGAAGGGTAGGAAGAATATTGAATTGATGATCCATATTTAAAGGCATTATGTGCAAGCAACTTAGATTCCACACTTTTAACATGTGAACACAAATCCATAAAAGAAATAAAGTTATTAAAGTACACACTATCTTGAATTGGTATGATTAATCCCTTAATGAAGATATTGTACACTTCAGTATCATGTAAAGGAGTGGTCAACATAAAGCACAAATATTGAAATTCACTAACATAGTCACTAAAGTGTTCATTAGATCCTTGGGCACACTCAAATAAATTGACAACCATTATTCTAAGGCCCATGTTAACTTTGAATCAGTGATAACTTTAAGGAACCCCCCTAAAAACTATAAAATCCTAGTGAATCCTAGCCTGAGGCAATAATTTTTGTGGCAAGTGTATGCCAATTTTTGAAAAAAAAATTCATTGGCGATTTTTTTCAAAATTGTCCACATTGGTTGTTTTAGCCAGAAAATTATAGATAGATTTGAAAAAAAACATTTGTTGCGAATTATAGTTGTATTAAAAAAAAAAGTTAGGTGGCGAATTATATTTAAATATTCAAAAATATAAAATTAATTATTTGGCGAATGTGTTTGCGATTTTTTGAAAAATCATAATGTGGTTGTTAAAAATATCATATGCTAAATGATAATAATTAATTTACTTGCCGAATTTATAGATTTAAAAAGATTGAATAATTTGATAAATTTACATCATTGGATGATTGCAAATCAATGACTTAAGTTCTATTTCGGGCCTAAGTTCTAATACCCCCAAATTTGTACATATATTTTTTGGAATAGAGACAAGTGTCAATGAGTGAATGATTCAGATTAACCTTATTTTTATAAATATTTTGCATAATTATACTTCCAGAATTAACCAATAATCATAAATAATAAAAGTTTTGGAATTATGTTATTAACAAAAAAATAATAGATAATAATTTTTTTTTAAAAGGATGACTATAATTACAATTTACATTGATAACCCATATTAGAATATTATAATAAACAAAAGAGTTTACAAAGGATTAGATGGCCCTAAGCCAAGGTGCCCTAACACAAACCTTAGATAAAGACATACATAGATAAAGAAAAATTTAAAAGATACAAAATTTTTGAAAACTCAAAACAAAGTTGTTAATAGCCCCATTGATGTGTCCCCTAACAACCACCACTTGAAGAAGAATGGATGTAGCATAAACAACAAACATTGCCCTTCATAATAAATAGACACATAAATCATTATGTATAATAAGGGCCCTGTCAAAGGATTCCAACGAGCCTCTAACAAGTGCCCACCTTGCCTCCTCAAGAATGCAATTAGTTGCAGTCAAGCACTCTAACACATGTAAAGGAAAAATCCCAGTCCTATCCCATGGTCCTACATCACATTCATAATCATTTAAAGATAAATCAAGCTTATCCCCATGGATAAGTGATTTTTAAATAATTGTTTTAACGATCATCTTCACTAGACCTAGGTCATTGAGTAGGTCCATTAAATTTGACAAAAATGTAGATACAATGTCAATGAATAGATTTTTTTGAAAAAATTCTAAGAGAATATCATGACCAATAATTTATCAGACAACATCGTTAATCAGAGGGGGGTCAATCAGAAACAACTTCTCCTATTTTTACTACTTGTATCTAGCCAAATCGACCATTTCCCACTTGTAGGGCAAGAGAGAAACACAGTGGGGGATCAAATGACTCATCTTGATCACCAGAAATAAAAAAAGAAACAACCACTAACATAGAAGGAAGATGCCAATAAATTTATATAAGTGCCTAGACCTGTTTCAAAATTAGAGAAAATCATTGTTCTTTGCAAACGATGCTATATTTATTGTGTGATAATGTACAGCTTCCACCTGGCAACAATTATTACATCTGCAAGAAAATAGAAGGTCAAATAATGGGTGAAGCTTGATCTTGATTGGTAATAATGTTGTATGTTTAATAGGACAAGCAATAGTACCTTAATCTTTAATTAGCTATCTTATGCGATCAAATCTGTCATATCAATCTTGAAACTTTGGAAGACAAGCGACAAACCACCTAGATTAGCCAATGCCCATTCAATATCTTAATAATTACATTATAGGTGACGATGGATTTAATTTAATGTAGTTGCTTGCCATTAGTCAATTTTTTTGTACTACATGTTCAAAACTTTATTACTATTTATCGTTTCAACTTTGGGTGATCAATTGTATACGTGTTTCACAAATATACGTCTACTTGACACTTGGCACTTGTCTTAGAAATATTAGAAAAATGATGAAGTTAGGATAAAAGTTTAACTTGTTAAAGCGTAAATTTGCAATTCAACTAAGATTGCTAACTTGCATTACTGAGCATTAGATAGTAGAAGACTCAAGAAACTATAAAAGTTAAAAGTAATGGCATTGATTACAACAATTATGTAAATAATGTAAGTTACCAAGTAAAATTTAAATTTGTAATAGAAAATTCTATATAAAAATCAAGTTTAGCTACTTTTTGTGTTCATTCGTGCTTCTGGATTTAACTGTGTGATACTGATGGTTTTTGGCGTCATCTATTTTTTTCATTTTCTCTTGTTGCTTTGAGCTTCAGCTCTCTACCCTTTACAAATTAGAAAATTCTATAAATATTTAAAATAGAGTTCAAAAATGTATAACAGTATGATAGACAATTTTATTTGTGTATGGCTATGTAGGATGTTATTTCTTTGCAGTTCTCATAATGAATAAATACAAGCCTTCATCAACTCGAATGTATTGTGTCAAGAATTGACACATTTTACATTTGCAAATGACACATACTACTTTGGATGGTGGGTTGAATTTCCTAGAGATAATTGTATGTATGATAAATTGAAAATTCAAATCAACGCTTGGAATTGGTACTGTAACGCAATTGACAGTGGCTTGGAGAAAAACAATTAATTCTCCTTTATTGGCCTTATTGTTACCCACACCTAGTGATTTATTGTACATATAATCCAAAGTTCTATCAAAAATCATTTATTGATATTGTGGATGACTACATAATTGAATTTGTAACACAGGCATTGCCTTTTAATAGGATGGTTATGGACTACAGTGAAATACTCATTCAACATCTTCGAAAAAAAGAACCAAAAAGATTTTGGAGGACAAAGTCAAGGTCCAAGGACATTTAACTTTGTATGTAACTAGATAGCTAAGTCTTAAACAATGTATTAAAGATGTGATATTTCAATAGTCCAAACTCCATGCACACTTTTCTCCACAAGCTCTTGCAAATAGACAATGTATTTTAATCTTTATATTGTTATAGTACATGTGACGATTGTTAATTGAATGTAGTGGTCTCTTCTACATGTTGTTTGGTTAGATGTAATTCCCCAAGATTTTTTAAGGTGATGTTAATAAAAAATAGAGAAGTAATTACGGTTTGACATGAGTTCAATGGAAATGTATACAGATGGTTCAATAACAATATCTATTATGTGATTATGTTATGTTATCTCAATTGTGCCACAAGGCCATTTCATTTGTAAACTTTTTCTATTAATCTAATTAAAATATATTGTTCATCTATGATGTTGCAGTGGAAACTTTTGAACACTGGGGCTCATCGATTCCAACTTAGCATAATTTGACCAATAGCGCAATGTTTAGAACTTGTCACACCTTCCATCCTAAAATATTGTGTGATGCTGCCATGTGGAACTCATGACCTCATATTAACAATTTAACCCTTATTCACTTAATCCTTTGGAAAAGAGATAGGGGCCCATGATATATGCCAACTCATGTACTTTGGCCAATGGTGCAACATTTTAAAGTTGTCAGATTCATAACATTTAAATGTTGTGAGATTGTGCCATGTCAAACTCTCTTTCCAGGACATCAATGGCTCTAATAAGAACTTTTGAACAATAGGGCCCCTCGATTCCATCTTGGCAATATTTGACCAATAGTGCAACATTTAGAACTTGTCACACCTGTCATCCCAAAATGTTACATGATGCCTCCATGTGGCACTCGGGACCTCATATTAATAATTTAACCCTTATTGAATTAATCCTTCAGAAAAGAGATAGGGACCCATGATATATGCCAACTCATCTACTTTAGCCAATGGCACGACATTTTAATGTTGTCAGACTGACAATGTTTAAATGTTGCAAGATTGTGCCACATCAAAATATCTTGCCAAGAAATCAACTATAGCCATAATAACTTATTTCATTTAACCTTGAGCCTTTGAGAATAGTGGATCCTATTAAATGTTGACTTGGATGAAAGATCCGATAGCATATGATTTCACTTATGGTGTTACCATGGAAACTTTTGAATAATGGGGCCCACCGATTCCAACTTGGCATAATTCAACCAATAGCACAATGTTTAGAACCTATCACACCTAGCATCCCAAAATGTTGCATGATGCCACCATGTGGCACTCAGTACCTCATATTAACAATTTAACCCTTATTCACTTAATCCTTCAAAAAAAAGATAGGGAACCACAATATATGCCAACTCATCTACGTTGGCAAATGGTGCAACATTTTAATTTTGTCATATTGACAACATTTAAATTTTGCAAGATTGTGCCACATCAAAATCTCTTTCAAGGAAATCGATGACAGTGATAAGAACTTATTTCATTTAACCCCTAACCTTTGAAAACAGTAGGTCCCAATGAACATTGACTTAGATGAAACATCCAATAGCGCAACGTCTAGAACATGTCAGACTAACAATGTTTAAACATTGCAAGATCTCTCCACATAGCTTTGAGAATGTTGACTTGGATGAAACATCCGATAGCATTCAGGTTCATCTATGTTGTTGCCATGGAAACTTTTAAACAATGGGGCCCGTCAATTCCAACTTGGCAATATTTGACCAATAGCACAACATTTAGAACTTAACACACCTGTTATCCCAAAATGTTGCATGATGCCGCAGTGTGGCACTCATGACCTCATATTAACAATTTAAGCCTTTTTCACTTAATCTTTCATAAAAGAGATAGGGACCTATGATATTGTTATAAAGTAAAATGTGTACACTAGCATTTTACACTTAGTTTAGCACCTGGATGGACCTAAAATGTTTGCACTTGATAATTAGGACCTATTATAACACTTTTTTTAGCATTAAGCATGTAATTCTTGATCTCAATACACAAAACCTAGAAAGTGATTATAGGACAGGGCTAAGCACACTTAAAGTGCCTTATCCTGGGAATTTGGGGCTAAAGGACCAGGGCACCCAAGCGCCCTTGTCCCCTTTTTAGCCTTGGCCTAATTAATGGCTTGTTAGCTTGGGACCTCTTAAGTGATTCCCAATGTTGGCCTCATGTGGTTTAATTCCCCAGAAAACAATGAGAATGCATATAAAAGCAAGTTAGTTTATTCATTTAAACATCTAAGCAATCTAGGCACTCTTGCACTCTCTCTTCTTCTCTCTCATGCTCTCTACTCTTCTCTAAATCTCTCTATGGTGAATTATTGTTGCGGCACTAACTTATTGCAAGTCTTGTGAAGATCCTTTTACTTATTTGGGCTACATCAATTTCTTGAGTCAAGTTGTGATGCTGCATCAAGCATGCTAGGGTTTCCATGCTCATAGTGACTTCTTTCTTTCATGCTTTGTTCTAGCATTCCATTCTACTTTTAGATTTGCCTCTACCCTCCAAGGGCACACACTCTTTATCTATCATCATTACTATTGTGGAGGTGGAAACACCATTCAAGGAGCTTGACTAAGGCAAGCTCCTAAATAGCACCCAACCATCTTCCTTCTTGTGTGTGTAGATCAGAAGAACAAGTTTCTAAAGGTGGATTTTGGGAAGAAGACATACCTTGCAGGTATAGACCCGACAAAGGCATTAGTTTCTACAAACCCTAATTAGGGTCTAGGGAACCCAAGCACCCTGGTCCTTGACCTCACAACTTTGGATTCATGTTCTCCTCTATTCACTAGTCTCTGTGGTGCTTTTGAATTATCCATGTCTATTTTTGACTGTCTGTTATGCTCTGATCTTTGTCAGCTAGGGTTTTGTATCTTTGCCCAAGATTAGTTGATTGTATTTGGTTAATTTATTCTCTCTACAACAAAAGGTAAGAGCCCCTATAGTTTGGATATCCTTATTAGGTAGAATCCAAGCTCAGTTTGTGTCCTAATGTTTTGTAGAAGAGGGTTTGACTTAGTTTGATCTATTGAGCTAGTCTCTCTTTTCTACTTAACATTTTGGTGAACCCATAGTTTCTTGCACTTTGGAATCCTTCTTACTTTAGATATGATCTATTTTCTGCCCTATATCTAATTAGATTACATTTATTCATCATTTTGCATAGTTATATAGCTTAATTTTGCATTATTTCATTGTTAAGGTTTGAAAAAACCTTGCATTTCTACAAAATCTAGCTAATCTTCAACCTAGGATTTGTAGATTAGTGTGTTTTTTCATACCTTATTGCATTATTGGATTGATTAAAGGGATTTAATTTGTTTTACCTGATCATCCTTTCTATTTTAAATCATTCTTGCATTTTTTGCATTGAAAAAAGTGGAGATTCAAAGAATTTTAGGCTTGCAAAAAGGCATATTTGTGCACAGTTTTCATTGCAAATGTTGTAGATCATCATAGAAAGATTTAAATCTCTAGTTTTTGCATCATATCTAATTGATATTACAGTATATAATTTTTTCATGGTGTTGCATCTTGCATTTAAGACTCTCATTTGCTAGGGTTTTGTCAAAAAAGTTGCATTTTTTGAAAACCTAGTCAAATTCAAAACCTAGGGTCTATAATCAAGTTCTTGTTTGAGATTTTGCTGCTATCATTTACATTTCAAATGTAATCTTGCATTTCTGTAGCATGTCATAAATATCATTTGCTTTCAAAAAGAATTCTTGCATCGAAAAATTATGTTCAAAATCTAGGGTTTTGATGGTAAACCCTAGCTAGTCTCGCATTTAGTGCATCTTTATCAAAGGAAAATTCTCTAAATCTTTGTTGCATTTAAGTGGATAAGTCATTTAATCACTTATTTTGCACATGCTTCACATCCTACATTTACAAGACTTAGTTGTTTTGGTTACCAACAATATCACATTTTTTTTAGCACCCCACTTTTCTTGCACTTGTAGGTCTTTGATTGCAATCTTATTGGGATATTGGTTGTACTTGGTTAATAAATTGTGCATTTATGCTATATAAAATATTTGCATATAGTAAACAAGGCATTTCATTATGGCTTCTTCTTGTTTGGAATCTTTACATGCACATATCATAGATTTTGAAAAAATTTCTAAACTCATTAATATGCATCCTCACATTTTAGATAACATAACATCCATGTATGATATATCCCATGATGATGATAAATCTTCTTCCACTACAATTCATAATCATTCCATTGACATCATCCCTAAGGCATGCGATGGTGACTTAGCTTTGCCTACTTCACCCTATGCTTTGGATCCCTCTCCTAAAAATGAAGACATTTTGGTGCAAGAGGATGAGATCATCGACATACTCAGTGTCTCTTCTAGAGATAAGGTTGAACATAATATTTCTACTTCTACCATATAACATGATAATTCTATGGCTCATTCTATTTTTCTTCCTCCTTTGGTTGAATGTTCAAGTACCTTGGATATCATCAAGGAAGTGAAGACCCTTGATCTTCCTCCTTTTGTTGAATGTTCAAGCACCTTGGATATCACTAAGTAAAGACCCTTGATATTCCTCCTTTGGTTGAATTTTCAAGTACCTTGGATATCACTAAGGATGAAAAGAGCCTAGATGAGGAGTGATCTCTCACATTAAATACCTTGGGGATGGATGTTGAGATTACTCAAAAGGAAAACAATGTCAATTCAATCATCATTAATAGACTTATTCCGCCCACTAAAGGGATAGTGAATAAGTGTACTAATGTTCCTAAATAATTATGCATGAGGCACCTAATACACCTCCTCATTTCAAACTGGTGATACGGTTCAAGGTGATCCAACACCACCTCGACCCTCGAGTTACTATTTCAATCTTGCAAAACAAATTACTCAAAAGAATCAAGGTATTCAAAATGTGTCGCAACATCACACAATTTCTCACACATATAATACCCGCAATAAAAGTAAGCACACACCAAGTGTTCCCATCTCTCTTCCACCTTCTCAACCTATCCTACCTCAAGCACCTCATCTTCCTCCACATATTGGTAAATAATATGATCTCATCAATCAGCTCTATGCTACCCCAAATAAGATCTCTCTATGGGATTTAATACAAACATCACCTACATACCACAGAATGCTCCATGAGGCTCTACAAAATGTAGTTGTTCCACCTTCTGCTAGACTGAATGATGTAGCATCTCTACTTAGTTGTATGCATGTGACAACATTAGATATATCATTTCAACAACATGATTTACCTCCCATAGAAGTTCAAAACCAAAATGAACCTCTAATAATATTTGTCATGATTGGTAACATGAGGGTAAGATGCGCTATGATTGATGGTGGATTATGTCTTAATGTTTTTGGAATACATTTGTTACATAAACTCAATTTGATACATCTCTCATCAAACCAGATAAAATGAGCATCCGTGGCTTTGATAATGTTGGTAGGACATCACTTGGTACAATCACCTTAGATATTAAGGTTGGACCTGTGACACTGCCTACCCTTATCCATGTCATGCCTAATTCTTTTTCATGTACAATCTTCTTCTTGGTAGACTGTGGATTCATGCCATAGGGGTAGTTTCTTCTACCCTTCATAGTTCAACCAAGTTCATCTTTGAAAATGAGTTACATACAATTGAGGCTGACCTGATTCTGAAAAGTGGCTTACAAATGAAAGTGCGACATCAAATTCCTTTAAGTGATTTGATCCCTTCTTTGATAAAAGTAAAACCATTGTCCTCCACTACTAGCAACAGTGTTAATCAAGATAGTGTTGGTCCTTCAAATGCATTTTTTGGTGATGATTTGGGTTCGTTAGATTTCACACCCTCCTTTACGGGTGAATATAAGATCTTACCCCCAAACCCAAAAACCTCGAAGGTAAATGAAATTTCTTCAACACAATCTCTTACTCTTACAAAGTTTCAACTCAAGATTAATGATGATGGAACCTTTAAAATAGATGAAGATCCACCTTATTCTATAGAAATGGAATCCATTTGTGATAAATTACCATCTAATTATAATACATGTCGTGGTAGTGACGAGGTCTCTTTAGATTTCAACCCCCATGTGATGGTTGAAACAAAGGTTGACCCTCCTCACCATGATAAAAAGAATGATCCATCTTCTTCAACATATTTCAACAAAGACAATCATATGACCTCTCCTCTTCCTTCAAATTTCCAAGGAGAAGCGTTATGGGCGTGGATTCAAGATTATTTATAAACAAGGATACAATGGAAATGGGTTAGGATGTAAAGAACAAGGAATTAAGGAACCTGTGGAACCAACACCGCACTTGTCTAAAGTATGTTTAGATTTTTGGCCTTATCCTACGTTATCTCCACCATTTTCACAACAAAAAGGGTTGCTTCTTACTCCCCCTAAATCTTCTCTTCTATCTCAACAAGAATGTATTTTGCCAAGTCTACTCTTAATCACTCTTCCTACTCCAAAACACAAAAATATTCAACAAAATAATCATTCATCACCTCATTATTGTGCATATCATCGAGCACTTGGCCATTCCACTAAGGAATTCCAAGTCTTGGGTGACAAAATTCAACAACTTCAAACAAGGGTTGGCTCTAATACTTCTCACCATGCTTGATGTAGTCCCTAGAGAACCTTGTCCTCCATCCATTTTATAAGCAAGTTGGGGAAGGATAATTTGTTATAGGCTGACTCACAAGAGTGGTTCCCTCTTTCTCATTTATGCTTGTACATATTGTTATCCTAGTATTGTGATGTTTTTCTATTTCTCCCTTGACACCCTTGTTAACACAAAGGTACACGGAGTAAGAACGCATTGTGTCATTCTTCTATATGTATCTTCATTATTCTATATGTCGTAATTCACAATTTCGTTATTTTTCCTTGGATGATTTAGCATCCTTTCATGATTCAGTTCATGTGTACTCTACTTTCATGTGATCTTTCCTCCATCATCTTCGTAAGTTATGATGTTTTATGTATATGTCACCTTGTCTCAATGTTCAACGTCATACCATGACTACACAAGCCATTGTGTATCATGCATGTAAGCATCGCCTTGGTTTGATCATCTTGGGGGAAACCCCTTGTCACAATGTAGCTTTTGAAAACACATTTCATTTTGGGCATGTGCCCTTAAAAATCTCTCGTGCCTATTTTATATTTCTTCATCACTCTACCTTAAAGGAAATTGCTCCCTAATGGAGTTAGCAATCACTTTAAGGTGGGGGCATATATTGTGCTATGAGCCTTACTCTCGTATTTCTATCAAAACACTTGTTGATTATACTTGTTACTCCACTATCTTGGAAAGGATTATGAAAATCTTCGAAAAAAAATCTTGAGTCTATCTTGTTCTCCTAAGTTGAAGCTCCTTGCATGTTTGGGAGAAGGGTTGCACCACCAACTTAAGTTTGGTAGTAAGGTCACTTCACCTTCTTATTCTACAAGGCTTCATATAATTCCTCTCACGGGAGGTGGATTGTGTATTCCCTTAAGTGGAAACAATCTCCTTTTGAAATAATGTGTATGATGTGTTTGTACTTCTATTGTGCTTCTCATTTCTAACTAACCCCTTAGCATCCTTCTTTATTGCATCTTGGGGAATGATGCATGGTGATTAAGACAACATTTAGATCGAGTTCTCCTTTGTCATGTTGACTCAAGGTCTTATTTATTATGATTCTTATGATTAATGTATGATGCGTGTATTCTCCTCATATATATTCTTATTCTCTATATGTTCTTCACGCCTCGCACGTGCCTCACATGTATTCTCTCTATGTATTCTTGATGTGTTCTCCTTGAATGCTTTCTGTGTATTCCATATGCCACTTTCATGACTATTATGTGTATACTTCGATGCCTTATGTGTTTACTTCATGTCAAGTGTGTATACTTTGCCTATTGCGTGTATACTTTGTGTATTGTGTGTATACTTTGTGTATTGTGTGTATACTTTGTGTATGGTATCTATGCTTTGTGTATTGCTTGTATGCATTGTGATTTCTCAAGTGTATGCCTCATGTGTATCTTGTCTTATCTCATGTTTACTAGGTACTTCGTATATGAGTGAATTATGTTATGTATCTTATGTGTATGAAATTCATCATAGACTCCTAGAATCCTAAACTTGGGGGCTTGATTACCCCTCAATTTTGGTGAGATTTTATGGCTTCTATGATCCTACGTGTTTGCAACCTTAGAATCCTAAGCTTGGAGGCTTAATCACCCCTCAATCTTGGTGAAATTATTTGGGCTTCTATGTCTTGTATGTTTGAATCCATCCTTTAGTATGAGTTCAATTGTAAGTTCGTACCCACACTAAAGTGGGGGCTAAATTTTATAGAGTAAAATGTGTACACTAGCATTTTACACTTAGTTTAGCACGCGGGTGTGTTGATGTTGTTTCTCATTGATGTCAAAAGTCGGAGGTTAAGAGAGGTTGAGAGTTGAAGTATGCTCAAGATCTTCATGCTTCAAGAAGTTTCATGATATGGCTACTTCATGATGTGTACTTCATGGTGTTTGGTCTTTCTCTTGTTTGGTCTTCATTGATTCATACTTCATGTCAATATAATTATGGTGTTCATAATATGGTGTTTGATGATTGATTGATTCTTGATGTCAACAATTTAGTTTGTTATTGGTTGCAGTGATGGTAATGTGTAATGCTAGTATGATCTTGGTGATAGCCTTGCAACCTGGTAGTATATTTTTGGTGACACAAAGAAAACATGCAGTGTTGCAGTGGTGACCACAAACCTTATATGTTGTAATGGTGAACACACATCTTGTAGTATGATCTCAGGATGTATTCTTTATTGACAAAGCTTGAATGGAGAAATGGAGAATGTTTGAATGGTGTTGATTAAGGTATGGTAAAATCAAAGCATGACAAAATGAAACTTCAACATGATAGGTTCACAATGCATTTGACAGAGCATGACAAGTTCACAATGCATTTCACACATTGTTTATTGGTTTGTTCATTCCTTGTTGATCTATGTCAACATGATGTTGTTGATCATCTAGTCAGTATGAGTGTTGATCATTTCATGATACTGTGAGTTGCAGTGGTAATGACAAGGTATGACATGACAAGGTACTATCAGGAGGTTTGTATCCAGGCTCATATCATGTATCATAGTGATGTCTTTATGATACCAAAGGTATAGTGTTGTTGTAGTGGTATTGTTGAAGGCACTTGTTCATTTATGTTGCATACTCATTTATGTGTCAATATGGTGTTGTTGATAAGGGAGTTCATTGATGTTGATATGGATATTCAAGGTTTGATTGATGCTTGATGCAAAGGAAGTGGAGTTGTTGATGTTTCTTGTAAGTATTTAAGGTTGTCAAAGTTTATTACTTTACAACAAGTTGGCACTATTGTTTTACCTCATTATCAGTGACAGAGGGAAAAAGAAAATGGTGGTAGTGTTAGTAAGGGTTTTAATGGTTGCAATTTTTCATCTCTGTAACCTAAGCTCTTTGTATATCAAAAAACCCTAAGAGCTTTAGGAGCCTTAACAAATCTAGGGTTTATGTTTTAAGAAGGGCATCAAGACAGTGTTGCTTTTATTTTAATTTGATGTTGACTAACGCCAACAGGTCACTTGATGGCACGAAACACAAACTTCTTATTTCACAATTTCTATCCTCTGATACCAAACTATAGAGCACCAAGCTCTTCTTCTATACACCCAAAAGGATCTCAAGAACTATAAACATTACACAATAACAATACAGACAAGCAATTCATACATTCAAATTCAGTTTCCAATAGGCGACAGGAACATAAAGTTCAATACAATTTTTTAACGATAAGAATGACACTAAATTCAATCTCAGTTCTAATATGTTATAGGAATATACAACTTTCTATGTAGTGACAAGAACTTACTTAAAATAGATAACAAGCATGATCCAACATGAACATCTACAAGGCATCAATAACATACAATCCTGGCTTTATTCATTTTATATTGATGTTTACATTGTTAATATCTATTTACAAATTGCAAGCTCTCATCTATCTATACTTATTATATCTTCCTCTAACTACTTCAACCTGTGCGAGGTCTTTTTTTCTCTACATAAAAGTTTGCTTTATTCTCACGGCTCTCTTCCTCTGTTCGATCAGCATCTGGTCGCCTTCCTCCTTAATCCCTTCAGTCTGCATCCCTTCCTTCTTTCATCCCTTACTTTCCTTTTCTCCTGCTATTAGCCTATTACAGATTGGCTTCCTTGAGTCGCCCTTCATCCCCTTCGGCCTTTAACTGACTATCCATTAAAAACCTTCTTCTTCTTCTATTTTCGGCCTCGATTATTTGGCCCTTGCCTTATTTCCGCATTGGCCTTCTCCTTCTCCCCTCGACGCTCTCTTCTTCACAGCGATCGTATTCTTTTTATTTCTTTCCTCTAACTCTTCTGCTGCCGTTATAGAGAGTCTCTTCGTCTTCTGACTACTATGTCATCATTGTTGAGCGTTACATGTCACCTTCCCTAACGGTCTCCAAAACAATCGAGTTAACTACTCAAACCGGCACCTCCCAAAATAGCAATCGAACCACCCTTGGAAACCAAACTGACATGTTTACTATCGGGTTTGGAAAGTAAAAGGTAATTATTCAACCACCCTTTGTTGCTATGAGTTCCTGCCGTTCGGTGACATGAAGTCTAACATCTGCTTCTTGTGACAGGAAGATATTATGACAGGAAGTTACATCATAACACATCCAAACACTCAAACCACCAAAACATTATAGAAATCCCAAAACTGAAATGAAATTCCAACCAAACTTTGGATGGAGAGCGGTGCCCCTGCATCATCACTCATAACTTAAGTGACCACTTGAGGGGGTCGCCCTCATCACATAACTGGCCCCATCTCCTAGCTACTGCCAGAGCCTTCGGTAAACCCTATTTGTTTGAGCGGGAGCACACAATCTATGGCTCTCTCGAAGGTGCCAACAGGTGCATCAACGGCGTGGGTTTAAAGTCTATTCAAACTATAACAGACAGTTCCTGAGGCTAAAGTTTGACAGGTTCTCTAGACGTCTTGCTTCTAACTACCTTCATACAGTTTTGTAACTGTATTATAGGGCCAAATAATTGTTTTAAGGGCTATGTGAAGACATTGAGAGGTTATAGTGTTTGCATATCGAAAGTTAAATATGAGAGTTTGAAGATAATGTCATTTGCTCTTATGTTTTGAAATTTTTAGGCAAAAAGAACATGTTATATATATATATATATATATATATATATATATATATATATATATATATATATATATATATATATATATATATATATATATATATATATATATATATAACAGTTTATGGTAGAACAGTGTGAGTTTGTAATGGGAGAACAGTGGTAGAAGATTTCTCTGCAAAAGGGTATCGATATTCCTATCTCTTAATATGATTTAAATTCATTATACATGAAGGTATATTAGTTTGAAGGATTTTTGAAACTGTTTGAAGGGATTTTGAAGTTGTTTGAGGGCTATTTAAGTTTTGTAGAGACAGACATGATGAGCATTGAAATGTAATGAAACAGAGTAATCCTCTGTCTTTTTGTTTCCATATGAAATTGTTGAAATTGGTGTATGGTCTTGTTTGTCAGTGAGACATATTGTTTTGCAAGTGACGCATTGCCAATGAGGCATATACTTTGATACTAGTGAGGTGTTACCAGTGAGGTATATAATTTGTAATCAGTAAGGTTTTTGCTAGTGAAGCATATGTTGTATAATGAATGAGGTTTATGGCCAGTGAGGCTGAATAAAATTCATTTTCATAGTGGTTTTTTACCCTTCTAAGGTTTTCTACTCACAATTTGTGTTATGTGTTTTGCATGTGGATATATGTCCCGATGTTCTTATTCTGAATTCTATGATCAGTCATATATGATGTAATGTTTTTGGTGTTGTTGAGTGAAGAATTAACAAAAAGCCATTTTTGTTGACCACTGATTCACCCCCCTCTCAGTGGTCTGAAGTATTCCAACAGGGTGGACGTAAAATGTCTGCACTGGTTAATTATGACCTATTATAACACCTTTTTTAGCATTAGGCGTGTAATTCTTGATCCCGATGCACAAAACCTATAAAATAATTATAAGGCAGGGATAAGCACACTTAAAATGCCTTATCCCAGGAGTTTGGGGCTAAAGGACTAGGGCAACCAAGCGCCCTTGTCCCCTTTTTAGCCCTGGCCTAATTAATGGCTTGTTAGCTTGGGACCTCTTATGTGATTCCCAATGTCAGTGTCATGTGGTTTAATTCTCTGGAAATCAATGGGAATGCATAGAAAAGAAAGTTAGTTTATTCATTTGAACATCTAAGCAATCTAGGTACTCTTGAACTCTCTCTTCTTCTCTATCATGCTCTCTACTCTTCTCTAAAGATCTCTATGGTGGATTATTACTATGACACTAACTTATTGCAGGTCTTGTGAAGATCCTTCTACTTCTTTGGACTACATCAACTTCTTGAGTCAAGTTGTGACGCCACATCAAGCATGCTAGGGTTTCCATGCTCATGGTGGCTTCTTTACTTCATGCTTTGTTCTAGCATTCCATTCTACTTTAGATTTGCCTCTACCCTCCTAGGGCACGTGCTCTTTATATATCATCATTTCTATTGTGGAGGTGAAAACACCATTCATAGAGATTGACTAAGGTAAGCGCCTAAATAGCACCTAACCATCTTCCTTATTGTGTGTGTGTAGATCAGAAGAATAAGTTTTTGAAGGTGGCTTCCAAGAAAAAGATAGAGCTTGTAGGTACAGACCCAACGAAGGCATTAGTTTTTGAAAACCCTAATTAGGGTCTAGGGCACCCAAGTGCCCTGGTCCTTGACCTCCCAACTCTAGATTCAGGTTCTCCTCTATTTAGTGGTCTTTGTGGTGCTTTTGGATTGTTTGTATCTATTTCTCATTGTCTATTATGCTCTGATCTTTGTCAACTAGGGTTTAGTATCTTAGCCCTAGATTGGTTGATTGGATTTGGTTAATTTCTTCTCTATACAACAAAAGGGTAGAACCCCTGTAGTTTGGCTCTCCTTTTTGGGTAGAAGCCAAGCTCGGTTTGTGCCCTAATGTTTTGTAGAAGAGGGTTTGACCTAGTTTGATCTATTGAGCTAGTATCTCTTTTCTACATAACAGGTATATGCCAACTCTTCTACTTTAGCCAATGGCATAACATTTTAATGTTGTCAAACTGACAATGTTTAAATGTTGCAAGATTCTACCACATCAAAATCTCTTGCCAGTTCATCGACAAATTTGATAAGAAATTCTTTTCATTTAACCCAAAGCCTTTGATAATAGTGGGTCTTGCTGAATGCTGACTTGGATGATACATTGAATACTGCAATGTTTAGAACATGTTAGACTAAAAATGTTCAAACGTTGTGAGATCTCTCCACATAGCTCTATGCCACTTCAAATAATTTTAGATCCATGTTATTCCCAGAAGTGTCTTCTACCTTTCATTCCTAAAGATTTGGAGTCAAATGAAATGTTTTGAAAAATAATACTTGGGTATTGAATGTAGTAGATCACCGAATTTGAAGCGATGATCTAGAAAATTAGAGATTGTGATTGAAGAGATTGCCCAAACATGTGAAGTGACACTTAAGTGAAGCTTAATTTACTATAATTAATGAGTGTTTCTCAAAAACGTAGTATTCGTAACTTCATTCTACAAGTTATGATAATAAATTGAGCCCCAAGCATAAAAGAAAAACATTATGGTACACCTATGAAGAAGCCATTCTTGCCCTACTATTTGCAAATATTTGAGCAGTTCACTAAGTTTTTATGTAAAAGGGATTAAATTTGTAGGAGGTATCGAACATCAAAATGCTAAAGAGGAAGAGGAGTTTGCCTTCCAAGCCTCTCCAGGACCTTCCCTCGAAGTTCAAGCATTTAACCTTCCCTCGAAGTTCAGGCATAGTAAATCATATATTGTAGCTTCTGCACAACTAAGGGCATACATTCCAAATGTAAGAATGGTTAATAAGGGGAAATGTTCAAACTCTTCTCTTGTATTTGACATTGTCGATGATATTTTTGATACAATGTACTCAAAGATTGCAAAAAATCTGAGAGAAGGAGCACATGCACAAATGTTGACTTGATTAAGAATGGGAGAAAAAGAGAGCTTTGGAATAAGGGTCTGGAGGTCTATATTAGCACAATATATGGTCTTGATTGTTCACCCATGCTCAAAAATCATTCAAGCTTTTGTCAATTGTTTTGATGCAAAAACAGGGAAAATTCACAAAAAGAATATACAAGTGACAATCAATGCTGACGCTATCAAGGAGATGTTGCAGTGAGATATGATGAACAACCCTTTGGTTATAGTTACCAAAGATTGCAATGAACATGGGACACAAGAAATAATTAGCTCAACTTCCAAAATAAGGAGTTTCGCTGAGAAAGGGATAACACCGAGCTTCCCACTCTCCTAAGTGCTTTGCCATAGTTTACACAAGATGTCCAAGATGACTGCTCCATAACTACCTTTATTTTTTTGGATAATGATAAGAACTTATATGATTTTTAGTTGGGCACTCTCTTCAAACTCAAGGCTATCATCTGAGATCAAGCTTTCCAGCTTGATTTTGCAGAATTTATAACGAACAGGATATGTTACCAGTTTGTCCATTTTGGTACGCAACAATTCTTTAGGTATTCTTCTTTTCTACTCCACTTGATCTTATATAAGAACACCTAGTTTTTCTAGCCCCATATGCATATTTCAATTGTTTACGAGTCTATTGATGCTCATGAGATCATTCTGGTGTCTACTTAGACACCTATCCTTTCAAGAACCTTAGACTACTATGAGTTTGTGAAAAAAATTCTTACCCTAGTCCTTATAAATCTCAATTTTGACGAGAATATCTCTAGATTGAGTAATATCCATAGAGGAATAATAGAAAATGGTCAAATCTCTTGTGATTGGTGTTTTGGAGCACACTATACAATGATTAGGGTGTATGGTTTCAAAGAGGAGCCTTTTAGGCTCCCTAAATTTCTTACAAACAAGGTTCTAGGAATAGAATATAGCTGACAATTGGATATAACTAACTTTGAATTCAGAGCCGGTAGGAAGAAAAAGGTATTTTATGATATTCATTTCTCTTTAAGGTCATAACAGTCAATAAGAGAGGAGTGGAGCATCTTCTAATACTGAAATTGGTATATCTAGGCTTGGAGGTCATAAATGATTGTTGGTCGTAAGACCCAAATAGATTCATGGACAATTCAGTTAAAGGGCTCAAAATAAAGGAGGTGTTTGTTCACCAGAGTCAACCAGCCATTGAGGCTAAATAATTACTTGTTAATGACTCACCATATATGTATGTTGAGACCCATGAGCTCCCTAGAAAATTGCTTCCACCATGGGAGACCTTCTATAAAGTTGTTCACACGTATGATCCTTCTAAAAGCATGACGTTTGGTCTCTAGAAAGTGCCCCTCAAAAATGTGGATCAAGAATACTCCTCACCTACTTTGGACCATGATGTCAGTAACATTCAAGCAAGTGAGGGCTCTAAGCCTAAGGTTCAAGAAGAAGTAGGAGTCAAAGAATCATTTGTGTCAAAAGGCAGTAGTTTCTCTATAGAAGAAATCTAAGAACCAAATCCTAGTCGTATCTAAAGGCCACTTTCACTA
Organism: Cunninghamia lanceolata; assembly: GCA_027924645.1. NCBI lineage: Eukaryota > Viridiplantae > Streptophyta > Pinopsida > Cupressales > Cupressaceae > Cunninghamia > Cunninghamia lanceolata. The sequence continues at coordinate 4,340,615 of BSBN01000865.1, read as the reverse complement.
TGCCAGGTTGAAGGACAATCATTACATGACCCAACTCATTCAGCCCAAATATCTTTGGTATTTGGGGGCCTTAGAACAGAACTCGTGTAGGATCATCAAGCTATACAAATCACTTACTAGCAAAGTGTAGTAAAATTTCAAGAAATGATGAAAGAATTTTCATTCATCTAGTGTTCAAGTTGCATCACAACTAGTAACTACTATGGATCAACCAATTGCAAAATGACATCTCCAGTAAGTAGTGTGGAAGCATGGGTTTCTGTAGCATAATTAGCTCCAGAACAAGGTTCTACTACTATAAGAGAGGTAGAGCCTCCAAAGAAGAAAAAGAAGCTAATATTAGCAAAAGAGTATGATGACGAGGAAGCGAGACTAACATACCAGTAACCAGGCCAACCAAAACACCCATGACCCTAGTGATCATGCAAGTAAGTATCTCTCCTCCCTCTTCTTCTACTCAATCTATTCCGATCTCTCTTGTGCTATCACTCACTTCCACCATACAATCAATTCCTTTGGCTTCCCCCATCTCAATACCTTTAGTGGATGATGCAAGAGCATCACCTTGACATATGTTTTAAGGTCATTTTGATGTGTTTTGATCTAATAAGGTCATTTATGACCATGTGGGATAATGTTGATCCATTTTTGGAGTGTTAATAGGATCTTTGGTTAAAATTTGTAAAAATTGTCAAGTTGCTCAAAAAAGGCACGGTTACAAATCAAAAATCAAGAAATAGTTACATGCAAATCAAGAAACCATTACTATACAGTTGGTTTTTGATTGGGAATGTATAAAACACCCTCAAAAACTCGAATAGGGTGTGGAAGACATTGTAATTGAAGTTTGATGAATGAAAACCCTTTTTTTGTGCATTTCAACGTTGGAGGCATGTTCTTTCTATTTGTATAGATTGTACAAATCATATATTGGTTTGAAATCAATTGGATTGTGTGGGCATGTGAATCTAATTTATTTTTATTTTTTTTGCATCAAATTTCATAGAGATTTGTGAAAGTTATGGCCATTTTGGTGAAGGCTGCTCTATTCTAACAATGTTTTCCAGAATTTACAGTCTGAAAATGTGCTAGTACGGCCATGTATGGTATAGTACGGACCTACAACTAGTTGGGGAGGATGGAGAATCTTTTCTTCTTTCATTTTATTTTTGTTGCAGGAGATTTCATTGAGTTTTGTGCATTTTAGAGCAATTTTAGTAAAAATAAGTAGGATTCAGCCTAGGGTTCTCAGTTCTGCAACAGTCCATTTTTTACTTATTCTATATAAAGTAACCCTAGCCCATTTTAAAATATGTGTAGTAAGAGCCAAAAGGGTATTCCAAACAGTTCTTATATTTTTAATAGTAGGTCTACAATGAAAGTTATGACCAAAAACATCTGAATTGTTGCCCCCATGTTTTAAGCTTTAAGAGCAAGTTGCCAAGAATGAACAAGAATGCACATTTGCATCATTTGTATTGAAACCCTATTTGGGATGTGTCAAGTTAGTCTTGTTTGAGTCCTTTCTCTACATCAGTGGAACCACCAATTCCATCGGTGCAAACCTTGCCTATGCTTATAATGACTCCAATGGTTGCACCAACCTCCCCTTTTTTAATTCAAACATTTGGTGATGCCCATGACTCCATTACCAACATCATTTTCACCTCTTGCTTCCCAACAAACCCTTGTGCCACCTCTTCTACATGCCCTCAGTCTACCTCCTTTCTCCCCTTCCACACTCATGGTGCATTCTCCATTCCCTCTCAATCTCAAAGCTGTGCTCACTCCCTCCCAACAAGAAGTCACCTATCTGTATGGACTTCCTTAGATTTTTCCATTTGCGAGTGGTTTCATTCAGTCACTAGTCAATCTCCATCAATAATTTTTGACTGCTAGATAGGCCTATGAGGCCAAAATGGAAACTCAAAGCCAAAGAGAGGATAGAAATCCTACACACATGCATAAGATCATAATATGATCTTATGCAACAAGCTCTGATGATTGCACATATGAATCCAAATGTAGACAATCCACATGGGCTAATGCAACCTAAAGATTACTCTGTCCACACTGTAGGAATGAGTCTGGTGCAAGAACACCCTCAAGACAGAGTAGAGTTAATGCAAGAAACACAGAAATCTATCACAACATATTTCCTAAAGTTGAGTAGGAAGCTCAAAAAAAGAGAGTTGGAGCTAAAATGGATCAAAGACACAATTAATCAACTTCGAGCTCAAACAAAAGCCCAAGAGAAAGAGTTGCAAAAGCTAAATTAAGAGATTCAAGCTTGGGTCTCTCTTGACAAATTTTAAGCTAAGCAATCCAAATAGGCTGCCTTATAGTCCAAATTAGATAAAATGAATATTATAATAAAGGGCTACAAGTAGAAGCTTCAAAAGGTAGATGATTAGGAAAAAGTAGTGACTGAAATAACTCATCTTCACACTAGATTAATATAATTAATAGACTCAATTGAGTCATTAAAAGCTCATATTAACACTAAAGATCAACAAATCCAGTAGTTACAAATGGAGATCCAAATTGTGAGTCATGTGCCTGCAATTGTCTAGTTGATTAGACTTATATGCTTCCTATTGGGTCAGAATAGCAGCAAGTGCAACTGAGCTCAAATCGACCCTCAAATTCATCGCATTTGCTCAAATGTTAATAGTGCAAGTCATGGCGAAAGTAGATCAAACTCTCATGTCACTAGTGCCTAAAATATCCTAGGCTCAAGCCTTGATTGAGAAACTTTATAGCGTGACAAATGAGGTTCTTCTATCTGTGGAGATTGGTGCTAGGGAATTTGTAGCGGCTAAAGTCATTGAGGTGCAGAGCAGGAATAAAGCTGCTCTAAAGTGTAAGACTCAATTGACAACTTTAGAGAAGGTTGAGAAGGAAATGAGAGAGTGTATTGTTTATTTGGTGCAACAAAGATTATCCTCTCCATTTTAGAATGATGACTATGTTGTGGGAGAAGAAGAATTCAAAGAAATGCTCACAGACAAACAAGCAAACTAGACATCATTTCGGGGTTGGGAACAATCACTGAGCATTGCAAAAGTTGAGACAGTCCTTTGTCCACTAGCGCAACTAGAATATCAAGTAAAAGTTGTAGTTGGGAAGCTTCGAAGCATTTCCCACAAGTAAATAATAGAACTAGATAAGGATTTTGAAGTCTTCAAGAGAAAGGGGTAGCCTTTGGATGATGAATGGGCATCGTTGGAGACAACCCTTGAGAAGCTATAATTGTCTCTATATATAAATGGCTCAATAACAATGTTTTTTTGTTATGTAACTATGTTTTGTTCTTTGAACTGTGATCCAAGTCCATTTCATTTGTAAACTTTGCATATTAATATAATATACGAGTCCTATACCACTTTCATTGATCAATATATATATATATATATATATATATATATATATATATATATATATATATATATATATATATATATATATATATATATATATATATATATATATATATAAAACTCAAGGTTGATAACATTATTTTGAACTCTCTATTATTATATATATTATTCATGAAGTAATATTCTAGCCTTGAATTTTAACATTATTAGATTTTCATAATTATCTATATAAGTTTTAATAATTATCATTTTTAATAAAGGTTTAAGTTGGAATCTCATTCAATATTTTAATATTTTATTAATGATGATGGTGGGATAAATTTAATGAAGTTGATTGATTATAATTTGACGGGTCGTGTCGTCCACTTTAAAAAATTTCCATCATTCAATGAACAAATAATGGACGGTTGTAGTTGAATTCTAGATGGTAGATCTCGAAAGCTACATATTGACAACAAAAGCCTTTGGATTCAACCAAGAGCCTTAGATATTTTTAAATCAACGATTGAGATTCAATCTTTCGTAATCATGAATTAATGAATTTAATGAAGTTGAAGGGCATCGTTCTAATTCAAATTCATTTGTAAAATGAAATTAAATAATAATTGTATATTGTTATTAAAATATATATTATATATTTATATTAAAAGAATGTATATAATGTAAAATATGATATATAACAATAAATATAACTATAATATAGATTTTCATTTCATATTACATAATAATATATCATTAGAAAATTAGAAATCACATATAAAAAAATTTCACCATATGATATATAATAATGAATGTCAAATTAGGATGGACGAGTGTAGTTGAATTCCAAAATGAAATGTCTGAAGCACTAGACTTGTAAACTCAAACTTCTGGAATCAACCTAGAGTCGTTAGATTTGCAAAGAACAATAGTTGAGATTTATAATATGATTTTGATGTCACCGCTTATTGAACGTGATGAATTAATTGAAGCTGTAGACTTGTAGGCCATCCTTAAATTTTGTTTGAAGTGGAAGTACAAAATTGTAATGTAATAATTGTGGAGTCAGGACATAACACATTGCACTCGTTGTTCTATTACTTGGCACTTGTTTGAGAATAACAAGAAAATTAAGAAGTTAAGTCATAGTATTGCACACAAGCAATTCAAGTTGCAACTTCTAAGTGATATTATTTGAAAATGAGAGGGTTAGGGAGATTGTAGTGCACTAGAAATTTTAATATCGATTGTGGGACGTGACAGAGTCACTCAGTGCTAGTTTTTGTATTCATCTTTTCCAGGTAAGTGAAAGACAGAAATCCTACATTCCTTTGAACTCTCTATTATTATAAGCCTTCAGTTTAAAAATTTTCAATCTTGGGGTTTAGGGTTGAGGGTTTACAAGCATGTCTACCACCACTACCAAACCATGGATTAGGAAAGGCAAAGCAATACAAAAAATAGACTATGTCAGATTGCTTAAAACCCCAGGTTTCACTAATGAATATTATGATATTTATGATCTTGTAATCTTTGGTAGGCTTACCTCAGAACTTAGATTTTCATGTGAGACTAAGCTTGCAATGCAAATACAAGCTAACCCAAGTAAAACATTACCAATTAATAGTATCACTGCACCGTGGATGGTTGGATTTAGATGCATGATGTTCCTTGAGGTTTTCCCTTACCTAGAATTTATCATGGTATGTGCCTAGAATTATACTGAAAATAGAAAAGTAATTATTAAAAAAGATAGCCAGGAATAAATCTTATCCATTACTACAGAAGGAGATGGCAGACTGTTGGGGTTTCCAGCTGAAGATTTTGGAAACTTCCACATTAACCTATAAAATATTGCCAGTGATTATGAAGCAACCAATCAAATTTCTAAAGGTTCTTTTATCAAAAAATAATAGTGGAGGTACCATACTCAAAGATAATCATAAGCCTCCTTATCGAATTGAAATTTTTAAACCATGGCTTTAGGATATTATTTCCATGTTGGCATTTTTCCTTGGATTGGATAGTAATAGGCAAGTGGGTACAAGCCTCCTTGAAACGATATACAATATTCATTATGTTAATCCACTTGTTAAATACAGATTTCTTGAGCACGTTGCAAAATCCATGCACAAATAATTTTTAATGATTAAAGGAGGTTCCACTTCTAGTTCCAACACTAAGACCTTTAAGTTCACAAACTACTTGTGTTATTTATTTCTAGTGCAATTTAGTGGAACATTTATGGCCAACAAGCTTCAGATGTATCCCTATACAAATGATGAGGCAAAAAGAGTGGTTCCACTATATGATTGGACCCCTAAGATAAGGATGCATGATAGTCTAAGGAACTACAATAATTTTGTGGACTATTTTTTGGCTCCATTGTATCATGCAATTACAAATACTTCAATGCCTAGATTACCTGAGTCTTGTATAGATTACATTCAATTGGGATGAAAAATACAATTGGTTGACTGGTACTTCATGGAGGAATATAATGTGCTAAGATTTAATGGATTGGGGGTAGAGCCCCACAAACTTCCAATACATGTGACAGAGAGGGTTTTTGCATTGGAATATATACATTGGATGGATAGTATAGTTCAACTATACTTTGTTAGTCAGCAAAAGAGGAGCATTTTTTTTCCTTACCTTTTTCATGTGGAGGGTTCACATTCAAGAGAAGAGCATTCACTATGGCACATCAAATTTTATAAATTTTTAAATTTGATGTTGACTCTCACTGGTAGTATGACCCATGTGATGTGATTAAAGCAAGGCTTCTAGCCAATAAGAATGCTGGAAGTAGAATTCAACATCAAAGTAAACCCTTGCTAAAAATATTGAAAAACAAGAAGTCTAGGGACGAGGCCAAAAAAGTAATGAAGGAAATTGCTGCTGAGAAAAGTATTACTTTTGAACAATTGTTAGTGGAAATAATGGCATTGCACCCACAGAGAGTGATAGAGATGCCAATCAAGAGGTATGATATTTTTTCTAAAGGAGATGCTAAAACATCTAGTTTATAAAAATGCCAGTCTCTAAGAGTAGCTTGTATAGAGGAACAATGGACACAATACAAATAAATGTCTTTTGGTCTATGAGGAAGGATTTAGGTGATCCAAATACTACTACAGACTTTGAGATCTCAAAAGATGAAGAGTTTAACAAATTGTGGAATAGACAGCATCCCTCTGAAGCAACTAATGTTGAATTTGATTATGATAGGGAAGAGCAACCCTTGGATCCTAGTGTAGACTATGCATATAAACCTAGTTTGAGTGAGACCACAAAACAAACATATACTTTAGGGGTAGCCATAGTCAGAAAATTAGGTTATGAAGGTGGTGGTTTGGGGTCTAACTTGGACATGGCAGTGCTTGGGTGGTAACATAGGTATACCCTAGAAGACCTGGTGATTTTCAAGGTATCAGAATTGATAAACGAGCCCAAGGGCATACAAGGATAGATAATATAGTTCAATTTGTTACATCTTCAAATCCTCAGAGTTAGATATAATCACAACTAGTACCACAAGGGTTTTTAGATCTTCAAGATACTCATTCGATTTGTAAAAGAGATGGTGGAGAATCTAGTACTACTAGTGGTGATGGTATGGGTAGTAGTAGTGGTCAGGAAGTCCTACAATAACAAAATATTTAGAAGAGGTCAATGTTAGTAAATATTATATATAAACTCAATGATCAAGGCCTTGTGAAGGGGCAAAAGATTATGATAGTTCCAAGTCTAGCTACCTCAATTTCCACCTCAAAGTAATTATTTCCAGAAGGCACCCCTCATGTTCTTAGTGTGATTGGGACATGAATGGCTAATCCTCAGCCTCAAATAATTAGAGATGTCCCCAACACTACAAGTAATCCTTCGCCATTCAAGCATTTGATTGTGTCAGTGGTCGTAGGTTTTGATTACAAAGCAGAGTTTAACAAGAAAGCAGAAAAATCTAAAAGACACAAGAAGCAAGTGCTAGAGAGTAAAACTACTGTAACTTTAGATCCTGCAACAACTAGGGTATTGCCTACATATGACCCAGATATAGAAACCATGGAGTAAATGATTGTTGTGCCCAAAGTTCAAAATAAGCTAGAGGATTAGATGCATTGTTTTGACTATGAGGTGAGCAATATCCAAGTGGATTTTTATGGAATTATTTTTTTGACAAAATTTATGTATCAAAAAGGAATAATGGAGTGTTGTACACATCATTGATAAAGCAAGAGAGACAGAAATAGGTTGCAGAATCAAATAGAAAAGTTACAGGTAGACCTAGTAAATGAGAAAGTTGGAGCAAAGGTTAGATGGAAGCATACAGAATTATGATAATGAAAGAGCCAATTCAAAAAAATTAGAACAAAAACTGACGAAAGACAATGCCTTAGCAATGACATTACAAGTCAAACTGGACAAACATAAAGAAAAAGAAGAATTGTGGGAACATAAAATGGAGGAAGAGAGAAGAAACATTAAAAATTTACGGCTAGAGCTAAAGAAAGTAGAAAATGAAATAAAGTATTCCCAAAACAGAGTATCTAAATTTTATAGAAAAATAATGATTCATCTAAAACAAAATATTTGGGATGAAATAAGGCACGAGACTAATGATGTGTCTCAACTGTTTGAATTGATCGATGGTTTGATAGTACAGACTATGAAACTCAAATAATACGTTCTTGATAACAGAAACGTGACTTCAAGACAAGAAATTGCAAAGCAAGTTTTGCAAACAATCTACAAAATCAGTGATAATGAATTAGCATCCAAAAGAATTCGTGATCAGATTGATGCCTCAATAAAGGAATAATCTATCATTCAGAAGTGTACGAAGCTAGGTGAAGCACATGAATTTCTAGATTAGGCTGCAAAAATGTTGTAGTTGTATAAAAAGGTAGAATACTTGAAAGAACTTGGTTTACTATTGGATTTTGACACAACAGAGTGATACATTGGAAAGGGTGCTTTCAAAAAGAAGATGGAGGATACAATGAAGTTGGATAAGGACTAGTTCCTCAAAAGTTAGATGAGACAAACTTTTTGGATTCCATCAAACCATTGATAACCTTGAATGCAACTTTGATTGATACATTCAAGTTACATTCCACTGTCAGTTATGAATTGTTAGTAAATTTATAAGTCAGTTACTATGAGTTAGAACAAATTACACTTCCATCAGATGAACAGTGAAGTGTGCTACAAAAGCTAATAGAATGATTTGATAATATGAGTTTCCAATTGAGCATTGTGCAGAGCTATTTTTGAGCAAGATATTGTATTACTTCTATGTATTCCTTCATTTGAAAATTAATATAAGACTCAAATCCATTTATGCGTTTAAATTATCTGTATTATTTAATTGCTTAATTAAGGAAAACTCTAGTTTCTAGATACACATTAAATATTTGTTACTGATGTATATGCTATTGTTGTTAGTATGCATTTAGTTGAATGCATGTAAAAATTATCAGTATCACACAATAATAATATGAAATTATTAATAATATGTTAATTATTAACTATAAATTGAAAAATGTGTAAAATTTAGATGCTAAAATAAAATCAAATTTGAAAACAATGTTTAAAATTTAGATTCTAAAATGGAACATTGGAAAATAGTAGTATGTTAATTTATTAATTTCAAATAGAAAATGAAAAATGTATATTAGGATTTAGTGATAGAAAAATAAAATGTCATTAACAATAGTTTGGAGTTTGGAATATAAAATACAATATAAATACCTAGTAAGTGCTAATCTCTTCCAATTGCCAAATCATCTCCTCACTCTGACCATGAGATTAAGGGCCATTATGATCTTGGTCTTTGTTTTCTTCTCTTTGCATACATCCACTTAAGAGCATCTCAATACTATCGCTACATGTGTTATTCATTGTGTCACTGTCATGTGCTTTTATGGTTTGAAGTATTGCACAACCCTCTTCTTTCACATATGGACCTCTAGATTTTGAGTGTCCTTTCAAAAGGAAAACTTCAGATATCATATCTAGTTGTATACATCCTCAAGCAATTTTCCAAATTCTTGTCAAGTTTGTTTCTTATCTTTGATTTCAAGAACCCCAATGCACTAAAAACTCTCTCATCCTCCACCAATCCCAATATCATGGTTTGACATAAATCAACAAGTTTGAAATATTTTGATATTGAATCATGTAATATTTCACTCTGACTTAAGGTTGCCCAAAGCTTTGTTATCGATTCATCTTGGAAGGGACTCTCCATGAGTTTAAATTCTTCTATCATTGATGTTGTAAAATGAGTTGATTGCTTTGTAAGCTTATATTTGTTTATAATTTCATCTATTTGTTGTCCATTGAAATCTAAACTTTTGGAAAGATGGTTGACTAAGGTATTTATCTAGTTATGAAAATTAGTTGGTTGACAATTGACCCAATATTGAGAAATACACAACAGACATGGATTCAAGCAGTTCATCACAAGGGAGTCGAACTCTAATATCTGAGGAAAGAGATCTCACAATATCCTTTAAAGTAGTACTTACAAAAAGAACAATATCATCAAAAGCTTCCCTTGTAACAAGTTCTTTGATAATGCACCCAACCTTGGTAAAATAGTACATTGGTATCTCATATCCCCATACAGAGACACATAACTCCCCGCTTGCATTAAATTGTAAAAGTAGCAGGATTGTTCACACTTGTCATTAAGTGTCAGCTACTAGATTTTGGACTTTTAGATGACTACTCTGATAGATATAGATTATCAAGTGTCATGCATATCATTATATGTAGTTTAGTATATTCTCAATTATACGTAGGTTCTTTCTTGGGATTTTTTCACAATAATGTTCATTTCCTCCAACATGGGAAGAATACCAGATAAAGTTAAGAGTGTTTCTATGTAACTTAACCTATGTAAGAGGTCAAGAGCTCTGTCTACTATGAGGCAATTTCATACATTGCCCCAATAAAGGATTGATATTCTGAAAAAACTCATTATGTTGGTCCATGCAAGGAGATCCATCTGGTATCAACATCCTTAAGAATCTTGTTTCCTACAGTTACTCCCTTAGAAAAATGTCAAAATTCCAAAAATCATTTAGGACTTTGACAGAAGTATGAGTAGAGCTCACGGACTAGATCTTCAACTTTTGATAATGTAGAAAACTTTCTCACAATTTTAAATGCTAAATTAATTTTGCGGGCCATGTAATGAATGACAATCATGTATGGTGAAAAAGAAGTTTGTATCTTTATGCAAATACCATTCCTATGACCTTGCTTTACTGAAGCTCCATCCACCTCTACCCACCAACTTTTTGGCAATTGTGTAGTCATCCATACCTCCAATTTCATTCAAAGATTTCTTAACTAGTTCAAATAGATTTTGCAATGTTGCATTCTCCTTCATTTTATAAACAAAGAGTAGATGAGGTTGGCGGACATGCTTTTATACAGTATACACATGCATACATACCTAAGAAGTATTGTCTACTATTGTTACTTCGTCTAAAGATAATGCAATAAAAGTTTACTCTTTTATTTTTTCCTGTAAATCTTGTTTTTCCACCTCAACAAGACAACTTGCCCATTCCCATCCATTGGTTATTGACCAATGTGTGTTAGGAGAGTTAGTAATGCCCATAAAAAGATAATAAACTATTATATTATGGGTAGTTTGTCATAGGATGCCCTTTGGTCAAAATATGAAAAACAACACTCAACTGACCAATTTTTTCCATTTGTGCTTCTCCCATCATCTTTCCAAATTGAACTTCAATTGAACCTCCACATGCAGAAAGCTTCACCTTTCTTTCCATATGCGCATCATATTCGAGGGCATGCTTAACATGAAGACATTCTTCCTTTGTTTTCCACCTTATCACTGATTTTTCTTTTCTGTCTATGATTTTTTTTTCATAAAGTTTACCAATATGTTTTTCTATAGTGTCAAGTTTTAGCTGCAACTTCCTGTCCCTATGATATTTCCAACTATAAATCTTACACTTACATTCTGTTGGAGGTTCATATTTGTTTATATTCTCCACTAGTTCAATGAATGGGTACTTTCACACCAAATCAATCTAAAAATTACTTGTCATATCTCACTCGTGCCCCATTTTTTATTTGGTTTTTCTTTTCCCCTTCCATGCAGGATCTACATCTTTGTTATCACTCGTTGAGGTCAATTTATTCATATATCATTTCTGCTACCTTGGGTATCCCTTGGAACATCATCTGCAACATTGTCATCCAAGTCAATGGATTCATTCCGTTCTTCCTTTGAGGTATTGCCTTGTTCATTAATAGATGGTACAAGTGTTGATGTTGTAGCTCCATCTGATGGAATGCAAACATTGTCAAAGTACGACATTATATTTTTGCATTTTGATGACCTCCCTTTGAACCACTTTCAGGAAACTTGTTCCTTCTTGACATCTCTCATGAATTAAAGCTGTAAAAAATGTCTTTTTGTTTAAGAAGGAATCATAGAACATAGATCCTTGGGTCCTAGATGTCTCCCTACTCAATATCATTTGTAACAATGAAACACAAATGACAAAGAGATAAATAATTAAGAGGAATCTTATATTATAACATTATAAAGAAATGGTCACTTACCTTTCACTGACTTGCTAATGCTTGTAGTTGTAACTTGTCTATGATCTGAATCGAGAGCTCTAAGCAGAAAAAAAATGTGTAAAAGATTAATTAGAGTTTCAATATTATTTATATCAATCCATATTTGGCAAATTCCATAGGATTCTAAAATGGTAGAGAAATAATTTGGTTAATCCCGCATGATTGTAAAATGGTTCATATAAATGTTGGGCGAATTGAACCTTGATTAAATACATACATTGTAATTTTCAAGGCGATTATGGCCCTCAAGTTAGCATGGAGTTTTAATGGTAGTGTTGAAATTGTTCCTCATACTTGGTAAACTTTTAATGCTATTGGTGAATATGTGGGTAAATTAAATCATGCATCCAAAATTCTAGGCAAATCACCATTAGCAACGTGTAGGTTACTATGAAAAAAATATTAATTACAAATGCCTCGTAAATAAATTGATGGCGAATTAAAATGCATTTTATTGATAATTCATCAAATCCAGATGATTTGGCCCCCCACTGATTGCAATATATTCGTCAAATTCGAATTGGCAGATACGAATTATTCGTTGATTGACGAAGATTCACCGCTAAAAATTTGTTGCTTTGAATTGTGTTAGAAACACTTTATTGAGCTCATCAAAATAATGAATAGGTCCTTGAGGAAGTGAAAAGAGCCATTTGATTATATATATATTTCAAAGTGCATGGAAATAGCTTTGTTAACAATTTATTTGAAAAAATAAACTCTACACATGTAGCCACATAATATCTAAGATGTGTATTAGGGTCACCTTTACCATTATACATAGAAAACTATGGTGCCACAAATCCCATAGGCAATGGATATGTCATAGTATCATAAGACAGTGGTGTTCGTTTAGTATCCATAAAATCATCACTATCATCAAGTTGTGCATCCATTCTCTTTTCTACTTGATCTATTTTATGAAATAGTGCATCTAGGGCAGAGGAAAGAATGATAACCCAATGGGAACCACTAGAGGATGTATGGAGAAGTAAGAGGAATGGATGAAGTGATGGATTGGGATATAGGCATGAAAGATGAATGGTACTTAAGGGTATGGGATATGGAAGTGGGTTGGTTAAGTATGGTAACTATAGGTCTAATAGTAGTAGAGGAAAGAGGTGTGGAAGTATGGTACATATATGGGTAGTGGGAGTTATGGGAGGGGTATATCTAGGAGCTAGACCATGTAAGTGGAAAAGGGTGAGTACTAAATGGTGGAACATTAGTGGCTATGGTACTATGAGGGTGAGTAGTGGTAGTGGAAGGAGTAATGGTAGAAGAAGGATCTATGGTAGATGTAGGGATATATGCACTATTCACTATAGAAGAAGTTAACTTATCCAACATTGCTTGTAAAGCTTCATGTCCATGTGGTTTACTTTCTAACATATCACGAAACATGGCTGCTATTTGTGTAGGATTTTTTGCATCAACAAAACTAGCCAACTCATTTGTAAAACTTGATTATCTACATAAGCATCATGTTGAATGCACAAGACAACTGAGAGGGGGGTGAATCAGTTGTAACTTAAAATTCCAAAACCCTCATACACATTCAAATCCATAATAATCCAATTAACCTTTAAACTGTTATGATGATCAAGCATGAAAAATAAATAATAGAAATTGAATCATAACAACACCATACACAAGACAACACTAGATTTTACATGGAAAACCCAACATGGGAAAAGCCATGGTGAGGATTAGCTCACAATATATAAATAGGAAAACCAGTTAAGGTTGATACAATTGGTGGACTCATTGTCCAAGAATGATCACTACATGTGGCTCACTACCAAAGGACTCACTGTCCTAAAGGAAACAGATAAAGAAGGTGGCTCACTGCCAGGATTGAACTGTTACAGTTGCATCTAACACATGCATGGAGTACAGTTCCAATGAAGCACAATATTCACCGCAACATCAAATCATCTCCACAATAATAATGAAGAATAGTAGACACCTTTTGCTCACTACATCCAGTAGTCTAACACATGAAAGCTTGTACTGCACCACACATTCAACTGCTCAGTTATTCACATCTCATCCATCGTGCTCACTTCTTATCATGATCCCTTGACACTTATTTATACTATCTTCAACCTTGAGAGCATTCTCCAAGGTCGGCAATTCACCTCAACCTAGAAGATTCAAATTAGGTTTGGACTTAAACATTCATGTGGTGGAAAGGAATGAAGGTGGACCACAACACACCTTAGCTTGGACCTAAATTTATCCAAGCACGCCACCCCATGCTACTACAATCACCGAATTAGCTCTGCAGTTAGTGTAAACACCCAAGGTCGGCCAAACCTATATTAACACGATAAACTTTTAAGTACACACTTCCTCAAACCTAAAGATGACTTCTGAATCACATGCAAGGCTTCAAGATAATCTAGAATATTCCACAATCATCTTGAGACAACCTAAATTCCAACAAATTACTCCGCAACAAATTTCACCTGCCATACAGTCTTATACTGTTTGTCCAATATACTAAACCATCTCTGTCATACACTGCAACTTTAGAAATCGACCTCATGAGCACCAAACCGTGAACAAATTCAACACAAGAAAGATATGAACCTTATAAGCACACTTCCAGAACCGCAAGGCCAAAAACAAATTTGCGGAGAAATGCGGAGCAAAACAGTTTCTCCCAGACACCTCTGCAAGACTCAGAAACACAGTCTTCATACTGGTGAACACAACTTCCTCTTCACAACAAATCGGAGCACCAAATCTAGAATATAACATCTCTGAACATCTCTTAACAACATATACAAACCGCAAAGATAGATCTTCAATGTAGAGGGAGTGCGGAGCAAAACCAAAACACTACTCTGTAAGCCAAAATGCCACTTCACCACATTGTTTCCTTTATTAATCAAATTTTCTCAAAAGCACTTGGAAATCACTCAACAGAAACATATTCCTCACTTCTTCAAGGCAACCAAATCATCTTCAACAAAGCAACTCAATCAAACAACAACAACCTTATCAGTAGACACAGTTGACACCAATGACAACACAAGCTTGTTGACATCAGTGACAACATCAATAGCACATACTTGCAACACATCATAGTCATAGTCCTCATTGTTCTCATTGTGAGCATCAGAATAGGCTTCATTTTCATTGATTTGGGGCATGCTAGGGTTTAGGTAGACACTCCTAGGTGACAAACAAAAGATAAGAAAAAAGCTCAAATGTCCAATTTCAAATAAAAAAATAGAAATATCAATGGTACATCAAAACCAAAAATGAAACCTTAATGTGGTAGCTAAGGGTGAGCATAAAATATATCATAATAAAGCACACAAACCCTAATAGAAAAGAATATATTAGTGAGGCACAATAATATAAAAGGAAGGGTAAATTTAAAAATAAGATGTAATCTTAGAAAAATACAAATATAAAAACCTTAATATAATACCCTGGAAAGAAGGTTGGGATGTGTAGGATTAGAGAGATTCACCAAAATGAAAAGGAAAATTAATATTTCTTTTTAGTTAGCCTAGGATATATAAGTAAATGCAATCAATTAAGCACAAATCAACCTAGTTTACTAATTATAGTTGAGGAATGATGATCTAATAATTTGCAACAACTAAATTGTTGGGAAGTGAGGTGTCTCAACCTTGCATATTTCCCATAGCATTATTTTGTATTTAATATTTTCCTACGGTCAGTTACTGTTTTTATTTAGCTCCAAAATAATGAAGGGGCATTTGAATTATTAATTGGCACTTTTGCCACATGTCAGTGCCTTGAAAATTGAAATATTAGTTGTCTAAAGATGCCCACATGGTAGTATATCATGGAAGGACTATTTTTAGCGATATTATGACAGATTCTATGACAACTGTAAGGGTCAAAAATAGGGGAGAACATTTTGGATGTGAGAGCTTATTTTTAGACTAGAATCTTGGCTAAGAAGTTAAGCACATGGTTTTGTAAAACCACATAATGGTTTCTTGGTCGTGAGAAGTCTATAAATTGGAGGCTTAAGGAGAAGTTTGTGAGAGAAGAGTTTTATGCAGGGTTATGCTGTCAGTTTTTCCTCCAGAGGAGCAAGATGTAAATCTCCATGTTAAGGCTTTGAGCCTGCAAGTGTATTGTAACATGTTTGTTGTTGCAGATTAATAAATTGGTTCGATGCTTTAGAGTGTGGGGTTTTTTACCCAAAAGGGTTTTCCCCACATATATTGGTGTCTCTTCTCTTTTTTCTATCTTTCTTTTCTTCTTCTTCTTTTCGTGTTCTTAAAGTGTTAATTTACATGTCATTATGCTGCTGAAATTTATATAGATTTGTAAGCTACAGTATCTTTCCTCAAAGGGTTAATGAGATGGGAAATCAACTATGTATGTTTCCGCTTTAAGGGCATAGTAGTATGTGCTTGCATCAAGTTTTTGAATATCTATTTAAATAAAATATAGGATGTTGTAAGGTGCATGATGGATTCTCTTATCCCTTTCAATTGGTATCAAAGCTATGGTGGTTCCATGGTTGCATGAGATTGCATGTGTTGGTTCCATGGTGTTTCAAGTTCTGGGTATTTATTCTGTTGTGATTTCTTAGCTTGGAAAGATTGAGGGAATCTATAGGAAGGAATTGGTTGACTATTAATCCTTGTTTGAGTGGAAGTCTTGTAGTTGATCTTGTTTTCAGGGTACAACAAGCATTTGAAGGATGGAAAAGATGGAGTATAATAGAGTTGATCATATGGTTGCATTTAATATGATATTGATTTGGAGCTCCTATTTGATAGTATGTAATAACCCTCATGCATGATGGTTATGTTTTTTCATCCTATGGTTTGCAACAAAGTATTCATGTTGGGTATTTGTTCTTGGCTCCTTGATCACATGGAGAAACATGGGTTGTCATGACTATAGTTTGATGTGCTTATGTTGGGTGATTGGTTTTAGTCCCTGGCATTGGAAGGCATTGTTTTGTTAACCTTGAATGCATGTAGGCTGTGGAGTTGATCATTGAATGACCTGAAAGCTTTTGGAACAGCCTAGCTCCTTCGTATGCTTGTACATGATGTTTGTGGAGTTGGACTACAAGTGGGCTTGAAGTTCTTGGACCTCTACTTCATTTTGGTTGGTTGTACTTGCATGTCTTAGTTTCATATTGATTTGCTCTGAGGGTTTTGTAGATTTTTCATTCAAAATCTATGGTTATGCTTATCTGTGTTATTCCATTATTCTGGTTTAACTATTTTGGTGGTTTTTAGATTAGTGGGTCTTCCAGATGATAAGTGGATATGGATTTGCATGTATGTCAATGACATGGTGGTTTTGTAGGTTTTACATGGTTAATCAAAACTTGTGGTTTTGTAGATCTGTTGATAAACTATTTTTCAGATTATGATTCCTTGGGGGTGTTTCTGGATGTAAGATAGTTGCAGGTTTGCATGTATGCTTCATGCATGATGTGAGGAGGTTTGTAGCTTTCTCAGTGTGGAGATTTGGGTATGTGATTAGTCACTCATCATTTCTATAGTATTTGTTTGATGGGTTCCTTGACTATTGTTACTCATATGTGGACTTGTTTGGCAAATCGGATCTATGGTTGATTTGGTGTTTGAGTCTTGTGGTCTACATGTTATCTTCTTGTTATCTCAGTTTGCAGGTTACTAATGTAATGATGAGTTTGCATGTTACATTTGTTTTGGATCTTTGAGTTATGTAGTTTGTGGATTAGCTACCCATTAGTTGTAGTGGGATGACTCGAATGTGGACTGTCTTTATCCACGAGATTGGTTCAGTATTTATGCAGACATTATTAGTTGGCCTTGTCTTTGGTCATTTGTGCATTGGTATGTTGCATTGGGATGAGAGGATGGATGATTAGAGTGCCTGGATAGTTGGTTATTGAGACTTGTAGAATGTTTATCACGATGTTATGGATAGCTTGGTTACATAGTTTAGTTTGAGCTTTTGACAGTGATGGTTTTATCTTCTTCACTTGGAGATCTTGGCTCTACTTTATTCTTTTGTGTTGTTGGTATTGCACAGGTTAATTATTAGATTGTGTTAGAGCCATGGATGATCTTCATTGAGAGGATGGTTATCATAATGCCTTGGTAAGCTCAGTATCATAGTTTCAGTGGGAGCTTCAACAATGATGTGGATTTATCACTTGGTGATAGATGATCTTCTATAGTGGTTGTAGGTGTCATGGTAAGGCTTTTGGATTATGATTCTTATATGCTATGAAATTATTTTGACATCTTGAGTTCCATTGTTAGAGGAAAGTTATCTTCATGTGATTGGAGATGGTATTGTGCCATGATGGATTCTTGTTTCTAGATTGGAGTTTTGGCATGATGGTGCCCCTTTGGCAAGATATGTTCATTGGAGCAAGTAGTGATCTCCTAGGTGGAGATGCTAGATCATGATGTCATGTGTGTTCTTGGATTTTGCAGACGTGCAGTGGGAGCTTTGACAGTAGTCTGGTGAAGTTCTCTTTGGTTTTGAGTATTAATCATTTGCTTGAAGCTTCATGATTTTTAGGGTGCTTTTGAAGTTGGCATGTACTAGTTGATGGATGCTCGTGGATACTAGAGAGACTTGAGGTGAGGCTAGAGATCTCTTGTTGTGGGGATCATGTGTTGGAATGGTGAAATTTCAGCAGAAAGACTAAGGAGCCTTCACTTGTTGTGGACATGAGTTCATTTTTTGAACTTGAGAGGATATTGTTCTTGGAGAGAGTCTATGAGACTCGGTGTATCTCATTGGATAATTCTCATTCCCCACTCTCAGTTCACTCAGTAGAAAATGATTTGATAGGTATTGCCCATGTTATTTCAGATTCACTTTGTTTTATGCTTTGATTTCTCATGGATATGGATCTTGAGCTATAGTTTCTAGTTCTAGACGGTTCATTTGAGGATTACTTGGCACGGTTATCTCCTTAGGTATATGGTTTGTTTTATGAGAAGTTTTGGAGATGTTATTGGCTGAATTCCTATTTGTGGAATGAATCTTTTAAGTTTGATCTTCCTTGGTTAGACAAACTTACATCCTTTTTTTGGTTATACAAAATATATATGTTTTGTTTGATCTAATGAGATTGAACAGTTGGGTGTTGTTAAGGCTTTTCAGTTGGGGTCTTGTGAAGGAGATCTTACTTGGCACAACTTAGCACTTGGTGGTGTTGGCATAAAGACATGATATGGTTTGCAGTTTCTCTTTATGGTCTTATATTTCTTCCTAGAGGTTCTTATTCATATAGTATGATCATTGGTTTTGTGGTCATCTACTGTTGTTGTACTTTATTTTTTTTAGCAACAGTATGTGTTCTTTTAATGTATATCATTTGAGATGTGGTGGATTTGGGAGAAGTGAAGGAGATCAAAGGTGAGAGTGAGCATAAAACTGTTTGTGGAAATATGCTCTATTTTACAGCAGTTGGTTGCAGTTTGTAGATCATTGTGATTGTTTTTTGTATTACATGATTTGATTATAAGCCACACTTTTATGTAAGTGCCGATTGGTAGACTTTGTGTTGCTTTGGTTGGCATTGCTCATGCAGTTTGATTCCTAGGATGTATGTATGTCTTTGGTAGATTGTTTTTCATTGGATTGCAGTATCAAAGGTCTTCAAATTTTTTGCACATCAATGGTTTTGGTGTGTTTGTTATCATAGAAGATGGTAACTTTGAGCAAGACAGTGGATTATACAGGGATAAGAGCTACAGTGTGGGTTGGATATGTCATGTGCAGAAGTTCTATCAATGGTGGGTTTTTAGTTGGATGTAAACAACTAGCTGTGGTTGTTGTTCTAACTATTCTAGAGCATTCGTGCTCGATCTTGTTTTGGAGGTGTTTGGACTTCAGAGTTATGTTCTGATAACAGGTTTGAAGTTGGATACATTGGTGTGTCTATGTGACATTTAGTGTTTCATCATGTTTTTAGAATTCTAATCTTTTTGTCATGTTGGTGATCACTTGGAAAATGTTATAGGTGCTTCTGTAAAGCTCATGAACATAGTGGAGTTCAGTTGAGATAGTATGGTAGCCTTGGTTGTTCACAAACTGGTTGTGTATCCCTTGGCTCTTGCAAGGTATTCGACAAGTGGGAGAATGTTGGGAAATGAGGTGTCTCAACCTTGCATATTTCCCGTAGCATTATTTTGTATTTAATATTTTCCCACGGTCAGTTATTATTTTTATTTAGCTCCAAAATAATGAAGGGGCGTTTGAATTCTTAATTGGCACTTTTACCACATGTCGGTGCCTTGAAAATTGAAATATTTGTTGTCAAAAGATGCCCACATGGTAGTATATCATGGAAAGACTATTTTTAGCGATATTATGACAGATTCTATGACAACTGTAGGGGTCAAAAATAAGGGAGAACATTTTGGACGTGAGAGCTTATTTTTAGACTAGAATCTTGGGTAAGAAGTTAAGCACATGGTTTTGTAAAACCACATAATGGTTTCTTGGTTGTGAGAAGTCTATAAATTGGAGGCTTAAGGAGAAGTTTGTGAGAGAAGAGTTTTATGCAAGGTTATGCTGTCAGTTTTTCCTCCAGAGGAGCAAGATGTAAATCTCCATGTTAAGGCTTTGAGCCTGCAAGTGTATTGTAACATGTTTGTTGTTGTAGATTAATACATTGGTTCGATGCTTTGAAGTGTGGGGTTTTTTACCCGAAAGGGTTTTCCCCACGTATATTGGTGTCTCTTCTCTTTTGTCTATCTTTATTCTCTTCTTCTTCTTTCCGTGTTCTTAAAGTGTTAATTTATATGTCGTTATGTTGCTGAAATTTATATAGATCTGTAAGCTACATTATCTTTCCTCAAAGGGTTAATGAGATGGGAAATCAACTATGTCCGTTTCTGCTTTAAGGGCATAGTAGTATGTGCTTGCATCAAGTTTTTGAATATCTGTTTAAATAAAATATAGGATGCTGTAAGGTGCATGCTGGGTTCTCTTTTCCCTTTCATAAATTAGGAAAGTAAATGCAATAGAAGGTAGGTGATACTTAGCTCGATAATGAAGATTGATGCCAAATAGATAAGATTTTGGAATATCCTCGATGTCAAACTTGGAAACATTTCCTCTCTATTAGTGTTACCACTTAGAATTATGCATTAGATCATTGCCCTATCAAAGAACAAGTTTATAGGTTCGGGATAGATTTGCGACCACGACTGTGTCTCTATGCTCCTAATTTGTCTTGGTAATCTATATAGTTCTATCCTACAACTTTGCCTAATATATAGTTATCTAGTTTGCATTTTCTGAGAATTGAGGATTGGTCATACTAGTAAATACCTTGTTAGGTTGTACAATTGAGCCTCGAGGGCATTACGCCTTGATCAACCCCTTGAAATTGAACAATATCAAAACAACAAGCAAGCAACTAAGAAGTAAATTCTTCTCTTTTTATTGCACCAAACTGAAATGTGTTGCTATTGATTGTTCTCTAGAATGATCAATGATTGTCTTATACAAATGATTAATAGATTATTAGAATGAAGGCATATAATGTCTTTAAATACTAGCATATAACATCAAATTGTGCCAAGCATGTGTTTAGTCAACTCAAGGTAGAAGGATAAATGGGGCAATCGACCAAATTTCAAAATTGTTCATTTTGAATTTTAAATTTTAAATAGGAAAGTGAGAAGTTCACAACCACAAAGTTGCCCTCGCATCCACATACTTGTCCTTGGATGAAATAACAATTAAATTCACGTGACAAATAACTAAACAAATGTAGGTGCATAAATAAATGTGATAAACAAATGAACTAGATATTTAGAAATGTAGGGAAATCAACCTGAGTCTATATAATGTATTAAGATATTACCTCAAAATTGACACAAAATTAAATGGAAAATATCACCATATTGTACAAATTTTACCATTTTAGATATCTATGCTAATAAAATTTATTATGAGAATACTCAACAATATTATTCAACAAGGGTTCCCAAGTGATTGGACAACTAGCCTAGCGATACCTCTTTTTAAGAGTGGTGATGTCAATGATCCTTCCAACTATAGGACCATCATGATTAATCCATTGTTTGCGAAATTATTTGGTAGCATGATTGAAAATAGAATCAACAAGTAGGCAAAAGAGAAAGAAAAGCGAGCAAAAGGGAAAGCATGTTGCAGACCTAAGCATTTTACGTTAAATCATGGAATCACTTTAAGGCACATCAATGAAAACATTTGGGGGGAAAGGAAGAAGCATATTGTTGTTTTGTTGATTTCAAGAAGGCTTTTGACACGGTCCCTATGGATAAGTTATGGTGTAGAATGTGGAAAAACTGGTATTCCTATACATTTTAGAGAGGTTGTCCATAGGCTCTATGAAGAGGTTCAAGTCAAAATCAAAACCTCGATAGGCATTTAAAAAAGTTTTAGGAGTGACATTGGAGTCAAGCAAGGGTGCCCTCTATATCCTACTCTGTTAGGATTATATATTAACAAACTTGAAGAATGACTAAATTTGAAAGGAGGGGATGGTGTCCGCTTGGGAGAGTATGTGATAAGGCTTCTTCTATATGCAGATGACCTTATTTTGATTGCTAAATCAGCTCACAGGTTGCAAGAGCACCTATATGCCCTTGAACATTTTTGCAAATTAGTGGGTATGCAAGTCAATACCAACAAGACCAAAATCATGATTTTTTTCAACAGAAGGAAGCAAAACCAGCACAAGTTCTACTTTGAGGGTAATACTATAAAAGAGGTAACTGAGTACAAATACCTTGAGATTGACTTCAACAAAAAGCTTAGTTGGGAGGCCTGCAGAAAGAAAAGAACTTTTGGAGGGTGGAAAACATTGTATGCTCTTCAAAATAGATATAGAGAGGCATATTTATGGGATTGGAAAACTACTCAAATTCTTTTTGGGCTTTTAGTGCTTCTGGTGGTGCTTTATGGGTGTAAGTTGTGGGCTGACAACACCTTAGATTCAAAGTGGAAACGCATTAAGAGAATTCAAAAGCATTTGATCACAAGCAAGTTCAAAATAAAAGGTTTAATTCCCTATGAGATTATGCTGGATGAAATAGGGGCAACCCCTATTGAAGCAATTGTTATGGTGCATCTCATAAGATATCTAAAAAGAATCGAGGAAATGGCCTAAGGTTGTTTTCAATGACATCATGAGCGAAAGAAAGAAGGCATGGATGAAACAAAACAACAAATGGATGAGCAAATAGAATATCTACTTGAATGCATGTCCCACGAATAACAAAGAAATAAAGACATTTGTCATGGATAAGTTCTACAAGTGTATGTGGGGTAAAGTGCTAGGGAGAAAGAAGAAATATTATCCCGAGGAATTCAACCCCACATGTGATCATCAACAAAAAGCCTACATAGGGGCTAGTATTCCTTGATGAACAAAGATTCTTAATGCTTAGTTAAAAACTAACTCATATCAACTCTGATGAGAAATGGGGCGATGGAAAAGACCTAAAGAGGCATGGGAAGAAAAAGTGTATATTTTTTGCACTATGGGGGAGTGGAATAAAAATAACACTTTATTTTGGAGTACGATGCCTTTAGGGACATCAGGATCAAATATGCTAGTACCTTGACAACTGTTTCTTGGTATAGTTTATTTAGCGAGGGGGTAATTGAGAAAGTGGGGGAGCTCATCATCACCTTGACTAAGAAAAGAATTGAAGTGAAATGCATGAAACAAAAATGGTAGATTGTTAGCCTTGTGAACATTAAAGTTATTCTATTCTTATCAATAGATTTTATATTAAACTTATTCTATTCTATTTAGAGGGCTTAAATCCTCGCATCTTTTTAAATAATGAAGTAACTAGTACCTTGACAACTGTTTCTTGGTATAGTTTATTCAGCGAGGGGGTAATTGAGAAAATGGGGGAGCTCATCATCACCTTGACTAGGAAAAGAATTGAATTGAAATGCATGAAACAAAAATGATAGATTGTTAACCTCTTGAACATTAAAGTTATTATGCCGAGAGGCGTTCCTACAATCACAGCAGGGGTGGAGATGAAGAGCTGAAAGATTCTAAGATTCCATGTAATTTTATAAGATTCTTATTAAAAAATAACATATAAGATTCTATAGAAATAATAATAAACTAATAATAATAATCGGGATGTAAAACTAATAATAATAAATGTGACAGTAATGCCTGTATGCCTAATAATAATCTTTAAATATTAAGCTCATGGAAGTGGACCACGCACTCATCAAGGCTATGAGTGCTTTCGTGGTCGCCTTCACCACAGACCAAATCACACTCAAAACCTTCTTCCATCCTTTGAATTCCTTTTTCTCCAATTTGAGTCTATTGTGCAGTCCATAGACAATCTCCAAATTTCGAAAAAAATCATCAGGAAATAGATTTCTTTTGCTT
This sequence comes from Cunninghamia lanceolata, assembly GCA_027924645.1. Classification (NCBI taxonomy): domain Eukaryota; kingdom Viridiplantae; phylum Streptophyta; class Pinopsida; order Cupressales; family Cupressaceae; genus Cunninghamia; species Cunninghamia lanceolata. The sequence goes on along the minus strand of BSBN01000865.1, from coordinate 4,316,234 downwards.
TTGAAATTCCTGAGATTTTTGAGAATATTCTTGTACTGTGCTTTACTTAGAGGCGGGCTTTCTGGCACTATGCCGTATAAAGCCTTCTGGTTCTCCTTTATGTTAGACAGGCACTTTCCAGAACAAAATAGAAATTCAATACCTTCAATACCTCCATGATGTTACTGATTAAAAAAATAGGGCCCCAGAAAGATATCTCTCAACGTACTTTAGATATATTTTTTTAAATATAAGTATACTAGTTCTATTCTATTCAGAGGGGTTAAAGCCTCGCATCTTTTTAAATAACGAAGTAATTAGATCACATTTTTTTATTTTAGGGAAGACCCCATCAAATCAAGATTGTTATGATCTCAAATCGAACTACACACGCGGCCGCGCATGTCACAATATCGATTTCTCCGTTCACTTCGCTTCTATTTTGTTTGCTATGCACTCCACCCGACTTGAGATTTATAAAAAGTAAAGCATTTGACATTGGAGACAGCAATGGAATGCAAGAGAGCGTTTAACCTCTTATTTTTCTTTTTGACTTTATTTCTCACAATCTCGATCGCAATGGCAGACAACGAGAAACAGGAGGAGCAGGCCAAGGACGGCAATGAAGGCAGCGTGCAAATTGTGTACATGGAGAGAACATCTGATGAGGATCCCGAATCTACCCATATCCAAACTCTTGCTTCCGTTCTCGGAAGGTATGTTAAATATCCGATTTGCATTGTTTTACCCTATTTCTTGGCCAGAGAAACCCAATTTTTGCGGTGGGTTGATGCTCTGCTATCAATATATTGATTGACAAATTATGCTAAATACCTATTTCTGATTTGTATTTTTTTCCCTCTTTCTTGTCTAGAGAAACCTAATTTCTGCGGTGGATTGATGCTCTTTTATCAATATATTGATTGGCAAATTATGCTAAATACCTATTTCTGATTTGCATTGTTTACCCACTTTCTTGGCTAGAGAAACCCAATTTCTGCTGTGAATTGTTGCTCTTCTATCAGTATATTGATTGGCAAATTATTCTATATACCTATTTCTGATTTGCTTTTTTTACCCTTTTTCTTGGTTAGAGAAACCCAATTCCTCCGGTGAATTGATGTTCTTCTATCAATATATTGATTGGCAAATTATGCTAAAAACCCAAAAAATTTACACCTTCGGCCTAGCTTCCTCGATCAAGGGGTTTCTATTCAGTCAAATTCCACTCGAACATGCAGCTGGCCTTGTCAGTTGATGTAGACTGGGTTGGTATTGGATGCGCTAGGTTAGTCACTCGGTCACACCCATAATTGGATGGTCCATTGAGGCAGGCTTTACCCAGAATTGGATTCTTTCAGATTTGTTGCACCAATAATTGGATGCCCTAGATTAGGCGGACATGTAATTGAATAGATGCCGTAGGTTACTGAAGTTCTTAGTCTATTCAGGTACTTCCCACTGTGCCCAATTGGTTGTGGTAGATATGCCACATCCATAATGGTATGCAAGTAGGTTATTGAATTGAGGTAAGCCGCACCTGCGCCTAGAATCGGATGCAGTATGTTAGCTACATTCATAATTGGATGCAGTAGGTTTCTCAATTTCCTTGACTGTTAACATAGGCTACACCAAAATTTGGATACAGTATATTATCTTTACGGGTATCTTAATTTTCCTCAACATAGGCCGCAGCCAAAATTGGATGCAGCAGATTGGCCACACCCTTAATTTGATGCTGTAGGTTGCTCATATTCCTCGTTCGTTGATGTTAGGTGGACCTAAAAATTAGATGCAATAGATTAGCCGCAAGGGTTACTCAGTTTCCTCATCCATTGACATAGGCTGCACCCAAAATTCAAAACCATTGGTCAGCCATATTCATAATTAGATGTGGTAGGTTAGTTAATTTCCTTGTTTGTTGAGGTTGGCTGCACCTACAATTGGATGTGGTAGAGTAGCCATACACAGAATTGGATCTGTGGTGGATTAGTTAATTTCCTTGCATTTTGAGGAAGCCCAGAAATGGATGCAGATTGTTACTCAATTGGTAGGTTAGTTAATTTCATTGTTTGTCGAGATTGGCTGCACCTAAAATTGGATGTGGTAGAGTAAACATAGACATAATTAGATCTGTGGTAGATTAGTTAATTTGCCTTTCCTGCTGAGGAAGACTGGAAATGGATGCAAAATGTTACTCAATTTTATACATTAATATTTCTGCCTGGATTCCAGTCTTTCTGTGAAAAATTATTGACATGAACCTCATCCATTGCAAGGAAAGGTTCTAATAATATTACTGCTTATTCAAATTAGTAGAGTTCCAACATCTAACAGGGATGGCTATGAATTTTTATCATATTAACTGTAGCTCTAATGGCATTATTGTTTATAACAGTATGCATGAGTTTAACATAATAGGATTGGCAATGAATTTTTGCCATTTTAACATGAAGTAGAATGAGTTTCTTCAGAACAAATCTGTAGTTATATCCTTTCTGCCATATAGAATTGAAGGTGATGTAGATCCAGGTTTGTCTAGAAATCCCACATTCTTTTATGTAAAATTTTATCTTGGTATGTTAAATTTTACACATCAACATATCTTTCACAGATTTTGACTTGGGTCTTTGCCATGAGAGCCATCAATATACTGCTTGAGGTCATCTGAATAGACTATAGTTCTAATAACATCACTGCTTATGCAAGTTTATGGAATTCTGACACGACGACATCTAATAGGAATGGCTATGAATGTTTGTCTTATTGGAATGAAGTGGCATGGATTTCTTTGAACATTACTTTTTTTCCACCTCAACTACATGGATGCCTTCATTTTTCACTCACATAGAATTTGTGGCAAACACGTAGCTGAATTTTTCGAAAGAATCTGTGTTTTCTTTCATCTAAACTGTTATCTATGTATGTGTTGATGGTGTTTTTAACACACAGCAACACAGGTAAGATACACAATATCTCACCTCTCTTGAAAGGAATCCTATCCCAAAACTTCAGAATAGGACTGCCACAAGGTTTATACTGTCAGGTCTTGACTTGCAAGATAACTCAGTTGGATATGTACTTTGCTGTTCCAACCAAGGGGACTTACATGCAATGCAGGGTTTATGAATTTATGACAACAGTAGGTATGCAGAAACCCTAGGTGATGCAGACTGTGTAATGTTCCCTTTTCCTCAGTAATAAAAAATTGAAATTATGTTTGCTTTTAATTATTTCTCGAAAGCTAACTATTTAATAAGGGAAATGTAGCTTTAAAAAAGATCAATTATATCATGATAAGTTTATCTTCTTTTTTAAGAAGTCAGTTATCTGCCTCTAGTGGGCGTTGAAGTTGGTGGGCCCTCCGTTAGTGGTCGCCTATTCTAGACCAAGTCAGGTAGTGGGAGCGCTCCTCTGTGAGCATTAATGATTTCTTTTGCATGGGCGTTGGAGAGTAGTGGGAATGGTAATTAGTTCATTTGCCATTGTGAAGGGGGCATTCAGGCATTTTGGAAATTGGATTCTACTTGTTTGCTGGACTGTGCTGTTGAGCAAGTTTCAGGTCAAGGGCTGTTTAGCCATCATTTACATCTAGCTCCGGTTGTGAAAGACCAACCCCAGCTAGAACAGGGTGCTTTATATCAACATATCATTCTGGGTACTTATGGAGTTCGATATTCATGGAACAGATTGTGAGGAAAGTTAGCTTGAATCAGTTTGGGAACAGATACATATATTTTCTGAGTGGTCTGAATGCATTCATGCATGATTTGATAAGTTAGTCCTTGGCTGAGTGTGTTCTTGTAGATGCCATATTTTCTTTGTACAGCCATACCTCCAGTATGTGAGCCATACCAAGCAAAATAATCTGCTAAGTGCCAAGTCAAAGGGAGATGAAGTTTTGAATGTTATTTGTCTTGTAGTGGGCATAAGAGACAAAAGAGAGGTGAATGAGCAGCTTGAGGCATGTAAAAGACTCCCAAGATATGAATCGTACGGAACCAGCAGCTGTACATCTACCATAGTACGTGGTCCTCTAGAAATTGAATCGCTCCTTATTGTAGCCACCAATATCACTCAAAGGTGACGCCTATGTTATGAGACATCTCTGCAACAGTCATATATAGGAGATTTGATGTTCTTGTGGAGTTAGGAATGATTGGATGGTACCCTGACTGCCGTACCAATAGTGAATTTAGTGGAGTTTCAACAGAAGAAACACTTCAGAAGGTCTTGTTGTCATTTAAATCTGGGCGCCTGAGCTAGTCAAGAATCATTTCAAACCTACGCAGTATGATAGCAGCACTTTGAGGGAAATCTGGGTGATTTGCATAGTTTTCTGGGTATTTTCAGCAGTTTGAAAGTGTTAGCAGACCCAAATACAATCATGCCCGAGATTCCATACAAGCTCAGTGTTGTTAGGGGTGACATTACTTCAACTGCAATACCATTTTAGCTGGGATCTAAGTTTTCTTCAGGTAATATTTTGGTTTTACCATCTTTTCAATATTCAGATGCTTTACTACAGCAGAGTTATTCAAATAAGAAAAATGACAAACTAATGAGTTGCATTGAGTTTATTGTGTCATAAATTAGGATAGCTCATTACAGTGGTATTAGAGCTGGTATCCTGCCAGCCTGTGAAGATTCTCTAACTCTGCATGCAGCAACCCAGTGCTAGGGAAAGAAGGTACCAGCAGAGAGAGGAAAGGAAGTTGAGAACTGCAGTTGTCTCAGAAAATACTGTTGAAGAAGAGTCAGTCATGGCGGATAGAGACAGAGAATTGTCCTCCTGAAAGTCTAGGAAAAAAGATGGAGAAGAAGTTTGACCATATGTATGAGATGATAGCCAAACCAGTGAGCAAAATGGATCAGAACTTAACTCAGGGCACTAGAAACAACACTGAAGTCAGCAACTCACAAAACAATGGAGCACAAAATGATTATGTAAGAACACCTACCAGGACCTCAGTGGGATCTGCCGCGAGACCTCTTCAACCTTTTGCAAATATAAGAGAAGAATTGCCTCCTGAGCATGATGATAGAACTACATTCACTGATGATATCATGGTAAATCATGATGAATATATGACACTTCCTGATCCTGTTCGTAGAAGCTTAACATTTGATCAATTTTTGAATCAGAAAAAAAGAAATGGTGGAAGACCGAACAATAGGGAGAACAAAGACTACAAGCATGCTCTGAGTAAAGTGTCTATGGACCGATTTGATGGGAGTGGAAGATGTATTGCAAGAGCTTGGGTTCAAAAGCTTGACGCTTACATTACTTTGAAGCCTATGCCTGAGGAGACAGCCTTAAACTTTGCCACTGTACACCTGGATGGGGCTGCCTATGAATGGTGGTGTCATGGGCTTGTGACACAAGGTCACAATCTGATTACAACCTATGATGAGTTCACTAATAGACTCATCAAGAGGTTTGATAAGCAGGATCTAGAGCAAAGCTTCAAGATGGAAGTCATACATTGACTCATACATTACTGGCAATATTGACTCATACATCACTGAGTTCCAACGACTTAGTGTCATGGTTCCGGACATCTCGGAGAGAAGGCTTATTTTCCTGTTTGTTGAGGGTCTAGCTGAACCTATTAGAGGATGGGTTAAATCCTTGGATTCCCAAACTCTGCAAGAGGCTATTAAAAAGGCTAGAAGCATGGAGTTTTCAGCTCCAAAGTCCAAGATGGAAGTCAAATCTTCTCCACTCAATAAAGATAAAGAACCAATCTCACAAATTCCCAATCAGCAAAAGCCACCAATGCAAAGAATGAGTGATGAAATAAAAAATGAGCTCAAAAAGAAAAAAATTGTGTTTCACATGCAAAGAACCATGGGCTCCGGGTCACAAGTGCTACAAGAAGGGTCAAGCACGCAATTCGGAGGTGTATGTAGATGCTGATTACAAATCAGAAAAAACAGAACAACAAGTTGAATTTGAGGATTGTGAAGAAGTGGAGGATTTTGATGAAGCTCTTGAAGGGCCAAAAAATAAGAAAGTTAATGATGGTATATTTGCCCAACTTTTATGCCAATCGAAGACTGATCCCTATAGGATTCGGGGTGTATTGTGTGGACAACACATCTCTGCCCTCATTGATACTGGTGCTACTCACAACTTCGTTGATGAAGGATTTGTAGCACGAAGTGGCCTTCAAACAGAGGAGTTTGAAGGATTCAATGTTATGGTTGCGGATGGGTTTACAATCCAATGCACAAGAAGGATTCCAAATCTGAGTCTCCATTTGGGAAACTATGAGGTCAAGGATGTTTTTCATGTAGTAAGTATTGGTGATTCATATATTGTCCTTGGCATTTAGTGGCTTAAATCTTTGGGAGAAATTTATTTGAACCTTCAAACCAGGGAACTCAAGTTTCAAAATGATGGAAAAATAGTGGTTTTGAGGGGAATGTCGAATGATACATCATGTGTTCACACTGCAAGAAGAATGGAAGAGAAAAGGGAATACCTTTCAGTTATGCAAGCCTTGCCGAATAAGCAAAGTCAAGTTTTCAGCTGTAAATGGTCTAAGAAGCTTCCAAACGGAGATGAGGAGATGGCTGGAAAAATCAGGACAGCAGCAAAAAATGCAAGTTCAGAATTATTTTTGCATAGAGACCAGGTAAGCCAAGGGCCTAATCATGTTTTTCATACATTTGATAATCCACTCTACGAAGTAGATGCTGATTTGATATGTGAAAATTCATTTTTTGAGTGGGATTGGGAGACATTAGTTGTTCCTAGATCCTTAAATGTTAATGTTGACATGTATGAGTTGGAAGAAGAAGCTGATGTATTTATCTCAAATCTACATTGGAAGCAAGAGGATGAATTCAGAAAACATGCAATGTGTGATGTTAGTTACAAAATTCCTAGTGCTTTGGGGGTTCCATTTGTTGAAAACACTTGGATTGGAAGTGTGAAAGGCATTCTTATTGAGAGACTCCTTCGAGGCAACTTTTGTTCCTTAGGAACGGAGCTAAGATCAGATTATTCAGTGCCGATTTCAGTCATGAACAACAGTAAAGATGTGTTTTTTTTAGACCTCGCTGACCTTGAAAGTTCATCTTACAAAGGGTTATGACATAAATTATGATAGTTTACCTTGGAAGTTCAGTCAAGACAGCGAACTTCTGCATGCTTGGGTTCACCATTCAGAGACTCTTGGAGGAAGAACAATGATGATTGTAATTGTGAGTCAGCATGGCACATGGTATTTGGGAGTTCACAAACCTCTTAGACTAATCTGGGATCCTGGAGTGACATTATTCAGGATGGCTCTGTTGGTTATGATTGCCTGTTGCTTGAGGGCAAGCAACTTCAGGGAGGGAGGACTGTAATGTTCCCTTTTCCTCAGTAATAGAAAAGTGAAATTATGTTAGCTTTTAATTATTTCTCGAAAGCTAACTATTTAATAAGGGAAATGTGGCTTTAAAAAAGATCAATTATATCATGATAAATTTATTTTCTTTTTTAAGAAGTTAGTTATCTGCCTCTAGTGGGCGTTGAAGTTGGTGGGCCCTCCATTAGTGGTCGCCTATTCTAGGCCAAGTCAGGTAGTGGGAGCGCTCCTCTGTGAGCATTAATGATTTCTTCTGCATGGGCGTTGGAGAGTAGTGGGAATGGTAAATAGTTCATTCGCCATTGTGAAGGGGAATTGGATTCTACTTGTTTGCTGGACTGTGCTGTTGAGCAAGTTTCAGGTCAAGGGCTGTTTAGCCATCATTTACATCTAGCTTTGATTGTGAAAGACCAACCCTAGGTAGAACAGGGTGCTTTATATCGACATATCATTCTGGGTACTCATGGAGTTTGATATTCATGGAACAGATTGTGAGGAAAGTTAGCTTGAATCAGTTTGGGAACATATACATATATTTTTTGAGTGGTCTAAATGTATTCATGCATGATTTTTTAAGTTAGTCCTTGGCTGAGTGTATTCCTGTAGATGCCATATTTTCTTTGTACAACCATACCTCTAGTATGTGAGCCGTACCAAGCAAAATAATCTGCTAAGTGCCAAGTTAAAGGGAGATGAAGTTTTGAATGTTATTTGTCTTGTAGTGGGCATAAGAGACAAAAGAGAGGTGAATGAGTAGCTTGAGGCATGTAAAAGACTCCCAAGATATGAATCGTACAGACCCAGCAGCCATACATCTACCATAGTACGTGGTCCTCTAGAAATTGAATCGCTCCTTATTGTAGCGACCAATATCACATAAAGGTGACGCCTATGTTATGAGACATCTCTGCAATAGTCATATATAGGAGATTTGATGTTCTTGTGGAGTTAGGAATGATTGGATGGTACCCTGACTGCCGTACCAATAGTGAATTTAGTGGAGTTTCAACAAAAGAAACACTTCAGAAGGTCTTGTTGTCATTTAAATTTGGGCGTCTGAGCTAGTCAAGAATCATTTCAAACCTATGCAGTATGATAGCAGCACTTTGAGGGAAATCTGGGTGATTTGCATAGTTTTCTAGGTATTTTCAGCAGCCTGAAATTGTTAGCACACCCAAATACAATCATGCCTGAGACTCCATATGAGCTCAGTGTTGTTAGGAGTGACACTACTTCAACTGCAATACCATTTTAGCCGGGATCTAAGTTTTCTTAAGGTAATATTTTGGTTTTACCATCTTTTCAATATTCAGATGCTTTACTACAGCAATGTTATTCAAATAAGAAAAAAGACAAACTAATAAGTTGCATCAGATTCACATGAATTGCATTGAGTTTTTTGTGTCATAAATTAGGATAGCTCATTACAGACTGTTAAGTCTGAAATTTATTAGCAGATAGACAATATGATGTTGCTTAAAACCCTAAATCTAATAGATTTATGGAAAGAAAATGTAAAAAGGTTAAAGGGCAGGGAGATGGATGTGAAACCTAAGGACAAATCACAACTGGAATGAAATGTTGTAGATAGACAAAACACCCTTAATAAACCAATTTTTGCTTAACCAGGTTATAACCACAATGCTAAATGATGCAATCTTCAAAGGTAACTTGAGATTTTCAAATCACACACATTCATTAAACACCCACTTACTGGCACAACTCAATTAATGTCATGTAATTGAACTAAATTCACTTAATAAGGTTCAGACTAACCATGCAAAGTTACTTACAATCAATAAGAACAAATGGTATGAACCAAGGCATTCATCAAATAGCAAAACATTCATTCACCATTGCAACTGTACTTCATCTAATTTCAGATTGAAATGAACCATGAAATCTAAAGCAATTTAACGCAAGAACACAATTTTTAGCAACACATGTAAAACTTGTTTTGTCTTGATCAATATTTTGGCAGAGTCTCAACAATTCATTATCCAACCTTACTTACAAAGAGAAAATGACTACCCTTTTATTGATGGGCAGGCATATCGAGTTTTTGAAGGAATGGTGGAGATTAACTCAACACCAAGGGCTCAGATTTGATTACATTAAATGTTAGACAGTGGGTTGTTACAATCTCGGATTTAGCTTTGTCCTCTAGGAAAAAGACGAATACAACTTTTCAGCACATGATAATAGGACGAAATAGTCACTTTTGAGTTGTCTAATGAGACAAATCACTTTTCCAATGAGTTGACTGGTCAAGAGGAGTATGTGGCATGTTTTTGATGAAGGCATGTCCAACTGGATGCTTGTTGGATTGACATTTGATGACTGGATGGCTGAAACAACTGTGAACAAGTCCTAAACATTGAACATGCTTTGCAGGAACAGCAATGATGTAGGCCTGATCTCTTGTATCCTCTAGATTTTAGGGCTTATTTCCATCACCTTTGACATCATACTGACTTCCTTTCGTGGGTATAATAGTGGTTTGGTTGATAGAATGATGATTCTTCATGTTCAAGTTAGCAGGGTATCTCTGGGTTTTCATCCCTCATGGTGGCTCCAGCTGGTTCCTTTATGCTTCATCCTCTCAGACTTGCAATCCACAATGCCAAGCATCAATTTCATCATAAACAAATAATTTTTTGTCAAGATAAATCAGAATATATCCATTTGCAGCCATGGATCAATCAGGGACAACTCAATATCAATTTTGTTGCCATGGACAACTTCACAAATTTGGTGTTTTCCCATGATTTTCTTAGTTTATTCATCATTTTCAACTACCCATTTTGCATTTATGGTGACTTGGGACGTTTCTTAGCCCATTTGGATCCGGTAGGAGACTTTTATTTCACGTTTTTATACCCTTTTTGGCAAAAAGCGGGATTTTTGGGGGTCACTCGATATTAATGTGTAGTGCTGAAACTTGTCAATTTTTGCATCAATAATGATGGATAAAACCTTAAGAATGAGTGGAATGATGCAATTGCCTAATATGAAGTGAACATTTTAGTTGAATTGACCATTTTGACTCCCAAGCGGGTTTTTTGGAGGTCATTGGATGTGTCATGTGATCCAAGTTTTCAGCGCTAAGGGATCCTCTTACCTTGGGCGATGAAATGGGTCTTCACCGGACAAGCGGGGAATTGGAAGGTCATTGGATATATCATGTAGTCCTTAAAATCCACGCAAAACATACACTCCAAGGCTTTAAGTGATGAGGCGGGCAAAAAAGCACCTACCGGACAAGCGGGGATTTCGGTGATCACCGGACATGTTCGGTAGCACTTTAAAACCACGTCGTTGTAGAGCTGTGTTTGTCATTGATGTCAAAAAGATTAGGTTGCTTCTTGTCAGGATGCTATGATTGGATTCATCATGTTAGTAGGATGCTTTATTGCTGATCTCATATGGTGTTTGGACTTGAGTTTGTTAGATGAAGTCTTCTCTTCATTATGAAATCATGCCATGTTGTTTGGAGTTGATCATATTCAAGATCATCATGCTTCTGCTTCACGATAAGGATGTTCATGGTGATGATATGGAATAGTGTTGTTCACTCAATCAGGTTCATCAAGGATGTGTTCGTTAGATCAGGATGCCTTGATATTGATTGTTGTAGAGGTTTAGTTTGGGGTTTGTAAGATCAAGATCAGAAGTGATGCAAGGTTCATATTCATGTTGTACGCAGGATGATATGAAGACAGATTTGTTAATGTAGGATGATGTCATGGTGCCTCTTGGGATTTGAAATAGGATGATGTCAATTTGGAACAGGATGTTGATCAAGGTTTGTAGTTTTGGTATGATCCTTGGAACATGATGTTGTCATGTTTCAAGGACTATGTTCATGGAGTGTTCATCACCTTTGCAGCAGTTAGGACATCAAGGAGTTGGTGATTGGTGTTGTCATGTTTCAATGACTTGGTCTTGGTCTTCATTTGCTGTCAGGGCATTTGATTTTATGGACAGATTAGTCTCTCCTATGATGTGTTCTCAAGATGCTTATGATTTGGTTCACAAGATGATCCTCGTGATATGCCCTCATGATATAACATATTGTTTTCAAGGTGGATTAGGCTTGATATGACAAAGTGATAGTTGTGTGGGTGCTAAATGCAGAGGTGCATTAGTTTCTATTAAGTTCATTAGATTGGTGGATTGATGTCAAAAGGACATCCCCAAGATGGTGTCATCTAATGTGTCAAGGCCTTGTCTTTATAATGCTTTGTGTTATTTCATAACGATAAGACACTACTTAACACAGGTCTGAGCATGTTCTTGAGGATTTACAAGTCTCAAAGTTCTATTTTGTTCAAATCTAAAACCCTAAGGTTAAATCATTCATAAAACCTTATTTACCCGTCCTCACGAGAATCACTTTATGTTATATTGTGAAGTTAACTTATGATTATAGGTCAATGGCCACTTTAGTTACAACTTAAGGGCATCAACTTCGTTGATATATCGGCCCCTTGACCTAGAGAACCGGTAGTAGCAGGTTCCTTTTTTAAACGAATGCAAAGTTTAATCACAGCCTATGATTTTGAAGGTGGGAGATAGAGATCGATGGTCTGCATTTAAAATGAATTCAAATTACAACGGTTTGTCTTCCTTGGTTAAGTTTAACGGTTCGTTTTGAGAAGGTAGTTCAAGTGCCTTGAAAACTATTTCCAAACTAACAAGAGAGGGCCAGGAAATTTAATAACTCGGCCTATATAATGGATTGATGGAGGAGACTTGATTAGTATGACAATAGAGACACAAACCTACACATCCATATAAAAATTGAAGCAAATAGTGGAGAATGATTAGTGTTTTGAGGAAGTGAAATATGGACATTTGCAGTTTACAGATAGAGGTTGTAAATGAAGGGTATATTGATTGGAGTCAAAAGAAGATACAGGGTGATGGAGTAGGATGCAGAAGAGTCTAATATGTCATGCAAGAGACATTGAATTATTCTATTTGTATGTAATCAATGATGAATAATTTTGTATGGTGAATAGGATTGAGTCATTTGGTACATTGTAGAGAATCAGGGCAACCCCCTGAATTGAGTCATCTTTCATATTTTCATTTGATAGCCAGTGAGGCACTTGTATCAGCCAGTGAGGCACAAAATTTGTAACTAGTGAGGTTTCTTTGCCAGTGAGGCATTTTGTGTAGCTAGTAAGGCAGGCTTTTGATTAAGCCAGTGAGGCATTTTCAGAGTGGTTTTAATCCCTATGAGGGTTTTCCACTCGTCAAATCAGGTGTTATATTTTCTTATTTGTCTCCAAGTGTTTATTTGCCATAATGCTCTTGTAACTGATTAAAGGTCTTGTTCATTCTATTAATTATTGTACTTGCATGAATTCTTGATGTCCTTATCATGTTCTATTCAATATATTAAAAGGTGCAAAAAGGATTAAGTTTTCTAGACCACTGATTCACCCCCCCCTCAGTGGTCCTATACACCAATAGCCGTATCCAGTGAAGGGTTGAAAGCCCGTTTTTCTTTGAAAGCACTTAACCAAAACAAATTGCGGAGCTTTTAATAATGACTGGACATATCCGGTAACACTGGATATTAGCGCTAAGTTCGGTGAAGTGAACTTTCAGTGCAATGTCTCGTGACAAGGAATTTTAGTGCAATGTCCTGTGAAGTGAGGTTTTAGTGCAATGTGCAGTGAGGTGAACTTTTAGCGCAAAGTGCAGTGACATGAGTTTTTCCTGCAATGTCCTATAAGGAGGCAAAATCCCACTAGGTCTTGAAATTCGCTAAGTAACAATGTATTTTAAAATATACTGTCAGGATGTTTGTGATAGGTTCCGGATCCATAGGAATTAAAATGCAGACTCTAAAATTTGGATGATGCATCAGATTTTAGACTTGACCAATTTTTCAGGGTTTTAGGGTTTCAGGGACCCAAATTCAGGGTTTCAGGCACATGCATCAGGGTGAAAGCACAGGGACCCCTTAGTAAAACTTTGTGGAATTTGACATGATTTTGCAATGACATCCTACAACAACAATTTTTAGCGCTATATCCAATGACACGCAATTTTAGTGCAAAGTCCAATGACACCCACTTTTAGCACAAAAGGCAACAAAGGTCTATTTCTTAAGCACAAAATCAATTAAGACAACCCCAAATCAATCACCAAAGGCATCAAGCAACTTTAACATGCCAAATGCCCAAATTTGGAACAAATCTTACATTCTAAGCACCATTTCACTTTCTCATCATCATAAGGAAGAAAGGCTGAGATTCCAAGCCAAAGCAAAAGAGGGGGTCTCCATTTGGCAAAATGGGGCGTGCGTGCAGGGCACAACAAATGGTGACTCTACTGGGGAAATGCTCTAAAGCATTTCAAGGATAAACAACAGTCAAGAACCCAGAATCTCTGGTTTCACACCAACATACTAGGCTGAATAAACATGAAAATCCAGATTAAAGGATCAAAATCAGAAACTTAACAAATCCATCCATGTCCCAAAGATCTAAGTGTGTACATATGAGTTCATTCCCATCCCTTGGCAACCAAGATCATCCAAGCTCACTTGTATTAAGCTACATGAATGATACTCACCTCATGAACTACCCTGGACATTGCCTTGCTGCCAGTCAAGCGTCTATAGCCCCGACAAGGTTGTCTCTATGATTCTGCTTAAACATTTCTCTACTGCCAACCAGGCGTCGATAGCCCCGATAGAGATGCTTGAATCCTCCAACTAATTGAATGATATTATGAGAGTATTATGAAGTACCACTTTGGATAAATTGTTTGTTTGATTGTTCAATTAACTTAGCTTATGATATGAGTACTAGAAATTATCGCATACCCTTGCAACACATGATAAATATCACATGGGTTACATATATTATATCAACTTTGTTGGGTTGGGAATCATAGTGGCGGCGAAGGTGAGATCTTAAGATTTTTCACTTAACCCAAGATCACCAAGACTTTCTAAGAAATTTCAGGATCATTAAAGTGTAAAAGTATATGATCTCAAAAAACTTCAAGTTAAGTTAAACAACAAATTCATCTCTTGAGAACTGACATCATGCCATCCACCACTAATAATGGGACCCACCATAGACCCCTAATTCATGACCAAAGTTTCTCCAAGAAAGACACAGAAGCATAGTCCAAAAAGTGACACTACATGCACTACAGACAACCCTGTCCTTCACCAGAAAATGGAGAACCCAAAGCAAACGGAAAGCCAAAAAACTAAACCTAAAGCAAACTAACAACCTAAAGCAAGAAAGCAAAGCGAAAGTAACAACTAACAACTAAGAAAAAACAAAATAGAAAGCAAAAACTAGACTAAAACATCAAACAACTAACAACTTAACTAAAACAAGTAAAATTATGTACAAAGACTTTGGACAACAAGTATATACACTTCCTCGTGATTGATTTCTCAGTATATGTAGGAATACTAAGGTGCAGGTCAGCGTTCTAAGTTTTGCAAAATTATCCTTGTACTCTGAAAAGTAATGTATGGGCATGCTAAGGTTCATGTTCAATATAGCAATCACAGAGGATCAGTAATTGGGGCAATTCATAGGGCCATGATCAATCCAAATGCAAGTTGTCATACCTATGTTTCCATAATCAAATTGATAACTGTCGAAACTAAGTGAGAAGAGAGAAGACAACCTAATTTGCAGTACCATCAGTTGGGAATGTAAGTTCATCACCTTGTTGCATCACACCACCTAGTTTTGCACCCTCAGGAGATCTCAGTTCGTGATGGGTCATACCCTGTGCATCAGATACCTCTGGGTTACCAAATGTTGCAGCAATCTCCCAAGCAAGCAGAGAATCTTGACAACTTTCTTCAGAATGTGGATCGTTTGGATGAATTCTGCATGAATCGGTCAAAGCAAAGTCTGACATGTGTGGTGAATTCCCATGAAGAAACATATCTTCGCTCATGCTTGACACCAACTTAATTAAGTCATCAAGCGATTGACATGAAAAAGCTTCCAAGCTATCACTTTGCATGACTGTTTGATTTTTATTCACAGATTGTGTACGTCTGCTCCCATTTGTCATCAGTAGATCAACATCTGTCAAACGAGAATCTCCTTTGTTGCCAGTGTGAATAGGATCAGCCTGGTAGACATATGATAAACCCAAATCTACTCTATCGAAACCAATCGCATTCTCTAAGAAAACATCATCTAAGTTGCTTAGTAACCCTCCTGTTTCAGCTGATTGCTAATATTGGATTGATAGTTCGTTGTCTACAGCAGCAACTAGGCCTCTTTCTTCTTGCATAACTGGATTCATGATGTCAATGTCTCCCTGAGATAATACATCGTTCGGATTTCCTCCATTTGATTTAGCTTGAGACTTTTTTGAAGCAACTATACTTGTTTGGGATTTTTGACCATTAAGAACTTGATCACTTTTCCCCAAGCAAACTAATTGTGACTTAGACACGTCAATTGAAACAACTTCCTGCACCTCTGACCATGACTTTTCTTCTTTATCTGGAGGACTGATTTCTTCTTGTTCTTGCATATATCTGATTTGATCAAGCTTCTGTTCAAACTCAGAATTATCAACCAACTGAAATGAACTGCTGTTCTCCACTTCTGCATCAGCAAACTCAGGCTTAGAATCTAACATCTGGGAAGCGTTTTGTTGTTGATCTACACCCTTAATATGACCCGTTCATCATGTCTGATCCAGTATCCACTCTACCAATATCCTTGGTAGTCATAATCTGACCTTGTGTACTGCTCTGTTCATTGTCCTGTGACTGAAAATCAGGTTTTAACCATGCTGGGACAACACTACTTGTGATTGACTTGTTAGGGTCCAGTGATTGAGAACTAGACTTTAACCAATCAGGGATCTCATATTCATTAGTTGGGTGACCTGCAGACCACATGCATTTCCCACCATCCTCATCTGGATATGTATTTTGACGAACAACTTGAGGGGCTTCAATTTTTTCAACTGAGACATGACCGTGGCAACGTGCATCTATCTGTGTGGCACCTTCTTGTGTTGTCCAACTTTGGTGTAACTTCTCGATATGCCGATCATACATATACCCTACTTCAGGCTTGTAAGCTTCAAAAATAGGAAGCAGTCTCTTTAAATGCAGATCTAATCTTTGGAGAAAAGTTAAACAATCAATTTTGTCATGCAACTTTCTGTGATGTACACTACAAACCTGAGGTGAATTAAAATCAAGCAATGTTAATGGAGGATACTTCACCTTGATTTGCTTATCTAGCAACTTCTTGAAGAATGGGATATCTATTTTGAAGTTCTCTTCATGATATGATTGTTGAGACAATCCCCTAAAGAATGGAGGAATCTCATGACTAAAACCCTCATGTGTATCCATTGGAGTTGGATCTCCCGAATATTTAATTCATTTCAGCATGTGCAATAAACCATCGAAACTAGAAGCTTGTATCAAAATCAACGTTCAAGCCCTCCTAGTGCCAATTCTGTTGATGGTGTTTTTAGCACACAGCAACGCAGGTAAGATACAGGATATCTCACCTCTTTTGAAAGGAATCCTATCCCAAAACTTTAGAATAGGACTGCCCCAAGGTTTATACTGTCAGGTCTTGACTTGTAGGATAACTTAGCTGGATATGTACTTTGCTATTCCAATCAAGGGGACTTACATGCAATGTAGGGTTTATGAATTTATGACAGCAGTAGGTATGCAAAAACCCTAGGTGATGCAAACTATTAAGTCTGAAATTTATTAGCAGATAGACAATATGATGCTACTTGAAACCCTAAATCTAATAGATTTATGTAAAGAAAATGTAAAAAGGTTAAAGGGCAGGGAGATGGATGTGAAACCTAAGGACAAATCACAATTGGAATGAAATGCTGCAGATCGACAAAACACTCTAAATAAACCAATTTCTGCTTAACCGGGTTATAAACACAAAGCTACATAAATGATGCAATCTTCAAAGGTAACTTGAGATTTTCAAATCACACACATTCATTAAACACCCACTTACTGGCGCAGCTCAATCAATGTCATGTAATCGAACTATATTCACTTAATAAGGTTCAGACTAACCATGCAATGTTACTTACAATCAACAAGAACAAATGGTATGAACCAGGGCATTCATTAAATATCAAAGCATTCATTCACCATTGCAACTGTACTTCATCTAATTTCATTTAAATGAACCATGAAATCCAAAGCAAGATAACACAAGAACACAATTTCCAGTAACACCTATAAAACCTGTTTTGTATTGATCAATATTTTGGTAGAGTCTCAACAATTCATTGTCCAACCTTACTTACAAAGAGAGAAAATGACTACCCTTTTATAGATGGGTAGGCATACCGAGTTTTTGAAGGAACGGTGGAGATTAACTCAACACCAAGGGCTCAGATTTGATTACATTAAATGTTGGACGGTGGGTTGTTACAATCCCGGATTTGACTTTGTCCTCTAGGAAAAAGACAAAAATACAACTTTTCAGCACATGATAATAGGGTGAAATAGTCACTTTTTGAGTTGTCTAATGAGACATCACTTTTCCAATGAGCTGACTGGTCAAGAGGAGTATGTGGCATGTTTTTGATGAAGGCATGTCCAACTGGATGCTTGCTGGATTGACATTTGATGACTGGATGGCTAAAACAGCCGTCAACAAGTCCTGAACATTGAACAGGCTCTATAGGAACAGCAATGATGTAGGTTTGATCTCCTGTATTTTCAAGTTTTTAGGGCTTATTTCCATCACCTTTGATATCATATTGACTTCCTTTTGCAGGTGCAATAGTGGTTTGGTTGATAGAATGATGATTCTTCATGTCTGAGTCAGCAGGGCATCTTTGGGTTTTCGTCCCTCATGGTGGCTCCAACTGGTTTCTTTGTGCCTCATCCTCTCAGACCTACATCCACAATGCCAACCATCAATTTCATCATAAACAAATCATTTTCTGTCAAGATAAATCAAAATATATCCATTTGCAGCCGTGGATCAATCAGGGACAACTCAATATCAATTTTGTTGCCATGGACAACATCACAAATTTGGTGTTTTCCCATGATTTTCTCAGTTTATTCATTATTTTTAACTACCCATTTCGCATTTATGGTGACCTGTGACGTTCTGTGCCCATTTGGATCCGATAGGAGACTTTTATTTCACGTTTTTATACCCTTTTTGGCAAAAAGTGGGATTTTTGGGGGTCACTGGATATTAATGTGCAGTGCTGAAACTTGTCAATTTTCGCATCAATCATGATGGATACAACCTTAAGAATGAGTGGAATGATGCAATTGCCTAATATGAAGTGAACATTTTAGTTGAATTAATCATTTTGGCTCCCAAGCGGGTTTTCTGGAGGTCACTGGATGTGTCACGTGATCCAAGTTTTCAATGCTAAGGGATCCTCTTATCCCGGGCGGAGAAATGGGTCTTCACCAGACAAGCGGGGAATTGGAAAGTCACTGGATATATCATGCAGTCCTTCAAATCCGTGCAAAACATACACTCCAAGGCCTTAAGTGATGAAGCGGATAAAAAGGCACCTACCGGACAGGCAGGGATTTCGGTGATCACCGGACATGTCTAGTAGCACTTTAAAACCACGCCATATGCAGTGAAGGGCTGAAAGCCTGCTTTTCTTTGAAAGCACTTAACCAAAACAAATTCTGGGGCTTTTAATAATGATCGGACATATCCGGTAGCGCTGGATATTAGCTCTAAGTCCGGTGAAGTGAACTTTTAGCGCAATGTACCGTGACAAGGAATTTTAGCGTAATGTCCTGTGAAGTGAGGTTTTAGTGCAATGTGCAGTGAGGAGGCAAAATACCGCCATGTCTTGAAATTCCCTGAGTGATAGAATATTTTGAAATATACTTAAGTAATATATTGTATATTACTTTAAATATTTTAAAATATACTGTCAGGATGTTTGAGATAGGTCCCGGATCCATAGGAGTTAAAATGCAAATTCTAAAATTTGGAGGATCCATCAGATTTAGACTTAACCAATTTTTCAGAGTTTTAGACTTAGCCAAATTCAAGGTGAAGGGACATGCATCAGGGTGAAAGCACATGGACCCCTTAGTAAAACTTTGCAGAATTTTACATGATTTTGCAATGACACATCATGCAGCAACAATTTTTAGCGCTATATCCGGTGACATGTAGTTTCAGCACAAACTCCAGTGACACCCACTTTTAGCGCAAAAGGCAACAAAGGTCTATTTCTTAAGCACAAAATCAATTAAGACTCCCCCAAATCAATCATGAAAGGCATCAAACAACTTCAACATGCCAAAACCCAAATTTGGAACAAATCTTGCATTCTAAGCACCATTTCACTTTCTCATCATCATAACGAGGAAAGGCTGAGACTCCAAGCCAAAGCAAAAGAGGGGGTCTCCATTTGGCAAAATGGGGCGTGTGTGTAGGGCACAATAGTATGTTAATTAATTTTACATATTAACATGTTTATTAAGGATTTGAACTTGGGTATTTGCCATGAAATCCTAGTGATTTATGCTTTTGACTGCATTCCCATTGACTTCTTAGGTAGGCATGTGGAATTCTAGCATCTGGTGGGAATGGCAATGAATTAATGCTGTGTTCAAATTTGGTGGCATGAATTCCCTTAGAATGTAATCTTTTTACCCTTTACAACCATGCAAAATTGAAGGCAACATAGATCTAGGTTTGTTTTAAGAATCTATGTTTGCTTTTATAGTTACACCCTCTTATCTTAAAGGTAATTTGGCTGGTTTTTGTGTAAATTAGTTGAATATGATGACAACATCGAGAAGAGACTGTAAGAAATAAAGTGTAACTGTATGTTACGAAGCTCTTGTTTGCTTTTTGTAACATGTACCTAAAATGGGGATCGAATTTTTTTTAATAACTTAATTTTTTTGATCTCAAATCATTAAGACTATGTTGACTTAGAGTAAAAATACAACTTCAACTTATTAAACATTCAATGTGCAACCTTACACAATTGTACCACTCATCAATTAAGAGAACATGCATACCTAAATGCTAGGTAGCTGAGGTGGGATTAAGTTTCATAACTGTAAGATTTGGCTACGAAGATAGCCACCCAAGATCTAGAGGCCTAAAAGAAAACACAAATAAAAGAGAAGATCAATATGACAAGAATAAATTGTATTCCTATCAAAGAATGCAAATACAAAAATATACAAGATTACTCTTCCATTACAATATGCTATGGCATACCTTGCTTATAAAGGCAAGGTTGAGAGATAAGATGTTGTAATAATGTGACAAGTGTCTTAATCCTATGACATGAGACAACTAGAGGATAAGACAACTATCAACAACTATCAACATCTAGAAACAACTAGAATGCTTCCTAAGTCAACTTAACATGTGAATATGTGTGTGAATATTATTTAACTAATAAATAGTTAAATAATATGAATTGTTCACACAACAAGGGAAAACTAGCTAGGAAATATCAAACTAGATATGAAATACCCCTGTTCACATTAACACCTCCTTTAAGTGCAACATAGGGAGAAGCTGACAAATGAAAAGATGCAATGATGGATGGGTCTCGGCTCCTAGGCCATGTTAGATGCCCATGTGCAAACAAATCTCAAGTGGAGTTAAGGAGAAAACCTCATGGGAAAAAATTCCTCCCTAAAAGTGAGAATGCAAGAAGTGTGGAAAGGTAGATTCAACATGAATCACATGCTACCAATTCCAACACATATATACAATGAATAATCCCCCCTAAAGAGAGGAGAAGAAGAGAGACCAAGTAGCCCCCCCTCAATGTAGAGTCTCTTGCACTGATGGTAGATGCCCGACAATGAATGGCGAGTGTTGTGACTTAATCACACATCGCCCCATTGCAAATGGGGACCCCCTTTTTTGAACTCCTGTGCTTTGCATTGAGTCTTGGATGATGCCTTAAGTTTATTTTATGATGAAGTTAGTGGTTGTTCTTTACTCTAAGGGGAGTTCTTTGTCGAGTTTCTATTTAAGAGTCATTTGCTTTCGTTCTGAGATCAATCCTGATGCATGTTTGAGATCCTGAAAATGACTAAGTCTGATATCCTGAAATCTTGAAAATCCTGAAAAATTTACTAAGTTTGAAATCTGGTGGATCCTCCAAATTCTAGATTCTACATGTTACATCCGGTGGATTCGAGACCTATCTCAAACATCCTAAAAGGTATACTGAAAAATATTTAAAGTCTAAACTTATACTTAAATATATTTTTCAATATAACTTACTCGGAGGAACACTAAAAAAATGGCTAAGTACTCAAGAGGATTCAAATTCTTGATCCAATGTGCCCTTATGAGAGCATTCGACTGGAGCACAAAATAGTGAACCAATGCGATTGATCCAATGCGCCACATGTGATGTGCCCTTGTCAAGATGATGATGATTTTAGAAGACATTTTATCCAAGCAACAAAATACTCAACCAACGCGCCTCAACCAATGCGCCAATCTGGATGAGTTTTTTGACAAGTTTTAAGACGATTCAAAATGTGGATCCAATACGCCACATCTAGTGCGCCTCCCAACAGAGATTGAAATTCCCATCCAATGCGCCAAGATTAAGAAGCAATCAAAACACTCAATTGCTGCGCCAATTTAAGAGGAGAATGACATGCACATCTAATGCGCCCTTTAGGAAGAGGATTCAAAATTCTGATCTAATGCGCCATGGAGAAGAGAGGTTTGTCTTGAAGTTGGAAGAACAAGAAGCAATTAAAACATGCAACCAATGCGACCCATCCATTGAGCCATCTTTGAAAGGGGTTTAAGTTCAAGTTTTGATACATTTCAAGAAGATTTAAAATGCTGATCTGGTGAGCCTGATCTGCTGCACCACATGTGAAGATGGCTTAAATTTAAGTTTTGATACATTTTAAGGGACAACAAAAATCTGATCTGCTGTGCCAAAATAAAGAAGAGTCCATTTTGGTGGTTGAAGAGTGACTGTTAAGGAGAGATTGAAATCTTGATTTGCTGCGCCTTGACAAGAGAGGGAGATGATGATGAGTTTCAAGAGGCATTTCAACCAAAGTACTGAAAGAGGAATTGTAAATTGCAAATGTTATAACATGTTTCAAGAGGATTCAAAATTCTGAACTAATGCGCCACATGTGATGCGCCATCATCAAGGAATGGGTAATTATATTTTGAAGTGAAGTTTCAATGGAGATCCAAAACCTTCATCTGATGCGCCCAACTAGTGTGCTGCCTTTGGATCAAGTAAATGAAGAATGGTTAAGTTTCAAGAGGATCCAGGATCCTCATCTAATGCGCCCAACTAGTGCGCCACCTTAGTGAGTATCATGAGAGGATTGAATTGCTGATCTAATGCGCCCAACAACTGCTATCTAGTGCGCCAAAATTAAGAAGAAATTGAAATTATAATCCAATGAGCCATCATTTGGAGTGAGGAAACTCAAGATTTTAAGGCAAATTTCCTCAACCAATGCGCCAAGATAGGGAGGCCTTTATTGATTGTTTGAGATGAAATTCTAACCGCTAACTAATGCGCTCTCCTCAAGGATTAAAAATAGTGGTTTAAAGTGAAATTTTAAGCGAGGATTGGAATTGCCATCTAATGCAACACTCATATATGATGCTTAATTTCAGTTTTATGATTGCATTTAGGAAAGCAACCAATTTGGCATCTAATGTGCCTAGCTTAGAAATGCATGAAATGATTCTTATGTGTTATGAAAATAAGTATTATCAAAAAGATTGATATTGCTTCTTTGATTATGTTATAGGGACGTGGATGGAGCTAAGGAGTCATCAGAGGAGCAAGTGCTGGAATCACTTTTATGTAAGCAAGGAAATGATCAAGAGGAAGTCACTGTGAAGAGACATCATGTAGCTGCTCTAAGAGGTCACTTCAAGATCATCGTGCAAGTATTCTTTATCAATGTCATCTAGAGAAGACATCCATCCACCATACTTCAAGTTCCCTCAATCTTCAAGTCCAAGAGAGATCTCCTACTCCATGTTATCAATGGAGCATCATCATCTACTCTCTATCATGAAGAAGCATCAAAGAAGATCACCATATATCCTACAAGAAGAAGAATTACAAAGTTAGTCAAATGAAGCAACGTATATCATACACATCCAGTTTACAAGAAGATGAACAAGGCAAGATCAACAAGATATATTCCCAAACATACAAGTTCAAGTTTATTCAAGCAATCATGTCAAAGACATGACAAGATGATACAATTTGAGAATATGCTAAGGTGGCACCTATGTGGTATATACTCATCATCAAGCCAATCACAATTCGCCACATCGCCTGACTACATTCGATGTATCTACAACAAGCAAGAAGTCAAAGAGGACGCCCATGTGGAAGATGCTGTAAAAGATTCCATTTCATCCTTATCTTCTTGGAAAGCGTGCCTTCATTGCCTCTCTCATGTACTAAAAATAGCAAGTTGTTGTAACTACCTGTTGAGGTGGCATGATCTGGGCCCTTGGCTATCTGAATTGATCTAGGCCATTCATTGTAATCCTGGAGCTCTATATAAAGGCCTTGTTGCCTCATTTGTAATATAGAGATAAGCATGGTCAGTAGGCAAGTAGAATAGTAGAGTAGAAGAGACTCTCGAAATTCTTTGAGAGTGCTTGAAGTTGTAAATATTTCTCTAGATTAATGCAAAGACATTGGAGCTTGTTTGGTATTAAGTATTATCTTGTGGAATGACATGGTTTCTTGTATTTTGATGAATTGGAGAGATGTTTCTAAGTAGATTAGAAATAGATTAGAGCTCATTGATGTAATGTATGTTGTATTGAATATTTGATCAACTCCTAGCTCATGCTTTTAACATTCATCGCTAGTGAAGTGTTATGTAAAGCTAGTCTGAGCCTCATTATTTGCTTAAGTTCGATTGTGGATGCTTGTTTGAGCTGTGCCGTTCAATAGGTGCTTATATGAGCCTTCATGATTTGAAAACTTTTCGCTATCCTTAGGAGATTGCACCAACTCCATGTAGTTGTAGGCATCTTTGGCGAAGTGGAGTTAGGTTGATTAAGGAGTTTGTCTGTTCATGCATCATCATTGCTTCATTGACCTTAGATTAATTTCTTCTAAACCTTATCTTTTACTTTTTTTTTTGTTATTGATACATCATCCACACTAAAAGGAGAAACAAGCTAAATGAAGTATGAAGAAGTTAGCGTAAGTTCCTTTGTGATAATCAGCAAGATCACATGTATTCACTGAGTTTATCCATCATAAATCATAAGAACAGGAACCTTGAAGTTACTTCACTAGATCACATAGCTTAGCCTTTGAAGAGCTTTATTCAAGAGAGAGTGAGAGACTTAGTGTTTTACTCTATTGTTGACTTGTCTAAAAACAATCATCAACAGTGAGGATGATCCACGATCGCCGAACAATGTTCCTCCCCTTACGAAGAAACAAGACGAAGAATGTATGCAGGATTTCTCCCCATTCCTGAAAGGAATATGGAGGAAAACTCAAAATGTATGAAGTCTCTGAACTCTGTTTAGGTGTTGCCATGTCGATGCCGAAAGATGCCACTATCAAATTAGAAGTCTCATGCCAAATTGAAGAAGGTGACAATCCAGAATCTAATGGAAACTGATGTAGAACATTATCCAAAGACAAAGAAGATGACTTTGAATGTTGCTTAAGGTACTCCAACTCAATGCTAGACTGTGACAAGTGAAGAGGAGAAGAAAGAACAAGAGGGTATGAGGGTTCCCTTGTCACATCCAAAGTAGATGATGCAACTCCATGAGAGTCAACATCGAAGAGGAGATGAATATCCTCAATGGTGTCCTCCAAGTTTGCAAGATAGGACTCACAAAACAAGCCTGCAATACCTGTCAAGTACTCATTCCAAGTAGCTGAATCTGGAAGACTATGAATGTCCTATTGCACTGAATCAACAGAAACCATGGATGTAGCCATACTAGTCTCATCAGAAGCAACAAGTAATGGAGATGAGATCTCAATGCATGTCATCTGACTACACTTCTCATCGGTCAATGATGTGTCCACACAAGATGTTTGAGTGTGAACATTAGAGGTGTCTACCAAAGTTGGAATACAAGAGTCCTTAGCCTCAAGATGTTGACTCATAGATAAAGAAGATGAACCCTCTAAATCTAGATTAGGAGTCATAGAAACCAAAGTCTCAATAGAAGTCTCTGTAGGAGAAGGGGCATCTGTAGAAGTCTCTATGTCATCATGACATTCAAGCTCTTCCCATTCATTAAGCACTGTAGTTGTTTTATGATCATATGATCGAAAAACATCAAGTGGAAGAAGACAATCCAAGGCAGGATCTTTTGGGAATGGAG
Source organism: Cunninghamia lanceolata (assembly GCA_027924645.1). Taxonomy (NCBI): domain Eukaryota; kingdom Viridiplantae; phylum Streptophyta; class Pinopsida; order Cupressales; family Cupressaceae; genus Cunninghamia; species Cunninghamia lanceolata. Next base: position 4,290,526 of record BSBN01000865.1, on the reverse strand, counting down.
GATCAACTGGATCTCCATACATCTCCCAAATTTTAATCCAAAGCTCATGGGGACACTCAATATCAACAATAGCCATCTGGGTGTCTATATCAACACTGCAACCAATCACTCCTAGGATGTGTTCAATCTTAGAATCCCACACAAATTTTCGCCAATAGGATGTAGGTTGAGGAATGAGTCCATAGAGATGGGGCAAAATATGAAGCCACCTGAAATGCGTCAGGATTCCATCTTGCCAAGACTTATAGTTTCCTCTGTCCAATCTTATTACAACCGGATGCCTTTTAATACCCATGATTAACACCCCAAATTTAGTCACACAATAGACCAATCAAGAGACTCAATCCAACAAAAGCATAAGATTACCCCCCCAAATTTACTTAATCATGAGTCCCCAGCAAAATATGATTATGTGACACATTGAATGTCTAATCCGTTACAATTGTATACTTAATCTACGATGTCATACACTTAAGGATTCATTGTGATTTAATTTTAGATAGGATAGATTAGTTGTAATTAGCTAGAGAAGTTGTTTTCCATTTTACAAATACTTCTTTCAGCTGTCTGAACTTATTATTTCAAATCAATTATTGTTACATGCAATCTTACTCTATCCATATCTTACAAGATTAATCCATACTAATTATCACCTTGCAATCTTGGTTATGCCAAATTACTATACATTTACAAGGTTTGACCAAAATGCATCAATTGTTTAATCGAGTCATTCTTTGTAGATAAATAACAAATTCCCATTAAATTATTTAGACAAGTTTTGTTTGCAATATAATGTAAGAGAATGAATTTAAAAATATAACCTAATTAGCCTGTGCAAAATTTCTTACATAAACTGAAATACAGAAATAGCAGAACAAATTTGTTTTAACTTTTTTAAAGAACTATCTAACCGAATTTATCAAATAATTGATACACTAACATTCTTGAATTTCCAATTCCCTTTTTGCCATTTTTACAAAATTATATCAACTTTCAAGGAAACTTCACATTGATCATTCAGAGTATTCAGTAAATAATTTCTACTACAATCTAATGCAAATTAGTAGATTGATACAATCGAGTTCAATTACAACTTGAAGTAAATAATAATCATTTTGTCAAGTATAGATCATCTCTTTCTTGTTGAGTAAGTCAACATTTGTGATGTTTGAATCAATGATGTAACAACCACATAAACATAGGGCATCAGAGTGTGATGCCCCTTTCTAGAACATTTCTTAATTTTGCCTTAAAACAATAATCCTAACTCAAAAGGATAATTGCATTAGATTTATAAATATGACTTTATCTCAAATTATGAATTTTATTATAATATTCAGTTTTATAAACTTATGGATAATCCTGAAAATAGAGCTTATCTTTATTTTCTACTATTATTCTTCCTCAAATTTGCAGCTATATTCCTTTAATAAATGTCTTTAATTTCTGGTCAAGTAATGGGTTTTTGTCCACTAACTTGATTGGAGAGGTTAAGGGTTTTTGCCCGTAAATCTCTTAATTCACCTTGGAGGGGCTTCGTCCTCTTTGGCTGTAGTATTCACTTGTTCCATGTCATAATATTTATTCCCCAAAAACTGGTGCCTTCTTCTTCATTGAATGATCTCCCCTTTATTATATCTTATTATTTCAGAAGTCACAACCCTTCATATACCCATTAACTTTTCTTAACAACTTAAATCTTTATTTAATTTCAGTGTTGTATAATATTAATTACTTCCTCGTGGAGCGCTGCCTTAAAGGACTCTTGTCTAGCGATTTCTTAAGCACTTTTCCATTATCTACAAACTATTGTAGTTTTCGCTTGCTCAAGAATGTGTAAACAAAATTCAAACGACTAAAATCCCACACATGTACTTTCCGCAAATCCATGTCTTCTAAGATCCTATAATGCTATTCAATACGATCATGATATTTACTTGAACGAAGAGCATGCGTCACACCCTCAATGCTATCTACATATGGACATGCAAAATCATATGTTGGATATATTTTGTATTGGGATCCAACATGATGATGAGGATAGGATTGCATTTATAATAAACAGGATCCCGCAGTGATTTGTTTACAGCCTGCATATCCAGCTCCCCTCTAAGACAACATTGCTTACACCTCTTGGTATGAGCAATCTTTTCTTTCCACAGACACAAATTCTATTCCACAGTATTATTTCTATTTATTGGCTCAATTCCATCCATTCTCTCTTTCTGCATCTGCTATCGAGGTGTGTCATCTACATAGGCCTCTACAACAGCTGAGACCAACTGTATTTTGAAAATGGAACATTACAGTCCGCTAGATTGCTTGTCCTCAAGTAATCACAAGCTAGGATGCTCTTGAAGTTACCAGGATCCCAAATCAACCTTGGAGATTTGTAATTCCTAGACATCGATCCTCCTTGTGATGTAATTAGCTTCTGCTGCGACACTCTGATATAATTAGGAATTGGAAACTCTGCTTCTCTCATTGTCTTGGTTATGTCTGGCTCTGTACTATAATGATGTCCCTGGAGAGTTGTTGTTAGTATACTATCTTTAACCAGGCTGCCAATATAGTCCTTTAATGTCATAAGATTGATATCATCTTCTAAAGTATGAGGACGATTTATTGTCCAATATTCTTTTGGTTTGTGTACTTGTATTTCCCAATAACTCTCAACAACAAAACCCAGATTTGGAAATATTGGCAAGGTCCGTAATTTAAGACAAGTTTTCTCTCATTCTCAGAGAAAAGAAACAAAAGGATATCTTGCAATAGCATAGTTTGAAACCAAGTAAAGGAAACATCAATCCAAAGATCAATTTCTTCTTTGGCATTAACTACATCTTCAAAGAACCAATTGAGTTGGCCCAACCTTCGCACATGGATATCTCTTTGAGTCAAAGAAAAATAGTGAGTTTCCCATATATTAAAATGAGAATTAGAAGTACAACACACATCTAGGACCTCAAATGCAATGTTCTTTTCTGAAATGTTTTATATCTTTTCGGTCTACTTTCAGAATTCTCACATCCAAAAGGGTTTCTAGAAATATCCCAAGATTCTTCTCTCCTTTCATTGGGCAGCTCAAGATTTAGGGGGTGGTTATCATAATTGCTGGTTCTAGTAATCTTACTTGAGGTATTTGAATTTCCAAGTTATAAATATCGCTCTTCAAAATGATCATCATGAGTTTCAAAAATAGAAACATCCTTTCCATCATATAAAGTATAGATGTTCTCACCTCCAATAAATTTAGATTTTATACTAAACTCAAACAAATGTCTATTGGGTGGTCCACATTTGTATAAATCTTGAATCATATGATAAAATCTGGTTCACTTCCCCTAAGTTCTCTTGGTATCTCTATGCCTTCCATCTCAATCTCATGACATGGGCTGATTATGATTGGATTAGTGTGGAGTATAGCTTCCCTTTGATTTTTATTATTCCATACAACCTTGAAGGTGAGTTTCGGACAGCTATTGGTTGACTCTGTTGTAAAAACCAATGTGGTGTTTTCTATCAATGCTTGCTTTCCTCCCCATTTATCCAAAATGTAAAACATAGGAGCATTGTAGTGATGTACTATAGATGGTGCTGACTGCCTTGGAATAGTGGTGAAGATAAACTCCTCTTTTCTATTATGATATCTAACAAAAGGATCCTCACTTTGCAATAGAGTCCCTTCATAGATAGGTGGTAGAAATATGTTCTTATTATAATCCAATAAACTAATTTCCTTCTTCTGTATGAACTTACGGGCACTAGTCTGAGTTTTGTGGGATGCTGTTACAAAGGTTCCTTCCAATGAATACCATAATAAGAAAATAGGAAATTCTATATCATTGTCATTTCTCACAGCAGTTAGGGAGCTTCCACAAGTTACTCCTTGTTTACAATTTTCCATTCTCACGTGCCATCCTCTCTTAGGTGGTTGATGTATGTTATGAAACAATATACTCTGCTTAACCCAAGTGTTATACAAATTTTGCTCATTCATTTATTTTGCATCATGTGTATCTTTCCACTGTCGTTGGGAAACACTTATATTAGCAAGAGCACATGTATTCTCCTCCGTAGATTTTGACCTTGAAAAAGAATATGAAAGATTGGCTTGATCATATTGGATGAGATCATTAGTTTGTCTTGATCTTCTGCATTCTCATTTCATCTTCACCAAAGATCTTGGGCAATGAAAACAAACTCTTGATTGTCATTGCTGAAATTCAAGATGATAGCAAAATGTTGCCTCCAATGTTATGATGAATTGCGGGAGTGTCTTGAATACTAGGATCCCACTCCTTTGTGCAAGGCTAATTTTGTATTTGAGTAAAAGGATTTAGGTGTCCTTGACTACAGGTAGTATCTTTCACTCTTTTCCCATGCTTAAAGTACTTTCCATCATGACAAAAATATTGCAAGGATATAATGTAAAGTGAATCTACATGTCATGCCCCCTATTTTATCCTATAACAAGGATCGCAGCCCCTAAATTCCAGCGAATACCATAAATAAAGACATTAAATTTGCTAAGCCATGTTATCAAAGGCAACGTGGTTTGGGAGTTATTGGAGTTTAATCAAAATTAAACTATAATTACGCCGAAGGCTTTCCCTTTGGCATTGAGAGACTTGACCTGGCAGATTGATGGTTGGCATTGAGCTATAGGCGTGCAAGACGATTGAAATGTCTTCTGCCGTCGATTTCGCCGTCACGTTTTTCCGTTTTCGTTTGGCGTTTTCTTTTTCCGTCGTTGGGCTCTCTTTCTTCGCCATTGCCTTTTTCCGTTTTCATTTGGCATTTTTTTTCAAGGAGTGAAAAGGAGTTAGGGCATTAGACGGGATGGCAAAAGCAGAGATCTCAATTTGAAATAGACAACCTGCGTACCTCGATCGATGGTCTCCATTCACTTACAGCCTGCAAGACGATTGGAAATGTTTTGGCCGTTAGATTCATCGTCACTGTTTTCCCTTTCTCCGTCGCCGTTTTTCATTCTAGGTTTCCGGTCTCTCGTTCATTTCACTCATTTCTCTTGTAGTGTTTTTATTTTTATTACAACGATTGGACTATATGTTTCCCACCTGTCCATGTAAGCAGACCATAAAAAGTACGCTTAATTTAACAATGTGGATGAGGACGAGCGAACAATTTCTGTCTGTTTCTTGGCAACCTGCACGACTTTATTTCAAAATTTTCCTTTCGTTTCAATTTATTTTCATTGAATTAGTCTTTATACAATAATGAGTTGGCAATAAGTGTCTTTTCTTTTTTCAATATTTCAAATTCTATTTTTATGTTTTTTCGGGGGTCTTAGACTTAACTGAGTTAGATATTTTTTTGACATTTACTTGACATTTGGACATTTATACTATATCTACTTTAAATATTAAATATAATGAGTTGATCTTTTTCATATAATTGATATTCTCATACATGCTGGCAATATTAAATTATTTATTAAATAAATGCTCTTTTGAAGCATATTAGGCTTTAGTTAATATAAAACATGTATTTGACTTTTATGAGGTAAATATTAATTTTTTAAAATGATTTAATAATTATTTAATATATTTTTAAAATCATATAAAATTGTATATTTATATTGAATGTTATATATTTAATATTTAAATTTATTTTATATTTTATTATATATAAATTATATATATACAATTTATATAATATATATATTTATAATTAAATATTATATTCTATATAGTTATAAATAATTTATTTATTTTATAGAACTAAAAATATATATTTATTAATACCATAAGATTAATTCCGTTCGCCATCGATTTCTATGAATTTGTTTGCCATTATATATATATATATATTCATTTCTTGTTTATCTCACGCGTTTTCGAAAGTCATGTGAATCGAACATATAAAATAAAAAATAATACTCATACCACAACTTTCATTTTCATTTACCACACCATTTTAAAAGGATTGGTTGGATTTGAAGTTCCAAATCACCTTGTGGGTCGATAATAGAAGCTTAAAGAGTTAGAGCAAGGTTGTGAGTATAATTATTGGCATGGCTTCCTAAAGAATTGAAAGGGATGGAGTTTTAGATAGAAAGAAAGAAATATCTTGTATAGTTTCAATCATGGAGGCAAGTTTAGTAGGCTATACAAATGGTTGAATGGAAATATTTTACAAGTCTTGTTAAAGGATGTCCTTGTGAGAAGGGTATGTTTTAAGAAGATTTCAATAAGTGTACCACCTAGCTTGGTGGTTAAACATGCTTGGGAAACAAGAAGATGACCGGTAGAGGGCACTATCACTTGCAAATAATTCACCGAAACAAATAAATAAATTTACGTGTACATACCTGCTTTTACCCACTACTTTTCAAAAACAGATTTACTTGCATGCATGTCAACATATTTAATTTACTCCTAATGTAGGAGGACAACACATACCACTACATTCTTTCAATGTTCAAATGATGGAGGGACAACAACCATTCACCAACAATAAAAGTGTATGCTCTCTTCTCAAGAAACCACTAATTACTTTTACCTACATGCTATTTTGGCGTACCCATTGCACACTAAAGTGCGATTGCTAGTTATTTTAAAGGCATAAAAAAGACAAAGTCAGGAAAAGACAGTCTGAAAAAGACAAAAGTCAGAAAAGACAAAAGTCAAATTAAAATTAAATTATCAAAAGGCAGCAATGGTATTTAAAAAGGGAACGACTGTGTGTAAAAGGTGTGACTTCTCACCAAGAAGGATATAAATCAAGAATCAAAGATATGTGAAGGCATAAAGTGATCAGGAAAAAAAAAATCTTTGGTAGAGATAGATCTGCAAGGAATATATCAGCAGTGATATATATATATGCAATAGTTGATGACAGCAGAAGTATACTATATATAACAGCAAAGTATATATTGCAGTTATTTGGACTGAACTTGTCAAACAGTCAAGAGGTACTTTATATGAATAATCTAACCAATACCCAAGCAATTCATTTTGAGTCAAGGAGATGTTTCATAGGTAGGAAGGATAGCCCTTCCGAGTTCACAAGAGGTGAGTGGATGGGGTGAGTCCCCCTCATGCTCTCATCAAGTCGGCCAAGTAGTGAGGGTGTGTGGCCCTACCATGTTCTTGAGCCTAATCAAGTAGGGTGTGCCTCCAAGGTGAATTGGAAGCTGCAAGGTACGGTGTATATTGAGGAGGACCGACCTTAATATTGCTACCGACATGGACTCCTAAGGATTCACTATTAATTGGCTTGGGGAATTGTGGATTGAATCAAATATTGCTTATGTTGTAATGTCTTGATCTCATTATTTATTAATTTATGTAGTATTGATCTCATTAATGATGTTATGATGTATTGAATCTATTAGCTATGCTCTCATATATATATGATGTTAGGTATTATCATAATTTATGGAAATTTTATATTTCTAATTTCCCTTTTTTAGTGATTATTATTGTTGCAGGTTAAGAAATCCGGAATATCCCAAAAGGGGACATTACACTACACTATTATCTTTTTTTGAATTGGATTTGTAAGAATGATTGGAATGCTTCCCTTCGTTTAGTATCAAACAACTCGAAGTAATTCTCTCCATTTTATCTTCAAGTGTGGTGGAATGACAATTTGGTGAATGCATCCATTGTTCTTTAATGTCCAGGTGGGTTTCTCCTAGACCCATCATGTGCGAGTTAAAAGTCTCCTTCCCATGACTACCAACTAACCCATCAACAAACTTATCAGTCTTGGAACCAAAGAGTTCGAATGTTTCTTGGTCAATCTTCATGTAGGGAGTGTGTATCATCATGGAGTTTTCCAAATAAACTTGCAATTCCCCCTCATGGGGGTCAATCTTAGACAAATCATTCCTCACCCCAGATAACTAATCTCTTGCACATCATCACCACATGATTTCATTGTTTCCATACCTTGCAAATCATTATTAAATGGTTCAATTATTTCCAAACCTGAAATTTGGATGGATGTTTCTTGGACATCCTTATTTGCAAAAAGTGAATTTGTTGATATATCCTCGACATCGTCATTGTTGTGACTTAAAATCCCCGTATTATGGCTAACCAAGGTGTTATCTAATGTATATTCATTCATCATGCTACTTTGTATATCCATGAATGGCTCATTATTTTGAAATTCGAAAGATAAAACATTTGAGGCATCTTCCTTCAACTTGAATTCTTCTGATCCATCAAGTGGAACCTCTTTTGTCATACCTTCATCGATATTTTGGTGACGCATGCCATCATTAAAAACCAATAAAATGTCTTTGCCTACCAAAGAACTTTTCTCTTCGACCTCTTTTTTAGGTTCCTCTTGTTTTATTGCTTCCACAGCCTCTCGTTGTGATTTTAATTCTTTCATCAATTCCTTCCTTGTGTAGTCATATAGGTTTCTTTTGTTAGGATTCAGGTACCCGAGTCCCTCCAAGTACTCATCAGAGGAAACACTAGATTTTGCATGATCTAACAAACTTTGCTACTTGTCAATAATTTTGGGAGCCTCAAGTTTGTACAATATCTCTTGAATCCAGTCCATGTTATATTCCTTTGGCTAGACCTTCAAGTCTCTTTGACTAGAATGCATCCAACATTTTAGCTTTATCCCGTAAGCTGGCAGGATCAAAGCTCTTATACCTATTGTAATGTCCCTTTCTAGAACATTTCTTAATTTTGCCCTAAAACAATAATCTTAACTGAAAAGGATAATTGCATTAGATTTATAAATATGAGTTTATCTCAAATTATGAATTTTATTATAATATTCAGTTTTATAAACTTATGAATAATTCTGAAAATAGAACTTATCTTTATTTTCTGCTATTATTCTTCCTCAAATTTCAGCTATATTCCTTGAATAAATGTCTTTAATTTTTGGTCAAGTAATAGGTTTCTGTCCACTAACTTGATTGGAGAGGTTAAGGGTTTTCGTCCTTAAATCTCTTAATTCACCTTGGAGGGGCTTCGTCCTCTTTGGCTGTAATATTCACTTGTTCCATGTCATAATATTTATTCCCCAAAAATTGATGCCTTCTTCTCATTGAATGATCTCCCCTTTATATCTTATTACTTCAGAAGTCACAACCCTTCATACACCCGTTGACTTTTCTTAACAGCTTAAATCTTTATTTAATTCCGGTGTTGTATAAAGGACTCTTGTTGAGTGATTTCTTAAGCACTTTTTTATTATCTACAAACCACTGTAGTTTTCACTTGCTCAGGAACATGTAAACAAAATTCAAACGACTAAAATCCCACACATGTACTTTCCGCAAACCCATGTCTTCTAAGATCCTATGATACTGTTCATTACGATCGTGATATTTACTTGAATGGAGAGCATGCGTCACACCCTCAATGCTAGCTACATATGGACATGCAAAATCATATGTTGGATATATCTTGTATTGGGATCCAACATGATGGTGAGGGATATGCTTGCATTTATAATAAACAGGATCCCGCAGTGATTTGTTTACAGCCTGCATATCCAGCTTCCCTCTAAGACAACATTGCTTGCCCCTCTCGGTACCAGCAATCATTTCTTTCCCACAGACACATATTCTATTCCACAGTATTATTCCTATTGAGTGACTCAATTCCATCCATTCTCTCTTTCTGCATCTGCTCTCAAGGTGTGTCATCCACATAGGCCTCTACAACAGCTGAGACCAGCTGTATTTTGAAAACGGAACATTACATCATTTTGTCAAGTATAGATCATCTCTTTCTTGTTGAGTCAGTCAACATTTGTGATGTTTGAACCAATGATGTAATAACCACATAAACATAGGGTGTCAGAGAATCCTTATCAACAGGGCTATGGTCTATCCCAACTCCACACCCAGGCACGGGGTAAGATAAGAGCGATTGGTGGCTTACTTGACGAGGTAATATTTTATTGATTGCAGAAATAGCAGAAGACTCAACACTTCCCAAACAATCAATCGCTACTCGCTACTAATAACTGAACACTAATCTAAACCATAAAGAACAATAACAGAACCTCACACTAAACACATGATACATTGTTCCATTTTACCAATAGAATAGTATAAAATAAGATTGAAACAAGACTCACAACACTGGCTTCGTCTTAAATACTTAAAGCATTTTTAATAATGATTCAAATTCACGATAGCCAAGATAACAAGCCATCAATTGTGCAACCATGTTTACAACCCTATTAAGTTACTTGTTATCTTTAAAACAGTGCTCACACACTTGTACCTATACTTATGACTAACAATGACTTTCCAACAACAGTCATACAATATTTACAACATAATCACTCAACTCACATCCATAACAACAAATGGTTATTATAGAGTCGTCAACATATAAATGCTTAACTATAGTATGCAAAAACCCAGGACAGTATAGTTGGCGGGTGAATACCATGCAATACAGCAATGACATACTGATGATTGATATTCATCGGACCAATATGCACATTACTCACATCTAATAGATAACTCAATGCCATAGTGTATGCATCACTCAATAAAAATACTATCAGAGCCATGAGTATGACTATTCATTGACACTAATATATAATATTTGGAATAAATACAATACCCATTAAATACTGGCAGATGATATACCTACATGATTGATTCCTATAAGTTTACATGTAATATTTGAGATATATACAATACTCAATAGATATTGATAGATAATATACCTATACGATTGTTAAAAATATACAATAATCATACAAGAAGGTAGAACTAAAACTAAACATGGTACTTACTGAATATAAAGTACCCATTTAAAAATATTAACAGTCGACAAGTATATCACTGTCCATTTACAGTCAAACATAATATTTACTGTGATTAAAGATACCAATTAAAAATATTAACAGATAATAGATATACAACTGACTAGTTTTAGTCATATACAATATTTATAGTCTATATAAATACCCATTAAATATATTAGTAGATAATACAAAATCCAAACCCTCATTCGAATAAATATTTATATATAAATATTTCTAACCCGTTAAAACTAACCAGCTTACTGTCATAACAATGGAGTTGACTGGCTAACTTTTTGGCCAAAAGCCAAAGCCACTTATTTAATAAAAGATCATGCTAGAAAATAAACAATGACTGAGTATTTTTGACAGTAACAACAAGTCTTAAAACTAGACATAGACTAAAAAAATCTTGTAATATTTCCACAAGCTTGAACATTTGCTATACTCGAAGTTTAGAAAATATAACAGACATTACGAAGCACCAGTTTGTTGATCGAGGAACTCTTTTCCACAATAGACCCAATGCTTTTTGATGGAATACTCTGTTCCAAGTATGTGTTCCCCTATTTTTCAATGAAATATAAAATGTATATGCTCTTATGAGCATAAGTTCCAATTTTAAATCCGAAACTAATTGTATTCTAGCAAAAATAGTGGGAGATTCCATGTTATGGTCTTGTAGAAAGCTCGGCATGCCAGAAACTAAACACAGAGCTCTAAAATGCTGAATAAACAAAATGAACAACTGAAAACCCACTAAGCAGAAACCACAACTTCGCAATGAATGCCTCAGTAATGGTGAACAAAAACCGGTAGAAAATTTCGATTTACACAGTGACTTTTTACCAACATTTACCTCTAGCTTCAGTCCTAAGGACTACACCATAAATGCTGACTGCCGGTAATGTTTAAAATATTTTCATAAGCACACAATATATATAGTGTGCTTATGAAAATATTTTAGTGTACACACACACACACACACTTTAACACAAAATATTTGTAAAAATGGTATCATTCTTATACATATATTTATGTAAGGGTAGCATATATTTATTTATTTATTTTAGGCAAGTTGCTACCAAGGGGGTAGCTCCCTTCATATTAAATTTCAAAAATGTACCTCAAAGAGGGTTACAAAAGAGTTTATAGAATTAAGATGATTGGAGGAAGAGTAGTCTCCGCTTCAATTCCTCCAACCTCTCAAGCTGATTACCCGAGCAGATTCAGGTGTTCCCCGACGAACTTTTGAAACGGGACAAACTTTTGAAGAACAATGCCTTCGATGAACAACTCAAGGCACCTACGCAGATTCCCATTAGTCTTCAGAGCCTCCCGGTCAAAGATGCCACCACAGGCCCGCGATGTATGTTTCTGGTCATAGTTTGAGATTGCTTCTTGGCCTTTTTTCACACAGGGCTCTTGTAAAAAGTAGCTGGCAATGATCTTCCCGTCATTTTCCTGCCCGTAAGATCTATGTAGAGTCCCAGAAAATTGCCCACAAGAACATGATCATGGATATGAGCACCGGGAAGCCTTCACACCCCAAGCACTTCCATAATTGCTATCTCCATCGCCAAGTTTTTGATGGAGAAAATATGTTTTAGTTGTGTGAAACCTCCTTATCTTTGCAAGCGCACTCAACACCATCAATCACCACCTAGTCGGCCATCTTGTAGATAAGGCATCACAGCTAGGGAATATATTTTGTTCTTCGTCTTGCAAGAAAAACGATGCGAGATGGGGAAGCAACATCTGCAGATTTGAAATGACTAACTGCCTCTATAACTGCCATCGGAAGGAGCTTGATCCAGATCATCATTCATGATTTGATTCAGGCCAGCCCAACAACTCACTTGATTTGACACGATTATCTCCTTGGACTGATTGCACCCATAGTTTGCTAGCAAATCGGTCACCCAGTTTGCTTCCCTATAGATATGCCATATAGAGAAATCTCTTAATTGGTTCAAAAAGGAGATAATCTTATCAAGTTTTTTTCACAGTTTCCAATTGTTGTGCTTCACGCCTAAACAGCTTTGATGCAAAGCATGAAATCACCTTCGATGTCTATGCGGTCTATTTCTTTCACTCTGCATAGCTTTATCCCTTGGTACAAAGCTTCAAATTCGGCCTTGTTGTTAGTACTAATCGACAGATGTTTGTAGATTGCCTAGATGAGGACTCCGGCTTCATCCCTAATAATACAACCACTTCCAGTGATCCCGGGATTGCCTGGAGAGGCCTTGTCGAAATTCAATTTCATCCTACCACATGGAGGGGCTGTAAGGGTAGCATATATATATATATATATATCGTTTACAAATATACTGCTCATGCGAGCTTCAATATGAGACCAATACAACCTCCTTGCAAGCACACACACTAGAAATTACCTGTGGAAGACCAAGAGTCACTACTTAGAAATCTGCTTTATTTAGAAGCCACATTCACATTAGAAGCCAATTATGGAAGACCAAGAGTCACCACTTGCAATTCCACATTAGATGTCCCTATGGGGATTTGAACTTGGGTCTCCACAACGAGAACCCAACACTTTAACCAATTAGGTTCAATTTAACAAAAATATAATTATTCACACGAACTATTCCAGTATCCTAGAAGTAGAGATATTTACTCACACCACACAGAACTATGCAGAAACAGAATTGCCAACAGCTTACCTAACATGACAACAGAAGGTGCAATAACTACAATTAAACATGACTACGTTCGAACAATTTAACAGCTCTTACAACCCACTAACCACTCATGTCTCACCAGGTGCCCTTTCTCTAAACCATATGTTTATGCTTTGCTAATTTTTCTTACAAGAGAACCAGAATTGTTTCAGAATCCTTTACATAGTAAATCGAATGTAATTGGATAGGAAACAAATTTAAATTGATCTACCAAATCTGACTCGAGAACCAGGTGTTTTGCTTGCACAAACATACTGTCAAAGATAGTCATATTGATAATAATATATCATAATTATAAACCAAAATCCATAATAAAGTTTGACATACTGCAATGGGGAAGGCATATGACACTTTTCTAACGATGACGTATGAACTCAAGTATGTTGATCTCAAGTTTTTGAAAATATGAGTGCCTTTAGATCAATTCCTAGGAGGGAAATTGCCAAGCAACTGTGTGAATTTATGCCATATTCAGACTAGGTGGCATGGATTCCCTTAGAATATAAACTTCTTACCTTTAACAACACAGACATCCTCCCTTCTTATGTAGAATTGAAGGCAATATTGATTTGGGTTTTGTGTAAAGAACCTGTTTTTTTCTTTTACGCCATCCTGTCTTAATGGTAAATCTGATTGTTTTTTTTGTAATTCAGTTGAACATGATGACAACATCCAGAAGAGACTGCAGAGAATTAAGTGGAACTGTATTTGTTTTGGAGATTTCAGTTTGCTTGTCCTATGAACTCAAATATGTTGATCTGAAATTTCTGAAAATATGAATGATTCTTAGGAGGAAAATCACCATGCAAGCATATTACAGTCTCAAACCAATCTCCATTGTCACTTTGAATAGAATTTACCATTACTAAATAGCTGAACAAAATAGATTTTTATTTCAACTGAGAGTGTATACAAAATGAGAAAACTTTGTAGAAGAGATGTATGCCTTCATTTAGCTTCCATGCTTTGAATTCAGATATTATTGAGAATTACACAAAAATAGAAAAAATTATAATGTACATCATTTACTCCCATGACATAAAAAACATTAAGTTCACGTATATTTATGATATTGCAGAGATTAAGCATTGCAACCTTCGCTTTTGTTATCTTTAATTTTCTCAAAATTTATTGTCCTTGAGTCTTGGATAATTTAAGCAGTTATGTTTTTTTCAATATGCTAAAAATGATAAGATAATTGATTATAGGTGGAGGTTAAGTGATTTTTGGTTTTCCCTTTGGCTGTTGTAGATAATTGACTTTAAAACACTTTGAAACAAAGATTACCATAATATAAAGTAAGGCAGGATTTAAAACATGCTATGTGCGTTATTATTGGTGAGGCTCAAATACTAATTTGTTACCATTACATTCTTGGTTCTTGTTTGGAAATTTTTAAATAAAAAAATTTAAGTATATGTGTGTTATTATTGGTGAGGCTCAAATACTAATTTGTTACCATTACATTCTTGGTTCTTGTTTGGAAATTTTTAAATAACAAAATTTAAGTAAATATTTACATTTAAAGGTTAAGGGTTAATGCCAAGTAGGAAATGAGAACAATACAAACCTAGACACTGCTAAAATAAAAAGGTTCTTTGAATCTTATTAGAGCATATCAGCTTCTTTTGTCTTTGAGTCCTACACAATTTACTGAAGATTCAAAACTTCACAGAATTGCAACCCTTAACTTCATATTCTGGCAATTGACCTTAAAACACTTTGAAACAAAGATTACCATAATATAAAGTAAGGCAGGATTTAAAACATGCTATGTGCGTTATTATTGGTGAGGCTCAAATACTAATTTGTTACCATTACATTCTTGGTTCTTGTTTGGAAATTTTTAAATAAAAAAATTTAAGTAAATATTTACATTTAAAGGTTAAGGGTTAATGCCAAGTAGGAAATGAGAACAATACAAACCTAGACACTGCTAAAATAAAAAGGTTCTTTGAATCTTATTAGAGCATATCAGCTTCTTTTGTCTTTGAGTCCTACACAATTTACTGAAGATTCAAAACTTCACAGAATTGCAACCCTTAACTTCATATTCTGGCAATTGACCTTAAAACACTTTGAAACAAAGATTACCATAATATAAAGTAAGGCAGGATTTAAAACATGCTATGTGCGTTATTATTGGTGAGGCTCAAATACTAATTTGTTACCATTACATTCTTGGTTCTTGTTTGGAAATTTTTAAATAAAAAAATTTAAGTAAATATTTACATTTAAAGGTTAAGGGTTAATGCCAAGTAGGAAATGAGAATAATACAAACCTAGACACTGCTAAAATAAAAAGGTTCTTTGAATCTTATTAGAGCATATCCGCTTCTTTTGTCTTTGAGTCCTACACAATTTACTGAAGATTCAAAACTTCACAGAATTGCAACCCTTAACTTCATATTCTGGCAATACCTTTCGTATTTCTTTCTATTGTTTGGACTTTTTGCTGACCATGGCCATGACAATCACATTTTTCAAAAATTGAAATGCAGAATTTTTTAACAAGTAAATTTACCTTGATAAGATGCACATTTTTTGGATAACTAAATTTGTGTAATATCTTTCTTATTCCTTTCTATTGTTTGGACTTTTTGTTGACCATGGCCATGACAATCACATTTTATAAAAATTGAAATGCATAATTTACAATCACATTTTGTAAAAATTGAAGTGCATAATTTTCTAACAAGTAAATTTACCTTGATAAGATGCACATTTTTTGGATAACTAAATTTACCTCATGGGTATTGTAGACCCATTTGGTCAAAAGAATGTTAAAAGTCATCTTATCTCAAAATTTACATAGTTCCCTTTCTATTTTTTGGACTTTTTGTTGCCATGGCCATGACAATCACATTTAAAAAAAATAGAAATGCACAATTTTCTAACAAGGAAATTTACCTTGATAAGATGCACATTTTTTGGATAACTAAATTTACCTCATAGACCCATTTGGTGAAAAGAATGTTGAAAGTCATTCGTCTCAAAATTTACACAGTTCATGCTTTGGGTGACAAATTCCATTTTGAGAAAGTAGGATTTCATATAACCATAGAAGTCTCAAATGATTTCGAAAGCTTCGTTGACAATTAATAGGGATGTCCAAGAATGTTAAACTAAATTAGGGTTGAGGTTTTCAAGGAATATTTTAAAACTTCAAAAACTATAGATGCAAAGAAAACCTATCTGTCCTCCAAACCATTGTTTTGAATGAAGTTAGTAATTTAGGGGACACTACACTATTTGATGAACTTAATGTATTATAAGCATCAAAGAAGCAAAAACCGGGCAGAATAGAATTGACAATTACTAAATAGCTGAACTAAATATATTTATATTTCAATTGAGAGCGAATGTGAAATGGGTGAACTTTGTAGAAGAGATGTATGCATTTAATTTAGCTAACATTTTTAGAATTCAGCTATATATAGCTTTACTGTACAAAAAAAAAGCATACTAAGAATAGTAAATTAGAATTCTCGATGAGTTTTGGAGAGTCACTGTGCTTGGTAGTGGTCCATGTCTTTTATTAGTGTAAAAGTATTGTTAAACTTAACTTAGGTTAGCTTAACTATTGTAAGATTAAGTAGCTAAACTCAACCTTGGTTTTCTGACCCATAGCTTGAATATGCACATGTCCACTTTGTAGGTGTGCACATACTTTGGTAGGTGTGCATATGTCATGCCACTATTATTTTGGGAACTCATGTATGCATTTTGCACATATTATATCAGTAGAGGCTCAGATATGTTTACACCAGCCTACTTAACTCCCTCTTATAAATAGAGGTAGTGGACATGGGATTTAGTGGTGAGCCTTATAGAGCATAGGCAGGCTTATATTAGGTTCCTCATAGTTTTTTGTAGGAAGATTATTCTTAGCTTAATAGAGCTGTGTATTATTGCATTTTCATTTTCGACTTAAGTGTTTTTCAGGCTTCATAGGTTGAATTTGAGTGTATGAATCTGTGTAGAATGGTCCAGACTTTAAGAACGCTTCTTGTTTTGCTCAAATAGGAGATTGGTCACTCCAATATAGCTTTCTATATGGCTTATTCAATTCAAAAAGGGAGATTTTAAATTATTACTTTTAAAAAGATTACTTCAAAAAGAAAATTGCCTTCTCTTTCCATTATCTCCTTGCAATAATAAAAGCAATCACTTTATTGAGGCCTCTAAGAATGATAGCAGTGCATCAAAATGTTCTCTTAGGTTGCCTTGCTCTGCAACTTGCTTCTGCATGCTCTCCTACACTGCACTTGTTATAACTCCACTAAGATGAATGAAAATACTTTTACATGATCCCCAACGGATCTATTTATACACAATCAGCAAATGGACCAATCTGAGAACCCAAAGAACATTAGACTTCAAGAAGACAGGATTCCTTGTGTTTGAGTTTTCATAGAGCCAATAGAACTCTTTTCTGTTTTATGGTTTCCTCTTGAGCTTAAACTGTTGTATGCTTTTCATTACAGACAAAACTGTCAAGTGTGGATCTTCTTCAGTTTTTTATGGCCCCAAGGTGTCCGGATTACCTCAACCTTTTTACAACCTTTGTGGATCCCTGCACTGCCCTGCATACTCTGTTCTTGCTGAAATATGTCATATTAGGAATACCGAGTGTTCCAAGTTACCTTAGTCATTTTGATTACTAATGGAGATTAGTTGCCTGGTTGAACTGAATTCAATTTAATTCATGGTCCAATTCACATCACGCAATTGTGGTGAATTATTGATAGTTTGAGATTCTTAGGATAACATGGTTTTAATAAAGTATCCAACAGAGGCAAAATCTTGCCCATTACTGTTCAAAAACTATAAACAGGCCTCTGATATAGAGCAATATTGCAGAATTAGATTGGAGTCTGTAAAAAATAATTCTTTTGTTGGACTAATTTTGGCATCTTGGAATGTATAGTGCAAATGGCTGATTACTGAAAAGATTGTGACCTTATGAGGCTGACAATGGCTCTAAGCTAGGCCCAAACTAAAGAGAGGATTGAACACACCCTTTTACCTGCATGCTCTAAAATTTGCAAGAATGCTTGCAAATTAAAATAAGAATTTCTTAGTAAATATGACTGCTTTAAGGAATCCTATCGAATCTCTCATTTAGATTATACATAAAGATTGACAATGTCAATCTAGTTAGAATATTGTGTTGAGATGTGTGTTTCATTTCAATCAAACACATCTTACTTGCTACAGTGTTAAAGAAATCTATTGAATCTACATTGAGCTATTTACCGAGTTTGGCAATTTCAAGTAAGTTAGAGTATTCTTATGAAATACACCTTATTTTGGTAACTCATGAAAGAGAGGAATAAAACAATGACCTCAGTAGTTCCTTGCACTTAACATTGTTTAAGACTCTGAGGAATTAAAAAGAGTTATTTTATAGTTCATATTTGCAAAGGATTTGCATGCCTTTATTCTTGTAATTTTCAATTCTATCATTTTCTCCTTTATCTAAAATGCTGTCTGCAAATCCTTTCTTATTGACAACAATAGTGAAGAAGCAGCTAAGAGCGCAATCCTCTATAGCTACAAGCACACTGTGAATGGATTTTCTGCCAAGCTTACTCCAGAGCAAGTCGACGCTCTTTCAAGTATGTATACTTAGTTTTTCTTTCTGATTATTTACAGTGCAGGGATCTTTCTTTTTTCAAATGTTTATTTATCCTTTATGATGTGCCTTTGGAAGTCAATTCTCTTTCAAGTATGTTTACTCAATTTTCTTTCTGAATATTTACCATGTGGGCATCTTCCTTTTTTCAAGTGAATATTTGTCCTTAATGGTATGCCTTTGGAAGATGCAAGGAGCACGTCACACATCATATATTATATTATCTCTTGATATTTATGATCAGGCGCAGCTCTTCTTTTCCAAACGAACATTTGTCTTTTATGATATGCATTTGGAAGCTGCAATGAGTATTTCTCACAATATCAGACCTCATATATTGATATATCATGTTCTTGAATTTGACAGCATTACAATTCTCAATTGACTTGACATTTACTATTATTAATAGACATCAAATTTCCACAGTCAATAGTATTGCAATTGAGTGTTTCAGGATTTAACTGTAATATTTTTTTCCTCGATGTTTCGGATAACACTCTGTGATCCATCATCAGGATGTAGAGAGCAAGAGAAGAGAATTAGATCCTGAAACACTCAATTGCATTTACTACTACACAGTTAAATTCTGAAACACTCGATTGCATTTACTATCATTGCTATCTAACTTTTACTCGTTGACATTTATGTACATCATAGGTATAACAGAGCAAGCTAAACTACCTTCATAGAACATAAGGAACTATAGTTTTAATTATCTAATGAAATCATCAGTAGTTTTTCATCTCAATCAATTGACAACAGGTCGGAGTAAATAAACAAATGCAATCCTGTAAGGGGATCCTTATCAAAAAGCTTTCATTCGGTGATAAAGGTTTCATTATATCCATGGTGGCTATACTTGTTAAGTTTGAAATTTACATGTGGAGGATAAATAGACACCTTTAAGGCAATCAGAGACTAGACCATAATTATCTGGAATTTTAGAGGCAAAATTAGGTGAATTGTATGTTCTTAAGATTAGTAAAATAAATATAATGAAATAGCCAATTGGTGATTGACATATATGCAACAGATGTAGAAATTATAAGTATTATCATGACAGGTATTCTTTTTTGGACTATCACACGGGGCAAGTCCCTCTTTAGTATTTTGAATTTTTATTTAGAATTATAGAACCTTGACAGGCTACTGACAAGGAATGAAACTCTATTTCATGATGACAGTGGTTTTGATGGTACTGAACACCATTTACCTCAAGGCACAAGCATTTCAAATGATAGCTTAACTGAAAGACGAACATTATATCTAATTGAAGATGTCTTATACTAGTAAATTTGCTGACAATCTTGCACAGAATATAGAACATTGTGAAGGGATTGATTGATGTCTATACATTCTTGCTAACCCTACCAAGACATAGTTCTTAAGGCAGATGATCTCTGGTTGAGAAACTGTGCCCAAAATTTCAAAATAGAACAAAAAAAAGAAGAGGCTGAAACATCAGTTTAAAGTCACTTAACATGAACTCTTGTTACAGAACTATAGTCATGATTTACTTGGCTACACCAAGGTCCATAGGATGTTTCTAGTCATTATCTGCTGTCATGACAGTTTATTTAATTATGAAGTCTTGGCATAATGTATCTATGGTCTGTCTTGATAAGCCATTTTGTTTATCGCTTGACTTCTGGGATTTGGTCTATATACTTTGTTCATTATTAATGTACATCCTTCCTTTTGTCTTATTGAGATATTGGTCAAATATTGAGAGGTTGTGTCCTTCAGCGGAGACTCTTCAGCTCTGGCTGTGAGTATTGAACTTAAACACCGAGATGCTCAAATTCTAAGCATCTTACCAAACAGTTAAAAATTATGAGCACGATTTGTATATCACCATGGTGTAGAGAATGCTTTTTTTGTAACCATTGCAGATATCAAATTCAGGATTTAATTTGTTCAAAAGCCATTACATAGGCATCATGTTGTTTTGCATTAAAATTGCCAAACAAACGCCCTGATTACCAGTAGGTACTGCATAACTATGCAGTGTCTACTTGAGACCTACATACTTGATATAAAAGACAAGACACAAATTATTTACTCAAAAATGGAAGCAAAGTTTAAGCTGTCAATTGCATCCTTCAGGTTGTCTGATCTAAAATTTATAATAGCCTCTTATCATTTACATGCGATTTTAATGTTGTGGCTGCAATATTCTTGGATATCTTTATCTTTACCGCTCATATCATAGGAGCTTAATTTCTCTCGAGGTCTCAAGTAATCACTTTTTCGAGTTTCTAAACTATTCACAATAAAACGTTCTTGAGTTTACCAGATGCAAACATTGTAGGAGTTTGCTTTTTAAATTATTCATAATAAAATTTATGTTTGTTGTTATTTTGCAGAACTGCCTGGTGTTCTCCAGGTCATGCCAAGTAAGACATTACATCTCCATAAAGGAGCGGGTGTTTCCTCTTTAACATGAATATGACTGGACAGGAAGCCTACAGTAGCATTTGAAACTATGTGTCTAGTAAAATAAACATCAGATGCTAGCTATGGATTTTTGCAGTGTGTAAATTCATATACGATCATATAACTTCAATATAATGCTGGAGAAATACTGCAAATGCTTATTTTATTATTAAAATGGTTTATGTGTTTACTAATGTATATATGAGTAATGAATTATTCTTGCATTGGGTTATGTTTCTTTTAACAAGGTGTGGCATGATGGATGAAATATTTGTGCATTGCGTTATGTTTTTCAATTTGTTGCATTGGGTCATGTACTCCATAAAGGATGTCGCTTATTCAAATCCAAAGGTGGACAAGGATTGTATACCTTCCTTAACAATGGATGAGGCAATTTTCTTGTGGGCTTCCATACACCAAACTGATGTTTCCGTTCGGGATGACCTAAAAAACTACCACAACTTTTGTAGTTATTTTAAATTTATGATACCTCTAATACTTGTTAATATTATTATTAAAAAGTCACTCCAAAGTTCAACATGCTTAGAGATGCTCATGGGCTCAATGGGTCCACTTACCTTATAATGATTCCTGATACAAATGAAAATAAATAAATAAACTTTTTTTTAATAACAATGTTCACATTGCCAAACAACATATGACATTACAACCAGGAGCACAAGATTTCCCAAACTGAGATTGTGATAGTCACTTCTTTCTTGAGATTGGATCTAATACTATTAGTCTTTATTAACTTTTTTGGCTGTGCCAAACTTAATTCGGGCATTACATGTAGTTCCACTTTCTCCACTATAGCTTATGTACAAAATATTCTCTCTTCCCAGTGTTACTTATGCCTTGTCTATGTATTATGCTAATAGGCGGCCTTGAGTTCTTTGATGGTGTACTCTTTCAACTCAAGTTGCTCTACATGATTTTCCATTTTTTTTTGTTTTTCAATTGGTGTTCTAACATTTATCTAGGCTTAATGTTTACTTAACCAAGTGTTCCTCTCTTATTTACTTCTTTATGTGTTATCGTTCTTGCCACGTCGTTTTAGATAGCCTAGCATTTAGATCATAGCTGCTAAATGTTTTTGTTTAAGTTAATAATATCTCATATGCCATTTATTCTTTGAGTCCACTTGTGATTAATATCTTTTGGATTCTCTTAGCTTGGCTCCACGTCTGTATGAAACACTGGATGTAATTCAAAGTTAAGGCCGTAACCAAGCATACCAAGCAAGTTTAATAAAGTACTTGCATCCAACATGCAAAGGATTCCAAATCTAGTCTTGTGAGTTGAGTGAGTGAATTAGAATCCACAATATCTTGTTTCTGAATGATCTCATACACCAAGTCTGGAGATATTAAGGTAAAAGTAAAACCAAGGGAGAATTTCGGTTGATTTTACAAGGGGAGATCACATTGTTTCACTGAATATAAAAAACTGCTGCCTTTTTTCGCAACATCACTGTGATTTCTGAAGCAACCAAATGACTCTGTTTGTCACTCTCAACTTCGTCAGCCATCATTAATAGCAAGGAAAACTTCAGCAGCAACAGCCTACTGCTGGCGATACAGTATGTTCTTGACTTGATGACCTTCCCTGAAGACAGGGTGAATAAAAGCTTAGATGATACAGGTTTCCACATACAATCTTTGTTTCTTCTTTGGTTTTTGGCAGGCCCGAATTGAGGTTTACAACTATATTATATTAATGATTACTGTGATAAACAAGACAGGTGATGGCTAAACAGAGTGAAGAAAGTGAGGCTATCTTAATAATTAACTTCAGTCTTGTTGCAATTCACTTTGGGGTTGTCGTATTCATATGTTAAATCCCAATCCCAAGTAACTGTTGTAAATAAAATAGTTAGAATGCCATAAAAAAACTAACACACATAGCTTCTTATTCCCTGTCCTGGTTTAATCCTATCCTAGGATTTCTGGTTGGATTTGAGCCAAAGGTGTATAATCTGTTTCACTTGCCCGGGCTCTGCTGAGTTTTCATGACTATTGTGATTCATAGACTATGGCTTTGTTAGCAAGCATGCATTACTAGCCTTGTGATAGTGTAGTGCTGTATTAACATAAGTGTAATGTTTATGGTCTATGTGCTAAAATTTTATGCTGAAAAGTTTTGATTGCACTCTATCATGTTACTTGAACTGTAAAATTGTTTTACACCAAGCTGGCACGAATTGGCTAAACATCACATGCACAAGTTTCCTAACATTTACATTTTTACACAGCATCGGAAGAAAATGACGAAGAAAGAGAGATTCCCTTGAATGGGCAAAAACGTTTCAAGGTTCTCAACATGAACACCAAATAAGTAACTGTAGAGTTCAGATCTTAAACCCAAGAAATTGAAATGTAATATTTTATCATGTTCAAAGATTGAAGAATGAACTAAAAATTTTACTTTCATCAAATACACTGAAATATTAGCCTAAGCTCTAAAGAAATGGTGCCTTGTCCAGAAATCTGTAATTGGTACAACCATGTATATAGTACTACTAAAAGTTTGGAACATCAGTTCTCATATTTTATTGCTCAGTCCACAATTGCATTCCGCAGTTCTACCTCATAAAGATGAGGAAATTCACTCTTAATGTAATGGATCACAGACTCGAAATATCCCCTTACACGTGCCCTGTTATTTGGGCTGCAATATTCAAGTGATCTTGTAGAATTGTTTTGAATACATGCAAGGAGAGAATTAACATTTAAGAAGCCGCCCTCATTGCAGTCAAAATGGTAGTCAATTGTGTCTGTGGAATTGCGTAGCCGCATTCGGTTCTCATCACTGATATAGGATATGGTCCAAGTCCATCTCGGGAAAACGGAATACCCTCTTATAGCTTGCATCTCTAGCAACAAGATTACAAACTTCGGTGTGGGAATTCAAATGTGTACCTTCCCTGTCTGTTCTTGCTCCCCCAGCTATAATGGCAGTAGAAACACTCTCATGCACAACACACCATTGAATATCATTTGAAGGCTTTAAGCCTTGAATCCAATATCCAAACGAATAGACGGTCCTTCTTATTGGAAGGGGCAACAATCCGTCACATACCAACTGTGTACACTCGCAGAACATGTTAACATTTTTATATATTCATATTCTCGAAGTCAAACATAGCTCTAAAATAACAACAGTTGAACTTAACATCGTCAGAACAATCCACGGATAGGAATTTTACTAGATTCCTATCTGTGGATTGTTGAGTTCAACTATTGTTATTTTAGCGCTCTGTTTGCCTTTGAGAATATGGATATATAAAAATGTTAATATGCTGTTCTGCAAGTGTACACAGTTGGTATGTGACCCATTGTTGCCCCTTCCAGTAAGGAGGACCGTCTATTCGTTTGGATACTAGATTGAAGGCTTAAAGCCTTCAAAACAATATTCAAGGGCGTGTTGTGCAGGAGAGTGTTTCTATTGCGATTATAGCTGGGGGAGCGAGAAAACATAGGGAAGGTACATGTTTGAATTCTCACACCGAAGTTCGTAATCTTGTTGCTAGAGATACAAACTATAAGAGGGTTTTCCGTTTTCTCGAGATGGACTTGACGATATAATTCCAGACACAATTGACTACCATTTCGACTGCAACGAGTGTGGATTCTTAAATGTTAATTCTATCCTTGCTTGTACTAAAAAAAAATCTACAGGTCACTTGAATATTGCAGCCCAAATAACAGGGCACGTGTAAGGGGATATTTCGAGTCTGTGATCCATTACATTGAGAGTGAATTTCCTCATCTTTACGAGGTCGAACTGCGAAATGTAATTGTGGACTGAGCAATAAAATATGAGAACTGTTATTCTGAACTTTTAGTAGTACTATATACATGGTTGTACCAATTACATATTTCTGGGCTTAAGGCACCATTTCTTTAGAGCTTAGGCTAATATTTCAGTCTATTTGGTGAAAGTAAAATTTTTAGTTCATTCTTCAATCTTTGAAGATAAAATATTACATTTCAATTTCTTGGGTTTAAGATCTAAACTCTACAGTTACTTATTTTGTGTTCATGTTGAGAACATTAGAACGCTTTGCCCGTTCAGGAGAATATCTCTTTCTTCATCATTTTCTTTCAATGCTCTGTAAAAATGTAAATGTTAGGAAACTTGTGCATGTGATGTTTATGTTCATGTTGAGAACCTTAGAACGCTTTGCCCGTTCAGGAGAATATCTCTTTCTTCATCATTTTCTTTCAATGCTCTGTAAAAATGTAAATGTTAGGAAACTTGTGCATGTGATGTTTAGCCAATTTGTGCCAGCTTGGTGTAAAACAATTTTACAGTTCAAGTAACAAGATAGAGTGCATTCAAAACTTTTCAGCATAAAATTTTAGCACATAGACCATAAACATTACATTTATGTTAATCCAACATTACACTATCACAAGGCCAGTAATGTATGCTTGCTAACAAAGCCATAGTCTATGAATCACAATGGTCATGAAAACTCAGCAGAGCCCGGGCAAGTGAAACAGATTATATACTTTTGGCCCAAATCCAACCAAAAATCCTAGGATAGGATTAAACCATTACAGGGAATAAGAAGCTATGTGTGTTAGTTTTTTGACGACATTCTAACTATTTTATTTACAACAATTACTTGGGATTGGGATTTAACGTATGAATACGACAACCCCAAAGTGATTTGCAACGTGATTGAAGTCAATTATTAAGATAGCCTCACTTTCTTCACTTTGTTTAGCCATCATCTGTCTTGTTTATCACGGTAATCATTAATATAATAGATAGTTGTAACCCTCAATTCGGGCCTGCCAAAAACCAAAGAAAAAACAAAGATTGTATGTGGAAACCTGTATCATTAAGCTTTTATTCACCCCGTCTTCAGGGAAGGTCATCAAGTCAAGAACATACTGTATCTCCAGCAATAGGCTGTTGCTGCTGAAGTTTTCCTTGCTATTAAAGATGGCTGACGAAGTTGAGAGTGATAAACGAAGTCATTTGGTTACTTAAGAAATCACGGTGATGTTGCAAAAAGGCAGCAACTTTTTATATTCAGTGAAACAATGTGGTCTTCCCTTGTTAAATCAACCGAAATTCTCCCTTGGTGTATGAGATCATTCAGAAACAAGATATTGTGGATTCTAATTGACTCAACTCACAAGACTAGACTTGGAATACTTTGCATTTTGGATGCTAGTACTTTATTAAACTTGCTCGGTATGCTTGGTTACGAACTTAACTTTGAATTACATCCAGTGTTTCATGCAGACGTGGACACTATGTTAAGTCTAATTAACTTTGAAATTCTACATATTGGAGCCTCAAACCGTCGCATCAATAAATTTTCACTAAAATGACAAATAATCCAAACAAGTATCGCACAACCTTGTATTATAGCATTTATTTTAGAGCATGTTGTCTTGCATCCTACCTAAACATGTCTCCTAACTAATCCTATCTTGAAAATCAAGACCAAGGTACTTCTATTCTTCTACCATTTCCAATAGATTTTGTCAATCAAAAAAGTTTTTTATTTTTTATTTTTTATTTTTAAATTTCCATTTTCTCTATAAGGAAAACATCAAAACTTTAACCTTTGTTTCATTTGTATTCACTTGTTTTCTTACTACCCGAAGAGAAGCTTGAGGGCCTTAGAAGGGTTTACTCTCAAAGTTTTATTTGTAGTTAAGATCATCCATATGAAATAGTAACTTTACCGTTAGTTAAGTAAAATAGACACCCACACCTCAAGCTTGTTTGGCCATTCCTCTAAGTTGTGTGCATGAGAGATAATTCACCCTTTTTAAAAGTTGATGTCACTTCTTAAGTATTGTAGTTGTCATGTACAAGTTCTCCTTTTGGCTTGTATTTGGTCATAGACATTTTGGGTTGTAGAACCACAAGCTTCTCCGCATGCTCCAAAGTTTGCCTTTAGGAACTTGGTGAATGCTTACTTGAATTTAACAAAGTAGAATTTAATTGTTTACATTCTTGCTCACAATATTTATTAGTGAGACTTGTAGTGTTTGAGGAGTTTTTATTGGTATGGATTTGATGGTTGATGGTAATGTACCTTCTGGTTAATGCCAATAATGTTTGTGGTGTGTTTTGATCTAAACTTTACTAGATCAGTCCTACCACCTTTATTAAATAGTTTAGCTTTGACAAAGTTGGTGGAATAATGTTTCAAAGTATATAACCCATCGCATAACACATTGAGGCATTATAGCCAAGGATTATAATTTTGATAGTGACTATTTAAAACTTAAAAAGGATTTGGTCTTCTAGTCAGAAGGTTTGAGTAGTTCACACCAAGTTCATTTTGGAAACCCCACTTGGGATATTTGCTTTTCTCAACTCACATCTCTATATTTTGGGTGTTGACAGGTGTAATTATAATGGTAGTAATTGAGTGAGGGATAATAAAAATTCCCTGACATAAATTTGACAATCATTTATAAGTCAAACATTCATTTTGTTTTAGTACGATCCACACACATTTAGGTAGATATTTGTGTGTATATACATACACATAATATACACACAAATTGTGTGTAATAAATACATATATCTAAAAGATGTCGAGAGATTTCAATTTCAAGATAAATATCATAAAGTAGTATAGGATAATTGTGCTTATGTGTATTTTTTTGATAAAGTGTAATCAGAGAGCTTTGAAAGTGGCCCTACTCTTTTACAATAGCATAAGCCCCACTAGACACCTAACACTACACAACGCTGAAACAAAGTTGAAATGTGTTGGTTAACAGATTTGTCACTTTGATTTTATACTCATTTGCCCACACCAATAACAATTTGACCAATAGTTGAGTCACTTGTGCTCTCTGCTTATTTTACAAGGCGCAACTACCTTTGTAAGATGTGCAATGAATGAAAACACAATATGGTTTTAACCCGAAAGCAGAAAAGGAAAAACTAACACCTATCCATAACCATGAAAATAGATGTGATTAATTAACTTCAGAATGAAATGAATGTAGACAAATGACACAAAGTTCACCTATCACACCCATGAATGATAACAAATTGATAAAAAGATAGTTATATCTCTCTCAACACATACCAAACATAAGCAACACCCATGAATGATAACAAATTGATAAAAAGATAGTTATATCCCTCTCAACACATACCAAACATAAGCAAGATATGCATCTGGAATCTAGATTCAACCACACATAACATAGACACATTAAAGATTGATTGCAAATTAACATAGGAAAAATCTTAACCAAAGAAGACATTTACAGACACAAAGTTCTGAAAATAACTCTTCATTTCTTCAACAAAACAAAAGCTCCAAGTCTCTGAAAATTTCTCATGTACATAGACGAGTCAAGAAAAATGATAACTGGAATTACATACTAACAGAAAATTCAACTTCCCCTTCCCCTCTGCGCATAGACAGTCAGAAAAAGATGATCCCTCATGTCTACAAATTGCAAATTTATAAAATTTTCAGGAACCTTTCGGTTTCCGTAACCACTTTGAAAATACATTGTAAATAAAAAGTCCTTTCTTTTCGTAACTATCTCTTGAAAAACTTCCCCATTTGTTTTAATTTACCACTTTGTTTTCTAAAGGACGATTTACTTCACGACTTTAATGAAAGTGAAGGAAAATATACACAAACTGGAAAGCATCTTGGACAGTGTAGAGATTTTGCCTTCGATCTATTCTCTAGCTCTATGTTCTTGATCTTGATCCTGACAAGAAGGAAAAATATCTTGCCAACATCTTCCAGGTGATACTTGCTCTTATTATACTCAAAACTCTGTGTAGGCAATCTTCGATGTCAACTTCCATCATTCTCCTTTTTTGAAGTGTGCTTCTTTTCTGAAGAAAGTATCTTTAGTAGAACAACACCCTTCTCATCACCAAGGGTCCCATCAATTTCATTGCTAAGCAGACACTTTCGCTTCAGATAAGCCATGACAGAATTCATTTGCACCACATCAAGAATTTTTCTCTCCATTATTGACACAGAGCGATCATCACTTACATTTATCTCCATTACATGATATCCACAATGCTTGGCAGCAACATGAGCTAGAGTAATCTTTCCCGAACCTTGGAGGTCTTCATAATAAACGTATCTTTCCATTTGGTCGGGTTTGTTTGCTAAGTTGTTAGAGAAGAGAAGTGTTTAGGACCAAATTCTTTGCAGTCTCCGGATCAGACGAAGTGCGGTTGGGCGAACTTGCTGCTTGACACCAATGGAACATGGCAGTTATGAGTACCACGTTGGTAATGATAGTGAAAGTAAGAAGGTTTGCGTCTGTGACATGGCAATAGTGTTGCCCCAGCTTCATTCACGCCTCTATACATCTTCCATCGTGGGTTTGTCCGGAGTATACTATGACAGGATTTGCCACAGGTAACCTGGATATGGGACACATGATTTCCGTCGGCCATTCTGTGTTTCTTGAATACTTGAACAAAGGAAAACGCCTTCTCTATCGTTGCTCTTACTGTCAGAGCCGCCCACTAAGACGCCCATTGATGTTCTTGGCGCTTCATTCTCAGAAAGATTTAAATAACTTATTCCCAGGCCTGCATTCTCAGCCAATTGCATTTGCTTGAAAGTTTCTGTAATCTTTTCGTCAAAACCATCTTGTGAATATCCCGGGTTCATTGCAATCCCATGGAATTACATCTCTTCGAGGCATCTGTAAAACGGTTCACGTGCTTCCTCGATTTACATGCAAGCGTACCAGAGCATTATAAATTATACCAGCATTTGCACCCATAGGAGGTTCAAGGAATACGCCGCTAGGAACAACTGATAGGTTTAGAAAATTTTCCAACGTGAATCCATTTACGACGTGAGAAAATTTTCTGAGCATTATAACGCCTCACAAATAAAGCATATCGGCTAAATATGCTGTCAAATATTACCTTGTCTACGCTTGCATATTATGCATATCGATCTGCCAGAACATTGATAACTACTACATCTAACAAGAATGCCGATTCTAAAGCTGCAATTGTTGCAGTTCATGAGACCATTTCTCTTTGAAGCTTCCTGTCAAACATTTTGTGCGCCGAGTCCTCCATATTTTGCATACATGTCTGCCAGGGCGGCTGCAAGCACAACACTTAACAAAATTCCTCTATCCTTTATGCTTGAGGGAGATTCATAACTTGTTACGAGCCTTTCGTTTGGCACAGGATGGAAGGATGCTAGAAGAGGTGGTGGAGTCTGGTTTTATACTTGGACAGTTGCATTTGCTTCGAAGCTTCTAAAGCTTTTTCAACAAATCCATTTGTGCCTATTCTGCAGCTATTGTGCCAGACTTGGCCATAAGCCTGGTAATCCACTGAAATGTTTCATTATAGTCCTGCTCGGTAGCCCTAATCAGTTGCAGTCTGAATATCTACATGGAAGACGGAGCTAATAAACCTTGTCTCACAAAATATGGATGTGCTAGAGCACCCTTGGCACTTATCCGTTGTCGTCCCTTATAGTGCACCAGATCCAAAAGATGATCAAATGCCTCCATCCAGATCCAAAAGATGATCAAATGCACGACGAAGCTCTGGATTGGCTCGGGGTCGTATCATCTCCCTCCCTTTGAAAACGCTAGCAACGGCAAAGGAGTCGGATGATCGGGCATTTTTGGAATTTATGAACTCTAGAAATAAGCAAGGGTTCAAGAATTCGTGAAGCTACCGACAAGGAGGAGTCGGGCATTTTATGAACTATTGAACTCATGAATGCAGAGAAGTCGGGGATATGCGAGGTTCGTGAACTAAAGAGACTCCCGATTATTATCCATAAAATTCTTAAAACTTCACATATAAACTTTGGGGCCACTAAAATTTATGACTTTAATAAAGTCATTTATCCTTCACCATCACCATGAGACTTTATAACTTGTTGCTGTGGTGAGAAGATAAAGTCATCCCGCTAACAATGCATTTATTTACCATGCTAACCTCGAAAAATATATTAAACTCCATAATGCTCCGTTAAAGTTTAATCTCAAAACTTGGGGCCTTAGGATGAAAAATTTCATATTTCTCACATAGTAGCTCTGTTTTTCACGAAATTTGAACAGGAAGATGATTGAACCCTTCTGAGTAAAACCCAGAAACCATTTTTGCTCCAGCAACCCGGACATCAGATTTTGGCTTCATTTGCAAATCACTGTCGAGAAAATCTAAGGTTTAAAATTTTCCGAACAGTAAGGTATTTTGACATGAAAACTGGCCAGATTGGGTAAAATGAGGTTAGGATAAAGCACACAAAAAGATTTTGCACCAGCTTGCACAAGTTTTTAGATTTAATTGTTTTCGTGATTTGGCAGTTTTAGGGGTTCAGGGTGCTCCAAAAGTTTGAAATTTTCTAAGTTAAAGATTTTGGGCAACAAAATACATCAACCCAAAAAAATCAAACAATCCCCAAATTTGTTCTACAACCCTTCGATCCCTTCATCAAGGATTAAAGGGGCAAGGTTATAACTTTAGGAGGACCTTTCCTCCTCTTCTATACAAGTGTCCAAGAAATGTTACCATCATCCACCACTAGGTAGGAAGCCAAAGGGGAAGATCTTTCTTCCACCAACACATCATGAGGCTCGACCAACATCCCAACAAGAGGCTCAAGAAGGGAGGCATCCTACGTAAGCTCAATGGAGATCTTTGAAGATGACAAAGTAGAAGCTTCTTGAGCAAGACTTGAGGAGGCTCACTCAATTGACACAGAAGGATCCAGACCCACATCTAGAACTATTAGCAGAGGTTCAACAAGAGCAAGCGTAACCAACATAAAAGGGAACCTCAAACCAAGGGGTGAGTCATCATCCTTGGAAAAGGACCATCAACAATAAGTGTTAGGGTTAGCCAACAGAAGATATCAATTACATGCAAATAAAGATTAAACAGAAGAATGAAAATAAATAGAAATAATAAACAGCGAGAGACAAGTTTTAACGTGGTTCACCCAAACTTGGGCTACATCCACCAACAGAGAGTCCAATATTATTATCCAGTAAATCAAACCAATTACAACTAGCAATCCTTGCAACTCAATACCGCTGCAAAATGCTACAATACAATCAACCGAAACCCTAACCCTTAGCCGCTTTTATCAAGCCTTATGTCGGTTACAACAAATAGGGTTTTTTATGTCAGCTAATAGAAAAAATAACTCCCGACGCCTTTATAAAATAATAGGCAATTTTTGTTTCGGGGGCGCTGCCCCTAGCAGCCCTCGCTCGGGGCGTTGCCCCTAGACCCCCACCGTGGGCTCCGCCCCCAGGCCCCCGTCGGGGGGATAAGCCCCTCAGGCCCCGCAGGAGGGGCTCTACCCCCCATGCACTCCCCTGTTAAATAATTTGGGGGGAAACTGCGCCGATAAAAGTGGGGAAAATTTAACCTCTGAGTCTGATTAGGCTCCATATAACAACAATAAGGTGGTGGGGCAAAGCATTATGAAGCTTGCCCAAAGCCTTGTTACTAGAGTGAGGGCAATTTGAAGCCAAGTGGCCAATAACAAAGTATCAATGACAAGGAAAGGGAGACCCTTGTAATCAAGGGGTTGTACCCAAGGTCAATCCTTCACCTATAGGACGACATTTGTTGGAAGTACTTTGGAAATGTCAATGTCCACCAAGATGCGAACAAAAGTTGTGTGGGTGAAAAGCGAAGTAGTTGAATCAACCTTCAGAAAATGCCCTAGTGTATTGCCTATGGCCTTATAATAGGAGACACCAAAAATGGAGAGGAAGGTTAGGTAGTCTAATCCATATCGGCATGTTATTGAGAGATTCGGTAATAGGGTTGAAAGAGGGAAACCATGGCTTGAGCATAAGGGAATGTCGACTCCACATCCATAGCGACCATTCATTATTACATCCTTGTTAGAGGCCAAGTCAAAGATCATGATGAAGAAGCCCCTGGCATAGGGGTAAATCTCAAGTTTGTCTTTAATAAGAGTTTGTTAGTTCTTTGAAATCCATTGATGTAGATCAAGGAGTAGAGTTGATTAAATATTCAAATAAGACCCCTTTGAGCATAGTGAACCTCATTATCAAGCACATTTGGATCCTATCCAAGAGACACCATAGGGGAGGATTGGGTGCAAGGGAGGGGTGTAGTAAAACTACATGAAGGACAAGATGTAGCCAAAGGGGACACGCTGCCAATAGCCACCGTGAAATAATAGGGGGCCTAGACCTAGACAAAGGACCCTGCTTGTCTAAGAGGGGTGTCAAAACATATCCAATGCTAGCAAAACCTGTTGACATCAAAACTAAACCCTATGATGGGAGGCACTAAAATAGAGTCATCGCCTGTAAAAGCATCAACAACATATTGCGAACTAAACCCTATGATAGGAGAAAACACCCCACAAGCACTCGTAGTGGAGCCAGATCCATCCCCAGTGCACTTAGTAGGAGAATAAGGTCGAAGAAGAGGCATGAATGCCTCGAGAGTCCAAACCTAGGGCACGAAAGATTCAACTATTTTAAAAATAAAATAGTAAGTAATATTATTGAAATTGTTATGTAGATAAGATATTAGATATATAAATAAACAATATATGATAATATGTAAATAAGGGCATAAGTTCGAATGGGGTATGTGTAAGATATAAAATAAAATACCTAAAATTGTAGAAGCAAGACACATGCTATTCATACTCTTTTGATTGTTTCTTAGACTGTAATAACAACATATCATATCCATTTTAGAATAATACATTAATACTATATCAATGATCATTCTAACATTTATAATGCCATTGACATATTGTCCAAATATGATTAACAAAATGATAATCAACTAACATAAAATTAAGTTGTGCTCAATGTCCATAAGATCATTATAGGTTAAAAATATAAGGCATTTGATGATTACATAACAATGATACACAACAGAATATCATTACCAAGGAATTGTATTATAACATTTGTAATTATTAGCAACAATTCCAGCCCCCTTACGAATGAGAGTCATACAACTCTACTAACCCATCTAGGTCCCATAATCAAACATAAGTCCATCATATGTAAATACAATTCATAGTGAGATCATAAAATCACAAATGTTCACAATGACAAAGAATACACAACATATACTACAGACACCTAAAATTTTCCTTACTTCCCAACTTAATTATTCATTTTCTATACTTTCACATTAATTAAATAATTCTTAATTATTTAATTAAATTCATCTATATTTATTAAAACCGTTATTCTTCCAAATTAATTAAATAATTATTAATTATTTAATTAAGTTATTTTTCCCAGTTCTTAGCATTAATTTAATTCATTTTTCTAAATGTTAATTAAATAATTTATTGAATCATAATTCAACATTAATTAAATAAATCAAACATTTATTTAATTACATTCAAATCATATCTTTTTCTTTATTTTCTTTCTATTTCTAACTCATGTGTATCTAATTAATTAAATTATTTAAATAATCTTATCAATTATCCTATCATAACTTATCTTCTTCTTGATTTCTTTCCATTTCTAACTCATGTGTATCTAATTAATTAGATAATCTTATCAATTATCCTCTCATATCTCATCTTATCTTCTTGGTTTCTTTCCATTTCTAACTCATGTGTATCTAATTAATTAAATTAATTAGATAATCTTATCAATTATCCTCTCATCTTTTTCTAGATTTATTTCTTTTTAAAAACCTAAAATCAAATCCTTTCTATCTTTTCAAATCATATCTTATCTTCTCGATTTTTTCCTCTTTGATCAAATAAAGCAAAAAACAAAACTTATCCCTCCATCACCAAAACTCTATAAATAAAGCCTCCTCCAAACCAAAAGGGGATCCATTTTTCATGCAAACTTACTCTGCCAAATTGAGCTCTCATCACGCCATTGCAACCAAGGTTATGCTTGAGTCTCTTGAGCAATCCACATCTAAACACACCAAGGAATAGACATTGTTGTGTGGTAACTTTTATTATTATTTGCTTTGAATTTGATTAGTGTGCACTTCGATTATTTCTTGAGTTATGTAGGAATAGGATCACCATGTTTCTTGTTTATATTCTAATTTCTAGCATACACATATACATATGTTGAATAGATTACAATTTAAATATATTTCCAGTACATAACTTTTCCATCTAAAAAAGTAGCAAGTTTCCATGTATGATCGTGGCATCTTGGTGCAATCTCTCGCCCTTAGCTCTTCCTTCGTAACTTGAAGCAAAGAGAGCATCACAGAGGCGAATTCCACCCTACGATGAAGCCGAAGGCTTCCCCGTGCTACCCACATGAATAGCCCGACCTGTCCCAAAGAAACTAGCTCTTCGAGGCCAACATGCATTATAATGTGTATGGATTTAACTAATGCATCATACCCATTGCTCACAAGCAAACCTATAGAAATACAAACCATAAATCCATACGATAGCAAAATAATCAAGTGATTCCAATCTTTTGGAAATATATTCCACTTGGAACCAATGCCATCAATCACCATATCATGTATTTTTCGGCATTAATAAATAATTAATCACAATAATATCATTTAATTGTGATAATCATACATAATGTGATTTATATCCTCATGTAATTCATAGTTTTAACTATTATTTCAATGTTTTGGATTTATCTAACTTAGGTTAATTAAAAACCTTCTAAACTTTAACTCAAGTCCATCCGGTAAAACTTCTATTTATTTACCTAATTTCTTTTCCCACATACAAATGTG
Source organism: Cunninghamia lanceolata (assembly GCA_027924645.1). Lineage (NCBI taxonomy): Eukaryota > Viridiplantae > Streptophyta > Pinopsida > Cupressales > Cupressaceae > Cunninghamia > Cunninghamia lanceolata. The sequence continues at coordinate 4,254,265 of BSBN01000865.1, read as the reverse complement.
TAATTCTAATTTTATTCAATAAAGCATTAAAAGAAGGGACGATAGGGTTTAGAAAATTATTTAATTATTTTATTTCATTTTTTTGCTCATGTTAGCCTATAGCTGCTCATCGAGGTGTCTGGAGAGGCATTTGACAATTTTCAATATATTTCATACATGTTTTTTTGCAACAAAGGCAACAATCCTCAGAAATTTCATTTTCCTATCACTAAGTAGACTTAATTGCCCTAGGCTGCACCTAGGCATTATATGCAACTATGGTTTGGTGAATTCCCCATCTTTATGTTTACTATGGTTGGAATTTTCTTGGTCGTGCCTTGAAAAGGCCGTACATTTGATTATTTGTTTAAATAGTTGCAAATCATAGGCTTTTGAGGGCGGCCAGGAATGAGGGTGCATGAAGCCTGCCTATATTCTTTCTTGTTTCAGCGTTGCCAACTATATTGGTTGGAAAAAAAAATCCTTTAGCGCTCACAATGGCTCAGTTAATTTTTGTTTGGTTTGTAGCATTTGATTCTTGAGTTTTGAACAAACCACTGATATTTTCCAAATTGATAACATCATAGTTTAAAGTCTCTATAATCTGAAATTCATGGCTGTAGGCATAAATTTGAAATTGTTTGCATAGTCAAGGATGAAGATCAACTCTTTCTTTCTCGGTATTCAAGCATTTCTTCAAGGAATGTATTCATTCATAATATACAAGAGCAGAATATGGTTCATACATTCATAATATACAAGAGCAGAATATGGTTCATACTTGTACAGAGCTTCTTCCTGCAACTCCCTTCTTCCAATTCTCTCTGACAAAAATCCCCTTTTTCCTTCCCTAAAATTCCTTTTTGTTTTACATTTCTTACCCCTGTCCTCCAAGGTTCCAGATGTCAAATGGAATGGTTTGTTGTCAAATGGAATGGTTTGTTGTTGACAAGCAATGCTTAGGATGTCAGGTGGCCTTGTGGCCCAACAACTCATGTTAAACAATCCACAAGTGCTCTTATTAAGCTCACAAATGTCATCACACGGAAAGATACAACTATTTGAAAATTATTTAATTAACAAATGCCATCACATGGAAAATATAGTTGTTGAAAATTATTGAATAAACTCTTCATTTACCTTGTTTTCCTCCAGGGTGAGGAAAGATTAATTTATTCATTATTGTCAAAATAATAAACAAATGATTTAATAATGCTATCAAATAACGTATATGGATGTAATTCACATTTTTTGGTTAAATAATATATATAATTCTTTGTGCCATATATATTATATGTATATATATGCACATACACTCATATACACACATACCTATATATATATATATATATATATATATATATATATATATATATATATATATATATATTAATTTTTTCTTTTATTTCTTTCTGAAAACTATATAAATTGAATTTGTTTGCTAGAATGAGATAAACTAGAAACATATCTAATATTCATATGACTAATCACACTGACCCAACAACCCACTCTAAATGCAACTATACTAAATGTGAATATGTGCGTGTATGAATCATGCATGATGGCCTTAGAATTGCTAGGTCCTTCTCTTATGTGATACTCTCCCTTTTGGAGAGGTGATGGTGGATCTGCACTCAGACATTCAATTTGTATTTAGTCAACATCAAATGATATCAATGTATAAACATGCCATATATCATTAATGAATTCATGCTACTAAAACATAAATCATATCAAAATTCATTTTTAATAGTGCAATGGAAATAGTTAACCAAATAGTTCTTAATGTAACATATATCACTAACATAACGTTATATATGTTTGTGCAATATCTACTAGTAACAACACTATGTCATGTACAAAATGGGCTGTGACATCCCTCCCTCCTAGGAGTACTCACCGTCCTGATGCTATCAAGGATGTACAAAAACTAGAAAAGATGGTGGGAAAAATTGTTGCATCTCTGTAATATTATCCCAAGTAGCACTGTCCTCAAAGAACTGATCCCACCATACCTTTCATTGGACCACTTCCCTGTTGCACAACTAAAGTTTGCGCTACTCAAGGATTCACAGGGCTCTACATGAACCGCTCCTGAATCCTGAACCTGTAAAGCCTGCCAATCCAAAATGTGAGAGGCGTCAGGTTGATAAGGTTGAAAGGCCCCACATATTTAGGAGTGATGGAACTCTTATGCGATTTTACCCTGAGGAACACCTTGTCTCCTACTACAAACTGCCAAAAACTTTTGTTCTTATCAGCATGGTTTTTCTGTCTATTAGAAGCTTCTTGCAATCTTTCTCTAATCAGTTTCATTTGCTCATCCATTTCTCTGAGCATCTCAGGGCCAATAACAACTGTCTTCTACACTATCCCAACTGATAGGGGTACGGCATTTCCTGCCATAAAGAGCTTCAAAAGGAGCCATTCCCAATGAAGATTAATAAGAATTGTTGTATGCAAATTCAACCAATGGAAGGTATTCCTCCCATTTGTATTGTTGTTCTATACAATACATTTGAAATAGATCCTCAACAATCTGATTGACTCACTTTGTCTAACCATCTGTTTGAGGATGGTATGCCAAACTAACATTTAAGTGAGTACCCAGAGTAGCATGCACGGTTTTCCAAAACCTTGATGTCATCCTAACATTTCGATCATAAATAATTGTTTCTAGTACCCCGTGAAGTTTGAATATTTCTTGCACAAATCTCTTTGCCAAGGTTAATGATCCATCTGTCAAATTCCCAGGTATGAAATGAGCCACTTTGGTAAGTTTATCAATTACCATGAAAATTACATCATGTTTGTATTTAGCAATGGGTTTAACCTCTGTATGAAGTCCATACTAATTACCTGCCACTTATGTTCTGGTATGTCATAAGAATACAGATATCCTGTTGGATGTACATGCTCAGCCTTTACCCATTGGCATTCAAGACATCTTGCCACATACTCTGTTACCTCTCTCTTCATACCAGGCTAGAAATACAATGACTTCAAATCAACCATGAGCTTAGTCACTCTAGGATGCCTGTAATAAGGAGCATTGTGTGCTTCTTCAAGGATCTCAGCTCTCAATCTACCATGTCCTGGTACATACATCCTATTTTGAAACCTAAGAAAACCATCTTGCTCAAGTTTATATCCTTCAAACAGTTGGTTAGAGGCATCTTCCTCAAAGGCTAATTTAACCTTCAAGTAGAACTCATCACTCTGAAATTGTTCTAACACTTGCTCTCTAAAGGTAGAGCGATAATGTGTTGTCTTCGACTTAAGGCATAGGCTACCCTATTCTCCTTCCCTTTGATATTTTGGCGAGCATTCAAAATTGGTTGCGTGAATATGTATTTAAGGCCTAAGTGATCAATTTTCAGTTCAAAAGGTTTACCAATAGGATAGTACATCTACATTTGCATAGCATGCATTATTGCAACCAACTCAAGGTCATGAGGCACATAATTCACCTCATAAGGCTTTAGTTTCCAAGATTCATATGCCACCACTTGACCATTCTACATAAGAACCCCTCCCAGGCCATCTCCTGAAGCATATGTTATGACTGAAAATCTCCCATTCAGATCCAACACAATAAGAATAGGAGCAGTGGTGAGCTTGTGTTTCAAAAACTAAAAAGCTTGCTCACATTTGTCCGTCCATTCAAACTTCTTTCCCTTTTTTTGAAGACTAGTGATAGGATTTGCTATTTTGGAGAATCCTTCAACAAATCTTTGGTAATATCCAGCTAAGCCCATGAAACTTCGGACTTATTGGGCATTCGAGGGAGTTGGTCATTCCATAATGGCCTTAATCTTAGCTAGGTCAACTGATATTCCTTTGGCTAAGATAATGTGACACAAGTAGTGCACTCTCTTCTGATAGAAAGAGCACTTTGACAAATTTCCAAACAATTGATGTTTCCTTAAACGTTTCAGTACTAATCTCAAATGCTCTTCATGTTCTACTTAATTCTTAGAATAAATGAGGAAATCATCAATGAACACAATGACAAAAACATCCAAATAGTCCTTGAACACACTGTTCATAAGATTCATGAATGTCTCAAGTGCATTGGTAAGCCCAAATGGAAGCACTGTAAACTTGTAATGTCCATAACGAGTTCTGAAAGTAGTTTTGTGTATGTCCTCTTTCTTGATTCTCAACTGATGATAACTAGATCTTAAATCAATTTTAGAGAACACAACTGCACCTCTCATTTGATCAAAAAGCTCATTAATTCTAGGCAAAGGGTATCTACTTTTTATAGTCACCTTATTGATCATCCTGTAATCAATACACATTTGGAGGGTACCATCCTTCTTCATGAAGAGTACATGTGCTCCCCAAGGTGACACACTTGGTCAGATTAACCCCTTATCAAGTAACTCTTGCAACTAGACCTTCACCTCATATAATTCAGTAGTGGTCATCTAATAAGGGGCTTTTGACTATTGTTCAAAACCAGGTAATAGATCAATAGAAAAGTCAAATTCCCTCCTAGGTGGTAATCTAGGCAACTCCTCTGGAAACACATCACATAATTCTTGGAGTATTGGAAAATCATTAATTGAGAGTTTTTTACCATCTCCCAATTCATCTATGTGAATAGCATAAAGAATGCATCCTTTCCTATGAGCTCTCTTCACTTGCGTGGCAGAAATTTGTTTAAGGCTTACACCCCTTTGAATGCCACAAATTTTGGTTGGGTTCCCAAAATCATCTTTACAAGTTACTACCTTCTCTAAACAATCTACTATGGCTTTGTGCTGAATTAACCAATTTATTCCTAGAATCACATCATATGATCCGAGAGGGTCCACATAAAGGTTAACTTGAGTAACAAAACTTGGAAGTGTCAAATTGTTGAAGGCTAGGCATTGGTTTACCCCCCTCTCTTCTTAGTTACCATACATCATTATCCAAGAGTTAGCCATGAAACCAACCTTCCTGGGCAACCTTCTTACTACTCTAGGATCAATAAAATATTCAGTAGCACCAATATCAATAAGCACATTAACTGGGAGGCCATGGATTGTACATGTTAGCTCAATAGGAGTGGCTTGGTAATCAACTTGTCTATTGTGTACTGCCACATGAATGAGGTGCTAGAAGGGTTGTTGTTGTTGATTCCCTTCTCTTTTGGCTATTTTCTAAGGGCACTTATTTGTGTAATGATCACCCCCACAAACAAAACATCCACCTCTCAATCCCCTAGGTCCTACAGATCTCCCTTTGTTACTACTATCATTTTCCCCTTCACTGAAAGCTTTGGGTTTAGCATAAGGTTTACTTTGCTCACCCCCTTTAGTAAACTTATTCTTATTTCTCTTATCCCCAAGCTGATTGCCCTTTTGATTCTTTTGTCTGGGAGGATTTGTAGGAGGCTAATTTTGATAGATCTTACCCTTTTCTTTGTTTTCTCTTTTATACTCTGCAATACTAAGAAGTATATGTTCCTGTTTAATTGCCTTTTCAAAGGCGTCATCCATGGATTGTGGACCATGGAGATCCACCTTAAAACTAATTTGAGGTTTTAACCCCAATATAAACTTCCTCACACATAAGCATTCATCCTGCTAGTAGAGGGGGACATACTTGAGAAGTTGAATAAACTTCCCCCAATACTGAGTCATTGAAAGATGTCCCTGTTTTAGATTTTGAAACTCGGTCATCTTCTTGTCAAAATAATGATGTGGAAGCCATCACTTCTGAAACAAGGATAGAAATATATACCAAGTCAGGTTTTCTAAAGAAAGATGTTTCTCAATCTTGACATTATCCCACTAAGTGGTTGCCTCCCCTTTCAATTGGAAGGAGGCCCATACCTCCTTAGTCTCATTGGAAAGGTTACGTAACTCAAACTACCTCTCCATTTCCACTATCCACACCTCAACACCATCCCCAAATGCTTTGCGATGAAATTTAGGTGGGGTGATCTTTTTCAAATCTTTTGCTAATTTTGATTCAATTTTGGTCTTTTTGCTTTCTGGCCTAGACTCAGTTTCACCCTGAGTCTATTCATGTTGGCTCCTTCTGTTCACTAAGGTTTCTCGTTGTTCATTCTGAGTGGGCATGGACCTAGTGGCCCTAACTTCTTGTTTTAGGGAATTCATTCTAGCTCTAGTTTTTGTCAACATAGACAAAATATGATCTGACCTATCCTCTTGAACCCGTTCATCCCTAGGTTCATTCTGATTTGCACTATATGAAGGTTCCATTGAGTTCTTTCAATGACAATTCTTAAAAGTTCATAAGTTGCATTAGAAGCAAGTAGACACAAAAAGGCTCCAGTGTTGAACCCAAAGCTCTGATACCACATGTAATAACACCATATCATATCCATTTTAGAATAATACATTAATACCGTATCAATGATCATTCTAACATTTATAATGCCATTGACATATTGTCCAAATATGATTAACAAAATGATAATCAACTAACATAAAATTAAGTTGTGTTCAATGTCCATAAGATCATCATAGGTTAAAAATATGATGCATTTAATGATTACATAACAATGATACACATAACATAATATCATTACCAAGGAATTGTATTATAACATTTGCAATTATTAGCAACAATTCCAACCCCCTTATGAATGTTAGAGTCATACATCTCTAGTAATCCATCTGGGTCCCATAATCAAACATAAGTCCATCATATGTAAATACAACTCATAGTGAGATCATAACATCACAAATGTCCACAATGACGAATAATACACAACATATACACATGTTGAATATATTACAATTTAAATACATTTCTAGTACATAACTTTTCCATCTAAAAAAGTAGCAAGTTTCCATGTATGATTGTGGCATCTCGGTGCAATCGCTCTCCCTTAGCTCCTCCTTCATAACCCAAAGCAGAGAAAGCATCATAGAGGCGACTTCCACCCTACCCCAAAGTCAAAGGTTCCCCATGCTACTCACACGAATAGCCCAACCCATCCCAAAGAAACTAGCTCTTCAAGGCTGACATGCATGATAATGTGTATGGATTTAACTAATGCCTACCCATTGCCCATAACCAAACCTATCGAAATGCAAACATAAATCCATGCGATGGAAAAACAATCAAGTGATTCCAATCCTTTGGAAATAAATTTCTCTTGGAACCAATGCCATCAATCACCATATCATGTATGTTTCGACATTAATAAATAATCAATCACAATAATATCATTTAATTGTGACAATCAAACAAAATGTAATTTATATTCTCATGTAATTCATAGTTTTAACTATTATTTAAATGTTTTGGATTTATCTAAAGGCTAATTAAAACCTTTTAAACGTTAACTCAAGTCCATCTGGTAAAACTTCCATTTATTTACCTAATTTCTTTTCCTGCATACAAATGTGTAATTCCAATTTTATTTAATAAAGAATTGAAAGAAGGGACCATAGGGTTTAGATAATCATTTTATCTCATTTTTTTCCTAGTCGTTGCCCTCTTTTGCTCACGTTATGAGCAACAACAACCTGTAGCTGCTCATTGATGCTCCTAGAGAGGCGTTTGACAATTTTCAATATATGTAGGCTTTTTTGCAACAAACAAAGGAAGCAATCCTCTGAAATTTCATTTTCCTATCACTGAGAAGATTTAATTGCCATAGGCCGCACTTGGGCATTATATGCAGCTATGGTTTGGTGAATTCCTCATCTTTATGTTTATCTTGGTTGGAATTTTCTTGGTGGCGCCTTGAAAAGGCCATACATTTGATTATTTGTTTAAATAATTTCAAATCATGGGCTTTTGAGGGTGGCCAGGAATGAGGCGTGCCTCTCTGGTTGAGGGCGCCTGAAGCCTGCTTCTATTCTTTATTGTTTCAATGTTTGCCAACTATATTGGCTGGAAAAAAAATAATCCTTGAGCGCTTACAATGGCTGATTTAATTTTTATTTGGCTTGCAGCATTTGATTCTCGGGTTTTGATCAAACCAGTTTATTGGTATTTTCCAAATTGATAACATATAGCTTAAAGTCTCTCTATAATTTGAAATTCATGGCTGCAGGCATAAATTTGAAATTGTTTGCACAAATTGATTTCAAGGATTAAGATCAACTCATTCTTTCTCAGTATTCAAGCATTTCTTCAAGGATTGTATTCATTCATAATATACCAGTATAGAATATGGTTCATGCCTACACAGAGCTTTAGTCTGAAATATCACATTCTTCCTGCAACTCCTTCCAATTCTCTCGACAAAAATCCCCTTTTTTCTTCCCTAAAATTCCTTTTTGTTTTACATTTCTTACCCCCCATCCTCCAAGGTTTCAGATGTCAAATGGAATGGTTTGTTGTTGACAAGCAATGCTCAGGATGTTCCATGTGGCCTTGTGGCCCAACAACTTATGTTAAACAATCCATAAGTGCTCCCATTAAGCTCACAAATGTCATCACATGGAAAGATACAGTTGTTTGAAAATTATTTAATTAACAAATGTCATCACACATAAAGATACAACTGTTGAAAATTATTGAATAATTATTCATTTCCCTTGTTTTTCTTCAGGGTGAGGAAAGATTAATTTATTCATTATTGTCAAAATAATAAACAAATGATTTAGTAATGCTATTGAATTATTCTAGTCTACATTATATACAGTTATGTTTAATATTTTAATAATATACACATGAACGTATATGGATGTAATTCACATTTTCTGGTTAAATAAAATAAGTTGTATATATATATATATCTGTGTGTGTGTGTAATCGTTTGTGCTATATATGTATGTATGTATGTATGTATGTATGTATGTATGTAAATTTTTACTTTTATTTCTTTCTGAAAACTAAATAAATTGATTTTTTTTGCTAGAATGAGACAAATTAGAAACATATCTAATATTTATATGACTAACCACACTAACCCAACAACCCAATCTAAATGCAACTATACTAAATGTGAATTTGTGTGTGTGTGTGTGTCATGCATGACAGCCTTAGAATTGCTAGGTCCTTCTCCTCTGTGATACTCTTGATGCAGAGGTATAGGTAAGGTTGAAGTAGAAGTTCACTCAATGAACTTAGATCACTTCCCTCAAGAGGTTAACAACGGTGTTTGTGAAGACAAAGCCTACACAAGGCTATTATTGAGACTTACCTAGCCTAGGACCACTATCTAGTGTCCTCATCACAAGCTATCCACTTCTCAATTTGGAGAGTCATTGCTCCATCCAACTTAGATCCACAAAACACCTTTTCAAGGACTCTCAATCTACTACCCACACCTCTACCAACAGTGTCTTCATACAACTGATAACAATTACTTGTCAATGAATCATAACTAGCAAGAGGTCTCTGACCAAAAGACTAATTTCTGCATTTTCCTAAGATGATGGACAGTAACAGCAGAAGGACTGTTCTAGGGCAGCGTTTGGAGAAGGCTTTGTCTTATAGAATTTGTTAAGCAACCCCTCAAGGCTTCAAAAGAACACCAATACTCAATGCATACTTGACCACTCAAGGTGAAAGAACAACTATTTACACACATGCAGTCCACACTGTGTTATAGAAGATAGAGAACAACAAATGGCATCTAGACTGTCCTATGACAGTGCTGAAATGACAACTTATAACTTGTAGCTATAGGAACAATCAACAGGTATTATACTCCTATATCTATAGGAATCTCCTCATCAATCTCTCATATACCTTCAATGGACAGGAACAACAATAAGCTATTAACAAAAATGATCAAACTTCTGTCCTAAACAGGGCTGTGAACAGCAACTAGCCTTGACTGTCACAAAACAGTGTTACAAAGAGATCTACTTCCTTAAGATTGGTTCACACAATCTCAACTCATCAGTCCTTCCACAAACATTGCAGGGTTACTACACACTCCAACACCCATGAAAACTTCACAACTTTCCACCAAAGGTACAGGGCCGTACTTTGTCAACATGGAATAGTGGATAGACTGTCCCTCATAACAGCAAATTGTTCTTTCCTTCTAGAAATCATTCTGAATAGAGAAAGATATGTTTCAAAAAAACACCTTGTCTAGATCAGTAGGATGTTGTGCAGACCTGCCTTCCTTCTAAAGCATAGAGATCAACATCAATTGATCAAATCTTTGGCTGTTTTCTACCACTCCTGCTGTCTTCTATCTTTCTTGACTAACTAGTCACTATTTTGACTAGATAGAGGCATGCCAAACACTATGAAAGAAGGAGAACAACCTATCAAACATCAAAAACATGAAAGCTACTCTAATTTCCTCCATCTCATCAAAAGATGACTGTTCACCTTCAGAAGATATAGGAAAAGAACTCCATTTTACCTCAAAACCCTAGGCAGAGAGGGTTTAACCCAGTATTTACAAAAAGGAGAAGAAACTAACACCTCCAAACTTTTCAAAGGCCCAAATTACTTGTAGATGAGAGTCACGTCCAAGAACTAAAGCATTTTAAAAAATTCACTTCCTCGGCAATCCGTACTTGGCCGTACAAAGACTGTTTTCACAAAAAAAACACAGTTTTCTCTTCATAAAACTCCTTTCTATATCTTCTTGGCATAATTTTACAGATTCAAGTTTATAGGAAGTTTCCAAAACTCTTGCACTTCCTATTTGTCCGTACAACTACCTAGGAAGGCAGTAAATCGATGGAAAAAGCAGTTTTCTTGAAAAAAAACAAGTTTCTAAAAAACAGTCCTAGAAAATAGGTTTTTTCAACCACTGAGTGGACTAGTCAAACAGAATAGACTAAGTCCTTATTACAAAGCATGGAAAATGGCTTTCAAAGCCTTATGTAAAACCAAAATACCAAGATCATAAAATGATATGGTCAAAAATTGAAGCTCCTGCACCAACTCTCCCTTCTGGAGAGGTTATGGTGGATCCTATCGCACTCAGACATCCGATTTGTAGTTAGTCAACATCAAATGATATCAATGTATAAACATGCCATTTATCATTAATGAATTCATGCTACTATAACATAAAGCATATCAAAATCCATTTCTAACAGTGCAATGGAAATAGTTAACCAAATAGTTCTTAGAGTAACATATATCACTAGCATAATATTATATATAATTGTGCAATATCTACAAGTACCAACACTATGTCATGTACAATATGGGTTGTGACATAGACCCCTTTGATTGTTTCTCAATTGAAGCCTCAAATCAATCTAACAGGAAGTAGCTGTGATTTCTCCATCTAAACTCTTTTGAAGGTGACTCCTATTTTGGAACCCATTTTTGCATCAATATCTTTTCACAATACAAAGAACCCCGAAGAGTGGAGTAGATTGCTCTTTTGTGAAAAATATGATTGCAATGAAAGCATCTCATAGGTAAACCTTTAAAATACACATATTGTAACCAAGATCAAATGGAAGATTACAAGTTTAGAGCATATGGTACCGAATCAAAGAGATCCACATACACACAATCCCAGCAAATTTGTTGTTGAATCTAGACACACAAAAACACCCACCTTGTCAACCAACAATTTAACCATTTTGTCTAATTGGAATATGAGAGGAAGGTTGCAAAACCAAATCTAAAAGGGGACCTTCGTGAACTAGAGCCAATCAAGATTTTAAAATGGTGCCAAGGACTTAATATTAATCTATATCTACCATGAAACTAGGTCCATTGTTCTAAATAAAATCATGATACAAAGATGAAAGAAAATTGATGAGAGAAATCCTTTGGGAGATTAGATATAGAGGATTGTTTTATCTCAGGCTAGACCAATTTCATCCAAGTTTCATCCTAGAAAGCTCTTTGAAAGTAAAAATTAAGTTAAAAATATACATAAAATAAATAGATCTAAAATAAAAGTTATACTTTATTTGTCAATGAGTGTACGTAGTAAATATAATAGTTATGAATAGCACATTTGATCTATTTGCTATGACTCCTATTTCTCCACTCATTGCATGAATTTGAACTTTGGATGGGGCTTTAGGCCCTTTTTTACATGATTATGGTGAGGTTAATTTAGTCATGGTCTCCTCCACAAAGAACTCCCTTTCTCCTTCCACAAGTGACTACATTACTAATGTTCTCAATCTTTTAAGTGGCACCTTGCATCTTAGCTCTGCCAAAGACTACTTTCGGTCTATCATGTAGTCCTCCATGGTAGCCCTAATATTCATTGAAGATTTCATATGCATTTCCTTCGCAAGCACCCACATTAGTAGCATCCATACTCTCATTGCAAAGTTTGTAATCTACTTGGATATGTATTCTGTAATGTCCTTAGATGTATTTGTTTAATATAAATAAAAAGATTGGAAGAAAAATTTGAAGTTATTACTTTGTTATTTGTTTTTTATTAGATAAGAGGGTTAACAAGGGACCTTACCCTTACAAAATCCAAAAGGTTGAGGCAAAACGGGTCGAACAAGGGGACCGAGTGAAACAAATAGCAAAACAACCTGTTGACAAACAACACTCAAAACACACAAGGGGTTGAAGGGCATCGACACTATACAAATAATGCCTCGAAGGTGTACAAGAGTTGGTACTAACCAAACAACATCAAAACTATGCTAAACACACAAGGGTTAGCATCGTACATGATGCCAAACCCTAACCTCTCAAGCTGAACACCCTTAATCTAAGTGTGGGTGTAGAGATAAATTTGGGAAGACCTCTCTTCCATCTTTGGACAATTGTCCAAGATACATCATTGTCGAAATCCTCAGAGTGAGGAGAGGAGAGGGGATTCCTCAGCTTTCACCTCCAGCCTAGATGTCTCCTATAGAGAGAAAGCTAGACCAACTAAAGAATCCACAATCTACAATAAAGCCATCGACAAGTCAAGTGCAGGGACCCCAACATGACACATAATGGGGGAGAGGAATCACAAAGGAAGCAACCCATGCCGGGACAGAGGAAGAGGTCACAGTTGGAGCTGCGTGAACCATCAAGGAAGCCCCCACAAGAAGAGAAGAACTAGCGTCCTAAGAACACGACATTCAGAAGAGAAACATCATTCTAAGAACCAGGTCCATTAACTGGCAAGTGGTCTATGTGGGCATTTTTTCACCAAGAGGTTGTGCCAACTTGTGGCAAGAGTGAGAGCAATCATAAGTTAGGTTACTAACGATAAAACATTGTCTACAACAAAAGGGGAAACCCTCATAATTGAACAGCTAAGTCTAAGGTCTATTCCCCACCATCAAAACAATATCTCCATGGAGGGCCTTGGAGATGTCAATGTCCACCAGAACATGGGCATACGTGGTGAGGCCCATGGAGAGACTAGTAGTGTCCATCTTCAGGAAACAACCAATAGTGTTACCATTTGCCTCATAGCATGATTCTTCCCAAAATTGTTGAGGAAGATTGGGGAGCCTAACCTTGACGGGCATGATGTTCAGAGGTTTCGAAAGGGGGTTGAATGAGGAGGATCATGGCTTGAGTGAGAGAGAGTTCTCACTCTACAACCATAATCTTCCATCCAACACCAAATCCCTGTCACTCATAGAGTCAAATGTCGCTATGAAGAAGCCCCAAGCACACATATAGAACTCAATCTTACCCTCAACAAGGGTAGCCATGAATCAAAAATCTATTTGTTCAGATCTAGGAGAGAGGGCCATAAGTTGTTAAATCTGTTGATAGTGCCATGACAACTGTAAAAATCCTCATTATCAGTTACCTCATGTTCACAAACCACAACAGGGGTGGTTTGGGAACAAGGTAGGGGCCGAATCTTGTCTCGTAGAGGAGGATGAGCAGGAGCTCCGAGCCAACCATGGTTACATGAGAGGAGACCATGCCATTGCAGATAACAATCGTGAAAGATGGGACATTCAAACCCTGGCCGCATGAAGAATCTGCAGGTGCCACAAGCACAAAGGAATCATGGCCGCATGAAGAAACAAGCGGCACAGGTATAGATTTATCCTAGCCGCATGTAGCATCCACATGTGCCACAAGCACAAAGGTATTTTATTCCAAGTCAATGCAGGGCACAACTGGAACTGTTCTAAGGTTATGAATTGCCTCAAAAGAACCCAACACAACATTACCCTGCACCAACACAAGAGAAACATTAGTAGCAACAAAAACACAATCTCCCAAAATTCTAGACTTGATGGTGACACCAACAATAGGAAGGCCATCGCTAACAAGTCCAAACGCACCATCAACTGGCATAAAACTAGTCAACAACGGTTTGGCAACAGAGGTGGGCGAGAGCAGGAGCATGGTTTGAAAAAATTTGTGATAGTTGGGTATTACTTTGTTATTTGTTAAAAGAAAATGACATATTCATTAAAATAATGTTGGGCATTGAATTAACATTTATATGAGATAATTGTGGATGCTACTAGCATAGATATAGTAAATACACCTATCTAAAAGAAGCTCAAAGATATCTATCTCAAGGTGCCTATCTAACCTATGTCATAAATTTAAGATAGGCATCTTGAGACTGATATCTCATATCTCAGTGTCTTTTAGATAGACACATTTAAGATATCTATGCTAGTTATTATATCATATTAATTTATAATTGTATCAATATGTCTTGGCATCTTTTTACCTTAAAAGGTGTAAATACAACAACTTAGCAAGGGTGTATTATAATGGCATTAGTGTATTCACAAAAAATGTAACTTAAATTTGATGATCATTTACACGTTAAATTAATATTTAGTAATAAACATAATGATAGGCAAGCGGAACAAATTTGTTGAAATTATTATGTTTAAATTGTGCCCATAGTTTGATATTTTTTTTGCATAGCCTATAGTTGTAATAGGGGGAAAAGCATATGATGTTTTGTGTTGCAAGTATGAGGTTATCCAGTGTTGTCATTGATGTCAACATACTCATATTGCATTGACAAGAAGGATTTGATGAGCTGTGTGCTGAGGATATTGAGAAAATTAGTCTCAGTCAGGGACAGTGAAGAACAGTGATGAGAAGAAGATAAATGTACTGTATAGGATGAGAACCGGAGGATGCGGATTAAAGGGTTAGTAGATATGAGTCTTGAGATGCTACAGTTAAGATTTCAGAGGTCCGCATGAAGATCTGAAGGAGTTGTGGCTGCCGGTATAGAACCGGGTCCGGCAAGTATCCGGAGGTGACAGAGGATCACAAAAAGGTCCGGTGAGGTCCGGAATTGTATTATCATAATCTGCGGATTGGAAGGAGTGTTTGAGATGTCCTTGTGATGTGTCATCCTGATTTGTGTGTGATTTGGAGGTCTGGAAGTACCTCTTGCATTATGACAGTGGCGACAGACTGTGTTCTTGAAGTTCCGGATGAGGAAGACAAGAGATCCCAGTAAGCAGAGGAAGTGCGGATGTATCCGGACATTCAGACAGGCTTGTGAAGGTTCTTGGATCATGTTTAGGTTGTGTTGTTGGTCCGCATTGATGGTAGAGCCTGGAATTGAAGTTATTCTTCCGGATGAAATTCTTGCTCTGTGTAGCCGACCGGATGAGTTGTTCATCCTGCGAATGTTCTTGTGATGGCCGACCGGATGTGTTATTCATCTTGCGGATACTCCTATGGCTGTTTGCCGACTTAGATGCTTGTTCCTAAGTCGATGTCTTGTATAAATAATGATTTGTGAGTTCATTTCAGTGTGTGGTGTGAGGATGAGCATGGTATAGCGAAGAAACGTACGAAAGGCAGAGCAAAGATTGTTGCGCTTAATTGGAACTGATCCGGACATGGTAGAGATGTCATTCTCCAGTTCAAGACTGTGATTTTCATCACTCTGTAGATAGTGTGTCTCCTTGTAGGCAGTGGGCCTCTTTGTGAGCAGTGTGCTCGGGCAGTGAGCCCTTATTGGCATGTGCCATTCATTCTTCCTTATTCTTCTAACATAGAATAATTCTTGGGTTAATCACCCCGTGGTTTTTCCCTTAACCGGGTTTTCCACGTCAAAATCTTGGTGTTCAATGTGTTGATGCTTATCTGCCCTTGTGTTTATGTATTATGCTTCCATGGATGATTATTTGATATGCTGCTAACCAACAACAGTAAGTTAAGTGTTTGAATGAAGAGAAGTTTTATACAACTGATTCACCCCCCCCTCTCAGTTGTATGCCCTAGATCCAACAATTGGTATCAGAGCTAAGTTCCTCTGACAAGAGCTTAACCGCTTGAGGAGATCCAGGATGTCGTCATACAAGAAGGATAGTCCGAAGTTCGATGGAACCAACTTCACTCTCTGGAAAGGTCGCATGAAGTGTCACTTGGAATGCATGGGAAAAGCATACCTAGGTATGATTTCAAAACCATATGTACCTCCACAAGGTGGTCCGACAACTCTGAATGAAATCACAGAAGCTGAAAACAATCTGCAGACCAAGGAAGCTCTTCTAAGCGCATTGAATGACTCAGATCTCTCGAATGTCATTGACCTACCCACTGCATATGAGATCCTAACTAAATTGGAACTTCTGTATGAAGGAGATGAGTTTGTCAAAAGTGCAAGGTTGCAAAGTCTGAAAGGGAAATTTGAAAGATTGAAAATGAGAGATGATGAAAACATCACTACCTTTATGCCAAGAGTAAATGAGCTAGTATGTGGAATCAGAAATGCTGGTGGAACTTTAGATGAAAATGAGATTGTCTGCAAAATCCTAAGATCCCTTCCTGCTGCCTACAAAATCAAAGTTGCTGCCATTGATGAATTCAGAGCCCACACAACTGTCACAAGAGAACAACTGGCTGGCAAACTAGCTGCATTTGAAATGACCGAGTTTGGAGATGATCCACCCAAGACTGAATCTGCTTTCAAAGCCAGTGCCTATGTGAAAGGCAAACAGAGATTTGATCCGGGTGAAAACTCATCAAGGAAAATGTCATGGTATGATCAAGCAAGAAGAGACATGGAAGAAGAAGAAGCAGAAACAGCTCAACTTGAAGCCCTCATTGCAAAAAGACTGCCAAGAGGATCCGGTAAGTATGAAGGAAAACTACCCTTTAAGTGTTTCAACTGCAATAAGATTGGTCATTTTGCCTCAAGATGTCCGGAAAGATCTGCAAGATCTAATACTCACAGACAAAGGTTTCAAAAGAATTGCTATTATGTTCATGAAGAAGATGACAATGAAGGAGTAACAGATGATGAATCAGAACCAGGAAACAAATCCGGAAATGAGTGGGTGTTTATAGCCATCAAGGAAGAAGATTCCATGCTCTCTGAATCTGTCAATCACAAAGTTGTTGAAAAAGCCTTAGCTGCTCAAGTGGAAGAAAAGGATGATTGGGTTATTGACAGTGGATGTTCTCACCATATGACTGGTGACAAGAATAAGTTCTTAGACTTGGAAAGATATGAAGGAGGAATGGTAAAGTTTGGTGACAATTCTGCTGGCAGAATCAGAGGTAGGGGAACTATTTCCTTTGATGGTAAGAGCAAAACAGGAAATGTACTGTATGTTGAAGGATTGAAGCACAATCTTCTCAGTGTTGGTCAGTTAGTGGACAAAGGCTATGATCTCCGGTTCAAGAATGGAAAATGCAGAATCTTTACAAGCTCCGGAACTGAAATTGCATCCGGTACTCAGACAAGAGGTAACATCTTTCATCTGGTTGGTTCAAATAAAAGTTGTTTGTTTGTTCAAATTGATCAGAGTTGGTTATGGCATAGAAGAATGTGTCATGTAAATTTTGATAACATCATCAAAATAAGCAATACTCAGGCTGTGAGAGATCTTCCAAAGTTGATAAAACCTACAAATAGTGTGTGTAAAGAATGTCAGTTAGGCAAACAAAGCAGAGTCTCTTTTAAAAGCAAAGATCAGTCTTCTACCGGATTGTTGGAATTAGTACATACTGATCTATGTGGTCCGACAAGAATCAAGAGTCTGCAAGGTGATAGATATTTCATGTTGTTAATTGATGATCATTCCCGGATGATGTGGGTTACCTTTCTAAAAGAAAAATCAGAAGCCTTTGAGAAGTTCAAAATCTTCAAAGCTATGGTGGAGAATCAAACCGGATTGAAACTAAAGTGTCTAAGATCTGATAGAGGTGGTGAATTTACATCTGGTGAATTCATTGACTTTTGTGAGAAACAGGGTATAAGGAGACAGTTGTCTGCTCCTAAGACTCCACAGCAGAATGGAGTAGTTGAGAGAAAGAACCGGACCATCCAGGAAGCTGCTAGGACAATGATGTTGGAAGCAAATGTTCCTCAAATGTTTTGGAAAGAAGCTATCAGCACTGCAGTCTACACACTCAATCGAGTTCAAATCAGAAACAACACCGGTAAGACCCCCTATGAACTCTGGTTTGGCATCACTCCTACTGTGAAATATTTCAGAGTATTCGGTAGCAAGTGCTATATTAAAAGAGATGAAGATCTAGGAAAGTTTGATGCTAGAAGTGATGAAGGAATTTTCTTGGGATACTCCACTCAAAGCAAAGCATACCGGTGTTACAATAAGAGATTGAGGAAGATGATAGAAAGCACCAATGTAAAGGTTGATGAAGGAATTGAGAAGCCTTCAAGATTTTATGAGTTTGATGAAGATGATCAAGACAGTGTTCAAGGACCTCAATCCTCTCCGGTGAGACAGAGTCAGCCTGATCCGGTAAATCAGGAAGAAGAGATAGGTTTGAATGAGCCTGATCAAGAAACAGTAGTGCTGGATACTCCCAAAATTCCAAGGTATGTAAGACTGAATCACTCTGAAGATCAGATCATAGGTGACAGAAGCAAAGGTGTACAAACTAGAAGGAATATTGCTCAAGATCAGAATGAATGTTGTCTGATTTCAAAGATTGAACCTAAAACAATAAATGAAGCCTGCAATGATGAAAACTGGACCAAAGCAATGGAAGATGAACTGATGCAAATTGAGAAAAATCATACTTGGGATCTTGTTCCCAGACCTAGAGACAGGAATGTAATTGGAACCAAGTGGGTCTTCCGGAACAAACTAAATGAAGCTGGTGAAGTAATCAGAAACAAAGCTAGATTGGTCTGCAAAGGCTACTCTCAAATAGAAGGAATTGACTTTGAAGAGACTTTTGCTCCGGTGGCAAGAATTGAAGCAGTCAGATTACTTCTTGCATTTGCTGCCTTCAAAGACTTCAAGGTATATCAGATGGATGTCAAGTCTGCCTTCCTAAATGGTGATCTGGAAGAAGAAGTTTACATTGAACAACCGGATGGATTTCAATTGTCTGATAATAATGATATGGTCTGCAAGTTGAAGAAAGCTTTGTATGGATTGAAGCAAGCCCCAAGAGCATGGTATGAAAGGTTGGATAAGCATCTTGTGCAGATTGGATTCAACAAAGGTACTGCTGACAGCAACTTATATTTCAAAATTGATCATGAAAACATTCTGATTGTTGAAGTGTTTGTGGATGATATCATTTTTGGAGGAAGAGATAGTATGTGTAAAACTTTTGCAAATCAGATGAAAAGTGAGTTTGAAATGTCTATGCTTGGTGAAATGAATTTCTTCTTGGGTCTGCAAATTACTCAAACAAAAGAAGGGATCTTCATTTCTCAGACCAAATATGTGAAAGAATTGTTAAAGAAATTTGGTATGGAGGACTCAAAGCCTATGAACACTCCTATGGCAACCGGATGTAAGTTAAGCAAAGATGATGATTCTCCAAAGGCAGATCAGACAAAGTATAGATCAATGATTGGTGGATTGTTGTATCTCACTCAAACTAGACCAGATATAATGCAAGCTGTTGGTCTTGTGGCAAGATTCCAGGCTGATCCTAGAGAATCTCATGTTATGGCAATCAAAAGAATTTTTAGATACTTGAAAGGGACAGTTGAGTATGGTCTATGGTATCCTAGAGATCCGGATTTCTCTCTTCATGCTTACACAGATGCAGATTGGGCAGGAGATGTGGATGACCGGAAGAGCACTAGTGGTGGAGCATTCTTTTTGGGGAAGAGATTGGTTTCTTGGCTAAGCAAGAAACAAGATGCAATATCTCTGTCTACAACTGAAGCAGAATACATTGCAGCAGCAGGTAGTTGTACTCAAATCTTATGGATGAAGCAGATGCTAAGAGACATCAAAGTTGAATATGAGGAGCCTATCACAATTTTCTGTGATAATTCAAGTGCAATTAATATTTCCAAGAATCCGGTATTGCATTCTAAGACTAAGCACATATCTATCAAATTTCACTTTTTAAGAGAACAAGTAAACAAGGAAGAAGTCAGATTGGAGTATGTTCCCTCTAAGGATCAGATTGCAGATATCTTTACAAAACCTCTTCCCAAAGATTCTTTTGAATATCTCCGGGAAAAGTTAGGGGTCATGGCCCCTCCGGTGATGAACTAAGATGCACTGATGTGCATCAGTCCGGTGGCTATCACAGTCATATCTTGTGATCCAGACTAATGGGGAGCTGCAACTAAGGGGGAGCAGCTGGTATGATTCTGATGCATGAGAATTGCAAGTATGAGCCCTTTGTCATTGATGTCAAAGGGGGAGAGAAGACATGTGAAAAACAAGTGGTTGATGATCAAAGGGGGAGCAGCAAAGGAAGACATGTGAAGAGTTGTTGTTGATAGGGGGAGCTGTGACAGAAAAGAGAAGTTCTTGTCTTGATGGTTTTTCACATCATATGTTGCCATCAATGACAAAGGGGGAGATTGTTGCAAGTATGAGGTTATCCAGTGTTGTCATTGATGTCAACATACTCATATTGCATTGACAAGAAGGATTTGATGAGCTGTGTGCTGAGGATATTGAGAAAATTAGTCTCAGTCAGGAACAGTGAAGAACAGTGATGAGAAGAAGATAAATGTACTGTATAGGATGAGAACCGGAGGATGCGGATTAAAGGGTTAGTAGATATGAGTCTTGAGATGCTACAGTTAAGATTTTAGAGGTCCGCATGAAGATCTGAAGGAGTTGTGGCTGCCGGTATAGAACCGGGTCCGGCAAGTATCCGGAGGTGACAGAGGATCACAAAAAGGTCCGGTGAGGTCCGGAATTGTATTATCATAATCTGCGGATTGGAAGGAGTGTTTGAGATGTCCTTGTGATGTGTCATCCTGATTTGTGTGTGATTTGGAGGTCCGGAAGTACCTCTTGCATTATGACAGTGGCGACAGACTGTGTTCTTGAAGTTCCGGATGAGGAAGACAAGAGATCCCAGTAAGCAGAGGAAGTGCGGATGTATCCAGACATTCAGACAGGCTTGTGAAGGTTCTTGGATCATGTTTAGGTTGTGTTGTTGGTCCGCATTGATGGTAGAGCCCGGAATTGAAGTTATTCTTCCGGATGAAATTCTTGCTCTGTGTAGCCGACCGGATGAGTTGTTCATCCTGCGAATGTTCTTGTGATGGCCGACCGGATGTGTTATTCATCTTGCGGATACTCCTATGGCTGTTTGCCGACTTAGATGCTTGTTCCTAAGTCGATGTCTTGTATAAATAATGATTTGTGAGTTCATTTCAGTGTGTGGTGTGAGGATGAGCATGGTATAGCGAAGAAACGTACGAAAGGCAGAGCAGAGATTGTTGCGCTTAATTGGAACTGATCCGGACATGGTAGAGATGTCATTCTCCAGTTCAAGACTGTGATTTTCATCACTATGTAGACAGTGTGTCTCCTTGTAGGCAGTTGGCCTCTTTGTGAGCAGTGTGCTCGGGCAGTGAGCCCTTATTGGCATGTGCCATTCATTCTTCCTTATTCTTCTAACAGAGAATAATTCTTGGGTTAATCACCCCGTGGTTTTTCCCTTAACCGGGTTTTCCACGTCAAAATCTTGGTGTTCAATGTGTTGATGCTTATCTGCCCTTGTGTTTATGTATTATGCTTCCATGGATGATTATTTGATATGCTGCTAACCAACAACAGTAAGTTAAGTGTTTGAATGAAGAGAAGTTTTATACAACTGATTCACCCCCCCCCTCTCAGTTGTATGCCCTAGATCCAACAGTTTTGACCGTGAAAGAAAAACTATTTAGAACTAACATTTATTTTTTAAATATAAAAACATCAAAAAATAAAAAAATATATATTAATGCCTACAAATGAAACTATTAAAAAGTAACATTTAATACTAAACTTTTCAAAGTAAAAATAAAACAAAAGAATTACAGAAATAATGGTTGGTGGTTTTCCTAAAAGTAAAATTAAAAGTTACATACAAAATAAAACAAGTATAATACCAAAAAATAACACTTCGTCAAAGGGCCCTTGGTCTCTTGGTGAAGTTGAAAGGCTCTAAATGAGCCCACCAAGGATCAAGTCTTGTTGAGTGCAAGGCACTTGACACCATAAGGGATGAGGCTAGGATTGTGCCTCGGGCAGATTTTGTTGGAATGGATACCCCTCAATCCTTGGTTCTTAGCCGAAGAGGTTCAGCCTCAGGCTCGTGCTACCCCTCAATCCTTGGTTCTTAGCCGAAGAGGTTCAGCCTCAGGTTCGTGCTCCTGTATCCGGTAGCAAAAATGATCTTGTGGATGATCTCCATAAAAAAATAGCACTTCAAATAAAAATAAGGTAAACAATGTAGATAAAATAAAAAATAAAATAATTTTTAAATAAAAATAAAAATTTATGTGTCCATGTGTGCATTTAGTAAATAAAATAGTTCTATAAAATAAAATAATTCCAATGATATTTATCGACATTTTTTAGATAGATGTATTTAAGATATCTATATTAGTTTACATATATTGTATTATTTATTTTATTATAGAAAAATATAATAGCTCTTGAACTAAAATTTAAAGTAAATAATTTATTTTCATCTAAATTTTTTGGAAACTATTGAAATTCTTCAACTAGATTTTTCTCCAGTTGCTCTAAACCATCCATTTGCAATGACATTCAAGGGAATTCAAAAACTATAGGCAATTTACAAGTCTTCAACTATTTAGCAGAAATCTAGGTTTCCATTAATTGCTATTGTTCTGTGTAGGGGTGCCTCACCTTACACTCTCTTTTTGGGGGGGCACTAATGATAGGAAGGTCTATTGACTCCCTTCTATGCCCTCTCTCTTCATTTTTGTGCCATCTGAGGTCATCCAATCTAGTCTTGACCTGCTCAAATGCCATCTATCGCCAAAAATTAATTCCTCTTCATTTGGTGTGGGCTTCCATCACCCTTCTGTTGCGGGATCAAAGACTTTTGTCCCTTAGTCTGATTCTACACCTAAAATTGAAGTGTCTCAAGAGAATGTGTTGCATTCTATGTCCACATTGTCTGATCGTGCCCTCATGGGAAGATTCAGAGGAATCTAATCAAACCCACTACGTTAGAAAAGTGGATCTCTAAGGCATAGGGCTCAAAAATCTCCTCATATGAACTCCTGATATGTGGAAGAAGATATTTATCATCATATTTGACACCAAAGATGAAAGAGACTTGATTTTCCAAGGTGGCCCCTAGTTCATGGGATCAAGCACCTTATTTTTGAACTTTTAGACAACCCATTTTGATCCACAAGTGGATGTACTTGAGGAAGTTCCAGTCTAGGTAAGGCTATCATTTATCCCTCTATGCCTTTGGAATTAATCTTCTATTGAAGTTATTGGTAATAAGATAGGAAAAATTCTTGATTGAATTCCCTAAAAAATTAAATGTTACATGTGCCCACAATTGTGGTCAAGCAAATCTAAAAAATGAACTCCTTGAGCCATAGGGATTAAAGTTATGGACTGGATGCATACCTAGCTATTAGAATATGAGTATATCCCTTTCAAATGCCTCTCTTTCCATGAGTGCAACCACTTCTCCAGAGACTGTCTGCTGAATTAGAATTCTCAATGAAAGGATCAACTTGAAAATGATGGTTTATAGCAAGCCCAAACCAAAAAAAGAAACAAGAGATCAAGGAGAAAGAAAAACAAGCCTAATGTTCATAAATCTATTGAAAAATCCAATTGATATGATGCTTTATCTCTTCAACGAGAAAAAGATGATCTCTCTAAATCTAAGCATGACAAAGAAAACAATAATCAAGCCCCCCAAAGTAGAATCAATTGTTCAACCCCTATAGGAAGAACCTTTTGAAGAACCAATTGATGACATAGTCAAGGACAATCAAATTGAAATAATTGAGGATAATGTTGTCCCAAGCACAAGCCCAAATCATATTCTAACCAAATCCTCATCTAAACTAGGAAGAAGATATAATCAGGAAAAAATAATTGAAGAAGAAAAAAAGTGTGTTGTTGCTAAGACTCAATTGACATTGGAGGGTTTCTCACTAGGAAGAAACTAGTAAAAAATGAACCTTCTCTCATGGAATTGTAGGGGTTTGGGTGATACCCTTAATAAAAACTACCTCAAGGGTCTCATCAAAGATCACTCCCCTTGTTTAATTAGAATTCAAGAAGCCAAGTTGGAACAAAAGGGTACCATTGACATGTGAACCATTTGGAACAAGTCTAAAATTGAAGCCTTTAGCACCAAGGGTACTTTGGGTGGCCTTATCACTACTTAGGATACCAACATCCTCTCCAAGATTGATGAATTTCATAGTGATCATTGGCTCTTCCTCACTTTTGAGGTCAATGGATTCAACTTCACATTTATTAATGTGTATTGCCCAAATTCTTTGGTGGGAAAGAAACAATGTTGGCTTGCTCTTATTTCCTTTATTGAAGATAATAAGCCCAACAACCAAATTTTGGTTGGTGATTTCAACCCTATCCTTTCTTCTTTTGAGAAAAGAGGTGGCCCTTCAATTAGAGACCTCTACAGTGAGCAGGTGGAAGACATCATTTCTCTGGTAGAACTCTAGGACATTAAATCCTCAAAAGGATTATATACCTAGACTAACAAAAGAGTTGGATCAATTCATTGTTAAACGATTGGATAGATTTTTTATTTGGGTGATCCCACAATAACGTGTCCCACTTGTGGGACATCTTGATTTTATTTTTTCTGAAATAACATATTTTTTATAAAAATGAATAATTTAAGTAGAGGGGTTCCATCCAAGAAGATTTGATTGAACGAGGTTAGATCAAACCCCCTGATCAAACACTCTTAGATAGAACCCCCTTAGGCTTAAATCAAACCCTCAATGGAGTCTCCTCCACACCTATCAAAATGTTGACATAAAAGTAATTTTTCTTCACCTTTTGGGGGATCAAATTAAGTCATTTGTATATGTCATTTTACAAGTACATAGCACTTTGTGTTAGATTTTTAAAAAATATAATATGTATTATGTTTTTTTAATATTATAGATTTTTAATTTTTTAATGAATGTAGGTCCATTACAAAAAATAATAACCTCTATTCTTGAGACAGTAGGAAAAATAATAAATGTTGTTAGAAAAATCTCAAAAAAATGCACTGGACTCCACATGGATGTCCTTATTTCAATGAATAAAGAAAATTTTAATTTTATATAGATGCTAAAGAAATGTGTTACAAAATGATATAGGTCTAAAAAAAATTTAGTACTAATTCAAAAATTGATAATAAATAAAATGTTTAATAAAAATTTACCAAAAGAATACCAGCGAATGGGCATAGAAGGGATATGAATGGAGATTGTGATCAAGTAGTTAATCATTACTATATATGGCACGAGAATGTCAGTAATTGTGACATGAATTCCCACACTTCATTTCTTGAGATGGTGGTAGTTTTGCATGTGGTTTATGGCTATGGTTGTTGGTGTTTGGTTGTCTTGGTTTTTGGTTGTGGCATCTTGTTATAATGGTGTCCTCGAAGCATCAATGTGGAAAGCGACACATGCCTAAGTCTTTAGATATGAAGAAGGGTAGGGGGTTAGTTGGTCCAGGGAAGGCGAAACAATGTAACCCTAGGATCTCTACTAAGGCAATGATCAATGATTTTGTGGCCTATCTCAAGCAAGAAATTAAAAATCTAGAGTTGAGAATTTGGGTTCTTGGAATTTGAGAGTTGGCTAAGGAGGTTGATGGGGAACCATGAGTGGGGATTCACCCAGCCATGGCCAATTTATTTCTTAATCTTGGCCACACTAGGGGAAAAAATAAACATGTTTGATATGACAAAATCATTTAGTTGAGCCTCCTTGTTTTCGATAATGGTTGGTTCATACCTTCTTCATAACGACATAGAAGATGTTTAGTACCAAGGTGAGGTTTATTTCAACTATACCCTAGACCACTGATGAGCCTAGTTATTAGCATGTTTTCTTATAGTTTAATGCAAGTTGAAAGACATTCCCAAACATTATTTTAAGCATATTTCTATATTATGTTATCTCTTATGATCATTATGCAGACTTAAACCTGGTTATTAAGTATATGGAGATATGATTATAATATGATGAAATTGTATGTTATGTGTGGGAATGTATGGATTGTAGAGAATGTTTGTGTTGATTATGGTTGTTAGTATTTTGTACATGTTTATGGACTAACTCCTGCAGCTAAAGAAGAAGGATTGTAACTCGTAGCAACTGCAAGGTGCAACTCGCAGCCACTATATTTCCAGGCAGTAGAGCATGGAAGGTTCCAGACTCAACTAAGTGCAGAAACCATGGCATGAAGACACTTGATGGAGATAATCACACATCATGATGGTAATCAATAAAGATTATTGGAAGCTCGAAGGATTCTGTTGCAACTAGAAGACCAACATGACTGATTCAACTAGTCCACATTCCCTTGTTTTAGCAAAGAGTTCTAATTTTATTAGGACACTTCTTTCCTTCTTTTTCAGTTATTGTTGTTAGCATTCATCACACTCTGGTTCATACAAAGTGGTGTTTTATGTTTAGAGTTAAGAAACCTATTTCAATAAACTCTCCCATGCCTATATGTATGGCTCGGTGGTCGAGGTAGAAGTTAGTTAAGTTTAAGTTGAATAGTTTTTCTTCTGTCACAGATATAACTATGTGAATCTTTTCCAGATTATGCAGACACTGTTATTATTTTGATTATGAGTTATGAATACTACAGTTCAACAAGATTTTATATGGTTTGAAAGGATTGTGTAATGAATGAGTTAGAATCAATATGATTGTGTTGATTTAGATAACTAGATTTGAGTTAAAAGTAGTGAGGCAGTCACCTGAGCAAGGGCCACTTAGGATAATTGTCCTTCACTTTATTTCTTACATGTTATTATTGTTGTAGCAGTTATTTCATGAATGCAAGATCAATTAGATTCTTAAGTTGTTTTAGTTCATTTGACTTGTGATACTCCGGAGGATAGGATAAGTTATCAGTACCAAGCTAATTCTTAGAATTCATTCCTTTATAGTCATTGTTACAGTCTTACATTGCAAGTACATGTAGCAACAGTAGTAGCATTACTATCTTTTGTCATTGAGTAGTTTTGATTTATGATACTGTACTAGATGAGTTAGATAGTTTGATCGTTGAAAGCACTTACAATGCCAGTGCCATCACAAGCTTACTAGCCCTGGTCAATAATTCAATGAAGGTCTTTTCAAGGGTAATAGTGGAATGTTTAGTAGGTTATTCCTTTGAATTGTGTGATTACCACCAAGTTCACTAGACATAGTAAACACACTACATTTTTGGCGATGTCACGGATGACACTATTTTCAAAGACCAGTTCCTTTTATCTCCAAGATTTCCTAGTTTAAATATTTTGCTTTCAAAAGATAGGACACTTAGGTTTCACCTCAACAAATACTAGAAAAGTTTACTAACATTGTGCAGGATCCATTGCTACACAAAGTCATACCTATTGTATGCAGAGGCTAAGAGACACTTTGGGAAGGTTTCTTCTATCAACCCAACAAGCTACGATAGATATTGGTGACTACAGTGATCAAAGTGAGGGTATTACTGAAGAAGAATCTTCCCTCTCATCAACATCTATTGACAATACATAAAGAACCTTCCTAACCATGGCTGATGCAGTGGATGATCCACCCGAGCATGTGACCTTTGAGTTCCCAATCACCAACCAGGAGAGGGCTGCTACTCTGCAGAATATACCTCCTTCAACATTGTCATTCTTCTATGTCTTGGTGACTGAAGATCCAAATACATTCTTGTTTGAGTTTGATGTCCTGTGTAGAAGCTATGACTACACAACTGATCCTCATAGGCTTAAGCTATTTCTTGCTACTTTGAAGGTTGTTGCTTTGAGATGGTTTATGGGACTAGGCAAGGATGTTATCCCAGATTGGGACACAATCAAAACAAAATTCTTGGAGAAATACCAAGATTATTGTAGAGGAATTGATATGAGAAGAGATGACATCTTCGAGATGACCCAAAAAGAGGACGAAAAATAAACAATGTAGATAAAATAAAAATAAAATAATTCTTAAATAAAAATAAAAATTTATGTGTCCATATATGCATGTAGTAAATAAAATAGTTCTATAAAATAAAATAATTCTAATGATATCTCTCCATATTTTTTAGATAGATGTATTTAAGATATATATATTAGTTTACATATATTGTATTATTTATTTTATTATAGAAAAATGAAATAGCTCTTGAACTAAAAGTTAAAATAAATAATTTATTTTCATCTAAATTTTTTGGAAAATATTGAAAAATAAAATAACTCTTCAACTAGATTTTGCTCTAGTTGCTCTAAACCATCCATTTGCAATGACATTCAAGGGAATTCAAAAACTACAAGCAATTTACAAGCCTTCAACTATTTAGCATAAATCTAGGTTTCCAGTGACCATTATAGTTTTGTGCGGGGGTGCCTCACCTTACACTCTCTTTTTTGGGGGCACTAATGATAGGAAGGTCTATTGACTCCCTTCTATGCCCTCTCTCTTCATTTTTGTGCCATCTGAGGTCATCCAATCTAGTCTCGACTTGCTCAAATGTCAGCTATCACCAAAAATTAATTCCTCGTCAGTTGGTGCGGGCTTCCATCACCCTTTTGTTGCAGGATCAAAGACGTTTGTCCCTCAATTTGATTCTACACCTAAAATTGAAGTGTCTCAAGAGAATGTGTTGCATTCTATGTCCACATTGTCTGATCGTGCCCTCATGGGAAGATTCAAAGGAATCTAATCGAGCCCACTATGTTAGAAAAGTGGATCTCTAAGGAATGGGGCTCAAAAATCTCCTCATATGAACTCCTGATATATGGAAGAAGATATTTTATCATCATATTTGACACCAAAGATGAAAGAGACTTGATTTTCCAAGGTGGCCCCTAGTTCATGGGATCAAGCACCTTATTTTTGAACTTTTAGACAACCCATTTTGATCCACAAGTGGATGTACTTGAGGAAGTTCCAGTCTAGGTAAGGCTATCATTTCTCCCTCTACACCTTGGGAATTAACCTTCTCTTGAAATTATTGGTAATAAGATAGAAAAAAATCTTGATTGGATTCCCTAAAAAAATTAAATGTTACATGTGCCCACAATTGTGTTCAAGCAAATCTAAAAAATAGACTCCCTGAGCCATAGGGATTAAAGTTATAGTTGGATGCATACCTAGCTATTATAATATGAGTATCTCCCTTTCAGATGCCTCTCTTTCCATGAATACAACCACTTCTCCAGAGACTGTCTGCTTAATGAGAATTCTTAATGAAAGGATCAACCTGAAAATGATGGTTTATAGCAAGCACAAACCAAAAAAAGAAATAAGAGATCAAGGAGAAAGAAGCACAAGCCTAATTTTCATAAATCTATTGAAAAATACAATTGATATGATGATTTATCTCTTGAGCGATAAAAAGACGGTCTCTCTAAATCCAAGCATGACGAAGAAAACAATAATCAAGCCCCCCGAAGTAGAATCAATTATTCAACCCCTATAGGAAGAACCTTTTGGAGAACCGATTGATGACATAGTCAAGGACAATTAGATTGAAATAACTGAGGATAATGTTGTCCCAAGCACAAGACCAAATCATATTCTAACCAAATCGTCATCTAAACTAGGAAGAAGATATAATCAGGAAAAAATAATTGAAGAACCAAAAAAGCGTGTTGTTGCTAAGACTCAATTGACATTGGAGGGTTTCTCACTGGGAAGAAACTAGTAAAAAATGAACCTCCTCTCATGGAATTGTAGGGCTTTGGGTGATGCCCTTAAGAGAAACTCAAGAAAAACTACCTCAAGGGTCTCATCAAAGATCACTCCCTTTGTTTAATAAGAATTCAAGAAGCAAAGTTGGAACAAAAGGGTGCCATTAACATGTGAACCATTTGGAACAAGTCTAAAATTGAAGCCTTTAGCACCAAGGGTGCTTCGGGTGGCCTTCTCATTTCTTAGGATATGAACATCCTCTCCAAGATTGATGACTTTCATAGTGATCATTGGCTCTTCCTCACTTTTGAGGTCAATCGATTCACCTTAACATTTACTAATGTGTATTGCCCAAATTCATTGGTGGAAAAGAAACAATGTTGGCTTGTTCTTATTTATTTTATTGAAGATAATAAGCCCAACAACCATATTTTAGTTGGTGATTTCAACCTTATTCTTTCTTCTTTTGAGAAAAGAGGTGGCTCTTCAATTAGAGACCTCAACAGGGAGTAAGTGGAAGACATCATTTCTCTGGTAGATATGTAGGACATTAAATCCTCAAAAGGATTATATACCTAGACTAACAAAAGAGTTGGATCAAATCATTGCTAAACAATTAGATAGATTTTTTATTTGGGTGATCCCACAATAGTGTGTCCCACTTGTGGGACATCTTGATTTTTTTCTTGAAATAACATATTTTTTATAAAAATTAATAATTTAAGTAGAGGGGTTCCATCCAATGGGGTTTGATTGAAGGGGGTTAGATCAAACCCCGTAATCAAACACTCTTAGATAGAACTCCCTTAGGCTTAAATCAAACCCTCAATGAAGTCTCCTCCATACCTATCAAAATGTTGACAAAAAAGTAATTTTGCTTCACCTTTTGGGGGATCAAATTAAGTCATTTGGATATGTCATTTTGTAAGTACATAGCCCTTAGTGTTAGATTTTTAAAAAATATATTATGTATTATGTTTTCTTAATATTATATATTTTAAATTTTGTAATGAATGTAGGTCCATTACAAAAAATAATAACCTCTATTCTTGAGACTGTAGGAAAAATAACAAATGTTGTTAGAAAAATCTCAAAAAATGCACTGGACTCCACATGGATGTCCTTATTTCAATGAAAAAAGAAAATTTTAATTTTATATAGATGCTAAAAGAAATGTGTTACAAAATGATATAGGTCTAAAAAAATTTAGTACTAATTCAAAAATTGATAATAAATAAAATGTTTAATAAAAATTTACCAAAAAATACTAGCTAATGGGGATAGAAGGGATACAAATGGAGATTGTGATCAGGTAGATAATCATTACTATATATGGCATGAGAATGTTAGTAATTGTGACTTGAATTTCCACACTTCATTTCTTGAGATGGTGGTAGTTTTGCATGTGGTTTATGGCTTTGGTCGTTGGTGATTGGTTTTCTTGGTTTTTGGCTATGGTATCTTGTTCTAATGGTGTCCTCGAAGCATCAGCGTGGAAAGTGACACATGCCTAAGTCTTTAGCTATGAAGAAGGGTAAGGGGTTAGTTGGTTCAGGGAAGGCAAAACAATGTAAGCCTAGGATCTCTAGTGAGGCAATGATCAATGATTTTGTGGCCTATCTCAAGCAGGAAATTAAAAATCTAGAGTTGAGAATTTGGGTGCTTGGAATTTGGGAGTTGGCTAAGGAGGTTGATGGGGAACCATGAGTGAGGATTCACCCAGCTATGGCCAATTTATTTCTTGATCTTGGCCACACTAGGAGGAGAAGGAACATGTTTGATATGACACAATCATTTAGTTGTGCTTCCATGTTTTTGATAATGGTTGGTTCATACCTTCTTCATAGTGACATAGAAGATGTTTAGTACCAAGGTGAGGTTTATTTTAACTATACCCTAGACCACCTTCATCAAGTGAAGACAAGTACATATGCAGTGAGCTACCAAGTAAATTTCCAAGAGTCTTAAGACATCCCTGCCTATCGATGCTCTTCCTACATTTTCTCTAACTATTGTGATGAGAAGAATTCATATGACTTAGTTGAGTTTACTACTCCTAAGTTAGATAAATGTAATAATTGTCTAGATGCTTGTGGGGGTTCAACGAGGTAGAGGTAATTTGCCTTGCCACCCCTGTTCTTCTAAAACTTACTCTATTTAAAGGTACTCATAACTAGTTTTGGGGTGGAGGCCATGGTAATTTGCCCTCTTCTCTTGTAAATAATATAGATCTGTGTATTTTTGGGTTGTTGATGGGTCTTTTTTGGGTTGGATTCTATTTAGTTCTAGATTTTAGCATGGATGATGTCATTTTGTTGGTTCTTAAGTTGGACGATTATAGTTGAATGTATATAATTGAAGACAATATAAACTTCAGTTAAGATTATTGGTTTGTTGTTTCTTTTGATAACAATTTTGAGATTTATGTTCTGGGTTTTCTGAGCTATTTTAGCCTGATCTGGTAAATTCCTCATTAACCATTGGGATTTGTTTTTAGTAATCATATGTTATATGTGTGATGATAAATTCTACGTAGATAATGGGTATGTAATGGACTTGGTGAACACAATGTTATCAAGAATTCAAGCTTAATACTCAATTTTTTCATCTCTTGGATGCCTAACCTAGATTATCTAGCTAAACAAATACCAAAAGCTATTTTTCTGCTAGACACTGGAGTTAATGATCTAATTCCAAGAAATTGTGGAAAGTTTTTTTAGTGAAAGTTATGCACTATGGAAAAATGTCACTCAATAAAAATAAAAACTAAAAATTAATTGAAAAATAAAAATAAAAATGATATAAATAGTTTTTAAAAAAATTATATGTTAGGATTAAGGTGTCATCAACCTTGTAAATCCTATGTATTTAATTACTCCTAATATTAATTTTCAAATGCATTCTATAAGGGATGTGAGATCCATTGATTACGATAAATATTTATTTATAGTGATAGTAATTTATGACAATTTTACCTTGGAATAGTAAATAGGTAAATGTGGTGCCTGTTGATGTGTTTTCCTTGCACATACAAACAATGTCTCCTCGAATGCTAAACAATGTGATCAATTGAGACAACTCCAAGGTTCCTGATTCATGCTTTGCTATGGATAGACTCAGTAGTTGATGTGATCATGTTGTTACTCACAAAGGGACTTACACTGAATAGTCTCCTTACTCATGAACCCAAATGTAATTCATTGCTCCTTGGATGTGAATGAATGGAACTTCTTCAATCAAACTTAAAAGAAATATCAAAAGGAAAGGGTTAAGAAGGCTAATCTAAGGACAATGAAATAATGAACAATGCTATGAGAGACAAATTCCTTTCCAAAACCTAGCTTCGCTTCACCATGAGAACCAACAATTACACGAAGCCGGTGCAATCTTTTAAGGTAATCCAAGGATTTTCATATTGTAAATATTCATCCAAACACCCACAGCTAGTGTAGCTTGAACAAGTATTCACAATCGAACTAAAGCAAATGTGGTTCAGGCTAACTTTGCAAAATGACTTATCATCAACAAATCACGAAAAGTATGAACCCAAAAGGAATTCCTCAAATATCTCAACATAAACTCATTACATCAATGAACTTCTAATCTACTATTTAAGCTACTTGGAAACACATCTCCATCATCTTCAAGAAATAAGAAACCATGCGACATTCCAATACAACACAATTATCACCAAGCTTCAATGAGAAATGCATTAGTCTTGGAAGTGATTACAACAATTTCATAAGTTCTCTCCAACAACTTAGAAGAGCTTTCTCTACTCTACTTCTACTTTACTTCTAATGATCTCTAATCCCCTTCCAAATGAAAGAAGTGAGCTTTATATAGAGCTCAAGAATTACAATGAATGGCCTAGATCAATTCAAGTAGCCAAGGGCCCAAATCATGCCATCTTAGCAATTAGTTACAATAACTTGCTATTTTTAGTACATAAGAGAGGGAATGAAGGCATGTTTCCCAATGTGATAAGCATGAAATGGAATCTTTAGAGCATCTTCCACATGGGCATCCTCTTTGGCTTCTTTTTTGTTATGAATGTATTGAATGTAGTCAGGTGATGTGGAAAACTGTAATAGGATGGATGATGTGTACATGCCACCTCAGCCTGGAACGAACTGGTTTTCTCCTCTCTGCGTTCACACTGCTTGAAATGTTTTCCCAAATTATAGATTTTTTGAAGTAATCTTTGATTTTGGATTTTCAACTTTGGAACTTTGCATCGTTCGAACTTGCAAATTTGGGAATTTGTCAAATTTCTCAAGTTGTCTTCATGCCTTAATGAAATTTACAAATTACTTGATAATCTTGATTTCTTGACGATCATTACTCAACTTTGTGCAATTACTTATTTCCTATGCAGGCTTCAACTCTGGATGATGCAGGAAGATGTTATGTACTTGCATTCTTGGAGTAAATTTCATGAAATAGAGGATGCCTCTGCTTGAATTCCTGTACAAGTAAACTTGAGATTTTCAAGAAATTTGTCACTCTTGTGATGTTGTAATTGTCTGGTATTCTTCAATTCTTGTGCAGGATCTAGGAAGTGGACTTGATGAAGTTCTTCGATGGAAGTGTGATGATGAACTTCAATTGTTGATGAAGATGTGACGTAGAATGGTATTCTTCACTTTTAGATGATTAGGCTTGCAAACTGATGATGAAGTTCTTGTCTCCTTGGTGAAATTTTCCTATGGAAGTTGGATGATGACGACCTTCTTCGGATGCAGGATGAATGAGCTTGATGGTATTTTGATCTTCTGGATATTCATCTAGATGACTTCCTTTCTTTACACACTTCACTCTTTCACTTGATCTCACTCTCCTTCAACATGCCTCGCCAACCTACAAGCAAAATACCACAAGTCAATACATCAACATGATACATGATATATAAAGAAGTTTTCGCTACTAAATTCACCTTCCTCACAAATGTGGGATAAAATAAAACAACTTCCATATATTCATTTAAGCCAACCTACTCAATTATGCAAAGTGATTTTGTTTTTTCTATGAAAATTTTCAAAAAGTGGAAAATGTTTGGGTCCATGGAATATGCACCCTTCTAGAACGTAAAATGCAAGCTTTAGAACATTTTCCCATTTTGCAAATTTGACACTTAGAATTTTTCTTATTCTCTCCTTCAAATTTTTCTTCTTCTTTTGGTGAATTCTCCCTCAATTTTAATGATCTTACATTCAATTTTGCATTTGTAATGAGTGAAATTGTCTCTTCTACAAGGGCGCACATTACATGCTAAAGGGAAATTTCTGACCTTGCAATCTTCCTTCAATACTTAGGCAATTTTGTAAACTTCCTTCTAGAGCGCATAAAGCTTGTGTGCAAGGAATTTCCTCTTCTTCACTTGAACTTGTGAACACTAGCCTTCCTTTGATCTCTACTCATGCCTTGGCGAAATTTTAACACCTTAATCATTGGATCTTCATGAAACCACTCCTTATGCAAGGTGCATATTGCATGAGTCCATGCGTTTTCCTTCATTTGGCACTTAGGTTTTTCCTTCAAATTTCAAATGTTGAGTAAATCTTCTACCTTGGACTACCTTCACCACCTTAAACATGGATTGAGTTTCAACATCCTTCATACTTCATGTATTTATCATGAAATTCTTAGGGCACATAATGCAAGGTGCAGAGCATTTTGCAGTCCTCCTTGAAAAACTCTTCAAGTTTGGATGAACATCTTCATCTTTCACTTAGCATTCCGCTCTTGATGTTTACAGAACAATCGTTGGATTTTGAGGTGTTGCTTGACCTTTTCATCCTAGGGTGGCTTTTGCATGGTCTAGAACAATCTGTGTCCTCATCCTTGAAGAACATTTTAATTTGCCTTTGATTGAATCCTTGACACTCACTAAAACTTTCAACTCAAAGTTTGAACTTGAACTTATTTATACTTGGGCAAATTTCATCATCATTGTCTAGGGCACAAAATGCAAGCCCCAAAACAATTTGTGCTTTGGGAGGCTTCAATTTTAACTTAGGCATTTTCAAGATTCATCCTCATTCTCCAACTTTCTCAAGCAATTTCTCATATTTTCAATTGTGTTATCACTAATTCGACTAAGGAAAATGACCTTCCATCATTGTGACCTCACAATCCTCAATCTACCTTAGGTGCACTTTACATGTGGTGCAGGAGCACCAAGAAGACTAAGGTCTTGAGTTCTCTTGCTTTGATGATCATCTTGTTTTGTTGTTTCAATAAGGTCATGAAGACCATTTTCTTATGTTGTAATAAGGGCCATGGTGCCATGTTGTAATAGGCAGTCTTATAAGTCCTAAGGGACAGTCATACAATCTCAAGTATGTAAGCCTTTCTAAGGCATGTAGGAGGTGGTTGTAAGTTTCATTCCTTGTCAAAGGCTTGTCATCTTTGGCGAGAACAACACACACATCCCAAATAGGGATAACACATTTGTAATCACAAAATAAACTAAGACACATGCTACACATGGCTAATACAGTTGTAATCACCATAAACTAATATTAGTTGGCAGCGATGGTTGAAGAACAGTTGCATAAACTTCTCCATCGATCCAAACTGCCTTACCAGACAATTATATGGTTATTCAGATGTTGTATAAGACATGCCAACCATGAAGGAGCAAGGAGAGGAAAGTTTAATAAGAAATAAACAAAGAAATCTTTGTTCTGTCCATTTTCCTATGTAAACTGTTGTTCTAAGCCGTACTGTGCTTCTGTACGGAACTGTCATGGTTTCCAACTTGGTGGCACATGTGGAGTAATGGAATAGCCTTCAAATAAGCGTGGTTTTATGTCTTGACACTGTCTATAAAGCAAGATACATATGTTTTTCCTCGGACTGCTCATTGGGTGACTGTTTTCCTGAGTTCATCGCTGCAACAGTCCATACTGTGCAGAGGTACGGGGTTATTTTCTCTTCTTCATGAATTGATCAGTTAATACATGATGTTAGCTTCCTTTTGAACTTAGTTTTGTGCCTTGAAATTCCTGTGGTAGAAATTTGTAAGGTTTTCTATAGACATTGGTTTGTAAAACCCTACCTTAGGGTTTTGGTTAAAATCTATGCTCTCACCTCCATTCCACTGATGTAAGACTTCAAAGATCAGTGGGATGGATTCTGATTATGTTGTTTTCATGTTGTTTTGCAAGAGTTTGGGTAGGATAGAAGGTTTGAGGCAGTTTGTGTGAAAAAACCTAGCAAAACCATGTGTTAGGAGCTTGTGAGAGACAACAACAGTAGGGAATTTGATGACAGTCAAGTCTAGAAGCAAATGAAAACTAGATTCTATGGTTTTGAAGGATCCCTAACATGTCCAAGTGGTCCTGAGAGTTGCAAGCCTCCATCCAAGGGTAGTTGCTTCACAAATTAGGCCTAATTGGGGCTCTAAGTCATCAGGAGGGGCTATAGGTTGAGGCATATCATCCAAAACAACCACTAACCATTCTAGGATATATGATAGAGGGTCCTAATGGGTATCTTCTAATTGTCTAAGATTTGTCTTTGAAGGTCTGTGTCAAGAGTTATTAGGACTGTTCTCATTTTGTAGGGCTACAAGCCATTTCTTAGGTTTGTGAAGGAAGTGCTAACCAGAAGTTTGGTCTGTCTTAGCCATTGGTTGGAATTGGTCCCACAACATTTAAAAACACTTTTTCTATGAAGAAATCAGAGTTCCTAACTATTGTTCCCACTTTTGTATAAAGAACCTTGATTTTGGGCTTTTGGGTGTAGTAGAACCTTGTCATCTTGTCTATCTTCCTCCTATCCAAAGTGCATCTACATCATAGTGGTATCAGAGCCATAAAAGGTTCTATTTTTGGCCTGGTATATGTCAGTAGAGGAGAGTGAAGGAGAGGTTAGCAATATGCCTCCAAAGGGGATGACCACTAAAGTGGTCAAGAAGTTCAAGGAGATGGAAGAAAAGATCAAAAGTGGAGTCAAGGAAGCACTCCAAGCAGAGTTGAAGGCATTGAGGATAGGGAAGATGATAGATGAAGGTTCAGATGAAGAGGAAGAGAAAGAGGAGGAAGAAGAAGAGCAAGAAGAGGTAGAAGTATCGGCTAATCAAAGGCATTTCCTTGAAGCCATCAAGGCAATTGGCAAGGATTCTTCAGAGGATCAGATGGAGATTCCCATGTTCAGTGGGAAGATGAATGCTGATGAAGTCATGGAGTGGATTGAGGCTCTAAACAACTACTTTGAATACAAAGAAGTTCTTGAAAATAAGAGGGTTAAGTTTGCAAAAACTAAACTCAAAGGTGTTGCCCTTACATGGTGGAATTACACCCAAGGTGAGAGGGTAAAGAATGGGAAGAGTATGATCTCTTCATGGAGTAGAATGTTGGAGAGGATCAAGTCCCAATTCCTTCCATCAAACAATGAGGTGTAGATCTACAAGAAGATGCCAAATCTCAAGCAAAGAGATTTGGATGTGGCTACTTACACCAAGGAGTTTCATAAATACACTCTTCATTGTGGGTACATGGAGGATGAAAAAGCTAAAGTGGCAAGGTATATAAATGGTTTGAGGTTTATTATTCAAGATGAGATCAATTTATTAACCCCTAAAACTGTGGAAAAATGCTTTCAAGTGGCATTAAGGGCTGAAGAGATGTTGAAGAGGAAAGGTGAGCAGCAAAATAGAGGAAGAGGTGGCAGAAATTTTAGAGGTAGGGGTAGTTTTGGGGGAAGAAATCAGTCCCAAAGAAGCCAAGGGGAATCTAGTTCCCAAGAGCAAAGTGGAGAATCAGGTTCTGTTGTGATGTTCACAACACGCCCCATTATGCTCCTTCGCAAAATGGGGACCCCTGCTGATGTTTTGCTTTTTGCTTCTGCTTGTGTTTGTCTGCTTTCTGGCGGTTTGGTAAAAATGAAGGTCAGGTGCATCATCATCATGATATTGGATGGGGTAGGTCATCATCATGAGGTCAGTTTGTCAAAGTTCATATTTTATTTTTGTGACCACATATTTAGAAAGAGCTTGAAATTCCATGCAGGTTTGCCTTTTACTTCACTTGAAAATTCGTCCATATGTGGAAGTTATGCACAGTCAAAGTTTTGGTCAAACTTGATAATCGCAAGTGATCATCATATTTTCATGTTGTCAAGGTCATCATGATCTTGGTCTATCACCCGATAAAAATCATGCAGTCGCAATATCCGGACGTCAATCTTAGGTGATAGTGCCCTTTACCCGTCAAATGGCCTTATGCGCATCGTGAGCATCATGATTTTAGGAGGGTCATATTTTATAAACTCAGTTTTGCTGTATGAAGAACATCATCATGATATTTGAACCCCCCCCCCCCCCCCCCCGATAATATCCTGAGGTTCAAATATTCGGATATCATGATGACGTCAACTTTAAGTCACGGTAAGTTTCCCCGTCGAGCGGTCTTTCGCATCGCGAGCATCATGATATTTTTGCATCGCCTAATATTATAATATCATGCTGATATTATAAGATCACCCTGACTTAGAAAATCTGCCATCGGCATATTTGCATGCGCATGTTCAAATCCTATCGGAAGGTCATCATCCTGATATTTGCTGAAGTTCGCTAAGATGATGATGACGACTTCATATCCTCCTGATCTCCTTTTGCATGATCATGATCATCATCCTGATCTTTCACAAGAGGGTCATATTCGCTGAAATTCGCTAAGTGATGGAGACATCATCATGATATTCGATAAAGAGGATCATCATCTTCATATCCTCCTGACCTCCTTTTTGCAATATCATGATGATCACCCTATCTTTTAAGAAGAAGGTGATATTCCATTCCTCAACAGCATGATCATATTTTGAATATCACCCTAGCGTTAACCTGATGATGACCTTCACTCATCCTTATGCTCCGAAGACGAAATATGATGATTACGTCATCATGATAATTCGATGAGGAGGATCATCATATTTTTATCCTGTCCTGTTGTCAAGATCATCATGATCTTGTTTGTCCACCTGATATTTCGTAAAGTCCTCCTGCCGATGAAGTAAGACCTTTTGAAAATATCCTGATGATCCTCATCATCCTGATTTCCCTTCGGCAGGATATTTTCCAAAACATGATCCGGTTAGCGAAATATCATGATGACGTCATGTTCTAAGTTTAACGAAAGCTCCGGATATCATGATGACGTCATCCCGATTTGATAAACGAAGAAGCAAATATCCTGATGATCATCATCATCACATTTCCCTTCGGCAGGATATTTTCCAAAGCACAATCCAGTTCACGAATATGATGATGACGTCTTATTCTAAGTTCGACAGAAGCCCCAAATATCCTGATGATCATCATCATCCTGATCTTTCGAGAGGGTTACCTTGGCCGCAAAAGGGTCATATTACATTCATCATCCTGATCATGCTCCTTAGGTGACCCGATATTGCATTTATCCCCTGATCTTAACGAATATGACGATGACGTCATCTTTTGCATTTTTATGAAGCCCGAATATGACGATGACGTCACCATCATATTCCTTTCCTCAGCAGCAGGATCATATTTCACATCCTCCTATTTTCCTTCAACATGAAGATGATGATGATGTTATTCTTTTCCCTGATATACAAGAGCAAAACATCCTGATGACGTCATCTGGACCTTCGGAAGGGAGTGCATCATATTTCCAGAATATCATGCAGATGAAGAGAATGTCGGCTAACATGTTTTTTGACACGCCGATAGCGATAGTCATGCCGATGGGCGGGAAATGAGGCGGTGGAATTTTAAAGTGTTTTTTTGGCGCCTGTGGCATTTTCCCGGTCAGCGATAGTTGACCCGATGAATTTTGAGCAGTCTGAACGCATTTTGGGCGCGTTTGAGGAGTATTCTGGATCCGATTTCCACAATCTTGCGCAGTCACCTAGGTTTAAACAATTATTTTAATTTCCTGCTGTTTATGTGATAAATGAAATACTTATTGCTTGTCTTGTCTTGCAGGCTTGCAGTTGAGGAAGCAGCTGGAAAGTCAACACAGTGACCTCATGGAGGAAGGAAATCCAATCTCAGGAGCAGGAAGATAAAGATGAAGTGCTAAAAAGTCAAGGCCATTCAAGTGAAGGACAGAGTTGCAGCTGAAGGTATTACTACAACAGACAAACAGAAGTTATTACCCAGCTGCCGGAACTTCTCAGAAGGGGCAATATTTCGCCCAGATTTGACACTGCTCAGAGATATTTTTTGAAGAGCTGGTTCACCTGTATTTATTGCTGTAACCAGGGGTTTGAACCAGGGGTTTAGTTAGGTTTCTGCTGTAGTGAGGACAATCAGAATGTCTTTATATTGTGCCTCTCTACACTGTAATACTTTACAACAGGGATTCTAAGAAAACACAGCGAGTTAGCTTAGCATAGTTTAGAGGTAGAAGAAGGAGGTCGCCTGTTTGTCTGCAGTAAGGTGCGCGTGGAATGTCTGGCTGCCTTACTGTATCTGTAAAGCTTGTAAGTTCTCTGTAGTATGATCAATGAAACTAAGAGTCATTCCTACATTGTAAATCGTGTGTGACTATTCGTTTCTAATACAATAGAATCTGGAGTTCTGCATCTATCTTCTGAGTGTTCTCCTGCTCTTCTTTGTGTTTTGAAATATCTTCTTTGAGAGCTTGCAATTTTAAATGTATGTTTGTGAAAATGCTCAGAACTTACATTTAAGGTTTTTACTGTGGATTTGATCAAATTACTGTGGAATTTACATAGTGCATAACAAAACAATTAGATCCTTCGGTAGATTAAATGAGGTATAGATTAGATCTTTCTAACTTTTCCCAACCCACCTGAAATATTTAGCTGAAAGCGTAGAAATCTAAAGGAAATTGTCTCAAATTTGAAGAAGCATGCATAACAGAGTTATAAGTAGACAGTTTTTCATAAATAGATAAGGAAGAAAGCTGCAAAAATTCAAGAAAACCATCTAAAACTTGCAGCACAGTAGCACTCTTATGCAAAGGAATGAAAAGTATTGACATATCTCATGACCTTTTGTCATATTCTTAGTCCAGTAAGCCATCAAACAAACCTAAACTACGTAAGGCCCCTTGAACATTACAGCTTCACATTGACCAACTGAACTTGACCAACCGAACCATTGTAGACTTGGGATTAGTTGAATCTCAAATGATTCCTTCTTATCTTTCAAGTATAGTTTCAGTTCATTATATGTGAATTTTAACTTATTGTTATGATTGCATCAAAACAGTCATCAACAGGTTCTAGAGGAGGCTTTAGAGGAAGAAGGCCTAATGGAAGAGGTAGATTTGGTGGACCAGGGAGAAGTCCTAATGTCTTCATGGGAAGGTGCTACAATTGCAACCAAGTGGGACATCCAACCTTCAAGTGTCCTGAAAAGCAAGCCTCAAGCTCTCATGGAGGAGAGACAAGGAACCAATTGATCCAAGAGGAAGATACCCAAAGTGTCAACTCTCCAATTGGAAGTGCAGTCCCAGTCCATGAAGGAGAAAGTTTGATGATGAGAAGAACCATGTTAAAGGTGCCTCAAACACAGGAACCCCCTCAAAGGAAGACATTGTTCAGGACAACATGCAAGGCCTATGGTAAGATTTCCAAGGTAATTGTTGATTCAGGCTCAACTGAAAATTTGGTTTCCATTGAAATGGTAGACAAATTGAAATTGAAAATACTTCCTCATGTTAGTCCTTATAAAGTATCATGGTTGAATAAGGGGAAACAAGTTTTGGTAGATGAACAATCATGGGTTGAATTTGAAATAGAAGAATATAAGGACAAGATTTTGTGTGATATAATTCCCATGGATGCTTGTCATTTGTTGTTAGGACGTCCATGGCAATATGATGTTCAATCACAACATGATGGTAAAACTAATTCTTTCATCATAACTAAGAATGGTAAAACTAATTCTAGATGCCCTTAAGGAGGAAGAAACCCAAGGGTATGCTC
Source organism: Cunninghamia lanceolata (assembly GCA_027924645.1). Lineage (NCBI taxonomy): Eukaryota > Viridiplantae > Streptophyta > Pinopsida > Cupressales > Cupressaceae > Cunninghamia > Cunninghamia lanceolata. The sequence goes on along the minus strand of BSBN01000865.1, from coordinate 4,211,445 downwards.
TGATTTTGAAGCCTAAAAATAGTCCTAGTTTGCATGATCCTAGTAAGGAAGAGGTCCCTAATGAGGTGCAGCAATTACTAGAGAAGTATAAGGGGATTATAGTAGAAGAGATGCCTAATGAGTTGCCACCTATTAGGGACATAATCCATCAAATTGACTTCATACCGAGATCTACTTTGCTAAACAAAGTAGCCTATAAGATGACACCTTCACAAAATAAAGAGATTGCCAAGCAAGTGCAAGAATTGTTGGATAAGGGATTGGTGAGAAAGAGTCTTAGCCCATGTGTTGTCCCAACAGTCCTAGCCCCTAAGAAGGATGGTAAATGGAGGTTGTGTATGGATTCTAGAGCCATTAACAAGATTACCATAAGATAGAGGTTCCCTATGCCAAAAATTGAGGACCTAATGGACTGTTTGGGAGGGGCTAGATATTTTTCTAAGATTGACCTTAAGAGTGGGTATCACCAAATTAGGATAAAGCAAGGGGATGAATGGAAGACAGCATTCAAAACCAATGAGGGTCTTATGAGTGTTTGGTGATGCCATTTGGTCTATCTAATGCTCCAAGTACTTTTATGCATCTTATGAATGAAGTGTTGAAGGATTTCATTGGAAAATTTGTTGTGGTTTACTTGGATGACATTCTTGTTTTCAGCGGGACTAAGGAAGAGCATTTGCAACATTTGGATCAGGTTTTGAGGAATTTACATGATGAACAATTGATGATCAACATGGAAAAGAGTGTCTTCATGAAGGAAGAACTCACCTATCTTGGTTTTGCGATTTCACAGGGTAGTTTGAAGATGGATCTAACAAAGGTAGAAGCCATTTTGTCATGGCTAACTCCAAAAACAGTAGGTGATGTGAAAATTTTTCATGGTTTGGCAACCTTTTATAGAAAATTCATAAGGGGTTTTAGTCATATTTGTGCACGAATACCATCAAAGGGAGGCAAAAATGTAAGTTTTTATGGACAAAGGCAGCCAATGATTCTTTTGAAATTTTGAAACAAAAGGTAGCACAACATCCCATACTTGTTTTGCCCGACTTTAACAAGTTGTTGGTGGTGGAATGTGATGCTAGTAACCTTGGTATAGGGGCTATCCTAAGTCAAGAAGGTAGGCTTGTTTCTTTCTTTAGTGAAAAATTGAATGATGCTAAGAGAACGTACTCTACTTATGACTTGGAATTGTATGCAATGGTACAAGCTTTGAAAAAATGGAGGCACTATCTTTTGCCCAAAGAATTTATTGTTTATACTGACAACCATGCACTTAGTTTTTTGAATTCATGGGAGAAACTAAATCATAGGCATATGAAATGGGTTGAGCAACTCCAAGCCTATACTTTTTCAATCAAACACAAGAAGGGGCAGGCTAACAAAGTGGCAGATGCATTGAGTAGAAGGGTGTGTATGGTTCAAGAAATTCAGTTGCAAAGTGTAGGGGTTGATGCTCTCAAACATATGTATCAGGATGATGAAGATTTTAAGGAGGTATACGAAGTTTGTTCACAATTTTCAGACTCTTATCATTCTGATTTTTCTAAGTTTTTGTTGCAGCAGGGGTTGTTCAAAGGCAGCCAACTATGTGTTCCTAGGTGTTCCATGAGGGAGAACATCATAAAGGAAAAACATTGTGGTGGACTAGGAGGTCACTTTGGGTTGGATAAAACATTGGATCAGGTGAAGAGGTTTTACTTTTGGCCTAAAATGCAATTAGATATCAGAAAATTTGTTGAATGTTGTAGTATTTGTTAAAGGACAAAGGGTACTTCATCTAATGCTGGTCTATATCAGCCACTTCCTATTCCTAATTGGCCATGGGAAAGTATTAGCATGGATTTTGTTTTGAGTCTTCCTAGAACTCAAAGAGGCTTTGATAGTATATTTGTTGTGGTGGATAGATTCAGTAAGATGGCTCATTTCTTGCCATGTAAATGCACTAATGATGCTTCTCACATTGCTAGTTTGTTCTTCAAAGAAATTGTTAGAATCCATGGTTTGCCTCTTAATATTGTGACTGACAGGGATCCAAAGTTTGTAGGCCATTTTTGGCGCACTTTGTGGAAGAAGTTGGGCACTCAATTGTCCTTTACTTCAGCCTATCACCCTCAGACTGATGGCCAAACTGAGGTGGTGAATAGGTCCTTGGGAAATCTTCTCAGGTGTCTTACCAAACAACATGGAGAGGCATGGGATATGATCATCCCTCAAGCAGAGTTTGCCTATAATGACTCCACCAATAGAAGCACAGGAAGGAGTCCATTTGAGATTGTTTATGGTGTTCATCCAAGAGGTATCCTTGAATTGAGAGATCTCCATGGATTGGAAAGGAAAAGTGCTCAAGGTGAAGACTTTGCATTGGCCATGAAGGACATCCATGATAATGTCAAAGAAACTCTTCAAAAGGACAATGACAAGTACAAGGAGAAAGCCAATGAGAGAAGGAGAGATGTAGAATACAAGGTTGGGGATTTGGTCATGGCACATTTGAAGAAGGAAAGACTTCCTAAGGGGCAGCCAACCAAACTCCTCATGAAGAAGATAGGACCATGCCAGATTGTGCATGCCCAATGCCTATGAGATTGAACTTCCTCAAGGCTTGGCCATATCTCCTATCTTCAATGTTTCAGATTTGTTTCCTTTCAAAGGTGATTCTAATGTAGATTTAGAAGCAGATATGACAACAGTAGGAGATGAAGATTAGGTCAAGGGTCTTCCACCCAATCAACCATTGAAGTTGGAATGTATTCTTGACACCAAGGTCTTGAAGAAGACTAGGAAGAAGACATACAAATAGTTCCTTGTCAAATGGAGTGGCTTACTCATTGAAGATGTCACTTGGATGAGTGAAGAAGACATCTTGAAGCATGGTGTCACAATTGCTGATCTACTTCCTCAAGAGACTTGAGATCTCTTTCCACCGGGGGAGTATGGTGCAGGAGCACCAAGAAGACTAAGGTCTTGAGTTCTCTTGCTTTGATGATCATCTTGTTTTGTTGTTTCAATAAGGTCATGAAGACCATTTTCTTATGTTGTAATAAGGGCCATGGTGCCATGTTGTAATAGGTAGTCTTATAAGTCCCAAGGGACAGTCATACAATCTCAACAATGTAAGCCTTTCTAAGGCATGTAGGAGGTGGTTGTAAGTTTCATGCCTTGTCAAAGGCTTGTAATCTTTGGAGAGAACAACACACACATCCCAAACAGGGATAACACCTTTGTAATCACAAAATAAACTAAGACACATGCTACACATGGCTAATACAATTGTAATCACCATAAACTAATGTTAGTTGGCAGCGATGGTTGAAGAACAATTGCATAAACTTCTCCATTGATCCAAACTACCTTACCATACATTTATATGGTTATTCAAATGTTGTATAAGACTTGTCAACCATGAAGGAGCAAGGAGAGGAAAGTTTAATAAGAAATAAACAAAGAAATCTCTGTTCTGTCCATTTTCCTGTGTAAACTATTGTTCTAAGCTGTACTGTGCTTCTGTACGGAACTGTCATGGTTTCCAACTTGGTGGCACGTGTGGAGTAATGGAATAGCCTTCAAATAAGGGTGGTTTGATGTCTTGACACTGTCTATAAAGTAAGATACATCTATTTTTCCTTGGACTGCTCATTGGGTGACTATTTTCCTAAGTTCAGCACTGCAACAGTCCGTACTGTACAGAGGTACGGGGTTATTTTCTCTTCTTCATGAACTAATTAGTTAATACATGATGTTAGCTTCTTGTGGTAGAAAGTTATAAGGTTTTCTATAGACATTGGTTTGTAAAACCCTACCTTAGGGTTTTGGTTAAAATCGATGCTCTCACCTCCATTCCACTAATGTAAGACTTCGAAGATCAGTGGGATGGATTCTGATTATGTTGTTTTCATGTTGTTTTGAAAGAGTTTGGGAAGGATAGAAGTTTTGAGGCAGTTTATGTGAAAAAACCTAGTAAAACCATGTGTTAGGAGCTTGTGAGAGACAACAACAGTAGGGAATTTGATGACAGTCAAGTCTAGAAGCAAATGAAAATTGGATTCTATGGTTTTGGAGGATCCCTGACATGTCCAAGTGGTCCTGAGAGTTGTAAGCCTCCATCCAAGGGTAGTTGCTTCACAAATTAGGCCTAATTGGGGCTCTAAGTCATCAGGAGGGGCTATAGGTTGAGGCATTTCTTAGGTTTGTGAAGGAAGTGCTAACCAGAAGTTTGGTCTGTCTTAGCCATTGGTTGGAATGGGTCCCACAACATCTGAAAACACCTTTTCCATGAAGAAATTAGAGTCCCTAACTATTTTTCCCACTTCTATATAAAGAACCTTGATTTTGGGCTTTTGGGTGTAGTAGAACCTTGTCATCTTGTCTATCTTCCTCCTATCCAAAGTGCCTCTACATCAACATGTCTAAGAGAATTATCCAAGGGTGCATAATGCATGCTCAAGGGAAATTTGTGCCCTTGCACTTAGACTTTTCTCTGGAATTTTCAAAACTCCATCATTTACTCCCTTAACTTCTCCTTACTACTTGAAGCCTCTCAAACTCCTAATGTTGTCATTCAATACACTTTGTATATCTAGATGCTTAGATTGAAGGCAATCCATACTAGGCACATAATGCATAGTAAAGAGAAATTTGTGCCCTTTTACTTAGTCACTACTTAGTCAATTTCTTCCTAGGGCACAAAATTCTTAGCCCAGAGCACTATGCACCTAGCCTTTCTTTACTTAGCTTCTTTTCAACACTCCTCCCTTAGGCATTTTCATTGTCATGCTTCAATTACTTCCACTTCATTTTCATTTGTTGAACCTAGACTTATCATCAAATTGTACTTCAAACTTCCTCATGGCGATCTTGGGTAGTCTTTTCACGCTCTAGAACATTTTGCACCCTTCCTTTGGTCATTACTTAGTCATTCATTGCTTCAAACTTCAAACATCCTCATACTTCCTCCTTTTGCTAGACATCTTCTTCAAAGGTTTCTAAGTCCTTCTCCCTTTGGTGAATTTCACTTGATACTTGAACCACTTAGCATTTTCATCTTGGATCAAACCCTCTTTCCTAGGGCGCAAAATGCATGCTCCAAGGATTATGCACTCTTGCCTTTTGACTTTCACTTTGCCTTAGATATTTCCTTGAAACTTCAAGTCATGCTAGATCCTTAAGGTGCTTTATACTCGATCAAATTTCCTTGTGATAGGTTTGGGCAGAAATTCCATGGGGTAGAGCATTATGCGCTCTTCTCATTTTGATGAACATTAAAACCTTATCTTTGATCATGGCCTCAAACCTTCACTTCAAACTCCTCAAGGCAAGCTTAGATTTATGATTACCTCACATTTGACAAGTTTCTTAGTGCAAAACTTGGGCACAAATTGCATGGGGCAGAACATTTTCCTTCATTTCCAACTCACCCTCTAGCTAGGGCGCAAAATGCAAGGTCCAGAACATTTTCCACCCAAGGTCTAGGACTTAAACTTTTTTGCTCGGCTTTGAAGGTGAAGATCCCTGGGTGGAAGTATATTGAATTTCCTATACTTTAAATATTTTTGAAATATACTTCCAGGATGTTTGAGATAGGTCTCAGATCCATGGGATTTAACATGCAAATTCTAGATTTTTGAGGATCCGCCAGATTTTAGACTTAGTCAATTTTCAGGATCTTAGAACATCAGACTTCAGGATATCAGACTTAATCAATTTCAGTGTCTCAGGGATTGGCTTCAGTGTTCTCAATTGCACCTTATTTGACGGATGACCTTCCTGATTTCTCATTTGCAAGGAGATTAACTCACTTGACTCATTTCCGGAGAGGCTCACTTCCCAGTTTGTGAAAGAGAGTTCATCTAATGATACCTCCTAAAAGACCTGACAAGTTCAAAATTGCAAAAAAAATGGGGGTCCCCATTTGCAATGGGGCGATGTGTGATTAGGTCACAACAGTGCCCCAAGTCTATTATTGGCTTATGATATGTTGTAAGGAGTTTGTTATTATTAGACTCTTACATGTTGTAAGGAATCAACCAATTTTGGGCAACCTATCATGATAACATGTAAGGTGTAAGATGTTATTTTTAGCTCATTGTTGACTATTCCCAAGGTGGGTGTGGGATTTTTCCATAATGAAGTGCTACATGTGTAGAGGTGGTTATGACAGGGGTAAGAGTGTCATTAATTCCTAATTTTGTAACCTCCCAATGTGGGCGTTGGATTTTCTCATGTTTGGGTGCTATATTTTAATGACTTCTATAATCTTACATTTCCTATCTAACATAAGCTTGAGGAGTGTAGAGTATGAAATTTATGTTTACAGGTACATAGGTGCAGTCAGAGTGGATGCAGGATTGAAGGAAGTGATTGTATTTATAATCTCATTTGAAGATAATATAGTCTTGTCCTCTTTTCTAGTGGAGTTTTTCTTGAAAGGGGTTCTCCACATAAATCACCATTTCATGTGTGAATCTCTTGAGTTTTCTAATTTCTTTTAATGTTGATTTACATGTTTTATCTCCATTTCGGCATTCTACAGATCAAATTTCATCTTTGCAACATTATTTTAGATTTATATATTGTAGTGGTTTGCATTCATTTCTAACATTTAATATTAGAGCCTAGCCATCTTTACTTCTTGGGTGGAAGAGTGAAGGTTATCTTTTCTACAGTAGGAGTTTTGGTTAAATTTGTTTTGTAGATTTGTGTGTGGAAGCCATGGTTGCATCTACATCTTGATTGAATATTGAGAGGTCAATGGAACTAACTATGAGTTGTGGAAGTTGAAGATGGATGATCTCCTTGAAGAAAGGGATCATTGGTTGGTTGTGACAAAGGAAAAGAAACCCAATAAAATAGATCAAGCTGAGTGGGATAAGATGGACAAGAAAGCATGAGGAACAATCTAACCTTGTCTTGCAAATTTAATTCTATTGAATGTAGCTAATGAAAATTTTGAGATTTATGTTCTGGGTTTTCTCTATTTTAGCCCGGTCTGGTCAATTCCTCATTGATCATCAGGGTTTGTTGTTTAGGAATCCTATGTTATATGTTTGATGATAAATTATGGGTAGATAATGGATATGTGATGGATATGGTGAACACAATGTTTGTTGGCAAGAGACACTGTGTGGCTTCATAAGTGTTGTCATTGATGGCAACAAAGTCTATCCCACACATCTGCAGTACATAATATGCCTTCACCAGAAGTCAGATTGAAGAATGTTTTGATCCGGTGAACAAGAACAGAGTATGTAACAAGGTCTGACAATCAGGTCTGTATCTCTCAAATGGTGTAACTCAGTAAGTTATGGACTTAGGAAAGTCAAGAGGGGTATCATGACTATTGTACTCCAGAGATTTAGCCTCTTGTGATAAATCAAGGAAAAGATATGAGCATATGAGTGTTGGGTTCTAGTCAGGCAGAGCAGACAGAGGAAGAACTGACCGGCAGAGTATCAGACTTCAATCCAGATGAGTAAATGGTGTTGATCAAGCAATTTGTGGGATCATACATTGTTGGACAACATGATTAATGACTTCTATGCCTATGTTTTTGATATGCATCACAAATCAAGCATGGATTCAGCCAACAGATCAGTAACTTACAAATATCTTGAGTGTTCTTGTTGTCGACTAGAAAGTTGATGAAATCCTTGATGCGGATATATATACTAGATGGATTCCAATATGTAGGTGTGTGTGTTGTGAACAAGTAATAAAATAAAGTGCGAAGAAGAGCAGGGATAAGTGTGAGAGCAGCAATTCAAGTCCAGTATGTGACAGAGCAACAACATTAAAATAGAGGAAGGATGAAGTGCATCAGATCAGTGTATTATGCCTAATCAGAATTGAACTCTTGCATTTGTAGATGCTTCTCATCTGTTCAAACACTTGATTATCTTATGTAAGTTCTGTAGACAGTGAGTCTCTTGTAGGCAGTGTGCCTCTTGTGAGCAGTGTGCTCGGGCAGTGAGCCCTAATTAGCAAGTGCCATTTTGTACTCCTTTATTCTTTTAATAGAGAATACAATCTTGGGTTAGTCACCCCGTGGTTTTTCCCTTAACAGGGTTTCCACGTAAAAATCCTTGTGTTATGTGTGTTGATTTTATTTCTGTTCTTATGATTACATATGCTTTCATGTTTTGATGCAACACTGATTATTAAGATACAAAAAGAAAAGAAAATTAAGGAAATTTTGAGATAACTGATTCACCCACCCTCTCAGTTATCTACCTTGTTTCTAACAATGTTATCAAGAACTTGAGCTTAACACTCAATTTTTGTAGCTTTTGGGTGCCTAACCAAGGTTACCTAGGTAAAAACATTACCAAGAAATATTTGTGTGCTAGACACTGAAGTTAATGATCTAATTCCAAGAAATCATGGAAAGTTTTATTTTTAGTGAAAGTTATGCAATATGAAAAAAGGTCACGCAATAAAAAATAATAAAAGAACTAATAATTGATTGAAAAATAAAAATGATATAATTAGTTTTAAAAAAATTAAAAATGTTAGGATTAAGGTGTCATCAACCTTGTAAATCCTATGTATTTAACTACTACTAATAATAATTTGTAAATGAATTCCATAAGGGGTGTGAGATCCATTGACTATGGTAAATATTTATTTACAGTGATAGTAAGTTATAATAGTTTTACCTTGGGATAGTAAATAGGTAAAGGTGGGGTGCCCAAGTATATTATTGGCTTATGACATGTAAGGAATTTGTTATTATTAGACTCTTACATGTCATAAGGAATCTACCAATTTTGGGCAACCTATTATGACAACATGTAAGAAGGTGTAAGAGGTTTATTTTTAGCTTGTTGTTGATGATTCCCAAGGTGGACGTGGGATTTTGACATAACGGAGTGCTATATGTGTGGAGGTGATTATGACAAGTTTAAGAGTGTCATTAATTCTTGATTTTGTAACCTCCCAATGTGGGAGTTGAATTTTTCCAAGTTTGAGTGCCATATTCTAGTGACTTATTTTGTAAGCTTGTATTTCCTATTTAACAAAAGCTTGAGGAGTGTAGAGTATGAATTGTATGTTTATAGGTATATATGTGAAGTTAGAGTGGATACAAGATTGAAAGAAGTGATTGTATTATAATTTCATTTGAAGATAATATAAATGTATCCTCTTTTCTGGTGGAGTTTTTTTCAAAAGGGTTTCTCCATGTAAATTACTATGTAATGTGTGTGAATCTCTTGAGTTTTCTGATTTCTCCTATTGTTGATTTACATGTTCTATCTCCATTTCAGCATTCTATAGATTAAATTTTAGATTTGCAACTATTTCATATTTCTATATTGTAGTGGTTTGCCTTTATTTCTAACATTTGATATTAGAGCCTAGCCAACTTTGCTTCTCGGGTGTAAGGGTGAAGGTTATCTGTACTTGTTGGGAATTAAGGTGTCTCAACCTTTGCAAGTTCCTAGCATTTATTATGTAATTGTATATTGAATTTTTTCCTATTATTGTAATTTCTATGCAAATCCTATTTTGTCACTTTGTGGGAGTTGGCACGGTGATGTGTCATCCTACATGGAAGGTGACTAGATGTATTTTTTTTCTCATATGAGGAGATAAGCGTCCCACTTTGTGGTAGAAGACTTTTGCCATGTGTTGGCATTTTTTGGGTGTTATAAGAGGTTTATGATGCATAAGAGTTATGAAAGATTCCTATGACAAAATCTATGACATGTAAGAGCCAAAAATAGAAGATCCTATGACAGGTGTGACAAGTGTTAGGAAGCATCTTTGCATGGAGGAAGTAGGTGCCCAAGTTTGACTATGACAGGTTGTAAGAGAATCTGCTATTAATAGTCAGTCATGACATATTCTCTTACAGTTGTAAGAGTTGTCATATATGACAAATTTATGACATTGTAAGAGCATCTCTCATACCTTAATTGGGCAAATTTGGGGTGCCCAAGTTGGGGGGTTGTAAGGGATGAAAGATAATCTCTTACAAGTGTCATATGCATGTTTTATGGCCTTGGAAATTGGGCCATATGGATTTGGACAAGTTCCTTGTGTGACTTGCTCTAGAAGCTACCTCCATTCGTACTACTTCTCTTTATATATAGGTGCTTGGAGTTGGAGATGTATGTTATTCATTTTGTAGGTATCAAAATACTACTGGAATCACTCCAGACTTGACACTGTGACTACTCCTAAAAGAGCTTGGCTCTGAAATTGTATTGTAACCATTCCTTATTTACTATAATACATTGAACTTTGTGCTTTGGAGTGGGGTTTTTCACCCAAAAGGGTTTTCCCCGTGTATATCTTGTGTCATTATATTTTTGCATTGTTCTTGCATTTGAATGTGTGTTAATCCCTCTGTTAATTGTGTATCTTAATTGTAATTGTAAAGATATAAAGAACAAATTACACTACTTCCCCTTATTAGGTTGGTGTAGGAAGTTGTTTCTGCGTACCTTGCTTCCTTTCAGTTGGTATCAGAGCTTGGCTAGTTTTGGTCCTAGTTGTTGGGTAGAGGGTTTTTTGTACTAATCTTTGATTGAGTGGGAGTCTTGTAGAGTATTTTGTGATCTTTTTGTAGTGAGAAGATGGCAACCACATCTGGGAGATTCGAGATCAAAAAGTTCAATGGAGGTAACTTTGAGTTGTGGAAACTCAAGATGGAGGATATGCTAGTTGATAGAGACTTATAGATTGTGATATTCGAAACCAAACCCCAGAGCATGAAACAAGAAGAATGGGATCAGATGGATCGGAAAGCCAAGGGTCTCATAAGGCTCTATTTGATTAATTTTGTGAACCTGAACATCCATGAGGATAAAACTACAAAAGACTTGTGGAAGAATCTTGGAGATGTTTATCAGGCTAAATCCTTGGTAAACAATCTATTCCTTCAAAAAAAAATTGTTCTCTAAGGATGGAATATGGAGGATCTGTTACAGCTCATCTCAATGCATTCAACATGATTGTTGCTCAGATAGCCTCTGTTGGTCTGAAGGTAGAGGAGGAGGATCGTTGCATGACATTGTTGTGTTCTTTACCAGATTTGTGGGACCACCTTGTGATGTCCATTGGGAGTACCACTACCACCTTCAAGATGGATGAAGTGGTTTCTTCACTATTGTTTGAAGAAATGTGGAAAAAATATTCTGAAACGGCTAATGAGGCTCTTGTGGTTCATGGTAGGTCCAAGGAAAAAGGAAAGAAGAAGGACAAGAAGAAAGAAGACAAAGGAAGATCCAAATCCTGTGGGAGATCAAAGTCTCCTGGAAAGTCCAAGTCCTTATCTTGGAACTATGGGAAACCTAGGCATTTTTTAAAGGAGTGCAAGGAGGAGAAAAGAAGAAGAAGAAAAGCCATGATTCTGACTCTGACAAGTCCTCTCAAGATGATAGAGAAGCATTTGTCGCTACCTTGGCAACACATGCATCCAAAGAATGTGTGGTTAATTGATTATGGTGCATCGTTTCATATGAAATCGCACAAAAATTGGTTCTCAAACCATGAAAAGTTTGATGGTGGGAAGGTGTACCTGGGTGATAACTCTCACCTAGAAATAGTTGGTCATGGAAGAGTCCTAATTAGATTCCCTGATGGTCAAGTGAAGGCGATCAATGGTGTAATGCACATCCCTAGGTTGGCACTAAACCTGTTATATGTAAGAAAACTAAATGATGAGGGTGTGCAGGTTGTTTTCTCAAATGGAGGATGCAAGATGACGAGAGGAGCTATGTTGTTGGCTAAGGGCGTTCAGATTGGCACTCTATTTTTAGCTTGATGCATGTGCGGTTCACTGCAATATTGCCTCTATTTTGAAGAAGAAAGCTTCATATTCTTCATCCTCACCATCGAAACCAATAGCCAAGAAGACTGTAGCATCTACTTCTGATGGTTGTGCATTCTGGGTACCCAAGGGTGCTCATTCTATGGAAATGAAACTTCTTGTTGAGAAAACAATGTTGTGGCACCTGTTAGTGTTCAATCTGACTGGATGTTTCCCAGTTATCCCTACAAGGTAGCCATCATTGATCAATAGCATTTCCAGGCTAGGGGCCAACAGTACAGGAGATAGACTCTATAAATATCTCCTCTTCTTCTTTAGGCTCTGCAGAACCAAGGGGGGTATTCCCTATTCAACATCCGTGAAATGTACTTATTAACTTGGTGGGATATTGAGACAAAGCAGATAAATCCTCATATATGCAGACCAAAACTATAAAATAAGTGCAGAGGGGCTAACTTTGGGCTTATGTTCAGTTGTGAGACAAAGGATTTTGGTCCTAAAACTATTTCTAAATGTCCTAAAGGTTAATATTTGAAGTATGAATTAATGTTTTCTACTTGGATGCAAAATTGGGACCTTGGGTGCAACCTCAATACAAGACCAGACTGGTGCCTATTCAGGGCTCAGAGTCAATAGATATATATCTGTGTGTGTGTGTGTGTGTGTGTGTGTGTGAATGTCTACCATAGACTTAAAACAATAATCAGATTTCAAGGGAGTTTTCTGCCAGACACTACCCAAGACTAAGTATTTAGTTATTTCTGCTTACAAACATCCTCACTGCAATATATTCTTCCCAACACTTAACCCAAAACATTTAATCTACTGATTAAGCAGAAGTAAAAGATCAAGCATTCAACATTGCAAACCCATGTCCTAGAATCTCAAACACCCCTTAGCTGTTTAGATTCAGAAGAAGAACACATTCAACTTGGAGACAAATAGCAAAACACATGAAATGAAGCATTACTCATTTAAATCAACATGAAATTGATGAATTCTATGCATAATACATTCGACATACAACTCATAAACTCACAAGGCACAAAACAAAGCTACCAGTGAAGTTGTATCTTATTATAGCACCAAAATTTGTCCAGTTTTCAACAACCTAAAAATGAGTAACACAATTTGCTTATAAAACATGAACCTCAGCAATTAATTACATGGCACTTCAAAATTTATGCCACAATACAATGCACCAAGAATGGCGCCCAAATCAATCAATGCAATATGGAGACAAAGAGGAAAGAACAGGTGAACTCAGGACGTGTGCAGTCGTTTGAAGATTTTCCTTACAAATCTGGTAGGTTGCTTTCAATCATTGACCCATTCCTCTGTGATTTCACCATTAATGGATTAGCTACCGCGACCTCTAGAAATGCAGCTAACTACGTACTTCTGAAGTTTTCCTGCCTGAAAACAGTTGCAGACACAAAGAAAACCTCCGCTAGTGAAAGTTTTAAAACCGGTCGTCGATCTTCTCCCTATCGCCAAATCAATGGCACCAAAACACGCTGAAAAGTCACCAACCAATCGGAACATACCACGTAGGCACCTTGGACTTCCATCGCTGACTTTTCCCCTTTTGATTTCACCTTCAAAATTCTTGTATATGAGGTTGAAAATGAGATTGTATATGCAGACAATCACTCACATACAAGGCGGACCCCAGGACATTATGAAACAAAGTTGAACCTGCATTCGGATCTAGGCCTTGTATGTATCTCCCCTTGCACATCGGCATATACAACACACTTTATACAACCTATGGACCTCAAATTTCATTCGCTGCATTTGATTCCTCCTTCGGGTCTGGGTTGTATATCTTTCCTTTGTATATCAGCTTGTATGTTGCACATACAAATGCAATATAGATGCAATCCACGGATTCCAAACCTTCATGAAGCATATTAGAACAACTTTGAAATCTAGCCTTTGTATCTGAACCTTTGCACTTTTCATTGTATATCCGCGATATACAATGCATACATATATGCAAGTTGCGGAGTTCAACACCTTATTAGTTATATTGCATTCCCCCTTCATGTCTGGGCCTTGTATATGCGCGCTTGTACATCACAAACATACAACGCAAATATACAAAACAAAATATATGATCCGGACCTGTACCTTTTATTAACTAGAATGCAATATCCATCGGGTCCGGGCCCTGCATATTTGGTTGTATGCGCCAACATACAATCGCCTTTGAATGCAACTAGTGGATCCCACCCCTTGGTTCTTACTTTGTATGTAACCTTTTCTTTGTATGCGCCTCTTGCATATTTCTGATGTACAATCGGCTTTGTATCTTATAACATACAATTGCCCTTGTATGTATCCTTTGTATCGGCTCCCTCATACATTACCCGATGTACATTTTGCCTTGCATATCCGCAGGCCCCACCACTTGTATATCGGCCCCTTGCACATTTTCTTTTGCATGTTGTCAATGTATATTTCTTCCTGTACATTGCCGCCATTATACCTTTCACTATAGCGAATGCATGTTGTCATTGTATCTACCCGTTGCATGTCTAAACATACAACACAAATATACATGCAAACCTGATATACAAGCAGGGAATATTCCTGGAATCTACGATAGATTCCTCAATGTATATGCACCTTTTTTAAGCCCGATATGCATTGAGAAATGCATATAACTGATTTTTCACCATTTTTGAAGATTGATTGAAATTTCTTTGGGCCCGCCAATGCATAATGCACTTGTACATACAAACATACATGTATATACAAAGACACATGCATGCAACTGAATTTTGCACTTTTTCCACTGCAAAGGCCAAGAGACTTAGAAATTTTTTGGATTTTTTAGGAAGGTGCCTGCATATTTAAATGCTTGAAACCTGAATGTTTATGCAGGCATTAACAACATCAAAGGCTTGACCATATTGGTGAAAAGGGTTTGAGGACCTTGAAAAATAAAAACCTCGTTGAGGGTATGGATGATTGTAACCTTGAGTTCAATTTCAAAAAACACTACATGTTGTTATGTGGAGCCTAATCAGACTCAAAGGTTACATTTTCCCCACTTTTATCGGCGCGCTTTCCCCCCAAATTCCTACAGGGTTTGGGGGCAGCGCCCCTAAGACGGGGTCAAGGGGCAATGCCCCTTGCGGGGTCCAAGGGCAGCGTTCCCTGTCGCGAAACAGGGCGAGGTCGAGGGGCAGCACCCTCGCAGGGGCTCGGGGGCAGTGCCCCTGAAACCTCACACGGTTTTTTATTATTTTATAAAGGCACCGAGAGTTATTTTTTCATTGACCGACATAAGAAAACCCTATTTTTGTAACCGACAAAAAGGCTTGATAAAAAGCGGCTAAGGGTTAGGGTTTTGAGATATTGTATTGTAGCATTTTGTAGCGGTATTGAGTTGCAGGGATTGCTGATTGTAATCAGTTTGATTTACTGGATAATAATATTGGACTCTCTGTTTGGTGGATGTAGCCCGAGTTTGGGTGAACCACGTTAAAACTTGTCTCTCGCTGTTATTAATTCTGTGTATTTCCATTTCTCTGTTTAATCTTTATTTGCATTTAATTGATATCTTCTGTCGGCTAACCCTAACACTACATATATGGAAAACAAAATAGTGTTCAGTTTTACCATAGTTCTCATAAATCTTCTGAGGTGTTGGATCTAGTTCACTCTGATGTTTTTGGTCTTGTTAATGTTCCTTCGATTTCGAAATCTATATATTTTGTTTCATTTTTTTATGATTACAATAGAAGGACATGGGTATATTTTCTTAGGAGTAAATCTGAAGCTTTTGCAAGATTTAAAGAGTTCAAAGCTCTTGTAGGGAATCAAAAAGATAGAAAGATTAAATGTTTGAGAACTTATAATGGTGGTGAGTGTTGCTCAGTAGATTTCAACAAGTTCTATAAAGAATGAGGTATTAAGAGGCATAAGACAACTCCATATACTCCTCAGAAAAATGGAGTTGCAAAAAGAATGAATAGAACATTGATGGAGAGGGCTAGGAGCATGTTAAGTGGAGCTGGCCTAGAACGAAAGTTTTGGGCTAAAGTTGTTGCTACTGCTTGTTACCTGATTAACAGGTCTCCTACATCGGCACTCGTTAACAAGGCCCTTATGGAGGCATGGTTTGGTAAGAAGCCTTTGTTAATACATATTCGAGTATTTGGTTGTGAGGCATATGCACATGTGCCTAAGGAGAAGAGGTCCAAGTTGGAGAACAAGGCAGTTAAATGTATCTTCATCGGTTATGGTATCAGTGTGAAAGGGTACAAGCTATGGGATCTAGTGGCTAAAAGAGTTATGTATAGCAGAAGTGTGATCTTCAAAGAGCTCAATCCTTCTTCTGTTGTTCTACAACCAGAGAAAGAAGTAAAGAAAGATGATACGATTCAGCTTCCTCCAACCCCTGATAAAGTTGAACTGAAGACACTAGTTGGACTTGATGAGGAGAGCTCTAGAAGCTCTAAAAGTTTAGAAGAAGATGAAGAAACTCAACCTCAACCTGTGAGGAGGTCCATGAGAACAAGGTGATAAACTAAAAGGTTTGGTTATTCATTGCATGATTCCAGTTGTATTTTTGCTTCGATATCTAATGCTGATGAGCCTAGGACCGTAAGAGAGGCTACAGGTATGAAAGATGTAGGTTCCTGGAAGGAGGCCATGGAAGAAGAGATAGCTTCTTTGGAAAATAATAATACTTGGGACCTGGTGCCTTTACCGGAAGGAAGAAATCGTGTTGGATGCAAATGGGTGTTTAAGAAAAAGTTTGGTTCAGATGGCAGCATTGAGAAATATAAGGCAAGGTTGGTCGCAAAGGGGTATTCACAGGTGGAGGGAATTGACTATGGTGATATTTTCTCTCCAGTTGCAAAGCTGACATCTATTCAGTTCCTGCTATCTCTTGCAGAAGCATATGATTTAGAGGTGGAATAGATGGATGTGAAGACAACATTCCTTCATGGTGACTTGGAGGAGGAGATTTATATGTCATAGCCAGAGCACTACATTGTGAAAGGTAAAGAAAATCTAGTTTGCAAGTTAAAAAAATCTTTGTATGGTCTTAAGCAGTCTCCTAGGATGTGGTACCAAAAGTTTGATGCCTTTGTGTTGAGTATTAGATTTTTGATATTGAAATTAGATCATTATGTTTACTTCAAGTTTGATAATGATCACATTCTCATTATAGCGTTGTATGTCGATGATATGTTGCTAATTGGGAATGGTAAAGGTTTGATTTCTAACTTGAAGTCTCAGTTGTCAGCACAGTTTGACATGAAAAATTTAGGGGCAGCCAGGTATATTCTAGGGATGGAGATCAGAAGAGACAAAGCAAACAAAAAACTTTGGTTAGGTTAGAGTAAGTATGTGTAGACCATGTTGGAGAGATTCAACATGGCATATTACAGACCTTTGAGTGTTCTTGTTTCGATGGGGACAAAGTTATCTATTGAGGATTGTCTGAAGTCTCCTTATGAGATGGAGGATATGAGTAGAGTACCTTATGCTAGTGCAGTTGGCAGTTTGATGTATGCGATGGTCTGTACAAGACCAGACATTTCCCAAGCAATGGGAGTCCTTAGCTGATTCATGGCTAATCCTGGATGGATACATTGGGATGCAGTTAAGAGAGTTTTCAGATATCTACATGGTACTTCTGAGTATGCCTTATGCTATCATGGTTATCCTACTAGTTCTCAACATTCTGTGAGTATTCATGGATTTGTGGATTTAGATTGGGTAGGTTACATTGACAGCAGGAGATCCACTAGTGTTTATGTGTTCACTATGTTTGGTGGTGCTATTAGTTGGATGAGTAAGCGGCAACCTATGGTCGCTTTGTCCACAACTGAAGCAGAGTACATGGTAGCTACTCATTCTTGTAAGAAAGACATTTGGCTTAAGAGATTGTGTTTTGGCATTAGGTTTGATGTAGGGAAGATTACCATTTCTTGTGACAGCCAGACTGCCATATGTTTGGCGAAGAATCCTACTTTCCTTGCGAGGACCAAGCACATTGATGTGTAGTACCACTTTGTATGTGATATGGTAGAGGATGGGAAGGTGAATTCGGAGAAGATTGATACTTTGGCAAATGTTGCAGATTCCTTGACGAAGCCCGTGAGCACAGAGAAGTTTAGATGGTGTTCAGAGTCTATGGGTCTCTTGGTCCCTAGTAGTTGAAATCTTGTCATTCTATTAGCTCTTGAAAGGTGTTCGACAAGTGGGAGAATGTTGGGAATTAAGGTGTCTCAACCTTTGCAAGTTCCTAGCATTTAGTATTTAATTGTATATTGAATTTTTGCCTATTATTGTAATTTCTATGTAAATCCTATTTTGTCACTTTGTGGGAGTTGCACGGTGATGTGTCATATCCTACATGGAAGGTAACTAGATGTATTTGTGTCCTCATATGAGGAGATGGGCATCCCACTTTGTGGTAGAAGACTTTTACCATGTGTCGACATTTTTTGGGTGTTATAAAAGGCTTATGACGCATAAGAGTTATGACAGATTCCTATGATAGAATCTATGACATGTAAGAGCTAGAAATAGAAGATCCTATGACAGGTGTGACAAGTGTCAGGAAGCATCTTTTCATGGAGGAAGTAGGCGCCCAAGTTTGACTATGACAGGTTGTAAGAGAATCTGCTATTAATAGTCAGTTATGACAAATTCTCTTACACCTGTAAGAGTTGTCATTGGTATCAGAGCCTAGGTTCCCTTTTGAAGCTTAATCAACTTGGGTAGGTCTTGTGTGTGGAGTACCATGGGTAAATGCAAAAGAAATAAGAGCAAGAAATTTGTCAAGACTTGGACTAGTCAAAATTCTCCATCTTTATCAAATTCAAAGGTTGATATAGAACCTGTTGATAGAAATGTTCCCCAAGTTGAATCTGATATTGTATTAGAAGAAAAAGTTTCAGGAGCTCCTTTCTTTGATGGTTCAAATTTCTCAGTTTGGTGTATGAGAATGCAGATTTATTTATCCTCTTTAGGATATGGTGTTTTGATGTCAGTTGAGAATGGATATTGTGTTACTACAAATAATAAAGAAGCTCTTGAGTGTAATTATATTACAAAGAAGGCCATAATGTATGCTTTATCAAATGATGTTTCTTGTCAAGTTATGCACTGTGAAATAGCTCAGGATATGTGCAAGAAGTTGATAAAAATTTATTAAGGTAATGCATCTGAAGAAGAATATAATAACTTATTATCTGAGAATGAGAAGAGTGACAATGATGAAAAACTTTCACATGAAGGAGATGAGACTCAATCAGATTTCAAAGAAGAAGATCACATCATAAGTGATGATGATAAGGAATATGATGAACAAGGTTGTGAGATTGATATGGAAGAAGAGCTCATATATGCTCTAATTGAACTCAGGAAATATAAGAAAGAGAATCAGAAATTAAAACTGCAACCGCAACAAGAAAGAGAATCCAAAGACAAAGCACTTTTAGACCTTGAAAGTGTATCTTCAGATCTTGAAGAGGCCAGATGTCAAATTATGATTTTAAGGACATATATTGATGATTCAGACAAATTAATTGTCATATTAAAGACTAAAATTGAGGAAGCTAAGAGGATAGCTGATGTTTCAAAATTTGACCTTGAAGTTAGAAGGATTGAGAATCTAAAATTAGAGGGTGAAATTATCAAACTCAGAAAAGATTATGATGGTCTCAAAGTTTTGTCCAAGAAGAATTAGGAGTTGGGCAAACAGAAGCTTCATATGAACACAACTGGTTTTGAATATGAAGAAGGAGAGTGTTCCAAATCCAGAAGAAAAAATATTTTGAATCATCATGTTGCTACATCTGAAGGTAAAAGGAAGAGTGAAGCTAAATAGAAAACTAGAAATGAACCTGTTCCTGTAAGACAAGAATACATGTACAAGTATAACTATTCATTTAATGGTTATTGTTATACTTGTAATCAATTTGGACACAAATCAGTTAATTGCAAAAGAAATCATTTTGCTTCAATCAAGAATACTAATATTGTTTGTTACAAGTGCAATAATATTGGAGACATACAAAGAAATTGTAAAGTGCATAGAAGGTATGATCCTGCATGGAAGCTTAACATGAATGCTCAAAGGTATAATCAGTCATTTCATTATGATTACACTATAATTTGTTATCTATGCAATTCTTTTGTTCACAAAGCACATAGTTGCAGAAAAGCATCACCTGATTTGATGGGTTGGAAATGGAAAGAGGCAGAAAAGGTTTGGAGGAAGAAAGAACTTGTGAAAGTGTGGAAGCAGAAACAAAGTCATGAGAAGATAAATCCTAAACTTATGCATCTTGCACAAGTTACATCATCAGTTGAATAATTGATGACATGAAGTTAGGGGGAGTTGTTCATGTTCTATTAATTATCCCCAAGAGGTTTTAGGAAGGAGATCATTTGAATAGTGATCTTGTCATGTTGATTCTTGTCAATCTTAAGAAATGAAATTTATGATGGTATTGCTAACTAAGTTGATTTTCAGTGTATGACAGTGATCCAGGTATGCTTACAAGATGTTGAAAGGATGTTCAGAGTTTGATAACTTGGTTTATGAATGATCCTATATTCTCTTCATATCATTCTTTCTAAAGTTGAGTGATCTTGAAAGTGAGATTGTGAAGTTCAAAATCAATTAAGATGTTCTCAAGGTGCTTTTTCAGATGTTTGAGCTAAGGAGGTTACAAATGGAAGGAGTCAATTCATTATTCTTGTCTTTGCATTTGGTTTTTGCAAAGGGGTGTTGTAGGAAGTACTTGATTAGTTTGTTGATGTATAGTCTTGATGGGATGATTTGAATTACAGAGTCAAAAGGGATTAGTTCTTATGTTGTGAAAAGTGTCTTGTGCAGAAACAGGAGGATGGTATTCATCAAATAGTCTTCATTTATTCAGATGGTATTCATTCTTTTTCATGTCAAAAGGGGTGTGCAAGAGAAGATTAGTTGCAGGATAATAGCTCACGTTGGAAGCCTTTGTCAAGGACATCTCTTGTGTGATATTCATGTCATCATGGATTGTGATTTGTGTGATATATATTCTTCATGCTGATTTTTATTGGTGAAAATGTAGTCTTTGCATGAAATTCAAGTTCATATGATTCATATCAAAGGAGTCAATTTGGTGATCATATCTATTACTTTCTTGAGTTATGTTTTATGGCATGCGTCTTGCATAAGTATTAGAGCTTTCAGGTGGTTTGGAGATAGTGTCAAAAGAAGATGGTGGACTAGATTGTCATGCTCATATTTAAGTGTTCTTGATGTGATAATTTTAAATGTTTCTTTGATGGTCTTCATCATTTATTTGTTTCAGGAAGGTATGTGCAAATTGTGTGCTTCTAGTTATGAAGTGGTATCAGGATTGAGTGATTGTTGTCATTATCATGAAAGTTATGGGAAGGTCTTCTCAAGAGTGGTCTTCATGTGTTGTGATGTGTTTATGTCATCCTTGCACAAAATTTAAGTTCATCAAAGGAGTTGGTATTTGATTGCAGAGATATGCCAAGTTCTCATCTTCATATTTGTGTCAAGAAGTGGTATTATGTTGAGATTGATATACTTGTTTCATTTCTAGCAAGATATTGCTCTTTTGTGCAGTGATTTGTTTGTGGACTTCAACACAGGGGGAACAAATAGTTTTGAGCCTTTGTCATCATATGTCAAAAACGGGGAGAAAGAAAAATTGCATCAAGTAGTTTTGCCATCAATGACAAAGGGGGAGATTGATGGTGACTGATTGTCATTGATGTCAAAAAGGAAGCATCACTTAAAGAAGATGGTTTAGAAATGTCCAAGTCTTATTCTATCAGTAATAATCAAGAGCTTCTTCATACAAGGATCTCAGTTGTGTTGGTTGGATGTTCAAAGGATTTCAGGTTGTCATGGATGTTGGTATGGTCTTCATGTCAGATGTTCATTTCAGAAGTTCAAGATATCATTCTTGTTCAAGAGTTTCTTTGTGATGATGATTCATATTTGAGTTGAAGAGTGTTGACATGTTGATTTGTTCTTCATGTTGAGTTGTGCTTCATGCTTCAAGATGCCATGAGTTATTATGGTAAGTCGGTTTGTTAATGTATAAGATGATGCTTCACTCATTCTTCATGATATTCATTTTTGGTGGCACAAGAAAGTGTTGCTTCATGTCATGGGTATTGATACTCCTTATCAAAGGTTGTTAGGTTTGATACTCCTTATCATTATGAGCTTCATTCAAGATTTCTTCACAGGTGATCATAATCATGATAAGTTTATTTGGTAATTCTCAAAGCACTTGATAAGTTTGGTTCAAACTTCATTCAAGATATGTTCAAGGTATAAGTTGATAATGCAAGCAAGAATATCAAATTCATGGTCTTTAAGGCCTCTTGTGTTCTTCTTTCTATCAGAGGTAAAGGTGCTCAGCCAGAATTTAAGATTTGAGAGCTTAAGGTTTAATCTTCTATCTAAATATCCTAAGTTCTTCATCTACCCGTATGTGACAATTTAACTTTATTTTATAATTGTTAATTGACTTGCTATCACAAGTCATCTTCATTAATAATGACCCTCTAAAGGGTTCTTATCACATTAAGTGACCGGCCCTATCTACTCCTATCATCAGCGTCTTCAGTCTTACTTTTTTGAGCATGGGTGGTAAGTGATAATCAATAGGTGTATTTGTTTTATGGAGAGCATGATATAAAAAAAAGGCTATCAAATGATAAATGAAGAAATGCCTTTTAAAGGGGAGATCGACATAACAGGGAATGCATTGGTCAAAGTTTTTTTTCGAAGGAAAATGCATCTATTCTTTGAAAAGCTTTATTTTTATAAAGCTTGAAATGCATATGTGAATGGGCACGATTTATGCCTTGTTTTTAGAAGCATTTTTTAAAGGAAACTTTTTAAATTTCTATTTTATTTGCCTTTTAAAAGGCATGAGATTGAATTATAGGGTGTATATGAGTCTTTTTAAGGAGCTTTTATAGGAGATGGTTGATGTTTTTAAAAACAATTTTTTTTGGAAAATTCTTTCTAAATTCTCTCCCATGCCATTGAAGAATTTAGTGAAGATTTTTTTGTGAGAAATTTATTGAAGAGAAGGTGAGAAGATTTTTCAAAGAGCTTGCAAGAAAATATGGGATCAAGAAATTTTTGCATGAAAATAAAATGGATTTGTGAAAATGAAAATGTGAGATGATTTGATTGAAGAAAAGCAATAGGTCATTTTTCTTTGCAGGTGAAAGGACATGCAAATGAGCAGAGAGATTTTATTGGAGCAGATGAGAAGTCAATTGAAGAAGATCAAATTGTGAGAAAGATTTTATTTTTCTCAAACAAGAAATATTGAGGAAGATGAATATGCCAAGAAGAGAAATTCCAAGAGTTCTTTTGTTTAAATTTTTATTGCAGATGTTGTGTGATCAGATGCAAGAGAAATTTTTGAAGGAATATGAAAGATTCCAAGGCATTGAAGAGACAATTTATTTTGCAAATTAAAATAATTATAGAGAGAAAATAAAATGTGAAAAGTCATCTTGTATATAATGTTTTCAGGAACATTGTATGTTAGTTTTTTGTGTGATTCAAAATACACAATTGAAGACATTTATATAGAAATCATCTTGAAGAGAAAAGAAAGATGAGAATATGATACTGGGTATGTGATGAAGAAAGAGTATTGAGTTATGTAGAGATAATCAGGTGAATTGTTATGCAGACATAATCAGGTGAATGAATTGTGAATTGAATGGAAACAGAGTAACCCTTTGATTTTGTTTATTATTTCTATTGGTGATTGGGTTTGCCAATGAGGCACAATATGCCACTGAGGCTTATGGTCAGTGAGACCTTCCTATGCCAGTGAGGCTTGTGGTCAATGAGACCTTCCTATGCCAGTGAGGCTTGTGGTCAGTGAGACCTTCCTATGCTAGTGAGGCTTGTGGTTAGTGAGACCTTCTTATGCCTGTGAGGCTTGTGGTTAGTGAGACCTTCCTATGCTAGTGAGGCTTGTGGTCAGTGAGACCTCTGTATATGTCGGTGAGACATTTGTAAACTTGAAGTTTTTCATTTAAGCCAGTGAGGCAATTTGAGTTGTTTTTCTACCCCTAGAGGGTTTTCCACTCGTTATATCTTTGAGTTAAACTTCTTGTGTTGTTTCTCTGCATTAATAATTGGTGTTTAAAAGTTTAATGATTGTGAAGTTAATATTTGATCTCAGTTCATAATAAAGTTCATTGACAATTTGTAAAAGGTGAGAAAATTGGATTATTATATTACCATTGATTCACCCCCCCTCTCAGTGTTAATTGTACTCCTACAGTCATATATGATGGATTTTATGACATTGTAAGAGCATCTCTCATACCTTAACTGGGAAAATTTGGGGTACCCAAGTTGGGGGGTTGTAAGGGATGAAAGAGAATATCTTACAAGTGGCATACACATGTTTTATGGCCTTGGAAATTGCGCCACATGGATTTGGACGAGTTCCTTGTGTGACTTTCTCTAGAAGCTACCTCCATTCGTACTACTTCTCTTTATATACAGACGCTTGGAGTTGGAGATGTATGTTGTTCATTTTGCAAGTATCAAAATGTTGTTGGAATCACTCCAGACTTGACAATGTGACTACTCCTAAAAGAGCTTGGCTCTAAAACTGGATTGTAAGCATTCCTTGTTTACTGTAATACATTGAGTTGTGCTTTAGAGTGTGGGGTTTTTCACCTAAAAGGGTTTTCCCCACATAAATCTTGTGTCATTGTATTTTGGCATTGTTCTTGCATTTGAATGTGTATTAATCTCTATGTTAATTATGTATCTTAACTATAATTGTAAAGATCTAAAGAAGAATTTGCACTACTTCCCCTCATTAGGTTGGTGTAGGAAGTTGTTTCCGCATACCTTGCCTCCTTTTAGTACTACAGTAGGAGTTATGGTTAAATTTATTTTGCAGATTTGTGTGTGGAAGCCATGGCTGCATCTACATCTCATTTGGATATTGAGAAGTTTAGTGGAACTAACTATGATTTGTGGAAGTTGAATATGGAGGGTCTCCTTGAAGAAAGAGATCAATGGTTGGTTGCGACAAAGGAAAAGAAACCTGATAAAATAGATCATGTTGAGTGGGATAAGATGGTCAAGAAAGCATGGGGGATGATCTAACATTGTCTTGTGAATTTAGTTTTGTTCAATGTAGCTAAATAGTCCACTACATATTCTCTATGGAAATGTTTGGGTGAGATCTACCACGCCAAGAGTCTAATAAATAAATTATATTTGAGAAGAAAATTATTTTCTCTAAAAATGACAGTGATTCAATTGTTGAGCATTTAAATACCTTTAATTTGATTTTGAGTCAATTAGCCCTTGTTGATGTTAAGATTGAGGAAGAAGATAAATGTGTTATGCTTCTTTGTCCTTTTCCAAAGTCATGAGACAATTTCATTCTTGTTATTAGTGCTAATCTTGAAGATCTTGGGCTGGATGCTCTTGTTGTAACATTGTTGTCATAGGAAATGAGAAAGAAAGCTATGGATATCTCATTGGATGCTCTTCATGTTAGAGGAAGGTCCAAGGAAAGACGTGGATGAAAAGGAGAATAGAAGGGGCCTAAAGACAAGTCTAACTGCAAATCTAAAATGCTTGGTAAAAAGAATAAAGTGAAGTGTTGGATTTTTGAAAAAAGGGGAAATGTTAAGGAACGTAAAAATAAAAAGAAATAATGGGATTCCTCTACAGAAAAGTCCTTGAAAATAGGGGATGAAGTCTTACTTTTTGCATGTAGTATTGTTTCTAACAAACATTGGTTGGTTGACTCATGATTCTCGTATCATATGACTCCTCATAAGGAGTGGTTTTCCACATATGAAGAATATGATGGAGGTGAAGTCTACCTTGGGGATAATAGTTCATATCCAATAGTTGGACAAGGCAAGGTATAGTTGTGTTTTAGTGATGGGAGGATAAAAATCCTCCTTGGTGTTTTACATATTCTTGGATTGACTAGAAATTTGTTGGGTGAATATTTTGTCGTTAACTCGCTAACGGCAAAATGGGTATATCAGCCACAGCTATGATGAGACAAGGTCTCTCCTCTCAGCAAGGGGAGGTTCCCTCTAATTACTTAACTTTTGCAAATTAAACAACTTCAAATTTATGTACACTAAAAACTATGTTTGTGGTGGTTCCATCTCATCTCATTCTCTTTTTTCAGAATAGATGTTTATATTTCAAACTCTTGATATAAGACTTATAAATTATCACAATATCACAGAAACACAAAGTTTTCTGTTATCTCACTTACTACTCATAACGGAACTATTTGAAGTAGAATGCAGCCCAAAGTCTTCACTCCTCTTCAAGATGATAAAAGTGAATCGAATATAACAACTTGCAGCACAAAGTCTCCAAACTATTGTATTCTCACAAACATGAACATATAACCCACAACCGATTTGATAACACAAAGTTTATCAGAATCAAATTAAGAGCGCTCTTCAATCACTTGTAACAAACTCCACACTTCAATTATTATCCAATAAGATTATGATAGCAAGACGTAAGAACAAAACTATCACAACACAAATAATCCCAAGACAAAGATTGGAATTGAACTTGCTTTCTTGTATTGATAAATATTTGAATATTGATTTTCACAAAAAGCACAAAGTCTTGATTTGCTTCTCAATTCGCCAGAGTTTTCTTGCAATAGACAAAAGATAGATATTTACAAAAGAGGCCCCCTTTATTTATAGGGAAAGGCCTTGAGAAAATTTAGGAAAAAACTAACTACTTTAACTTATTCAAGAATAGGAGTCCTTATTGACTTGGGACTTCCTATTTTTTACATGTAATTGCATATTAAAAATGTACATGTAAAACTGTCCAAAATTGTTTTGAAAGTACGTGTGGAAATCAGAAAATAAACTAAGGGAAAGAACAACTGCTTCAATTTGTATCTCCACTTTTTCTCATGTGGTGATCATACATAGTGAAGGCCGCTTGCATTTATATGCTATCTGGGTTGAATGCGTTCTTGAAGATCATCCTGGCCCTCACTATGGCATCCCTCACTGTAGTGATTGATTTGGCATGATTAGTAAACCTGGTTTTCAGATTGTCCAAGGTTAACTAGTTGTCTAAAAGGTTGTCCACAGAAGTTATTGAAAATGCTTTATCTTCAAATTCTTTCTAGAACATGTCTTCAAATTCTTGAACCATTTCTTCTGCAGAAAGAAATTGGTTATCCTGTGACACCAACTTACAAGGTAACTCCTCCAACTTATGCAAAAGATTAACATCATTTTCTTCACTGATTTCCTTTGCAGCTTCAAGATCCTTGATCAAATTTCTTAGCATTTTGCTTTTGTACATCAGAGCTTCCTTTGTTTCTGTGTATGAATCCCTGTTGGAAATAGCACCAATGGATATTAGGGTACTTATTTTTAGCTTCCTCATTTCCACCCATTTATCATGAGTATCCTCCATGCGCTCAATATCTTGAGAGATAGCATCAATGAGATCATTAAGTTCTGCCCTTACTTTCCTCATTTTATCCATCTTCTCAAATACATCCGTGAGCAAAGAGATTCCTTGCGCTCGCATCCTGTCTAAGTACTCTTCAAGTACTTTTCCTCTGAGGTGAGTCTTTTTTGCTTTCAGAATGACGGGGTCTTCTACAGAAACAGCCTCTGGAGTAACTACTTCCGAGTTCAAAGTGATCTTTCTTACCACTGCAGTCAGCTGCTCTACCTTTGCCTTGTAATGATCTTTCATTTCTTTTTCCCTGTCAAACTTCTGGATCAGGATGTCCATGGCTGACTGCATATCATTTTTAGCGCTTTCATGGGTGATTTTGCCCAATTCAACTCTAGAAATAGAATAGTCATTCATATCAAAATTTTCAATAGTTGCATCCTGTGGAGGTTTTGCTATCTCCAGAAATTTATGTCCCTTATCTTCAAGTACCCTAGAAAGGATCTTTGGTTTCTTCGGGGCCTTAGGCTTTGCAGGTACCAACTTAGTGAAATCAAAATCATCTGGAGAGATGACTTGCTTTTTCCTCTTTGGCGTGTAAGCTGATAACCAAGGTGGAAGCAGAGAAGTATTCACATTGGGATCCATTCCTACTACTAGTGTTCCCGGAACTGTGCTTGTACTAGTGGTAGAAACAATAGGCAGGGTGTTAGTAAAAACCGCACCTGTTACATTTGCACTTGAAACTTGCTCAGTATTCATCACAAAATAATCAAACATGGACGTATCCCCAATATCAAAAGACAAAGAAGACAAACTAGGAATTGACTCAGAAGAACGGAGAACATTTTCAAAAGTGCTGTGGGGATTATCAAAAATTATTTTAGGAGGAGAGGGGGATTCAGAGGAAGGAATGTTAATAGGGGAAACAGACACAGGGGCTGCGACAGGTGTATTGTCCTGTGGAGACAAAGCCTCTTCATCTTGTTGATCTGAATTCCTGTCTTCAACATCCATCTCTTTTGTAGCTGGCTCTTCAGTCGTTGGATCCTCAGTCACTGGCTCCTCGACTTCCATATCTTTCGTTTCAGGTTCTTCCTCAACAGCTTTTGCTTTCTTCGTCACAAATCTGATTTTAGGCTTGTGTGTTTTAGAGGATGATGGAACATCACTCTTGTTCTTCGTTCTGTTTTCTACCTTTTTACCAGTTTGCTCTTGAATTTCAGTTTCTGAACCAGTGAGGAATTCTTTCAGCGTAATTCCTTTATCTGCCAGCCAGTTATTAGTGTTAGCCAATATAGGCTCAAATCTCTTCCTTAGTGAAGTCAACTCCTTTTGGGACCATTGGATTGGAGGGAGAGGAGTACTAGCTATCTGTTCTGCATCGTACTTAGCATCAACCAACTCCCCATCATCCACAAGATCTTCTGGAATATCAGCAAGCCCCAGATATTCAATTTGTTCTAGAGACAGCCTACTATAGTCCAGTTTCCTGATATCTTCCTCTGTTCTCAAGTCTATCCAGACATCTTCCACCATGGGTTCATGAAACTGAGTTTTCCTCCTGATTTTGTCCTTTACGCCCCGGTAGTCAAATTTTGGTCTCCTCTTGAATTGCTTCATGGTGACCAACTGCATTTATGTCTCCATGGCCCTTGCCTTTGCGGCAGTCAACACTAAATATCTGTCGATTTCCACTGGAAATCTGAAACCAGGCTTCTTGAGTTCCATCTATTTGTTATGCATGACAATCATTTGTCTGCACAACTCCATCAAGACTAGTCTATCTGAAGGAAACCTAGGAAGCATATAAGGGTAGCCTTGGAAAAGCCAACCCTCAAGTACGAGAAAGATGGAAATTGCAAAAACATACAACCAAATTTATTAACCACTGTCCATGCCTCGTCTGAAATTCTTCTCTGCTCCAGTTGGGGATCAAAAAGACACAAGAATACAGCAAAGAATGCATCATTCACCCTCCTGAAATTGTGAATTAAACCTTTCAATGTCAGCTGAGAATAATATTGGTATACTGGGACTACTCTCCTATCCCCTTCTGATGATAATCCCAGAAAAATCCTCATGGAGGCTGCAATGTATACCAGATAGGAAGTCATGAAGAACTTGGAGGCAGTGGATACCTTCGTCAGTTGGTCATGCAAAGCGTTACTGATTTGTTCTCCCCAGAAAATAACTTGCCTGCCCTAGAGTATGACCTTAATGAAAGGATACATCCATTCATGAAACTGTGAAGAGGAGGACAAACCTCTTATCCTGCTGAGGAGGGTAATCAAGTCACCAACTTCTTCCACAAAATCACTTCGAGGAAAACTACGTGGCCACCTTGATAAACTTGACCTTGCAGTCTTCAACCATTTGTTGTTGATCACTTTCTTCGCTTTTTCTGGATTCTTGTCATATTCCTTCTGAGCTTCAACAAAGTCAAGCTTTAATACCTCTGTCGCAGGAGGACACATGAACACCTTGTCAATGAACTCAGGATCCAACCTGATTATTACATTACCACTGGCATCTACCATGGCTCTAATATGTTTGTTATAGAAATGGGCACACTGAAGAACAAATTCTGTATTGTGAGCCGCCACTGGGAAGGATGATACCAGATGAATATTACTCTCTACTATCTTCTTCATCATAGCACTAGGGTTGCTTGACTTGGTTCTCTCTACAAACTCAGCCATATCAACATGGCCAATCTCCGTATCTCTAATGTCTTCAACATTGGAATGGACTGAGGTGATTGGGAAAACACCTTGATATTTGTACTTCATTGCTTTTGCCTTCTTCGGGGACAAGTCAATCATTTGGATGATCTTTCACCGAGAAGAAGTCTGATGTTGAATGAAGCTCTGCAAGAGAAACTGCAACAAAAGTCATGATCATGCAATTAGGGAAAATATGGGCAATCTGGGAAAATATGGGCAATCTGGGAAAATTGCATGTTGATGATCACGACTATGGGAATGCGCTTGAAAAAGGGCTATAGTGCGAGCTGGCCAAAAATCAGAGGAGAAGCGGGCTCGGGAAATCAAAATTTGAAATTTTCCAGAGTTGGAAAAATTTGGGACATTTTTGCATGGGCGGCAAAATTCGCCGCCCTTGCATATGAGGGTTTTGCATTATTTGTATTGGCGGCAAATTTTGCCACCACTGCATGTCGGTGAAGATTTCTGGTATGAACGGCGAATTTTGCCGACAATAACAGGTAGCAAGTTATGAATGTCTTTCGCGTTAGGGTGGCAAAATTTACCGTCTATGCACGATATGATATTCCATACACCGGCGGCAAATTTTGCCGCCACTGCATGTCGGTGAAACTTTGAGTTGGTAAAAGCGGCGGATTTTGCCGACGATGCAGGTAATGAGAAAGGCAAGGGTTTGTCGGAGAGGCAAAATTTGCCGACACTGCTCATTGCAGGTTTTGATGTTTAGTCAAGAGTATCGACCGCCACTGCAGGGGAATGAACATGCCACAGTATAAGGGTAGAAAAACTTGTCGTCTTTGCACATAATGGGAGTTGGTAGTTGGGAAGATCTAGCGGCAAATGTGGCCGTTGTTGCATACAATGGGAGGGTTGGTGTCGGTGAAGGTTTCTGGTATGAAAGACACATCGTTTATAAAATGATAAACCCTAATGGCAATCTAAAACAATCCGAACACGAATCACAACCAATAGGAAAAACCTAACAAAACTTTATAAACTAACAACACAAACAATCAACGAGTAAAAATGGGGAAGAGAAACACAAGAAACTTACCCATAAAAACGTGAAACCCTAGGTTCAATCTTCAACGCGAGATCCGTCACAAATCGGGAGCATACGATCAAGCGGCGAATGTGGCCGTTGTCGGATCAATTAAAAGGCTTTAGTATAAGAAATGACAAGCAACAATGGGAGTGATAACACATTTAAAAGGTTGAGATTGGAGTTTAAATGCCTGGCACGAGTGGCCATTAATGGCACTCGACATCAAAATCCTGAAGATCTCGCTCGAGCGGCGGTTTCGGCCGCTACGACACTACAACCAACAAATATGTAAGGGCGGTGGAAAATGCCGTCGTTGCATATTCTGATGGAAAACATATGTGATGGTGGTGAATTTAACCGCTCCTGCACATTAAACTTAAAAATGATGCAATAGCGGCGAAAAATACCGTCATTGCATCAAACAAGAACAAGTCTAAACATAATATGTAGGAGCGGCATTTTTTGCCGCTCTTGCATATCAAGAGTCAAAATTTACTAACTCCTAAAAATAACCAAAATGACATTTTTACTAGTTTACAACTTTAAATGATCCTCGCGAAAATTGAGAAATCAATTCAAGGAAATGTCACAGACGAGTTTTAAAATGTCAAATGACCTCGCACGAGAATAAGAAAATCTTTTCTCGATTTGCAATCTTAGAGTGTAGATTCACGAAACAGACAAGTTTCGTGGGGTTGTCTACAAAAATGAGCGTAGCTAATTTTGAGAACAACAGCTGGCTCTAACTGGGGAACTTCCTTCAATCGAACTTTGAAACGATTGAGGGGAGTAGAATTCAGTCTCTAAGTGCCTTCATCCATGCCATTGGGCTATAGAGTCAAGCTAAAAGAAAAAAGACACAAAAGACTAAAAGAAAACGTGAATAAAAACACAAAACTATACAAATGTACAATTTTTAACTTATCTGAAACTTCAAGGATTGAAGTGCTTCAGATGTTGTCCACTGTGAGGCAACGAGAATGGCGTCCCATCCTGATACTCCAGCAAGAAACTATTTTCACCATAGAACTGATGGATGGTGAATGGACCTCTCCACAAGGAATCAAATTTTTTGTGCATTTCTTTTGGTTCTCTCCTCTTGTCCCACAACAAGACTTGATCTCCAACCTGAAAATCACGAGCCTTTGTCTTCTTGTCGAAGAGTTTCTTTACTTGATTTTGGTGCTCAGCAATACGGTCCACCACAATAGTGCGCTGTTCCTCAAGTTCAGTCAAATACATGATCCTTTTATCAATAGAGCTATCAAAAGTTCCATCTTCCAATGCCTTTACCAACTTCAATGCTGGCAATTCCAAGGTAATTGGTATCTCTGCATTCAGACCATATAGAAGCTGAAATGGCGACATGCCTATCACTCTTTTGGGTGTAATTCTATCTGCCCATAAAGCATCAAACAACGCCTTATGCCAAGTTCTCTGATTCTCATCTACCAGCTTCCTGATGATAGTGACCAGATTCTTATTGCTTGATTCTGCTTGACCATTCCCTTGTGGATAATAGTCTGAAGAATGGGAAAGAGTGATCCCATGCTCGTAGCAAAACTCAGTAATCTCATGAGAAGAAAAACAAGTAGCATTGTCTGCTACAATCTTGTTTGGAACTCCAAACCTGGAAATAATGTTCTCTTTAAGAAAACTGCATACCACCTCTGAAGTAGCATGCTTGACTGGAATAGCTTCCACCCATTTGGTAAAATAGTCTGTTGCAATGAGAACATAGTTATGTCCTGCACTTGATGATGGATTCACTGCACCAATGAAGTCAATACCCCATTGCTGAAAAGGCTCCTCAATCACCACTGGTTTTAGAGGTAAGGCTGCCAATTTTGGTTTTCCAACAAACTGTTGGCATAACTCACACCTGCACACCCAATTGTACGCATCTTGGAATAGTGTGGGCCAATAGTATCGGGCTCGCAGGATCTTGTGAGCTGTTACAGGTGCTGAAAAATGCCCTCCACAAGCCAAATTGTGGAAAGACTCCAAAAGTCTACCTTGTTGCGCTTTATCCACGCAACGGAGAAATACACCATCAAGACTTCTCTTGTACAAACCATTGTCCCAAAGGACGTAGTTAGCTGCTTTTAACTTGACAGTTCTCTTTTCCTTATAAGACAAGTGAGAAGGACACTCACCATAGGTAAGGAAATGAGCGATATTGGAATACCACTCGTCAGTTGTAGTAACAAAAAGAACAGTTGGAGTGTCCACAACTTCTTCTTCGTCCCCTGTCTCTTTTGGAACATTATCTGCGATCAATTGACACAAACCTTTACCACGCACAAGCTTGGTAGGCTTGATATCCAGATCGAATTCTTGGATCTTAGCGATCCAATTACCTCTCTTTGTTTTGAACTCTTGTTGAGTTAGGATGGATTTGACTGTTGTATCAGGCACCATGACAACAGTGTGTGAGTTTAGAATATAGAACCTGAAATGCTTAACCTCTTTGACTACGGCATAGGCAATCTTCTCCATATTCAAATACTTCAATTCATGAGCTTTGAGAGGACAACTCATAAATGATATGGGGGATTCAACGCCTTCCTCATTCTGCTGAACTAGAATAGCTGAAAGTGTGTGTTCTGAAGCGTAGCTATAGACTACGAAATCCTTAGTGTAGTCGGGACAAACAAGAACTGGAGCATGAGCAATAGCTCTCTTGATATCCTCGAATGCTTCCTTACCTTCCACAGTCCAACAGAAAGTAGTCTTACCCTTCATCATATTAACAATGTGACAGGTTTTTTCTGCAAACTCAGGAATGAACCTTCACAGAAAATTCACCTTTCCAAAGAAAGAGTGAATAGCAGTCTTACTTGCTGGCAGAGTGAGACTTTGAATAGATTTAACTCTCTCCGGGTCAATCTTAGTACCTTCCCAGGATACAATGTGCCCGAGAAGCTTGCCTTCCGTCACCCCAAAAACTGACTTCTTGGGATTGAGGGAAATACCATTTTACCGACAGCGTTCGAGCACTTGTCGCAAATGATGCGCATGATCATGACAGTTGTTGGAGAAAAGAGTCAAGTCATCGAGATACACCACGATGAACTTACCCATTTCATCTCTGAAGGCAAGATCCATCGCTCTCTAAAATGTTGCGCCAGCATTGATCAGACCAAAAGGCATTCTGCGATATGCAAATGTGCCCCGTGGTGTGGTGAAGGCAGTTTTGAACTAATCAGCTTCATTTACCTCCACTTGGTTATACCCCGAAAAACCATCTAACATAGATAGCATTTCTGAACCTGTCACTGTTTGCAATACTTGGTCCATGATGGGCAAAGGGTAGTTATCTTTCAAGGAAGACTGGTTGAGATTTTTGAAATCAACACAGATACGGATTTCTCCGTTCTTCTTCCTTACAGGTACTATGTTTGAAACCCATGTGGAATGATGAATTGGAAAAATTATCCTTGCATTCAGCATCTTCTGAATTTCAGAAAGAATCGTACCTGATATCTTTGGATTGTATTGCCTCTGCTTCTGTTTGTGAGGCAACGATCCAGCCTTGAGGGGAATTTCGTGTTGAACCTCCTTAGGCCTGAAAGACTTCAGGTCATCATAGGAGCAAGCCAAAACATCAATGTAATGGCGGAGGAGGGTAATGAATTTGAATCTTTCATCAGCAGTGCAACATTTTCTGATGTTGACCATCTTAGGATCTACTTTTGTACCCAAATTGACCTGCTCAAATTCCATAGAGGAACCTGAATCCTGTTGTTGTTGCCGCTGCTTGATATACCTGTCATGTTTATCAAAGAGTTTCTCAAGGGAAACCAAACCTTTTGGGATTTTATTTCCTTTCAATTGTAGAAATTCTTCGCCAGTCTGCGAATCTACCTCAGAAACATATTCACGAGATTCACTTCCTTCAAAGTAAAGCTCATCAAAACTATCCATCTTTTCTAGGAAAGCAATGATTTGATTATCGCCATTGAACACCTGCCAATGGTCAGCGTTATCAGGTACACTTGGTCGGAAGACTAGCTCAATAGTGTACTTGTTTCCTTTGAAATCCTTGTGAGGCACCATGAGAGTGGCGGAAACAACCAATGAATCTACACGATCATTGAACTCTCTAGGCACTGCTGAAATATTGAAAGCATCGAAATCTTCAATGCAATCCCATACGCAATTGCGATAGTGTCTCAGTCTTTCATTTTTTGTTTGGTAAAATTTCTTACTTGACAAACCACCAATTCGGCATCCCCTTGAGCATGAAGGATTTTAACACATCTGACACGTGCATCTTCCAATCCGAGCAACAAGGACTCGTATTCGGCGGTGTTATTGGTATTGTCATATTGTAACTTATATGAAAAAGGTAAAATATCACCTTGTGGCGATATCAAGACCACTCCGGCTCCAGAATCGGTAGAAGAACCGCTGCCATCAAATTCTAAAATCCAGACTCCATCAGAATTTGATTTCTTGGACTTTCTCTGGTCAGAAGATTCCTCTTCATCGGTGAGAGAAGAATCTGGAATTACTATACCCTTACCTGAACTTTCATCTGAAAACTCTTCTGAGTCTCCATCTGACATATTAGAGCTATCACCCGATGTAGCCTCATTTGATGAATCGGAACAATCTTCAGTAGATAGAAAATAGTTACCCATTCCCGAGGACTCAAACAAAATTTGAGCTTTGGGGTTTGATGTTTGAGTAACAATGTATTTCGCCTCCTCAGAAAGCAGCTTCTGCATGACACCTTTAACAGGTATCCTAGCTTCAAACAAATCCATGTTCAACTCTCCACCCACATCCTTGCAGAAATTACGTCCAAGAAGAATGCCGTATGAAGCTGGAACATCAGCTACCAAGACTGTCATCTTGATTCTCTTATCTGGAAAAGCTGCAAATGCAAATTGGGCGTCTTTGATTTGACCCAAAAGTGGAACTTGCTTATTCTCCATAGAGAAACACCTCCCAAAAGTTTTGGTTAAGGTGAGGCCAAGGGCATCTGCCACCTTAGCAGGCATAACATTGTCTGAGGCTCCAGAATCTATTACGCAATTGCTCAATTTATGACCATTTACTAATAGGGAAACATAAAAAGGTTCAATTTTTCCAGAGGCTTCAGGGCGAGTAGTAACAAGATTGTTTTGGGTAGGTTTACTTTTGGAGGAGTCATGAGTAGCTTTGGGAAACTCTTGTCCTGTAGGGACGGCCTTATTTTTGACATATTTGGCTAATCTATCAAATTGTTCAGGATTAGCTTGTAAATATTCAACTTCAGACATTTGTATCTTAGTTCTCCTAGCATGATCTATTATATCAAACTGCTGAAAAGAATTAGATACGGAGAAGAAAAACCATCATTTTGATTTTTGGTAGAGACAGCACTAGTCTGAGGAGTAGAGGTGGAAGGTACAAATTCATTAGAGGCACTTACTTGTTTATTGACCACCGAGTCTTTTGATAGGAAAGGTAGCGGAGTCCCCCGTTTAGCGATTGAAATCGCCGGTTGAGATTCTTCTCTCGCCTTCCCTTTATCAGCTTGAAGAGCTGACTAATTTTGAGACCTAGTGAAAACAGCATATGCTCCTTCACTCACTTCTCCTTTTTCAGCTTCGTCCTGGTAGTTTAGAAAGCTGATGGTAGAGTCGCCAGCTAACTCTTCTTCTCCTTCTGTGAAGAGATTAGCACCATTTTCATATTCCAACTTAGGTTGGAAAGAAAGTTCATTTTCAGCTTCATAGTAGCCAACAACAGAGTTGACTGGCACTGCTTCAATAGCAAGCTTCCCCTGTGTAGGCGGAAGACGGTTTTGCTGTCCTTGATTCCTAGCAGCATTGCCTTGATATGAATTATTTGGAAATGTCCTTTTTGGTATATCTCAGTAAGAAGGAGGCGCAGATATACCTTGGGACATTTGTCTCTTGAGAGCTAGCAATTCGTTTGCTAGCTTTTGCACCATGGGATCCGTGGTGCTTGTGGAAGCGTTCTCAGTAGAAGAGGAGCTTTTATTTCTATTAGTATCCCTTCTTATCTTACCCGCCAGGATAAGATCATCTTCTACTTCAGTTGCCAGAATCTAAGTTGCAGCAAGATCAGTAGGAGTAGCTCGCCTCAATAGGAAACTCACCTCCGGAAGCTGTGTATTGATAAAGAAACATTTGAGGTTCTCCGCTGTGGGCTCAGCGGTGGCGGGAATCCTGTTTCTCAATTTGTTGAACTTAGCGATGAAATCTCGCATTGGTTCATGAGGTTCCTTTTTCATCTGTGTCAGCTGTGCCAACAATGCATGAGCATCTTCCGCAGGTTTAAACCTGGCTTCGAACTTGGTTTTGAGAGTAGCCCAGTTTGTTATGGTCTGAGATTGGAGGTGGTAAAACCAGTCCGCAGCAGCGCCTTGTAGTGTTTCTACAAAGAGTCGCACAGCCACGTCTTCGTGCTCGACACCTATCACACCACAGGCTATACAGAAAGCCGCAATGTGCTCATCAGAATGAACTTTTCCGTCACCATAGAATTTGGGGAAATTCTTTCTTGAACTATGAGGTAGTTCATGCAATGGTGGGGTCAAATTTAGAGGACCAAAGGTATTACCCCAAGGGCCTTGGGCTGCCATGACGCGCTGATTAAAAGGTGGTATAACAAACCTTGGTGGTGTATGAACAGCCAAAACTCTGTTAGCACTGGCAATAGAAAATTCACCTGGTATTGGAGACCTGGTGTTTGTAGGGGGAAAACTCCTGGTGCGCTGAAGACGAGGTCGTGGAGTCAAGAATCCAAAATTATTCTACTGCATCAATTCAAATGCAAGATCAATAATACCCTGAGCCCTCTTACTTCTGGTGTACCGGGAATCTGCCAGACTGTATTATGCTAAACACAATTTTGCAAGAAAATGGAAAAGAACTGAAAATGCTTCAACTCGAAGCATGAGGCTTCAAGTTGCGTGTTCCTTCCCCAGCAGAGTCGCCAAAAAACTGTTGGGTGAATATTTTGTTGTTAACTCGCTAACGGCAAAATGGGTATATCAGCCACAGCTATGATGAGACAAGGTCTCTCCTCTCAGCAAGGGGAGGTTCCCTCTAATTACTTAACTTTTGCAAATCAAACAACTTCAAATTTATGTACACTAAAAACTATGTTTGTTGTGGTTCCATCTCATCTCATTCTCCTTTTTCAGAATAGATGTTTATATTTCAAACTCTTGATATAAGACTTATAAATTATCACAATATCACAGAAACACAAAGTTTTATGCTATCTCACTTACTACTTGTAACGGAACTATTTGAAGTAGAATGTGGCCCAAAGTCTTCACTCCTCTTCAAGATGATAAAAGTAAATCGAATATAACAACTTGCAGCACAAAGTCTCCAAACTATTGTATTCTCACAAACATGAACATATAACCCACAACCGATTTGATAACACAAAGTTTATCAGAATCAAATTAAGAGCGCTCTTCAATCACTTGTAACAAACTCCACACTTCAATTATTATCCAATAAGATTATGATAGCAAGACGTAAGAACAAAACTATCACAACACAAATAATCCCAAGACAAAGATTGGAATTGAACTTGCTTTCTTGTATTGATAAATATTTGAATATTGATTTTCACAAAAAGCACAAAGTCTTGATTTGCTTCTCAATTCGCCAGAGTTTTCTTGCAATAGACAAAAGATATATATTTACAAAAGAGGCCCCCTTTATTTATAGGGAAAGGCCTTGAGAAAATTTAGGAAAAAACTAACTACTTTGACTTATTCAAGAATAGGAGTCCTTATTGACTTTGGGACTTCCTATTTTTTACATGTAATTGCATATTAAAAATGTACATGTAAAACTGTCCAAAATTGTTTTGAAAGTACGTGTGAAAATCAGAAAATAAACTAAGGGAAAGAACAACTGCTTCAATTTGTATCTCCACTTTTTCTCATGTGGTGATCATACATAGTGAAGGCCGCTTGCATTTCAATGCTATCTGGGTTGAATGCGTTCTTGAAGATCATCCTAGCCCTCACTATGGCATCCCTCACTGTAGTGATTGATTTGGCATGATTAGTTAACCTGGTTTTCAGATTGTCCAAGGTTAACTGGTTGTCTAAAAGGTTGTCCATAGAAGTTATTGAAAATGCTTTATCTTCAAATTCTTTCTGGAACATGTCTTCAAATTCTTGAACCATTTCTTCTGCAGAAAGAAATTGGTTATCCTGTGACACCAACTTACAAGGTAACTCCTCCAACTTATGCCAAAGATTAACATCATTTTCTTCACTGATTTCCTTTACAGCTTTAAGATCCTTGATCAAATTTCTTAGCATATTGCTTCTATACATCAGAGCTTCCTTTGTTTATGTATATGAATCCTTGTTGGAAATAGCACCAATGGATATTAGGGTACTTATTTTTAGCTTCCTCATTTCCACCCATTTATCATGAGTATCCTCCGTGCGCTCAATATCTTGAGAGATAGCATCAATGAGATCATTAAGTTTTGTCCTTACTTTCCTCATTTTATCCGTCTTCTCAAATACATCCGTGAGCAAAGAGATTCCTTGCACTCGCATCCTATCTAAGTACTCTTCAAGTACTTTTCCTCTGAGGTGAGTCTTTTCTGCTTTCAGAATGACGGGGTCTTCTACAGAAACGGCCTCTGGAGTAACTACTTCCGAGTTCAAAGTGATCTTTCTTACCACTGCAGTCAGCTGCTCTACCTTTGCCTTGTAATGATCTTTCATTTCTTTTTCCCTGTCAAACTTCTGGATCAGGATGTCCATGGCTGACTGCATATCATTTTTAGCGCTTTCATGGGTGATTTTGCCCAATTCAACTCTAGAAATAGAATAGTCATTCATATCAAAATTTTCAACAGTTGCATCCTGTGGAGGTTTTGCTATCTCCAGAAATTTATGTCCCTTATCTTCAAGTACCCTGGAAAGGATCTTTGGTTTCTTCGGGGCCTTAGGCTTTGCAGGTACCAACTTAGTGAAATCAAAATCATCTGGAGAGATGACTTGCTTTTTCCTCTTTGGCATGTAAGCTGATAACCAAGGTGGAAGCAGAGAAGTATTCACATTGGGATCCATTCCTACTGCCGGTGTTCCCGGAACTGTGCTTGTACTGGTGGTACAAACAATAGGCGGGGTGTTAGTAAAAACCGCACCTGTTACATTTGCACTTGAAACTTGCTCAGTATTCGTCATAAAATGATCAAACATGGACGTATCCCCAATATCAAAAGACGAAGAAGACAAACTAGGAATTGACTCAGAAGAACGGAGAACATTTTCAAAAGTGTTGTGGGGATTATCAAAAATTATTTTAGGAGGAGAGGGGGATTCAGAGGAAGGAATGTTAATAGGGGAAACAGACACAGGGGCTGCGACAGGTGTATTGTCCTGTGGAGACAAAGCCTCTTCATCTTATTGATCTAAATTCCTGTCTTCAACATCCATCTCTTTTGTAGCTGGCTCCTCGACTTCCATATCTTTCATTTCAGGTTCTTCCTCAATAGCTTTTGCTTTCTTCGTCACAAATCTGATTTTAGGCTTATGTGTTTTAGAGGATGATGGAACATCACTCTTGTTCTTCGTTCTATTTTCTGCCTTTTTACCAGTCTGCTCTTGAATTTCAGTTTCCGAACCAGTGAGGAATTCTTTCAGCGTAATTCCTTTATCCGCCAGCCAGTTATTGGTGTTAGCCAATATAGGCTCAAATCTCTTCCTTAGTGAAGTCGACTCCTTTTGGGACCATTGGATTGGAGGGAGAGGAGTACTAGCTATCTATTCTGCATCGTACTTAGCATCAACCAACTCCCCATCATCCACAAGATCTTCTGGAATATCAACAAGCCCCAGATATTCAATTTGTTCTAGAGACAGCCTACTATAGTCTAGTTTCCTGATATCTTCCTCTGTTCTCAAGTCTATCCAGACATCTTCCACCATGGGTTCATGAAACTGATTTTTCCTCCTGATTTTGTCCTTTACGCCCCGGTAGTCAAATTTTGGTCTCCTCTTGAATTGCTTCATGGTGACCAACTGCATTTCTGTCTCCATGGCCCTTGCCTTTGCAGCAGTCAACACTGAATATCTACCGATTTCCACTGGAAATCTGAAACCAGGCTTCTTGAGTTCCATCTGTTTGTTATGCACGACAATCATTTGTCTGCACAACTCCATCAAGACCAGTCTATCTGAAGGAAACCTAGGAAGCATATAAGGGTAGCCTTGGAAAAAGCCAACCCTCAAGTACGAGAAAGATGGAAATTGCAAAAACATACAACCAAAGTTATTAACCACTGTCCATGCCTCGTTTGAAATTCTTCTCTGCTCTAGTTGGGGATCAAAAAGACAAGAATACAGCAAAGAATGCATCATTCACCCTCCTGAAATGGTGAATTGAACCTTTCAATGTCAGCTGAGAATAATATTGGTATACTGGGACTACTCTCCTATCCCCTTCTGATGATAATCCCAGAAAAATCCTCATGGAGGCTGCAATGTATACCAGATAGGAAGTCATGAAGAACTTAGAGGTAGTGGATACCTTCGTCAGTTGGTCATGCAAAGCGTTACTGATTTGTTCTCCCCAGAAAATAACTTGCCTGCCCTGGAGTATGACCTTAATGAAAGGATACATCCATTCATGAAATTGTGAAGAGGAGGACAAACCTCTTATCCTGCTGAGGAGGGTAATCAAGTCACCAACTTCTTCCACAAAATCACTTCGAGGAAAACTACGCGGCCACCTTGATAAACTTGACCTTGCAGTCTTCAACCATTTGTTGTTGATCACTTTCTTCGCTTTTTCTGGATTCTTGTCATATTCCTTCTGAGCTTCAACAAAGTCAAGCTTTAATACCTCTGTCGCAGGAGGACACATGAACACCTTGTCAATGAACTTAGGATCCAACCTGATTATTACATTACCACTGCGTCCACCACGGCTCTAATATCTTTGTTATAGAAATGGGCACACTGAAGAACAAATTCTGTATTGTGAGCCGCCACTGGGAAGGATGATACCAGATGAATATTACTCTCTACTATCTTCTTCATCATAGCACTAGGGTTGCTGGACTTGGTTCTCTCTACAAACTCAGCCATATCAACATGGCCAATCTCCGTATCTCTAATGTCTTCAACATTGGAATGGACTGAGGTGATTGGGAAAACACCTTGATATTTGTACTTCATTGCTTTTGCCTTCTTTGGGGACAAGTCAGTCATTTGGATGATCTCTCACCGAGAAGAAGTCTGATGTTGAACGAAGCTCCGCAAGAGAAACTGCAACAAAAGTCATGATCATGCAATTAGGAAAAATATGGGCAATCTGGGAAAATTGCATGTTGATGATCATGACTATGGGAATGCGCTTGAAAAAGGGCTATAGTGCGAGCTGGCCAAAAATCAGAGGAGAAGCGGGCTCGGGAAATCAAAATTGGAAATTTTCCAGAGTTGGAAAAATTTGAGACATTTTTGCATGGGCGGCAAAATTCGCCGCCCTTGCATATGAGGGTTTTGCATTATTTTCATTGGCGGCAAATTTTGCCGCCACTGCATGTCGGTGAAGATTTCTGGTATGAACGGCAAATTTTGCCAACAATGCAGGTAGCAAGTTATGAATGTCTTTCACGTTAGGGCGGCAAAATTTGCCGTCTATGCACGATATGATATTCCATACACCGGCGGCAAATTTTGCCGCCACTGCATGTCGGTGAAACTTTTAGTTGGTAAAAGCGGCAGATTTCGCCAATGATGCAGGTAATGAGAAAGGCAAGGGTTTGTTGGAGCGGCAAAATTTGCCGACACTGCTCATTGCAGGTTTTGATGTTTAGTCGAGAGTATTGACCGCCACTGCAGGGGAATGAACATGCCGCAGTATAAGGGCGGAAAAACTCGTCGTCTTTGCACATAATGGGAGTTGGTAGTTGGGAAGATCTAGTGGTGAATGTGGCCGTTGTTGCATACAATGGGAGGGTTGGTGTCGGTGAAGGTTTCTGGTATGAAAGACACATCGTTTATAAAATGATAAACCCTAATGGCAATCTAAAACAATCCGAACACGAATCACAAACAATAGGAAAAACCTAACAAAACTTTATAAACTAACAACACAAACAATCAACGAGTAAAAATGGGGAAGAGAAACACAAGAAACTTACCCGTAAAAATGTGAAACCCTAGGTTCAATCTTCAACGCGAGATCCGTCACAACTCGGGAGCATATGATCAAGCAACGAATGTGGCCATTGTCGGATCAATTAAAAGGCTTTAGTATAAGAAATGACAAGCAACAATGGGAGTGATAACACATTTAAAAGGTTGAGATTGGAGTTTAAATGCCTGGCACGAGTGGCCATTAATGGCACTCGACATCAAAATCCTGAAGATCTCGCTCGAGCGGCGGTTTCGGCCGCTACGACACTACAACCAACAAATATGTAAGGGCGGAAAATGCCGTCGTTGCATATTCTGACGGAAAACATATGTGATGGCGGTGAATTTAACCGCTCCTGCACATTAAACTTAAAAATGATGCAATAGCGGCGAAAAATGCCGTCATTGCATCAAACAAGAACAAGTCTAAAAATAATATGTAGGAGCGGCATTTTTTGCCGCTCTTGCATATCAAGAGTCAAAATTTACTAACTCCTAAAAATAACCAAAATGACATTTTTACTAGTTTACAACTTTAAATGATCCTCGCGAAAATTGAGAAATCAATTCAAGGAAATGTCGCAGACGAGTTTTAAAATGTCAAATGACCTCGCACGAGAACAAGAAAATCTTTTCTTGATTTGCGATCTTGGAGTGTAGATTCACAAAACGGACAAGTTTCGTGGGGTTGTCTACAAAAATGAGCGTAGCTGATTTTGAGAACAACAAATTTTAATTTTTGTATCTAATTTGAATGATTCGGGAAGGCATGTAATGTTTGGTAAGCATGGTTGAAGATTGGTGAGAAGGAGCTTGGTGGTAGCAAAAGGGACAAGATTGGGAACTCCATTTAAATTGAATGCCACTACTTTATGTAAATCCACCTATGTGACAAAAAAAATCTAAAAATACATGTATGTTGTGGCAACATACATTAGGCCACATAAATGAAAATG
The DNA here is from genome assembly GCA_027924645.1 of Cunninghamia lanceolata. Taxonomy (NCBI): domain Eukaryota; kingdom Viridiplantae; phylum Streptophyta; class Pinopsida; order Cupressales; family Cupressaceae; genus Cunninghamia; species Cunninghamia lanceolata. Next base: position 4,167,310 of record BSBN01000865.1, on the reverse strand, counting down.
TTTTAAAAACCATTATGAATAAAAAGTTTCTTGATAGTTTCCCCTATTCTGATGAGTATTTTAATTTTTTTGAGCATTGTGTGGGAAACAAAAGAGCTTCATTTCCTTCAGGAAGTAATAAATCAAAGAGTAAATTAGAATTTATTCATATAGATGTTTTTAGACCTATGGATAATGATTCTTTTGGAAAATCTGGATATTTTGTGACCTTCATTGATGATGTTTCAAGATATACTTGGATTTATTTAATGAGGCATAAATATGAGGTTTTCACTAAGTTTAAGGAATTTAAAGTCTTGGTATAAAATCAATCGGAACATAAGATAAAAGTATTGAGATCTAACAATGGAGGGGAATATTGTTGTAAGGAATTGATGAGTTTTGCAAGCATGTAGGTATCACAAGGCAAAAGACTACTCCTTACACACCTCAATAGAATGGGGTTGCAGAAGGTTGAACCGAACTTTAATGGTAAGAGCTATAAGTATGTTAAGTGATGCATAATTGAATACATATTTTTTGGTAGAAGCTATGTGTACTAATTGTTACTTGATCAACGAATCTCCTTGTAAGGCTCTTGATTCGATAACTTATGAAGTGAGGATAGGTAAGAAACCTTCTATTTCAGATTTAAGGGTTTTTGGTTATAAGAATTTTGTTCATGTGCCTAAAGAAAAGTGTTCTAAGTTGGATCCAAAAGCACAGAAATGTATCTTCATTGGATATGGTGAGAATGCTAAAAGTTATATGCTTTGGAATCCTCTAACCAAGGAAGTTGTCTATTCTAGATATGTGATTTTCATGGAACTTAGAGCTATTTCTGATCTTGAATAGCCAAAAGATAAAGAAGGGAAAAAGATAGTGTATTTTGAATTGAAGCAAGAAGATGCACATAAAGAAGAATAAAATGATGGATTTGAGGATGGAGAGGAAGAAGAGGGTTCAAGTGGGAGTTTTGAGTAGGATGACTCTAATATTATAGAAGAGGTTGCACATGCAGAAGAACAAGAGGAAGAATCCCTTACTCAACCCTTGAGAATATCCACAAGACAATGAAATCTAGTTGATAGGTATAAGCCACTAGATTTTCATTGTGTATTTATTTTATTAAGTAGTAATAATGAACCTAGATCCTACAAGGAAGCCTTGCAGATGATAGTGAGTCTTGGCAAGTAGTCATGCAAGAGGAGATGATGGCTTTAGACTCTTGTGATACTCGGGATCTTGTTCATTTTCTCAAAGGAATATAGGCCATTGGATGTAAGTGGGTCTACAAGAAGAAATTTAGAGTAGATGATTCATTGGAAAAGTACAAGGCTAGATTGGTAGCTAAGGGCTACTCCCAGAGAGAGGGAGTTGATTTTGGTGAAATGATCTCTCCTATTGCTAAGTTATCTTCTATTATATTTCTTTCATCCATATCTACTGCTTATGATTTTTAAATTGAGCAAATGGATGTTAAGACTGCATTTTTGCATGGTGATTTAGAAGAGGAAATTTATATGGATGGTAAAGGGGAAAGAAAAGTTGGTTATGCTTTGAAACAATCACCCTATATCTGGTATCAAAATTTTGATTATTTTATGTTGAAATTAAGTTTTGTGAGAAGCAAAGAGGATCACCATGTTTACACTAGTATATTTATATTTAAAAAATTATATCTAAAGTACACCGAGGGATATCTTTTTTCCATAGTTTTTGTGATTTTCTTTTTTTTTTCTTCAACATTTTGCAATTTTTTTTGTTTTATTATTTATTTTTTCCAATTTATTTTTTGATTCCATATTTTTTGTTATTTTTCAAGCTTTTTCTCCTTCTAACAGTTTCCAATTTCTTTTTTGGTTTTTATTTTTTATTTTTTCCAATTTCTTTTTTGTTCCATAGTTTATGTGATTTTATCTTTTTCTCCTTCAACAGTTTCTTATTTCTTTTTTGGTCTTTATTTTTTATCTTTTCCAATTTCTTTTTTGGTATTTTAATTTATTTTTTCATAAATTTAGGCAGAAAAAATGAGGGCTCTCATCCCCACCCCATTGTGACTGTATAACACCTCTCGGCGTAATTAGATGTATTGATGATCATATACTAAATGTTGCCTTGTATTTGGATGACATGTTTTTTAGTAACACTAAGGGTATGATTAGTGAGCATAAATCTCAACTTTTAAGTGCATTTGAGATGAAGGATTTGGTTTTTCCATGTAAATCACCATGTCATGTGTTAATCTCTTGAGTTTGTTGATTTCTTTTATTATTGATTTACATGTTTTATCTCCATTTTGGCATTCTACAAATTAAAGTTTAGATTTGCAACATTATTTCATATTTCTATATTGTCGTGGTTTGCCTTCACAACTTGATAAAAAAAATTACACAACTCATTAGTTTACATTGTCCTTAAATTCTTCACCATTTGTTCATCATAATTGATACAATTGAAAAATGCTAAAAAATGTTGATTTTGAGTGTCCCACTTAGTCTAAAAAGTGGGAGACACTATTGCGAGATCACCCATTCACAAGGACATCATCATCATCAAATGACTATCAAAGTCATTCAAAGTTTTGTTTCAAATCACTAGGGCCCATACCTTTCAAATATAATTCTAGATAGTGGAAGCAATAAAAATCTAGGGCCCATACCTTTCAAATATAATTTGGATTGGGTGAATATTAAAGGATACATAGAGGAAGTTGATCATAGCTAGAACTCCATGTGTCCTTCAAGGAATGCCCAAGATAGATGAAAGAACAAATTCTCAAGGTTGAAACTTGATCTAACATATTGGATCAAACTCCACATTAGTTTAGACATCTCCAAGCAAAACCTTCTTCACAAACTAGGTGAACTAGAGGAACTATCAAATTTAGAATCTCCTAATGATGCTCTTAAGTCTGAGAGAGATTCTATTCTCTTCGAATTGCATGAGAAAGCTTGAGAAGAAGAAGAATTTTGGTGCCTCAAACCTTGCATGATTTGGTGGTGTGATGGTGACTCCAACACCAAAATTTTCCATCTCAATGCTCACCAACAATATCAAAGAAATATTATCAAGAAAATCAAGCTCACTAATGGAGACATTATTTCCAAAATCTTTGAAATCAAAGAAGCTACTTATGGACGCTTTGGGAATTTAAATCAAAATGTGGATGGCAACTTCACTACTCAAGAATTGTTGCTCCAAAATATTCATAATGTTATTTCAAAAGAAACCATAATTGCTCTTTGTAAGGAAGTCACCTTAGATGAGCTTAAGAATGTTGTCTAAAAATCTACAAAAGATAAAGCTCCTAGTCCAAATGGATTCTCCAACTCTTTTTATCATCAATTCTTTGATGTCATTATCTCTAAACTCCTTCACATGATTGAGGATGTCTGAAAACTAGTATGTTTATTGGTGCTATCAATTTTACTTTTCTAGGTTTTATTCCCAAAGAAAAAATGTAGTCTCTTTTAGTTGGTTCAGGCCTATTTATTTGTGCAAGTCCTCTTACAAAGTCATGACAAAAATCATGGCTAATAGAATCAATAAGTACCTTGGCTATTGTATCTCTAATGAAGGAGGCTTCATACCTGGTAAGCAAATTTATGACAATGTTGTGATTGTCCATGAGGCTTTACACTCTAGTAGAAAGGAATCTAAGAAAAATATTGTTATCAAACTTGATATGCCAAATAATTTTGATAGGTCAATTTGTATTTCTTGGCTTGGATTCTTCAAGCCTTCATATTTCCTTTATCCTTTTAAACTAGACTCTTGGTTGCATTTTGACTCCTTGGATTGTTCCTATTGTTAAGTGGTCTCAGACCAATTCTTCAAAGCATCTTGAGGCCTTTGTCAAGGATGCCCTTTATCCCCTTATCTCTACATCATTTTAGATGAGGCTTTGGGTAGATCTCTCTATTGAAAGGAGGGAAAGGAAAATATCTAGAATCAAAATTTTTAACAAGGTTAGATTAATTAGTTGATGGCATTATTTTAATAGGGGAAGCCATCAAACAGAATGTCAAAATGTTTAAGGGTTGTCTCAAATTCTTTCTCTCTACCTCTAGAGCTACTATCAACACCAAAAAATATAGATTTTATACTATCAATACTTATTTATCTGAAAACAAAAAGTTTTTCCCAAGCCCTTGGGTTTGATCATGGTGGACATGGGCCTTTAAATATCTTGGATTTCATATAAGCTTCAATCTCAAGAACATCAATTGTTAGTTTCCTTTAAATTAGAAAAATTATAAAATAATCCTCAACTTTAGCAATGGGTAGCTAAGACTTGTTGGAAAATTGTTTTTAATAAAAAAAAATATCTCTTCTCTTCTTGTTATCAACTAATGATGTATCATGCTCCAACCTTTATCCTTCTTGAGATAGATAAAAGAATAAGAAATTCGTATGGTAAGGATTCAAACAATCTCTCTGAAAAAAGATTTCATCTAGTTAGTTGGAAGCAAGTATCAAAAGAAAATCCCAAGGGTTTGGGTATCTTTATTGTTGTTGTCATGAGCAAGGCCCTTGGGGATAAGCTTGTATTTAGAATTTGATAAATTCTCCTACTAGTATTTGGAAAAAGATTTTAGTTTATAAATATGGAGATGGTTTGATTGATCTCTCTCTCTTCAACAACATCCAACATAAACTAGGCATCTCCAAAATTTAGCCTTTGATTGTGACATCTACTAATATAATAAAAATAATATCTCATGGTTTCCTAGAAATGGGAGAAAAATTAAGGGTTGGTACAATCCCATCCTTAGAAACAAGCCTCTAATCCTTTATATGCCTAAGAACCTACTTTAGTCCATGCTCCTTCTTGGCATTAAAATTTTTTCTCAACTCTTTACTTGGGATGGCCTACAACCTAACTGGATCCACCTTAATGGGTTGGACCTAGCTCAACATAGGGAGTGATCCTTCAAAAGAATTTTTCATCCTTCTTGCTACTAATCTAGAAGTGAGGAACAAATATAGACACTTGATTTGGTGTTTTCTTCAAAAATAAATTAAATATAGACAATTGCACCACAAAATGGAACAAATGTTATTGCATCTTTTAAAAGGTAAACCTCTTATTAAGTTCTGATGGTCTTCTATTCCCTTTTTCTGCATGCATGTGGAATATTTGGTTGGAAAGGAACAATAGAATATTTTAAGATAAATCCATCCAAGGGAAAGATCTTATCCAAAAGATCCACCATGCCATGATTGAAAATGTTAAAGTCCACTTCAAAGTAAAACAGAACCCAAGCATCCTCTCTAGAGATGAACTCAATCTTCTCTGAAGATGGAATCTCTCTAATTTTTTACCTCTCCCATCTCTAGTAGACCTTCTATCTCCATTAATTATCTATTTTTCTTCTTTGATGATGCTTCTAAAGCTAATCTAGGTATTTCCTCCATCGGTGGTGTTCTCTAGATTGAGCCAAACATAAAAATATTAGAATTTTGCATGAACCTGGGACAAACTTCAAACAATATTTTTGAATTGATGGGATGTAAGTTTGGCCTATCCTTGGTAGCTAAATAAACTATAAATAATCTCTAAATCTACAAGGAATCTAAGTTAATCATACAATTCAATCAAATCCATCCAACTCAAGCTTTTGATAACTCAAACTAGAAATATGATAAGCATCCACACATACAACAATGGCAATAAGATGATATATAAGATATGTCTCACACAACACAAGAGATGTATACATGGACCAAGATGTCCTGATATCCAATATATGCAGAAATAGACTAAACCATTGAGGTAGGGTAACATTGTACAATACTCCTTATGGAAGAAACCACTCCAACACTATATCTCTGAGAGGTCTCCCAAATACAATATCATACTCAACACACATCCTTACAATGATAATCACCTCCTTTATATAGACCTACTCCTAATATCATAATAGAGTGGTAATCCCAAGGAAGGCTTACTCATCACCTAATATAATTAATTACACAACTTGTCCACATGACCCAATATAACTAATTTAAGGGAAGTGTGTCACATGTCAGCATCTCCATCCACCTAAATACAATAGAATATCATATCGCTGGATACATAACATTTCATCCCTCCTTAACATATTTCATCCTTGAAACGTGAGAAGAATCCAAATAGTATGACTTTTACAAGTCATTACAAATATAACACCATGACCAGTCATCCAACTATCCATAGTTGACCTTTTCAATGATTTTAGCTTGATGGTATCTAGATCCCATACTTGATCCACATTTTTCTACACCCATTTGATTCCATTCCTTATCATAGTAAGTCATCCTTTTCTACCATGAATAGCCATTACTTCTATGATGCCACTGATTGTTGTAGTTGTTCTTTTGATTCCATGTAGATCCATAATGATTGGCTTGTTAATTCCCTATATTATCATGACCCCGTGACTGTTTCCTCCATGATTCTTGCCTCTCACAATGATGTGGATACCTATATTTTGCACCCTTTGTCATTACTAGAACCCTCTTTTCTTCTTCAACATTATTTGCCACTTGTTTTTTTGGCTCATGAAGAGAATTACTTGTCTCCTATTTTTTCTCTACATCTTGCTCCTCTTGTTTTGTGCAATCTTTAGCAGATTATTTAACTTGCTCTTCCTTGACTTTCCTTTGGACTTCATTATGTGTAATATCTTGTAATGTGACTTTTTTCCTCCTATACAAAAGCTTCATGAATTTCCTTTACACATTGATGTATATCATTCCTAAAGATACTAAGCAAGGATAACCAAGAACAATATCCAATCCATCCATATCAAAAACATGAAATTTTGAATGCAAAACATATTATGCATAGAGAGCTTCGAAACTTCAAAAATTTGAATATCCTTACCCATTATTTGACTGTCCTTGATGTGATTTGCTTGTACTTGTAGTTTCTTAGATAATTCCATGTCGATGAAGTTATACTTGCTGCTAGAGTTACGAAAATAATAATGTTTGCCTTTTGCATACATCCATAAAATCGAAGGATTGAATCTTCTTGGGTAAAAGTTCAAAGTTGTGTCACACTTTAGGACAACTTATCAACATAAATGAATTTAAGTATTTTTAACTAAAAGTTAGTTTTGATGAAACATATGTTTTAGTTGGATTTATTTTAGCTAAAGTAGATCTAGACCACAAATTTTCCAACTAGAAGCATCCACTAAATACATATGTAGCATCACTTAGGGGCCAATTTACCAAAAAGAATAAAATTATTTGAAAATTTTGATGTTCTAACAACTCCTACTCGTCTAAATAATCATTTAAAAAAATCTAAAAATATTGTTTTGTAGATCTACAAGTGTAGTTTATTAAATATAATTTTCTAAACATTTCAATTTGTTGAAGGCACAAGACAACTGAGAGGGGGGTGAATCAGTTGTATCAAAAACCTTAAACTCTTTTAAACAAAATCACATTCACATTCACTTATTTTAACCCCTTAATCTGGTATGAAGATTAAACATGAAGTGAAGAATCAAAACTTAAACACATAAACACCATGAACACATGAACACCATATTTTTATGTGGAAAACCCTAAAAGGGAAAAACCACAATGACTGTTAGCTCACAATATAATGTAGTAACAATACTGAATAACAAAAGAGGCTTACTACCAAAGGGCTCACTGCTCAAATGAATGCTCACTGCAAAAAGGCTCATTGCCAAAGGGTGGCTCACTACCAAAGGGTGGCTTACTGCCAAGAGGGGTGGCTCACTGCCATGAACTGATATAATAGCATCTACAACATGCCTAAGTTTAGTTCCATTGAAGCACAATACATATCACCTTCACTACCTTTACAACCCAAGCACTTTATCTTTGCATCTCGCACACTCACACCTCATTCATGGATTCATTACATTTATTTATACCAATCATCAACCTTGGAACATTCATCAAGGTTGGCAATACAATCTACAACCATTGGAACAGTCTCCAAGGTTGGCAAACATACATAATTCAAATTAGGTCTAGATATAAACAAGCTTGCAGAGCAAATGAATGAAGGAAGAACACTTCATGGCTTAGCTCAGACCCAAATACATCCTTACATGCTTCCACATGCTTCGACAATCCACGAAACACATCCGCAAAGAGTGTTAGCACCCAAGTCGGCCAAACTTGTGCAAACATCAAGAATACTTAGACACATGCTTACAGAAGCTTCATTATAGCTTGCAGATCAAGTACAATCCTTTAACATGATTTGGAGACATGCATGAACAACATAAAATTACCTGGGAGCCAACAAATCTAGCCGCAACAGATCTCACTTGAAGACATATCACAAACTGCTCACAACAAACATTGTCAAACTTTGCTAATCAATAACTTGCTTTTCAGAGCACCAAATCACAAATTTGTTGGAATGAAGATAGCTAAGGATCTTATAAGCATATATCCAAAACCACAAGACCAAAAACCAAATTGTGGAGCAAAATACTTTCTCCCTATCACACTGCAAATGTTGTCAGGCATAATCTTCAAACTGGTAAATAGAACTTCTAGTGCACAGCGATCCGAACCACCAAATTCTAGATTTAGCATCTTCAAACACTTCTCTAAAACATATTCAAATCTCATACTCTGGTCTTCAACACAGAGGAAATGCGGAGTAAAAACTCAGACAATATCCACAATCAAGTAACAAAACAAGAGCACAGTCGACACTAGTGACAACACAAACATGTTGACATCAATGACAACACTAGTTAGCACATACTTGAAACACAATTAGTGTTTATATTTTCTTTTTTAGTTTTACTAAAAGTAGGTCATCAACACCAAAATATAATATTGATTGTCTTGTCAATAAAAATACTAAAGTTTATTTTAAAATTTTGAAGCAAATATGATGCACTAGAGAAGAGATTTCATGTCGAGATGATATATTTTTCTATTTTAGATAAATAATTAAGACAAAAGGTTACATCCCATTAAAATAATTGTGTTTTCATTACACAAAACTTCCAAGATTTATTTTTAAAAATATATTTATCAAAATGGGGAGAAAATTAATCCATGCACTAAAGTTTCAAGTTACGAATAGCAAAAAAAATTTGAAGGAAAAAAATGAAATTTACTATATAAAGTGCAACGTCCCACTTAACCTTATTTTTTAGCATTTTATTAGTAACTAAATTATAGTGTCAATTTTATTAAAAAATCACATGTAAATAATTATTTAATTTTTAAAATAAAAACATAAAATATACTAAAAAAATCTATATTTTATTAGTTTACATCATTTTAAAATTAAAAACATATACGTCACTTTGTAGTGGTTCAAGTTAGAAAGTTAGATCAATGTTGGTCATTTCCTTTATAAACGTGACACAACATTGAACTTTCACCCTCCTTCTTTGGAGCTAAAGTGCATGTACTTGTATCCTTCCTCTTCTCTTCATCATCCTCTTTTCCTTCTCCTCCTCCTCCTCCTCCTTCTTCATTTTCTTCTTCTTGAGCCGATCTATCTAAGAAAGCCAGTTTTAAAGTTCATCTAAAGAAGAAATATCCTTATGAAATGGTTCATACCATTGTTTAGCTTCACCTTTTAAGAATAACTCAAAATACATGTACCATATAAACTTTTACCATGAGCTCTTTTATATTTTTGTCGTCATTCTAATACATCTTCACTTCCATCAAAATCAAGGAACCCCATTGAAACTAAGGTTATAAGAAAATGCTTTCAATAGATCACCATTCCACCAAATCTAGTTAACCAAACTTTGACCCACTAAATTAATCATATTTTCAGCCTCAAAACCAAAAATACAAATAATAGACCCCTAATAAATTTTTGTGAGATTTCTAGAAATGTAAAAATATCAAAAAAAATTGTGATTTGCAACTTGGAGAGTGAATTTATGACAAAATATAAATTTCCAATAACTCATTGAAAATTGATGATCAAAACCTAATTTTTAGATTTTAGCTTCCTTATATGATCCTCCAACTTTAGAAAAAAATATAGAAAATTTAATATCCATATGGAAGATATAGGTGAATATTCAAAATTAGGGTTTCATCCTCACCTTTTCCCAAATCGTAGCTTTGTTACCACTTGACAAGAATCCACACATATAATAATGGCAATAAGATGATATAGAAGATAGATCTCACACAACACAAGAGATGTTTATGGGACAAGATTCCATAATATCCAATACATGTAGAAATAAAATAAGCCCTTGAGGTAGAGTAACATTGTATAATACTCCTTATGGAAGAATCCACTCCATAATATATCTCCAAGAGATCCCAAATACAATATCATACTCAACACACATCCTTACAATGATAATCACCTCCTTTATATATACCTCCTAATATCATAATGGAAGGGTAATCCCAATGGAGGCCTACTCATCACCTAATATAATTAATTACACAAGTTGTCCACATGACTTGATATAACTAACTTAAGGTATGTATGCCACATGTCGGCATCTCCATCCACCTAAATACATTATAATATCATTTCCCTAGTGATGCAGGAGCATCCCGGGCGAATCGGTGATCAACATCAACCAAAAAAAAGTGCAGGTTTAATTGTCAGTTTTGTTTGTTTGTTTGGACTTCTAATGGCAATTTCTCAATAATGGTTTCACTTATGTGATTTGCATCAAGCAAAGTTGGTCTTTTGTTGCCACATGTTCGTCGAAGTGCTGCGAAGGAGTTATGTATAGGTTTTGTATTTCATAAATCAAATGGCATTGTTTTGGGAAACTTGTTTTATGGTTTTGAGAGATCTTCCGATTTCAGAGTGACGCATGGTATCTTGAAGGTATTTGATATCATTTTCAAAGGCATCCGAAACTTCGGTTATTTTATGAGTTTTGATTCTATGCATTGTTGTTTGAAGTATAATAAAATGGTTGTGAAGAAAAAATTATATTATATTTGTGCTAAGGCTGCATATATGAGGAATGTACTATGTTTGGTTATTACTTACCATTGTGTGACTGTGCCTTGCCCACGTGGAAGGATTAAGTTATCACTCTAAAACAAATGCAGAGATTTAGGCAATGCATGGGTTCAATGTATAATAAATGAATATGATTGATGTTGTTTAAAAAGATCTTTGGTTTGGCTGAACTCCAAAGTATTTTGGATGATATCTTTGTTTAAAAATTTCCCATGTGTGATCACTAATATGTTTGTTGTTTAAGGAGGCAGTTGGATATCATTTAGACGGATCTAAGGCAGATGGAAGGTGGAAATGCCATCATGGCATTTGAACTTTAACCACAAATTTAATCTACACTAAGATAAAACAGAGGCGATGCCTCATATGAACATATCTTCCTTTGAAATGAAGTGTCACACACATATATCAAGAAAGGAAGAGAGAGAGGGTGTCACGGATGAGAAGGAGAGAGACATTTGAATAAAAAGAAAAAAAAGAGTGACTGTGTTGATTTGGAGAGACCACAGCTGAGAAGGAGAGGAGATTCTTATTGTGAAGCAGATTCATGTCACCAAAGAAATGGTATCTTATTCCATTTTGTATGGAATAGAAATGAATGCATTGGATCTTGAATGTTGTGGGGTCGATGAGCTCTATGTTGTCTTTCTTTCAATGAAATAAAAACCAATAGTTGAGGGACATTGGAAAAATAAATTTCGCACCATTTGTTTTTTATTTAAGAAAACAAAGAAATCAATAGGTAGAGCGAAAGGAAAAGAGGAGGCAACCTCAAAAGGAGGAAGTGTGCAGCAGCTTGAGAGGGCTTTCTGAGGAAATTGGAATGTGAGTCGACCTCTAGGGAAGAAACAAATAACAATATCTATTGGAATGTGTGGCTAGAGTGAGTGGTTAGACTGATAGGTGAAGGCGAAAGTAAATAGGGCATTGGGATGTCGTTGTCAAGTCACTCCAAGAGATAAGAGGATATTGATTAATTTGCATAGAAGTTGTGAGGCAGATTTGTAAAGCTGACGATGCCATTGAAGTCTTGGTGTATAAACTAATTGTAAATATTGTGATTCTTGGTGTTATTTTAAACTTAATAAATGAAAAAGATGAATTATGTTGTGTGTAATCTTTTATGTATGTTTGAGTTATGTGTTTGAGGCAGAGTTTGTCTACATCATATGGTATCAGAGCAGGGGATCTTGAGCATGGAGAGGATCCACCAGGAGCTACGGGTAGAGAAGAGTGAGAAGGCAATAGAGAAGAAGCCCATGTGAGGGTTGTTGTAGGTAGGAGAAGTCCTCAGTAGTGAGAGAGCTTGAAGCCGTGAAAAGATTGAGAGTGTGATGTGGATTGCAAATTGAGGTGAGATTGCAATAGGGTGTGTGCAAGAAGTTGAGTCCACTTTTTGGCCAAAAAGTGGAAGTGTTTTCCCTGATATTCAGAATTTGTCACATTTGACCTAAAATTTTGAAGCACTTAAAGGTGGAATCTTGGAAAAAGTCACTAAATATGAAATGTAGTACTCGAAGTCTAGTTTCCAAATATGTAATTTTTTTCAATACCCAGATGATAGAAATTGATTTTGAATAGGCATTTCTAAAAACCACTGTTTAAAAGTCACTTTTTTTTACTATACCATGTACGTGTACGTCATCCATATTTTGACCTAAATAATCATATTTTTCTAAATCCTTTTGGGAAAAGATTTGTAACTCACTGAAGCACGTTTTCCATATTTTTTTGTAATTTTTTATTGAATATTTTTTTATTAATTTTTTATTGGCCATTTTTGGTCTTTTAAAAAATCATCGTGTACGTCACGCATAAGATGACCTAAACTTAAACATTTTTTGAAAATTTTTTTTAAATTGAAAAGAATTGTCCAAAGTACGTTTTCATACAAATTTTTTACAAAAAATTATTTTAATAAAAAGTTATTAAAATACTAAAAAACCCTGATAATTCAAGTTTATGGACCTATTTCATCATAAATTGATTAAAAAATAGAAAAAAAATACATATTTGGAATCTACACTGTCTCATCTATAATGGGTTTTAATTTTGTCAAAATATTTTGTACAATAGACCTTCATATATATGCCCAAAGTCACTATTTTGTTGTGACATTGACAGGACCTTCAAGTTGCAGGTCAAACCAAGTCCAGAGGTCAGGTTTGGATCCCCAAAGCATTTCCTGAACCGGGTTACAAAGCAAAACCCAAGCTTAAAATTCAAATTTTAAATAACGAGATCTCGTTTAGTAAACGGGATCCTGTTTAGTATTAATCTATCAGTGCAAAATAAAACGGGATCCCGTTTACTAAACAGGATCTCGTTTAGTAGACGGGATCCCGTTTCTTAAACAGAATCTCGTTTATTATTTGTCTATTTATTTTAATAAGACTGTGACTATGACTGTCAGCCCTGCAACTTGCTCTACAGTATGATCGACAGCGACATTTGCAGCATTCTCTACCATCTTTTTTCTTCTGTAGGTCCATCAACTTGGAATATTGTTTGAATTTTGATATAAGCCATCATTGAGACATTGTTTGAGTGAAATTTTGTTGAATTGCTACTTGTTTGAAGGACTTGAACAAAGAAGAAAGGCTTTCAAGTTTTTGACATTCATTTGTACATGCTTCATAAATTTTTTAATCATGGGATCACAAAGTTGTAATAAGAGAAAAGATAGGAAGCTATTAACCCCTGAAGAAATTGAAGCAAAAAGAGAGGAGGCAAAAAGATAAAGAGATAGAAGAATAAAGATTCAATCAATGAATAATGTTGAACCATCAAATTCCACAACTATTGAAGATAAAAAATGTAGACGATACAAATTTGTAAGAGGTGAATGTGGAAACTAATACGATTATACAAACTACTCTTGGTATGTCTTCAAATCCCTCTGTCAATGCTATGGAGAATGTTTCAATAGGCACAAATCTAAGTACTTCTTCAAATCCACCTTTGAATGAAATGGAAATGGTGTTGATAGGAGATTTAAAACAAGCTGAATATAACAATGTTGAGATTGATAATATTCGTAGAGATCAAAATTTGAAACAAAATGTTCTTGAAAATGAAAATGAAAACTGTTTTGTTGTTGAAAATGAAAACGAAAATCCTTTTGTTGAAAATGAAAATGAAAACCATTTTGTTGTTGAAAATGAAAACGAAAATCCTTTTGTTAAAAATGAAAATGAAAAACGTTTTGTTGTTGAAAATGAAAATCGTTTTGAAGTTGAAAATGAAAATGAAAATCCAAGATGTGATGTTGAAAATGAGAAAAATATTTCAAAATTGAAAGAGATGTTTTGGATAATCTTCCTGGTAAAATTTCTTGGAGACAAATAAGAACACATGCCAATAGATTATACAAGGAATTTTTTAATTGTAAAAAACTATCATTTCAATGTCAACTAATGATGCAATTAATGAGAATGTGGAAAATAAGAAAAGTAATGAAAATGTTAGGCATTTTTGTTAAACCAAGAAGAAAAGATCAATCACTAAAACATGCTATGTCTACTGTTGCTAGTGCCATTGAATCTATTAGAAATAATAGTCGATCCAAAGATAAGAATGCAACAAGACGAGCTATAACAACTGCTATAGTGAATAAAACAACTTTGAATAGAAGAATGGTAAGCAATATTAGTGGAATTCTAAAAATACATCCTAAAACATTGGTAAGAGCGGCAAAAAGAAGAGAAAGTGTAATGTCCCCTTCTAGAAAGCCAAAATTTTCGTACCCTTGCAAACAATTTCCAACTTACCAAAAGAGAACATTAGTATTCCATTTTTCATTTCCTTTTAATCTTGATGATATTCATAAACATAACCCTATACTATTTGCCATTTCATAAATCCATTTTTTTCCATACAGCATGATTCTCCTTGGGTGAGATAATCCTTAGGCCTCTTATTAACCTCACCTTCCACCTTGTGAGAGAAGATTCGTTGGGTAGGTGATGTCATCTCAATCCTATGGGTCCATTAATATTATACCTTAGTTTGTCAACCAATGCCCATAATTCCTTAGTTCGTCAACTAAGGCCTATAATTCCTTAGTTCGTCAACTAAGGCCCATACCTTCGATACTTAAATCGAAGGTCCATAGTAATATCCTTGTTTCGTCAATCAAGGCCCATTCCCATGGAATGATCAATACCTACCATAACTATCTACCCCACCTTCTTAGTGTTAGGTGGTTAATTAGGAAGTCTCGTATCTACCCTTAGGAATTCATACCTTTATTAATCTTTAGGTTTTACCCTAAAGCCTTCATTAATCTTTAGGTTTTATCCTAGAGCCTTCTCCCTAGGTTTTACCCTAAGGCCTTAATTAATCTTCATCTATACATATACATACTTGTTATCTCTCATACGTCATTTATTAACAACTTATGAATTCACATCATACAAGATACATATTTAAAATATAAATTTCAGACATAAATGTATATATCACATATATCAATTTCTACTTAATAACCTTATTATTTATATCTTTCAAGTTATAAATTGAACAAGTAATTATAAATTCGTACAAATCATAAATTGAATAAGTAAATATAAATACTTACTTACCTACTTTACCTGGGATTCCTTACCTATGCTGTGGTAATATAGTCTTTATTGTATTGTTGTTATAAAATGCAGATCTAAATATATGTATTTATCCCATACTCTTTTTATATTTTCTCCCCATGATCCTTTTCCTTGGCTGCCCTCGTGTCTTCCTTGTGATATTTTCTTGCTGTGTCTTTGATGAATTCAAATGGTGTTTCTTCTTTATTACCTTTATTGAATTCACAGCTGTTTATTTATTTCTTTTTATTACTTCATTCTTTCCATGATCATTTCCTTCTATGTCACAACCTTTATTTATTTCCCTTTCAAGGGATATGTTCGAAGAGGTATGTCTCTTATTATTTTTATTACTTTATATTAATTCCCTTTTGTGGTAAAAATAGTTCTAACCAGACGTAACTCCCTTATCATAAGAGGATAGGTTAAGAGATGTTTATTATTATTTATTTATCTTATTTGTATTTATATTGTATCATTATAATAAATGATATATTATTTATATTTATATTACAATATAAGATAATAATAATAATATTTGTATTTATATTATTAGATATATTTATAATATATTATTTATTAATGTGTTGCACTTATAAATATCTTCCTTCGACCTCCCCTTAATCTTTTTAAAGTATATTATTTATATAATATATATAGTATAAATAAATACTTTTGTTATTAAGTACGGGAGCTCTTTTATTTTATTTTATTTCCAAGCATATAATATGGTGGGATAATATTTGTCTTATTAGACTTTTATTTTTATATGATTTTATTTTGAATTTAACCTTTTGTTTAACCGTATTACTTTGTCTTATTCCAAATTACTTTACTTTCTAAATTACTTTACTTTCTAACTTGAATAGGTAAGACTCTTCATAATATTTATTTTTATATATAATAATATATCTTATTAATTACTCACATAAATATTATATTAAAATATTTATATTTATAATATATCTAGTTAATTAAAATATAAATATATATATTTCATATATTTTATAATATTTAAATTATATTAAATTAATAATATTATTTATTAAATAATACATATTAATAATATATTTTAAATAAATATATTATATATTTAGTTTATATAAGGCTAACTTATTATTTAAATAAACAATTCAATTATAAATCATTATAGGGACATGACAACCCTCCCCACTCAAGATTGCTTGTCCTCAAGCAATTATAATTAGATATCCTAGAGTAATATTTAATAACATTATATTTTATTAGGTTTCTTTATATAAAATAAGGTTTCACTCACCAATAATATAAAATAACCTCTAGAAAATGTAACAAATTAATATAGCTAATAAACTATAGTGCTATAAATAATATAGGGGCCTAAAATAATAATTTATAAATTTGGGTTTACCCTTTTAAATTTTTAGCACTAAATTTGCATAAAGGCATTTCTATTTATTTAATTATCAAAAATATTTTAATGACTACTAATATTATTTTAATGCCATGATTAATCAAATGAACAATCCAAACCAAATAACTAAATGTCAAACATACCTGACACAACCAAAGTGAAAACGGAGGGGCACTACAGAAAGTATAGAAAATGATCCAATTAACCAATGTTGGAGTTTTAGTGGTTGACTCCTGAGATCTGACATGAAACTGAATGTTGAAATTAGATCTTTGATCGAAAAATATTGGCATGATAATACTAGGGTATCACCTGATGCTAAAGATGTTTTAAAATTAAGAGTGGGGTCCAAAGTTTGCGATCCTCATCCAAAACACCTATTAGATGCAACACAAACTAAATTTTATAGAAAATTTTGTGATGAATTAGTGTTACCTGGTAATATTAAAATAAGTCAAAGATCTTTTGAAAAATGCAAACCATGGTATGTAAAGATTAATAAGCAATGAATATCTTGTTGTTGTAAAATGCATGTTCAATTTTGTTATTATTATGATATGTTTCGATATATACATTGTACTTTACATAGTAACATGATTATACAGGAATGTGATATTAATATGCCACCTGAAGCAATAAAAGAGTTTATATCAAGTTTGTTCTGTGAAAGATCTAATGAAAACTTATTTTATTTAAGTTCATGTATTTCTGGACAATGCACTAGTTGTGGCAATCTTTCTTTGTTAAGAGTTTGTATGCATGAAAGTGTTGAAAATAATTTTGGACAACAATTAGTGGATGCTAAAAGATTTAAGAATGTTGAATATTCTTTAAAAGATAGAAAATTTGGAAAGCGTTGTGATTTAATTACAGAAAAGGTTAGTGTGCATGCATTCATATTAGAATTTAAGAGTAAAATTGTACCAAAATATGTCAAGCACTCTCAACAAGCTCGATGGCTTGATGGGCAATTTCGTGAATGTAGAAACACATTTCCAGTTGGTACTATACTATCAGTGGTTGATTTTGTAGAAAACTATACTTTAGCTCTGCAAGAGGAAATTCAATCACAATATTACAATTCAGTGCAGGTTGCTATGTTTGTTCATATTGTTTATAGACATGCAGATGATAGCACAGAGAATGATAGAAAAATTTTGAGGGAGTATCATTTCTATTTGAGTGACAACCAGTTACACTCATCAGAGTTTGTTCAATATTGTTTCAATATATTTTATACAAATTTAAGAGAAAGAGGAATCCAAATGATTGAACATCTTATATGGTTAGATAATTGTACAAGGCAGTTCAAGAATGCTTGAATGTTCTGTTGGTTAAGTAGGGTTCACAAGGAGAATAATGTCCAACATATGTGGGATTTTTTTGAAGCTGGACATGGTAAAGGAGAACGTGATGGAGCTGGTGCGTGTGTTAAAAGAATTCTTGCTAGACAACAATTGAAATTTGAGGATGCAGTAAAATTTAAAGATGCACGTGGGATTGTAGATTGGTGCAATACAAGATTATGTACACCTAGATCAAGCGAGTACTCTATAGTTCGTCGATTCTTTTGGTTGGTTGAAGAAGAAAATATTCTACCTAGACTTGATTGTCAGACAATCAGTGGATCTACTAAATGGCATTCATTTAGGAGTTCAAATGCAAGTACATGGACTATCTGGACAAGGGAGCTTGCATGTTTTTGTTAGTTTTGTATTTTAAGAGATTGGGAAGCATGTGAGAATACAAAATGGGTTGAAGAATGGAAGCAAAGACCATTGAAACTTGCATAAGCACACGATCAAAGTGAAACAACAATTGAAGACAATGATCAACTATTTGCATTAGACGATTATGACCGTGTTTCAGACCTTGTACAAGAATGTAATTTAATTCAAATTCTTTCATTTTATTTCACTTCATTACTAATTTGTAATGCTTTTATTTATTTATATGTGTACATATGAATGCATGTATGTTGATTGGTCAAATTTTATGGACATGTGCAAGTTATTGAATCAAAATTTGTTTGCAAGACATGTGTATGATGTTGTTGTACCAAAGAAGAATGAAGAGGAAACAGAATATTGGTTGGCTCATTGTGTGGAGACTAAACATAAGTTAACATCACCTCAAGAAGATGATGATGGCTTTCCTTATCCAACAGGTTTGGTGATCCCCTTAAGACATCCCCTTAAGCAAATTTTGATAACAAGTCTAAGTTGATCCCCTTAAGCAAATTTAAAGAAATTCTTTGATCCCCTTAAGCAAATTTTAAGAATTTCTTTGATGATGGCTATCATTATCCAATAGGTTTGGTGGTGGTTGTTGGCACTTGGCTACGGAAATACCTAATAAGGAAGAATGGTTTGCCTGCATTCAAAGATTATGAAACACATAAGAAGATTATACACTACTCGCATTTGGTGTTGGCAACAAATATAAAACTAGAGAGGTATCGTGGAAAACCTGCAAATAAAGAGCTATGGATAATTTATATGGAAGACCATGAGACAATCATCGATGCATTGGAAAAAAGAGAGGATGGAAATGGTACAATGAAATAAGTAAATACATGTAAATATAGTTAAATAGTTTTATATTATTCTTTTAAATACATTAAGTACATGTTTTGATATTTCTTGTGCGTTATTAGTTGAAATTGATTTAAATTGTCCTTTTATATCCTTAGGCCATCGTCACAAATTCATCACATACTTTGAAACAAAAACTTGAGAGGATGCAAATTAAACCTATATCTACACATGTGTGAGGCACTTGTAAATACAGGTACAAATTGTGTATATCTAGATAGTTTTATATAAATTAAAATACATGTTTTGATGATATATTGATAAATTGTTTGTATTATTTTTATATCAGGTGGCGTGAAGACCTACTACATTCCCCACAAGTTTTGGATTTTCTTGAGATGGCATAACCACATTTTGTAAACATTATTTTGAGTTGGCATATATGTACATACACAATTACATTATTACACATTTTGTACACAAATTTGTATGCATGTGTATGTACACAATTTTATACTCTACACTTTTATATATCAAAATTATTATTCTGTATATTTTATTTGTTAAATGCGCATGTTTTTCTACTTTAAATTTACTTTCAATTTGATTTTATTATATTGTTAAATTTGGTTGCCTTAGGCAACTTCACCAAATTTTGAGAACTTAAGACGTCCCCTTAAGACATCGTATTAGGACCCCTTAAGACATCCAAAAAGTTAGCATCTTTGTAGGTTAATTAATGGCCAGTTTGAAGTTGTTTATGGACCACAGTATCCTACACAGTTATGTTAATTCTATGTTACAATAACCATATATCTCTCAATCCAACCATTACACTATCATCTTCATTCTATCCTTAAAATTTCTTCTTTATTTGACATGCTCAATAATGAAGATGAACTAGTACTTAGCATTATAGATTAGGTTAGTAATTTTCAATACATAGATACAACTCCATGCCTTAATGTTATCTCTTTGGAATTTGTAATTTCTCCCTTCTAGATTCTAGTTAATGGTTCATTGTGTGGATGTTTTAGAGCTATTGAATGGGTTTGCATCAACGAGGCCTGGAATCTTGCTTTATCTAAAACTATGGAAATGTATGGTAGAGATGTAAAATTAGTTTGAATTTTTCCTTTTAGCTAGTCATGTGAGTTTTTGAATTTATTTATTTGTGAGTTGAAGACATGATTTAAGATTTGATTTATTTTATTAGTGGATATTAGAAGTTAATTAATCAAATAGTAAGATTATTCAAAATTAATTAGTGGGGAAGGTGTAGGAAATTAGTTTAATTAAATAAATATTCAATTTATTTAATTATTTTGATGATGGAAGGCATGTAAAAGGCTAATCCTAATTAATTAAATAAATATAATGTATCTAATTAAAGTATGCAAATGTGAGGTAGATTAAAGTATATAAATACCATGGATCTAAAAACATGTATACAAATGTCCTATCTATCAAAGTACATGTACTCAAAATACATCATAATATGGGTGAATCCTATCTCCTTGCTAAGCGACCCTCAAAGTGACAACTATTGTGCTAAGAATGATGAATGGATCCCTACAAAAATATACACATACATTAGAACATGAGCATTATAATAAAATTAGAACACATAGTTAATCTAATCTAACAATATACATAAATTATCACCTGATCACTACCATGATGTGAATCATGCATGTATATGTCCTCTCTATGTTAGCAATGATATGAGATTAACATATGTCACTACATCTAAGAGAGGGACTCAAAACTACATGGATATCACCTAATATACCTTCATCAAATCTAATAATATACATCATATCTAGAATGATGTAATTGATTAGTATCGGTCCTCAATTGCTTTCCTTTGGTAAGAAATTTAACCACAATGTCACCAATGTACTTAAAACTTGGGGTAAACACGTATGCATCCTTTCACCAATAAAATATCTAGGTTGAGGAAAATATCATCCTCAATGATGATCATATGTGTCTCTATCACATATACCCTACCATGCACTTTTCCCACATGGCTTGGTAAATATACATTAAATTTATGTTGAGAACCAAGTGCACCTTGACATACAGATTTTGTTGTGATTCAAATTACACATTTGAGATTTGGTTTTTATTTGGATAATGATCATGGGTAGCTACAAACCTAGGATATAAAAATGGTTTCATATAGATTAAGAATAAATGATCAAGGTCTAGATGTTTAGTTAATAGATTCCAAAGTTTCATTATATTGGTTGAATCTTCAATGGGTAGATCTATGATTTATGCTAGGGTTTGAAACATGATGTTGAGGGTGTTAGTATCACTCCTCAGTCTAGATCCTTTGACCCATCTACCCTACACTTCATGAGCCTTTCTAAAATTAAAGTGAGGCATCCCTTTAGGACATTAAGTGCTTGCCTAATGATATAGTGATGGAAATTAACACTCTCCAAGTTCACTCTTTCTTGTGGAAGGGTAATGCTTTCACAATAATACTTAATATATTTTAATTATAACATTGTAATAGGGAAAACTGTACATACCTATGCCATTTTACCTTATATTTTGGGCCTAGGGTTCAAACTCTTTTATGAATGAGAGCTCAAAAGGACTATAATTTATATAGTGTGATCAAGCCTTAAAAACATTCCTAAAAAAACATCATGATCACACATCTCAAGATTTTACTCCGTTCCATAAATAGTTTATAAATTCCCTTTTTAGGTCAAACACAAAAGTGTGGACCTAATCTTGATTAGGTCTGTGACTATGGATCTAAACAAAGGCATCTATAAGTGCTCTAGTGAAGGTTGTGAGATTGATTCCCAAGCCTAAGCAAATCTTATCTACACAAACTAAAAATAGAAAATTTAAAGATAAACTTAATGAAAGCATGTCAAAGGAATTGGGTCTTGCTAAATTATATTATTGTGTTACAGTGCAATGATCAACTTTAAAGGCAAGTTGAATGCTAAGTATGTTGTAAGTATGGGCCTAACCGGTGTTGTCATTGATGTCAACATACTCCTTTTGCATTAATGATAAGGATTGGATGAGTTGTGTGCTGAGGATATTGAGAAAATTAGTCTCAATTAGGAACAGTGAAGAACAGTGATGACAATAAGGTAAAAGTCCAAGATAGGATGAGGATCAAAGGATGTGGATTAAAGGGTTTGTATATATGTGTCTTAAGGTGATCCAGTAGAGATTTCAGAGGTCCGCATGAAGATTTGAAGAAGGTGTGGCTGCTCAAGTAAAACTGGTTCCGGTAGGTGTTCAGAGGTGACAGAGTGTTACAGAAAGGTCCGGTAAGATCTGGAAATGCATTGTTCTATTCTATGGATTTGAGGGAGTGTTGAGGAAGTCTTTGTGGAGTGTCAACTAGATTGGTTCGTGGTTTGAAGGTCCGCAAGCATCTATTCCTTTGTGATAGTAATGACAGACTGTGTTCTTGAGGTTCTAGATGAAGGAGAGAAGGATTTCAGTAAGCAGATGAAGTGTGGATGTTCTTGGTGATTCAGGCAAGCTTGTGGAGGTCTTTGGATTGTGTCCAGTTTGTGTTGGTGGTCTGCATTGGAGTTGGAGCTCGCAATTGAAGATTAACTTCTGGATGATAGTGTTCTTCTTGAGATTGGCCGAACGGATCAGTTACACATCCTACGGATGTTCTTGTTGATGTTTGCCAACTTAGATGATCATTCCTAAGTTGATGTCTTGTATAAATAAGGGATTGCAAAGTCAATTCAAACTTGTCCTTGTTGAGATGAGTGTGTGGTAGTGAGGAAGAGAGCGAAAGGCAGAGCAGAAGTATTGGGCTTAAATGGAACTGATTCAAGCATGGTGAAAGATGCTATTCTCCAGTTCATGTATGTGATACCTATTTCCTTGTAGATAGTGTGTCTCTTGTAGGCAGTGAGCCCTAATTGGCATGTGCCATTTTGTTCTTTCTATTCTTCTAACAGAGAATACATTCTTGGGTTAGTCACCTCGTGGTTTTTCCCTTAACTAGGTTTTCCACGTCAAAATCTTGGTGTCTCATGTGTTGATGTGTTTCTGCTCTTGATTTGTTGCATTGTGCTTTCATGATTGATTTACTATTAAGCTGCTAATTAACAATGTGGAGTTAAGTGTTTAAATTAAAGGAAGTTTTGTACAACTGATTCACCCCCCCTCTCAGTTCTCTGCCCTAAATCTAACAATTGGTATCAGAGCCAAGTTCCTCTAAAAGAGCTTAACCGCTTGAGGAGATCCAGGATGTCATCATACAAGAAGGATAGTCTGAAGTTTGATGGAACTAATTTTAATCTTTGGAAAAGTCGCATGACATGTCACTTGAAATGTATGGGAATGCAGTACTGGAACATGGCTTCAACAAAGTATACTCCTCCACAGGGTGGTCCGAAAACCCAAAATGAAATCACCGATGTTGAAAACAATCTGTGGACTGTAGAAGCTCTTCAAAGCGCATTATCTGATTCAGAGATTTCAAATGTTGTTGATCTACCAACTGCTTTTGAGATTTGGGAAAAACTGGAACTTCTGCATGAAGGAGACAAGTATGTTAAATGTGCAAGGTTACAGAGTCTGAAAGGGAAATTTGAAAATCTAAAGATGAGAGATGATGAAAATATTACTACTTTTATGCCAAGAGTAAATGAGATTGTTTGTGGAATTAGAAATGCTAGTGGAGTCTTGAATGAAGATGAGATTGTTGGCAAAGTTCTCAGATCCCTTCCTGCTTCTTATAAAATCAAGGCTGCTACAATTGAAGAATTCAGAGCTCACACAACCATCACAAGAGATCAATTGGTTGGTAAATTGGTTGCATTTGAAATGGCCGATTTTGGAGATGAACCCCCAAAGATTGAATCTGCATTCAAAGCCAGTGCCTCTATAAAAGGTAAACAAAGGTTTGATCTGGGAGAGAACTCTTCAAGGAAATTATCATGGTATGAAAAAGCAAGAAAAGACCTGGAAGAAGAAGAAGTTGAAACTGCTCACCTTGAAGCTCTTATTGCAAAAAGACTGCCAAGAGGATCCCGTAAGTACGAAGGGAAATTTCCTTTTAAGTGTTTTAACTGCAATAAGATTGGTCATTTTGCCTCAAGATGTCTGGAAAGATTTTCAAGGCTAAATCCTAACAAATCAAGGTTCCAAAAGAATTGTTACTATGCTCATGAAGGAGATGATGAAGGAGTAACAGATGATGAATCAGAGATAGGAGACAAACTGAAAGTGATTGGGTGTTCATTGCCATCAAGGAAGAAGGTCCAATGCCCTCTGAATCTGTCAATCATAAAGTTGTAGAAAGAGCTCTAGCTGCCCAAATTGAAGAAAAGGATGATTGGGTCATTGACAGTGGATGCTCTCACCATATGACAGGTGACAAAAACAAGTTCATAGATTTGGAAAGGTATGAAGGAGGAATGGTAAAGTTTGGTGATAATTCTTCTGGTAGAATCAAAGGTAGAGGAACTATTTCCTTTGATGGAAAGAACAAAACCGGTAATGTATTGTATGTTGAAGGATTGAAGCATAATCTTCTTAGTGTGGGACAGTTGGTGGACAAAGGCTATGATCTCTGATTTAAGAATGGAAAATGCAAGATCTTTGAAAGTTCTGGAACAGAGATTGCATCCAGTACTCAAACTAAAGGTAATATCTTTCACTTGGTTGGTACTGGTAAAAGTTGCTTATTTGCTCATGTTGATCAGAGTTGGTTATGGCATAGGAGGATGTGTCATGTAAATTTTGATAATATCATCAAAATAACCAATACTCAGGTTGTAAGAGATCTTCCAAAATTAGTGAAACCTACTAATAGCTCGTGCAAAGAATGTCAGTTGGGTAAGCTGAGCAGAGTCTCATTCAAAAGTAAGGAACTGTCTTCTACCGGGTTATTGGACTTAGTTCATACTGATCTTTGTGGTCCGGTAAGAATTAGGAGTGTGCAAGGTGATAGATACTTCATGTTACTAATTGATGACTATTCCCGGATGATGTGGGTAACCTTTTTAAAAGAGAAATCATCTAAGCTCTTGAGAAATTCAAAATATTCAAAGCTATGGTAGAGAATGAAACTGGATTAAAATTAAAACGTCTGAGGTCTAATAGAGGTGGAGAATTCACATCCGGTGAGTTCATAGAGTTCTGTGAGAAATATGGAATAAAGAGACAGTTGTCTACTCCTAGGACTCCACAGCAGAATGGAGTAGTGGAGAGAAAGAACCAGACCATCCAGGAAGCATCTAAGACAATGATGATGGAAGCAAATGTCCCTCAGATCTATTGGAGAGAAGCTGTCAGCACTGCAGTCTATACTCTCAATCGAGTTCAAATCAGAAGCAATACCGGTAAGACTCCTTATGAACTTTGGTTTGGCATCACTCCTACTATGAGGTATTTCAGAGTTTTTGGTAGCAAGTGTTACATTAAAAGAGATGAAGATCTAGGCAAGTTTGATGCTAGAAGTGATGAAGGAATATTCTTGGGATACTCTACTCAAAGTAAAGCCTACTGGTGTTATAACAAGAGATTGAAGAAGATGATAGAAAGTACAAATGTGAAGGTTGATGAGGGAATTGAGAAACCCTCAAGGTTTTATGAATATGATGAAGATGATCAGAATGGTGTTCTGATTCAAAGAGCCCAAGCTTCCTCTGTAAGTCAGATTCAAATTAATCTGGTAAATCAGGAAGAAGAGATGAGTTTCAATGAGCCTGATCAAGAATCAAAAGTGCAAGAAATTCCCAAAGTTCCCAAGTATGTAAGACTGAACCACTCTGAAGATTAGATCATAAGTGATATAAGCAAAGGAGTACAAACAAGAAGGAGTATTGCTCAAGATTCAGAAGAGTATTGTCTGATTTCAAAGATTGAGCCTAAGACAGTAAATGAAGCTTGCAATGATGAAAAATGGACTAAAGCAATGGAGGAAGAGCTGATGCAAATTGAGAAAAATCACACTTGGGATCTTTTCCCAGACCTAGAAACAAAAATGTGATTGAAACAAAATGGGTCTTTCAGAACAAACTGGATGAAGTTGGTGAAGTAATCAGAAATAAAGCCAGATTGGTCTGCAAGGGTTACTCTCAAATAGAAGGAGTTGATTTTGAAGAAACTTTTGCTCTGGTGGCAAGAATTGAAGTAGTCAGATTGTTTCTTGCTTTTGTTGCCTTCAAGGATTTCAAGGTATATCAGATGGATGTCAAGTCTACCTTCCTGAATGGTGACTTGGAAGAAGAAGTGTACATAGAGCAACCGGATGGATTTCAATTGTCTGATCATGGTGATATGGTCTACAAGTTGAAGAAGGCACTATATGGACTAAAGCAAGCCCCAAGAGCCTGGTATGAAAGATTGGATAAGCATCTTTTGAAGATTGGTTTCAACAAAGGTACTACTGACAGTAACTTATATTTCAAAATTGATCATGAAAACATCTTGATTGTTGAAGTGTTTGTTGATGATATCATTTTTGGAGGAAGAGATAGTATGTGTAAAACCTTTGCAAATCAAATGAAAAGTGAATTTGAGATGTCTATGCTTGGGGAAATGAATTTCTTTTTGGGTCTACAAATCACTCAAACAAAGAAAGGAATCTTCATTTCTCAGTCCAAATATGTGAAAGAATTGTTGAAGTTTGGGATGGAAGACTCAAAACCAATGAATACTCCCATGGAAACCGGATGTAAATTGAGCAAAGATGATGACTCACCTAAGGTTGATCAGACAAAGTATAGGTCAATGATTAGAGAATTGTTGTATCTCACTCAAACTAGACCAGACATTATGCAGGCTGTTGGTCTTGTTGCTAGATTCCAGGCTGATCCTAGAGAATCTCATGTCATGGCAATCAAGAGAATTTTTAGATATCTAAAAGGGACAGTTGAGTATGGTATGTGGTATCCTAGAGATCATGATTTCTCTCTTCATGCTTATACAGATGCTGATTGGGCAAGAGATGAGGATGATCGGAAGAGTACCATTGGTGGAGCATTCTTTTTAGGGAAGAGATTGGTTTCTTGGCTAAGCAAGAAACAAGAGGCAATATCTCTGTCTACAACTGAAGCAGAATATATTATAGCAGCAGGTAGTTGCACTCAAGTTTTGTGGATGAAGTAGATGCTAAGAGATATCAAAGTGGAATATGAGGAGCCTATCACAATTTTTTGTGATAATTCAAGTACAATAAACATATCTAAGAATCCGGTGTTGCATTCAAAGACTAAACATATATCCATCAAGTTTCACTTTTTGAGAGAGCAAGTGAACAAGAATGAAGTCAGATTGGAATTTGTACCTTCCAAGGATTAGATTACAGACATCTTTACTAAACCTCTTCCTAAGGACTCTTTTGAGTATCTCAGGGAGAAGCTAGGGGTTATTGCCCCTCCGGTGATGAACTAAGGTGCAATGATGTGCATCAATCCGGTGGATATCACAGTCACATCTTATGGACCGGATTGATGATGGAGAGCTGTTACTCAGGGGGAGCAACAGGTATGATTCTGAAGTGGTGGAATTGCAAGTATGTGCCCTTTGCCATTGATGTCAAAGGGGGAGAGAAGACATGTGAAAAACAAGTGGTTGCTGACCAAAGGGGGAGCAGTAAAGGGAGAGAAGACATGTGAATGGTTGTTGCTGATAGGGGGAGTTGTGACAGTAAGGATAGGTTCTTGTCTTGATGGTTAAAATAGTTTTTCACATTATATGTTGCCATCAATGACAAAGGGGGATATTGTTGCAAGTATGGGCATAACTGGTGTTGTCATTGATGTCAACATACTCCTGTTGCATTAATGATAAGGATTGGATGAGTTGTGTGCTAAGGATATTGAGAAAATTAGTCTTAATCAGGAACAGTGAAGAACAGTGATGACAATAAGGTAAAAGTCCAAGATAAGACGAGGATCAAAGGATGTAGATTAAAGGGTTTGTAGATATATGTCTTAAGGTGATCTAGTAGAGATTTCAGAGGTCCGCATGAAGATCTGAAGAAGGTGTGGCCGCTCAAGTAAAACCGGTTCTGGTAGGTGTTTAGAGGTGATAGAGTGTAACAGAAAGGTCCGGTGAGATCTGGAAATGCATTGTCTTGTTCTGTGGATTTGAGGGAGTGTTGAGGAAGTCTTTGTGGAGTGTCAACTAGATTGGTTCGTGGTTTGAAGGTCCGCAAGCATCTATTCTTTTGTGACAGTAATGACAGACTGTGTTCTTGAGGTTCCCGATGAAGGAGAGAAGGATTTCAGTAAGCAGATGAAGTGTGGATGTTCTTGGTGATTCAAGCAATCTTGTGGAGGTCTTTGGATTGTGTCCAGTTCGTGTTGGTGGTTCACACTGGAGTTGGAGCTCGCAATTGAAGATTAACTTCTGGATGATAGTGTTCTTCTTGAGATTGGCCGACCAAATCAGTTACACATCCTACAGATGTTCTTGTTGATGTTTGTCGACTTAGATGATCATTCCTAAATTGATGTCTTGTATAAATAAGGGATTGCAAAGTCATTTCAAACTTGTCCTTGTTGAGATGAGTGTGTGGTAGTGAGGAGGAGAACTAAAGGCAAAGCAGAAGTATTGGGCTTAAATGGAACTGATTCAAGCATGGTGAAAGATGCTATTCTCCAGTTTATGTATGTGATACCTATTTCTTTGTAGACAATGTGTCTCTTGTAGGCAGTGAACCTCTTGTGAGCAGTGTGCTCGGGTAGTGAGCCCTAATTGGCATGTGCCATTTTGTTCTTTCTATTCTTCTAACAAAGAATACATTCTTGGGTTAGTCACCCCGTGGTTTTTCCCTTAACTGGGTTTTCCATGTCAAAATCTTCGTGTCTCATGTGTTGATGTGTTTCTGCTCTTGATTTGTTGCATTGTGCTTTCATGATTGATTTACTATTAAGCTGCTAATTAACAATGTGGAGTTAAGTGTTTAAATTAAAGGAAGTTTTGTACAACTGATTCACCCCCCCTCTCAGTTGTCTTCCCTAAATCTAACAAAGTATCACTTATCTCAATAGTTACTCATAAATTTGTTACCATTAAATGTCCTACCATAGAATTGTAACATCAAAGAAAATTGTAACATCAACCATTTGAAATTGATAGACATTTTATTTTCTAAGTGTGGTTCTCAAAGAAAGGGTCTTTTGGATTCATTCTTTGTCATCTTGATTAAAATGTAATATATTATCCTCATACTAGTTTTCCCATGTCATATAATGACTTAAATGCATATGAATTAGTTAAGGAATGTTTTGTCTAATAGTGGGGGATCATATAGGAAGATAATTTGTTTCATTTGAATAAACCTAACAAAAATGTTAAATTTTCCACTAGACCACGAAGTATAGGACTACTAATATGTCTAAGAATTATATGCATGGCCTTTTATGAGCAGAGTACATTAGTTATCTTTATCATCTGATAAACCCTTTATGTATGATTATTATGATCCTAATAATATCAAACATTTTTTTTGTAAAAGTGATTTTGATAATATCAATCAATTGTATTTTTTCAAAGCTTTACCAATCCATGTACTAATATTAGTTGAAGACTGACATGATATTATATTTTTTTGTCAAATATGTAAAGCTTTTGTAGACTATTCATTGGGACTCAACCCCAAACTTAATTCTTAGGGTGTTGGGCCTTGTACTCAACAAAAATTGATTTCTAATAGCTTTTTTTGTGAACCTAGTAACTTCTCCAATAGACCAACTGACTCTTGACAAAAAAATATTATTATTAATCTCACTATTAAAGTCACTTTTGAGTTATAGTGTTTTACCCTTGTTAATTTTAAATTTAGAGCTTGCTATTACCATTTTAGCACATTTTTAATACTAGTGGAATATATAAGTTCAAAGTCATGTTGTGCATTTTTATATAGTTATTTAAGTACTTGCATGTTTGAAGTGTAAAACACATACAACAATGAAATAAAGTTTTGTATTCTAGAGAACATAAAATAGTGAAATGAAATAAAGTCCAGGTCCATGTTCAAAAAATATACAAAATCCCATGTTCAAAATATAAAGTCCATGTTCAACAATATATATATATATATAAAGTCTATGACAAACAATATATAACATAGTCCATGAAATAGTCAAATTATGTAGCCCATGAAATAACCTATCACATACTATCTCTGTAATCAAGAGTCCTCTTCACACCATGCAAACTACTCAGATGACCTGAATCACTCTGTAGAAGAGAAAGATTTAGATGAAATCAGATGTAAGAAGATTAAAAATGATTTAATGAGAATTTTTAAATTTATAATTTATCATAAAATTAAATTACCGTGTGAGGCTGAGAGGCATGCTCTGGTGCACCTGGACCTATCTCTACATGCTTTGAATCAATCTATTTAATACAAGAGAAAGTTCAAGTTGAAATTAGATGTAAGACGATTTTAAAAATGATTTAATTCAATTTAATTTATAATTTATCATATTTAAATTATTATACCATAAGAGGAACTTGTTGTGCATCCTCTATTCCAGGACCTGTCTCTACAGGCTTAGCTACATGACATGTCTCAAGCTATAAAAGAAAAATAATTTTAAACACATGTCAACATTAATATCTGTCAAGAAATTTACTTTAAGTTCACAATGTATATTTTAATTGACTTTAAATATAATCTAAATTTTAAATTATATCGTATCAAGCTGCCCATCTCCTCTGTCCTACTCTGCATGTGTTGTGTGTTGATGAAACGTGTCACTGACAAACTCCTACAAGGTCATTTATAACTTAGCACATGTGTGTACAAATTATGTTAAAACACACACACACACACACACACATATTGACTTGTGTACATGTTATAGGTACTCAGTTTTTGTTTTAATCTATTTAAAAGACTTGTACATATATTACACGTAGACATAGATATATGTTTTTGGACAACCTGAAATGCAGTCGACTCCTGATATAAACTTGGATTATCCAAGTGTGTTGCAATGCCCATCCTCATTGTTGTGTCAACCTACATAGACATATATTTTTAATATATATTAAATAGTACATGCACGTTTTCAGATATAGTGAAATGAAAATAGAAAAATCTAAGTATATATAGTTTTTTAAAACAATATACATACTGTAAAAGTGTTATGTGAGATGCCCAATGATGGAGGAGCACTCGAGACACCCTCAAATGGAGGATTCAATGTGGAAGAACCCTGAACCAGTTCATAAATATTTAATGTACATGTTCAAGACTTAATTACAAATTAAAATCAAGTAAATAAAATTATTTAAAATATAAATCATTCAAAATGTACCCCAAATGGGTGCCCGAGATGAACAGGTGTCGATGAAAAATTAAATCGATCAATGGTCCTTGTTGCCATCATCTACACCAGACAATTCGATTGTTAAAATATTACAATTTAATTGATCTATATGTTGATTAAAAACACGTGCTTAAATTTTTTCTAAATTCAACATGTGTGTAACCTATATATACTTGTGTTGAATGATCAGTGGGATGATCCTCGGCAAATAGATAATCAACAAATGATTCACCCATATTATCAGATGATGCATGTGTAGCTGAAGTGGATGCAGCTGCCTAATAAGGTCCATAACACAACTGATTGCAACTCGTACATGTATGAGGCATTGACACATGTGGAGTGGTACTAGGACCACTTCCATCATCAACTCCTCCATGGTCTCTAACCCGAGCTACCATCGTAGAAGTCTGCTCATCTAGGCTACCTGAGAGTGCACTCAATGTGCCTAGTGTGGATACCATTGCACGATGATGGAAGGACGAAGGAATGGCAGCAATAGGAGGGTCAATAAGAGGTTGAATAGGCATGGGTCCTTGGGGATCAACCCGTGCCTCTAACCTCTGTTGTGGCATGCCACCACCAATACCCTGGAATGATCTAAAATCAAAGTAGTTGAGTTTTTTATTCATAACAAACTCTGCATATAATTTTCTCAAAAAATATAAAGGAACCTCACAATTAGTATGAGGTGGATAATCAAACACCATCCACCATCTGTCCCAAAAATTGGTAGACATTCCTTCATGCCTACACCACCTGATTGATATTCTTTTCTTATTTGTAGGAATAGGTTCATTTGTAATGGGATGTCTAAAATATTGCGCTAAATGACCTTTTGTGATTTTAAGATCCAAAATATCCTTATAGGAGAGGCCATCAGCATAAAATTGGTGCCTCTCCTCTCTCCATTTCTAGAATCCATCAAAGTCTGAGTCAATAGACCTCACAGAATCTACAATGTTTTGCATCAAAGATGCAAAACGTACCACGTGAGGTGGCATGAATCGTTCATTGCGAATGGAATTCAATTTTTCTTGTATGGAATCCACATTTTCATTAATTATGGATTGCAAGCGAGCCTGGTCAATTCCAGGTGGGGCTGGAGCTAGGGCATCTGGAGCTAGGGGTGGGGGTGGGGGTGGGGGTGAGGGTGGGGCTTGAGCATCTTATGCATTGAGGAAATCCTCAACATCAAAGTGAATATCATCCAGATTCATGATATATATAAAAATAGATATGAATCTGCATATATACATTTAAACATACAAACTTGAGTACAAATTTAAAATTAAATCAAGAATATATATATATATATATATATATATATATATTATAAATAAACATATAATGTATATGTTCAAAAATTATAAATTATATGTATGTTTCAAGAAATTACACTTGAAATAAATTTAAATTAAACATATAGATACATGTGCATGTACAAATTTCAAAATGTAAGAGAGCTATTATAGTGAACTAGATGTAATTTTCAAATTGAAATCAAGGGATTTTCATTCGAGACCTAAATTTTGATTCTTATAGTGAGGGAGACAAGAAAGATCAATTTAATACTATATAGACAATCATGTTAAAGGTTCAATCAAATACTAGGATAGTCATGGGCATAAACTTGGGCATATTTGTTTCAAGACTAGAGGTTTGTAAAAAAGGATTTGCATGCATATATAAATTATCAAGGTCACATGTTACGCTTATGAGATATCCTCTCATTCATCCTACATCACAACCCTCTCAATAGGATTGGACCCTATAATCAAGATTTTGTTATATACGACTATCATTATGGTGTTTGATCATAGGGTGTTTGGTATCAAGATTATATTTCAATATGCAGGACTGTCATATCAAAAGATGCCTCTTAAGGACTCAGAGAGTGATTTCTAGCCAAGCATTGTATACATCACAGTAGTTAGAGTACATAGTAGTAGGGCTATTAGGACTACCATAATGAATTTGTTCTCAAAGTTTGTTATCATATGTTAGGTCCAAGGTTTCAATTTTGTTAATTTTTCTATGGAGTTGGCTATTGGTTTGATGTTAAGTACTCATTCTAGGAGATCCAACATTTCTGATGGCAAAGCTACAAATAGTTTGTAATGGTTTTGGATGAATTTATCTAACTAAATATGACTAATAAGCTTGGTCAACAAACAATAGTCATTCTTGCATTGGTTTGAGCATTGGATCAATCATGAATTCATAAATTGGATATATGCTTGAGTATGTGAAAATTTGAGTGAATCCTTACCATTTGATAGGAAAGAGGAAACCATCATGTGAACTTTAGTATCTTGTATAATGTTGTCATGACCATTAAGGACTGAACATTAATTGTTATTAAATTCCTAGATTGTTATATGGACCTTTAAGATAGCCTTAAACCAATAACAAACTTGTCAAGAGGGACAATGAACTACAAAGGGACAATGAAATTGTTGTTAAGATGTAAGACTCCTTGAGAGATTCAATTGCATTATATAGATAATCAAAGAGACATAACCATGTGGTAATGATTAAATCTTCCACTTTTAAGATAGATGATGAGGTAAGAAGGTTAGGATGCTTTGTTTAACTTGTGATTATAGGGATGATCTAGCTAGAAAAAAGATATTAGTTGATGGTGAACTAGCTTGATTTTGTTTCCTATTTCCTATTTGCAATTGTTGTTTTCTATTTAGTTGTTAAAGTCACTTAACTCTCATGTGTGTTATTTAGCTTCAAACTAAGCCCATTTAATTAGTCTAAATAGTCTTAATTTGTACTATCTTAACACTAGATGATTGTCCCAAACCTTAAGAACAATTTAAAACTCTATTTTACTATCAATATATATCAATGAAGGGTGAATGTTCAGATGCATCCATGCTATTGAATGATGTCATAGAAACCAATGGACTATCATACCACCTACGTAGAATCATAATGAACATCTGTAAGACTATAACTAGACTTGGAAAACTACCTTGAGGTGGATATCTTGTGCATGCCACGTGATCTGAAAACCTAAATTTGGTGAAGTTGTCTATGGCAACCAAATTTGATAATGGAGATAGGATTGACTTCTAGTTGCCTAGGACTAATCTGAGTATGAAGATGAATATATTCTGATGATTTGTGATTTAAATTTAATGAAGAATTTGGTGCTTTGTTTAACTTGTGATTGTAGGGATGATCTATCTAGAAATAAAGATATTAGTTGATGGTGAACTAGCTTGATTTTGTTTCCTATTTCCCATTTGCAATTGTTGTTTTCTATTTAGTTGTTAGTCACGTGACTCTTATGTGTGTTATTTAGCTTCAGAATAAGCCCATTTAATTAGTTTAAATAGTCTTAATTTGCACTATCTTAACACTAGATGATTGTCCCAAACCTTAAGAACAATTTAAAACTCTATTTTACTATCAATATATATCAATGAAGGGTGAATGTTCAGATGCATCTATGCTATTGAATGATGTCATAGAAACCAGTCGACTATCATACCACCTAGGTAGAATCATAATGAATATCTGCAAGACTATAACTAGACTTGGAAAACTACCTTGAGGTGGATATCTTGTGCATGCTACATGATCTGAAAACCTAAATTTGGTGAAGTTGTCTATGGCAACCAAATTTGATAATAGAGATCTAGGATTGACTACTAGTTGCCTAGGACTAATCTGAGTATGAAGATGAATATATTCTAATGATTTGTGATTTAAATTGAATGAAGAAGTTGATGCTTTGATTAACTTGTGATTGTAGGGATTCAATCTAGCTAGAAAAAGATATTAGTTGATGGTTCTAGCTTGATTTTGTTTCCTATTTCGTATTTGCAAAATTATTGTTTTCTATTTAGTTGTTAGTCCCAACTCTTATATGTGTTATTTAGCTTGAGACTATGCCCATTTAATTAGTCTAAATAGTCCTAAAATTTGCACTATCTTAACACTATGATTGTCCCAAACCTTAAGAAAATTTTAAAACTCTATTTTACTATCAATATATATCAATGAAGGGTGAATGTTCAGATGTATCTATGCTATTGAATGATGTCATAGACACCAATGGGTTATCATACCACCTAGGTAGAATCATAATGAACATCTACAAGACTATAACTAGACTTGGAAAACTACCTTGAGGTGGATATCTTGTGCATGCCACATGATCTGAAAACCTAAATTTGGTGAAGTTGCCTATGGCAACCAAATTTGACAATGGAGATAGGATTGACTACTAGTTGCCTACCTGACTAATCTGAGTATGAAGATGAATATATTCTGATGATTTGTGATTTAAATTTAATGAAGAATTTGATGCTTTGTTTTTAACTTGTGATTGTAGGGATTCAATCTAGCTAGAAAAAGATATTAGTCAAGATGGTTCTAGCTCGATTTTGTTTCCTATTTCCTATTTGCAAAATTATTGTTTTCTATTTAGTTGTTAGTCCCAACTCTTTCCTTACGAAGTATATCAAATCTAATTATATGTACAAAATTTTTAATTTAATTCAATGCATTTTCATCAAGAGTCAAGTATCAACAAATTAAGAGTACATATGGATCATAATGTTGGAGATCACAACAAGTGTTATTATCCTAGAGGATCTTATGTAGTAGTCTACTTCTATATATACAATTTTCTGTTAGGAGAAAATATCTTTTGCCAAATTTGTATAGAGTTGTCTATAGTGTGTTCCAGGGTAATCAAATGATGTAAGTCACAATTTAGAGGGTTGAGGGATAAGTTTGTGTTGAGTCTATAGGAGGTGTTTTCTTACATAGACCTCTCCATAATCTAGGTATCTCCATGTCTAACTCAAATGTTTCAAGGGATATTATATGGATTAATGATAACATTTTATATATGGCTATGAGATCCACGATCATATCAATGTTTGGTAGAGAAAAGTTATCTTTAGGGTATCCTTTTTTTATGTCTCAAAAGTTAGTGCAAACATGAATTCCCTTGGTTTTCTTGCTAACTAAGACCACATTAGAGACCCATTTAGGATAAGTAATAGTCTGAATGAACCCCACATCCAAGAGTTTCTACAATTCTTCTTTGACCAAGAGGGCTACTTGGGGGTGCATTTTGCGTAGCTTTTATTGAATAGGTTTGGCATTGAGGTGAACCACAAGATGATGCATGACTAAAGATGGAGTCTCAAGGCATATCACCATAAGACCACATGAAGAAATTAGCGTAATCTTTAAGGGTGATGGTTATGCCTTCTTTGATGTCAAGGTCCAGTGGAGCTGCTATCTTAGAGAGTTTAGGGTCCTCTTCTATTCACAGGTTGATGTCTATAGCATCCTCAACAAGGAGAGGGGAGTCATCTTGTATCTGAGTGGTATCTAATGGAATGTGAAGTTTGTCATTGAGGAGCTCTTGGGAAGTGTCCATTTTTATTGTATCATTTTAGTCGATCACAAGTTTCTTCTTATATCTTGTTGCTATTCTGCCTACTAGGGTGCCTTAGGACTAAAGGGTTCTTCTTTCTCTCCAAAATAAGCATAGGTGTTAAGTATGGTGGAAAAGTCTTTCTTAAGATTACCATGGGGATGTGGTCTTGACACTTCATAAGTTTCATGATGGCTTCATCATTTTGGAAAACATCAAATCATAAAGGGTCATGTTGGTCCCAATCGATAAGCTCAAGGTATTATAGGTCTAAGGAGATCGTGAGGATAGTGGTATCATGAAAGAGGTTAGTGGTGGCAAGATCTTCATAAGGATCATGAGTGGGGCCTACATCAATGTCATTAAGATTAGGGGAAGCATTACCAATGAGGTTAGGCTCGTATCACAATTAACATCATGATGTTCATCCTAGGGGCATAACCTAGCTAGTGAGGACAGCTACAAGTGTCTCTAAAGTTACATTTGTTGGCTTGATTTCATTCTTGATTAGTTGGCTATCACAAAAACTGTAAAATCTTCTCAATTCTTGATTAGTTGGTTGTCTCTAAAGGTTTGATTATGAAGGAAGTGATAAAGGTTTTATTATGGTTTGTTGTAATTTTTTTACATGACAGTTACCTATTCAATAATGCCTTTAAAATACAATGACATACATTGATATAAGTAAATTTTATAAAAACCAAATATATATATATATATATATATATATATATATATATATATATATACATATATATATATCATCCCAATGCTAGATAAATTTTGACAATTTGTTCAAAATCTCTCCTTTCATATGATACAGTCATTTCAAAATTTCAATTGTATTTTACAGCTAAAATGTCTAAATACAACTATTCAACACTCAAATTGAAATCAAATTTTGACAGTTTGTTCAAAATCTCTCCTTTCATATGATACAGTATTTTCAAATTTTCAATTGTATTTTATAGCTAAAATGTCTAAATATAGCTATTCAATTCTCAAATTTAAACAAAATTTTGACAGTTTGTTCAAATTCTATCCTTTTATATGATATAGTCTTTCAAAATTTCAATTGTATTTTACAACTAAAATGTTAAAATACAGCTATTGAATTCATAAATAGAAACCCTAAATAACAGTTTACATTTTAAATTTTGATTGTATTTTACACCAAAAAAAGAAAGGGAAACTTCAAAAGTTTCATTGGCAAATTGTAAAAGTGGAAAAATCTACTTACCTGATGTTTTGATGGTGAAAATCGTCTTCCTCAACTCCAGATCCCATTCTCAACTGTCGCCTGTCACTGGGAAAAATGGGGTTGCAGCCATTTTTTAAAAAATTTAATACTTTCAAAAAATGGGATCCTGTTATGGATTTTAGGCTTGGGATCCCGATCTAAAATGGGATCCCGTTTTGTAGAAACGGGATCCTATTTTTAGTTACCCGATTTCGGATTTTTTTCTAACTCTGAAACTTCCACCTTAAGTGGACACAACTTCTTGCATTTACCCAATAGCAAGTGAGATGGGGATATTGGTTGGGAAGAAGCCATGATATGTGAAGGCTATATGTAGTATTATAAGTGGAATATTTATCAATGATGATTGACAGTAATGCGAGAGTGGATAGATTGGAAGCATGCAGCATGATAAATTGGTCAAGCAAGATGAAGAGTTGTGTGCAGTAGCAATTGAAGATGAAGTGGTGGGCAACAAGAAGGAAGAGGTTGAAGATGTAGCAGTGGAATGCAAAGAGGTTACAATAGTAGAGCATGGAGAAGATGATGATTTGTTAGCACAAATTTTGGTGATAGAAGAGGAGTGGCTTGAGAAGATCACCGATGAAGTTGAAAAGATTATCGTTGCAGTGAAGGATAAAGAAGGAAAAGTCATAGCTAATGGTAATGAGGAAGATGTCGCAACAGAGGTAAATATTATTATATTTTGTGATGATGTTGATTTCCCTTCATTTGCTATGATGAGGGTTGGAGAGTATGATGAAAAGCACATGGAAATCTTTAATTTCCATGGAGTTGTAGATGCAGATTTTGTTGAGGATGTTACAGGTAGTGATGTGGATGGTGAAAGATTTTTGTGGAGGTGGTTGGTTGATGGTGGGATGGATCCCATGAAGGAGTAGAGGAAAGTAGAGAGAATTTAGTGGAGGAGGATGGCATATGGTGGATGTGAATCCATGAGTGGAGAGAAGAGTGATGAATGGAGTTGTGGGAGGAGGATGATGCTTATGCCTGCGAGGTGTTGAAAAAAGAGAAAGAAGAAATTACCCTATGCACATTTCATAGCGAAGGAGTTCATTGCAGGTTGGTTGCAACTTGAAAGGGTAGTTCAACTACTCAACTCCACCTTTGTGAGCCTATGCTCACAAACTTTCCAGTTGGTGTGTCTAATGCAGGAGCATCTCAGGCGAATCGGCAATCAGCATCAACCAAAAAAAAGTGTAGGTTTAATTTGTTAGTTTTGTTTGTTTGTTTGGACTCTAATGGCAATTTCTCAGTAATGGTTTCGCTTATGCGATTCACATCAAGTGAAGTTGATCTTTTGTTGCTGCATGTTCGTCAAAGTGTTGCGAAGGAGTTATGTACAGGTTTTGTATTTCATAAATCGAATGGCATTATTTTGGGAAACTTGGTTTATGGTTTTGAGAGATCTTCTGATTTTAGAGTGATGCATGGTATCTTGAATGTATTTGATATCATTTTCAAAGGCATCTAAAACTTCAGTTATTTTATGAGTTTTGATTCTATGCATTGTTGTTTGAAGTATAATAAAATGGTTGTGAAGAAAAACTTATATTATGTTTGCGCTAAGGCTACGTATATGAGGAATATACTATGTTTGGTTATTACTACCATTGTGTGACTATTCCTTGGCCACATGGAAGGATTAAGTTATCACTCCAAAACAAATGCAGAGATTTAGGCAATGTGTGGGTTCAATGTATAATAAATGAATATGATTGATGTCATTTAAAAAGATCTTTGGCTGGGCTAAACTCCAAAGTATTTTGGATGATATCTTTTGTTTAAAAATTTCCCATGTGTGATTGCCAATATTTTTGCTATTCAAGGAGGTGGTTGGATGTCATGTAGACGGCTCTAAAGTAGATGGAAGGTGGAAATTTCATCATGACATTTGAACTTTAACCACAAATTCAAT
The DNA here is from genome assembly GCA_027924645.1 of Cunninghamia lanceolata. Lineage (NCBI taxonomy): Eukaryota > Viridiplantae > Streptophyta > Pinopsida > Cupressales > Cupressaceae > Cunninghamia > Cunninghamia lanceolata. The sequence goes on along the minus strand of BSBN01000865.1, from coordinate 4,126,961 downwards.
CTACACTAAGATAAAATAGAGACGATGCCTCATATGAATATATCTTCCTTTGAAATGAAGAGTCACACACATATATCAGGAGAGAGAGAGAGAGAGAGATATATATTTGAATAAAAAGAAAAAAAGTGACGTGACTGTGTTGATTTGGGGAGACCGCAACTGAGGAGAGGAGATTCTTATTGTGAAGTAGATTCATGTCACCAAAGAAATGGTCTCTTATTCCATTTTGTATGGAATAGAAATGAATGCATTGGATCTTGAATGTTTTCGGGTCGATGAGCACCATGTTGTCTTTCTTTCAATGAAAAAAAAACCAATAGTTGAGGGACATTGGAAAAAGGAATTTCGCACCATTTATCTGTTCTTTAAGAAAAAAAAGAAATCAATAGGTAGAGTGAAAGGAAGAGAGGAGGCAACCTGAAAAGGAGGAAGTGTGTGGTTGCTTGAGAGGGGTTGCTAAGGAAATTGGAATGTGAGTTGACCTCCATGCAAGAAACGGATAATAGTATCTGTTGGAATGTGTGGCCAGAGTGAGTGGTTAGCCTAATAGGTGAAGGTGGAAGGAAACAGGGGATTGGGATGTTGTTGTCGGGTCACTCCAGGAGATAAGCGGATATTGATTGATTTGCATATAAGTTGTGAGGCAGATTAGTAAAGCTGAGGATGCCATTGAAGTCTTGGTGTATGAACTGATTGTAAATATTGTGATTCATGGTGTTATTTTAAACTTAATAAATGAAGGAGGTGAACTCTATTATGTAATCTTTTCTGTATGTTTGAGTTATGTGTGTGAGGCAGAGTTTGTCTGCATCACCTAAGTTTATAACAAAATATTCTTTAAAAAATGATCAACTACATCTGCATTACATCCCTAGATATTTGAACTCTCTTGCTAATATAAAAGCTAACAAAGACATTCTTTTACCTCAAAGTTTGGCTCATGTTAAAAAGTTTAGGAATAAAGTACAAAAAATCCTCCTCATGAATATAATGCTTAGTCTTTGGCCTTTTCTAGAGCACTCTAGGTTGGCTTCTCTTCACCATGAAGTGAAGGATTTATTGTATTTATCTAAATCCTAGATTCATGTCTATTCTTTATATCTCTAATTGATCAATCATTTTTTTCTTTAAAAGAAAATAATTCTTAAATTAAAAATAAATAAATAATGTTTAAAATTAAATAATTGTTAATTAATTGTTAAAAATAGTTAATAATGTTGTGGGTGGTTGGGCGGGAGCCTTGCCATTCCATCATGGAAGGCAAGGCTGGGGCAGAGGGAGCGAGTGAGGAGATTTCAATGTGACAAGGGAGGATTCGGGGGCTGTAAACCATTAACTCCTCATAATTGCCAAGTACTGGCTTCGACAGGGAATTATTTCAAGGCAAGTTTTTGAGAGGCTTCGCTGGAATGTTAAATCAAGGTAGCTTATGAGAAGGAAGGCATTCTCTTTTTTTGCATCTCCTCTCTCTGTTCGTGGTGTCAATGCCTTTGCATTTTGTAGCATTCTTTTCAGCAGAATCCATCCATTGCGGGGGTATGGACACCCCAATCAGGCTAGTAAGCAGGAAGAGGCAAATGGCCTTTCTCAGCCAAATCACATAGCTAAGGCTTCAGAGGATGCTTCGCAGGTCAGATGAGCTATTGGTTGGAGCAGTGAGAATGATATTGGGTAAGAGTTTTATGGTGAACGAGGAAAGATATCGTGTGGACACTGATATCTCCTCTATGGTTCCGGCTATGTTGTTGGAGCTAAGCTTACTGAAGGCAAAGGCAAAATTCTTCATGAAGGGCATCTTCTTTCCTAAGCATCTGGGCAATTTGGAAATCATTTTGTAGGCTGCCAGCTTAGGTGTCAGTATTCCAAGGCCCAAAGACATGCTTCTCCTTAGTGACCCTGGAGAAGTAGTTAAGTTGTAACCTTTCATCCTTGAGCCCAAAGGCTTCGAGCTCGTGGTCTTGAAGGAACAGGCTCAGGTGGCAGTCGACTTCATCAGGAAGGTGTTGGGTATGAAGGAGGTTGAAGGTTTCCAGTGGGTGGCAGAGTTTAATCAGAAGCTAATAGAATATGATAAGTAGTTTGTCCTCTGTTCTTTTTTAGTATAGATGTTACTTTTGCTTCATTTTGATTAGTAGAAGCCCTAATCTATATAGAAATATATAGAATTACAGTTTAGATATCCATAAGGGAATAGTAGAATAGACCCTGTGTGGTCTCCTTTATAGACATAGAGATCAATAAGTGATATGTTGATACTATACAGTCAAAACTGCCACCCAAGTCAAGGCTTATGGAATGTTTTTTTTGCTCACAGTTCAATATAGCAAATTATCATTATGAATTAAAAAAAATAGTTAATAATGTCTTCTTTTAATCTATCTACTTACTTATTTATGCATTTATTTATAACTTAGCTATTAAAAATAAGAATTATATAGAAAAATAAAATAGCTCAAAATTTATTATCATTTAACTTTTCTTTATTGATTTATATCATTTATTATTACTATTGAAAAATAAAATAGCTCTTCAATAAAAAAATAAAAATAAAATAATAATGATTAAAATAAAATAGCTCTTCGTATTAAAAATAAAGTAAATAATGATTAAAATGGAATAATTCTTAAGTAAAACTTAAAATACATAATTTTTTTTGTAACCAAAAGGTGCATAACACCTAAAATATATATAAATAGAAAGGAAAGTATTAGGAGTGGAAGCACCCAAAAAGGTTGGAAATACAACATGGAAACAATGGCCCCATACGAATAATAATTTAATACACGCGCTCTGCAATAGACTTCCCACTCATGAAATTTTGAATTTGGTAATGGCATTAGGGGACCCAGGGGGACCCCCTGTCCCCCCTCCTTTCTCCTTCGGTATGGGTCAACCTCAGGGAAGCCTCAAGTGGCTCTTCTAAACCCGTGACTCAGGACAAGGTGTTAATTTCCAAGGTATGGAAAAATGCCCTCTTAGCGGATAATGACCGTGAACTCCTTAGGGTTGTCCCACAACTTCTGGAGATGAAGGAAGGCTCTACGCTTAAGCTCCTAGATATCACCATGGAGAGAATAGTCTCTTCAAAGGAGCAAGCTCTCATGGGTAAGTTATTCTCCTTCAGACCTAATATAGATCTAGTTAGGAGATGGGTTGCTGCTAAATGGAAGGTGAAAGGCAGCGTTTAGTTAGTACTATGATGGGAGGAATGTTCCTTTTTAAGTTCAAATCTAAAGACGGCCTCTCTGTTGTCCTTGTTGGGGGACCTTGGATGTATGGGAAGCATAGCCTCTCACTCTACAAATGGAAGCTGGGTTTTGATGTTGTTGCTGCTGATCTTAACAGAACTACTCTAGTCTGGGTTAGATTCCCAGGCCTCCCATGGGAATATTGGGATGAGGAGGTCTTCATCTGGATAGCCAACACTTTTGGCCACTTTGTTGCTCTCGACAACGCTACCAAGAATAAATCCAGGTTAGTGTTTGCTCGTTTCTATGTTAGTGTTGATATTAATAATAGACATCAGATTTCCACAGTCCATAATATTATAATGAGTGCTTCAGGATTAAACTGTGTGTTGTTTTTCCCTCAATGTTTCGGATCACACTCCATGATCCATCATCAGGAGAATAGAAAGCAAGAGAAGAGAAGTAGAAAGGATAACTTATAGACCCAGCATGTTAAATAGAAAGGGAGGGGTGAGGGAGGTGGCACGAGGGCCAAGGGCCCTAAAGGAAAAAACTCCCAAATAATAAATAAAAACACCAACACCATCAAACCTATATATATGAATGAATGTATCAATACATGTGCACAAAGTAAACAAAGAGAGAAACATAAAAATATGTAAAACCCATAATTAGGAATACATAAATTTATATGTATGTATGTATGTATGTATGTATGCATGTATGCATGTATGTATGTATGTATGTAAAAATATATGAGCACTAAGAAAACAAAGAGAGAAACATTAAATAAATGTAAAACCATTTAATAGGATACTAAAATATATAAAATAGAAAATTCAAAACAAAAGGACTACAAAGAGAGAAATAAAGAAGTAAACACAAGAGAATGACAGAAGAAGAAAAACCCTGAGAGGGGAAAGGCAAGAAGGAACACCTAGGTATAGAACACCCAAAACAAACAAGCCTAATAAAATAAAATAAAAAGGGGACAAATGACTAGGTAAAAGAATAATAATTAAAAGGAAAGGGGGTAGAAGGAAGTAAGGTGAAAACACCAAAGAAAAAGAGCAAAAAATATATAAGCACAAGAAAGTAAAAGAATGTACACAAGCACCCAAGAATGTGTGAGAATAAATGCATCTGTGTGTGTGCATGCCGTATGTATCTGCATATATACCTATGTAAAATGCATGAATGTGTGTGTGCCCACACACAAAAACACACGTACACACACACACACACACGTGTGTGTGTCTGTGTAACTATATATATACCCATACATTCACACACACACACACACACACACACACACACACACATATATATATATGAAAAAAATGCAAACCAACAACTAAATGGGAGACTCAACCCAAGAAAAGAGACATTGAGACATAAAAGAAGCAAACCACATCCCCAAAAATGAACACCAAGATAAGACACCAAGACCTATAAGACTCAAAGAAGACTTGAAGAAAAGGATAAAAGAATAAGAATGCAAGTAAGAAACCAAGAAAAGAAAAATGACCCAAGGACTAACAAGGACTGACCACCAAGCAACAACCCAAGAAATGGGAGAAAACAAAAGAAAGAAAGTGCCAATAGAAATGGAGAGGTGAGTTGAAAAACAAGAGGAGAGGAAGACGAGGGGGTTGGAGGGGCAGAAACATGAACCAAGAAAGGGTGAAGAAAAGCGAGGAGCAAGGACAGAAAGGAAAAAAGGAAAATCGATGAACAAGAAGGAAGAGGAGGGAGAAGAGAAGAGGAAGGGAAGGGGCAGGGAGGGATAAGTGAAAGGCAAGAGGGAGGGGAGGAATGTGGGGGAAGGACAAAGAAGAAAAGAATGGAGAAGGATGAGGGAGGTCAGGAAGGGGAGCGGGGGAAGTTTCTAAGTTAGGTCAATAAGGGGTTCCAAGAAAACCTTAACCTCCATCCATCATCACAATTGAGATTAGATGGGTATTTGTTGATCTCTATGGCTTCTTTAAGTTTCCTCTTGAAGAAGTTGTCTTCACTGACAAGGATTTGAGTGTCTTCTAAGCAAATGTGGTGTTTGGTTAAGGCTGAGTGCTTTGCAAGGGCAGACTTGTGAACATGTTCATGCCTTATGTCTGCACTATGCTCTTTGATCCTAGTGCTAAAGGAACAACCCGTCTCCCCGATGTAGGGAGTGCCACACGAGCAAACAATATTGTAGACACCGGAGTTAAGCAAGGGGTCTTTGGGGTATTTTGGAGAAGGGATCCATTTTCTCAGAGTGGAAACAAGTTTGAAAGTGTATTGGATGCCCTTTTTAAGTAGAATCTTAGAAATCTTGTTAGAAATGCATGCAATGTAGGCGAGGGTGGCAATAGAAAGGTTAGGAAGGTTGGCCTCCTTAGGCTTGGGGCTAAGGCTAGTTTTGGCTAGTTTAAAATCTCTAAAGATGTGTTTTCTCTTGTATCCATTTAATTCAAAAACTTTTGTAAGGTGGGCCAGCTCCAGTTCTAAGTTTTCACTATCACAAATGCGAAAAGCCCTAGTGGCCAAAGTTTTAAGGATCCCAGCTTTTTGGGCAGGATGATGCTGCAAAGAGGAGTGAAGATAAAGATCAGTGTGCATAGCCTTGCGAAAGATGTGGCGTCCTAGGGAGTTGTCTAGTTTCTTGATGAGCAGAATGTCAAGGAAACGAAGAGTGTCGATATTAATAAAACTCTTCCCAACTCTATTACTTTCGAGTCCAAATTTGGTCAACGGATCCAACCTATCCAATATGAGAACCCCACCAATTTTTTCTAAAACTGCAACAAAAAGGGTGACCTGATAACCTAGTGCAAAGCCAAGAAAATCCTTACAGCCATAGAAAACCAATCTAATGGGCATGAGGAGGAAGATATTCTGAACATTATCAGCTCTCCCCAGAAAAAGAAGGGACAAGATAGGGTGGTGGATGATGTCAGAGTCTTTTCTCAGGATATAGAGAAAGATCTTGATATTTCCACCCCTAGAAGTGAGGCTCTAGTGACAGCTCCCTTGGAGCCTGGTCAGAGGGAGCATTCTTGCTGACAGCTAGGGGAGAAGACCGCCTCACAGAGTAATGAAAGGGAAGAGGGGGAGATCCATTAGGATGTTATCCCCAACATAGAAGCCCCAAAAGGGAATGTGGTGTTGCCCATCGGGGACAATGACAGTGGTTCTATATTCAAAAGGATTGGAAGCCCACTCAAAGTAGAAGGATCTAATAGCAAGATGCAGGGGTTCCCTTCCCCAGGTAACAAAGCACTAAGATAAACCACTGGGTGGTACCTAGCAAGAACAATAAGGATACAGACTAAGAAGGTTGGATTATAGCCAAAAACAAAGGCATAAGTCAAGGAAAGAAGACTATTGATGTAGGGGTAGACTCCAAAGCTGGTAGGCCTTCTTAGAGGGAAACTAGACAGAAATATGTCAATAAGGATATTGCTATGGGGAGGCAGAAGACTTTGGAGATAGGCTCCAAGAAAGTCCCAAATAAATGAGAATTCTTTCTTGGAACATTAGGAGGCTTAATAGTCCCTATAAGCAGTTCCTGGTCAAGAGCTGCATTTATGATAATAAATTTGATATCCTATTACTTCAGGAAGTAAAGATGAAGGTTGAAGGTTTCCAGACTATTTGGTGTAGTCACGATAGGAGGATTCACATAATGAACTATCCAGACCGTGCAACAAGATTAAACACAACGGAAACAACTCAAAAATATGAAACAAATGTAGATTCAGTCATTCAGTATATCATAGAATTCAAATACAGATCAGTCGGTAACATGCAAGCTTACAATTAGGGCTCACAGGCCTAATTACAAAGTATCAGAATATGCACAAGATATAGCTTTGAAGCTCCTTCGCAAAGAATTCAAACTAGGAACTATGAATCAATTGCTAACTACCTTCCTAGGCATCTATTACATCAATATATATCATCTCTAGAACAATAGATTCCTCCGCGTAGGCCAAGGAAGACCACAAACTCCAATGAAGAGTTGTAACATGTGTACATAAATAGGTCAAACCTAATTGTGTAGAGTCCCTCTGCAAATGAATGGAATGATGTACAGATCTCAGGGAAGGTCAACCACGAACCATAGATCATCAAATGATGTGTCATTAAGCTTTCCAAATTAGGAAATTCTCCACAAGTCTTTTCCTTCAGTTGATTGATTGAGACTGCCAAGATGCTCTGTTCTGAGAAAATAGTCGATCTTCTAATAGAAATATCTTTCCGGTACCTAATCCAAATGATCTGAATTATGGATATGATGTGCGTGAATGTCTCTAGATGCTAAGTCCAGCTTCGCAAGGTCTAAAATGCAATTGCAGTAGAATGCGAACCAAAATATAGAAACTGCATGAACTAGAAAATGAAAAGAAACAAACTGAAATGCAAATGTTTTTGGTTGATGCAAGATTGCTCTTGAACCAGGGATGCTCATGCATCATACATACGGGGTTATTGAAAAAGTGAGTCCCTCACTTTGCTGGGGCTAGAGGAAAATCAAGATGGTCTACCTCAGCCTAAGAAATCCAAGATGAATCTTCTTTCAGACTGCCTTTCCACTTCACAAGATATTCTTTGTACTATCTTCCTCTAGTGTTGCATCCAACTCTGTTGTCCAAAATATCTTCAATCTGCTCTGGTGCTTGTTGTGGTAACTACTTCTTCAAGTCTTCTTCAATGATGTCACTGAACTCTACTTCATGATACTAATATAGGTCTGCAATATTGAAAATAGGTGATATACCCAATGTCTCTTGTAGCTCCACTTCTTATGCATTTCCTGAATCAAACTTTCTAAGTATCCTACAAGGTCCAAACTTCTTCATATTCAACTTGTTATATGTTCCTTCTGGAAATCTCTCTTTTCTCAAGTATACCATCACTTCATCTCCAACTGTAAATTCTTTATGTCTTCTCTTCTCATCTACTTGTTCTTTATACTTACTGTTCATCTCTCCCAAATGCTTCTTCACCTAATCATGCACTATCTTCATGTGTCCTGCAAATTCTTCTGGCTCTGCACTTCTCTTTTCTTCCATACTGATATCTCTCAACTCTGCAACTCCTCTAGGGTTTACTCCGGTAACAATGTCAAAAGGTGTTCTTCTGGTACTCCTATTCACTGAATTATTATATGCAAACTCTGCTTGTAAAATAATCAAATCTCAACATCCCGTCTTCTCTCCAACCAAACATCTCAACAAGTTTCCTAAACTCCTATTCACTACCTCTGTCTGTCCATCAGTCTGTGGATGAAATGCTAAACTGAACTTCAAATTTGTCTTCATCTTCTTCCAAAGTGTCTTCCAAAAGTATCCAACAAACTTTGTATCTCTATCTTAAACTATACTCTTAGGTAATCCATGCAATCACACAATCTCCTTGAAAAATAGGTCAGCTACATGCACTACATCAGTTGCCTTCTTACAAGGTATGAAATGTACCATCTTTGAAATTTTGTCCACCACTATAAATATTGAATCATGTCCTCTCTGTGTCTTAGGTAATCCCATTACAAAATCCATACTTATGTCTTCCCAAGGTCTCTCCAGTACTGTCAAAGGTTTATACAATCCAGTATTCTGACTACTCCCTTTTGTAACTTGACAAATTCTACAACTTTGCATAAATTTCCTAACATCCTTATGTATCTGAGGCCAAAAGTAATTGTCACTTACCAAAGCTACTGTCTTATCAATGCCAAAATGCTTTGCCAATTCACCACTATGTTTTTCTTTGATCGAATTATCTCATGGAACCTCTAAGTATGCATAGCTAATTTCCTCTTAACAACATATCCTCCTAAATGAAATAATCCAACCACTTACTCCTATCTGTCACAACAAGTTTGAAATGCACTGGACAACCGAGAGGGGGGGTGAATCAATTGTCCCAAAAACTCAAACACTTATGTACTTAAACATTAATCACTTATCTGCACTTATTATGATTAAACAAAGAATGCATGAAATCAGAATCTTAAACACAGATGCAACATTAAACACAAGAGACATCATTTTTTTACGTGGAAAACCCCAAGGTGGGGAAAAACCATGGAGAGGATTAGCTCTCAAAATATATTACAATCTTTGAAAAATGATGTTTAGGCTTGGTCACTCCACAGGCCTAGAACATATTGGCTCATTTTCATGAAGTACAGCTAGGTCTAGCAAGCTCACTACCTTAACCCTAAACCTAGAAAGATTACAATAAGGGCCGTTAAACCTTGGGGGCTATTAAACCCTACTAGCGGCTCACTTCCACGCTCACTGCCAAAAATTACCATCTTCTTCATGTCTAAGATTAATACATTGAAGTATAATAATTCCTCTGCTCTGCTCTGCCTTATCTTCTCTCTCTTTTCCTTATCTTCCTATTTTCGCACAAGGACATCTTTTCCATGACTCAATTACAAGTATTTATACACTTCATCAACCTTGGAATGATCATTAAGGTCAGCATTACAATCATCAACCATTGGAACAATCTCCAAGGTCGGCATTACAAACATTTTACAAAATAGGTCTTGATCTAATACAAAAATATGCTAAGGAATTGTAGTATAGGTGTATGTGGATCATGCCATGCCTTAGCTAGGACTCAAACATGATCTTCCATACCACAACACGCTTCCATAATCTTCAAGGGATCTTCGCAATTACTGGAATTAACCAAGTCAGCTAAGACTGGTTGCACACTACGTTATTTGGGAATAATCTTCAAACACTATCTCATTTCCTTAACGTGGACCAATGTAATCATAGGAACATGATCAGGAGGAATCGACAAACACGTTGAAATCATCAGAAGCAACCACACAAACACAAACCACTTTATTCATGAGATTCTTCACATCAGAGCACATGAACTTCACTGTCTTCAACTGTCATAAAAGAAAGATAGCTTACGGACCACCAAAACATGAACCATTGCAATTATAGGCTCTTATCATCATCCTAGACTTCCCTTTAGAACCGCAGAGCAAAACACTTTAATCCGAAGGAATGCAGAGCAAAATACTTTCTCCCTATCACCAAAGAATAATCAAAGAAAGCAAGTTTTACTCTGGTGAATGCAACTCTCTCAATTCTTCACACCGAAGGCTCAAACTCAAGATTTAGCATCTTCAGACATCCCTTTAAATAACTTCCAGTCTACAGACCAAGATCTTCAAGTAGCAAAAAATGTGGAGTAATCTACCAGACTGTTCTTCAACATACAACTCACTGTCTATACTGCACTTCACTGTAACTCACTTGTTTCTTCCAGAGAGGCCAATTTTCTCAATATCCTCAACATACAAAGCTTCTAAACAAGTAATAGAATAGGACATAGTTGACACCAATGACAACAAAGATATGTTGACATCAATGACAACACCGATTAGGCACATACTTACAACAGGTTCCTTGCATGCTTTCCAAGGGTCTGGAAAATCAATGTCTCCCTCATACATGTTCTTCAATTCATCAAATCCTATCACTTCAACTCTCATCTCTGTCAGCAAGTTTATTCTCCTACTCAGTACATCTGCAACTTTGTTTGATTTTCCACTCCTATGCTTCAACACAAATGTATAGCTCTGCATGAACTCTAACCATCTTATATGTCTCTGATTCAACTTACCTTGACTGTTCAAATATTGCAAAGCTTGATGATCTGTATACAACACAAACTCCTTAGGCAACAAGTAATGTCTCCACTTCTTCAAGGCTTGAATTATGGCATAGAATTCCTAGTCATAAACTGAATATATTCTCCGTGCATCATTCATCTTCTCACTAAAATATGCTACTAGTCTACCTTCTTGACTTAATACTGCTCCAATTGCATTTCCACTTGTATCACAATCTACTTGAAATACTTTATTGAAATCCGGTAATGCCAAAACAAGTTGCTCTGTCACTTTTTGCTTCAACAACTAAAAACTTTTATCTGCTCCTGATGTCCCCTTGAAATATTTTCTGACACCTCTCATTGTCTGTATCATTGGGTTACAAATTGAACTAAATTTTTTTATGAACTTCTGATAGAAACTAGCCAATCCATGAAATGATTTGACTTCAATTCTCTCTGGTGTAGGCCATTCAAAAATTGCTCTTACTTTCTCAGGGTCCATCTTCAATGCTTCTGCAGAAATCACAAATCCCAAATATACCAACTCTTCCTTCATGAAACTACACTTCTTGATGTTTATCAACAATTTCTCTTGTCTCAGTCTCTGCAATACTTGTCTTAGGTGTTGCAAATGTTCCTCTTTTGTCTTACTGAAAATTAGAATGTCATCCAAATATACAATAACAAACTTACCCAATAATTTGTAAAAAACTTCATTCATCAATCTCATGAAAGTACTAGGTGCATTTGTCAATCCAAAAGGCATCCCTAACCACTCATACAATCCTTCATTTGTCTTAAAGGTTGTCTTCCATTCATCTCTTTCTTTGATTCTGATCTAATGGCATCCACTCTTCAAGACTATCTTTGTGAAATATTTTGCTCCACTCAAACAATCCATGATATCATCCATCCTAGGTAAAGGAAATCTATACTTAATTGTGATCTTGTTTATTGCTCTAGAGTCTGTACATATTCTCCATTCTCCATCTTTCTTTGGTGCTAATACTGCAGGTACTACACAAGGGCTCAAACTTTCTCTGATCAAACCTTTCCTCAACAATTCTTGTATCTGTCTATTCAATTCTTCATTCTCTGCTAGTGTCATTCTGTGTGCTACTTTATTAGGTAAACTAGCTCCAGGTATAAGATCCATGTGATGACTGATACTCCTTATTGGTGGAATCTTTCAGGTACATTGTTTGATATGATGTCTTCATATTCTATCAGCAACTCTTTTATCTCCTCTGGTTGTACTTCTTCATTCTCCTTCTTCAATGTTCCAGGCTTCTTAAGGATCAAAGCATAACACGTATTCTCATGTTTCAAACCATCCAAAAATTTTCTTCCATCTACCAAATAGATTCTAGCATTCCCACACACACTTCACTCTTAGGATCATCCTCTAAAGGAATGAAAGTAATTCTCCTTCCATTTGTTGTTAGAGTGTATGTATTCTTTCTTCCATCATGTATAGCTTTCCTATCATATTGCCAAGGTCTACCCAACAAGATATGACAAACATCCATAAGCATAATATCACACAAGACTTCATCATGATAAGATCCAATATGAAATTTCACCAAACATTGTTCACTCACTAGTAGCTTATGATCATCCTAAATCCATGCTATCTGATAGGGCTTAGGGTGTTTCAATCTTTCCAACTTCAGCTTAGTCACTATCTCTTTTGAAACTAGGTTATCTGAACTACCACTATCAATTACAACTTTACAACATTTACCTCCTAATTTGCATCTCGTTCTAAACAAACTTTTCCTCTATGGCAGTTCCTCATTTGTCTCTGCTTGAAATAGTGCTCTTCTCATCACAAGTGATTCTCATTTCTCAAGTTTACCAATTGAACTAGGTGATCCAACAGGTTCTTCTTCCACATAGGCTACTCTTCCACTGTTCTTTGTTCTCTTGCTTGTACTCCCCTAATTACATTCAAATGCTCTATGTTCTTCACCTCCACACTTGAAACAAGTGCCCCTGAATGTTCTCTTATCAGGTCCTCTTCCTTCTCTTTTGTATCCTTCACTCTAGTACGGAGTAGGATTACCTCTGTGGTAAAAATGTTTGTCATCTCTCTGGTATGCATTATTATCTCTATCATCCTTCTTGAATGTGCTCGCCTATCTGTTCTTCTCCGCATATGATCTCTCTCCTTCAGAAAATGTTTTGCCTCTCTAAAATTTACCTCCTCTACCTCTCTGTCTCTGATCATGCCTCTTGTTCAACTTCTCTTCAACTTTTAGGGCAAACTGATATGCTTCCTCCAAAGATGTCATCCTTACCAAGATTAGTTCTTCTTGAATGTTCAATCTCAGTCCATTGATGCATCTAGCCACTTTATCCTTGCTTTCTTCACTATGTCCTGTCCTTATGATCATCTTATGAAATTCTTCAGTATACTCCACAGATTTCTCCTTTTGTTTTAGGTTTTGCAATCTCTTAAGTAATTCCAACTCATAGTCAACAGGTATAAACTAATTCTTCAATTTTGTCACCATTCTATCCCACTTTGTAATCTTTTATTTTCCTCTTCTGTTTCTATCCAATTGAACTTCTTTCCACCATATAGCAACATGTCCTTTCAACTTTGTCTTTGCAAATTTTACCTTCTCCGGATCTTCAACTTGTTCATATTCAAAGTATTCTTCCATGTCATTTATCCAGTCAATCAATTCTTTGAGGTTCAAATTGCCAATGTAATTAGGTACATCAACTCTAGGTCTCTTCTGAATCTTTGAAATAGCTCACAACATCTTGACTTGATCTGATTCTTCTTCTTCATCACCTCCCAGGGTTTCGTCAATTTGTTCAACAGATTGAAATTCCTCTTCATCATCACTTTCGACATTAGGTCTAGGTGTCAATCCTCTTCGCCTATCTTCCTTGACAGCATCTAATTGAATTCTCATTGTTTTCATTATTTCCATCATCTCATCCATTCTACCATCCATTGTTCCAATAGCAGGGATTCTCCTCGATGACATTCTTCCTAGGATCAAGTGTAAACTACCTCAAGTTTGGCGATCAGGCTACAAGGTGATAACTGCCTCACAATCGGTGATCAGTTCTGACATGAGTAACCTACCTCAGATCGGCGATCTATCCACAACAAGATCTTATGAAATTCCTTCACCAATTTCACTCAATTCGCTCCCAAAGATTCAAACTTTCGCTCTGATACCACTTGGTGCAATCATTGTAGGAGGGTTCACAGAATGAACTGTCCAGACCATGCAGCAAGAATAAACACAACGGAAACAACTCAAAGATATGAAACAAATGTAGATTCAGTCATTCAGTATATCATAGAATTTAAATGCATATCAGCTAGCAACATGTGGGCTTACAATTAGGGCTCACAGGCCTGATTAAAGAGTATCAGAATATGCACAAGATATAGCTTTGAAGCTCCTTCGTAAAGAATTCAAACTAAGAACTATGAATCAATTTCTAACTACCTTCCTAGGTATCTATTACATCAATATATATCATCTCCGAAACAACAGATTCCTCCACGTTGACCAAGGAAGACCACAAACTCCAATGAAGAGCTATAACATGTGTACATGGATAGGTCAGACCTAATTGCATATATTCCCTCCGCATATGAATGGAATGATGTGCGGATCTTGGGGAAGGTCGGCCACAAACCATAGATCATCGAATGATGTGTCATTAGGCTTTACAAATAAGGAAATGCTCCGCAAGTCTTCTCCTTCAGCTAATTGATTAAGACTGCAAAGATGCTCTGTTCTGAGAAAATAGTTGATCTTCTGATAGTGATATCTTTCTGGTACCTGATCTAAATGATCTAAATTCTAGATATGATGTGCGTGAATGTCTCTAGATGCTAAGTCTAGCTCTGCAAGGTCTAAAATGCACCTATGATAGAATGCAGACCAAAATATAGAAATTGCCTAAACTGGAAAATGAAAAGAAACAAACTGAAATGCAAATGTTTTTGGTTGATGCAAGATTGCTCTTGAACCAAGGATGCTCCTGCATCACTATTGCTAAGAGTGTATGGCCCAATGTAGACTATTTCATTAGTGATGCTTCAGGAGCTTCTGGAGGTATTGTCACTATGTGGAACAACAAGGCTATTAAAGGGAGTCTTATTGCTAAATGTAAGAACAACCTAAGTGTCAGAATGGAGTCTCGTAGCAATGCTTGGAATTTAGTCAATATTTATGCCCCTAATCAAAGAAATTCTAGAAGGGATTTATGGGATTACCTCTCTACTCTCATTGAGAGAAACAGGAAGTATTGCTAGATGTTGGCTGGGAACTTCAATACCCCTGTCTATCCCTTAGAGAAAATTGGTGGTATACTAGATTATACTGACAGTATGGCTGATATGGAAGATTTTCTCAATAAAGGTCTCATGGATCTGGATATCCAGGGGCAGTACTTTACTTGGTCCAATCAAAGAAAAGGAGGGAATCTGATTCAAGTGAGATTGGATAGAGTCTTGGTTACCTCTAGTTGGGATTACATCAGTGCTTACATCGTGGAGACTCTCCCTAGGACAACCTTGGACCATAACCCTCTCTTACTATCTTGGAGAGATAAGGAAGTTAAGGGCCCATTCCCCTTCATATTTGAGATCATGTGGACCGAGCACCCTGACTTTAGAAACTAGTTAGCTATTTGGTGGAATTGCACTATTCAGGGAACTCACATGTTTAGGTTGGCCCAGAAGCTGATCATGGTAAAAAATAGTTAAAGGATGGAACAAGTACACCTTTGGTAATATCTTTGACAGCAAAAGAAGGATCTCCACTAACCTTGTTGATATTCAGAGGCAGATGGATGATGGGACCTCTCTGATGACACTGCACTTCTGGAGGAATCTTTAAGGAAGGAATGGAAGGAAATCCATAAGAAAGAGGAAGTCTATTGGAAATAGAAATCTAGGGTGCAATGGCTACGGGAGGGGGATAGGAGCACCACCTTTTTCCATCAATCTACCATGAGGCACAGAAAAAGGAACAACATTGTTAGACTAATGGATAATAATGGTTCTATGGTTGAGTTAGAGGATAAAGTGGGACAGGTGGCTGCTACCTATTTCCAGAACTTTCTCGCTGCCCAAGGCTACAGGGATAAACATGAATTAATTGACATCATTCCAACTCAGCTTATTAAACCTATGACTGAGGAGGAAGTTTGCACTAGTCTCTTCTCTGTGGGATCCTATAAGGCCCTAGGACCTGATGGTTTCCCCCCAGCTTTCTTTTTAGAGTACTAGTACATTGTGGGGAAGGATGTTACTGAAGCCACTATGGACTTATTTAGGATAGGAAAGCTACTCAAACAACTCAATCACACTTTCATAGAATTGGTGCCAAAGAAACCAGACCCTATGTGCATGGGGGATATCAGGCCCATTAGCCTCTGTAACACTGTCTATAAGATATTCTCCAAGATCTTAGTCTTTAGATTGTAGCCTATCCTTGTTAATTGATTAGCAATAACCAGAAGGGGTTTGTGTCGGGCAGGCAAATCCTGGATGCTGCCATTTCCACACATGGATTTATAGATTTGATAGATAGAAATAAGCTACAAGGGATGGTTTTTAAACTTGGCATATCAAAATCTTATGATAGGGTGGCCCGTGACTTCCTTTTCAAGGTCTTGGTGCAGATGGTATTCCAAGAGAGAACTTTGCAGCTAATCAAAACTTGTGTCACCTCTGTTAAGTATTTTGTACTTGTCAATGGGGTTCCCAGGGGCTTCTTTAATGCTAGAAGGGGCCTAAGACAGGGTAACCCTCTATCCCCCTACCTTTTCATTCTTATGGCTGAGGTTCTTAGCAAAAGTTTTCTAAAATTACTAAGAACTCAAAAGATCAAAGGTATTTTTAACCTGATTCAACTGTTGATTCGGCTGCCATACAACAGTTTGTGGATGACACTATCCTTTTTGGGGTTACCTTAGTAGTTGAGGCTAGGAAATGAAAGAAAGTGTTAAAGGATTATGTTAAGTCTTCAGGTTAGTGTATAAACTATGACAAAAGTTTGATTTATTTCTTCAATACTCCTTTGGACCTCCAACAAAAAATTATGGGAATTGTAGGTTGTTCTAGTGGAGAGCTCCCAGGAACTTACCTTGGTCTTCCCTTAGTTGTTAAAGATGTTCCTCCTACCTACTGGAATTCCATATCAGAAAGGATTCAAAAGAAATTGCCTAGGTGGAAAGGTAAGTTATTAAGCCAAGCAGGCAAATATTAATTATTAAAGGCTTCTCTTCAAGGGATCCCTATCTATTTTCTATCTCTGTTAAAAATCCCTAAGTATATTGTGGAGAAATTTGAGAGAATTCAAAGGAACTTCCTTTGGACTAGGATGGAGGACAAGAAAAGGATGGCATTGGTCAGTTGGGATAAAGTTTGTAGACCCAAACTTCAGGGAGGCCTTGGTATCAAAAAAATCAACCTGATCAATAAAGCTCTCCTAGCTAAAATTTGGTGGAATTTCTTATGTGGGAGCAAGGAATGGGGCAATATTATGAGAGTCAAGTACTTGTCCAATCATAACTTTGATGACTTTCTGCATACCATAGGTTTACCCTAGGGTTCTATTATTTGGAATAATGTGTTAAAAAATTGGACTTTCTTTCTACAAGGCATCAAGTGGAGAATGGGAGATGGTAGTGTTGGCAAGAGACACTATATGGATTCATGGTTGTTGTCATTGATGGCAACAAAGGTCATCCCACATATCCGCAAGTCATGATGTGTCTCTACCGGAAGTCAGAATAAAGAATGTTGTGGTCCGGTGAACAAGAACAGAGCATGTGGCAAGGTCCGACAGATTGGTCCGGATCTCTCAGAGGAAGTGTCTTGGTGCAGTGCGGATTTGGGGAAGTCAAGAGGACTACCTTGAGTGGTATATTCCAAGGATTTAGCCTCTGGTGATGGACAAGGAAAAAGATATGAATAGTTGAGTACCGAATTCCTGAGAGACAGTGAAAACAGAGGAAGAACTGACTGACAGAGTATCAGACTACTTTCCGGATGTGTTACTGTTGATGATAGAGGTTGTGAAGGCATGAATCATGTTTGGCCGACATGATTAATGATATCTACAAGTATATGCTTGATCCGCATTGCTTGGTGAGGAAGGATTCAGCCGACAGAACAAGAGTTTGTAAGAAACTAGACTGTTCCGGATGCCGACTAGAAAGGTGATGAAATTACTTGTGCGGATATATATAGAGGATGGATTTAGTTGTGAAGTGTGTGATGGTGTGAAGATATATGCGAAGAAGTACAGAACAGAGCAGAAGTAGCAAAAAGGATCTGGTATGTGAAAGATAGCAGAATAAAGAACAGAGGAAAGATGAAGTGCAGCAGATCAGTGTACTGAGCCTAACCGGAACTGAACTCCAGCATATGCAGATGCTTTCAATCAGTTCAAGACTGTGATTCTTATCACTTTGTAGACAGTGTGTCTTCTTGTAGGCAGTGGGCCTCTTGTGAGCAGTGTGCTCGGGCAGTGAGCCCTAATTGGCAAGTGCCATTTTGTAATTTCCTATTCTTCTAACAGAGAATAATTTTGGGTTAATCACCCCGTGGTTTTCTCCCTTAACAGGGTTTCCACGTCAAAAATACTGTGTTATGTGTTTCTTATTTCATGGTAATGCTTTTGTGTTTGATTCAATGCTGCATTAATTAATAAGAAAGTTCAATAAGGGAAATAATTAGGATAACTGATTCACCCCCCCCCTCTCAGTTATCAACAGGTAGAACTATCAAGTTTTGGGAAGACAGTTGGCTCAAAGGGCCCCTCATGGTAGGATCTAGAATATCCAAAGATTGGTTGATAAGGCTCTTACTTTCTTTGGGAAGTTTGTTGTTGATTATCTCCTTCCTGATAGAAGTGGCTGGAAACAATTGTCAGACTGCTGTCAAGATCAGAACGACCTCAGACAGATTGTTGGTGAGGTGTAAATCTCCCTCAGAGATTGTAGGATCCCCATTTCCCCCAGGAAGATAAACTATTGTGGGCTAAGGATAAGGCTGGGATTTTTACAGTCAGATCCGCTTATAATCTTTTTATGGCTTCAAATGAGGACTCTAATTTGTGGAGAAAAGTCTGGAACCACAACCTCATCCCTAAAATTAACCACTTTTGATGGCTTGCTATGCAAAACAAGATATTAACCATTGATAATCTCTACTTGAGAGGGTTGGAAATCCCCAACTAGTGTGCTCTATGTATGAAAGATAGGAAATTGTTCCCCATATGTTGTGAAATTGTGACTACTCTTGGGAAGTCTAGAGCCTAACCATGCAAAACCTAGAAATCTCATGGAGCATGAATGCTGGTCTCCCTACTTTCTTAAGGTGCTGGAAGTCCCCTTTCATTCATCCTATATGTAAAGAAATTTGGGCTTAGGTCCCCCCATCCTGGCTTGGGGTCTTTGGAAAGAACAGAATAATAGGTTGTTCAGGGAAAAGTATAAATCTCCCAAGGAGGTTTTTTGTATGATAGCCAAGCTTTTATAGTAAAATCTCTCCAACAACACTCTGAAAGCTGTTGAATTTCCTCCCACTAATCTTGAAGCCAATATTATAAGCTAGTGGAGTATTCTTGCTAACATTTGCTTAATAGACGATTCCAAGAGAAAAGCTCAGGCCAACACCAAGTGGGCCCCCCTACTACTGGTTGGACGAACCTTAATTTTGATGGTGCTACAAAAGGGAACCCAAGTTTGGCTAGTGGTGGGGGAGTCATTAGATTGGTCAAGGGAGAACTTGTTGTGGCTTATGCTGGAGGGCTTGGCAAAAACACTAATAATGTTGTCGAGGCTATGGCTCTCCTCTAGGGACTTAAGATGGATTTAAGATTGACCTTGCTATTGGAGTCAAAAACTTTATCGTTGAAGGGGATTCCAAATTAATTGTGGATATTGTCAAAGGCAGAGCTAAGGTGGGATGTCAGGTTGAAGATATCATTTAGGATGTTTAAAAACTTCTTCTAAGCCTTGAAGGATTTGAGGTAAACCATTTTTACAGAGAAGGCAATCAAACTGTGGATGCCATGGTAAATTTAGGGAGTAACCTCTATCTGGTAAGATGTTGGAGGAGTCTTATAAACCTTCCTCTCAACATTAGAACTACCCTCCAAAAGGAGGCCCAACCTTACACTAATCAATGGCCAAACTAAATCCTTTCTATTTCCTTTCTTATGCTTTCATGATTGATCTTGACTATAAGGGGTGGCATGAGAAGGTCTTTATCATCATAACTAGGATGACATATGCCCATTACATTTGGAACTAGGAGCTCCACACAAGCAAGAGATAGCTCAACAAGACCCTTGAGTAGTTGCTTAGTTGGCACAAGGGGTCTTATCACATAACAATGGCTCTTCTAGTTTTTGAAAGCTCGCATGAGTTCTATTATGATGGCAATTATGTTTCAAATGCAGATGGTGATATGAAGGATGATTATGGGGGTTTGAGCGACCTTAAGAGTAGAAACAATAATGATTGATAAATCATTATTTCTGGACAGTTCGGGGAGGAGTTGCATTTGCCTAAGTTTATTATCAGCATTTTTCCTTGTTGGATTGCGAAGTATAGAATCATGGGTGGTGACAAGGTTAGATCAGAGCCATCTTCTTGCACTGAGTTCAAAGTTGACTCCATGGTGTGGAGCATCTGTTATGAAGGGGGGATCACACCATTCCTGGAATGTTTGAATGGCTTCGATGAGAATTTATCTGTGCAATTTGTGATGTCATGGGATGAAGACCACAAGGTTCACATGGTGGGGTTCAATTTGAAGTCACTGAAGACTCCATTGCCAAAGACACGGGCCTGATCCGCAAGGGCGATAGGCAAAAAAAGCAAACTAAGGTTCAAGATTCAAAGGGTGTGAAGAAGTTCTTCCGTGAAGGGGAGAAGCCTGTCCACATGCAAGGTGGCTTCGAAAGTGAAAGTCTGGTCAATCCTCGGGACCGTGTCTGCTACCTGACAATGAAGTTCATCACCCTTGAGGGTTGATACATGTGCTATTATCATTATCATTTTGCCCTTCTCAATCATTTTAGACATAAGGTGTTGGTGAATTTCCCTTTTTATTTGCTTTCATCTTTAGAAACCTCTATCAAGCTTGCCAAAAAAACCTATGAGGAAAACCCTGTCGTGGTCACAGTCCCGCTACATCAAGGCTTAATCCTTCAGCTTTATCATTTCCACCTCGCTTTCTACCTGGCCAAACCAATTAAAGCCTGTCTTATTGAAGATAACAAGGATGAGGACTCTAAGGATAATATCTCGCTTAGTGTCAAGTATGGAAAGCCCTAGTAAAAAAAAAGTTTCTAGCTGTAAAGTACTAGAATTTCACATCACAAGAAACTGGAGTAACACAAAGATTTACTGAAAGTAAAATCATGTATAGTAAATTAATATAACTTATGTTCGTCATTCCAAAGGATATGTAATCAGATAACATTCTAGAGTCCATGCAAGACTTCAAATTCATAAGTAAAAGTACAACCATAATTCAAAACATACATAATTACATCTGAAGTCCTTTACAGAGTATGTCAAGAATAAATATTACAAGTGTCGAATAATGGCATCAAGCCTTACAGTCATTGAATACAAGAAGTACATTTTGATATAAATGACAAATAACTAACAAGGAGTCCTCGACCGCCATCGACCAACCGGCCATCTGCTGCGTCGAAGGACAAGAACATGGTTCAGGCGCTTTTTCCACCCAACCACGAAGCTTGCGCTTCCCTGGTATCCCTCAAACTGAAGGATGCCCGACCCTGCTCGAAGAGCCTAGAAACCTGGAAACATATGCAGGGTGGAATCTGGTATGTGTCTATCAATCTACATGCATCACTAGAATGAATGCAGCATCTCATCAATAGTATATGGCAGGGAATCATACAAAGAATAGCTAGGCTAATTATCCATCTATTTCAATGGTACATGTCTATTTCAACATTCATTTCGCTTTGGCCAAAGCAATTAACCGTTGTAACGGCATGCAAGTTTTGAAAAAGAAAACTCACTTCCCTGATAGCCCATAATCGATACCCGTCCCGGAAGGCAATCTTTCCCATAAATTCTAATCCAAAGGTGAAGATAAGCAAAAACAAATTTAACAAGCTCATTCTAAGTATAGTAATCATCATTTGGTCAAAAAATTCCAAGAAGGCAATGAAGTGAGTTCATTCATTTCTTAACCATGACACTAATTCAGTGTGAAGACATAAACTCTATTTGAGTGAACATAAATATATAAGAAAAAAAAAAAAGTAAAAAAAAGTAAGATTGATTCTTCAGGTATAACTTCGTAGTCTATTCAATTCCAAAAGTTATTAAATACTGCAATAATGTCATAATTCTTTTGAGTAAACATTCTTGCATGGCTATGGAGATAAAAGGTTTTCCTACATGTCTATTTTCGAGTAAGAGTTGTCATAAGTTAAGAATATTTATAATTCAACAAGTTTCAGTAAAAAAAATGCTTACTTGTGTTTATGTGAACTTTCTGAACAAAACAGTTCAGTTCAATTGTCTATATGTATCATTTTCCATATGAAAACAGCGGGTGTGATTCAACATATGAGATTATCTAGTTTTAGATTTAATCGATGTTTCCTTTAAATATCATCCACTTCAATGGTTAAACAAATTCTTGAATTTGTAGGTATGATTAGCTCTGATCTACTTATTTTTCTGGATTTACCTCGTACAGATGACAAATTGTTTTACACAGAAGAAGTTTCAAAAAAACACTGAGGACGTAATATACCGAGGTCATTTTAAAGCTTCAATATTTTATCCTAAATGGAATGATTTCCTACAGAGACAAGGCCCAACTGTGAGTGGCGAGCAGATATAAAGGAAATATATATACTGGCTGGAAAAATCGGCATTCCAAAACCGTAATCGGCTTCTTTATATAGAGAAAAAGCATTTTAGTTTTATGTATCGGCATGCAATCAATAGTGGATCTCATACAAAG
The DNA here is from genome assembly GCA_027924645.1 of Cunninghamia lanceolata. Taxonomy (NCBI): domain Eukaryota; kingdom Viridiplantae; phylum Streptophyta; class Pinopsida; order Cupressales; family Cupressaceae; genus Cunninghamia; species Cunninghamia lanceolata. The sequence goes on along the minus strand of BSBN01000865.1, from coordinate 4,104,122 downwards.
GGAGCGACAATTTCCATCATTCAAAGTTCGGTATTAAAGAATAGTGAATCGGTATAGAGATTACAGCAAAAAAAAATTATAACATACAGAGGCATTTAATATCATGTAGAGATCGACTTTTTATCATATCAAGATGGCTTTTACTTTACTCAAACGACTTTCACTGAATAGGAATTCAACACTCATCACCGTAAATGGTAATGCAAAACTTAGTTGAGATCGACACATATAAATATACAGCGAAAGGTATGAACTTTAAACATATATCGGCGTGTAATCACTGGATTGGTATACAAATCTCAGCGATCAGCATATATATAAAAAAAAAACATTACCAAGCGTATACCACGCAGGATAACAGAACCCATATGATTAGGATCGAATTAAAAATGGGGAAAATTATTTATACCTGTCGGAGCTCATAAAAAGAGTAATCTACAGTCGAAATTAAATAAAATCTACCTTTATTCGAACCAAACGGCAGTCTTAATTAAAGAAGTGGTCGATTTTCTTTTGCTAACAGAGTTTGGATCCAATGAGATCACCGTATGGGAGGAATCAAGATTTGTATAGGTTCAGAAAACATTTTTAATGAGTTTCCTTAAAATTAAAAAAAAAATTAATCATTTCATACATATTTGATAGAAAAACTTACCCTTGTTTTGAACAGCTTAACACCCTTCCTCCGATTCTATTCGCTGACCAAATCATTCCTTCCTCTGGTTCTTATTCGCTGACTCAATCCTTGCTCTCCTCTGCCTGTGTTTTTTTTTAAAACTCCTTTGTTCTATATATCTCCCCCTGCAAAACCTAATTTTTCTAGTTTTCTATTTTTTTTCTACCTCTTCTCACCCACCCGCAATTATCAGAAACATGCAGCTCAAGTAGCTAAAAAAAATTCTTCTCCCCCATTCATGCATGTCTAAAAGCCTTAAATTTAGTCTTCTAAAAATAAATGGTAAGAAGGTTCCCTCTTTCTTTTCACTTATATATTTCTTTTAAGGGAATAAGACTATTAATAACCTAATTTAAACTAAAAGCTTTTAATATTTATTATTATTATTCTTTTTTAAAACAAGCATCTTTATTTTAACCGTTTAATTTAATTCTATATATATATATATATTTAAATATCAAAGAAATACACTCCCCTAGTAGTAATAACAGTGCATTTAGAATTTTGCATTATATATATATATATATATATATATTATATTTTTTTAATTGATTTACTTCTCTAAATGCATATTAATTTGTAAAATTCATCCGTGAAATAAACAACTAATTTCCTTGATAATAAAAAAGAATGTAATATATATATTTATTCCTACAGTTATCATTTTAATTCTAAATATATCGATTTAGATCCATCAAAATATTCTAACTCGTTTTTTTTTTTTTGACATAACAGGTGTCCAATTTCGTTTTGAGTCAAGCAAGAAGAAGACATATCCAAACAAGGAGTTGCATTCATCCGTAATTAAACGTTTTTAAAAGAACAAGAATGAAATTGCAAAGATTCATCATAACTTAAATCACTTATTGCAATATTCATAAAAAAATACGCATGCAATGCAATCTAAGTGAGTGTGTGGAATTTCCAAATAAAACCCGACAAATGTTGCTGTGAAGCTAGGACTCCCCTACTTGAACCATGCTCTTGTCGTCAACAAGACTGCAAAAGTCAAACTCATGAAACCATTAATAAGTTAGTCCTAATATAGCCGAAGCAAACGAAATAGCCGAAGCGATCAATTAACTAATCAATGTAAATTATTGCATTTTTAACCGTTCAATCAAGTATGCAAGGTATGAGACGTGACATTAGCCCTACTAGCATAGAATCTCCTAGCCCATTTGGGCCCTCCCATAACCCTGTTGAGAATCCAAAACCCTGACCCCACAAGAAAAAAGGTGCCTTAACCCCTCTGGTCTCTCAGAAAGCTAACCCTACTGGGCGGGGCCTAGCTGACTCTACCTCTAGTGGTGTCGCTGGGTCCCCAGGGCAATCCCAAAAGGCTACTATTAAGGGGCTTTGCGGGTTAAAGAACTGCCCTTCACCTTCGGGGGGAAAAAATGTAAAGGCAATTTGGTAGAACAACCTCCTCCAAGGAAGGGTGGTAAAAAGAAAAGTAAGAAAGGTGATGGTGGTGAGAAAACTGCAGAGTTGTTGGCAGAAAAGGGGAATGTCAAGACTCATGAGTAGGGAGAGGATGTTATTGTTGAGATTAAGGATGATGCTGAGGTTAAAGGAAGTACTGCAAGGAGACCCAATATCTACAGGTCTAGTAGACTAGCTGGGGGAAAACCCCTGTTTTGAAAATAGTGGATTATTCCTCAGCCTCTAACCCTGAGGATCTAGAGGATGATGTTGAAATTAAAGTGGTTGAATCGACTATTGAGCAGGTGCAGGAGGGGGCCAGTCACTTTGAGTCCCTCAACAACTCTTTCTGTGACATAGACCAGGAAGATGTGGAGATCCTAGAAACCCCTAAGAAAGAGGTAGACAACACTAGGGATGGTGATGTCAGCAGTTAGCTTAAGCAAGAGTTGGTTGATGTTAAGGGGAGGCTTCTCGCTGTGGAGACGAAGGTTAAGGTTCTGGCTATTGTGTGCTTGAAGGTGATCCATCAAGTGACAACAACTTTAACTATTCTTCAAGAAGATCATCATGACCAAGCTGACAAAGAGGGGAAGTTTGTGGGCAAGGAGGAACTTTTGGAGTTCCTTAAAGAAGACTGGAAAGATCTACTTAATTAGTTGTTGGTTTTGTTGTTGTTTCTGGTGTTGGTTCTCTTATTTTTCTATTATGTCTATCTGTTGTTAGTTAGCTATATGGTGTTGTTTGTGGCCACTGGCCTATTTTGCTACCCGTGGGGATTTTGTAATAGGGATATGCACCCTCGTTTGCAGCTTACTAATATCAAAAACAATGGCCCCATACTAGATAAAAGGCATCCATTATCAACCAAAAAAAGCTCTGATATAAGCTAGATTACAACCTTTATATAGCATAATATTCGCAAACATCTCATGGGAAGCCAGATATACACATTATAGGATCAACAAAAAGATGCATACAAAACACAAAAAGGACCAATAAATTTGATTTAAACAGGGTGCTCATTGATATTGATTCTGATGGGTTGATTAACTTCATTCACATCATCCTGGTCTTCATCAACATCTTCCTCATTGTCTTCGAGGGCGTTATCGCCAAGAGGATTATGTGGTTGGAGTAGCAGCATCACAACATTGAACATATCTTGCACCTGATCACCAACATCATCCCCTAATTCACAGCGATGGGAGTGGAGGGAATTTTGGATAGAAGGTTAAGCAAGAGTTAAAAATCTCATGCTTCAAAGACATGAACACACAGTTGAAAGCAAGCACCATCTGGATGTCTTCATGTTGGAATAAACCCCCAACTTTCACTTCAGGAAAAGCAAACATATCGTAGTGACCCATGGTAGAATTGAAAGAATCCTCCTAGATCATATAATCATGTAAATAAGAAAAAGCCACCTTCTTGATAGTGTATATTTATGTTTGACTATTTATTTATTTGTTCATGTTTCTATGTAGCAATTTATATAGATATTAAAAAATAATATTCATATACATATTGTAAAGGAAAATATTTTTTTGTAATATTTATTTAAGTTAATTAAAGGAATGTACAAATTATGTAAATCACCCTAGACTAGTATAGATATCTTAAATATATCTATTCTAAAATGGGAGAGATATTAGCCATGAGTTATTTCATTTAATTAAAAATTATTTTATTTTATTTTATTATCTAAAAATGTGGAGAGATATAGTTTTGAGGTGTTTATCCATCTCAAAAAATAAATTTAATATATAAAATTGTATTTAGATTCATTAGAAAGGGAGAGGTAACTAGCTGAAATGTGTTCACAAAAATCCCTTAACTTAAATTTGACATCATTTACACCTCAAATTAGGAATTATAATTAAATATAATATTTAGATAGAGAATATTTAAATTATATATTTCACATTAAATCATATATGACATAATATTTAATAATAATTTAACTATTTATAATTATATATAATAATATTAATTTAATTATAATTATTTAATAGAATAGAAAAATTAATTTATATATTAATATATAATTATATAGACAATATCTTATATTAATTATATTAAATGATATCTCTTCATATCTTTTAATAGACATATTTAAGATATGTATACTGTTTTATAAAAAACTAGGTAATATAATTTTGGATTTACAATATAAACAAGTGCCATGTAGTTTGTAGTATTGTTATAATAGTATTTGTTGGCTAGACATGAGTTTTTACACAGTGGTTACTGGATAATAGTTTGAGATCAATAGATTCCTTGTAAGTAAAGTTCAACCTAACAACTTTAATATTCATTGACCTACTAAAATCGTAATACATACAAGCAAGAATCTGTTGATCTCAAACTATTATCCAGTAACCACTGTGTAAAAACTCATGTCTAGCCAACAAATACTATTATAACAATACTACAAACTACATGGCACTTGTTTATATTGTAAATCCAAAATTATATATACAATATATAATTTTGGATTTACAATATAAACAAGTGCCATGTAGTTTGTAGTATTGCTATAATAGTATTTGTTGTATATAATTTTGGATTTACACAATAAACAAATGTCATGTAGTTTGTAGTATTGTTATAATAGTATTTGTTGGCTAGTTACGTCAAGAGGTAACATAAAACCATTAAATTAAAAATATATAGCTGATATAGTTTTATAAAATCAATGCACATAAAAATAAACCAATATGGATTAAATAATGTATATAAATACAAGTAATACTGAAACATTAATAAAACCATTAAATTAAAAATATATAGCTGACATAGTTTTATAAAATCAATGCACATAAAAATAAACCAATATGGATTAAATAATGTATATAAATACAAGTAATATTCAAAAATTAATAAAATATAGTGTCATAAAATAATATTTTATTACTATATATTTTATTAGGGTTTTATTTTTTAATATTTGGAACATTATTATTAGGGCACTATATTTTATTATTAGAGTTAAGATTTCTAATAAAATGTAGTGTCCTAAAATAATATTTTATTACTATATTTTGGTTTAATTTTTTTATCATTAATAATATTATTAGGGCACTATATTTTATTATTAGAACACTATATTTGATTAATGGAGATATTTTAAAAGATAAAATATTAGAAAACAAATACAATGCTAGTGCTCTTTATATTTTAAGATTTCAAGTGTGCTACATAAAATATAGTGTCATAAAATAATATAATGAGAAGGTTACTCATTGTTAAAATAAGTAACTACCAAAACAAATACAATTCCCTAATAAAATATATTTATTTTAATTTTTGTAGCATTAATAAAATATAGTGCCATAATAATATAGTGCCCTAATATATAAGCAAAGGCAAACAAAGTAAATCAAGACCTGGGAAATATGAAATAAAAGGATAAAAGTATATATAAAAAATAAAACCCTAGGGGTCAATTTATGGATGGATAGGTGGATACAAGAAAAGTGACAAAAGACTCCTAAACTCTAGAGGAAGATAAAACAATGAAGTGTGAATAGGGAAAATTAAATTTGTTAAAGGGCCCTTGGTCTCTTGGTGAAGTTGAAAGGTTTTGAATGAGCCCGATTTTATTATGGCATTGTGTGTTTTGGTATATTATTTACTATATTTTATTATGGTCTTGTTGAGTGCAAAGATATTTTATTTGGGCACACTATTACTATATTTTATTATGGCATTGTGTGTTTTGGTATATTATTTACTTTTTTATCAGTGAATTGTGACCTTGGGGGGTCACTCCAATTGAACTAAATAAAAAAAGAGAAAAAATAATCTGGTTACTCCATAGGAGGGCCCTGAACAAAAATCCCTATACAGGAGCTTATATTATCATAAGTATGATGCATACATTGTAAGCTATTATCAATTTATATTGTATCTAGAAATGTAGTAGCTTAATCTATACCCTATTTTATCTAGAATCAACAATGGGACCTTCATTCCACCACCTACACAATCTTAGCCTCCTCTATCATCTCCTCCCCATTTGAGCCATCATCTGAGCTTCCAGTGTCCACCGCAAAGGACCAATCAGCTCCATGGGCATCTATAACTCTAGTGAGGATCTTTATGAACTCTACCCCCAACAAGCCTTATGTTTGTGCTCTTCCACATTTTTCCCCACCGCTTCAATCACAAAAGGGGCCCATGGGTCGTTATAAGGCCGAAGGACCACTGGCCAGGTGCTATTGTTGGGTTGGAAGCCCAAGCCAAGAATGGCTTCATCCAAAGGTTTTTTAGGTCCCCCCTCCACCTTGGTTTAATTAAAGTTTTTGTATCTTCCCTTATTGCATCCTTTGGTTCCCCTAAATATAGCATTACCACAACCAACATGGAGGTTATATCAATGTTGACCCTGTAACGGTGAGAAGTAGCCATAAATGTATCCCCAAGCACCATTTTGATAGCATGCAACATAATAATTGAGTGAGATTTAAAATTTTCCTAAGCTTGAGGTTCGAGATGAACCCCAAGAAATTCACTTGTCTTCACATCACTTTGAGGCTAATAGTTGAGTCCATCTTGAGTTCTCTTTATGCTACAAATGGCCTTCAGCTTACCAAATGAAATGTGACTCACTATAAAGCTCAATGTTGTCATCATAAATGAAAGTGTCTCTTTCAATCATCCTTTGGAGCTATCAAGCAATCCAACCAACTTGTGGTGCAAAAACATGAAGACCTAAGTAAATAGCATTCGTGTGAGAGGGCATATTGTTTCAAATACATTCATACTTCTGCTAGGTTTGTTTCATGGTATTGATTTGGCATATCAATTTCCAAATTGGCCAACTTGTCAGGTTTGGAGTTGGCCTCTCGAAATATATGGTTTATTTTGAAATCTTCCAACATATTTATAGCCCTCCCGATTTTTTTCTATAATATTTTGGATCCTCTAGCATGGGGTCTTTCGATTTATAATGACCTGCGAGTCACCTTTTATATGTATCTTCGTGAGTCTTATTCTCTTGCATAAGTGGAGCCCAAGAAGCAAGGCTTTCACCTCAGCCTCGTTGTTTGTTCCAATCAACAGTTTCTTTGCTACTAAATCAATTGTTTCTCCTTTGTGATGCCTCGTAATGGTGCCAGCCTCTGAGGCCCTCAGCGTGCCTCTGGAAACACCATCAAAGTTCATTTTATACCAATCTATCTCTAGAGGAACCCACCTAACATCTACTCTCGAGTTGTGTGAAGGATGAGCCTTGACCTTCCCATAAACGGGGGGATTTCCAAACCTTTCCAATTTTTCCTAATGTCACTATCCCAACTTGTGAAAGAGTTCCCTTTAAGTGATTGATTTCAAGCTGCATTGTTTACTACTTCCACTGTGGCATTTTCTAATTTTATGAGAAAGGTATCTAGTGCGAGGCCCCTGCCTTGGGAAATTCTTTTGTTTCTTTCCTTACATAGTTCCCAAATCACAATTGAGGAGAAAATGGTCTAGATGCTAGAAAAAACTATCTTCTTGTGCATGATTGGCCATGCCACAAAGAATGAAAGAATTTCATTGGGTAGGGGGATGGCCCAATTGAGTTTTGACATCACCCATTTCTATATTGCCTCCACAAATTAGTAGTTGAGGAGAAGGTGGTTAGTAGATTCATCCTCCTCCTTGCATAGAACACATCTGTATGGACCATTGAAGCCAAGTTTTCTCAATCTGTCCCCTGTCAAAATCCTCTTTTGTAGAGCTACCCAAGCAAAGGCTCCCATCTTTGGGAGGCATTGTTTCTTCCAACAGAGATGGGAAGGCCAGTCCTCCTTTTATGTAGCCATCTCTTCAATTTCACAGCCAATTTTAACATTGTATTTCCCTGTCTTAGCTCCACACCACCTTATAGAATCCTCTCCATGCAAGATGAAGATCTTTCTCCTGCCAAGTTCTTCTTCCAACATCTTGATTTGATCCTCCTCTATGTTCATACCCCTCCATGATTTCCACTACCAAACTATTCCTTCTGGGTGCTCCACCGAAGTAACATAGTCTCTGAGATGTGTGCCCTAGATGCTTTTTGCATCTATTCTCACTCAGCTATGTTAGGCAAATCCTTTAGTGCTAGGTATTTGTTCCATGAGTCCTCCCAGAAAAGAGCTTGGTGACCATTTATAACTTCCCATGTGATGTGTTTTGTGATCAAATATCTACATGACAACATGAAATTCCAGATAGTAGAATCGTGTGGGGGATTGGTTGTTGTTAAAATCCTCATGGGATCTAGGGAGCCAAGTAGTTATTTTACAAAAAAAAATGACCATTTTAACTAAGGGTTGGAGAATAGTTTCCATACAAGTTTGTCTCCCAACATAGTATTTATGATCAACCACTTCCTAAGGCCTACCCCTCTAGCCATCTTTGGATTGCAAGTTTTTCCCAAGCAATGAAAGGGAGCTTTTTATTTTTTGAATTGTCCTTCCAGAAAAAATCTTTCATTTTCTTATTAACTATGTCACATATTTTCTTGGGAATTCTAAGGCAAGACAAAGTGTAAATTGGTATTGTTGATATTATTGCTTTGAGAATTAAAATTCTCCCAACAGAAGAGAGCCACTTGCCCTTCCAAGAGGCCAACTTGGTCGAGCAATTAAAAATGATGAGATCCCAAAGTTGAGATTTACATGCACCAAAGAAAAGTGGGATACTGAGATACTTACTTGGTAGTGGACTAATTTTGTATCTGAGTAAATGTGTAATCTCCTTCTGCTTTCTCAGCTCCATGTTAAAGAGGAATATTTTTGAATTATTTTTGTTTACTTTTTCCCCTGTATCATGACAATAGCACTCCAATGTCTCCTTTACCATCTTTGTTTCTTAACATCTGGACAAGTTCCAAATAGGAGTGTGTCATTTGCAAAATGCAGGTACTCTAGGTCTGTGTTGGGCACCACCTTCACCCCCTTCCAACTACCCATATTTTCTATCCCTTGGATGAATTAGCCAAGGACTTTGGCCATGATGATGAAAACGAAGGGGACAAGGGATCCCCTTGTCTGATGCCTTAGGGGGAAGAGAAGAAGTCATGGGGACACCATTGATTAAGATTGAGAATATGGGTGAGGAGATTCAGCTCTGAATCCACTTGATGCACTCTTGATAGAAACCAAAAATTTTAAGGACCTCTAAGAGAACTATTTGTCTACCTGATCATATGCTTTCTTAATGTCCAATTTGATAATAATTCTTTTAGCTTTGCTTTTGCTAATGAAATGAATGGCTTAATGGGCTATGATGATCCCATCAGTGATTGATCTTCCTGGGGTAAACCCACTCTGCTCATCTGAAATGATGCTAGGGAGTAATTCCTTGATTCTATTTGTCATTGCCTTGTAAATTATCTTGTACATTGTGTTACACAAGGAGATTGATCTGAAATCATCCATTGATTCCATGAAATTATTTTTTGGAATCAACACTAAGAAAGTGATGTTTAGATCTTTGAGCATTGTGCCCTTTCTCTTGGCCTTCTCTGTCACTAGTACCAAATCCTTTGCAACGGTCTTCCAAAACTTTTGATAAAAGACAATAGGAAAACCATCAAGTCTAGGAGCCTTGTTAGGGCTCATCTAGAAAACTGCTATTTTGATTTCTTCTTCCATGAAGGGTTCGTTGAGTGCAACAATATGTTCAAGGCTAATCAAGCTAGGGATCTAGCTTAGAATCCTTTGCTTAGCTTGCTCATTCCTAGTTCCTGAGTCATTGAGTAGGTCCTTGAAAAAATTAACCACCACCTACCCTATTTATTTTAGGTTCTCCGTAAACACACCTTCATTGTTCTTGATTCTAGAAATTCTATTTAGGGATCTCTTGACCTTGGTGGAGTTATGGAAATGTTTTGAGTTTCTATTACCTTCTTTCAACTAGCATTCTCTAGATTTCTACCTCCAAAAAAATTATTCCCTTACCAAGATTTATGCATGGAACCCTGAGAGCTCCTTCTCCTTAAGGTATGTTTCTTGGTTCATGCCCTCCCTAATGATTTTCTCATTAAAGAAGCTAATTCCAACTCAACCCTTTCCTTCTCCTCGAATATATTTCTAAAATGATTCTTATTCCAACCCTTAAGATGTTCTTTTATGAAGCCCAACTTTTTGAAGAATTAAAAGAGCCTAGAACCTTTGACTTTTGGAGCTCCTTCCCACCATTCTGACACCTTGTCCTCAAGCTCTAAATCCTGAAGCCAAATGTTTTCAAATTTGAAAGGGCACCTCAAGGGAGGGGAATCAAGGATAAATTTTAGCAAGAGTGGGTAGTGATCAAATCTTGATATCAAAAGGATCAAGCATTTATGAAGCTAAGGGATGGAGGCTCAATTGCCATGGAGGAGGAAGCGGTCCAATCCTTCAATAATGATCATGAATCCCCACCTTCTGTTAGTCCAAGTGAAGTTACCATTAATTAGAGGGATCTCAAGAAAGTGGTTTCTAACAATGAAGTTTTGGAAGTCCAACTGATTCTGTGTTATTTTTGACAAACATCATTTTTCTCTGAAGTGTCTATATTGGCATTGAAATCACCCCTATAATGAAGAGTTTGTTTTCCCATTCATGTACTAGTGTGGAGATATGTTGCCTGACCTCCAATTCTGGGAGTTGCTCACTAGACCATAAACATTGATTAAAAAGAAATTCAGGTTCAATAAAATGTGTTTGATTTTGCTTACTAGCTGGAATGGATGACTTTGAATGTGATCAGCAATCACTATGTTCGTGTTCCAAATCATTCCCAATCCACCCGAGGCTCCTCTAGCATCCATAAAGAACCTATTTTTGTATCTCCATTTTGTCACCAATCCTCTCAAATCTTCTACCAGTATTTTAGTTTATTGTATAAGGATAATGTCAGAGTTTGACATTTCCATGAGGTGCTCTACCATATGTATCTTGTTAGGGGCATTCATGCTCCAAACATTCCACATTATGAGCTTCATGGCTCCTTGGGAAAGGAGCTCCCCTTCCCTAATGTTGGTTTCATCTGACCTCTAGCCTACCCTACAATCTCTAATTTGGCCTATTCATTTTCCTTCCTCGCTAGCTTTTCTCCAACTCTTGGGTTTATGAATCTTGGACTTTGTCTGGCTAATAATTCTATCCTCTAGAATATTAGCCTCATCTTCTAAGAATTCACTATCTAAGCTATCCTCCACTATCTATGTATTAGCTCTTAATTCCCCATTTTGTTGGTTGGGATCTTCCTAATCTATTTCTCCGTTGCATCCAAAAAATTCCAAAGCCAAGTCAAAGTTGGAGTGATTCTAGAAATCCTCCAATCCTTTAGATGGATTTGCCCCTAGCTCCGTCTCATCAATTCCTTTGTTTGTTTCATCTGTTTTCTCCAGAGCTATCACCTCCATGACTTTTGCTACTTTTCCTCCTAGTTGTTTAGGGTTAGTCTTCTTTAGCTTGGTCTCTTTTTTCTTGCATTCCAAAGTCGAGTGTCCCATTTGGTGGCAATGCTTGCATTTCATCAGAAGTCTCTCCACCTCCACCTTTTGGTGCCAAACACCAACATCTGTTCTAAGTTCAATCTCTACTGGTGGGGGAAAGTCAAGATCAATAGTGACACATATTCTTGCATACATACCAAAATCTCCCTCTTCAATTTGATCATCTACCTTGATGAATAATCTTAGCTAGTTTCCACTCAAACTTAGGATCTCTAGATCCCAATACTCCATTGGTAGATTATAGAGTTTGATCCACATGGGAGTTTTGGATATATTATGAGTGAAGGAGTTGAAGTTTGGGACCTAGTCCTTGATATAGAAATTGATCATCTCCATCATCATGGGGCCCTGGTTCAAAATTTCTTATTTTCTCTCCCTTAAGGGACATTCGACCATGAAGAAACCCCTGGGGAGTGATTGATCTTAATATCTTTCCCCCATTCAAGGCTACACCATTTTTGAACTTTTTCCCTAGATGCCCATTCTGCTACCCACTTCATGAAAAAAACACAAGTGCTCAAATGATTAACTAAATTTTCTAGATCTATAGTTTTTAGGGAAATTGAGATGCAACTCAATAGATCTTTTTCCTTCAATGGAATCCTATTTGCTCCAGACTCCAAATGCAGCCATGATGTTTTTCCCCCTGATTCTATGTATTTCTCTCTCTTTGCCTTTGGTTATGTACCCCCTAGATTCCCCCTGATTCCCCCTAGATTCCCCCTGATTCTATGTATTTCTCTCTCTTTGCCTTTGGTTATGTACCCCCTAGATGACATGAAAAGGCCCCACTCCGCATGTCGTCCCTGATTCTATGTATTTCTCTCTCTTTGCCTTTGGTTATGTACCCCCTAGATTCCCCCTGATTCCCCCTAGATTCCCCCTGATTCTATGTATTTCTCTCTCTTTGCCTTTGGTTATGTACCCCCTAGATGACATGAAAAGGCCCCACTCCGCATGTCGTGGGTAAAGCAGGATGCAAGATCTTGGGGGGCCCTCAATTGTTTACACAGTAGAGGGAAACCCCACGAGGTTTGAACCTTGGTCGATAGCACTACATGCAAGAAGCCCCACCATCACACCATAGAGTCTTCCCTAAATTTAAACCATGGATATATACCCTTGGACAACATGCAAATGCCCAACCCTAAATTTAAACCATGGATATATACCCTTGGACAACATGCAAATGCCCAACCCTAAATTTAAACCATGGATATATACCCTTGGACAACATGCAAATGCCCAACTCCACATGCCTCTAGGGGCTCTCAATTGTTGACGCAATAGAGGGCAACCCCGTGAGGTTTGAACCTTGGTTAATACTATAGACAAGAAGCCTCACCATCACACCACATGGTCTCCCCTAAATTTAAACTATGGATGTACCCCTTGGATGACATGCAAATGCCCCACTCCACATGTCGCAGGTAAAACAAGATGCAAGATTCTGGGGGGCCCTCAATTGTTGACGCGGTAGAAGGCAACTGTGAGGTTTGAACCTTGGTTGATAGCACTATAGGCAAGAAGCCCCACCATCACACCACATGGTCTCCCTTGGTATATTATTTACTTTTATTATTGTGTATTTTAAGAATTAATAACCTTCTCATTTTACAATTCTAATATTCAACCTGAGAGATATCCTTCTAACGAACTATTTAAGAATTATTTTATTTTATTTATATTGTTTGGAAGAATTTTTGTTATTTACTTAAAAATTATTTTATTTATCTAAGAGTTATTTTAGTTTACTTTAGAAATATTTAAAAATTATTTTGTTTTATTTATATGTTTACTTTATTTTTATTTGATTTGAAGAATTACTTTTTATTTACTTAAAAGTTATTTTATTTACATTATTTTAAATAGATGTATTTAAGATATTTATACTAATTTATAAAAAAATAGATATTATAATTTTAGATTTACAATTTAAATAATTAAATTAATAAAAAAAAATTATATTTATATTTTTAATGTTTATAAAAAAACTCCTTGACATAATTTTAACAACCATTCAAACCTCAAATTAATAAAATAAGATCAAAAGACACATAGAAATTTCTATACTAGAATTCAATGATTCTTTCAACACAATCCAAAATGCAAGAGGTAGTCAACCACCGAGAGAGCCCCACCCACACCACTCAACCTAACCATCACAACCCGACATAAGAAATCTATAATATTTAATATTATTAAAAATGCCCCACTAGTTGGAATGGATAGAAATAGATCTACTAAAAATATAAAATATTAAAAATCTAAGATTAAGTTATAATTATATATTAACTATTAATATTATTAATTTAATTAATAATTATTTAATATTATAGGATAATTAATAATTAATTTATTATTAATATTTCTTCAAATCTTAAATAAATGTATTTACCAAAATATACTTGACATATATTTAGAAAAACTAAAACTATAAATATTTATTTAGAATTGACATTTATTTTTCAAATAAAAATAAAATAACCAATAAAATAAAATAAAATAATCTTTATATCAAGATGCATGAAATGATGAAACAATGCATAACCTCTCTCTCAAGATGCATGAAACAATGCATAACCCCTCTCTATATATAAAACACTTATGGACAGGTTAACTTAACTTATCTAATAATAACATTTTTTAATCTTAGAACTTAAAATTATAGGTCACAAATTCACAATAATATTTAATAAATTTTACTATTAAATTATAAATATATAAAAATCTATAATAATAGTTGGAATGGATAGAAACAGATCTACTAAAAATAATTTAAATTAATATAAAAAAGCAGAATTTTCTTAAAACATAAGTTCTGTTTACATCCAACTTTTAACTGCGCAAAACAAAAAGTTCTAGGCATATCAGTATCTCAGTTACAATAAACTAAGTGTTACTAGTGTTTTAGTCCCAGTATAAGTTTGAAGACGAAGATGGATGGAGACTTGGATTCAAATGATGGGATTGGGAATCAAGATAATTCAAATAATGGGAGTTCATCTAAAAATTTTACTTGCAGATTTTGTAAGAGGAATTTTTCTAAATCACAGGCTCTTGGAGGTCATATGAATGGCCATCGTCAAGGTAAGCAATGAAATTTTCTATGTATTTGCAGATTAATTTTGAATTGGATTTTCTTGTCAATGAATTAATTTTAAGTATAGTGTAGTGAAAGTTGAGCTTTTATGGAAGAAAAAGAGTGTGAAGTCAACTGTCAATTGATTGTAAAGCTAACGTCTTTCTAAATTAATGAGATCTCCTTATAATTTTAACTACAGAAAGAGACAATGAGAACTATAATAAGGCAAAGGATCTTGTGGAACAGAAAGATGGAAGCAGTTCTTCGATGATGATGTAAGTAATATGGAAGTTGCTAGTTATTAATTGGGTTGAAGCCATAGTAGCACCTAGCTCATAATTTTTACCAAAATATCTATTGAAGTTTCTCTTCAGTTTTCCCAATCTTATTCTACTTTTTGATTTTTTCGGGGGGGAAAGGATGGTAGGACAAATCGGACAAAGCAACAATCAATATGTAGCACCTCAAATGTATTCGTCTATCCCAGGAGGAGTGCAGAAACATGTTGAACTATCTAGTTCATCTCAAGTCCAGACACAGGCTCAAATTGGCTGCCCATCTTCATTTTCAACATATTCAAACCAGAATATAGGTGGAGGAATTTCAAGAGTTGGAGCATCTTTACCCTCACCATATTTGAACCAGCAACAGCAACAGCAACAGCAAGCATTTGCTCAAAATCTAGCAGGTCAATACAGAAACACTTCTTCAATTCCATCTCACCCTAATTATCAAATTAGGGGGACATACCCATCTCTTCCTTACCAATCTTCCATGAACAACAATCTACAAATAGGAGGAGGAGCATCTTCTCTTAACAATTTAGGAATAAGAGGACCTTCTCTTCCCATGAACAGCAATTTACAAATAACAGAGCCCTCTTTTCCAACTTTACAAGGAAGACATCCAAATGTTGTTGTCAGTGGACAAGCAGCAGCAGCAGCACCATCTGAGCAACAGCAACAGTTTTTCAATGTGGGTCCTTCTCCTCAACCATGGAGAGGTAACAAGCCAACTCGGTAAACAAAGAGGTGCCTCTTGCATATGTAATTTTTACTTGTGTAGAATTTATGGCAAACATGTAGCTGGATTTTTCTAAAGAATCTGTGTTTTCTTTCATCTAAACTTTTATCTATGTATGTTAATCAATTTTACACATTAACATGTTTCTTAAGGATTTGAATCTGGGTATTTGCCCTGAAATCCCAGTGATTTATGCTTTTGACTGCATTCCCATTTACTTTTTAGGCAGGTATGTGGAATTCTAGCATCTAGTTGGAGTGGCTATGAATTGAAGCCATGTTCAAATTAGGTGGCATGAATTCCCTTAGAATGTAATCTTTTTACCCTTAACAACATAGGCACCGTCCTCTCTCATGCAGAATTGAAGGCAACATTGATTTGGGTTTGTTTTAAGAATTTGTTTTTACTTTTACAGTTCCACCATCCTGTCTTAAAGGTAATCTGGTTGGTTTTTGTGTAAATTAGTTGAATATGATTAAAACATCCAAGAGAGACTGCAAAAAATAAAGTGGAACTGTATGTTTCGGAGCTCTTGTCCACTTTTCTAACTATGACTTATGATCTCAAGTTTCTGAAAATATGAGTGCCTTCAGACCAATTCCATGGAATAAAATTGCTAAGCAACTGTATGAATTTGTGCCATATTCAAACTAGGTGGCATGAATTCCCTTAGATTGTAAACTTTTTACCCTAACAACATAGACATCCTCCCTTCTTCTCATGTAGAATTGAAGGCAATATTGATTTGTCTTTTGTTTAAAGAACCTGTTTTTTGGCTTTCATGCCATCCTGTGTTAATGGTAAATCTGATTGGTTTTTGTGTAATTCAGTTGAATATGATGACAACATCCAGAAGAGACTGCAGAGAATTAAGTGGAACTGTATTTATTTGGAAGATTTCAGTTTTCTTGTCCTCTTTTCTAATAGTGACCTATGAACTCAAAAATGTTGATCTCAAATTTATGAAAATATGAATGATTCTTAGGAGGAAAATCCCCATGCAAGCATATTACAGTACCAAATAAATAAATCTCTATTATCACTTGGAATAGAATTGACAATTACTAAAAGCTGAACAAAATAAATTTTTATTTTAACTAGTAGTATACAAAATGAGCAAACTTTGTAGAAGAGATGTATGCCTTTAGCTTCATGCTTTAAATTCAGTTATTATTTAGAATTAAAAAAATAGAAAAAATATATATATATGTAGATTACAAAAATATTTACGAGATTACAAAGATTAAGCATTGCAACCTACAATTTCCTTATCTTTAATTCTCTCAAAGTTTATCATTCTTGAGTCTTGGATAATTTAAGCAGTTATTTTTTTCTTTTCTTTTTCAATATGCTAAATAAGATAAGATAATTGATTATAGGTGGACGTTAATTGTTGTTCGGTTTTCCCTTTGGGTGTTGTAGATATTTGACCTTAAAACACTTTGAAATAAAAAGGACCATAATATAAATTATGCAAGATTTAAAACATGTTATGTGAGTGGTGCGGAGGATATCATAAAGAAGGTGTTTGGGGTTCTTGGCTTCGCTAGGGTTTTGTCTTAGTTTTGGTCCTACTGATATCATATTACTTCAGCTTCATCTTGAAGCAGGATTTGGCCTTGTTTTTCTACATTTGTTGCAGTACCTCATAACTTTGCAATTGCTACTGGAATTGAAGGTTCGACAGTGCATAACAATGGCACCCTCACTCAAGTGACCCAAGAAGTTTGTTCCCAAGGTGTTGCATGAGGTTTGTCCCCTGAAACACCTCCAGATGTTGTTCTTCTCATTCCAAAATTTGATAGTGCATGCCATTGGTTAGAAAACTTTACCTTAATAGAATATTTTGTGGGAAGGGTCCTCCTCAAAGCATGCTCAAAGATTGAGTCAACAAGGCTTGGGTCCCACATGGGATTCACCTTGAAGTTGTGTAGAACCTTAACAAAGGTTTTTGCTTTTTCATTTTGCTTAAGCCAACTATGCTGAAATTATTCTTAGCCATGACCCTTGGCTTATTTTCACTTCCTTATTTTCAAACCTTAAACCCAAGATTTCATCATCTCCAACAAGAAATCTCTTGGTTCCCTATTTGGGTTAAGTTCCCTGGGTTACCCTTGCCATGCTCGAATTTTTTAAGCCAAATAGCCTCTTCTTTAAGCATTGTGGTATGTGTCAAACTAGAATGGTTTTATTCAGCTTGTCCCCAAAAGTGAGTTTGTGTAGACTTGTGGATCTTTTCAAAGATCTAAAGGAGACTATGGATATCCAAATTGGACAATGATATATGCTAAACACATTCTTTATTTGAATTTGCCTAACATTTTCTATCAATGTCAATCTTTTGAACATAAGATCCAAGACTACCCTTTAGCTTCTCCCCATCCTAGGTCTAACACACAACTTGCTTTTGGGTTGCCGACTCGTACAAAAAAAGAGGAAGGTTGGTCTATAGTGGTTAGCCACAAAGCCAAGAACAATGGCAATAATGGACCTCCCCCTAAGCCTTTTTTCAAGATTTGGGAGTTAGGCTTCAAAAACTATTTCAAAACCTTAAAATATACAAAAAAAATTATCTCTCCTTCTAGGGAGACGTCTGGTGAAATGAAATTTATTTGAGCACCATTAGCAACATCATTATTGTCTATTGCTAGCCAACTTTCTCTAACATGCTTTCCCTCCCCTAACTGCATAGTGAAGATCCCACAACCCTCTGAGGTAGTTGTAAGAGGATGTGTGAGAGAAACAACGACCTATCCATCTTCCCTTTTAGATAAGTAGCTTTGATTCAAAGGAACCTTTTCTATAGAACAATTATCTAGCTCTTGATGAGATGGATAATGAGAAGATGACCCTTGATACTTGTTTGTGAATTACGTCTCCTGAAAATGTTTGATGTCTGATGGACCTCCCATGGAAGTATTTTGTTTAAGACACTCAAATTTAATTTCTAGGTTTGGACATTCTTTATTCACAAGAGGTTAAAATTTTTAGTTTTTTCTTTCTGCAACTTGCCATGTTATTTGGTTTTCTAGTCATTTTTTGTGTAGTAACCATGGAGTAGGTCGAGGTGTTGTCACCTTTCCCTCTCCTACCTGCATCGATACTTAGTTGATCGAGTATGTGACCCCACCAACCAGGCATTGTGGGTCCTTTTCAACATTAATAATAATTCCTTTGGAGTTATTAATATTTATGCTTGAAATGATGTTGTTGAGATATCTACTCTCTAGAGAGGGATTGCAAAATCAATGCCTTCTACCACTTGGGTATTGTGCGAGGATTTTAATACAATTGAAATGACCTATGATAAATGTGGGGCATGGTTTATGCACTCAACAAATGGCGAAAGAGAGGCTTGGTTTTTTATGTGCAATAAATTGGGTCTTTTTATCCCAATATTGGCCACCGCCAAGATCATATGACATGGTACACATGGAGTAATCTCCGAATAGGGTCTAACAGGGTACTCAAGTATCTAGATCGAGCCATGTTGTTAGCTCAATTTTTTTTCTCCTTTGCTAGTAATTATTCCTTGCCAGTGGATCCTCTATCAGACATTATCCTTTTATACCACTTTCTAATATGACTTCGTATTGAGTGGCAACTTACCAAACCCAAGGCCATAAAGATTTAGTTTTTATAAACATGTTGCTACTCAATCACAAGGCCACATTAGTGCATATTCAACATGTTTGGAATTTGGAACCACATCTCATGCATGAGATAATTAATGGATAACCTGGTGGAATGATGCCATCACTCATGCCTCTTGTTTCCTCCACATTTATGGGTGCCAGTTGGCTCATTTCCATCACCACTCATACAAGACCACCACCTTGAAGCTTTGCCAAGCCACTGTCGCCTTGGAGGCATAACCTTTTGACTTAGTCTCTTAGCTCTATGTGGCTTGGTCCCGCCACTAGAAGAAGGTTGCAAATGCTCATTTTGTGTGAGGAGCTCAAATCAAAGTTCAACTTCATTAGTTCAAGATTGGAGACAAGGTCTCTAAGGAATATTTTTAGGCCCTGCATGCTCACCATACATCTCAAACCATCAAGCAAGTCAAGGAAGGGCACCAACTTTTCAATGAGCTTCCTAACATTTTATAGGCCTTTAGCCAACACTATGAGCAATTCTTTGTTGCTCAAGAGTATACTCTAGTTTGGAATGTTGATTTGCAGCAATGCCTTAATGTGGTTTCTTGTCAAGTTTCTAATTCCTAGCATATTCTTTGTGATCAACTTCTCTCTATATATATCTTGCTCATATATATCCTCTCCTCTCATTCTCATACACATCTCTTATATATCTCTCACACTCACTCATATATGATCCATATATGTTCCATGTCCTCCTCTCCCACTTTCCCTTCCTTATATAGCCTCTTAATGCCTTTTCATATGCCTTTTCCTTGTATCCTTTCATAATAACTCTTAGTTATCATCTCCCCATGAATGTACCTTTTCCTTTATTGATATTTATCCTTATTATAGCTTATTTAGGCATGGTAAGGTGTGTTTAAGGCTATTTAAGGGCTATATGACCCATATGTGGATCTAGAAATGATCCAAATGACATGTGGTACACAACCTCTTGTATACATGTACTAAATGTTTAATGCTCTTGTGTTGTACCACAAGGCTTCTAGTGTAGTGTGTGGTATCACATGGTGTTCTTTACATTAACTAACTCTCTTTGTGGAGTACCACAAACCCTTTGTGGTATAGGATAATATCATATAAGGTAGTATAGTGCTATTTCTGGTACTACTAGTATCTGCCAACATTTAGGTTTTTTGCATTTGTGGTACTCTCTCCAATCTACATACTTGTAAACATATTTGTGTTACCTTCCATTGCTCTTTTCTAAATCCTTATGCCTAATGCTCTCTTATTTCTAATCTACAATTGGTTCTCTTCATCTGTGGTGCTCTTTGGCACATTCGTTTATACCTTCCTCATGCTTGGGACCTTCTTTTTCCTTCTCTCTCTCTTCCAACTCCCATGCCTCTACTATATCCTTAATATTAGTGGTGGAGTCACCACTTTCCACCATTATTTCTCCTTCTGAGTTGGGATCTCCCCCTATATCAACTTTGGATATTTTTCCCATCGGGATACAACTGTCTAAATGCATCCTCGTATTCTACATCTCTTTCTTGCACTAATGTATGCTCCTTTCATATTAGTGCATAGTGGTATATGCACTATTTGATTTTCTACATACAAAGAAGTTCCTCCTTTTGGGAATCAAATATCCCATCACAAACCACTATAGGTTTAGCAAAAATCTAAAAGCATCAAAGAGTTCCTTCATATCAGTCACCTCAAAGTTTACTTCTCTTCTTATGCCCAGGAGGTTTACTTCAACATTTCTCCATGTTCCTATAGTGCTTATGGAGGTTTCATTAACCAACACAATGTAGTAGGGTGTGTCATACAGTGTTGGTCTCCAAGTTCTTCCTAGGTCCATGTGGGCATTATGTTGACATTCGTGCCTAGATCTATTAATACATGTTTGATTCGTTTGTTATTAATTTTTAGGTCGACCAAGATAGGAAATTTCTTCCATCTATAGTTTTTTGTTGCAATTCTTACCTAACCTCTACTATTATCTTCTCTACACTTATTCCAGTATTTGGCAAATTAATTTAGTTTTTTCTAGTATATTTCCTCTTTTACAAAATTTACCAATTATTTCAATATGTGTTCTTCTCTTTCTAAAAAGTGGGCTTTGCGGTAATCTTCTCTTTTACGTTCCTCCCTAATGGTCTTCTTGGCTTTGTCTATAATGAGGTCATGGCTATCTTTTGTTGGCAAATCCTCATCTTTTAAAAATCCTTCTAGATTAATTTTTGCTTTTTGGTGTCAGTCCCTCCATGGCTGACCATGTTTGCTCTATTTTTATTTTTGTATTCTTGTATTTCCTGCCTCCACAACATCTTTTTCTCTAAATATTCCTTCTCTAACTCTTCCTCCTTAATGAGAGAGGTTTCTCCTATTTCTTCCCTATCCTCAACCTTTGTCTTTTGACATCTTGTTGCATTGGGGGATTATTCTTTGGGGTTTTCATCATAGCTTTTCCCCTTGTCATATTGGGCCTTAAAAGTTCTTCACTAGTAGGCATGAGCTTTCCACAGTCCATAGAAATTAAGAAATATTTGCTTTTGGATTTCACTGTGTGTGTTTCGGATCACACTCAGTGTTCTTCACTTTTTGTAAGTACCTGGCCATTCTTATAGTATTGAGTTGCTTTGGAGTAGCTAAATGAATCATGTGTTAGATCTCCACAAAAGCCACGAGATCTCTTCTTTTCTTCTCTGCATTCATTTGTGTAATTGTTTGTTTCACTACACTTAAAATAGGTGACTTCTTCCCTTCTTCTCTATCATTAACCTCTTCCTCTACCATGTCCTCCCCTATTATCACTATAGTATCCTCTACTACCTCCTTATGAGAAGTCATCATGTTAACTTGTGGAAGGTGTCTCATCTTGGATCTATGATACTACATGTTATATTTTGTTAACTATTTGTTGGTTCTCCACCACGGTTGTTGTTAACCATGATCCTAGACATGGAAGGGTCTTTCTACTAATCATTTTCCCCTTTCCATCCCTCTTTGGATGGGTGCATCATATTCACATCTATGGCTACAACAAGGATCACTTTCATCTTTTAACTAGAAAAATAATGATACACAATCATCAGTTTCATGCTCATCCCACTCATCATAAATACCATAGTACACACTCTTCATCCTTCTAGGTGCTTTTGCAAACTCCACTCTTAATGTAGTAGCCTATTTCTTCCCTTCTAATACAAGGCACTCATTTGAAAGGCATCCTTCATTATTTTAATAAGCGCTCTAGATCTTCTCTCTATGGGGTACTAATGACTCCCTATTGCTTTCTCCTTTTTCTAGTATCTCCTATTTAATACTTAACTGCTATAGTTTTAGCTTCAATTTTTCTATCTCCACACTTTCACCTCTCCCATTTTCTCTTCTCCATTCCAATTCCACCACTTATGTATATGAATTAAAAGTTCTCCATTTTCTAATCAAAGGTAACACCCCAAAGATATTTTCTTCTCTGTAAGGGGCTCTTCTAATTTTTGACCACTCCCTTTAACCTCTGGTCAAATTCCCTTATAGTTTCATCTTTCTTTTGTATCATCTTATGCATCTTGCTCACAATTTTTAAGGGGACATCTGGAGATTGAAAATTATTCAAGAATTCATCTTTCAGATTAGTACATTCATTGTTGTGTAAGGGTAATTCCTTCATGTACCATTTAAGTACTTCAATCTCTTAGCGTCCCAACAAAGTCATAGAGCTTGGTTTGATTGTCTCTTATTCCCGATATCCTCTAAGAAGAATCTAGAACAAATATATGTTTTGATGCTTCTTTGGTATCTTTTCCAAATATAAAAAGTTTAGTATGATTTGTTTGATTATGTTCCATTTTTGGAGATGTAGGCTCCTCCAATTTGTCTTTGATTTTTTAGGATTTTCCTTTACTCTCCTTTTTGTTTTCCTTTTTTTCTCTTGGTCTCTTGGCCTTTCTCCCTTGACTTCTTCACACTCTTAGCACTCATGACAAAATCCTATTGTTTCACCAATTTCATCGCTCTATCCTTATCTCTGGGTAATTCAATCTCAAAAAAATGTTATCCCAAGATTTCCTCACACAATCTCACACAATCTCTTCTTTTTACATCTTCCTCTGTCTAGAAAGGTCCACTATATATATCCTTTAGAGAAACTCTTCTCACTTTAATCAACATGAGGGGTGACTCTTGGTTTGGGGGCTCATCTCCTCATAAGGTCTTTTTGCTTTTGAGGATGTGTCTTTTCATAAGTCTTCATTAGTTAGTAGATTTCCATTAAATAAATTTGAGTTAGTACATCCTTCTTCAAATGCTTTTATTGTGTCAATGGTAAATCTAAATTATTAAAAATTTCATGTAAATCTTTATTCTCTTTACTTCCCTTCCTTTCATAGAATTCTAGGGTTTTTAACATCTTATCCTTTTGTAGGCCTGCATTCCTACTCACTGCATCATCTAAATATCCTACATTCAAATTCAAAGGTTTAATTGAGAATTTAGGGTTAGTAACCCCTCAAACCCTTAATTGATTGTGACACTTAGATTTGACAGATTTGGAGTAGAAGTTGGTTCTTGAGTTAGAAAATCAAATGGTTGAGAATCCTTGCTTCTAGGCCCTAGCTAAGTACTCCTACTTCTAATCCCTCCCCTATCCAACTCAATTGATTCTTCATACTCCTCTAATTTTTCTACCATTCACGTTAGATTTCCTTTTGCTTTTCTTATTAGGGTTAGTGGGCACCACATGTTTACTATTCCCTCTAATTTAGGCTTTTCTATGTTTTTAGTAGCAACCCTCCTAGTGCACTCCAACTAGGCTTCCCTACCATTCTCAATTCTTCTATGGTATCTTTCCTCTTTCTCCTAAGTTTGTCTCAACCACCTTTCCTCATCAATGTTCGTCTCATATGCCATCTTAATTTCTTCAACAATCTTTCTTTGCTTCTTGTTGTCTCCTCTGTCCATTGGTGTATTTGATTTTATTTTACATTAATCCTTTTATCCATCCTCGTTGGCTCAAAATAGACCTGCCTCAATAGTCACATCTTTTAGAATCCTCTCATTCCATTCATCACCCCTAGATGACTAATCCTCTGAGGGCTAGGACCTAGTTTGTGCTATCACACAACATCTTAATTGTTTCTATACTCATCTATAATCCCTTCTCCTTGAAGCTTTTCTCACCACAACACTTTCCCAAGTTCAGTCCTCTCCTTACATCCAATAACTAGAGTCTCAGCAATGAAACCAACTATTGAAAAGAAAATGTAGACCGGTGATCTGTGTTATTTCTATGTTAGTTTTGTGTTTTATCCTAGTGTGATGGATAAGGAAGATAATTAAAACGTATGCATTAGGATCATAAAATTAAACAAAAGAAAATTCACATATTTACTCATTCATCATACACATATCAAATCTCCATTGACTTTGTATACTCATCACACATATATGCAACATATGTCCATATATTTCTCATTACATGTCATGTCTCTCTATACATTTATCTCTCTTTCCTTCTCTAAATATATTACACTACTATCCTTTCTCTTATTTCTCTCTTTCTCTCTCTTATTACTCTTCTATCACTCTTATATGACTATTATCTAACTCTATCTTATTGTGGTATATATATGTTGGTATCATAGCCTCATCACATGTAGGGACATGTCCTTGTCCATATTTCTTCATGTTTGTTTCCTTTTGAGGTTACCACAAGTCATTTGAATGTGTTGCATTGTTGTTCCTTTAACCTATAGTATCTTTGACTAATTCTGCTCTGTCCAGGGATGGATTATTGTGATGCCAACCTGTGGTGCCCTTGTGTGTTTTCACCATTGGCCTCCATTAGGCCACCCTTTTAGGTTTTCAACCTAATGGGATTAGACTAGATATGTCCTTCCAATAGTGCAAGCTCCATGAAACGTTGTGTGAGAAAAGGTCAAAAATGTAGTACAAACATGATAAAAAGAGAGTAGTGTTAAAACAAACAAACACAAAATCTTTTTAAGCTTTTGCACTTTCCATGTGGGTTTTAATTAAAACATTTATTTAAAGGTCCCTTTTTGGTTAAGATCCCCTCCAAGCTCTAGCACAAGGTTTCGTGTGAGGAATGAATCTTGGCAATATATTTGATAAAGCTGAGGATACAGTGTCCTAACTTAGCCCCTAGTCACATGGGATAATGTTCCCTTAACAACACGCCCCAATTCTATATGAATTGGGGACCCTCTTTAAATGGAAATCATGTTTTAAATGTGCCTTGGGTTATATTTTATTAATGTTTCCGTCATTCACACTTCTAATTATCTGATCTATATAACTTGATGCTTCATCTCATTCTTGGAGGCATTTACCTGATATCTTCCTACTTTAAGTGCATTGATTCCCTTTCCTCTAGTTTCTTTTCCTGCATTTATGTTTTTGTGAGTTAGCTTTTATTTGCAACCTCTTTGCTTCCTAGGCTAATCATTTTGGTGATTTTGCATCTAAAATCTCATTTTTGCCCCAATTTAATCCTATGTCACACCTGACCTTTGCCATATTCATTTCTTTGGTTCCCCATGACCTATGTATCTAATGAAAGTATATCCTAATGATGTGTGGGAAGTGATGTGTGGAAGTGATGTGTGTATGCATTCTCTTAGGCCTTTCCTTAGCCAATTTGTGACTACTATTCATATGCATTCAATCAAAATACACCTTTATGATGCACATGAAACAAATATGTGAGTGTGTGCCACGTGTCACTCCTAGAGTAAGTCGCCCCTCATGGGCCTTTTAGATAGATTTAAATCTTGGTTTAACCTGGTTTAATTTTTGGTTCTCGAAGTTTTCAAAGTACTTGTTTCTTAGAGTTATCTTTGTTCTTTATGTTTTCACTTAAGGTTTTCAAACTTCATCTAGTGATTTAAATTTGTATTATTATCTTTCACCACTAATGGATCTTTGAGCATACTAGGATCTTTATTTTTTGAAATGCTTTAAAATCTTTGCTCTAAGAACCCTATTTTGAAAATCTTACCCCAAATCCTCCCTAGATGTGAAATTGGATTAACTCTAATTTGATACCATTTTAGTTCTAAATGAGTCTGTGATACATGCTTCAAGTCTAGATATTTTTTTGGAGTCGCACATTTCCTTCTTGGAGTGCCTCACTAGCTTACATGTGTCATCCCTAGAGAATACCCTAAACCTTAACTTGTGAGCCTAGATACAAAGGCAAAATAACCTTCATTGATTTAGATTATGCATCTAAATTTCCTCAAGGGTGTCTTTGAAGTCTAAAGGAACCTATTACTCCTAGATACAACAAGATTTTATAATATAGAATATA
Organism: Cunninghamia lanceolata; assembly: GCA_027924645.1. Taxonomy (NCBI): domain Eukaryota; kingdom Viridiplantae; phylum Streptophyta; class Pinopsida; order Cupressales; family Cupressaceae; genus Cunninghamia; species Cunninghamia lanceolata. Next base: position 4,077,491 of record BSBN01000865.1, on the reverse strand, counting down.
ATTATTTTAGATCTAAATTTTAAACCTAAGTGAACCATGATGAGTTTGAACTCAAGTAATCTTACATTAACCATGTTTCTCAACTTGGTTAACATGTGGACTCCAATTATGAACCCTAGTGATTATGATTTGTAGCCCGATCGTGACAAGTTTATGTAGCTCGTGATAGTTTTATGCAACTCAAAAATCTCATTTGAACCCTCTTCTTCCTTTCCATCATATTTTTCTTTGACGTGTGAATATTCCTACTTTCCAACCTTGATCTCAAAATGCACTATTTTCTTTCCTTCACTTTCCTTTGGTTGTATAGGATCTAAAAATTCTAAAAACTCCTTGAAAATCACATCACTAGAACATATCACTTTTTGAGTTAGTGGATTTTAAAACTTATAACCTTTTACATTCTCACCATAATCAACAAAGATGCATGTATATCCTTTTGGATCTAGTTTAGATTTATTTTCATTAGGCACATGGATATAAGCCTCACAACCAAATATCCTTAAAAGTGGAACATAAGGTTTCTTACCTTTCCACACTTCATAAGGAGTTTTATCAGCAAAAGTCAAACAAGTAGATTGATTTACCAAGTAATAAGCAGTACTCACAACCACTACCCAAAAGCATTGATCCAACTATGTACCAATCAACATATTTATGTCTCTTTCTAACAAGGTTCAGTTCATTCTCTCTGCCACCCCATTATGTTGAAGTGTGTATGGTGCAATCTTCTAACGAACAATACATGCATTCTTATAGAACTCATCAAATTCCTTATAATATTATTCACCCCCATTGTCAAATCTCAACACTCTTATTTTATAATTTATTTTCTTTTCAAACAAGGATTTAAATTCCTTAAACTTAGTGAAAACTTCATATTTAGAATGCATAAAATAAAATCTAGGTGTAACTAAAGACATCATCAATGAATATAATGAAATAATGAGATATTCCCATATATTGAACATCCACTGGACCAAATACATTTGAATGAATAGTATCTAACAATCTCTTAGCTTTGTAACTTCCTAAAGGAAAAGATGCTCTATTCTATTTTCAAAACACACAATGTTCATGGAAATCAAAATGATCATTAGAGTAAGAAAAATTATCAACAAACTTTTTATTAATCAAGGTCCTAAATACCTCTTTCACTAATGTGTCCCAAACATTGGTGCCACAACATATGTATACTTTTGGTACCAGTTACATTGGAAGAGTTACAAAAAGTAGAAGCATTTGTCTAAATAAAGTCCCAAGACAATATCCTCTAGCAACCACCGAATTCCCTCTCACCAACCTACAACTAGACTTATCAAATGTCACATGCATCCCCATATTATTTAACTTGGAAATAGAAATGAATTTTTTAGCAAGTCCAGGAATATGTAAAACACTACTAAGGGTTTTCACCCTCCCGTCACCATAACCAACAATATAATGCAAATTGTTGTCACCCAGATACACTTCTCCTCCATATGCATGGTAGGAAGAGAACCACTTCCTATGAGGAGTTATATGATATGAACAACCCGAGTCAATCAACAATGAATCATTAGAAATAGTATTAGCAAAAATGAATAAGGCATCATCAGCTTCATTAAATAATTTTTCTATGGAGGAGTTATAGGTCTTCTTATTTTTGTACTCCTTCACATGCCCCACTTATCACAATTTCAACACTTCACTTTTCTCTTTCCTAGGGTCTTAAAATAGCCATGAGACTTAGATCTCTCTATATACTTTTTATCAACCCTTTTTAACCCTCCTTTATCCTTAGGCCTTCCTTAGACATATAATGCATCCTTTGAGATCTCATCCATAATTTTCTTTCTTATTTCTTCTACAAGTAAAATAGCAACAAAGGCATCCAACTTTGGATCTATCGTTTGATCACTCAGAGCAAGGATTTGATTTTCCCATGATTTAGGCAAAGAGAAAAGTAACAATATACACTTATCCTCCACACCTATTTTGACATCTCCTAACTGACTCATAATTAAATTAAATGAATTCATATGCCCTATAAAAGAGTTCCCGTCCTTAATTTTTAAAGAATATAATTTCCTCTTCCAATAAAATTTAATTACCATACTTTTAGTTTGGTAGATCTCACCAATCCTCTTCCATAGGGAATATGCGGTGACATCCTTAGAAACCTTCAACAAGATATAATTCTCAAAACACAACTGAATGGTTCCTCATGAATTTTTGTACAATTTCTTCCAATCGGCATCAAATACACTATTTGGTTTCTCTTTGTTTATGACAACTCTCGACCAATCTATCTCTTCAAAGAGATCCTCCATCTTTAGCATCCATAACTCATAATTGGTTCCATTAAATTTCTCAACCTCAAAATGAGAAGTAGAGGCCATGGTTTTCAATCACAAATCTACAAAACCACTCAAACAAAGAACTTTCATTGCAGCTAAAAACCTTCAACACTTAAGGAAAAGCATTTCAGTCTCCAAAAAACCAAGGCTTTGATACCAAATGTTGTTAAATCAAGGTAATCTACTACAAATGTCAATTCTCCAAAGAGTATGCAAATTAGATACTTAACAATGCAACATTATATTACCCACTAAGATGTACAATATGGAAGCTTAAATCAGCAAACCAATATAGTTCATAACTTAAAATTGGATGTACATGGAGAAACCCTTGCAGGAAAAAATCCATCACCAAAGAGAGGCAAAGTATGTATTAATCTTCAAATACAATATACATATGGAACACACCATCTCCCTTCAATTTGACAACATTTTAGCAGCACCTATGAAGCTACAAATAACCATACATACCACTATCCCAAGGCTCCAATATATAGAACAATCATAAATAAGAAACTATAAATGGTTTACAAAATAAGGGGTAAATACTATGGGCCCAAAACTAGGTGCCCATCACCTCCTTGCAAAATTCCAACACCCTGTTCCACTTTGTCAACCTCCCATAATAGAATGTAACTTCTCTTACACTAGTACTTACACATCGTAATCATCATAATAGTTAAATTTTCTCATTAATCCCACTTTCCCAATTCTAGATGCTCCACATGGGAAAATTAATGCCTTGTCATATCCCATGATGAGAAAGGTGCTCCATAACTCCTGTTTGACTTCTTTTGTATCTCTCGTGTTAAATGCCATCACAATTACATGTAAGAGAATAAAATGAATAAATAATTGGCCTCACACACATAGGAGCATCCACTTTCACCCTCTCCATGTTCATTGGAGTACATACTAATGAGCCTAAAATTTGTCCACATCCTTGCCTTTAAAACCCCTTTTCATACATAGGATTACCCCTTAATTTTATCTTAATTCCCTACTTTGCCATTTGTTAACTATATAAAATGAAAGATGCTCACCTAATGCACTTGACTGTTGGTGATTCCTGGGAGGATTGTTCCTCTCGAGAAGATGCATCCTCTAATGAGGATGAGCTTCCTGTTGGGACTACTCTTGGGTAGGTGGCTGCTGCTTCAGTTCCCTCGCTTTCTCTAGACTCTTCAGATCATTCCTCTGCTCAATTGTCAACTCCTCCAACCTCAGGAAAGATTCCTTCTAGCTCTATTCCTGCTTCTTCTTCTTTAGTCTTGCCTTCTTTAGCTTCAGTCTATGTTACCGAGATGTCCTCTTTTGCTGCTACCAGGGTGCCTACTACTCCTATAGGGATTGCTACTATGGGGAATAGTTCTTCCTCTCCACCTACTCCCTCCCCTTCGAAGGATTGTGCGAATGTTTCTCCACCTTCTTCTCCCACTTCTGTTGTTGGAGAGGGTGATGTCTTATGGATTGTTGTTAACCGTAGGAAGTGGGGTCTTCCTAAACATATTTCCCTGACCCACTCTCGGGCCAAGGGTGTTCGTCCTACTAGATCAGGTTCTTCTTTTGCTTAGTTGTTCCTCGCTGCCTTTCTACAGTTGTTTTGCCTGTGTGCTGTCGTTGTGCTGTTTCTGGCTCGTTTTGCCTTGTTTTGTCTTGGGAGCTACTCTATACAGGGTTCTGGACCATCTTTTCCAGCTGATCTAATAAAAAACTATATAAAATGAAGGTTATTCAATATGTTTGAAAAGGGATAAAATCTGTTTAAGGTTAATGGTTTATGAATTCCTAATCTAATTGGTTGGAAATGGATGAACAAGAAGTCTTGTAGCTTGACATGGAGGGGGAGCAGTGATAAGGAGATCTTGTCAAATCTTTTGGGACCTTTTTGAAATCTTTTTCATTATGATTAATATGGGCCAATGGCCAAAATATAAACTCTGTAATAATTTTAGACATTGTTGAAAGTTTGTTTGTTTTTATCAGTTGATATTTACTAAGACTTCTATCGAAGTTATGGGCTGTATGCCACATAACCAATATTGACTATCAAATGCTCTACATATATGTACTGCTATGAAATGACAATGACATATACATAATCCTTTTTGGTTTTGCATCAAATTAATGAAGTACTAAGAATTCTTATATTGTTCTAAGCATCTCAATTCACCTTGCAACTGGGAGGAGGGCCCACTCTTCAGAAGCTTGGTGAATCTTTATTTCTGCATTTCATTATTTAAGCAGTGTTATTTGAATAGAATAAGGGTTAATTCATATATGATTATAATTAGTAATGTGCATCATTTAAAGATATTGGACTGTTATAATTTTGATTTCACTCATTTATCAAAATATCATTTATTTGATGTGTGGAGTTATGTTAGATATGGTACTTTTACTTTCGATTGGTGTTCTGTTAATCTATAAGTGTGAAGTGAATTAAAGTCTTTTCTAACCATCTTTGCAGACAAAGTTGAAGTTGTCGTTATAAATAGAACAGTCTTGATCTATTACTGTCGCTCTGTTTATGTAGCAGTTCCTATCACTTAACAGAACAGAGTTAATAATTAATTTCTACTTTAAAAGATTTATAGGATTTGTAGGTACATTTCATTCCCACTTAATTTATTTCTCTCAACCCTTAAGCAAATAGTTATTACACCTTTCACAAGTCTTACGTCCTGGATTGACACAAGGAACAAACTAAGAATCCACCAAGAATTCAGCCACAACCTTAAATTTCTAATCATAGTTTTGTCCCAACATTTTTAGCGTATTGCCGGGGAATGACGTTAAAGTCCTATTAATCTAGTAAGTTGAGTTAGGGCTAGTGTGTCAAGGTGAAAGTTCATGCAATTATCGACATTGCCTAGGTAATTAACCTTGGTTTGCATTGTTTAGATCATACAGATGCATGAGTCGAGCTAGAGATGGTAAAGGTAGATTTGTAAAACAACCTGCTGTGAGTAGTTCATCAAAACAAAAGAATCCTACATGTGTGATTAAGCCACAACCTGTGAAAAAACAAGTGAAAAAGAAGCAAGTTGAGCCTGATTTAGAAAGGTGTGTTATTGAGTCCACCACTATACCTTTAGAAACTTCAAGTGAACAAACTGAAGTAGATGTTGGCTCATCCTCAACCATCCCTCCTACACCTGAAAATTTAGATAAGCCCGAGTCACCAGTAGCACCAATAAGAAGACCTCTTAGTCCTATTGCTCCTGATTTTGTTGAACAATTCAAAGCTTCATATGCATTGAGAAGTGGTAGAAAGGAAATACCAAGGCAATATCTACCACGTTCCTCATCATTCCTTGTTCATCAGGCATCGTGGTCATTTGAAAACATGGGTGATGAACATAATCATGAAGCTGACCGAATTAACAATGAATGAGCTTTAGTCAATAACGAATCGATAAGTTTTGAGTTTCCCATTGTGAGTCCTGATGAAGAGGCACCTATGAAAAATATACCTCACTCAACCTTACCAATTTTTAGAGGTTTCTCTGCTAAAGACCCTGACATGTTTTTATTTAAATTTGATGTGTTGCGTCCAAGTTATGATTATCAGAGTGATGCACAAAAACTTAAGTTATTTCCAACTACAATGAAAGATGCTGCATTACTATGGTTCATGGTACTCGGATGACAAACAATTCGCACGTGGGATAACATGAAGGAATGATTTTTGACAAAGTATCAGGATTATTGTAAGACAAAAAAGTTTAGGATGAGATCTTCAGGATGTCTCAATGAGAAGATGAAACACTTGAGGATTTTCTTGAACTATTCTTGTTTAGCCTTCAAAGATCATGACAAACAGGCTTATTACCTGAAACTGTCAAAATACTTTTCTTAAGAGGAATTCGTGATGATTGCATCGATACGTTGAATCTTATAGGTGCAAGAGATATTTATAAATTATCCTTTGATGAGATTTGTGAAATTTACAGGAATTACTCGAGATCCCATTGGTCTATACGAGGCTATTATGGAAGACAAGTTTCTCAAGGTGGCACATCAGGTATTACCAAATGTGAGTTAGGTACGCTACTTGATGACTTAAAAACTGATATTTTAAATCACATGGGTAAACAAATAGATACTTTATATAAATGTAAAAAACAAGAAGATGAAAAATCCCTAGCCATCTTTTGTCCCACATGTCGCAAGAAACATACTAGTGAAGAATGCCCTTATAATAGGACAAAGATCTCATCCTTAGAAGAGGTTAGTAAAAACACTTCCTTATGACCATTACCTATGGATATGACAGAAGTAGAATAACCTGAAGAACTTGTCTATTACATGGCTCAAAGGAGACCCTGGCAGCCAAGGGTTATGCCACAATACATGATGAATGACTATAATGCACCCTATAATTCTATGGGACAACCAAGTGGTCAACCTAAGTATCCTTTTCAATAGCATGCTTCACCTGGGTGATATTGAGGTTGGCAACAACATCCATCCTATCCTCCATGGCCAAATCAATACCCATAGTAGTAGCCCTCTCCACAACCATGGAGGGCAGCACCACCACTTTATCCACAATATCCATCATATCCCATACCACCCATTGTTGCTCCATATCAACAACCACAACAACAACTTCTACCACCTATACCATCTATGTCCAATAATCCACCATCCAATCCATCCCATCCACTAAGGGCTACACCTATGCCCACACAGCCAACACCCAATCCAAATAATAAGGTGGCTCAACCAGTTTATAATAATGAGGTGGCTGGATTTCTAACTTATCCTGTCAACACACTAGATATCAACGATCTTCAACTTAGGTCGGGAAAAACTCTTCAAGGACCTAAGCCACCTGTAATTACCGAACTTGATGAATCACAAGAGGAATTGGAAGAAACTCAACCTAGTAATGATAGAACTCTAGCACAACTAGCACCACCTCCATATCTAGATCGATTTCACTCGTAACCTGTTCAAAAGGAAGTTTCTAATTCAAATTTTGATCTTGTTAATGAATTACGAAATGTATGTGTCAAAATTCCTTTGTTGTAGGCAATCAAGGATATTCCTATCTATACCAAAATAATTTGGGAATTGTGTACACGGAAATAGAGAAAGAAACAAGATCCAAAGACTGTCCAAGTCATTGGACAACTTGCAGATCTTATGCTAGGTAATATTTCAATTCCTAAGTGTTTCGATCTAGGGAGTCCAATGATACAGGTACGTATTGGTCAAGTTTCTATTCCAAATACACTTATCGATTTGGGTGCTGCTATAAATGTTATGACTAGTGAAACTAAAGAAAAGCTATGCCTTTAAGGATTGAGGCCTATGCCCACAATTCTTTAGATGGCTGGTCATTCTTTAGTAAAACCTGAAGGACTAATAGAAGATGTCATTATTTTTGTTCATTCATGGGAGTACCCAACTAACTTTATGGTTTTGCAGCCTAAAATAAAGCTAAGGGGATACCCTTTAATCTTGGGAAGACCTTGGTTGGCAGCTGCAGATGCCTTCATCAACTATCATTAAGGTAATATGGTTATTTCCAATGGTGAGCAAAAGAAAGAATTGACATTGTATCCACCAGCACAACCTTTATTGGAAACAGATGATCCATTCTAGGTTGATAGTGACATTGAAGAACCATTTATGGTTCTAACCATTGACCAAAGTCTTAGCTTCAAGAACCCACAGAAGATACCATAATTGCTAATTTCTCTAAAACAGGTATTCTTCAAGTGATGTATTAGAAAGGTTACTTTTTCACTCTTGTACAAATGATAATTGTCCTTTTGGAAATTTTCCTTTAATTGGTGATTCACAATCCATACAACATTTTATGACACTGCATCATTTGTTACCACATGATTGTCTATATAGTTCATTTTTATTCAATGAAACATCATTCCAAATAATCCATCTATGCCATCCACATCAAAATCAATAGTTATAGATTTACCTACACTTGCTAAGTCACAGGCTATGGAAGTTTTGCCAGGAAAAACACTTAATATTAATCCGCAATTAACCACAACATAGATAGATGATCTAATTTCTATGTTAAGAACTCATAAAGCCACATTTGCATGGGAGTATTAAGATATACATGGTATACATCCTGCCACTTGCTCTCACCATATTTATATGGAAGAAGGCAGTCATCCAGTGAGACAACCACAACGTAGATTGAACCCCATCTTACGTGCGATTATCAAAGAAGAGCTACATAAATTACTTAATGTAGGTTTCATTTACCTAATTTTAGACAGTCAATGGGATTCACCATTGTAGTTCCTAAGAAGACTGGTAAATGGCGTATTTGTGTTGACTATAGGGCTCTAAATAAATCTACTAAGAAAGATCATTTTCCATTGCCATTTATTGATCAAGTGCTTGATACTCTTGCAGGTAAAAAGTTCTTTTCCTTTTTTGACAGTTTCAGTGGATACAACCAAATTCGGATAGCACTCGAAGATCAAGATAAAACTACATTTACCTATCCTTGGGGAACATTTGCTTATAATGTTTTACCATTTGGTTTATGTAATGTGTTGAGGTATATATGGATGACTTCACTGTATATGGTAATACGTATGAGGAAGCTAAAAACAATCTTGAAAAAATTCTTCAGAGATGTGAAGATACTGACCTTTCCCTCAGCCATGAAAAATGTCACATTCTAATGACAGAGGGTATAGTATTAGGTTATTACATTTCCTCCAAAGGTATTGAGGTTGATCAGAAGAAAATACAAATTATACAAGATTTACTTGTACCTACTTGTCAAAAAGATGTGCGTAGTTTCCTAGGACATGCAGGGTACTGTAGAAGATTCATCTAAGATTTCGGTAAGCTTGCCTTGCCACTTTTTGTTTTGTTAGGAAAGGACAATAATTTCTCTTGGAATGCAGATTGTCAACATGCTTTCGACACCATTAAACAAAAACTTATTTCTACACCAGTGTTACGTGGACCCAACTAGGAGCTACCATTCCACATTCACACAGACATGCCTCTGATACTTCCATGGGAGTTGTACTAGGATAGAAAGATGGTACACTTTTCTATTCCATTTATTATATAAGCAAAAACTTCACTAGTGCAGAGGTAAATTATATGGTAACTGAAAAAGATTTTTTGGTTGTTGTCTATGCGGTTAATAAATTTCATCATTACATCATTGGTTATAAAGTGTTTATTCATACTGATCATTCTGTAATTCAATTTTTAATGAATAAACCTGTTGTTACTGAAAGAGTTATTAGATGGTTATTATTGTTAGAAGAATTTGATATTGTTCTACTTGATAAGCCTGGTCGTGAGAATGTGGTTGTAGATTTCTTATCCAGGTTACAAAGCAAGGATGAACCTATTCTAGTTGATGATGCCTTTCCAGATGAGCACATTTTTGCCATCTTCGTCAAAAGCCCTTGGTTCATTGACATTGCTAACTACTTGGTCACTTGCAAGTTTCCCCCACACTTCTCTCCTAGAGATGGCAGGAAACTTGTTGGACTAAGTGGTCAGTACACATGGATTAATGGACTTTTATTTCACATTGGCATTGATAATGTCATGCGTCAATGTGTGGTTGAAGATGATGTCTTCGACATACTTCATGCATGTCATACTGAGCCATGTGGCAAATATTTTGCAGCTCAAAGGACCACTAACAAGATTCTTACTGCTAGATATTATTGGCTCACAATTCACAAGGATTGCAAGTGGTATGTTCAACATTGCGACAAGTGTCAATGCATGGGCCGACCCACGCATTCTGATGAAATGCCTCTACAACCCCAATTATCTATAGAACCCTTTAAAAATGGGGTTTAGATTTTGTGGGGTTGATCAATCCTCCATCCAGAAACAAAGAGTACATCTTGGTTTGCACATATTATGTTACTAAATGGGTCAAAGTAGTGGCACTGAAGCATGCACGAGATACTAAGGTTGCTAATTTTCTATACAGTAAAATCTTCACAAGATTTGGTGTACCCAAGGAAATTGTGACTAATCAGGGTCCTCAATTCACGTCTGAGTTAATTTCTGCACTAGTTCAAGAATATGAGATTCAACATAACAAGTCTTCACCATATTATCTGCAAGCCAACGGTCAGGTAGAGGTTACCAACAGGGAACTTGAGAACATCCTTACTAAAATAGTTGCAATTCATTGAAAAGATTGGGCAGCTCAACTTTCAGAAGTAGTATGGGCTTACCAAACAACGTGGAAGACCACTACTAGTCTTACACCCTATGAGCTTGTCTAGGGTAAGAAGGTTGTGTTATCTATTGAGTTTGAAATCAACACTTTACGTACTGCTTTGGAATTGGGTTTGAATCTTACTGATGCTCAAAAGGCAAGAATTGAGCAACTCCATTCTTTAGATGAAATGCGTCAACAAGCTCTCTTTCATACAGAAGTAGTTCAACAACAACATGCTCTTTGGTATGATCGTTTCATCCACAAGTGATCATTTCAACCAAGAGACTGGGCACTTTTGTATGATTCTAGATTTTAGGATTTCAAGGGCAAATTTCATACTAGCTGGCTAGGACCTTATGAGATTGAAGTTGGCTGCGATAATATTGCAGTTAAACTTCGCACAGTGGACTCCGATCACATGGCCCTAGTTGTCAATGGTCATCGTCTGAAGATCTACAAGTAGCCCATTACCAAAGAACACTTCATTTATGAGTTGAAAAAGGAACTCAATGTCTTGGATAGAGTTCTTGTTGCCTCTCCAAGTACCTTTTAAGTACTCTTGAAAAAAAAAAGCAATAAAATCTAGCAATGAAAACCCTCGGGCGTTGCTAGATGGTTACAATTTAAAAATTGGATATTTGGTGGATTGTGACTGAATAATAACCTTAGGGGTGAAAACTGATTTTCAGCGCCTTTGAATAGTAGCAGACTAAAAATTGGGCTTCCAGCAGTCTGTTGTCGTTAAAAAAATAAATTAAAAAAATCCATAAATACCTAACAAATGTGTGTGCGTGCCAGGAATTACATAAACTCTTCACTTTCTGTCGCTACAAGAACTTCTTCCTATCGCCTTTCATGTTCCTGTCACCAAGTGCACCTGCCATCATTCACTTGTCCTTGTCATGGTTAACATGTGTCATTTCTACATGTTCAACACCTGATTGAATTAACTTATCTTATGTGGTCGACTATCTCACCATCTGGTTGGCTGCATGATTACTTCAACCTTTGCATCATTTTAATCATAGTTGGACATTGTGTCGTCGTCCATGCCACATCATCATGATCGTGTTCTTCTATTGACATCATTTGTACCTTGGTAGTTATTCACCACACTATACACACGAATTGTATTGATAGTGTCTCTTCCACCATCTTGGTCACTTCAACGCCTCACAGGCCTTGCCAGTCATTTCAATCCCAACCATGTCAAATGATGTTTTCATTTATTGATAACACAAGCATTATTTTAATCTTTTTTCTTTCATATTAATATGCTTTCTTTTTATTTGTTAACTTTGGCAGTGTCAGGATGACATTCACCTTTCGGTTGGGGGGTGGTCACATCAGTTTAACACCTGTCTGTCACATCATTCCATTTCAGAAGCCCTTTAGATCTTATTTCACGAGTAAATCTCATTATCACCCTATACTCCAAGTAATCCTCGTTATTACTCCCACTCTCCATCATTTTTACCATTTTTACCAAAGATAACTATTTTGTACTGCATATAGTTTTTCTGTTGCAATGGGACCCCATCCCAGGAGAGAGCCCACTCATACAACAGAACTCAAAGTTGATAAGGAAGTTTACAATATTTTTAGACAAGCATGGTGCTATGTATTCTTTAGGAAGTTATTGAGGTTTGATGGCGAGATGGCATTGGAATTAGCCATGGGTCTTGCTACAGATATAGTTACTCTGCGTGAAATTACCTTTCCTATCACAATTGAAACAATTGCTAAAGTTATAGGCTTACCCCAGATGGGTGAGATGTTTTTTTCCTATTGGGTCGAGTCGTGTCTAGGACCTCAAACCCATTCGATAGTAATTCCTACAAAGAGGCGAAGCTATTGAAGTTGTGCAAGGCCAAGGTACGAAACGGACCTCCCTACCCAAACCATGGGATGTTGTTGCAAGGTTCATTATTCAATTTATCACTTGCGAAGGTAGATATACATGTCTTTTCTCATCATTTTCAGTTACTATGTCATCTGTGCAATGGGTCTTATGTAAATGTGCCTTATTACTTGTTTCAATCACTGCAACAAAGGCGTAGAGAAGTCCAGAAAGGGCATTTAATTTCCCTTGCTCACCATGGTCTTATTAAATTACTCATCATTAATGGATTAGAAATGGTTAATCCATCATTGAAGTGGAAAATCCTTACCCAAGCTCCTGAAAACCTTATTGATCAAAATGTTTCAGCTGAAAATGAGGATGAGGGTAATATACTTGAAGAGAATGTAGCTCCTGGCAACCTAGGTGAAATGCTGGTAGGTAATGACTTTGACAAAGAACACAATAATGTTGCTAAAATTGAATTGAGAAAATTTGAGGAAGTCATGACCCCCCAAACCCTGGATGCAAAACAAAGGAAGAAACATAAAACTAAGGATGGCCCAGAATCTAAACTACAAAACCTAGTGGCTTTGTCTCATACATTGAACAAAGTAGAGGATGAGATTTATGATTCTTATATGGAAATTCTAGCCACCGCTCTCAAAAGGGGCAAAGACCGCATGAGCAGAGAATGGCAGGCACAAAATGGAAAAAAGAAGAAAGAGCAACAGACGAGGAAACAAGTAATAACTACCTATGACCCTGACTCCCCTATTTTGAATGACACTTCGATGGTAACTATTGGATATGAAGATGAAAACCCTTCACATGAAGAAATGGCTAAATGCATGACAGGGCTACAAGAAGGTCAAGAACATGTCCTTGAGTCAAATGTTTCTCCTACTTTGGAAAACCAGGGTGACAAGGACATTGACATAGCAGAACAAAACTGTCAGGAGAAATCATTACCCCCGAAATGCCCTAATTCTAAAGAAATAATCAACCAACAGAGGGAGGAAATAAAGAACCTGAAGAATTGAATCATTCAGCTAGAGGATGAAGTTAGGGTTTTATAGGAATAGCTTCAAAAAGGTTCAACAATTAGGTAGCAACATGCACAAGAGTTGCAGGATATGGCACAGTTGGTCAAGCATATAGAACGACCTGCACTAGACCTTTACATTCCTGTAAAGGACCATCAACAAATTGTGGAGGCACTAAAAGCTAATTGGCATCTGGAGATCATGACAACTGTACAAAGATTGGCAACTACACCTACATCAAATGCATGCCTTTAAGTCTGTAAGTAGCTTGTGTTGCATGAGGACATGCAAAACCTCTAGCTGGGGAGAAATGATGAGCCTAAAACTTGCCCACATCCTTGCCTTTAAAACCCCTTTTCATACCTAGGATTACCCGTTAATTTCATATTAAATGAAGGTTATTTAATATGTTTGAAAAGGGATAAAATATGCTTAAGGTTATTGGTTTATGAATTCCTAATCTAATTGATTGAAAATGGATGAACATGAAGTCTTGTAGCTCAACATGGAGGGGAGCGGTGATAAGGAGATCTTGTCAAATCTTTCAACTGACCTTTTTGAAATCTTTTTGGTTATGATTAATATGGGCCAACAGCCAAAATATAAACTCTGTAATAATTTTAGACATTGTTGAAAGTTTGTTTGTTTTTATCAGTTGATATTTACTAAGACTTCTATCGAAGTTATGGGCCATAGGCCACATAACCAATATCAACTATCAAATGCTCTATATATATGTACTGCTATGAAATGAAAATAACATATACATATTCCTTTTTGGTTTTGCATCAAATTATTGAGATTTCTTATATTGTTCTAAGCATCTCAATTCACCTCGCAACCGGGAGGAGGGCCCACTTTGCGGAAGCTTTGTGAATCTCTATTTCAATGTGGTTTGAATAGAATAAGGGTTAATTCATATATGATTGTAATTAGTAATGTGCATCATTTAGAGATACTGGACTGTTATAATTTTAGTTTTACTCATTTATCAAAAGATCATTTATTCAATGTGTGTAGTTCTATTAGATATGGTACTTTTACTTTTGATTGGTGTTTTGTTAATCTATAAGTGTGGAGTAAATTAAAGTCTTTTCTAGGCATCTTTTCTTGGTAGATTAAAATCTATTCTCAAACAAAGCTAAAGTTGTTGTTATAAATAGAACAATCTTGATTTGTTCATGTCGCTCTGTTCATGTAGCAGTTCCTGTCGCCTAACAGAACAGAGTTACTAATTAATTTCTACTTTAAAATATTTCTAAGATTTGTAGGTGCATTTCATTCCCACTTAATTTATTGCTCTCAGCCCTTAAGAAAATAGTTGTTACGCCTTTCACAAGTCTTATGTCTTGGATTGACACAAGGAACAAACTGAAATATCCACCAAGAATTCAGCCACAACCTTAAAATTTCTAATCACGGTTTTGTCCCAACACATACATTATTTACTATCTACAATTATAACAAGACTTTAGGATTGCAAGGTGAATGACACCTATAATCCTAACAACCCCAATGCATTAATCATATTTTTACTTTCCTAAACCAAGCCTTGTCTCCTTTTTATGATTGTATATTTTCTTCTCTTATAAACATCTTTCCTTCTCTCATTTACCTAAAAAATATCTGTGTCATTTATCCCTCCTATATCACTCTTCCTCCTTATATTACCCTTACTTTATCCCACTTTACTATTGATGATGACAATTATCCCACCTTTCCAATTTCACATCCCACTACTCCTATTTACATTCCTTTACCTATAAGCCTTGATATTGATATTCCTATAATCCTTGATGCACCCTCATCTCATGACTTACGTAACTCTCTTGATGATTTATCTTTTGATGATTTATCTTTTGATGCTTTATCTTACTTAGATGTTGATGATGTAGCTAGTGCTCCTTATCATGTTGATTGTTTCTTGGATTATCTTCTCTCTCCTACTTTTTACCACACTACCATGTTTTCAAACATTACATGGGATACCTTACACTATGAAATCAACACTTCTCCTTATAATTTTTTTTAACTTGCATATATATTACTAATAAAAGGAGTACATATAGTGGCCAAGGAGGCCACTTCAAAAATTATACATCATATAGTAATATACTAAAAGTCTTGCAAGTTAAACTTAAAATGTAAATTGATCTGTATATGTAAGCCAATATCTGTATCTAAAAGTCATATGTTCCTAATCCACTTCTATATCTATTTTAGAATTCAACTCTTTCTATAGAACAATTGTCCCTCATCTAGCAATCTTGATCTATGTGTGGCTGCTCCATATCTGCATCCTTCATTTGCTACTCTCTGTCACTTTCTTCCCTATACTTTACCTGATTTATGTTGTCACTTTTGGAGTATGTGTCCCAGTCTTTGAAGGTACCCAGCTTTGGAGAGATCCTCAACAAACTACTATCTACATCAAAGTTTTGACAAGAGAATTCCACCGGCTCCATATCATTATCTTCCCCGATGTCTGGTTTGTCATGCCTATTGTACCTGTTATGTGCTTCCATATAGTCTTTGAAGAAATTAGGATCCACTTTCCTGTATTCGTGCGGCCAAAACTCAACAGTTTGAATGTTAGCCTTGTATACTATACCTTTTCCTTCATCAAGTATCTTCATGCACCTGTCAGCGGAAATTATCATAGTAGCAGTGGCCTATTCATCAATCATTCAAAAAATGAGTCTAATACAAGACCCTGTAAGGATTTTTTCCCTCCCCTGATAATCATTCTCATTTCTTGCCTTCCAAAAAAACTATAAAAATTTAGTAGCAAAAATATTCCAAAAAGAGTTTGCAAAACAATCTAATTTGTTGATGAAACCACATAGAACATTTACTTTGGAGACACGGACTTCAAACAGGACACCTATCAAGGATTTTAAAAAATATTCCCAAACAGTTTTGGCAAATTCACAATAAAAAATAGATGCTCATAAGATTCAGGCTCATCACAGTAGAGACACATTTTGTTTACAGTTCCTAATGCTAATGTTTTGAGGAGTAGAAGCCATTTAAAGAAGCTCTTTTTTGGTTCAATCACTTTAGACCAGACAACACTCAGGTATTTAGACAACAGGTTCGACTCTAGACCAACATTCTACATAGATTTAATGCGATCAGTGACCAAATTAGACTCTGTAAGCATTTCATACAGTTTCTTGGGTTTTATCTTCCCAGCTCTGTGCCGTCTTTCCATCTAAATCCTTTCCAATCTATTTTCTTTACAATTGCACCTTGCTGCAGGATTCTGTTTAGAGCATTGCTGAGAATAGCATAAGTTATTTTTTGAGTCTTAGGAATATTAAACTCATTTCTTAGTTGTATCCAACATTTCATGGTATTACCTTCTATAACATCACCAAATGATTCAATGCCCATATTATGCCATTTCTTTGCAGAACAACTTTGAAGCAAGGCAAGAGCTTTATCTTTATGTTTCAAATTCCACCAAATTGATCTATCTTTATGAAGTAGTTTCTCATTATTATTAAAGGCACCCCTGTTGCAAATAAGGTGTTTAACCTTCTCCCAAGCTTTCCATATTTCTTCTCCTTATATTTCCTTTTCATATCCACTTATATTTGAATACTCCCTTTTAGACATAGATCTGCCTCATTATGTTTCTAAACATTCTAGTCAGTCCCACCTTTGTTTGATTCTACTACTTCTTCACATTTTACCATTAAATATTTGATCCCTACTTCTTATGATTTACCATCACCCTTTTCCATTCCTAATAATTTCCAACCTTTATCTCTTTTTCTAGATCCACTTCATGCACCCATTGAGGCTTTATGCCCTCCTTCCTATAATGTCTCACTATCCCTCTCCCCACCTCCTTTTATATCACCTTTATCCCTTTGCCTCTCTACATCTAATTATCTTATTGATCCTTTTACCTCCCCTCACATCCCCTCTTAACATTGTATAATCTTTACCCACTTTTGATCCTACCCCACTAGAGTCTTTTTTAACTCCTTCCTTTGAGATACCTCATACCTCTTCCCAACCTACTATTACACCTCCCTATCCACATGCACCATACCTACCTTCCTCTGCTATTATTATGTATCCTTTCCCATATGATATTTATTTCCATCCTACTTCTAATTAGAGCTATGTAAATTCACTAAACTTAAATAGCTAAATATGTAATTAGACACCGTTACTTCTCCTCTAACTATGCATTCCACTCCATCATTATTGAGATCCCCTCTTTCTTCTACAATTGTCTAATACCCTTCTCATAGTGACATGGGCTCTTTATGTTTTGATAAATATAATAGCTAAGGATGTTGGTAATATAATCCCTATTATAGTCAATTGATAGAGTAGGATATTGGAACACCTCAATATTATGTGATAAAATTTATTTATATTTGTTATAGCAATTCATTTAGCACAATAAAGAAACACATGAAATAGTATAAAACCCATAAATACACATGATACACAAGATTTACATGAGAAACCCTTCCGAGAGAAACACACCAACAAAAGTATAGTTACAATTGTATTCACAGAAAATTACATCCAATACAATAAGTATCTCTTGTAGAGTATCTCGATTTGTAGGAAATAGAGTACAAAATCTAACCAAATTTACCACACATTCGTCAACTATCATAAACCCATTCCACTAGCACACGCAATTGGACATAGCCATTCTCATGGAATTCCAATTGCCTAGCTGTCTAAGTACCATGTAGAATATCAATAGTCATACAATCAAACTTGAGCAAACTATGATGTTAGCATACCACACATTATATCAAACATGACCTCCACATGGATAATCTCCACATATAATTAGCCATTATTATTCACACTTGGTCAAAGTTTATTGACAATCTATATCTTAATCATGTACATGCCTTTGTGCACTACAACCAAACAAAAACTATGGCTTGAAAAAGCATAGACAAACACCTAAATTATTTCTAGCTATTTGTGGTAACTCTAAGCATCTCCTAGAATGTCTCCATGTTCTTAGTCATCACTACATGTACTCCAATAGTGCCACATGTGCTCCTACATTGTCTACGCACTTCAATAACTCCTTAGACAAGTATGCATCAACCATAGAAACATTAGACTTAGACGAGCCTTCATGGTAAACTGCAACATCTAAAACTCACTACAACTAATCGTGTAGCTATTTACCAATTTGTAATCAAACAATATTAACATGAACTAAAATATGTTCACCATCTTCTCTCACTAGGAACTCTTTGCAGGTGAATATAACACCAAATTTATAACATGTGATGTTTCTA
Source organism: Cunninghamia lanceolata (assembly GCA_027924645.1). Classification (NCBI taxonomy): domain Eukaryota; kingdom Viridiplantae; phylum Streptophyta; class Pinopsida; order Cupressales; family Cupressaceae; genus Cunninghamia; species Cunninghamia lanceolata. The sequence goes on along the minus strand of BSBN01000865.1, from coordinate 4,058,769 downwards.
TATTATTTTCTCAACTTTTACTTCTAATGATCCCATCGTGGCTAAACCATTTCCTAGTACATTGACAGTTGATACATTAGATTGGTTCTACACTTCACCTCATAGTTAATTATACTCCTTGGTTGATCATGTTCAGACCTTTACTATTCATTTCCATTTTAACATAAAACCTAAAGTTTCTCTTATATAATTAACACATTGAAAACAAGATCCTACTAAAATTGTTCAAGACTACACTTTTCACCTCTTTATATTAATTATTCACTTGGAATTCAATCCTCCTAATCCCATATTCTAACTTGTATTTTTGGAAAACCTCTTATCTCATATTCAAGGTAAAATGTTTTTTAATCGTCACACTTCTCTTTCTACTTTAACTATGGGAGCCATTGAGATTGATTGAATAGTTATGTCGATTGGGGGCACTTCCTCTTCCCCTTATCACATCGATTCCACATGTGAACCTCCTCTATACAATTATTCACCTATCCTACAAGACAAACAAGAAGAAATAGATTATACACCACTTGTCAATTCTCCTAAACAACTCTTGCACCTTCTCTTGGACAATAAATTTATCACTCTTCCACATATTGAATTTAAAAAAAAAAACTAAACAAGGTTATTCACATTTAATTTTTTGTTCATGTCATTGAATGTTAAGGCATTCTACCAATCAATATCAATCCTTAAATAGACCAAAATATAATATCTTATTGATGAAGGTGCTATCTTTGTTTCTCCTTATGATATGCCTCCACCTTTACCTCATGATACTTGTTATGATTAGATTGATTGTTGTTATATGGAGCCTAATCAGACTCAGAGGTTAAATTTACCCCACTTTTATTAGCGCAGTTTCCCCCCAAATTCCTACGGGGTCAAGGGGCAGCGCCCCCGTGGGGGCTTGGGGGCAACACTCCTGAAACCTCACACAGTTTTTTATTATTTTATTAAGGCATCAGGAGTTATTTTTCATTGGCCAACATAAAAAAAACCCTATTTATAACCGATAAAAGTCATGATAAAAATGGCTAAGGGTTAGGGTTTCTATTGACGTATTGTAGCATTTTGCAGCGGTATTGAGTTACAGGGATTGCTGGTTGTAATCAGTTTGATTTACTGGATAATAATATTAGACTCTCTGTTGGTGGATGTAGCCCGAGTTTGGGTGAACCACATTAAAACTGTCTCTCGTTGTTATTATTTCTATGTATTTTTATTCCTCTGTTTAATCTTTATTTGCATTTAATTGATATCTTCTGCCATCTAACCCTAACATTGATGACCTTAACACAACACATGGCATATCTTTATCTCATGGTATGTACAACGATGATCTTGATCCATCTAAATGTTAGAATGGAATTTGCATACCCTACAACTTCCTTAATACATTTTTGTATATCATTTTAGTTTGAGCCTTTTTATGTGTGTGTGTGTGTCTTGTGTCATTTTGGCCCCTTTTTTCCCAGCCTAAGTCACCTCTAGCCATCCATACTCCCCTTTCCTATGTTGTTTCCATGGTCTTGTTTAGAGTTCCTATATGTCCTTTTTATTTAATTTTTATCCCCTCTCCACATCCTAACCCCACCTTTAATTTCCCTTTGATTTATCCTGCTTTAATCCCTTGTCAAACCATTAAATGTTGTGATTAGTCCCATCCTATGTGAAAATCCCACCTTTACCCTTCCTAAATCCTACCTTCGTGAGATTAAAATTAATGAGACCACCCACCACTATATTACCCCCTTAAAGCTTAAGGTCCCTTATAAATTTGAGCTTAATTTTCAATCACAGACAATGCCCATAGTTTGACAATAATAGGCTAGCCCTAAATTTTTAACCTCCTATAACCAATTTGAAAGGAAATGTAACTAGTATATTTATATTTAAAAAAATAAATATACAGTACACCTAGAGATATCTTCTCGAGATGCCTATTCCACTTAAAATGTGCCTTTTCCATAGTTCTTGTGATTTTCTCCACCTTATTTTCCTTCAACCGTTTCCAATTTCTTTTTTGGTTTTTATTTTTTATTTTTTTTGCTATATTTACATGGAAAATGAGTGTTCTCGTCTCCACCCTACTGTGACTATAGAATGCCTTTCGACATAATTAATTTCTAGGGCTTCCCACCTACTGAGTTTTCATCCTCAAGTCCCTAGCAAGCTCCTTAAAACATACCAACTTTGCCTCATTTTTACATAGAAAAAGTGAAATTTTGAGTTGCTTGCATGATTTTAGCAATATCTTCTCATAGACAACACCCCAACATTACTTCAAAAATTCTAGGAGTGAGTTAGCTTCATCCTCAAGCTCTTAGATAATTTTTATTTCCATTGGACAAAGTTGCAACAAGATCTTCAACAATAGGTGGCTGATTTCTAGGATTTTTCATTTGGTGAGCCATTTCCTTTTATGGTTTTTATTTGGAAATCACCCTTTTTAAATTTTTTATGGGATACCCTTTGTACCTCTCCCCTATGCACCTCCAATACATCACCATCCATTTCCATCACCTTTTCAACCTATTTTTCTATCCCCCACTCTCCCCATTTATACTATTGAAGCCTTTGCCTTAGTATATTGCCATTTCCTCTTGGTTTTCCTCAAATCAATCAACCCACCTTTATAGTTCATATTTTAAAACCCTATGCCATTATATTTGATTTCATTAGGCCCCCATTGAATCATTTTTCCATTTCATTGTGTTTCTCACCACCCCTTTGTGAATGCAAGCCCTTGTTTGACACCTTTAGGAGTTGTGAGCCATTTCCATACCAAACCCTCACTTGAGTGCTCTAGACTTATGGTTACTCATTGTTGTATTAGTCCTCTTTGAATCCCCACTCTTTTTTATTTTTATCATCACCTACTTTCCAAAACCCTTCTCCCACCTTGCTTGCTTTATTAAATTTCCATGTGTAATTTGCCATCATCATAAAGGTTTTTCATGGTCATGCTTTGATCGATATAGATTCATAGCATAGGTAAATTTCATTGTCTATTATTTATCATTATTTTGATGTGGAATCATTCTTGAAAGCCCACGAGGGGAATGACTAAGGAAAACCCCCCTTAACCTTTATTTTTGCAAGGTTTCTTCTCACAAAATTATACTTGTAGGTCAAATACAAAAACTTCTATAGATTTCTTCATTAGGCTACAAAAATAAAGTACCATTTAAAAATTCTAAATAACCCCTCATAGAAGTTGCAAGTGACAATCTAACAAGGTTAAGGCTGCACTAGGAGGTAAAGGTCACACTCTTAGCTATCAAACAAGGTCAAAGCTACCCAGTTGGTTGCCACCTGTTGATTTTAGGCCCTAAACAACTAATTTTCAATCTTAGTTTTCTACTTTAGGTCTATATCATCTAGTGGGACCCATCCATGAATAAAAACAAACTACCATTAGGTGAAAATGCCCTATTTAGTTTATTTTATCTTTTTTTCAATCATTCAAGATCACTAGGTTTGGTATTCATTTTGTCATTTCCCTTGTAGACTAGGAGTTGAATGCTTTTAGGATGCTTTCTCATGGTGTCACTAATGATGTTTATCAATTTTAGACCTCAACAAGTCCATTTACCAAGTGAAAGAATTCCATCTCTTCAACTTGTATTCTTTTTTGTCAATCATGTTTATTAGGACCCCTTGATTTTACTGCAAATTGCATACCTTATGTTGGTCACTGACAAGAACCTCCTTGACAAATTTTAAGTCTCCACTTTCTCCCTATTCAAGGCCACCCCCTTGAGAATGTTATCATGGTAGCTGTCAAGATTGGTCAATGTTGTCACGTAGGCCATTTTGTATAAGGTGGCTTTGTCCTTTAGATCCAACAAATCCCAAATTTTATAGGAAGCATCAAGAGTTGGTTCTAAGTACTTTTCATTTGGACCACTTCATCTCAGAGATACATATAAACCACTTTTCCATTGAAATTTGATTTGAATTCTTGGTCAAATTCCTGATTGGTGGCTTCAAAGTCCTAATTTTCCAAGTTTTGCATAGTTTATCCAATTTCCAATCAATTGACAATCCCAACTCTAGTGGTTGTGAACTATTGTTAGGCTAGTTGGAGATAGCCTTAGATAACTTTTATTTTTCACTTTTTATGCACACACAATGACACATAAAAAAGAACCCAACCTAAAACAAAGAAAGGTTCATCTTTTTAGTTCTTTCACTAAAATATCTACACATGATCCATTAGTTGTTAACTATTATACTTCTTTTATTACATGATTCCACCTTGCCTTACATACTCTCCTTATGTACTATTCTCTTGTCATATATACTTGGCTTCTTCTATTTTTCCATTTACGTGAACATCTTAGTTGTACTTTTTTAGTATGCCACCTAGTTTAACCATTTACATTGTGTTAAATCATCATAATAATATCCTTGGCTCATGCACTATGAATAGTATAGAGTTTGTTGACACTGGACTCATATTAAAACTTGATATATGTCACACTCTCCCTTCTTATTAATCCCCTTTTCATACCATTATTTTCCTTGCCATAAAGTTTCATTGACCTGGTCATGTTAAGTCTTGGATCTTTGAGACCTATCGCACCAACACATTACTACTCACATCCCCTTTCTTAGCTTGATATACATTCACTACTCTGTCTTATGTAGAATTTATATGTGGACATTTCCCCCTAATAATCTTAATGTCCAATCTCATTGATGATTCCTAGATTCCTATAGGCAAAACACCCCTTTAAGCCCTCGTCAAGTCTAGAGTTCCAAAAGAAATGTATTTTATACTCGTCTATTTGCTTGAACAATAATAATGTATGTACTCACTAGGTCTAACCTTTGGTAATAAGCCCTTGCTTCTTCCTAGTTGCACGTGGTTAGGCTATAGGGGTGAAATCCCTACAAAAAGAAAACAAGAAAAGAAAAGCACAAAGTCAAAACATGTGCAACTCAAAGAAATTCAAAGCCATATTTGAAATTCAAAACTTAATTCTCAAAAAGCAATTTATTTCCCGTATGAATATACTCCACTTGATCAAGGCATCTTTCTTCATCTATTCCCTTTCTTTTGATCTAACATATAGACTATTCTTTTATCTAAGCTTAGGATTAAACTCTTGAGTTGAGGATGCCTTCTTGTCCCTTTCTTAACTTTGATGGACTTAGATTGAATTTCTATCTTAGCATACAATTCCATCCCCTTGTATCCCCATTTCTTGATTCCTCAAAATCCTAGATTATACATTGACTAGTTCCTTGAAATGTTCATGGTAAGCCCTACACTACGCACTTTTTGATTCCATATTAAATTCTTTATATCCTATACTTCCACATTCTACACCTTTCTACATACACATGGCTTACATATGATTATAGATAACACAAAATCCTTGATAATCTTGGTGCATAAGCTCAGGTCAACATTGCATGATCTACTTAGTTATGTTTTCACCCTAGCTCATATATCACATTTTATACTGTGCCTTCATTATCATAGTTCCTTGTATCACTTGAACCATGTCATTCACATATTTTTCCTCTTATCATTCCTATCACTTCTTGTCTCGTCACCATTAGCACTCCTATAAACTTGGGCCCATTATCTTACTTATTCCCCTAATTTTAATATCTACATCTTTTCCTACATACTTACCTTATTATATTTTACTACCTTGATTCCCTTTTCACCCTTTCCATCTATTATCTCATCATCTATAAGGGCATCTTCACTCTATTCTCTTGGTACATTTACTTATTCCTACCATCATCTTGTTCCTTCTCTATTCATTTCACACCTACTCACCTTCTTTGTGCCTTTATGTATCTCCCATCTACATTTCCTTTGATTATTCCTCTTTCCCTATCACTAGGGGCATCTTATCATCCTTTACCATCTCATCATACTCTTCCTACGACTTGAGACTCTCCCTTCATCCTACGTTCCTTGGTTATCAACTTGACTACTCTCTTGTCCAAGTGGTCTTCTTTTCCTCCCTCTGTGTGGGGGCATCACCTAAATATTTCCTACCCTTTTCCTCTTATCCTACCTTAAAAAATCCTTAGCATTTTTCCTTTCTTCCCTTACCATTTACCTTAAAAATTGACTAGCTCTACTTTATCCTTTGTACTTTCTCACCAATCAATTCAACAGGGGACATATATCCTATACCTTATATTCTCTTTATAGAATCATGACAATAGCCTAGCCTTTTATCAATTGAGTGCATACCACGTAACCATTGATGACATCATCATCATTAGCTAAGTGGGTGATATTTGTATATAGCCAAGTGGTCACAACATAACCATTATCATGTCCCAGTGACCCAATTACCTAGTTTACTTTTAGGCTCCCAAGCCTTGGGTGATTACCACATAACCATTTATCAGTAGCTAGTTGGGTGGCAACAATATATAGTCAAGTGATTACCACATAACTATCATCATCATTATCACATCATTGTTGGTCTAACCTAGACTTACTTAGGTGGCAACCTTTCAATTGTCATCGTCATGAACATCATCCCAACTTAAATCTATCAAATCCTTACCTTTGCCAAGGTATTTTCCTACCAAGTATGGACCTATCCACTCTCCTTTTACCTTTTCCTCTTGATCCCCTTGGATCCCCCTCTTGTCAGTGGTGTATCATCACCTTCTCCTGGAGTATGACTAATAATGCGTGTTCTTAGCTTAGTGATTTGTTTCCATAATGTTATTATCATTTCCCTTATGCACTCTTATGTCTGTTTTTATGTCTTCATTTAGTATGTATGTGTAATGTATTTTTCCATGTATAGTATATTGTGATGTTTAAATTTCATATGTATATGTTGTTTAGCGTAGCTTTTGTGTGTGTATAGTGATTGCTTCCTCAGATACATTGTAGGGATAGGTACAAGTGAAGAGAAGAACAAAGAACAAAGATCCAAAACTGGTATCCTTTTTGTGTATCCTATATATTTACAAGATGATATATATTTACAACACTTTTACTTTAGCATGATTCTTCCCCTTTAGTTTCGTCATCTTTCTAAAGTGGGGGAAAAATGTAATAATATAAATTGCATGCCCTACAACTTATTTTATTCAATAATTGCATCCATTTTAGCACCCACCTAGTATGTGTTTTTTAGCCTTGTTTAGCTTATAGCCCACTCTCCAATGATCACAAAGGCATGGGACAACTTCCATGAGCCTTAGAATGACCCCCTGGTCTCCCCTAGAAATTTGGATCCTCTAGTTTAAATGCCATGCATGCTATTGCACATGCCCTTTAGGGGGCAAGGTTAGTTTTGGTGAGTTTTGCCATCAAAATTAATGTGTAGCTTCTAGATACCTCACCCACCATGTTTCTAGTTGTCACTCAACCAAAAACCTAGTAGAAACTTATTTATAATCCCATATTCCTCCACTCCTCATACATAGAAGCTTATAATGTTCTTTTGTTCAATTGCTCTCTAATTGTTCTCTCCATCCATCCTCAAGGTTATTTGTAGGTGCCTTTTCATGGAGAGTAAGTCGAAGTCATACCATTGAAGATATTGTGTTATGGAGCCCTATCTACCTCTTTGATTAATTCCCTCTTATTTATGGCTTTCATCTCTTACATCCTAATTTATTTACCATCCATTTTATCTCTAATCTAAGCCATCAAACCCCCATTTCCACTGTCCAATTTGAAAACCTAGCCTCCATTAGATCCCTTTCCATGCCACATCCATCAAACCATTGCTATCATCTATGTGATCTCTTATGTTCTTCTCCCTTATTCATCCATGAACTTGCACACACCACCTAGACCTAGTTTTTCCCCTAGGATTTTATTTTATTTTATTACCATTGTTTCACTTTATCATCCTCACTTAGGTTTGCATAAACACAATTTCCTATTGTCATATGTGGAATCTTGTAGGAATTACCCACAGAGGGGGTAGATTGAAGCAAAGTTCACTTTAACACTTTCATTTTGTAGGATTTCTAGCTCAAGAAATCTTATAGGAATTTTTGTGTAGTTCCAAAGTGAGTGATAGTTGACAAAAATGCATTAGAAGACCTCACAGAGCTTCCCTATAAATTGAAACACAAAGCACAATTTGTCAACGTGTCAAGTGCCCCACCTAAGTATACCTACAATCCTGAGCACACCCTTAGGCACATCTACACACCTTTACAACAATGAAATCCTAAAGATTCCAAATTTGGTTTGAAACTATCTATATGAATTCTACACACACTCAATTTTTAGATCTAATTTATGAAAGGTGCATCCACTCCAATTCTATGTTTTCATTTTCATTTCCATAGTCTTATTATCACACCTTTTCCTACTTATGTCAGTCATTTCTCTCTTTGTTATGTTTTATGATAGGTGATAGGTAGATTAATATTCTATAACATGGGGCACATATCCAGTTCCAATTTTAAAGCATTATGACCACTCGTAGGCCTACCCCCTTTTGTACATTTACACTCTTCTAACTAGGTCTACCCCACTCCTTTGCAAAGGATAGATCCATTGACTTCTATATTTTTATTGAACCGCTATGTGGATTTTCTAAACCTTCTAAGACCATCACATTCAATTTCCTAGGTGCATAACATTATGTATTTTGTTTTTTTTTCTTAATTCCTAGTTTGCTTTCTTAGTTCAAGTCCTACCTCTCATGTCTATTGCACTAGACTATGTTAGGACTATATTGTTCATCAATTTAAAAGTGTAATCTAATTTAAACATTAACAAACTCACTTAAGAAATAATAAACCATGTTCCTATTCTTCACAAGAAACACACTTGGGGATTTTTTTATTTCTTTCATAATGGACATACCAATGAAGGTAGTCAACTAGTTTTAACTGATGAAATTATGCGTACTACTACTATCAATTAGAACCACAACCCTTTGATGCTTAATGTAACTAGTGAATTTTAGTGTTTAGGGAAAAGAAGAAACCTGCAAGTACACAAATGGAGATGTGAACCTCCTCAGTGAACTCCTTTGGTTGGATGTCTTCCTCTACCTCAATGTTAGAAGATCCTACTATATCATTGAACACTCCCATAGAATCGATCAGATACAACCACTATTTGTGATATCATTGGCATTTTTCCCACTTCTAATCACAATTAAAATAGATTCCCTTAGTCTTTTTCTCTACCAAAACCTCTTTGGATAACCTTTCAATAATGGTGCACTTAGTTCCTCTATTTGTGGCATGTTTCTTTTGGTTGAACGATTAAGAAGAGAATCCCCAAGCTTTGTTGGGTAGAAAGCTTATCTTTGGTTAATTAGGTGATGGCAATAGTATATGCCATATTTTGTGGGGTATTCATCTTAACCATGGCCTGAATCTTAGTTTTTAATCCATAAATAAAGCAATTATGAAGAGAAGAATCTAAGGGCACTTTTGTCAAATTAGACACCTCCTCAAATCAAGAGACATAGTCAATAACAAATCCTAATTGGACCAACTTGAATAGCTCGCCTTCAAGGTCCTCATAGATGTTAGATCTAAATCTAACTAGAAGGGATTTGGAAAATTTAGTCCATCATGACATGTTAGGGCATGAGAGTGTACACCATAGATACCATCAACTTGTCACTCCTCTAAAGAAAAGATTTTCATTATGACACGCTCCTCAATAGGAACTCGATGAACATCGAGGTAATGTTCCATTATGCCTAACCATGTGCCAACTCCTTCTTTATGAAATTCAGGCATATTAACATTTGGGGCCTTAGAGGGGCCCACAAGCTATCAGAAAAGCTATGTTGACAAGATGAACTAGAGCTAGAGTGATTATTGGCCAACAAAATAAGTGTAGCATTCATTTGTTGAAGGCTTACTTAGTTTAGGATGTTAATGAGGTTAGGCAAACATTTTTGGAGTTGAGAAAGAGAGGATTGGAATTCTTGTATGTTGAATTCCTCTAGAAATCAGAGACCCTAGCTTAAAGCAGTATCAATGGTTTGGAACCTTTGATATTGCAGAAGAGGTTGCTTGTGCTTGTGATATGACTGCTAGATCAATGAGAGGCAATACTGCAATCACAAATTTTGTCTACATCAATTCAAAACCATGCAACTTATTCTCCAACCAACCTATTATTACATCATCCGCTTTAGGGTCTACCTGCATAAAAGAGAAAGAACCAATAGAGAAATTACCTAGGCAATCAACCTGTCAAAAGTTTGAGAAAAAGAATGGAGGAGGTCAAGACCTATTCTTGATTTCTAAGATGTTTCAACACTATATAAAGGAGAGGACATACAAAGATGTTAGGAGACATCACTGGGTTGCTATATTGTAGAAATATGGGATTCCAAGTGTACGAAAAGTTAATGGTTGGGAACTTTTGATACAACAGAAGAAAGACAACATGGCAATGGCAAATTTACTTTGTATCGATTCAAAACCATCCAACTTCTCCAACAACTGACTTTCAAAAAATATGGTGGAGAAGAATGATCACTTGCTTGGAGGTGCTTCTAGCAATTTACAAGTATTCGTCTCTCTTCCTATAGATGTTAGTAGTAGCAACATTAGCACTACTTTGTCTTTGCATAACTATAGTTTGGATAGTCCTCATCCTAATCCTAATACGTACCCTTCATCTGCACTTGGATTGTCCAATCTTGAAGTCTTTTGTCAAAATGCCACTACTGGCAATTTCATCACTCAATACTAATCTACATGGTCCAAACCCTCCTTTAGCCTTGTTGACAATTTTTTTTGCTACCACTACCATTATTGATACAATTTCCATTAAAAACTTTGCTACAACCACATTTCTAAATGAAATTACAAATGATTATCTCGTTCAATTCTTGGAAGAGGTTGCCTCTACACCCCCATCTAATATTTGCAACCCCTTGTTATCAAATCCATTGAGTTGTAACTTTGAGAATGCTACTGTAAACAATTCTTATGCAAATTCAAGTTTGTTGGATCAAATAATCAATAACTACCTTCCCCTATCCAACCTCAAGAAGACAACAACATAAGCAATGTAAACAATATTTAATATGATATTAGGCTTCCATATATGTCTACTATTACTACTCATGCATGCAATACTAACATTTTTAGATTTGATTTGCCCATTGATCATGTACAAAGGTTTACAAGGATAAATTATCAATGTATATACTTGAATCAACAACAATATGTGTAAATGGAAAAATATGCAATGAGTGACAAGTTCATGACAAATGAATTTCCAATTTACCATCAAAGGTCTAGTTTTCCTATCAACGACTAAGGCACCCTTCCTCACGATTTGCAATAGACCACTTTAGAGGTAGTCGATTCTTAATTTTAACTTTCAATGTGCATACCCTGCAAGCATACATAGAAGATATTTTGTATTATTGTTATTTAATGTAAGTCAATACTTTTTGTTTGTAAGAGACATATGGCTCCATCAAAGCTATTGCTACTGATGTACAACTTTTCTCTTGCACTACCAAGCACTGTGTGCACTTGTAAATGTTAAAAACTATTTCTTATGTAAGAAAGTGCCTTACATGGTGTAGCAATTCTCTAATTATATTATGTATCATATTGTACAATGTAAAGGTTTGCTTCATAGTATACTCAAGGAATGCCACATTTTCTCAAATTCTAATGTATTTTAACAAAACAACTCTAACTAATCCATCACATTTTTAATATAATAGGACTACTAAATTAATAATAAATTAAAAAATGAATCATTAAATTCACTGCAATATTTACATTAATTAATTACAAGATTCGTTACATTTACCACATCAACCACAGAACTCGACACAATGCGTCTTTTTTTTTTTAAATGAATACTTCCTATTTAACTTTGTATTAAAGATATAATAGTACAATATTCACAATAAAGGGTAGGGTGGTAAAAAGGCACACCCACACAATTTAATTGGATGTAGTCCAAAACAAAGACAACAATAAAAATGGCCAAGCCCAAACAACACCAAGCAACTAAAGCAATGCCAGAAGGAGGATCCTTATCATTAGGTTTCCTCCACACATCTCTAGGGACAACATCATCAATAAGCTCCCAACTAGTGAGAGTGCTTTTTTCTTCAAGAGTATCCTCCGAGGGTTGTTGAGCATGGATCAGAGAAATGGCTAGCTCCAGGCGAGGAAACTTGCTAGAATTAGGCCAATCAGGAACACTGCACCCATGAGAAGAGGTGGAAGGTGGCCCAAAAGGCTGAGACCAACCACAATAGACAACATTATCTTTGGAGTCTGAAGGTTGGGAGCCACAAGAGCAGGAGCCTCTGTCTCTCCTAGTAAACTAGCCACAACCACACTGATGTCCTCATGAAGGGGAGGAAAGATCAAGAGAAACCCTAGCAATAATGTAGGGGGCATTCCCCTGGTATTCCAACAGCTCCTAAAGATAAGCAACCTCAAGTGCAACTCTACTAGTTTGCACTTGGATCCGCATAAACACATTAGAGAAATCATGGCTTCAGGGTACAAAAAAATAAACATCTGTAGTGCAATTATAGAAGAGAGCTGAATTTTTATCTTTTCAATTATTGAAAAGAATTTTCACTTTGAAAGCATGCCAAATCTGGGTATATTTGAGTGAGAGACAAGGCTAGTCTCCAAGTAAAACCATGTGTCAAGAAAAGGGAGCAGGCTGAAAGGGTTTGAAGAAATCATGAATCCAATTCCAAGCTTCTTAAGCATGGGGATGAAACCAAAAGATATACTTGAGATTATCAACTTGTCCATAAAATGGATAGTGAGGACTAAGGATAGAAAATGACCCAAACAAGCACCCATGGGAAGGCCTTGGTTCATAATACACTAGGTAAAATGAGCCAACTTAGGCTTGAGAATAGCCAACCAGATGCATTAGAACTAGTGATGCCATGTCTCAAGAGAGGACTAGAGTTGCTAGCGAAGGTTAAGTTGATCCACCACAGGAAGATGTGGAGAGAACGATAAATGACCCTTGCAGGGTCTGTAATTTTGAAATGGCGTGTCTAGGTACCATTTATAGTCCTTCCACTAGGGTTTGAGGGAATGAACCCTAATTTTGTGAAGCATATGGGGAGGAATAACATCAATAATATACTAGGAAGTCTCTTGGTCTTGATTAGAAAGCTTAATTTTTAACTTGAATTTAGGCCAAGAAAGAAAATTCTTGGTGGCTCTATTAATAAAATTTCACAACACACGAACTCCTTGTTTGAAGAATTTCAAGGATGGATCCATGACACTTTAGCCAGAGGACAGTCCTGAGATCTAAGAATAGGAGACCACCAAAGAAACTGGTGATTAATAGAAAGACCAATGTGAAAATCATTCCTGCCCAATGGATCCAAGGTTTGATGGCTTCCCGAGATTTCCAAATGTTTTTAATAACAAAAGTGCCTTGAATTTTGATGGGCTGCCACATAGTGAGAAGAATGTCAAGATCTAGGCCTTTCCAAGCTAGTCGTCTTGAGGGGACACCAGAACCAATACAATGCTTGACGAGAATTTTCTAAGCCTCATTGCCCTAAAGGACTTTGATAATCCATTTGACACATTAAAGCAATGCCTTGCCTACAAATGAAAATCAAGCCATTTTTTCTAGCTTCACAAGGAAGGCAGCATAAATCCTAGGCAACATGATGGAAACCTTGGTGCCCATCACTAGAATCCCAGAGAAAATCTCTAAATAGCTTTTCAATTTTCAAATAAGAAGCCTTAAAGGGAACCTAATAGGAAGAGTAATAAACATGGGTGGCAGTCATGATTTTATAACATATTTGAAATATACCAGCTAAAGAGAGGGGCTTGGTTATCTAATACTAAAGATTTTTCTCAATTCTATCTATCATAACCTGCCATAGCTCAAAGGAAGAGGCTTGAAAAGAAGGGGATGCCCATAAAACATAACACTTCCACATGACCAATCAATCAAGCCAATTTAGCTTAGAAAGGAAGGATTGTCCATAACACTAAGTCTTTTGCAATTGAAAGTTCGAACCAAAGGATCGATAGAAAATGTCCAAGCATTGAAGGGCTTGTTTGACATTACTTTCATCCTCAACGAAGGTAAGGAAAGAATCATTGACAAAATGACCATTAACCGGCTATTGGGAAGATTTGGGGAGAGAAATCCCCTTAACATGGGATTGGGAAACTGCGTGAGCCAGGAGATCAAATCCTTCAGCGACTAGGACGTACAAAGTGATGCAGGAGCATCTAGTGGTGTAAGGGCAATCTTGCATCACCCAAAAAGAAGTTGATTCAAAATCATTATAGTTTTTTTCATTTCATTCCATAATTAGTGTTTTTGGTTCCATTATCTCTTGAATAATGATGTAGGACTTTCAGTTTTTCCAAACTGCTTAAAATAGCAACCTGCCTTTTTTGGAAAGTTTAACTGCCATTTTAGGAAAGATTGCATTGGACACGGATTGAAGTAAAAACTTACAGAAAGCTTCACAACTGAAATATAAGACCTTTGGTGAAGGAATCTGGCAAAGATCATTTGTGAGCTGAAAGATATTAAAGTTTTTGTTTTCTGAAAAGCCCCTGAAATTTTTTGAAATGAGATATGAGGCACTAAAACATCCCATAACATTCCAAAAGTTGACAGAAATCCATTTACATATTTTTGACGTGATAGTTCACATCATGAGCTTTTCGGCACTTAAAATGGTTTATCAATCGGACACCCGGATCAAAAGTTATGCTTCTCGGAAGTTGACCTACTTTTGGAGGGAGTTGCAAATTTCAAAATTTAGCTGGAGGCCGCCAAAAAGTGCTATTTATGACTATTTTGGGAATCCTGGGTGGTAGTAGTGTTAAGAGGGAAAGTGTAGAGTCAAAAATAGGCAAGAAAACAGAAACCCTAGCTGATTAGGGGTTGCAGAAGGCAGAAGATTCCAGAGCCTGGTGGTGTGTAGCTATAGTGTGTTGCAGCATGTGGAGGGTTGATTCCTCTGATTGTATTTGAGCTTTTGTAATATAATAAGTTATCCAAATCAATAAAAGAAAGTTCTATTTTCTGTGTGCAATTTCTGTTGTTGTGTGTTTTATGATTTACCCCCTTCATCAAGTGGTATCAGAGCAAGGGTTCCTGAGTGTGTAGACAGATCGTCGACCGTGAGGCAGTTTGCACTAGGACCTGACGTTGTGGGTTTGCTATGGAGATCAAGATGCCTCCACGAAGAAATCATATTGGGAGGAATGCTTTGATGGAAGAGGGTTTTAGAGCCCTGCAAAGGCAAATTGATGCATTACAAGAGGAGCTGCAAAGAGGGTTTGATATGAGAACAAAAGAAGAAAGCGAGGATAAAGCTAAAGAAGAGCTATCTGAGAAAGAACGAGAAGTTGTAGGAGATCCTGTAGAAGTTAGATTGTTGAGGGCCATTTCGAAGATTAGAAAGAGGCCCAAGATCAAAGTTTCTACATATTCTGGAGATTTGAATCTATAACAACTTGTTGATTAGATCAATGACATGGAGGAGTATTTCGAGTATGAAGATGTGGAGGACCCAGATCAAGTCAAGCTTGCAAAAACAAAGTTGAAGGGCCATGCCAGTATTTAGTGGAAGGAGGTCCAATTAGAGAGGAACAGAAGAGGAAAAGGAAAGATCACTAGATGGGATCGAATGGTGGAGAAACTGAAGAAGCAGTTCATTTCTGTGGACTATGAGATGGAGTTGTTGAAGAAGCTGCAAGGATTGAAGCAAGGTAACAAGTCTGTTAAGGAGTATACAGAAGAGTTTTATAAAATTACTATCAGGACAGGCCATGTAGAGCCCAACAAGGAGAAGGTAGCCTGTTACATTAATGGGTTGAGGCCGAGTATTCAAGAGCAGTTGAGCTTGGTCAGAATGACTACCATAGAAGATGCATACCAGTTTTCTCTGAAGGTGGAAGAGAAGCTGAATAAAAGATTTGATAGCAAGCAAAGGGGAAGAGGTCAAGGCAAAAGGACTGGTGGAAGACCCTATGGAGGTCATAATGAAGATCAAAAGAAAAGTGAAGAAGCTGGCACTAGTCGAAATCAGAGAGGGGATAATGCCTACCACCCTCGTGACCAGAACAATGGCGAGAAAAGAGGAAGAGGTAGGCTTGGGCAAGGATTCAGAAGAGGAGGCTTCAGAGGAACCTATTTCCAATGTGGAGAAGAAGGGCATCAAGCATACAAGTGTCCACAACATCAAGGAAGGACAAATAGAAGACCTAAAGATAATGCACGAGTTGCACATGTAGATGAAGATGCACAATCTGAGCGCTCTGAAGATGCTGAAAGGGGAGAAACCCTAGTTGTCAGAAGAACTTTGTTGAATGAGGAGAAATAACCCAATCAGAGGAAGAGTTTATTCCGCACAAGGTGTAAATGTGAAGGTAAGTGTTGTGATATTATTATTGACAGTGGAAGTACTGACAATCTTGTTTCAGAGGAGATGGTTGACAAGAAGAAAGCATCCACATCCATATTGGATTGCATGGTTGCAGAAGGACCATAGAGCTTTGGTCAATGAGCAGTGTTTAGTGAAGTTCAAGATTGGGGACTACCATGATGAGGTGTTGTGTGATATCATACCGATGGATGCATGTCATATGTTGTTGGGGAGGCCGTGGCAGTATGATAGGAACGGTGTCCATGATGGTCGTGCAAACATGTATTCCCTAACAAAGGATGGAGTGAGTCAAAAGTTGAAGCCCTTGAAGGAGGTGGAAGAAAAGGTATGTAGCACTACCAGAATTTGCTTGGTAGATGGTAGGAAATTTTTGGAGGGTATGAAGCATGAGCGTCATTGCTTTGGATTGATTCCTAAGATTAGTCAAGAGAAATGTGAAGATGTACCAGCAAAAGTTTCAGATATGTTGGAAGAATTCTAGACACTATCTCTGATAATATACCAGAAGGTTTATCACCAGTGAGGAAGATAAGTCATCAAATAGATTTGATACCAAGAGCCAATTTGCCAAATAAGGTAGCCCACATAATGACTCCAACAGAGAATGAAGAGTTGAATAGACAAGTTCACAAGTTATTGAGGAAGGGACTGATAAGGGAGAGCCTGAGTTCATGTGCGGTACTTGCAGTACTAGCATCGAAGAAAGACAAAGAGTGGAGAATGTGTACATATTCTTGAGCCATAAATAAGATCACACGATCAAGTACAAGTTTCCATTGCCAAGAATGGATAACATAATGAATTGTTTGAGTGGAGCCAAGTACTTCATGAAAATTGACCTGAAGAGTGGGTATCACTAGATCCGTATCAGGGAAGGAGACGAATGGAAGACAACCTTCAAGACAAAGGAAGGTTTGTATGTGTGGTTAGTCATGCCATTTGGGCTAACTAATACACCCAGCACATTCATGCAGCTCATGAACAAGGTATTGAAAGAATTTTTGGGAAGTTTTGTTATTGTTTATTTAGATGATATTTTGATTTTTAGTAAGACTTAGGATGAGCATATGATGCATATCAGAAGAGTTTTGGAGAAGCCGAGGGAGCATCTAAGTTGTTGATCAATCTGAAGAAATGTAGTTTTGTAAAGAAGGAGTTGGCATACCTTGGATTTGTTGTCTCAGAGGAAGGTCTTAAGATGGACCCAGAGAAGGTGAGGGCTATCATTGAATGGCCTATGCCAAGGAGTGCTTCCAAGGTAAGATTTTTTCATGGTTTGGCAAGTTTTTATAGAAAGTTTATCAGGAATTTTAGTAGCATTTGTGCACCCCTAACTGAGACAATGAAAGGGGATAGAAAAGAGTTTAGATGGACTAAAGGAGCAGATAAAAACTTTGATACATTGAAGCAGAAAGTCACAAAGCAATCTGTTCTGGCACTTCCAGATTTCAATAAGGTATTTCAGGTAGATTGTGATGCTAGTGGCAGTGCTATTGGAGCTGTTTTGAGCCAAGAAGGTAAGCCCATTGCCTATTTTAGTGAGAATCTTAACGATGCCAAGAAAAAATATTATGTTTATGATCAGGAGTTTTATGCAATAGTTTAGGCTTTGAATAAATGGAGACATTATTTGTTGCCAAAAGAGTTTGTTTTATATATTGATCATCAGGCTTTGCAGTATCTTAATAGTCAAGGAAAGTTAAATCAAAGGAACTTAAAATGGGTTGAGTTTTTGCAGAGTTATACTTTTGACTTGAAGCATAGGAGTGGGAAGTCCAATAGAGTTGTAGATGCCTTAAGCAGAAGGCAAAATCTGTTGACAAAAATGAAGATAGAGGTTGTTGGGTTTGATGAGCTCAAAAGTTTGTATCTTGAAGATCCAAATTTTGTAGAGGCTTGGAAAGCTTGTCTGGAACCTGTTACTTTGGACAGGACAAAATGGTTGGATTTCATAATCCAAGATGGCATGTTGTTTAAAGGAAGCTAGTTGTGCATTATGAGGAATTCCATGTTAGAGAACCTAATAAAAGAGAAGCATATTGGAGGATTGGCTGGACAGTTTGGTTGAGATAAGACCATTGCTATTGTTGGTGAAAATTATTATTGGCCACAGTTGCAGTAGGATGTGAGAAAATTTGTGCAAAGTTGTAGAGTGTGTCAGATGGCAAAAGGGACAAGTCAGAATATAGGGCTATATCAGCCATTACTTATACCAGAGAAGCCATGGAATGATATTAATATGGATTTTGTTCTTGGTTTACCAAGGACACAGAGAGGACATGATTCTATTTTTGTGGTGGTGGACAGATTCTCAAAGATGGCACATTTTATTCCTTGCAAGATGACTAATGATGTTGTTCATATTGCAGAGTTATTTTTCAAGGAGTTGGTAAGACTACATGGTCTACCCAAGAGCATAGTTTTGGATCGAGATACCAAGTTTGTTGGCTATTTTTGGAGGACATTGTGGAAGAAGTTGAAGACAGACTTGAAGTTTAGTTCTGCACACCATCCACAGACTGATGGACAGACATAAGTGGCGAATAAGAGTTTGGGTAACCTGCTACGATGCTTAGTAGGAGATAAGCCCAAGGGATGGGATTTAATTTTACCACAGGAAAAATTTGCTTACAATAATTATGTCAATAGGAGTATTGGTAAATCACCATTCCAGATTGTATATGGCAATAGCCCAAGGAATGCTTCTGAGTTAAGGAAGCTGAACAAAGGAGAAAAGATATGTGCTAAAGCTGAAGACTTTGCAGAACATCTGAAGAATTTGGATGAAGAAGTGAGAAAACACATTAATAAGATGAATATTCAGTACAAGGCTAAGGCAGATCAGAAGAGGAGATATAAGGAGTTCCAGGTAGGAGATGGAGTCATGGTTCACTTGAGAAAGAAAGGTTCCGAATTGGAACATACAATAAGTTGAAAATGAAGAAATTTGGACCGTGCCGAATCTTAAAGAAGCATGATTCAGGAAATGCATGAGGTAGAGCTGCCGAGTGGGATCAATATTTCCTCTGTTTTCAACATTGCTGATTTATCAAAATATCATGAGGGTTTAACATAGGATGGACCAACAGAAAAATACTGGAGTATTCCAGCATCTACTTCAACGGAGGAGATAAAAGAGATCTTGGATAGCCATGTGGGAAGAAGTACTCGGAATAGATAATATAAAGAATATCTGGTGAAATGGAAAGGAAGGCCTGTGAACGATTCTTCTTGGTTGTCTAAGGCAGAGGTTGACCGTTTGGGTTTTCCTCAAACAAACACATGAGACGTGACATGTCACTTCTTAAATTACCCTGGGTGTCTGATGCAGGAGCATCCAGTGGTGTAAGGGCAATCTTGCATCACCCAAAAATAAGTTGATTCAAAATCATTGCAGTTGTTTTCATTTCATTCCATAATTAGTGTTTTTGGTTCCACAATCTCTTGAATAATGATGTAGGACTTTCAGTTTTTCCAAACTGCTTAAAATAGCAACCTGCCTATTTTGGAAAGTTTAATTGTCATTTTAGGAAAGTTTGCATTTGGACACGGATTAAAGCAAAAACTTACAGAAAGCTTCATAACTGAATATAAGACCTTTGGCGAAGGAATCAGGCAAAGATCATTTGTGAGCTGAAAGATATTAAAGTTTCTATTTTTTCGAAAAGCCCCTGAAATTTTTTGAAATGAGATATGAGGCATTAAAACATCCCATAACGTCCTGAAAAGTTGACATAAATTCCTTTACAGATTTTCGGCGTGACAGTTCACATCGTGAGCTTTCCGGCGCTTAAAAAGGTTCGTCAATCGGACACTCGGATCAAAAGTTATGCTTCTCAAAAGTTGACCTACTTTTGGAGGGAGTTACAAATTTTGAAATTTAGCTGGAGGCCACCAAAAAGTGCTATTTATGACTATTTTGGGAACCTTGGGCGGTAGTATTGTTAAGGGGGAAAGTGTAGAGTCAAGAATAGGTGGGAAAACATAAACCCTAGCTGATTTGGGGTTGTAGAAGACAAAAAATTCCAGAGCCTGGTGGTGTGTATCTGTAGTGTGTTGCAGCCTGTGGAGGGTTGATTCCTCTGATTGTATTTGAGCTTCTGTAATGTAATAAGTTGTCCAAATCAATAAAAGAAAGTTTTATTTTCTATGTGCAATTTCTATTGTTGTGTGTTTTATGATTTACCCCCTTCATCACAAAGTTAGGGCAAGGCGACATCCTTGACGAATGTATCGGTGAAGTCCAAAAAGGTTTAGACTGTTGACTTGAAATGGTGATGCAAGTTGAAACATTAGTAAACAACATTTGAATAGATTGGATGAAGTGAGGTCAAAATCCAAGCGTCTGCAATATGACAAGGATAAATGACCATTCAATACGATCATAGGCTTTGGTAAAGTCAAATTTGAGAAATATGGTTTGCTATTAAGAGCGGTGAGCGCATTTCATCCCTTCCCATACATCAATGGTATTATCCAAAATAAATCTAGATTTGGTAAAACTTGTTTGTTGAGGTCGAACTATCAATAGAAGCATAGATCGAAGCTTGAAGGCCAGAGCCTTAATGATGATTTTGTAGGAAACATTTAGCAGAGTGATGATTTATCGCTAGTTACTAATTCTTTAGGATTACCAACTTTAAGTATAAACGTGATATTCCTTTGTTAATTAAATTTATCAAAAAATTGGATTGCATAGCTTCAAGATAAACCTTATGAAGGTCAAGTTAGCGTCCCCTTGTTCATTACACTACTATCCATAAAATACACTGGGGCCGTGTACAAAATTTAAAGTAGCTAGCATTCACGAGAAGATTTAGAAGCATTCGTATTTGGACGTTATTCTTTAACACTCACACTATTTATATTTTGGCGCCATTTTTCATCGTCTGTTCTCGTGCCGGAGCATTGTGTTATTTCTTTACTCACACCATCTCCCTTTGACACAGGGTTTAATGATCAGTAAGAATGGAGGATGCAGAGTTTATGGAAATTGATGAACAAGTTTCTCTCCCCAAATTCAACAGAGGCAAAGAAAAAATCGTAAATGATGCCCCCGATAAAAGGAATGCTCCCTGGGTTGAAAAATACCGTCCTCAATCCCTCGCAGACGTTGCCGCCCACAAAGATATCATCGAAACAAGTAAGAAAGATATGCGAGCGGTGGTTTTTTAGGGCTTTGTAAGTTTTTTTTTTAAATTAAAAAAAATGGCTTTAGGTTTTGAAAGGGTTTTTGTGTTTTGTAATGGTTTCGATGGCTCAGGGCCTAATGGTACTGAAATTCATGTGATTACTGTCTGGAATTAGGGTTTGGTTTTGTAATTTTAGTGTTTCGCGATGCTCACAGTGATTACACTTGGTCTCGTATCGTACGGGTTTTAGAGTTCAGGGATTGTTTACATTGATTTAAGGCTTTGGTCTTTTTTTTTTCTTATAAAAAAATATTTATGTAATTAATTTTATTCTTTTCCGGATTAAATATGCTGAT
Organism: Cunninghamia lanceolata; assembly: GCA_027924645.1. Classification (NCBI taxonomy): domain Eukaryota; kingdom Viridiplantae; phylum Streptophyta; class Pinopsida; order Cupressales; family Cupressaceae; genus Cunninghamia; species Cunninghamia lanceolata. The sequence continues at coordinate 4,036,905 of BSBN01000865.1, read as the reverse complement.
AATGATGTGATTACTGTGATGATTTAGAAGTTGGTCTTGTGTTTTAGGGGTTTTAGCATTTAAGGACGGCAACATTCATTTAGTTTCTATAGCGTTTCAGGGTTTTGTTTTCGTTTTTTGAAGATTTTTTAATGGTTTAAGAATGCTGATATTGATTTGATTACTTTGGTGATTTAGAGGTTGGTCTTTTGTTTAAGACTTTTTAACGTTTAAGGATGGTGCCGTTCATTTATTTACTGTGGTGGTTTAGGTTTTTGTCTCATAATTTAGGGTTCTTAACAGTTTAAGCATGCTGATATTAATGGAGTACTGTGGTGATTTAGGATTTCGTAGTGTCTTTTACAATTTTTGCTGTTTAACAATTGCTGACATTAATTTGATTACTGTGGTGATTTAGGGGCTGGTTTTGTATGTTAGGATTTAGAGAGTTTAAGGATGCTTTCTTTATTTAAATTATTACATTGCTAATGAAGATGATTGATAATATGAATGTTAGTGAGTGAGAAAAGCTTCTGGAAAAACTGCGTGTGTTTTGTTTGCAGAAGCTTTTCCTGAAGCTTTTCTTAGTCACTAGCATGGAATGTGAAAGCATTATGTTCTTAATATGAGTGTTATTATTGTGGTGGTATAGGCTTTGGTCTCGTAGTTTAGAGTATTTTGACATTAATTTTGCTTACTGTGGTGATAAGGTGGTTGGTATTCTATTTTAGGGTTTAAGAGTGCTGGCATTATTTTAATTTCTGTGTGGGCAATGATGATGAAGTTGATAGGTTGACGAGTGAGAACAGGCTGCCTCATCTTCTACTTTATGGCCCGCCTGGAACTGGGAAGACGTCTACTGTGCTGGCCATGGCACGGAAGCTTTATGGGAGTCAGTACCAGAACATGATACTTGAGTTGAATGCCTCCGATGCCAGAGGAATTGATGTTGTTCGTATGCAAATTCAAGATTTTGCAAGCACCCAGAGCTTCAGCTTTAGGTAGATCATTTCCCCCTCTTCTGCAGCCTTTTTTAATTAGTGGATCACAAAAACAATGGATACATCAGGGTCCTGACAATAAATTGTAAGAAGTGAATTAGCAGGTAATGGCTTGCTGTAAAAATTAACACACCAAAAGTGCAGCAAGATCAAAAATCAAATAATGACACTAAGAATCCATTAAACAAGAAGTTGAAAGGAAAAGCTTAGTTCGTAATATATCAGGACCTAAGGCTGAAGTTTACATCAAAATAACAATTATAGAATTCATCCAATTAATATGGCTATTTTTTTGACAAAGTTAATTTTATTCAAAAAAGGCAGTAAAGCATGAGAACAAACAACAAGAACCAGTTAACAAAGAACAAAGCAGGGTTTGAAACATCCTAAAATTTTTAAAGTTGAACCTCCATTATTATAAGCTTAGCGAGTTGAACAAAAAAAATCTAGTCAGCTTGGACTCTGGAGTAAGAGAGACTCAGAGAATTATGGATCTGGTGGCTTTACCGAGTTGAGGAAAGCATTGATGAAGATTTCATATAAAATGCCCGAGTCTGCTCCAAAAAGAATTAGCTTGGCTATTTTGATGTAATTGTTGAGTTTTAGAACTCTATAATTCTGTGATTTCTATGCATCAGGGCTATGACTTGAGGAGAAACCCAACTCAAATGTGCTTCTCTCACAAAGAATTAGATATAGGTAACAGGAACCAATCAAAGTTTCCTCATCCTAATCATTGTGTCACTTTCTGACATAAAGGCAGATAGCTAACTGTTCTTTTCTTAACCATTATTTCTTGATAGGGATATAATTATGTTGCCATAGGATACCCATGCTTACGATGTTTTTTAGAAATTTTCTTACAAACTCAGTCTATATCTCTCTATACTAATAACTAATAAGGCAGTTTGCATAAGATATCAAGTGGCTAGACCGATGCTATTTAAATCAGCCTAGAGATCCTCATCGTGAATCATGTGACAGACTACATGTTACTAAATTTACTTCCATTTTACTATTCCCGGCAAGCTTGGTGCTGAATACTTTTCAAATTATGACCATCCACCATAAATGAGATCATAAGGTTTTCAGAAGCACAAACTGTGATCCTCATACTGATCTCAAATACACGTGCCAGTTAAATTGCACTTCACTCTTGTTAGCAATATATACTATCTTTCTTGCCACTGATAACATTGTTCGGTCAGAAAGTGAAATCCCTTGATTTTGTCAGATAACATCCTGTTGTCCTAATATACATTTTCTGAACTCATGGTTCAGATTGAGCCCATCAAATTCATAGATTTAGCCTTGACAGAGGTTTGAAGGTGGAAAGGTCACCAAGTTTTGACAAGGTCACCTCAATGTTCTGCAACATCTAGATCATGACCGAATCATCATAATTCTGTTATAGTTTTATGTTAAAGAATATCCTTTATCTATGCTTTGTAGATGTAGTTTCATGATGCCAAGTAGTCTCCGCTACTCTCCAAGCATGCAAGATCTATACTATAAAAGCACCGAGTTTAAAACAACTGATAGCTGGCACTCATCCTATCATCGTTGCTTTCACCATTCACAGAATAGGGTTTGATAGAGATCAGGATGGTCTCCCACAAGTTTCATGTCAACGCCTTTATACATCATTCAAATAAAACATAGCTGGCCTATACTTCATAGATATGAATTCATGACACTGGCACAATACCATATACTTGTCTGTTATAAAGAAGACTCCCTGGGAAAACAAATTTAAGTAAACCTATTATGGTGATTAAGCCCTATGTCAAATGCAGGCCACGGGGAGTCTGTGGTAACAGTTTTCAATTTTAATTACATCAGCAGCTTAAGATCTGCTTATTGCCAAGAGGCCATCATTGACCACACGAGTTATATGACTTCATTCTGAATTGGAGAGCGGTAACTAATCTACCCAATGTGCTAGGTTGGTTGCATGCCAAGATTAAATCTAGGTATGGCTGCAGAGCTTCACCATAAATACTACAGCAGGGATATTGTTTGCAGCATTCAAACGCACAGTTCCATATCTGATTTCAACTATGCTGCCTTGAAAATTTGCCTTGTAAATGTTTTGGGGGTATACAAATTTTTTATAATCGAAATTGAGTATGAAGTATTAAAAGTTTCCTCAAGTATCTTTCAAAAGAGTGTTCGCTTAGAAAATTTTAGTAATATGAGTATTTTTCAAGAAAATCAGAGAAATTAAACTTTCATGTCTCCTACGCATCCATGTGTCAAAATCCAATTTCCGGATTTGCTTTTCCTTGTCATGTAATTCAGACCTTTATACACTTTTTGAATTTGTGCATGATTTGCCTTGAGCTTTGCTTTCCTTGCCTTTTCTTTCAAAATACTTTTCCTTTTCCACATTTCAGAGAAATTGAAAATTTGTGCATCGTTTACCCCAATGTGCAAGCAATGTGTTTTTCCCCACTTTGCCCCACTTTTCTTTGACCAAAGTGAATAATTTTCCCCAAATTTTGGACTTCCTGGACTTCTCTGCTTCCCTTACACAAAATCTAAGGCATGCTAAGAGTTCTGAAAGCTCTGATTCTTCTTGGAATTAATCTTTTCAAGTGGAATTCTCAAACTATTTTGCATCCTTTGCATGATTGTCATGTCCCAATATTAAGACATTGTTTAAATTAAAGATTTAAACATCATGATTAAGACAATGAAGTCACTTTAGTAAAATGTTAAATAAACATATATATTATTATTAAAATATAATATTTAACAAATAATATTAAATAATATTATTATATAAGTATTTTTAATCAAAATATAATAGTTGTTTTGAGAATATATTTTTATATTTATAAATAATAAATATAAATATAATTATTAATATTAATATTAACAATTTATATATATATAATACTATACATATATGTATAAATAAATATATTTACATTATGAGCAGCGATGACTTGTAAAACAACGATTAAGTTTAATTTAAATTAAAGATTTAAATGGCCGTAATAGCCCACTCCCTCACAAGAAAGTGCTGCATAAAGGTAAGACAAAAGGTATTATGTATATTCAATTAAAATATGATGCGATTTGTTAGACATGGTACGATCTCCATATAAGACAAGGATTTTGTTAAGTATTGCATTTGTGGAGAGGTGCGATTATAATATGAAGAGACGGAGATGTAAAAGGAAGCAATTAGAATATACATCAAAAGTACAGCATTGATATTTATAAAGTAAAATGTATTTTACAAAGGCTGCGATTAATGGAAGGCAGTGATTATCATTATGTAAAAGACAGCAATTAAGTAAAGAGATATGACTATTTGTAAGGGCATCACCTTTGTTAATGGATGTCTCTCTTCATTTAAGATTGAAGATATATATAGAAGTTGTAAGGCAGATCGGGAGGGGAAGAAGTCTGCCATAAGATATATATATATATATATATATATATATATATATATATATATATATTCAGAAAAAGAAAGCACTGACAACAGATTTATATATTAAGGAACATCTTCTGATTTTTATATATATAGGGAGGTAGTATGTGGTATGAAAAGAAAATATCTATAAGACACCTACAGATCTGCACATGAAGATATAGGAAGAAGATCATTGAAAGAGAATTTTAAGAGTAGATCATGTATGGAATAATAAAGATAAGTCATATACATCAGCAGATATTCAAGAGTGAATATGCAGATTGGAAAGGAGATAAACACATACAGATCTACATACAAAGATGTAGTAGAAGATCAGTAGAAGGGAGATTAATATAGATATAGAAGAGGAGATAATGCAGATATAGAGAAGAGAAGTTCATGCAGATATAGAAGAGAAGAACAATGAAATAAAAAGGATATATCTTACATACACTAGAAGATTTGTATGGAGAGAATATAAAGATCATTCAAGGAGAAGCAAATAGATCTAGAATATAAGGTGCAACAGTATATTGGGATGCAAGGAAGGAAATCCTTAAGAGTTCTTAAAGATACAAAGGCAAGAATCACTCTCTTGTGATATTATTGTGTGCAATTAAAGGAAATCAGAAATATCCTAAAAGGGGACATTACAATGATGTGCAAAGCATAGTATAAAAACTTGGCGAGTAACTTGCCGGGCTTGTGAGTATTTGGGAGGCAAATTGGGCTAGTGAGTTACTCACCCAAAAACTCTTTTGTGAGAATTAGCCAAAAAAACAGTCTAAAAATTGCCAAAAATTTGTGAATTGGATAAGAAAGCTCACCAGGTGGAAAAAAGACGAGTCCGCCTATTAAAACACTCAAATTTGGTCATTTTTGCACACTGGTCTGAGACAATAGGCAGCAGGCAGAAAACACGTAAAAATCCTCACTTTTTTTATTTCTTCATTTACGCAATTGTTGTTTTGACAACATTGCATTGATTTATCATTGGTTGGTTAATACTTAAAACTAAAAGTGATAAAATAATGAAAAATGACATGTGCCATGAAGGTCCGTGTGGTCTGGAAGACCTTAATTTGGGCTTGGTGGCAAGGGCTTTGCTCCTTGACTCTACCCTATATTGTGAGGGAATGCACTAGAGGTGCTTTCCCTGGACCCCGTGAAGAGCGCTGCCCCTTGACCCTGCTGGGGGCTGCCATCCCCAGATCACTGCTCTATTTTTAAAAAGAAAAAAATATTTGTTTTGGGCCCATGTTTTCCATGGATGAAATTTAAAAAAAAAAAATCAGGATTTGTAATTTATAATCATATGACACTATGATGTGCATTGAACTCTTTTTTGATTTATAAATGAAGGAAAAACTACTTGTGGCTTCTGTAAATTTAGTTTTATGCATGTTTTAAAAGATTATTTTACAAATATGTGTTTTTTAATGTTCAAAATTTTTATTGAGTTTTTGCAGAGTTTTTCCCAAGGCCCAAGTCTGAGTTTTTGAACTATGGTGCAAAGTATGCTTAGAAGTCTGAAAATCTTGATTTGTTGTACTTTTTCCCTCATAACTTGAGAAAGGGGATCTTGCTTCTTTTTCACTCCATGCGAATGATGCTTAATATTCTGAAACTTTCGGTTCCATGTTAAGTGAAGACACTCTTTCCCAAAAGTTGAACGTTGCAGACTAACTTGCATATCTCACATACAATGCAAACAGTGCTGAAAACCTTGTAAACCCCCAAATCACAAATGACGATTATTAAATCTTCTTCTTTTTTGTGCTAATTACCCTTTACTAATTGTGTTAGCAATAAAAAATGGATTATCTTCATTATTGTCACCAAAAACTTGCAATTTTACTCTGTCAGCTACTGCTCTTATGTATAACATTGTTCCCTTGAGATTGTCCACACATTGCATTGCAATTTCACAACCACCATTTCTGCTTCTGCTGCTTTTTCTTCATTTCCTGTTGGTCTTTCTCAAATTTAACGCTTCTGCCTCTACTGAATTGAGTTGGGGGGGAGCGGGGAGGGGAGAGGAAGGAGGAAGTTCATGATGATTTGCTTATCCTTTCAGCAAGTTGGGCAAGGGAGTAAACATGGGTTAAATGCCTCATCGGCCATGGAAAGTGGAATCAAGGGGGAGTTTGGTAGTTGGCTTAAGAACACAGCACTCAACATGCTGTCTCCAGCAAACAAATTTATCTAAGAGGGATAATAATGTATTTAATTTTATATTCTATCCTTAATCTTGGGTTCTTCCCCACTTTTGTCTTCTTTTATCTTCTTGGCTGCATAAGTTTGTACCTTTTTGGGTGATTGTTGTTATAGTTTTTTAAATTTTTCTTTAGATAGTTTCATGTTTGTATAGGGTGGCTTGCTTTTGTGCAAAAACAAGCTCTAATCAACCCATAAAAAACTGCAGAAACAGAACACTCCTTTGCAAACAAATGTATACCACAATCCAAGGAATGCACTTAACATATAAGATAAGGACCAGATATTTTTTTCAGGTTGGTGTAGCAGGGGTCCAACTTCTTCCGTTAGCTTATTTAAGTCCTTCTCCTCTCTCTGGAGCAGCTGTAAAACATAGCTGGAACACATTGGTAGCATCTGTTGAAACCATGTGAACTATAACAAGAAAAATAAATGCTTACAACTTATAAGATGAATAATCATTTCACGCTTCATTGATTTATGCATTTAATATATAAATGTATTTAGTCCTTATGGTGCTTTGAAATAATATATAGTGCATAATTGTCACGGTTGCAAAATTCTATTCCAATGAAAACCCGAGACCCTAACTACCAGAGGGCCCCTTCTGACTGCAAAATATCTTAAGAGAAGGTCTATTGGTAGTCTCTCGTACAGAAGTCTACCATATAGCCATCAGTGTCAAACAACAAAGTCTAAAAGAAGCTGAGAAAATTGGTTGTTGGGAGAAGGGGTGCAGACCAGGATACTACAGTACGGACAAAAAAGTCGAGAAATGATTTCTTCCACATTTTGAGTTCATGTCTATTATGACAGTCACAACTAGAAAACTTTTTTCTGAATTAGTTTTTGATGGATGTTTATCCATGTTCCAAAGCTTTCAATTTGACAGCACCAACAGGATGCTCACAAAGTTTGTTTGAGTTTGAAATTAACCCTTCAAGTGCACTTAAGATCTCCAAGGCTTTACCTACCAGCAATAATTGTGAACAATGAGGCCATAAATTGTTGGGGCATTTTATCTCACAAAATACTAGGTTGCTTTATGCATCCACAATTTGTATGACTATCCCAGTGAGTCTAGAGTCCAAACTATGTTTTTTTGGAGAGATGACATTGACACATTTAGGGAAAAGTGTTTAAAATTGACCACGAGTTTGCTGCATTTTGTACAACAAATTCAAGTTTTTTCATAGATGTCAAACAGGGAATGATCACAACCAAATAGGGTTGTCACAACTACAAATTTTCCTTTCAATTATTTTTTGATGGATGTCCCTACCATGTTCCAAAACATCCTCTTCGACAGCAGCAAGAGGATGCCAGGAGAGTTTGTTGAGTTTGAAATTATACCTTGCAAATGTGTTTACTTAAGATCTCTAAGGCTTTATCCACCAACGATGATCGCACACTGAGGCTGCAAATCATTGGTGCATTATATCTAACAATAGACCAGCCTGCTATGTGTATCCATATTTTGTATAAGACTATCCCAGTTACTTTGAACCATGTTTAGGAGATGACACATTGATACATTCAGGGAGACCTGTTTAGGATTGAACGCAAGTTTGCTGTATTTTTTGAAAAAATTCACATGCTGTCATCCACATTCTGTATAGATGTCAAACAGGGAATATTCCCAGCCAGATGGATTTGTCATAATCCCTTAAAAACTTAGCAATTCAAGTATAGATACTGATAATGATGACAAATCCACTAAAAGATGGTTTTCTTATTCTACAGAGCCCATGACATTCTTGGTCTATTACAGAAATGAGAAATCATCTTCATATGCTATTGCTTATAACACTGCTTGATGCAGATATCCAATTTTGATGCACTCTAAACAAAGGCATGTATAAAGGCTTGCTTTTAGCTTGTTCTTATGCACATTACAATATATTTGCATGTATTGGTGTCTTTGTTTTGTTGCAATAATTGGATTGGTATTGTGCAACATTGGGGAATTGAATCTGGACTCTGGAGCAAAAGATTTGCAATTTTGACCTGTTAACTTGGTTGTTGTCCATTTGTTTGTATACAAATTCATTCTATTCTTCAGTATTATGGGACAAATTTACTATTTGAACTCATTTGTCATCCTAGGTGCTTGGAATTGAACTCTGGTAAAGCTAAGGCTGTAGCTTTTTAACAGTTTTAATGATTTTATCCCATTTACATTTACTTTTGGAGGGTAAGCAATCATCACGGTTTTTCCCTAAATCTATTGGTGCTTGGAAGTGTTTACCGCAATATGGTGTGTTTCATAGAATATGAAGTAAACAGAGATAAAGAAGTAGTAGTATAGTGCATCATACAAACATAATAAAATTACTCAGAACGGACCATTGTATTCATCATTAATTCACAGGAAACATTACAATGTTCATGACAACAACTTACATATTCATTATGACTCCAATGTCTGTATATCAACTATTGTCAAAATCACCGATATCTGACTACAATGCATGGACGATTTAAATACTCATGGCCAAGGTTGGTTGTGATGCCAACCGTTGGTACCGACTCCAAACTACTCGACCCATTGGTTGGTACCGACAACTAATTACATCATTTGTTTACTTAAACTATTTTGCTGTCTACATCTATCCCCCCTTCAAAATTGGTCGTCTTCCAGATGACATTCACATCAAAATGACAAAATTATGACAAAACTCATAAACATCCTATTCAGAGTGGGGAGGTTAGGAAGACATCCTTGGGTGTACTGATGAGGTCGGGGTGGCTGATCGCTGTTGTGCTTGTAGCTTCCTTGCTTCCTCGGTCTTTTGTCGCAGCTGGTGTTGGGCTACTAGCTCCCGCTCTCTTGCTGCCTTCACCATGTGACCGGCTTCCATTACTTGTGCTTTAGCCTTCATCACTTTTGCCTCCTTTGCCTCAAGCTGTACTCCCATGTCCTTCATCTTAGCCTCCATCTCCATCAATTTAGCCTCTAAGCCTGATTCCCTGGCCTTTTCTGTTTCAGTGGCCTCTGTCTGCTGTGCTAACTGTTTGTGAGATCTTTGAATATGGTCAGTGAATTCTTTCTTTTTCGTTTGTAGGGCTGCCTCACTCTCCTCCTTTTTCTCCAACATCACCTCTTTTTTCTTCATCTCATAGAATATTTGCTTATATGCCTTCTCTATGGTGAACAGGGACTCTATGACTTTTGCGTCTCTTCCCCCTACCACTGGCCGTGACCCTCTCCATCGGTCATGCATATCCTGAGTGTCAATCTCTGGCCATCCTCTCGTTGTGAATTGTCGAGTAAACTCCTCACAGCCCTGCTGTACGAAGATCTTGATTCTCCTTGCCTCTTGGGCCACTACCTGTGATCGTCCCAATCTCAGCTGTTTGGAGATCTCAGCTATCTCCCCCATGTAATCTGCCACGTTCTCCAAGTCCTCCATGTATCTTTGAATGGTACCTATTGGGTCTGAGGGGTCGGGTCTGGAAAGTGTGAGGGTCAATCCCTCTGGAAATCCCTCCTCCTCTGGTGAAGTGGTCACTGGGGAGCTCATAATGTCCATGGAAGGTCCCCCTACCTCCTGTGTAGCCGGTACTGGCTGTGGTAGAATGCATTGCTGAGTGATCTGGCCAGTAACGCTGAGCTGCTCTACGCTCTTTGTCCCCCTTGGTGTGTTGCCCTCGTCCTGACCTTCTGTCACCATGTGTAGTGGGCTCAGCGAGGGTACCTCAGGCATGTCTATTGTTAGGCCAATGTCACTTAACCAACTATCTATTTTGTTCTGACCTTCTGCCGATGCTGATGGTAACTCTACCTGTGGTGTGACCAATCCCCCTACTGTGGAGGGTTCCACTGGTGAAGTTGTCACCAAAGGTGTGGCTGGTGATGGTGTTACTCCTGCTGACAATCTTATCCTGACTGGCAGTGTGGCTGTGCCCTGTGCCTTTGTACTTTGTGAGGGTGCTGGTAATGTGAATGATGCTGATTTGAGTTTTGGAAGTACCAAAACTCCTTTAGGCTGCCCCCCTTTTTCTACTGCTGTATTTTCCTCAGTGTCCCTCATGGTGGCCTCTCTCACCACACTTCGTGTCATTCTTGGTGCAGGTATTTCATCTATAGATGAATCACTTTCTACTATTGGTGATTGCCCCTTGTCTTCCTCTTCTTCCTCCTCCTCTTCCTCTTCTTCTTCTTCTTCTTCTTCTTCACTTTCGGTGTATGTTTCCCTTTGCTTCTTTTTCCTCTTTGGCCGTCGTGATGGCTCTTCCCCATGAGCTGTATTGAGTCCCTTCCAGTAGAAGGCTGTAGGCCATCCCGGCTCTATTTGTGATGTCGGTTGCAGCCCACCCCATTTGTTTGCTGGAACCTGGGTATGGACAACATTGAGAAAGAGGGCAATGGCATGCATACATTTCCATTCTTCATTTGCAAATAAATTTTTCCTCAAACCCCGATTACTTGAATTCCAGATAGTATCTTTTTCTTTGTCTGTGAGGTCACTTCGACATACCCTCTGGATTAGGGTCTCCTTGTGCTGCTGTGTCATTCGGCCCGGTTTCACCACGCTTGAGCCGATGGCTGGAACTCCCATCACTTTGGCGAAATCTTGTGGCCAGAATGATACTGTGACTGTATGGCCCCGATACTCAACAATGGACTTGTTGGAGTGCTGGCAGAAGTTGTCAACCATGGCTTTCAAATACGGCTCGAACTCCCTGGCATTGAAGTAGGGCATCAATATTGCTTTGTCTACCTGGGCATGTTTTAATGCAATCTTCAGCACATTGTTTTCCTGTGCATTTTTCCACCATTGTTTGCACTCATTTTCGTCAGACTTTCCTAGGTAATGGCTTTTATTCCTGTATCAGCACTTGATTTTTTCTTCTCCTCCGATACAATCTTCGGCCTGTAGGATGCATTCTTTTTTTCCTTGTCCATGTTATCCTGACTGGATACTTACCCTTTGCACTCCTTTGCACGACAATGTACGAAATTTTATTTTTTTCTGTTCAGCACTGTAAATGAGTGCTCGGGGTCCGGGATGGCCTTTTATGAGGCTGAAGTGGTGGGTCCGTACGTCGTACGGATATATATATATATATATATTTAAAAAATTTATTATTTTTTAAAATTTTTTTTGGCCAGGTCGTACGTTGTACGGCCTGCCTTTTTTTTTTTTTTGGATACCTAATCTAATTTTTCCTTGCCTTTCCGCTGCTGCGTCCCGATTGCCTCGGTCTCTTCCATGACCTCGATTTCTATCATGTGACGAAATATACATTGTATATACCCTTTCTGTTGGAGGCAATCGTTGGAGCAGCATTGATCGACTTCTTCCAGTTCCCATATCCGATCTACTATTGTATTTTCATCTTGCATCATCCTCAGATTCCATCCCATCAGTTCTTGGGTCCATTGGAATGTTCTTCCGTCACTGTTCATTTTCATACTCTTGGTCCTGAACTTCGCTTTCCAAATTCGACTTCTTGGAATCTGGACATATGGGGTTCCTTGGTTCTTCATCCTTAGTTGTAAAATCTCATTTTCATAGGGTGACCTTTTAATACATGCTCTTCGCTACATACCTTCTCACCGGAGTTTTTATTTCTCTTCGTAATAAGAATTCAAATTTATCCCTTACCTTGTTGCATTCGGCTATCCACCGGTTCCATGCCTGTTCCTCCTCATTTTGAGTGTCATCGTCGCCATTTTCAATAATGTCGTTATCGACCATCCCTTCTCGAATGCCGGTTTGTATTGTTCTTGGTCCAAAAAACCCAGTTACAGGTTCATATGGTGCACTCCGGAAGCATATTCCATCGGTCCCCTTTGTTGTGTCTTCCATCATTGCGTATCCCAACATGTTGATTTCTATTGTCTCTTCCCTTTTTTGCTTATATTTCTTTAGTTTTGACTCGTTCACTGTGTCACTGATTTGGGTTCCGTCAAGGTTATCCAGCCATATAGCCCCATTGTCCAGTACTTCCCATACCCTGAACGGTCCCAACCAACGAACTTTGAACTTACTGGGTTTGATCTTGTTACGACCGTTATACTTGAGGACCAACTGTCCTGGTCGGAAGTTCATTCGGTGGATGTGTTTGTCGTGCCAGAATTTCCTCCTCTTTTGCATCACTTCTGTGGACCACTGAGCCATGATCCGTTTTTTGTCAAGTTTGTTTAATTGGAATAGTCGTTCTTGTAGACTCTCCGTGTCCCCCAGTCTGTTCTCTACATCTAATCTTAGGCTTGGGACTAGGTATTCTGTAGGTACCACTGCTTCTTGGCCGTACATGAGTTGGAATGGTGTGTGTCTCGTGGTTACCTTGTATGTCGTTCGATAAGCCCATAGTACGACTGGTAGTCTTTCTTCCCAGTCTGCCCCTTCTATCCCACAGGACTTGTAGATCACCGAGATCAACACCTTATTTGTTGGTTTTGCTTGCCCATTCGCTCTTGGGTAGTATGGACTCGACAGTGTATGAAAGATCTTAAACTCCGTTGTCATCAGTCTGATCACGTGGTTGACGAAGTGTCCCCCACGATCGCTCGTCAACTGTATGGGTGTGCCGTATCTTGTTACTATCTATTCATAGATGAATCTTGCAGTGCTTAAGGCAGTATTGTCCTCCAGTGCTCTTGCCTCTGCCCATTTCGTCAAATACTCGGTGGCTACCACTATGTATCGACATCGATGCAGTTGGCTGACCTTCAATGGTCCCACAAAATCTAGTCCCCACCTCTCGAAAAGTTCTTGAGGCTGAGTTGGCCACAGGGGCATATAGTCCCTCCTTAATGGTTTCCCTACTCTCTGGCACGTGTCGCACTCCAATACCCATTCTTTGGCATCTGCATACAGTGTTGGCCACCATAGTCCGGCTAGCAAAATTTTTCTAGCTGTGGTATCTGAACTCATGTGTCCTCTTGCCAGTCCCTCATGTACTTCTTCTAGTACACCCCTTACTTCTTCCATGACACATCTCCTCAGGATATGGTCTGGTCCCATCTTATAGAGCAACCCCTTTATGATTTGGAATGTCTTGCTTTTCAGTGCAATCCTTCTCTCATTTGAAGGCATTTCCTGAGGGAATGTTGACGTCGACAAGTATTCACCGATCTTCTCGTACCAGGATGGCAGTGCTGCGATCTGGAAGAGATGAGCGTTGGGGAAGTCTTCATTTACTCCTTCGGCCGGTTCCCCTGACCTGATGCGTGACAACTGATCTACTATTATGTGACTCTTCCCTAGTCGCACTATGATGGTGAAAGTGAATTCCTGCAAGAGGAGTAGCCATCGACTGATTCTCCCTTGAATGATCAGTTTATTCACCAAGTATATGAGTGCTTGATGGTCGACGTAGAATGTGAATGGTGTTGCCAGCAGGTAGTGCCGAAATTTTTGCACTGAATACACCATTCCGAGAGCCTCCTTCTCGGTTGTGCTATAATTTTTTTCTGCCTTCGAAAGTAACTTGCTGGCGAAATACATCGGGTGGTCCAGACCATGGGCTCCCACCTGTGCCAATGTGGCCTCGATTGCAAAATTTGAGGCATCGACGTGCACATGGAACTCTTTATCCCAGTTTGGGTATGCCAGTATGGGTGCACTTACCAATCTGTTCTTTAGTTCCTCGAATGCCTTCTGGGTTCATCAGACCATATGAATTGGACTCCCTTCCTTGTCAGCATGTCGAGTGGGCAAGAGATCTTGGCAAAATTCTTGATGAACCATTTGTAATATCCGACGTGACCAAGGAATGATTTCACTCCTGTGATGTCACTCGGGGGTTCCATCTCCACGATCACCTGTATCTTGTCTGGATCTGCTTTTAGTCCCGCTTTGCATACAATGTGACCTAATAACTTCCCTTGAGGCACCATGAATCGACACTTTTTCGGATTCAGTGCCAACCGTTCGGCTCTGCAACGCTCCATGCATTCAGCAAGTGCCTTCAAATGTTTTGCTGATCGCTATAGATCGACCAATCATCTAAAAATGCCTTGAAATTTCCCACTGACATTTTATCAAAAATATGCAAGATAATTCTTTGGAAGGTTGCCGGTGCATTACAGAGACCGAACGACATCCGGTTGTATGCATAGATGCCGCCCTCGACCGCAAATGTCGTCTTCAGTTTATCCTCTTCCGCAATACTAATTTGGTTGTACCCCGAGAATCCATCCATGAATGAATACATTTCGTGGCTAGCTACTTCCTCCAGGGTTGAGTCTGTAAACGGGATGGGAAATGGATCCTTGATGGTAACTGCATTCAAGCATCTGAAATCCACACATATTCTGATCTGCCCACCTTCTTTTTTGAGTGATATGACGATGGGAGAGACCCATTCGCTAGTTTCTACTTTGAATATGATTCCGGCCTCCAACATCTTCTCTATCTCCTCCTCGACTTTGGCCGCATAATTCTTATTCATTCTGTATGGTCGTTTCCTCACAGGACGTGCTCCAGGCACCAGGGGAATCCTGTGAACGCATAGTTCTGGAGGGATTCCTTTCAAGTCCTTGTACGTCCAAGCAAACACCTCCTTATACTCCATGAAAATCCTGAATGCCGTTGCTTTGAGGATGGGATTCCAATCATCCCCTGCCAGTATTAGTCAAGGATTACTTTCTTCACCCAGATTTAGCTTCTCCATGGATGGTTCCTCGTATTTGATCTTTCCCTCGGCTCCAAAGTCGTGAGCAGGTGTACTGTCTATCTCAGCAATCCCTTCCGTGTATTCCCCGAAGGCAGTCGGGAAGGTGTGTTGGTCGTCGTTTCCTTCCGATTTGTCATGTTCTGTGTCTCCATTCCCTCGAGAGGTCTCGCCAATTTCCTTGATGGAGATCATATTACATTTCGGCTTGAAAAACTCATAGTCCTCCATCTGCCAATGGAAGAGCCCACTCATTGAATCAGTTTCATCAGAACATTCTTGTAATTTTAATACTCTTTCCACGTCAGGTTCCATTGGCCCTCTGCCAACTGACTCCCCTCCGTTTGAGTCAGAGTCTGACGCTAGTTCCTCACTTACAGCCTGTGTCCTCAGGTCTATGACAATCTTCTTGCCTTTATTCTCTATTGACAATGTGGTCTTTTTCCAGTTATGGTTGGCTTTGGCGGCTATCAGCCACCCTTGGCCGAGCAATGCGTCGTAAGACGCATTTTGTGTTGTTATGACTACAAAGTTTAATCGAAAGAGTTGGGTGCCAATCCTTACATTTTGAGCCATTAGCACTCCCAGCGCTTTAATTCCGTGCTGGTCTGCTCCCAATAACTGGAAATTTTGTGGCCATAGTGTAGGTTTCCCCAAGCACTTCCACGCATCTTCTGTTAGCACATTCACTCCCGATCCACTATCGATTATTGTGTTCGTCAGGTGACATCCATTGATTTCCATGTGTACGACGATTGGATTCTTGGCATTGTTAATGGCCAACAGTCTCGGGTCGATGACTTGTTCTCCTTGCAGCGGTGGCTCTACTATGATATCTTCGTCCTTTGTTTGCCCGTTTGGGTTCCCTTCCATTACCTTCGAGATTGCCATCCTCAGCTGCGGCATACTTTGTAGAAGATCAGCTAGCTTGACCGATACAGTGGTTTGCAGCACTTGATTCACGATACTTTTGTCCAACTCTGGTCGTGTGGTAGTTGTTCTTTTGTTCTTTCCTTCTGTTTCCATTGCCATTTCTACTTCTTTCCTAGCCTCTCGAAGTCTCTCCTTCTCGGTTCGGGGATCTGGATACGTTGCCTTTTTCCATTGTGCTATGGTGACCGCCAGGATCTCTTCATTATTCTCCTTGAAACTGATTAGGTTCACCCCTTTTTGCTTCGGGCAATCTTTTTCTTCGTGATCTCTAGGCCTACACTACTTGCATAATGCATTTATTGTGTTCTGATTGTTGTTCAGGCATTCTCTTGCAAAGTGCTCCCATTTGTTACATTGCTGGCACTGTATCATAGGTCGCCTCTTGCTGTCATACTGCAATCTATTTCTGGGGCTGTTATTATTCATCCTTCTGTTATTCCGGTATCCTCTAGGGGATGCATTTAGACTATTCTGAGGCTTCGGAGGTGTCGTCGGTGGAGTTGACAACTCTCCCTGTGTAAACAACACTTGGGTACTTCTTGCTTTTAGGTTAAATGGGCATTCCTTGATTGAATGCCCCATTACCTGGCAGATATCACAAAATGACTTTCTTGGGCAGTTTGCTTTTACGTGTCCTTCCCCGTTGCACTCGGTGCACCATAATTCCCGGCCTTCTTTAGTTGTCTCTTTATCAGTTTTTAGTTCTTTCATCATACGGATCATATCTCTTCTCAGTGCCTGGATGGTTTTTGACTCGCCTTCACTGCTGTCATCACCTGTACTTTCATTGTCTTCAGTTCTTACTCTGGGAGGATGTTTTGTTCTCACTTTCTATATCCATCACCCGGTTGTACGCTTCAGCGTATGATGATGGGGGTACGACTTTCATTTTTTTCCTTAATGACGAGACTAACCCTTCGATGAATCACCTCTTTTTCAGTCCATCGGCTGGCTGAGTTTCTAGTTTCCCGAGTACTTCTTTGAGCCTCCTATTATATGCCCTTACATTTCCATTCTTCCCTTGTTTGGTGTTGTAGATTTCCGCTACAATCTCATTGTCATCTCTCAGAAGTTTAAATTCATTCTCGAAGGCTTTCTTCAATTCATCCCATGAAGTTTTCTGTGCTGCCTCCAAGTCTGTATACCAGTCAATTGCGATACCTCTTAGCGTCCCTGGGAACGTTTTTACCCAATAGTCTTCGTCCTCTTGTCCATTTGCCACCCATATGGTTTCACAAGTTTTGTAGTGCCGGACCGGATCCTCTGACCCGTTCCCCATGAACTTCGGCAACTTCTGCCTTTCACTCGCCGGTGGAGTCACCATCTTTTTCCCGGGGTACCCTCTCTGTGTCTTTGATCCGATTGGACTGGTTCTACCGTGTCGTTCCGGTGTCCTCCCGACATTGTCGGCCACATACGGTTCCTTCCCATGTCCGTTCCTGGCGTCCTCTACACTTCGAGTTACCTCTAGTTCTTTTTGGTTCTCCCTCTGCGTAGGGGTCTTGGGCTCAGGTCCTCTTATCCTCGGTCTTTCGTCTGAAATGGACAATGCCACAATACGACGTATACTGTACTCTAGTTCTTCTGTCAGTTTCTTCCCATTTTCTTTTTCTCTATTTGTTATTGGTGTTCTAAAATTCTGTTCATCAACCCCTTAGTTTACTTCTTCATGTTTTTCATTTTCTTTTTCAATAATCTGTTTTAATCTTTTTCTGCGTTTTTCTTGTTCCTTTAGTCTTAATGATCTTCTTACTATTTCTTCTGGTGTTTCTTGCCGATTGGTATTTTATTCTTGTCCTTATTAAGCTGTATGGGCATTAATTATGCTTACCCTTATCAGTTGTACGATGTGCGACGGCGATTGGCGTCGCGTTCCTCCTCTTGTTTCAAACGTTCTTCATACCTCCTGAGTATTTGTTGCCGTCGCAACTCCCTCTCTCTTTCTTCTCGAAGGTCTTGGAAGGTTATCAGGTTCCTTGCCAGAAGTCAAGGAATGCAGTTCAACAGGTTGTCCACCTCGCTATTGACACGCAGGTTTTCTGAAATAACCTTTTCTGGAACCTCTCTGCAGATGGATTCGTCTCTCATGTATTGTCCGACTGATAACAACCATAGTTTTACCAATTCCTGAGTTACTTCATCTTCTCGGCTTTTGGGTTCATTCTCTTCTCTGTCGCTTCCCTCGCGTTCTTCTTGAATTTCTTGTACTATTTCTTTTACGTGCCTTCTATTTTGTACTTCCTCGTCGATGTCAATTGGTTGCCCCATTATGCTGCCATCTCCATGGTGTTTTTCTCAACCCTGCTTACACCCGACGGTTTGCTTGTTTTTGACGATGTCACTTGCCCGATGGTTTCCGACGACTTAACTTGTCATCGATAGTCACTTGTCATCCGATGGTCTTGGACGACTCAACTTGTCATCGACTTGTCACCCTCGACCCGTTTTTGAACAGGGAACAACGCCAAATGTTTACTGCAATATGGTGTGTTTCACAGAATATGAAGTAAACAGAGATAAAGTAGTAGTAGAGTGCATCGTACAAACATAACAAAATTACTCAGAACGGACCATTGTATTCATCATTGATTCACAGGAAACATTACAATGTTCATTACAACAACTTACATATTCATTATGACTCCAATGTCTGCATATCAACTATTGTCAAAATCACCGTTATCTGACTACAATGCATTGACGATTTAAATACTCATGGCCAAGGTTGGTTGTGATGCCAACCGTTGGTACCAACTCCAAACTACCCGACCCGTCGGTTGGTACCAACAACTAATTACATCATTTGTTTACTTAAACTATTTTGCTGTCTATAGGAAATGAACTCTAGTAAAGCTGAAGGCTGTAGCTTTTCAACAGTTTCAGTGATTTTTTAATTGCATTTATGTGTACTTTTGGAGCATGAACAATCGTCGGATTCATCACTGTTTTTCCCTATTACCTATTTGCTGGAAAAATTATCTTTCTCACTTGCGGCATTTGCCATGTAATGGCACCTCAGATATGCCATGGTTACTGCACTGCCATTTGGTTTATGATATTTGATGCTTTTGGCTTCATTTGGGTACATCTCCTGCCAAACAATAGTTGTATGTTCCTGTTATTGTGCCAGTTATGATCTTGCTTTGTACTAAGTTGTTTCTAGATGTGTTCAATATTCATTTTTTCAAGTACAAGACTAATGAGGTCACTTAAACTGATATATTAACTTGAGGATCTTCGTGAGCTTCTTAAATTTCCTTGCCAAGAACTAAGATACTGAAGTTTGTTCATATTTTGAGTTTTTCCTTATGCTCCTTAACATTATCAGTTTCTCAGGCTACGGTTGATCTCAAAGCTACAATGTATTGTTTGCATGTGGCCCCCAATGGTTTCGAGTTTTCATTGAATAACCATAGGATGTTTCACGAGTTTTGCATTGGAGCTAGCCGTTATCTTTCTTCAGTTCAACATATCCGTAATCTGCGCTTGCTACTTACAGCCTCAATACTATTGGTACAACCTTGTTGGTTATCCAGTCTTCAGATTATTATTCAATAGATCGAATACTTGTTATTGTGATAGCCCCAATATGTATGATATCCTTTACTTGATTTGTGTTTATTGTCCACAAGCACAAAGAGTCTTCTTCCTTCAAAGGTGGCATGTCAATTGATTGGCATGTATATGATTGTTAAGGGCTGTGTGTGTGATCAAAACATTGCAATTAATTGTGGTCTCATTATTGTTACTTGCTGGTTGTAGTGGAAAGTCAAATGTGAAGCTAGTCTTATTGGATGAGGCAGATGCCATGACAAAAGATGCTCAGTTTTCCTTGCGTAGGAGTAAGTATTTGCTTCTGTACTAAGACCTTTGTTTATTTCTTGTCTGAGCAAAGTGGTAGATAGACTCAGTGGAGTGTGCTATGGATTAGTTTTTCTGAACAGAATATGATTTGATATTCAATTTTTGAATTTATTGTGTACTAGTACAGTTATAGAGAAATACACCAAGAGCACAAGGTTTGCTCTCATATGTAATTATGTGCATAAGATCATTCCAGCATTACAATCAAGGTGTACAAGATTTCGTTTTGCTCCTCTGGATGCTGCAAATGTTACACAACGACTTCAGCATATCATAAATGCAGAACAGTGAGTTCACTTTTCATTGTTTTTATTCCTAAATAGTAATCTGTATTATGTGCAAGGACAATCTTGTTCTATCTTAAGTAGGTCAAATTATCTTTAAGCAAATGTTTTATAAAGTCATTCTATATGTGTAGTCACTTGCAAAATTTATTTTGTTTATCATTTATTTTGTAAAGAAAACTTTTATAAATTTCAAAACCTATGCATGTATAAAATCTTGATAAATATATCTGGATACAACAATGCTATAATTTTTCTTCTCAATGTTTTAAGTCTCTTTTGAGACCCCGCTTCTGCTCCAATGCATTCCCCATAGGATTGCCAGTCTGTCCGAGAGATGATTCACCCTAGAATTCACTTGGTAAAAGTGGGAGACGAACTCAAACTACGTTTCTGTTTGGAAGGTCATTTGTTGTGTTGAAATTAGGAGTCCAAGGTTTCATAAAAAGTTTGGATTTGTTCATGAACCAAGGGTCTTCTTGGAAGATGGCTTTATTTTCACTGTTGGTGGCAAAAATTGCTTTTAACTACCCTTTAGGCATCATGACTATATTAACAGATTCACAGGGATTCCAGTATTATGGGTCCAAGCCTTTAGTGTTTTAAGACTTTGGTATACTCCCTTGAACTACATATAAAGGCTTTCTTTTAGCACTTGATGCAGGAGCATCCCAGGTAAACAAGCAATCTTGTATCAACAAAAAGAGAAGTTTTTATCTTTCAAAGTTTTTCATTGTGTTGCAGTTTCTTAGTGTTTGTTTAGAGTTAGAGGTTGTGGTTTTGTTAGTTAGAGTGGTAGCACAAAAGGAGTTGGCTGTGGCATTCTTGCTGCACAAGGACACAATGGTTTTGGAACGACTTTTTATCTTGCCGAACAATGTGAACCTTGTGGCACTGGCCTGAACATGTTTGCTGCCCAAAAGTTGCCTTTTATCTCTTTGGGATTGGAAGTTGGAACTTAATGACTGCTCATTTGGAGGCAGGATAAAATTATGATCCCTCGATTATCATCGACATTCATCCATGAGGAACACTTTTCCTGTACAAGGCCTTGTTTGATCGGATGATTCCTTAATATTAAATTCCACCAAGGATACTTGAATGCACAAACATGTGTCTTAGAACTACATTCTGATAGGTATTTCTTTTAAGGCACACTATGTTGACATGGGTCACGAGGTCAACAGTCAAGCAGATTCCTTGGATTTCGCATGTTGACACATGCCATCCCAGGGTTGATGGATCCAGTATCCACTCCATGTCTGCATGGTCCAATCATTGGATAACCATCACTTACAATGAGAATATGCTATGGGGAAATTGTGTCATGAAGATTGTGTCTGGAGTTATCTTCTGCATTGGTCAGATAAGCTGGCATTCAATGTGAAGCGTCATGTTTGGAAAGTTGCATCGATTCCTTGGGATCTGTAATGGGTTCTGGGTGTAGTCTGTTGTGTATAAATATGTATCATTTGTCTGTATTGTGGCAGTGCAACTCAGTTAGAAATAGCTCAGTCCAGATTGGTTTAGCTTAGTTTTAGTTGAGATCAGTTGAATAGAGCTCATTTCTTCTGCCTTGCGCCCATTGTTATTTTGTAAATTCTGTAATACAATTCAGATCTTCCATCCAATCTTTGTGAGCTTTCACAATTGCAAGTGTTTGTTTGAATTGCCGCTCAGTTTGACAGCCTTTCATTAGACTCTCAGACCCTGACCTAGCACCAACACTCACATTGATTTTCCACCTCTTTAAAAGTAAAGTTTATATTCAGGTATCATTCATTTTCCTATTTGGCTGGGAAGGTGGGGTTGACAACTGTTATGTGGGGATGGACATGTAGGAACTTGAACAAATTCTCCTTTGTTGGCAGATACTAATCATGAGCAATTGCAGCCTTGAAAGACATAGGAGAAAGTGGGAGGCTCCTATGTGGAGAGAGGGAAGTTGTCTCCAGGGAGACAAATCAATTTGATGAATTAGATTTGGCTAGGATGCTAGTAGGGGATTCCAAGAGACTGTAGCAGTTCAGATGTCGGTGTCTTAGATTGGAGGGAATTGAAAAACACTGTAGTCAGTGTACAAGGCCTTTATTATGTTTTGATAATATGGTTGTATCCGACTATGTATTAATTGTTTGTTGGCTTTCGGGTAGTTATAGGAGTTAGTTGGTAGACGGTTGTGTTCTTCTTGGCAACCGTTGGGTCCTTTAAATAGCTTGTGTCGTCAGGGAAAGGAGTCTGATACTTTGCTAACCATCTGTGGTCTACTTTTGTAATAACTTCATGTGTGAATAAAGATATACTTTTACTCCTCTATTTGGCATGCATTGTTATTTTTGTTATCTCTTGTCTACCTTTGTAATAACTTCATGTGTGAATAAAGATATACTTTTACTCCTCTATTTGGCATGCATTGTTATTTTTGTTATCTCTTGTCTACTTTTGTAATAACTTCATGTGTGAATAAAGATATGCTTTTACTCCTCTATCTAGTATGCATTGTTATTTTTGTCATTAATTCAAGTATTAGTTTTAATAGATAATAGAGTAAATATTGGTGCCGTTGCCTTAAAATAAATTGGGTTGGATTTAAGATATTCATGCCCTTAGACCCCAATAAAGGTGGGAAGAGACCACAACGTGGTCAGGGTCAAGAGATCAAACGATCTCTAAGGTTGGTAGAGCAAATAGAATGCAAAAGAAGACTAAGAGAGATCGCCTAAGCCGAAGTCCAAAATTGAGGTCCATCTTGAAGTAGTAGTCAGAGTCGGAGCATGAGTAGGAGTCGTAGTTGGGAGAGACAAAATATTACCACTACAAATAATCACACGAAGGAAGAGTGGGAGGAGATAGCAAGGCGCCTTCCAATACTAGTCGAAGCGTGGGTCGATCTTTCAAATCAAGCTGAAAAGTCAATGCAACCTCTAGATGAGGGAAGTTAGGGGACGAAGTCTAAAGATTCCTTCGTAGAAGTGTACGGGAGCAGCCTTCAAGGCACTGAAGGGTTGTCAATTAAAGGAGAAGAAGCCGGCCAAGGGTGTATAAAAGAAAACCTAAAGGCAAAACAAGTGCGCAAAATGTTGAAGTTGCAGGAAGAGTGGAGGATTCTTACATGGCCGAGAATGCTAGAGAAGCATTAGAATGTCTGAATCAAAACACCCTGATGAGTAGGTTCCAGGCACTAGGTTTGCATCATAACAAAACCGTGATAAGCCCCATTGTAGAAGTCAAAAGCTGCCCAAGTTTACAAACAATGGATTAAAGGATCTTGTGAGGCACTGTAAGATTTGTGAAACAATATGGACAACAAATGGGCAAGATGATAGAGCATATTGGCTATGGTCTTTTCCAATCACATTTTGAGGTGTAGCCATTGATTGATATATAGAGATTGAACCAACCTCCCAAAACACATGGAAGAGATTAAAGAAAGACTTTGAGGAAGAGTTCAAATTGCTTTGAGATGATAATGAAATAGTAGTAGAAATTTTACAATACAAGATAAGGTAAGCACGAAAACGCAAGAGCTTATAATCGTAGACTCAAAGAATTGATTGTAAAGTTAGAAAAAGAATTTGTTGATGGGTTAAAGAAAAGATGGTTTATTGAAGACCTGATTCCTTCATTAAGGAAAAAAATGAAAGTGTTACTGCCCTCATCGTATGCGGAAGCGTATAATAAGGCAATGGATATAGAAAGCGAAGATAAAATGTCATCTCGAGCCAAAAGAAAAATTGATGAAGATGATAGTTCGAAAGGGAGTAGCGACAGTCAATGAGGAATAGTACAAGCGCTCTAGAGGGATATGCGTCAAATGATGAAGGAATTGAAGGTGGAGAAAGAAACTAGCAAAGAAACCAAAGAACTTTGGTACATGGATTGCAATAGTGAAGCTCACATCAAAATTAATTGTCCCAAGAAATTGTTTTGTGATATTTGTTAGGTTTTGGGTCATTCAATAAATGAGTGCCCATGTAATTTTAAGAGCAGGAGCACACAAGTACTCTTTACATAGGGAGAGCAGTCCACTCCACCAAGCACTCCACGGAAGTTGTAGAATAACATGAATGCATCTCCAGGTGACTATCGAAATCAAAGAGGGGGGAGTCGGAGTTAGATATAGTACGATCTCAAAGAATGCCCTGTCATATAATGTCGACAATGTAACGAATGGGGACATTTTACAAGAGATTGCCAGAACAACCATAACAAATTGGGATTATTGTGCAAATGGTGTGGACCTGGAGACCATGAAGACACTAGATGTCTGAAGCAAAAGGCTAGCATCAACATGATTGATGTAGAGAGGCATAACGAAGTATTGGCCGTTACTCGAGCCCAAGCAAAGAAGGTTGTGTGTTGAGATCCACGTACTGAAGAAGAAAGACTTCATGAAGCAAGAGTTGAAGTAGAGCATGATATGGATAATGCACGTTGCCACTCAAATGCAAATGCAAGTACAGTAACAAATCAATTGCAATTTGATAAAATTATTGCAAGGCAAGTACTTCAAACTATCGTACCAATTAAAGTAGTGGATTTATTACAAAGTATTCCCAAACTCCGAAATGCTATGATTAATACTGTATCTAGGAAGAATGAGATGGTGTATGTTGTTGGGAATGAAGGTGTCTCAACCTTGTTATTTTCTAGCATTATATTTTTTTATTGTATATTTATTTTTATGCCTATGTTGTATTTTCTTGTTCATCATATTTTGTCATCTAGTGTGACATGGCACGATGAGTTGTCATCATACTGGCAGGGGACATGGAAGGTGACAATGATGCATTTATTCCTACATTGGAATGTAGGCGCCCCACTTTGTGGTAGAGATTCTTTACCATGTGTCAGCATCTTGAGATATGTGTAAGTCATTATTTTATGACGGATTCCTATGACAAGTTATGACGTGTAAGAACTGGATTTTATGACAGGATGGACAAGTGTTGCAAAGCATCTTGCATGGGGAATGTGAGCGCCCAAGTTGGGTTATGACAAGTTGTAAGAGAATTAGCTATTATTAGTCAGTTATGACGGATTCTCTTACTACTGTAAGTGTTGTCATATATGATAGATTCTATGATGGTTGTAAGATGTGTAAGAGCATCTGTCATATCTATTTTAGGTAAATTTGGGGTGCCCAAGCTTGGAGGGTTGTAAGAGGTGAAAGAGAATCTTGTACAAGTGTCATTTGCATGCAAAGAAGTGTTGGAATTTGTGCCATGTGGATTTGGACGCCCACCTCTTGTATCTTCCTCTAAAAACTTCATGCTTGCTATTCTCTATAAATAAGGTGCTTGTTGAAGTAGTTTGTATGATTCATTTGCAGACCTATTGTTATGCTCTCAGAATTGCTCCAGAAACTATATGTTGGTGAACTCCTATAAGAGCTTGGCTCTGGAAGTGTATTGTAACCTTCATTGTTTACAGATTAATACATTGGGCTGTGCTTTGGAGTGTGGGTTTTTTTCACCTGAAAGGGTTTTTCCCACGTATATCTTGTGTTGTGAGGTTTTGTATTTGCATTTGATGTTACCATATCTTTCCTGTATTGTGAATCTCATTACTGTAACTGTTAAAGGATAAAAATTTGTACAACTCTCCTTATTAGATTGGTGTAGGAAGTGTGTTTCGCGTACCTTGCTTCCTTTCACATGCTACAACCCACGTAGAATTTGGAGAGAATGAAGACCTAATAACTGAATCTCTGTTGTCGGAGACCAAGTGATCAATCCCATGTTATTGACGGTTAACATGGCAAAGAAACCAATAGTGGTGCACATGGAGATCCTTGGAAGGAATCTTACCAATACAATTGTTGATGGCGGGTTTGGTGTGAGCGTACTTCCAAAAGACACATGGAGAAGTTTGGGCAAGCCGACCATTTGGACCCTAACTTTTCAACTGGTGGGTGCAGAGCAACAAGGAATCAAGGTGTTAGGAGGTTTAATGGCTCAAAAGGTACTCATTGGAACTTAAACCTTTTTATTAAATTTTGTGCTCATCTCATTACAGAAGAAAGTGTACGACACATTGTTGGGTTGGGGTTGGCTGGTAGTAGCCAAAGTTGACCACAATTGGAAAAAGAACACACTATCCATTGAAAACAAGGGTTGAAAATACATAATCAATTTGAAGAACCAGGCAATAAGTGAGGAAGCAATTTCCTTGAATTCCTCATATTTGAACTCGGAAGAAGAGTGGACAAAGAAGCATGATCAAGGTCCAATGGAGCCAAACGTCGAAGGAATTTTGGAATTATAGCCATGTTCGGAAGATGAAACAAATTCCTTTCATGGCCTATTTTATTGGCAAATGGAGGACTATGAAGTATTTCCATCGAATTGTAATTTTTTTGAAGCTACGAAGATCAATGAAGAGAAACAAGTAGTGTGCGATGACAAGCATCGAATGAAAGATGACTTTAAAAAGTTGGATAGTTTATGTGTGTTAGACGCAGTACAAGGTTCATAAAAGTCGATAGTTTTGGTTCCAACAAAGGCCCTTGACTTTACTGAAGATTTCAAAATTAATGAAGGTATGTCGCAAAATAATAATATTAAAAAATTATTTGATCTGGGGCCTACACATACTTGTCCCAACCAATGTTACAAGGGACCGTACTTGTGTTGTATATTTCGACACGACATCGAAGTCAAATCAACTTCATAGGAAAAATTATGGAAAAGGGAAAAGTATTGTATAGTGTGAAGTGTGAGAAGAAAATAATAGGTGGGCCCCACATGAGAAAAACAAAAAAAGTATTGCTTTGCAATGGATGAAAAAAACAAAAATTAAAAAATGAATAAAGTACGGTCAACCGCGAACAAAGAAATTAGAAGACTATATTATAAAGCTCCTATGTTCACTGTACAGTCAAGAGAAGAGAATATTAAAAATTTTGAAAATAAAATTTCATCTTTCCACTGTACGAACCAACCCCCATATGTTGACTATGCAACATAAAATGGACAATCAAATTAAAAATTATAAAGTTCCCCACTTTCCCCCTGTATGGCCTCAAAAGAAATTAATAATTAATCAAGTCGTACAACCATTCTTCTCCACCATACAACAAAAAAGGGCGAAGCAAATTCAAATCATACATTCTAAAAGTTATGCTACTATACGATCTCCCAAAGCCCTTAATTTTACCACACGGTCAAAGAAAGATAATATGATTTTTTTTTTCTTCCCACTGTACAGCAGGCAAAATATCTATGTTTCAATTCAACTGCTCTTTCTATTGTATGGTTTAATTCAACTAAAATATTTGTTAATTTAACCTCCAATTGTACAACACATCTCGCTTCAATTGTACAGTCTGCACAAAACAACCTAAGTTATTTTTTGCCATACACCCAACAACGTCTTTTCTTCATCGTATGCCTTCTTTAGATACTCATCACCGTAGAGTTACTCCAAATTCTATTGTACAATGAGACGCCTGGTGTGAAGAAAAGCCTTTGTTGGGTATATGGCAAAAAATAACAAACTTAGGTTGTTATTTTTTGGAATACAGTTAAACAACTAAATTTAATATAGTATTAGCTTTATATTAATATACTATAGTTTTTAGGCTGGTAAATATATATATCTAAGTTGCAGACCCTGGTACGGGTTTGGGTACGGGTACGAGGTTCGAGTACATGGATACGACATTATTTTTAGCTAAGGTACGATACGACAACATATATATAATTATATATAATTTATAAACTTTAAAACTCTAAGACTAAAACATTAATACTCATAATTGCCAATAAACAAAATAATAAAATATCTAAATACGTCATAACTTGCAATAAGGAAAATACTCATGAATTGAAATTCATAATTTAGTGATTTCTCAAATGTCAATACAAAATGAAAGTTACAATCAATATTCATTGTTCAATAAGCATCATATGAGTCTTCATCAAGAGCATCATAGTCAACATTTGGTTCAACTTCATTTGAACCACAATCAGTTGGAACACTACTCCCACTAGCCATGTCCATGTTTGTGTGATGTGTAGTTGTCTCATGGTTCTCATCGATAGAGACTTCTGCAAGCTATGTAACAATAGCATCTAAATCGGCACACTCAAGTTGTCACCGCCTCCTTGTAATCAGGTTTCTTATGTGACAAGAGATGCAAGTTGGAGTGCACAAAGACCAAATCCTCAACTTTTTTTGCACCCAATCGGTTCCGTTTAACTAAGTGGATAAAGGAATATGTACTCCAATTCCGCTCAGCTGAAGAAGAACTTGCAACCTGTTAAATTTGCATACCATACAAGTTACAAACTTACAACATTTACAATTATAAAATTATAAATTTAAATTATATAACATAAATTATTAAATTTAAATTATAAATTAATAAAATTAATATGTAGTAGGGAAAGAAAAATGAGGAAGTTAAATTAAAAAAATAAAAAGATGCATAGTTGAGATAAAATTTTTATTGCTAGAGGTTGAAGGTGAAAACAGTCTTGGCCATGTAGGTACCACCATTCATGAGCATCTTTCTTGTACTTGTCTCGAAGAGCAAAAGCATCTTAATTCTTTGAAGATATGAACTCGCCAAACTCACCTGAGACAATTCTCTCTAAATCTCCATCTAGAAATAGTCTTTTGAATGCAGTTTTGTACCCAACAACAACCTCTTTGTCTCTATATGGTGTGACCCTCCTTGGTAGGGAAAGTATCTCTTTGCTATAATACTTTGGAGACAAAGCAAATGCTAAGAGATGCAAGGGTGTGCTCATCTTGTTCCAACAATCATCAATGATCCTTTGCACTCTTTTAAAATATGCTCTTGTGGGGTCTTGCTCCTTGGCTTGTATTATGGTCCTTATTTTTTCAACCATGGAGTCCATGCCATCATAAATTTCACCCAAGCATATGGTCAATCTGTATCTGCATACCTAATCATGCTCATGATGGGCTCAGTGAAATTCAAAACATAATCCACACGAGCCCACCACTCATCATCAAGGATCAATGCTTTGATTTTTTGGGCTTTCTTTGACTGTGATTGCCTCCGTGCACTCCAAAGAGTGTTGATGGTCATGGCGCTCAATGCTTCTTTCACTTTCACAAGTCATCTCAAGACGATTGTGTGTGATACGAAACGGATTTCGACAACCTAATATCGTGTAAAAAAATAAATAAAAATTTAAATAATAAAAAGTAGCAACTTCACAAAAATTTAAAAATATTAAATATGCTAAAAGTAAAAAATAAAAATAAAATTACCTTCAACAACTCCAATTTGGAGAAGGTCTTGAAAATGGCTTGTGACATGATGATTTGTCACAAAAATTTGAATCTCCTCGGCCTCCGTGTAGATTTTCTTGACCCACTCAATTTGTGTGCCAATCTGTTGCAATATCAAGTTGAGAGAGTGAACGACACATGGTGTCCAAAAAATATGCCCATATGTACCCTCCACTAGTGAACCAACTACCCTACAATTTTTAGCATTGTCTGTTAGAACTTGGACAACGTTTTCAGGGCCCACCATCTCAATGCCTTGTATGAGAGTATTGGCAATGAAGCTTGCATCCTTCACTTGCCCCTCACAATCAACTGCTTTAAAAAACATAGCCCCTTTAGGGGACACTGCAATGACATTAATTAGTGGCCTATTTTTGCAATCCTTCCATCCATCAAAAATGGACACTCCTGTTTCAGGCCATGTATCCTTGATTGCTCTCAATGACAACTCTATGGAAGCTTTTTCCTTGCCCAATAAGGTGGTGCACACCTTTTCATACTTGGGACTAACATAATCAATAGGTGCCTTGGCAATTGCAGTTACCATATCTCGCCAATATGGTGATCTAACAAGGTTGAAAGGAAGCCCATTGGCATAAATGCAACGAGCAATGCTTTCATTTGCAATGTCCCTTTCCTCATTCTTGAAGGCTTTTTCCAATGGGCCTCTTTTACGGGAATGAGTAGTGTCTTCTCTAGAAGATGGTGGTGGCATGAAAGGATGTGGGCCAGCCGGTTCTGTGAAGCCACCAAGAGGTTTTTGCGATCCTTTCTTGGAAAGAGGATGTACTCTTTCCTTTGCTCTATTACTTACCATGTCGGCATCCTCTTGTTCCTTGATATATTCCAATATTTGTTGCTTTGGCAACTCTTTTTTATCTGGCCCTAGAGAAACTCTTATACCTTTGCCGGTCATAGCGCAAAAGTGAGCTTTCACTCGACTATATGAGCTCTTATATTCTTTCAAACCTTGTCTACAATGCCAACAATAACCCCCGCCACCAGGTAATTGTTCGATCATGGTTGTATGTCGCCAAAGAGGTGACGTTGCATCAATTTTAAACGAGTTCTCTATTGGTTGACCAATTGAACTAGAACCTATGAGCCATTTTGTATGAAATTATACAACAAAACAAAACAAACATTACAAATTTAGAACCCTACAACTTTTAAAAAAAAAAAATTGGCATTATAACCCTTATATTATGTATATAAAAGGTTTAAAAAAATATTTTAAACTTAAAAAAAAAATTGAATTTTTTTGAAAAAATTCATGAAAACTTGAAAAAATTAAAGATTCACTCACTTTTGTAGATAAATCTTCCTTGAGCAGCTTTTCCTCTCCTATTGGTGTAGCTCTTTCACTCCCCTAGCTTTCACCTTCGAAGAAAAATGCAGCAACCTTCAACAATCAGCAATACCAACTTGGAGGCAAAAAAATGAAGTTTTCCTCTTTTGTTTTCATGAATGGAGGCAAAAAGTGTTTTGTCTTTGCTTTTTAGGGCGAACTGACTTTTTTAGGGTTTTTTGAGTTTAAAAAATGTAAATTTGTTTTATAAAAGTGCTTTTCAGCGTTTGCTGGGCATGGATATGCCTGAGTTTGTCTAGGGTTACTCAAGGCGCTCGGGTAGAACCCTGGCCGAATCCCCGAGCCTCCTAGACCCGTACCGGAACTCGGGACGTTCCGGTCCGTGCACTACGAGCTAACTAGAGGGACCCGGTATCTTATATATGATTTTTATATTTTTTTGTACGGACTTATTCAAAACATACCCAGCACCCCGGAAAAAATTGCCGTATTGATGTATCATATCTATGTACCCATACCTGATTTGATTCGGTAACTTAGTTGGTAACATTAGGAATTGGTGCAAGTTTCAAATATGTGGTGCATCATTCAAAACAAGTTATCGTTATACAATGAACAGTTTGGTATTGGTTCAGAGATAGGAAACATGAATACGACAATTAGGGTCACATGAAAATTGAAAGGAATGTGTAAGATGCTTTGTTGAACTTATGTTCCAAACCGCAATCAAAGATCTTCAAAATTTGCTACCGCACAACTTGTTGAATGTTGACTGGGCTTGTGATGACAAATATGAAGCTTTGGAACAGAGTCACATTATATGTACACAACACCACGACAAACCAAAAGTATAAATGGAATTCAATAGCACGAGTTTAAAACAGGAAAAGCATGGCAAATTAAAAGATGCTAAAATACTCATAAAACATGGAAAAAAAACTGCAAATGGTATTTCATGCCAAATAGAGTGTCATGTCCCTATATTTACAATTGCATCGATTATTCATATGATAAATCAAATATTCTTCCATTAAATAATAAAGATTAAATATATTAAAATAATAAATTAAATATTATATTATAAACCAGATATTATAAATATTCTAATATCAACAAATATAACTTAAATATAAATATAATATATTATTATTATTATATAATAATATAAGTATCAATATAAATATAAATATAATATTAATGATTTTATTATAACTATAATAATATTTATATATAAATATAGATATAAAATAAATTATAGAGACAAAGCGAATCATATTAAAGATTCCATAAGGAATCGGGTCTAAGACTGGCAGCGCTTGAAAAGCATGCAGCGAATAACCAAAGATAAACAATAGCTTTCGCAACAATTATAATAAGAGGTAATTGCTGTTGAGAACAGCGAACTAAACAAAAGGAACAGTCAGTCTCCTTGAAAGGAGGCAACGAATGAGGAAAAACATCTTTTCCAAGGTATAGATAAGGAATCGGTGGACAACATATGATATCATCAATCAGCAATAAAACAAATAATCAGTCCAAGCAAGCATTCGAATATGAAGGAATACAATTGAAGTTTATTTGAGCAGTCTAAGCAAGCTCTCATCAATCATCAAATCACCTTATATTCCATCAGCAGCACCATCTTATATCAGCGATTCATAATGTCTATTTCAAGGCAGCAGTCATTATCATATCAATCAGTCCCAGCCATACAAAGTATTCAGATCAGCATTGATCACCATTCAATTACACTTGTAATTAAGCATTATTATCAATCTTCATCAGCAATTCATTCAAGGAAATATATATATATATATATATTGAGATAAATCTGATATAGTAGAGGCAGCATACTGCCATATATTATCCATCCAATAGAGGTGGTATATTAGTTAGTTCCTATTGAAGGAACAATCTTACATAAGTATGTATTATCTACGGATCACGAGAGTCACAATTCATCCAAGGAGACAAATCGCATATTGGTACAATCTCTCTAACTCATACGATTAACCTTCATAGTTATACTAACCTAACTCATGATATGCGAGGGATGAGCGCGACCTTGCCACGTTTTTAATCTTTCTCCTTTGCCCCTAGGAAGGATGTTTGGGTTGTTAGGGACGTATGGTTTGTTATTATTATTATTATTTAAATGGCTTACATGGTAGGTGATTGCCAAGTGGTGGTATTGCCGGGCGAGCATGAAACCCTTGGGCCTACGACAGTGGAGTATGATTATCCGACACTCTAAACGTAATATTTTCCCCTCCTCCGCTAGGGTAGATGATTGGGCTAGATTTATGACCAGGCTCGCCGTCGCCATTCCCAAAGTATATCATGGATTCATGAGGCAAAACATGGTTAAAGTATAAGTATGAGGAAATACATTTAGATCTATGTACTTATTCATTATCATTGATTATGATTATGATAGTGCTAACCCTAATGATTATGAAAGAATATATGTATTTGTATATGTTGTTAATGTCTTTGATTGCAGGATTTGAGTATATATATGCATAAATAACATTACATTCTTGTTCATTGTTATTGATCATGATTATGATGTATTGATTTCATTACTAAATTGATCTTTTATAGTACTAATGTCCCTTTCTAGTAGTTATTCTTGTGTGCAGGTTAAGAGATCAAGGACATTACATAGAGTGCTTAGAAAAGATACAAAGTCCAAACACTTCAATAAAGGCCTATTTGCCTTCAATTTGGCTTCTCAAAACAAGATTGAGATTCAAACCTGTGACTCGCAACAAACCAATGCAATAATACTTTGTATACAAAGTTACAAACCCTATAGAACTATATTGTACATTGACAAAGGATTTGGCTCAATTGACTCCTTGCTATTCCTTGATGGTGATCACATGCTGAATTTTTGATTGGTAATGTTCATCTCAAGCCTTGTAGGTATTATGGTATAGAATCTGGGTTATGACTCTATAAGCATGCTCACATCATTGTCATAAAATCATGCTTTGAAGAAGACAATCTAGTGTCTCTGTAAATCCCATTTGAGCTGCCAAGCATTGTTCTGTGTACCATCACATAGATAGTACCACTATAACAATCTTACCAGTAACAACACTTGCAGATTTGGCAACCTAATGCAATGAGGGATATGACAGCCACTAGGCATGCTCAATGAGACATGAACTCACATTCACAGGCCTTTGAGGCTTGAGGCCCCAAAGAGGCTTTTTGATACCTTATAAGACTTACTTCATAGGCCGAATCTCACATTAAAAGCATGCCTACTTTATATTAAGAAAATAACATAAAAACAAGATTCAACAACTTCCTAAAATGTCAAAAAGAACCAGTTAGAGGGCTTTATAGACAAAAACCCATGGGTTGACTAAAAAAATTGGCATTTTTTTGAATTACATGCGTATAAAACATGTTTTTTCATTCACCCACATTTTATTCACTATTTGATCCGCATTAACTTGGCTTTGACCATTTTTTGAATTATTTGGGCATGGCAAGTTAGAACGGCACAATTTTGGTGCCGGTTACATTTTAAATGTGGTTATATGCATTTTTTTGACGTTTTTTGTGACTATGCTTTGGACTAACAAACATAAATGCGGTGAGATGTAGTGTTGCAAACTTCACACACACTTCTACAAAACATCTGAAAACCTAGAAAAGTACTTGCAAAATAAGAAACGCTAAAAGAAAATATTTTTGGTTGATGCAAGATTGCTCTTACACCTTGGATGCTCTTGCATCATCTTTAGTCTTGACTAAATGAGGAACTATGGGAGGAAGAGAAGTTTTTGATGAGGGGGTTGCCTATAAAATCTTGGATTCCCTTAACAGACCGGCTGAGTTTAACTCCAATTGCTGAGATGATATAGGTGAAATTGAGAATCTATGATGCAGATCAGTCCCCTGCCACCATGTGGCATTTGAGAGAAACATCCTCTTGGAGCCTTAAGAATAGAATTTGCCCCTCTTAGTGCAATGAAAAGAAAAATGTCCATACTTAAAACAGCTACGACACCTAAATGGGATATTCACATAGTCCAATGTTTGTGTCTGAGCTCTTCCATTCTTTTTTAGAGTGATGGCTTTTGGCAGCCCTGTCTCCAGATCCATCTCTGCACAAATTTGAGCAAAGGTGGTGCAGGAATGTTGAATTTTTTAGATCAGATAGGAACTTCCGCACAGGTTTATTGTGAACGTGCTGGAAGTGGTTCAAGTTATTCTATTTTGCATTTCACTTTTATTAAAAAAAGGAAAGTCACATATTTAGATGTTGAGTTGTCTAATAAAGTGCAGATATGCATTAATGATTTAGATTTATCTCCACAACCGCTTTATTAGTTTCTTTTGGTGGATAAGGATCTTAGCTCAAACTATAAAGATAGGTGCAAGATAGAAAGAAGATCACACAATGAAGCGCAGCAAAGGAGGAAGTGTAGAAATCGTACGGCGTCTGTACATCATCAGTACAACATCTGTACAGTCATACGAATTTGTACGGCAGGCTGTTTCTTCTTCTTGTCTAGGTGCAGATC
The DNA here is from genome assembly GCA_027924645.1 of Cunninghamia lanceolata. Lineage (NCBI taxonomy): Eukaryota > Viridiplantae > Streptophyta > Pinopsida > Cupressales > Cupressaceae > Cunninghamia > Cunninghamia lanceolata. The sequence goes on along the minus strand of BSBN01000865.1, from coordinate 4,001,452 downwards.
TGTTTTATAAACCTAGTAGTTGCTAGTTTGGTAATTCTCCTCAGGTTTCTTTGTAAGCTTTAATCAAAAGGAATGAAAAGCTGATTTTGAAGGAGTAATTATTTGTGAATGCTGAATCTATTTTTTTATGCTTTTGTTGTTTGAGTTTCAACTATAGTGTGATTGATGCAATGTTAATTTTCTGCTATTAAATTAATTCTGAGAACATTAGGACAGCAGCCACTTAAGGTTGAAATTTTTACAGGAATACATAGATGTTTTTGAAGATTGCATTAGAAAATTCTTGAGGAATTTCCAATGGTTCTAAGACCGTACTCACAACAAAATTGGAGAGGCAGATATGAAAGATGCACCTAAACAGGAACCGAGGAGAAAGAATCATGCAGAGGATTGCAAGAGGGATACCTAGGTTTCAAGCACAGAAAGAAACCATCCCAGCTCCACTGCCTTGAGCTAAGAATCCTATTCCCATCTTCCTCCATTTCACATAAAATAGTGAAAAACCCTTAGCACACGGTAGGATATCAATTCTCTTCTACACCAAAGATTTCTAAGTTGTTGAGCACCACTCATGCAAACTCTTACGAGTTGATAAAAAATCATTGAACTTACGAATGAGAGTGTGGTCTTTAAGGGTTTCTTCCCAGCTATCCACATCATCATCTGAGTCAAAATCTGCTTCTGGAACTTGATCTGCTTTTTTAACAAAGGAGGCAGCTTTCCAACAATTGGATCTTGCATCCATTTGATGAGATCCCTGCGGAAACCCTAGACTTATCAATCACTGCACCCTTCTCCCCATCAGAGTCCTTATCAAGGTTGTCCCCACAATTGGGAACTACACCCCTAACCTGACCAGTAACAACAGCATTTTGAACAATGGGAGCCTCTGGAAAAGTGCCAGCACCTGAGAGTTATGTAAAAGACAAGGAAGAGGTGAAACTATTTGTTGGAAATAGAGGCTGAGAGCTCAATCTCCATCTCTGAGCATCTGCATCTGCTTGAATATCATCAAGTGTACCATTCTTAGTAGCAGAGGTATTGTTTGCAGAATTGAAAGGGGAATGAGTTTTGGGAGAGGCACGGACACACTGTATGAGAGTCATACCAGGAGTCTTCGTGTAATATATTACTAATATTAAATATATAGTTTATATTTAAATTTAATAATAATAATAATAATAATAATAATATATATTATATTATATATTAGTTGTGTCACTGTTCCCCTACCATCTGCATATTTTGAGAAAAAAGTTGTCCGCACGTTCCAAAACTCCGTGAAACACTATTGACTATGAAGTCTCATATGGCATTCCACTGTTCAATATCCAAAATTAGCCTTCATAGAGTAGGGATATACATGTCAAAAATTTAAATGAGCTACATGAATTTTCTTTGCTTTAAGAATATCGAAAACAAGATATTTGGCATTGTAGAGTTTGAAGGTCCAATTCCAACTGTAGATGCTTGCAGAGAAGATGCCTAACTAGCTCTCATCTTATATCATGAGCAACAAAGGAAATGTGCAAGTGAGGATTTTCAGGATCCACAACTCATTCTTTTTAAGCCTTTGAATATTCTTCATTGTTATGAGACAACACAAAGATTAGAATGAAAATATCTGTCTTCTACAACTCCAAATGCATGCATGTCACTGGGTCAATAAAGCGACTACGCATTCAATTCTTCCTTTCTAACAAAGAACCTGCCGGCTGTGAAAGAGTGTGAATAGGAAATGCTGGCAACTCATCAACACTGCATGTATTGTCTGCCAATGAACATTTGTCCGCACGTTCCAAAACTCCGTGGAACACTATTGACTATGAAGTCTCATATGGCATTCCACTGTTCAATATCCAAAATTAGCCTTCATAGAGTAGGGATATACATGTCAAAAATTTAAATGAGCTACATGAATTTTCTTTGCTTTAAGAATATCGAAAACAAGATATTTGGCATTGTAGAGTTTGAAGGTCCAATTCCAACTGTAGATGCTTGCAGAGAAGATGCCTAACTAGCTCTCATCTTATATCATGAGCAACAAAGGAAATGTGCAAGTGAGGATTTTCAGGATCCACAACTCATTCTTTTTAAGCCTCTGAATATTCTTCATTGTTATGAGACAACACAAAGATTAGAATGAAAATATCTGTCTTCTGCAACTCCAAATGCATGCATGTCACTGGGTCAATAAAGCGACTACGCATTCAATTCTTCCTTTCTAACAAAGAACCTGCCGGCTGTGAAAGAGTGTGAATAGGAAATGCTGGCAACTCATCAACACTGCATGTATTGTCTGCCAATGAACATGATCAACAATCTATTAACAATTATAGCTGCCATGTTGAAAAATCTCTTTTCTAGTGGTAAACTATGGAATTTGAGATTCTGGGTCTTTTTTTTTAATGTTAGTAATATCTAATAATTTTGTTTTTCAGGTTTGGGGATTGGGCAGCTCCAAATTGGCTTGAAAATGACCATCTAGGATCCAAAACTGATGTGGGGAAAGCCCATGAAAATTTAAAATGGTTTTTTTGAATTAGGAATCTGGAAATGCCACAACTGTTTTGAGATGTTTTGATAATGTTTCCATAGCTAGAACATTTCCATGCACAAAAATGGTCACCTCTGAGCATTTCCCTGCAACAAAGTAATTATACATTACTATCATCTAAGTTACAGAATCGGAATTGGGTACGGGTACGGGTATGGGGGTACGGTACGCTGATATGGCAAATTTTTTTTAGGGGTTTGGGTACGTTCTGGGTATGTCCGTACAAAAAATATAAAAATATAAATATATAATAATATTCAAATAACATAATATAAATAAATAATATTAATAGACTAAAATGTTAATTAATTAATATTAATTTATTTTATTGAATAGTATATACAACTAAATAATAAATATGTATATTTAAATACAATTGAATGATTATATTAATATTAATCTATACTTAAAAGTTGAAAACTAAAATATATATATTTTTTGTTAGGTTTGAAAACTAAAATATTATAATATAAATCTATTATAAATACTTATTTATTATTTACTATATAGTTTTAAACGAAACTTGTGCTTGTAAAATGTTACTTTGGACCTTATGCTGAACGGCAAATGCACCTTATTTATTATTTTAATTCACCATATACTTCGACCTTGCTATGCGCTACTCAATCCAGTAGGCAGCACAGATATATTGATCTCCCTGAATGGACTAAAATCACGAATCCCAAACCTTTGAGAGTAGTGATCAAACGAGGAATAAGCTGACTCGAATGAATATCTCCTCTAGGTTCCACCCACGAAATCATTAGCAGCAATAAATAATTTGTGCACCCACTTGCTACCATATCATGCAGTTAGTTTGTTAGTCAGTCACGATATACAAAATAGATGACCACCAGTGGTGTTAGCGTGCCCTTTCCCGTGCTCCAAAACATGCAAAATCATTGTATAAAACAAGTAAAATGAAGGAGACATCAGTATTTAGGGTTTACTGTGGTCTGAATGTCAATGAAAATTTCCGCTGACGCCTGGAATCGTGATGGAATTGCAATGAAAATGCGACATCATGCTTGGAATTGAATGGGTTTGGGAGGTGTTTGGCGGAGTCGGTTCGACTTGGGAAATGCCGAACCCTGGATGATTCCATAGGGGATTCTGTGGAGATTCTGATTCTGGGATGTTTCGTACCCAGAATCGGCATATAAACCTGCGGATTCAATAACATAGACTATCATCATTACTCACTTAAATATTTACAGTGATTGGGTTAAAGTACAACAAATAATCTCTTAAAATTCTTTAGTAAACACGGTGTATAAATTTTGTTCTTCCCTGATCATGATTCTCATGTACTTGGGGAATGCCTTTTGGGAACAGGGCAGTTGATATAGCACAGAATTTCCGTGGTTTAGGCTAATCGTATATTTATAGATCAGGCCTGGTAGTAGCTTCCCTGCTACTAGCCTAAGACCAATAAAACAAGAAAAGGAATGGAAAAGAAATTATAACTCTACTGCCAAGTCATGTACAGAAAAGAAAAGAGAATGGTGTCGAGTAAGAATACTACTCTGAAATAACATATCAATAGGGTCATAATCAGACAAAAGAATCTTTAACGTATAATTTCTCTTCAGCAATTCAATATTTGAGGACCATTCGCACAGGTTGACAAATTTATATAGCAGTGAATCCAAATATTCTGTAAACAACATGCTTTGATTTTAGCTTTAAGAGAAAATATAATTCAGGTGTCTGATTCTTTGGCAACACTAATTCTGTGTTAAAATTCTCAACATGGTTTGATGAAGTGTTAATGAATGAACTACCTGCGGTGCCCTCCTAGTAAATAGCTGTTGCTACATCAGCAAGGAGGTGAGCAGTGTGTGAAGAGGAATACTTTTGAAAAGGTGGCTAAGATGAATGCTAAGCAATTTGATACAACAGGTCTGTTCTTCCAAAACAAAGACAAAGCAATTAAATTTGCCATGTTTTGGAGGTGTGGCTGTGCATTACTTACAATGATATAAGAAACACGAGTAAAATGTTAAAATGCAAAAAGGAAGTAAGATTAAAATAAGAAATTGAGCTGGAAAAAAATAGAGAGTTCTAATAGTTGGATAACCAGGTGAGAGACAAGAAATTGTAGCAAGGAAGCATTTATAAGAGATCAGGATGATCAGACACTAGAAATACAGGGAACTTTCAGAGCAGATTTTTGGTGACAAGAAAAATGTATAAATAGAGTGGGGAGATGGAAGAAACAAAGAATGGTGGTTATGCCCTGGTGGGAGAAGACATCAGTGAATAGACAGGTGAGTGGAAGATATAAATTGGTCGAGGTCGAGAATGATCAGTGGTAACCTCATTGGTAGAGGGTCCAGTAAAATAATATTTTTCCAAAGTTAAGCAGGTTCTTTTTTGTGACATTATTTTGTACATTATATGATTACAATAAATTAGTAGTTTATTTACTTTTCATATTTAATATATCGATTTAGGTTTTAACACTGATGTTTTGCATGCACTCACACACTAATACACTTTTTGTAAGTTAAATTGAAGCAGCATTTAATACCAAACTATGTGTATGGAGAAGTGTTCTATAGCAATTCCATGTGTTTCCAAATTTACTGTCAAATTAAAGTTTTATGGACATTGTTTTTTATTAATATACTTAAAAGAGTTCAACTCTATTCACAAATTTCAGGTGGAAAGAGATGTTAATTCTTCTCTTTCTTTTCATTTCACTAATCTGTAATTGTTTTTCTTTTTTTGTCTGATGTTTCTCTAGGCTTGATGTCTCAGAGGGTGGCTTGTCAGCAATAGTTAGACTCAGCAGTGGTGACATGAGAAAGGCTCTGAACATTTTGCAGGTTCTAGTGCTAACTTTGTCTGGTTTCTTATAAGTTTTTTAACTTATCAGAATATTGGCTTGAATTTGGTTGGAATTCTAAAGAAATGGTTAGTTTAAATTATTAACATATCAAAATTTTCTTATCTGCTTCAAAAATTCTTTTCCTATTAAATTTCAAATACATATACTACAAGACAACCATGTTTCCTATTGACTACACCTGGTTAAAGTATTGTATCTCATATTTAGCATATTCAAATGGTTATGGTCATAGACATGACCTGTTTATGTTTGGAAATACTGTGGTGTATTCAGGTACAACACTGCCATGAGCAGGCTGTATGCACTAGATATGTCATGCAGTATCTGGATGTGTCATGGCATTTTCAAACTGTTTCTGGATATATACACCATATATATGTATATTATTTTTTATTCATACCTGAACCACCTGGTGTTCTGTAGTCTCCCAAAATTGTAGTTTTGGATATATATATATCCTAACAATTTAGACAGGTTCTTAGTTCTTACTTTTCTTTTCTCCAATTCTAATTCTTCATCTGGAATATTAGTCTATTTTGCTTATCCATTGGTGTATTGATTTGAGGTTTCTTCATATGCTTCTTAGATTGTTTATTAACTTTTTAAGGCAAGTTACTTGTTTCTTTCACTGTATTTGAGATGTAAGGGTCTTTTTCCTTTCCATTTAACTTCTTGCCTATTAATGAGGGACATGAAGATGGTGATAAAACATTGCGACCTTATTTACCAGAAAGGAAAGAAGTAACTGTTGGTGCATTATTTTATTTTTTTTCATTTAGTTTATTACTTTATATGCACTTAGGTTAGGATAAACTTGCTTAGGTAGGTTGTACTTGCATATGTGACTTGTACTTTCTTAGTTTGGTGGAGATGTTGTGCACACATGTGACTACATCTTCTATTATCCTAGATTGGTTGTACATTCACTTATTTTAGTGGTGTATCCTATATATACCCACTTGTAGCTCTCATTTGAATAATCTAAAATTATTGTATATTTGCATCCTTTGATAGAATAGAATTATTCTCTCATTTTGGGTCTTTTCTGTGCTTTTATTAAACATCCTTGGTCTTGGGTGGCTAATTCCATAGCCAAATCTTACACGGTATCAGAGTTTGTGGGGTTGCTTCTTGTTGGCCTTTTTGGAGATCTAGGTTGCAGATCTTATATTTTCTTGAAAAGTTGAATGCACTCTTGTCTTGCATCAAATGATCTAGAGAATAAAAAATGCTTGATAGAAATATCAGATTTTGGGGGCTCTCTTTGTGGATTTATATTGCAGGTGCATTTTGGAGCTTGATGAAGCAAATTCAAGTTCACCATTGAGCCTAGAGCATTCAAGAAAATTAGTTTTGCCTTTTGTTACATCCAAATTGGACATTGGAGGTCAGATCTACAAGAGTTTGAAGGAAGGCTTTTCTGTTAGGCCTCTATAGATCACTTGTTATTCAAAACATTTTGGGTCAAAATTGACCCTGCCATTGTGTCTGGAATTTCCAAAAAGCTTAAGATTGACTTTCAATTTGTCAAAATTGGAGCACTTCACTCTAGGTCGTTAGGGAAACTTTTTGATCTCCTTATACAAATCATACCACAAAGAATATTCTTTACGTCGGTGGCATATTTTGTAGAATTTGGGCGAATATTCTGTGTAGTCGTTGACATTCGTTGGCACAAATGTTGTATGAGTCGATAAAAAATAATTAAAAAATATATTTTCTATGCGGAGCTTGTAGCAGCAAGATACGTAGAGTATTGTATCGCGGGTTTTTGTTTAGTAGTTTCACCATTTATTAATACAGTTTGTGAGTGGAAAGTGGTTTTTAAAATTGTGTGTGGGTTTTTTTAGAACTTGCTGCCTCTACAACTATGTTCTAGCAACACCACTACCAATAGCCTTTGTTGGCAGCCTACAACCTTTGCTTCATCCTTGCCCATCCAATTGTCGCCACTCATCTTGCTCGCCGCCTTAGCAGCTCTATCAAATCTTGTTGCCGCTCTACCACCCCTATCGGTGATGACACCTCCAAACTAGCACGATGTGCATCTCAAACCACCTCTGCACCACGACAATGGTACTTTTGACCTTTTGATAGGCGGTTTCAAAGTACGGATAATAGTTTTGGAAGAATGGACATTGATTTTGGAATATACAAAGAATATACCATTGAATCAACATAGTCTATTTGGAGGAAGAATATTCCGTTTGTTGATGTCAACATTGCATGAAGATGATGTTAGCAACTTATTTTCTCCACTCTTGACCTTCTCTCTATTGTTAATTTGATTGTGACCCCTGAACTTTAGAGGCTTGGTTCTTGGTCAAATTGGCTCGTTTTTTGAACAATTTTTTTGATTTGGGCTAACTTTTCAAGAGCTTTGTAGTGGTGTAGGCAGTGTTTGATTTTGGTGTCTAGATTTTCTAGAAATTGCAAATTCTTACAGGTGATGCTAAGCAATTCTCATTTTGGGAGCTTTTGGGGTTTTGTTTGAGCTCATAAGGTAATATTTTGCGTAAATTTTTTTTGAAAGTGCATAATTTATTGTCTACTTTTCATTGGTGTAGTCTAATTTATTCCATTCTGTCACAAAATTGTACTTTCAACATTGTGGCTTAATTTGGCTTCTGTAATACATTGACATCAAAACCACTTTGTTGATTTGGCAAGTGGCAACTGTAATTGCACTAAGAATAAAGTGCCATTATAATATTGTGCAGGGGGGATCATCAATTGAGTGAATTTGGGGGGAGTAATCTTGTGATTGTGCTTGCTTTCAGTTCTTCGGGTTGCATTGTGTTCTAATTTTTCCATGCGAAATCCTAAGATCCCTCACCTAACTCCATACAACTATTCATCATTGAAAACATTGATACAAAATCAGTTAATGCGTGAAGGTCACACTAGGCATATATTAGAAACTGATCCAGAACCAACAAATGCTAAGGAAGGAGGGTATGGCTTAATGAATGTGACAGATCTCTTGGCTTGTTATGTACATTTGTTTCATTTGATCTCCAATTTCATGTGCAAAAGTTTAAAACACCTAAGGAGGCATGGGACAAACTTGCTGATTTGTATGGTCAAACTGATGAGATTAAGGGTTATCAAATTGATAATGAATTGATGAACCTCGATCCAAATAGTTTTGACAATACCCAAGATTATGTCACTAAGGTCAATGATTTAAGAACACAACTCAAGGAATGTGGTATTGATAAAAAAGACACAATTGGTTCTTAATGTTCTTTCCAAACTTGGTACAAAGTATGTAGTTTTATTTTTGGCTTTCACACCTATCGACTTTCAATGGGAAAGGCATAAAAGATGCCCACATTTGATCAATTCTCTGAAGTCTTAATTCAAGAACATATGAAGTTAATTCAAATGAGTCTCATCAAGTCTTCTAATTCACATGCATTGATGGCTAGTGAGCCTAAGGAATAGAAAGAATCAAGGAATCCTGAAAAGAAACAAAAGAATAACAAGAAAAATCCACAGAGAGAGATAGAGAACAATCAAATTCCGAATCCTCTCCCTCAAAAGGGGAATCATCTAAGAAGGAGAAGCCCAAATGTGCATTTTACAAGAAACTTGGGCATGATGAACATCAACAAAATGCAAAACAAATTGACGAGTTGAAGCATCTTCTATAAAAGAACTGCATCAAACTGCCTTCAACTATGTCAGGAGGTTCATCATTTTCTTCTTCTTCATAGTTAGAGAGACAAAAGGGCAAAACACTTGTTGCAGTTGCAAATTCTGAGTCAAGGAGATGGATCCTTGATTCTGGAGCTTCACATCATATGGCTTCATCATAGAGTATGTTTTCTTCATTTGAGACTTATTCTACACCATATATCCTAATGGATAAAGACACATATATGTGTGTTTGTGGGAGAGGGTCTATTGACATGGGTGAAGGATCATTCAATGATGTCCTTTGTGTTCCTTCATTATTGACTAATCTCCTTTCTATCTACTAGATCACACATAGTGGGATAGGGAAGAGTGTTGAATTCACACCAGATTCTGTGGTTATTTGGGATTTACAAAGTAGTGATATTATTGTAGTTGGGGAGGTAGATGATCAATCTAGATTGTACACCTCACATTTTGCACTTGATGTTCTTTCAGTTGATGTTCACACTCAGGCATTTAGTGTGGACACATTTTAGGAGATTTAGTATGGTCACTTGAACCTTCAAGTCCTTTCAACGATTGAGGTTCTATAGACATGTGTTGACATTCTATCTCCATCTTTTGTTTCTATGGAGTCTAGTGTTGCTTCATCCATGGCTTCCGATGATTTAGTCCAACAAGACATTCATTGTCTTCCAGAGATAGCTCCTTGGGATGAGTACTTGACAAATCTATCAGGTTTGTTTTGTGAGTCTTTTCTTGCAGATTCAGAGGACACCTTTGAAGACATTCATATCCTCTTTGATGACAGTTCCATCATAGTTGGTGTCACTTCATCTTTGGTACCCTTCTTCATCCGTCTCTACCTTGTTTTGAGAGGTCATTTTTTCATTTAGGCCCGGGACTCCTAATTTGTTCATGACACCTTTGGACATTGCATGGTGACATTTGAGTAGCATCTAGATATATACAATTTGAGTTTTCTTCCCTCATATCCCTTTTAGGAATGGGAAGATATCTTGCATACACCATTGTGTTTGTTTCCTCCTAAGGGGAGAAATGTTGTTTGGCATTTGTAGATCATCTTCAATATTCATAGTCGAGCACCTACTATCAACACAAGAGGCACATTTTGTACATGGGTACCTAACATGGCTACACATTTGTTGGGACCCATGTTGTTGGTGTATTATTTTATTTTCTTGCATTTAGTTTAGTACTTTATATACATCTAGGTTAGAATATGCTTGCTTAGGTAGGTTGTACTTGCACATGTGACTTGTACTTTCCTAGTTTGGTGGAGATGTGCACACATGTGACTACATCTTCTATTATTCCATATTGGTTGTGCATTCACATATTTTGGTGGTGTATCCTATATATGCTCACTTGTAGCTCTCATTTGAGCAATCTAGAATCATATATTTGCATTCTTTGATAGAATAGAACTATTCTCTCATTTTGGGTCTCTTGCTTTCATTAAAGTTCATTGACCTTTGGTGGCTAATTCCATAGCCATATCTTACAATAACTCTTTAGCTCTCAACAAGGCTTGTCATTCTGCAATATTGGTTAGTATTTTCTGCCATGTTCTTTTAGTGATCTCTCTTTCCAAGTACCCAAAAAAGCAATTAGCCTTCTATAGGCTCACCGTAATTGTGTTTGGATGTACCAAAGAAAGAGAAGCTCACTTATAAGCAATGTTCAATGGAGTTTCAGATTGGGGGATGGTGGAACAAATATTGTGTATATAATTTTTTTTTTTTGGTAATTGGGAGAATCAGCCTCGTAGACAACTATCACATTAATGCGTACAAGCTATAGAAACACTGTAACTCACGAGCTGGAGGCTAGCACCACTTTGAGCAATATTGTCAGGGTTTCAAACTCAACCAATATTTGTGTCTTTGAATGACTTACCAAGTAGTCTACGCCTTGGGGGCATATATATAATTCTAATATATAATTTTGTATGCTTTTTCTCTACTTTCCCACCCTCTTGAAAGCATTTAATGTGGTTATTTTTATTTCAGACTGTTGTTTAATGTTTTTTATTATTAAAAGGGTGAGAGCCCACTATCTATGTCTTTGAATGACTTACTAATCAGTCTATGCCGTGGGGGCATATATATATAATTTTGTATGCTTTTTTTTTCTACTTTCCCAGCCTCTTGAAGGCCTTTTATGTTGTTATGTTTGTTTTGGACTGTTCAATGTTTTTTATTATTAAAAGGGTGAGGGCCCCAATAGATCCTTCTCTATAGCATTAAAAAATATTAATTATTTTTAATATTATTAATATATTATATAAGTATATAATATTGTAAATATATTAAAACTTGGCATTATTGTTGTTGCCACCAACGTTCAAACCCCCGTTGAACCATTGAGCTTACGGGCTTTGTGCCCCAGTTGGGTTATTGAGCCTCGGGTTTGAACCACTTGCATTAATGCAAGGGATGAGGTCCCTCGTTTGTGACCTTAGTTGGCTTGGACTAGCCTAAAAATTCCTGAGATTTATCAAGTAAAAAAATATTATTAATATACTATATATTTTATATTATTAATATATTTTATATAATATCTTAATATTTTAAAGATATTTTATATTATATTAATAATATGAAAAATAATTAATATTTTTTTGATGATAATAGAAAGGGATCTATTGGGGCCCTCACTTTTAATAATAAAGAACATTAAACAATCTAAAACAAACATAACTACATAAAAGGCCTTCAAGAGGTTGGGAAATTAGAAAAAAAGCATACAAAAATCCCACAAAAACAGTGGACAACAATTGATTGAACTATAATGAATAACTACAAAAGCTAGAACACAACAAAGAAGCTAAAGCTTGGCAACCCCCCAACCAAATCGCTAGCACCATCTGTTGAAGTCTAAAACCCTTGACATTACATTCCAACCTTGCACAACCACTACAACTTATTTTGGAGCTGAATTGCCACCAATACCAAAATTGACTAATGATTCGAAACATACACCATGAATGACCTTTTGCTTCTTCCTACATGAACCAACACCTCCCCAGGGAAAGAAGGGAGTGTAAAAGCACCAACCGCTTCTAGGGTTCCATTCTTGTGAGACAACAATAGTGTTTTCACAACCATTCAAAGATCAAGATAGAAAGAAGAGAGAGCTTGGAATATCTATTGCATGGCTCGCATTTCATTTTGAAGAGCACAAACATTTGCCTCGAGAGTCGGGGTCCAAAGACTCTCAATTGAACCAAGACCAGGCATATCTGCATTCACCAATGGGGCCAACTTGTTGCTATCCACCAAAAAATTATTGCCAAAACCCACTGTAATGGTTTGAGAAACATCCAAGTCTTTACAATGGAGCACTAGATCGGAAGTCCAACCTCTTAAACCTTTAGAAACCATTGCAACCTCTAGTTTAGATTTGAAATCTGCTAGGCTTGAGGCCTTGGAGTGAAGCTTCCTAGTGTCTCCCAGACCATCTTGACCAAGAACAATCTTAACCATATTAAGTAGTGAGTAATTAGGGTAGTGAAAAATAGAGTGCATATGTGGGTCAAATACTTTCTTGCATAGGAACTGGTCTTGTGAAACACCATAATGATGCCTAAGAGCCATAAGAAAGAAATGTAAACACAAGCAAATGCCATCTAACCTAAGCCAAAGCTTAGAGAAAGACAAACAAGACGACACAAATACTCTACCAAGAACTATAGAACAACCAAGTTCCATGATAGAGTTAGAGAGGTGAGTGCGTGTTAGCGTGCACATAAGGACAAAAGACAATAATTCTCATAAAAAAGCAATGCTAGCACAATCAATAGCACACAATGATGAGGGAATAAATAACTCGAACAAACAGGGAAGACAATAGGTGGAAACAAGAACACACTCCTATGGGTGATAGGAGGATAATAAGGGTCCACCAAAAGGGTTAATGGAGGACAATCATCTAATAGAGGCTTTTTCAGAAGACACCATGTGTCATTGCAAGCACTCACAAGATCTGAAAAAGGGGTTTGATTGACCTTGACATTAGCAAGGATGTCCACTAATATATTTACTTCTCTAAATCAATGCAAAAAGGAGATGCTAGAGAACTTTTTGCACAAATCGATCGCCTTATCTAACAAGCTTCAAAGTTACCAATTGACATAACTTGTTTTTGAAGACTAGAAATAATATTGAGTGAATCTCCTTCAATGATAACTTGCTTGCAATTGTTACCTAGAGCTAGATTTAACCCAATCACCGCAAACATTCATTCGAGTACGTTATTAGACTTTTTGCCAAAAAGAAAGAGCCAACTTGAGTAAGAGAGCCTTTGGAGTTTCGAATGATGGTCCCCCCCTAGCGAATTTAGGGTTTACCCTTTTATGCTTTATCAAATTGCCTTTAGGAGGTGGTTTACAAACAATATTTTTCTTGCGTTATTGCCAACTCTTACCTCATGAATGGTGAAAAAAATTACTATATTATTACTATTAATAATTTATTAATATTATAATATTAATAATAGTATTAATATCTATGGACAATATGGAGAGTGCAAGAAGTGATGGTGAGGGTGAAGTTGAAGATGCAGAGGTGCACTTTGGTTAGGTAGCTAGGGCTTCACGTACATCTCCTTGTGCTAATGGCACTAGGAAGAAGAAGGTGCATCAAGAGCAATTGTTGAATAACCCTTTTTGTGATATGTCCACATTAGCTATTCATTGTTCTATATCTCTCACTGTTTTTTTTTCTCAAATAGACTAGTAGATTGCGAAACACGTCCTTTATCTTGATTGGAAGAATGTAAGAAACCCCTTTCACAATTGTGGGGACTTTTGTAAACTACAGATTTGCAATTCTTTAGGTTGCTTACTCTTTGGTTGTTGTTCCTTTAACGAACCCTAGGAGCAATTTGGCTACTACATTGGAATTTGTTTTAGATATTATTCCCAACAAGATTGCGTGCTTCCTTGCAGAGACTTTCTCCTTGGGGGACACACCTATCCAGATGCGAGTGGATCCTTCAGAATTATTACTTCCTAAGGACAAATTTGAACAACTCTTGAGGTAGTAGTAATGTTGCTCTTTGGTCTACAAATTCTTGCGAAAGAGACCTTCACTTAGTGAGCTCTATGGCTAGGTGGAGATTGTGTGGAACAATGTGGCTTGCCTATCTAACTCCTTTATGTAAAGGCTTCTTTTTGGTGTAGTTTCAGTCAAGCAAGGATTGGGAATTTGTTAGAACAAACGAACCTTTGTTTTTTGGAAGAATTGGCTTGTATATGTGCCTATGGAAACCTTTTTTGATTCAGAGAATGAAGTTGTTAAATAGGTTCACTTATGGATTCATTTCTATAAAGTCCTTCTGGCACTAAGAAATTTAGAAATGGTTAAACTACTGTCTGGAATTATTGGAAATTTCGTTAAATTCAATTCGAACAAAGTTGCTTTCCACAACAACTTTGTGAGGGTGTGCCTCATTGTTGATATTTCTAAACCCTTATTCCACTCCATCCGAGTTGTTTTTGAACATGGTTATTGAAATGCAGTTTGTTAACTATGAAGTTTTTCCCTTTAGGTGCTCTAGATGTAATCAAATGGAGTCAAGGATTTTAGAATGCAACTCTCAATAGCCTTCTAGTTCTTCTAATACTCGTCTTTGATAATGGGTTAAGAAGTTAGTTTCTCCATATGTAGATATTTGGCGAAATCATGGTTGCTTCTTTGTCGATGTCATTTCTCTTCTCTAGATGGTAGCAATGTGGAGGTTGTTCATCCCTATAGGAGTCCATTTTTTTCGTTGGCTTGACACAACCTTTAGAGTTGATTATTTTGAAGGATGAATAGGTTTTGTTGGGGGAGGATGTTGTTGAAGAGGGGTAGATAAGTGAAGTGCCATTGGGCTTGGATGAAGCTAAGAATGGGAAAGATCAATTAATCTCAAATGAAATTTTAATGTTTTCTTAGACGGTTAGTAAGAAGACAAAGGCTAACTGTGGATCTTTTGTTAATTATTGTGGGAGGAAATCAGAATCAAGCAGATTGCATGAAGAAGTCAAAGATTTAGTTGGCGATCGTTCATAGTGGACAATGGAGGCTCCTCTCTCCTGAAAGGGGAGAAGACTGCTTGCTGCTAGAGTTTGATTCTGCATAGACCTTCTTGCAATGTTTGATTGAGGTGAACACTCAAATTGGTTTCAGCAGGCTCTTTGGTTTTTTGTATTGATTTGGGTTGTTTTGCATTCTCTTTCTGTCTTTTTAGTGTCTTAGGGCACTAATAGATGTTGGTTATTGTAGTTTCACTAGTCTTGATGGTTGGTTCATAGTGTTTTTTCTCATGGGAGAGTGCCCAATAGACCCCCTCATTTACTAAGAAAAAAATATTATTAATATTTATCAATACTATGCCTTGAAACTTTGAAAGAGTTGCGGAAGGGCTATTGATAATTTAAGCATGATGTACATGATCAAGAGTTTTACTTCTGTCTTCATTAGTGTCTTGCATGGGAAGAAAGTGGCAATAAAGCAAATGAAAGGGGAAGTATTTAAGGAGACGAACATGTGTCACAAACTCCATCATGCCAATTTGGTTACCTTGTTGGGCATCTGTCTCGACCATGAGGAGCAACATGCCTATCTAATATTTGAGTATGTAGAAAACAGGTCCCTAAGCAATTGGATTGAGGGCATAGGGTTGCATGATTCCCTTCCATGGAAGTAGAGGGTTGCGTGTTTTTTAAAAGGGTTTAAGTGTTTTGGGTTGGGGGACCCCCAGTTGTCCTTGGGTTGGGTTGGGGGACCCCCTAATTGTCCCATAGATGGTTGGGGTCGCCTCAGTGTTCCCTGTAGGGGGACAGCCCCAAAACATCCTTTTGCTTTTGCATGGACGTCTTGGGGACATTCCCCGATAGGCGGTGGTGTGGGGGGTGGTAATGGGATGTTTCATCTCAATCTCCTCGCCTTGGGATGTTCTTGTCCTCGAAACTTCATATTTTTTTAGGGGGACATGCCCTTGTGGACAACTGTTTATAAGGCAGTGTCCTGTGAGTTCCCTTACCCACTTTTTCCCCTTGTTTGTCACTTCCTTGGAGGCATGCTATATTGTTGCTATAAAGTTTCATTAATTGTATTTAGTAATAATTTCTACTCATCTTAAAAGGGATAAGCAAGAACTTTTTAAATTAGTCATGTTGGCTTGCGTCTACTTATAAAGAATATCCATTTATTAATGTTTTAAGGCTTTTATAGGTCAACTTTTGTAATATGAACTTTTGGATTTGGCTGTATTCTTTCTAAGTATACACATGAAATCAGGAAATTGATATTATTAAGACTTAAGAGTAGTAATTCTTTTCTTTTTGATAGATCTTATCCTACTAGGTTAATTTATTACTACATCATAGAATAAACTGCATGGGAGATATATTGGTTGTTAAGCTATCTTCTCTATTGTAATTAATGTTCCACGGAGTCTCGGAACGGGGGAATGTAGGGGAGGGTTCTTGGGATGGCAATTTTTTTCCCAATATTTGGGAACGACAAGGGGGACAATGATTGAAATATATATATATATATAAGTAAAATATTATTATTTTTTTGATAATTTACGGGGGTTCTATAGGGGTCTCATCCAAGAAAGATTAAAAATGAAAAGAAACAAGAAGAAAGCAAGGAGGCCATAGCCTCAAGCAAAGTATCATCTAAAACACTATTGCTAAAGCTTTACAAAGGAGGACTAAGCCCCAAGCAAAAAACCACCCAAAACAAACCAACCACCCTTCACTAACGAACAATAGATTAACATAACGAAAAACTGCCAACGAAGAAGAACTAGAGCCAACATCTAGAGCCAAAAATGCCCAAGGATAGACTACAACAAACAAGCATTGTTCCCATATGAAATTCTATGGCTTCACCACACTCTAAGAGATAACACCACTCTCTCCGTCCATATTTGCACCAAACCTAACCACTAAGGACACACCAACATTACCTCTGCCAACAGATAGCATCACACCATGCACTAATTACTATCTCTTAGCAGCACAATACACAATGTTCTTCCCTAGTTGAGGAGGAATGAAGTTGTTAACAACCTCTAAAACCTCATGGGATTGGGACGCTTGAAGGCGTGAGACTACTTTCATCACATCTTGGCAATACACTCAGAGGTCCTGGACTTGTTGATGAATAGAGACAAGGGCTTTATGCACACCATTCTAGCCGTCCTCCACACATTGTGGTTGTGACGAGGAGGGAAGGGTTGGAATAGGAGAGACTTGCATCTCCTCCAACATCAACAAGTTGTAAATCCACTCTCTTAGGGCTCCATTCAAAACCTTAGAATTCAATTGAGCCAAGAAATCCTCTCTAACATACCCTTTCTCCTCCTTTTACTTGTGTCTTGCATCTCCCCCATTCCTAGCACTACCTTGATCATTTCCAATGCTCATGGGTAGGATAAATCAAAAGTTGCTTTGAGGTGATGATTCAATATTGAGCCATGAAGATATGGGTCTTTGCCATACCAACCACCCGCAATAGCCAATGAAACAAGGTTGATTAGAGAAGATTGCACCCAACCCAACACTTGCACCAAACAATAGCTAGCAAACTGCCATCCACCATGAGAATGCAAGCTCAAAATAACAACCCTTTACACACATTGCCACCCCACTTGACTTAGTGAGGGAGTACAATGGCAGCCCAAGCTAGTATAACACATTGGAGGGGCTATCATTTAAATGAACATCGAATAGGAAGCAAATCTACAACTGCCTTGGGAATCTTTCTCACAAAGGCAATTAAACTTATTCCTTTCTCTTAGCACATGATTGCAAAAGTCCTTGCTAAGCTGACTAGCATAAGAAGTAATATGTTAGTTCGCCAATTGTTACATGCTCCACAATATAAACCCAAAATTATGACCTTTGAGTCCCCTTCCACTATTAAATTATGAAAACCATTCACTTGCGCCATTTGAAGGCCTTCAATCATCGCAAGTGAATTTGCCTAATTGTTAGATTTCTTTCCTAGGAAAAAAGATTTGCTTGCGACTAAAATTCCACTCGTTACGAAAGACAACACCAACACTAGCCTTGCCTGGATTGCCCCTAGTGGCACCATCAAAGTTCATCTTTAGATATCTTGGAATGGAAGGCTCCCAATACACATTCTTATGCTCATCTTTTTTTCTTACCCTATTAACAAGGGATATAATAATTAATTTTTTTAATATTGCTTATCATTTACAAATATTTTGCTTAATTGAGCATCAACATGAGACTAATACAAGCTCTTGCGAGCACAACCATGAGACCGAGACAAGCTCCTTTCGAGCAACCACACTTGAAACCACTTATGGAAGACCAAGAGGCACAACTTAGAAATCCACTTATTTAGAAACCACCTCAACACTAGAAACCAACAATGGAAGACCAAGAATCACTACTTATAAATCCACTGATTAGATGTCCCTTTGGGATTTGAACTTGGGTCACCACAATGAGAACTCAATGCTTTAACCAATTAAGCTCAACCCCTTGGACTAATAATAAATAAATTATTAACTAATATATATTATTATTTTTTTGATAGATGAACTTGGCCTGAGGGGGCCATACCCATATATATTGATAACAAAAAATATTACATTTTTCATTGGTTGCTCTTGTGGAGGGCCTTAACAAAACCTCTGAAGGGTGACATATTCACAAAATGTTGCCTACAACAATGTCCGCTATCAATAGTTATAGAAAATGTATATAAAAACCCTATATGCTATATCAGAAACTTTAAAAATTCAAATATGTGGCTCTGTATCCGAATCCCCATCCTTGCTCAACCCATAGCTACCCACATCGAATGCGGAAGACTAGTCCACCTCTTTTGTCAACACAACTTTGAGAAATTCAATATCCCACTTGGCCTGTTGCATGTGTTGTGTCTCGTTCTGCCCCATGGCCAAGATGATGAAAGGAACCCAAGGTCCAGTATATGGTGGGTTGATGACCGACCAAGTCCAAGCACCAAGGTGGAAGCCCAAACCAACCACAACATCGTCGAGAAGTTTCCTTAAGCCACACCTCCACCACAGTTTAATCATAGACTCCACCAAAATCCGGATGACATCCTTTGATTCCCTAGCCTTGAGAAAGATCGCGATGAACATCGATGATATGTCCGTGTTAACTCTGTAGTTGTGAGTTGAAGATAAGAAAGTCTCTCCTAGCACTACCCTCATGAATCATGATAACCGCCCTAGTCTTGCAAATCTTTTTCAACCTGACATTATAAATCTTCCCGAGGAATGCTATTTGCTGCTTCTTAGCAATCAATTGCACTATGGTATCCATGGCTTTGTTTCTCCACCATACTATGAAATAGATTGCAACATTGTCTTTTAAAGACATTGGTGGTGGCTTAGACTCAATCTTCATCATAATACTTTGTATATTTGCTATTAATCCACGCAATACTTCCTTGATTTTGGAGTGAGCTGAACTTATTTCCAACTAAAAACCATTATGAAGGCTCAATGCATGATCATGGTGAAAGGGATGACATATCCGATGCAATTTGTCTCCATGTTTGTGGAGAGTTGTTCATGATACATTTGATGTCTGAATCTATTGCCATGTTTGCTAATTTGTCTGCCTCCCAATTAGCTTCTCAGTAAATGTGTCTAATAGTGTAGGTAGAGAAAAATTCGAATAGGGGCCAGCAAAGATTAAGTACATTATTTATTATCCAATTCGAAGAGGACCTCTTATGCAGAGCATTAATGATTATCAATGGATTTCTCTCTATGTGGACATGGGTAATACCATAATGCTTACAAGTTTGAAGCCTAAGGAGAATGGCTTGGGCCTCCACCTCGTTATTTGTGACTGATGAGAGTTTTTTTTGGCCACAGCACCAACCGACTTTCCATTGTGGTCCCTAATGATGCATCTAGCCCCAGAATGACTTGGGTTTCCCTAGGATGCCTTGCCAAAGTTGAGTTTGTACCAGTTTTCTGGCAGAGGGATCCATTTGGCACCCACTCTTGGGTTGAAGACCAGATTATTCTTGGCAGCCCCATAAATGGGGGTAATTAATATATATTATTAATATACAATAAATTAATTGATTGCATCCAATTTGTAGACAACATGCAGGTATTGGTAGAAAAATCAAACTTGAAATGATTGATTTCTTGTATTTAGTTAAAATTCAAGGTTAAAAAATAAAAAATAAATCAATTGATATTAAGTTAATGATTTTTTGCTTTTTTTTTGACATTAAGACTAAATGAAGAGGATAGCATAAAGGTTATAGAGTAGTTGTATAATACATGATATGGGGGTCGAAGGTGAGGGTTGTACAGTTGAAGTGGAATTTGTCATTCTTTTTATTTATTTTCTTTTTTGTTTTTGCTTCGCTTGCTTCCCAAGAAATAATAGCGAGGATTCATAAACTTTCAACCAATTATGGAAAGAAAATTTATAGAGCTGAACTATGATTTTAAAAAGATGAGTCTTTTGTTTTAAATGGTATCTAGATGCTCTTTGAAGAGGGGAATGTTATCTGGGACATTCTCCGCATTGCAAGATCGACTCGGGGATAACCCCCTTTGAAGGGTGGCACAAGGGATGGTGGGGGAATGTTTTGTCCCTGTCTTGCCGTCCTTAGGACATCCTGCTCTAAGTTTGTTAGGTTTTACCTTGGAGTCGAGTCCTTGGGGAACATTGTTTGTAATAGTGTTGTTACATATATTTTTAGATTGTTCACGTAGTATAGTTTGTTAATGACAAACTTAGATAGTAGATGGTGTGTTGTAATCATATTAGTTACTGCTTGAGTAGTTTAAATATGCAACAATCCTTGTTGATATTTAAATTGGATCACTCTATTGATTCTAACATTTCGTATTAGACCCTGAGAAAGAAGAAGAGCACCATTGCATTATTCTCTCGTTATACATTAGGGGGAGGATTTCCATAACAGTCTCGAACCAAATTAGTTGCCTTTGGATTTCTTCAGGCATAGACTTCTACTACAACAAAGCCCAAATCTGTTTTTAAAAAAAGATTGTTTGGAAGGAAAAAAGAGAGTGGCAGTGTGCTTAGCAGATCCAATGACTTGCATTGTGGTTTGCACACATTCCTCCTTCAACAAGGGTGTACAAACATGGCACATGGCAAATTCTAAGTAGTGCTAGAGGTTTTTAATTTAAGGTTTTCATAATGTTTTAAAGTAATACAAATTTAGGTCAAATATATTTTTCTAAATATTTCCCTAAAATTGCTTGAATCGAATTAATTCAATATCTTGAACACTGGGTGGAATTTTTTGCCAAAACTTTGCCAATATGTGTGAAATGATATTGTAAACTATATCCCCAAAGTGTTTCAATATAGCTCTTATGGTCTTCAAAAATTAATATTTTTTTGTAAAGTGGCCTAGACTAGAATTAATGTTATCTCATGATCTAGTGTAATGTCCCCTTCTAGCAAGCCAAAATTTTTGCACCCTTGCAAACAATTTCAACTTACCAAAAGAGAACATTAGTATTCCATTTTTCATTTTCTTTTAATCTTGATGATATTCATAAACATAACCCTATACTATTTGCCATTTCATAAATCCATTTTTCCATACATCATGATTCTCCTTGGGTGAGATAATCCTTAGGCCTCTTATTAACCTCACCTTCCACCTAATGAGAGAAGATTCGTTGGGCAGGTGATGTCATCTCAATCCTATGGGTCCATTAATATTATTCCTTAGTTTGTCAACCAATGCCCATAATTCCTTAGTTCGTCAACTAAGGCCTATAATTCCTTAGTTCGTCAACTAAGGCCCATTCCTTCGATACTTAAATCGAAGGTCCATAGTAATATCCTTGATTTGTCAATCAAGGCCCACTCCCATGGAATGATCAATACCTACCATAACTATCTACCCCACCTTAGCGTTAGGTGGCTAACTAGGAAGTCTCATATCTACCCTTAGGAATTCATGCCTTTATTAATCTTTAGGTTTTACCCTAGAGCCTTCTCCTGAGGTTTTACCCTAAAGCCTTAATTAATCTTCATCTATACATATACATACTTGTTATCTCTCATACATCATTTATTAACAACTTATGTGAAATGAGATGAGAGTTGCCATTATCCACCATGGGGCTCTAATGTCTCCCATCCTTACTCAAGAAGTACCTTTGTACTCTTGGAGCTAAGGCCTCTGTGAGACTCCTTGGTACTCTAGGTAGCCAAGGCCATTAATTCACAATTCTTACACTATGGGTACCTCATACCTCATGTGACAAGGCCTCTATGTGATAAATATCCATGAATGGCCTCTTGGCACTTTTTATTCTTTCCCACATATGGTGTTAATAAATCACTTATGAATTCAAATCATACAAGATACATATTTAAAATATAAATTTCAGACATAAATGTATATATCACATATATCAGTTTCTACTTAATAACCTTATTATTTATATCTTTCAAGTTATAAATTGAACAAGTAATTATAAATTCTTACAAATCATAAATTGAATAAGTAAATATAAATACTTACTTACCTGCTTTACCTGGGATTCCTTACCTATGCTGCGGTAATATAGTCTTTATTGTATTGCTGTTTTAAAATGCAGATCTAAATATATGTATTTATCCCATACTCTTTTTATATTTTCTCCCCATGATCATTTTCCTTGGCTGCCCTCGTGTCTTCCTTGTGATATTTTCTTGCTGTGTCTTTGATGAATTCAAATGATGTTTCTTCTTTATTACCTTTTTTAAATTCACAGCTGTTTATTTGTTTCTTTTTATTACTTCATTCTTTCGATGATGATTTCCTTCTATCTCACAAACTTTATTTATTTCCCTTTCAAGGGATATGTTCGAAGAGGTATGTCTCTTATTATTTTTATTACTTTGTATTAATTCTCTTTTGTGGTAAAACTAGTTCTAACCATACGTAACTCCCTTATCATAAGAGGATAGGTTAAAAGATGTTTATTATTATTATTTATTTACCTTATTTGTATTTATATTATATCATTATAATAAATGATATATATTATTTATATTTATATTACAATATAAGATGATAATAATAATAATATTTGTATTTATATTATTAGATATATTTATAATATATTATTTATTAATGTGCTGCACTTATAAATATCTTCCTTCGACCTCCCCTTAATCTTTTTAAAGTATAAATATATATAGTATAAATAAATATTTTTGTTATCAAGTACGGGAGCTCTTTTATTTTATTTTAAGATTTTCATTTTTATATGATTTTATTTTGAATTTAACCTTTTGTTTAACCGTATTACTTTGTCTTATTCCAAATTACTTTACTTTCTAACTTTAATAGGTAAGACTCTTCATAATATTTATTTTTTATATATAATAATATATCTTATTAATTACTCACATAAATATTATATTAAAATATTTATATTTATAATATATCTAGTTAATTAAAATATAAATATATATATTTCATATATTTTATAATATTTAAATTATATTAAATTAATAATATTATTTATTAAATAATACATATTAATAATATATTTTAAATATTATATATTTAGTTTATATAAGGCTAACTTATTATTTAAATAAACAATTCAATTATAAATCATTATAGGGACATGACAACCCTCCCCACTCAAGATTGCTTGTCCTCAAGCAATTATAATTAGGTATCCTAAAGTAATATTTAATAACATTATATTTTATTAGGTTTCCTTATATAAAATAAGGTTTCACTCACCAATAATATAAAATAACCTCTAGAAAATGTAAGAAATTAATATAGCTAATAAACTATAGTGCTATAAATAATATAGGGGCCTAAAATAATAATTTATAAATTTGGGTTTACCCTTTTAAATTTTCAGCACTAAATTTGCATAAAGGCATTTCTATTTATTTAATTATCAAAAATGTTTTAATGACTACTAATATTATTTTAATGCCATGATTAACCAATAGCATCAAATGAACAATCCAAACCAAATAACCAAATGTCAAACATACCTGACACAACCAAAGTGAAAACGGAGGGGCACTACATCTAGGTTTTTTTTTTAATGAAAATTTCCCAGCATAAGTTTATACTTTATTATCATTGTTGAACATGCTCCACGAGAGTTTCAATTCAGATCTTACAACGTATAAGAATTTTTTTTTGTTGTTGCATAATTGTCGAGTTTTTAAATGCTTTGTTTAAAAAAAGACAATTATGCAGTATCGTGACCACTAGTGCTCCCAAAGTTTTGTTGCCAAATACCCAAAACTTTTAAGACAAAACTCATCTTGAGTTTGAAGACTTATGGCTAGTTATCAACAACACCATCACCTGACATGGCACAAATGCTGACTAGTAGTGGAAATTCGACAAGGCTAACTAGAAAACCAAGCTGATTATTATGTTTGGTGTATCAGATGAGGTCCAACCTCACATTTGAGATTCTACAAGTGTCGTGAATGCATGGGACAAGTTGCAAATCGTGTATGAGGCAAAAAATTAGAACCAAATTCTACACTTGCAAAGTCATTTGCATTGCTTGAAGATTAAAAGTGGTGAAAAAGTTGAATCCTTCCTTAGACAAGTTGCTGAGTTGCAAGCCTCACTACAGGGATTAGGCAAAAAAGTTACATTTGATTTTGTTGTACCCATTGTCTTGAGAGCGCTAACCCATTGCATACAAAGTGTTTTTGACACCTAGAATGTCTCCAATTAGAAACCCACACTTGAGCAACATGTGAATATGGTTCAACAAGAGGAGTCCATTCATGAGAATGCAATGAGGAGGATCATATCTTAGTCACAAACTAGAAAGGTAAGAAGACTGCGCAATATGGCAATAGACCTCTAAAGTAGTCACAACAATAGGGTAATCATTCTCATTTCTAGAAGATATGTTAAATTTGTGGGAAGAGCAAGCATGAATTGAAGGATTTTTGGTATAACTCATTTATGAATGGGTCTTCTAGCAATAAGAAGCCACAACAAACACTGTCCGGTGTGAAGAAGGCTTCACGATAGAAGAAGAAGAATACCACACCAAAACTTGGAAATATTGTTGAAGACAACAACTCTCTAGATGAAGAGTATTTCTACATTGCCTAGATTCATTAGGAGATCCCTCATCCAAGTTCAATATGGTATGTAGACTCATGTGCTACAAGGCACATAACTGGATGAAAGGATTGGTTCATCTATTTGAACCATACCTTTGATTGCGACCATGTTACTCTTGGAGATGATAGCACCTATAATATTCAAGGTTTAGGTGATACCTTTTTACAACATGACATGCATTGTTGTACATTTACAAAAGTTATTTATGTTCCTGGACTCATGAAGAACTTATTGTTAGGCAACGGTTGGATCACAATCTGGATGTTGAATTTGATATAAAAAGTGGTGAGAACTTGTGTTTCATTCATGACAAATCCAAGAGTTCAGAGATTGTTGCACATGATTATGAAGTTGACAAGATGATTGAACTTGAGGTTGTCCACCACGACAACCAAGCCTTAGAAGTTAAGGTTGGCATTAGAGTTATGTTCATTTAAGCATTGGATATTTTCTTTCACTTACTTAACATGACATGGTGAGAGGCCTTTGCTCACTCAAGAAGACTCATACTCTTTGCTCAAGCTGCCTAGTTGGTAAATAACATTGAGCTACCTTTGGTTCTAGTAGTCATTGATCTACTAGTCCATTAGATTTAGTGCACACCAATTTGTGTGGATACATGACTCCAACGTCAGTGGGTTCAAACACACTCAACTTTTTGTTAATGATTACACAAGGAAAATGTGGTTATATTGCTTGAAGACCAAGGATTAGGTCTTCATAATTTTTAAAGAGTTCAAATGTTTTGTGGATTGTTAGTTTGGTCGTAATATGTGTGTGTGTAATGTCCCCTTCCTAGGCCAGCACTTGTGCATCGGGCTAGTCTACTATACAGGTTCTTGTAGACTAGTGAGAGTGGTTAGGGGACCCACGGTGATGTGGCTCACCGAAGCTCAGTCAGCACCTACAGAGCGGTGAGATGGATTCCTCTTGGTGGGATATACTAGTTGGCACTTTCTGGAGTGAGTATGGGCCATTTGGCCAAACTTACTATTTTTAGTAGGGGCTCACGGGACTCTGAGCGAGTCGGTGCAACGGTCCTGAATCATGTCGATGTTCCATTGGCTAGCTCAGTGGTACTACGGAACGATGAGGAGACCATTTGAGTTATTATTTTAATAATAGACATATTTAAGTTAAATTAAAGATATAACTTAATATGTTTATTATTACAGTGACTTTATTATATGTGGGACTTTATGAAATATTTCTAAGTTAATAAATTCACCACTTAAGTGGGCGCCCAAGGAGAGATTAAAGAAAATAATAAAATGTTTGATAATTCCCAAAAGGGGTGTTGGAGGAAGAAAGAGGAGTAACAAAAGGGAAAATTGACTTTCATTCTATTCATTCAGTTTGAGCTTTGTTCTTGTGAGCAAGGGTTTGAACCAGCTACTTTGGAGACGAAAACCTCCATGGTTGAGAGCATCTGCGGGGTTGAAAGACACTCCTAGGGTGTTGTTTGAGTGGCCTCATTTTAGGGGTTACTATTGAGCTTCATTGCAAGTATCCAGCTTGTCGTGGATGGGATTACATAGACATATCCTTTGATTTTTGGCATGATAATTTCGGGAGGACATTGAAGATTATATTGCAAGTTATGGCAATGGATTTGGGGGTGTTTTGATGTGCATTTGACTCCCTATACAGGTCGTACCTCTGCTGTACCAGGCCATACCATCCACAACAGGTTTTGGAGTTTTTGATTGGAGTTTGAGTGTGGTCTTCTTCCCAGATAGGTGTTGGACATTGGCAGCTGTAAACAGAGATTTTTAGCAGAGATATAAGGTTGATTGGGATGTGCTGAGTGCTTTTTGTGTTCCAACAGGGCTGTACTACCTTGGAAGTGATGTGGGTCAACCAGAAAGGACAAGCGAATCCATTTGGGGTTCATTCTATGCTCTTCCTTGATTGTATAAACCATATTTGCTGCTGTTGATAATGTACCTTTGAAAAAAATATTGAGTTTGAATGATTTGGAATGAGTTTGCACAATTTGAACTGCTGTAACAGTCTTTTCAGTCTTGTAAACATTGGACAGCGAAATGGGTATGTTAGTTTCTTGATATTTTGGCTTATTCTTCATATGGGTATTGCTTGATATGGTTCTATAAAGCATTTCCATTAAATTCTAGCTAGTGGGTATTTCTATTTCGTGTTATTTGCAAATATATGCACATGCACAATTGTATGTCAAAAATGCAAAAAACCCAAAACGCACCAGGTGACAACTAAACCACAAAAACATATTAGGGTAGGACATTACAGTGTGCTTTGTGCAAATCTAGGGGGCAAGTACACAAATAATGAGTTCTCTTCTTTCTTGAAGGGACATAGCATTCAACGTCAATTGACAGGTTCCTACACGCCTCAACAGAATGGCGTTGTTGAGAGACAACTATACTATCATCGAAATGGTGTGTAGCATAGGAGCAAAAATCGTTTGGGGAAAAAATCGACAAACCAAAAGTATAAGATTTTTTCAAAACATTGGGTAAAAATCGGAAAAAAATCAAATTATAAAAAAATTAGAAAATAATATATATTAATATTAATATATATAATATTAAAAATATTAATATTAGTATTACTATATATAATATTATAATATATTCAATATTAATATTAATATAACATATATAATATATATTCAATCTATTCATAATATATATAAAATATTCATAATATATATATTAATATTAACATAGATAATATATTAATATAAAATATAGATTAATGATATAAAGATTATAATAGAATAATAAATACAATTAATATATTATATACTAATAATATTAATATTATAATATAAAACTATTAATAATATAATATATAAATATAATAATATTTATAATATATAATTATATTTATAATAAATATTAATAATATAATATATATAGATTATTGACATATTATATTATAATATTATATAAATATTATAATAGAATAATAAATACTAATAATATATCATATATTTAATATTAATAATATTATATTTAGTATTAATAATAGCCTAATAATATATCATATTTAATATTAATAATAGCCGATAGGCTTTTATATGTGAGCATTATAGTGCTTCGAAAATTGTCTCACGCCGTAAAAAAATTTGCGCCAGAAATTTTTTTGAACTCGTCGGTGGTTCTCATGTCGTAAAAAATTCACGCCGGAAGATTTTCTGAACTCGTCAGTTCTCATACCGGGAAGATTTTCTGAACTTTCGCAGGAGTAAATACCTTTGAATTGGGACCCAGAAATGCGTAGAAAACGTGACCTGCAGATGAAATGCGGTGGCCCACAGATGAAACGCGATTTTTACCGAGTTATACTCGTTTCATACTCAATTTAAACAGACTAAAAATCGTTGAAAATTGGATAAAAATCGGTCAATGATTTGTTGATTTATTTAGGGTAAAAATTGGGATTAACAACGATTCGTGATTTTTTGCAGAAATCGCGATTTAAACCCGATTTATGCTTCTATGGTGTGTAGCATGTTAAAGGATTCCCACTTTGGAATACATATTGGGCAAAGGCTATTTGCACAAAAGTTAACTTGGTGAACCAGGCACCCACCAAAGTTCTTAATAGCATCACTTTGGAGGAAGCATGGATAGGGAATGAGCCTTCTACTTTCCATCTTCGTGTTTTTGGTTGCACAACATACGTATACCTTTCAAAGGAAAAGCAAGAAGTTGGAAGAGACTTTTGATCCCACAGTCAAGATAAAGACTATAAGAATGGTCTTTGGTTTGGCAACATAATTTGGGTGGAAGGTCAATTAAATGGATGTAAAAAGTGCTTTCCTTAATGGAGACTTGAAAGAAGAAGTCTATATGACTCAACTAGAGGGATTTGTCACACTTGGTGAAGAGTAGAATGTGTGCAAACTCATCAAATCTCTTTACGTTCTCAAGCAAGCTCCCAAAGCTTGGTATATCAAAATAAATGAACATCTTGTGAAACATGGATTTTGTCAGAGTCCACATGATCTGAATCTTTACATCAAAGAGCAAGGGGTGTAGGTAGTAATTCTTATTATATATGTCGATGACTTGATGACCACAAGGAATTTAAAGATGTTGATTGATGGAATGAAAAATGACCTCAAGAAATTGTTCGACACGACTGATCTTGGGCTCTTGCACTATTGTATTGGTCTGCAGGTATGGGAAACCAGACTTTACATATTTGTGTCTTAGATGAAATGTGCTTAGAATTTGCTCGAGAAGTTCAGAATGATGGATTCCAAGCCCATTCCAACACCATGGAGACATGGCTACAATTATCTCGATATTAGGCATGCTATCAATTACCTTTAACATTTCATATAGGATCCAAGGCTATGTCACAGGAAGAGAGCAAAGCGAGTATTAAGGTATGTCCTTGGTACTATGGAGCATGGTCTGGGGTATAAGAAGAGTGATAAGTTCTTCTTGAATGGCTACACAAATGTGGAGTATATAAGGTCTGTCTATGATAGAAAATCCACATTAGGATTTGTTTTCTTTTTAGAATCCAATCCAATATCTTGGGGAGGTAAGAAGCAAAACATAGTTACTTGATCTTACATGGAAGCATAAAATAGGTGGAGTTGTTGACAAAGTGATATGGTTATGTCATATACTAGTAGGAGTGGGAGTACCATAGACACAACCAATGATCTTGTATGACAATCAGGGTGTTTTGAAACTTTTTCTTAATCGAGTATTCCATGAGTGCATGGAACACATTGAGGTTCAATGCTCTACTTTAGATGCAGGCATGCTCAACAACATGATATTCATAATAGATTATGTAGAAAATGTAAAAGCTTCATAACCAATACTCATGAAATATTCTCATCCGAATATCACTATTATTCTCAAAATTATGCACTTATACAATGTATATAGGAAATTCTTGCATAATGCAGTCCCATCTACAATAACATAACCAACATATAAAGGTGGCCGATGGTTGCTCTAAACTGCCAACCGTGGACAACCACCAACAACTACTTACAGCCGTTGGGAGGACAACTAACCTCACCGACCAAACCAGCCCAAAAGTAATTAACTGTAACTATACTATTCTCATGCTTACACCATAGTTTTTCCACACTCAAGATCAGCATGCAGATACATTCACCAAATCACTTGCATGTGTGAAGTCTGAGTTATTTCGAAATTCTCTCTTGCACTTTTAAGACTATGATGTATTAAGGGGGGAATGTTGAATTAATTAATTACTACATCATGGAATACACTACATAGGAAATAGATAGGTTAAGCTATGTTCTCTATTTGAAATAATGGTGTTACATATATTATTAGATTGTTCATGTAGCATAGTTTTTTATTGTCAGTCTTAGGTAGCAAATGGTTTTCTATAACCATATTGGTTACACCTTGAGTAGTTTAAATATTTAACAATCCTCGCTGATTATTAGAATCAGATCACTCCTATATTCATTCCAACAATTCCATGCTAGCCATAAAACCCAGTTAATATTTCTTGTGATTACTATTCACTTCAGCCTTTATTTATTTAAGATGGGATCTTTAGTTTTCCTTCTCCCAATCTTCAAAAAAGTTTTTAGCATCAATATATGAAGAACATGGATAGCATTAGCCCCAAATCTGTAAGGTGCTAGACCTCTTTAATAAAGCCACACCCAATAGGAAATGGTTGAGAGTTTGGCCTCGTTCAACCATTAGAAGGATCTTGATGACCCCACAAAGACTTTCTTTAAGAGGATAACTTGTTTGTGGATTTTGCTTCAGCATTATCCAGTCAAAACCATTGATCGTTGGAATGGAATAAGGGTGCCATAGTTTATTCCATGTGTATGCTTAGTTAGGCCATTTACCTCTTGATATAGAGGCATCATATTATTTGACCAAGGAAGAATCAATTATTTTACCCAACATATTTTATCTTCTTTCTCATTTAGAAAAATGTTCCTTATTAAAAGGGAACATGTAAATCTGCCATAGGTCAACAATAAAGGACGTGGGATCTTTTACTATATTTGACCAACCTTTGTAATTGGCTCTTCCTCAAACTGTATAATGGGTAGAAGCAGAGAATTACTTCTGCAGATTGGTGAATTGAATGAAAGTACATTTATGGCATATGGGGATATTGAACAAAATTTTCCTAATGAGGATAATATTGAAGTGCTTCCAGTACCATCTGGGTTCCATGATCCATTGGGTAAAGTATTTTCAGACTCTAGTGTGCAGTCAGATTGGGTTCCTTGTTTGTTTGGTCCTCAGCCACAGTCCATTAAATTATATGGCCACTAGTGAATGCATTCTCCATACATTGGCATGCGTTTTGGATATATTGGTTCTACTTATGTTCTGTGTGTACTTCCAAATACCATTTGCCAGTTTTCCTTTCTACTTCCAGCTGAAACAAGCATTGCAAATCTTCGTTCATCTTTCATCGTGGAGCGTTCACTAGTTGTGGAAATATCAGGTTATGATGAGGCTGTTTTGGTTGCTAGTGGAAAGTGTCAGCATAAAGGTTCTCCTTCGTCTGCAATGCTATCACAAGTTTGGAAAACCTTAGTAGATGTTACTTGATGATTAACTTGTTTCTTTTGTAGTTTGGAAGACGACTTTAGGGAGGGATAATGTAGTCAGTGTACAATGCCTTTATTATCTTTTGATAATATGGTTGTATCCAATTGTATTAATTGTTTGTCGGCTTTCGGGCAGTTATAAAATTCAGTGGGTAGATGGTTGTGTTCTGCTTGGCAACTGTCAGGTTCTTTAAATAGCCTTTGCGTAGTCAGGGAAAGCAGTCTAATCCTTGGTTGACCATCTCTGGTCTACTTCTGTAAAAGAACTTAATGTGAATAAATATATCCTTTTCCTCCTTTATCTAGTATGCATTGTTATTTTTGTCATTAACTCAAGTATTAGCTTTATTAGATAGAAGAGTAAACCAAACCAACCATCTGTTTTTTTTCAAACCTTTTGTCTTGTTTGCTTGATAAAATTACATAGATCATATTAGGAGTGGGGGGCTAAGCTTTGAAAGGATTAATCATTTCATGAGTGAAAGAAAGAATGTGATGTCCCGATATTAAGGCATTGTTTAAATTAAAGATTTAAACATCATGATAAAGATGGTGAATTCGATTTCGTAAAATGTGGTGTTTAGTCATATTTAAATAAACATATATTATTAATATATAGTATTCAATAAATAATATTATTATTTGAATATGATTAAAATATAATATATATTTACTTTTAAGATATATTATATATATATATAAATGTAATTATAAATATATAAATATAAACATTGACAATTTAAATATTATTATATAAAGATATTTATAAATAACAAAATTAATAATATAAATATAAATATTTAAATATAATAAATAGATATAATTATAAGAGTAATCTCATGGCAGCGAATATATCTTATATGAATATAAAGTAGTTTAAATGAATTAATATAAGACTAAGCCTTAAGAGAAATTCAAAGCTGCGGTGAATACAAAACAATGCAGGCAGCGATTCACCAAAAGCAATGTCTATCATATGGACAGCGCTCAAGTATATGGGCAGCATATAAAAGAATATGAGGTGGACGATTTCATTATTGTTAAGACTGCGATTAATATTAACATATGAAAGAGATGCGATTTGATAAGGGTGACGCCCATTGGTAAGAGTTGCATTCTATTGATGGAAGCAATCTTATCCAATAAGATATAAAAGACAATTGTGTTGAGTAACAAAAGGACATGATAGACCAGAAGATATACGAGTATAAAGATTTGTAAATTAATATATGTGTGGTAGGATCTATGTGTGTTTAGATATGATCATGCATATTGTGATATCATCTTCATGATTCATTTGTATGGTCGATAGAATTGTTTGCAATTATGAGTTTAATGAGTTTATTATGCATTAATGTGGACTTTTGTATGAATGCCATGGTTACTATGATGGAGGAAATGTGGTGCAAGAGGGATAACGGCGATGGGGCACTCTTCTAGGTATGTCACCCCTATAGGGGGGATTGAATAATCCCATTGGGGCCAAGGGGGTACAAAGGGTACAAGGGTACAAAGGGTTCTGCTCTTGGGCTTAGAAGAGATGGCTTCCAGGGCACCTTTTGTGATCTCATTCTCCTATCATAGACATGCAAATTCAAAGGAACCAATCATAGAGAAAGGGAAAGGAAATGACAAGATGAGGGGATAACGAGATAACGAATACCTCATTAGGTAGACCACCTCATATGGATGGCATGCGCCACATGAAGCCAAGGGGGATGGTATATCCACTCTTGGGCCTAGGGTAGAGGATCCAAGACACCCGATCAAAGTCACACTCCTCAACTCTCTTATGGTTGAGTCTCCTAGATAGTTAGGTTGGGTTGAATTAATAATGCCATTATGAGTTTGCTAATCATGTTAACTTAATTGTGAAATATTATTGTAAGTATTTTCTAACTTGTTTGCAAGAATTAAATCAAGCCAAGGTACTCTCTAAATCCATTGTTGTTTGGAAATTGATAATTTAGGGTGAAATTAGTATTGTTCCTATAAGGGACATTACAAAGAAATTATGCAAGTGTCCACAAAGGACAAAAACAGGGGAATGGGACTCCAAAGGACACCAAGTAAAATATAATGAGGCAGTGTAAAGAAGATCTAAATATATGTAGAATTGTTTTTTATTGTGCTTCTATTAGTCAATACAAAAAATAATTATTTGAAATACAACCTGTAACCCAAGCCTTTACAATTGAAGTGATAAGTAGTACTCGTATACCTTATGCATTAGATGTCCAATTTTTAATCAACAACGCTTTCTCTTTTGTTAAGAGTTTAGTGAGCCATTTCTTGCACTGGGATTGTGTAGTGAGAATCTTTGGAAGTGCCACTTTTCATTTAGGGATCTGGAATGGCGTTGAATAAGGGATGAATCCTTCATTATTGCATTCAATTTTTTAACTTTTATAATGTTCCTCAGGGTCTATATAAAACTCACTTGGAATATGTGAAGACTTGGAGTTACACTCACTTTCATGCTAAATATTCTATTTTAGAGACTATAATGGGTTGCATGACCACATTCTCCCATTGCTCACCAGTTTAGGAGTTGCATTGGAGATTCTAGATTGTGTTACATCCCTTATTTCGATCTTATCGACTAGCATGCTCTTGGAGAAGCACCTTGGTTCATAATTAATGCACTTTTGTTCTTAGGCATAACTTGCTAGGAGAC
The DNA here is from genome assembly GCA_027924645.1 of Cunninghamia lanceolata. Lineage (NCBI taxonomy): Eukaryota > Viridiplantae > Streptophyta > Pinopsida > Cupressales > Cupressaceae > Cunninghamia > Cunninghamia lanceolata. The sequence continues at coordinate 3,966,991 of BSBN01000865.1, read as the reverse complement.
TTGTGTTGCTCTACATGAGTTTTCAACAATCATTCATTTGTCATCCTGATTCCTATCAGAATAGGTGTTTCTAAAAAGTTTTTTAAACTAAACCGTCTTGTATTGTAAATACCCCATCTCTTCATATTGTTTATTAATTTCCTAGAACATGTTGATACACTTCATGGTTTAATGAATCCTTCAGACCATAGTTTGCATACTCAGACTCGACAGACCTAAAATTTTCAAATCGACAAAAATTCGACAACTTCAAAAAATATTTAAATTTCCAAAAAAAAAACACATTTTTTTTTGCAAAATTCAGTTACGAAATGTATCCAACAAGTTTATAAAACTTTGGGAAAGTGTTTTCTATTAGAATTGAATACATATAGGGTACAAAATCACATCATCATGGGGATACAATAACTAGGTGATAACTATCATAAATTTATGATAATTGTCTTTGAAAATCATCATCATAAATTGCATATCTAAGCAAGCTACAAATCACAACATTTTACAATTTCCTCTACCCTGCTCCAATGAAAATTGGGGAGAGGATTTAGTCCTTGCACTTTTACTCGATTCCAACTCCTTGTTTGGCCTAGAAGGCTGCGCCTATGGCTCCACCTTGCTACTAGATGGCCTTGGATTGGATGGATATTGATGTGGTTGATGATATTGGCAAGGAATTATAGAACCTATTGAACCAGTAATAAGATCAAGAAGTGAAGGCCTTGGATATGACAGAGGTAAGGATGTTATTGCAAATTCAAACAAATCAAATCAGGGAAGAAGAGGTATGTATTGTTCATATTGTAATAGACATGGACATGAAAAGGAATTGTGTTGGAATCTACATCCTTGTAAGTTCTGTGGATTGAGGAATCATTCTGAAAAGATGTGTTGGAATAAATTAAGGGGGAGAAAATCTATGACAGATTGTATGCAGATGGATTATGGATGGATTGATGGAGCAAAATGGAAGCATGTTACTTGTATGTTTAGAAGGTTGTATAGATGGAAGTATTCATATGTTGGAGAGAAAAGAAGATATAAATCATGATACAGATCTTATGCAGAGAAGAACAAGAACAATTATTCAAACTACAGAGGGAGAGATGACAGGAGTCACATTTCTTATCACAGTGAAGGATACAAAAGAGATGAAAGAGGATTTGATAGAAGACCATTCAGAAGAGGAACCTGTTTTCAAGTTTGGAGGAGAAAAGAATCAAGCAGTGTATGTCATCAAGAACCTGTTACCAGAAAAGCTAATGAAGGAGAAGCAGTAACTAATTCAGAAATAGTTTGTGCAGAGGAAGTTTATGCGGAAGAAGAAGAGCCTGTTAATACAGAGATAGTTTATGCAGAGGAAGAGGAATCTTTTGAGACATCAGATTTGATAGAGAAACCAGAAGAAGGAGAAGCATTGATCTTAAGGAGATTTGTGTTATAGAACAAAGAAAGCAGTACAAGAGAAAGTTTGTATGAAATCATCTGAGTTTGTGTGCAGAGAAAGTTTAAACAAATGTGAAGCATAACAGAAAAGAGAAGTTCATGTAGCAGAGAAAGAGGGAATGACAAGATATTCTACTGGAAGAGAAAGTTTGTGTACCGGAGTGAAGTAAATGTGGATAAAGAAATAGAGAACAGTATAGGAGCAGTGTATGTAGAAAGGAACTGTGAGATCCTGACAAGTGTAGAGAAGATTGTATCTAGAACCAAAGATTAGAAAGTGTTGTAGAGAAATTCATGAACGAGTTAAAGAAGTAGCATGATTGTTTCGGAGGACGCAAGTATGCATTGATTGACTCTTAATTGATTGAAGCAGACATTGATCTTGAGGCAACTTGCGGAGAAGAGTTGCTCAGACCGCCGATCATTGAGGTAGTGCAAGGCTTGCAAGCAGACCGCCGAACCTAGACCTTGACAAGATGGAGAACTTGAGGCAACTTGCAGAGAAGACTTGCTTAGACCGCCGATCATTGAGGCAGTGCAAGGCTTGCAAGTAGACCGCTGAATCTAGACCTTGACAAGATGGAGAACTTGAGGCAACTTGCGGAGAAGACTTGCTCAGACCGCTGACCATTGAGGCAGTGCAAGGCTTGCAAGTAGAACGCCGAACTAGAAGAACTTGAGGTAGTTTTGCAGGGTGGACTTGAACATACCGCCGAACTTGAGGCAGTTGCAAGTACCTGTGAACAGATCGCCGAACCTATTCAAGAAAATAACATTGATTTTGCCATAATACAGACGAAAGTGAAGAGGCTCACTTTTCAATTAACCCCGAGAGTTTGATGCAGGAGCACCCGAAAGCATTCAGAACAATTGAGACAGTTAGCAATGAAGTTGCAGAGTATCGAGAGAGCGACCTTGGAGAATGCCACATTTTACCGCATTTGCATATCAGAGGCTGCGGAGTTGGACTTAGCATCTAGACAGTCATCCACAACATATCGGAAATTCAGATCATTTGGGTTCAATTCTGGAAAGATATCGCTATCAAAAGATTACTTGCTTTTATCTGTTTTCACATAGCAGAGCCAATAGTGTTCAATGAAGTCTAATTGGCTTGCGGAGCAAATCCGTGACTTGCGGAGCCTAAAGGAACATTATTCAATGAAGTATAGGACCTGACTGACTTTCATGGAGATCCGCACGAAGTTTTATGTACTAGCAGAGCAATACCTTATGTTTAGGTCCGACCTATTCGTGTCTACACGTTACCTGACTAGCCATTGCAATTAGGCCGACTTGTTAATGTTTAGAAATCTTGAGGAGGATATAAATAAGAGATAAAGGATTATTTCTAGACGGTGATCGATAGCACGAAGATAGTGTCATGTCCCCGTATTAATCGTTTATCCGTCATTCAAATTAAAGATATGGATGACTAATTTAATATAGATATAATATATAATATATATGTATTAACTAAATATTATAAATTAAATAATAAATATAATATAACTATATAAGGGCCGATCCCACAACATGATCAACCTCGCCCAGAAAGACAAGCTTTATACAAAGCAATGGTAAATAATGTTTGATATCCGTTAAAGATCCCATGTTAGCAAATAAGATAAATAGAGCTGGTATGCCGCCTTAGAGGATCCACGTAAGCAGAAGCATCGATCAGTAATGACTAACCAATGGTAATCATCGGGGGAAAATACGATATGTAAGCACTCATCTGGAATAGACAAAACAAAGCCAAACTACGACTATAGATAAAGCAGCGTTCCTACGGAAGAAGAAGACAAATAGTTACTATTTCATAAGAGACAAATCATCTATGACAAGACAATAACGAATTAGTAAGAGATCGATTATGATCAGCAAATGCTAAGCACTCATTAGAAGCGACAAACACATATGAAGAGACACGTCTGGTCATTATCCAAAATATTAAAGGGGGGGGGATCTCACCCCAATCTAAGGCTTGGAATTACAATTCAAAAATCTTATTCATATAAGAAGAAGCATATGATTTGAAGACATATGCCAAAGGATTGTGGATATGCAGAGATAACACACAGCACATCATGAAGGAATTGTGATTGGTATTTGGTATTCATTTCATGTTAAGAAGGAAACGTGGAGTCTTGAGGATCGGCGCCAGCAAAGTCGAGGATAGAGGAAACATATCCATTGAGTCCAACATACTATTGAGGCAACGACTAGTTGTAGAGGATCGCTGGGTGCTATAGACAAATCGTGAGCATTGATAATGGATTCTAAGACATTGTATGCAAATTTGTAAGTATCGTGATTCATCGATCCAAGAAGAATTCGCATCATAGAAAGACTTGCATCACCCCGAACTAAAGACACATTATGGTGGAGTAATGAAATATCATTCAAGGACTCCAATGATATTAGTTGGACCGCTGCAATTCATAGAGATTCATATTGTTAGTTGGGTCTGTGAACTGTTTTGTTAAAGATTGTGAGTATCATTAGCCTCATTGGAAGATAGCGCCAGTATAAGAAAGTCTGATTATTCAACTCTCAGCTACTTCAAACCCTGCGAATAAATAAACACAACAAACAGATAATTGACTTAGTTTGTGTCATTAAATATAATCTGCTGTAATTTGTGAGTGGTATTCATGATAGTGTTCTTGAGCATGATTTCAAATTCAGATCTGATTATTTTGGATTGACTGTCATTTGAAAGTAAGTAGTAAGTCTGATTCTGATAGTAGGGTCTGAGACAGTCTTTATTGGGAACTAGAAATAACTACATTCAAATCTTTAACTTGAATGAGATAATCTATCTTCTCTATATACTGTGTGTTAAGGATGTATTGACATTGAGTCGGTGTCAAGATCTGTTCCATTGATAAATCAGAAAGCATAAACAATATCAGTGAATATCCATCAGGGATATTACAGATAGGAAGCAAGATCTTAAGTTGTTTTGATCCGAATGAGTAGCAGAACAGAATAGAAGGCAGAGCAGGAAGCAGAAGGAGTTGCAGAGCAGATAATTGAGATGTAGAAGGAAGGAATCATGAAAGAATATTGTTGTACGAATCTTTTGTAATCCCTGGGCTGTGGCCTAGCTTCTGTAAAGCCCTTGAGGCATGTGTAATTTCATTTGAAGTTATAATATATGTGGAATGAGCTTTGAAGGCTAGGTTTTTCCCTGTTAGGGTTTTCCCAGGATACATCTCGTGTTAGTGTTCAAGAATATCTTTTGTCTTTCTGTTGATTAGTTGTTAGCTTCCGTTGCATATCCATTATGATCATGGTGTTAGATGATTAGGCTGCAAGGCTGGACAGTCCCTCACCGGACCCTCCTACCTTGACTGCTCTTCAACCACATCAATATCATCCAATCCAATCTCTTTTGCTTCTGTTGCAACCACATGCTATCCTCCATAGCTTGCCTCTTGAAATCAACAATGTTGTCCTCTATAAACAAGGAAGGCTCCTCATCCTACTCGGTCCAATCACTGTAGGGATCAATCTCATCCAAATTAATAAGCTCCTTTGGTTTGTCGTCCACCTTTTTTGTGCGAATCCAAAGGCTGTATTACGCAAAAAAAACGCTATTGAGATACCTTTGAGTCAAATTATTGCGCTTCTTTGTGTGAATGGCATCAAACAAACTCCAATTGCACTAACAACCAGAAGAGCTACAAGGTTGAGACCAAATTTGGAGGGCTAGCTTTTGGAGATTTGGTGTATTTCCACCTCAATCTTCCCACCAAGAACCTGCAAATAAGATATTCAAGAGTTTGTAAGCAAACAATATTTTATAATAATTGTAATTTGTAAGATATAAGACTTCAATTTTCTTTACCTGTTGTTTGGGTGGATCTTCTTCGGATAGATAGTGGTGAAGAAAAGAGCTTTCCCCTAGCTTTCTTGTAATTCTGCAACTCTAAAATAATGAGATCTCTCATCTCAACCTTGGGTGTCATCCTCTCAATGCATGTTGAGAGGCCCTCAATAATCACACCATTAGGATTTCTAAAGCGATTTGAGAAGAAAAACTCGGGGTTGAGGTAGTACCCCAGTACATGAATGGTTTGGTGGAGTTGATTTTTCCACCTCCAATCAATAATCTCCCAAACTGGATCAAATCTGTCTCTATCCCCCTTGTAGTAGTTTTAGATGGCGTCTTTGGCCCTATCTATGGCCTCATAAATGTACCACATTGGGTTTTGATCCCCATCCACCAAGCACAAAACTCTCACCAATGCCTCTGACACCTACAATGTAATGTCCCCTACTTAGCCCATGCAGATAGATAGAATTAGTCTATTATTGGGTTCCCGTAGACTAACCAGCCTGGTTAGGGAACCATTGTTGGCAGTGACTTGGATGGGTTGGTCAATATTTAAGTGGATGTTGGCTTGGTTTCAGTATGATCTTCAGTTTGGCATTTTCTGGGGTGGTTTTCATTGCTTGGGCAAATTAAGGTTTCTGTCTGTTTTGGGATTTTTAGTGTTGGAGATGAAGCGTCTTGGTGAGACCTTTCCAACGGTCTACAGATCATTGGATTCTGAGTTCATTTGGGCCTCCGTTTTAAAGTCTGTAAATTATTAATATTATTTTAATATTGGACTTTGGGTTATAATGGCTAAGTGTCAAAAAATAAAATATTATTAAAAGTCACTTAAGTGATGGAGTTGGGGGCCCACCTTGGGAAATATTAGAAAGTGATTTTAAATAAATTATTCCCTCCAAAAGTGAATCGACCTTCTTGAGGAAATATAAGAAGGGAAAAGGCAATTCATTTGGCATGCTTGGATTATTCATTGTTTTGGCTTTTTGCTCTAAAAAGAGTTTGAGGGTTTTGGAGAGATTCAAAATCAAGGCTGTTGGGAATGAAAACTTCCATTAGTAGCAGCATTCCACAGGTGTGAAAGACCATCCAAGGGTGCTTGTAAGGCCAAATACATTCAATGTTTGCATTTGTGCTGGATTTGCTACATTTTGGGTGAGGGTTTGAGGAGAAATTGCACATATCTGTATGAAGATTGTTTGAGGACAGTAGAGAAATATTCTAATGGTAGTTTAAGATAGTTTGGAGGATTTCTTGTGGACTGCAGACCTTTATCCTTGCTGGCCGTACATTCCAAGGCTGGCCGTACATTGCAAATTTGGACGTGGGGTTCTAAGGAGGAGTTCGCTTGGCATTTGGGGGTCATATTACCTTGTTTTGGAGGCGTTTGGAATCCTGCAGCATGCTTGCATTCATTGTATGAGAACAACAACTAAAGTATATTACATTTGTAGCTTTTTCACTGCCAGACCCTAGCTGGTTTATGTACAACAGTAGTTCAACTTGAAGAAAATAATTTGGGTATGTTACTGTAATTGGTTTTGGGCTATTTTATGAACTAGATCTTTGCCTTTTTGCTCATATCTTTTGTAGATTTTCTGGGTTTTTATTGCATGCTTTATATTTCTATATTACATTGAAATTTAGCAATACATGCAAAACAAAAAACCCCTTCTGCAACTTCAATCTAGTTCTGAAAGACCACAAAATTAATAAAAATAACACTAATATAATAATCCTAAGAACAAACAGGGGTGACATATTACATACAAGTACAAACAAATCAAAGTTACAAATTTACAATGAAAGTAAATATGTTTAAAGTTTAAAAATAACGAATTCAATTTTAGATATAAATTCAAGTTTGAGGTTACCTTGATGATCTTTGTAGCTCTATTCACAAAGACATTATAAAAAATTGTCTTTGTGGTCATCTCTCCATCAGCCTTCTTTGAATATGGTGAGCCTAGCCATTCTTGACTCACAAACATCTACTTCAACGGTGTCAACAAACTAGTAATGCATTGTAACATTAAGAAGTTAGTTGCAAGCTTTGTGACACTCGGTTACACAAGCTCTTTCCCCTTTGTGTGACCTCTCATCAAGCTAAGAACCTAAGGGTGATTATAAATATATTTTGTGATGTTTCTTGCATCTTTTGCAACCGGTCTCACCCAGTCAATTTTTCTTGTGTCCTCCAAAAGAAAGTCAAGGCAATGTGCCGCACAAGGGGTCCAAAAGAGTGACGGATGCTTCTCTTGAAGCAATCTCCTGGTTGCCACATGTTGTTGCATTGTCAGTGATAATTTGCACCACATTCTGTATGCCCACCTCTAAGACAACTTACTCCACATTAGGCTCAAAGTTTTTGCATTTTTTACTTTGTTAGAGTCATCAATCAACTTCAAGAAAACCATCTCACCATTTGAAGTTATCAAAAAATTGATAAGGGTGCGGTTCTTTCCATCCGTCCACCTATCATAAAGAATAGTGCATCCAAACTTGTGCTACTGCCTCTTTTGTTCTTCCAAAGTTAACTTTACATCTGCAACAGTATCTTGGAGCAACTTCCCATTTTAAGTCTTTTGGAGAGGGCGCCTTGTACCCTTTCCTTGCAATTATCAATGTTGTTTTCAAATACTCCCAATATGGACTCCTAGCCACGTTGAAGGGAAGGTTGTAATACCAAAAATTTGCACATGCCTTATTTGCTTCTTTGTGTGACTCCTTGTTCCACCCTATACGTTGTAGTGAAGTTTGCGCCCTAGGTACATTTCTAGGTGCAAAAAAATCGTGATTGAGCTTTACTTGAGTTGGAGGAGGTGGATGTGCCACGTATCTGTGGACCGCGACTAGAGCCCACAATGCTTGTCATATCTACATCGGTTTCTTTTGGCAAATTAGGAGCAATGGTTGCTTGTACCCTAGCCCTCTCGATTTTCTTCTCATCCAATAATGCAAGAAGTGCTAGCATCTCTCGTTTCACCTCTTTTGAGGCAGCTGGACATGCCTTGGTGTAGCAATAAGGAATCCTTGCAAGATGGTATTTGAGGTGATTGATGCCTCCATTAAGCTTCTTCATGCACCAGGTACAAATCATGCTCCCCACTGTTGGTGCATTTATGCCTTGTTTAAGATGGTATTTGAGGTGATTGATGCCTCCATTAAGCTTCTTCATTCACTAGGTACAAATCACATTCCCCACTATCGGTGCATTTATGCCTTGTTTCCAAGTGGGGTTATGGCTTTAGGGGGTTTAGTTCCAATAGGACGACTTCCAATTGTTGAATTCGAACCCGACGTAGACTCGGATGCCATTTTCTACTAACCTGCAACATTAATAAAAACAAAAAAATAGTGTTTAATAAAAATACAAGAAGTTGAGCACAATTTAAAAAAATCATGTAAAATTTAAATGCATTTGAAAAATTGAAACATAATACGATAATATGGTAATTAAATAGTAAATGAATTAACGAATTTGACAAAAATAACATGTTTTAACCCAAAAATCCTCTGTGCAAAAAAAAAAAAAATTGATTGTGTAACTGTAAATCAACAAAAAAATTCATATAAATTGAATTCAATGCATTAAAATTCCTAACTTTAACATACTTACAAAATTAGAAATGATTTATAAATTAATTTGCTTGAAGAAAAAGGAAAAATAAAAACCTTGTCCAAATTCAAAATTGCAGAAAATTCTTCAAATCCCCTAAAAATTGCTTCCAGTGTACTCTAAAATGTTCAAAGTTTCAAACAATGCTGTTGTGTGTTCAACATGCCTGATTAGGGCTTTTAAAGGTGCAAATCTGTAGATTTTCTGTGTTTGACCCGCACATTCCAGTTTTTCTGCGTTTTTCATGCATTTCCCTTGCATTTTCTCACTTTGGGCGTGTTCTGTCACACGGACGAGTTGAGAGCTTGGCCTCAGTGAGTACTTGCCATTAAAACCGCGAAAAAGTCTGCAAAACACGCTGCGACTGTTCCTGCGAGTTTATTAGCAAAAAAGTTGATTTTTTTTTGTGAGTACTCACCGATTGCTCACTGAGTATTCCATTTATATGCTTCAAACCATCTTGTTCAAATTTGCTCAAATATAATTGAGATGCTTCTCAAGCCATAACTTTTTGTATCATTGGCTATGCTCAGTTGTTCCCAGAACACAACTCCATCCTTGATTAACATAGTATAGCCCCTTTTGCTTAACATTTTTGAAGAAATCTTCTTAACATGCCTGTTTGGGATAAAAATTTGAACAAGAAATTTTGCAGCTCCAAAACATGATTTTAATCAAGCATAAAAAATTTGGTATTTTGAAATCGTGTCAACTTCAAACACTTGAAATTATTGAAGTTGTAAGCAAAAAGCCACATTATTCTGTGAAGGCTCTGTTCAACCATTTGTTGAAACTACCTTTATATTTAAAATGTTGCTCAAAACAAAAGCATATGATTGCAAAATAACTCCCTTGATAGGCTTGTACATGGAGGAACACACCTCATTTACACTTATAATAGAGTTTAGATTGCATGCTGAAACTTCAAAGGGGAGGGTTACAAAGAGAAGTTCCAAAATTTTTATTGTCACCCTCTTTATTCAATATCTATTGAGAATAATTGATAAACATTTAATATAACTGGGAGCATACAATATTAAACTCACACTGTATTACTAACTTTCTTATTATTTACTTAGAGAAAATTTTGAAACCTTCTTATTTCCATGGAAAACATCTTGAGAACTGCAAAAAAGATAGCGTTTCTCTAAGTTTTTGTTTTGGGGATGCGGAGACGACAATTTTTTTTCCAAAATTTTGGTTGTGGAAGGGGGTATCTAAAATTCATATTTAAAATTTAAACTTAAAATTATAAGTTAAATATCAATATAAAGTTGTACTATATTAAATTTAGTATTTAACACGTTAATAATAATAAATTATAAATATTAAACATAATTGAATCCATATAATTTAGAACTTTTATCCCTAGTTTCTAGGGAGCATAGTTTTTTAAATATTAATACGAACAAATGATAAAATGACAATTAAAGCCATTGCAAAGTTGGTGTATTGATATGAATATCAAGATTTAAAAAGCTTTAAATGACAAATATGAAAGTCAAAAGTTTGAACTATGAAATTCCATAACACAACTGAGCCTGAAGTGGAACACAACCCAATGCAAAAACACTCAGAATGAGATTTGTATGCAACGGAACAACACAACACAACACAACAACCAAATGACATCATAGTAGAATGACATCTTTCTCCCAAAAATAATTTACGCATTTGTACAATAGAATTTACAGGCGAATTAGAAAGATTTTTAGGGTTTTTTTATGTTTGTTGGATTTCAAAATTTTTGAATGAATCTCAATGAACTCTGTGACGTCGATTTTAGGGTTTTTAAAATTTTAAGAAAAGCTAGTATTTTTTTTTCTTGTTTAAAAGTTGTTAGTCTATAGGGGACGTCAAGATGACCTCGAGATGCGTAGATGTCGCCCTTTAGGGGACGTTCCTAGGAGATGTCCCCCATAACGAGGGATGTCCCCAATTTTTTAGGAAAAAGGGGATGGGGTGGTGGTGTTTTGTCCTTGTACCCTCATCCTCGAAACATCCACCTCTCAACAAACAATAGAAACCCTTGGAACTATAACCAATGAGCTCCTGAAACAGTAGAAAACTATAACCAACAAGCTTGAAACCTTTGTGTCCCACCATACACAGTAGCACACTAACCACAACCTCACGGTGGAACATCTATTTCTAAAATAGGGCCCAGGCCATCGCACTCATCCGCATGGTTGGCCACAAGACAAGACAAAGGATTGAGGTCCACACCAAAAAATTGCTAGCAAATCAGCAGTCCTATTGCACTCACAATAACAATGATTGCATGGGACCTTGTTGAAGCTCTTATAGAGTCCAAGTGCCTCATCCAAGAGGGATTTCAGCTTACAACTCAGGCAATTTGTTTTAGTCAACCCCTGGATGACAACCAGCTTCTTTAGCAAGATGAGAACCTTCAATGAATGCCATCCATTCAGCTTCATTATTGGTGCGAACACCCAGGAAGAAAGATCCTCCTTTTGCAAAACACCTCTTGTCATTCCTCAAAATAACACCTGCACCCACAATGCCAGGGTTTCCCTTTGAAGGTCCATCAAAGTTTAATTTCAAGAAACCACTAGGGGGTTTACTCCGATGAGCTTTCTGTCTAGCTGATATTTATCTATGAAAACATTTGATAGTGTCTATGAAAATATAAAATGCAGGTGTTGTTACATTTTGTATGCTAGAAAAAGTTAATTTTACAGGTTCCTCTTCAAGTAGTTCTTGTCTGTAACAAATTTTAGAAACAAGCACATCTTTTCTATCTTTGGGATTTTGTAGTACCGGGGTTTCCATATTTACTCACTTTCTGAATCTTCAGTCTGATTTCGTTTTTGAACTTATCTGGAACTATATATTACCATTTTTCTTCAAAGTTTTTAAAGCTGACAACTTTCTTTTTATATGCAGTCTACACAGATGGCTTCTCCTCATATAACTGAAGAAGCAGTCTACCTTTGCACGGGAAATCCGATGCCCAAAGATATTGAACAAATATCATTCTGGTTACTAAATGAGTCATTTGCAAATGCTTATCTTTGTATCCACCTTTATAGCCCTTGCAGGAAATTTTTCTGTTCCTTTTTAAAAAATGTCTACACACTTTCTTCAATATTTATGCTTAACTAGAGTAAGACATCTCTGAGATGAAGACTGCCAAGGGTCTGGCTCTCATTGATATTATAAGGGAGATTCCCATGTGAGTAAAATTTTAAGTATTCTTCGATCTGTAAAATGATTTGTGATGTAGTGGTCATTCAGTGAAGTCTTACTGTCCACCTACACTCACTTTAATTTTTTGGGTTTCAGGTTTATCTTCAATATAAAAATGCCAGAAGCTATTCGTGTTCAGCTTATTAATGCTTTGGCTGATATTGAGTATGTTTCTCTACTTATGAGGCTCTATTCTGTTTATGACCTTATCAGCTCTATTTACTTTGTATTTACACTGTTATGGTTCTTTGGAGTTTGGACAAGTTCTTTAACATTCCTATTGGTCTTGTAATTGTTATATACTGCACAGGAGGTTAAATCTAATTGCTATCCTAGTTGGCAACTAGGGTAACTTCTTGATGAAGTATCTTGAGACTCTAAATATTGTGTGTGTATAAAAGTAAAATGTAGGAGGCTGTTCCATGTGGATTCATGTAACCGGTGCTTTGGTAGGTATTATGCTTCTCATTATGATACCTTATCCAGTCTAGAAACTTTTTTTGTAATATTCACATCTAAAGCTCTAGAAAATGGGCAAATGAAGTCTTAATATTTAGTCTAAAAAAAAAAGAAAATGTGATTTATTAAAGGTCAGCTTTCTTCTGAGGTAAGTCTTTAACACATTTCTGCACTGCAAAAGCTCATCATAAGACTATTTGATATTCGTGGGTAGTCATGGAGTTTAACTTAGGATACAAAATTAGCAGCTTTGACAACCATGCCAGACATCAAAGGTCACAAGGAAATAAAACAGTTGTCATGGCAATGGAAATATACGTGTAACAGAAAGGTGGATTTTCTATTTGGCTTTTCTTGACATACTAGATAAGTTTATCCCTATGTCAGGTCATGTATTATAGACAAATCATGCGAACAGAGTTGATTCTTATATGGCTCATCCTTCTAGGGAGCATTGTCAGCTCTAATGCAGCTGTTCCAGAACCTAAGAATCCCAAGGACAATACGTTAATTGCTGGAGTGATATGTTTTAGTGTTCTGGAAGTACAATAATAATGATAATTACACTGCAAAGAGAATTGTAGGTGTGATAGGTGAAAAACGGATATGCAAACATAAACCAAAAGAGGAACATAAACAAGCACAAATTACCTCCTTTGCAGAAACGAATTGTCCACACCGATCGAGTGAATTGAAATGCACCCTATTCCAATTTATTGCTCCTTGCTTTTTGATGTGGATTTCTCTATAATTGTAATGTAAATTTAATCTCCCAAGGAATGATTGTGACAACATCAGTTTACTTGAATGAGAGATGATCAAAAATGGAGAATGAGGCTTCTTTTTATAGACATCAAGGTTGCACCGAGACTGGTACTAGTACTGGTACGGGAGACCGGTACCGGTACCGGTACGTCTGTTTTTGAAAAATAGGAGATGGGGGTACTTGGAGACACCATTTTTTTTTTTAAATATAATTTAATAATATTATAAATTTATTAATATGCTAACATTAAAACTGAAAATATCATGACATTGAACTTTTAAAACAAGAGAACTGGTAAAGTTTAAGTTTATAGCTTACTTGTAACAATTTAATATAGCTTACTGTATATATATTACTTATAGGCTTATAGCTTACTTGTAACAATCCACTGAAGATATCAACTAGTATTGAGGTTTGAAGTCCGTAGGAGTAAGAATCCACTGAGTTTGTGAGAAAATAGTGGAAAAAATGAAAGGTAGAGAGAAAAAAAAAATGGAGACGCCTTTTTATTGACGCAGGGTACTTGGAGACGTGTGGGAGACTCAACCAGAAGTCTCCCTTTGCAGGGAGACGTACCCAAGAAGTCTCCGAGACGGGGAGACGAGTACCAGTCTCCGAGACGAGTACCAGGGGGTCGGAGACGGGTCTCCTTGCAACATAGATAGACATGTGAGATATCAGATCAACGGTTGAGGAAGGTTGAGAGAATGTGCGCGAATTAGAAGAGGACAAGTGTCCTGCCCCTCTCATGCATCAAGAGAGTTAACAGATTTGATTAGGGAGTTGACTGAATAGATTGATCAGTGAATTGAGTTGATTGATCAGTGAACTGAATTGATTGAGTAGTTGACTGAGCTGATTGATTAGTTAACTAGATTGACTAATTAGTTAACTGATTTGATTGCTTAGTGAATTGAATTGATTGCTTTGTTGACTGAGTTGATTGCTTTGTTGACTGAGTTGATTGCTTGAGTCAACTCTTTTGATTGACTGTTAACTGATTTTGATTGGAGGAGTTTATGGTAGGTGAGGATAAATGGGAAATTAAATTATTTAATTTCATGTGCACATGGGATAATTGAATTAAATATTAATTTTAATTCAATTTGGAGAAAATAGATTATTTAAATAAATAATTTGGATTTATTTATTTAATTTGGAGGGAAATTGATTTAATCAAATATAAAGGAATAAATTGAATTAATTAAACAATTGGGGTTATTTAATTAATGTGGAAGATAAAATTGAATTAATTAAATAATTGGAATTATTTAATCAATATGGAGGAATAAATTGAATTAATTAAATAATCAGGAATTATTTAATTAATATGGAAGATAAAATTGATAGATGAACTTAATCAAATAATTAAAAATTATTTAATAAATTTGAAGTATGGCAAGTGCAAGTATGATCTAGAAATAGGTCAATTTTAGGTGTCTACATTTTGCCCCTCTTTGAGATGGTGTTGCAAAGTAACATCATTTCAAAGAAGTTTAAAACATAGTGCTATGTTGGATAGAAGAGGATATTGGTTTAGAAGAACAATATGATCGGATTAGAAATGATGATGCCCTAGTCGGGTAGAAGAAGTACCTAGTAGATTAATTAATAGGTTGAATGATGCCCCCTTGAGAGGACAGACGAATTGGAAGAATATGGGTGTGCTCTCGAAATGAATGGATATGAAGAAAAATAAGGGGATAGAAGATGGAGAACAACATGGAGAAAAATGAAGAAGACAAAAGGATGGACGATAGAATGATGGACAAATGATTAACACATGATTGATAATCAAATGATGAGGATAGAATAAACGATTGAATGGGAGAAGTTATGCTAATATGTATAATAGAGCAATCCTTTATTTTGATATAGCATAAGGATATTATGCACCAAGGTATAAGAACCAGGGTGACCATGTATCCAATGCATAAGACAGTTGACTCTGCAAACAAACGGTTTGAGTTTATTACTATTAGGTATAATAAAACCTTGTCGGATAAGTGAATGGGAAATAGTCTTAGCGTAGACTAGTCTTAACACAAAGAAGGTCTTTGTAGAGCCTAAGATGTAAAAGATATTGATATGCAAGATGCTAATCCCATCACACACAAGATAGATATTAGACCTAATAGGAGAATAAAATCATCCCTCAAACACAACATACGAAAGCAATGACTATGCCCCAATCCATACTGTTGTTGCCACATACCAAGATTATAGATAAATCAAGATAGCTTTGACTAAGTAGTTAGACGGGAGCAAAAGATAAATCAAAAGCAAAAATAACCAACTGATAACACAGATAGACAACCAACATGTTTTCTTGCCAAAGAGGGTATTTCAGAAAGATTTGAGGCCTTATCGTAGGAAAGATGTATCCGTTAAAGGCTTTGGATCCAAGATGTATGGATATACCTAGATATAGGCAAATGATATGCGGTGACATATTGCTGTTTTAGGAGTAGTCTTTTTTGTTTTAGATTTGATAAGCACTTTAAAACTTCCATAAGAATGCATAGTTTGGTTTCGGTTGAGTTAGTCATGTCTAGGTGGTAGATGGATAGGATGGATTGCGGTAAATGGATGAAGTGACAAAGATGAATTTCTTATGAGTTGAGATGGAGGAAAGGGTGAATCGTATGTGCCTGAGTACTGGATACTTCCTTCGTATTCTAGATTGCCTACATACCGTGTATCCACGGGATCAAGGCACATTACGATGATGATGATGATGATGATATGTAGTTCTGGGTGGTGTGATGAAAGTGAGGTGTATAATGTTTTGTGTTAATGGATATTGTCGATAAATGATGATGGTTTTCAAATGATAAGGGAAAGTGTGAAAACTGCCCTCGATGTAAACAAGGATCCATTCCTAGCCTTAGGTTAAGGAAACTTGCCCCCATTTCGGTAAAGGGTTTTTATTATGGAGAAAGTACTGACTATGGATGGAACTGACGGTGGGTGAAACTGACTATATGAGACTATATGATAAGTGAAATTGGATGGATTGACTATGGATGGAACTGACGGTGGATGAGACATGGATAGAATGCTTGACACTAACCAATTCCTAAGCCATGATAGATGGACAATCGGGAATGTGAAAGTCAACAAGTTTTATTATGGATGGATGGGAAGATCGAATAGTGGTAGTGCTGACTTTTACACAAAGCCTGTTTGCCAGGTTTTCACTATGGTACTTATCCAAGGCGCCTGTTTACCAGGTTTTCACTAGAGGACGAACATTTTTTTGTTATTTTGCTATTTTTTTTTGGTTATTTTGCTATTTGCTGCTAGGATAATCTCAAGGATCATGCATAGAATTTCTTGAGATGAACACTGTTGATGGGTTCATCAAGAGGAATCCCTTCAGGTGTTGCTAGGGAGTATGCCCCTGATCCATATGCTGCTGTGATGACGAAAGGGTCCAACCAGTTAGGTTTAAACTTGCCTTTCTTTTTCATATCCTGCAAATTTCTTTGATTTTCCTTCAAGACTTTATCACCTACTTGGAACCGCCTTTCTTTTATTTTCTTGTTGTAGCTGCGGCGTAGTCGGTTCTGGTAGACTGAAGATGATTTAATGCTACAAGGCGTCTTTCATCTAGAAGCTCTAATTCATGTAGCTTGGATACTTTGTATTCTTCTCCGTCTATCAGATGCTACAGGGAGATACAGAGTGATGGGATCTCGACCTCTATAGGCAAAACAATTTTAGATCCATATACCAAAGCATAGGGTGTGGCTCCAGTTGGGGTTCGGATACTTGTTCTATAGGCCCAAAGGGCGGGATTAAGTTGGAGATGCCAATCACGACCGACTTCATTGACTGTCTTTTTGAGTATTTTGAGGATTGTTTTATTCGAAGTCTCAGCCTGGCCATTGCTTTGAAGATAGTACGGCATAGAAAACCGATGTTGGATATGATATTGTGTGCATAAGGCACGAACATCTTGGTTTTTGAAGGGTTTACTGTTATCGGTCACTATAGCCATGGGGATACCATACCGGCAGATGATATAGTTCAAGATAAATTTAGCAATTTGCTTGCCGGTTATGTAGGTCATGGGAATAGCTTCCACCCACTTTGTAAAATACTCAGTGGTGGTAATTATAAACTTATGGCCGTTTGAAGAGGAGGGATGTATCTTGCCTACAAGGTCGAGACCCCATTGTGAAAATGGCCACGGAGTGGTCACTGGTTGCAGTTGATGAGCAGGCGCATGAATCAAATCTCCATGTTGTTGGCACTGAAGACATTTCTTGGCAAACTGGTTGGCATCTTGTTCCATTGTGGGCCATAAATAACTTGTTCTGAGCAACTTCTTCGCTAGGTTGCAACTAGTGGAATGTGCTCCATAGATACCCTCGCGTATATCTCTTAAAGCAATGTCAGCTTCTTCCGAGTTTAAACATCTTAGGAGGATACCATCGAGACTCCGTCGGTACAATGTATCTCCTAGTATAGTGAAACGGGAGGCTCGACAGACGAAGGTTTTCTTTTGGCTTGATGTTAGATTGGATGGGAGGGTGTTATTATGAAGGTAGTTGTATATATCCTGATACCACGTCGAATTGGGACTAACAAGCTCACAGATGATTTTGGTTTGCAGAATATCAATAGATGGTATCAGCAGCTGTTCTACCAAGAACTCACAATTCTGTATGTTGGTCAGCATGTCTAGAAGAGACCCAATAGTTGCCATTACATCAACAGCCTTATTGTTAACTCTTGGGATCTGATCAAAGGAAAGACTGCAAAAATGTTGTTTATAGTTGTCGACCATTTTCTTGTAGGGCATCAACTTGTCATCCTTAGTTTGATATTCGTCTATGACAAGTTGAGAATCTCCGTAAACTTGAAGTTGTTTGATGTTCCACTGGATAGCCATTTGGAGACCTATTAACAATGCTTCATACTCGGCTATGTTGTTGGTACATGAGAAAGCAAGCCGATATGATTTACGGATACAATCACCTTGTGGGGTAATGAAGAGAATCCCTGCTCTTGAACCATGTTGGGTGTATGATCCGTCAAAGTATGGTTTCCACTTGACTGGTGTAGAGAGGTTAAAGATCCCTTCATCTGGAAACTCAGATAGCATGGGGTGTGTATCTGTTAATGGTGCCTCAGCTAGTTGGTCTGCGATTACCTGCCCTTTGATAGCCTTTCGGTCCACATATTCGATGTCGAACTCAGTTAAGATCATTACCCATTTCACGAAGCGTCCTGAAAGAGTTGCTTTGGAAAGCAAGTATTTCAAAGGATCGACCTTGGATATAAGCTTTGTATGTTAGTTCAACATATAGTGTCGCAACTTTTGGGAAGCGAACACTACTGCTAAACAGACTCTTTCCATAGGGGTATAGTTGAGCTCATATCCTACTAGAGTGCGATTGATGTAGTAAATTGCTTGTTCCTTGCCTGAGTCATCATTTTGTGCAAGAAGTGCCCCCAAGGCTGCTAATGTAGTGGAGATGTAAAGCAGAAGAGGTTTTTCGGCTACCGAAGGCATCAACACTGGTGGTGAAGCAAGATAAGTTTTTAGTTGTTGAAATGCATCTTGGCACTTACTGTCCCATTTGAATGAGACATCCTTACGGAGTCAATGGGAGAAGGGTTGACATTTGTCAGCCAGTTGTGAGATGAACTGCTGAATGGACTGTAGCTTGCCCTGAAGACTTCTTAACCGTTTGCAGTTGTTTGGAGGAGTCATATCAAGAATAGCGGCAACTTTTGTAAGGTCTACATCAATGCTTCGTCGAGATACAATATAGCCTAGTAGCTTGCCAGATGTTACACCAAAGACACACTTCTTTGGATTTAGCCGTAGTTGATATTTCTCTAGCTGATCAAATATGTGCTCTAATACTTTCAAGTGATCTGCTTGTGTAGATTTACCTAGGAGGTCATTGACATAATCTTCCATAATGGTATGGAACAAATCGTGAAAGATTATCATCATCACTCTTTGGTAAGTAGCGCCAGCATTTTTGAGGCCAAAAGGCATGACCTGCCAACAATAGTTGCCCCAAGGACATGTGAAAGCTGTTTTATCTTGATCTTCAGATGCAATCATGATTTGGTTATAGCCAGAAAAACCGTCCATGAGGGAAAGCATTTATTGCCCTGCTGTTAAGTCCACGATGATGTCGATGCTGGGTAATGGAAAATTGTCCTTGGGACAGGCTTTATTCAAGTCTCTGAAGTCTTCACAAATACGAATGCCCCCATTCGGCTTAGAAACAGGTACCAGATTTGAAACCCACTCTGTATAATCCACAGGACGTGTGAATTTGGCATCTAGTAGCTTCTCAAGCTCAACTTTGACCAATAAAGCAATCTGTGGGAGCATCTTTCGCAATTTCTGCTTGACTGGTTTAGCCCCTGGTAAAATTGATGGATGATGGACTACTAATGCAGGATCCAATCTTGGCATGTTGGCATAAGTCCATGCAAA
The DNA here is from genome assembly GCA_027924645.1 of Cunninghamia lanceolata. Lineage (NCBI taxonomy): Eukaryota > Viridiplantae > Streptophyta > Pinopsida > Cupressales > Cupressaceae > Cunninghamia > Cunninghamia lanceolata. The sequence continues at coordinate 3,947,181 of BSBN01000865.1, read as the reverse complement.
GTTAATTGCCCTTTTCTGAAAGAACTTTGTGAAGTTCATGTTCTCTTGTTGAGATAAAGAAGCTGCTAAGAATGTAAGCTTGGGATTTTGGACCGTGCCAAGATTCATTTCCTGAGATTTTTCCACCAGTAAAGAAGACTTCTCCTGATATTTTGATGGTGAGGGAAGGTCAAATCTTTCATCCTCAGGTGCCTCAGAGAGGTTTTCACTGTTGGATGCGTCCTTTCTTTTTACTGTTTTGTGATTGGAAGGTGCCATAGTGTAGTTTTCACCTAAGGATCGATTTATTTTATTCATATTTTTGCGACTGAAATATTTGGCATTCTCCCCGAAATATGCGATAGGAGAGAGATCCATGACAAAGCCTACTTTTTGGTCACCTTGGGGTATACCATCTCGAAGTCCCAGAAATATTGCAAGTGCTTCATCGTTCTGAAAATTGTCTAGGACAGGAGGTCCTTGTTGGTCCCAATCGATTAGGTCGGGATATATAAGGGAAACGGTTTGTGTTTTGGTTGTAGACGTAAGGGACACGGAGGAGATCATGAAGATAGAGGATTCTTGAAACAAATCAGTGAGGTGAAGGTGGGAATTGTCAATGGTATCCTCCATAGAAGTCTCTTCTGCGGGCCAAGCCGTAGCCACTTCCTCGAGTATAAACTGGCTATCGAGGGAGCTGGATATCTCCTTTCTGAATCCCAAACCATATTTATTAAGTTTCTCGTGATAGATATGGGTTCTGTAGTTCCTTGCTCGTGGAGACCAAGTCCTCCTTGTCCTTTATAGCCCATATTCTTGACAATGCGATGACCATAGTTGTATTTGCCCACAGGTAGGATAATTGGTTCCTTTTCGTTTTGGAAAAGCCAAGAGGATATGTCTTCAATGTGCTCATCTTCTAGGTTGCGTTCATGGATGAAGACAGTTGGGGGTATAGGTTTGATGGCCTTCTTCTTGCTTACTTTTGCCGCAGGAGGTTTACCATAAGACTTCGGCGATAAGGGCAAGTTCCCTACACAGCAAGAGTTCTGCAAGTCATACTCTCCAAACCCTACGTTCTTGTACTGAACCTTGACCTCGGGTATGTCTTTCTTGGGAGATTTGGTAGATAAGGTGGTTGGATCGACATATGAGGATGAAGGATGAGCGGCTTCATTTTTGGGTACTTGGTTTGAATTTAGGTATCTTCCTTGCATGGTGCGGCAGAATTCGAAAGGATTTAGATCTCTGGGAATGGTAACTTTGTACCATGTAGGGGAATTTCAAACATTGGTGATAGGTTGAGGGTACGACATGATGTATTTACCTAAGAATTCGAAAGGATTGAGAAGAGGACAAGTGTCCTGCCCCAATCATGCATCAAGAGAGTTCACTGATCTGATTAGGGAGTTGACTGAATAGATTGATCAGTGAACTGAATTGATTGAGTAGTTGATTGAGCTGATTGATTAGTTAACTAGATCGACTAATTAGTTAACTGATTTGATTGCTTAGTGAACTGAATTGATTGCTTTGTTGACCGAGTTGATTGCTTGAGTCAACTCTTTTGATTGACTGTTAATTGATTTTGATTGGAGGAATTTACGGTGGGTGAGGATAAATGGGAAATTAAATAATTAATTATTTAATTTCATGTGCACATGGGATAATTGAATTAAATATTAATTTTAATTCAATTTGGAGGAAATAGATTATTTAAATAAATAATTTGGATTTATTTATTTAATTTGGAGGGAAATTGATTTAATTAAATAATTAGAATTATTTAATCAAATATAGAGGAATAAATTGAATTAATTAAACAATTGGGGTTATTTAATTAATGTGGAAGATAAAATTGAATTAATTAAATAATTGGAATTATTTAATCAATATAGAGGAATAAATTGAATTAATTAAATACTCAGGAATTATTTAATTAATATGGAAGATAAAATTGATAGATGAACTTAATCAAATAATTAAGAATTATTTAATAAATCTGAAGTATGGCAAGTGTAAGTATGATATGGGAAGTTAGTTTTAAAGTATACGTTCGCAACGAGATTAAGCCCGGGGAGTTTAAAGTCCGTTGGTTGGGACAGATTAGAGTACGGGAAATGTTAGATAACGGGGCTATAAAACTTGACAATTTGGATGGAACTCTGATCAAGGACGCGGTAAATGGGTCTAAGCTGAAATTTTACAGACAAAGACAGGAGGCCGTAGCCATAAACTTCATGAAGTACAGAACCGAGATAAAGGAAGATACCAGCAATATGGCACATGGACGAGGCAAGTTCGGATTTGAAAGTCTGGAAGTACGTTGGATGAAAAGAGATGTGAATACCAAGATTGACGGAGTAGTATTTCCAAGTTCACATTTGGAACCAGTCACTTGGTTCTTTGCACCAAAGGGCCAAGCAATGAGGATCGAAGACCAGTATTGGAGGCCATACTCACCTTACATTGGGGTAAGACAAGGCATAGTCGATGATGACCACTACGACCCCTGCGCGAACCAAGATAATCAGGATGCTGAAGAAATAGCCTGGGATGAGTGGATAGCGGAGTGTAGTAAGGTAAAGAAGAAATTTGAATTTCTGTTGCCAAAGGAAATAAAGTCCCCACCAAAAAGGAAGTACTTGGTGGAAAGTATGTTCATTGCAGAACAATCGGTCCACTATGATCACATTTGAGAACTTAGAGAGGAACCTGCCAGACGGGGCACCTTGAAGTACACCACTCCCGAGAAGCAGACTTTGGAAGGCAAAATATTGAACTAAGAATATCAAAATGAACGAAGATGGCAGAACTTTTCAATGGACACAAGAACTGGTGGGACTCAATCTGGTGACTATAAAAAATCCATCGACGATACTTGATCAAGTCTATGAATTAGAAGTAGAGGAATGTTGCTCGAACGACAGCTTGAGGAAAACATATGGAAATTGCATATTCTGACACATGATTGAGATACAGGTGTTGCAAGAAGATGAGGAGAGAGAAACTTGGGAAAGTGAATGGGTGATTGTGGAGTTTGAGCACGCAGAAACCGCCAAGTCAGTAAAAGGGAAGGAAAAATTAGATTGAAGTTGCAAAATTTAAAAAAAAAAAGAAAAAAGAAAAAAGAAAAAATAAAAAATAAAAAATAAAAAAAAATAAAGAAAAAAAGTGATACGACTTGATGCTAATAAGGACTGTATGAGTCCTCCATCATCCCAAACGTTGTACAAACTCACCTTATAAACACATGCTAACAGTACGACTTCAAACAGAGTCTTTTTGCCGAATGGGAAAGTACAAGGTGGTACGAAGAAAGCCGTACGAGTTGGATTTTTCAGGGACCGTTGTACGAATTGCTACCGTACGACCTAGAGAAATATCATTATTTGCCAAGGGATTTCAGAACAGTTATCATTGCCGTACGAGTGTGAAGAGGGGTCGACCGTACGAAAGGAGAGGTGTCGTTGTACATAAACTTATGCTGTCGTACGGGTCTGAAATCTCACCACTGTACGAGTGAACGAATCTGTTGGCCAACGTACGAAAACTAGAAGGGGTGGAAATTTGATTGCCGTACGAATCTTGTACTTAGTCGTACGGTTTCTCTGTGACTGCTTTGCCGTATGAGTGAACAATTTTTCGGCCATACGAGTCATTAACTACTGTACTAAGTAGGGTTATTTTTGGGAAACGTATGACAGTTGTTTTGGACTGCTGTACGAGTATCACTCATGGCTGTACGAGTTGGATCCGTACGAGTATAGGTTGTTCCTGTGACTGGAGATTTGTTTGTCTTTGATTTGGCCGTACAAGGATTTCAGAGAGGGAAATTTATCAGAAGTAGGAGATCATCTCCATCTGAGGGCTTCTTCAAAATTAGAGTGTCGACATTCTTGGGAAGTATCACCACACTGCCTTGCATACTACCTTCATTTTTGGGAAGTGGAAATCCAAACTCTAACGGTCATAACTGAATCAGTTGGGCAATATAAAAAGGCCAGAATGTCATTTTCAGTGGTAAACAAGACAAACAGAGCAGAGGCAAGAGGAAAGCAAATCCAGAGAAGAGAAGAAGCTAGAGGTAGAATGGTGGGAAAATTGATTATAGAGGAATCCCCACCAAAACACAGGCCAAGGATCGATGAGGGATCTTTAGGCTAGAAAAAGCAGAAGTAGAAAGGAAAGGGAAAAGAGAAAATCACAACAGATTCATTACAATGGGAAAGCCTCACAGCAGCAGAGTGCAAGCAATGGTGGAACAACCATGCTGACGATCACCCCTTGAAACTAGCACTTCAGAAGGCAAAGGTAGATAAAGTGATACAGATGCCATATTTTAACTTCGGAGAGTTTGAAACACTGTTAAAAAGCATGGTGTCCAATTACAATGTCCGTTCAAGGTTACACCATAATGAGGTTCATGAATGTCGCCATCAAAATCACATTCACACTTGAAGATTTCGAAAGGGTGATGGGAGTTCCTCGCCAGGTTTTCACAGTTGGAAAACAGAAAATGTCGGCAAAACACAAAGAGGATATAATGGCCAAAATCTGCAGGGGTGACTTGAGTGACAAGGAGAAAGCTCAACTGAAAGCCACGGGCAACTAAGCGCTGCGACGAGACCATCTGGCGAATGACGAATGGCGATGCATCATGGATGTGATTAGGGGGAGATTGACTAGAGCCTCATGCTCGTCGGATATTCCATTTTGGATGACCGACTACATGATAGGTCTCAGCCAGGGAGCATTGTATAATTGGGCAGCAGTTCTTTCAAAACGGATATATGAATTCATGAAAATGACTCACAAGTCATTTTACATGACTCAGTAGGCCATCGCGTTATTTTTGGATGCCATTCACACTCAGGTTCCTTCACTGGCAAGAGCTCCATTCCAACTTGATGAGGAGTACAACATTGCGTGGCCGACCATCTTTCAGTGGACAAACCTGAGGGCTTCGACACAAGGAGGGAAAGGGGATGAATCCAGAAGTAGCAAGAAAAGGAATCAACAAGAAGCAACGTAATCATCTTCAAAGGCATCACACAGTGCAGAGGGTGCCGAGGAGGATTGCATTGAGGCCTCGTCAGACTCAGCTATTCCTTACACACCCGCCAACATCATGATACCGATGGGGAGAGTGGGTTGGATGTTACACTTGGGCGGAGACATACACATCTACACTTGGACACCCGTACACAGGTGGAGATTCCCGTGAGCACTCAGTTGAGTGCCACTCGTGTTTCATGGGGGCAGATTATGACGATGAAAGGGGAAAGTACAGTTCCAGTCCCTCTTCCATCAGGATAGATTATTCCATTTGAGAGTAGGTCACCCGAGAGCTCAGTGCAGGTGGATAGCTCAACACAGGTCGATACTTGGCTTTAGTTACTTGGGGCACCTTCTCAGCTAGTACACATCCCTCCTGAGTCCGACGAGATATACTCCACTGCCTGCACTTGCACTTGAGAGAGGTATGGCACCGCCTACACTTGCACTTGAGGGAGACATGGCAGCCTTGACACTTGGAGCACTTGAGGAGGAGATGTAGAGGTAGCTGACGATATTCTAGCAGATACAGTAGTGATCAGTGACTCAGGAACAAAGGAAGAGGGAACGGCCACAGGTGATTCTGAGGCAGAGGGGATCGATACTAGTATGTCGGGTGATTCTAGTTTTGAGGATACCCGAGATACTTCTAGCTTAGGGGAGCCAACAGACGTGACGGTTCACATAGTTCAACCAGATGAGAGTGACCCACTCAACACAGTTCTCAGGTATGTGGAGGATCTGGGATCCATCGGAGCTATCATTCAGTGGGTGTCAGATATTGCCACCCAAGTTGATCCTCGACACTCCTCGCCAGCAGTTCTCGCCGAGGTATGAAGGATAGAGCAGTTTGTCAAGAATGCCCCAACAGAATTCGCACATCTTTAGGAGTCGAGGGTGGCCGGAGGTGGATACAAAGGAGATGCAGCAGACATGGAGGCCAGATAGGTCGACTACCAGAGTCGGAGGTAGAGATGGAGAGGTATTGGTAGCCCGTCACACCGTTGAGAACTATTTCAGGGCATTGTACTATTCACGGGAAGAAGACATGAACCATTGGGTCGCTTGCAACAAAAGAATAGATGAAGCTGTCGACATATGCAGGAAACTTTGGGAGAAAACCGACGAGCAACTAGTTCAGTTCCAGCGACAACTTGCCTAGGAAGCAAAGATGACACAAGCAGAGAAGAATAAGGCAATTACATTAAGGGCAGAGTTGGCAGCCAAAGAAAAAGATTTTAATGAGCTTAAGGAAGCGACGAAGAAGGAGTTGGAGAACACTCATGCCACCACCACACAGTAGTTGGATCAGCAGCTGGCCGACTCTCAGGGGGCACACGAGAAAACTAAGAAGCAGCTCGAGCAAGCTGTCCAGATGGTACGCCTGACGAGGGACAAGCACATCATCACCACCAACCATCTGAAACAACGAACAGAGGAAGTGTACAGACTTCGACGGTTGGTCTCACCACAGTAGGAGACTTCAAGTTCAACTCGGATGGCGGCCACACCTTCAAGATGTCCATTGCCCCTCATACTTCATAGTAGTTCATTGAGTCTTGTTTTGTAGTTGTTTGGAAGATGACAATTTTTGTGGGGGGATGATGTTAGGCACAATTTATAATTATTATGTTAGTTTGTATCGACAAGTATGAAGTATGTTTGTTAGTTGGTATCGACAAGTATGTTTGTTAGTTGGTATCGACAAGTAGTTACTCTCGATCGGTGTGTCGTTAGCGATGGTTGGCCATCCAAGCAACCGTTGACAACCTATATATGTATTGTCATTTCATTGTATCGGACATGGAGTTTTTTGGTGTTGATTGTAATTGCCAGTTTGAATCAATAATATATGCATTTGAGTTTCATAGTATCATTGCAATGTGTATTCTTGTATGATGTGATTATTCAGTTTATATTCCTTGTTTACTCTGTATGAATTCATTAGACTCATTCGGCAGTAAACACGTGCTAGTCTCACTTAAACCCACTTTGTAACATGCTGAGTGGAGATTTGCAGTGACATAACCACTCATGAAGTTTGTCACTTAAGTGATTTTTTTCAATCCCTGAACATAGATGGAGATCTTGTTTACTTATGCCACTTTTCTTTTGTCCAAAAACATCTAAAAAGGGCTGAAACCTTTAGGGGAGTGCCTCTTATGACTTAGCATTTTTCAAGTTGAAATAAAAAATTTTAACTAGATCAACTAAGCTTGGCAGGCACCCTTGGCATTGTTGTTACCTTTCCATTTAATTTGTGTAGAATTATCAAGTGACTTTGCCACCTTACATGTGCACCTAAGCTGGTTAAGTGAAGGGGTGGAACTTTAGTTGGAGTTTGTCTTCAATGTCGCCACTTATCACTTTTAAAATTCAAGCGGAGATTTTATATGGTTGAGCCACTATTAAAGTGCTCTTAGGTAGAAAAACATGTTAACTTTGCCACCTCAAATGTGCGTCTCTTATGCATTAGCCATTTTCATGCTCTCCATTCTTCACTGCAACCATCGACAATCATGAACCTCATCATTATTTCATTTTAGAACAACTACAACCTTGATTGACATGTGAAAGCTATTAGTTGAAAAACAAGATCATGACAACTTTGCAACCTAATGGGGAAGACCATAACTCGAATTGGATTTACACATATTGATGATCAATCATAATGCAAATGGAGAAAAGGTAAGTACAAACATTGAGCTTCCTAGGGGTGGAATGATTGGCTCTTTTTGGGGACCGTGGGACGATCTTGGGCCATAGGAGAACTTTAGAATCTTTGGTAGACATTTTAATTAGTATTTTATCTGTTGGCAATAGAATCAAGCCTAATCTAACACCTAAACATGACTATTCTGACCTAAACAAACACATCACAAAAATGGGAAACACATTATTGAAAGACAAAAAACCTAAAATGACAACACCTACCTACTTATGGACAAGGAAAAATGGCTCCATTTATCAATTGGGAAAAGTAGCAATCCCTCTGTTTGAGTCAGAACTTTAGTGGTAGCTCGCATCCTAAAAACTTTTGCAAAATATTTGTGGAGATCCATGGTTCAAGCTGGTATGAATGATCATGTAGGGAAAACTCTAGCACAAACTCACCAAAGTATGCGGCTCAAAATGGTTTTCTTCCTCATTGAAAAACCCTTCCATCCATTGGAGATACTTTGCCTCCTTTTGAAGATATTTCATAAAATCCTATTCTCATAGTATATCTTCACTAATGATGATCACCTCATTTCTTATTTGATTTTCTTGCTTGTCGCTTCAGCATACTCTGCCATAAATTCAAATGAAGCATTAATGTTTGGAAGAGGCTAAAGTTGTTGGAGAAAAATCTTGAAGACTTGCGTTTGACTCTTCAAGTTTGAGATGGGTAATGACTGAATCTTGTGCTAGCAAAACACTTAATTAGTTTCAGCAAACACACTTATTGAATCTTGTTTTGACAAATTATTAAGTTTTGTATCTTCCTCAAGCACCGAATTATCATCGAAATGAACATGTTGAAGAAAAAAGTCAATCTCCAATAGTAAACCATGCAAATCATCCTCATATAGTGATGGTGGTGGACTTTGAGTGAACCAGACTTCTTCAGCTATGTCATGACTATTTGCTTCAAAGAATTCATCCATTAGAGGGAGAAAACAATTAAATTCATCATTTCTTATGTCATAACTACTGTATTTTGTCACAAGGGCTAGAGTAGGAACACAAACTTCTGATAGCATTTTTTCTTTTTTTATCAGCAATTTTCCTTCTGTAGTGACCTTATTTGGCTTACATTCCTTGACTGTCATCAAGTGTTCAACACTTGACTCCTCATTGATAATCATGGGCAAAGTTGCATGGACATGGATATGGTATTGGTATCGGATATGGATACAACCATTTTTCAAGGCCCCCTAATATGGATATGACATTCATAAAAAACACACACACACACACACACACACACACATATATAACACAATTTAATAAGCGATTATAGGTGATTTTCATTACTTTAGAAGCAATATAGACACATAATTTGTAATGTCCCATTTTTGGCGCATTAATTATTGTGTGCATTATGCTTGTTTGTAGTCTTGTGAAGGCTATCTGGCATGTTGGAAGAACTCCAAAGTTCTTGGAGTGATCGTGGTTCTATCTGCAGAGTAGTTGTGTGTGTCTCAAGTCTTCATTTCTTCAAGAATTGGTTGAAGTTATTTATCAGTGCATTTCTAGTGCTTATTTTGGCTTGGGACTATTATTCTGATAATTAATTAATATTTCACTAAGGTTGACTAAGGTTATATTTAATTATTGCAACATAGTGTAATGTTAACTATAAAAGTGGGTTTCCTTCTGGAAAATGGATTAATTCTCTTTGGCTTTGAGCTCAGTGGATGTCCAAGGTGACAGTGATGCTTTTAGATATTGGATTGGGCTTCCGAGTTGCTCTCCAAGATTCTTGGAGGAGCCGTCTATTTATAGTAAGTCACCCAGATGACATTGTTCTTCATCCCAAACATCATAGAAGGCAGTGGTATGATTTATTTTGCAGTTCACCTAAGTTTGGGATTTTCCGTAAAGCCAAGTGATTTAATGAGCTATTTAATTATTATTTTTACTTAAGTTTCCCAAGGGTGAAAATAATAAAAAGGTACCTAAGTGTTATAGCTCATTAAAAAGGTTTTTAAGTGTTCTAAACTAAGTTACCGGAAACGCCGGTGCAGGGTGCGGGTATGGTACCCGACGGGAGCGGGAGCGGGAGCGGGCTCGGGAGCGGCGACGGGTGCGGGCAGGGAGCGCCCCGCCCGCCCCGGGTTCTCTGTGGGTTCGCCTATGGCGAACCCACAGAGAACCCGGGGCGGGCGGGGCGCTCCCTGCCCGCACCCGGCCGCTCCCGAGCGCTCCCAGATGCTCCCGCGGGCGGGAATGTTTTTTTTTAATGTTAAAAATTAAAAAAAACGAATTTAAAACTCAATTTTTAATGAAAAAAAACAAAAACAAAAACCCTAAAAAGGTCAATATAACAAAAACGACCCTATTCATTTCTTATTTTTGCAACTCCTCCTCCATTTCACAAGGGTTTTTCACATTTTGTTCATTTTTGCTGCTGCTTTGCATTGTGGAGGGAATCCGGAATCGATTGCAAAGCACCAAGGAAGGATTGTAGCTTGCACAAAGGTCATCTATTGATCTGAGGTAAGTAGTTTAACCTATTTTTTCTATTTTTTGTTGAATTTGTTCAAGTTTTTTATGGATTTTTAAATTTTTTCAAATTTTTTTCAAAAATTTCAACTTTTTTTTTGAAAAAAAAAAACAAGTTTGAACATTTTTTAAACATATTTTATTGTTTCTCTTGAATGTTTAGGTGTTTTATTAGTGTGTAGGGTTGGAATATTTTTATTATATTTTAATTTTTATTATTTTAATTTAAATTTTGTAATTTCTTAAACAGCAATCTATTTGAAAGTGAAATGGCTACGCCTACTAGTTCAAGTTCGGTGGGTCTTGAGAAGAGTAAACAACTTAAATATGATCAAGGATCTCCTCTTTGGAGACATGTCAACATGATTGAACAACTAGCAGGAGGTGGGGCTTTTGTTTGGGTTTGTAATGAGTGCAAAGTCACATTTAAGAGCTCATATACTCGATTGAAAGCTCACTTATGTGCCATAAGTGGAAAAGGAATAAAAATATGTGAAGGGCCAAACAAGAGGGGGTTGCCAAAAGCACAAATTATGGCATACATTAAAGAACAAGAAGAAGCTGATGAAAAGAGTGCAAGAGCAAAATCAAGAGCTCATCCTTTAACAAAGAAAACATCAATGAATCCACCTACAGAAGCTCCTTGTTCTAGGCCACAACATCCTTTCTTGGACTTGGATGTAAACCAAGATGATGAACCCTCTTCTTCTTGCAAAAGAGGTCCATTGGCAAAGGCATTTCAAAATGAAACGAGAGATATTGCAGATGAAAAAATTGCACGTTGCATTTATGCCAATGGTCTTCCTTTCAACTTGGTGAGATCACCATATTGGCGGGAAATGGTGGTAGCAATTAGTAATGCACCTTCTGATTATACAGGTCCTGGTTATGAAAAGGTGCGAACCACTTTATTGGCAAAAGAAAAAAGTTATGTAGAGAAATCACTAAAACCAATTAGAGATTCATGGATTGAAACAGGAGTGTCCATTGTTTCTGATGGATGGAAAGATTGCAAAAACCGACCTTTAATAAATGTTATTGCTGTGTCCCCCAAAGGGGCAATGTTTTTGAAGTCGGTTGATTGTGAGGGGGAAATCAAGGATGCACAATTTATTTCCAAAATCCTCATTGAGTCCATAGAGATGGTGGGTGTTGAAAATGTTGTCCAAGTCATTACAGACAATGCAAAAAATTGTAGGGCAGCAGGTGCTTTGGTTGAGGAAAGATACTCACACATATTTTGGACACCATGTACCGTACACTCCCTTAACTTGGTGATGCAAGCAATTGGCACTCAAATAGATTGGGTGAAAAATACATACAATGAGGGTGAGGAGATTCAAATGTTTGTGACAAACCATCATATGTCACAAGGCATCTTCAGGTCTTTCTCGCATTTGGAGTTGTTGAAGGTAAATTTAGTTTATTTTAATTTTAACTTATGCCATATTTTTATTTACTTGAGTTGCATGATTCATTGATTTAGATTCTTGATTTAGATTTTAATTTTTAATGTGTTATTAACTTGTTTTTTTACATAACATTAGGTTGCTGAGACCCGATTTGCATCACACACAATCGTTTTGAGACGACTTGTGAAGGTGAAAGAGGCATTAGGCTCCATGGTCACTAGCCACCAATGGAGTATATGGAAGACAGCTAATTCAGAAAGGGCTCAAAAGGTGAAGTCATTGATCCTAGCTGATGAGTTCTGGGAACGTGTGCAATATGTTTTGAGTTTCACGGAGCCTATCATGAGTATGCTTAGGTTTGCTGATACAGATCAGCCATGTTTGGGGGAAATCTATGATGGCATTGACTCCATGGTAGAAAAAATAAAGAGCATAATAACACAAAAGGACAATGACCCCAATGAAACATTTTTCCTAAGTGTCAAAAAAATCATTGATGACCGTTGGGACAAGATGAACACACCCTTGCACCTCCTTGCATATGCCTTGTCTCCCAAATATTATAGTACTGAGATACTTGCTTTGCCGGGGAGAACCGCACCATATAGAGATAGAGAAGTTGCTTCCGGCTGCATGAAAGCATTTCGAAGAATCTACTCCGATCCATAAATGGTGAATGGTGTTAGGAAAGAGTTTGGCAAGTTCATACAAGGACGAGAGCATAGTATGTGTGCTATTGCAGACATGTACAAGGAAGATGCACATACATGGTGGTACCTCCATGGGCAAGATTATGTTTTGCTCCAGCCTCTTGCAATCAAAGTTCTATCACAAGTAAGCATGTTTTATTTTAACATTCTTAGTACTTACCATTTTTTGCATTTTAAAGTTGTATTGACTAGAGCTCTAATTTGAAATTTGAATAGGTTGCAAGTTCTTCTTCGGCTGAACGGAATTGGAGTACATACTCCTATATCCACTCAGTGAAGCGTAATCGATTGGCTGCTAAAAAAGCAGAAGACTTGGTCTATGTCCACTCCAACTTGCGTCTTCTATCACATAAGCAAGTTGAGTACAAGGACGGGGCAGCGAAGAATTGGGATATAGCCCCTGAGTGTGCCAACTTGGATGCATCTATTACAGAGCTTGCTACAATCACTGTAGATGATGAGGAGAATTTTCTACATGATGTACATAGTGCGAGTGGCACTCCATATGTTGATGTTTCAAACGATTTGCAACCAACCAATGATGATGACTTAGATCTAGATCCTTTTGATGAAGATTGAAGAGAGAAAGATTGACTTTTGAATCTTGATTATAGACTTATACTTATAGTATTTTACTATTTTGGAATTTCAAATTTTGTAATACAGTACTGACTACTGAGTATTTGTAATGATTTTCAATGTTTCATTGTTCATTGGTCATCTAAATTATCAATCAAGATTCAAATGTATTATGTATGTTCAATTCTGTATATTTTTTAATTTTTTTGGTATATACAGTTATACTATATAAATAAATAAATATATATATATATAAAATATATATATATAGTACAGCCGTACCCAGCCGTACCCACAGAATTTTTTTTTTTTGCCGTACCGGCGTACCAGAACCCCGCTCCCGAACCCGTTCCCGTACCAGAACCGGCAACTTAGGTTCTAAATGATAGACACTTAAAAAGGGGGCCTCACACTTGATATTTTATTATATTTTAAAAAAATGCCTTTTTGTGAGAAGAAATATGAAGAGATCAAAAAAAGAAATAATATTATATTCTTCTCAAAAGGCTATAAATAAGAGATGAGAGCTCATTTGAGGGCTTATGTTATGCTTTTGGAATTGATTTTGTTTGCAGATGGATTGAACCTGTGAGTTCTTCCATATTCTCTTGAGGACAAAAACCCTCTTGAAGAATCCTCTTATGGACGAACACCCTCTAGAGTTTGAGTGTGATTTCATTCAGGAATCACCATTGTGCTCTCATGGATTTTATTAGCTCTTTGAAGATTTTGATTTGGAACTGGATTCTAATATATTTGCTATGATTTTGGAAGTGTTTCTTGAAGGATCTAATGTGATTTTGATGAGAATGATGCTGATCAAGTACCTACAGGCTGTACATGCTGTAGGAGGGCGATGGTGGATTTTTTCATTGATTTATGCTTGCATGTGTGTAATGATTTCATGGAAGTGGTTACCCATTTGAGACGTCTGATTTAGATGGTATTTCAATTAAGGTTTCTTGGAGTTTTATGAAGATTTCTATATTTCCCTTGGAGTTCTGTACCCTATCAGACCCTACACAGCTGGAGAATGTTGGAAATTTATATGTGAATAATGCTTATAGATGTGAAATGGTATTAGATTGTTTTTGGCCTCATCATATTGTTCATTTCTGAGCAGATATTTAGAAGTCTTTGTTGAAGATTTGAGCAGCTGGGAGAGACATACCAGTTCTGAGCCGTACCATAGAAGGGTCTGATCTGTGCATTATCCAACAGTGGTATGGATGGAAAAGTGAATCAAGGACTTTGACAAGCTGGGATATCTATCTCAGGCCTGTCTTTGGTAGACTGCTGTGCAGATTTTTTTATACTTAGCAGCCATATTTATGACAGTTCCGTACAAATCAGAACTGGGCATATGCATGCAAAGAAAAAATAGCCTAATCTGATGTAGAGATAATCATGCATTGATGACGTCTAGGAGGGTGGAAATGAGGTGTGAAGGTATAATGATGAACAGAGCAACATTGGAGCTGCAATGAATGCGAATAATTGCTGTCATTGAAGGGTTTTAGACCTGCACCAGCATACTGTAGCATCTTCACCAGCAAGTAGTACCCTTCCACATATCTTTCTTCATTGGATTATCTATAGCAGCTTAATGGTATATTTTTCTTCAGTTATGGAGTATTTCCATGTTATATGTGCTTCAACTAAGGCATGATTATAACATGAGTTGATATTCTATAGCTGCATTTGTTATCAGCAACAATGGGAGAGTGTTTGTAGATTGTTAAAGGTGATCTGGCAGTGGTTAGAAGTGCTTAGTTTCAGCCCAAGTAATCTGAGCATCTATTGATGACATTTGATCATGATGGGACTGTCGGTTCTCATTGTTCTAACCATATTTTGGTTGCAGGGGCAGATTAACAGTTCTGATTTAATTGTTTATTTTCCAATGCAATCTTTTATGTAAGTATTTATATCAAACATTCTCAAAAGATTGTAACCCTTGGATGGTTTACCACCAATGTGGGCAAACTTAATCTTTTCTTTCTTTCTACCCACTGCATAAGTGGTGAATACCCACTGAATAAGTGGATGGTTTGTAATTTCAGTCTTGTTTCCCCACCCATTGGAAAGTGGTTAATTCCCACATCTTGTGGATTCCCGCCGCAGCGGAAGAATTGTAATTTCTTGTTGCATGGTTGCTTATTGTAAGCCAATCACTGTATGCTCTCACCTTGCCCATCTTGGGATCTGGGTGATCAGAAAGTGTGAGGCATTTAGTTGGTTGATGCAAATTTATGCTAACACTGTCATATCTTTGTTCATTATTTTGAAAAAATTTAGGGGTAGTATCTTACATAATTGCTACATATTCCAAAATGTTTATATTTACATATAGTTCCATCATCAAAATAAATACATTGATAGAATCACATGCTATGAAAAATGTCATCACTATTCTTTGCAGATCCAGAATAGTTGGATTAAGTACAACCACCAACTGCACTCTCAGAACCAAATGAAGATGTACCAGAGGATCTTGTTGTTGTGTTAGAATTCTCAACGATGAGATTGAGATGTGTCAATGCATTTATGGATACATCAATGTCACTCATCTTAGGCTACACATCCCAAAGTCTACTGGGTCCCTTCACGTAGTCTATGGAGGAATGCTACAAGAGATGAAGATTGGAGTGGACATATACAAGGTCCTTTGCTTTACTAGCTACCAACCTATTTCACTTAACAAAATAGATGAAGCCATATGTTCTCCAATTCCTCTTAGATGTAGAAGAACTTGAAACTTGTAAAAAAAATATTAATTTTACAAATTACGAGGAGGCAAAAAATCAAATAAAAAATAAAACAAGAAATAATTTAAATTGGAATATAATTCATATAATGTCAAACCCGTGATAGAAGTTTGATAGCTATTTTTTGCAAATGTTTAGTCGTGGCAACATGAAAGTTCCACCACTTCACAATGTCCATTTCTTTCTTATCTGCCATTGCATCAACATTTGCATAAGTTCCATTAGAGGATGCAAAGGTTCCAAATTCATTTCGAAACCCCATTGCAACTCTAGGATCTATAAACATTTTCTTAAAGGCTTTTTTACATCCATCAACAACCTCAACATCCATATTTGGTGTTGTTCTATTTGGCATTGCCAACATATTAGCATGGTAGCACTTGGGGTTCAAAGCATATGCCAAGAGCTTCAAAGGAGTTGTCATTTTATCCCACCTCTACTTGATTATCTCATATATCTTCTTGTAAAAAAATTTGGAGGGGTCTTGCTCTTTTGCTAGGATTATCTTTGACCTGCTCTACCATTGTATCTATGCAATCATAAATGTCGCCCAATATTGGTTTATCTATCACAATGGCAATGAGGGCATATATTGGTTCAGTGAAAGAGGGCAAGTAGTCTACTTGAGCCCACCAATCATCATCAAGAATGATTGTCCTGATATTATTTGCTCTCTTTGTTTGGGATTGCCTCCAAACTACCCAAATATCACTAATCACCATCCTTTTTAAAGCTTGTTTCACATCCACAAGCCTTTTAAGAACAATGTGATGCGTGGCAAAACGATTCTTGACCACCTTCAATTAAAAATTATTAATAATTTAAAAAATATAATAAATAATGACATTTCATAAAAATGATATAATTCAAAATACAAAATATAATTTAAAATTTAGAAAAGTTACTTTTAGCAGCTCCAACTTAGCAAGTTGTTTATAAATGGCCTTTGACATGTGGTGATTACAAATAAACATTTGAATTTCTTTGGCTTCTTCATAAATCTTTTGTATCCATTGCATTTTGGCTAATTTTTTGTAGCATCAAGTTCAAATCATAAACTGCAGAAGGCGTCCACCAAATGGTTGAAAATCTTGCTTCCACAACCAACCTTGCTACTCTGCATACCTTTGCATTATTTGCAATCACCTAAACAACATTTTTTTGTCTCCATTGACTCAATTGCCTCAATTAGCATATTGGCAATAAATTGGGTATCTTTCTCATCAGCCTTGCTTTCAATTGTTTTCAAGAACATTGCCCGCTTTGGGCTTATTGCAATCACATTGATCAATGGCCTATTTCTATCATCCATCCATCACAAATGATAGAAATCCTTGAGATTTTCAATGAAGCTCAAATCATTTGCAATTGCTTGTCAATAATGTCTCTTTAGCCAAAAGGGTGGTATGAACTTTTTCATAGATCAGGGTTTTGTATCCTTTTGGTGCCACATTAATTGATTTGACCATCTCTTGCCAATATTAAGAGTGCACCACATTAAATGCATTTCCATTTGCGTACAAGCAATGGACAATATCTTGTTTTGTATCTACTTGATTCTACAAATTAAATGATTTTTTAAGAGGTCTAAAATTACTACTCTTATGACTTGTAGATGGCCTTGAGTCTGATTGTGGATACAAAGAGGATCTATTTAGCGTTTACCTCTATTTTGATGCTTGAACAAGATTATCAGGTTCATTTTGTTCTTTTTGATATTTTGCATTTTTTTTTTCTAGTGACAACCCCTTCCCTAGTGGGCCATCAACATCCAGACCAAGACATACAACACAGTGTCCCTGTTTTGTGGTAAAGGTGCCCATAAACTTTGGTATAGGAACCTCTGAACTCCTATAGGCACTCTTGACATGTCCATTTGTAACCTCCACCACCTTGAATTTTGTCAAGAATGGTGACATATTTCCACAGCAGAGATCTAGGGTTTGGTTCGATCCTCTTGTTATTCCTTTCCTCAACATTAGATGATGATGATGCCATGATTAATATCCTACAATGATTAAAATTTCAATAAGACACAAATATATATAAATTAATTTCACAATCTAACTGTAATAATTTATATTTATTATTGTAATTTCACAAAAATATACAAACATATAATTTAAATAACTTTCACCTTTAAATCTAAATTAAAAATAAAAAATAAAAAATCAAATAAAGTAAATATAAATTCAAAATATATTAAAATTTAAATATTAGTAATTTAATAAAGAATAATAATTGTAAAAAATAAATTAATAATAAATAATAATAAACTTATAGAATTAAAATTGACTTTCACATTTTGCTGGTTGCCCCAACAAGTCTGTGCGTGGTTTTCAAGCTATCAACCTAAAAAAATAGGTTCCAAAAAAAGGTAGTGCAGATGTCGATTTTGTTTGGAGGATGCGTAGGCCGAGGATCATCTCCCACTAGCTCTTGCAGATGAGCAGGATCTTGGTTCTTAGGACCACAAAGAGCTAGAAGACAAATTGCCTCTACCACGGTTACAACCATCACTTAGACTACAAGTAAGATATTGAAACCAAACATTGGACAGTCAGGCAAGCAGAGAGGAAGGAAATCAGAGGTAGAAAAACTTAGAATGGAAGCCCAGGATGCAGTGGATGATGGCTCACAGTGGACCGTGGAAGTCCTTCTCGTCAGAAGTAAAGGAAAGTCAAGAAAATGATGTTGTAGTGGTAGATAACCTTTGTTTTGAAGTTGCCTCTTTTGCCTTTGAATGGTTGGGATGGTAATTTAGATTGAGGTTTCCTTTTTAGTATGGCTGGTTGTCTCTTAGCCCTCTCTGATTTTTTCTTCTCTTGGCTCCCCGATTTTGGGGTTTGAGGCTCTTTTCTATGTTTATTATGCTTTTACACATGGGAGTGGGCCCTCATCCCACACTTGTTGATTACAAAAAAAACACAAAAAGATTTTCACATTTAAATCTTAACTAAAAATTACAATAAAATCAAATAATTATAAATTAAAAAATATATTAAAATTTAAATATTAGTAATTTGATAAAAAATAATTATTATAAAAAAATTTAATAATACATAACAATAAACTTAAGAAAAAACATAAAATGTTTATAGAATTCATGAAAGCAAAACAAAAAAAAAAAATCTTTATTATATTTAATGGTTTGGAGCAATGTTTGGTTTTAAACTTTTATAGAATTTCGATTTCATATTTAATTTTAATTTTTTTTTAACTTTATGGAGTTAATATTTTATTTTAATTTCTAATTTAATAACATAATGATAAAAAATTTTAATTACAAAGGATTAAAAAATGGGTGGACCAATAACGTTGGGATTCCATTTCTTATCCAATGGAATAAGCAACGTTGGGATAAAATAGCGAAGGATGTAACAATAGACAATGCTAAAAGCCAAAGGACAAATATATATTATAAATTCTATAAAATTTAAAGTTAGAAGATATAAATTAAATAGCATGTTGACTGTATGATGACATAAATATAAAAGAATGCCAAAAGCCCAAAAATGAAAATTGCAGACTGAGAGGATAGGAGATGGCAGTAGCAATGATTTAAAGCAATGAAAATTAAATTGGTGGGTAGAGGATAGGGCATGCCAGGTGGTAATAGTATCTTCAACTTCAAGCAATAAAAATGAAAATGTCTTGATTGCAGATGCCAAAAAAGGGACCTATATAGACTAAATAGGGAAAATACCTCTAGTTGCTCTTCTCTTTGTGTTGCTCCAACTTAATTGTTCACGTCTTAGTGCTTGCTCGTGACTCCATTTAAGCTTAAAAAGGTAGCGCTTTTTTTTTTCTAACATTTTAGGATTTTATGCTAGAGACACCCAATTTTTTAGGATGCTAAATCCATACACATCCGGCTCAGCTCCTTATTTGTAGTGATTTCCAGTATGGGTGGGTATGGTATTTGAGCCCTATCCATGCCATACCATACCCATATCCATTTCGGGTACATCGACATGCATACCAAGGGAGGGGGTGGCATATCCTACAACATTGATCATGGGAGATGTTGGACATGAGGATGAGTTGAAACTAAAGAGAAAATTTACCTCCTTCCATTGATGACCTGCTCTCAAGGTGTTGCAGGAAAATGTCCAACTCTGGTAACAAACCCTCCATACATGCTTTTAACATGATCTGTGCCTCTAGACCTGCATCATCTGCAAGCAGAAGATCTTGTTTTTCATCCAACTATGCTATTTCCTCGTCCTTGTTTGGTGTAACTTCTTCAAAGAATCCTTAAAATGTAGAAAAGAAATCATCCAATACATTTCATCCTTGGAACAATTGCTGTCTTCTTGTTGAGTTGAAAGAGTTGATTTAACATTTTGCTCCGCAGGTGCTTGTGACACTTTTCCTTACTCAGAAAACAAATGATAAACCTGTGCAATTCTTTCTATGTCCAACATAGAAGGTTGTTTTTCTCCATAGAACTTAAGCAAGGCTTGTAAGGTAGATGGGAAATCTAACTCATCATCTTGATTTCTTGATGAAGGGGTGAAGATAAGCTCTTGAAAATAAGACACCATTGGTGGCTCCTTCCAAAAAAGCATTCCATGTACTTTCCTACTTTTAGCTACATGATCTTTCTCAACTCTTCGACTCCACGAACACATGTAGTCATTGAATGTATTTACTTTTTCAGCACAAATAAGTCCATATTGAAAATATCTCGTCATAGTGTTGCCATCAGGATCATCTTGAAGATGTTGAAGGTTACTTGAAAACATTTGATGATTTGATTGAGAATGAGACATGAGCTGCATCATACAAAGCATCTCCAAACAATTTAAAGTGTCGTGCTCTCTTGTCTCCTCCAAAGCAAGCCTTGCAACTAGAGGAGGTAAATTGAATTTGTCATTCTTGTTGGAAGGACCAACATTTATGTGAGGATGCTTTTAGTATTGTTGAACAAGAACATTTTGTTGAAATGATCTCTTCATGTTTGTCATCTCAATCACCACTCTTTGCAAGAGAGGGTCAGTAGAACTTGAAATCATTGGCCCAATCGAGCCTTTTCTAATATTGCCAATGGTAATCACATTGTCTTCTATCACAATTACTTGTTCTTGCGCTTCTAGTTCATCAATCTGACTGGATTTGATCATGAATGCGACCACTAATGGAAGTGCATTAATAAAAAAACTTAGGAGGATTTTTGGAGATAGCTTCAAAGTAGAGTTGATTCTTTTGACAAGGCGATTGAATTGTGCAACAAATTCTCTCATTGGCTCATTGCTATCCTTTACATTTGTAGTTGGGCAAAAAGGATATGATTGTCCTTAGCTAGTTTGCATTATGCACATGATCTCCCAATTGGTGATTGATCTTGTGGCAAGATGGTGGAACCATTTTGTTGCTCTTCCAACAAAGGTCTCAACAAAATGTTGCATTGCGACATCTTCATGGGCCACTCCTAAAACACTACACATTGTGGTGATGGCTACAATGTGTTCATCAGGGTGTTATTTGCCATCACCATGGAATTTGCGAAAATTTTTCTTTGAGCCATGAGGGAAATTATGGTGAATTGCAAGTGCCAAGGGACCAATACTGGCTTCCACGATAAAGGAAGCGAAGGCAAATCATATTTATTATGATCATCCATTGTTTGTAGTGGCTTTTTAGGTACAAGATTAATTGGTTGTAATTCGTTTCCCAACAAAGTTGTAAAAAACTATTAGTGTTTTAATTTGTCTTTTACAACACAACACAAAATATAATATTATGTAAGGTAAAACCTCTCTTGAAATTTGTAGGGGAAGCCCTTTGAGATCCAAACTGACCCTAAACCTACACAAAACTGACCCTAGACTAAAAACTATAGACAAGATAATAAATATGCGCACTATATGAGATTCTCTAAGGGCGTTTTGCAAAAATGAAATGATTGCGTGCCTATGTTTTTGCTTCAGATACATGCAATGGACCATTTACAACCATTCCTTACAAACGAGATTTCTAGATATTAAGGATGAAACAACTATTCAAAACACTTAAATGACACTTTCTAGCTAGGTAAAACAAAGACTGGCTATTGAATGCAAACAAGGATTGAAGGGATACAACACACAATTTCAAGAAATAAATAGTTAAGTTGCATTCAAAGCCATAACTTATATGTAGACATGTCATCAATGCAAATCTTGACTTAGTACAATTTTCCTTCAATTTGCTTGATGAAATTATTAACACAATAAATTCAGATACAAAATAACCAACTTGAACAAGAATTTTTGCAGCATAAGTGTAGCATCAACTACTGTTAAGAATATCTTGTACTCAAGGCACTTATTTATAGGTTTTAATGAACATGCTTTTAGGGATTTGAGAACAATAATTATATATTCCAAAAAATAAATGTTTAAAGAAAACCTTCCTAAAGTTGTAGAAAAGGTAGAAAGAAAGGAATTGTAGTGATTTTTCACTACAATGGAAAATATATCTTTTTGCCTTGATGTATTTTGTTGTTTTTTGTGCACTGCTAAGTGTTTTGAAGTCTTTGGAGGCTTGGAGAGTGTGTTTTGTTCGATTTGCTGTAGCATCTTTGGTCTAACAATGTGCAGGGACTTAAGGTGTGACACAAGAAAGTTTCCAAGACAAAGCCTTGATGTCATGAGACATCAACAACGGTGGGCCCAAGGAGTGTCTTTTGTCTAGTAATATTGAAAGAAGGTGACATGCTTGTTGCTTATTGGTAACCGCAAAACAACTGAACAACTTGTGTGCAACTTTGGCTGGTGCATTGAGCGCCCATCTATTGGTTTTTTCTGTGAGCCAGTGATCTCGAGCTAGTATTCAATGTCAAAAGAGATCTTTGTGGGCAATGGGGCCCATGTTATCTTTTCTTTAACAGTGGAATCTTTTGATAGTATGCCACATGGCACACTCCTGGGGATTTAGGTGGAAAGTGTGAGATTTTCTTGGAGGTAGGAAGTGTTGGATTTGCCATGTCAGCTCAAATCCAACAACCTGCAATGATTGAAGGCATATCTCAACCGTTTTAATGTGTGATAGCATCTTCTAACTATTTTTGAATGAAGAAGCATTCAAAAAAGGATTCAAAGGCATCTGTTAGGTCGTTTGCTATGTGACAAACCTTCCAACATTGGCATAACCACTTCTAGTTGTAGAGGGATCAATCAAGCATAAATTTTCCTAAGTTCCAAATCTCCAACCATTTCTTCAAGCGCAATCCAATATAAGACATACAACCACTTTTGGACAATATGCGACAAACCATTAGATTCTAGTGGTGGTGTGTGTAGAGTGGGAGATATTTCAAATACAGATTCAAATGGAGCACTCCAACATTGGATAGGACATTCATTTCTTTCGACGACTCAAATTTTGAATCTTGGATGTTTTGGGGGGAAATTTTGTTAGTGTTTTAGGGGTTCTATAAATAAAGGGCCCATGTAACCCAATGTTTGCTTTGTAGACATGAGATCAATGAGTCTTGAATATAAATTGATTTCTCAATTTCTTTGTTATTAAGTCCTAGAAGAGCCTTTGTATATATGTTTAGAAACATCCAACTTTTCATACATAAGTAACTGTACGACATATTTTGAGATATTCAATATAAGAAGTTGAGATTCTTGCAATCCTAATTGTTGAATTGTTTATGGATAAATTGTCTGTTACAATTTCATTATCACACTTTAATTTGGTTTTTGTTGACTAGTATTTAGTATGTTTAGTAACTTTGTGAGAGATTAACAAGGAAGTATCTGTTCTAGTGCATCACCCTTTAAATCGTAATCATTTACTTTCAACATCTCTCCCCTTTTCCTTTGACAAAATTAGGCTAAGCTAGAATAGACTAGGAATCTGCCTTTTAACCCTAGAGATTGTCTTGCAAATTGGTCCCACATTTGCAAGGCTTTCAATGTTTAATGCCTTGCGTGGCATAGGTTGTTGAAAGACAAGTCTAGGAATCAACATGATAAACAATGACCTAAAAATAGGCCCTCACCTTTGCACATAAATAGAACATTGGAAATAGCCATTGCTAAAAATGACAATTTGTACATGAGCATCTTTTGAGGTTTTGAAACATTTTTCGCATTGAAACATGAACCTTTGATGATGATTTCACCAAACCCTAACCACCATGAATCTTTTCACAAGCTGAGAAATACTTTCTAGGGTTTTGTCAACATTGAAAACTAAAGATGAAAATGATATCTCTTCACAACTCTTCCAACCAGTTGCTCAATTGTCATTTTGTCAATGATTATTTCCTCTCTCATTATCGAGGAAGAGAATAATGTCAAGCAAGCCCTTCATTGCCTAGATATTTTTTGCCAAGCTTTTGGTTCAAGCATACAATGGCAAAAGACCCAGTGTTATAGGCGATCTTTTCTTCCTAAGCTAGGTTGGCTTGATAGCTTTGGTTGCAAATGGATTGAGCACAAGGAAGTTTTCCATTTCTTGGGCATTCCCTTTGCTTTCCAAGCCTCTCCTTCTGTTCTCTGACAAGTTGTTGTTGCCAGGATTGAAAAAAAGCTCGATTGTTGGATTACCAAGCCTTTTTCTTTGGCTAGTAAGTTCCAAATTTGTTCTAAAATCTTAGTTGCCACCCATGTTTATTATTCCTCTTGCTTGGTGCCCTTAAAGGCTTTTTATTTGAAAATTGAAAAGCTCCTCAGAGACTTTCTCTGGGCTTCCAGTGATGGACATCAAGGTTTTCATCGTGTTGCTTGGGAATTTTGTTGCCTTCCTCATGATGTTGGTGGATTACGCTTGCTTGCAATTCGTCGGCAAGGAACAACCTTATGTGCCAAATGGATTATCAGAGCCTTAGAGGGAAATGAATCTTAGAAAATTCTCATCAAGCATTGTATCAATTCTGGTGTGCCTTTGGGACGACCAACTTAGAAAGGCCTTGATTTTGGCACTCCTCACTATGAGGGAACCCATCAAGATTCAAGGCACTTTTGTTATCAAGAGCATTTGGAAAGCTTGGGAAGCTATTAAGCCTTGGCTTTTATGGGTCGGAAATGACTTCTATAATGTGGCCTTCCTATCAATCAGTAGACTATTTGGTGGTCTCCTATTCTTTCTTGTCAAGACCATCCTTTGGCTAAAGTGCCATGGATCCATGCCTTGAAATTCTTTAAAAGAGGCATTAGAGTGTTACTAGATTTCATTAATAGAGCTACCAAGAATTTTCTTTCTTGGCCATAATTTGAAACAAAATTCAAACTTGCTAATAAAGACCAGGAGACTTTCTAGACTATTATTGGTGCCATCCCTCCCCATATGATTCACAAAATTGGGGTTAGATCTTTTAAGCCTTGGTGGAAGGATTGAAAATGGTATCCATACACATTGATTTGGAGTTATAGGCCTTATAAAGACTATCTGTGGCTGTCACCTCATCTTCCTATGGTGGATCAACTGAACCATCGCTGGCAGTGCCAGTCCTCCATTGGGACAGGGCATTGTCGGTTCCAGTTTGTCTGGTCGGCCATTCTTGAGCCTAAGTTGGCGCACTTTGCCTAGTGCATTCTTCATCAAGGCCTTCCCCTTGGTGCCCATCTGACTCATTTGGGTGTTCTTAATCTCTGTTGTCTATTTTGTCGATAGATTGTGAACCTCAAGCATCTTTTCTGGTTTTGCACTAGAGTTTAGGAAGCTTGGAATTCGATTCATGATTGCTTTAGGCCCTTTTGGCTTGCTCCTTTTTCTTGGCATATGGTTTAGCTTGGGGATTGGCCTTGTCTTCCATTCAAGTATACCCGGATTTGGCATGCTTTCAGGGTGGAAATTCTCTTCAATATTTGGAAAGATAGAAATGCAACTTTTTTTAGGGTGCTCTACTGATGTTCATTTTTTGTTGTATATTAAAGCTATGATTTGCTGTGTTCCATGATGTCTCGACGACGGGGATAGGGGGACGACAGGGGATGCGTTTCGGGGACGATAGTTCGAGGGCCATTTTTTAGGGATGGCGAGGGGGCGACAATATATGAATTTTGCAAAATATATTTTATATAGGGAGAGAAAGAGAGAGATGTCAATAACAACAATATCAATATGTGAATAAATCATGAAAACAATATAACAATAGTATAAGCAACAATAAATTATAAAATTAATCATGACATTAGTATCACAACAATATAAACAACAATAAAATTAATCATCAGATTCATGACAACAGTATTAAAGCATTTCGTTGTTCAAATTCTAAAATTAATGTTCAAAATTAAAGTTAAACTCAAAGTCTGAAACTTTTATATGCAACAACCTATACCTCATTCACGTTATCAATATCAAAAGAACTGTCCTTGTCAATGTCACTCTCTGCCTGAAGTGGAACATCTAATGGAAGCTCAACCATTCCTAGTTCAACCTCCTCCTCGTCAATTTGCCTAACATCTTCAGAATCAACATCCCAATGTGTTGTTGGAGTCTGTCAATACTCAATAACCTGCTGATCCTGAAGTCTCAAGGCACTATGAATTGCAACTAGTTTTTTTGCTTGTTTCAAGGTAAGCCTGTTCCTCTTGATTGAGTGTATGAAGCCATAGGGGGACCAATTCCTCTCTGCAACAGAGGAACTAGCAATCTGTGAGAGTAAACGAATATCAAGTTGTTTCAACTCTTGTGCGTCCTTCCCATGAAATTTCCACCATCCAATGTGGTTTTTTTGTGCAATAGTGGCCCTATCCATCCTATCCTCTGGTTTGCTGAATGTACGACCTCGAAGATTGGAAAACTGAAGCCATTGCTCTCGAAGTATGGTTGCCTCCTCAGTGCTATACATCTTACGAAGGGCTGTCATAAACCCCTCCATTACCTCATCATCCTCAGAAGGGCAAAAGGAAGAATTCAACTAGGTTTCGGTGTGCACCACTTCGGATTAAGAGCATAGGCAACCATATGAAGAGGGGTGTTCATTGTGTTCCTCCTCTTTGTGACAATAGACTTGATATGTCGCTCATAGAATTGTACTTCAGGATCCTTGTCACGAATTGCTTGCCTCATTTGTTCAAGCATGCTATCAAAAGTCTCATAAATCTCTCCAAGGCTAGGAGAGTCTGTATTTGCATATTTGATCACCCCCACAACAGGTGATATGATAGAGCAAATATATCTCCAAACAACATTTAAAAATTGTAAGACATTAACAACTTAACACTAGTAATAATTTAAAGAAAAAGCGAAGTAGAAAGTTCGAAACATAAATAAAAATTTCTTACCTGATATTGGACCACCAAGTGTCATTAAGCACCCTTTCTCTCACCTTCTTCCCTTCTTCTGTCTTTGATGGAGCCCGCTTTTTCTACTCTCCACAAACCACTGTGGATTGTAGAGCATCCTGCACCTCCAACATCCTCTCCAATAAAATAAAATAGCTAGCATATCTAGTCTCAATTGGTTTGAGGAATTCTTTCTTTGAATAGGATTGGAATAATGCAAGTGAAGTTTGATGGTTACATACAAGCATTTGTATTTCTCTAGCTTCAACCACTGCTATCTTCACCCAATCTATTTTGCCAATGTCTTCCAAAGCATTATTCAAAGCATGCACACAACATGGAGTCCAAAAAATATGTTTGTAAGCATTCTCAACCATCAATCCAACCAACTTACAAACACGAGCTGAATCTGTCACAACTTGCACAACATTAGACGACTCAACCTTCTCTATGGCCTCCTTCAAAAGGGCAAACTGGTAATCAACATCCTTACGTTTCTGAGAGCAATCAATAGCTCTAAGAAAGTATGAATCAACATGACATGTAACAATAATATTAATGAGTGGCCGATGTCGAAAATCAGTCCACCCATCCATGACGATGGAACAACCAGCCTCAATCCATGTTTGTCTCATCTCCTCCGTCAATATGTTCGCCTTTTAATATTGTTTGTCAAGGAGGGAGGTACGCAATCTATGTTCTCTAGGGGGAACATAAGAGGGTCCAATTGCTATTGCATCTTTCAACATGTTTTTGAAATAAGGAGACCTTGCCAAATGAAAAGCGATGGCATGGGCATAAAAAAACTTTGCCACTGAATCATCAGCTTGCTCACATTTTTGCAAATTCAACAACCTACCATTGTATTTTTTTCACCTGTACTAGAAGTGGCATTCCTCTTCCCTCTATCACAATGCTTTCCAACCGATAGATTGGAATATTCATCAATAGATTTTATTGTTCTAGATGAACGCTTCTTACTCTTAGTAGTAGTAGCTACTTGTTTTTTCTCACTCTCTCCTACCAACTTTAGCATTTCAACCTGTTCTTCCAATGTAATATCTTTACAAACTCTAACCCCATGGCCACTCTCACCCAATAAATGATGTTCAACCCTGCTATAACTCCTAGGATAATCAATATTGCAAACATGACACAATCAATGCCTTCTGCCCCTTGAATTTTTAGCCTTATTAGTGGTCAAATTGGTGGCAAATTGAAGCAAGGGTTTTTTGGGGTTGAAAGGGTCTTTTGCATATTGTTGAAGAGAGGATGAAGGGCATGCAAAATGGTCTTTTGGAGTTCCACTTCCAATAGAACTTGTAGTTGTGTTTTGATTTTTAGAATGTTCTACTTTGTTTACTTCAACATCAACTTCTTCACTGCTCACTCCATTCACATTTTTCTCACTGCTGCAATTGCTCATTTTGATTTTTTATGTTGGACTTTGAGAGGTTTTGAACTTTGTATTTTGAGCTTTGAGGTGTTTTGAGAGCAATGAGCAAACTGAAATATATTTTTTTAAAATTAATTACAATGTTCCTAACATTTATAATATTAAAAAATAAAAAATAAAAAATAAATAAAAAGAAAACATACCTACAAGTTGCTCAACTAGAGATATTTTTTGTTTTGAGTCTTGAGATTGAGTTTCACTGTTTCTTTTCAACAATAAAAACTAAGAACTTCAACTTCAAGTCAAATGCAAAACACTGGTAGCTGGTTCAAACTTCAGTAGCAGGTGTAAGGTTTCTTGTTGCATTTGCAAGTCTCCTGTCCAAGTGCAGCTAGCATGAAAATGAAATAAAAAAAATGACTTTCCTTTTGTTTTTAGGGTGTAAAAGCAGCGTGGGAGGGTTTGTGGGACCCCCACGCCCCTATTAAATGTTTTTTTAAATTTTAAAACTGATCTTTTTTTAAATGACGTTTTTTATTTGCCGTCGGTGGCGCCTGGCCATCCCTGGGATGGTCGAGGGATGTCTGAGACGTCCCTGATCGTCTGGGGGATGACCAAGCGTCCCCTAAATGTTTTCCACCGTCCCCTAATTTGGGGATGTGTATGGGAGCGTTTCATGCTTTTTTTTTGGGGGACGGCCAAGGGGCGTTCTTTGCTGTCCCCCCTTCTCGAAATGTCACTTGGGACGGAGATGTGTCTGTGTGGGGTATCCCTGATGATTTGCACTATTGTGTTTATGTAGATTCAGGATCAAACTAGTAAAGTTGCACTTGAAGTCGCTCATCTTCAGGGGGCTTTGGACCATTGGGGGAATGCTCCTTGCATTGTGGCTAGAGTTTTGCTTTATCCCTCTTCTCCTTCTAGAGGGCGGTGATGTGGTCACAACTAGTTTGCTAGAAGAGATAGAGGTTCCTAATCTTGTGGTTCTCAGCCTCCGGGTAACAAAGATAATGCAGCCTGCGGCGGTTGGCCTTAACCTTCCAGACCGCCTTCGACTTCTTCTCATGGGCGGGGTGCTCCTGGTTGGCTTGACTTTGGCAAGTTTCCTCGCTTGGAGTTGGCTGTTTCTCTAGTTCATGTCCAACCACCCTTGGATGATACTCTTGAAGAGGAGGGTGCTCTAGCACACCCACATAGACTAATCAGGACAGACTCCAAAACAAAGACGATAACATAACAAAGGGCCAAGCCCAAACATAACTACCCTAACTTTTTTTGTGAATATTGTACTATTTCTTTTTAGTTTATAAAAAGTAATATAGGACTCTTTCATTAAAAAAAAGATGAAAAACCTAGGATGATTGTTCCAATCAGCAAAATACAAAACCACTGCCTAGGTTTTGAGAAGGCTGAAAACTTGAAGTTGAAACCCTAGCAATATAAAAACACATCACAACTTCAGCACAAGGACTTGGTGAAATCTGTCAACAAGGATATGAAAGCTGTCACCAAAGCCTGCAATAAACAATGCCTCAAGAACTGTCGAAATTTCCCTAAAAACCCTAGATGATCTTCAGTCCTGACTATCCAATCTTCTGATATCTGTAAGAAAACAGGGATATGGTGATTTTTTTTTTGTAGGCTGCCATCATAATTCCATAAATATCTGCTGGTACAGGTGACTGTAACATCGTCTTTGCTGCTGTCAAAAACCCGAAACCTTGTCAAAACAGACCCAAGCACCTAGTACCTGTGTTGGCCACTAACAAGACAGTTATTCATCCTTTAGGCATCTGATTTGGAGTTCTTTTGTCACTAAAACACACTCATTTCAGCCCAGGCGTGCCTATAAGTAGACCTTGCCACTTAAACACTTCATACATGTTTTCCAAGTGTTGGGCGGAGAACTGATGTGCTCTTACCAACTTTTAAATGAAACGGTGTCTTATAATGGTTGAACCATCATTGGCGGGTGCCCTAAGCACTTGAACCATGTTTTAGATGCTGGGCAGAACTTTTTGGCGGCCTAACCATTGCAGATGTGTGCCCATGTCTTAATGACCACCTTCTTTGACACTTAGGCGGAACTTCTAATTGCTTTTGCTGTGTTTTTCAGTTGCCAAGCAGAATTCTTTGACATCTAAGCCACTCTTTCTCTTATGTGAGGAGGAGTTTTTCATTGACTTAACCATGTTCTATGCTGGGCAGAGTTTTACCATGGCAGAGCTAGGTTAAGCACTCGCAGGTCTCACTTCAACTCAGTTTGTAACATGCTGGGCAGAGATTTGCAGGTGCTGAACCACTCATGAAGTGCTCCACTTAAGTGATTTCTTTCAATACCTTAACATAGGCAGATATCTTGTTTACTTATGCCACTTTTCCCTTGTCCAAGAACATCTAAGAAGGGCTGAAACATCTAGGGTGTGCACCTCTTATGACCTAGCCATTTTTCAAATTGAAAGTGGAACTTTTAACTGGTTAAACCATACTTGGTGAGTGCCCTTGGCATTGTTCCCGCCTTTTCACTTCACTTGTGTGAAATTTTCAAGTGGCTTTGCCACCTTACATGTGCTCCCAAGCTGGTTAAGTGAAGGGGCAGAACTTCAGGTGGAGTTTGTCTTCAGTGTCATCACTTATTATCACTTAAAACTTAGGTGGAGATTTAATACGGTTGAGACACTATTAAAATGCGCTTAGGTGGGAAAACATGTTAACTTTGCCACCTCAAATGTGTGCCTCTTATCCCTTGCTCGCCTGACTTCACCACACCCATCGACAATCTCGAAACTCATCATTATGTTATTTACAACAGCTGCAACTTCGATCAACCTGCAAAAACTGTTAATTGAAAAACAAGACCATGACACAACCACCTTGCAACTTGATGGGGAAGACCACAACTTGCGTTGGATTTACAAATATTGACAATCAATCATGATGACAAATGGGGAAAATGCAAGTACGGACATTGAGTTTTGTAGGGCTGTAACAAGTTGAAAATGGAGAAAAATTTAAAATACAACTCATTGCATAAAATTTGAAAATTGATAATCATGAGAATGGAAATTAAAAGTCAAAGTAGTAGATGGAGTGAAGTTTGAGGATAGATATCAGATATCATCGAATGTCCAATTATAAATGATAAAAGAATACATTCAACCATGATACATCAAAATAGTGGTGATTTCTTCTACAAATGAAAAACCAAAATATCTTGCAAATTTTAGAATAATAGGTTTGGTTTGTTGTACACCTTGCAAGCCTTGTAAATATTTTAATAGGTTGTAATTTTTGGGCCTCATGGAATGGGGTGCCACACTTGGAGGAATCCTGAGATTCCTTGGATGACACAACTTGACACTTGGAATGTTGGGTATGACATGTAAGTTACTTTGTAAGAGCATGATGTAGGGAGTTACAAGTAGACATGTTACAGAATCTATGACGAATAAGGGGGTTACATGTAAGTTTGATTGATTCTTGGGAGTTGAAGAATCATAACTTGAACTCCCTTTTTGGATGTTGACAAGTGGATATTCCATCTTGAAGCTCCTTAATCTATATATTGAGTATTGGTGTTGGAAAGATGTAGAGAAGATTGTGTAGGGAGATGTTGCTGGAATCTCGCTGGAACTCCTTTAAAATCTGGGCATAGAACATATGAGGTGCATTATAAATTTCATTATTATTGTAATCTCTTTTCTGAGTTGATATAGTGAGTGGCACAGATTTGAGGCTGGGTTTTTTTAATCTGAAAGGGCTTTCCCAGTATCATTTTTTGAGTTATATTTCTATGCTATTTTCAGTTTTCTGTTCTATTGTTATCTTCATTAAATTTGCTGAAATTTGGAATCTACATTTTTATGTTTCCATTGAATATGAAGTTTATTCCAGTCACGGGTTTCTTCATTTGATTTCTGGTTTTGAATATTGAACGCCTGAAATTCCTTACAGCAAATAACAAAGGAGGCATAAAGCAAGTTTGGCTAATTGCTCATATTTGTAGTATTAACAATGCTCTTCCTTAACATCTACGCATTGAAAAACTGCCTAAATGTTAAAAATCATACATGACAATATTGTCATTTCTTGGGATCCTTTGGCTGATTAAACATGCTCAATTATACATGCAGTTAATTATTGTTCTTAGGTAGGATTAACACAGATC
Organism: Cunninghamia lanceolata; assembly: GCA_027924645.1. Taxonomy (NCBI): domain Eukaryota; kingdom Viridiplantae; phylum Streptophyta; class Pinopsida; order Cupressales; family Cupressaceae; genus Cunninghamia; species Cunninghamia lanceolata. The sequence goes on along the minus strand of BSBN01000865.1, from coordinate 3,914,672 downwards.
AAATTTAAATTTAAAATTTTGAAATTTTAGTCTTTATTTGGATATGAAATATCTATTTATACTTACAATATGGTATAATTTATTTATTATTATTGTTTTTGAGTTTAACTTATATTAGGCTTAGTTTGACAGGCTTGGCTTGATAGCAAAGACATAGCAGTGTCATATAAATGGGCAGGGTTTGAGCCCCCCTAAGGCTAGTTTCCGTAGATTCAGAGGGACCCACCAGTGATGGCATAGATTGCTCTCTTGCCCATGCTAGTGTATGTCAAGTGGAGATTGAAGCATCAATTGATGCTCTAATTGTCTCTCCCGCTAAAAATGGGGCTAAGGACATGTTAGATGATGCTCAAAACTGTTCTTGTGGGGGATTTCACTGAGGTTTGTTTTCCCTCAATTAGAAAACTTTTATTAGGTAGTTTCTTTTTCTTTTTTCCTGCAGAAATGTACATTACATTACACTAGAGAACATGTGATTTACATTGACCAAGCATTAGGATTAAAAGGAAAACTCTTTCCTGCATAGGCAAGTAAAGGAAGCACTTAAGTGCGTGCCTCAATTGGCAAAAAGTTGCAAACTAAATTGCAGAATGCAAATGGTTAAGCAGAAACAAAGCTATGCCGATAATTGCAAACTACTATGAATCACAAATATGACATAGAAAGCAAAATTGGATAGTAAGAAGTAAGAACTGCAAATCAGAATCACATTAATTTGAAAGCTTTGTAAATGACAAATGTCCTTGAGAAAGGACACAGAAATATGTTTATTTCCATTTGCAAGAAGCATCTTCCAGGCTTCCACCGTTGATTCAGGCACGTATAAGTGATAATGAAGATGAAATGCATTATCCCCGATCGTTAAAAGAAAGCTGTTGCCATGTTCAGGATGGTTGTGCTGATTTGGCATTTGGCACTAGGTAGACTTCAGCGTGGCACTGATGCTGGATGTTGGCATCAAGTAGGAACATGTGATGCAGAATTACTGATATGCCAACACCAAGAAAATAACAAATGTGGGAATTTACGAGTACATAAGTGGATGCTGAATATCTAGAATCTTGAATGAACAAAGAATTTAGCTGGAGCATCCAACTATGTGATAATCTCTGTACTGTTCATTATTGAGTTCAGGGCCATAATCAAACTAGCTTTGAGAAATGACATAGCAAAATTGTGTGACATCACAATTGTCTGCCTTCAAATCTATGGCCAAAATCAATTTGAGGCAATTAAAATCAGGGAGTGACATGGAGTGATTACATCCTTCAGATTTAACTGATGACCTGGTTTAAATTTGAAAATTCATTAGAAGGTGGGACAACATGGCACAGTCTAGGCTGTTTGATCTGAAATCCATAGTTCGAAGACTCGGACTCGGAGTGTACTCGACAAGCCCAAAATTTCCGACTCGGCAAAAATTTGGCAACTTAAAAAAATACTTAAATTTCTTAATAAACACAATTTTTTTTGCAAAATTCAATTACAAAATGTATCAAATAAATATAAAAAACTATGAGGAATTGTTTTCTATTAGATTGATTCTTGAATACATATGGATTACAAAATCGCATCATCATGCGAAGCCTGCTAACTGCTAACTATTATGAATTTATGATGATTGTCTTTGAAAAACATCATAAATTGCATATCTAGGCAAGTAAAAAATTACAAGTTTTTACAATTTCCTCTTCCTCATTTTAGTGAAAAATTGGGTAGTAGAGGTTATGGTCTTTGCACTTGGTTGTGGCTCCCTGCTTGGCCTAGAAGACTGTGCCTGTTCTGGATCCACCTTGTTGCTAGATGGCAATGACTCCTCCTTTGCCATATCAATGTCATCCAATGACAATCCAATCTCCCTTGCTTTTGTTGCATCGACATTCTCCATAGCTTGCCTCTTGAAATCAGCAATGTCATCCTCTGTAAACAAGGAGGGCTCATCATCATGCACAATCTAGTCATTGTAGGGATCGATCTCATTGTAATGTCCCTTTTTAGGATGTTCTTGATTTCTTCACCTTGCACACAATTATGTCTTATAGAAAGGAACATTAGTATTTTAAAGATCAATAATAAGATCAATACACCATAATTAGGGTTAGTAACATTATGAACATAATTGATAACAATGATCAATTACATATAACCCATATATATTTTATACTTATTCATATTTAGGCCTCATGATATACTTCGGGAATGGTAATTGTTATGCCCGGTCATTAATCTAACCTAGTTGTTAACCCTAACGTAGGCGGGGTTTATACTTGTTAAGGCGTTGGTTAACGTTGCTCCACTGCCATAGGCCCAAGGGTTTCATTGCACACCCGACAATACTTCACCACTTGGCTCAAGGGATTTCATTGCACACCCGGCAATACTTCACCCACTTGAGAGTCACCTATCGTGTAAGTCATTAATAACAAACTATCTCCACTGGTATAGGCCCAAGGGCTTCTTTGCACACCCAGCAATACTACACCACTTGGCTCAAGGGACTTCATTACACACTCGGCAATACTTCACCCACTTGAGAGTCACCTACCCTGCGAGAATCAATCATTAATAATTCCGCCCTTCCTTAACTATTTAACCATCCTCGTAGGACCCTAGATAAGATTAAGGACATGGCAATGATGTACCCATCCCTAATATATCATGAGTAAGGTTAGAGAGTTCATACCAATAAGGAGTTCGTCCTCTTGATGTAATGATCCTATGGATCACGAAGGTAATGCCTTCTTATAAATATTGTTCCATCAGTGAGAACTAAATAATACTTTCTTTGCATATTGTTCTGTCAGTGGGAACTAGATATTACTTTCTTATGAATATTGTTCCTTCAATGGGAACTAGATAGCATACCATTAACTATTGGATGGATACGTATATATATATATATATATATATATGGCAATATATATATATATATATATGGCAATATCATGCCTTGGTGGTTTTATCTTAATATATGTATATGTATATTCATTCCTTGATTAGATTGCTGAAAATAATGATCTTATGATAAGATAAATAGTACTGATATATATACCTTGTGATGATGCTGCAATGGCTGCTCCTTGAAGTATATATCTTGCTGATGAAGATAATGACTCTTATAATGTAATGAAGGATATGACTATTGCTGAATACTGCAATTCGATTGCCTTGGAAAGATGTAATAAGCAACTTATGCTGATATGAATAATTGAGATTGCTGTTTGCTCACATGCTGCTGATATACAATAATAGATATATTTAATTCAGATATTTGATGCTTGGAGTAGTTGATTTGACTGTAGGAATATATATGTATATATTAGAAGGAGAGATAAATCATGTATTGCTGATATACAATTCTGAGTAGCTTAGAGCTGGCTGCCAATGATAGATACTCTGAGATATACGATTGATTCCTGGATGATGTTCATGATCGATGGATGGATTGATAGATAATTCAATGAATTGGTTTGCTTGCTGATGATCGATGCCTTGAGAGACAATGAGTAATAAATGATCAGAATGTTTGATATATAATATATATATATAAGACTCAGAAATACTCCTTATTCTCTGCCTTGAATATTCATGATAATGTGCTGAGATATTGCTTGGACTGATTCATAATAAGATTGCCTTCAAATGCATTTGTTTCTGCCTTGATCCATTGCTTATCCATGATATTCTAATGTTTTTTTCATGTTCAAGGATTGCTGCTGGTTGAATGAATAATCCAATCAATGGAATGATAACTTGAATTGTACTTTTTTCCGTCTTGATGCTGAGAATGATGTGTATTGCTTGGTTGATGAATCATTGCTGGCTGATGATATGATTCGATATATATTTATGTGCTGAGATGTTAGTGCTTGAAATGTCTGATGGAGATTCCTACCTGAGGAGATAATGTGTATTCATATATCCTTCTCAATGCCCACCGAGTCTTCCTTTATATCTTTGACTGGTCACTTTTTTACCAATAGTTGTCTATCTTCATAATACCTTTCTCATAATCGATTGCTGTTTATTAACATCGATTCATTGTATTGTGCTAATTGGCGGCTCTTTATTAAGTATTACTCATCATCGGTTGTTCACTAGTTATTTTCACATCCGCTAAAGACAAGTCTGGTCTGCTAAGTCGTTGTCTTCTTTATTTCTTATTGCTTTCATAGGATGGAATGCATCTTGTCTTATATGCCCCATCCTTCCTTAATTTATCATTTCCTTATTGTTTATCGATGTCTTAAGGATGGATTCAGCGGTAGGAGATATTCTTGCTATTTCTTAATGACCACCGTCTTAGACTTAATAATATTATATAGTAATATATTCAAATTGATAATAATCTATATTACTATAATAATATTTAATGTCTATATTTATTTATATGTATATTTGTAATTGTATTATATTTATATTTATTCATTTGTAATATAATATAATATTTATTTATTTATATATTTATAACTATAATGATACTTAATTATTAATATTTAATAATATATATTATATATCATAATTGATTCAATTAAGAATCACTGATATGGGGACATGACACTCATCCAAATCAATAGGTTCTGATTTGTCTTCCACCTTTCTTGTGCGAAGCCAAAGGTTGTATTGCAGAAAGACTAGACCATTGAGGCATTGTTGAGACAATTTATTACGCTTCTTCGTGTGAATGGCATCAAACAAACTCTAGTTGTGCTCATAGCCAAAAGCACTACAAGGTTGAGACAAAATTCGGAGGGCCAACCTTTGCAAATTTGGGGTAATTCCACTCCAATCTTCTTACCAAGAACCTGCAAATAAGATATTCAAGAGTTTGTAAATAAACAAAATTCTATTAATAATTGTATTTTGTAAATTACAAGATATAAGAATTCACTTTTTCTTACCTGGTGTTTGAGTGGATCTTCCTCGTACAGCTAATGGTGAATAAAAGAGCCTCCCCCTAGTTTGCTTATAATTCTGTAACTCATAAATGATGAGGTCTCTCTTCTCAATCTCAGGTGCCATCCTATCAATGCATGTGGATAGGCCCTCCATAACCTCCCCATTAGCATCTGTGAAGCTATCAAAGAAGAAAAATTTGGGGTGCTACATGAATGGGTTGGTGGAGTTGATTGTTCCAACTCCGATCAATGATATCTCAAATAGGGGCAAATCTACTTGCATCCCCCCTGTAGTAGTTTTGGATGGCCTCTTTGGCCCTATCCATGGCCTCATAAATATATCCCATTGCTTTTTGCTCCCATCCACCAAGCGCAAAACCCTCACTAGCGGCACCGATACCTACAAAGTACAAATTTAAGTTACAACTTAGTACTTACAAGGAAACTAAATATTTTTATAGTTTAAAAATAAAGGATTTAGTTGAAAGTTTGAAGTTACCTTGACAATCTCTAAAGTTCTCTATGCCAAAACATCATCAAAAACTATATTTGTGATCCTCTCTCCATCGACCTTCTTTGAATAAGGTTAGTCTAGCCATGCTTGACTCACAAACATTTGCTTCAAGGCAGTCAATAAACTAGAAATACTTTGCAACATTAGAAAATTAGTTGCAAATCTCGTAGCACCCAATCGCACAAGCTCTTTCCCCTTGGTGTGATCTCTCATCAAGCTAAGAACCCATGGGTGATTATAAATATATTTTGTTATATTTCTAGCATCTTCTACAATCGGTCTCATTCAATCGATTTTGCTTATGTCCTCCAAAAGAAGGTCAAGGCAATGAGCTGCACAAGGGGTCCAAAAAAGTGTCGGATGCCTCTCTTGAAGCAATCTTCCAGCCACCACATATGTCATAGCATTGTCAGTAACAACTTGGACAACATTTTGTATGCCCACCTCTAAAACAACCTCCTCCAACATCAAGCTCAAATTTTATGCATTCTTTATTTTGTTGGAGGCATCAATTGACTTTAAAAAAATTAACTCATCATTTGAAGCCACTAAAAAATTGATGAGGGTACAGTTCCTTCCATTTGTTCATCCATTTGAAAGAATTGTTCATCCATTTGAAAGAATTGTTCATCCAAACTTTTGCCATTGCTTCTTTTGATTATCCATAATTTGTTTTGGATCTATAATAGCATCTTGGAGTAACCTACCACTTAACTGATTTGGAGAGAGTGCCTTGTACGCTTTCCCTACAACTGTCAATGCTGTCACCAAACACTCCCAATATGGACTCCTTACCACGTTGAAGGGAAGGTTGTTGAAATACCAAAAATTTGCACATGCCTTATTTGCTTCTCTGTGCATCCCCATGTTCCACCCTGTAGCTTCCAATGAAGGTTGTGCTCCTGGTACATTTTTGATGAGCACATGGTGATACTGAGAAGGGGGGGGGGTGAATCAGTATCTGACAATCTTTTACTTTTCCAAACTCAATTAATTACATCAACTATACATATGCAAGATCTAGCAATTAAGTACACAATGAGAACACACAATTTACGTGCAAACCCTTTTGGGAGAAACCCACGACACAATATTCACTTGACAAAATTATAGGCTCCAACCCCCACACAAACTGAGCTCCAACCCAACAAGAGGCTCCAACCTTTATTTGATAGGCTCCAACCTATTGGAGGCTCCAACCCCCACACAAACTGAACTCCAACCCAACAAGAGGCTCCGACCTATTAATCTTTCAATAGCTGATATAGTATGCTTCTTCACAGAATCTTCCTCTCACAAATCTGACTACAACTCACACAATATCCTTCTTCCAAATCTGATCACTATCAACACAATAACCTTCTTCCAAATCTGATCACAATCCACACTTTTGATCCAATCACAAATCTGATCCAATCTCAGATCTAGTCCAATCTCAAATCTGATCCAAACACAATTCTGATCCAATCACAAATCTGATCACTACCTTTGATTCTGTATGATGTGAGTCTTTCCTTTTCAAATCAGGTTCACACTCATATATTTCCACTCCTTCACAAATCTGCTATAAATCATACACACTTCTCTTTTATAAATCTGATCTAATCATGCACTAATTCATTTCACAAAAACTAGTCATTATCATGCCAATATTTTCACATAGATTTCTGCTTCTAATCTTGACATATATTCATCATATATATTTGCATTTATCATTCATACATGGGCTGCATATACACTCAAAATAAATCTGAGTTACACTTCATATTTCTGCCCTTTACTTTCATTTCATTCTGCTCTTATTCTCATAATATTCATTACACACTTTCCTTCAAATGTTCTTATCATTTACCTCTTATACCTTTTCAATAGATATGTCTTTTGTGGATGGATATGTCTCTATATAATATGTCTCTAGTTGATTTGTCTTTACTCACAATTCGTCCTTTGTGACTTTTGTTTTATATGCTTTTGTCTTTACTCACAATTCGTCCTCTAGCAAATTGTTAATTTCCTCTTAAGGAAATCACACCATTTACAAATCACTTATTGTTGTTCCTTCTTTGACAAAGGCGCTGCCTTAACTATGCAATACATATTCCTTGAAGTTGCTGATCTATCACCACTTAAACTGCTGTTCCTTCATGCAAAACATGACACTTAGAAAATCGCTGGTCTTCACAAGGAAATCGTACCATACAAACTTGATTGCTGCACTTAGTATCATACAATAGTGTATTTGGAATGAAACAAGTCTTGCTTATCTACATGTCTTGTCTTGTCTTGAAAAGAGTCGGCCTCTTGGAGATATAATTTCAAATCTAAATCTCATGTTTCTTTAGCGCCAAGAGTGTCATATGAGTCTGCCGATAAAAACCATTTCTCCAATGTTTAAATCTTTAATTTAAACATACAATCTCTCCAACAGTAACGTGTATCGGATACACTCTTGTTTGCTTTGCTCTTCAATGGGAAAGTGTAACGGTTAACTCTTATTGTACCGAGCCATTTTTCCTGGACATTAGTGACTCAAATTATGACTCCATGCCTTTGACATCAATGATGACATATTCCAACAATCTCCACAACGATCTCTTAGACGTCAATCTTGCCAACAATTTCGGTCTTATGTTTTTGACATTAGTGCTATGTTCCATGGTGTTTCGGGGACGGGGAAGGGGGACTGCAAGGGATGTGTTTCGGGGACGGCAGTCGGAGGACCATTTTCTGGGGACGGCGGGGGGACGGCAATATATACAAATTTTTCAATATATATATATATATAGAGAGAGAGAGAGAGAGAGAGAGAGAGAGAGAGAGAGAGAGTCAAATTTCTACAAGTTAATGGACAACAGTATAAGACTATAAGCTGAATAACAACAATAAATATTAATAACAACATAACAACAATAAAATTTAATCATGACAGCAATATAACAACAGTATAATAACAATTTAATCATGATAGCAGTATAACGACAATATTTCGTTGCCAGTGTGAGTTTTTTTCTCTAAACATTATAAAATGTATGTTTGATTTTGGGGACGATGACAGGGACAGGGGGACGGGGATGGGGGTCTCAGGGCAGGGGATGCGTCCCCGTGGAACACAACATTAGGGACACCAATCTTGTTCATGCACCTTCTTGACATCAATGATAACACGTTCTTATACCCTCGTAAGTTCATGACTATCTTCTTAGTATCAATGACAACATGTGTATGCACCTTTGACATCAATGACAAACATTGCAACAATTTCTAGGTACAAAATATCCCTTTGTTTGAGCTCTACTTGAGCTAGCTGAGGTGGATGAGCTACGTATGCGTGGACTGCGACTAGAGCCCACAATGCCTTGTGTATCTACATCGGATTCTCTTGCCAAATTAGGAGCAATGGCTGCTTGTGCCTTGACCTTCTCCAATTTCTTTTCATCCGATGATGCAAGAGGGGCCATCATTTCTCATTTCACCTCTTCTGGGGCTACTGGACATGGCTTGGAATCACGAATAGGAATGCCTGCAAGATGGTATTTGAGGCAATTGATGCCTTCACTAAGCTTCTTGTGGGACTAGGTACAAGTCACAAACCTTGCTATTGGTCCCATTACGACATGTTTCCAAGCAGGTTCACAGCTTCCAACGGTTCTAGTTCCAATGGGATGACTTGCACTTGCTGAGTCAGAACTAGATGCAGAGTCAAAAGTATATTAATCTGCAATATCGATAAGAATGAAAAAATAGTGATTAAAAAAAATATAGCAATTTGAATTTGAACATGAAATTTTAAAAAATATTTAAAATCTAGATGTATTTAAAAAATTTAATTGTAATATGGTAATATGGTAATTGAATAATTTGAAATAAACAAATTTGATGAACATATCTTTGAACCCTAAAATGTAAACCCTACATTCAGAAAAAATTGAAAAAAATCGCTATAAATCATTTAAATTTTAATCAATCCATAGATTTAGATGAATTGAATCAAATCAATCCAATAAAATATGTAAATTTGACATGTTAAAAAAATTAGAAATGATTTACAAATTTAAATGCTTAAAAAAGGGGAAAAAAAATTGAACTCATCCGATTCAAATCTGAAATTGTAGAAATTTCTTATTCAAATCCCCTAAAAATTCTTCCAATTAGCACTAGAACGTTTGCTTGCTATCGTGTGTGGTCAAGAGGGGCGAATGGAGCTTTTAAAGACAAAGGTCACATTTTTTGGTGTGAAATCTGCCTTTTTTCCGCGTGCGAGGTGTTGTAATGTGCTGTCCCTGTTTGATTCTTTAGATTAAAAGTATTATATTATATTTTTTTTTTTGTGGTCTTTCAGAACTAGATAGAAGTTGCAGAAGGGGTTTTTGTTTTTGCATGTGATTGTTTTTTTGCAGATACAATGAAATATATGACATGCAATGATAACCCAGAAAAACTATGATAGATATAAGCAAAATAACCAAGACCTAGATGCTAATATTGCTCAAGATGAATTACTGACATACCCATTTCAAGTTCTTCAACTTCATACATTTGTTGTAGGTGAACCAACAATACTAGTGCTATGAAACACCTCCAAAATGCATAACAATGAATAATCTCCTTAAGCAACATTCTACAAAGAAGTTTACAATGTTAGGCGCCCATGATGCTTGAGTCTTGAAACCCCAGAATGAAGAAATCTGGTTTCCTAGAAAACCCACGACCTCTTGCTGCTGTACGGCCGCTTTGGATGGTTGGCTGCAACTTAAAACCTTCTCAAAATAGATGATGAACTGTCATAATCTCCCTATGGTTGATGATGCTTTTTAGACGACACAACAATAGAGTAAAACACTAAGTATCCCACTCTCTCTTGAGTAAAGTTCCTCGAAGGCTAAAAGCTATATGATCCAATGAGGTAACTTCAAGGGTCCTTATTTATAATTTATAGTGGATGAACTCAGTGACTTGATGTGATCTTGCTGGTTATCACAAAGGGACTTACACAATTGTTCGGACAACTTATTTGTTTCATTTGTAAGAAGAAAACACTTGGAGTTTCTAAAGACTACAACTTACAATGTATGATATTGCAATGGTGTCCTTGATTCTAATTTCTAACAATTAAGTGAAACTATTCTAATCCTAGATGCAAGAAACGATTACTGATTAGGTGAAATCAACCAACTATGTTTCGCCAATTTAAACAACTTACACAAAGTTGATGCAATCTTCTAAGGTAATATAAGATGTTCAAATTACTTGCGTTCATGAAAAGTTCAACAAACACAAACAATTGAAGTTAAGCCCACTTTGTTCAGTCTAACCATACACTGCAACTTGCAAGCCACAAATCACAAATGGTATGAACATAAGGATTTCACCACAAAACAATAATGATTACTTCCATTAACTAACATAACACTTGAAAAGAAAACTTATTCTAACTTAATCTACGCTTGAGGAGTTGGAAACCATGCAACACTTTGAAACTTAAACAATATCACCAATTCAATGAGTCTTGTATTATCTCAAAAAGTTCTTGCAACAATTTTTCCAGAGTCTCAAACTTACAAATGAGAGCAAATGGAGCCCTTATATAGCCTTAAAAAATACATGAAAGGCTAGGATTGATTGGCACAACCAATGGTCTAGATCATGCCACATCGGCAGTTAGTTACAACAAATTGCTATTTTTAGCATACAAGAAAGGCAATGAAGGCACAATTTCCAAGAAGATAAGAATCTGTGAAGAATCTCCATGTGAGGCACCTCTATTGGTACTGTGAAATACAATGAACTTGGACACTACTTGCTTGACATCATCAAGAGGTACACTTGGCGCATTCCTAATGGTTCCTTCTGCCTCAAGTACATCAACTGCATGGGCACCAAGTGTCTTCTCCCAGCCGGTCATTCGAGCCTTGTTGGCTCCAAGGTGGATGGCAAGTGAGAATATGCTATCAAGTCTCTCATTAGAAATATCATCTTCTTGAAAGTAGAATGCTTTGACTTGTTCCTTCATGCGCTCAATAGTCATCTCTCCAAAAGGGTTACATATCTTCATCAATGAAGCATGTATATTATCTTGTATCCTTTGAATGACACTTCTTACCCTTGACATGTCTATTTCAACTCTATCAAGCAGTTGCCCTTTGTTGCGAAAGCAAAAGTACCATGAAGAGAAATAATGAGTTGCATCCTCTTCAACTATCTCAGCATGTATCTGTTGATAACTAAGAGGGGGGGGGGGGGGTGAATTAGTTATCTTAATTATTTCAGCTTTCTGAACTTTTTTAATAATTATTGCAGCATCAATTCAAACAAGCAAACATAACCATGAAATAGAAATACACATGACACAATATTTTTGACGTGGAAACCCTGTTAAGGGAGAAAACCACGGGGTGATTAACCCAAGATTGTATTCTCTGTTAGAAGAATGGAAGTACAAAATGACACTTGCCAATTAGGGCTCACTGCCCGAGCACAATGCTCACAAGAGGCACACTGCCTACAAGAGACACACTGCCTACAATTTATAAAGAGTGTAATACAATACTTGAACTGATAAGGAGCATCAACATATGCTGGAGTTCAGTTCCGGTTAGGCTCTGTATACTGATCTGCTGCACTTCATCTTTCCTCTTCTTTTATGCTACTTTTCTTTCACATGCTGGATCTTCTTTTCTGCTTTTATTCGGCTCTACTGCTTTTCTTCGCACATCACTTACAACCTCAATACTTCTCATAACTAAATCTATCTTGTATATATATCCGCACAAGTGATTTCATCACCTTTCTAGTCGGCACCCGGAATAGTCAATATTTTACCTAAACTCTGATTTGTCGGTTGAATCCTTGCTTACCAAGTAATGCGGATCAAGGATATACTTGTGGAAATCATCAATTATGTCGGCCAAACATAATTTATGCCTTCATAACCTTTACCAACATCAGTAACACATCCGGAATAATGTTTGATGTTCTGCCAGTCAGTTCTTCCTCTGTTCACACTGTCACTTGGAAACCCGACATTCAAGCATTCATATCTCTTTATCCTTTCCACACCGGAGGCTCAAACCTTGGAATCTATCAGTCAAGATACTCCTCTTGACTTCCCCAAATCCGCACTTCACTGAGATACTTCTACTGAGAGATCCGGACCTGTCTGTCGGAACTTACTGACTGCTCTGTTCTTGCTTACCAGACCTCAACACTTCTTCAATCTGACTTTCGGTGAGGACTTATCATGCATTGCGGATGTGTGGGATAACCTTTGTTGCCATCAATGACAACATTCATGAATCCATATAGTGTCTCTTGCCAACAGTATGAACTCATCAATGGAGACTCCCATCAAACTCTTCAAATGTGGCATGTATTGTTTTTTGATGGCTCTAAACTCAACACAAGCTGTCAACAATGCAAGTACTCTCTCCTTAAGTTCACTGACCTTATCATATACTTGCATGATATCTTCAAGATGCACATATGTTGTGTCTCTTGATCTCTTCATCCAATCCCTTAGCCTGTGAGATGATGATCTCAATTTCTCAAGGTGTGCAACTGTCTCGGGAGGGAGAATAGGTGGAGGTGTGGAAATCCTTTCCTGTTGACGGATGGGATGCATTAGATGTTGGATGTACTGCTCCAATGTTTGACACCTTTGCTCAGCCTTTATCCTTCCTTTTGTTTCTTGTCTTATCATAGCTCTAGCATTAGTGACTGAATCTTGAAGCTCTTCCTCTACCTGTGTTCCAGTCAAAGGACCCAAATCAATTGTTTTGATCTTATAATCTTTAGGTACAACGTCTTCTACATTCTTTTCAACTCTTGGAACAGCTACATGAACCTTCCTTATACCAGTTTCATCTTTTGTTATCTTGGAGAAAGTTGTTGCTTTCTTCTTTTGTTTTTCTGTGGACATATCTACAAGTACCTCTTCAATTGGAATAGGCTGATATTCTTCTACTTCACAACTCTCCTTGATCCTTTCTTGTAACCATTCCGGCAAGGATGAAAGATCCTTTTGTCTTTGCACTTGCCTCTCTTGCGTGGGCAATGCCTCTTCTTTAGCTTCATCTTGATTATTAGTATTGCTTTCATCAATCACTACAGTATCATGTGGACTTGAAGGTACCTCTTCAAATGGAATGTCTTGGCCTTCATCTTCATCTTCATGCAAGATTATATCATTATTCTTTGGAGTACCTCCTGGCTATCTAGATGAAGTAGTCTCAACACTTATCCTCTTCTTCTTGTGACTTGACTCTCCTTGTGTATATTGAAGTCGTTTCCTTTTCCTTGCTTGAATTGAATCTCTTTCATTTCCTTCAGACCTATGCCCACTTTGTGAATCTCTATTAGGTGCATTGTGTTGTATTTGTTTCTCAACATCTCCCATCTTCTTGTATGTGAGCCTCTTTCCTTCATCCACTAGTGCTTGCACTTGATCCTTCGCACGCTCCTTGGTGATGGCAATGATTGGCTCTATCATCTCTTCATCATAGGCTCTTTCTCTTTCTGCCCAATCAATTATATATGGCAGATTTTTCACTTTGTTATACTCATCCTCCGAAAGAGTTTCATCATCATCAAGCTGATCCGGTATCCTCAACACCTTTGTAGCCCTTACCAAATCCCACTTCAACCTTGAACATTTTTGTATCCTTATATCAACATCATCAATTGCATTTGCCCAATGATCTTCAAGTTGCTCTATATGTTGATAGGTAGGATATGATTGTTTGATTGCTCCATGTGGATCAAAGTTCTCCCTCCGTGAATCATGAAGGTGCAAGTGATATGCTTGAAGCTCAGTCTCAGAGTGTTCAGCTGCTTGCAATGATGGACATGAATAGTATTTACCAAGCTTTAGAGGAAATTGCAACCCGGCCTTCTTCCTTGCCTTTTGTTACTTATGGAACTCTAATAGTTGTCTTGATACTTCCAACATCACCATCCTATTAGTAGGATACCTTGACAATCTATACAGATAGGATGTGAAGCCTTGAATCCTTATGTAAGTGAACTTCTCATATTGAATGTAGTAGCGTCCATATTCTTCAATGAAGGCCCTAGCAGCACTTGTCAATCTCCTTTGCAACTCTCTTCACAATCTCCTCACTATATACATGGCAAATGCATCATTGAACCTCTTGTAATGATTGATGTTCTTGAGATGAAGTTGTGTATAGCATTGGTGTGATAGGACTTGATTGGATTTAATGTCCACTTCTCCATTCTTTGCCAATATATAGTCAAGGTAAGAACTCGTGTAGAAGGAATGTGACTCGTTGAAATTTTCAAACTGTTCATCAAGGCAATGACTTATAACTCCGGCCCAATCAATCATCTTATTCTTTGTGAAAACATGATCAAAATAGGTATACATCCATCCTTCAAAAGTTGATGATTGAGGCCTACTTGTTACTCTATTCAAGAACATGATGAAATAACTTATCTCTTGCTTGAAATCGGCCTTGTGATATTTCGGATCTTCGGGATTGTATATCTTTGTTGAGGGATCCGCCATCCACTTCTTCCTCACTTCTTGCATGTATTGCTTGGGCTTGGCTTCAAACGTCTTTTGTGCAGTTGTAGGACAAATGAACACTGTCTTTTGATTTGGGATGTTGAAAACCTCTTGAATGGCTTCCCTTTGCAAGTAAGCTAAAACAGTTCCATCCTTAGCCACAATTCGCCTTCCCTCAACATCATAACGCTTAGCACATTCCAACACCAATTCAATGGATGGCAAGACGGGCGGGAAACAAGCTGCTTGTATGATTCCACTCTTGGCAATGGTCTTGATGTTCTCATTCCTTGTTGGTGCGAGTAAGAAGTCCTTGATCTCCTCCAAGTTGGCATGTCCCATGTTTGTATCTGTAGATAGCAAAATAGTTAAATAAACAAATGATGTAATTAGTTGTCGGCATCAACCTGGATAGTTTGGAGTCGGTACCAACGGTTGGCATCACAACCACCCTTGGTCGTGAATATTTAAGTCATCAATGCATTGTAGTCGGGGACCGGTGATTTTGCAATAGTTATTCTGCAGACATTGGAATCACAATGAATGTTTATGTGTTGTCATGACACTGTAACGTTCTATGAATCAATGATAAATACAGTATTCCATTCCGAGTACTCTTGTTATGGTCATATGATGCACTATACTACTTATTTCTGTTTACTTCATATTCTGTGAAACACACCATACTGCGGTAAACATTTGGTGCCGTTGCTAGTTCGAAAACGGGTCGAGGGTGACAAGTCGATGACAAGTTGAGACGTCCAATGCCATCAGACAAGTGACATCGTCCGAACAAGCCGTCGGGTGTATTTAGCATCAAGGAAATAGCAGCGTAATGGGGCAACCAATTGACACTGACGAGGAAGTACAAGACAGAAAGCACGTAGAAGAAATAATACAAGAAATTCAGGAAGAGCGCGAGGGAAGTGATCGAGAAGAAAATGAACCCAGAAGTCGAGAAGATGAAGTAACTTAGGAATTGGTCAAACTGTGGTTATTATCAGTAGGACAATACGTGAGAGACGAGTCTATCCGCAGAGAGGTTCCACAGGAGGTTATTTTAGAGAACCTGCGTGTCAATAGCGAAGTGGATAATCTTTTGGACCGCATCCCTCGACTTCTGGCAAAGAACTTGATAGCCTTCCAAGATATTCGAGAAGAGAGAGAGGGAAGTGCGACGACAACAAATTCTCAGAAGATATGAAGAACGCCTGAAACAAGAGGAGGAACGTGACGGTGATCGCTGTCGCACACCGTACAACTAAGAAAGGGTAAGCATAATTAATGCCCATACAACTTAATAAGGATAAGAATAAATTACCAGTGGGGCAAGCAACACCAGAAGAAATAGTAAGATCATTAAGACTAAAGGAACAAGAAGAATGTAGAAAACGATTGAAACAGATTTGTGAAAAAGAAAATGAACGACATGAAGAGGTAGATCAAGGGGGTGATGAAAATAATTTCAGAACACCAATAACAAATAGAGGAAAAGAAAATAATCTCACAGAAGAACTAGAGGATAGTATACGTCGGATTTTGGCATTGTCCATTTTTGACGAAAGGCCGAGGAATAGAAGACTTGAACTCGAGACCCCTGCACAGAGGGAAAACCAAGGAGAGCCAGAGGTAACTCAAAGTGTAGAGGACGCCGAAACCGGAAGTGGGAAGGAACCGTACGTGGCCGGCAGTGTCGGGAAGACACCAGAACGACACGGTAGAACCAGTCCAGTCGGGTCAAAGACACAGAGAGGGTACCTTGGGAAAAAAATGGCGACGCCACCGGCAAGTGAAAGGCAGAAGCTGCCGAAGTTCATGGGGAACGGGTCAGAGGATCCTGTCCGACACTGTAAAACGTGTGAAACCATATGGGTGGCAAACGGACAAGAGGACGAAGACTATTGGGTAAAAGCGTTTCCAGCGACGCTAAGAGGCATTGCCATTGACTGGTATACAGACCTAGGGGCAGCACAGAAAACCTCATGGGACGAACTGAGAAAAGCCTTCGAGAACGAATTTAAACTTCTGAGAGATGACAATGAGATTGTAGCAGAAATCTACAATACCAAACAAGGAAAGAACGAAAATGTAAGGGCATATAATAGAAGGCTCAGAATTACTCGGGAAACTGGAAACGCAGCCAGCAGATGGACTGAAGAAAAGATGGTTCATAGAAGGGCTAGTCTCGTCATTAAGAAAAAAGATGAAAGTGGTACCCCCATCGTCGTACGCGGAAGCGTACAATCGGGCGATGGACATAGAAAGTGAAAGCAAAACATCATCCCGAAGTAAGAAAAGAACTGAAGATGATGACAGTATGGGGGACGACAGCAGTGAAAACGAGTCGAAAACAATTCAGGCATTGAGAAGGGACATGATCCGCATGATGAAGGATCTGAAACCGGATAAAGAGACAACTAGAGAAAGTCGAGAGTTATGGTGCACAGAGTGCAATGGGGAAGGTCACATAAAGGCAAACTGCCCGAGAAAATTATTTTGTGACATCTGTCAGGTAATGGGACATTCAATCAAGGAATGTCCATTTAACTTGAAAGCAAGAAGCACCCAAGTGTTGTTCACTCAGGGAGAATCATCAACTCCGCCGACCACACCGCCGAAACCTCAAAATAGTCCGAATGCATCCCCCGGAGGATACATGAATAACAGAAGGTTTAACAATAACAACCCCAAAAATAGACTGCAGTACAACAGCAAAGGGCGACCGATGATACAGTGCCGGCAGTGCAACGAGTGGGGACACTTTGCACGAGAATGCCCCAACAACAATCAAAGCACAATAAATGCATTGTGCAAGTGGTGTGGGCTTGGTGATCACGAAGAAAAAGATTGTCCGAAGCAGAAGGGGGTAAACCTTATCAATCTCAAGGGAAATAATGAAGAAATCTTTGCTATCACCCGAGCGCAGTTGAAAAAGGCTACTTATCCAGATCCCCGTACGGAAAAAGAAAGACTCCGTGAGGCACGAAAGGAAGTGGACGCTGCCATGAAAATTGAACGGAGGAACTCAGACAAGAAGGTAACTGCAACCCTACGATTAGAATCAGATAAGAACATAGCAAGTCAAGTATTGCAAACTACCGTACCAATCAAATTGGCGGACCTCCTCCAGAGCTTACCTCAGTTAAAAATAGCACTATCCAAGGTAATAGAAGGTAACTCACACGCAGACGAAGCCCACACAACAGAAGATGTTATAGTGGAACCACCGCCAATGGGAGAACAAGTACTCGACCCGAGGTTGCTAGCGGTTGACACCGGGAAGAAACCGGCCGTAGTGCAGATGGAAATACTTGGGAGAAATTTGACAAATACAATAGTCGACGGGGGATCTGGAGTAAACGTATTACCGGAAGACACCTGGAAAAGCCTCGGGAAGCCTACTCTATGGCCACAAAACTTCCAGTTAGTGGGAGCCGACCAGCACGGGATCAAGGCGCTGGGAGTGCTAATGGCTCAAAAAGTAAGAATCGGTACCCAGCAAGTTTTGTTAAATTTTGTAGTCATAACAGCACTCGGCCGAGGATGGCTAATAGCCGCCAAGGCCAACCACACTGGAAGAAAAACACTCTGTCCATAGAAAATAGGCATAAGAAGTTTGTCATTGACTTGAGGACGCAAACTGTCAGTGAAGAGTTGGCCTCAGATTCTGACTCGGATGGAGGGGACTCGATAGAAGGTGGGAGAGGGTCGATGGAGCCCGATGATGAAGGGGTGCTGAAATTACAGGAATGCTCAGAAGACGAAACAAATTCATTCAGCGGACTATTCCATTGGCAGATGGAGGACTACGAGTTTTTTCCGCCACAATGCAACATAATTTCAATAAAAGAAATCGGTGAAAGCTCGGGAAGGACGAACGAACAGGAAGATGACGGTGAAACTTTGGAACAGACAAGTGATAAAGGGAAGGAAGTGACCCACATGTTCCCAGCGGCGTACGGGGAGTATAAGAAAGGGAATGCAGAAGTAGACAGTACGTCGGCACATCAGTTTGAACCGGAAAAGAAGATTATGTACGAAGACCCAGTAACGAAGAGAATTAATCTTGGCGAGGAAAGCAACCCAAAGATAATTCTGGCCGGCGACGACTGGAATCCAGTACTCAAGGCAGCAGTGTTCAGAATCTTTCTAGAGTACAAAGATGTGTTTGCCTGGACCTACAAGGACCTGAAGGGGATACCACCAGAACTGTGCGTCCACAGAATTCCACTCATACCAGGAGCACGCCCAGTACGGAAAAGGCCATATCGCATGAATAAGAACTACGCATCGAAAGTGCAGGGGGAAATTGAAAAAATGCTTAAGGCAGGAATAATCTTTGAGGTAGAAACAAGCGAGTGGGTGTCACCGATTGTAATATCACTTAAGGAAGGGGGACAAATCAGGATTTGCATGGATTTTAGATGTTTGAATGCAGTAACAATCAAAAACCCCTTCCCCATCCCATTCACAGACTCCATTTTGGAAGAAGTGGCCGGTCACGAAATATATTCTTTTATGGACGGATTTTCAGGGTATAACCAGATCAGCATCGCCGAGGAAGACAAATTGAAGACAACATTCGTGATTGAAAACGGGGTATATGCATATAACCGGATGTCGTTCGGTCTGTGCAATGCACCAGCCACCTTTCAGAGGATTATCCTACACATATTTGACAAAATGTCGGTGGGAAACTTCAAGGCATTCCTCGATGACTGGTCAATTTACAGCGACCAACAGACACACCTCAAAGCCCTCACCGAGTGCATGGAGCATTGCAGGGCGCACGGTTGGCCTTAAACCCGAAGAAGTGCCGGTTCATGGTGTCACAAGGGAAACTTCTTGGCCATATTGTATGCCAAGCCGGACTAAAAGCAGACCTGGACAAGATTCGGGTGATTGTAGAAATGGAGGCTCCAGGAGATATCACCGGAGTAAAGTCTTTTCTCGGCTATGTTGGGTACTACCGAAGATTTATCAAAAATTTTGCTCAGATATCGCAACCATTGGACATGTTGACAAGGAAAGGGGTGCAGTTTGTCTGGTTGGAGGAACAACAGAAAGCGTTTGAAGAACTAAAGACAAGGCTCATCAGCGCACCTATCCTAGCCTATCCAAACTGGGACAAGGAATTCCACGTGCATGTAGACGCATCAAACTTTGCAATTGGTGCCACTCTTGCACAGGTCGGATCTCACGGATTGGATCATCCAGTGTACTTTGCCAGTCGGTTGCTCTCCAAAGCGGAACGGAATTACAGTACTACGGAAAGGGAGGCTTTGGGAATGGTCTATTTTGTACAGAAATTCAGGCATTATCTCTTGGCAACACCATTCACTTTTTATGTGGATCATCAAGCACTAATGTACTTGGTCAATAAACCGATTATTCAAGGCAGAATCAGTAGATGGTTGTTACTACTGCAAGAATTTACTTTCACCATTATTGTGCGACCAGGAAAAAGCCATGTAATTGCCGACCAGCTATCAAGGATCAAATCAGGAGAACCAGGAGATGGGGTCAATGAAGACTTCCCGGATGCCCACCTATTCCAAATAGCCGCCCTGCCACCATGGTACGAGAAAATTGGTGAATACTTGTCCACTTCAACGTTTCCGCCAGAAATGTCTACAAGTGAACGACGGAAGATTGCACTCAAGAGTAAGACATTTCAACTGATAAACGGGCTGCTCTACAAAATGGGGCCCGATCAAATTCTCCGAAGGTGTGTGATGGAAGAAGAGATAAGGGGTGTATTGGCGGAAGCACATGAGGGACTCGCAGGGGGACATATGGGTCCCGACGCCATGGCACGAAAAGTCCTACTCGCCGGCCTATGGTGGCCGACGTTACACACAGATGCCCGAGAATGGGTAATCCAATGTGACACTTGTCAGAGGGTAGGGAAACCGCTAAAGAGGGATTATATGCCACTATGGCCATCACAACCTCAAGAGCTTTTCGAAAGATGGGGGTTGGATTTTGTAGGACCACTGAAGGTCAACCAACTACACCGATGTCGGTACATAATAGTGGCTACGGAATATTTGACGAAGTGGGCAGAAGCGAAGGCACTGGAAGATAACACTGCATTAAGTACGGCAAGGTTTATATACAAGCACATCGTGACGAGGTATGGGATCCCAATTCAATTGACGAGTGACTGTGGGGGACATTTCGTCAACTACGTCATCCGATTGATGACTACAGAGTTCAAAATCTTGCACACCCTATCAAGTCCGTACTATCCAAGGGCGAACGGGCAGGCAGAGTTAACAAACAAGGTGCTTGTTTCTGTAATCCACAAGTCATGCGGTATCGAAGGGTCGGACTGGGAAGAGAGGCTACCAGCAGTGTTATGGGCTTACTGAACCACTTATAAGGTAACGACTGGACACACTCCCTTCCAGTTGATGTATGGGCAAGAAGCGGTAGTACCAGCAGAATACCTGGTTCCAAGTCTGAGAATTGCAGTGGAAAGCAGACTAGGAGATACGGAAAGCCTGGAAGGAAGACTATTCCAGTTGAATAAACTGGACGAGAAAAGAATTTTGGCTCAATGGTCGACGAAAATCATGCAGAAATGTCGGAAGTATTGGCACGACAAATACCTACGGAGAATGGAATTCCGGCCGGGGCAGTTAGTCCTCAAATATAACGGCCGTAACGAAATTAAACCGGGTAAGTTCAAAGTTCGTTGGTTGGGACCGTTCAGGGTACGGGAAATACTGGACAATGGGGCTATAAGGCTGGACAACATTGACGGAACCCAAGTCAGGGACACAGTGAACGGAGCAAAACTGAAGAAATATAAGCAAAAAAGGGAAGAAACAATAGAAATCAATATGTTGGGATACACAATGTTGGAAGAAACAACAGAGGGGACCAATGGAGTATGTTTCCGGAGTGCACCATACGAACCTGTAACTGGGTTTTTTGGACCAAGAATGATGCAAACTGGCATTCGAGAAGGGATAATCGACAACGACATCATCGAAAATGGCGATGATGACAATCAGAATGAAGAGGAAGAGGCGTGGAACCGGTGGATAGCCGAATGCAATAAGGTAAGGGATAAGTTCGAATTCTTATTACCAAAAGAAATAAAAACCCCAGTGAAAAGGTATGTAGCAGAGGCCATGTTCATAGTTGAAAGATCACCCTATGAGAATGAGGTCCTACAACTAAGGTTGAAGAACCAGGAACTCCATATGTCCAGATTCCAAGAAGTCGAATTTGGAAAGCAAAGTTCAGGACTAAAAGTGTAAGGATGAACAGCGACGGAAGAACATTCCAGTGGACCTAGGAACCGATGGGATGGAACTTGAGGCTGATACAAGACAAAAATATACTGGTGGATCGAATATGGGAACTGGAAGAAGTCGAACAATGCTGCTCCAACGATTGCCTTCGACAAAAAGGGTATATTCAGTGTATATTCCGCCACATGACAGAAATCGAGGTCATAGAAGACGAAGACAAAGTCGAGGAGGCCGTCGTCGGAACCACACAGCAGCGAAGAGGTAAAGAAAAAACAGAGTAACAAAAAAAAATTATTAAAAAAAAAATATTAAAAAAAAAAATCTAAAAAAAAAAAAGCAGGCCGTACGGCATGGGAAAAAAAATTTTGAATTTTTTTTAAAAATTCCGTACGACGTACGGCCAGACCGTACTCCATACACCGTACGGCCAGCCACCCCCGCCCCTCTTTAAAAACTCAACTCCCAAGTAGCAAACAGAAAAAAAAGAGGAAAAAATAGCAAACAGAAGGAAAAAAAAAACAGCAACATGGAAGGGCCGTACTAGGCAGTACAGGGAAAGTACAGACCATACCATTGTAGCAGTACAGCGTACTTGGCATTCTCGAGGTCTACCATCGGGGGAAAAGAAAGCATCGGCTTAGTATCGGCACTTTGGCACTCAAATACCCAGCATAGGAATTGTCAGAAAAATTGGATAATGGAAAAGGGCAAAAAGATTGCAGCCTACAGACCAAAGATTGCATCGGAGGAGAGGAAGAAACAAAGTGCAGATACCGGAATGAAGGCCATCGCCTGGGAAAGCCTGACAGGAAACGAATGCAAACAATGGTGGAAGAATGCACCGGAAGACAATGTGCTGAAGGTAGCATTGAAACATGCCCAAGTCGACAAAACCATAATGATGCCCTACTTTAATGCCAGGGAGTTCGAGCCGTATTTTAAAGCTATGGTAGACAATTTCTGCGAGCACTCCAGCAGGTCCATTATCGAGTATCGGGGCCATTCAGTGACTGTATCATTCTGGCCACAGGATTTTGCCAGAGTGATGGGGGTTCCAGCCGTTGGCCCGAGTGTGGTAAAACCGGGCCAGATGACCCAGCATCACAAAGAAACCCTCATCCAGAGGGTATGCCGAAGTGACCTCTTAGACAAGGAGAAAGACACAATATGGAATTCAGGTAATCGGGGATTGAGGAAAAATTTATTGGCAAATGAAGAATGGAAATGCATCATGGATGTCATGAAGTGTAGACTGACGGGTTCCAGTAGGGCATCGGACATTGCCCTATGGATGGTCGATTATATGATCGGATTGCGTGTTGGCAAGGTCTACAACTGGGCGAGGTATTTGACAGAGGGTGAGGGAATTTTTATCCCAGCGACATAAGGTATTCTATATGACTCAACAGGTCATTGCCCTCTTTCTCGATGCTGTCCATACCCAGGTGCCAGCAGACAAATGGGGGGGGGGGGGGTTACAACCGACAGCACAAGTAGAGCCGGGATGGCCGACAGTCTTCTACTGGAAGGGACTCGACACAGCTCACGGAGAAGAACCTTCACGACGGCCAAAAAGGAAAAGGAAGCAACAGGAAACATCCACCGAAAGTGAAGAAGAAGAAGAAGAAGAAGAGGAAGAAGAAGAGGAAGGCAGGGGACAGTCACCAGTGGTAGAAAGCGACTTATCTATGGATGAAGTACCGGCACCAAGAATGACATAGAGTGTGGTGAGGGAAGCAGCCATAAGGGATACTGAGAAAAACACAGCAGAAAAAAGGGGGCAACCGAAAGGAGTTTTGGTACTTCCAAAACTCAAATCGGCAGCATTCACACTACCAGTACTAGCACAGAGTACCGAGATACAGGCACAGGGCACAGCCACACTGCCAGTCAGGATAAGGTTGCCAGCAAGAGTCATACCATCAGCAGCACCTTTGGTGACGACTTCACCAGTGGAACCCTCCACAGTAGGGGGAATAGCCACACCACAGGTAGAGGTTACAGCAGCAGGAGGTCAGGACAAAATAGATAGCTGGTTAAGTGATATTGGCCTAACAGTAGACATGCCTGAGGTACCTTTGCTGAGCCCACTTCACTTCGGGACGGAAGGTCAAGAAGAAGGTAACACACCAAGGGGGACAGAGAGCCTAGAGCAACTCAGCGTTATTGGCCAGATCACTCAGCAGGGTAGTCTACCACAGCCAGTACCGGCTACACAGGAGGTTGGGGGCCTTCCATGGGCATCATAAGCTCCCCGGCGATCACCCCAGTGACCACTTCACCAGAGGAGGAGGAGGGATTTCCAAAGGGATTGACCCTCACACTTTCTAGACCTGACCCCTCCGACCCAATAGGTACCATTCAGAGGTACATGGAGGACTTGGAGAATATGGCAGATTATATGGGGGAGATAGCCGATATCTCCAAACACTTGAGATTGGGACGATCACAAGTAGTGGCTCAAGAGGCCAAGAGAATCAGGGACTTTGTTCAACAGGCCTGTGAGGAGGAGTTTGCTCGACAATTCACAGCGAGAGGGTGGCCAGAGATCGACACTCAGGAGATGCATGACCGATGGAGAGGATCACGACCAGTGGTAGGAGGAAGGGACGCGGAAGTCATAGAGTCCCTATTCACCATAGAGAAGGCATACAAGCAACAATTCTATGAAATGAAGAAAAAAGAGGTGATGTGGGAGAAAAAGGAGATGGAGAGTGAGGCAGCCCTACAGACAAAGCAGCAAGAATTGACAGAGCACATTTAGAGGTCCCACCAATAGTTAGCACAGCAGACAAAGGCCACAGAAACAGAAAAGGCCAGGGCATCAGGCTTAGAAGCCAAGTTGAGGGAGATGGAGGCTAAGATGAAAGACATGGGAGTACAGCTTGAGGCAAAGGAGGCTGAAGTAATGAAGGCTAAAGCACAGGTCATGGAAGCCGGTCACATGGTGAAGGCAGCAAGGGAGTGGGAGCTAGTAGCCCAACACCAGCTGCGGCAAAGGATCGAAGAAGCAAGGAAGCTGCAAGCACAACAACGATCAGCCATCCCAACCTCGTCAGTACACCCAGGGACGTCTTCCCAACCTCCACACTCTCAGTAGGATGGTTAAGTTTTGTCATAATTTTGTCATTTTGTTGTGAATGTCGTCTAGAAGACGACTAATTTTGAGGGGGGGATAGATGTAAATAGCAAAATAGTTAAATAAACAAATGATGTAATTAGTTGTCAGCATCAACCGACGGGTCGGGTAGTTTGGAGTCGGTACCAACAGCTGGCATCACAACCACCCTTGGTCATGAATATTTAAGTCATCAATGCATTGTAGTCGGGGAGCGGTGATTTTGCAATAGTTATTATGCAGACATTGGAATCACAATGAATGTTTATGTGTTGTCATGACATTGTAACGTTCTGTGAATCAATGATAAATACAGTATTCCATTTCGAGTACTCTTGTTATGGTCATATGATGCACTATACTACTACTTATTTCTGTTTACTTCATATTCTGTGAAACACACCATACTGCGGTAAACAGTATCTCCCACGTTCTTCCAATGCGTCTCGATCTTAGACTCCGGTAAGGTTGACTTGGCATCTATTTTGATCATCACTTGTCGCTCTTTCGCAGTCATACCCATCTACTTACAAGATCAACATACATCTATTAGTGAATTCAATGATAAATCAGCCTTATAAGATTGATCTCTTTGCATAATAAAACTATAAAAACATGAAAATTAGGTAAATAAAAGGCAGATTTATGGAATTTGGACAGCTGAAACATACCTTTTAAATAATTTCAGAATAAAATCTAAGGCAGATTGCTGTAGAAAACAAGAATTACCAGCTGCAATATGATAAAATCAGACCTTCAATTTGCAGACCTGCTGTAGATTATTGCCCTTCTTGTCCAAAATTTGCTCTAAGAATTGATTTGCAATGAATAATGATTAAAATGAGATAGGCGCTCAAGTATAAATAGGCAATCTGCCTTGATTTGTGTGCTGGTCAGCCAGCTTTAGCATTTATTTCATTTTTTTTTTGGAATATTCAAAATTAAAAAAAATTCTCCCTCAAGTTTAGGCGCATGTTTTGGTTTGAAAATGCCTGAGATTGCGCCTAGCTTTCTATAGGCTACTTCTTGACAAGTAATGATTGTAAACACTTGTTTAAATCCTCCAAGAATTCCTCATTATTAGGCGCTACTTGAAGGTTATGTAGATAAGGAAATGCGCCTTGGTGCTTAGGTGATTCCTTCCCGTTTTCAGAGCTTCAAAACACTTCTCAAATCCTTGAGGAGACCCCTCCATTTCTAGGCGCATGTTTGTGATTTTGAGGTATGAAATAGGGCCTTAACATGGATGAGTGTTCATGTATCAATTTCCATCAATTTAAACCAATGCACTAAGGGAAGATGCAAAAGATGATTCAACTAATGCAAATGGGCGCCTTGGTAAAGTGGACGAATTTTGGACTTAGACAGTTATAAGATGACTTTGGGGTGGAATAGCTTCTTCAAGGCGCCATTTCTCTTAACAACTTCACCATCTCCTTCTTAGGCGCATGTTTCTAAGGTGAATTCATGCTTCCTTATTGAAGTGCAAATCTAGATCTCTAGTGATGCAATAGTGCGCCCAACACCCTTTGCCTTATTTTCTTCTAATTCTCAATGATTTCAATCAAGTGCAAAGCATCCAAGGGAATTCTTGTCTCAACGTGACCAAATTTTGATGCTCAAATGTTTCTCTCAATCAAGGCGCAATTGGATGATTATATAGGTGTGAATTGGCAGATTGTCATGAATGAGTGTTCTCTTTAACTTAGGTGCATATCTAAGGTTAAAGGGGTTGAAAATTGCGCCTAAGGCCCTCAACTTGTTGCTTGTCATTCATTAACTTCAACTTCATGCTCAAACGTTTAGGAAACTCTTCTTCACCTTAAGCGCCATCCTTATGATGCCCAATTTGATGCTCTCCATTGAGGCGCTGATTTGAGGTTTCTTAGGTGGAAAAGTGCGCCTTAGTGCAAATAGGTGATTACTTCATCATTCATGTGCTTAAGTCATTGTAGATGTTCCTAAAGAATTCACCAAAGCCAACAACCCTCAAAACTTGTAAATTCAAGTTGATTTCTTCCTAAGCTCAAATGTGAGGTTACACAAGTGACAAGCGCCTAATTCCAATGAATGGATCTCAAGCTTGGGTGATTGAGAAGGTCTTAGTGAAACAAACCCTCCAAGGCGCACTTTGTTCTTTGCAACTTCTGAGTTATCTTTCAAAGGCACAATTTTGATGTCCTAAGAGTGATAATGGGCACCTTCCTTATGAATCAATTCTAACTAGCTCTAGGCGCACTTTGGGGGTCCAACCAATAAGGAAATGCGCCTTCACTAAATTGACTAAGTTTAAACCTCCAAAACACTTCTTATCATCAATGCTAACTTCACTTGTTCTTAACTTAGGCGTACCTTTTGACTTGCACAGGAGGAGATTTGAGCCTTAAGGTCTCTTCTTGTTGTAATGTCCCCTTCTAGTAAGCTCAAATTGTCCTCGACCTTGCACAATTTCAACTCACAAAAAGGAAACATTAGTACTCCATTTTTTTATTTTCATATCATAATTAATATAAATCCATTTTTCTTTCCAAATTTACTATAATCACATGATTCATATACATGGTCATATTCTTATTCATGTTAGTCATAATTGGATTCATATTATCCATAATCATATTGTTCATAATCATATTCATATTCACATTAATCTATCCCTAACTCCATAGGCATGGTTCGTTAAGGAGACACAACCATCCTATACGGAGGCCTGATGGATTCACACTACACTCGAGGTACTTCACCAATCGGCTCAAAGAACTTCATGCTACACCCGAGCATACTTCATTCATTTGAGAGTCACCACCATAGGGCACAAATTACATTGATGAGCTCATCATACCATAGGCCCAAGGCTTCACCTCACACCCAGAGGTACTTCATCTTCTTGAGGGTCACCTAGGTCCAATAACATTCTCCTAATTTTCCCATACACGTAGGATGGCGAGATGATTAATGATGAGGCTAATCCTCTTTTCGAATATGGCACAATCCTATGATTTTTAAGTCCTTATTAACATTTCACACATGATGCCTTATAAATAGGTCATCTTGGCCTTATATCATAATTGGCCAATAATATATATCACATGATCATATTCCATTCTCATCATCATTGATTTCTTATGCATAATCATATTCATTTATCATATCAATCTATTCTTTCTATGCATATTCATGATCACATATCTAAGATCAATCTATTATTTTATCATCAATCATCGTCATAATGTCTATTGTTAAAATCATATATGTACACATATTTTATCATTTAATTTCATTTTTATACATAACCCATATATCAAATCCTACTTAATAACCTTATCATTTATATCATACAAGTTATAAATTGAACAAGTAAATATAAATTCTTACAAATCATAAATTGAATAAGTAAATATAAATACTTACCTACCTGCTATAACTTTACCTGTTACCTATTGCTGCCATCTTCTTTCGATTTTCCAATGTTTTCCTTGCTCGATGGAATAACTAATATAATTTTTATTGTATTGTTGTTGTTTATATATTTTATAATAGATATTTTCACTCCCTTTTACTGCTGATGTACATATCTCTATATATTAATTTATAATATCTTTCCTACTTATGACTCAGAAATATATATATAATGCAGATCTAAATATATGTATTTATCCGATACTCTTTTTATATTTTCTTCCGATGATGTTTTCCTTCTATCTCACAACCTTTATTTATTTCCCTTTCAAGGGATATGTTCGAAGAGGCACGTATCTTAATATGCTTGGTGGTAAAAAACATACTTACCCTTTTATAATTTTTATTACTTTATATTAATTCCCTTTTGTGGTGAAACTAGTTCTAACCATATGTAACTCCCTTATCATAAGAGGATAGGTTAAAAGATGTTTATTTATATTATTTGTATTTATATTATATCATTATAATAAATGATATATTATTTATTTTATATTATTTATATTATATCATTTATATCATAATAAATGATATATGATTTATATTATATTATTTATATTTATATTACAATATAAGATAATAATAATAATATTTGTATTTATATTATTAGATATATTTATAATATATTATTTATACGTGTAATTTATAAATATAATAATAATATATTTTGTTAATTGTTTTAAATAAATATTATTTAAATATATTAAATAGATTTCATTTATAGTATTATTCATATCTTTAATTTGAATGAATAATACATAATGGATTCAATTATAAATTACTAATATAGGGATATGACAGTTGTCTTTCAAAATTTCCAAGCAAAACACTTAAACTTCTTCCTTAGGCTCAAGATTGAACCTCTATATGATGTCTAGGCGCAAAATATGACTATTCAGATGAAAATATGCGCCTAGACCTCTTAAGCCATCTTCTTGCGGAGTTTTCACTGTTCAAGGTTCAAAACATCATTCTTATGCAGGGTGCCTTGGTTTGAAGTGCTCTCAAGCTAGTTACTTGAAGGCGCATTGAGCTCAGGGTATTCTTATTCATCAAGTTATCAACTAATGCTCTCAATGAAACTCACTATATGAACTTCAACGGGCGGAAGACTGCAAACCCTTTTATTGGTGACCTAAGGAACATTCCAAACTACATTTGCAAGGTGATTGACTAACTCCGAGATAACACAAACAACTAACCCTAAAACAACTAACCTATGAAGAAAATTGGGGGTCCCCATTTGCAATGGGGCGATATGTGATTAGGTCACAACACCTATGAATATCTGCAGTGTAGAAGGTAACCTTAATGCCTCAACAAGATAATGAATAGCCTCCAAACACGCTAAAAAGTGCTGCTACAGGTGTACGACCAAGTATGAACTGATACGGCCAGCAAGGAAATCAATGTGCAATCCTAAAACCCTCCACAGAACTGACCAAATCTGCAACCATAAATTTGTTCTCAGCTGCTCATAAATCTGCATAAATATGTGTGCATAATCTCCTCAAGTCTCCATCAAAATGTATCAACATGAAGCACCAATGCAAACACTGAGTGTATTTGCCTCTTCAAGCACCCTTGGATGATCTTTCACCCCTGCGGAATGCTGTTAGTAATGGAGGTTTTCGTCTCCAAAAGCCATGGTTTCGAATTTCTTCAAAACCCTCAAACTCTTTGCAGGGCCAAAGCTTTAGCAAATGAAATAATCCAACATGCCAAATGAATTGTTTTTTCCCCTTTTTTATAATTCCACTAAGGGGGGTCGATTCACCTTTTTGGAGGTAATATTTAATTAAGTCACTTTTAATAATCCCAAGGTGAGCACTCCAACATTATAACTTAAGTGACTTATTATTAATATTTCATTTTTGGACACTTAACCATTATAACCCAAAGTCCAATATTAAATAAACATTAATAATTTACGAACTTTAAAACGAAGGCCCAAATGATCTTGGAATCCAGTGATCTATAGACTGTTGGAAAGGTCTCGCCAAGACGCTTCATCTCCAACACTGAAAATCCCGAAACAGATAGAAACCCTAATTTGCCAAAAATAGTAAGTTCGGGCCTAAGCAATCAAATCCACCCCAGAAAGTGCCAAACTGAAGATCGCACCGAAACCATGCCAACATCCACTCAAATAATGACAAACCCATCCAAGTCATTGCCAACAGTGGTTCCCTAACCAGGCTGGTTAGTCTACGGGAACTCAATAATAGACTAACTCTATCTAGAGTAATGGGGACATTACAATCCGCCCTTCCCAAGGATTGCTTGTCCCCAAGCAATCCTCACCTGGATACCCTGGCAGGTCACCTGAATACCAGGATCCCAAATCAATCTGTAGAATGCCCAACAACATATCCACTGCACCCGTTGGGTAGAGATAAAACCACGCGTAACATCACTGTAGGCAACTACCCCAATGTAGAACAATCTACCAAACATAGAAATCCCTGGATCCCATAACCAGATGGGAAGTCCGCCAGACTCAACCCCTGTTGACTTCCACTGCGCCACTTTGATATGATCTTCACTATGCCGAGATTGGTGAAGTAACACATCGGAATCCCATCGAACTGTCATGCCACACCTATCACCACCTGGATCCCAACACACTAGAACCTCACATCCATTGAACATGAGGAGATGGAAGTAACTCGAAGTGCTAGCATCACAACACCTCTTCCCAACCTCTGTAAATCTCCCAAGGATGTGATGAGTACCCCACAGGTGCCAAAAAAAACTTAACTCCTAGGTTGCTGATATAAAACAGATCAGCAGCCTCGAGACTAGAAATCCAACCTATGGGAATGCGCACAAAACTGTCAGGGTCATAGGGTGATAGAGTACCAACCCTATGCCACTCTCCAATGCTGAGGAGATGATGCAACTCTCCTCCAAACTCTTGAACAAGTGCTGTCCTCCAAGGATTACGAAAGAAAACCTTGTCCCAATAAATAGAACAGCCCTCCCCTACCAATTTATGGAATAGAACTCCATCACTGTGGGCTGGACTAACAATGCCATCATGCTCACGGAAACCACACACCTCCAATGGAATTTCTTGAAACAAGGAAGTTGCAAACTTTGCCAAGGGCACATCTGCAGGATGAAAATTTGATCCCTGATCCTGTAAACAACCATTTGAAAGTAATAGTCGGATACCCTCAGTCTTTGGTTCCATCTTCCAAAGATGGAAGCACTCCATCCCACAATGGGTGATATGAATCCTGAGCCAACAATGTTACAGAAACCGTAAGAGTTTATTGAATATTAATCGAATGAATTTACATCAGAGAGCAAAAGCTCTTTATAGAGAGAGGGAACACTCTAAAGAAAGACTGATAGCTTGCATAAAGCAAAAGCTTCAGTTAACAAAGCAATGTAGAAAGGAAATGCCTAAAGATGGAAGAAAACCTGTCTAATAGGAGAAAAGCAGGGAAACGAATGAGTGACCATTAAAATAGAAATAGCTAATTTATCATAATACCCCCCCTTAATGGTCATTGTACTAACTAAAACAAAATTGGCCCACCTGAATGGAGACAACAGAAACAGAGATAGGTTGGTCCACGAGCAACTGACAAAACAGACAGAGGAGATTGGCCTAGAAGGCATAGAAAGCAGACTCCTTCTGCTCAGTATGCTTTGCGACATGTGTTGATGGAGTTGAAGCTTCAGACTTGGATTGCTCAGCAGCCAAGCGTTTCCGGCAATCCTTTTTCATATGCCCAAACTTATGAGAGTAATTGCACTAGATGTATTTCTTGGATGGGTCCTATAACTGACCTTGACTGAACTGCTGCTAGGGCTGATTAGGACCCTGATATTGTTGGAAGGACTTGGCAGTAAATGCCTGTTCTAAGGAGGAGGAAGAAGCACTGCTACCAAACTGTTGTTTCCATCGATCCTGCTGTAGGAGTTTGTTGCACGGATCGGGGAATGTCAAACTAACATTAGATGAAGTAATGTTAAGAGTTTCGATAAAGTGCTCATAAGATGATGGTAGACTTTTCAGAGTGATCACTACCATATCTTCTTCTTCCATTTTCCGACCAATCGCTGTCAACTGATCACGGATGTCGTTGATTTTTGTGAGATGCTCCTGCAGAGACATCTGATCATCCATCATCATTGAGAAGAGCATGTTCTTGAGAAAGAATGCTCGGCTTTTGTCAGAGGTTTCATGAAGGTCCTTCAGTGATTCCCAAATTTCTTTTGCTGTTTTCCCAGACGGAACCTGAGGCAACTGATCATCGGTGATCGATAGCTTGATAAGCATTACCGCTTCACGATTTTGCTCATCGAATCTATCCTGATCCTTACCTGCCACTGGAGGACGTGTAGTTGTACCTAGAATAATCTTGTCCAAACATCGATACTCAAAAATAGTCATCATCCGCTGCTTCTAGGTGTTGTAATTTTTGCTGTTGAATCTTTGACTGCTCTCCAACAGAATGTTGGTCAAAGATGCCATGCTTCACATTTTTTGAGACACGACAAAACGAATTATAAGTAGTGGGCTCAGAAACAGAAGCAGATAGACGGCACAGACAACAAATAGTAGTTTTACACAGATTACAGAGCATTGATTCCGAAGACACGGAATATACTGACTCGAAAATCCGAACACGGATATCAAGGTACGGATCTCGAGATAAATCCGAATCACGGATTTCAAATTTCAGATCTCGAGAGTACGAATGGCATAGGTTCAGAACATCTGAACGTTTGCTGTAAACTCACGAAGTGTTGCCAAGCAAAGGAGAGCCACAAATTTCGGTAGAATAAATAGAAACAATAACTGAAAGGAGGCAAAACTGCGAATAGAGAGGGGCCCACCAAATCTGCCGATACGAGGTAGAGATGAGCCCACCAAATCTCAAGATACAGAAATTCATGCTGAATCTCAAGACAGAGCGATTGGAAAACCACGATCAAGAAATAATTCCATGCGATATAAAATGGCCTCTATGAAAATCGCAACCTAAACAAAGGCAGATATGCGGAAATCTTTAGGACAACCACAGAGATTGAAACAGAACCCGCTGGAATGCAGAGAACAGGAGCCAACGAATCAAATATTTGCAAATCGCGGCCAGACAGGGGACCCATGATCAAACAAAAGAAAATGGCAGATTGAAAGCAGCTTGCAGAAACAACAGAAGAAAACACTGCCAACATAGGAACCAGAACCGCGATCCAGAATCATAAAAGAAGGCTCTTGAGTGCCTTCAAATCGCGAGAAGTTTGTTGATCACAAAACACAGAGCCAAACCCGCAAAAGAAAAAGGCGATCACTTCAGAAATTGCGAATTGAGCAAGAGAAATCACGAGAAGTGGTGCCCAGAAAACGCCAAAAACGGAGGCTCTAATCTCTCCACACGCGACCATTCAAAAAACACACATATATATGCAAATGATGACTAGAAAAAAAACCGCGAGTCTCACAGAAAAATGCGAGTTTAGGTGACACCCAGAACCGCCAAACACAAATCGCACGTAGAAAGAAGCTCCAAAGTCATCAAAATCGCGATCATCCTTCAAACGAAGGCACTACACAGAAAATCGCGATTTGTAAGGAAAGAAATGCGTGAGCCGTAGGAAATGGAATCATCAGAAACTTTTAAGAAGCCCGCAGGAGTCACGCAACCCTTTAGTAGTGAAAAACTCGTCATTCAGGAATAACGGCGTCTTTAAAAAAAACGAGTCTAGAGGGTTTCATGACCACAAGGAACAACCACCAAAAAAGGAAACTCGCAAACCAGAAATCATGATTTATAGAGAAACAAAAAAACGGCCGACCAGATTGCAGATACAGACGCCCAAACAGGAGGAAACCCTCGATCAGAAATCTTGCAGATGCCCATGAAAATCAAGATCAAATTCAAAACCAGATCCGTACGTCGTACGAAAGTATAGATAGGCTCCATGAAAGGAACCGCTCTGATACCATGTTACAGAAACCGTAAGAGTTTATTGAATATTAATCAAATGAATTTACATCAGAGAGCAAAAGCTCTTTATAGAGAGAGGGAACACTCTAAAGAAAGATTGACAGCTTGCATAAAGCAAAAGTTTCAGTTAACAAAGCAATGCAGAAAGGAAATGACTAAAGATGGAAGAAAAACCTATCTAATAGGAGAAAAGCAGGGAAACAAACGAGTGATCATTAAAATAGAAATAGCTAATTTATCATAATAAACAATTGGCTCTCCCTCAAAGGTTACTCATGGTCACTATGGTACAAGCTGCGTGAAAACTCAGGAATGTCAGAATCATTCCTATCCTCAGGCTCATGCAACCTTGAAACCTCCTCGTGCTCGACCACCGTTAGGGGGTCCCCCCTCAGACCATGAGTGCCACTACCATTCGTAGGTGTCATAACAGCCATAGAAGATTGGATATCTGCTGTGGATGATGAAGAGTGAACCAAGCTCAACTCCTCATAGAGCTCGTCAATCTGAATCTCTGATTCTTGAAGGGCTTTCTGAGTGCTCTTCAAGGAATCTTCCATGACAATAAGCTCATCAATAAGCTTATCCACTTCCCTTTCTTTCCCCTTAAGTGCATCGTAGTAGATCTCACCAAGATGGAGTAGGTGATCTCTATTTGAGAGTAGCTGCATGTAATTGGTCTTCATCTCTGCTATCGCTTCTCTAAGCACCTGTAATTTGAAAGGGGAAATTCTCCATAAGGGTCCATATGTTCTCCTGAAGATCTACAACAACATTTGGCCATCTGATATCATGAGGGTGTCATCGAAATATCTGATGGCTACACTAATCTGGTCTTCATTCACCTTCAGTTGTCCTGCCAACTGATTGGACCCCTGAGACCCATCAATCTCATATAAATTTTCTGATTTAGGATCAGCGTCATGCAACATAGAATCTGATTTGTTTTCAAAGCTGATAACAACTCCATGAGCGCTGAAAATGCCATCCTGGGGTTCTGTCAAACAACTATCATGATGTAAGGCATTCTTGTCATAAACAACCAAGGTGCAAGGAGCAATTGTTGTCTTCAAAAACAATCCCAAAGAAAAATTAGTATGAGGTAAAACATCATTCAATCCAAAAAATGGATTGTTGAACATATAGATGTCATGTTTAAGTCCTTTCTCCAAGGCTACATAAGTAAAAAGCTATAAACCACCTTTCCTTGCTGTTGTTCTGAAATTTCCAGCAAGCTTAAGAGCATTATTTAGAAACCTTTCAAAATCAGAAACGAAGAAATCTCCATGAATCAATTCATTCCATGAGAATACTTCATCTCCTAGTGTCACAACATTCCTTATGCAATCTTCTTTTGTCTCCTTTACACATTTCATATCCGGTGGTTTCCCAGAAGGGTAACCAATCACCTTATAATATGAACCTAAATCAAAATCAAGCTGAAAACCACACTCCAACTCAAGTTCTGAATCTTCTCCCGGATCTCATACCTTGTTATTTTCACAAAGTGCAATGCTACAATCATGAGTAGAACTATCATTCAACTCAAAAGGTGAATTGTCATACGCCATATCAACACCCTTCTCAAACAATGGATTATCAACAATCACCACAAATTGATTTTTCCAACCCTGTTCATGCGAAGAAAGTAAACTGCTGCTATGATGAATACTAAAATCAGAACCTTCATACATGTCATCAATGACTCCAAGGCTGTCCCAAATCACCTGTGCCTCTTCCTTATCATCT
Organism: Cunninghamia lanceolata; assembly: GCA_027924645.1. Lineage (NCBI taxonomy): Eukaryota > Viridiplantae > Streptophyta > Pinopsida > Cupressales > Cupressaceae > Cunninghamia > Cunninghamia lanceolata. Next base: position 3,878,180 of record BSBN01000865.1, on the reverse strand, counting down.
TCAACAGTTAGCAATGGATCCAAATCAAGGTGGTCACTAGAACTCTTCTCAAGATCAGCTACATGCAATGTGAAATCAGATTTGTTCTCAAAAATCAAGAACACCACCTATATCATCATCACTGAAAATAAATGTAGAATCATCATTATTAGTTGTTTTGAAAACCTCATCCTCTTTGCCTTCAACAAGCCCATCATTTGAAGGTATATCAATGATCTCAACTATCCCAACATTTTCACTAGTGTTATCAGCTTCATTGGATAGCTCTAAATGTGTATTCAAGGCTATTGTTTTGTTATTTTCATTGTACACATCCTCATTCTTAGTAACTGCATGCATAATCATAGAATCATCTTGAAGCTCTGTAACATATTCCTCATGCTCCAAGACAAGCTCTCCATCAATTTTTGTTGCATCAGTCTCCTCAATATCCAAGAAAGGTTTCAACTTTTCACATTTTCTGAACACCCTTTTGACCAACAATTCATATATAGCAATATGTTTTTCATGACTCCAAGCAGTGACCAACAAGTCATATATAGTAATATGTTTTTCATGACTCCAAGCAGCCAACAACATAGACATAAGAGTCTGGGGAATAGTAACATATTCATCAATGATTAGGACCATAATGATTTCCATGTAGGGAAAAACAACTTGTCCATGATCCTCACAGATCGATGCTATGAAATTCTGAAACAATTGAAGAATAAGATCATCACATTCTAAAACATTAAAAAGATAACAAGATCTGGATCTTGCCATTACTTCTAGCACCTTAACCCTCCTACCAAAGATAGGGCCTTCGTCATAAAGAAACCCATGAAAGCTCTCAACAATCAGCTGTAGAACCTCCCTCAATATGTCATCTTTGTAAGGAGCCTTAGGATCTGTAATCCTTGTGATCTCACTAAGACAGCTGGTGACTAAAAGCTTTACCCTTTTACTATGATGTCTCATAAGCATTGGCTTAACCAAAGAATGCACCACAGGAGTCATAGCAAGTTGCATCAACTCAGAAGGTGACTGTTGAACCTTGTAAAGACACAATTCTACTTCCTCCAAAATGCTCTGTAGAACCCTTTTTGATTGAGGTAGGTGTTCAAGATACCTACCGGCATTGTAAAGTTTCTTTTGTAATTCTTCTTCACTGAATCTGTCCATGACTCTGAATCTGATACTTAACCGCACATGATGGCAAGATACAACTGTGCTCTGATACCATTGTAATGTGCTGCCCCTGTTTGATTCTTTAGATTAAAAGTATTATGTTATATTTTTTTCTTTTTGTGGTCTTCCAGAACTAGACAGAAGTTGCAGAAGGGGTTTTTGTTTTTGCATGTGATTGTTTTTTTGCAGATACAATGAAATATATGACATGCAATGATAACCTAGAAAAACTATGATAGATGTAAGCAAAATAACCAAGACCTAGATGCTAATATTGCTCAAGATGAATTACTGTGACATACCCATTTCAAGTTCTTCAACTTCATACATCTGTTGTAGGTGAACCAACAATACCAGTGCTATGAAACACCTCCAAAATGCATAACAATAAATAATCTCCTTAAGCAATATTCTACAAAGAAGTTTACAATGCTAGGCGCCCATGATGCTTGAGTCTTGAAACCCCAGAATGAAGAAATCTGGTTTCCTAGAATACCCATGACCTCTTGTTGCTGTATGGCCCCTTTGGATGGCTGGCTGCAACTTCAAACCCTCTAAAAACAGATGATAAACTGCCATAATCTCCCTATGAATATCTGCAGTGTAGAAGGTAACCCTAACGCCTCAACAAAATGATGAATAGCCTCCAAACACGCTAAAAAGTGCTGCTACAGGTGTACGACTAGGCATATGAACTGGTACGACCAGCAAGGAAATCAATGTGCAGTCCCAAAACCCTTCACATAACTGACCAAATCTGCAACCATAAATTTGTTCGCAGCTGCTCATAAATATGCATAAATATGTGTGCATAATCTCCTCAAGTCTCCATCAGAATGTATCAACATGAAGCACAAATGCAAACATTGAGTGTATTTGCCTCTTCAAGCACCCTTGGATGATCTTTCACACTTGCAGAATGCTGTTACTAATGGAGGTTTTCGTCTCCAAAAGCCATGGTTTCGAATTTCTCCAAAACCCTCAAACTCTTTGCAGAGCCAAAGCCAAAGCAAATGGAATAATCCAACATGGCAAATGAATTGTTTTTTCCTCTTTTTATAATTCCACTAAGGGGGGTCGATTCACCTTTTTGGAGGTAATATTTAATTAAGTCACTTTTAATAATCCCAAAGTGAGTGCTCCAACATTATAACTTAAGTGACTTATTAATATTTCATTTTTTGACACTTAACCATTATAACCCAAAGTCCAATATTAAATAAACATTAATAATTTACGGACTTTAAAATGAAGGCCCAAATGATCTCAGAATCCAGTGATCTATAGACCGTTGGAAAGGTCTCACCAAGACGCTTCATCTCCAAAACTAAAAATCCCGAAATAGACAGAAACCCTAATTTGTCAAAAATAGTAAGTTCGGGCCTAAGCAATCAAATCCACCCCAGAAAGTGCCAAATTGAAGATCACAACGAAACCATGCCAACATCCACTCAAATACTGATAAACCCATCCAAGTCATCTCCAACAGTGGTTCCCTAACTAGGCTGGTTAGTCTACGGGAACTCAATAATAGACTAACTCTATCTAGAGTAATGGTGACATTATAGGTGTGTACACAAGCGCTGTGAGTTTCTTGCACGGATTCGCCAAGTTTTGGCGAGAGTACTTGCTGCGAGTTTTTGTCAAAAAATCGCTAGAAAACCCGGCAAGTTTAACTTGTGAGTACTCGATGGCAAGAAAAACTTGCTAGTACTTGGCAAGTCTGTGAACTATGCTGAGATCAATGGTGGTGATTTTGTCATTACAAAATGAGATTTCTCACAATAATTTTGTAGTGCTGCACTGGTAGAAATTCTTTAATTATTCAATTTCTTGAAATTCTCTATTTATTTTTCAACAATACTGAAACTATAAACAAAAAGAAGCTAAGGCATTGCAAGACAGCAATTGATCCTGATTATTACTCTAATACTTCTGAAATGGACCATGGTTTTCACGCACCTTACAATATCTGAAATGGCTTGACAAGTTCCATGGTGCTAATATTCTTCAAAATCTGCTTATTTATTAGGGTAGAAAAGAGCAGTGATTTTATTTTTAATTTGATCAAATACAGAAGTGATACTTTAAAACATAAATTTAGTTGTTTTAAAATTTATAGCTTTTGTAGACCTTGATGGTCTTGAGGAACAGTTAAAATTGCTCTCATGATCATCAACATTTGGGGTAACGTTTGAATTCCTTTCCATAAAGTAACTTTCGTTGGTAATGTGTTTGGAAACCCATGCTTCTATGCCTAAGGTTGGTCCTTAACATTTGCTTGTTCACATTATCTGGAAAATGCATTGTTCTTAATGCTGGACTTTATTTGCAGTCCTTTATGTGGAAAACAATAATATATCCTGGATGTCATAATCTTGTGGTCTTGTAAGTGATGTACATTCACAAGGCTGGTCTGTAATCTCGTGGGGTTAGTTTTTCTGTAGAAACTCTCATAATTTGGATTTCATTTTTTAATAAACTGAGGGGCATATGAATTCTATATTGATGTCCGAAAGTTTGAGGATGGTTCCATTTTGGGTACCCTAAGGGGTCTACTTGAGAACTGAACTTGCCACTTGGGATTCACTTTAAACAAGTGAACACAAGCTAAGTGCCATCAAACTGTGGATTTAATTCTAAACGCATTTTGTTCAGATATTGTTTAGTTTGTCTTTTTAGATACCAAAGTTAAGTGTGATCGGCAATCCTGTGTAATTTGTTTCCTCTATTGATTTGAAGGCTTTTTTATTTTTTCCTGCATCATATTGTTCGCTTTTATGCAATTTTCTAAAGAGTACTCTTTTGTGATTCAGGAATGAAATTTTCTCTTTCTTAGCTTCTATGTAATATCAAAATGCTCTGAAACAATCCATTCCACCGTATTGAAGAATGCAGTTATCTGATGAATAGTTTTCTAACTTGCATTTTCCTTTATTCCCTATATGTTGACATTCTCAAAATCACCCTGTTGTACTCTACATATAGTCCGTATTGCAGTTGAAAACTATTTTGTCCATTTCTTCAATATTTGGACAATCTTTATTTATTATTTATTTTTATCTCTGTTCATTGATTGCAGGTATAGGTTGGCTTTTGGTACAAATGAAAAACTGCAACTTGGATCTCTTATAAGTGCATTTACGCATGCGCGTGCTGCATTGGTTGCTGCTGCTAAGTAAGTCTTCAAATAGTTTCTTTCCAGCTGCCAAAAAAAACTAGGCAGCACAAGATATCCCATTGGCAGGCGTATGTTGTAAAATTCTCTTTCTAAAACTTGAGTAAAAAATGTATTATAGTCTATAGATGAAGTGATGACTGGCAAGCACAGCAATAACCCTTTCACTAGCTCATTTGTGACAAAAGATAAAGCAATACCTTGGAATTGCCATAGATGATGGATACAATTTAAGATTCTGCTGTATGGGGTATTTAGGGTTGAATTCAATGCTGCGAAGTTTCTAGCATTAATTCTGGATATTTGAGTGTTAGGTGCCATTCTACATGTTGAGGTTATATGCTCTCTGCCCATGAGCAGAATCAGTTCAGGACATTTGAGAGCTGGTTGTCACTCTACACGTTGAGGCTATAAGCACTCTGTTCATGAGCAGAACTAGCATGCAATCTGATTTGGGGGAAGTTCAGGTCTTTATCTCTCTATCTCTGCATTGTTGAGGCTGTGCAATTTTCTTACAATCAATAGAGATTGGAAAGGTCGAATGAGGCACCTACGATTATTTGGACCCAATCAATGTATAGATGTGATTTAGCAAAAATTATCATAGAGATGAATTTGCAAACTAGAAAGTAACTATACCAATTTACATGTTTGATAGTTAACCTTACTTAAACAATAGCAGTATGGATTCAAAGGTTGTTTTGTGGAGGAAGTATGTAGTGCAATTACCTAGATTCGTGCCTCCATTGAATGAATACAAAGCACTCGATATTTAATTGGTTGAGTGAGAAACTAGACACATGCATTTTCTAATGGTTAAGATTCCAATAGAGAGATGAATTTATGTTGGTATGTGTCACAATGGAGGGTAGCTTTTTGAGTAGACTATCCATGAAGGTTGTAAAATGAACATAGGATCCTTTGTGATTTTGAAACTTAGGCTACATTCTATGAGTAATGAAGCATTTGCAATTGAAGATTTTGAATAATATTTTGTAGTCTTGATGCTTTCAATAGGTGTCTTCGTTATCTAGTTTCTCTTTGTGCTATTGCATTTTGAACCATAGGGCCTACTTTCTTTGTATTCACTAACTATAGTTATCTTTTTATAATATTAATATAATTATCATTTAAAAAATACACGATTCTCCAAAAAATGTCTCAATAAGAGGTGATTTTTTTAGCCAAAGGAATGCCAATAATGAATTTTTAGACTATTTTTATTTAAAAAGTTTGCATGTTTACTTTACCAAAAAAAATTACTTTAAATACAAAAATTGTAACATATAATTGGTTAATAAGTACATGTAATAATAATAATAATAATAAGTAGATAAGTAGTTTATTGTTTGGATTAGATTATGTTTTTGATTAGATAAACTACTCTTGCAAAAGCCAAAAGGCTCAAGCAAATTGGGTCCTAACAAGGGGACCACACGAAACAAACACCAAAACTACTAGCTGACAAATAACACTCTAACAGTACATTGCCAAAGGCCATAACTTTATTATGACTAAAATTAATTTTAAATATTTTTTTTATCTAAATTAAAAAAATCAAATTAAAATATAAGTACATTTTTTTTATTAAGGATAAAAGTAAGATTTTGAAAGGCTTTAGCTCCTTATACAAAGAGGAGCTAGCAACACACAATGACTAGACAACAACACAATTGCAATGAACTGTAGCTCTTGTTCCAGATGTCTCTTGCTTGGTGTTCTCGTTTGGGTTTGGGGGTAATCTTTCCTTTGGTGGTGGCATTTGCAAACTTGCCTGTGGCCACTCTCCTTGGCATTGGCCTTGCCCTTCACGTGCCTTTTGATGGTGTTGACCTTGTTTCGCTCACCCTTTGCGTGCCTTCTGATGGTGATGGCTTGGTCTAAGGGCTCGAAAAGGATGACTATGTTGGTGGTGTAAAGTATGTTGCTTCCCATAGTTCAATAGATGGTTCTACACTTGCGAAGGGTTTGGCTTGTGGCTCCTTTTCGTCCTATGTGGCCATTACAGGGAAGGGGGTTCCATCTTGCCCTCCACGAGACCAAATTTGGCCCATCCTTTGCTCTTAATCCTCCCTTGTCATTGTGTGTGGTCGGGATGTGATTGAAAATGAACACTTTTATGCTTCACATGGCTTGGTTTGTAGATTTACTAGCTTGTGGCCCTCTATTCCAAACCTGCACATGTGGGTTTTGGACTCTTAGCGGCCTCTTGTTGAGGGGAAAATTGAGTTGTACCTGTGTTAGGGTTTTTTTTTTATTATTATTATTTTGACGTTCGAATCTTCACATGGTAGGGATTTGATTTTGGATTGCCAGTTGTGGATGTGTGGCAAACATTCCCTCTCGCTCAAGCCATGGTTTACCTCTTTCAATCCGCTTTTGGAACCGCTCAATATTAGCCCTATTTGGGTTAGACTCCCCCATCTCCCTCTTCAATTTTGGGAAGATTCTTGTTATGAGGCCATTGGCAATGCTATTGATCATTTTTTGAAGGTGGATAAAACCACTACCTTCATGAACCACCCTACTTTTGCTTGTACCTTCAAGGCTCTTTTTGGGTATATTGTTTTGATGGTGGAGGATAGGCCTTGGACTTGGCTTGCTTGATTATGAGGCTCTCCCCTTTCGTTGCAGATGATGCTTTGCCATCAGACACATGGTTTCTGATTGTCCTCGTTGCAAGGTGGACCCGACTACATGGTGGCAGAATGCCTCCATCGACCATTTGATTGTTGGTGATTTTGACTCTCAAGATGACATGCTTCTTCTCTTGTTTCCCTTGCAATGGATCTTGTTCCTAGGGCAGTTTCCCTTGGGGGTGTTGTGGATTTGGTGATTTCCATGACTCTTGTTGAGAGATCTTCAGAACTAATTTTAGTTGCTCCCTCGTCAGTTGCCATCCCCCCATGGATCGTTGCGATGGGACACCCTCCAATTATGTCTACTAATTTTGTGTGGCATCTAACTCCCATGGATATACATTCTCCCTTCTCGTGGGAGGTGGCTTTGGCTGAAGTTGTGGTAGAGGAATCCCCTCTCCTCTCCTCTCTCCTCGATCGGAAGATTCAGATATTGGGATTTCTTGGACGATTGTTCGACATAGGAAGAGGGGTCTCCCCAAATGTGTGTCTGACTATAACCCCTTGATCAAAGGTATGTTGATTCCCTATTTGGGGTCTAGTGTTGTGGAGGATGGCCCATTGTGTTTTGGGAGTTTTTGTTCCCCAAGGCAGCTTGGTTGCAACTTTGTAAGGTTTCAGGTACTATCAAAACTCGAGGATGACTATTTTTGTTGTATCTTATGTTTTGTACAGGTTTTATGGTTCCTTTAAAACCAACTTATCTTAATCAAAATGTTTAATCAATATAATTATAGATAGGTTTATACACAATTTTTTAATATAAATTTTGATTTATTTATTTATGATTTTTTTAATAAAAGTAAAGTTTGATTTTAAACTATGCTATTAAATCTAAATTAGTATAGATATCTTAAATACATCTATCAAAAAACTTAATGAAATTATGTTATTTAGTTGAGAGTTATTTTATTTTTTTTAGAATTATTTTATTTACTACATGGACAAATAATATTTATTTTATTAAATAAAAGTTATTTTTAACTGTAATTTTTTATTTCTAAAATTAAATAATTATTTATATACATAAAAAAATTAGTAAAACTAACAATTCTAATTTCAAATCTATGTTTGTACCAAAGGGTTGTAGCTCAATTGGTGAGGATGATGGTATGTGTTGTAATGCTATCCACGAAGGTTCAAAACCCTGGAGGCTTGATCGGATCAAGTCTGACCCCTTGGTGACTTTGACAGATGGGATCCCCCTACTCATGGTTGCTTAGCTGAAGGATGACTTTTTGTTTAGATGTATGCTTACTCATCATATTGTAATCTACTTGTTCATAAAAGGATAGAGATGGGTCAGGTTCGACCCCTCGGTGACTTTGACCGATAGGATCCCCTTGCTCATGGCTACTTAGTCGAAAGACGACTTTTGGTTTAGATGTATGCTTACAAATGTAATCGGTTGTTTCCATTAAAAAAAATCTATATTTCCTAATTCTAAAATTAATTTGACTATTTAACCTTTAAACTACACAATATTTATGTAGAACAAGAAAGTTTAATGATGCATTCAACTTCATTAGCATGTCATGCTTTTTTTTTTTAATAATTGTTTACTCAAATGATGAAAATGGGTGTGTGCTAGAGTAGAAAAAACATCTATTTGTTGAATTTAGTTGACATATACATGAATTAGGCAGGGCCTCCAAATCCTTAATGATTACTTCACACGATATAAAAATGCATCTCTTAACATTCATGTTGACAATGTCTTCTTTCACAGTAAATTAAGTATATATGTTTTTTTTAAATTAAAAAATATTAAAATATTTTGGTACATTAATAACTATTATTTTTTAATTAGTATTTTGGTACATTAATAAGTTAATATTGTACAAGTTCATTGTTAATTGTGTTGGGCAACATGAAGGTTGCAATAAGAGGTGAAGAGTTTCAACAAATAAGAATGATAATAAATATCATTGAATTTTTGAATATTTCTAATTAAATTTTTTGCATATTTACTTCAAAAATTAAATATATACTTTGGTGGGAAAAACAATAACATATAATTAGTTAACGTGTACAAATAATAATTAGTTAAATAATTTTGCTTACAATAGTATTGCCAAAGACAAATTCTAATAAGAGTTAGGATCCTAGGAAGAAATCGTTTGAAGCATTGGGCAAGAGTTTGTTCTCATAAAATGAGAGATGTAGTATCTCATGCTTAATTTCTTTTCACTAAAGACCAATTCTCTCATTAATTGCTTTTTGCAATCCTTCCTTGTCGAAAGAAGTGACCCAAAAATTATTGTGCCAATGAGCAGAGATGCCATTTGCATTGCATTAGCTCAACACACCATGCAACTTGCAATATTACAAAGAAATAAACATGTATTAGTGAAACCAAGGAAATAACACATTCCAACTTTAGTCTTTTTTCCTTGTTTTTTTAATAAATGTTATTAGGTGGCAATGTTATCTATTGTTTTTAACCTTCTCATGAAGTAATTATTCTTGGCAACACTTTTAGTAGCAACATTTAATAACATTAGGGGATAGACATAGGAAGGTAAATAGAAAGAATACTAAACCATTTAAATTGGATTTATTTTTAACTGAATATTCTCATTTTGCTAAGGAAATAAGTAGCTTATTAGGGACCAGATGATGTCACTAGATATTTGATAGGACTCTATTTTTATAGCAAGAATAAATATTGAGGATAATCATACTTTTAGTATAATTGTATTTGGAAAATATAATCATTGGAGAATATTTTCTATTGTTGAGTACTGGTTAGCAAGATATTAGGCAAAGAAATGTTAACATCAAATCTTGCAAGATTATAAACATTAACAAGAAAGTGTATGATATCAACAATGCATAGTATCTTTCAAATCTTGAATAAATAATTTTAGAGTGGAGTCCTCAAAGTCATTGTAGAATAATTGTATTTGTTTTTGGATTTCAATATTACTTTGTGCATAATATTAATGTGTGAGCAAACTAAGGATATTGATGTCTCCCAACAAAAATGGAAAGTTTGCAAAACCATATGCAAAAGTATATATGTTTAGAAAACGAAAGTGAGATGCTTAGCTTGTCAATGAGACAACTTGCATGTGTGTGAGCTATCTATTTTGTTTTGCATCCTACTGTATAGGTTCAAGTCTTGTCTGGTTTATTTTGTGTGCAAATCATAACTCATTTGGCGTCCATGTTACCTTCTCTTTGTCCACGAATGTTTTATTTTATGTGGTCATTTAAGGTATTTTGTGGCTATTTTTGGCAAATTGACCATTTTTTCACAAATTAAAAATATTAAATTTGTCCATATATGAAAATATCTCTTTTCTATTTCTTACATGGCCTTTTGACATCACTATGCTCCTTCATGTTTCGAACACTTTAGCGTCACTTTAAACCTCCTCCAATATTTAGCTAATACATAGGAAAATCCTATCTAATCAATTGCGTAAGGAATGCGTTTCAAAATTCAATGTTGCACAAACTAAACCCACTCCTCACTCATACTCCTACAAGAATTGCTACATTTAATATACATACCTCAATTATACATGCAACCCTAAAGATTCTATATTCTAATTAAAGAAATGCAACCATTACAGAGATAATCATTGCCAATGTTTCAAGAAGACATGAAAAACATACAATACATCATCATTGATGAGATGAACCTCATAAGGCTAAAGATAGTATTAAAAATAGGTAGTAGATTATGTGAGGCATTTCCTCACCAACCACTTATGTTTTGGTGACATCTATAATTGTTATAAGTGACCTTGCTTAACTGCCCCCTATTATGGACAAAACTATCTATGCATCACACTTGATTGCAAAAATGCCATGGCAAAAATTTATAATTATTGTTATATTACAAACAATATTTCAACAACAGGGTGACACTCCAACTCAAGCCTAATTCTAGCATATTTTACAAAACATAAGGAATGCAAAACCGTGCAACAACATGACTAGGAAGTATTAATGAGCTACAAGAACAAAAATCTTTATAAGAACTAAACTAGCACTTGCACCCATAGGAGAGGTTCAAGGAATACGCTGATAGGAACAATCGATGATGTGAAATTTTTTACAGTGTGAGACACAAGCGAAGGAAATGCCGGAAAAAGATGTCTGCAGAAATTGCAGGAATGGCCACCGCCCTCTCTGTGCAAACCCCTAATTCGGATTAAAGTATGGTTGATGAGAAATAGGACAAGATTGCATTAAAAACTAGCAAGTGGACCCATAGGTTCAATGGGCACAAGAAATTGTAAAATTAATACTATAATATTTCTTCAAAATAAAAAGTTATAAATAGAAATAGTCAATTTACATCTAATTCTTGAACTACAAAATTCAAAACAAACAAAATTTTGGGTATTGCTTTGGCATGTATATTGACTTCTTTTAAGATTTAAAAAAAAAAAAAATCTTTAATAACATAGTTGGCTAGTAAACATAATTGTTGCAAATGATAATGAGACAATAGAGTTATAAGATTAACATGCACACACAATCTTATACATCAAGAAATAGTAGAAGAAAATAATAACAAAAAAGATAAGATTTTAAAATTAAACTTTGGTGCTTTCTAATGATCCCGTAGATATAGGCAGAAAGAAATATCAGCCCAAGGATTCAAATGAATCAAACATGGTAGAGACAAAGTCTAATAGTCCAATTCCTTTAGCCAGAAATTTGAACAAAAGGAGATCAGAAAATTGTTATATCACACAATCAAATATCCAATTTTGCTACTAATTATTAAACTTTCAATTGAACCCCTAAGAGCTAAGCACTTCAACTCCAAAGTTGGCAAGAAAATCTACCACATGCTTTACTGCCCTTCTGACGTGGACATAACTTGAGAGAGATATTTCAAATTTTCTTTGCTGGCATTGATTTTTGACAACACCATTGATAATGTTGTTGCAATTGCCTCATCTATTATTTTTTATCATCATTCTAATTTTTTGGTTGAGATTATTTACCCTCTCCAAATCCTTTGCCCCGCCACATTATTAGACACATCTCCAGGGCTCACTTAATAGATCAAAACTGCCTTCCCTAAATCATTCCTAAAACCATTTTCTGCTCCAGCTAGGGCAGAGTTCCCTTTAGAGGTGCCATCAAAATTAATTTTCAAAGTGTTCCTCACGAGAGCCCTCCAAAATAAGGTCAATTTTTCTTTTGTATTTTTATAAAATCCTTTATTATGGACAATCTCTAGGTCTGATTTCCAATTGAGAAAAAATGGTAGTCAATTGAGTTTATAGCATCCATTTCCAATTGCCATCTTTGGAGGTCAGGTCTTCATTAGTAAATTCCAGCACTTAATAATATCGTGTTGACCAAAGTTGCTCCAAGAAGGGGATTTCAACTTATATTGTCAAGACAAGAGCAAGTATTTAAGTTTTTTTGGGGCTGCCTGATATTGGAAAAACTTAAAAAATAAATGTGTTCCAACTATCCTGAGCAAGCACCTTTTAGTCCCACGGCATAATTATCACAACAATCCTACTAGTTTTTACTCATAGTGACCCAACTACCTACCTAGAATCATTCGTTTTTCTACATCGCTATCCATTTAACAAAAAATGACTAGAGTTATTTACCATCTTCGATGCATTGGGCTGCAACATAGTGGCCGAACTACCTCCCAAGTGTTCTTCTGCATGGATTCCTACCTTCTTATACTGCCACGCTCCCACATTGAAGTTTCCAGAGCCAGTGTGGTGGAGGAGGGACCCACCCCTGTAGGGCAAGGAATGGCCTCCATTATTACTAAAAATATGTTTAATCAAATGCTAAAGCACAGAAACGATGGGACTTTCCTGGGAAACAACTTTTACACTTATGATGCCTTCATTGCAGCAGCCAATGCCTTCAATGGATTTGGAAACATTGCATGAAACCATTGGTAATTAGTTTCATTTCTCAGTTTTAATAATATCATCGCTGCCCATGTCAATGATGATAATCACTGCTTTTGATCTGGTCGATCTAAACTCTATTTGTAGTTTGTTAAGGTTAGGTTGATGTTGTATTAAGAGGTGGCTGTGCAACAGCGCCATATGGTCCATACGCTTGGGCGTACTGCTTCCTCAGAGCAAATGGAGGTGGAGATTACTGCAACTCACAGCAGGCTCCTTGCACTTTTAGAAAGCAATATTATTGTGAGAGCCCACTTAGTTATCATGGTAAGCCTATTCTCTCAGTTCATTGAAACATACCAAACACATGCTGTTACTATATTGTTAAATCGAAATGCATATTGTGGGTATTGAGCAGGGACTATAATTAAATAGCTACTGGGAAGGCAACAGGGTTCAATGGATTGAACCACTCAGATATTGTTGCTCGAGATTCCACAATCTCATTCAAGACATTTTTATTGTATATTTCAAGAACACTAGGCATGGGTAAAGACAAGGCATGGGAACCTAATATGTTTTATTTTTGATGGCTTACAAAAGATAAGGTCTCAGTTGTTGGGGTATGGAGGTAGTTGTTTATTTCAATTTGTTGTTTATGTTGAGCTTCATACGATGTATTCAGATACTCAAATTTGCGGAGGAGATATGGAGGAGATTCGGGCAAAAATTGCAGGAATGGCTACCGCCCTCTCTGCACAAACCCCCAATTCCGATTAAGTATGGTTGAGGAGAAATGGGACAAGATTGCATTAAAAATAAAAGGAAAGAAAGCGAAAGAAGGCATGCCAGGTAAACCCTGGGAGAAGGGTATAAACTAGAATGATAGACAGATTTCCCCAGTCAAAGAAAGGGGGAATAACTATCAAGGCTGAGATTTATAGTCGTCGGTCAAGCAAGGGGAATACTAATGGAATAGACGAAGTCAATCCATAGTCTCGTATCCCTTTGCAGGGAAGGAAGGAATTAATTGTGTTTGCAATCTAAAATTTGAGGCTACAGCAGCAGCAAAGCTGTTAAAAAACAACCATAAAACGTCAGATACATAACAATATAGCAGTCACAGATACATAACATTTGACAAAAAGGTTAATACATTCCATATAATACATTTTATACTCACGTCTGTAGCTGCTTCTGTATGTGACTGTCTCCTATCTTGTGTCTCCAGAAATTTGTTTTATTTATAGATTGTTAAGGCGGTGATACAAGATACAAGGGGGTGAATTTACTCCAAAATCTATGAAAGATCTCTGCATTTACTTTTCCAATCTATATTAGATCTGGCAAGCATACAGAACATTCTGGGTGACAGGACTTTTTGGGGGCGTGAGAACAACCGATGAGTTTAGAAGAGGCATGAGACAATTCTGGTTGCCACATTAGCAGCAATTTGGCAATTATGTATCTATTCGCGTATTCCTTGAACAATTTATTAAATTATTAATGGACTTAGAAATTTTCCGATGCGAATTTTACGGCGTGAGACAATTCCGAGCACTATAATGCTCACAACTAAAAGCCTATCAGCTAACAAGAAGATTATGACCTTTTAATGCATCTGTTTGCTACAAATAATTAAGTGACAGTACACAACAAAAAAAATCTAAAATTATTAAATCTTCCAATTACATTTAGTGTTGTAACTAATTTATTACAACACTTATGATTTATAGGAACATTTATGATTTATAGGAGAATACTTAACAATTAGACAACATCAAAACAAAAAGATACCAGAATTTATATATTTTTCTTTATTTACATTAAATTTAGAAAAAACAAACACCACGAATTGTTTACAATATATCTTTAGAATAAAAGAATTATAAATTTAAAATTTATATGGAATAACATTCTATTTCAATGTTTAACTAAAAAAGGTATTCTCCATGAAAGAAATGGAGTGACCAAAAAGAGAAACTGAAGATGCATGCAAGCACGACAAGTTAGTTTGTCGGTGGCTCAATCGATACGTTTTATACACCTCTAAGTCAACATATAAAAATAATGAAATTCAAAGTTACAAACCTTTTTCATTATTAGTGAGATCATTACCTTTATCTAGGTATATCTATGATGTTGAGTTCATTCCCTTAAAATATATTAAAGGTCCTATATTCCATCAACTCTTCTTTTTCTTTCTAGTTTTACACGTTAGGTGTACACGTTTATCCCAAATTCTGAGCTTGTGGGACCCAACTGTCCCAAACTTCTAGAAAAGATTTATTATATCCATGGAACTTTCCTTCTATGAAAAGGAAAGCTGAGCTAAAGATTTTAAATAGCTTGCCATTTGGCGTAACAAATATCTCTCACAAGTTGGACTATAATTTTTTCATGATACCTACCAAATTAAAAAAATATTTCCATATTAATAATATACACCTCCAAATGAAGTCGTAGGCAAATATGACAAAGATTCGACATCACTCACTATAATATAATAATAATAATAATAATACAAATTTATATACCCTTAAAACTTGGCCCTCTTCTCGATTTCGCGGATCACTATGACTAATACAAAATTATAAATAAAGGCATAATAAAACATTTAATGATTCCTTTTCGTATTTATAATTAGTAATTTTTAATTTTTTTTCACGATTCATTAATGTTTAGGATTTGTTATATGAGGTTGGGGATTCAAGTTGGATGTTGAGGATTTTGATTGATTTGTTTTGGTACCACAAAATATATTGATTTTCTTAAGTCAAACTTAATTTATGTGGTCTTCGGATGTGATCTTCTTTTTTTTTTTGGGGGGGGGGGGGAATAGTTTGTAAATTATTTCTATGTTAATGTATAATACTATTTCATTGAAAATGTTTAAAATTGCAAGCATGTTCAAATGTATTTTTAAACTATACCTGTCATTATTGTGAATGAAATTCAAAACTATATTTAAATTGTAGTGGCACCTTAAGTCTAATGTTAATAAAATTAAATTTAGATTTTGTGACTTAAAGATTGAAATAAAATATTAAGATTTGATTTACTAAGATTAAGAAAATGAAATAGTTGAGATGGTATATAGAGCTTATTTGGATTTTGGTGTGATGTTGACTTTGAACCTTTTCAAGACATGGTATGTTGTGATAGAATATTGGAAAGAGAGATATGGTATTGGAAGAATGATTATGATAGAATTGTGATTGCGTCTCGATCCTAGGATGAGGTTGTGTACATGTCTAGTTTGATTGGTGTGCTTTTGTCCTCAATTGTTGCTGACGTATAGGATTCACTTGCTTGCACCTATACTTGCATTTGAAAATGAGGTAGTGTTTAAAAGCACATTTGGGGTCCTACAATAGACTTCCTTGACAATAGTGAAGCCTTGTTGTCGATGCACAAGGATTTTAAACATGCCAAGCAAAGATGCAAAATGTTGATACAATTGAGATTAATGTGATTGATTTGAGATTAAAACTTATGTATTTGTGATGGTCGCAATTCTTTGGATGTTGGTGGCTTATTTAGTTCAAGTCATTTGTCCTATGTGACCATGGCTGGGTCGAGGGTTCCTTCTCGCCTTGCTCCATGTGGCAAACTTCGGCCCCTTTCTAGTTCTCAATCCTCCCCTATTGTGGTTTGTGGACAGGATGTGATTGACAATGAAAAATTTATGCTCGACATGGTCTAATCTACAAATTTAACAACTTGTGGCCTTCTCCTCCTGAATTGCATCAGTGGATTTTAGAGTCTTGGAAGCCTCTCACTAAGGGTTGAATTGAGCTACATCCTTGTGCTAGGGGTTTTCTTATTGCGACCTTTGATACTTCGAATGACAGGGAGTTGGTCTTGGATGGCAGGTTATGGATGTGGGGTGAGCATTCTCTCTCATTTAAGCCCTGGTTTCCCTCTTTCAACCCTCTTACAAAATCTCTTAGTATTAGGCCAGTTTGGGTTAGACTACCTAATCTCCCTCTCCAATTTTGGGAAGACTCATGTTTTGAGGCTACTGGCAATACTATTGGTCATTTTTTGAAGACTAATTCATCTACTATGAGCATCAACCACACTACCTATGCTTGTATTCTTGTGGACATTGACATCTCCAAGGATCTTCAAGGGGATATTGTTCTGATGGTGGAGGATAGGTTGTGGACTCAAATGCTTGATTATGAGGGTATCTCCTTCCATTGTAGGCATTGCTTTTATATTAGACACCTTGGTTTTGATTGTCCTCATTCTTGTCGCAAGAATGTGAGCACGACTACGTGGTGACAAAATGCCCTCCTCGACCATTTGATTGTTGGTGACTAATGTTTTTGTCTCTTAAGATGATGCCCTCTCTCCCCGCTAGCCCAATGGAGGGTCATGTTGAGGCCTTGGTGGCTCCTCATTAGGTGGTTTCCCCTGGGACTGGCATGGCTCTGGTGATTTCCTCGATTCCTATCGAAACTTCTTCTAGTAGCTCCTTCGTCAAATTCCATGTGTTGTGTTAGGTTTCTTGCCCTTGATTTTTCTATGGATTCAGTATGACACTTGGCCTCTTCAATTAAACATTCTCCCCATTATGAGAGGTGACTCTGGGTGAGGTGGCGGTTGAGGATATCCCTCTCCTTTCTTCTTGATCAGAGGTTTAGATAATGGTGTGTCTTGGACGATTGTTCAAAGAAGGAAGAGAGGTCTTCCTAAATTTGTATCAAAATCCCATACACATGTCAAGGGTGTCTAGATTGCAAGGGTAGAGTCAAATGTTGTGTAGGATGCTGGCCCTTTGGTTTTGTGGCTTTGTAGGTTGTTGTTCTGTTTGTTGCAGCTTTCTGCAGTTGTGTCGTTGTTCATCTTTTGGTAGTCATTGTCTTGCCTGTGTAAAAGATATTGGGTCCTTTCAAAACCTAGTTTACCCCTTAATAAAAAACTTATGTATTTGTGATTGAAACTCCCTACATGTGGATACTTTTATGATATAAATTGATGATCCTAAATGATTTAGGATGATGTCCTTGGGTACAAGTCTTAGCCAAATTTAGATTTTTGGGTGTGTGTGCCAATGAGATAACAATCATGTTCTACCTGAAAGTTAGCTTGGGAAGCAAGATATTTGAAACTAAAATGGGCAAGGATAGGTTGTGACATGATCACATCTAAGGGACAGGACCATGGGTGCAACCTAGTCTAGGAAGGTAGAAAACCTATGGATTTGGATCAAAACTTACTAAAGCAATGGATAAAGTATACCTAAGTGATAGGTTCAGTGTTAGAGTCAATAAGTTCACCTAATGAATCAAACCAAGTGATAAGACCATGCATCTACATCATCCATAAAAAGTGACATATAACAGAAGGGTTAAAGTGCAAGGTATGCACTTTTATCCCTTATAAAAACACAAGTTTGAACACTAAAATTATATCTAATTTAACATTTTCAATAATCTTAGTTGATCCAACATTATGAAGTCATTTTTTTTCTATTTTTTATTTTAGAAAGAATTGCATCCACCTCCAATGCAATAAATTAATTCTTTTCCAATTATTTTTTCATGGTTTTAGAAAATGACTAGAAAAACGTAACAAGATTATATAACCAACTCTGGCTCGAGATATTAATATGAATTTTAAAGGAAGTTTCTAAGTTGTTGAGTTTGGAAATTCCATTTAGTTGTGAAATTTATTAGTAGGTAAGTTAGAGTTTCCACAATGTCAACTCTATTTTTTAACTGAGCCCAATCCCTTGGGATAAATTATGAGCAACAAAGTCATTGGAAGTTACACCATTTTCTAACTGTTGTTCCAAGCCAAGTTTTCTTATTAAATTTTTTCAAAAACCCTATAATTGTTTTAGAAAATGTGGAAATTAAAGAAATGACAATATGTCTAAAGAAGTGGGGTTTTATTTGTAAATTCAATATATTTTAACTAATTTTTTTTTCACGAATATCTCAAAATTGGAATCCTCTAGCTATAAGATTATATAAACGTTTTTCAAGTTATGAGGAAAGGTCTTTTGTTGTAATTTTTTGTATTATTGGAAAATAAGATATTATTATCTAAGAGGGTCCTTCCTTTTTAAAGGAGCAAGATTATTTGTAAAACATTTGCATCTTAGTTGTCATCTACAAGCATAAATGTTGTCTTTTCTTCTAGTTTTGGCAAGGTTATTAAAATTTTCCGTTTATATTTTTATTCTCTTTTTTTTTTTGCAATATATTGGTAAAACTTGTTTCCAAAGTTCAATCTTAGATTAACTGAACATAATATCAAGTTGCATGTGCTCAACTATTTGGGAAGGTAAATTTTAAAAAGGACTTGAAATGAAATCTTCTTAATATGGTAGGGTTTTAATAGTAATATGCAAGGTGGTCTATGAGCACAAAGCCTTTAGATATAATCATTGTTACTTGGTTGATGAACACTTGGCTTCATGACCATCAAAGTGTGGTACATACTTTAATATTAACTACAAATATTTTATGATTGTGTCTTTTCATATATGTACAACAAGACCATTAACCTCAGTAGAATTTCTTCAACAACACAATAAAGAATCTATATTGGTATTAGAAATTTTGTTTCTTGAAATATTTAGAAAAAATATGTGTGAGAAGGTAATCAAATGTATTTCTAATTTGAATAGAAAGCAATATGCATTCCATAATATCCATATATAGAAATTGTTAGTTTAAAATATTTATATTTACACAACTTTAATTATATGGTGAATTTCTATGTCAATTTATATAGAATGATCTTATAATTTTCTTCAATGTGTGCCCCAATTTGATTCTCCATATAACTTTTCAAGCAAAAATATTTATTTTTTCAAATGATAAAATTTTATATAAATAAGAGGGAATTCAAAGGCGATGCTAGAAACTCCCAACATTTATATTACAAGCCATTGTAAATGTCAAAAGTAAACTTCACAAAAGTAAAAGTAACTGGGTGCTTATAATTAAAAGTCATATGCAATCTCTCTTCTAGATTTACTTAATTTGTGACACTAACATAAATGCCTTATGGCATGATATAAATAATTTCAATTTTTATAGAACAACATTAGTCCATGTTACCTCTTAGCAATGGTGCTTCTTGATTACTATTCAAACAAGTGTTGTGATAAATCGCTTATTTAAACTTAATTAATTATGACTACAATTTTTTTGTTGTTGTTATATTTAGTTCTTTTTAAAATGACAAAAACAAATGGCAATGATTGCATAGGGGCATAGATGTAACAAAGGGAAAACCTCAAAAGAGGTAGTATCATGGGCTGAAACCCCCTAGTATTTATCCATAAAATAGCTTTGAAATAGTTTTAAAATAATGTATGGAAACACTAACCAACTATAAATTTTATTTGTGTTATCCATCAAGTAATATGGCTAGATTGCTTATGTCTTTGTGGTAACAAAATTGAGGGAGTGATGCAAAACTAATAAACAACTGTGAACAAACTTATTTTTTTAGAATATTCAAAGTCACCACATCTAGAATAACACTTGAATTCCAATGGATGCACTAGTTGAGTTCCATAGATAATTTATCCCCATTATAACATTTTCATGAAGATTTACAATAACACAATTATTTAATATAAGGAATGGGTTTTGCATTGAAAATATCTTAGAACCTAATTAATTGAAGGCTTTCTAGAAGTGCAAATGGACTCTCTTGTGAGTGAATTTCACAAGCCACAAGATGCCAAAAACAAATCACAATTATATATTCACTTAAAAAAATTCAAATTGTATGTAAAATTATAAAGAACATTAAATGAAGCATATGGAGCCCATTATTTGTGCACATTGAATTTATATTTCCAAAGCATGGAAGTCATTATAATCCCTGTTGATTATTTTTTTCAAAAGAAACAAACATTATACAAGCATTATGATGAAGTCTCCTCAAAGGTTGAATTTCTAGGTCTCTTTGCCAAGAACACGGGTTTTTGCAATATGCACTATTCTATAAGTTTTGGGTGTATAACACAACCTAATTTGCTATATGCAGTGGCAATTTGCTTGCGGTGGTGCTATTTGTTTTAATCTATTTAAGGCTTCACCTTGCCTAGACTTTTGGGGGTATGATTTCATTCCACTCACTTTTTTTTGGAATTATTGTAATATATCTATTTTCTAAAGTAATATAATATACAATTATTCAAAACAAAAAACAAAAAAAAAACTAAACAATAACCTTATAAACAAGGTGAATATAGTTTAAGCAAACATAAATGTTTTTTTGTTTGTGGCATTAACCTTCACCATTTTCAATTGGAATGCATGACAACCCATACCATAGTGAAAGGAAGCCCATCTCGAAGATTATATGACAAGATGATTCACAAAGAAAATAATATACATTTACTTAGGTTGTAAATGAACCATACCCATCCAAATTGCAAAGAGGATTTCATTCTTAAAAATGTCTTATAATAAAACTCCTATGATATTGAAGTAAGAATGTTAGGAAATCCTACACATTTCTAGGATTAATTCTAAAAATATTAAATGTAGCTTCTCCATAAATTGTTCCAATATGTGAGCATCTTCTACTAGTGTAATGGTCATACAAATATTGAGCTCTTAGGAATCTACTATATACCAGGTATATAGGATTGTAGATAACCATTATTATCACTATTCAATTTTGGCAATCATTACCATTTGTTAATGGTTTTAACCATAGTTGCAAAAATCACCAAAAAGTTGTGATAAATCTAGACTTCCCATTGGCATTTTTCCCCAAAAATCTCCAATTTTTTGTTTTAATTAGTTAATTGAAAAATTGACATGCCCCCCCCCAAAAATTTTTCATTTGAACAATATGTTATTTTTTCTTGACTTTTTCTTGATTAATTAAAACTCTTTATCTTTTGGTTTGTCAAGTTATTCCCAAGGAATTTTTTTTGCTACTATGGTTCTTGTTGTCACCTAAATTTGCACCCTGTTGTTGAAGCTTTTGGCAATTCCAACAAATTTATTGAAACATCGGATTGGTCTCAAGGTGTGGGACCTTACAACTGAGACCAAACCTCCAGAGAAGGTTGGTTCCTCTTTCTAAGCTTAAAGCTTAGAGAATTTAACTAAACCTAATGCTACTACTCACGAGGAAAAAGGGAAGAAAATGTTGAAATTGAAAGGGGGTGATGCACCAGATTTAATATGTTTAACTGTGCCTATATTAAAACAACAATGACCTCAAAATTGCAACAAACTCACACAGACTCACATAAACCATTACAGAGGTTCAGGTAGAAAATTGAAGCTATTAAAGAGACCATTTTGCCCACAATACAAGCATACAATTCTCAAATAAACACAATGTAAAGTTACAGAGAGGCAAAATAACAATTTGTATTGATCATGAAGGCTAGAAAACCATTACAAAAGTAGAAGAATTAATTGTAGAGGAAATAGACACAAAATGCCAGTTTACATTCATTGGTAAACAACAACCAGAGACATCAAAGGCTCAAAATTGAGTGCATTGCATCAAATTTAGTCGGCTCTTGTAAAGAATTACAAGGTCTGCAACTACAACAAACTCTCCTGCCTATGCAATAGCCCAAAAAAATAGCTAACCACCAAATTACATCTTTTTCCATGTATATATAGCTTTTCAATTACGCAACTCCAGGCGCAACTCTAGGCATTGGAAATTGGTTAATCCATCAAGCCCATGTTACATTAAATATGGCCCATGGCCCTATCATATAATCTGTCAGATTGGAAGGAATGCCCATTCCCTGACAACTCTAAAAATCTGTAGCAAAAGATTGCCCACACTCTTTGTGTACCTAGAGCAATAATTAGGGAAGGTCTGAATCCTTTCCCTGACACCTACAACATCTATTTTATCCATTTTGTCCTCCCTATGTGTAGGCGTGTTTAAGATTTTCACTATTTGAACAACCTGCACAACTTTGGCCTGCAATTTATTAATGTATAGTACAAATCTGCAAGTTTCATCCTACAATCATGGTGCAAATTTAGGAAATTTCACCTCCCAAAGCTTTTACAACACTTTAAACGTGTTGTCCAATCTTCACTTACAGGCCCCTTTGGAACTAGTTGTACCTGATAATTCAGAAACTCTACCAAGTTGATCATTTTCATCTCTAATGGGCCATTTGAACTCTGGTTCTATCTCTTCCTATGCACTAGTCATCTTCTTTTCCCTTTGTCAGCAAATCTGGTCGGTGAACTACTTAGTTGGTAAACTGTCAGGTTCGCAAACTCACTATTTTCCCGACAAAGGCTCCTTGCTTCATTTTCCCCTTTATCTCCTTTATCGACAATTTATCTTCATCATGAACTTCTCATTTTGTTGCTTCCTTCTTATTTTTTCTCTTCTTGCTTTATCCTTTCCTTCGTCGGTGTTTCGCCCTATCAGTGAAACCTTCAACCGGAGAAACCAATGGTTCGTGAAGTCCTCCCTTTGTTGAAGAAGACATCATCCTTCCTTTCCTTCAACACTTTTGTTCCCTTAGAAAATTTTTCCACTTGCCTTAGAAAATATTCAATTTTCCTCTATCGCTGAATTGAGCTATCGACAAATTCCTCATTAGAAAAACCTTCCATCGGTGAACTTTTTGGTTCATGAACTAAAGATTTCACCGATGGAAGACCTCACTACTTCTCTTTCTTCTTTCACTGCAACCTTTCTCTTCTTTTTTTCCTTGGAGAAAAATCCACCCTTCCTTAAAAAAACCTTCCTTTGCTTCTTGTCGCTTGGTCGGTGAATCGGGGAAAACACAAACTCACAACCTAGGTCGACGAAATCAATAGTTCACGAACTAGCCGATTCACCTACAAAGGCCATAAGCTTCACTTATTTCTATCTTTCGCCTATTTCCTTTGCTTCATTTTCCACCCTATCAACAAATCGGCAAACTAGCAAAGTTGCTAACTATCAAACTTGGTGAAATCGACAGTTTGCAATCTTGTTGATTTGTCGATAAAGCCCTCAAATGGGCAGCTTTTTCTAAGGGAAGAAAACATATTGATTTGGAGGGATTTTTAATTAGAAAATTCTTGAATGAAACCCACATAAAATACTTCTCAGATCGGATATAAATGGTGGTTTCAAACTGCAAAGGCACAAGTGGGAAATTTGATGGATTTTTGGGGCAAAATAATGCATTTATGGGAACTGGTTTTTTCAGGTGCTAACAGAATCTTTGGGCTATTTTGGCCTGAGCAAAATATGACAACAGTTCTAACTAATCAACCTGAAGATGCTCTTTCCTCTCATGTTATCCATGATAACTTGTAAATTTGAAAATTAATGTGATTTTATGGGGAAAAACACAATCACTTATTACAATACAATAACATATCATGCTTTTAATGTAAAGTCTAGCTATGGGGTTGTAGAATCAACAATCTCTTTGATGCCATTTTTTCCAATATAAAACAAAGAGGATTAATGAAAGGGATCATATCATGTGTATGAAGGAATAGGTATTCACCTATTACACATAGATTGAATCACAAATAAGTTACAAAAGAGGTATGATTACAAAGGATTACCAACAAGAAAATGTCAAAAGGTATTGAATGGAGTAATCCACCATCCTACATTGAAAAATTACAGGGAACAAAATTTAAGCATCATGAGATGGTTTATCAATTCATCCTTGCTAATAGGTATATAGAAGAAAGAACAGTTCTATTTGTAACTACCCATGCCTTAAGAATGAAACCCTCAACAATAATGATTGATATTTTGAATTCCCTAAGTGAAAGCTATAGTTGTAAAATGTAAGCATGAACAATATGAATTTTAGGTTTTTACAATGCGCCCAAGAGCATAATAATACAAGATAACCCTCAACAATAATGATTGAAAATCTAAATTCCTTAAGTGAAAGCTATAGTTGTAAAATGTAAGCAGGAACAAATATGAATTTTAGATGTTTACATTGTGCCTATGAGCATAATAATACAAGATATATCATTATTTATAATGACTGAGATCTAAAGTTATACCTTGATCAATTCTATACTACATGTGAATAAGGCTAAAAAAATATTGGTAAAGATAGACATTTCAAATCCTTCCAAAGACATTGTTTTATGAAAACAAGGGTTGCAACAATATTGTCTTCAAATGAATCTATAGGTGTAGGGTGAACCATACACATCACTTAAGTCTTTTCCACCAACACATTGGACTACATACTGCAACTCGTGCTTGTACATTACCCTCTATAAAGGCTATTCATTCCTTATACACTTGCTTCGAGAAATTTTTAAATATTAATAAGACAAAAGAGTTAAACTGTATACCTGAAGATTTATAATGAGGCATCATTACCATTAAGCTACTAAAATAACTATTATGTCTTTGTGGTATCTAGAATGAGATTGTTTAAGATCCATAATGTTTAAAAAACTCAACTTTAATAGAATATTACTCTTATTAAATATTTCAAATGGTACTCCTAGTACGACCATAAGTTACAAATCAAGCAAAACTAACTTCAATAACTAGGGTGATAATATGATATTTTTGCTACAAACATATTCTATTTAGAGGAACTACAATAATTAATATTAAGAATTAAATTAAGGTTGGACATATTAGATACAACTACTAATGATAAGGACACTTTAGGAATCAATCTATTGTACAATCCTTGGAGAACAACATTTATCTTTCCATGCTATGGAATATTCTCTGATACAATCCAAGTAAATCACTATAGTAAGATGGTTAGCCAAAGCAATGCCCCTTTAGTTGAAACTCTAGCATTAGGAATATCTCCATAGAGAATCTGATCTCCATTCCTTTACTTATATGTAAGTGTGTTATGAACCACAAAAGAGATCCTTCCTCTCACCTAAACCATCCTAGCATGGTACCTCATGAGAGCCAAACTATTTTAAAAATCATAATATAGACCATATTTATCAAGAGACAAAAGCTCTTATATTCTCCATGGAATGAAAAATATTTAAAATCAATAAAAGGAAACCCTTTCAATAATAAAGAAAACATCTTCATTAATGCACTAGACAACTCAAGATAACAAATTTATACATTTCAAATCTACTTTCCTTATATAAGGAGCCAATCCATGCTAAACTTAACATAAAAACACTTGATCTAGAATTTCCTTCACTTTCATTAGTGGTCTTTGGATTAGCGACCAAAGTGTGCTTCCTAAAGTTCAAGTTAGTGGCCAACTTACCACCTAAGCCTAGTGAATAACACCAATTCAAATTTTTACAATAATTTCAAAAATAAATATTCTATAAAAGACTGCCAAAGCTACTCTTGCATCCCAAAAGACCACCTAATTTTACTAAAACTAAAATTGAAACTAACTATTCAGTTTTGATCTTTATAGCAATAATCTCCACAAAAATTTGCTAGATAACCAAGGGAATAGATATAAATATTTTTCAAATTGAGATCGAATTAACACCTATCACTACTCAAAAGGTTCACCACATCTAATAGGGACTACCCGTTTTTTTTCCTTACACCCTTATTTGTCCATATTAGGTTTCTAATCCAATCTATTTTTATGATTGAACAAAGGAAAATTATGCCTAATGGAATTGCAATGCTCCAAATAGAAAAAGAAAGCTAGAATTAATCAATCTAAACAACTAGTAATATTTTTCATGAAATGAAATTAAAGAAAATAAAGTCTACCCTAACATACATAAAAATAAGGTTTCTCCTTGTGTCAAGGACCCCTCATAGTTACTCTACCAAAGAAGCAAGTACAAAAAGTCTCTATCTCAATTGAAGTGAGAAAATCCCAGGCTAATGGGTGGATGAGGAAGGGTAATGGTGAATCATTTGAATGGATGAAAAAAGCACTCCATTAATCTAGTTTCCTAGATACAAGATTCATCATAAGGATGTAGAGGTTAAGTAAAAGAGAAATGAATTTGCCTTCACCAAGGAGCCCTAGGGACTAAATCCACAATAAAAAGCCAAAAGAATTATGATAATGTATTTTGAGATTCCAATATAGCAACATAACGATGCAAATAATCACTATTACTGAACACAAGTATAAATTGGTCATAATATAGGCCACATGAATGGAAAACTAGTCGTTTATGGCAGTTTGAGAGGCTAAATGGTCATCTACAACATTGTATCCAGCTAGGGCATAAAAATGCTCTAAGTCCCTCAAATTCCTATAAATTGGAAGATTCCTTGCATTTTATGTTATGTCCAAAATGTCATATTGTAATGCCTTCGCGCCATATGGAGTCATATCTGGCCGGGTAACGGCATAATGTTGAGTTTGTCATTAAAATAATTGTAACCGAACTAAAAGAATGGTAACTGAAAGGCAGAGGTGGTTCGCCTTCCACCATATGTAACTGTTGGCAAGAGTCTTTAAATAGGTGGTCTGTGTTTGTTAAACAGACAGAGAGGAATAGAGAGAAAAGATCGATATTGTATGTATAATTTCTGAGGAAGAAATAAAGAATTTTTGTTTGGGTGTAATCGTAGGAATGTAAGTCGAAAGCATTCCACTGGTTGAGGTTTCTTTGAAACTAGTAGAATGTCTTCCTTAGGAGTAGATTTATTTCTATTTTGTTGAGTTTTGTAGTTTCTATGTCATTTGTTCGGTTACAAGAATCGCGGAGGAGGTTATCGGTGTGAGATTTGTGTTGTGTCACCGACTATGCATTTTATGTATATACTGCAATTGTATGTCAAGAACATTTCATGTGTATACCACAATTGTACCTGAGTATCATTTCATGTGTATCCCACAATTGTATATCGCAGTTGTACGTTGTGAAGATACTTTGAAAATGTGCATTTTGAATGATACAAGGAGTGACCGGTAGAAAAGGTAAGGAAGACCGGCAACAACAAGTCAAGTTATGTATATGCGAAGTTGTAGTTATCGGTGAGTGTGGTAGTATCAGGGGACAAGTGCAAGATCCCGTCGATGAGTTAGACTCGCCGAAGGGTCAGCATTTGAAATGTTAGCTTGAAACCATGTTTCCACTATGTGCTCTGCATCAAATTGGTATCAAAGCTAGCGAAAGATCTGGTGAAAGATTTGGTATCTGAAGGTGTTGTGTATTTGTTTCCTGTCACTGAGAAGGCAGGTGAAGAGCTGAAGAGTTGAGACAAAATGTCGGTGACCATGTTGAAGATAGAGATTGTGGAAGGAATTTTGAAGGCTGATAGTAGTGTTAGACTGTTGCAGATGCTCGTGCCATCTAATTGCGAGAAGGAATAGGATTCCTATGTGTGGGCAGACGATGATGAGGTCTGTCAAGACCATTCACCAACATAGATTAAGCTAGGGAGAAGGTGCAGAGAGAGTGACACCACCAAGGAGAGAGTGGTAGGTGCATCTTCCAGGATCTATTGTTGGATGAGAGGAATGAGTCTGTGAAGCAGGGTGTACGATGGACATCTGAGTGAGCATTGTGTTATAGTCGTTGAAGATTTGATCAGTCTGAGAGTACTCCACTGATGGGAGTAGAAGGAGCCTGAAGATGCTCTGAAATGATGGTAGTTTGATTTTGTTGGTTGGTTGGTCATTGTTCCATTAATGTGCGGATTGAAAGCCTGAAGCTGAAGAGTGAAAGATGAAGCTAGACAGAGATGTAGAAAAGGTAGTTTTTGTTTTGCAGGTACATTTCCAAGGGACTTGGAAATCTTTGTTGGTTGGTTGTATGGTGCAAGAGCACCTCAAAACCTAAAGAATCTGGAAGATTCCTTGCATTTTATGTTATGTCCAAAATGTCATATTGTAAGGCCTTCACGCCATATGGAGTCATATCTGGCCAGGTAATGGCATAATGTTGAGTTTGTCATTAAAATAATTGTAACTGAACTAAAAGAATGGTAACTGAACGGCATAGGTGGTTCACCTTCTAGCATATGTAACTGCCAGCAAGAGTCTTTAAATAGGTGGTCTGTGTTTGTTAAACAGACAGAGAGGAATAGAGAGAAAAGATCGATATTGTATGTATAATTTCTGAGGAAGAAATAAAGAATTTCTGTTTGGGTGTAATTGCAGGAATGTAAGTTGAAAGCATTCCACTGGTTGAGGTTTCTTCAAAACTAGTGGAATGTCTTCCTTAGGAGTAGATTTATTTCTGTTCTATTGAGTTTTGTAGTTTCTGTGTCATTTGTTCGGTTACAAGAATCGCGGAGGAGGTTATCGGCGTGAGATTTATGTTGTGTCATTGAATATGCATTTTATGTATATACTGCAATTGTATATCGAGAATATTTCATGTGTATACCACAGTTGTACCTGAGTATCATTTCGTGTGTATCCCGCAATTGTATATTGCAGTTGTACGTTGTGAAGATACATTGAAAATGTGCATTTCGAATGATACAAGGAGTGATCGGTAGAAAAGGTAAGGAAGACCAGCAACAACAAGTCAAGTTATGTATATGTGAAGTTGTAGTTATCGGTGAGTGTGGTAGTATCGGGGGACAAGTGCAAGATCCTGCCAATGAGTTAGTCTCGCCGAAGGGTCAGCATTTGAAATGTTAGATTGAAACCATGTTTCCACTGTGTGCTCTGCATCAAAAAATAAGAATTTAGGCTGGTCCAAGGTGTAATGTTATGCTTGTACTCCTTGGTTTACCTGACCCATTATGGGTCACAGTTATAATCATTGGGAGATTTTTTGGTATTACATCTGTCCTCAAGGCATGGCTAACCATCTCCCACTAGGGAAAAAGGTTGTGAAATACCTAGAGATCAAATGTAACACCAAGTGAGAAGTGTAAGGAAACTAAGGTAGTGGAACAACTTCCTACACTAATCTTTAGAGGAGGATAATGCAAAACTTTACAGATCTTTAACAATTACAAAAACTTAAACATAAATAAACATAAATATCATGCATACCACAACACAGTGATTTGCGTGGGGAAAACCCTTTCGGGAGAAAAACCCCACACTCCAAAAGCTGCCCAATATATTATTCAGAAATCACAAAGTTTGCAATATACTTACAAAGAAAGCTTCTCACGAGAGTATCACCACCAGAGATCCAAAGACAATACGACCACTATCAAACTCTCAAAATACATCACGATACCACAATCGTAATACAACACCCTCATAAAATAGGGTTACCTTCTAGGGCAAGGAAAGCCAACAAAATATCTACCATCATATCTAAAACCTAATAATGAATGGTCAGATTTACAATATATCATTAATTTAATGTATGTTAGTCATTTAACAGTTTTTGTTAACAAAAAATGTTAACATGCATCCCATTCCACCCCATGCTCCCATTGTATATTACACCTATTAGTGTAACTAGGAAATATATATAAATATATATATCCTATTAACAATAAGCCTTATATAATTGTAAGCTTGAGACACATTTTTCCCAACAAATCTCCCACTTGTCGAACACTTTGCAAGAGCAACGGGAGGGAGTTAAACATCGTCTCTTAATTGCTAGGGGCCAAAAGGCCCATAGTCTTTGAACACCATCTAAAATTTGCTGTGCTCACATGCTTAGTTAAAGAATCAACAACATTCATCAAAGTCTCTACCTTAACCAGCTCCACCTTGCCATCTTCAACCATATCTCTAACAAAATGATATTGTACATCAATGTGCTTGATCCTGGCATGAAATTTTGGGTTCTTAGCTAGACAGATCACACTTTGAATGTCGCAATAAATTGTCATTGCACCTTGTTTTATTCCAATATCTGAACATAGTCTCTTAAGCCAAACGACTTCTTTGCAAGCATGAGTAGCCGTCATATACTCAGCTTCAGTAGTGGACAAAGCAACCACATCTTGTCGCTTACTCATCCAACTAATTGCACCACCAAATAAAATAAACACATAAGTACTAGTGGATCATCTACTATCAATATCACCTGCCCAGTCTGAATCCACATAACCATGAATATCAAGGGAAATATCATCTTCAGTCAAATTACTATGATAACACAAGGAATACTCTGAGGTACCACACAAATATTTGAAGACTCTTTTAACTACATCCCAATGAACTCTACCAGGATTAGACATATATCTGGAAAGAACTCCCACTGCTTGGGCAATGTCTGGTCTAGTACAAACCATAGCATACATCAAAATTCCAACTATACTCTGGTAAGGCATTCTGCTCATCTCTTCCATCTCTGATGGAGATGTTGGACAATCTAAAATAGATAACTTTGTTCCAATTGAAAAGGGAACACACAATGGTCTACAGTCCTGCATGTTAAACTTCTATAAAATTGAATTGACTTACTTAATTTGACCAAGCCATAGCTTTCTATTCACTCTATCTCTTCTCATTTCCATCCCAAGAATGTGTCTAGCTACTAGCTACACCAAAGTCTTTCATTTCAAATTTAGCAGCAAGTTGAGATTTCAGTTCTAAAATCATACCTTTCCCTTTACCAATAAATGACATATCATCAACATATAATGCAATAAATAGAAAATGATCACCATCAGTTTTATAATAAACACAATGATCTGATTTAGAATGCTCAAATCCCAAACTTAACACATATGTATCAAATTTTTGGTACCACATCCTAGGACTTTGTTTTAGGCCATACAAAGATTTCTTCAAATTGCAAACCAAATTACCTTTACCTTTCACCACGTAATGCTCTGGCTGTGTCATATAAATATCCTCCTCCAATTCACCATGAAGGAAAGTAGTTTTCAAATCCATTTTCTCAACCTCTAAATCATAAGCAACAGCAATAGAAAGAAAAAATCTAATGGATGTCATTTTTGCAACAGGAGAAAATATCTCACCATAATCAACACCCACAACTTGAGAGTAACCTTTCGCAACCAACCTTGCTTTGTACTTCTCAATACCTCCATCTAAACCAATCTTTTTCTTGAACACCCATTTGCGACCAACAGGTTTTCGTCCTTCAGGCAATGGTACAAGATCCCATGTATCATTCTTTTTCAAAGATGTCATTTCTTCATCCATAGAAATCGTCTAGGATTCTGCATCATTCATACCTAATGCCTCTTCTACATATATGGGTTCATCCATGTTAGTATTCAAAGCAAAAATACATCTCCAATCATCAAGTGAATACCTTTCAGGTGGTTGTCTATGCCTTGTAGACCTACGAACAAGCTGAGATGGAGGTTCTTCCTCCTCTTCTAAAGATTCAGAGCTAGATGATCTCTCCTCAACTTCTTGTCTATCCATGGGCCTCAATTCAACTTTCTCAGGTGTAGAAGGAAATTGAATCACATCTTCCTATTTACTTTGTTCTAGCTGCAATGTAATAGAAGAAGGCTTAGTTTCTCTAAAAATAACACTTCTACTATATATTACCTTCTGTGCAATAGGATCCCAAAGCTTGTATCCTTTCACACCATAACTGTATCCAACAAAGATACATTTCACAGCCTTGTTCTCCAACTTTGTTCGCTTCTCCTTTGGCACATGTGCATATGCCTCACTACCAAAAAATCTAAGATGCCTTAATGAAGGCTTGTGACCCAACCATGCCTCTATAGGCGTCTTATCAACAAGAGTTGATGTAGGAGACCTGTTAATCAGGTAAGAGGCAGTGGCAACAACTTCAGTCCAAAACGTTTGTTCTAGACTAGCACCACTCAACATACTCCTAGCCTTCTCCATCAATATCATATTCATTCTTTCTGCAACTCCATTCTATTGTGGATAATACAGAGTTGTCTTTTGTCTATGAATACCACAATATTTACAAAATTTATCAAAATCATTAGAGCAAAATTCACCATCATTATCAGTCCTCAAACATTTTATTTTCTTTCCAATCTACAACTCAACCATTGCTTTAAATTCTTTAAATTGACTAAAAACTTCATATTTACTCTTTAGAAAGTATACCCATGTCCTTCTACTATAGTCATCAATAAATGAAACATAATATGTGGATTTTCCAATTGAAGGAACATCTACAAGACCAAACACATCAGAATGAATAAGATCCAATACACCAGAAGATTTATGAGAACTTGAGTAAAACTGAATGAGGTTTTATTTTCCATAAATGCAATATAGAAATCAAACTCAAGATAACAATCAGACAATCCTTCAACAAGGTTTTTATTTTTCAAGGTCCTTAGACCCTTTTCTCCAATGTGGCCAGGTCTCTGGTGCCATAACATAGTTTTCTTTGTAGGTAACTTTGATTCAGAAGAAAGAGCACCCTTAGGTACCCAAAATCCATGACCATCTGTTGAAGATGAAACCCTCATCTCTTCCACAGACTTGCTTTTCACATAAGTACTATTGCACTCAACAATGCATGCATCAAGCTTATATAATGTGTCGTATCTGACACCTCTAGCAATCACCATAGAACCTCTAACCATCTTGCATCTTGCATCAAAAAATACTACGTACACACCTGCATCTATTAGTGTGCTCACAGATAACAAATTTCGTGCTAATCTAGAGATATGAAACACACCATTAATCCTTGTATTCTTCCATCAAGAAACTTGATTCTAACTTTACCATGGCCAACAATATTTAAATAAGAATCATCACCCAAGTACACCTTACCTCCATCAAATTCTTCATATTCATAAAACCAATCTCTATTAAAGGTTGTATGGAAAGATGCACCTGAGTCAATTGACCATGCATCATTACTTGCATGAGTTGCCAAAGCTGCAATGAATGCATCACCATCTTCCTTCTCAAACTCAGAATCAAAATCAAATCTCTTCTTTTTCTTCTTCTTTTCTTCTTTACATTCCTTACGAATATGTCTAGGCTTACCGCAATTCCAGCAAACAAATTTGGACTTTCCAGGAGATTTGGATCTCCCCTTGGACTTGGATTTATCACGCTTCTCATTCTTCTTGCCTTTTTCCTTAGGTCTTCCATGAACATTTAGGGCCTCCTTGGCACTGATGGATACCTTCATCCTCATCTCTTCAGAAAGAAAAGAACCTGCCACATCTTCAATCTTCAATATAACATAAGTACTCCCAATAGCCATAACAAGATAATCCCACAAATCAGGCAAAGTACAAAGCAATACCTGACATTTCTCCTCATCCATTTTGACACCAACTAATACCAATTGA
Source organism: Cunninghamia lanceolata (assembly GCA_027924645.1). Lineage (NCBI taxonomy): Eukaryota > Viridiplantae > Streptophyta > Pinopsida > Cupressales > Cupressaceae > Cunninghamia > Cunninghamia lanceolata. The sequence continues at coordinate 3,844,263 of BSBN01000865.1, read as the reverse complement.
GCCACTAGCATATTGAATGCTTCCAAATGGTCTGCAATTCATCCACCCTCTTCCATTCTTGAGGAATACAATTTCTTTCTCAAGAAAATCTTGTTCTCTAAAGATTTGGCTTGATACATCTCACCAAGCTTCTTCCATAGTTTTTGTGCAAAGGTCTCTTCATGGACATTGTGTAATGTCCCATGTTAGGATATTCTTGATTTCTTAACCTGCACACAAGAATAACCACTAGAAAGGGACATTAGCAATATTAAAGATCAATAAATTAATATAATATTCCGTTCATAGCTATCATTCCTATTAAACTCATATATAATAGCATAATTAATAATAAGAACAATGCTAGATAACATAAATAATGAGGTTGATCATCATAGCATAATCCACATTTAGTTTAATTCATACGCAATTCAATATCAACCATGTCCAAGTTTTAATCCTTACTTTCTTTCTAGTCCTCAACCTTGCATGGGGATTTAGTTGTCTAGGGCGCAATGACACCACCTCATGGATTGGATTTACTCCACCTCTCCCTAACAACACCTCGCCTCTCCTAAGGTTGTAGGCAATAGAAATAACTAAGTATTAACTGGAACATGTTTCGATATACTTCATCATACCAAATGATCACATTATGTATTGGCTATGCTCAAGTCTCAATCCTCATTTCTCTTCTAATCCTCAACCATGGATGGGGATTTACTTGTCTAGGACACGATGACACCAACTCGATGGCTAGGTTTACTCTGCCTCTTCCTAACAACACAACGCCACTCACTCATAGGTTGAAGGCAATAGAAATAGATAGGCCTTGAGTTTGAGCATACCAAATGTGTTGTGAATACAAACTATATTTCATAGAAAGTTTCATAATTCTTATATATACATGTGTAATAATATTCATGATAATCTTTCAATTATCTACATTTATCCTTACTAAACACATAACATTCATCATAATAAACCTGAGGTTAGATACATCTTACCAAGATAATTCTTGCCTTGTATCCTTTATATCTCTTGAGGATTTTACTTCCTCCTTACTTGCAGCCCAATATACTACTATATACTATATTTCAGAACTGCCTTAAATATAATTTCTCAAACAGAATTGTATATTGGATATATCTCTTTTTTTTAATCTTTCAGATCTGCCTCCAATATACTGCTATGCACAATTTAGAGGTTCTTCCTCTTGTTTGGCACAGCTGATTGATTGTTCAGGTTGAATGATTGATATTTGAATGCTTCCTTGCTTCATAATCTATATCTTTCCTTTATACCTTCACTGGTGTATGTGAATGGTTGCAACCACTATCAAGAGAGGCAACATTCCTTCAACGCACCTTTTGTCTTACTGTACAAATCACATCATTCTTTAATAATATCATCATTGCACCCCTTATTAATATTGTTAGACTATCTTTTGTTGTGATTGTGATTCCTTCCTTGATTGTTGTGTATTCTCTTCTTCTTAGACTATTCCATGTATCTTGTATTGTGTTTTCTTTTTAAACTTCCCATAGAACTTAAATAGTATTTGTTGTTTATGAATGAAATGACATTCCTATGGTTGCAGCTTTCTATATAATCTTAGCCTTTCTATAACATAATCGTTGTCCATTCATAATCGTGATTTGTTTATATTTTGGTCTTTATATTATTATTAATGATAGTTGCCTATGCTTTCGTTGACCCTCTTATTTGTTTGTTGTACCTTTTATAGGGGTCACTTGTTGCTATTTGTATGAATCGTAATTTTCAATATTAGTCTTATATGATATATTTGTCATTATAATTATATTCTATAATATTATTATTATTATTTATATTTTATAATTATATTTATATATTAGATATTAGATATTATATTATTATATAGTAATAAAAGTTAATATTTATATTTCTTAAAATATATTTAATTATTTAAATAAATATAATATATATTATGTTTTAATTATATTAGAATATTTATCATATTTAATTGAATTGGAATATATATATGATTTATATAATATTTGATTTATAATATTTTATTTGAATATATTTAAATATATTTAAGTATATCTTAATTAAAACATATTTAATTTAGTATATACTCAATTTATAATTTTAAAGTTAAATATATTTAATTTATGAGTGATAGATTCTAATGTTATGCATATCTTTAATTTGAATAATACATAATCGATTCAATTATAGGGACATGACACATTGATTAAAACAGAGTATGCCAAACACAATCTAATTAGACCCTTGGCTTTATGGTTCATAACATCATATTGAGCAGCCAAAGTAGGATCTGCAAGCCTTGAAACCTTCTCATCAACAACATCCCACAGATCTCGATCTCTCAACAGATCCTCCATCTTCAGCTTCCACATTTCAAAATTATTTCCAAAAAATTTATCCACCTCTATTCTCCTTGATGAACTTGCCATCTGAAAGTTCTTGCAACAAGATCACAAAGTGTCTTCTGCACAAGCTCCCACTCAAATCTGGATTAGTTCAAAAAAACCCAACAACCCACAACTGAAACCAAAGGTGATCAGGCTCTGATACCACTTGTAAGGAAGCTAAGGTAGCGGAACAACTTCCTACACTAATCTTGAGAGGAGGATAATGCAAAACTTTACAGATATTTAATAGTTACAGAAACTTAAACATAAATATCATGCATACCACAACACAGTGATTTACGTGGGGAAAACCCTTTCGGGAGAAAAACTCCACACTCCAAAAGCTGCCCAATATATTATTTAGAAATCACAAAGATTACAATATACTTGCAGAGAAAGCTTCTCACATGAGTATCACCACCAAAGATCTAGAGACAACATGACTGCTATCAGACTCTTAGAATACATCATGATACCACAATCATAATACAACACCCTCATAAAATAGGGTTACCTTCTAGTGCAAGGCAAGCCAACAAAATATCTACCATCAGATCTAAAACCTAATAATGAACGGTATTTACAATATATCATTAATTTAATGTATGTCGGTCATTTAACAGTTTTTTTAACAAAAAAATGTTAACACACATCTCACTCCACCCCATGCTCCCATTGTATATTACACTTATCGGTGTAACTAGGATATATATATCCTATCAACAATAAGCCTTATATAATTGCAAGGTTGAGACACATTTTTCCCAATAAGAAGTAACCATACTTACATTTTCCTATGAGGATTGGTAGTGAAAACATCTATTGGTAGTGTGGCACAACAATGAGAGGTTCCAAGCTCCAACGTTTGACAAAGGACAAAGCATAACATTCTTTGAGAAAGAATTAAAACATAAAGGAAATAAAAGAAAAGCATGCATAGCTACACTTGGGTGAAATAAGGAGGAAGTGAATAGGAAAAAGCCATTGATCTAGTGTCAATGAAGTGGTTGTGCTTACAGTCCAAGATGATCTAGGATTGCATTCACCAAAGTGTACGTGCTTATATGTTTTTTGATTGAGGAATATGGTCAACAAAGTGAGAGTAGACATTGATCCTAATGAAAGAAGGGGACTAATTCAAGGTTATGTACCTCCTAAACACCTGTGAGTTAGGAAACTTGCAAGAGAAAGTTAGAATACAAATGTGCATTGGAGGCACCCAACTTGAGACCATCTATCAAAGAACTAATGATAGTGTGGAACTCATTAGGTTTATTAGTATGATTGGTTAAAAAATCCATTTGAAACAAGATCATTACCCCAAGAGTCAATAATCATCCATGTAGTTGTTAGTGGACCAAGGTTACCTCAAGTGTCGCCATTAGTAGAAATCACTAGAGTGCAAAAAAATGAGAGAAGCAATTTGAATAGAAGGATGATCTCGAAGGGGGCATGACATGGCTACAAATGAGACCAAAGATTGAGGTGGATCTCTTAGATAAAGTTCAATAGGTTGGTCGAGGATTATGGACCTAGTGGATAGGGTGGATCACCAGACCTTTGGGCAAGAACTTGAAAGAACCAAGGAAAGGGCAATTTACTAGGGGATTTTAAAAACTTGATGGATAGCTAGCTATCTTTGAGGTGCTAAGAAATCCTTCCTAGAATAAGTCAATGCAAAGTAGGAATAATACACATGTATTATGTGTACGATAAATGAGGAACCATAATGTGGGGTTCAAATAGGCATAGGTTCCAAGAGCTACTAAAATATTACTCGCAACTGATGACAATGTATCTAGTGATTAATTAACATGAGGAGTTGAGTAAGACTCCTAATAATGTACTTGAGGGGAGTTGCAAAATCTTTTCATGTACCAAGTGGAAAGGAGTTGAACATGCCTCCAAGGCTCTAAATGAGACACCAAATGGTAAGGAGATATGGAAGCCTCTTTGTAACACCAAGATGACGAGTTAAACAATCTTCTAGGAGAGATAGACAAATCTTTAGCTAACACCAAGGCGGGGAGCTAAATAAGCCTCTAGGTGAGATAGATAAGATTCCCATGAAAACCTATTGGATTAGCTAAGATCAAATTGCAAGATCACAACCTGCCACAAACAAGAATACGTACAATTAAAAGCCAAACTATCATACAATGAATCAAAATGTTAAGCATAAAAAGTACAATAGGCTTATTGTATAAGTAGGACAAGGAGGAGGAGAGAATGTAGGATGGAATTATTGACTACCTCTCCAAAGGTGTGACACACATGGGCACACTTGGGACAAGTGTGAGGACACATGTAGAGTCCACATGAGGTGAGACCAAAAGTAAAAAAGTCTCTCTAAGTGAGATTAAGTGTAGTGTGAATAGGACTAACTAGGTAGATGCAAACTAGTTAAGTAATATCACTTTTCACACTAACACTCCTATTAAGTGATACTTAGGGAGAAATCTAAACACTAAACGATGGGTCTCGACAATAAGGCCTAATGAGGTATCTATGTACAAAATATCTCTTACAAATGGATAAAAGGAGAAAACACTATGGGAAAAAACTCCTCCCCAAAAGAGAGAATGAGAAGGACAAATAAACCTCCTCAAGGATGTCCCTAAAAGATAGAAACATGAACTCTTAAAGCACGTCAAAGTTGTAAACTATGCTGAAAAATAATTAGTTTTTGTTGGAATCAAAGAACCCTACAATGAACGTAGATTAGGATAAACGAGGCACAAAACACTGCATGAGTGCCCTCAATTACACTAAACAAAATATGCATTGATGGTGATTCACACCAATATATTGTAACAAAGCAATAATCTGGTAGTTGAAAATGTAGATGGTACTATGATCAAAGAGACAAAAAAACTACATGAGTAACCTCCATTACACTACTATATGTGCAAGTGGTGCTCTACATTAAAGATACCAAAGTCTCACGAATACTGATCAACTGAATAAGGTAGAAAGTCATCTCCATAAACAAGAATGCAAGAGTGTGTCTATGGTATGTGTTCCATCTCATTGAAATGCATGGGTAACCAACCATTTCATTTTCCTATTATATAGGAAAAAAATTGGATACATATCTCACTCTAAAGTGAAACAAAGAAAGAATTAATATAACCATGTGATAATAGCCCCCATAATGCTGAAAAGGAAGAGGTATTGGCAGATCAACTGAAATGTGGCACAAAGGTGTGTAAATGAATGGAGATGCAACATCATGTCCAATATGATGTACATGAAACTAAATAGAGTATGCAACTAACAAGGCACACATGCATGAGGATAGAATGTTGAATTCTTCATTGTCATGGAGGGACACTCACTAGACAAAGTTGTGATATCAAATAACAAGGCACACACAAAACCCCCCATAACACTTTATAAAACAGTGCAAGTATAGAAGAGGCACAATATGATGTGCAAGATCTCCTCAAAAGAACACAAATCAAATATGGTACTTTATTTTAGTGTGTTTACAAACAAATGTGTTCTTATAAAGTTCTTACAATTGTCTAGAAAAGGATTATTTGTTTAGTTTATGTCATGAGTGACCACAAGAAGACATAATTCAAACATGCCTTACAACCCTTAAAAAATGACAAAAACTAAAAATTAAAGCCCCCCAAAACAAATAATGTTGTGAATATGCCCCAAGAAAAAATTACAAGTTTTGAGTATAATTTGTGTAAATTGGAAGCCTAAATCGACCATTTATAACACAACAATTTTATAAATTTCTGGGAAAAAGGATTTCCAATGCAAAAAACTACATGTACCATTAGATTCTTTGAACTTTTTTGATAAATTAAAAAAATACTAAATTTTGACATGGGCAAAAGTAATGCCCCATCGAAAAAAGGTTGAAAAAAGAATGCAAATCTAACTTTCAGAGGCAAATCCTAGAAAAATACAACAAAATGGGGAAAAATGAATTACATCATGGTGAAGTACTCAGAAAGAGATTTCTAATATCCAAGTTCTGCTTCGTTGAAAAAAAATGCTCTCCAATCCTAGAAAAATACAACAAAATGGGGAAAAATGAATTACATCATGGTGAAGTACTCAGAAAGAGATTTCTAATATCCAAGTTATGCTTCGTTGAAAAAAAATGCTCTCCAAGGGCTAAAAAATGGCCCATAGGGCCTGTTTGGGTAGTACTTGGGTGGTCGGTGGGGTAGAGGTAGCACCTAGGCAATGTTGGGGCAATTATCTTAGATGGAGTGGCTAGAATAGGTGATATGACCATGGTGGGGTGTTAGAGGTGGTAGGGCGGAGCGGTGCCCTCAATGGCCTGATGGCAAGGTCGGCGACCGAGTGGTGATTCAACGACAATGTTGGTGAAAGATGGCTACGGTGACATAATGGCTGACAGGAGGTGGTAGTTTCTAGAATTCCACCAACTATAAATAATCCCCAATGGGCTAGTGAAGTTTAGGGGTGAGTCTCCCCATATGATCACTCCTAAGCTCTGTGCTCAATCCTATGCAAGATCTACAATTGCCAACCAAAGAGATTACCTACCATGTAAAAGAATTCACAAACCATTGGATAAATCCTACGTAGAGCCAATAGTTGCAAGGGTTAGTGCTAACGTAGGGATGACATCAAAACTATACCCTACAACACAAGAAACTATCATATAAAGCAAATACCTGTTGAATAAAGCTAGAAACTTAGTAAGCGACCAACAAGTAAAAAATAGCAACCAAAGGATAAAAACTAAGGAAATGTGCAATGATGGATCATATGGAGGTCATACAACTATACATCCATATTGATTGTACATGTTGTATGGCTTTTTCGTACGACCTCCGATGGATGCCCTCTAAAAACCTTTGAATTTTTTTATCACCAAACCCTATTGTGCCGTATATGGACTTATAGGTTTTTGGGCCTTTTGAGTGCAACCATGAGGTGGTTTTTCTCTAGGACACATCATACTAAAGTAGGTTCCCAAAACCCCGTAAACAAGAGAAAGATCTTGCAAATTCAAGACAAATTGGGAAGGGATTTGTAAGCTTGCTCTTATACCATGTTGGAGTGCGTCAAGATCAACTTGCAAGATCACAATCTTTCACAAACAAGAATATGCATGATGAAATTCCAAACTATCATACAATGTATCAAAATTTGAAGCATACAAAGTACAATAGGCTCCTCATATAAGTAGGAGAAGGAGGAGAGAATGTAGGACTGAACAACTGACTACCTCTCCAAAGGTGTGACACATGTGGGCACACTTGGTATAAGTGTGAGGACACATGTAGAGTCCACATGAGGTGAGACCAAAAGTAAAAAAGTCTCTCTAAGTTAGCTTAATTTTAGTGTGAATAGGACTAACTAGGTAGATGTGAACTAGTTAAGTAATAACACTTTTCACACTAACAACACCAATGTGCATATTTGAGCAAGTCTATGGGGGCAAGGAGCAAGCCATCCTCTAATCCAACAAGGAGAGATAATTGAGCCTCCCAAGGAGTTGAACAAGCTTCCATGGGTGCTAAACATGTTGATAAATAGGGTAAATTACTACAAAGGATAGCTCAAACAAATAATGAACAAATTTGAAATATCAATTAAAGTATCATGTGATTAACCAATAGATTAATGTGAAGAAACATATATTAGAAATAAACTTATCAAACTCATTAAATAAACATATAACACTAGATTTATGTGGAGAAACTCTTTTGGGAGAAAATCCACCATCAAAGAGAGCACACGTTTGTAATAATCTAATAACAATGTGTTCCAATAATACATCCAACTTATCTCCTTAATCTGAGAGAATTTTAGCATTGTAATAGTGCTCACCTACAAGAGACCCATAAAATAACTACCCAAGGAATCCAATTTATAGAGAATCAAAGAGGGATACCATATATGGTTTCCAAGACCAAAACCATAAAAACCCATGGTATGGTAAAAATTCAATGCCCCCATAACCAAATCAATCAATGCCCACAAGAATAGTACTCCATAATGATAGCATCTTTGAAAAATGACTCCCATGGCACACATCCCCAAAATTATCGCTCCATTTCCAAGCCACTACACCCTATGAACCCCACCCATCATAACACAATATTCTCAACTCATTCTTGCAGTGCCTAGGAATGAAAAAAGTGGTATAAATGCATTCAAAACATTGTGTAACCATCACTATCATAAGTAACCAATCACCATGAGTGTAGCCTCCCTTAATCATTGCTATTTCAACCAATATTCAAGTCAATTAAGATGTCCATGTGTCCATGTACTTATTCTAAAGGTGGTGAAGACACAAAGTATATAGGTTTTGTAAGGTTAATATCACCTTAATCCTAACATTATCCCACTTGTTATTTCACATTGAAATGAAATAAACATGAAACATAAAATGAATTAAGTACAAAATACAAGGCCCATGGCCTCTATACACCAAGAGAATTATCTATGCTCACTACTTTTGTAATGTCCAAAGTGCCAACCTTCTAAATCATGACCTTACTACTCTCCACAATCTCATGAACAAAGTGATACTAAACATCAATATGCTCAGTATGAGCACGGTACATGGAATTCTTGACCAAACAAATAACTCTATGACTGCCACATTTGATTTGAACCATTCTACATTCAAAACCAACTCCTAAACAAAATCTCTATAACCAAACTATCTCTTTGTAGGCATGTGTACTAGCCATATACTTTGCTTCGATAGTGGAAAAAGCAACCATGGGCTGCCTCTTACTCAACCAATTTACAACATTGCTAAAAGAGAAAACACATAGCCACTAGTGGACCTCTAACTTTCAAAGTCACCTACCCAATCAGAATCAACAAAGCCCTATATGTCTAATAACTTTCCCACATCATTAGAACCATGATAACATAAGCAATAATTAAAAATTCCTTGAAAATTAATAAATACCCTCTTAACACAAGTTCAATGTTCTCTACTAGGGTTAGACATAAACTTGCTAAGAACTCCCATTGCTTCGACAATATCTAGTCTAGTACATACCATTACATACTTCATCCACTATACAACAATAGCATAAGGCATATTATACACGTCCTCTAAATCATAATTTTACTTAGGACACATATCCAATGAAAGATTAGTGTCTACAGGTAAAGGAATACTCATTGGTTTGCAATCATGCATAGAAAATTGCCATAAAATAGTGTCAACATACCTACTCTAACTAAGTGAAAAGTCTCTATGAACTCAGTCCCTATTGATTTCCATCTCCAAAATGAATTTTTCTGCCCCTAGATCCTTCATATCAAATGCACTAGAAAGCTAAGTTTAATATCCCTAATCAGCTCCTTGTTCTTACCAATAAACATGTCATCAACATACAAGATAATAATTAGAATATGATCATCAATTATTTTAATGTAAGCATAAATATCCTCTTTGATTATAACAAATCCTAACTTCAATTTAAAATCATTGAATGTTTGATACCATGCTCGAGGTGATTGTTTCAAACCATATAATTACTACTTTAACTTCCAAACCAGATTTTCTTTCCCTTTTACCACAAATCCATTTGGATGTCAATTATAAATTTACTCATCAAGTTTCCATGAAAGAAAGCAATTTTAACTTCCATTTGTTCTATTTCAAAATCATAAGTAGCAACAATAGAAAACAAGAATCCAATGGAAGATAATTCAGCAACAAGAGAGACAACTTCACCAAAATCAAACCCCTCTCTCAGAGTAGCCTTCAACCACCAATCTAGCCTTGTACCTCTCTAACTTACCATCCGATATGAATTTCTTCTTGAATACACACTTGCAACCAATTAGCTTCCTTCCCTCGGGAAAAATCACAAGATCCTAGGTGTCATATTTGTCCAAGGCCATCATCTCCTCCTGCATGGCCTCCATCGAAGACTCACATTCCTCTAAAGAAAGAGCCTCCTTGAAATATCTTGAGTCATCATTAGTACATGATAAAGCAAATACAAAACATAAATTTGGTGGGCTATACCCGTCAATTAGATTTTTTTGTCTTATGGATCATCTCAAGGGTGGAGTAATGGACTCTGCCTATTATTTGCATGCTCAATCTACTTAGAACTCTCAATTGAATCCTCTTATTCCTCTTCATCCTTAAATTCATCATTATATTCTTCAACATGTGCATCTTCCTACTTCTCAACCTTAGTGTCAAAATGCACCATTTTTATTTTCTCTTCGTTTGGTTGTCTTAGATTAAAAATACTCCAGGTTCCCTAAAAATCAAATCCTTAGAATACATCATTTTCAAGGTTAGAGGATTCCAAAGCTTGTAACCCTTAATGTATTCTCACCATATTTGATAAATATATGTTTATGAGCTTTGTGATTCAACTTAGATTATTCTTCTTTAGGCACATGAATGAATGTCTCACAACCAGATACCCTTAAATGTGGAATATAGGCTTTATTACATGTCCACAACTCATAAGGAGTTTTATCAGCAAGAGTTGGACAAGGAGATTTATTAATCAAGTAATAGGTAGTACTCATAGCTTCAACTCTAAAGCATTGATCCAACTATGTTCTACTCATCATACTTTTGTCTCTTTCCATTAAGGTTTGGTTCATCCTTTATGCAACCCTATTCTATCATGGAGTGCATGGGGTAGTTTTTTTTAATCATGAATTACTTGTATGTCTACAAAAATCATTGAATTACTTATATTAGTTTATTCACCTCCATTATCATATCTCAACACCTTTATCTTCCTATCTGACTGTTTCTCAATATCTTCCTATCTAACTGTTTCTCAATATATTCCTATCTATCTGTTTCTCAACCAAAGCCTTAAAATCCTTAAACTTAGAGAAAACTTCAAATTTAGATCTAAGAAAATAAACCTAGGTGTATCTTGAGTAATCATCTATGAATGAAACATAATAACGTGATTTATCATTAGAACCCACATCCACTAGACCAAACACATCAAGGTGAATGACTTCTAAAATACATTTTGTTGTAGTTCTTCCAATAAGAAAATAAACTCTATGTTTTTCAAAGACACTTGCTCACAGAAATCAAACTCATCAAAATAACTAGAAAAATTATCAACCATCTTTTTATTAATAATGGGACCTAAATACCTTTTTCACCAATGTGGTCCACACGTTGGTGCCACAACATACATGCACATTTTTAGAAGTGCTAGTTACATTTGTAGAATTACAAAATGTGTATGCATCAAGCCTAACATAATCCCACATTATAATCCTCTCGTTACCACCAAATTTCCTTTAACCAACCTGCAACCAAACTTGTCAAATGTCATGTACACTTTAGAATTATTCAACTTGGTTATAGATAAGAGATTTCTTTCAAGTCTTGGAATGTGAAAAACACCATAGAGATTTTTCACTCTCCCATCACTAGAGAATTATAACTTTCCCTTACCAACAATCTGATGTGAACCATTGTCACCAAGGACAATCTCTCCTCCATCATAAGCTTGGTAGGATGAGAACTTCTAATAGCAAGGATTCATATGGTAGGAGCAACCTGAATCAATTAACCAAGAGTTATCACTAGCAACATTAGAAAAAATAAATAAATATCATTAGCACCATCATAAAAGGATTTTATGTGGAGTGATCAAAGGTTTTCTTCTTATTTTTGTACTCCTTCATGTGTCACTTTCTATAATGCCAACACGTCACTCTACTCTTCCCAAGGGTTTTGGACCATCCTTTTGACTTTGATTTAGATTTCTTCCCCCATTAGACCCACCTTTGTCCTCAAGCCTTTGCTAAACATGTAGGGGGTCTTTAGAACCTTCATAATTGGATTTTATCTTAATCTCTTCACTGAGCACATAATAATAAGTGTGTCCATATTTGGCTCTGTAACACTATCATTAATAATGACAATTAAATTCTCCCAAGATTCAAGAAAAGAACAAAGTAACAATATACACTTATCCTCATCAATTTGAACATCTATTGGTCCTAGTTAACTCAAACTCAAATTAAATTCAGTTTTAAAGAGTACAGACATCTTTTGAGATATAGTTTATTAGTCAGACTTTTAGTTTGATAAATATCACCTATCTTCTTCCAAAGTGTGAATATAATGGTCTCCTTTGAGACATTCAAGAGAATAGACTTTGCAAGACACAACCAAGTGATTTCCCACACCTTCTTGTCCAACCTACTCTAATATTCATCACACATGCTCTCAAATTTTCCTTTGCAATTTCTCTCTAGTGATCCCTTTCTTCCAAGAGATCCTCCATCTTCAACTTCCACAATTCATACCCAATGCCACTCAACTTCTCAATCTCTAAAAGGGAAGTAGATGACATGGTTTCAACCACTAAGCTAAGAGCTCCCACTATAGCCAAAACACCCACAACACTTCAAGAAAGGAAACCCCTTCTCTAAATAGAACCAAAGCTCTAATACCAAATGTTGATAAACAAGGTAAACTACTATAAATGATAGCTCAAACAAATAGTGAACAAATTTGAAATATCGATTATAACGTGATTAACCATTAGATTAATGTGAAGAAATATATTTCAATAATAAAATTAGCATAATCATTAAATCAAACACATAAGATTGGATATACATGGAGAAACATTTTTGAGAAAAAACCTCCTCCATTAAAGAGCACAAGTCTGCACTAATCTAGTAACAATGTGTAACAATAACACACCCAACTTCTCTCCTTAGTCTAACAAAATTCTAGTAGTGTAACAATGCTCACCTACAAAAGACCTATAGAACAACTATCCAAGGCATCCAATTTATAGAGAACTAGAGAAGGAAAATCATAAATGGTTTACCAAAACCAAAACCATCAAACCCATGGTATGAAAAAAAATCCAATGCCCCCCATGACCAAATGAATCAATGCCCACAAGAATAGCACTCCATAATGACAACCTCTTTGACCAATGACTCCCATATTACACATCCCCAAAATTAATGCTCTATTTCTAAGCCACTACACCTTGTGGACATCACTCATCATAACTCAAGATGCTCCACTCTCTCACTTGGCACATAGGAATGATAAACTGTCAAAAGTAATCACTCACGATAATTGTAGACTCCCTTATTCAATACCATTACAACCAATATTAAAGTCAACCAATAGAAAAATAATAATTAAATAATTGACGAAATCACCCCTAGGTGTCTATGTACCAATTCCCAAGGTGTTGGATAAACATCAAGTACATAGGATTTGCAAGGTTAATATCACCTTAATCCTAAACAAAACAAGTAACCCAACCAAAGAAATAGTAGCTAAATGAGCCTCCAAGGTGCTAAGCAAACTCCTTACCAAAGGAATGGGATCTAAATGAGCTTGCAAGGATGCTAAGCAGGCAACTCAAAAATGAAAGTGAAGGGAGCTAAACAAGCCTCCCAAGGAGCTAAATAATCCTCCCTCAACACCAAGGTAACCTCAACACTTGGGTGACCAGTATGGTTCTATGAATCCAATGGGTCCTAAAAATAACAAAAGAGGCCCTCAAGGGTCATTAGTTGTGCCAAAGTAAGTTGAAGATAAAAAGGAGGTGAAGAATAGAAGGGGCTCAGAATAATGGGACATCAACAAAGGGGTCAAATATGGTGGAGAGGCAAGTATGAGAATGCCCATTAGTCAAAATTATCTAAGCATCCAAACCAAGGATCATTGGTGTAGGAAAAGGATTGAGCACATGAAATGGGAGTGAGCATGAGAATTAAGTGTTTAGAGAGAAGAGTAACAAAGATACCTTCCAAGTACATGAAGGAAAAGATGATGAGGGATGGATTTTTGCTCACTAGAAAGGCTAAAAGAGTGAAATCCTAGACTCTAAATGATCTAAGAGGATCTACCAACAATTGTTCTTGTGGTACCACCAAGACCATTTTCATGGCTTGCGATAACTATGGTAACACTTCCATAGTCTATATACACCATAGTACCTCCTAGATTCTTATGGTAACACAAGGATAATCCATCCATCTCCAGTAAGTGTTGCGCATATTCCAATAGTGGCATAGGGCACTCCTTAAGAAATCAAACACTCCTATATTAACCATTCTTTTGCCAAACTTTCTATAGTTTTTGCCATGGATTCAATAGGGTCCAACACACCTCTAAGCCAACCCATAAAGTCTAATTCACACTAATCATCACCATGTTGTTTTGAGCATCACACTAGATGATGTAGTCAACATGTAAATCCAATTGGCTATTGTGAGGCTCATCCTATGTCAGTCCATATACTAACACATTATGCATCCACCTACAAATGATTCCACAACGCAACCATCAAGAGATGAGGAGTCACTCATGGAAATGGCTCCACTTCCATAGGAAAAAAAATCAAATTTCATAACAACTATTATCCTTCACAATATGTAATCTATATATGTACATATCTATAACATCACATATAAAGATAGATATGTAGATAGATTATAAGATAGCAACCATACATCTTTCTCAAGAGAATGGCATGTAGAGGATGAACAATAAATATTAATACATTTAAATTTTAAATTTTATATCTTTCACAATCTTCTCTATCTCACAAAGATTTTGCACATGCACATAACTTCATATAGATCCTTATCGAGAGAGTTGTCCACTAGGATTCAAGATAGGCCCTAGATTAGTGGTATCAAAATAGTTTATCTTGCATGTCTTACCAAATGAGATTAGAGTATTTGAGCATCAATGTCAAAACATGAGATCAATCAAATTACCTTCCAAGCCATTTTAAATGTATTTGGATGGAAAAGGAGTAGGATGTAGTCCATGTGTTGATCAAAGATGAGATTTCAAAGGCTCTTTGAGAACATTAGGCCTTTCTATTGAGCCAGTTAATAGAAGTCCTTGAACAGGTGGTTCCATCGACCTCATCATGAAACATTAAGGGGGAGTGTTAGAACATAATGTTATTAGGGGTCAAACCCTTATAACATTTATGTAATGTCCTAATATAACATTATAAAACCTTATGTTTATTATATGCTTTATAAAGCATATACCATTTAATAATTAAATAGTCTAATAACTATTAAATTATTAATTATTTATAAAATAGTTGTTTTGAATAGGTGTGACTAATACTCCTTTAGGTATTTTACCACCCCTTCTCCTATATTTAAGGAGCTTCTCTCTTATTGAGAGGTAAGTGGATTTGGAGATTTATAGTGATTTCTATCACTATGCACAAGAGGTATTATTGGCCATGTGGAAGTGAGAAAAAGTGTCTCCCCAAGTTCTTTCTATAATTTTATAGATAATTTTGTAAGTGTTTTATAATAAAATGATGCTTTATGGAGTTTTTTTTACCTAGAAGGGTTTTCCTCATGTATATGTTGTCTAATGTGTAAATCTATGCTTCTATGATTCTTATTTTTATTTATTTTATATTTTATTTGTAATGATCTTAGTATCCTAAGATCCTAATTTCTAATAGGATGTTCTTGTGTTTGAGGGAAAGAATAATGGAGATGTTGTAGATAATTGGTTAGATTAGTCAAAGTCATATTTTTCTATGAATTACTTTTCTAATGAAGAGAAGATCAAAATTACATTTTTATGGTCTCTTCATTTGTCAAGAAGTGGTGGTAAGTCCATGTGCTTTGGTAGGAAGACTGGAAAGGAGGTAAAATTGAGCCTACTTGGGATTAATTCCTAGAATAATTTAAGGATGAATATCATCTTAAAGATGTCTATTATTATAACTACATGCAATGGTCACAATTACCACAAGGACATGACCAATCAATCTAGGACTATGTCAGTGCCTTCCAAGACCTCTATGCCAAGTTGGGCTCAGTTGAGTGGGAGCAACATCAAGTCCTCAAGTACTATAACAACCTATGGCCATCTATTTAGTCTATATTGAATCCAGTTAAATTCAAGATGATGGGAGAATCCTATAACTATGTGACAACCATTGAGGAGGAGTTCACATAGAAGGGCAAGAAGAAAACAATCATTGTGCCAAAGAAAATGCCACCTTCAAACAATAACAAACTATCCATGATAGGTGAATGGTGTGACAAACATAAAAGAAAAAACTACTCTAACACATAGTTTCATGCTTAAAAGAGTTTTATTATGTGTGCCAAAATAGATGTTGATGATGTCAAGACCTCAAATGGAATCAGTGACACAAATCCCAATGTCCTAGTCAACACTACAAAAGAAACAACACCAGAAGCTAAAGTAGAGTGACTATTCCATTCACAAGTGTGAGTGAAAAGGTGACCATTTTAATTTATAATCAATGAAAGTAGCATGAAGAGCCTTATTTCTACAACAACTATCAAGTAACTAAATTTACCAACCATGCCTCATATGTAGCCTTACAAATTGGGATGGTTTAATGCCTACAACACCCAATGTATATGTGCTACTCTCTAATGCCACTTTTCATATGCAACACATCAATTTTAGGAGATATTTTGTGATGTAGTGTAAGTGGAGGTCTATAATGCACTCCTTGGTGATAGAATTTGTTATGAACAACAAATCAACCCAAGACCAAATGTCTATGAGATAATCACAAATCTAATGAAATAGAATAAAGATATTCAATATTATGGAGTCAAGTTACAAAGAGTAACATAAAAATATATAGACCTCTTGTATGCATGAATAAAGGAGATGGCATGCCCAATAGGTGTCAGTTTAATTCCCATTCACTCCTAATCAGGAGATGAGTTAACTCATTCTAACTAAGACAAAGGTGGCCTTGATTGAATAGAGGTGGCACCTAACTACCATCAATCAAGGATTGATGAGGTAGTGGTAGCACTTGTGTACCTTAATTCAAGGTGTAAACATGTCATTATTATCTACCTAGGTTAGAATAATTAAATATTCTTAATATCCTAAGTAAATGTATTAAATAGGTGCAATATCACACTTAGGATAGAACATATCTAAGGTGAAGAGAATATTACACCAACACACCCGATAAGTGTAAATTAAGAGAAATAGATAGAGGGGTCCAAACCATGTGTATGCATGTTAGGTACCCCTATACAAAGGTAGAGAAGGAGAAAATATGTAGGAAAAAAATCCCCCCCGCAAGATCTGAGAAGGGCTATGTGACCCCCTTTAAAATAACTAAGAAAGATAAAACCCCATTCAATGGAAAACTCCCTCCCAGAAGAGATAGAAGAGAGACCATGCAACCCCCTCTCAATGTGTAGTTTCATGTACTAATGGTATATGCTTAACACTAAATGTTGAAGATGATCCATAAACACTGAACAATGTTCCTCATCTTAGGAAGAAACATAACCAAAGGTGTGTGCAGAAGATCTTCCCATTCTTGAAAGGAACATGAGGGAAGAAAACTTATAATATATAATGTCTTTGGATGCTTCTTAGGTGTCACCATGTTGGTGTTGAAAGGTTCCGTAATAAGGCCTAACTGAAGAATGTGAAATTCTAAAACCTAATGGATCGAAGTAGAATAAGATCCAAATATGATGAAAGGGGTAAATCACAAAACACACAATAACACCAATTGCACACAGAAAATAGGAATGTTATTTTTATTGATTTGGACAACACATTACATTACAGAAGCTCAAATACAATAAGAGGATGAATCCTCCACAGGTTGCAACACATTACAACTTCCTATCTCGAGACTCTGGAACCTTCTATCTTCTATAGCCCCAAATCTACTAGGGTTTCTATTTTCCCACCTTTTCTTGACTCTACACATTCCCCCTTATCTCTACTACTGCCAAGGGTTTCCAAAAATGGTCATAAATAGCCCTTTTTGGCGGCCTTCGGCTAAATTTTGAAATTTGCATCTCCCTCCAAAAATAGGTCAACTTCTGGGAGCCATAACTTTTGATCCAGGTGTCTGATTGATGAACCGTTTGAAGCGTTGGAAAGATCATGGAGTGTCTACGCACTAAGAATCTTTTCAACCAAATTCTGCCCATTTTTAGGGCCATACGGGACCTTTTAGTGCCTCAAACTTGACTTTGAATAATTTTTAGGGGTTTTTCGAGAAATGAAAACTTTAATATCTTTTAGCCCACAAATGATATTTTCCTGATTTCTTTGCCAAAGGTCTTATTTTTCATTTACAAAGATTTTTGTAAATTTTCACTTCCATACATACCCAAATGCAAACTTTCCAAAAATAGCAGTTTGCTATTTTTAACAGTTTGGAAAAATTGAAGTTCTACATCATTATTCAAGTGATTATGGAACCAAAAATACTAATTTTGAAAAGAAATAAAAAAAAAAACTCATCAATTTTGAATCAACATTATTTTTGGGTGATGCAAGATTGCCCTTACACCTCTGCATGCTCCTACATCAAAATATGATGATGAATCCTCTGATGTTGTTCAAGGATCTCCATGCCAATGCAAAATTGTAACAAATGCTAATAAGATGAATCAATTACCATGCAATATTTAGGTATAGTAACCATAGATGTATGGTGCACACTATAAGTAAGACCATTGGATTGATGAGAATTTGATGCTCTTGTATAATGTGTCAACATGAAGAATGACTAAGTTAGATATGTGGACTCATTAACATTTATAGAATCCATCACTATAGGGGTAGATATAGGTGGATAAAGAACAAGAGGATCTAAATATGCCCTCATGGCATTCGAAGAAGATGATGAAACTCCAAAGTAGCTAACATCAAATAGGAGATGAATATCCTCAATGACTTCCTCCAATTCTGCAATATGGGACACACAATTTACAAACATGAAATGTGTGTTAAGTAATCATCCCAAGTAGCTATCTCTAGAATATGGTGTATGTCCTGGTGCAATAAATTGCTAGAAGCCTTGGATGAAGCAAGACTAAAATCGGTGGAAGTAGGAGAAGATGGAGGTGAGATATTTGTGCATGTCGTTTGACTACACTACTCATCCCTGGAAGATGTGTCCACACAAGATGTATGAGTATGGAAAACTAAAGAATTTACATGTGTTAGAAGTGAAGAGTCCTTATCCTTAGGATGTTGACTCAGATGTAGGAGTCATAGAAGCCAATGAGCCAAATGGAGTCTTTAGAGGAGGAGCGGGGGAAGTCTCACAATGTTTAAGACTTCCCCACTAATCTAGCATCTCTGTTGTATTATCGTCAAATGGAATACTATCACAATCATCTAGGGGAATAAGATAGTACAAGGAAGGATCATTTGGGAATGGAGGTTTGGATCTCCATACATTTCCTAAATTTTGGTCCAACGAGTACAAGGGGTCTCAATCCCTGACATGGAAAAAAGTGTGTTGATGTCAACATTGAGACCAATAAATCCTACAACATGATTAGTCTTGAGTAGCATACACAGCTCTATCAATATGTAGTTGGTTGAGGAACAATTTCATAGAGATAGGGGAAGAGATTAAGCCATCTGATATTCTTTAGAATACCATCTCTCCAAGACTTATAGTTCCCTCTTTAATTTTAATAACTAAAGGATGAGTTAAAATCTCCATAATGATAGTGATATTCTTCTCAAATTAGTTAAGCAATAGACTAAACCAAGAAAAGAAAATGTGGAACCATAGAATCATCACCCCAAAATCACGCAATCAAAGATCCCCCAAACAAATTATGATGATGGAACTTTATATTGATTGAGATTACAGTTGCCACTTGCCAAATCAACAAAGTGGTATTAAATTTAGTACATCACAGATGTTAAATTAGGGTATAGAACTAAAAGATAATTTTGATATAGAATGGGATAGATCAAACTACACTAATGAGAAGAACACAAAATATGATGCACTTTCAAAACAATTGTACAAAAAAATATTACCATATGAGCCCGAATGAGAACTACTCAACATCACCTAAGATAATATGCAATTTCTTGAAAATACATAAACCAAAATAAAAAACCATCTATACCACTACAAAGATCTCCAAAATTAGCACAGATAAAAAAATTGCTCTAAAAATGGAGCCAATATGACCTGGAATGAAGCCTCTAAAGTTTAGCACCAAAAATTTAAATTGCATTAGAGAGGGGTAGGTTGGGAGGGAAAAGGATACTAACATCAACATGACATAGGATGACATCAACAAATAAAATATTCTAAAATGATGAAATTTTCCTTGATGCCACAAAATATTCCAATATCACCATCCGCTTGGCTCAAAATCGTCATCGTATTGTCAAATTGCTCTTTTTAAAATAAAAACCGTTTAATCTTTAGTGGGAAACTACTTTCTAATGTTGAAGGGTGGTTTGTAGTGGTAGAGGGTGCATTTTAGAGGAATATTCATAGGCTGGTGTCACGTGGCCTTTATAGGGTAGCTCCGCTAATGACAGTGTTGTTTCCTATGCTTGCGATGGCACCTACACTAGTGGATACAACCATGGTGGTGTGCAAGTGATGGTAAGGCTAAATGTTGTTGCTAATATAATAACCTATAGGTATTGTACAAGTGTAAAAGTGTAAGCCTGTGTAGTGTGTTGGGAATTATGGTGTCTCAACCTTTGCAAATTCCTAGCATTATTTATTTAATTGTATATTTATTTATTGCCTAATATTGTATTTACTTGAACATTCAGTTTGGTCACTTAGTTGAGGTGGCACGGTGACATGTCATCTTACTTGGAATGTGACTTGGATGGTCAAGTCAAACCTACATGGATTTGGGTGTCCCATTTGAAGTGGCACTATTATTCCATGTGTCAACATCTTGTGGTATGTGGAAGAGGATATTCCATATGACAGAATCTATGACGCGTAAGAGCCAAGTTTTTAGATTCCTATGACAAGTGGTGACAAGTGTCGGTGAGTATCTTTGCATGAGGGAAAGGCATATTTGGGCACCCAAGTTGGGCTATGACATGTTGTAAGAGGAATATGATATATTTAGCATTGTATGACAGATTCTCTTACAACATTTAAGGTTGTTACGTTGGGAAAATTTATGGCAGCTGTAAGATGCATAAGAGCATCTGTCATAGTCTATTTTTAGCCTTGGAGCGCTCCATGTTGGGAAAGTCAAATTTGCCATGTATGATAGATGTAAGGGATGTATTTGCAGCAAAGACAAGTGTCCTTTGATGCGGGATAATGGCCATGTGGCCAAGGTGGACGCCTATCCCAAGATGCTTCCAATATTTGCCTTGTAATATCTATATATTGCATAGTTTGGAGTTGTAGTTGCATAGTGTTTTTACAGGTACTATTATGCTGTCGGAATAACTCCAGAATTGACATTTGAAGACTCTTGGAAGAACTTGCATTGCAAGTGTATTGTAAACTATTATTGTTTCAGATAATACATTGTGCAGGTTTTAGAGTGTGGGGTTTTTCACCTGAAAAGGTTTTCCCTATGATACATCTTGTGTCTACTTCTCTCTGTCTACATTCTTGTATTATGTTTTTTGTTGTAATATCTCTGATATAAGTTTAATATTGCTGCAATTGTAAGGGTTAAAACAAATTTGCATACCTCTCCCCTCATTAAATTAGTTTAGGAAGCGATTTCCGCACACCTAGCTTCCTTTCAATTGGTATCAGAGCCTAGCTAGTTTTGGTCCTAGTTGTTGGGTAGGGGTTTTTTGTACTAATCTTAGATTGAGTGCTAGTCTGTGTAGAGTATTCTGTAATCTTGTTGCAGGAAGGAGATGGTAGGCACATCCAAAAGAATAGGTGGAAAAGTTTAATGGCAGCAATTTCGAGTTGTGGAAACTCAAAATGGAAGACATGCTCATTGATAGAAACCTATGGGAATCAATTTCCGGTGTAAAACCAGCGGCAATGTCACAAGATGATTGGGATCTCAAAGATCGTAAAGACAAGGGTCTTGTGAGACTCTATTTGGTTGATTTTGTCCTATTAAATGTTCATGAAGAGAAAACTACGAAGGAGTTGTGGAAGAAACTTGGTGATGTTTATTAGGCTAAATCCCTGGTAAACAAGTTATTCCTATGGAAGAAGCTATATTCTCAGAGGATGGACGATGGAGGATCTGTTGCTGATCACATGAATGCTTTTAATATGTTAGTTGCATAATTAACATCTGTTAGTGTGAAGATGGAAGAAGAGGATCGGTGTATGACCCTGCTTTGTTCTTCTTGGATTCGTGGGATCATCTTCTTATGGCCATCGGGAGTACCACATCCACTTTCAAAATGGATGAAGTGGTTGCTTCACTGTTATCTGAAGAAATGCGGAGAAAGTCATCCGAGTTGGCCAAAGAAGCTCTTGCGGTTCATGGAAGACCCAAGGAGAAAGGGAAAAAGAAAGACAAGAAAGCTGAGAAGGGTAGATCCAAATCTCGTGCGAGATCCAAATCTCCTAGAAAGTCCAAGGCACTATGTTGGAATTATAGGAAAACTAGGCATTTCTGAAAGGAATGCAAAGAGGAGAAAAAGAAGAAGAAGAAGAATGCCCCAGATTCAGATTCTGACAAGTCACAAGATGATGGTAATGCCTTCATTGCAACCTTGGCCACCCATGCATTTGATGATGTGTGGTTGATTGATTCTGGTGCCTATTTCCACATGACCTCGCATCGAGGCTGGTTTACAAAGTATGAAGAGTTTGATGGTGGAAGAGTGTACCTGGGTGATGATTCTCATCTGAAAATAGTTGGTCATAGAAGACTCACAATTCGTTTCCCTGATGGACGAGTGAAGGGGATCTCTAGGGTTATGCACATCCCAGGCTTGGCACAGAACCTGCTTTTTGTAAGTAAAGTGAATGATGCAGGTGTGCAAGTTGTCTTCTCGAAAGAAGGATGCAAGATGACTAGAGGAGCTATGGTGCTTGTGAAGGGTACTTAGAGGGGTACTCTGTTTCAGCTGGAGGTATGCATTTCACAATGCAATAGTTCTTTTGAATCGAAGAAAAGAGTTGTAGTCAATTCATCCCCACCATTGGAACTAGCAACTAAAAGATCTATTGTATCAAATTCTAATGGTAATGCATTTTGGGTACCTAAGGGTGCTCATGCTTTGGAAGTTAAGCTTCCTGCTAAGAAGACAATGTTATGGCATAAGAGACTTGGCCACATTGGTGAGAAGGGTCTTAGAACCCTGAACAATAAAAACTTCATTGAGGGGTTAGATGATTCTAATCTCAATTTTGACTTTTGTGAACATTGTATATATGGAAAGAAAAACCATGTTCAATTTTACTCGAGTTCTCATAAGTCTTCTGGTGTATTGGATCTTATTCATTCTGATGTGTTTGGTCTAGTTAATGTTCCTTAAATCTCTAAATCTATATAATTTGTATCTTTCATAGATGATTATAGTAGAAGGACATGGATTTATTTTCTCAGAAGCAAATCTGAAGTCTTTAGTCGATTCAAAGAGTTTAAATCCTTTGTTGAGAATCAGACTAGTAAAAAGATTAAGTGTTTGAGAACTGACAACGGTGGTGAGTTTTGTTCCACAAAATTCGATAAGTTCTGCAAAGAATGTGGGATTGAAAGACATAAGACAACTCCATACACCCCGCAGCAAAATGGAGTTACAAAGAGGATGAACAAGACACTGATGGAGAAGGCTAAGAGTATGCTTAGTGTAGTTGGCCTCGAACAGAAGTTTTGGGCTGAAGTTGTTGCCATTGCTTGCTACCTGGTAAACAGGTCTCCTACATCAGCTCTTATTGGTAAGACACCCATGGAGGTGTGGTCTAGTAAGAAGCCTTCAATAAGACATCTTCGTGTTTTTGGTTGTGAGGCACATGCTCATGTGCCTAGGGAGAAGAGGTCAAAATTGGACAACAAGGTTGTTAAGTGTATCTTCATTAGCTATGGTGTCAGTGTGAAAGGATACAAGCTTTGGGATCCTGTGGCTGAAAACGTGTTGTATAGCAGAAGTGTTATTTTCAGAGAGATGACACCTTCTTCCACTATTCTACAACTAGAATTGAAAGAAAAGAAAGAGGATGTGGTTCCGTTTCCCACTACCCTTAAGAAGACTAAATCGACAGACCCTATGAGACCTGATGATGAGGAGAGCTCTAGCAGCTTTGAAATCTCAAAAGAAGAAGCAGAACCTCAACCTTAGCCTTTGAGGAGGTCCACATGAAATAGGAAGCAACTGGAGAGGTTTGGTTATGCATTGCTTGATTCTAGTTGTGCTTTTGCTTTGCTTACTAATACTGATGAGCCTAGAACTGTGACAGAGGCTATGGGCATGAAAGATGCAAGTTCCTGGAAGGAGGCCATGGAAGATGAGATGGCTTCTTTGGAAAAGAATAAAACTTGGGACTTGGTGCCTTTGCCTGATGGACAGAAACCTGTTGGATGCAAATGGGTTTTCAAGAAGAAATTTGGTGCAGATGGCAGTGTTGAGAAGTATAAGGCCAGATTGGTTACGAAGGGGTACTCACAAGTGGAGGGAATTGATTATGGTGAAATTTTCTCTCCCATTGCAAAGCTGACATCTATTTGGTTCCTGTTATCTCTTGTAGCAACTTATGATTTAGAAGTGGAGCAGATGGATGTGAAGACAACATTCCTTCATGGTGACTTGAAGGAAGAGATTTATATGTCATAGCTAAAGCATTACATAGAAAAAGGTAAAGAAAATTTGGTTTTCAAGTTAAAGAAGTCTTTATTGGATTGAAACAATCTCCTAGGATGTGGTACTTGAAGTTTGATGCCTTTGTGTTGTCTATTGGATTTTTGAGACCAAAATCATATCATTGTGTGTATTACAAGTTTGACAATGATTGTATTCTCATTATTGCACTATATGTTGATGATATGTTGTTGATTGGGAATGGTAAGAATATGATTTTTGATTTGAAGTCTCAGTTGTCAGAACAGTTTGAAATGAAAAACTTAGGGGCAGCCAGGTATATTCCGGGGATGGAGATCAGAAGAGACAAAGCAAACAGAAAACTTTGGTTAAGCTAGAATACATATGTGAAGACCGTGTTGGATAGATTTAGCATGGTAGATTACAGACCATTGTGTGTTCCCGTTTCTTTGGGGACAAAGTTTTCTATTAATGATTATCCAAAGTCTCCTTCAGAGATGGAGGATATGAGCAGAGCGCCTTATGCTAGCGTTGTTGGCAGCTTGATGTATGCTATGGTCTGTACAAGACCAGACATTGCCCAAGTAGTGGGAGTCCTTAGTCGGTTTATGGATAATCCTAGATGGGTACACTGGGATGCAGTAAAAAGAGTGTTCAGATATTTGTGGGGTACTTCCAAGTATTCCTTATGTTATCATGATCATCCTATAGGACCTCTTCATTCTATATGTATTCGTGGATTTGTGGATTCTGATTAGGCAGGTGACATTGACAGCAGGAGATCCGCCAGTGCTTATGTGTTTACTATGTTTGGTGGTGCAATTAGTTGGATGAGTAAGCGACAACCTGTGGTTGCTTTGTCCATGACAGAAGCTGAGTATATGATAGAAACTCATGCTTGTAAGGAAGCCATTTGGCTTAAGAGGTTGTGTTCAAATATTGGTGTTGATGCAGGACAGATTACTATCTGTTGTGACAGTCAGAGTGTGATTTGCTTAGCAAAGAATCTGACTTTCCATGCCAGAACAAAGCATATTGATGTACAGTTTCATTTTGTACGAGATGTGGTAGAGGATGGGAAGGTGATATTGGAGAAAGTAGACACTTTGAAGAATGTTGCAGATGCATTGACAAAACCAGTGGGCACACAAAAGTTCAGATGGTGTTCGAAGTCTATGGGCCTCTTAGCCCCTAGCAGTTCAATCTTGTCATTTCCCTTGGCTCTTGAAAGGTGTTCGACAAGTGAGAGAATGTTGGGAATTAAGGTGTCTCAACCTTTGCAAATTCCTAGCATTATTTATTTAATTGTATATTTATTTATTGCCTAATATTGTATTTACTTGCACATTTAGTTTGGTCACTTAGTTGAGGTGGCACGGTGACATGTCATCTTACTTGGAATGTGACTTGGATGGTCAAGTCAAACCTACATGGATTTGGGTGTCCCATTTGAGGTGGCACTATTATACCATGTGTCGGCATCTTGTGGTATGTGGAAGAGGATATTTCATATGACAGAATCTATGACGCATAAGAGCCAAGTTTGGAGATTCCTATGAAAAGTGGTGACAAGTGTCGGTATCTTTGCATGAGGGAAAGGCATCTTTGGGAACCCAAGTTGGGCTATGACATGTTGTAAGAGGAATATGCTATATTTAGCATTGTATAACAGATTCTCTTACAACATTTAAGGTTGTTATGTTGGGAAAATCTATGACAGTTGTAAGATGCGTAAGAGCATCTGTCATAGTCTATTTTTAGCCTTGGAGCGCTCCATGTTGGGAAAGTCAAATCTGCCATGTATGAAAGATGTAAGGGATGTATTTAAAGCAAGGACAAGTGTCCTTTGATGTGGGATAATGGCCATGTGGCCAAGGTGGATGCCTATCCCAAGATGCTTCCAATATTTGCCTTGTAATCTCTATATATTGCATAGTTTGGAGTTGTAGTTGCATAGTGTCTTTATAGGTACTGTTATGCTACCAGAATAACTTCATAATCGACATCTGAAGACTCTTGGAAGAACTTGCATTGCAAGTGTATTGTAAACTGTTATTGTTTTAGATAATACATTGTGCAGGTTTTAGAGTATGGGGTTTTTCACTTGAAAAGGTTTTCCCCACAATACATCTTATGTCTACTTCTCTCTGTCTACATTCTTATATTGTGTTTGTTGTTGTAATATCTCTGATATAAGTTTAATATTTCTGCAATTGTAAGGGTTAAAATGAATTTGCATACATCTCCCCTCATTAGATTAGTTTATGAAGCGATTTCTGCACACCTAGCTTCCTTTCCTAGTGCTATGCAAAAATATTTATTTTATTTTTTTTATGGTACAATCTGTATAGCCTATTGCATATGTTGTCATTGATGTCAAAAGAGTGGTAATCATTGATGTCAAAGAAGTAGTGATCAGAGGTGTTGTGACGTGGATGGAATATTGTTGCATATGTTGTCAAAGGAGTGATGATCAGAGGTGTTGTGATGGTGATGAAAGACATGAGCATGTTGTTAGATCAATATCATTTCTACAGAATTATACCTTATCTTCTGAAATTCATGAATAGGTGAAGGTTGTCAGTTTGACCAATATGCTGACATGAAGAAGTTGTGGTGATTGTTGTCTATAGTGTTGTGAATGTTGCATTCATTGCCTCTTGATGAAAAGCATTGCATGAGCTATGAAGGAAATTTTATAAGATTTCAAATTGTCAAAGGCACAAGGAATTGTACCGCATTCTACCGTAGATGAAGATATGGTCTTGCAGCTTCGCAATTAGACAGAGAGAGCTATGAAGTAAGCATCATCCTAGTTTTAGAGCATAAAAGTTACCACGGAGCTTTTTAGAGTTAGCAGAGTGAAGACAGTGATGATACAATGTTGTTGCAGTCTCAAAGGTACAGAATAATGCTCTGTATTTCTCTGCACTTGAAGATATAGCCTGGCAGTTTGGAGATTAGGTAAAGGAAAGATACAAGAATGATATACTCAAGTTTCAAAGGATACAAAGTACCACAGAGTTTTTCAAAGCTAGCAGAATAAGAACAATTCATGTTTATGTTTAAGGTTATCAAAGGGAGAACAGAAAGCCACCGCATTTCACTGCACTTTGATGTTTGGCTTTGTTGTTTGAAAGATAAGTTCAGATGCTAAGTATGTATGCTCTATCTAGGTTTCAAGTGTTCTAGAGTATTGCAAGTATGTTTTTCAATGTTTTATATCAAGAGAGTGTAACCAGACTGTGTAAGGGATATCAGCATCAAAGCTTGATTACTTGCGCTAGCAAGATGAAGCATGAAATTGAAAGAGGAGTACATGAGAAGGTTTTTCAATTCATAAAGTGTTTATGGTATGAACCACAAATGATATATCTCTTCTCCAGTACCACATTGGGTCTGGAGCTAATGTATGAAAGGATAAGTGTTTACATTGCCGACATGATATACGTGAGTGATTGCGCTATGTGTTTGGAAGTGTGCGCCAACATAGAAATGTGTATAAAGGTAAATTGGGTCCAGTAGACCTCTTGGTATGAACCTCATAGTGGGATTTCACTCCTACATTACCGCAAATGATTTGGGAGCTGACAAGCAAGGTCGTTGCACATTTCATGTTACACGTTTCATTTCGGCTGATGAAGATGATGTTTTGAAGACTTATGGAGGATATATATGAATGATGGAAGATTGTTTCAAAGTGTGAGAGTGTGTGAGAGTGTACGAAAAGGTGAATGATCTAGAAATTGAGAAGAAACTCTGGAGGCTATAATGCATGATTGTGTTGTGTTGTAGAGGTGTTTTGAAGATAGCAGAGATGGTTGAGTAGAGATGTTGGAATCATATGTCAGTGTCAAAGTGTTAAAGGAGATGATGTTGTGGAGGTGATTGAACTAGCAGGATCAGTCAAGTGTTTTGGGTACAGAGGTTGGTGTCTCATCTTGTAAGTATTGTAAGTGTTGTAGCACTTTAGGGAGTTGGAGCTTCCTTTTGGTTGGAGCCCATAAAACTATGTATCAGGGAGTTGTTGCTTCATTTGGGTTGGAGCCCATAAAACTTTATATCAGGGAGTTGGAGCTTCCTTTGGGTTGGTGCCCATAAAATTTATTGTAAATCTATTTTATTTGTGAGGTTGGATTTGGACAGTAGGTCCAAGAAGCTTGCTCACTGTGGTTTTTCCCATCTTAGGTTTCAACGTAAATCTGGTGTTATGTGTGTATGTGCTTTTATGATTCGTTCAGTTTAAATGTTTAGTTTGGATTGAATGTATTTAAAAGGAAAGAATTTGATTAAGTATTGATTCACCCGCCTTCTCAGTACTTCTGTGTGTTCAATAATTGGTATCAGAGCAAGGTTCCTTGGTGTAGCCTAACAGCTAAAGGTAGATCTTGGATTTGAACACATGGCTCAGGAAGGGTCCTCTTATTCTAACAAAGCACCTCTATTTGATGGAACTAACTATGCCTTCTAGAGTGTAAGGATGGAAGCTTATCTTGCCTCTCGAAGGTATGATGTTTGGAGAGACGCAATGAATACTTATACTGAGCCCATTCATCCTCTTACAAATCCAGCTGACAAGAAGGCCCATGAAAACAATGCTAAAGCTAAGAATGCTATCTTAAGTGGTGTAACCAATTCAGAGTTTGTCAAGGTAATGCAGTACAAGATGGCCAAGGACATATGGGATAAACTCAAAAACCTCTACGAAGGAAATAAAAAAGTAAAGCAAGCAAAATTACAAACTTACAAAGGAATGTTTGAGAATTTGAGAATCAAAGAAGAGGAAACCATTGCTAACTATTTGCACCATGTGGATGAAGTTGTCAGTGGAATCAAAGGGCTAGGTGAAGAAGTGAAGGACTCAGTGGTTGAGAAGAAAGTTTTGAGATCTCTCCCTCACATATTTGATTCAAAAGTTTTTTCTACTAAAGAAGCCAAAGATCTAAACACATTTACCATGGATGATCTATTTGGATCCCTCACTATCTATGAGATGAGAAATGAAGTCAAAGATACATTCAAAAGGGAAGCTTCTTTCAAAGTTGCAAAGAAAGAAGGAACATTTGGTCCATACAGTTAGTCTGAGGAAGAAGAAGCAAACTTTGTGAGAAATCTAAAGAAGGTTTCAAGAAAGTATAAAGGTAAGTTACCTTTCAAATGTTTTAAATGTGGAAAGATTGGTCATTATGCATATAAATGTCCTTTTAGAGAAAATGAAAATAGCAGCAAGGGTTTCAAAAGGAGCAACTTCAAAAGGAACCTCCTTTCCAAAGAAGACTACAGCTCTTCGAAAGAAGTAGATCACTACTCATCAGATGATGAAAGAGGAGAATCCCTATTCATGGCTATGGAAGTCTATCATTTCTAACAAGATTATTGATGAAGAAAAATGTGAAGTTGATTTTGAAGGTGAACTTATTTCTTCTCTTGAAGACTATGAATGTGTAAGGAAAGAGAACAAAAAATAAAAAACCCTAATTGAAGCCAAGACAAATGAATGCTCAAAGCTTGAGGAAGAAATCTTTTCACTCAAAAATGAATTGGAGAAAGTATATGATCAGCTAGACAAAAATATCAACTTTGGAAAAAGGCTTGGAAATCCAGATGAGCCTGAAGAAGAAGATCTCATTCATGTCATGTCTCAAGAAAGAAGATATGAAAGACCCTTCCATGCAAGATAGGTCTTCATAAATAGGTTCAATCATGCCCTTTTTGGTTATTGTTTTATCTGCAATAAATATGGTCATAAGGCTGTGGAATGCAAGTCTAGAATGAATATAATAAATTTTTTAAGTAGGAATCCTCTTGCTTCACTAGTAGATGCCAATGTGATATGTCATATCTGCAACAATTTTGGACACAGCAAGATATTGTAGAAGTGGATTAGAAAAATCAGAAACTCAGGTGATAGATATTAATGAGAAAGACAAGGAGAGTGGCACTTCCAAAAGATAGGAATCAAACAACGAGGTTGAAAATTCAATGATTGTCTGAACAATATTTCATGCCCAAGGGAAAACTAACCCCTGGGTAATAGACAGTAGATGTTCAAGCCACATGACAGGTGATAAAAGTAAATTCATCAATCTTGTAATGTGGAATGGTGGATCAGTCAATTTTGGAGACAATACATCTACAAAAAATTGTGTAAAGGGCACCATAAGTATTGATGGAAGATCTAAAACAAAAGATGTTGTATATGTAGAAGGTCTTAAGCACAATCTTCTCATTGTAAGTCAGATGTGCAGTAAAGGATACAACCTCATATGTCATGAACAAGGATGTGAAATCAGAAGAGCAAATAATGGTAAACTAGTGGTAGAGGGTTTTAGGACAGAAAACAACTTGTATAACCTAAAGGGTGTTAATAGAAGAAATTGTCTTCTAGACAAATGAATGTTCGTTGTGGCATAAAAGGATGGGACACATCAATTTTTACAATATTGTGAAAATCAACTCCATACAAGTAGTAAGAGACATACCAAAGATTACCAATCCTGCAAGCACCTTGTTTAAAAATGTCATATTGGGAAGCAAACAAGGACAATATTCAAGACCAAGGAGTATTCTTCTACAAGGACATTGGAATTGATTCATACCAATTTGTGTGGTCCTACCAAGACAAAGAGTCTCCAAGGTGAGAGGTATTTTATATTGCTTATTGATGATTACTCTAGGATGACATGGGTTACATTTTTAAAAGAAAAATTAGAAGCCTTGAGTAGGTTTAAGATTTTCAAGTCCATGGTTGAAAATGAAATGAATTCTAGAATCAAGTGCTTAAGGTGTAATAGAGGTGGTGAGTTCACATCAAATGAGTTTGAGGAATATTGTGAAGAACATGGAATAAAGAGGCACCTATCTGCTACAAGAACTCCTCAACAAAATGGAGTAGTGAAAAGGAAGAATAGAATAGTCCAGGAGATGGCAAGAACAATGTTGAATGAAGCCAAGCTACCTAATGCATATTGGAAAGAAGCAGTCCATACAGTTATCTATATTCTTACAGAGGACAACTAAGAGGGAACAAAACTAAGACACCATATGAGCTATGGAAAGGAAGACCTGTTTATGTCAAGTATTTCAAAAATTTTGGATGCAAATGGTATATCAGAAGAGATGAGGAAAGTTTGAGAAAGTTTGACTTAAGATCTAATGAAGAAATTTTTCTTGGATACTCAACTAGAAGCAAAGCTTACAGATGCTGCAATAAAAGATTGAGGAAGATAGTTGAGAGTGCAAATGTGGGTTGATGAAGAGTCACATCCATTCACACTAAAAGGAAGCTAGGTGTGCAGAAAATGCTTCCTACGCTAATCTAATGAGGAGAGGGCTATGCAAATTCAACTTTATCCTAACTATTACAGTAATGTTAAACCATTAACATGAGATATTGTAGCAATACACATACACACAGAAAGTAGACAGAAGAGAGAGACAAGATATACGTGGGGAAAACCCTTACGAATGAAAAACCCCACACTCCAAAACACAGCTCAAATGTATTACAGTAAACAATAACAGATTACAATACAGTTTCAGAGCCAATGCTCTTTTAGGAGTCTTTGAATGTCGAATCTAGAGATATTCCAGCAGCATAACAGTACTCATACCAAAGTTATCTATCTCCCATCCAAGCACCTATTTAAATAGAGTTTACAAGGCAAATATGGAACCTTCTAGATATGGGTGTTCATCTTGGACTCATGCCCCAAAACCCATGCCTAAGGATACTTGTCCAACATCCCATCCCGAAGTGGGCGCCTGGTCCCAAGATAGGTTACGACATATGCTCTTACGCACCTTACAGCTGTCATAGAATTTGTCATACACTGACTAAAAATATCATATTCCTCTTACATGTCATAACCTCCCTTGACCGCCCAAAGATGCCTTTCTCTCGTGCAAAGATGCTAACTGACACTTGTCATTAATAAAAAATTGTTTGAGGTTATGTTGCCCCCAAACCCCCATTAATTATTCAAGGGGGAAACCTCGACTGCCAAAGTCACCAAGATTTACCCTGCTGCATATACACAAGGTGCTGACTATGCCAACTCAACATGGGATAAATAAATACAACATTAGGAATTTGCAAAGGTTGAGACATCTTAATTCCCAACACACACATGAGCAAGAAGATTGTTGTTCAGATGAATCTGCTTGCACAAAAGAAGAGGAGGCTGAAGAAAAGGAAGAAACATAAGAGAAGGCCACCAAGACTCCTGCCAAGTATGTTCAAAAGAACCACTCAGAAGATCAGATAATTGGAGACAAGAATGAAGGAATACATACTAGAAGATTTACAAGGGAAAATGAATAGGTAAACTTCTCTTTGTTGTCTAAGATAGAACCTAAAACTTTTACTGATGCTAGCAAAGATGAAGGATGGATCTAGGCAATGGAGGAAGAACTCAATCAAATAGAAAAAAATTAGACTTGGCAATTGGTGCCAAGACCTGCAGAAAAAAATTTTATAGGAACAAAATGGGTGTTCAGAAATAAATTGAATGAGGATGGAGAAGTGGTTAGAACAATGCAAGGTTGGTCTGCAAGGGATATTCACAAGTAGAAGGAATTGACTTTGAGGAGACATTTGCTCCTGTGGCAAGAATGGAAGCAATCAGGATGTTTCTTGCATTTGTAGTGCACAAGCACTTCAAGGTATATCAAATGAAAGTCAAATCTTCTTTCTTAAATGGTGACTTAGATTAAGTTTATAGAGAGAAACCTGAAGGATTCTAGCTATTAGAAGATTAGAATATGGTATGCAAACTTAAGAAGGCTTTATATGGTCTCAAACAAGCCCCTAGGGCTTGGTATGCAAGGTTGGATAAGTTTTACTCTAGGAAGGATTCAAGAAAGGTACAACAGATAGTAATCTATATATCAAAATTCAGAATGAGTACATAATAATAGTAGTATATGTTGATTATATTATCTTTGGCGATAACGATGAAATGTGCAAGAAGTTTGTAGAAGAGATGCAGGATGAATTTGAAATGTCTATGATAGGTGAACTTTCATTCTTTCTTGGACTCCAAATCACTCAATCAGATGAAGGTGTCTTTATCTCTCAAGAAAAGTATGTCAAGAAGATGTCAAAAAAGTTTTGTATGGAAGATTGCAAACCAGTGAGTACTCCTATGGTAACAAGTTTCCATATGAGTAAAGATGATGAGTCACCACAGGCTAATCAAACTCTATATAGGTCTCTGATTGGGAGCCTATTGTACTTAACAGCATCAAGGCCTAACATTATGCAAGTTGTTTGTATGGTTGCAAGGTTTCAAGCTAATCCAAAAGAACACATGTGAAGGCATTCAAAATAATTTTTAGATATTTGAAGAGTACTCCAGATTTTGGACTATGGTATCAAAAAGGTAATGATTTTTCCCTGAGTGCATATGTTGATGCAGATTGGGCTGGCAGTGTTGATGATAGGCGAAGTACCAGTGGTGGAGCATTCTTTTTGGGAGATAGATTGGTCTCATGGTTTAGTAAAAATAAGATTTAGTTTTTTTATCAACAGCAAAAGCAGAGTATATAGTTGCAGCATCTTGTTGCACTCAAGTATTGTGGATGAAGAAAACATTGAAGGATATCAAGGTAATGTATGATAAGCCCATTCCTATCCTATGTGAGAATACAAGTGCCACCAATATTTTAAAGAATCTAGTGATGCACTCTAAAACCAAGCACACATCCATCAAGTATCACTTTTTAAGAGAAAGGGTTGCAAATAAAGAAGTAAAATTGGAATATATACCTACAAAGGATCAGGTTATAGACAACTTTACAAAAGCACTCTCTAAGGACACATTTGAATATCTCAGATAGAAGTTAGGGGTTGTTGCCTCTCCTTCTAACTAGATTCATAGATGATGCATCTGTCAAGGGGGAGCAGTTCAAGGTATATTTATTATCCCTGGATTGATGGTGGCTACCTCTCAGGGGGAGCAGGTAGATAAGAGACTATGAAGGATGATAAGGATTGCATAGATAGGGGGAGCTTGTATGTTTTGTTAGTACAGAGGAGGACCACTAGTCCTTTTCCCTTGATGTCAAAGGGGGAGAAAAATTTGTATATCAAGTTAGTGTTGCCATCAATGAGAAAGGGGAGATTGTTGCATATGTTGTCATTGATGTCAAAAGAGTGGTAATCATTGATGTCAAAGAAGTAGTGATCAGAGGTGTTGTTGGAAGGCATATTGTTACATATGTTGTCAAAGGAGTGATGATTAGAGGAGCAGTCAAAGGAGTGATGATCGAAGGTGTTGTGATGGTGATGAAAGACATGAGCATATTGTTGGATTGGTATCATTTGTTCACAGTTGTACCTTATCTTCTGAAATTCATGAACAGGTGAAAGTTGTCAGGTTGAAGGATATGCTAACATGAAGAAGATGTGGTGATTATTGTCTATAGTGTTTTGAATGTTGCATTCATTGCCTCTTGATGAAAAGTATTGCATGAGATATGAAGGAAAATGAATAAGGTTTCAAATTGTCAAAAGCATAGGGAATTGTACTACATAAGCTTAGGAAATTATACCGCATTCTACTGCAGATGAAGATATGGTCTTGTGTCTTGGGGGTTAGACAGACATAGCTATGAAGTATGCATGATCCTAGTTTCAGATCATAAAATTTACCAAAGAGCTTTTTAGAGTTAGCAGAGTGAAGATAGTTGTGATATAGTGTTGTTGCCGTCTCAAAGGTAGAGAGTAATGCTCCACATTTCTCTGCACTTGAAGATAAAGCGTGGGGGTTTGGAGATTAGGTAAAGCAAAGGTACAAGAATGATATACTCAAGTTTCAAAGGATACAAAGTACTACAGAGTTTTCCAGAGCTAGCAGAGTAAGAACAAGTCATGTTGATGTTAACGTTATCAGAGGGAGAACAAAAATCTACCACATTTCACCGCACTTTGATGTTTGGCTTTATTGTTTGAAAGATAAGTTCAGATGGTAAGTATGTATGCTCTGTTTAGGTTTCAAGTGTTCTAGAGTACTGCAAGTATGTTTTTAATGTTCTATATCAAGATAGTGTAACCAGACTATGTAAGGGATATTAGCATCGAAGATTGATTGCTTGTGCCAGCAAGATGAAGCATAAAATAGAAAGAGGAGTACATGAGAAGGTTTTTCAAGTCATATAGTGTTTATGATATGAACCTCATGATGATACCTCTCTTCTCTGGTACTACATTGGGTCTGGACCTAATGTATGAAAGGATAAGTGTTTGCATTGCCTACATGGTATACTTGAGTGATTGCATCATGTCTGGAAGTGTGCGCCATAATAGAAATGTGTGCAAAGGTAAATTGGGTCCAATAAACCTCTTGGTATGAACCACATAGTGGGATTTCACTCCTACATTACCGCAAATGATTTGGGAGCCAACAAGCAAGGTAAATGCATGTTTCATGTTACATGTTTCATTTAGGCCAACGAAGATGATGTTTTGAAGACTTGCAGAGGATATATATGAAGGATGGAAGATTGTTTCAAAGTGTGAGAGTGTGTGAGAGTGTGTGCAAAAAGGTGAATGATCCATAAATTGAGAAGAAACTCTGGAGGCTATAATGCATGATTGTGTTGTGTAGCAGAGGTGTTTTGAAGATAGTAGAGATGGTTGAGCCGAGGTGTTGGAGTCATAT
This sequence comes from Cunninghamia lanceolata, assembly GCA_027924645.1. NCBI lineage: Eukaryota > Viridiplantae > Streptophyta > Pinopsida > Cupressales > Cupressaceae > Cunninghamia > Cunninghamia lanceolata. Next base: position 3,807,694 of record BSBN01000865.1, on the reverse strand, counting down.
GTCAGTGTCAAAGTGTTAAAGGAGATGATGTTGCCGAGGTGATTGAACCAACAGAATCAATCAAGTGTTTTTGGTGCAGAGGTTGGTGTCTCATCTTTAAGTGTTGTAAGTGTTGTAGTACTTTAGGGTTTTGGAGCTTCCTTTGGGTTGGAGCCCATAAAACTATGTATCAAGGAGTTGTTTCTTCCTTTGGGTTGGAGCCCATAAAACTTTGTATCAAGGAGTTAGAGCTTCCTTTGGGTTGGTGCCCATAAAATTTATTGTAAATCTGTTTTATTTGTGAGGTTGGATTTGGATAGTGGATCCAAGCAGCTTTCTCACCGTGGTTTTCCCCATCTTGGGTTTCCACATAAATCTGGTGGGTTTAAATGTTCAGTTTGGATTGAATGCATTTAAAAGGAAAGAATTTGATTAAGTACTAATTCACCCCCCCCTCAGTACTTATGTGTGTTCAACATAGCCAAGGGAGGAGAAAAATTCTTGAGAGCTTGCAATGTCCTAAACCAAAATATTTTGTAAATAATATCAGATCTGAAATATCTCAACGTTTATTGAACAAATATTGAAATTTCATGTACCAAATTTGCTCAAGAATAATCAACACAAATTGACAATTTTTGTATAAAAAAGAGTGACTTCCTAAATATGATGGAGCTAATTTGTATTGATAAAATATGCAACAATAAGATTAAATGCAATATATGTAACAATAATACAAAAGATAAACAAATCTACAAATAGGCGTTGTATGTTGGAGCTCCCTTCTACACACTTCTGCAAAACTGGAACTATTGCAATCCTTTCAACAAAGATGCAACTTATGGGTGAAATTACCTTTAGGACACTAGAGGATTTTCATCCTCCAATCTCTAATAATCCAAGGGATTTCATCCTCAGATTAATGAATGAACATAAGTGCTCAAACAATTTTGACAGAGTTTTGGTAAGATAAAAAGAGATGTTGAAATGAAGAAATTGGTTGCATTTTATAGATGTTGAAGGCCAACTTGGGTGCCCAAATTCCAATGCCCCTATTTTCTATAAAATAATAATAAATATCATTTTTAATATTCTCCCACCAAAAGACAAGTCATAACCTCCATTTGATACCTATCTAAAAATAGACAGTAACTCCTCCATAAAAGCTTGTCATAGAATATGCTAAAAATAGCAGCAATTACAAAAGGCATGTGAAGAATCCCGCACCTCATTAGAATTTGAAATAGAAAACCAAGTGAGGAGATACTAGCAACAAAATTAAATAAAATGTCCAAAAATATTTATTTTAGGTATCCCAACTTGGTGAGGTCCTAACTCTTGTAGCCTGATGGGTGAAACTTGAACTTCTTTGGTATGTTGGAAAGATCTTCAAAAGACCTATGTTAAGGAATAAAAATTTATGATTTTTAGCAAAACTAGGCCATATAAAATGCTCTGAAGACCTCCGAAAATACAATTTACAAAAATGTAGAAAATACCAAAAATTTGAAATTATTTCTCTAGCACTTTGCCTAAGCCCACAAGAAATATGGAATGGGTTTTTGGTTCTCCAAATGAAAGGGGACATTACAAGTCCATTGTAGACACCTAAAATTGTCCACTCTTCATCTCATCCCTAAACTATCGCTATTTATCCCTAAACCATCACCTACCATCCCTAAACATCCCTAATTTATTCACAAATTCCTTTAAACCACCACTAATTATCTCTAAACACCCCTATACTACATTTTATCCACAATTAATTGAATAAACATGTGTTTAGATAGTTAATTGATCAAATCCCCTTCAACCTATGATTTTACAATATTTTATTGTCAAAATCGCTATTCATGTATTATTCACTATTCATCTATACTCGTATCAGTAACTACATCGATACTTATCCCTATCCAAAATAGTTTATTAATCATTTATCCCCTTTCTCTATAGTCCAAACATTAGATAAATTTAATTTAACTAACCTAATCCCCCGCTTGCACAACCTAAATCCTAATCTAATCTTGGTCAAATCCTCTCCATTCCCCTAAATGTACAAAGGCATGCCCTCTTGTACAGTTCACATGGCCTTCTTACAAGGCATGGTCTAGGTCCTTTGTACAAAGGTCATTTTGTCCTCCATTTCCTTTTCCTCCAATTTTAAATTAGACATGTACCCATGCTTCCCAATTTACAATTCAAATCAAATCCAACCCTTACCTTTTCCTCCAATTTTAAATTGAGCATGTACCCATGCTTCCCAATTTAAAATTCAAAACAAATCCAACCCATACCTCCCATCTACCAAATCAATACATCCCTCCAATCTTCCCAAAGCCCAATCTTGACCATTTATTCCTCTTTGATCCAAGGGAATCCCTTTTCATTCAATCTCATCATGCAACTTGGCAAGATCTCCTTGCTTGAGAGCTCTCAACAATCCTCCACCCTTGATCTCCAAATCCAATCTTGACCATCCAATCCCCATCCAAAAAATATATAAATATACCCTCAACGCAAGAATTTTCAATACTTCATGAGCCGCAAAGTTATTTTTTCCATATGAGGAGCCACCTACATCAAATCATCCAAGGAGCACATCCACACAACAAAGATTTGCTTGGTAATTAGCTTGTTTTAATTTCCTTTCTTTATGCATTACTTTATGCTCAATCCGAGGTGTATTTGAAGGTGAATGAAGTAGGCTAACATTAGTTTAGTTTATTTCTTATGTTCATTTTCACATGCATACATTTGGCACGCCCGATGGGACCCCCACCATCTAAATCTAACATTTTTGTGAGTTTCTTGTCAAGTGTTGTCGTGCAGGTTACAATCTGATGCAAGAGCATCCAGTGATGTAAGGGCAATCTTGCATCACCCAAAAAAGAAGATGTGTTTCAAAATTGTTTATGTTCTTTCCATTTCTTTTCAAAATTTGTGGTTATGGTTCTATAATCATTTGAATAATGATGTAGAACTTTCAGTTTTTCCAAACTGCTAAAAATAGCAACCTGCTATTTTTAGAAAGTTTGCATTTGGACATGGAATGAAGTGAAAATTTACAGGAAGCTATATAACTAAAAAATAAGACATTTGGCGAAGGAATCATGCAAAGATCATTTGTGAGCTAAAAGATATTAAAGTCTTTGTTTCCTGAAAAATGCTTGAAATTTATTCAAACTCAGGTTTGAAGCACTAAATGGCCCCGTACGGGCCCGAAAATGGCTAGAACTGGGAAAGAAGGTTCTTAGCATGTAGAGCACTCCACGAGCTTTTTGACGCATAAAACAGTTTGTCAATCAGACACCCGAATCAAAAGTTATGGCTCCCAGAAGTTGACCTATTTTTAGACAGAGATGCAAATTTTGAAATTAGGTTGTTGGCTGCCAAAAAGGCTATTAATAACCATTTTTGGGAACCCTGGGAAGTAGTAGAGTTAAGGGGGCAAGTGTGGAGTTAAGAATAGGTGGGAAAACATAAACCCTAGCTGATTTGGGGTTACAGAAGGCAGATGATTCTAGAATCTTGTGATAGGAAGCTGTAATATGTTGCAGCCTGTGGAGGGTTGATTCCTCTTATTGTATTTGAGTTTCTGTAATGTAATAAGCTATCAAAATCAATAAAGAAAGTTCTATTTTCTGTGTGCAATTTTTGTTCTTGCATGTTTTATGATTTATCCCCCTCATCGCAATCGCGCTTATGCCTATGGATCATCTTGTACTTATTGTTCTAGCTCCTGCACTCTATGTTTCAGCACCTGTGCCTCTTCTGTCAATGCATGTATCCTAGATTGTAGTGCATGTGTACTAATACACTCTTTTGTAGGCTACTCTCAGTTTAGTGCCTACATTTTAAATGTGATTTTGATTATTTCATGATATGAAATTTCACATCTAATGGTTGTAATTGATTTGATTGCATCTTTGACAATCCCTAACAGGTTGTTTTGCATATTTAACACTTTTTTTTGAGGTTTCTCATCAGGTTGTAAGTCACCTATCATCCCAGCATCGGATCAATGCCTATGCAGTCAGGTTCAGCACCCCTGCACTCAAGTATATCCTCTATGTTTTAGTGTCTGTGACATATCTTTTGGTGCATGTGTCTCTTCTTTTGGCACTTGTCTCTCTTCTTTGGCGCTTGTGTCTCAGTTTGGCAACTGTGTCTCAGTTTAGAACCTATGTCATAGATACTAGTGCATGTGTCTTCTTATTCTACACCTGCATCATATATTAGCACCTATGTCATAGATATTAGTTTTTTTGTCTACTTATTATGCACCTGCATCATATATTAGCACCTATGCATAGATACCAATGCTTGTGTCTACCTATTTAGCACCTGCAACCTCTGTCAGCACATGTTCCTGTTCCACTGTTGATTTTTGAACTAACGTCTTTCGTAGACTAACTTTTGTGATTGCAGCATTTTTCAATTTTCCAAGATCTCTCCAAGACTACTAATCATTTGTGGTTGCTGCCCCACTTGTCAAAGGACCTACCATCTTTTTCTACTAATCTAGGAACATTTCTTTTGGGGGTTAAAAAGAACTTGTTTGCTTTTTTGGGATCAATCAAGGTGTATGCTCTCCCCTTGCCCTTTGTGTGATCTTGCGGATCAAAAACCTTGATTTGATCTAATCTTTGTTATCTTTGTTCATCCCAAGGTCCTTGGTGTGTATGCTCTCTCCATGCGCCATTTGGTGATCTTAGAGATCAAAAATAGCTTGGATTATTTCCTCTAGGGGTCCTACCTTGGATTTCATCACCAAGGGGATGACCTCAACCCTCATGTTCTAGTGGGGTATACAAAGTTGGAAGAGAATTGAAAGACTCTTCCATTGGGGGACATTTGTCATTTGGGCGAATCTTGCAAGAACTTTATACCTTGTAAAGTGAAAGAGGAAAGTGGGTTACCCTCTCACAACATGCCATTAGACATACCCTTCATCTCACGGACTTAGGCCTCATGCACCTTGTGTGTATCAAGGATATCCCCTAGAAGCCTGTACATCCTAGCTTAAGTCCATCAATCATCATATCTTGTGGTGCACCGCTACAATAAGAGAGGAAGACGCTCACACATACCATCATACTTGAGATAGGGTCTACTTTGGGCAAGACAAAAGTCTCCAAAGTAAGGGATATAAGGTGGTACATGACCTTATATTCCCTATCTATCCAATCTATGGCATTATGGTATTAATGGGGGTAGGAATCACTTCTCCATTTTGAGTTGGGATTGGCCCATGGCCATTCGTGAGATCCACAAGATATTTCAAACCTATTCTACTAAATCTAGGGTTTTGGTGTGTTTGGCATGTCTTCATTGTCAAAATCCATGAATACCCTTAATCCAAATCAAACTCCAAATCCTTTGCAAGCATTGTGCATGTATGTGTGTTTATTTTATTGCAAAGTTGCCTAAGTTCAAGCACCTAGCCATCCTTAATCACCTATCTTAATCCTCATCCAAATAATTCATTTTCCTCTTAATCCACATTATCTTAATCCAGTTTCTTCCTAATCTACCTCATCTCAATCCAGTTCCTCCTAATCACTCATCCAATCATCCAATTTCATCCTAATAATTATCCTAGTCATCCAAATCATTCTCCTAATCCATCATCATTGGACCCTAATTCCAATCAAATTGCCTAATTTAATCAAGGGCCTAATCCTCGTCCATCCCATCCACCTAACCCACCCCCTAATCACTTTCTTATCATCATTATCTTAATCTAATCCCATCATTTAAGCTTATTTAAATTCCCTCTTTGAGGTCAAACATATTCATCATCATAATCACTCCCTAATCCATATCTTAATCCACTCATCCATATCCTAATCCATTTATCCAATCTTAATCACCCCATAATCCTCTTAATCCAACCCTCTTATCCTCTTACTCCATTTTCATCCATATCCTAATCCATTTATCCAATCTTAATCACCCCATAATCCTACTAATCCAACCCTCTTATCCTCTTACTCCCTTTTCATCCATATTCTAATCCATTTTACTAAGTATTTCATCCTAATCCAATTTTCCATCTCCATCCTAATCACTTCCTCATCCTCTTAATCCAAATCCCTTATCAACATAATCCCAACTCTCTTCCACATCTAATCCAATCTATCTTATACTAATCATCTATCCCTCTAATCCTACATCCATTATCCACTTCATCCATTTCCCAATCATCATCATTATCCTAATCAAATCCCATCAATTGAGCTTACCCCAATCCCACTATTTGATCTTAATCAAGTCTCTCACAATACATTCCATCCCTAATCATAATCGAAACCATCTCCCTAATCAAACCTATCATCCAATCCTAATCCATTCCATCCCTAATCTTAATCCAACCCATTTCCCTAATCAAACCTATCATCCATCCTAATCCAATCCCATCAATTATCCCTAATCATCTCATCCATTAATCTCCCCTAATCATAATCCCATTATTGATCTTAATCCACTTTCATCCAAATCCCAACCTCATCTAATCATCCCTCATCCTGAATCAATCATCCATCATTCCTCTATCCATCCCTAATCAAAATTCAATTCCAATCCTTAATCCAAAACCCTCATTTGCAAATCAAAATTTGGTTAAGTACTTAACCTCTTTCAATCCTCTCCAAATCCTAATCATACTCCATCCAATTTCATCCAAATCCTAATCAATTTCTTCCAAATCATCATCCAAATCACCATCCAAAGAGCCCTTGGCCTAATCAAAATCAATCCAAATCAACCCAACCATGGTCAAGTGTCATATATCATTGACCTTGACTAATCTAATCAAATCAAATCCATCCTAGTATCAAGTGTCATATATCATGACCTTGATCAATCCAATCCCTGCTAATCCAAATCCAAATCAATTTCATCAAGTTATCTTACATCACATCATCCTAAATCCAAATACAATCATGACTTCATATCCTTTTGATGATGATGTTGCTGACCAAAACTCAAAATCCTTGATGAAATCATTGCAAGTAAGCTTTCCATAAATTAGTCTCGCCTATCTATAAACATGCAAGCACCTTATCACCATGCATTGGCTAGCACGAGCTACACCCCCGCGCCTAATTACATATCCTATGGTCATTCTTATGTTACCCTTGACAAGAGAAATCCATTCTATCCACCATCCCCTAATCCATCACACCCTTCTTATCTTTCCCCTGCTTATCCACATCCTCCATCTTCTTATCCTTATTCCATTTATTCAAATCCATCCTCTCCTTATCCAAATCCTTCCTATCCCTATCTACCATCTCCTTATTCTCCAACCCTGCCATCTACTTTGTAATCCAATACAGAATCTACCACACTATCCAATTCTCCAACTAAATCCAAATCATCCTATCTCCAAGGACTTCTCACTAAGAGTATCAAGAAAAATAATAAAAACAAACTTCTGGAGTCATGTCATCCCACTCCTCCCCAAACACCTTAATGTGTCATTGATGACCTTGTCACAAACCTCACTCCCATAAAAACCAAGTCACCATATTCCTCCATCCTATCCAAAAAATATCCCTCTCCTCCATATATTCCATCCAAGGAACCCAATCAAACTACATACTCCTCCCCCACCACACCATCCATGCAAGCCCAGAAATGTCAAGAGCCTAGTCCAATGCATGTCGAAACATCCACTCCCCTTCCTAATCATGATCAAGAGCATCCCAAATCCTCCATCTCCTGATCCCACATCATCTTATGTTGATCCCCCATCATCCCCCATCAATCCTTTATCATCTCCCATTTTTCCTTCACCATCTTCCATCAACCCTTTAACATCACCTATCGACCCCATCCCAAATCCATCATACTATCCTCTTGGTCCCATTACCTTCCTTCATGGTGGTTCTCTCATAGGAGAGGAACAATTTTCTTCCACCACTCATCCCCCTCCATCTAATATCAGACTCACATCTTGTTTCCAAAACAACACCCATCCTATCACACAACGTATACTCCAAAACATGAACTATCAAGATAAAGGCTTAGGCCTTCATAAAAATGGAATTTTGGAGCCCATCCATGTCAAAACCAATCCACATGCACATGGCCTTGGTTTCAGATCCCAAGGAAAACAATCCAAACATGTTGGTACCAACCATGCACCTCCCAAATCTACTTCCAAACCCAAACCCAGTGCATCTCATCGCACCTCCAAATCATATGCCACCATCCCTCCTCCATCTCATTTCATCCATCAATCCCAAAAGCATGTTACCATACACCTCCCTAAGTCCACACTTCGTCCACTACTTCCAATTCCTAATATCCACATCCTCAAATCCCCTTATCCCCATCCTTAATACCCCCATCCATAAATCTCGATCCCCTAAAATTCCTAATCAAGATCACCAAATGCACACATCATCCAAACATGAAGCTATCAAACACCCCATGGGATTCAAAAATAATACTTTGGATGTTGTTATGCCTTGCACATGCACCCCATTTTTCCAAATGGAGATCCCCTCTTTTTGTTTTTACTATTTTGGCTTGGTCTCAATTTTGACCTCCTTGCTTGTGAAAGAATGAAATCTTGGTCAATTAGATAATTTGCCTTGCATTTAGACATTGTGGCACATTTGAACTTCCTTTAAGGTTTTTGGTGATTGAATTGAGATGTCTTAAATGATTTTGAACCCAAGAACTAGCCCCTTGTGTTCTTTTGTGCTAAAAATGCTCTTCACTCAACTTTGCGCTAAAATCCTATGTCACCAAACTAAGCGCTAAAACCTCACTTCACATGACGAGCGCTAAAAACTGAGGTCACCGAATATATCCGATGTCCATCAAAAGTCCTGCTAACTCCAAACCTAGTATTGTCTAACGGTAAGGCAGGCCATTCACACATCACCGAACATTGCACTAATATTTCTTAGCATAGGATATATCCTGTGACCTTCCAAATGCCTGCATATCCCGTCCAATGACGTTTCCTCACATTTCACTTTGAATACGTGACACTCTGTTAAATTGACAGTGCCATTAATGGCTTTGTCCAAGCATATAAAAAGTTGAATTCTATCGCTATTGCCTCACTTGCATTTGAAATTTCTTTGAGAACGAGAGCTTTACAACCTAGGCAATTTCCCGAGCAATCTATTGTGTGATTCACAGCTCCCCTGTGACGATTTAAGAGAGTTTACACAATTGGCTTGCAAGTCCATCAAGCATTTTATTTTACACCACGTTGGCCTCTATTATTTTTCCTCCTTTCAACTTGTCTTGAAATCCCTATTTAAACTCAAATTGCTAAATATGTTTTGGATTTCTTTCGATAAATTGATTTTTGTTGTCATGAAGGTTTGAATGATGTAAGTAGATCCCTTTCGTTTTTAATTTTGTTTATTTTGATTTAAATTGGGGTTTACTCGTTCAAATAGATGGGATTGTGTAGGGTTTAATTCCTTTTGATTTGAATAATGGATGAATGTGTTGCGTATTTCAATAGTGGAATTTAGGGTTTGTTTAAAAACTTGTTCTAAGGTTAGGGCTTAACATTCCTTGTGAGTTAGATTTTGAAAGATGCCCTCAGTGGAAGATTTAGGTTAGCGCAACTTTTGGCCATCAGTGGATATATCCTCCAAGCCCTAAAAGATCTGTTGACCCTTTTTGATTCAATAGTTAGAGAATTTGGATATAGGAGAAGTTTTGCGCTAAAATCATTGGGTGCCGGACATGTCCGGTGAACCCTCATTTCCCTGCATCCTCTAGTCAACTAAACTTTTTCACTTTTACCTTAGAACCTTGGGAAGTAGGGTTTGCGCTAGTTTCCTACTTCACTAGATATATCTAATGACCCTTAAATATCTCGCTATCTGGTGATCCACTTTTTACCTGCTCCTGAAGTTCCTAAGTACATGGACTCCCTTAGCACTGAAATCTCACTTCACCGGATATACCCTTTGACCTACGATTTCCTCGCTATCTAGTAGCACATGTTTTCATCGTAAATGCTTAATGTTACACCTTGCACCTATACACTAGGTGGTGCACTAAAACGTCACATGACAGGATATATCTTGTGAGGGTCTAATTCCCCACATATCCAATGACCCTCTAAAACCCTGCTTTGTCCTATCAAGGTCAAAAGACCTGCTTTTGAGCCAAAATGACTGATTTAGCTGAAATTTCATCTTGCACTAGACTTATAGCACCATGATTGCTTATTTTAGATACCCATGTCCTATAACAGGGCAAAGGCCCACTTTTTGCTACAATCACATATGTTCAGTGTCTAAAATTGATCCAATGGCTAGGAATGAGTAGAAACATGATATTATGCATCTCTTCATGATCTAGAACCTAGGCTTAGAACATAATGAGTTGGTATTTACTAGGGTTCTATCATGTAGAGTAAATGTCTATGTAACATCAAAAAATGTCCCCTTGGGGGCTTTTCCCTCATAAGGTTTAGCTCCCGGGTCTTTTGCATGCATTTAGGACATCTTAGTTCATATTTTGGCATCCCGATGGAATGAGCCCTAGGTAACATGACAAATGGGACCTAGGAGGACCCCTTGAACTATACCCTACCCAAAATAGGGGGGAGGACTTGGGTGCACGCGCCCTAGTCCTGCCCTATTTTGGGGCAGCCCTAATTTCTGGGTGTCCGTTTATGGCCGTTATTTGGGTCCTTTGCCAACACGGTAAGTTTGAATTACAAAAATCTTGGTGGGAGTGTTTGTAATTGCATATAAAAGCATGTTTAGGCATTCATTTGTAAACTAGACTTCAATTTAGATGATTACTAGCAATCTATTGTGTTCTCAAGGTGATTCAAGGCTTTCATAGTGTTGCAAGAGCAGACTTGTTTTGTTTATGTGTTTGTATTTACAGATTTGAGCATTCATCTCCTCATGGAATGAAGAGCATCTTCCTCCCATGAGATCTTCACTACAAGGTGATATCATTGTAATTTTTATCATTGTTTCATTTGGATTTGGCCTCTGCCTCACAAGGGCATGCTCTCTCTATCTGACAAAGGTGTTTGGAAGACTTAAGTGTCCTTCCAGGGCTTGACTGAGGCAAGCTCCTAAACACCACAAACCCCAAACCAAGTTTTCATGATTGCAAGTTACAAGTTGAGGAGTTGGACTGAGTGGAGTTGTAGAGGAGCATATTGGAGTGTCTAAAGTGCAGTAAAGGAAGAAAATCTGTCCCCTGGACTAGGGTGCCTGCTCCCTAGTCCCTAAAGTTCTGTTTCAGGAAAATCTCTGAAACAGAAGATTCAGGTTGCAGATCTTGTTGTCAGATCCGGACAGAAAATAGGGCCTTGGACTTAGGTGCTCACTCCTGTGTCCCTAACTTTTCTGCCCTAGATCCCCAAAAATAGGTACTCTGTAATTTGGTAATCTGCTTCCATCTATAGCAGCATTTTCTATTATTCGTCAGTTTATTGCCGTATTTAAATAATTAGGGTTTTAATGGTCAATTGAGCATAAGAGAAGGAAAGGTGATAATTAAATTCCCTAATACAAGTTTTCCTACATCTCACAGCGATCTAGGGTATGATAGTGAATTTCCACTCGACCCTAGATCCTTGAATGTAAAGTAGAAAGGAGGATTTAAACACCAAAACATTAAAACATTAACAAATCCAATTTTCTACTAAAAATTTTGGTGAACTCATGTTTTTGGACTTAAATTGCAACATTTTGAGTGTGTGTCTTCACATTTAGATTGATTTCATTCATTCAAATAGTCATTCATTTTATTGCATTGAGAAAAATTCAAAAAAATTGAAAATTTTGAAAAATTCAAAAAAATTGCATTGTTTGGCTTACTAAATTGCATCAATTCTTTCTAAATTTTCTTAATTTATGATTTTTGCATCAGATCTGATATAAAATATAGAAAAACACAAAAATTTAGAAATTTGCATTGCATTTTCATTATTAGATTTCTAGGGTTTTGTGGAAATTTTGACAATTTTGATATAACCTAGTAATTCCAAAAATCTAGGGTTAGTAGGCAAAATCTTCTTTCAGATTTTTATACCAATTTTAGAGACTCATTCAAATTTTCATTTGGCTTTAGTCTTTCATTTTAGTGTAAAATTGCATTTAGATTTAAAATATTTGCATTTTTGCATAGAAAATTTCAACAAAAACTAGCAATTTTCATGCATTTTCATTAGATTTGCATTGGCATTTTGCATATTAAGGCTTGGAAATCATTTTCAGATCTGAGAGTAAGTAACTTTCATCATAAATCAGACTTTGAAACATTCACACAGCATTTTTTCCCAAGATCTCAAACCTAGGGCTTCAAAACAACGATTTTCACTAAATTTGGCCTTATCGACTCTATAAACTTGCACCATATGCGTGTTGTGAAAATTATTTTTGTATTAATTTAATTTTATCAGTGTAATAATTTTCTTCCCCTCATAAAAATATTCACAACACCTTTTTATCGGGTTCTTGTAGTGAAAATTTTGCGAAAAAATACACATTTTAGCTATTTTTGCCGTAGGGTTTGACCTAGTTTGCACTCCAAGTGTGTTGTGATCAATTTTATGGATTGAGGTTACTGATATCATTAATATTATTTTATTTACCTCCTAAAATTCCTTACAACACCCCTTTTTCTAGTACTTAGAATTGAAAAACTGTGAAAAATAGCCTATTTTGGCTATATTTTCACTAGGGTTTTACCTTAAGTGGCACTAAAAGTGTGTTGTGTTGGGTTTTTTGGAACCAAGTGGATATTATTACTGATTTTATTTTCTTTCCATCATCATTTTCCTCACAACACCCTTTGTTATGCTCTTTTGCATTGAGTTTTGGTGAAAAAAGTGCCTATTTTGACATATTTTCACTATATTTTGACATATTTTCACTATATTTTGACTTGGAATTATCTTGGATTTGCATTGAGTGTGTTGAGAAGGATATTTTTTATTTTTTGGACTGATATCAAACATATAACTTGCTTCCCTTGACTGAAATCCTTACAACACCCTTTGGTTCATTCATTTGCATTGAAAAAAGTACAAAAAACCAAGCATTTTAAGATCATTTTTGCATATAGTTTGCACTTGTCTTTTGCATACTCTTGGAAAATTGTTAAAATTGGATTTTGCATTTCATTATGGCATCTTCATGTTATTCATCTCTGAAATCTTTGCATGATTATATCCTAGATTTTGAAATTTTCTCTAATTTCACTAATGAGAATCATCATATTCTAGAACACAGCTTATATCAGTGGTATTGACGCTTCTACATGTTCTACATATGAGTTGCAATTACTTTTTTATACACATGACTTTAGTAGCTTCACTTTACTCATAGGAGCATATCCTTTGATATTAGAAGATTTAACCAAATTCATCTCTACGAATATTCATGAAAAAGATGAGAGTGAAAAGCCCCTTTCTGCCACAGAGTATGATGATGATGATGTACCTTCCTCTCATCCCATTGCTCTCCCTAGCCAAGATGTAGCATTAGTGGATGAGAAAAGGTCTCTCACATTAAATACTTTAGGGATGGATGTTGGGTGTAATCAAGAGGGAAACAGTGTTAATTCGATACTTATTAAAAAACTTGGTAGCACTATTCCTAAGATGGTTGTGTGGGGGGCACCTAATGCACCCTCTTGCCTAAAGCCGGTGATTACGGTTCAAGGTGTTCAAAATGTGTTACAACAACTACACCACAATGTGATTTCTCACACATACAACACCCATAATAACAAGCAAAGTAACCAAGCACCGCATGTGCCTGTCTCTCTTCCATGTTCTCAACCTATGCTCCCTCAACCACCTCGTCTTACTCATAAAAGTGGTCAAGAGTATGATCTTGTCAAACAGCTTCACGCTACTCTGGCTAAGATCTCTCTTTGGGATTTGATACAAACATCACCTACATACCATGGAATGCTCCAAGAAGCTTTACAAAAGGTGATTCTGCCACCTGTTGTTAAGCTAAATGATGTAGCAATTGTATTGGATAGTATGCATGGAACAAAAATAGATATTCTCTTTCAACCACAAGAATTACCGTCAATTAAAGTTCAAAACCAATATGATCCACTTATAATCTCTGTCATAATAAACAAAACATTGGTAAAACAAGTTATGATTGACAATGGATCAGCTCTTAATGTTTGTAGCATTGACCTACTACACAAAATCAAGGTTGACACATCACAAATCACACCAAATGGCATTAGCATTCGTGGCTTTGATAATGTTGGATGACAATCCATGGGCACTATAACTCTACCTATACAAGTAGGATTTGTCCTTGTGCCTACCCTGGTTCATGTCATGCCTTGTTCTTTATCTTAAAACATGATTCTTGGTAGACCTTGGATTCGTGCATTAGGCGCAGTCCCTTCCATTCTACATCGTTCAATCAAATTTATATTCAAAGGTAAACTTCATATTATTCATGTTGATCATGAACAAGATAATTGTTTACATATTGAAATGCAAAAACCAATTTACAATCATATGAGCTTAAACAATTTACAAGCTAATTCATCAAATCCTCTAGCCACGAATGATGTTGTGAAAGATTCTATACCATTAAATGCACTCTTTGGTGATAATTGTGGCTCATTAGATTTTAATCCTTGCAGTATAGGGGAATATAAAATTAATAGCCTTGACACATCAAAAGTGGTGTCGATCTCACCTAAGCAATCTTTTGAAGCACCTAAGAAACCTAAAGTCCCCTTGGTAGAAAATAAAAACAATACTCTCACTTATGCCACAAACTACGAGACCTATGAGGCTTCACCATCTTCTAAGAAAATGACATCCCTTTACGGTCAAGGATTTAAAATCCTTTATAACAATTATGAATATATAGGTAAGGGATGTGGTGTAAATCAGCAAGGAATTCGAGTACCTATAGAATCTGCTTCAAGATATTACTCAAGTGGCATTGGATATAATCCTTTTAAAGAAAAGAAAGCTTCTCAGCGTCCTAAACTTAATGTTAATTCCACAAGATCAAAACAACATGACAGATATCCCAAATATGCATGTTCTTAACAATGGTATCCTACAGGTAAGTATCTCTAACCCTTTATCTCTCTCGTGATGTGCTTCTCCCGTGATGTGTTATGTGTTGTTTAGGTCTCCTGGGATGACCTCAGACTCTCCCGTAAGGTCTAGGATACCAGTAGTCTACCTCTGTTGTGACCTTCTTCTATTTGTATCATCATTCTTCTACATTGCCTCTCTCTCTCTGATTTCATCATTGTGTGTTGTGTCTTACGGACATAGCATTGCAGTTGGTGAATTGGGGGCACCCTCCTACGTGATTGTCCCTAAGACACTTGTATATCCTCTCTTATTTATTGTTTCCTATCCTCTAGTGTTTCCATCTAGCGGGCAGATGATGAAAAACATTTATACTAATGCGGACCTAGTATCCCTTTCAGGAGCAATCAAAAAATGGACTTAGTTCCTAATATGATGATGGGGTTGTCTATTTTATCCGACGCTTGGCTAGTGGGAGCACTCGTGCTTTCTGCATAGTGATGATTTTGATGGTGTTCTATCTCATTTACAAATCATAAACAATATTGCTACTCCATGCACTTTGTCTACCTTGAATCTTGCATACCTCAAATTTCATATGCATTGATGTTGTTGTTTATCATGATGTTGTAGACACTAACATGTTTCTTGTAGGGATGTGTCTGTGGGAACATTTGGTGATCGTAAAGTACATGTCACCTCCGGGGGGCATGGGCTTTGTGAAAGTCGGTGTTCCCTTGTGTGTTTTATTCCTACCTTAATGTGTTTGATATCAATAACTGATATCAACCATCTTGAGGTGGGGGTATATATAAGGTAAGTTGTCTGTTATAGATATTAGCAATGTGCTTTTCCTCAGGTGCAGACTAGTGTGATGAGTACTTCCGACATCCTGAGTTTGTTTGCAATCAATCAATTTATCTTAAAATCTATTGAGTATACCTCCTTTTCACCGTAAGGCATCTCCATGATGTGGGTGGGGTTATATACTTTTGAGTTCATACCTCCTTTTAATCATAAGGCATCTCTGTGATGCGGGTGGGGTGGTATGCCATGCTTCCTTTTCACTATAAGGCGTCTCCGTGATGCGGGTGGGGTTGCATTTTCAAAAGTCCTCTGTGGAGGCGAGGAGCAATTCTATGACTAACTCAACCCTTAAGCGTGTCTTTGGTGATTATTGTGGTGAAGCCCAATCGCCGATGTGTGCCTATAATGTGCCTGAGATGGTGTTGGACCTAGAAATAGGTACACTCCATCACTTGTCTGCCATG
The DNA here is from genome assembly GCA_027924645.1 of Cunninghamia lanceolata. Lineage (NCBI taxonomy): Eukaryota > Viridiplantae > Streptophyta > Pinopsida > Cupressales > Cupressaceae > Cunninghamia > Cunninghamia lanceolata. The sequence goes on along the minus strand of BSBN01000865.1, from coordinate 3,791,398 downwards.
TTTTCTCCGTGTCTTCAAAGCGTGTGTGTTTGGTATGCTTGCTTTGTTTGGCATGTCTGTTGCCCCATATGCAGTCCTGCATTTTGGGAGGTTTTGTGTGTCTTGCATGTGTGTTGCCCCATATATACAGAGACCTACACCTTAGGGTAGTGCATCCTATATTATGGGAGGTTTGTTTACTTTCTTGTACTTGCATCTGCATTTCATACATATGAAAGAAAAAAGAAAAGAAAAGATATCATTTCTGTCTTCCATGCATTAATGTGTCTTCTATGCATTGACTATCTTCTCTATGTTCTACGTGATTGTAACTGTCTTCTCCATGTTTTACGTGTCTGTTACTATTTTCTATGTGATTGGCGTGTCTTCTCCGTGCTTGATGTGTTTGTTGTGTTTGTGACCTTACTTTAATGCATGTATTGGCCTTGCGTTTATACATACATTATAGTGGGGGCTAAATGTAACGTCAGAAGATGTCCCCTTGGGGGCTTTTCCCTCATAAGGTTTAGCTCCCAGGTCTTTTGCATGCATTTAGGACATCTTAGTTCATATTTTGGCATCCTGATGGAATGAGCCCTAGGTAACATGACAAATGGGACCTAGGAGGACCCCTTGAGCTGTACCCTACCCAAAATAGGGGGAGGACTTGGGTGCCCGCACCCTAGTCCTACCCTATTATGGGGCAACCCCAATTTCCAGGTGTCAGTTTATGACCGTTATTTGGGTCCTTTGCCGATACAGTAAGTTTGAATTACTAAAATCTTGGCGGGAGTGTTTGTAGTTGCATATAAAAGCATGTTTAGGTATTCATTTGTAAACTAGATTTCAATTTAGATGATTACTAGAAAGCTATTGTGTTCTCAAGGTGATTCAAGGCTTTCATAGTGTTGCAAGAGCAAACTTGTTTTGTTTATGTGTTTGTATTTGCAGATTTGAGCATTCATCTCCTCATGGAATGAAGAGCATCTTCCTCCCATGAGATCTTCACTACAAGGTGATATCATTGTGATTTTTATCATTGTTTCATTTGTATTTGGCCTCTGCCTCACAAGGGCATGCTCTCTCTATCTAACAAAGGTGTTTGGAAGACTTAAGTGTCCTTACAGGGCTTGACTGAGGCAAGCTCCTAAACACCACAACCCCCAAACCAAGTTTTTGTGATTGCAGGTTACAGGTTGAGGAGCTGGACTGAGTGGAGTTGTAGAGGAGCATATTGGATTGTCTAAAGTATAGGAAAGGAAGAAAATCTACCCCCTGCACTAGGGCACCTGCTCCCTAGTCCCCGAAATTCTGTTTCAGGAAAATCTCTAATACAGAAGATTCAGGTTGCAGATCTTGTTACCAGATCTAGACAGAAAATAGGGCCTTAGACTTGGGCGCCCGCTCATGTATCTTCGACTTTTCCACCTCGGATCACCGAAAATAGGTACTCTATAATTTGGTATTTTGCTTCCGTCTATAGCAGCATTTTCTGTTATTCATCAATTTATTATTGTATTTGCATAATTAGGGTTTTAATGGTCAATTGAGCATAAGAGAAGGAAAAGTGATAATTAAATTCCCTAATCCAAGTTTTCCTACATCTCACAGCAATCTAGGGTATGATAGTGAATTTCCACTCAACCCTAGATTCTTGAATGTAAATTGGAAAGGAGGATTTAAACACCAAAACATTAAAACATTAAGAAATCCAATTTTCCACTAAACAGTCTACAAGAGCAGTCAACATGAAGTACAAATTCAAGGGAATTCCTCTAGTGACCAAGATCAACTCTGCCTGGAATAATATAGGAGATACAGACCTAGGTCAAATTGACTTAGATGAGTTCAAACTCTAGATCTTTGGTGATAATTCAACCAAATGGGCCAAGAGGATCTGAGACAATGGAATAGCACAAGTTGTAGCCTTCCCAACTTCAGTGCAGTGTCTAGAGTTGATCATTGCCTGTGGAGAGAGATATCATCTTGAGACCAGATCAGTGGTAGCCCAAGATGGTAGGTAGTAGCTAGCTTCACTATGGAATCTCTTGTTGAAGCATTTGACATCCCTCCTGCTCCTACTTTGACAATGGTCACTAAAACTCATAACCAAAACATGTATGACCAAGGGCCAAAGGTCTACAGAAGGCTCATAAATGAAAGGTGGATGAAGAAGAAGAGATCAACCATGTTAAAACTCCCCCAAGTGTTGTATAGAAGTGATTTAAAGGATGAAGTGGGTGACTTAGTCACCCTACTAAGTACAATTATGGGACTGCCCTCTGCCTCTACTTTTGAGGGATGGATGTTTGGGTATATTGAGAAGATCTTCAAAGGAGAGACAAAGTTTCACAGGGCTCATATCCTCAATGATAACATCAATGATGCCTTCCTTGTACTTAACCAAGATAGAATCTTTTGTTGGACATCATATGTTGTATACATGTTGGCAAAGAATTTTGTTTATCCTGGATTATCCCTGTTGTTGAACTTCTGAATCATATTAAAAACTACTAAATATCCAATAACTTCAATGAAATTGATGCAAATACAATAAAGAAAGATATTACCTTTGTAGATCCTATTCACCTCATAACTTCGATTGTTGCCTATCTCATATTGATCTTATGTATGATTTTAGCTCTCAAAAGTTATACTTCCTTGTTGTTGAAGATGACAATAAGAGAATGGCTATGATTGGATTGTGCAATGAAGATTAAACTAACAATGCAACTCTAATGACGATGGATGGTGGAGATATGGAGACATGATTGGATGATTATGATGATAATGAGGTGATGCAAATGCAATGAGGATACTTTGCCAAAGGCACGCTGGTAGGATTTCTGCAGAGTAAGATTGCTAAAGCTTGAGTGGTTGCAAAATGGGTGTGAGAACCTTGCTTTTATAGGCTCAAGAGAGGCCAAATCCAAGTGTCAATAGATCCATGACTGGAGGAATTGTTTGTGATGTGTATGGTTGAGGAAACTTGAGAGAATGTGCGTGAATCAGAAGAGGACAAGTGTCCAGGCCTCTTTCATGAGTTATGGGAGTTAATAGAATAGATTGAGGAGTTAACTGAATAGAATGACCAGTTAAGTGAATTGATTGATTAGATAACTGATTTGACTAATGAGTTAACTAATCTTGATTGGTGGATAAATAAGACATGTGGGTGAGGGGATATTAGCTAATTAAATATTAAAAATATTTAATTATGTGTGCAACATGGTGAGGTGAAAGATGAGGTAGAAAAATGACATGGATGAGATGGTGTAGAATTATGGAATCTAGGACTTTGGAATAGAGGAGTTTGAGATTAATTAAACAATTTAGGATTATTTAATTAGATGAGACATTAGAGGAATTAGGATATTTAATTAAATAAAATAATTTTTATTTAATTTTGGGATAATGAACCAACCAAATAAATTAGAATATTTATTTGATTGATAGAAGAATGAGAATTAAAATAAATATTTAAAATATTTATTTAGTTCGACACGAGCCAATTTTAGGTGTATACAATCCCAACTCAGGGCAATGAGAAATGTTGATGGCCAACTGAAGGTATATGAATGCTATCCTCAGCTAGAACTCTCACAATCCCTTGTGCACTATAGGAGAGTTAATGATGCATTTACAATGCACATAACTAGGATGTTACAGGGAGATATGTCTAGAAGACTATCTCTAGAGGTTGCCAATGTGGTACAGACCTATGGTAGGTGGTACATACAATTTCCCAAGTTCACTTACATCAAAGTTTAAGGGTTTAAGGGAATCCCTTTTAAACTTCCAAAATATCCTACAAACAAGGTTGTACTCCTAGAATTGTCCAGACAGTTGTGCACATGTCATGGAATATTGAAGCACTTGCATAGAGCCTCCACCAAGTTTCCCCTCATCTTAGCCAGAAGTCTCTTCTCTTGCATTACCATAAGTGTCACTGAGTATTCTGACACTGACCTCTAGCTATTACATTTGAACTTCTACAAAACTAGAACTCATTTTGATCCATTTGGCACAATGGAGAAGCATGTCAGCAGGAAGCTCTTTCACAAGGAGCATCTAGAGGATTTTTGGGTAACTGCCCAGATCAACATGAAGTCATCAAGAGAAAATGCTCTTGGTTATCACTAGAGTATATCATCATGTTCGACATCACCTAGGTACTGACCAATTGACTGATAACAAGGATGTGATTCAACAAGAAGAGTGGAGAGCGGTGTTTGGACAACCTATTCCACCCCCAAACTGGGTGAGGCAGAGGAGAGTTCTTTATGTTGGGAATTAAGGTGTCTCAACCTTGGTAATTCCTTATATTATTTCATTGTATTTATTTAATTATTGCCTATTATTGTAATTAGGATGCAAATCCTTATTGTCATCTTGTGGGAGTTGGCACGGTGATGTGTCATCCTACGTGGAAGGTGACAAGTTGTAAATTTGTCCTCACATAAGGAGATAGGCATCCCACTTAGTGGTAGGAACATTTTGCCATGTGTCAACATCTTGGATAGTGTGTAAGGGAATATTGAGTGAAATGGTCATGACAGATTCCTATGACAAATCTGACGCGTAAGAGTCGTAAATGGAAGATTCTATGATAGGTGAAGACATGTGTCACAAGGCATCTTGGAAGAAGGCATATTTGGATGCCCCAAGGAGGGTTATGACATGTTGTAAGAGAATATGTTATTTATAGCCTGTGTATGACAGATTCTCTTATAGTTGTAAGATATGACAGCTATGACAGATTCTATGACAGTCGTAAGTGTCGTAAGAGTATCTGTCATTGCCCAACTTGGGAATAGGAGACCTCTTTGGGATGGGGTGACTTGACAAGTGTCAGGAACATCTTACAATGTTGGACAAGTATTCATAGGCATGGGTTTTGGGCCATGAGGCCATGTTGGACGCCCATCCCAAGATAGAGCCATTTTTGCCTTGTATTTTCTTTATAAACAGGTGCTTTGGAGAGGAGATGTATTATGTGATTGACAAGTACTGTTATGCTGCCGGATTATCTCCAGATACAAGTGTCGAAGACTCCTACAAGAGCATTGGCTCTATAACTATATTTGTAAACCTCATTGTTTAGATAATACATTTGAGCTGTGTTTTGGAGTGTGGGGTTTTTCACCCATAAGGGTTTTCCCCACGTATATCTTGTCTCTCTCTTCTTCTGTCTTACATTCTTGTGTATGTGTTCGCTACAATATCTCTGTTGTTGGGTTAACATTGTTGTAAATGAAAAGATTAAAACAAATTTGCACTCACCTCTACTCATTAGATTAGTGTAGGAAGCAATTTTTGCACACCTAGCTTCCTTTCAGTTGGTATCAGAGCTTGATCACCTTTGGTCCTAGTTGTTGGGTAGGGGTTTTTTGAGCTAATCTTAGGTTGAGTGGGAGCTTTTTGCAAAGCATTCTGTAATCTTGTTGCAAGAAAGAGATGGCAGGCACATCCAGAAGATTAGAGGTGGAGAAATTCAATGGCACTAATTTTGAGTTATGGAAACTTAAGATGGAAGACATGCTTGTTGATCGTGACCTATGGGAAACTATATCCAGTGTAAAACCAACCGCAATGGCACAAGCAGATTGGGATCTCAAAGATCAGAAGGCTAAGGGTCTCATAAGACTCAGTCTAGCTGATTATGTCCTGTTAAATGTCCATGAGGAGAAGAGCACAAAAGATATTTGGAAGAAGTTGGGAGATGTTTATTAGGCCAAATCCCCGGTGAACAAACTTTTTTTGAGAAAGAAGTTGTATTCTCTAAGGATGGAGGGTGGAGGATCGGTTGCAGATCATCTGAATGCTTTCAACATGTTAGTTGTACAATTGACATCCATTGGTGTGAAGATGGAGGAGGAGGATCATTGTATGACCTTGCTTTATTCTTTGCCAGACTCATGGGATCATCTTGTTATGGCTATTGGGAGCACCACATCCACATTCAAAATGGATGAAGTGGTATCTTCACTGTTATCTGAAGAGATGCGGAGAAAGTCTTCTGAGGTAGCCAAAGAGGCTCTTACGGTTCATGGAAGACCCAAGGAGCAAGGGAAAAAGAAGGACAAGAAAGCTGAGAAGGGCAGATCCAAATCCCGTGGGAGATCCAAGTCTCCTAGAAAGTCCAAGGCTATTTGTTGGAACTGTGGCAAAACTGGGCATTTACGAAAGGAATGCCAGGAAGAAAAGAAAAAGAAGAAGATGAATGTCCCAAATTTAGATTTTGACAAATCACAATATGATGGTGATGCTTTCATCGCAGCCCTGGCCACCCATGCATCTAATGATGTGTGGTTGATTGATTCTGGTGCATCATTACACATGACCTCGTATCGAAGTTGGTTCACGAAGTATGAAGAGTTCAATGGTGGAAGAGTGTACCTGGGTGACGATTCTCATCTGAAGATTGTTGGTCGTGGAAGAGTCTCAATATGATTCCCTGATGGATGAGTGAAGGGGATCACTGGGGTTATGCACATCCCAGGCTTGGCACGAAACCTGCTTTTTGTAAGTATGTTGAATGATGCAGGTGTGCAGGTTGTCTTTTCAAAGGATGGATGCAAGATGACTAGAGGATCTATGGTGCTTGTGAAGGGTACTCAGAGAGGTACTATGTTTCAGATGGAGGCATGCACTTCATAGTGCAATAGTTCTTTTGACTCGAAGAAAAGAGTTGCAGTCACTTCATCCCCACCATCTGAATGAGCAGTGAAGAAATCTATTGTAACACATTCTAATGGTAATGCATATGCTTTGGAAGTTAAACTTCCTACTGAAAAGACTATGTTATGGCATTTGAGATATGGCCACATTGGTGAGAAGGGTCTTAGAACCCTAAGAAATAAAAACCTCATTGAGGGGTTAAATGGTTGTAATCTCGAGTTCAACTTTTGCAAACATTGTGTATATGGAAAGCCAAATCGTGTTCAGTTTTACTCTAGTTCTCACAAGTCTTCTGGTGTACTGGATCTTATTCATTCTGATGTGTTTGGTCCTATTAATGTTCCTTTGATTTCCAAATCTGTATATTTTGTATCTTTCATAGATGATTACAGTAGAAGGACATGGGTTTATTTTATTAGAAGTAAGACTAAAGTCTTTAGTCAGTTTAAAGAGTTTAAAGCTTTTGCTAAAAATCAGACTAGTAAAAAAATTAAGTGTTTGAGAACTAATAACAGTGGTGAGTTTTGTTCGGAAGAGTTCAATAAGTTATGTAAAGAGCAAGGGATTGAAAGACATAAGACAACTCCATACACCCCGCAATAAAATGAAGTTGTAGAGAGGATGAACAGGACATTGATGGAGAGGGCTAGGAGTATGCTTAGTGGAGCAAGCCTCGAACAAAAGTTTTAGGTTGAAGTTGTAGCCATTGCTTGCTACCTGGTAAAGAGGTCTCCTACATCAGCTCTTGTTGGTAAGACACCTATGGAGGTGTGGTTTGGTAAGAAGCCTTCAGTTAGACATCTTCGTGTTTTTGGTTGTGAGGCATATGCACATGTGTCTAGGGAGAAACGGTCTAAATTGAAGAACAAGGTTGTTAAGTGTATCTTCATTGGCTATGGTGTCGGTGTGAAAGGATACAAGCTTTGGGATCCTGTGGCTGAAAAAGTGTTGTATAGCAGAAGTGTTATCTTCAGAGAGCTAACACCTTCTTCCATTATTCTACAGCTAGAAGAAACATAAAAGAAAGAGGATGTGGTTCAGTTTCCTTCTACCCCTGAGAAGACTAAACTGATAGACCCTGTCAGACTTGATGATGAGGAGAGCTCTAGCAGCTTTGAAAGCTCAGAAGAAAAAGTAGAACCTCAACCTCAACCTTTGAGGAGGTCTACATGAACAAAGAAGCAACCTGATAGGTTTGGTTATTCATTGCTTGATTCTAGTTGTGCTTTTGCCTTGCTTACTAACACTGATGAGCCTAGAACTGTGACAGAGGCTATAGGCATGAAAGATGTAGGTTCCTAGAAGGAGGCCATGGAAGATGAGATGGATTCCTTGGAAAAGAATAAAACATGGGACTTTGCCTTTGCCTGAAGGACAGAAACCTGTTGGATGCAAATGGGTGTTCAAGATGAAATTCAGTGTAGATGGCAGTGTTGAAAAGTACAAGGCTAGACTAGTTGCGAAGGCGTATTCACAAGTGGAGGGAATTAATTATGGTGAAATTTTCTCTCCCATTGCAAAGCTAACATCTATTTGATTCATGTTATCTCTTGCAGTAGATTATGACTTAGAAGTGGAGTAGATGGATGTGAAGACAGCATCCTTCATGGTGATTTGGAGGAAGAGATTTACATGTCACAGCTAGAGCATTACATAGAGAAAGGTAAAGAAAATTTCGTTTGCAAGTTGAAAAAGTCTTTGTATGGTTTGAAGTAGTCTCCTAGGATGTGGTACTTGAAGTTTGATGCCTTTGTGTTGTTAGTTGGATTTTTGAGATTAAAATTGGATCATTGTGTGTATTATAAGTTTGACAATGATCGCATTCTCATTATTGCATTGTATGTTGATGATATGTTGTTAATTGGGAATGGTAAGAATATGATTTCTGATTTGAAGTCTCAATTGTTAGCACAGTTTGAGATGAAAATCTAGGGGCAGCCAGGTAGATTTTGAGAATGGAAATCAGAAGATATAGAGCTAACAAAAAACTTTGGTTAAGCCAGAGTAAGTATGTGAAGACCGTGTCAGATTGTAGACCATTGTGTGTTCCTGTTTCTTTGGGGACAAAGTTGTCTATTAATAATTGTCCAAAATCTCCTAGTGAGGTGGAGGACATGAGCAGAGTACCTTAAGCTAGTGTTGTTGGCAGTTTGATGTATACTATGGTCTGCACATGACTAGACATTGCCCAAGTAGTGGGAGTCCTTAGTTGATTTATGGCTAATCCTAAACGAGCACATTGGGATGCAGTTAAGCGAGTGTTTAGATATTTGAGGGGTACTTCCAAGTATTACATATGCTATCATGGTAATGCTATAGGACCTCTGCATTCAGTTTGTATTCGTGGATTTTGATTGGGTGGGTGACATTGATAGCAGGAGATCCACCAGTGCCTATGTGTTCACTATGTTTGGTGGTGCAATTAGTTGGATGAGTAAGCGACAACATGTGGTTGCTTTGTCCACAACAAAAGCTAAGTATATGGCAGCAACTCATGCTTGTAAGGAAGCCATTTGGCTTAAGAGACTGTGTTTAGATATTTTTGTTGATGCAGGACAGATTACGATTTGTTGTGACAGTCAGAGTGCGATTTGCCTAGCAAAGAATCCAACTTTCCATGCCAAAACAAAGCATATTGATGTATAGTTTCACTTCGTGTGAGACATGGTAGAGGATGGGAAGGTGAATTTGGAGAAGGTAGACACTTTGAAGAATGTTGCAGATGCATTGACGAAACCAGTGGGCACAGAGAAGTTTAGATGGTGTTCTGATTCTATGGGCCTCTTGGCCTATAGTAGTTAAATCCTATTATTTCCATTGGCTCTTACAAGGTCTTCGACAAGTGGGAGAATCTTGGGAATTAAGGTGTCTCAACCTTGGTAATTCCTTGTATTATTTCATTGTATTTATTTAATTATTACTTATTATTGTAATTAGGATGCAAATCCTTATTGTCATCTTGTGGGAGTTGGCACGGTGATGTGTCATCCTACGTGGAAGGTGACTGACTGCAGCAAGGGTTGCCCTTACCTATACTCAGCACCCCAAAGAGAGAGAAAGTGATGATGAACAGAATGAGCCCATCAAAGCTGAGGAAGAGCCAGAACTTGGGGCATCAAGAGATGCAGCTAGGGCAACTAATGTTGGTAGTGAAGACATAGAAGATGACATACATATTGCAAAGAAAAAGGGTAAGGGAAAAATTGTTAGGGTTAGCTGACAGAAGATATTAATTAAATGTAAATAAATATTAAATAGAGGAATGAAAATACACAGAAATAATAACAGTGAGAGATAAGTTTTAACGTGGTTCACCCAAACACGGGCTACATTCACCAACAGAGAGTCCAATATTATTATCTAATAAATCAAACTGATTACAACTAGCAATCCCTACAACTCAATACCGCTTCCAATGCTACAATACATCAACTGAAAACCCTAACCCTTAGCCACTTTTATCAAGTCTTATGTCGGTTAAAAAAATATGGTTTTTATGTCAACTAATAGAAAAATAACTCTTGACGCCTTAATAAAATAATAAAAAATTGTTGGAGGTTTCGGGGGCATTGCCCCTCAACCCCGCCCTGTATCGCGACAGGGAGGGTGCCAGGGACGCTTCCCCTGGACCCCACAAGGGGCGCTGCCCACAAACCCCGCAAGGGATGCTACCCCTTGACCCCGTTAAAGAATTTAGGAGAAACCGCGTCGATAAAAGTGGGGTAAATCTAACCTTCGAGTCTGATTAGGCTCCATATAACAACAATATCCCACTTGGAGATTGATCAGACTCCACACCATATTATCTCCCACTTGGAGACTGATCATAACACCGCTGACCCTGTAGCTCCCACTAGAAATAAACACCCTAGACTCTATTGTTCTAATTTTATTGTTTTCAGTATTGAAGACCAACCGAAGCTGAAGAGGAGCTCAGCTTCTCCCTTCTCACTGCCTTCATAAACATATCCACTGAATTTTCATCAGTATGTATCTTTTCCAGCTATAATTGTCTATCATCCAACACCGATCGAATGAAGTGATACCTTAGCTGTATGTGTTTGCTCTTTGAATGTAAGGCAAAATTCTTTGCAAGATGTATGGCACTCTGGTTGTCCATAAACAAATAACTGTTAGCCTGTTGTTTACCCAATTCTTCCATGAAAGATTGTAGCCATATCATCTCCTTGCTTGCCTCTGTTGCAACTACATACTCTGCCTCTGTGATGGATAAAGCAACCACCTTTTGCAACCATGAGATCCAACTCACTGTTGTCCCACCTACAGTAAAGACATAACCTCTACTACTTCGCCTGGTATCAATATCCCCTGCCAAATCTGAGTCTACATAACCTATTAAATCGGTATTAGAGCCCCCAAAACATAAGTGTTTATTGGATGTACCCCTCAAATATCTAAGAATCTATTTTACCGCATTCTAATGCTCCAATCCAAGATGAGTCATATACCTGCTTGCGACTCCTATAGCATGTGCAATATCAGGTCTCGTGCATACCATGGTGTACATTAAACTTCCTATAGCTGAAGCATATGGTACCTTGGACATTTTGTCTTCCTCCTCTTGTGTCTTTGAACACATCTCCTTAGTCAATTTCAGATGACTAGGCAAAGGTGTGCTGACAGTTTTTGCATTCTCCATATGGAATCTCTGCAACACCTTTTCAATGTAATCAACCTAAGATATAGTCAATTTTTTGTTCTTCTTATCTCTACAAATTTTCATACCAAGGATTTGTCTTGTTTCCCCCAAATCCTTCATAGAAAATGATTGTGCTAACTATTGTTTTAACTCTCTTATGTGATCCATGTTAGACCCTGCTACAAGCATGTCATCAACATATAAACATAAAATAATGTAGTTGTCATTATCCAACCTCTTAAAATAAACACAATGGTCAGAATTACACTGACTGTATCCTTGCTCAGCCATAAAACTATCAAATTTTAAATACCATTACTGAGGTGCTTGTTTCAAGTCATATAAACTCTTCTTCAATCTGCACACTCGTTTCTCCTTACCTTCGACCTCAAATCCTTGGGGTTGTTCCATATATATCTCCTCCTCCAAATCACCATGGAGAAAGGTAGTTGTCACATCTAGCTATTCCAAATGCAAATCTTCAACAGCCACAATACTTAAAACAGTATGAATAGAAGTCATCTTAACAACCGAAGAAAATATCTCAACAAAATCAATACCCTTTTTATGTGCAAATCCTTTTACAACTAACCTGGCTTTAAATATTTTCTTACCTCCATCTTCCTCTTTCAGCCTATAAACCTATTTGTTTGGTAAAGCCTTTTTACCTGCAAGCAACTTACATAATTCTCAAGTTTGATTTTTCAGCAAGGAGTCCATTTCTTCTTTCATTGCATGCTCCCATTGAACCTTTGTATCCACCTGCATAGATTCATCATACCCTTCTGGTTCACCAGCATCTGTTAACAAAATAGAATACAAAGGGGGAGAAAACCTTTCAAGAGGTCTACTTAGCCTTGTTGGCCATCTAACATTCACTAGATTTTGTGGTATTTCTTGTTGTTGTTGCGGAGCATGAGAAACCACTAGAACATCATTATCTGGAGTATCATCCAGCACCACATAATCTTTTTCTTTCTTCTCATGCTGTTGCAACTGATCTTTGTACAACACATTCTCATTGAATACAACATCCCTGCTTCTCACAATTTTATGATTTTCAAAATCCCAAAGCCTATAACCAAATTCATCAATGCCATATCCAATGAAGGTACACTTTTTTGATTTTGCATCCAACTTGGTTCTATTTTTAAAATCTACATGTGCAAATGCTTCACATCTGAAGGTTTTGAGAAAAGAATAACTGACCTTCTTACCTATCCATGCTTCCTCTGGAATACCACATCCCAAAGGAATTAAAGGACCTCTATTAATTAAATATACAATAGTGTTAACAACCTCTGCCCACATGTTTAAAGGTAGCCCAGCATGCAATCGCATGGTCCTTGCACATTCCATTATTGTCCTATTCATGTGTTCAACCACTCCAGTTTCCTGTGGAGTCCCTGGAACCATTTTCTACCTACAAATTCCATTAAAGGAACAATAATCCTCAAATTTTTTGCTGCAATACTCACCACCATTATCAAATCTAAGACATTTTAATCTTTTACCTGTCTCATTCTCAACCAAGCTTCTCCATTTCTTAAATGTTTCAAATACATCATATTTCTGCCTAAGGAAATAAATCCAAACCTTCCTAGTTGCATCATCTATGAATGTAACATAATACCGAGAGCCACCGAGAGAAGATACCTGAGCTGGTCCCCATACATCTTAATGCACAAGCTCCAACTTTTCATCTTTCTCTTGCTTCCCATCCTTGAGAAAACTGACTCTTTTTTGTTTGCCATACACAACTTTCACAGAAATCCATATTAATACATTTCAGACCTGGTAAAACTTTCTTAGAATGAAGTACCTTCATACCTTTTTCACTCATATGCCCAAGTCTGTTATGCCACAGTGTTGTCTCAGAACCTGCAGCAACTGTTTCAGTCTCTTCCTGCGAACCTGCAGCAACTGTTCCTGAACCTGTTCATTTTTTCTCTGCAACAACTAAAGTAGAAGGAATAGTATGACCTGTACAAAGATATAAGGTGCCTACTTTCACACCTTTCGCTACTATTAAGGCACCTCTTGAAACCTTCCAATTTTTATCATTGAAAGTATGTCATGTCCCCTTTCCAAAAATAACATTTTCTATTTTTAGTAAGTCCCTCCCATCCGAAAATTGTAAGTCACTTTACATGGCAGCTTGGAGGCAAATTAATTATTTAATATTATGTTTGTCCTGATGCATTTTCAAATATTAAAGGATAAATAAATATTAAATAAAATGTATTTAGAGCTCAAATATTCCCTTTGGGCATTTGGATTTGAGAGGGAATATTTTATGGAGATTTGGGGCAAATTTGTGAAGAGATTTGCTAAAAATAGGGACTGCACCTTTGACAAGTGGACGGTGAGCATTATTTGAAGCATCCAAGTGGCATATGGGAGTTGTAACTCCCAAGATTTGGGCATGGGAGATCTTGGATGCCCAAGATGGCCTCTCACATCATAAAATAATGTAACATTTCATTTTGGGAGGCTAATGACATTTTCTCACTCTTTCTTGTAGAGCAGATGCTTGTGCAGCTTCGGTGGACAGGGAAAACATTGAAGACGAAGCTTGTGGCCGGTGGACATGAGTTTCCAGCAACCTAAGGGTGGTGTTCTTGGGTTGATACAGCAATCTTATCTCAGAGATGGCATTTGTGTAGACAAGATTCAATAGTACAATGTTCTTGTGTTGTTGTAGGATTTTGTAGTGATTTCGTAGTGTGTTTAGGAGTTATTTGTGTTGTTCACATTTGCTATTGTATGGGGTTTGGTTTGTTGTGTGTGCTATTGTAATACATTATCTACAGTGTCATTCTACATCCATATCAGTTCTAGGTGTGAATCTAAGAGTTTGGAGGCTTTGTAGTGAGTTATTTTATGTATATTTCAGCATTTTGCTTAATGGGTTGTGGCTGAAATTACGGATTTGTTGTGATAGTTTGCTGTTGGGTGAATATTATGTATCAAACTTGCACATATGTGTTTCCATCAGAAACTAATAATAAAATTGGTTTGGAGTTGTGTTGCAATATTTTGGATGGTTTATTGTGCAAACTAGTCACTAGTTTCTAGATATTGTGATGCATAGTTGTGTTGTTAATGCAAAGTCACTTTCAAATTTTGTGGGGTTTTAATAAAAATCAGATTGGGGACATTTTAGTGGTATCAGAGCATGATCTTACCATCCTATAGGGTTTCTTGATTCATGCTTTCGAGTGAAAGAGATCTCAGAGCTTGGAGAAGAGAGCAAAAAAAGTTAACAGCTAACAGAGAAACTGAAGAAGTTCAAATAATGGCTGAGGATAGTCGTAAAGGTAAGGGAGAGGAAGTAGGTGAAATATTTTTAGCCACTATGGATAGATTGGCTCTTATTGTTGAATAAATGTGGACATATCAGAGTAACAAAAATGGAGAAGATGCTACTGGTGAAGGAAGCACTTCCGGAGGAAGAAAGACAACAACTATGTCAAGGCAAAAAGAACCCATATTTCTACCTGAGAATGGAGGAGGAGAAGTTGCAGCTGATGTTAACATAGAGGCTGTCACTATTGAGGCAACAGCTAAGTGGTTTGAGGAGTATTCCAAGCAATCACAAGCCTATAAAATAGTCATTTCATTTGATAGATTTTTGGAGATCTTTGGTAAGGAACATAGGAGAAGGGAGCAAGATAGAGGAGAAAGAGAACTTAAAAGTAAACTGAACAAACTTGCAGCACCTACTTTTGATGGTAGTGACAAAATCTCAGCCAGATCATGGTTACAAAAACTACAAACATACCTCACCCTCAATCCTTTGACTAAGAAAGATGCTATTCAGTTTGTAATTCTACATTTGGAAGGTAATGCTTATGAGTGGTGGTATCATGGGACCATTACTCAAGATCACAATCAGGTGAATACATTTGCAAATTTCAGCTAGAGGCTATTAGACTGCTTTGAACTCAGAGATGAAGAAGAGTATTTCAAAGAACTTTCAAAGATTAAACAAAAGACTATGGTGAGTATGTGGATGAGTTTCAGAAAATTGATGTTATGATGCCTGACATAT
The DNA here is from genome assembly GCA_027924645.1 of Cunninghamia lanceolata. NCBI lineage: Eukaryota > Viridiplantae > Streptophyta > Pinopsida > Cupressales > Cupressaceae > Cunninghamia > Cunninghamia lanceolata. The sequence goes on along the minus strand of BSBN01000865.1, from coordinate 3,776,024 downwards.
CAGAAAAAAGGATTGTTTACCTCTTCTTGGAAGGACTTGAAGATCCTTTAGGAGGGATTATCAAAGCCTTTTCACCTACCACACTCCAAGAAGCAATTAGAAGAAGCTTGCAGCTTGAACCCAATTTTCCCAAGAAGAGCTTAGCATAGCCGTCTAAGGGATTCTTTTCAGGACAGCAAAAGAGTGGTTTCCAAAAGAAGACTTTCCCAACCCCTATACCAAAGATTGCATCAGCTATACCACCTGCAACCCCTAAGAAGATAGACCTCAATGACAGGAAGGAGCTTAGGAGGAGGAACCTTTGCTTCCATTGTAAAGAACCATGGGACCCTAGCCATCGATGCCTTGGTAAGGGAAAGGTGCATTTCATTAAAGTATCTTCAAACCCTGAGTCTGAGGAGAAAGAAGAATTTCATGACTCTAAAGACCCTAGTTTTGAAGGAGTGGAAGTTGAAAACAACAAAGAGGGTTCCTTGGCAGCCTATCAGGAGCCCCTAGATACCATCCATTCTGGGTTCAAGGAGTCCTAGCAGGACAAAGGATGACCGTGTTGATTGATAGTGGAGCTACCCACAATTTCATTGATGAAGGATATGTGATGAAGAGGGGATTGAAAACTGAGGAGTTTGAAGGATCTAATGTCACAGTTGCTGATGGTTTTACAATGCCTTGCAAGAAAGTGATTCGGAAGCTCAACATTACTATGGGAGATTATAATCTAAGTGATAATTTCTATGTGGTGGGTATTGGTGAAATAGATGTGGTGTTGGGTGTGCAATGGCTGCACTCCATTGGAGGTTATTACCAAAACTGCCAAACTATGGAATTCAAAGTCCATTTAGATGGAAGAGAAATTGTTCTAAGAGGCCTTTCGAGTGGAGTACCAAGAGTAGTAACTGCGAAGAAGATGGAGAGGACTTTTAGGCAAGGGCAAGTAGCTTGGGCTGCAACATGCTTGATACATCCTTCGAGTTCCCTGCAAGAAAAAGGTAAATTTCATTTTGAGATTCAAGAAATTTTGGATAAGCATAGTATTGTTTTCAATGATCCACCTCCAGGTTTACCTCCCGATAGAGGATTTTAGCATGTGGTTGAGTTGGAACAAGGTGCAAAACCTGTTATTACAACTCCTTACAGACACCCACGAGGTTGTAAGGAGGAGATAGAGAAGACTATTAGAGAGCTCTTGGGTATGGGTTTCATCAGGCCTAGTTCTAGCCCATTTGCTTCATCAGTGGTGCTTGTGAAAAAGAAAGATGGCACTCTTACGATGTGTATAGATTACAGAGCATTAAACAAGAAAACAATCAAGAATAGATACCCCATTCCAAGAATAGATGAACTCATAGATGAGTTACATGGAGCAGTTTATTTTTTAAAGATTGACATAAGGTCAGGATACGACCAGATTCACATGAGGGAGAAAGATATAGAAAAGACAGCTTTCAGGTGTCACTACGGGCACTTTGAGTTCTTAGTCATCCCCTTTGGCCTCACCAATGCTCCAGCTACTTTCCAATCTTGCATGAACTAGGTATTCAGTAAGCAACTCTGAAAATTCACGCTAGTCTTTTTTGATGATATTTTGATATACAGCAAAACGTGGAAAGAACATTTGGAGCACCTAGATACAGTTTTGGGGATTTTAGAACAGCAATCTTTCTATGCCAAAATGTCCAAATGTGAGTTTGGGCTGCCTAAAATTTTATATCTGGGGTATGTCATAATTGTTGAAGGAGTCGAGGTAGATCAGCAAAAAATTCAAGCCATCCTAGATTGGCCACCACCTACCAATCTCACACAACTAAAGGGCTTTTTCGGACTATGTTGTTACTACAGAAGATTTGTGAAAGGTTTTTCACAACTTGTTACTCCATTAACTAATTTGACAAAGAAAGGAGCATTTATGTGGACAGAAGAAGCACAACAAACTTTTGATAAGTTCAAAGAGGTAATGAGCTCTTGCCCTGTGCTTGCAATTCCAGATTTTTCTCTTCCATTCGTACTAGAATGTGATGCATCAAGGGAGGGTGTAGGGGCTGTCCTCACTCAAAATAAACATCCCATAGCTTTTGAGAGCAGAAAATTGAGCAAGTTAGAAAGAGGATACTCTATTTATGATAAAGAAATGTTGGCAATAATGCATGCACTGGAAAAGTTTAGACAGTACCTAGTCCGTGGGAAGTTTATAGTAAAGACAAATCATGATAGTCTCAAGTTCTTTATGGAGCAAAAGAACTTGAATAACCGCCAATAGAAGTAGGTAAGTAAATTACAAGAATATGATTTTGAGATTGAGTATATGAAAGGGAAGAATAATGTGGTGGCAGATGCACTTTCTAGGAAGCCTACTTTATGCTCTTTGTCAACTATTTCAGCTGATTGGAAGATGTCCATCATTGCTGAGTATGCAAAAAAACCCTTTTGCTACTAACATCTTGGATGAGTTGGTTGAGGATCATAGGTATGTGGTGATGGATGGGCTGATCTATTACAAAAATCGGATCTATTTGGTGCCTGAATCCAAGGTTAAAGAGAAGATCCTAAGGGCCTTTCATGATACACCACTTGCGGGTCATCAAGGATATTACAAGACTTATAGGCAGATCCGTGAGAGATTTTCTTGGAAAGGGCTGAAGGACGATGTACATAGCCACATTAAGGAGTGCATGGTACGCCAGCAGAATAAGAGTGAACAACTTTATCCTGTAGGGCTTCTACAACCACTACCCATACCCGAACAGAAATGGGAGAGCATCTACATGGATTTAATTACAGGTTTGCCCAAAGGGCAAGGTAAGGATTGTATTTATGTGGTGGTAGATAGATTGACAAAATATGCTCATTTCTTCCCTATTACATCTGAATTTAAAGCACCACAAGTAGCGGAATTGTTTTTTGGAGAAGTTTTCAAATTGCATGGGCTACCCAGAAACATAGTTAGTGACAGAGATAACAGATTTCTTAGCTCTTTTTGGAAGGAGCTCTTTCACTTAACAGGTACTAAACTTATGCCCAGCACAAGCTACCATCCACAAACTGATGGACAAACTGAAATAGTGAACAAGTGGATAGAGGGATACCTGAGAAATTATGTTTTAGATCAGCAACATGCTTGGGTGAAATGGTTGCATCTAGGGGAATATTGTTACAACACTTCTTTTCATATGTCTATAGGTATGATTCCTTTTCGAGATCTTTATGGGTATGATGCACTTTCCTCTAGTGATTTACTATTTTTAGATAGTCGTGTACTAGTAGGAAGTGATCTAATAAATCAAAGTCAGGAGATTTTGACGTCACTTAAAGATAACTTACAACATGCATAGAATCAGCAAAAAATTTATGCAGATAGGAAGAGGACAGAGAGAGTATTTGAGGTTGGGGACTTGTTCTTTGTGAGATTACAGCCATATAAATAGAGTACATTGAAGAAGAATGGGGCTGAGAAACTCAAGCCCAAGTACTATGGTCCATACAAAATCATCTGAAAGATCAGAGAAGTGGCCTATGAGTTGGAGCTTCCTTCAGGTAGTAAAATTCATAATGTTTTCCATGTTTCATGCTTGAAGAAAGTGGTAGGACAGCAAGTTGTTACTTCACATGATTTACCACCATTGGATGATGAAGGGAAATTAATTCTGATTCCAGAAAGAGTGCTGGAAACAAGGGAGAAGAAACTCAGAAACAAGTGCATCACAGAATATTTGATCAAATGGAAGAACTTGCCAATTGAGGATGCATCATGGGAGGGACCTGAGATACTTGAGCATCCTAATCTCCATTGCTTGAGGACAAGCAAATTCTGGGAGGGAGGACTTGTCATGTCCCCTTTCCAAAAATAACATTTTCTATTTTTAGTAAGTCCCTCCTATCTGAAAATTGTAAGTCACTTTACATGGCAGCTTGGAGGGAAATTAATTATTTAATATTATGTTTGTCCCAATGCATTTTCAAATATTAAAGGATAAATAAATATTAAATAAAATGTATTTAGAGCTCAAATATTCCCTTTGGGTGTTTGGATTTGAGAGGGAATATTTTATGGAGATTTGGGGCAGATTTGTGAAGAGATTTGCTAAAAATAGGGACTGCACCTTTGACAAGTGGACGGTGGGCATTGTTTGAAGCATCCAAGTGGCATATGGGAGTTGTAACTCCTAATATTTAGGCATGGGAGATTTTGGATACCCAATATGGCCTCTCACATCATAAAATAATGTAATATTTCATTTGGGAGGCTAATGACATTTTCTCACTCTTTCTTGCAGAGCAGATGCTTGTGCAGCTTCAGTGGACAGGGAAACCATTAAAGACAAAGCTTGTGGTCGGTGGACATGAGTTTCCAGCAACCTGAGGGTGGTGTTCTTAGGTTGATACAGCAATCTTATCTCAGAGATTGCATTTGTGCAGACAAGATTCAGTAGTACAATGTTCTTGTGTTGTTGTAGGATTTAGTAGTGATTTCGTAGTGTGTTTAGGAGTTGTTTGTCTTGTTGTTCGCATTTGCTATTTTATGGGGTTTGGTTTGCTTTGTGTCCTACTATAATACATTATCTATAGCATCATTCTATAGCCATATAAGTTCTGAGTGTGAATCTAAGAGTTTGGAGGCTTTGTAGTGAGTTATTTTATGTATATTTCAGCATTTTGCTTAATGGGTTGTGGCTGAAATTACGGATTTGTTGTGATAGTTTGCTGCTGGGTGAATATTATGTATCAAACCTGCACATATGTGTTTCCATTAGAAACTAATAATAAAATTGGTTTGGAGTTGTATTGCAATATTTTAGATGGTTTATTGTGCAAACTAGTCACTAGTTTATAGATATTGTGATGCATAGTTGTGTTGTTAATGCAAAGTCACTTTCAGATTTTGTGGGGTTTTAATAAAAATCAGATTGGGGACATCTCAAAGTAACTATGCAACCTTCATTATCTAGCTACCCTGCTAAAATTAAATTCCTACTCAGCCTTGGAATGTGCCTTAGCTCTTGTAGTAGCCAATGATTCCCATTCTGCAACTTAATCTTGATTCTTCCCTTTCCAACAATCTGACAAATTTCGTTATCTCCCAAATAAACCAACCTAAAATCCCCTTAGACATAATCAAGAAAATAACTTCTATGGGGCGTAGCATGAAATGAGGCCCCTAAATCTAAAACCCATGAATCATCAGCATTATCTAGGGAAAGAATCAAAGCATCATCTTCAGATTTATTACTTACCACATTTGCCTCTTTAATTCCTTCTTGTTTGTCTCCTTTATTTTTTTGAGACCAGCAATCTTTCTTCAGATGACCTGGTTTCCGACAGTACCAGCAATCCTTCTGTCCTCTAGATTGGGACCTATTGTCCTTTGATTTTCCTTGTGACTTCCCATGACATCTAGAACCTTTTCCTCTCTCCTTAGATCTGCCCCTACTTTCTGCATTCAAAACACTACCTGATGTGGACCCTCTTGAGTTTTTCCGTCACATTTTATCGCTAAGGATAACACCAACAACATCATCAAATTTCAAAGTGGTTGAACTAGAGATAGAGTTACTTATAGCCATTACCAAGCTATTCCAACTTTCTGGCAAAGAACATAAAACCAAGAGAGCCCTCACCTCTTCATCAAATTTCACTTTTATAGAAGTTAACTAACTGGTAATCGTATTAAACTAATTTAAATAATTTGTCACAGATCCACCTTCAATCATTTTCAGATTAAACAAACACTTCATGAGAAATACCTTATTTGAGGCTGAAATTTTTTCATACAATTTATCCAAAGCTTTCATCAATTCACTTGTTGTCTTTGCTTCTGTTATATTGAATGCCACAGATGGTGCCAGGCACAACCGAATGGTTCCTAGTGCCTTTCTATCCAAAAGTTCCCAATCCTCATCAGTCATTCTTGCCGATTTCTTGGCTATTCCTTCCAATGACCTCCATAAATCTTTCTGATAGAGATAATCCTCCATCTGCATCTTCCATAACTGATAGTTCTACCCATTGAATTTGTCTACATTCAATTTACCCTCGTCTACCATTGTTCCCACTCAACCGTGAGACCTTCTTATAGACAATAATTGAACACAACCCACTCTGATACCACTTGTTAGGGTTAGCTGGCAGAAGATATCAATTAAATGCAAATAAAGATTAAACAGAGGAATGAAAATACATAGAAATAATAACAGCGAGAGACAAGTTGTAACGTGGTCCACCTAAATGCGGGCTACATTCACCAACAGAGAGTCCAATATTATCCTCCAGTAAATCAAACTGATTACAACTAGCAATCCCTACAACTCAATACCACTACTAATGCTACAATACATCAACCAGAAACCCTAACCCTTAGATGCTTTTATCAAGCCTTATGTCGGATACAAAAATAGGGTTTTTTATGTCAGCCAATAGAAAAATAACTCCCGACGCCTTAATAAAATAATAAAAAATCATTGGAGGTTTTAGGGGCGCTGCCCCTCGACCTCGCCCTATATCATGATAGGGAGTGCGCCAAGGGCGCTACCCCTAGACCCCATTAAAGAATTTGGGGGAAAGTGCATTGATAAAAGTGGGGTAAATTTAACCTCTGAGTTTGATAAGGCTCCATATAACAACAAAAATAACCAAGGAGCTGAAGAAGAAGAAGCAAATGAGAGGCAACATATCTCCCCCTCAAACTAGAACTTCTAAGAGGAGAACCATGCCAAGTGGAGAAGGAGAAGGATCAAAGGCTAAGAAGGCAAAAATAACAAATAAGGCACCCACTTTGAATATAGTGTCAGATTCTTCTGCTACTACCACTGCTCCTATAGCACCACTCCCCTCTTCCACTATTCTTCCTACATCAATTGTACCTACTATCATTGTGTCCTCTTCCCCTGATGTTCCAAGCATATCACCTCTTGTCTCCTCTAGTGCTCATGTCACCTCTTCTTCTCCTGTTGTACTCTCTAATACACTTTCTTTCTCTAAACCATCCTCTCCTTCATTACCATCTATTAGCCCCTCTACTTCCTCGTCTTCCCTACTTTCCATTTCCCTCTCATCCATCAGCCTCCCCATCTCGTCATCCCCTTCATCTCCTTTCCCCATTTCCCTTTCCATTTCCTTTATCTCATCCACTCCACCTTCCATTATCTCTTTGCCTCCCATTTCCACCATCCTTCTCCTTACCACCCCTCAACCTTGCCAATCCTATCATTCTTTCCTTCATTCTTCCTTCTCCCTCCATCCCTCCTTAGGTTTTGTAGCATTTGCAAACCTATCCTGAGTGGAAATGCCTAGTTCTATTGTTGATTCTTTAATGTCCATCAATAATTCCTTGACTTGACCATTCCAGGATAGCAAGGATGTTCCTATGCCTTCCTCTCTACAGGTACCAGTAGTGGAAGGCATTGAAAAAGTATGTGCAGAAATGAATATCACCACAACAGAGGAGGTCATAATAGAAGATGCACCAGATAACCCTCCCACGGATATGAACACAGTGGAGATAGTGGATTTGGATGACAATACTATTAAGGACAATATCAATGACATTGTGTTGGATATTGCTACACAAGACACTGTACAACACTTACAGCAGTTGGATCAGCCCAATTCACCTCCAAAGGCAAATGCAGTGATTACTGTGAGTCAAGATGGTATGGATAAAGGTGCAAGTTCCAGTGATACAATTCTTTCAAATTCTTTAAATAAAGGAGATAGCCATATTGGCTCTCCTAATCATTCATCAGCAACTCCATCTTGGCTACAGCAAAGGATTGAGAATAAGCCTCCCCAAGTTGAGATAGTTGAATTGAATTTAGATAACTTTTTGGCCAGAATAGAAAAACCTAAGAAGCAAAAAAAAGCAAAGGTCCAATCTAGAATTTATAAGGATGCTTCTGGTTCTTGGGTGGCAGAGGTTGTTGTGCCTCATGCACAAGCAAATAAGGAGTATGTCCATCCAAAGAATTATACAGTGACCAAAATAAACCTTGGACTTGCCTCCAAAACTCAGGTAATTGATGAATTCAAAGATTCAGTATCTAATATTTTGGACACGCTAGATAAAGATGAGTTGACAAAGAAGCAACTCAAGGAGCCGAATGAAGAATTAAGGGCCTATATCAGATATTTAATAAAGCCCATGCATACAAAGGATGGAACAACCATAGATTCTTCCATTATTTCTAAGGAATAGATAGTAGAATTTGATGGCATAAGACTAACTACCTCTGTGACTGAAGAATGGGCAAGGGGAATTTTCCTAGATGGCTGCGGGGTGATAGAGGATATCACTGAAGTGCATAAGGATTTATGCACCCTCAAATATGAATGGGAAGAAGTGTTAGAAGATTGTAATAATTATGATGACTAGTATTCTCATATTCACTTGAGGGTCCTTATGATGAGAAAACTATCAAAGGAAGTTCTTGTTGAAGAGAACATGGTATCTAAGGATAAATTGAATATGTCTGAGCACTGGCTCAAGATGATGAAACTTAGAAGAGAAATTTTTGATACAACAAGAATAGAAGTAGAATATGCTAAAACTTAGCTTATCAAGGTAATATATGGTTTTAATGATCTCCTCAGATATTCGACCAAGTTGTACCTAGATGATACAACCCTAGTAGATATTGAAGAATGTAAAAAGCAACTTGGAAATGTGATATAGGTAGATTCTTTGTCATTTTGTACTATAGACTTGTTGGAAAGATGGTTGTCGTTGCACCAAAAGATCAACCTGTTAATGCCCAATACAACCACTAGAGTTAATGAATCCACAGGAGGCGGTTAATCCTTGTCACGAACCCAAGTGTTGTGCTACACAACACAAGGAGACCAAGGGTGCACACCTTGCAACAATCCCCCCAGCGCAAGAGAGGAGTTAGAACTTGTGACCCAAGTTCTGATACCAATTATTGGAAAGACGGTTGCAATTGCACCAAAAGATCAACTTGTTAATGCTCTCTTCAAAGAACTCAAAAAGAATAGAAGATCTAAACTGGTAGTATATCACAAATTCTCCTGAGTAGTCGACACCATCAAATTTAGAATTGGTTTTGTTAAGGACGCAGAACCAACAAAAATAAATCCAACGTTGGAGGCTTTCATATCCTACAGAAAGAGGGAGGCAAAGAAGAATATAGTGAATGTGGATGATGACAGTCAGCAAAAGGGCGACTCAGGAGCAGCTTAAGTCAAATGCCAAATCCAACTCAGCCGCCACCTCCTCCAAGAAAAGTGCCACATGTCTCTTTTTATCAATTTATTCATTGTAAAAGGGTTTTGACTTTATAGATGACACAAAAGTGACTATTTTGTCCTATTATAATGTGCTGGAAAGTTGTATTTTTGTCTTTTTCCTAAAGGACAAAGTTAATTCTGGGATTGCAACAATCCACTGTCCAATATTAAATGTTGTTAAATATGGGCATTGGCATTGGTTTAATCTCCATCGTTCCTTCAAAACTTGGTATGCCTATCCATCTATAAAAAGGCAAACACTTTCTCTCATTGTAAGGTTGGACAAATGAATTGTTGAGGCTATGCCAAAATATTAATCTAATACAAAATAGGTTTACAAGTTTTGCTATAAATTGTGTTATTGTGTTATCTTATTTTGGATTCCATGGTTCATTTCAATCTAGATTTAGATAAAGTACAGTTGCAATGGTGAATGAATGTTTGGATATTTGATGAATGCCTTGGTTCATACCATTTGTTTCATGTTGATTGTAAGTTACTTTGCATGGTTAGTCTGAACCCATTAAATGAAATTAGTTTGATTCCATATCACTAATTAAGTTGTGCTAGTAATTAGGTGTTTAATGAATGTATGTGATTTGAAAATCTTACAATACCATTAAAGATTGCACTATTTCTGCAGCATTGTGCTTATAACCTGGTTAAGTAGAAATTGGTTTTATTAAGGGTATTTGTCTATCTGCAGCATCCAGGCCATCTGTGATTTTTCCTTAGGTTTTGCATTCATCTCTTTACCCTTCAATCCTTTTGCATTTTCTTTATATAAGATTGATAGACTTAGGGTTTTAAGCAACATTACATTGCCCATCCATTTAAAGTTTCAGACTTCACAGTCTGCTTTGCCTAGGTTTTTGCATACATATTGTTGTCATATTTTCACAAACCCTACATTGCATGTGAGTCCCCTTGACTAGAATAGAAAAATACATATCCGTTGAGTTATCCTACAAGTCAAGACCTGACATTAGAAACCTTGGGGTAGTCCTATTCTAGATCTATTGGGATAGGATTCATTTCAAGAGAGGTGAGGTATTTAATATCTTACTTGCATTGATGTGTGCTAAACACACATCAAAAGATGCCTCCCCGCATAAAGCAAAAAATTTGCAAAAACCTAAAGAGTATCATATCGTAGGGCATAGATACACAACATCTAAGAAAAATCCATCTAAAAGGCTACATAAGCCCACACCTCCAAAAGAAAAAACAAAAATGGTGTGGATCCCTAAGCAAAAAGAAACAAATCCAAGTGGAGCATCCACATCCTATTCCATCACCATATCCCAAGAATTTCATTTCCCATCAAAAAATCATAAAAATCCCAAGTCTGTTTGGGTCCCTAAATTCCCAAATCGGCAATCCCAAAATCCCCCATCCCAATCCCACAAATCCATCATGAATCCCAAATTTCTATTACTCCCAACTCCCCATCCCAAATATAATTTTCAAAATCCATTACGGTGTGTGCAACCGTTGACCTTGATTCCCCTCGACCCCACGTCATTCCCACATAACTTCATCCCTCCATCTTATATCCCCTATCTCACATATTTCCCCCATCACATCCCTATGGTCCATGCTTTCACATAATCCATACATCCTCCACCCATTTCACCATCTTCCATCCATAATCCACATCATAATCCATTATCACCATACATCCATAATCAACATCATAATCCACTATTCTCCCTCTACCAACATCCATGTGTGCCATAACATTTGACATGATCCATGTGTGACACTCATCCAATATGGGACACTTCCACCTTGCTATAGAAACATGCACTTGAGTTCCCATCCTCCCCCAAATCTCTTCCTCTATCTATCCCAATCCATCCATCCCATCCAAATATCAAAAGCAAAAAATCTGTTGGCGTTTCAATTCGCACCTCTAGAATGCGAGTTGGAAATGGACAGCTATGCACAAATAAACTACTCTTCTATTATGAGGTGAAGTTCTCTTTTTGTTGATGTTTGCTTGAAAGATAAATAAATTAAATTTTTGCCTATCTTTTTGCTTCTGAGCTGCGAGCACAAGCTTATAAAACTCTATCGTTGCAGCAGAGGTTTTTCTTTTTTAAACTTCTAACTACAGCTAGGCCTAAGCTAAATGACGCTTTTGATCACCTAAGTAAATTCAGAGCATAGGGATCAAAGTTAACAAAGAATGATTTATTTTAACATAAAAGCTCAAATAAACTTTTTCTAGATCATATCAGAAGACTCATTGTACTTTAAGATGAAAATTGAAAGTAAGATTACACAAGCCACACATCTGATGACAAAACTAGATGATCGTGAGATGGAGAATCAAAGCAAATGACAGGCATGAGATTTCTATTCTCAATATCATAAAGTTATTACAACTCCAGGACAGCAATATTGTAGCAAAAGGCAGGCATACAATATGCGATCAAACACTGAATAACAGATAACATAGAGTGAACAAGCACTTGAAATAACAATTTTTGCAGGCTAGAATAGGCACAGCAAATTTTGCTATCACAAGTATAGTTCTCCTTACAATGGGCAAGGTTTCCCTTATTTATACTAAATCAAAGGAGTAGGGAACCCTAAAATCTCCTTGATTTAACCTAACTAATTTGCCAACTCGCAAGCTTTATTTCTATTCTAAGAAAAATATTACAACTAACAACTGCTTTAAAACAATTTGCTTTAAAGCAAAAAAAGCTCCATCTATTACAAAGTGACCTTTTTACCATTTTAAGGATGGATAAGCTTTGAATGAAAGAAAATGTTTTAAAACAAAAAGTATTTGAGTTAAAGTTGCTTTCTTTTGAGTCACATGCTTATCTACATTCTTGCTTTATTGGTGATGTCATCCATTGATATTTTGGGAAATAATATCTTCTAAAAAGCTAGTGACTGCATCTTTGCCAAGAACACTGATACTCTATAAGATGATATTCTAATTTTCTAACATTTCTTCACCATCCAAAACCATCTAGAGGATTTCACGAACTTCGCCCACAACTTTATCAAATTTTATTGTCATTGCAGCAAAACGATCCATCTTACCAGCAGTGAGATCGCCATTCAAATTGTTGCAGACGAGAGTCTAGAATTATGTCTGTACTTCCCTAAGATCATACAGGGTACCATCTTCTCTCTCATATGAGCACGGGATCTGAGAAACAAAGATCTCACAAACTTGAGAACATTTACCACTTTTTCTTTTCATTCCGCTAACTCTGAGATTATACTGTCATAGGTTTTTACTGTGAAAAGATACTGTGCTTTCCAAGTAGAAACAATCTTCTTATCTTCTATTGAATCAATGGAATTATATGCTATCTTCAAGTCAAAGATTATGATCTCAAACACTGGTCTATTTTCAGCCATAATATGTTGTAACCCCTAAATGCCTTGACGCAGATCATGAGCGTTGTACTTTAATTGATAGATCTATAAAAGTACAACTCTGCCTTTAGTTAAAAATTCTTCCACCCAATCCTTCATGTGCCGCCCATAAATGACCAACTGACTCAGTTGTTGTTGATCAACCAGTAATTCTAAAATCTGAGGAAGTAATAAGTCAGCTTGTGATGTGCCATGAAAAAGATTGGAAATATACTGTTGTAGCTACTTATTTTCAGCCTTGAGGGTTGCTTTATCTTCTCCGTCTTTCAACACTCTCTCCTTCAGATTATCTGTTGCAACCTCAAAGAGATTTACATCTATATGCCAGGTACTCCTACCAAGATTAGATTTGACAACCTTGAAGTCATCAACCTCAATCTCATTACCATTCTTATCTTCTGGTGGTTTTGTAGTTTCAAGGATCATTTCTCCATCAGCATTCTTTTCAATGTGAACTTGTTTCTTAAGTTTCCTGTCTGGTGTGTCTTGGTAGACACTATTAAGCTCTGTCAAGTTCAACTAATATGAAGGCTTTCTCATTTTCTGACCCAAGATGCTCTCAAGCCAAGATGATCCGACCTCTCTAGGAAAATCAATTCTAACTTCATCAACTCTTGATGAACCAATATGTGTCTCAGTGTTATGAACCAGCAAGTCTGGCTCTGAATCATAATGAATGGGAGAAGAGCTTGGTGATAAAGGTGGAGAAACATGAATTGAAGGCAATGTTTTGACATGCGGTGTTGGTTCAGCAGGAACTTCTAATGCAATTGCTGGTTGTTCCTACTGAATATGGACTGGAGACTCAACTTTTTTCCTCTTCAGCTTGGCCATCTTTGTTCCTTCTGGAAGGATGCCCATAGCCTTAACCCTTGGTTCTGGTTTGGAAGTGGAAGGTATTGATGGTTGAACTATTGCCAGCTTTGCAACCGGAATGGCTTCTTTCTGTTTCTTCTTATTATTCAAGAATATCATGTTGTTTTTGATAACTCAGCTCATCCTTTCCTCAATTGAGGTGTTTTCTTTGGTGGGCCAATTAACTGGTAATAGTGGTTGTTGCTCGACCTAATCTCTAAAATATGTGGGAAGTAGAACCTCACCATCATCATCTGACAAGCCCTCTACATCCTCTGACAGGATGTCAGCCAACTGCTGAAGGGTAAACTTGCTGTAGTTACACTTCCGCACTTCAAATTCATCTGCACAATTAGCCCAAAGATCTTCAACTATAGGTGCATGTACACAATTTTGATTGAGGTGTGATACAAAAACACCACAAGGATCATATGAAGTCCTCCTTTCGAAAAACTTAAGACCCTACTTAGATGATTCACTACCAATTACTTTGGCATCTGCTCCAGATATGCATCTATAAATACCCATCCCAATAAGAAAACTAAAAGCCACCTTGTGCCTGCTATGCAGAAATGTATGAACTTCATAGACTTGCCTCAAAAATTCCATAAATGCTACCTCATCTGTAGGATATCTTGGCAGCATGATTGGCTCTCCTGAGAAGCCATATACTCTGATGTAGGAGAAAGTGGGAAACTGGATAAACTAATTAGCCCATTCTACCATTGCCAATCTGGCATTAGCTAAAAATCGTATATGCCATTCATTATCCAGATCTCACACTACGTGCATAAGGAATGCATCATTTACTCACCTATAATGTCGCTCAGCCTGAGAAAACTCTAACAACAGGAAATGGTTATATACATGTTGAATGCCCAAAGTTCCAACAGTATTCAAACCCCTAAACTGACCCTAAAAAGCCATTAAATATATGAGGTATGACATCATGTGGAATTCATGGGCCCTTTAACAATCAATTATCTGATGGTGGAGACTATCACTGATTAGTGTTGACCAATCATAGTATTATGTTCTATCAAAAATCTGGGACATGATGTAAAACATCCAAGGCTAAAATTTGTTAGCTTCTACTTGACCTATGATTTGGCTGAGCAGAGTAATCATTATTGCATGTTCTTCCTTGAACTCTCCACGTCCAACGTTCTTTGGCAAAATGTTCTGCTTTTATTTCAACCACTTTTGAGCAATCTTTTTCCAATACTTTTCTTTATCATTGTGCCACACCCTCTTGCATTCTTTAATAGAAATGACTAAGTCCTCCTTCCATATTGGTATTGAAAAATATTTTTCAATGTCATTTGGCCTGAAGCTACAGAGCACACGTCCATCTGCTGATTGGATTTGTCTTGTAAATGAATTGTAATTCTTAGTACAAGCAATTACAAATTCAATGCTTTGCACTGTGATGGGGAATGAAGTTGTTGCAAGCAACCTGGAGTGACTCATATTCCTAATAGCGATGTTTCCTGCATCTTCTAAAGCATGTAAATTGAACACTGGAAGCACCTTATGCAAATCTGTCTCGAAAGTTCTCAAGTAATCATGAACCAATGTCATTTTAGGCTTGATCTCTATTAGAGAGTACTACATACTAAAAAACTTGAAGAATGACTGTGAACACACCTATGTTTGGAAATATTTTAGACAAAAGGCTAAAAATTGTTTGCTGATTTCTTTTAAAAAGCAGCTTTTGAACAAAAAAGCTGGCACGTGGGTTTTGTAGACAATCCCGTTTTGTAACAACCCAGATCGTCAGATTTTGAAAAAGATGAGGATTTCCTAAAAAAGTAGCAAAAAAGTAGATTTTCACAAAGATAAAAAATTTCCAATCTTCAAGAGGATGAAATTCCAAATGGACCCATTTCGATGAAAACTGAAAAAGCTCCGACCCTGTTTCTAAAAAATGATGCCCTAGAAAAATGGACCTTGAAAAAGCGTGCCCCTGTGCTTCCCAATCCTGAAACTATGAAGAACACTGAAAAAGCACTCCATTTGGGTTCTCAAATCTTCATGAGAATAAAAAGATGTTTTCTTTCCTCTAGATGCAACCTACAAAAGTAATGAATAAGGAGGCCAAAAGCTTGTTTTATAGAACTCTAGGGAGAAAAAGCAGCTTTCTTTGTGAAAGCATAAAGCTTGAAACTTATCCATGAAGAAAGCATATTTTAAAGCACAAATCCAAGTCGAATAGAAAGAATCCTTATTTATAGCTGCCTATGGCTTCATGTGCGAGATGATAAAAATTGCTTCTTTGATGATGTCATCAAACACGCGAGTTTACAAAAGTGTTAACCGATTTTTCCTTCATTTTGAAACTTTTGCACTCGTTTTGACTCTAGTGTGGCCTTCCTCTGACTTCAACAAGATGGAAAATTGTCACCATTGACTGAAAAAGCTGATTGATCATGGCACCTTGAAGATTTATCAATCCCGATTTGATCCCCAGCCTTGAACTAACGATCCGACAACGTTCGACTACAAATCTGACTTCTGGAAATTATCGTCAAATGAAGATTTGGAAGTGGCCAACAGATGACATCAGAAAATCATGAAAAATTCTAACACTAGAGATCCCAGGCATCCCCAGCCTCCAAGGGCGCTTGGGTTTCAATGCCTTAGCCAAATTTTTGATATTTTCAACTTTTTCAATTTTTTGTCTTCTACGCGCATTCTAAAGACTGTGGGACCTAGTTTAGATGCTAAAACTCACCTGCCGAAGCAAAACTGAGACTGATGATTAGTTGAGTAAGCAAGCTTGATGAAAACTAAACTAATTGTACCTTCTACCTACCTCAAAAACTAAGCCAAACTAGTTTTCTGTGAATCTAACCAAGCTGACGGAAGAAGATTTGCACATTCTTCAAAAAACCACAAAAATATTCTAAGTCTGGTGAGTATAGGTGCCCTCAGCCTCCTGGGGCGCTTTTGATTCCATGCCTTAGAAAAATTTTAGACTTTTTCATCTTTGATTTCATTTCTCCATTTTTTGTGTCGGCAGCTCCTGTTCGATCTTCGTTTTTGGTCGTCTGGCTGACTACTGAAGCAGGATGAGAGGTGATCTGAGTAGCTTGAACATATCTGAGATGAATTTCTAGCTTTTACGGGCATTTGGACTGAGTTTGACTAATTTTGACCACCTAAAAGCGAGCTGACAAAGACTTTTTGACATTTCTCAAAAAACATGAAAAATATTCTAACACTGAGGATGATGGGCGCCCCCAACCTCTAGGGGCACTTGGGAAACTGTGCCTTAGTCATTTTTATGATTTTCATCTATGTTTGCAGTTTACCTCATTTCCCGTGCCAGCGGCTGCTTTGTGTCTCTGATTTCGATGATTTATCAGACAACTGCCACTGGATGAAGGATGGACTGGATAGCCTAATGAAAACTAATGTGATTCCTACCTTTTCAGGACTGTTGACCAGAATGATTGCTTTTCTCCACCTGAAAATTGGCTGACGGAGGCATTTTTTTAACATTTTCCAAAAAACATGAAAAAAACTAAGTCTGCTAAGGTTGGGTGCTCCCTTCCTCCAGGGGCGCCTAGGATTTCTAGACTTTACCATTTTGAGGGTTTTTTAACTTTTCTTCACTTTCTGAATTCATCATGGTTCATTTTTCGTTCTTCGTCAATCGACAACTATTTAAAAATTTTGCATTATCTAAACAACCCTGAAAACTTGAAACTGACCTCTAGCAGATGAACCTCCTCCATTAATGGCTTCGGAGCTCGTGCTTTGCCATCTAAAAAAACAAAATTGACCCAGTAGGGAAAACATGAGCTTTCCAGATTCCGTTTGGACCACCTTAATCGTGAAGCAAAATCAGCCAATCAGAATCAAGCACGACTCTTGAATTAGAGATTCTATTTTTAGAAACTTTCTATTTTTCAAAAATTTTGCCAGCATCCGTATCTCAAGAAACCCAGAAAACCTAATTTGACGTTTATTTTTAGAAATTTTGACTTTTTGACTTTTTGACGAAAAATTTTCTTGACTTTCACAAAATGCCTTCATGAAGCAAAAAAAATTGATTTGGCACAACAAAATCCAAGAAAAATAGAAAAATTGAATAACCAAAAAAAGCAAAAAAAATCAAAAAATCAAAAAAGTAAAGAGAAATAAATTCATCCAATGGTGAAAACCACTCCTCATGGTGCCTTGGGCAAGTACCATGATGAAAACTCCTTGTGGGTGTCATGCATAATCCCTCCTCCATTTTCACCCTACACTTGGGAGCAAATCTCGCCTAGCTTATCATTTCCACATCCTATCTATTCCCATCTACTTATCCATTAATCCCCATCACTATACCTATCCACTTATCCTATTGTTTCCTCTCCATACCTCCCATCCTATCGTATCGTCTCCTATCCATATCTCCCTACCTATCCCATTGTCATCCTATCCTCTTCCTCACTTGTGATCCTACTAAGGACAGGGGCAAAATATCTAAAATGTGCTTTGGACACCTCTTGGCATACATCCTTAAATGCATATCCTATAATGTCCATCCATCCCCACCATCATAACACCTGGTCATCCACAACACATCTCGAGTGGGGCTTCTTCTTCCTATGCAACGTAGTCCTTGGAGATCACCTTAGCACTCCCTCTATCCACCTCTCCTCTCTCCTATATCCACCATCCTACCCCCTCTCCCATCTCTCATCCCCCAATCCCTTTGTTGGTTTCATACCATCACCCATTCACACCGCCAACACATTACCCAGCTGGTCACTCTATTACATCCATCCATCCTACATCTATCATCCTCTATCACCTACCTCTCCTCCCTCATCCCCTATTCTTTCCTCCTAATTCGTCATCCCCATCCTATCCTCCCCCTAACCATGATTTTGATACCTTGAATCTGATCTGAGCACTCTACTTCCCCATCTCTCGCCCAATCACTTCATTACCCTATCCACCCCATCCATTATGTTTTCATCCCTACATCATTTCCTTTTACTTCATATCTACTATCACCTATCCCTTATCCACTTATTACTCATCTTCATCATTCCATCATGCCTCGTCGATAGACTTAGCTTTCCCTTGTCATTGGTATCTAGCTTAAGACTACTTAACACAACCCAATGCATTCTCCTCCAAACAATCCAAATCCCTAAATATCCAAATCTCCCAAAAATCCAAATCGCAAGATCATCCCTAGCAATGCACATCTTGAGCTAAGCATCATCATCAAAATCATCTAATTGCATCCATGGTCTTATTCCCAGCCTTGTTTCAAGCCTTTGATCAAAATAATCCATCATCATCATCATCAGGATATATTGTTCCTGATCCTCGTGTTATTCTTATCATTGAAAACATAATCCTACATCATCAATCCATCAATCTTTGGCTTTTTAGATTGACTCGGGGAAACATCATGTTTGTCTTTGAATAGTTTTTTGTGCATTTGTGCTTGCTTGAGTGTGTGCATTATCTTTTTATCTTGCATCATCAATGGTCCATGTAACCTACCTGCCACAGTGGTATCATGTTCTTCCATATCATGGTGCTATATGACATAGTGTTGCTTGTGACCTTATCGGTTGGCTTTTATGCATGGGACACATTGTCACCCTGGTTCCTTATACCTTGGTGCATAACATCTCATGCCATATCAAATAAAGATGGCTCTCATTTATAAGTGCAGCATAACACATATTTCATGGAATCAATAAATCAGCTTGCATCCATCCCTTTCATCCATTTTCACTTCATCACAGTCTTGAGCCTCTCCAGAGATTTTTTGTACAGGTTATTTCTAAGAGGGTTTGGATTGACACCCTACATCCCTCATCATAATCCCTATCCATCATATTTTCTAGAAGGTTTGGGTTGAACCTCTCTACCACTTCCCCATCTTGCATCCATTTTTCCTCCTTAATCCTTTCATCCCATCCTTCTATCACATCATTTACCCTATCATTTATCCCCCATTGTCTCCTTCCTCCAATCCCTTACATCTAACCTATCTTATCCCCCCAATCCATGTGGTCTTTTAAATTCCACTCTCTTCTTTCTAATCCAACCCTCTTCATCCTTTCAAGAGCACACCCATGCTCTTCGAACCCGCCTACCCTCTCGAAGGGGCATCATCCCTATGATCATCCTTCATCTCTCCTTGTCACTCTCACTTCGAGTGGATGGGTTATTGATGAGTGGCAGGTAGCACTCATCAAAACACACCCTTATGTTCCCTTTTTCCATTTTATACACCACCTTATCTTGCACTATGAAAACTATAAAATATTGTTTAAATTATATTAATTAAAGATGAAATACTAAAGTTGTTGTGATGAAAAGACTCATGTTTTGGATTTAAACTGACAAAACTGTGTAGAAATGTCTTCCTTTGATCACAAGGGTCCATCTATCAGGCAAGGAAAGGTTTTTGAAGACTCGGGAGATGTTCCTAACTATCTCTAGAGCTAAGCAGAAGACACATTACAAAGAACAACATTTTGTAGAATGGTTGGAGGATCTCTAGAGCTGGATTATTAGGACAACAAGGGTTGTTGATCACGAGACATCTGAAGTTGTATGCTTATGATCTATCTGGTGATCTTTAAAGTCGTTAACTACACAGAGTCTCCAGAGCTACACAGAATCTCTGAAGCTGCTGCAGAGCTCCAAAGTTCCACATGTGAAGGCTAGAGTTTTTTAAGAAGACAGTTACAGTACTCATAGGAGACAAAGGACACCTGGCACTTGATTTTTTGTATGAATTAGGGACTTATAGTAGTATGATGTTTTTAAAGTTGATTCCTTTTTATCATGGCCTCTACGACCTGTTTTATCAAAGCCAAAACTCTAGATTTAAGGACACCTCCAGTGTCACTTAAGTCTCTTTCAGTTCTGGATGATTATATTTTGATATAGGTAGTTGCATGTTTAGTATTTAGAATAAAGAATTTTTTTATCTAAAGTAGAACTAGGAGTAAACTAATAAACTCCAGAGATATGATATCAACAACATCTGATATATAATGTATGGAGGCAGTAGGATAGATAAGTCTGATATATTTTCCAAAAGCATATATACTTTTATTGTTACCCTATTGATGAATACTCTATTTTGGAAATACTAGATTAAAGGAAGGCAGTTCTTCTATTTGTGTGTTCTAAATTTTTTTATTAGTCTTCAATTCTGGAGGTGTGGAGCAAGGGCCCACTCCCACTAACAGAAGGAAGGCTAGTATCACTATTAGTTTATTGCTTTCTTACGATACTGCAGAATCCTTGATTTAGTTTTCCTACTTTCATAGAGATAAATCATATTATTGTTAAGTCTATTTTAATATCTTTTCCAATTCTTGTAATCAGAAAAATCATTTAAGTATCGTATTATTCCAATTCCTAGATTAGATTTCTTTCACAATAGTTAGTTAAAAGCATGAATTTGCTTGAATAATTAGATTTTAGTTCAGTAGATAGTTTTAGGACTATTTCTATTTCTTGTTTCTATTGCAAACTGCCATGGACACAGCCCTGGATTTCATAAGTAAACATGATTAAATGCCAAGGTACAATGACCCTTGTCAGGCATCTTTATCCCTAATCCTACCACCTTCTTCTAATCCCACCTAGCGCTATATTTTATCTTTCTTTGAAATGATGTTGCTTCACAACACCATCTCAAAGAGGGTCAAAATATAGACACCTAAAAAATTTCACTCTTTGTCTCATCCCTAAACTATCTCTATTCATCCATAAACATCCCTAATTTATCCCCAAACTCCTCTAAACCATCACTAATCATCTCTAGACACCCCTAAACTACATTTTCTCTACAATTAACTGAATAAACACCTATTTAGAGAGTTAATTGATCAAATCCCCTTCAATCTGTGATTTTACAATATTTTATTGTCAAAATCACTATTCATGTACTATTCACTATTCATCCATACTCATATTAATACCTTCATCAGTACTTATCCCTAGCCAAAATGATTTATTAATCATTTATCCCCTTTCTCTATAGTCCAAATATTAGATAAATTTAATTTATCTATTATCCCCCTTTTCCATCCCATGAATTAAATAAATATTTATATTTATTTAATTCCCTATTTTCTACACTTTTGATTAGGTCACCTAAACCTAATTAACTAACTTAATCCCCCACTTGCACAACCTAAATCCTAATCTAATCTTGATCAAATCCTCTCCATTCCTCCAAATGTACAAAGGCATGGCCCCTTGTACATATTCACATGGCCTTCTTACAAAGGCATGGTCTAGGTCCTTTGTACAAAGGTCCTTTTGTCCCCCATCCCCTTTTCCTCCATTTTTAAACTGAGCATGTACCCATGCTTCCCAATTTAAAATTCAAATCAAATCCAACCCATACATTTTCCTCCAATTTAAAATTGGGCATGTATCCATGCTTCCCAATTTAAAATTTAAAACAAATCCATCCCGTACCTCCCATCTACCAAATCAATCACATCCCTCCAATCTTCCCAAAGCCCAATCTTGACCATTTATTCATCCTTGATCCAAGGACATCCCTTCTCATCCAATCTCATCATGCCACTTGGAAAACTCTCCTTGCTTGAGAGCTCTCAACAATCCTCCACTCTTGATCTCCAAATCCAATCCTAACCACCCAATCCCCATCTAAAAAGCTATAAATAGACCCTCAACCCAAGCATTTTCAATACTCCATGAATTGTAAAGTTATGCTATCCATATGAGGAGCCACCTACATCAAATCATCCAAGGAGCACATCCACACAACAAAGGTTTTCCTGGTAACTAGCTTCTTTTAGTTTCCTTTCTTTATGCATTTCTTTATGCTCAATCGGAGGTGTATTTGAAGGTGAATGAAGTAGGATAACATTAGTTTAGTTTATTTCTTGTGTTCATTTTCACATGCATACATCCACCTTCCCAAAAAAAATTATGCTCAATCAATGCAAATTTGGATGCTCTAAGATCTTTGGTCCTTCCCATGTAGCATCATTTATAGGTAGATTCTTCCAATGAACTAAATACTTTGTAATGCTTATGTTTCTCAATTTATTCGCCCTGGTATTAATAATAGCATCAGGTACCAAAATGAGCTTCCCCTCATCATCCAAGGATGTCAAATCCAATGAAGGTGTGACATGTTGTCCAAGTGATCTTTTGAGGCAAGACACGTGGAGAACATTATGTATCCTTCTATTCTTTGGCAACTTCACCGATTTTCTCATGATCTTGTATGGTCCATAGAATCAAGGTTTGAGATTTTGGCCCCACTTCTTTTGATGGAAGATTGCTTGTAATTTTGGGCTTGTTGGAGGTGATCTTTGAGCGATCTCAATATGTCTTGGTTATACTTAAGTTACTAGCTGCTAGTACTTTACTCTTTGTGAACACTAAATCAACAAATGTTAATGCATCATAACCCTATATTTCCATAAATGGAGACATACCAATAGAAATGTGGTAGGAAGTGTTGTAACAATATTCTCACAAACACAACCACTTAACCCAAGCTGATTGTTGATCTGAAACATAATTCATCAAGTACCCCTTAACCCACTTAGTCATTATTTCTATTTGTCCATATATTTGGGGATGATAGCTTGTGTAAGGAATGAGTTATGTATCTTCCAAATGAAATAAATCCTACCAAAAATAACTAATAAATCTACTATATCTATCACTAACAATATTCTTAGGCAATACATGTAGTTTAAAAATAGCTCTGAAGAATAAATTTGCCACTTATGGATCTTTGAATTCTAAAGAAATAGAAAAGAAATATGCATACTTGGTTAGCCTATCCACAACAACATAAATTCAATCTTTACAATCTACCTTAGAGAGGCCGATGATAAAATCCATGGATATACTCTCCCATTTCTGATTTAGAATAGGTAGTGGTTGTAGCAAACCTACGAGGAAGGCAAGTTCTACTTTATTCTATTGACAGGTTATACATTCTCTTATGTGTTTGAGGACATCCTCCATAAGACCCTTCCATGAGAATCTTTTTCTAATTTTCCTATAGTTATTGTAGTATCTTTAGTGTCCTACTAGTGGTGCCTACTCTATGTTCTCTTTCATCTTCGATTTAGAAACTAAGAAGATTATGTTCTTATAGAGAATGAGACTATCTTCTAAGTATGAATCTCTCATCTTTCACTTTTCCATCAAGGAGGTTAATAGAAAATGTGTTCTTAACATATTTTTTCATAATAGAGACCTTCTAATTAGCAGAAATAATAGAAAGAGAACATAGAGTAAGCATTCTAGAAAGAGAATCAACAACTATATTCTTTTTCCCTTTCATGTACTATATGTCAAAATCATAAACTTTGGATCTTACTTACCCACTCTTTTTGTCTATCATTCAAGTCTCGTTGGCCAAGAAATAATTTCAAGAACTGTTATGGTCTATCTTCACCATAAATCTCCGACAAATTAGATATTGTTTGAACTTTGCCAAGGCATGCATAATGGCCAACATCTCTTTGTCATAAATGGACAATCATTTTTTCTAATTCTTTCAACTTCCTACTTTTGAATGTTATGTGATGCCCCTTCTATATAAATATAGCTCCAATTCCTTCCCCTGAAGCATCACATTGTACGACAAATGGAAGTGAGGAATCTAGAATAACAAGTAAAGGACATGAACTCATTACCTCCTTAATCTTATCAAAAGATTCTTAGGCTGATTTTGTCCATGCAAAATCTCCTTTCTTTGTCATGAATACTAAGGGTGTTGCAAGTTGTGAAAACCCCTTAACAAATCTTCTATAATAACTACAAAGGCCAAAGAATACTCTCAACTATGTCAATGTGGTAGGAGGAGGCCAATCCAAGATGGATTGGATCTTATTTTGATCCACCTAGACACTTGAACACTAATGATATGACCCAAGTATAAGATGTTTGTCACCCCAAACTCACATTTGGATTCTTTTGCAAAAAAAGGGCATGTTGCTCTAATATACCTAGAATTGTATCTAAATGCTTCAAATGATCTTACCACATCTTTTTGTAAATCAAAATATCATCAAAGAAAACCAAAACTATTTTTCTCAATTGCTTATTGAATACTTGATTC
The DNA here is from genome assembly GCA_027924645.1 of Cunninghamia lanceolata. Classification (NCBI taxonomy): domain Eukaryota; kingdom Viridiplantae; phylum Streptophyta; class Pinopsida; order Cupressales; family Cupressaceae; genus Cunninghamia; species Cunninghamia lanceolata. The sequence goes on along the minus strand of BSBN01000865.1, from coordinate 3,751,426 downwards.
ATGCATGACTGGAAATTATCTAGAGCATTTATCAAGCCAAAAGGCATAACCAAGAACTCAAAGTGCCCAAAGTGACACTTGAATGTTGTTTTGTGCATGTCCTCATTCTTTACACAGATCTGATGGTAACCTGATCTCAAATCAATCTTTGAAAAATACATAGCTCCATGCAACTCATCAATTAGCTCATTGATCCTAGGAATGGGATACCTATTTTTGATAGTCTTCTTGTTCAAATCTTTGTAGTCAATACACATCCACATGGTACCATCAATTTCTTCACAAGAACCACTAATGATGCAAATGGACTAGAACTAGGACTAATGTATCCCATCTAAAGATTTACTTAATGGCATTTTCAATCTCCTCCTTGTGCATTCTTGGGTGGTGGTAAAGAGTGTCCATAACTTGCTTAGAGCTCAATTCCAACTCTATGATATGATGGAATCCTCTATCAAGTGGTAGTCTTGGAGGAAAATCATTAAACACCACACTATTCTTATCTAAAACATTTTGAATATCAATACATAATAAGTGCATTGCTTACCCATGTATGAATTTGTAGGTATCACCAAACAACTTGTTTCCCACACAAATTTTCCCTTGCGAAAAGTCCTCTCCATTATTTTAGTTGTGACTGTCTATACTGATCCATTTGAGATACCTCTAAGCACCACATGTTTCCCTTCAAATTTAAACTTGAGCTCTATGGATTGATAGTTTTGTGAAAACTCACCAAGGGAATGCAACGATTGTACACCTAAAACCATGTTCTTCTCTCCTAATCCCACAACATAAAAATCATCACATACCTTATGATCTCCCATAGCTATGTTGATTTGTCAAATTATTTTGGTACATGGAATGGTTAATCCATCAGCAACAATAATATTGAAGCCTTCAAAATCCTCAGCTTTCAATCCTCTCTTAACCACCAAACCTTCATCAATGAAATTATAGGTATCCCCGCTATCAATAAGCATTATGATATGTTGTCCAAATAGCACTCCTCGAACTCTAAATGGATGATACCTAGGTGCTCTTGAAAGATCTACAAGTGTACCTCCATTTTTTCCTTCATCCTCCATCTTTTCTTCATGATCCTCTAGAACCATTTGTGGCTCAGGTTCTTCAGGATCTGACTCATCATCAAATATTACCTCAATGTAATGGATTTGACCTTTTCTAAGGTATCTATGACCATATTATCATGGCTCTTTGCAATAAAAATAGAGTTTCTTCCTTCTAAGTTTATTTTCAATGGATTCATATATCCTCTTTATGATAGATGGTTGAAGCATGATCTTCTATAGAAATGCATGTGATCCCCCTTTATAAAAATCCCTTTTCATGGTACAAAGGTAGGTGCCTTGGATTAATATGGAAATTTTCTTTTTAGCATAGATGGCTCAAGTGTTAGAGCTCTTTTGATGGATTCTTGTAGAGTAAAGGATGCAAAACCCTTAACAATACCTTTGAGAGGTTCAAACAAACCCTCAACAAAGAGAAAGGTGATTCTCTTTTTTAGAAATGTCAAGTACCATTACTACAACATGTTGGAATTCTATAACATAGGATTCCATTGAGTTCTATTGTCTAATTGCTACAAGCTCTCTGAAATATTCATCTTCATATTTCTATTTAAATCAATCTAAAATACTTTGGCTAAAATCATCAAAAGTTTGCACAAGATTATGCCCTAGTGTATTCAACCCATGGTGCCACCAATCATAAGCGACACCTTCTAGATGAAACATAGCAAACTATATGGAATCTTCCTCCTCCATAGGGTGTAGGGGCATTTAACTTACTAATTTTTCATTGTAGCACCTTATTTTCATCATTTGTGTTGTCATTTGGAGTTCTTCCATTAGGAATTTTTTTCCAAGGATATCCAAGTAAGTAAAAAATGAAGCTATTTTTCTAAAATATTCAAATTTACCTTGGTATTCTTGAAAAATTATGTCAACCTCCTCTGTGGGAGGAGCCTCATGTTCTTTCTCCTCTTTTTCCTTTCTTTGCAAGAACATAGGCTTAGATCTATATTTGGTATGGAACTAACTATAGATCAATTAATGGTAGATGTACTCCCTTCTCCTAGACATGCTTTGGGACAATTTGGAGTTACCAAATTTCGAGAGAGACTTTTTTTCAAGGTCTCATTAATTTGCATCAAAGTCTCATGGAAGAAATCTACTTTTTCTTCTTTTGATAGCTTGTACTTTCTTGTTCCTCCTTCCATATCTTCTATTTTATTGGGATCTTGTGCTATCAAATTCCTTTGCTCCCTTCTTTGATATTTGATCCCTCTATCACTGGGAAGCATTAACAAACTTATTTACCCTGTAGACTGGAAAGATCAAAGATTTGATACCATTGTAATGTCCCTAACCAAAATATTTTACAAATAATATTAGATTTGAAATATCTCAACATATATTGAACAAATATTAAAATTTCATGTACAAGTTTACTTAAGAATAATCAACACAAATTGATAATTTTTGCATAAACAAAGAGTGACTTCCTAGATATGTTGGAGTTGATCTGCATTGATAAAATATGAAAAAAAAAAATCTGAAATACAATAGATTTAACAACAATACAAAAGATAAATAAATCTACAAACAAACATTGTATGTTGGAGCTCCCTTCTACACACTTCTACAAACTAAAACTATTGTAATCCTTTCAACATATATGCAACTTTTGGGTGAAACTATCTACAGGATATTAAATGGTGTTTGTCCTCCAATCTCTAAGAATCCAAGGGGCTTCATCCTCATTGATTAATGAACACAGGTGCTTAAACAATTTTGACAGAGTTTTGGTAAGATAAAAAGAGATGTAATAAAGAAACTCTTGCATTTTATAGATGTTGAAGGCCTAACTTGGGCACCCAAATTCTAATGCCCCTCATTTCTAGCAAATAATAATAAATATTATTTTTAATATTCTCCCTCCAAAAATGCCCACCAAAATATCTCATAACCTCCATTTGATACCTAGCTAAAAATAGACGGTAACTCCATAAAATCTTGTCATAGAATATGCTAAAAATAGTGAGAGTTACACAAGGCCCATGAAGAATCCCACTCACTAGAATTTGAAATGGATATCCAGATGAGGACATACTAGCAACAAAATTAAATAAGTATAAAATATTTATTTTAGGTACCCCAACTTGGTGAGGTCCTAACTCCTAGCTTGATGGGAAAAAATCAAACTTCTTTGGTGCATGGGAAAGATCTCTAGAAGACCTATGATGAGAAATGAAAATCTATAAAACTAGGCCCCAAAAATGCATTGAAGGCCTCTGAAAATACAATTTACAAAAATGTAGAAAATGCAAAAAAAAATGAAATTATTTCCCTAACACTTTCCCTAAGCCCACAAGAAATATAGAATGGGATTTTGTGTCCTCGAATTAAGTTATTAGAAAGAGGACATTACAGAGCTCCAATAAAGTGCTCCAATTTTGATGATTTTATAGTTGATCTATGGGTTTTGGAGCCTTTTGAATGGAATGGAAAGGTAATATTTGACTCAATATACTTTGAAGGATCAAGTACCTATCGAATATAGCATACACCTTCCAACTTCAAAGCCATGTAGATTTGGCGTCCTATGTCCAAAATGAACCTATCAAAAAGAAAAACTAACTTTCTCAGATGTCTCACTCCAAGAATCACGCAAAGCAACCTATAAAATAAAGTCACAAATAAACCCCCCCCAAAATCTAGCATTTCTCTCAAATCTTTTATTCTCAAGGTCATCATTTGATACAAGAGAAGAGCTTACTCAAATTTTCAAGAGCAACCATAATAGCTAATCCTAGATCTTCTAAAGGCTAGACCTAAGCACTCTCCTACTTTGATACCATGTTAGAATTAGTTATGAAAAATAAATCTACCCAAGACCAAAAGCCTATGAGATAATCACAAATCTAGATGAATAGAATAAAGGTATTCAATATTCAATATTATAGAGACAAATTATAAGAGTTGACACATATAAATATATAGGCCTCTTGGATGCATGAATCAAGGAGATGGCATACCCAAGAGGTATGAGTTCAACTCCCAATCACTCCTATTCAGGAGGTGAGCTAACTCAGTCTAACTAAGATAGAGGTGGCCTTGACTAAATAGAGGTGGCACCTAACTACCATCAATCAAGGATTGATGAGGTAGTAGAGGCACTTGTGTACCTCAATTCAAGGTATACATATGTCATTATTAGCTACCTATGTGATAATAATTAAATATTCTTAATATCCTAGAAGTAAACTTATTAAATAGGTGCAATATCACACTTAGGACAGAACATATCCAAGGCGAAGAAAATATTACACCACACTTGGGCATCCATACATGCATAGTCATAAGTGAATGTACAACACAAATCATTGTAGTGTAGTTGTAATAGTGGGCAGTAAGAGATACTTGATTCCTGAAGTGATCCCATCGTCAACACATGCCATAACAATGCCAAAGAAGATTGTGCCATATAGCTATGCATAATATTTTTCCATTTCAGTGCTAACTTATGCATGATAAGTAGTGGAAAAGATATATCATATCTTGGAAACCATGTTTATGCATAACTATTCTATCTATGTACAAATTTTTTAGAGCAATTCAACTCCCACAAAAATTCAAATGTTTCATCAAACAACAACTACAAGTCAAGGCTATGCACCTAATTCATATACTTAATGTATTTGGGACTATTACTTTACAAAGAGAGGTGACTCATCAAGGAAGATCTACCAACATTAATTATTACGATATCGCCAAGACTAGAGGAGGAGCAATGGAGAGAAATGGGAGGGGGCCACCATAACTAAAATGAAAGTCAACCTTCAAATAGAATGAAAATGTCATTTCATCTACACTTAAACTATTGATTTTTTTCAAAATGAGAGCTTTGACCCCAAAGTGACCAACCAAAGCCACTTGAGCACATACTCATTACTCTAAGTGAAAATAATGTTATGAGTAATCCACTAAACCAATTTCTTAGTGAACTGTAACACATTTTTAGCATTTTTAGGGCTAGAGAGAGGCCATTTTGGCTCAAATTTTACAATTTTAATGATAAAATTACATAATTTTCCCTTTAGGGGCATTTTTGTAGCTAGGTTATGTGTTTATTGAAAGCTAGTAGTATTATTGTGACTTCATAGCTAGAGGCAAAAAAAGAGAGAGGGAGGAGAATAGGATACCTCCAAGGGCCGACATTAGTCCCTAATGAGATCTATCATACTAGTTAGGCTAGGTAACTAGTTGTTTTTTATAGAGATATGATTCCATGTGTGCTAACTAATGGTCTATGATGTGTGTGGATGAAAGCACAAGGAGGCTAGGTAAGAGAGGCAGTGAGGGATAATTCACCATGGGCACAATTGGTAGAGAAGGGGTAGGGATGCTACACCCTTAACCTATTTATTGTATTGGGATGTGTGATAACATATTATGGGCCACATAATCTATACTTGAGTCTATTATGAGTCCCTAAGTATAATTTTGTATGCTAAATTGGCTTCATTTGTATTAGAGTACTAATGTTACCTAATGATGCCTATATATAGGAGGTAATGAGTAGTAGTTAAGCATCATATTGTGAACTTTATTCCTAGTAAATACTTTTGGAGGTTTTCCCGCTCAAAGTGACTTGTTATTATAAGGTATTTGTAGCATGTTTTTATTATGTTCTTCTCTTGTGCAATTAATTTCATTACAAGTAGAATCAGAGCATGATCTAGCATCTAAAAGGTAAGAAACAAGGTGATTTTTATTTTGATTTAGAAGGTCAAAATGTGAAGAGAATATCTCTTTAAATTTAGATTTTTTTTTCCCACAATTTGGAGGGTTTATCAAGGACGAATTGGAGCTACTACAATTTAGATTTTAGATCATTTGGAGTATTTTTGAAGGAGTTATTTTACAATCAGGGTTTTCACTAAATTTTCTCCAAAGGCTACAAATTAGCTAATTTCTAGGAGATTTTTTAGAATGGTGAGATTAAGGCCTAGGTAAACTTTACAATAAAAAATATACTTATTTGTATTTTTTTTATGTAAGTTATTATAGAATTATTTCAGTCATACCATGGCAAAGGCTTCAACAAGAGGCAAGGGAAGGAATCTAGCCACTCTTAAAAAGACTCTAGACAAAGATGATCTAGTAGTAGAGGAGATAGACCCCATACACATTAAATATAATATAAAGGAAGAATCTATCAAGATGAAGAAATAAATCTTGTTAAACATGTCAAAGTAGATGAAAGGAGTAGATAATAAAGAAGATCTTGAGGCAATGTTCAAACAAATAGCTTCTCTCCAAGGTTCTAGAGATTTCTAGTAGATAGATTCACACCACCAGACTTGGGAAGAAAAGGTGTCTTCTAAGGGACATGATGCTTTTGGGTTTGACTCAAATCTAAAGTAGGACTATCACCCAAATACTACTATAGCTAGCTCTAGGCACTTCATTCCAAAGATGGATATGCACAATTTTGATAGTAAGGATCTAACCAATTAGCTATGTCAAATAGAGAAATTCTTTGATCTTCATCATGTTCCATGTCAACAGAAGGTGGCAATGGCATTATTATATTTGGAACTAGATTCAATTCATTTGGCATCATTGGCTATGTGATGAGAAGAAAATAAGTTATTTTAGATTGATGGTATTAGTGATGAAGAAGTGGATGAAGAAGAGGCAATAGTAGTTTATGATGATCTAGATGAGTCAAATGATCTCCCACCAACTATATTTTATCATGAACTCTTAGGTATTAACACACCACAAACCGTCAAGGTATTAGGATACCTAAAAAGATAGAAATTGACAATATTAATTGACTTGGGAGGTGTGCATAACTCCTTACACAAATAGTTTCCAACATAATTGAATTATTTTATTTGCCAAGTCTTAGAATTTTAGGTCATGATTACTAATGTTGGCATAGGCAGTTGTTCAGGGAAGTTCCATAGTATTAAAATCACCATGGGAGACTATCATTTAGATTGTCCTATGTTTGTTATTCACATGTGTAGAGAAAATATTGTTTTAGGAGTCTAATGGCTTCTACCTTGGAAACAATAGAAATGAATTTCTATGATTTATTCTTGTGTTTTCATTTAGAAGGTAGGAAATCTAAATTGTTTGGATTGCATGCAAAGTCTCCATAGATGGTAAGCTCTCACTAAATGCAAAAGATGCTAAGAATGGGTGCAGATGGAATTATGGCACAATTATTTTTATTATAAGTCCAACATGAAAAGACTCTTACACCACCAGACCTATACAAAATTTAGCCAAAAGGATGGCTTCCTAAAATAGATCAACATCATGCCATTTAGCTACCATCAAGGATCCAATTTTCCAACATTAGACCTTACAGGTACCTATATGTGCAAAAAATTAAAATTGAGAATATCATACAAGAGAGGTTGGGAGCAAGTATTATCTGTCATAGTCAGAGTGCTTATTTCACTCTAGTTGTGATGGTATGTAAGAAGGATGGCACTTGGTGCATGTTTCTAGACTATCAAGAACTCAACAAGTACATCATCAAAGATAAGTTTTCTATTCTAGTTATTGATGATTTGTTAGATGAAGTCAATGAAGCAAAAACATGATCTCAAGTAAAGTTATCACTAAATTAGAATCAAGGAAGAAGATATTTCCATGACAACATTTAGGACTCATGAGGGTCATTATGAGTTTTTGGTAATGCCATTTGGTCTTACTAATGCTCCTACTTTTCAAAGTTTGATGAATTCCATCTTTAATCCATTTTTAAGGAAGTTTATAATAGTGTTCTTTAATGATATATTGATTTGTAGAATAACATGGGAGGAACATTTGCAACATGTCAGTTAGGCATTACAAACTCTTCAACAACATTAGCTTTGTGATAAACCTTCTAAGTGTGTTTTTGTACACAAAGAGGTAGAGTACTTGGGTCATGTAATATCTCATGAAGGAGTCAAGGTCTATCCCAGTAAAATCAAGGCTACAGTGGATTGGTTGGTTCCTAAATCCATTAATAACTTGAGGGGTTTTCTAGGACTTACTAGATACTAGGGAAGATTTTTAAAGTATTATAGCCACATAGAAACACTCTTCAAAACACTTTTGAAAAAGGTTGCCTTTCAACTAGAATGAGGTAGCTAATACAACATTTGAGAGTCTAAAAGAGGATAGTGTACCACTCCAATTCTAGCCACTCCAGATTTCACCAAGACTTATATTCTAGAGTGTGATGCTTTTGAAAAGGTAAGAATTAACTCAAACCTATGTATGAGAAGGAAATTCTAGCTATTATTTTAGTAGCTAAACAATGGAGGCCATATCTAATGGGTAGAAATTTCAATTTAAGAATAGATAATGATAACGTAAAATATTTCTTAGAGAAATCATTATCCTTTAAAGAACAAAAAAAATGGGTCATTGAGATGTTGGGATATGAATTTGAGATAATCTATAAGAAAGGAAAGGAGAATATAGTGGTTGATGCTTTATCTAGAAATGATAAGGATGAGGCATTGTTGTGTGTCATTTCAATGTTACAAGTAGATTGGGTTAAAGAAGCAATATTAGAGTGGCAACAAGATGTTGCTACATGGAATCTCATTTAATAGTTACAAAATGATATAAGTAGCTTAGATAAGTTTTGTTGGAAGGGAGACAACCTATGGTATAAAGAGAAAGTATATCTATACAAGAATTCCACCCTCAAACAAAAGATTCTAAAGGAGCTGCATGGTTCTCCAATGAGGTGCCACTTAAGATTTTTGAAGATATATCAAAGAATCAAGCAATATTTCTTTTGGGAAGGGCTTAAAGAGGATGTTCAAAAACTGGTAGAATGTCCAGTATGTAAAATAAATAAAGGTCGGACAATTAAGACACCTGGTATTTTTTAACCCTTGGTTATTCATAGCCAGTAGTGAGAAGAGGTTTCCATGGATTTCATCGTAGGCTTTGCCAAAGTCTAAAGGGAAGAATACCATCATGGTAGGGGTGGATAGACTCAACAAATATGTCCATTTTTGTGCACTATCCCATCCTTTTACAACAAGTACAGTGGCCAAAGCATTTATGGAGAATATAAAAGTTATATGGTACCCCAAAGGTTATTGTAAGTGATCATGATCCTATATTCACTAGTAATTTTTAGACATGTCTGTTATCTTTTTTGGTACTCAATTGGCTCGTAACTCTTCATATCATCCTTAGGTAGATGGGCAAGTTGAGGTAGTCAACAAATTCTTGGAAGGCTATTTGTGTTGTTTTACTTCAAATAAGAAGTCCTAATAGTTGGCTTGGCTACCACTAGTAGAATGGTGGTATAATATTTTCTTCCATAGTGCTTAAAAAATTTCCCCATTTATGGCATTATATGGATACCACCCCCATCCATCACATCATCATTGAAGGCTACACCAATATTTTAGGTTGTGGAAGATCATATGAATCATCAACAAGTTCTTTATGGTCTCAAGGAGAATTTGGCCATGGCACAAAACTGAATGAAACATGTTATCCAACACTATAGTGAAAGGAATTTTGAAGTAGGAGATTGGATTTTTCTAATGTTGAAACCATATAAGAAAATGTCCCTAAATTAATAAAAGAATAATAACAAGCTATCACCTAAATATTATGGTCCATATCAAATTTTGTAGAAGATTGGTAGTGTATCTTATAAGCTTGAGCTACCTCTAACAACAAAAATACATCCAATTTTTCATGTCTCTTATTTAAAGAAGGTTATTGGACAACATATTCTAGCACAAACAATGTTACCTAATCTTGATGAAGAGGGAAGAATCATTTTGGATCCAAAATTAATTCTCCAGACACACACAAAGAAGATGAGGACTAGGACAATCATAGAGTACCTCATTAAGTGGAAGAATTTACCTATTAAATATGCTACATGGGAAGATGATTTTTTGTAGAAGCGTCCATAATTGAATAGTATCAAGGACAATACTTGTGTGAAGGGGGGCATGCTACACCCTTGCCTTATTTATTGTATTGGGATATGTGATAACCTACTATGGGCCGCATAATCCTTAATTGAGTCTATTATGAGTCCCTAAGTATAATTTTGATATTCTAAGTTGGCCTCATTGGTATTAGTGTACTAATGTTACCTAATTATGCCTTTATATAGGAGGTAGTAAGCAGTAGTTAAGCATCATATTATGAATTATGCTCTTATTGAAGACTTTTGGAGGTTTTCCCCCTCGAAGTGGCCTATTATTATCAAGTATTTGCAACATATTTCCTATTATATTCTTCTCTTGTGCGGCAAATAATTGCATTACAAGGAATCTAGTGTGCTATATAACATGTACATCATTAGAAACTTGGAGAGGGCTCCAAAATGGGTTCAAGGGAGCATGGAGGAGTTGATGGTCATTGAGAAAGACATGTTATGGGAGCTGTCATTGTGTCACCTCAAAAGAGTCCATTTGATGAGGTTTGATGAGGTTTATATTGGACCTATTGAGATGGCTAGTTAGTTAGTTTAGCATATCTTCCAACTTGGGTTAGACTAAGATGTAAGTGATGGGAGGTTGGCCACACAACCTAAATTTAATATTTGACCTTTCCTATTAAGTAATTTTTTTTTATGATTATCTATTCAAAGTTCCCCTTCAAGTCTTAATACATCTTCTTTTAAAAAACGTATATCATAGATTATATCTAAACAATTCTATAGAGTTTTTGACAATCTATTGAAAATCTCCCCTTTCATTTGATGCAATATTCTTAAAATTTTAAATATATTATATGACAAAAATGCTTACATATGACCATCAAATTTAGGCCCTCAATGCAACCATCAACCTATAAGACACTTATCACTTGTACAAAGCATCTCTAGTGGAGAGATCATTAGATATGAGTAGCATCATTGATTTACAAGTGATGAGTAGGTGCATGGTGAGTGTTAGGTCCCATAGGTCATTACATGAGGTGAGGATAGCATGGGGGTATTGGGGGTTCTGTCATTACAAACAATAATCTGAAGCATTATAGCCCAAGTGAACCAAGTCTATGGAGGGTAGGTAGAAGTCACTACTACTAATGACTTGTTGAAGTGGTGTAGGGAGTCGAGGTAGAGAGATGACTAGGGATGGTGCAAACCAACATACTAAAGCTTACCAAGGTCAAGTAAGTTGTGACAATTATCACTAGCAACGTCTCAATCTAATCTATGTGAAATTGATGACAAGGGTATGAACTTCCCAAGAAATATAGTTACAATTTGAATTTTAGCCTACACTATGTCAATAGGGTGATATTAATACAATTACTTTAAGTAAATATGCACATAAAAAAAAGACCACACCAATTGTAAGGTCTTAATGTATTCTTTCATGTCTACGTGTTCATTATTGATGGAGACAAACTTTGTGTAGTATAGTGTACATACATGGACTTAAGGTTGTATATTGTGCTAGATATGTAGATTGCATGAGGTTTATGAATGGGTATGGATTTACCTTGTTTTGTGGTGCAGATAGTTGGATGAGTTAGAAATAGGCTATGGTCATTTATTCTAGCTATAGAAGTGATTATATGGTAGCTACTTGAACCTATTTTTTGTAGTTTGGCTTTAGAGTTTGAATTTAGATTTTGATTTATAGCAATAAATGGTTGTGATCTATATGATGATAAGGGTATCACCATTATGGAAAAGTTCAATACTATTAATGTGTGATTGGCATGCATTATGTGTAGTTTTGGTTGTTGTAACTTTGTTTGTTGAAGTCTATGACCATAAATAAGTTTAGACATTGGAGTTTGGCTATGAGCATTATGCCCTTGGTGGTTAGTTAATTTTGATGGAAGACCTTATGATTTTGCAATGTGAGTATCAAGTGGAAGAATTTTAATATTAAGTTTGATATTCACCTTGCATATCCTAAGGTTTGTTGTAACTTAATTGTTCACGGATGGTTAATTATGTACACATCTCCAAGAATCATGGAGTGGGAAAAAATGGGACACCCATGTGAGAGTGGGGACATATGTAATTATTTTATTATTCTTTGGGTACTTGTAAATATTGTTGTAATGAAGCATTAATGAGGGGGTTATGCACTGGACTTATAAGAGCATCTTCCATTATTAATGGGTGTAAGGTGTAATTAGTGCTTCATGTGGAATTGCCTAGGAGTTACATATGTCAATTTGCATGATGGAGGTCATGGATGCTTGTGTGAGGAGTTACATTCTATTTTTGGAGGACACTCTCTTCAGTGAGTTATGAGAATTATTACCAAGGTTTTTGGGTGCATGTTTTAGGCCCATTGTATTGTATTATGGTATTTTTCTAGGAATCCTTAAGTCTATATATCAAGGGCTTGAGATGGAAGTATTATGCATTGTCTTTTATAAGGTTATGTTGCCAAATTTTCTCCATGGTTGAAGAGTATTGTTCTCCTCTTTCTCCTAATAGATCATTAGACTTTGAGAATGTATTGTAATTATTTCCATTGTTGACTAATACATTGGGTGTGCTTTGGAGGTTGTGTTTTTCTTGAAAGGGTTTTCCCAGGGTATATTTGTGTCACTTTTGTTTTATGGTTTATATTCTTCTCTCATTCTCATTCTTTTCCAAGTGTTGTTTTATATACTAGAATGCTACTAAAATTTTCTTAGATCATATGTTTATATTTATCTCCTCAAAGGCTAATGTGAAAAACATATCTGTGTTTAGTCTCTAAGCTTTGTCTTGAGTTTAGTTGCTAATTTTTGCAAGCATATTTCCCTATCATAATTTGTTGCCCCAAATTTTGTCTCAAGTACTCTTGAAAATTTGTGCCATTCATGTTCCAGTCAAACTCTTCCTTTCTCTCAAGTCAACCTCATGTTTCTCCTAAAGTGTTTTTTGCAAAACCCATTTTCTTAACTCTTTTGTTAAGTCTTTGATACAAGTTTCCTCTCCTTTTCAATAAAATCCCATTTTAGTGAACTTATCAGAAGGTTCGCAAGTTCATCAACCTCCTGATTCTCTGAAAGCTTGTTTTCTTTGATAATTTTTGGGAAAGATTTGAGTCCGTGAACTATCTAGTTCGCCAAAAAGCTTATCTTTGTTCTTTGTGTTGCTTTTCTCCCTTTTGTTGTATTTCTAAGTTTGCAAACCTTCCCTATCGCCAAAAAAGAAATCCCTTTTAAAGTCATCTTATTTTTGCAATTTTTTTACTTTGCAAACTTATCTTTTCACTGAAAGAGTATCTCTTAAACTCTTCAGAAGTTATTCTTGTTTGTGAACCTTTCATGAAGCCGAAGAACCATACAAACAAAAAATTTATGAGGTGTTTTTAATGAAACTTTAAGTTTATGAATCTTGTGGAGCACTGAAATCAAGTTCTCAAGTTTGCAAGTTCACCAAAACACCAAAGTGTTGAAGCAAAAGAATGATTTTAATGATTGGGAGAACAGGTTCACAAGTTTGAGTTTTTTCTAAAATGTCAAAGAAGTAATTGTTCAAGTTTTGAAAGACTTAAAGTTAGTGAATTTGGGTTTATTTCAAAATGCCAAAAACATTTAATATTTGTAAAAGTACGAAATTTTCTAAGTTTGCCGAAAGAAAGGTTCTCTGGTTCTAAAAATTGTCAAATTGTCGAAAAAGTCTCCAAACTTCAATTTCGACGATTCAAGAAAAATAAGAACTTCATAACTTTAAACAAAGTAACCTAATTTTGGTTGTTTAAGGGTTTATCAGCCTCATTTTTTATTATTCAACTTTTGAAGCATGGAGCTATCACTATCAATGTCGCAAACAATTTCTTACATGCCATACTATCATCTCTGAAGCCAAGCAAGAGGTTAGTCATTCACACTGTACTCATTTACTTGCATACTGGTCACCTACATTTCTCTCTAACTTGAGAAAAATGTTGTCCATCATAAGATTTTCATGAGCTCTATATATCCCAGGTTTTTCCCATCTCAAGACAAGTCATCTCCCTTGATGCACACCAAAACTTACTCAAATCTCTCACCTACCTAACTTAGTTTTTGTCTTTAAGCCACACAAAATGCAATACAAATATTAAGGCTACAACCATTCCACCATCATCCAAAACCTCCTCGCTGAAGTTAAGTATAGTGAGCTAGGGCACATAGATTTGGAAGATTTCTGGAAATGTATGAATGCTAATCTAAGAGCTCTTATGGCACAAACAACTTTTGTAAGTGGATTAGATCATGCGATTGGATAGCCAATTGAAGTGGAATGCCTTGACTTAGTACTAGCTTGTGTGATAAATTACCACCCTAAATCCCCTAAGGTGAGAAAAACATAAGGTAGAGTCGTTGCAAGACTAGACGGTCCATCTCTTGGAATTACTCTTAGGTTTCCAATGAGGGATTAGTATGTTGAAATGAGAGTGCAAAAGGGTTGGGATTATTACCAAGACAAGAAATATTTATGTTTGAAAAAAATTGCTAAACACTGGCTCAAAGTGCCTAAAAAGGGGAAATATCATATCCCAAAATGTAAATATCAAGAGGAAGAATATCAAATTTTGCAATGTGAATATCAAGTGAATATTAGATTTTGCAATGTGAATATCAAGTGGAAGAATGTTAGCATTAATTTTTATATTCACCTTGCATATCCTAAGGTTTGTTGTAACTTAATTGTTTGTGGATGGTTAATTATGTATGCATCTCCAAGAATCATGGAGTGGGAAAAAATGGGACACCCATGTGAGGGTGGGGACATATGTAATTATTTTATTATTCTTTGGGGACTTATAAATATTATTTTAATGAGGCATTGATGAGGGGGTTATGTAGTAGACTTATAAGAGTGTCTTCCATTATTAGTGGGTGTAAGGTGTAATTAGTGCTTCATGTGGAAATGCCTAGGAATTACATATGTCAATTTGCATGATGGAGGTCATAGATGCTTGTGTGAGGAGTTAGATTCTATTTTTGGAGGACACTCTCTTGAGTGGGTTATGAGAATTATTACCATGGTTTTTTGGTGCATGGTTTAGGCCCATTGTATTGTTTTGTGGTATTTTTCTGGGAAAACTTAAGTCTATATATTAAGGGCTTGAGATGGAAGTATTATGCATTGTCTCTTATAAGGTTATGTTACCAGATTTTCTCCATGGTTGAAGAGTATTGTTCTCCTCTTTCTCCTAATAGAGCATTGGACTTTGAGAATGTATTGTAATTATTTATATTGTTGACTAATACATTGGGTGTGCTTTGGAGGTTGTGTTTTTCTTGAAAGGGTTTTCCCAGGGTATTATTGTGTCACTCTTGTTTTATGGTTTATATTCTTCTCTCATTCTCGTTCTTTTCCAAGTTTTGTTTTATATACTAGAATGATACTAAAATTTTCTTACATCATATGTTTGTATTTATCTCCTCAAAGGCTAATGTGGAAAACACATATGTGTTTAGTCTCTAAGCTTTGTCTTGAGTTTAGTTGCTAATTTTTGCAAGCATATTTCCCTGTCATAATTTTTTGCCCCAAATTTTGTCTCAAGTACTTTTGAAAATTTCTGCCATTCGTGTTCCAGTGAAACTCTTCCTTTCTCTCAAGTCAACCTTATGTTTTTCTAGAAGTGTTTTGATAAAAATTGTTAAGTCTTTGATACAATTTTACTCTCTTTTTGATAAAAATCCATTTCAGTGAGAGATTTCGCAAGTTCATGAAGCTCCTGATTCTCTAAAAGCTTGTTTTCTTTGATAATTTTCAGAAAAGATTTCAGTTCATGAACTATCTAGTTCACCAAAAAGCTTATCTTTGTTCTTTGTGTTGCTTTTCTCCTTTTGGTTGTATTTCTAAGTTTGCAAACCTTCTCTATCGCCAAAAAAGAAATCCCTTTTGAAGTCATCTCCTTATTTTTTCATATTTGTTGACTTTGTGAACTTATCTCTTCACTAAAAGAGTATCTCTTAAACTCTTCAGAAGTTCTTCTTGTTCGTGAACCTTTCATCAAGTTGAAGAACAAACAAAAGTTTTATGAGGTGTTTTCAATGAAACTTTAAGTTTATGAACCTTGTGGAGCACTGAAATCAAGTTCTCAAGTTTGCAAGTTCACCGAAACACTGAAATGTTGAAGTAGAAGAATGATTTTAATGATTGCGAGAACAAGTTCACAAGCTTGAGTTTTTGCTGAAATGTCGAGGAAGTAATTGTTGAAGTTTTTGAAAGACTTAAAGTTAGTGAATTTGGGTTTATTTCAAAATGCCAAAAACATTTAATATTTGTAAAAGCGGGAAATTTTCTAAGTTTGCCGAAAGAAAGGTTCTTTGGTTCTAAAAATTGTCGAATTGTCGAAAAAGTCTCCAAACTTCAATTTCGGCAATTCAAGAAAAATAAGAACTTTATAACTTTAAACAAAGTAACCTAATTTTGGTTGTTTAAGGGTTTATCAGGCTCATTTTTTATTATTCAACTTTTGAAGCCTAGAGCTATCACTATCACCATCACAAGTAATTTCTTGCATACCATACTATCGTCTCCGAAGCCAAGCAAGAGGCTAGTCATTCACACTGTACTCATTTATTTGCATACTAGTCACCTACATTTCTCTCTAACTCAAGAAAAATGTTGTCCATCATAAGATTTTCATGAGCTCTGAATATCCCATGTTTTTCCCATCTCAAGACAAATCATCTCCCTTGCTACACACCAAAACTTACTCAAATTTCTTACCTACCTAACTTGGTTTCTATGTAAGCCACACAAAATGAAATACAAATATTAAGGCTACGACCATTCCACCATCATCCAAAATATCCTCACTGAAGTTAAGGATAGTGACCTAGGGCACATAGATTTGGAAGATTTCTGGCAATGGATGAATGCTAATCCAAGAGCACCTATGGCACAAACAACTTGTGTAAGTGGATTAGATCATGCGATTGGATACTTCAATTCCTTGATTTAGTACTAGCTTGTGTGAGAAATTACCACCCTAAATCTCCTAAGGTGAGAAAAACATAAGGCAGAGCCATTGCAAGACTAGATGGTCCATCTCTTGGAATTACCCTTAGGTTGCCAGTGAGGGATGAGTATGTTGAAATGAGTGTACAAAAGGGTTGTGATTATTACCAAGACAAGAAAGATTTATGTTGTAAAAATATTGCTAAATACTGGCTCAAAGTGCCTAAAAAAGGGAAATATCAGATCCCAAAAGGACTATAGAGGGCTCATTTTAAAGATGTTTCAAATATCATCACTCTACTCCAAAGAGTATTTGGAGACAACGACACAAGAACTTTTGAACATTGGATGTGCCAAATTACTATTACCATAGGATATGCCTCTCAATATGTGGATTGGGCTAAAATTATAAGTGATCATATGCACAACCAACTAGAAAATTTGTAGAAAAACTAGTTCTTTACATGTCCTCATACCTTTTTTATGCCATTGCTAGCATGAATGCATGGCAAGGTTTGAAAATTGTAGGGATTTTTATAATACCACACAAATATATGAATTTTATCTACAACTTCAAATGGATGTGGGAAATAAAGACTATAGGAGAGTAAATGATGCCTTTTGTATGCTTAATGTGGGGATACTAGAGGGAGATCTTGGGTTGAGAATCTCACCAGAGGTAACTCAACTTATCATGCAATATGGTAGCTACTTCATTCAATATGACATATTCACATACCTGAGGATAGGAGATATTGAAAACACTCCATACTTGAGTTACCTCAGTATGTTAGTGATTACATTATATTCCTTGAAGTCTACAGACAAATGGGCGAGGTGAGTAAGAAATACAATAAGAAGGCAGGATATCCTTTACATGTTCACCTGACTTACTACACCTATAAATCTCCCTTTGATGCCCAAAATTTTGATAGAATTTTGTCAAAATTTAATTTCCATCCTTTCACAAAAAGGTTATCATATGACAGCAAGAATTATGTCAAGAATAACCTTTACACTAGAAGGTCCTAAGATCATGATTCTTATTTAGAGGACTATTGGAAGGATTGTGTAGATGAATATGAAGTGAGGAGAAGAGATTAGATGATGTTGATTGTTGATTAGATGAGAGCATTCAAGTTGGGTTGGGATATTCTTGATATGGTGGATGATGGCATGGATCTAGTTGTTGAAGCCTACCCTTCCATCCAATCACAACCACTTCATCAAATCAATTGGTTTAAAATGGAGGTAACAAATATAAGAGAGAGCTCCCTTTTTGTGTTAAGGAAAATTTAAAAGTGGTTTAAAGCTAAGGTTACCACTACAACCAAGCCACCATTGAAAGAGCAAGCAGCAAGAAAGCAAAAACAAACTGCAGCATCCTCAACACAACAGCCTCCTATCATTACTTATGCTACTAGATCTAAATCTATTGCCAAGAGAGATGATGATTAGGAGAATCCAAATAAAGACACTAAGTTAAAAATTCAATGCGAAGTAGAAGGTAAGGAGCCAAGGAAGAAGCTAGAGGTAAAAAGAGCTCCTCAAACTCAAGGAGACAATACCAGGGATTTTTTTAGTGGTGAATCTTCGCCAATTAGCGAATAGTTCATATCCGCAAATTGGGAATTAGCGAATACATTACCACTGACGGGGGCAAATTTGACTAGATTTTTCATATTTTCAGTCAAATGTGTTTCAATTCACCACCCAATTAATTTTTGAGTCATTTATAGTTAGTATTTTCGCCACAATATACTACACGGTTCTAAAGGTGATTCACCTGGAATTTCAAAGGCATGTTTGAATTCACCCACATGTTTGCCAATATCATTAAACAGTTGACATGCATGAGGACCAATTTCACCAATATTATTAAATGATTGACATGCATGAGGACCAATTTTGCCAATATCATTAAATGGTTCACGTGTATGAGGATCAATTTCGCTAATACCATTATAACACCATGCTAATCTCAAGGCCATATTCACGTAGAAAATTACAACATATGTGTTTGAAGGAGGTCCATTTCACCTAACATTTATAAGTGTCCTATTAATAGTACATGAGATTCACCAAATTATTATACTACCATTTGAAAATCCCATGGTATTCGCCAAATATGCATTGATATAAATGCATTTGAAACTCTAATTAATCCTTTGCATATTTTGTTCAGCTCTAAGCTCTCGAATCATTGATCCATTTTGGATCATAGAGAAGTTACATCTACAGACATTAGTGAGTCACTAAAAGGGAAGTGATCATTTCTTTACTGTGTAATAATATAAGATTCATGTTGATTATTTATGTCTTTGTTTGGTTTCATTGTTACAAATGATATTGATTGAGTAGGAGTTAGGACTAGGGAGATATCTTAATCTAGGACCCATGGATCTATATTCTATCATCTATGATTCCTTCTTCAAAAAAATGACATTTTGTAGAACTGTAGCTTTTAATTCATGAGAGATGTCGAGCAAGAAGAAGTTGTCTGAGGGTGTTGAAGGGAGGTCATTAAAATGGAGAAACATAAAGTCATATTTTGGCAACGTTGGTGGTCAATCTAATGGAGCTATAACATCAAAACCTATACCATCTATTGACCTAGATCACAATGCCACATATGATATTCCAGGAAATACCCCAAGGTAGCAGGAATGATGACAATGCCATAGATGATGTTTTAGGGAATACCCAATGTACCGGGAATGATGAGAATGCCACAAATGATGTTTGAGGGAATAACCAAGGTAGCATGAATGATAATATGAATAAATCAAACTCAACAAATGATAATGAAGTTATAGAAATCAATGAAGATGAAGATCTTGCAAGTGCACGCAAGGGGAAAAGACAATCCAAATAAAAAAGAGGGTGTGAGTGGGAAATTTCAAGGAGTTTTCATATTGATTGGGTGTCAAAATTCTCATTCATTGAACTAGTGGAGAATGTAAACAAAGATGTGTTGGCCCACGATTGTTGTTAAACCAAAAGGTTGACCTGTCAATTTCTAATACAAACACCAGAGTTAATGAATCCATGGGAGGCGGTTAGTCCATGTCACGAATCCCACAAGGAAAACTAACCATTTTCCAAAAAACTCCCCGAGCATTACCTGGGGGGATTCAAACCTGTGACCTTTCGCTCTAATACCAATTGTTCGCCCACGATTGTCGTTAAACTAAAAGGTCAACCTGTCAATTTTTTATACAAAGGCCAGAGTTAATGAATCCACATGAGGCGGTTAGTCCATGTCACGAATCCCACAGGGAGCGCTAACCATTTGCCAACAAGATGAACCTCCCACAGAATGCAAGTGTAAGATTTGCATTTGGTAATATCGTAGGGACAAGAGGCTATAGCTAAAACTTGACACCATAGAAAAACATATTGGCAAAGTTTATGAAAACAAATCATAGATGGACAGGAAAAATCAATGATAAGATGGTAAACAAAGGAAGAATGTCTTCATGTAAAGAATGCCCTTGAATATGATGAGCATATGCAAAGAAAGGTGAAGATTCATGCAAGTGGAAGTTCTATTGAAGCTCAATTTGGAAAGATGATGGGAGAATTACAAATGGAAAAAATTGTTCAATTGGGTGTTGTTTTTCATATTTTGACCAGAGGGCATCCTATGACAGACTACCCAGAATATAATAGTTTATTATCTTTTATGGGTGTTCCTAATTTTTCTAACACACATTGGTCAATAAAAAGTGGATGGGAATGGACAAGTTGTCTTAATGAGGTGGAAAAGTGTGATTTACAGGAAAAAAATAAAAGAGTCAACTTCTAGTGCATTATCTCTAGATGAAGTTACAGCAATAGACAATACTTCCTAGGTATGTATGCATGTGTATACTATGGCAAATCATGTCTGCCAACCTCATCTACTCTCTGTTTATAAAATGAAGGAGATTACAACATCACAAAATCTATTTGAGATGGTTAAGAATGTTGAAAGGCACAAGACAACTAAGAGGGGGGGTGAATCAGTTGTATCAAAAACTTTAACTTCTTTACACATTATCACTTTCACATTTACTTAATCTAACTCCTTATTCTATTATGAAAAGTAAACATGAATAGCATAATCAAAACATGAACACATCAACACCATACACACATGAACACCAGATTTTTACGTGGAAAACCCTAAATAGGGAAAAACCATGGTGAGGGTTAGCTCACAATATTATGTAGTAACAATATCGAATATCAAAAGAGTCTCACTGCGCGATTGAAAGGCTCACTGCCAAGGGTGGCTCACTGCCAAAGGGTGGCTCACTGTTGAGGGTTGGCTCACTGCCAGGGTTGGCTCACTGCCAGGGTTGGCTCACTGCTGAGGGTTGGCTCACTGTCAGGGTTGGCTCATTGTCAGGGTTGAACTAATATATTAGAATCTACACCATGCCTGAGTTTAGTTCCATTGAAGCACAATATAACTCCTCTACTCTACTCTGCTTTTACAACTCACACTTTATCTTTGCATCTTCATACAATCACACCTCAATCATGAATTCGTTACATACATTTATACCTATCATCAACCTTGGAATGTACATCAAGGTCGGCATTACATTCTGCAACCATTGGAACTATCTCCAAGGTCTGCATACATACATAAATCAAATTAGGACTAGACCTAAACAAACTTGTGGAGAAAATGAATGAAGGATGAACACATCACGGCTTAGCTTGGACCCAAATACATCTTCACATGCTTGGACACGCTTCTACAATCCATGAATCACCTCCACAACAAGTGTGACAAACCAGGTCAGCTAGAACAAGTGCACAACATCAAGAACACTTAGATACACACTTCCAAGATCTTCATTGTAGCTTGCGGATCAAGCACACGCCTTCAATACATTCTAGAGACATCCATGAACAGCATAGAGTCACTTAGGAGCTAACAAATCCAACCGCAACAGATCTCACTTGAAGACAACAAATATCACTTGAAGATACATATCAGACTGCTTCTCAACAGACACTGTCAAACTCTGCTAATCACTAACTTGCCTTCCGGAGCACCAAATGACAAATAATTTGGAATGAAGATAACTAAGGACCTTGTAAGATTAATTCTAGAATAGCAAGACCAAAATCCATACTACGGATAAATGTGGAGCAAAACACTTTCTCCCTGTCACTCTGCACACATTACCAAGCACAGTCTTCAAACTGGTGAATAGAACTTTTTTTGCACAGTGATCCAGACCACCAAATTCTAGATTTAGCATCTTCAAACACTTCTCTAAATCATATCTAAAGCTCATACTACATTCTTCACTATAGAGAAAATGTGGAGCAAAATACTCAAACATTGTTCTTTAGTCAATCCACAAACAACAATAATAAAAGATACAGTTGGCACCAATGACAACACAAACATGTTGACATCAATGACAACACCAGGTAGCACATACTTGCAACAATCTCCCCATATGATGTGAAAAACATGTTCCACCATCAAGACATAATTCTGCATTAGAACTCCCCCTTTCCTTTTACACTTCTGCACTCTTACTCCCCCTAAGTTTTTCACATGATCTCTCTCCCCCTTTGACATCAATGGAAAAGGGAATCACATCTCTTCTATTGTACATACTTGCATACTACTGCTCTGATCAGTCTGAAACCATTCTTTACTCCCCCTGAATGTAACAATCATCTCAAACCACTACCTGCTCCCCCTGAGAGGTAGCCTCCAAGATCAATCCAAAAAGAGAAATGTGCTTTGAAGCACACTGGACTGATGCACCTTCCCATGCATCTAGTTCAAGGAAGGAGGGGCAATAACCCCTAATTTCTCCCAGAGATACTCAAATGTGTCTTTTGGAAGAGCCTTAGTGAATATATCAACAACTTGATCTTTTGTAGGTACATACTCAAGATTTATCTCATTCTCTACAACTTTCTCCCTCAAAAAGTGATACTTGATTGAAATGTGCTTTGTCTTTGAATGCATCATTGGATTCTTTGAAATATTTATGGCACTTGTGTTATCACAAAGAATAGGTATTGGCCCATCATACTCAACTTTGATATTGTTCAAAGTCTATTTCATCCATAGCACCTGAGTGCAACATGATACTGCAGCAATATATTTTGCTTCTGCAATAGACAAGGAATTGATTCTTATTTCTTGCTATGCAAGGATGCTACCCTATCTTCAAGGAAGAATGCTCCTCCACTTGTGCTTTTCCTGTCATCAACATATCCAACCCAATCTGCATCTATATAGGCACTTAAAGAAAAATCATTGTTCTTAGGATACCACAAGCCATGATTAGGAGTGCCCTTCAAATACCTGAATATCCTCTTTACTACCATCACATGTGATTCTCTGGGATCTAATTGAAATTTGGCCACAAGACAGACTACATGCATGATATCTAGTCTGGTAGCATGATGGGGAGCGCGCAATGGTAACGTAGACAAAATCAAATTTGTTTTATGTCGGCAAGACTCCACTTACTGGCCACCGATACACCTCGATCGACCAGATAACCGTCGGTTGAAATGACTTTCTTAAGTCTCTCCATGATCAAACTTACGCCGATGTGACCACGAAACTTCCTTCGCCAAGACTTACTTCTATTGGCATAACTTTGAACTTGTCTCCCGATGCGCCGATGGCATTTGTCTTCAGTAAGACTCGATACTATCGGCAAATCTCCTTTTGTTCTTTCCGATGTGCCGATGCGTTTGGACTTCAAGTTCAGTGAGACTCAACTCTATCGGCAAACTCTAGTTTCACTAGGCCGATACACCGATAGACTTCCCACGCTCAACCAGACTATTCTTATCGATCTGAGAGTGAAATACTTTTTTTACGGCCTCAATCTCATTGATAATGACTTTAGTAGCTTTGCAACCCTACGATTCATCTACTCTTCAACTGAACCCTAGCACATGGAGATGCTAGGTGATCTACTGTGTAAGACACTTCGTTTGGATTCTCTGCACTTTGGATTCTCTGCACCGTCGAACAAGAAAACAAAATAAGAAACAAAAACACATACTTGTACAATGAAGCCATTCCACTGATCTCAACAAGAATCGTACCAGTGGAATGCTTCAATGAACCATTCTACAACAAACTACTGAAAGGAGAATCTACTATGCATAGTAAGAAATTCTTGTTTTTTAAAAAAAAGGACAGAATAGAGCTTTATTATTCTTCAGCACATTTCATACACAATACTAACAAGAACATCAACAAAGAATACAGGACCCGAACAGAACCCCCAAATGTTCGTTCTGCTATGTTTTTAACCCACTGTTGTGGGAGGCCAACCGATTCAGAGTAGTTGAGGAAGACCAACCGCCTGTGTCCCCCAACTGTCCTGTTTTGACCAGTTCTCACTTGGTCGGTTACAAACTGAACAAAAAACAACTGTAAAAAAAAAAAAAACATTGGTCAAATTAACCTTATTACAAACACAAAGCATGATTTGTTAGGTACTTCTACACCATACTCCCCAGGTGAAAGTTGTCTGAAGTCCTCTTAGAGACTAACTGCTGCAAATCACC
The DNA here is from genome assembly GCA_027924645.1 of Cunninghamia lanceolata. Taxonomy (NCBI): domain Eukaryota; kingdom Viridiplantae; phylum Streptophyta; class Pinopsida; order Cupressales; family Cupressaceae; genus Cunninghamia; species Cunninghamia lanceolata. Next base: position 3,726,919 of record BSBN01000865.1, on the reverse strand, counting down.
ACCCTGCTTTCTGATGTCTTCTTCCAGCATCCATGTGGCTTCTGAATCAGGAGTCCTTGCCATTTAACCAAGTGCTCAAATTAGGTCTAATTTCTTATCTTCTTGGCTATCCTGCTATCCAAGATGCACTTCATCTTAGGTGGTTCCTTAGGTGGTAAATGTTGCACCCACTCTACATTGTCTTGGACAGAATCTACTGTACCTTCTCCTGTATCAGGACTCCTATATAATGTTAGATCAACAACATTGAATATAGGGGAAATATAAATATCATTAGGGAGTTCAATTTTGTAAGCATTAGGACCATATTTCTCTAAAATCTTACAAGGTCCAATTTTTCTCATCATCAACTTGTTGTGGCTTTCCTTAGGTAGTCTGTTCTTGTTGAGATGAACCATGACCATATCTCCTATTTGGTACTGCACATCCCTTCTCCTTTGATCCACTCTAGCCTTGATCTTCTGACTATTCTTGTGTAGAGTATCTCTGACTTGTTGATGGATCTCTTTCATAGCCTCTGCAAATGTATCAACATGTTCACTCCTTTTGTCCAACCCTTGAACATCTCTCAATTCAAAAATTCCTCTAGGATGACTACCATAGACAACTTCAAAAGGACTTAGACCTGTACTTCTGTTTGTGGAATCATTATAGGCATATTCTACTTGTGGGAGTACCACATCCCAACTACCTCCATGTTCTCTTGTCAAACATCTCAGCAAATTGCTAATGACCTATTCACAACCTCAGTTTGGCCATCAGTCTGAGGATGATAGGCTAAACTAAAAGACAAATTTGTACCTAATCTTTTCCACAAGGTTCTCCAAAAATGTCCCACAAATTTGTTGTCTCTGTCAAATACAATACTCAAAGGCAATCCATGAATCCTGACAATTTCTTTAAAGAACAAGCCTACAATGTAACTAGCATCATTGGTGGTTTTACAAGGAATAAAGTGAGCCATCTTGTTGAACATGTCTACCACAACAAACACACTGTCATAACCTGTCCTTGTCTTTGGTAACCCCATCACAAAATCCATACTCAAACTTTCCCAAGGTCTGTTTAGTATGGGTTAAGGTTGGTACAATCCTGCATTGGTTGAGACCCCCTTTGATCTCTGGTAAATCATACAACTCTCAATAAACCTTTTGATATCAGATTGCATCCTTGGCCAAAAGTAAAATCTCCTTACTAGATCTAAGGTCTTATTGAGCCCAAAATGTCCTCCTAAACCACCACTATGTTTCTCCTTCACTATATTATCCCTCATTGAACACTTAGGGATACATAGTTGACTCCCTTTAAACAAAAGTCCATGTTGCAATGTATAATCAGAAAATTCACTATGGAAAGCATTGGCAAACTCACTGCATACCTTGTAAATCTCCTTGAAATCTTGGTCCTCTTCATACAATCCTTTGAGTGCCTCAACACCCATGCTTTGTAACTGCACTTCTTGTACTATCAACACCCTTCTGCTTAAAGCATCAGCAACCTTATTGGTTATCCCCTTCTTATGTTTGATGATGAAGGTGAATGCTTGAAGATTTTCCACCCACTTCATGTGTCTATGACTGAGCTTTTCCTGACCATTCAAAAAACTAAGAGCATGATTGTCAGTGTATACAATAAATTCTTTTGGAAGCAAGTAGTGCCTCCATTTTTTCAGAGCTTATACCATGGCATACAACTCTAAATCATAAGAGGAGTACTTCCTCTTAGCTTCATTCAATTTTTCACTAAAAAAGGCTACTAGTCTGTCTTCTTGGCTCAACACTGCCCCTATGGCTAGCCCACTTGCATCACATTCAATGGTGAAGACCTTATTGAAATTAGGAAGTACTAAGACAGGATACTCGGTAGCTTTCTGCTTCAAACTTTCAAAACTCTGATCTGCCTCTTTTGTCCACACAAACTTCACCTTACCTCCACCCTTGATGGTCTCTAACATAGGTGCACAAATATCACTGTAGTTCCTAATGAATTTTCTATAAAATGTGGCCAAACCATGAAAGCTTCTGACCTCTCCTGTTGTCCTAGGTGTAGGCCAATTCAAAATAGCTTCTATCTTAGAAGAATCCATTTTCAAATCACCCTTAGAGATGGCAAAGCCCAAGTAAATCAATTCTTGTTTCATGAAGTCACACTTTTCCAAGTTTATCATTAACTTATGATCTTGTAGCCTCTTCAAGACTATCTCCAAATGTTTCAAATGTTCTTCCCTGCTCTTACTAAACACCAAGATATCATCAAGGTAGACTACCACAAATTTCCCTATGAATTCCTGCAACACCTCATTCATTAGTCTCATAAAGGTGCTAGGGGCATTTGAAAGACCAAAAGGCATCACAAGCCACTCATACAACCCTTCATTGGTTTTGAATGTTGTCTTCCACTCATCCCCCTCTCTTATTATGATTTGGTGATACCCACTCTTTAAGTCTATCTTGGAGAAATAAGTAGCCCCTCCCAAATAATCCATTAGATCTTCTATTCTAGGAAGAGGAAACCTATACCTGATGGTTATCCTATTTATGGCCCTAGAATCGGTGCAAAGACTCTATTTCACATCCTTCTTTGGGGCTAAAATAGTAGGTACTGCACATGGGCTAAGGCTCTTCCTTATCAGCCCTTTGTTTAGGAGTTCTTGAACCTGATTTGCTATCTCTTCATTCTGCTGAGGAGTCTTTTATATGCTGCCTTATTAGGAAGTACTACTCCTGGTATGAGGTCTATCTAGTGGCTAATATAACTAACAGGTGGTAGGGAATCAAGTAAGTCTGTTGTAATCACTCCTTTGTAATTTTCAAGTAGATCTCTAACCTCCTTAGGTCCTACTTCCCTCACACTTTCCTTCCTTCCCCCCTTAGACTTCATAATCAAAGCAAAACCTACTCCATCACCTTCCTTTAATGTGTCCATGAATTCTTTTTCTCCTACCATCATTACACTAGACCCTACATGTTGTGAATCCTCTTCTACCAATGACTATAGCCTATAAGTCACACCGTCCTTTTGGAATGAGTAAGCATTCTTTTCTCCATCATGATGAGCCTTTCTGTCAAACTGCCATGGTCTACCTAACAAAAGATGGCAAGCATCCATTGGAAGGATGTGACATAAGATTTTATCTCTATACCCCCTAATACTGAATTCTACCCATGCTTGTTCATTGATGAGTATGTGCTGCCCCTTATTCAGCCAACTGACTTTATATGGGTTGCTATGGGGTATCTCTTCTAGATTCAACTTATTCACTGCTTCCAAAGATATAATATTATCAGTAGAACTAGAGTCAATAATAACTTTACAAACCTTACCTTGGATCTTGCAGTTGATTCTAAACAAAGCCCTTCTTTGAGATGGTTCAGTCTACACTGGTTCCTTGAGCAACGTCCTCTTGATCATCAGATTTTCTCCCATCTCTGATGTTAGATTCACTTCAGGAGATGTCACACTCCTTGCATCTTCTTGAATCAAAGTGGTTCTCTTCTCACCGCCATGAGAAGTTGAGGCCTTCTCTAGACACTTGTATGCCGGGTGCCTTATCTGATTGCAGTTATAACATCTCATATTGGAGAACTTGGATCCTCTACCTAATCCATTTGTCCCACTCCTTCCATTAGGCCTTCTTCCTTGGTAGCCTCCTCTGCTACTTGAGTCTCCAACTTGCTCTTCTTGGTTAGACTCACCACTAGGCCTTTGGTTAGGACTTCTTCCTCCGAAACTACCTCTGGCTCTGAAACTTCTTCCTCCTCTACCTCTATTATTCTGCTCACTCTTTCTCTTTATCTTCTCTTCAGCCCTTAAGGCCATTTGGAAACACTTGTTCACTGTTTCTGGTGCTAAGATGCTGATCTCATCTTAGATGTTCATCCTTAGGCCATTCAGATACCTTGCCAACTTCTCTAACTCTTCTTCTTGTCTCTTTGATCTGAGACTGAGTTTATGAAACTCTTGTGTGTATGCATTCACATCAAGGTCTCTTTGTCTGAGGTTCTGCAATTTCTTATACATCTGCACGTTATAGTCCAGGGTAAGAATTGTGCCTTGATTTTGGTCTTCATCCTTTCCTAGGAGGTTATCATATTCTTCCCCTCCTTGACTCTCTCTCCTTGCTCATAATTCCACCATGCAAGAGCAGACCCCTTCAATCTTGCCTTTGTCAACTTAACCCTCTTATCATTAGGGACTTCTTTGTATTCAAAAAGATTGTTCAATGCCTCAATCCAGTCAATCACCTCTTCAGCTTCCATACTTCCACTATACATAGGTAACCCATCTATGGTGTCCCTATTGACTGACTTCAAAGCATTTACAAATGCCATCTGGTCTGCTGGTATCTCCTCTATCCTCTTATTAGTTTCATCAATTTCTGTATCTCCTTCATCGCTATCACTTTCATCTTCCCTATCCTTACCCTTGGTTCTTTTCAACTCCTCGAGCTTGGACTCAAACATCATTTCAATCAGTTTCTTCACTGTATCTTGTGACATGCTTTTAGGAGGCATCGTGTCAGCCTCTGCTTCACTTTCGTTGTCTGACATACACCAAGACCACACCACCCGAGTGATCTTCAAAACTCGCTCTGATACCAATATGATGGGGAGCGCGCAGTGGTAACGTAGACAAAATCAAATTTGTTTTGTCGGCAAGACTCCACTTACTGGCCACTGATACACCTCGATTAGCCAGATAACCGTCAGTCAGAATGACTTTCTTAAGTCTCTCTATGATCAAACTTATGCCAATGTGACCACGAAACTTCCTTCGCCGAGACTTACTTCAATCGGCGAAACTTTGAACTTGTCTCCCGATGCACTGATGGCATTTGTCTTCGGTAAGACTCGATACTATCAGAAAATCTCCTTTTGGTCTTTCTGATGTGCCGATGTGTTTTGACTTCAAGTTCGGTGAGACTCAACTCTATCGACGAACTCTAGTTTCGCTAGGTCGATACACCGATAGACTTCCCACACTCGGCCAGACTATTCTTATCGATCCGAGAGTGAAATACTTTTTCGATGGCCTCGATCTCACCGATAATGACTTCAGCAGCTCTGCAACCCTACAATTCATCTACTCTTCAACCCTAGCACATGGAGATGCTAGGCGATCTACTATGCAAGACACTCCGTTTGGATTCTCTGCGCCGTCGAACAGGAAAACAAAATAGGAAACAAAAACACATACCTGTACAACGAAGCCATTCCACCGATCTTGACAAGAATCATACCAGTGGAATGCTTCAATGAACCATTCTACAACAAACTACTGAAAGGAGAATCTACTATGCATAGTAAGAAATTCTTGCTCTTAAAAATAGAAAAAAAAACACACACACACACACAAAATGGACGGAACAGAGCTTTATTGTTCTTCAGCACATTTCATACACAATACCAGCAAGAACATCAACAAAGAATACAGGACCCGAACAGAACCCCCAAATGTTCATTCTGCTATGTTTTTAACCCACTACTGTGGGAGGCCAACTGATTTGGAGCAGTTGAGAAAGACCAACCGCCTATGTCCCCCAACTGTCCTGTTTCGACCAGTTCTCACTTGGTCAGTTACAAACTGAACAACAACAACTGCAAGGAAAAAAAAACATTAGTCAAATTGACCTTATTACAAACACAAAGCATGATTTGTTAGGTGCTCCTGCACCATAGCAGTTAGGTAAAGTAGTCCTCCAATCATTGATATGTACTTGCTTTGATCAGCCTTAGGAGATTCATCATTCTTGCTTAGTTTACAACCAGTAACCATAGGAGTGCATACCAGTTTAGAGTCCTCCATTCCAAAACTTCTTCAACAATTCCCTGACATAATTTGATTGAGAAATGAAAATGCCTTTGTCTGTCTAATTGATTTGCAGTCCAAGAAAGAAGTTCATCTCACCACACATAGACATCTCAAATTCTTTTTACATTTCATTTGCAAAATTCTTGCACATTTCTTCATTTCCACCAAATATGTTATCATCTACATAGACTTCAATAATCAAGATTTGATTTTTGCTTACCTTGATATACAAATTATTGTCTGCAAACTCTTTATTGAAACCTTGTTGCAACAGATACTTGTCTAGTCTTGCATACCAATCTCTAGGAGCTTGTTTCAATCCATACAAAGCCTTCTTCAACTTGCATACCATGTCTAGTTTGTCTGATAACTGGAACCCATCTGGTTGCTCTATGTAGACTTCTTTTTTAGCTCACCATTCAGGAAGGCAGATTTCACATCCATCTAATATACTTGAAATTTTTGTGTGCTACAAATGCCAAGAATATTCTGATAGCTTCCATTCTTGCCACTGGAGCATACGTTTCTTCATAATCAATTCCTTCAACTTGGGAGTAGCCTTTACATACAAGTCTTGATTTGTTTCTCACAACTTCTCCAACTTCATTCAGTTTGTTCCAGAAAACCCACTTTATTTCAATCACATTCTTGTTTGCAGGTCTGGGGACAAGTTCCCAAGTCTTGTTCTTCTTGATTTGTAGTAGTTCTTCTTCCATTGCCTTGACCCAATGCTCATCATTGCATGCTTCATTTACTGTTTTAGGTTCCACCTTTAAAAGTAGATAGAGATTTACTTGTTCTTCTGCAATCTTGCTTCTTGTCATCACACCTTTCCTGTTGTCACCAATAATCTGATCTTCAGAATTATCTCTTTGCACATACCTTAGAGTTTTAGGAATTCTTACCGGATCTTCAACTTGAACTTCTTCTTGTTCTGGAGTAGTTTGTACTTCAGTCTGAACTTCCTTTTCTTTGCCTTTTTTACCCTTTTCTATATCAGCATGTCCATCTAACTCATATCCATCTAGTTGAATATCTTCATCTACTTTCACATTTGCACTTTCAATGATCTTTCTCAGTCTTTTATTATAGCACCGGTAAGCTTTGCTCTTAGTAGAGTAACCAAGGAATATGCCTTCATCACATATGGCATCAAACTTTCCTAATTCTTCATCTCTTCTGATGTAGCATTTGCTTCCAAAAACTTTGAAGTATTTGAAAGTAGGAGTTCTACCATACCATAGTTCATAAGGTGTCTTTGTCTCTTCTGCTCTGATTTGCACTTTGTTCTGAATGTAGACAATAGTGTGTATTGCTTCTTTCTAGTATACTTCTGGTAGGTCTGCTTCCTTGATCATTGCTCTGGCAGCTTCTTGAATAGTTATATTCTTCCTTTCAACCACTCCATTTTGTTAAGGAGTCCAGGGAACAGACAAATGTCTCTTTATTCCATGTTCTTCACAAAAATCATTAAACTCATTTGAAGTAAACTCACCACCTCTATTAGATCTTAAGCATTTAATTCTCAAATCTAACTCATTTTCAACCATATCTTTGAATGCCTTGAACTTATCTAGAGCTTCTATCTTTTCTCTAAGGAAAGTAACCCGAGTCATTCTTAAAAAATCATCAATAAGAAGCATGAAATACCTTTCACCTTGCAAACTTCTTGTTCTTGTGGGACCACACATGTATGTATGTACTAACTCCAGCAAACCGGTAGAGGATTGTTCGTTGCTTCTGAAAGTAGTCTTTGTCATCTTCCCAATATAGCATTGACAGGCTTCACAATCTTGGGCAGGTCTCTTATAGCTTGAATAGTGCTTAATCTCACCAAATTATTAAAGTTAATGTGACACATTCTCCTATGCCATAGCCAACTTTCATCTATCTTAGCCAACAAACAACAATTTTCAGCACCTTTCAAATGATAAACATTACCATGAGTCTTCTTACCAGGAACAATTAAGGTTCTAGAGCTATTCTATATCTTACACCCATTGTTCTTGAATAGAAGATTATACCCTTTATCACACATTTGTCCAACACTTAGAAGATTATACTTTAGGCCCTTAACATAAAGAACATCATTTGTATTGTGCTTGCCATCAAAAGCAATATATCCTTTTCTACAAATCTTACCAGTTGCATCATCACCAAACCTAACAAGTCCTCCATCACATTTTTCAAATTTAACAAACTTACTCTTGTCTCCTGTCATGTGATTTGAACATCCATTGTTTATGATCCATTCATCTTCCTTTTCAGCATGAAATGCAGACAACTCTCCTAGACTTCCTTCCTTCACAGAGCTAGCAAGATTTGTAGAAACAGGTTCTTCTCTAAGTGCAATAAATAGGCATTCTCTATTATTACCATCATCAGAATTAGATTCATCATCAATTACACCATCATCATCTCTAACATAGTAACTCTTTCTTACCATCTTTCCTTTACTTTCATTGATTTTCAAGGCTCTGTCAAGACATCTTGAAGCATAGTGACCAATTTTTCCACAATTGAAGCATTTGAAAGGTAACTTACCTTTGAACTTTCCTCTGCTGCCCCTTTTCATTCTGCTTGCAAATTTGGCTTCAAGCTCTACAAAATATTCTTCATCGGATTCCACAGCATATTTATCTGATCTAGTAGTCTTTTCTTCCTTGGCCTTGAAAGCAATCTCAGTTTTTACAGGGCCATCAGTAGTACCAAACTCTCTCATCTCAAAAGCAGATAGTTTACTAAGCAATTGATCTTTTGAAAGCTTGCCCATATCAAGTAACTCTTCAATGGAAGATACCTTGTGACTATACGATTTAGGAAGAGTTCTGAGTATCTTATTTGTAACATCTCATCCTTTAATTCTCCACCAAGACCCCTGATGCTGCTGACAACTTCATCAATTTTCTATAAGTAACTTGTTATGTTCTCATCTTCATCTATTCGCATGGTTTCATATGTGGTCTTCAAGTTCTACAACTTGGCCTTCTTGACAGATGCATCACCTTCATAGATTTACTTTAATTTGTCCCAAATCTCATAGGCAATTTCCAAATTCAGAACTTTTGCCATTCTAGTGTTAGACAAGGCATTTAATAGAGCATTTTTAGCTTTATGATTAGCCTCAAAATCTTTAATCTCTTCTTCAGACTCTAAACCATCTTTAGGTACTATGTACTTATCTTTAACCATTATCCAAACATGATAACCAATACAGATAAGATAACTTTGCATTCGCACCTTCCTATAGGCATAGTCAGATCCATCAAACTGAGGAATGTCTTTCTTGTGTGCCATCCCGGATCTCCCTTAAGCTGATAGGCTTTCTTCCAAGGAACCTGCTCTTATACCAATTGTTGAAAGGCACAAGACAACTAAGAGGGGGGTGAATCAGTTGTATCAAAAACTTTAACTTCTTTACACAATATCATTTTCACATTTACTTAATCTAACTCCTTATTTTGTTATGAACATTAAACATAAATAGCAGAATCAAAACATGAACACATCGACACCATACACACATGAACACCATATTTTTACATGAAAAGCCCTAAACAGGGAAAACCACAGTGAGTGTTAGCTCACAATATTATGTAGTAACAATACCAAATATCAAAAGAGGCTCACTACCAAAAGGGCTCACTACCCAATTGAAAGGCTCACTGCCAAGGGTGGCTCACTGCCAAAGGGTGGCTCACTGCTGAGGGTTGGCTCACTGCCAGGGTTGGCTCACTGTCAAGGGTTGGCTCACTGTCAGGGTTGAACTGATATATGAGCATCTACACCATGCCTGAGTTCAGTTCCATTGAAGCGCAATATAACTCCTCTGCTCTGCTCTACTTTTACAACTCACACTTTATCTTCGCATCTTCACACAATCACACCTCAATCATGAATTTGTTACATACATTTATACCTATCATCAACCTTGGAATGTACATCAAGGTCAGCATTACATTCTACAACCACTAGAACTATCTCCAAGGTCAGCATACATACATAAATCAAATTAGGACTAGACCTAAATAAAACTTGTGGAGCAAATGAATGAAGGATGAACACATCACATCTTAGCTCAAACCTAAATACATCTTCACATGCTTGGACATGCTTCTACAATCCACAAATCACCTCCACAATAAGTGTGACAAACCAGGTCGGCCAGAACAAGTGCACAACATTAAGAACACTTAGATACATGCTTCCAAGATCTTCATTGTAGCTTGCGGATCAAGCACACACCTTCAATACATTATAGAGACATCCATGAACAACATAGAGTCACTTGGGAGCTAACAAATCCAACTGCAATAGATCTCACTTGAAGATAACAAATATCACTTGAAGATACATCTCAAACTGCTTCTCAACAAACACTGTCAAACTCTGCTAATCATTAACTTGCCTTCTATAGCACTAAATGACAAATCCTTTGGAATGAAGATAATTAAGGACCTTGTAAGCTTAAATCTAGAACCCCAAGACCAAAATCCATACTGTGGAGAAATGTGGAGCAAAACACTTTCTCCTTGTCACTTTGCACACATTGCCAGGCAAAGTCTTCAAACTGGTAAATAGAACTTTTTCTGCACAGCAATCCGGACCACCAAATTCTAGATTTAGCATCTTCAAATACTTCTCTAAATCATATCCAAATTTCATACTCTGGTCTTCACTACAGAGAAAATACGGAGCAAAATACTTAGACAGTGTTCTTCAGTCAATCCACAAACAATAATATTAGAAGATACGGTTGGTACCAATGACAACACAAACATGTTAACATCAATGACAACACCAATTACCACATACTTGCAACAAAGAAATCTTTGAATGAAATTGGAGGTATGGATGACTAGACAATTGCCAGAAAGTTGGTGTGTGTAGGGGCGGATGGAGCTTCAGTAATGCAAGGTCATAGTAATGGTCTGTGTGTAAAGCTACAAACTTCTATTTCACCATACATGATTGGCATTCATTGCATGTCCCATAGAATGAATTTAGCATTTAAAATGGTGAGCAAGTTTCCTGCAGTATCAAAAGTTGAAGATCTAGTCCGCTCTACTCATACTTCTATCGAAGTTCCAAACGGTTTTTGGAATTTCAAAATTTTACTAAGGGAATAACTGTAGGAAACAAGCTTCTTAAGGATGTTGATACCAAATGGATCTCCTTGCATGAACCGGTGAAAAGAGTTTTAGCAGAATATCAATCCTTGATTGGTGTAATGTACGACCATCGCTTCACAGTTGACAGGGCTCCTGACCTCTTACATAGGTTAAGTGACATAGAGACACTCCTCATTTTAGTTGGTATTCTTCCCATGCTAGAGGAAATGAACATGCTTGTGAAAAAAGCCCAAGAAAGAACTATGTATATTTTAGAATATACTAGACAGTGTAGAATGATATGCATGACCCTTGATAATCTATATCTATCAGACCGGTCCTTCGTAAGCCCAAAATTTAGCAGCTAGCACTTGATAACAAATGTGACCAATCCTGCTAATTTTTTACAGTTTAATGATAGCAGGGATTTATGTGTCTCTGTAAAGGGATTTGAGATACCAATGCACTATTTTAACAAGGTCAGGCGCACTATCAGAGAAGAACCTATTAAAAGGGAATCTTTTGACAAGATTATTAATTTTGTAAGTACTACTTTAAAGAATATTGTGAAATCTCTTTCCTCAAAGATTAGAGATCGATTCCCTTGTTAGCACTCATTTTGACCTGGGGCTGATTTGTCATGATCAGGAGGTTTTTTTCATCTGAAGCCTTCATCTTCTTGCCCAATTTTTCTAAGTGTTGGACCTCCTCAGCGTTTTTCAGCTACAGCATCATATTTTTCTGAGGAGGAGGTCGTCATCATCATCTTGTCTTCGATGATGATCTTCATCAGCATGTTCTTCGTCGACTTGTTTTTCTCATCGTCATCATCATATTTCAACTGTCGGGTGATGTTTGCTTATTATCCTGATGATACTGGTGAGCTACAGTGCGCCCTCAGTTGCTTGCGGGGGTGATTTTTCAAGTATCCGGTGATCTTCCGAATATCACCTTGCCCAAACATGATGATGATGTTGCCCCGTTATCCTGAAGGGGTTATTCTCTAAGTTGTCGACCTGACTTGTTTTTTCCTAAGGGTCGTCATCATCATGATATTTCCAGTTATCATCCTGCTGCTTGCGGAGGTCATCATATTTTCTGCCTTCATGATATTTCGCCGGGGTGATATTTTTATCATCGGGTGATCTTGGTTATGATCATCCTGATGATGTTGTTGAAGAGTTCTGAGTGCGACCCGATATTCACTAGGGTCATCATATTTTGAACGTCAGGATGATCTTGGTCAATATCATCCTGATGATGTTGTATCACTTCTTGTTCGTTGTTTTGACATCCTGATGATGCTGACGTCATCCTTATATCAGGGTGATATCTTTTTATCTGCCTATCTGCATCATGATATTCTGAAGGAAGGGGTGATATTTTCATATCACCCGGATATATGTTTGCTCGAGCATCATGATGATGCTGATATCAAGGAGATATCCGCCTGCTGGCTTCGCGCATTATCTCCGGGGGGTGATCTTTTCAAGCATCATCATCATATTCAGTTATCGCCCCGATCTTATAGAGGAGCTACAGTGCAACCTGATATTTGAGCATCAGGAGGATATTTCCAAATATCCGGTTGTCTTCCGAATATCATGATGATGTTAATATGATGATGACGTCATCAAGGTCCGGGGGGGTCATATTTCTAACACTGATCATCTTGAAGAGACCTCCTGATATTTGCAAACATGATGATGACGTCATCCGGATATGCGGGTTGGTGCACAGTAGGCAGATATGATGATGACGTCAGCAGGATATGATGATGACGTCATCAGGATGTTCATCGGCCAGACTTTTGGAATAAGCTCAGCAGGAGGATGTTCCTCCGAGGGATCAGGTTGTGCCGATTATCATGAAGGGTATATTTCAAATATCATGATGACGTCAGGGTGATATTTCGAACAACAGGATATCATGCTGCTGGAGGATGATGATGATGAGGTTATATACTAGTGTCGTCAGGAGCAAAAGCACCGACATGATATATGCTCATGACCTAGTATATAAAGTGTTATTGAGGTCATCGCGGGGTGCATGTGGGATATTGTTATCCTGCATTTTTCAAACATCATGATGATGAATCTCGGCGGGAAATGCTTGCGATAGTCTGTATGATGTTCTTCCCAAGGCCGCGGGTTGGTGCGCCATTAATGGCGATTGTTGCAGAGGTATGGGCGATGGCGTGGGTGGATCCTGTACCCGACTGGAGATGTCAATCAGCGGATAGTGGCGCAGGGCTCGAGAAATCTTCCTGTCTCCTCCCCTACCTGCTGCATTCAAGTTTGGGCGCCAATCTGGTTGTGTTTGAGCGCCATTTTCATGATACTGTGTATCTGGCGGGATTTTTGGTCAACCATGTAATTAATTGCTGAGCACCTACCTGGCTGTTATAAGCAGGTTGTGTTGCTCATTTCAGTGGTTGTTGAAAGTTGAAGATTTTGGCTCTGTAATGCATAACAAGCTGATCTGGTTGCTCTGTACAGCTTACCTGTGAGTTTATGTATCTCTTGTTGTTTGTTTTTGGCATGAACCCACTGATTTCATGATTAAACTTATATGAGAAATGTTGTTTAGCATGTGTTGTGTTAATTCTGTCTCCAGTAGTGCATGTATTCTTCTTCTGAATCTGGATGTTTAGTACTGTTTAGATTCTAGAACATAGAATTCCTATGTTGAATGTCTGATCTTTTAACTTCTGCTCAAGGGGTAGATTAAACTGTTTTCAGGTTGAACATTGGGAGGGATATACTGCAGTAGGGATACCATAAGTAGAGATAACCTAACACTTTGTATTGGGAGGTACCTGTAAGGCAGGTATCACATATATCCCCTTGAAATCCAGTTTTAGTTGTTTATGCTGATCATTCATAGGTGTATGTCTACTGACTCCAGGCCCTGGATAGGCACCAATCATGCTGTGTTCTTGTGTTATAACCATGTCCAGCTTTGCATCCACACTTAAACTTCAAATCAAAATCTAAAACAACCATTAGGACTTTAGAATTAGTTTAGGATCCTCAGTCCTCTGTCTACAACTGCTAATAGGCCCAAAGCTAGCCCCTTTGCTCTTATCATTCAGTTTTGGTCTACTTACAGGAGGACTATCTGCTTTCTGTCAGCATCCCAGCCTTGTATGCATATCCTCATGGATGTTGAGTAGGGAATACCCCCCTAGGTCTTGCAGAGCCTGAAGAAGAAGAGGAGATAAAATATAGAGTCTATCTCCTACACTGTTGACCCCCTGGCCCAGAGATCCTGTTGATCACTGATGGCTACCTTGTACGGAAATCTGGGAATAAGCATCCAGTCTGGGAAAAAGTCAACAGAAATTGGCGACTCTACTGGGGAACCTTGTGAAAGAACCCTGGTTTTCAGAAGAAAACAGTCCCTAGTAATAGGTGGCGACTCCGAAGTAATCTCCCAACTGGTCAAAGTAAAATTTATATGCAGGGGAGAAGATCCCAACAAAATCCTCTATTTGAAGAGTTACCATTAACAAAAAGAATGATGTATAGAAGAAAGGGAACTGTCTCAGCTAGTCATGAGAGCTCCCCCAGAAAAAGTGATGAGGTACAAGATAACCCTAGGCCATCAGGACAGCATGCTCCTTATTTTTCAAGTGCAGAAGCTGATATCCAAGGTGCATATGAGAGGCAACAGGGTGGTAGCATGAGAATGAGGTCAGAGGTGTTCCAAGAACGCCCTTTTCTAGACCCAAGTGAAAGGTTTGAAGAGGCAGAGTCCCTAAGGGATGATGAAGATGATGACCAGAATGGTATGAGACCATCTACCTCCAGACCTAAGGATGAACAGTTGGCTGAAGAAATCAAAAGTCTAAGAGCAGAACTAGAATACCTACAAGCCATGAAAATCAGAGATGATATACAGCAGAAAGTGCAAGCCTTAAGAACTGCCCAAAATAATTCAGTTCCTACCCTAGAGAATGCAAATGTGCAAAGACATCAGCAAAGATATGAAGCGCAACATCAGCATCATGATGACAGACAAAATGTGAATGATGCTAGGATACCACTGAACCATGCAGGAAACCAGAATGCAAACAGAAATGTTAATGTTAATCAGCCAAACAGACAGCCCATGCAGCTAGATAGATTCAGGCAGCTGGTGTTTGATGGTATTCCTGGGTATCCTAACCCTATTGACAAGCATCTGAGGCTGCAAGTGCCTAAGTTTTCAGGAAACAATACAGTGTCAGGAGAAGATCATCTAAAGGCCTTCCAAAATGTCATGGATAATTTTGAGGTTGAGCATGAGGACGTTTTCATGAAGTCATTCATGCAATCCTTAATAGATGAGGCAAGAGAATGGTACAGGAATCTGCCTGACCGGAGTATTTCATCATGGGATGATTTTAAAAGGATATTCAAGGAGCAATATGGTGATAAAACTGACCCTAGCTTCTTTGTAAATGAGTTCACCAGTATCACCAAAGGGTCAAATGAGCAGGTTGCAGGCTTTAATGCAAGATTTACTAAAGAGTTGAACAAATTGCCACATCATATGAGGCCAAATGAACCAATGTGCATAATTTTGTACATCAATGCCTTTGATGCAAAGACTGCATATGGATTAAGAGATAAAGGTCCTGCCACTCTCAGGGATGCTTTCAGAATTGCAGTAAACATTGAAAACAATAGGAAAGCATCAGGCAAGACCAATAGAAGGGATGATATAAAAATTCTGCAGAATCCAAATAAGCCTCAGAACACTCAAGGTAGTACATCTGCTCCTGAAGATAAGATAGACAAACTGGCAAATGTTGTTAAGGACCTGAGCTATAGATTAGCTAGAAGTGAAAAAGGGATGGGTCCTGATAGGCAAGTCTATCAAAGGCAGGAAAAGAGGCCATCATTACATGATATGCCTTATAACACCAATTGGCATGATGGTAAGCCTGTATTTCCACGTAACAACACAAATCAGAGGGCTCAACATGTCAAGGAAACTCCTGATCCCCTGAAGAAAACTGTAAATATTGCTGATGATGCTCCGTGGTGTATAATTTGTCAGATGCCACATTCACAGTCACAGTGCATGATTGCTCAATCCTTGTATGATAATGCTACATCTTGTAATGAATGCAATGAGCCACATCATGTGCAGGAGGATGATGTTAACATGATGTCCGTAGGCAATGGATACACTCTGTATGATGCTGATGACAATACAGATCATCGGGTTCTGGCCTGCCAACAGTCCCCATATGATGAAGATGATGAAGATAACTATGTGTATGCTCAGAACTCACACAGTTTTCTGAGTAACCTACAACGACCTTCTGATGAGGAAATCAGAGCCTTCACAGCTGCAGCAGTTGCTCAGGTCAAAAGCAACTACAATCTCAGAGGTAGAAATCAAGTTGGCAGCCCACATCAGCCAGAGGATATTTCTGCAGGTCAGCTGGTGCATGGTCATAAAGGAACTGAACCACAAAAAAGGCAGTGGGTAAATAATAAACAGAACTTTAGATACAGAACAGGTCATGAATCTCAGGGACCAGAAAACAAAACCCCTCAGGCTGAAGATCAAAGTAGAGGTTCCCAAGACAAGAATGATGATCAGGGAACTATGAAAATGAAAACTAAATCAGCTCAGGATAAAAGCAAGATTGTGGAGCCAGCTACAACTGTTGTACAAAACTATGCTCCATTTGATATAGCCCAGATCCTCTCTCAGGTAAAGGTCTCTGTTCCACTTATGGAACTCATGAAAGTGGAAGAGATCAAGAATAGAACAATATCCCTAATCTCAGGGGTACCTTTTCAAGCTAAGCAAAATGATCAGACCCAGGGTGAGAAACATGTCATGTGTAGTGAAGAAGATGAGACTCCTGAAGTCTATTTAGGAATGACCATGACAAAGTGTCCTTCACAGGTGGAACCATTTTATGTTTCCCTGGTTATAAATGGAAAAATAATTAGAAATTGTATGCTTGACTCTGGAGCATCCACAAATGTCATGCCTTTGGCCATCATGCAACAAACTGGATTAAAAATTGACAAGGCATGTGGAAAATGTTATGCAATGGATGCCAGAGAGGTACCAGTCATTGGAATCATGAAGGATGTGGATTTCAAACTGGCAGCATTTCCTGAAAAGAAATATAAGATGAATATAACAGTGGTTGACATCAAGCCACAGTATGGTATGCTGTTTTCAAGAAGATGGGCAGCACTAATTGGTGGAAGTATGCAGCTGGACCTGTCATATGCCATGATTCCAATGAATGGCAGGGATGTCAAGTTAATCAGAGAGCAAAGATCATCAGAGACAGTGGAAGACCAAGAAGCAAATGAACAAGTATGCTTTGTAGACACTGACTGTGATAACTTCAAGGTTGTCTCAGATGATACAGAAGATGAAAAGAAAAATATCTGCATTGAAGAGCTGGATCAGCAAGGCTTATGGACCATGTTTTTTGATGGAGCTTGTGCAAAAGAAGGCTCTGGAGCTGGAGTTGTTTTCCTGTCTCCAACTGGTAAGCTCCTCAAATTCTCTTTCTTGCTGAGGTTTGATTGCACAAACAATATTGCAGAATATGAGGCTTTACTCTTAGGCCTGAATATTGCTCTCAAACATGGGATTAAGATGTTAAGAGTATTTGGGGATTCTAAGCTGATTGTATCCCAAGTTAGAAATAAGTATGCTGCAAAAAATAAAAGGCTGAAACAATACAAGCATGCTGTTTGGGATACTATTGAATTATTTGATGCATTTTCAATTGGCTGGGTAGAAAGGTCAAAAAATGTTATGGCTGACTTCTTAGCTAATATTGCAATAAGGCCAGATGACATCACTCTGTCAGGTGTCACAGATGTAGAAGTTAAAATTAGGCCTGCCATACCAGAAAACATATGCAGTTGGCAAGTTTTTAATGATGATAGGGATTTGCTGAAATTTTTGCACTGCATAGATGAGTATGAGAACCAACAGATTGATTTCCAAGCTTTTGTAGAAACTGTAGATGGAAAAGAGACTCTTGTGGGAAAAGAGATCATTCAGTTGAGGACTAA
Organism: Cunninghamia lanceolata; assembly: GCA_027924645.1. Classification (NCBI taxonomy): domain Eukaryota; kingdom Viridiplantae; phylum Streptophyta; class Pinopsida; order Cupressales; family Cupressaceae; genus Cunninghamia; species Cunninghamia lanceolata. The sequence goes on along the minus strand of BSBN01000865.1, from coordinate 3,708,948 downwards.
TAAAATCCCTAGAGGGTTGGTAGCTTTGGAAAGAGTTTTTGACAGTAGAGACAAAATGGTCACAAAGACATCCCCCACAAATAAGGAGGATTTAGAAGAAATAAATTTGGGGACATCTCAGGCCCCTCAGAAGGTATATATTGGCAAACAGCTCAAGCCACACATAAGAAGTATGCTGATTGCATTACTAAAAAGGTATAAACATGTTTTTGCTTGGTCATATGAGGACCTAAAAGCTTATAGAGAAGACTTATTCCAGCATGAAATCCCATTGAAGCCTGAAGCTAAGCCATTTAGACAAAGGCAGAGACCTATTAATCCTACCTTAGCTCCCAAGATGCAAGAAGAACTCAAAAGGCTCAGGGATGCTGGAATAATTGTGCCAATAAGACATTCAACTTGGGTGTCTAACCTTGTCCCAGTCAGGAAAAAGAATGGTGATATTAGGCTGTGTGTTGATTTCAGGAACTTGAATGTATCCTCTTTGAAGGATAACTATCCATTGCCTAATATGGAAGCTATGTTGCAGAGAGTGACTGGTTGTGAACTCCTATCCATGATGGATGGATTTTCAGGATATAATCAGGTAAAGGTGAAGGAATCAGAACAGTATAAGACTGCCTTTACCACTCCACGGGGAACGTATGTGTATGTTAGAATGCCATTTGGACTAACAAACGCAGGTGCTACATTTCAAAGAGCAATGGATGTTGCTTTTGCAGGGCTGATTGATTCAATCTTGGCTGTATATCAGGATGACATGACTGCCTACTCAAAGAAAGAAGAGCAGCATTGTTTGCATCTGGAGCAGATCTTCATAAGAGCACTAGAATATGGTATTTCTTTAAACCCAAAGAAGTGTGCCTTTGGAGTAGTTGAAGGAAAACTTCTGGGACATATTGTTTCCAAGGATGGAGTCAGGATAGATCCAGAGAGAGTGGCAGCTATTGACAGGATTCAAATGCCAAAAACTGTGAAAGGAGTTCAGTCCTTCTTTGGACAAATAAATTTTGTTAGAAGATTTGTTCCTAACTTTGCAGAAATCACAAGGAACATTTCCAAGATGATGAAGAAGGATGCAACTGTCAACTGGGAAAGGGAAGCAACAGAATCATTTCAGAATATCAAAGAGGCAATAAAGATGGCCCCTGTTCTTAAATCTCCTGATTTTTCTAGGCCATTCCAAGTGTTCTCATTTGCTTCCTTTCATACTGTTGCTGCATGTTTGTTGCAGAAAAATGAAGATGGTTTTGAACAGCCCATTGCTTTCTTCAGTATGTCCCTGCAGGCCTCTGAGTTGAAGTATGATATTATGGAAAAGCAGGCATATGCACTGGTCAGAGCCATCAAAAGTTTCAGACCATACCTGGTAGGGTCATATATCATTGCATATGTACCTCATGCAGCAGTCAAAGACATATTCACTCAGCAGGAGGTGACTGGGAGAAGGTGCAGATGGATAAACAAACTGCAGGAATTCAACATAGACATACAAGTTACTAAGTTGATAAGAGGACAAGGATTAGCCAAGATGATGGCACAATCAAACTTGGAAGCATGCCAAGTTAATGCAGTCCAAGATGAGAATGTAAGTGTATCAGGATCTGAATGGTACAAGGATATTGTCTATTATTTGCAAAATCTGAATTGTCCTTCCCATTTCAGTGACAATCAAAAGAGGACTCTGAAGCTACATGCAATCAGGTATGTTGTTGTTCAAGGTGAGCTGTACTGGAAAAATCCTGATGGTGTACTGCTGAGATGTGTGGATGAAGACATGGCTAACAATGTTTTGATAGATATGCATAAAGGATTGTGTGGTGGACATTATACTGCCCAAACAACAGCTCATAAAATTCTTAGGGCAGGATATTGGTGGCCCACTCTCTTTTCAGATGCACAAAAGTTAGTAAGGAAGTGTGACCCTTGCCAGAGATTCTCAGGAAAGCTGAAATATGATGGTGCTTTACCCCTCAGAGCTGTACCTGTGGATGCTCCATTCCAGCAATGGGGAATTGACTTCATAGGGGAAATTGCAGACAAATCAAGTGGGGGACACAGTTGGATTTTGGTGGCAACTGATTACTTTACCAAATGGATTGAGGCCATTCCAACTAAAAGAGCTACAAGTAAGGTGCTGACAGATTTCATACTAGAGAACATCATCATCAGGTTTGGAGTACCATTTAAGATAGTCACTGATAATGCTATGTGCTTCAGATCAGGTGAATTTGTTGATTTTTGCAACAGGTATGGGATAAATCTGTCATATACATCACCATATCACCCACAAGGAAATGGTCAAGCAGAATCAAGCAATAAGAGCATCATGAAAATTGTCAAGAGGATACTGGACAGGAACAAGAGAGCTTGGGACTCAAAGTTGAATTTAGCAGTATGGGCTGACAGAGTGACTGTGAAAAGGGCTATTGGGAAGTCACCTTTTGAGCTGGTATATGGTACATCAGCTAGACTGCCCATAAACAATCTCCTACCAGTTTACAGATTCATTCAGGAAAATGATGCGGACATTGAAGATTCCATGACAGAAAGAGTGAATCAGCTGGTTGCATTGGATGAAGACAGAAGGAGAGCCCACCAGATCAATCTCAAAAGGCAACAGGATATGAAATATCAGTTTGACAGGAGAGCTACAAAAAGGAAGTTTGAAGTCAATGATCTGGTGCTTATTTGGAATGCTAAAGATCAGGAAAAGGGTAAACATGGTAAATTTCAGCCCTTATGGATGGGCCCATATCAGGTTTGCAATACTCATGGGGAGGATTCTTATTTCCTCCAGGCCCTAGATGGTGAAATTCTGGAATTGCCTGTGCATGGCCAATTCCTTAAGTTCTATTTTGCATGAATATCTGGTTGCTGTGCACATTTGTAAAATATGTATGTAGTGTAAATGCCTTGTACAGCTCGCGTTTTTTGGCTTTTTGTCTGGTCTGCCCGGAGATCTGGTTCTCGCTGCAGGTTTTCACCTGCACGTCCCCATTCGGAGCCACTGTTAGCACTCATTTTGACCTGGGGCTGATTTGTCATGATCAGGAGGTTTTTTTCATCTGAAGCCTTCATCTTCTTGCCCAATTTTTCTAAGTGTTGGACCTCCTCAGCGTTTTTCAGCTGCAGCATCATATTTTTCTGAGGAGGAGGTCGTCATCATCATCTTGTCTTCGATGATGATCTTCATCAGCATGTTCTTCGTCGACTTGTTTTTCTCATCGTCATCATCATATTTCAACTGTCGGGTGATGTTTGCTTATTATCCTGATGATACTGGTGAGCTACAGTGCGCCCTCAGTTGCTTGCGGGGGTGATTTTTCAAGTATCCGGTGATCTTCCGAATATCACCTTGCCCAAACATGATGATGATGTTGCCTCGTTATCCTGAAGGGGTTATTCTCTAAGTTGTCGACCTGACTTGTTTTTTCCTAAGGGTCGTCATCATCATGATATTTCCAGTTATCATCCTGCTGCTTGCGGAGGTCATCATATTTTCTGCCTTCATGATATTTCGCCGGGGTGATATTTTTATCATCGGGTGATCTTGGTTATGATCATCCTGATGATGTTGTTGAAGAGTTCTGAGTGCGACCCGATATTCACTAGGGTCATCATATTTTGAACGTCAGGATGATCTTGGTCAATATCATCCTGATGATGTTGTATCACTTCTTGTTCGTTGTTTTGACATCCTGATGATGCTGACGTCATCCTTATATCAGGGTGATATCTTTTTATCTGCCTATCTACATCATGATATTCCAAAGGAAGGGGTGATATTTTCATATCACCCGGATATATGTTTGCTCGAGCATCATGATGATGCTGATATCAAGGAGATATCCGCCTGCTGGCTTCGCGCATTATCTCCGGGGGGTGATCTTTTCAAGCATCATCATCATATTCAGTTATCGCCCCGATCTTATAGAGGAGCTACAGTGCAACCTGATATTTGAGCATCAGGAGGATATTTCCAAATATCCGGTTGTCTTCCGAATATCATGATGATGTTAATATGATGATGACGTCATCAAGGTCCGGGGGGGGTCATATTTCTAACACTGATCATCTTGAAGAGACCTCCTGATATTTGTAAACATGATGATGACGTCATCCGGATATGCGGGTTGGTGCACAGTAGGCAGATATGATGATGACGTCAGCAGGATATGATGATGACGTCATCAGGATGTTCATCGGCCAGACTTTTGGAATAAGCTCAGCAGGAGGATGTTCCTCCGAGGGATCAGGTTGTGCCGATTATCATGAAGGGTATATTTCAAATATCATGATGACGTCAGGGTGATATTTCGAACAACAGGATATCATGCTGCTGGAGGATGATGATGATGAGGTTATATACTAGTGTCGTCAGGAGCAAAAGCACCGACATGATATATGCTCATGACCTAGTATATAAAGTGTTATTGAGGTCATCGCGGGGTGCATGTGGGATATTGTTATCCTGCATTTTTCAAACATCATGATGATGAATCTCGGCGGGAAATGCTTGCGATAGTCTGTATGATGTTCTTCCCAAGGCCGCGGGTTGGTGCGCCATTAATGGCGATTGTTGCAGAGGTATGGGCGATGGCGTGGGTGGATCCTGTACCCGACTGGAGATGTCAATCAGCGGATAGTGGCGCAGGGCTCGAGAAATCTTCCTGTCTCCTCCCCTACCTGCTGCATTCAAGTTTGGGCGCCAATCTGGTTGTGTTTGAGTGCCATTTTCATGATACTGTGTATCTGGCAGGATTTTTGGTCAACCATGTAATTAATTGCTGAGCACCTACCTGGCTGTTATAAGCAGGTTGTGTTGCTCATTTCAGTGGTTGTTGAAAGTTGAAGATTTTGGCTCTGTAATGCATAACAAGCTGATCTGGTTGCTCTGTACAGCTTACCTGTGAGTTTATGTATCTCTTGTTGTTTGTTTTTGGCATGAACCCACTGATTTCATGATTAAACTTATATGAGAAATGCTGTTTAGCATGTGTTGTGTTAATTCTGTCTCCAGTAGTGCATGTATTCTTCTTCTGAATCTGGATGTTTGGTAATGTTTAGATTCTAGAACATAGAATTCCTATGTTGAATGTCTGATCTTTTAACTTCTGCTCAAGGGGTAGATTAAACTGTTTTCAGGTTGAACATTGGGAGGGATATACTGCAGTAGGGATACCATAAGTAGAGATAACCTAACACTTTGTATTGGGAGGTACCTGTAAGGCAGGTATCACATATATCCCCTTGAAATCCAGTTTTAGTTGTTTATGCTGATCATTCACAGGTGTATGTCTACTGACTCCAGGCCCTGGATAGGCACCAATCATGCTGTGTTCTTGTGTTATAACCATGTCCAGCTTTGCATCCACACTTAAACTTCAAATCAAAATCTAAAACAACCATTAGGACTTTAGAATTAGTTTAGGATCCTCAGTCCTCTGTCTACAACTGCTAATAGGCCCAAAGCTAGCCCCTTTGCTCTTATCATTCAGTTTTGGTCTACTTACAGGAGGACTATCTGCTTTCTGTCAGCATCCCAGCCTTGTATGCATATCCTCATGGATGTTGAGTAGGGAATACCCCCCTAGGTCTTGCAGAGCCTGAAGAAGAAGAGGAGATAAAATATAGAGTCTATCTCCTACACTGTTGACCCCCTGGCCCAGAGATCCTATTGATCACTGATGGCTACCTTGTAGGGAAATCTGGGAATAAGCATCCAGTCTGGGAAAAAGTCAACATCCCTCATGATGAACTGCTTGAAGCCATGTCTATAATGTATCCTCAATATTGGATCAACTATCAGCCAAGTGATTTTTACAACAAGATAAAAACCTTAATAAATCATTTTTGCAAAAGTATAGAATTTTATGGACAACAAATAGAAGGAATTTTAAATAAAACTAAGCTTATAGAGCAATCAGGTTGATTTGCAACTTCAATGAAGGAACATTTTTAACTCATGGAGGCTCCCTACCAAGATGGATTGATAACAAAGCTTTGGGAAACCTTAAGTCAAAGTGAAATATTGCATGATGCATTATCAAAAAATTTCAAACTCGTTGATTTATGTCAAGCCATGATATTGGGGTCGGTGGAGGATGAGAGAGTTTTCAATGCATTGGGGTTCTTGAAATCAAAGAGAAGAAATAAACTTAGCAAGAATTTGGAAAATTTCTTGAGAATGTATACAACTAGACATGATATCCAAAGTTTTCCTTTTGATAGGGCACTCAAAATCTGGAGGTCCTTATGTGAAAGATGAGGGTTGTGCAACACTTCAAACAATAATAGCACACATGACCGTGACACAATGAATACCAGTACCACATGCAGTGGTAGTGGTGTTGATGAGACACTCTTAAGTGGAGATATGGAGATAGAAGAAAATGAAGAACATGATCAAGATGACACTGGATATCATGGTCAAAGGGAGGAGAATTAGGATGACGAGATGATTTGGCAATTTGAAGGGATTTAGCAGATACATCTCAAACTGCTTCTCAACAAACACTGTCAAACTCTGCTAATCATTAACTTGCCTTCTAGAGCACTAAATGACAAATCCTTTGGAATGAAGATAATTAAGGACCTTGTAAGCTTAAATCTAGAACCCCAAGACCAAAATCCATACTGTGGAGAAATGTGGAGCAAAACACTTTCTCCTTGTCACTTTGCACACATTGCCAGGCAAAGTCTTCAAACTGGTAAATAGAACTTTTTCTGCACAGCAATCCGGACCACCAAATTCTAGATTTAGCATCTTCAAATACTTCTCTAAATCATATCCAAATTTCATACTCTGGTCTTCACTACAGAGAAAATGCGGAGCAAAATACTTAGACAGTGTTCTTCAGTCAATCCACAAACAATAATATTAGAAGATACGGTTGGTACCAATGACAACACAAACATGTTAACATCAATGACAACACCAATTACCACATACTTGCAACAAAGAAATCTTTGAATGAAATTGGAGGTATGGATGACTAGACAATTGCCAGAAAGTTGGTGTGTGTAGGGGCGGATGGAGCTTCAGTAATGCAAGGTCATAGTAATGGTCTGTGTGTAAAGCTACAAACTTCTATTTCACCATACATGATTGGCATTCATTGCATGTCCCATAGAATGAATTTAGCATTTAAAATGGTGAGCAAGTTTCCTGCAGTATCAAAAGTTGAAGATCTAGTCCGCTCTACTCATACTTCTATCGAAGTTCCAAACGGTTTTTGGAATTTCAAAATTTTGCTAAGGGAATAACTGTAGGAAACAAGCTTCTTAAGGATGTTGATACCAAATGGATCTCCTTGCATGAACCGGTGAAAAGAGTTTTAGCAGAATATCAATCCTTGATTGGTGTAATGTACGACCATCGCTTCACAGTTGACAGGGCTCCTGACCTCTTACATAGGTTAAGTGACATAGAGACACTCCTCATTTTAGTTGGTATTCTTCCCATGCTAGAGGAAATGAACATGCTTGTGAAAAAAGCCCAAGAAAGAACTATGTATATTTTAGAATATACTAGACAGTGTAGAATGATATGCATGACCCTTGATAATCTATATCTATCAGACCGGTCCTTCGTAAGCCCAAAATTTAGCAGCTAGCACTTGATAACAAATGTGACCAATCCTGCTAATTTTTTACAGTTTAATGATAGCAGGGATTTATGTGTCTCTGTAAAGGGATTTGAGATACCAATGCACTATTTTAACAAGGTCAGGCGCACTATCAGAGAAGAACCTATTAAAAGGGAATCTTTTGACAAGATTATTAATTTTGTAAGTACTACTTTAAAGAATATTGTGAAATCTCTTTCCTCAAAGATTAGAGATCGATTCCCTCATGATGAACTGCTTGAAGCCATGTCTATAATGTATCCTCAGTATTGGATCAACTATCAGCCAAGTGATTTTTACAACAAGATAAAGACCTTAATAAATCATTTTTGCAAAAGTATAGAATTTTATGGACAACAAATAGAAGGAATTTTAAATAAAACTAAGCTTATAGAGCAATTAGGTTGATTTGCAACTTCAATGAAGGAACATTTTTAACTCATGGAGGCTCCCTACCAAGATGGATTGATAACAAAGCTTTGGGAAACCTTAAGTCAAAGTGAAATATTGCATGATGCATTATCAAAAAATTTCAAACTCGTTGATTTATGTCAAGCCATGATATTGGGGTCGGTGGAGGATGAGAGAGTTTTCAGTGCATTGGGGTTCTTGAAATCAAAGAGAAGAAATAAACTTAGCAAGAATTTGGAAAATTTCTTGAGAATGTATACAACTAGACATGATATCCAAAGTTTTCCTTTTGATAGGGCACTCAAAATCTGGAGGTCCTTATGTGAAAGATGAGGGTTGTGCAACACTTCAAACAATAATAGCACACATGACAGTGACACAATGAATACCAGTACCACATGCAGTGGTAGTGGTGTTGATGAGACACTCTTAAGTGGAGATATGGAGATAGAAGAAAATGAAGAACATGATCAAGATGACACTGGATATCATGGTCAAAGGGAGGAGAATTAGGATGACGAGATGATTTGGCAATTTGAAGGGATTTAGCAGTTACTAGGTATTTATATTGTATTTCATGTTCCAAACTCCAAAATGTTGTTGATGACATTTTATTTGTCTATCAGTGATGTACATTTTTTATTTTTAGTTTAAAAAATTAATATTTTTATATTATTATTGTGTGATACTGATACGTTTTACAAGCATTCAACTAAATGCAAAGTAATTTTTCTTCTCTATAACCACAGTAGTCTTTCATTTGTTTTCCTTTATTGCATTCCATAATAATCAACAATAGTAGCATATTAATATACAACATAAGAAAATATTTAATGTGTATGTAGAAACCAAAGTTTTCCTAAAGTAGGCAATTAAATAATACAGATAATTTGAAGACATAAATGAATTTCAGTATTATATTGATTTTCAAATGAAGGAATACATTGAAGTATTACATTTAGAATGTACAATAACTTGCTCAAAACCAACTCTGCATAAAGCTCTATTGGAAACACATATTACTAAATCATTTTATCAGCTTTTACAAAGTGCTCCACTCTTCATCTAATGGAAGTGCAATTTTTCTTAACCCATGGTAATCGAGTTGTAAGTGTGTTAGCATTTTAATTTTAATATTGTTACTTGACTTGAATGTATCACTCAAAGTTGCATTCAAGGTTATCGGTGGTTTGATAGAATCCAAAAAGTTTGCCTCATCAAGATTTTGAGGAAACTGGTCCTTATCCAACTTTATTTTATCTTCCATATTATTTTTGAAATCGGTATGACGAGTCAAAAGCCACCGGCAAACCAAGCTTTTTGAAGTATTCTTCCTTTGTTTGCATCCTCTTTTTCAATATTGCAGCTTGTTCCAAAAGATCTTGTGCTTGTTCCAGCTTCATACATTTTTCAATGATAGATAATGTCTTTATTGTGGCATCAATACGGTTCTGAATTCCTTTGGATTCCAATTCTTTGCCACTAGCTTTGTAGATTGATTGCAAAATTTTGTTTGCATCTGATCGTCTTGAAGTTGCCATGTCTCCATTTTTAGCAATGTATTGTTTGAGTGTATTACTACATAATAGTAGATCATCAATGTATTCAAACATTTTAGACAAATCATCAATCCTCTTCATCATTTTCTCCCAAATTTTATGTTTTATATAAACCATTGTGTTTCTATAAAATTCAGATACGTTGTTTTGGGAGGATTTTATTTCATTTTCTGCATTCTTTACTTTTATCTACAAATTTTCTGAGTTTTTTCTCTCTTTCTCCACATTTTCTTCCCATAGCTGTCCTACTTTTTTTGCTTCCTATAGTTGGACATTGGCTTCATTCAAGGATTGTTGTAATTTTCCTGAATTGACTTTTTCAATATCATAATTTTTTATACTTTCACTTGAACTTTTCTTCATTTTATTCACTTCCACTTTGTCTGTTTATTCACTTCACTTGTAGATATAGAGTCAGAGTTTTTTATCCTTTTCTCTAAGTCTTTGGTCTTGCTCTCTGCTGCTTTCCTCTTGGCTTTTTCATTTGCTACATGTCTGCCTGTAACTTTTATATTTGAGTCTGCAACCTTTTACATAAATCACAAAGTCAAATGAAAATGAGCAATATGAATGGAAATAACATCACTGCATATATTTTCCTTCTGTTGTAACTCAATTACTGGAACTTGTGACCTATCTATATTACAACTCTAATTTTTAGACAATTTATTCAACAAGGTTACTAGGAAATTAAAAACAACCATACCTTTTTTTCTCTCTCTTGCTTTAGCAATGATGTGTACACCACTTCATTGTTCCTTTTTGATACATTAATTTTGTCAGAATTTTTCATTCCAGAAAAATCCACTTGGATGGTGCTCACCTCATAGTCAGAGTGTTGCATCTGGTCCTTTGGTTTATCTTGAACTTTGGGCACAATAATCATGTAATCCATTTTTCGGTTTCTGGGTCAAATGTAGACAATACCCTAGTTGTTGCAAGCTCTAAAGTTGCAGTAGTCTCTATCTCTAACACTTGCTTCTTGTGTATTTTAGATATTTTTGCTTTCTTTTCAAACTCATCTTTGTAATCAGAAACTGTGACACTTGACATAACTTTGAATGGCGAAGGAGTAGTTGTAGTGTTGAGGGCATCTTTAATTAATTGAGGTTGAGAATTAGTCATTCCTATCCCAGTCACATTAATGATAGGAGGGGGTGCCTTCTGGAAACAATTGCTTTGATGTGGATGTGGAATCAAAACCTATCATAATCTTTTGCTTCTTAGTCTTCACAAGGCCTTATTCTCTAAGTTTGTCTATAGTATCATCTAAAGTTATTGTTGGCCTCTTCTGAGTTTGTTGTTGCGGCTTTTGCTAACCACTCCTACTACTATTACATGTACCATCGCCAGATTTGTCACCAGTAGCACTAGAATGTCCACCATCTCTTGCAGGAAAAGATTGAGAAACATGTAGATCATAAGACCCTTGTGGTACTGTTTGTGATTGTATCTCACTCTGAGGATTTAAAGCTGGAATAAAACTAATCTACTGATTTGTATGTGTATGCCCTTTGGCTTGTTCATCACATCCAATACCGAGTCGAAGATCATTAGGTTTTCTAGGGTTTACCTTTGGTACCATCCAAATGCCTTGTCTTGTGGGCCCCAAACCACCACCTTCATAACCCACTTTTTGGGTTATTGATGCCCCTATGGTATATGTTTCTCTTGTGGTCTCACTCATATGAGGTTTGAATGCATAGGCACTAAGATCTGTGGGTTGATCTTCATCCTCATCATCACTTTTAGCATTAGATGCTTCAGTGCTAGTGGGATGTTCTATATCCCACAATTTGTTGAACTCTTGATCTTCTAAGATTTCTTTGAATTATGTAGTAGCTTTTGGATCACCAAGATCCTTCCTCATAGACCAAAAGGCATTAATTTTTTATTGTGACCACTATTCCTTTGTACAAACATCTCTTAGAGTCTTTGCAATTTTTGTATACATAGATTTTTTAGCAGCTCTTGTATAGAAATTGTTGTATCTCTTGATTTCCAGTGCCACCTCTACCTCTCTCTATGTTTGTGGAATTGGATGCAATCCTATTATTTTTTATGACAATATTTCAAAAGTAATACCTCTTTGAGTAGTAGTTTCTTCTATGACTTTTCTGACGTCATCCCAAGAATTCTTATTTCTCAACATTTCTAGCAGGGATTTACTTTCATGTTGAATTCTAGTTGGAGCATTCTTATTGGCCACACGCCTTGTTTTAATCATGTCACATGGGTCATACTACTAGTGAGAGTCAACATCAAATTTAAAAGTTGTAAAATTTGATGTGCCACAGTGAATGCTTTTCTCTCGAATGTGAACCCTCCACATGAAAAAGGTAAGGAAGGAAATATGCTCTTCTTTTGTTGACTAACAAAGTATAGTTGATTTGTACTCTCCATTTGTCGTATGTATTCCAATGCAAAAACCCTCTCTACCACATGTATTGGAAGTTTGTGGGGCTCTACTCCTGATCCATAAAATCTTAGGACAGTATATTCCTCCATGAAGTACCAGTTAGCCAATTGTATTTATTTTCCCAATTGAATGCAATTTCTACAACACTCAGGCAATCCAGGCATTGGAGTATTTGTAATGGCTTGATACAATGGATCCAAAAACTAGTCCACAAAATGATTGTAGTTCTTTTGATTATGATACATCTTTATCTTATCGGTCCAATCATGTAGTCCATTTTTATCTTGTCAAATCTAAAGATTGTTGTCTCACAACATCCCAACAAACCACACTAGAAATAAATAGCACAAGTAGGTTGTGAACCTAAATGTCTTTATGTTGGAAATGGAAGTGGGAGCTTCACTTTGACTTCATTTAATCATTAAAAACCGATCATACATAGATCCTGCAATGTGCTCAAGAAATCTATATTTAGTAGGTGGATTGCATTTATGTATATTCTATACCATTTCAAGGAGGCTTGCATCCACTTGATTATTATTATCCAATCCAATGCAAAACACTAGCATGGAAATAGTATCTTGAACCCATGGTTTAAAAATATCAATTTTATAAGGAGGCTTGTGATTCTGATTAAGTAGGGTGACATCAAATGTTAGAGATTTGAGAAAAATATTTTTATCATTTTCACTAACTGCTTCATAAGTACTAGCAAGTTTTTCTAGGTTTATGTGGACTTTTCCTCAATCTTCAATGGTAAAACCCAACAATTGGCTAAAATATTCTCCATTAATGGGTAACATTACTTCCTGGCTATCTTTTATAACTATTATTTTTCTATTTTCATCATAATTCTAGGCACAAACCATGATAAATTCAAGGCAAGGGAAAACCTCAGGGAACATAAGGCGTCCCAATCCAACCACCCATGGTGTAGTGATACCGTTAATTGGTATTGGTTTTTTTGGGTCAACTTGTACTTGACGTACCTTATTCTCCAATGAAAATTTAAATGCTGAGGTAAACCTTCCAAATATTATAGGGTCATAAATATCATGGTATTCATCTATAAAAACCTGGGGTTTTAAGCAGTTTGGCGTAGTCTATTTAATCTATTTCTTTGATTTTCCCAATTTTTGGTTTGGTAGTGCTGGTAGACATGCTTGTAAACACTCAAACCTAAACCCCAATATTGAAAAATTGCAGTCTTAAGGACAATAGTAATAGCAATAGTAATAGGAATGAAGTATTTTTGTATTTCACTTACCTGGAAAAGATGAATACAAAGACTGGCACTGAGTGACTCTGTGGCATCGTACAATCAATATTAAAATTTCTGGTGCACTGCAATCTCCTTGAATCCTTGACCCTCTCGCTTCCAAATAGTATCAATTAAATTGCTAAGTGGCAACTATGAAGTAAAGTGAGTAAAACGTGTTACATTATTTTATTAAAGTTATAAATTTTATTTTATTCTCGAGGAAGTTAATTTTTTAAAACTTATTATATTCTTCACTTTCAGTACAAGTTTGTAGTTGTAGTTGTACTAAGTACTCCCACTTAAAATGAAATTTAAGGATGGCCTGCAAGTCTGTAGCCTGAATTAATAATTTAATACAGCACATACGTCAAGCGGTGGAATTGAAAACTATTGTATAATCTCAACCGTTGATCTTTGTAAATCTAACAACTCTTGATTGATTTTGGAGGTTTGAGTTTGCAAGTCTAGCACGCTCCGGTCTTTCATTCCAGAATTCAACTCCAGCCGTCCATCGAAACATTCATCGAACGGTGAAACATCGCACTAAAGTCTGAAGCTCCCTTTATATGAAGTCGGGCCCACTTTGATGAGATAATATAGGTTATATATATTATATAATAATTATAATTAATATTATATAAAATATTATAATATAGGTTAGATATATTATTATAATATATTATACAATAATTAGAATTATATATTATATTATATAATTATATATTATATTATATAATTATTATATTATATATATAATAATTATTCAACTGTTGTCTTTGTAAATATAATGGCTCTAGATTGATTCCGGAGGTATGAGTTCGCAAGTCTAGCGCTCTAGACATTTCGTTTCGGAATTCAACTACAGTCATCCATCAATATATTGGATTATATATATATATATATATATATATATATATATATATATATATATATATAATTATATTAGATATATTATTATAATATATAATATCGACGATGGTGTTTTAAGGTGCTCTACTAATAAAGATATAACGGTCCAACACACCTCACATCTTTAAAGTGTTTGTCCTTCGTTCGAGATTGCGATATGGCCCCAACATGCGATATTCAAAAGATCAAGGTTAGGTCTTAATCGAATGGTTGATATTCAAAAGATGCAACAATTCGCGGTATGTGAACGCAGGCTGCCAGGTTGTGTTTAATTAAGAAATTAATGAGGCAACAACAGGAAACAAATGGATTTCATCCTCCATTTTGAAGTCCATTATGCACATTGCAATTCCAAACATACTGAATATTGAAGACTTCTGCGAGTTGAAGCAATTTGACTAAGTAGTTGGTGATTGCGACTTCAAAGTTTAGGTGTAGGGTGACTGCAAAAACTGGTATGTTGATCAATAGGGATATCTTTGACTTGAATAATTGCATTGAACATTGAGGAAAACCAAATTGACTCCCCTCCCAATTTGTTAGAGTTGTCAAGCCCTCACCCCCTTTTTTTCCTTGTAGACTGTCTTACTCCTTTTGCCTGTAATCATGAGTCAGAGGTTCGGTTGTGGGGGTAAAATGAAGAGGGATTTATCCCAAGACCTTATAAACTAGCTCCTGGGATCTTCTAAAAAATATAAACATGCCCATGGTATTCGGGAATTGACAAATAGGTTTAATAATTATCATATATACATTAAGGATGCAATTCTACCAATAGGAGCGTGGGAGCTATTTGAGTTTGGAGACAACTGTCATGCCCTGGAAAAACCCATTTCACACATTTGGGAATTGGATTTAGGGAAAGTAGTTGTTCCCAACGTATTTGTAAATGTGGACCTCATTTGAGCAATTAGCTAGATTTATGATTCAAACAATCAGGTGCTATCAAATTATGAGGGTAAGCAACGTTTCCATCTAAATAGAGAATTGACAATTGAAGTGTTTGATCTAAACCCCCTGGCCCTTGAAAGAATTCATGTTGAGGAGTGAACATACAGGCTTATAGAACATACAAGTTACCTCTTCACAAGCCAAGAAGCATAGGCAAGCATTTGAAAATATCTGACCATGAAACAAAACCTTTCAGCATTGACATGTTTGAAGATTACTTTGTGAAGACTTACTATGCCCTCTATCAAGTTTTTGGGATTGATTATAATCCCCTGATACCAGATCATTTATTGGTCATGATTGTTGATATACAAGATAAATACCAGTATAGAAGGTTTGATTATGCTACATATCTGGTTAAACGTATCCATAATGAATTGGTAGGATGCAAATGGGGAGATCATGCCCCCACCTTTTCTAGGTATTCCTTGTTATGCCATATTTTATTGCACTACGGGAGAAGATTCTGGGGAAGTGAATTATAAATCCAACATCAGACCAAGGATGAAGAGCCTATGCCAATTCAGGGCAGAGTTCACTTATGGGACTTGTTTTGCAGCCATGCAAATTACCTGGTGTTTGAGGAGCATTTTGTGCAAAGCGTGTTGGGACTATTAGGACAGGAGAGGCCTAGACTCTCCAAGGAGATAATGGACTTGCTAAGGCCTTTGGAGAGAAAACAAAATGGTGTGATTGATCACCATTGGGGTGATTGGTTCCTTTATAGGAATGTAACCATAATCAGGGTCTATGGGGCAAACGTCAAACCCCATTTATTGCCCAAGAATGTGCCAAATAGGGTTGAATTTTTGGAGATTATGTGGTAGCTGAATGAATCTAATAAGTTTCACTTGAGAAATAGTGAAAAGGGAACTTTCCTTACTTCAACAATCAAGTTCCCTGGTTTCTTTATTAGTGCTAAAGAAGGTTTGGAGGCTTGCTTGGCAAAATGGCAACAATATAGACTGCTCACAACAGACCATAGGAATTATGACCCTGAGCACTTTATTGACAGGGTAAGGAGAGTGAAACACAGATCAGGGTTCCAACATTGTTTCGATGAGTAGGAGGATTTGCTTAGAAATTTTGTTTCAGAGGCAAATCTTAAATTGAAAAGAGAAAATTGGGGTCTCATTCTCCTTGGAGAAAGGTAGAGGAAGTTGAAGAACCCTGCATATAATGGTGCCTTCAGCGAAATTGTTGATCCTATTCTTAGGATGCAAGTGATGTTGGAACATGTCGAGGAACTCAAGTTTGTAGCCAAAAGGAAGCCAGTGTCCCCTAAGAAGTAGCAATTGTCTGAGGAAAATATTGAAGAACCTGCTCAATCTATGGTCGAGGAGGTTGCAAGAGAGGCATGGAGTTCACTTCCTCCTAAACCAACTGTTAAAAATCAACCTTTAGTTGATTACTCCTTGATAGAGGAGGTTGAGGAAAACCAAATTGACTTTGATAAGGTGCAACAGGTGTTAAGGTCACCTCCTAGGAATGAAATACATTTGCCAATGCCTCCCCCATCAAGAACTTTATTGAGCCTGCAAGAAAGCAGTGCAACTGTAAAAGATGTTAGGGCATTGGTTTGCAAGGAATTTCTATCTGATGATGAATTCATTAAATCAAAGAAATTCAAAGCTTTACTTATGCAAAGGAAGTATAAGATGTACCTGAAGAAGTTGAATGAGGAACGAGGTAAAGCTAGAAATGAGGATAAGGTGGCAATTGCTCAAAGCATTTTGAAGGAAGTTGACATGGATGTTAGTAGTGTTGGTTAACAGATTTGTCCTTGTTCTGAAAATAATTTATTCAGACTCTATACCCCTCTTTTTGAAGACAAATGAGTTAAACAACAAATGGGTGAACCTTTTATATTAGTTCCCCTCTGAATTTAGGTACAGCTCCCTTTAAGATTTTCAATGAATTTAACCTATTCAAGTATCCAAATGCACTTTTAACCAAAAAATGCTTAAGGCAGACTGATATTCATATATAACTATGTTATGAACACGATAGATTTATACAGTAACAGTGAACAATAGAACGCACAGATTCTACTTTTAGTATATTCAAATACATGAATACATTCATACGAACTTGTTGAACCAGTAAATAATAAAACACATATGACGAATTGCCCAAATAAAGAACAATTACCAGATGAAAGGAGATTTCACACAGAAAATCTAATTCCACACATTCAGACACACAGATCCAAATAAACAGTAATTGTTTCTTCTTCTCATTCACAGATGAAAATTACTCAGACAATCCTCACATAATATAAAACTATGAACAGTTTTTTGCTAAAAAATTCCCTTCTTTTCTTTTTCTAAACTTCTATATCCCCCCCTCAAAGATTTTAAAAACCTATATATATGAATGTCTTAATCATGTCCTTGAGTAAATCAAACCCAGAGTTAACATAACTCTGACCCGTACGGGATTTAGTTTTTAACAACTGATTTTAAAGATCAAGATTTGCTGAAAATAACATAACATAGGAACTGAAATGAAGAAAACGGGCCAATGAGGTCATGACTGGGACGACGGGTTTGTTTCTCTGGATTTGTTATCGATGGCCTGGGAAGCACGTTGGGTCTTCCATTCCTGAAAAGTAGCAACGAACTCCTGAATCTTCAGGAAGTTGGGAATACCTATATGCTTCATTCTTGACTTCCAAACTTCCTTTTCCCTTCGCATTTTACCAAATTTTTCTTTGTGTTCTGGAAGTGCGTCGATGCAGAGGTAAAGTAGTGATTCAACTTTAGAAATCCTGGAGAAGTCCTCAATTAAAATATTGTCATTTTCTTTGACGAAGTTGATTTTATCTCTAAAAGATTGGACCACTGCATCGACATCTTCCATAGGCTTTCCATCATCCTTTATGTATTTGACATCAATACATTGCAAGTCATGTTGCAGCGATTGGGTGAATTCTGTTATTTCCTTAATTAGCTTTGAAAGTTCAAAACGTCCTTGCTGGGATATGGAATTCCTCCATTCAATATTCTTCTTGTTCACATATAACAAATCCTCGTCCAAACCAGTCAGGCTTTTCTCTGTCAAAAACTTAGCCAGCCCATATTTTTGAACTTCATCTATTTGGTTTATTACATTCATCCACTTACCTTCATATTTTGCCCAAACAGCAACCTGTGCTTTAAGATCCTCAATTGTGGTAGAAGTCAGATCGTATATGATCTTGAGCTCATGAATGTATTCAGTCCCTTTTTGTTCAATGTTATTCAACCAACTGTCAAATGTTTTTGCCACCATTTGGCTTCTGTGGACTTGATCCAATAACTTCTGGTTAACAGGTGATTTCAGGTCAAAAGACAGGGGAAGCTGTGGGATCGGCTGCGGGTTAGGGTTGTTAATAGCCTCAATGTACTCTACCATTGAACGCAGAGTTTGTTTCAACTCCTTCTTGTCTTTTTCATCTTTCCATGTTCGACTGACCATCCTCTTAGTAGAAGCTTCAAGGTGGTGGACATCTGCAGCTCTGGAGGCAGCACCGAGATCCACTTTCTCCATAGTGAAATCATGCACTATTGGGTCCTGCACTTCTTCCTCTGGCACTAGCTTAGCTATTTCAGCACTCCAGTTACCAGTGTTTGGATCCATGTTTATTTTGGATGTCATCTTGAGTTTCTTGGACTTGGGGGTTTTTCCCAAACATTTGCTTACCATGTCCTCCAAAGGGACAACAAAAGGGATCATTTTTTCTTATCAGAGATAGAACTCTCTAGCCACTTTGGTGCAGGGGCTGAGGTTGTCTTCTCGGGGTTCACTCTATCAGAGGATTCATTTGAAATCATTAATATTTCAGGGGTCTCCAGAACGGCCCTTGACTGTGACCCGGTGTCAACCTCCTCTGTTCTGTGTGGGCTTAGCTCCTTGTCACCCATAGGTCCTTCTGAATCTTCTTCCGAATTCAAATCAACAACTATTATTTCAGAAGCCTGCTTCTTTCTTTTCCCTTTAGTCCTCAACCTTGTAACACGAGATGGCAGAATATCTGTGAGGACTCTTCTGGATCTCTTAGTGACAGGGCTTCTCTCAGTTGATGGCTTGGAAGCACCTGCACCACAGATAGCAAGAGGTTGATTAGAAGAGTCTATGGGAAGCGATGATCCAACCATTGAAGAGAATTGTTGGACATTTTTATCCTGAAGTCCTTCCTGTCTCTTTTCTCTCAACCATTTCTCAGTTCTCCTTATCACTGGAAGAGTTTTAACTTCAATTCTGTCTTCCTCCTTTTTGCTCCAGTCCACCTCTAGAATGGGTAAGTGTTTTACTTTTTCAAACTGTGGGTCAACCAACTATTCCCCATCATCAGAAATTCTAGAAATATCCATGTTTAAACTGAGTGTAATTATCTGCCCCAAAGAAAACCTACACCACAGCCTTCTTCTGACCTCAAATTCATCTGGACAGTCCTCCCAGTAATCCTCCAGCTTAGGAAGGTGTGAGTGCCCAGTTCCAGGATCTAGGTTATCTTTGACAAATCGTTTACTGTCGAATTGAGTCCTAGCAGTGAAGAACTGAAAATTAAACCTTTTGAGGTTCACCTCCAAATTGAAGGCATCAAATTTTGATTGGCATGAATAATGCCCAAGTTCAATAGGAAAAGAAATACCAAAACCCTTTTTTGATGAGAATTTCTTATCAACATGTGCCAGCTGCCTACATACCTCCATCAGCATGAAACGATCAAACACATATCTAGGTAACTTCACAGGTTCACCATCGAATCCTCCAACTCTAATGTAAGTGAACTCAGAAAATTGGATGAAGAAGCTACCATAGATACTAATCAGTTGCATTGCTTCACTGGACATTCTTTTACCCAGGTTCCCTGCCAATTCATAAGTCATTTTCCCAGTGAAGACATCATTAACCCTTTTATAATTTTCATAGCAATTCTTTCTCTGCAACTGTGAATAATATTCATAAATTTTACTATTCTCAGCTATGGGTGCATGGGGTAGGTCAAACCAATCTCTTGTAGATGCTAGACAATAGAACAGGTATGAAGACATATAGAAATCTCTGTTACCCAGACAATTGCTCAAACCATGATGTAGGCAATCAGCCACTATTTTAGCCCAATCTAAATATTGTTCCCCTTCAAGGATGACTTGTATGAAAAAGTACATCCAATCCTCCCAATAATAAGCGTGTTGATTGCCCCTCAGTCTGTGTAACAATACTACAATATCCCTCACTTCTTTAATTAAATGATCTCTAGTGAGTGGCCTGGGCAACCTTGAACCGCCCTTCTTGAATTTCAACAGCCAGTTCCTCACTATTACACTTTTGTAAGTTGGTCTCTTCTCTGAGAAATACCCATTGGAGGAAGTAATGTCAAGGCTGGAATATGCCTCTTTAGGTGGTATATTCATCACAGACATGAGGGTTTGTCTGTTGACATGAAATAACACATCCCCGTTTGCATTTCTAACACATCTGTCCTGGGGATCGTACCTATTCATACACTCCTGAACCAATTCTAGGCACAGTATAGCCTAAGGAAAAGTCGCAGCTTCAACTAAACCACTGTCTACAATTTTCTTGATCGTAGGGGTTTGAACAGGGTTTCTAGTTCTTTCTTTAAATTCCTCTAAATCATATTGAACCAATGCAGTATCTCCAAATTCTAAGTGAGAATAAGTAAGACCAAGGCCATGTTCATTCCCCAAACATGTAGATTTCAAAGACATACTTGGACGATTATAATGAAACACTTCAAATTTTGAAAACAACAGAAATTCCAGAGATTCTTCTTTCCAGTATAAGAACTAGGAGTAGCACAGGGGAAACAGAACTCACCTTCAAGATATCTGAATTCACTATGAAAACTTGAATAACAAGAGCCTTACACTTCCGGCGCTATCCTTCTCTGCGTTGCACAGTATGTTTACTTGCTAAACTTGGCTTGTTTTTGGTTAATAATGGCACTAACCAGATTGAACAATTATCGCTTGGGACGATATGTGCCAAAAATATTTGACAAGACATGAACTCTGACTTCTTCATTAATAGCAAGTATTATTCATGCGCCATCACGATGTATAATGATTATTCGTAGCCTCCACTAAATTAGAGCTCTTGGTTTCATGACGAGTTTCTGACATATTTTTCTCCAACTTTCCCGCGAAATTAGACTTAGAAAGCTGTGGGAACAAACGGGACCAAAATCGCCAAATCTTCGAACTATTGAACCATTGAACCTTTAGGACGTGGTTCAACGCGGTGGTTCAATGTGATGGTTCAAACATGCCAATTGGACCATATAGATAAGCAAAGGATTCACTTACGGAAGTAGGAACTTGAACTTATGAACCATTGAACTTGTAAAGATATGGTTGAATCTGAAAGTTCAAAAGACGCAAGGGTTATGTAGACCAACAAATAGTTACGCGGCTTTGGTAAAAGGCTTCTAATTATGAAACAGTGAACTGTTGAACCTTGAACCATTGAACCCCGCTATAGAGTACGAGCGGAAGGTTCAACGATACAATAATTACACAAGGTAACTGCATGACCCGACTTATAAGAAGACAGTGAGTGTTGAACCTTTAGACCCTTGAACCATTGAACCTCGAACAAAAAGGTTCGAGTTCAACCTGAAAGTTCAAAAACGTTTAAGACAAACAAAACGACAACTTGCTTTATGAGACACTTCAGACATATTGAACTATTGAACTTTGAACTTTGAGAATGGTTCGGGTTCAAAGGTTCAAACCTTAAGCAACTTTGTCTACAAAGATGACAAACAGGTAAAAATTGAAGAATCAAGAGTCGATTTACGAAACAAAGGTATGACCAAAAATATAACCCGGTAAACCAGCTCTTGTTCAAGAAATATTACCAATAAATGAATAAATAAGGGTGACTCAAAAGGTAACAAGTAGCATTACCCCTGAGGAAGGAAGAAGGTTAGTAAAGGAAAGTGGTTTATTGCTCTTGCCAGGATGGGATATCTCATCCTCTATTGCTATGGATACTATTAGAAGGCAAGATGAATTTGATGATGGATTATTGACACATGAGCAAGCAAAAAAATTGTTTAGAGCAGGTTTTAATGCTAATCATGAGACTTTTTCAATTTGGGCTATGGCTCCTTGTGATAATAAACCACAAGTGGCAAGGGATATAAATGATCTCACAAGCCAATTAATTGTGAGAAGATTAACTTACACCACTGCCCCTCAGGTTGCATCGTTAGTGGTAGCTACAACAAAATTCAGTGAAGCTGCAACAAAGAAGCTACAAGTAGAACTAGACAAATAGAAGGAGGATTATGTGAACCTATTACATGAGTACAACAAGCTCAAATCACTTGTTCCTTCCACTGGAATTAAAGTCTTATCAGCACCTTCTGTGTCTAGTCCAAAGAGTTCATCAGGATATGAAGGAGATTCTATTGGTGTCACTAAATTACAAGAGAATTTGAGAAGGAGCAATAGTCTGATTAACAAACTCAAAGAAGAGCACAAAAGTGAACAGGTATCTCTAATTAAAAACTTCTTGGATCATCAAATGAGTAAAGTGTTGAATAAAGTAGATGATGCATGGGTTTGTCTAAGTAATTTGAAAAAGGCAATTGAAAGCCACACTATGAATGAGTCATCCTTAAGAGATATTCTAGGTACTTGGATTGCCCATGTGCATGTGATAAATCATATTTATAATAGTGCCAATGTAGGTTCTGATGTGCTAGATAGAGTGATCGACACATATGAAGTCATAGGACTTTTGAATGAAGTCTCTACTTTTCATGACCAACTTGATATAATGTTGAAGGACATATTTAATAGCTTTAAGTCTCTTAAAAAGTATTCCCTGTGACCATTTTGTACTAAAAATGGCCCTAAAAAGTCTCTGTTAGATTGGAAAGCGCAATTTGGCAGCATAGTTCCTGTCTCCATCAAATCAATCATCACTAGGAGCAAGATTGATCATGTGCAATGTAATGCTCAAATGGACAGGCTACTGAATTTAAAATCCGGCTTGAGTAGTTTCATAAAAGAAACTAAAATATCGTTAGACACCAGGTCCATGACTTCTATGCAAAGAGTTGATAAAATTTTGAAGTACAACTCGCCATCAAAGGAGGAATATAATGTATGGGTGCAGAAGTATGTGATGTAATCGCCATATGTAATTTTATGTCTAGTCTATGTTTAGGATTAATAAATTATAGGGGATTTTGGCTTGTGCAGTGTGAGTACTTTTGTATGATGTATTCTCCTCAATTGAATTAAATGACATAATGCAAACTGTTTATGCATCTTATCTCCATTTGTGTTTTTTGTAAGTGACGATTGAGAATTTGAGAATTAATACAATCACGGATTTATAAATTGTTACTTCTCTCATGATGAATCTTACTAGCAGTTTTAATTATTTATGATAACTTATAACTTTTACAGTCACTTAAATTAGGTTTAGAATAAGGTTTTAAATTTTAATCTAATCAGAGTTATGGTTATGTTTATACTTTATAAATCTTGTTAGTGTTACATTTAATGTTTTATTTATGTACCAAAATATGATAAAATGCCACGTGTTAGGAAAGTACCTTTGGTGGGACAACGGAATTCATTCTACAGCCAAAGGTTTAAGGGACACATGGCACCTTATCGTGCCATCGCAACTTTAAGTTTTTGGCTTAAAGCAAGGTTGCGAAGTGCGATGAGGCAAATTATTATTATATATATTATATAATTTAATATAATATAATTATTATATATATTATAATATAATATATAATAATAATATCGTATATTATATATAATATAATGTTATTAGATAATAATATATTATATAATTATTATCATATATTATATTATTATCTAATAACATTATAATATATGATAATAATTATATAATAATAATATATGATAATAATCATATAATATAATTATTATTTTATATTATATTATATAATATATTATAATATATAATAATTATTCAACTGTTGGCATTCATGTCATCATCAAAATATTCACAAAAAATGATAAAATGGCACATGTCAGGATTTAGGAAAGTACCTTTGGCAGGACCATGTAATTTTCACTACGGCCAAAGGGATACATTCCACCTTATCGCATCGTCGCATCTTTAAGTTTTTAGCTTAAAGCAAGCCTGCAATGAGGCAAATCCTCGCAACAAGACAATAGATGATCGCCACATGTCAGGAGGCATGGAGGGGATACGCCTGATAAACATATTTTAAGATTCAAAATAATATTAAACTAGATCGGGGTGATTAAAAAAAAGGACCCATAGAGGGGACACGTGGTGTCTTCACGCACCGTTGCAACTTCAGAAATATAGGCTTAAATGGAGGATGTGACGCCTGTGACGAAATCAGACTTAGAATAAAATAAAGGGGCTTGAGGCCGATAACTTAGAACAAAGGGGTTGATAAAAGGACAACTTAAGCTAGGGAAAATGGCTACATAGGTCAACGATCAATTAGAATCATGATAACATTAAAACCCCTTAGACAACACCAACTACAATGTTTTTACTCAGGGATTTTGTAGAGTGAATTGTGATAACATTAAAACCATAAAATTTTGAATTGACCTAACACATCCATTTATCTTTGCCCTTTTTATAGTATTATACATCTCTATACATTGCCATTGAACTCATTTATCTTTTCCATGTGATGAATGTTATTTAATATTGAAAATTTGAACCATCTGTATACATTACAATTTTCCATTGAACTCATGTCAATTTCAAACTGTAATTACTTCTATATTTTTTATTAAAATTTAACATCACTGTCAAAAAAATTGGGGAATTACATCGTACATGAACATCTAACCAACATCAAAGTTCCAAACAAAACTTTTATCCTTCCACCTTGGGTCCTTGAATCCTTGCTTTGGTCCTCCAAAATCTTTTTGGTTCCTCTTTTCGATGATGCTTAATGAATATTTCACTATAGTCCATAACTATCCTATTAACAAGCAATGTCTCCATTACAAATTCAATTATGTACTCATTCACAATGTCATTAAATGATTTTCTATGGAACCTTGCATTATATGTACAAGAAACCACTAGGTATGGGTAACAATAAGGCTAGTAAAGGAGAATTAAATTGATTTTCTCTAGGTCACTAGCAATTGAGTTACAATACCAATTCCATGCGTTCATTCGAGTTTCTAGTTTCTCATACATGCATGCATGTGTGGGAGATTGAACCTGCCACCCATAATAGATTGCATCATTTGCAAATGTTAAAAGTGTCGATTCTTGACATGATTTATCCCACTTAATGAAGGCTTCCATTTCTTCATTTTGAGAAATGCAAAGCAATAACATCTTGCATAGCCACGCACAAATAAAATTTCCTATCGTACTTATTACTATTCTACATCTATGAACTGAGAACTCTATCACATAGTTAAATTCAAAATCATGAATGAACACAAAATAAGTACTTGATAATTTACTTTCTTCACATAGATGCTGTAATGAAAACCATTACTTTGAACTTTTATAGTTTATTGATTCTTCTACTATCTGAAACTTAGTAATGCAATATAAGGTTGAAACAATAAACACTAGATCATATAAACATGACACATGCACTGCAATGACAAATGGGTAATAAATAACAAGCAACTCCATTTAATTAACTCTGTCATACCCTAGAAATTTGCATTGGCTAATCTATGTGGTTTGTCACTTGCCATTAATGAACTCAATTGGCATTAGCTAATCTAGCCAATTAAGTACTTTCAATCAAATCAATCATATGACTCTAATTAATGATAAAGGTACTGCAAGTGCGGTTTGTCCTATCAATTGTGTGACACTATTTGAATCCATCCCATTGAGATCACAATTAACCCACCGCAGATGAAACTAAATGTTGGTGCTAGGAGTGTCTGTTATGTATAATGTGGTGTGCCGCGTGGTTATTGTACATTTCACATGCAACACAATAAATGTATCCCTAAGCCTCTTCTATAAGTTTATTAGGCATATTCCTTCTTTTATTGGTCATTTTTGTTTTCACAATTTCATGGTGAAATGCTATCTTTGAGATTCAAGATGAGTCATTTGATTTCTCGTCGTGTTTCGCTCTTGCCTTGCAAGTGGGAAATGGCAAATTTTAATAGATATGACAAGCAAAAATTATGGAAGGTGTTTCTGATTGACTTCCCCCTGGTTGACGATGTTGTCCGGGATATTATTGGTCATTATATTCTTTCACAAGATCCTCAACAAATCTTTTCAGTGACATTGTCTGTGCATTTCTATCAAATTTTATGGACCTACTCAATGATCCAAGTCTAGTGAAGATGATAGGGAAGGCAATGATTCAAGAATCACTTATCCCTGGGAATAAGCTTGATTTAGCTTTAAATGATTACGATTGTGATGCTGGACCATGGAATAAGGTTGGAATTTTCCCTTTACATTTGTTAGAGCGCTCAGCTGCAGCTAAACACATTCTTAAGGAGGCAAGGAGGGCAATTGTTAGAGGCTTATTGGAGCGCTTTAACATGGCCCTTATTTTACACAATGATTTATCTAACTGTTACTTAAGAAGGGCAAGGTCTATTGTCTATGCTGTAGATTTTCTTCTTCATGTGGCGGTTGTTAGAAGACAAATGAATGGTGGTCACTAACAACTTTATTTTGAGTTTTTGAAAATTTAAACTATTTTTAATTTTCCCTTTTCTGCGTACACCTTTATCCAAGGTTCATGTTAGGGCACCTTGGATTAGGACTATGTAAAAAATTCTTTGTAGACTGTAAACTGAAACTCTTTTGTTTAATATAATACATTAATATGGGTTATCAATATAGATTACAATTATTGTCAACATTTTAATTTTTATGTCTTATTATCTATTTTTTTCGATAATAACATAATTCTGGAACTTTTATTATTTATGGTTAGATTGATTGGTTGATTCTGGAAGTATTATAATTCAAAATATATGTAAAAAATAAGTTTAATCAAAATCATTCCTTGAATCCTTTGGAAAAGAGATTAACAATGTCTGTAATTAATGAAATTAACAAATTAGAATTAGAATCATCTCTCATTTTATTGAGTCAAAAAACTTAAACAACTGTTACACAAAGATGACATCCCTTTATAATAAAGGTTACATGGCAAAAGAAGAAGCCCTCGGCCCCTCGCTGGATAAATATTTCGAGTTGACAGAGAACTAAACACTGTGTATTTCCCTCGTATTTTCCTTACAACACAATGAAGAAGAAGCCTTCACTTGAGCCCTGGCTGCTAGACCGGGAAGACTATGTGAATAAAATTGGGAATAAAGTTGGGGCTTTCTTCAAAATTTAAGAAGAAAGGATAGCATGGTGAAAGAAGAAGCCTTCTGCAGTTTGGAAGGAAGCTAGAAGATGCATCATACTAAGTTGGTTTCTAGAAATATGAACCAATGGATTGGGAGAGAGCACTGTCCACAATCCATCACTAGGCTGTCAGAAAGATGCAACAATGGATTGGGAGAGAACAGATAGATGCAAGACCATCTATCATATAATGCTGCCATATGCATTTGTCTACAGAGCCAAGGCACTTTCCATCTGCACTAAAAGAAGAATGTTGCCAGAACCTTCCTCTTTATTTCCCAAGTAGTTGGTTGTTATCTTACTAGATCCTCCCATGTCATACATGGAGTTCCCATGACTCAATTTTTTTCATCTTACAAGAACTAGGTCTTTCAAGGTAAGGATAACAACCCAACTGTGTAACCATTCTAACTACTTCTTCTGTTGAAAAAGAATGCATTCTAACTGAATAATTCCCTTCAAATTAGCTAACAAGGAACAACCAAAAGTTGAAATTGATTTTTAGAAGCAACTTTCTCCATCCCTTTATAGCCATGACTGTTGGGAATTCAAACTTTCATTACCTATCCGTCAATACATCTTACTAACCCTATAAATAAATCTCCAGATGCCAAAATGTCACTTCATATCATGCTTTGAGAGTGTTTGGGCATCCAAATCAAGAAATCCTCGTATGGACTTGACATCTTACTCATATGGACTTGACATCTCGCATCGAAAAGTACCTTGGCTCCCTTTACAAAGATTGAATTTTGCATCCATTTGATCACCTTGGGTGACTGATGTGACCACCAAAATGTCAACCATTAGAGCAAATTGTTCCACTCATAAATTGTTCCACCATTTGATGAACAAATGATGAACAGTTGTAGTTCAATTCTGAAAGGTAGATCTCCAACGCTACACATTGCCAACAAAATCCTTCATAATCAACCAGAAGTCGTTAGATATTATTAGATCAATGGTTGAGATATATATAAAATATATAATATATTTATATTGATTATTGTATACTATATTATATATAATATGATTTATTTAATATAAAATAAAGGTCAAGGTGGCGGCAAAGCGCAAGCCCTCAACTGTGAAGATGGACCTACCTGTTAATTTTGTGATCACGATGCAATCATGATGAGCCACATGGCATACAACACTATCCACTTGTCTCTATTTTGGAGACTTTATGTAGAAATTTGGGTGTGTCAGTACTTTGGCCCGAAATAGAACTTATGTCATCAATTTGCGATCATCTGACGATCAAAAATTATTAGAATATTATAAATACATTGATGTAAATTGTAAGCTTACATTCATCAAATTTTGAGGTGCCAATTTTCCATTTATTGACATGCACAACAAAAGTGGCATTTGTCCTTTTGTAATAAATAAGGAATGTCGTGAGAAGCACAATTGCACATTTTTTGAAAGGGAATTTACACAGCTCATTTATGAATTGTACAGTAGTACACGCCATTGAAATCGATGAAATTTATAGAAACATTTTAATAGGTTTGTAACCCTCGCAGATACTTTATTTTGCATTTTCACTGGTGTACTTCGGAGGAGCTCTGGACTGCATCTTCTACAGGTGTTGAACACAGGCTTTCGCAGCCAGGTTAGCTAATTGGTGCTCTTTCTTGCCTATTTCTTATAGTGGTAAAATTAAATTCTTTAAGTCAGTTGGGCGGGAAGAACAATTATTTTTCACGAGTCCAGATTGTTTGTTTACCCCAAATCTTCTAGAGATTTATTTGGCACCCTTAGTAGTTACAGAAGCTTTTGTTTACTGGTTTCTCAAATAAGTAAAGATAAAGTACAAATATCAGGGTTCCCTTGTGGCTTCAATTATTGAGAATGGTTTAGCTAAGGTGAAGGATACCAAGCTAATACATATAGATTTGGAGGATTTCTGTGCTCAATTAGAGAAAAAGCCCAAGTCACCTATAGTCGAGAAAATTCTAACAAGCCAGTTAGCTTGTGTTGGGGGTTTCCCACTTGTTATGCCATGTTCAAACCTGGTTGTTGCATGTGCAAAGAACTATTATCCTGA
Source organism: Cunninghamia lanceolata (assembly GCA_027924645.1). Taxonomy (NCBI): domain Eukaryota; kingdom Viridiplantae; phylum Streptophyta; class Pinopsida; order Cupressales; family Cupressaceae; genus Cunninghamia; species Cunninghamia lanceolata. The sequence goes on along the minus strand of BSBN01000865.1, from coordinate 3,679,394 downwards.
TATTAAGGTTCGGCCATCATTTGTTTTGGAGAAGACTAACAGGTGGATTAAGGGGAAATTTTGAGAGCACGATGATTCTTGTTTTGTGCATAAAGAATCAGGAACAAGAGAGCAAGGAACCTCCCAAGCCTCTAGAGTTTAAAAAATTTCAACTAGTATGGAGACAACTCATCACAGGGTTGGTTCACAATCTAGAGGGGATGGAGAGAAGCCTGAAGATAATAGGAAACTAAAAGGTGTATGTGAATAGGATGGTTAGCCTGCATTCATGAAACCACAAGTAGAGAAGAAGTTGGATGCTTTACAGCAATTGTAGGCAAATCACATGACTTCTCCTGTGTCTCCTTCACCTAGTAATGATTCTTCCATTTTTCAACAGATTGTTGATGATAGTACTTTTCATTCCTTGTTTGAGATTCCAGCCTCCCCCATATCAAATGAAATTCTTGTGCAAGATACTCCTAATCAGCCAGACATAGTTGTCTTGGGTGCAAGTGACAGTGGCACAATTTTGTCTTCCCCTTCCTAGCTAAAGACAGTTGTTGAGAAAAAGAGGAGATATGCCCCAATGGCAGACATAAACGTTGACACTACACCTAAGCCTAAGAAGGCTAAGAGGATGTCTCGGATGGTAACAGATTCTTCCTCGGGGCATAGAATTTTGGAGATTACAGACCCCATCGGGGATAAAAATGAAAATGAAGTCACAAAAGCATATTTTAATATGAGCAACATTGACATGGGTCCTCCTACCGTAGAAGGTGATATATATCATGCAAAATTCTCTATAGGCATGCTAGAAAATAGAGTTAAAGCTGAGCAACAAGAGAATGCAAAGCTGCAAACCTAGGTGAATTCTCTGACATCTTTCATTCAATCTATTTTAAATATTACTTCTCAATCCTCCAATGCAACTCCGAGTGTTTTTGTTGATGGAATGGATCCTAGCATGTTGCAACAAATCAAGAGATATCAAACTCTAGCTAAGGCCACCGAGCAATGGGTAGAGCAAGTCACCATTGATGGTTTATTGTACATCGAGGAGGTCATGAAACTATATACCCTCACTTCTAATAAATGGAAAGGGTTAGTTGCAGAGTTATAAAATGTAAAGAGGGAAATTAATAATAGACTCATGGTGTCTACAGAGCTACAAGATATGATGAAAATTTATACAAATACTCTTGTAGCTAAGAAAATTTTAAATTATCCAAAGGAGAGTGATTCTATGTCTTGGCTAGATGCACTAGAGTGGAAGAGGTTGTTGCAAGTATGAGGTGAGCCAGTGTTGTCATTGATGTCAACATACTCATATTGCATTAACAAGAAGGATTTGATGAGCTGTGTGCTGAGGATATTGAGAAAATTAGTCTCAGTCAGGAACAGTGAAGAACAGTGATGAGAAGAAGGTAAATGTACGATATAGGATGAGAACCGGAGGATGCGGATTAAAGGGTTAGTAGATATGAGTCTTGAGATGCTACAGTTAAGATTTCAGAGGTCCGCATGAAGATCTGAAGGAGTTGTGGCTGCCGGTATAGAACCGGGTCCGGCAAGTATCCAGAGGTGACAGAGGATCACAAAAAGGTCCGGTGAGGTCCGGAATTGTATCATCCTAATCTGCGGATTGGACGGAGTGTTTGGGATGTCCTTGTGATGTGTCATTCTGATTTGTGTATGATTTGGAGGTCCGGAAGTACCTCTTGCATTATGACAGTGGCGACAGACTGTGTTCTTGAAGTTCCGGATGAGGAAGACAAGAGATCCCAGTAAGTAGAGGAAGTGCGGATGTATCCGGACATTCAGACAGGCTTGTGAAGGTTCTTGGATCATGTTTAGGTTGTGTTGTTGGTCCGCATTGATGGTAGAGCCCGGAATTGAAGTTATTCTTCCGGATGAAGTTCTTGCTCTGTTTAGCCGACCGGATGAGTTGCTCATCCTGCGAATGTTCTTGTGATGGCCGACCGGATGTGTTATTCATCTTGCGGATACTCCTATGGTTGTTTGCCGACTTAGATGTTTGTTCCTAAGTCGATGTCTTGTATAAATAACGGTTTGTGAGTTCATTTCATAGTGTGGTGTTTGGATGAGTGTGGCATAGCGAAGAAACGTGCGAAAGGCAGAGCAGAGATTTTGGGCTTAATTGGAACTGATCCGGACATGGTAGAGATGTCATTCTCCAGTTCAAGACTGTGATTTTTATCACTCTGTAGACAGTGTGTCTCCCTGTAGGCAGTGGGCCTCTTTGTGAGCAGTGTGCTCGGGCAGTGAGCCCTTATTGGCATGTGCCATTCATTTTTCTTTATTCTTCTAACAGAGAATAATTCTTGGGTTAATCACCCCGTGGTTTTTCCCTTAACCGGGTTTTCCACGTCAAAATCTTGGTGTTCAATGTGTTGATGCTTATCTGCTCTTGTGTTTATGTATTATGCTTCCATGGATGATTATTTGATATGTTGCTAACTAACAACAGAGAATTAAGTGTTTGAAAGAAGAAGAAGTTTTATACAACTGATTCACCCCCCCCCCTCTCAGTTGTATGCCCTAGATCCAACAGAGGTATGTGCTAGGGGATTTTAGTGGTGAAATAAGAAGAATTTTGACTCAATTTTACATTGATAATTTGATCTTAAAAACAATTGTACCATCTTAGATGTAGAGATTTCAGATGAAAGCAGAGAGAACTTGCTTGATGTCAAGGAAGTAAAGAAATTTTTTAAGAAGATGCTTATTGAAGAGCTTGTTGGTGCTGACACAATTAATGGTGAATCACTAGGGAAGCTTGGACATATAGCAATGTATCTCAAAACTTTCAGGCGTGAAATTGATGATGTCTATAAGAGACTAACAGATGTGGATAGAATGATAAACAAGTGGAAACTTTAGGCAAACATTACCTGTAGTCCAAGTGGCAAGATTTTAACTCCCATCATTACTAGGTACAGGAGTTACAAGGCAAAATTGAGAGCACAAGTGGACTCGACTGTTGCTGGTGAACAAGACAAGGAAAGTGAAGCAACTCGAGAGGAAGACCAAATTGCTGCCATGTGATGGCATTTCTTATTTTTATGTTATTTCTTTAAACATGCTCTGGATACTCTTGTGGCAAAAGACTTATTATTATTTTATGTTTTAAATCGGTTGTCCCCAAGAAACTGTTATTATTTCAAAGACAATTATTTTATGACAAGGTTATATATACTAAGCATGTCGATGCATTTAGGATCTTTTGGAAAACTTTGTGTTGTTGATAAGTCAATTTTGTGTTACTCTATATTTCAATTATTTTCAATATATGAATGGAAGCTCGAGGAGTTGATTTCTAAAGTCGTAAACTTTGTGTTATGGTGGATGAATCTGTATTCTTCTTATGTATTCTTTTGAATTTTCTTTTATTAAATTATTATCTATTAATTTTTGTTAATCTGAATCGTTCCTTCATTGACACTTGTCTCTATTCCGGAGACTTTAAGTAGAAAGATGGGTGTGTTAGAACTATAGCCCGAAATAGAACTGATGTTGTTGATCTCTAATACTGAATATCCATCAATCTAAATGTAAATATTTTTTAAGCTATACATTTTCCAAGTAAATTAATCATTATAATTTAGCATTTGATATTTTCACCAGCCACATTATGATTTTTCAAAAAATTGCCAGCACATTCGCCAAATAAATTTTTTTATATTTTTTAATATCTATATAATTCACCAACTAATTTATTTTATTTTTTGGAATACAGCTATAACTCGCCACCTAATTTATTTTATTTTTTGGAATACAATTATAATTTGCCAACAATTTTTTTTTTTTTCAAATCTATATACAATTCACCAGCCAAAAAACCAATGTCGACAAATTTAAAAAAATTCGCCAATGAATTTTTTTTTTCAAAAATAGGCATAGATTCACCAACATTTTTTTGGCCTCGGGCTAGGCTTCACCAGGATTTTATAGGTTTTTTTAGGGGGGTTCCTTAAAGTTATCCCTGCCATTAGGGTCGGTAGTGTCAAGAACAGTAGTCATCCTATCCCTTCAAATTTCAAATGGAAAATGAGCTAGCACATCATACAATAGTCTCCTCCAGAACCTCTAGAGTCTTTTGCAGAACTCCAAAGTGCTAGGAGAATCTCCCCAAAGCTTCTATAGTTGTTCTATAGTAGAGCTCTGAAGTTTGACAGAAGCAACTCATGAGACTCCCAAAGACCTCATTCTTCATAGCAAAAAGATTCCTACACTTCAAAAAGGTGTTCCTGCATATTTTTGTTAGTTAAAATTCATAACATGAAATCATTTAATCCCAACAGTTGCTACTCTATTACATATACTTTTAACATAATTAAATAAGGTTTTCATCAATTCTTAAGGTACAGATCAAAGGATGCAATGGCTTTAGGATAGGAAAAAGAGATATAATGTCATGTTTTGGTGATCTCTACCTGGCACTAATCATCCCCCCTGAGCTTAAGGATTTACAAGTCCTCCTACATTGGCCTACAAACTTGATTTGTTCATCTGATATAATTCTTTTGTAATATCATGGTTGTCTTGGAATGTTGCCCAATTGGTATGGTTGGTGTTTGCATGACCATCAAATTTATTTACTTGCTCCAACCATTCTTCAAATTTTTCTTCCTCCATCTGATCAACCCACATGTGTAGGTGTTCAATAATCAAAAGAGGTGTGTAATGCATCCCCACCCAATCTTGCTGGTATTTTTCAATTAGTCTTGCAACAACCTTGGCCTTTCTCAGAAACCACTTCATATTAGTTGGGGAAACTAATTCCCTTATTTTTTGTTCTACTATTAGGTTGTTCCATCTACCCCTGCAAGCTATGAGGATCTTGTTTGTTGAGGTCTATACAAATAGATCAAACTCTAAGACACATTCTTCCAAATGTTGTTTGTACAAAGGCAATAATTTGGGGGTGTAGACACATGTCCTAAATTGTGTGTTGAAAGACTTAGGTGTGGGGATTTCATGCCCGATAAATAATCTAGAATTCTTGATATTCATGGCATGTTTCTCTATTCTTTGTAACTAGATTTCATGGTTTCTCATTAAAGACATAAGTGCCCTTAATTGGCAATCACCCACAAACAAGTTAATAAAGAATGCACTATGCTCACACAGAGGAATTTTTTATCTTCATAAGAACTGAGAACATATGATCTCATGAAGTCATGCCCATTTTCAATGGACTCCGTAAGTCTAGAGATGACTAGTGAGAGCCTACGAAGGAGTCTTTCCCTTAAGAATATTGTATAATTTCCACTAGGGGCCTACAAGAGAGTATATCTAAAGCTAATGTAAATACTGGCATTACTCTTTCTTCTAATGTTTTCACTTTTTCATTTAATGTTGAAACCGATCTTTGTAGCTAAAGCATTGTAGTATTACCAGCCAAGTTATTACACCTCCTCTCCCAATGATAAAAAAAAGCCCTAGGAATATTCAACCAAAATGTTCTTAGGGAGACATCTGTCTGAGTATTATGATCTGTTGTAGATGGTCTAATAATTAACTCTTTGATTAACTCTTCTAGATCAAAAATTTTATTGTTAGCCTTAGTCAGCTCATGAGCTTGACTCTTAGCCTTCTCCTTTAGTGCTCCCATCAAGGTAATGCAATTTGTTGTGGCCTTAGTAAGGTCAGCTTCCTTTCCTTTGAACTTTTCCTCTATCTCCAAAATTTTCATTTCTCTTTGTTCCCTTTTTCAATCTTTTTGTAAAATTTCTTTTTCTTTTCCTTTGATAACATCATCATTTTCCCTTATGGTTTCTTTCAGGCCATTGATTTCCTAATCCTTGCTTTCATTGATAGCTTATTTTTCCCTTAGGACCTTCTTCATATCTGTAATGATAAGGTTCTTTCCCCAAATTATTATTTTTAAATTGTCAATCTCCTCCTGTAGTTCCTGCTCCTTGGAGACTTCAATATCCCCATGCTCTAATGCATGGGTTGGACTCCCTGCCTCAAATCTTATTTCTATTTTTGTTTCTTGAGCCTCTGTCCCTACCTCCACCTCGACTATTCCCATTTGCTCTACATTTCCTTCTGTCCCTGTTTCTATCTATAGTTCAACAAGTCATGGGCAAGTGAAGGCCCAGGCTTATCCTCTATAAATAATCCAACATTCCCCGGTAAAACCATGACCTGCTTTGTACCTTGATCAATGGATTGAATTATTCTATGCTCATCTTTCATTTTATTTAGAGGGCAGGAGTGTTGTAGCAACATGTGGAAAGTAGCAATATCTTTGTAGAGGGTTTCACCACAGGGTATAACATTTGCCAAAGAACAGTGAGCAATTGCGAAAAATTATCTTCTTGGATCCTCAAAAAAATTCGTCACATTGCTATCTATGATGATATGAGTAATGTATTCAGGAGTGTCAAAGTCAATATCTTCCCCTAACTCTCTCAGATGTTCAATGATAGTCACCATAGCCAAAGAGACACTATTTTATGTGTTATTAGGTTCATCAATCTAGACTTTACCTAAATATTTCATGGAGGGCTTAGCTAGAGGATATAGAGAGATTTTTTTCATGTCTAACCTATTGTATATGATCATATACCTAGTCCTATATTCAATTGATGTTATTGTAGTAGCCAACCATGGTCTTCCCAAGATCAAGGGATAAACATTATTTTGATTTCTTGGCTCTAAGATTAAGAAATCCATAGGAAATTCCCATGATTCCACTATGATAGGTACATCCGTTAGCACTCCTTTTGGGATTGCTACTGAATGATCAACTAATTGTAAAATGATGGAAGTGGCCTAGATACTTGTAAGAGCCAATTTGTCTAAAGTGTGAATCGTCATAACATTGATTGTTGCTCCTAAGTCAACCAACACATTTGATATTTCAACTCTTGAGAGATAGACTATAATGACAAGTTGCCAAGGTCACCATACTTAGGGAGGAGCATTTCACCAACCAGCAGGTCAACAACCTTGCCTTCCACTGGATAGTTTTGGGAAATTTCTTCTTTCTTCCCTAGGTTTTGACATAATTTTGTTTAATAAATTGGTTGAGTTCTGGGACATCCCTAATTGCTTAAAGGAGTGGGATTTCAATGTTTAAGTGTCTGGTTTCTTGAATTAGTTCAAACTCAATGATAGGCTAAATTTTGATGGATGGAATTTGTTTTTGAGTAGTTTGCTTGAGTCATTTAGGAATGGTGCCTATTTTTCAATCTCTGAAGGAGCTATGGAGTGTATCTTCAGAGATGTAGAAGCTCTGAACAAGCTCTGAAGTGAATCTCTAGAGGAACTCTGGAGGTACCTATAGGTTGCTTTCTAGGCAATCTATTGAAAGTAATCGCTTCTTGGGTTTGTTGTTTAAAAGAATCTGAAGATTCCAATTCATCTATAACTTCAACAATCACAAGAGGAGATGGTCTTGGTAAAGCCTTTCCTGAACGTGGGTGGAGATTGTTTAAATCAATAGCATTTACGTCAACCATATTTTCTTGATCAGTCAAGTAAACTATTACTCCTTGTTTATTGTGTTTGGGATTTGCTATAGGTTGGGCAGGTAGGGGTGGCTGATTAATTGGTTCATTTTGAGACTGATTTGGTGTATTTGTTGGACTAGTTAAGAGCCCTTGTTGTTGATTGGGAAAACACCTTTGTTGTCCTTAGAATGACTGGTTACAACCTTATTGAGGACCCCGTTGTTGATGCATGTTATGTGATCTAAACTGGGGTTGAAACTGATGTGGCCATTGTTGGCTAGGCCATGGCCAATTTGGCCACTGTTGGTTAGTCCATGGTTGGCTTTGCCAATCTTGATTTTTCTAGTCTTGTGGTCCCCATTGAGGTGGTTTTATAGGACCATTCCTTTATGAATTCCATTGATTAACTCCCTAATTTGGAGGGCCTCTATAAGAAGGTTAGTTTTGATATTGGTTGTATGGAAGGTTACTAGGTTAATTTTGTCCAGTATAGTTCAAGTCCTGTTCTATCTGAGCATTTTTCTTTGTCAACTACTTTAGAGCAGGGATTTGGTCACAATGGTTGGTAGGATGGTTTTTATCACAAATCTGACAAATCTCAATTTTGTCTAAGGGGCATTCACGCAAAAGATGTTTGTTCTTACATATGGGATAATAGATAAATAGTGGTTCAATTGTTTTGTTGTTCACCTGAATCCCATCTAAATTAGTGTTTAATTGAACTAAAATATCTATCTTTAGATTGGTAATTTCTTCAATTAACTGTTCTATTTCATTCTTTCCCTTCAAAGATCTTGATTGTCTAACTCCATCATGTCTCCTTGAATAGTTCCTATAGATCTCCTCAATTAATTGCATGTCCAACTTGTTTATATTCCCTTTATCGATTAGATCCAAAGCTTATTTTGACTCTTTATCTAACCCTCTCGATAATAAAGCCTTAGCTAGATTGTGTTCCAAAGGATTGCCATATCTTTGAAGGGAAAAGTTGAATTTGTCCAAGTAGTCCTCTAAGCTCTCTTCCTCCTTCTACTTGGTTCTAAACAACTCTTCCTTCCTATCACTTATCTTGCAGTAATCTTGATACTTGTCTATAAATTTAGTCTCCATCTAATCCAATGACTGTATGGAATTAGAAGTTAATCCCATAAACCATCTCATGGCAAAGTCTTTAAGTGTGGAGGGAAATAATTTTAGTTTTTGATTATCTAAATCGTAATCATAGGTTTGGTACAACACTTTGAATTTAAATAGGAATTTATTTGGATCCTCTGAAGGAATTCCTCTAAAGGTTGGAAGTACTAATGGAGAAATGTTCTTCATAGGGGTGTTGCCCTCATGATCTAGGACAATAAGATAAGAAAAAGTGCTCCTTGGAGCATTTCCTCCCATAAGATCTAGTTGTTCATGATTATCTTCCATGGCTAATGGCTTTGTCTGATTATCTTTGGGGGTTGTTTCTTCTTCAAGATCTATTTGGCTTTGCCCTTGTTTTTCCTGCAAGCATTGGAGATATTCTGAAAGCCTGTGGTAATTGGGATATGTAGGAATGTCTGGACGTGGTGATATTTCCAAGGTGTTAAATGAGTTCTTTTCCATATCAATACTTTCTTGTTGTTCCCCGCTACTTTCACCTATAGTCTAAGTTTGGGGTTTCTGCTTTTTGATAAACCTACCTTGTGAATCTCTTGGTCTAACCATGAAAATCTATTCTAATCCTATTCTATGAACTGTTAACTAGGGTTTTTACTAACACATAATTCCTGACAATGATGCCAAAAATGACAAGGGTCATTGTACCTTGCATTTAGTTTAGAATGATTATCTAAGTTGTCAAATCCAGGGCAGTATCCTATGGCTACATTGACAACAAAAACCAATAATCAACAGTTCCGAAACCACTTCCTAGAAACCAAAACCTACTCATCAATTCATAATTACACATTTAACTACTTGCTTGTAATAAATCTAATCTAAGAATCTGAAAGTTTGCAATTGCTGAAGCAAAACCTACTTTATTAGAAATCTAGAAAATAATAAATAGCATGAAATAGTAAATTCTTCTAAAGACTATCAAAGTAGTGAATAAGAACTAAGCAACTTCAAAATTTATCAAAATAGGAAATAATAATTACTAAATACCAGTCTCTACTCCTTTGTTGGGAGTGGGCCCTTGCTCCACACCTCTAGAGTAAAGACCACCTTAACGCTTCAGATCACAAATATGGAATTGTCTACTTTATTTATGATCTTTCAAAAATAGAGTATCTTCTTATTCTTTCCAAAATTAATCTATATCATATTCTATGGATTCCATCCATATATATCTGATATATTTTTTTGATAAAATATCTCTGGAGTTATTCTTCTACTCCTAGTTTTGTATCAGAAACAAAATATTTATTCTATGTCTTTAACATGCAACTGTCACTTCTCAAAAAGAGTCATACAAACTAAAAGAAATAATTTTAAAGTGACACTGAAGGTGGCACTTAAAATAAGAGTTCAACTTTGAGTTCAAATAGGTCATGAAGGCAACCAATAAAAAAGGAAATAAATTAAACAACAGTTCATCAAATACTATGCAATTCATGCAGAAGCAATTAATTGGTGGACACTTCTCTCTAGCAGGGTTAGTAGTGTCAGGAACAGTAGTCATCCTATCCCTTCAGATTTCAAATAGGAAATGAGCTAGCACATCATAAAATAGTCTCCTCTAGAATCTCTAGAGTCTTTTTCAGAACTCCGGAGCACTAGGAGCATCTCCAAAGCTTCTATAGTTGTTCTTTAGCAGAGCTCTAAAGTTTGACAAAAGCAACTCCAAAGACTCCCGAAGACTTCATTCTTCATAGCAAAAAGATTCTTGCACTTCAAAAAGGTGTTCCTGCATATTTTTGTTAGTTAAAACTCATAACATAAACCCATTTAATCCTAACAGTTGCACACTATTACATCTGCATTTGGCATAATTAAATAAGGTTTTCATCAATCCTTAAGGTATAAATCAAAGGATATGATGGTTTTTAGAAAGAAAAAAAGAGATATAATGGCATGTTTTGGTGAGCTCTACTTGGCACTCATCATCCCCCCGAGCTTAAGGATTTGCAAGTCCTCCTGCACTACCCTGTAACCTTGATTTGTTCATCTGATATTTATTTTTTGTAATATCATAGTTGTCTTAGAATGTTGCCCAGTTGGTATGGTTGGTGTTTGCATGACCATTAAATTTATTTACTTGTTCCAACCGTTCTTCAAATTTAGCTTCCTCCATCTGATTAGCCCATGTGGGCAAGGGTTCAATAATCAAAGGAGTTGTGTAACACATCCCCACCCAATTTTGCTGGTATTTTTTAATTAGTCTTGCAACAGCCTTGGCCTTTCTCATAAACCACTTCATATTAGTTGGGGAAACTAATTCCCTCATTTTTTATTTTGTTGTTAGGCTCTTCCATCTACCCTTGCAAGATGTGAGGATCTTGTTTGCTGAGGTTTGTACAAATAGATCAAACTCTAAGACACATTCTTCCAAACGTTATTTGTACAAAGGCAATAATTTGGGGGTGTAAATGCCTGCCCTGAATTATGTGCTGAAAGCCTTAGGTGTGGGGCTTTCATGCCTGATAAATAATCCAACATTCTTGATATTCATGGCATATTTCTCTATTCTCTGTAACCATATTTCATGGTTTCCCATCAAAGACATAAATGCCCTTAATTGGAATTCACCCACAAATAGGTTAATAAAGAATGTATTATGCTCATCTAAAAGAAATTTATGCAGGAAAAGCTCACAAAGGAAATTTTTATCTTCATCAAAACTCAACACATATAATCTCATGAAGTCATGTCCATTTGCAATGGACTCCATAAGTCCAAAGATGAATTATGAGAGCCTACGGAGAAGGAGTCTTTCCCTTAAGAACATTGTATAATTTCCACTAGGTAGTATTACCAGCCAAGCCATTGAACCTCCTCCCCCAATTATATAAAGCCCTAGGAATATTCAACTGAAATATCCTTAGGGAGACATATGTCTGAGTATTCTGATCTGTTGTAGATGATCTGATAGTTAACTCTTTGATTGACTCATCTAGATCAAAATTTTTATTGTTAGCCTTAGTCAACTCCCAAGCTTGACTGTCAGCCTTCTCCTTTAATGCCCCCATCAAGGTAATGCAATTTGTTATGGCTTTAGTAAGGTTAGTTTCCTTTCCTTTGAAGTTTTCCTCTATCTCCAAAATCTACATTTATTTTTGTTCCCTTTCTTTAACTTTTTGCAAAATTTATTTTTCTTTTCCTTTGATAACATCATCCTTTTCCCTTATGGTTTCTTTCAGGCCACTGATTTCCTAATCCTTGCTTTCACTGATAGCTTCTTTTTCCTTTAGGATCTTCTTCATATCTATATTGATAAGGTTCTTTCCCCAAATCATTTTTTTCAAATTGTCAATCTCCTCCTATAGTTCCTGCTCCTTAGAGACTTCAATATCCTCATGCTCTGATGCATGGGATGGGTTCCCTACCTCAAATATTATTTATGTTTCTATCTCTTGAGCCTCTATCCCTACCTCCACCTCTATTGTTCCCATTTGCTCTGTATTTCCTTCTATCCCTATTTCTAGCTCTGGTTCAGCAAAGTCATGGGCAAGTGAAGGCCCAAGCTTATCCTCTATAGGCTTGTTATCCTAGTGTTCTAAAATAGTATCAGAGACAAATGATGCCTAGAGCTCTATGAGTACTTTAGCAAGTAACTCTGAATCCTTCTCCCTTTGTGTTTTATGTCTTCGACGCCTACTCCTCTGGAGCCCTCACTAAGATTGCTATTCTTATATTTCTGGAGCCTGCTAGAATTCCTCTAATTTAGAGGAGATGGTTTGTGGTTAAGGCTCTGTGATTTTAGGTGATGTAGAGTTCTATTCAGTGGGACTCTCCTGAGAACCTTTTGTTGTGACTTTTCCTCTCTTGCTTCTTCTCAACAGTGGAGGGGTTTCTCCATCAATTAGCTCTCCTCTCCTTTTCTCCTTGTTATGTCGTAAAAAGTATCCCTATGACTTTTTAGCACCTAGTTTAGCTCCTAGGTCCCCTTAATTTCATTAGGCATGCTTAAAACTTATCCCGAAGCAAATTCCCCCAAACTCATGTCAAATGGGGCTTAGGGGTCCACTTTAATGTTTAATCATGACTCAAAAACATACCCTAGACTTGGGCGCCTACGCCCTAGTCCAGGCCTATTTTGTCGGAACCTAAATTTAAAATGTTAGCATAAGACCTTTAAATAGGTTTCCCTTGTCGGCCTTTTCAATTTGAATTACAAAAGTTTAGCGGGAATGCATATATAAACATGTTTAGGACTTCATTTTAAACCTAGCTGGATAATGCGAACTTGTGATATTGAATTAAGGGATTTCAAGGCATTCATTGTGTTGTAGAGCAGAATTGTGTTGTTATTGTGTTTGTTTGTTGCAAATTTGGCTTCATCAATCCATCTCCTCGTGGTGTGAAATACCTTCATTCTTCGTGAGGGCTTCACCTCCAAGGTGATATCTATTTGTGTTTCAATTAATCTATCTTATCATTTGATTTTGCCTTTGTCCACCAAGGACACGCACTCTATCTAACAACGGTTTTGGAAGGCTTGAATATCATTCTGGGGCTTGACTAAGGCAAGCTCCTAAACACCACAACCCCCAAACCCCTCTCTTTGTGATTGCAGGTTACAAGTGTGGAAGTTTGTGAAGTGGAGTTGCAGAAAAGTAGAGCAAAAGATAAAGATTCAAGATCTAAAGAAAAGTGTGAAGAATATTCCCTATTGGACTCAGGCACCTACCCTGGAGTCCTCCATTTTGGCATTTCTAAAAACTTGAAAACATGTTGTAGTCTGATACAAATCACTGTTCCAGATTCACAAAAAAGTTACCCTATTAGACTCGGGCGCCCGCCCCCTTGTCCCCAAAGTTTTCACCTCTAGAAATCCAAATCTCGATATGTTTCTAATCTATACTTAGTGCCTTATTGTGTGATCATTTGTCATATTTTGTTCATCTATATACGATTTCGTATAATTTGGATTTAAGGCTTAATTGAATTAGGGTTTGATAAATTCATCAATACATTCTATCTTTCCTTATCATTTCATAGTGACATCAAACCTATAGCTGAGTCTTCTTTCAATAGTAGTGACTTAACTCGGTTTATTTGCTTGAGTGTGTGTGTGAAAGGAGGGTTTGATTGAATCTATCTCAACTACATTTCACCCTTATCTTCATTTTCACATATAACATTTTGGTGAACCTATGTTTTTACTAAACTTGCATCTTACTGAGTGTTGTAATCAGTCTTTGCATTTATTCATATCATATTCATCATCATACATTCAAAAATCTTGCATAAATTTGAAAATTTTGAAAAAAAAAAAGCATTCTAGGCTTGCATTAAGGCATAGTTTTGCATATTTTGTGTTGCATATCATAAAAACATTTAATTTTCTAATATTTACATCAGATCTAAGATAAATTATAGCATTTAGTCATTTCATGATCTTTTAGCTTGCATTTGCATACCTCATTTCCTAGGGTTTTACTTGAAAATTGCATTTTTTTCATATAACCTATTAATTCCAAAAGGTAGGGTTTGTAGTTAAAATCGTATTTCAGATTTTACTACTCATTTCAACACTCTTTCAAATCTGATTTTGGACTTTAGTGTTTCTGCATTGTAAGTTTTTGCATTTACATTTGCATTAGCACATTTACATTGAAAAAAGTGAAAAAATTGAGCATTTTAGATTCATAAATAAGCGTAGTTTTGCATTATTTCCTTACATATGTCATAAACATCTTTCAATTCAGATTTTGCATTGTTTCCTTTCATATGGCATATTTTCATTGTAATTTGAAAATTTTGCATCATTTCACACTCTTGCTTGAAAATTTGCATATTTTTAATTACACATTGTGTATTTCAACATAGGTAATTTAACCTCTCTCTAACATTTCTTTGCAAGAAATCTTAAAAGTGATCTATACTACCTTTTGTATAGCACTTTTGCATCTTAAACACTCCATTTGTAAGGACACTAGTGTGTTTTTTTTTCTTGGTAACAAGCTTCAAAAACCCAGTTTTCTCAAACTAGTGTTGTGGTGTACAAAAATCTCTTAATTGATTGCATTTGATAAATGAAAAAGTCTTATTGTGCATTGTTATTCCAAGACATTCTATTATGGCATCTTCATCTCATTGCTCTTTGGTATCTTTACATGCATATATCAAAAACTTTGAGAATTTCTACACATTCCTTAACATGAATCCTCGTGTTCTCACTCATGTACAATCTATGTATCACAAGGATATCTTTAAATGCTCTTCATTTGAAATCCTTGATTATGTATCTAATTTTGACAACTTCATATCTCTCGTGAATACATACCCTATGGTATTAGAAGATCTAACCAGATACATCTCCATGAATACTCATGAGAAAGACGATTGTGAAAGTTCTACTTCTTCTAGAATTAGCACCATAATTCATGATAATGCTTTAGATAATCTCTAATACATGTGACAGTGACCTAGATTTGCCTATTTCACCCTATGATTCCTCTCCAAATTCCCACTTGTGAGGACATCTTGGCGCAAGAAGATGAAATCATCGATACATTCCTTAACATCACCCTACCCTCTCTTCATTTGAATGCTACCCCTTTGGAAGAGAAAGTATTAGCAAATGAAGAGCCTCCTCTCAAAAAGGATCCTCCATGGGTAGTTAATACATGTTCATCTAATAATCACATGCTACATGAGGTTTCTAAGGCTAATTCGATGGATCTCCCAAAAGTGGAAACCCTTGATCTTCCTCCTTTGATTGAATGTTCAACTATCTTGGATATCTCTAAGGATGCGAAGACCTTGGGTATCTCTCCTTTGGTTGCAAGTTCTATTCCATTGGACGTCACTAAAGATCAAACCATAAACAATTCCTTTTCTCTCTATTCTAATGCTCTCCCTTTAAAAGATGAAGCATTGGTGGATAAAGAAAGGTCTCTCACATTAAATTCTATAAGGATGAAAGACGAGCATAATCAAAATCAAAGCAATGTTAATTCAATTACCTTTAATAGGTTTCTTCCACCCTCTAAGGGGTTACTAGAAAAGTGTAATAATATTCCTAAGATGATTGTGCGAGGGACACCTAATGCACCTTCTTGCCTAAAACTGGTGATGATGGTTCAAGGTGATCAAAAACCACCTTGACCCCCAGATTACATTCTAAATTACACAAGACAAAACACTCAAAGGAATCAAGGTGTTCAAAATGTGTCACAACAACCACATTACAATGTGATTGCTCACACATACAACACCTAGAATAACAAGCAAAGCAAGCAAGCACCACATGTGCCTATCTCTCTTCCATCTTCTCAACCTATGCTTCCTCCACCACCTCGTCTTACTCATAAAGGTGGTCAAGAATATGATCTTGTTGAGCAGCTTTGTGGTACTCTTGCTAAGATCTCTCTTTGGGAACTCACACAAACATCACCTACATACCATGAAATGCTCCAAGAATCTTTACAAAAGGTGATTATACCACCTACTATTAAGTCGAACGATGTAGCAGCTTTGTTAGATAGTATACATGTGACAAAAATAGATATTCTATTTCAACCACATTAATTACCATCAATTGAAGTTCAAAATGAAAATGATCCACTTATAATATTTGTCACAATAGATAAAAAGTTGATAAAGCGAGTAATGGTTGACAATGGATCGACTCTTAATGTTTGTGGCATTGACTTACTATGCATAGTAAAGATTAACACATCTTTAATCTAACCGGATAGGATTAATATTTGTGGCTTTGATAATGTTGGTATACACTCCTTGGGTACCATAACTTTACCTATAAAGGTTGGACCCGTGACATTATCTACCCTTTTTCATGTCATGCCTGGTTCGCTTTCATATAATATGATTCTCGGTAGAGTGTGGATTCATGCCATGGGGGCAATTCTGTCTACCCTCCATCGATCAATAAAGTTTATTTACGAAAACAAACTTCACACCATTGAAGTCGATCCTAATCCATATAATTGTTTACATATTGAAACACAAAAACAAGTTAACAATCATATGAGTCTAAATAACTTACGAGTTGATTCATCAATACCTCTTGCCATAGATAATGTTGTGCAAGACTCTAAACAATCGAATGCACTTTTTGGTGATAATTGAGGTTCATTAGATTTTACTCCTTCCTATGTGGGGAATATAAACTTAATAACTCTAATCTTGACGCATCAAAAATTGCATCGATTTCATCCAAGCAATCTTTGGAAACACCTACGAGACAAAAAGTCTCCTTGGTAGAAAACAAAGACAATACTCTTACTTATACTATAGATTATGAGACCTACAAGGCCTCACCATCTTCTAAATAGATGGACTCTCTCTATAATCATGGATTTCAAATTTTGTACAAAAATTGTGACTATGTAGGCAATGGTTGTGGTGTAAATCAACAAGGAATCATAGTTCCTTTACACGTTGCTAGAATTAATTACATGGACGGTATTGGATACTGTTATTTGAAGCTCACCAAATCCTACCGTCATCCTAAACTTAATTTTAATACAATATCAACAAGACCAAAACTACATGTGAGATATCCTGAGTTGATAGACAAGGATTGTCCACCGGGAAATATCCCATTGAATCAAGTAAGTATTTCTCCCTCCTTTAGCCACACTTGATGTAGCACCTATTCTAGTTGCTCTCAAGGGTGGCCTCCTCCTAGATATATATGTTGTTAGCTTTGTGTTGTGTTCCCCTGTGATGTGTTATGTGTTGTTTAGGTCTCCTAGTATGACCCTTGATACTCTTGTAAGGTTAAGGATACCGAGAGACCACCTCTATTGTGACCATTCTTCTATTTGTTTCATCATTCTTCTATTCTTCTTATCTCTATTTTATTGTTGTGTGGCATACCTTAGGGGCATAACATTGTGGTTGATGTCTTGGGGGCATCTTCCTACGTCGTGTTCCTAAGGCACTTGTTCTCCTCTCTCATTTTTATTGTTTACCTTCTTCAGTGATTCTACCTAGTCGGTGGATGATGAAAACAAATAAATACTGATACAAACCGTGTGTCCCTTCAGCAAGTAAGCAAAAATGGACCTAGTCCATATATGAAGATGGGGTTGTATTGACTAGTAGAGTCACTCCGTGTGATGCATCATGTTATCTTATTTCTTCTAACAAACCTTTTGCAATACAGCTGCTCCGTGCACTTTGGATTGTTTTGTATCTCACCTTGTTGTTACACTCGGTCCTGAGATACCTGTAGTATAAGCCCAATGGCTATACTTGGATCGGAACCCATAAGTGTAGCCTTGGTTTCTTGAATGTGATCTAATACATGCATTGCTTTCATGATTTGATTTGGTTATTATCTCAGAGTAAGATGTTCTAACCTTATCTCTTCTTGTTTATCTTAGTAAATCATATCAATGTGTTTGTGGGAACATATGGTGATCATGGCACATGTCACCTTTGGGGGCATGGGCTTTGCAAGAGCTCGTGTTCCCTTGCGTGTTTTCACTCTACCTCAATGTTCTTGATATCGGTAAGCAACATCAACCACTTTAAGGTGGGAGCATATATAATGGTATTTGTCTGGTTATTTTGGCACTAATAAAGCGTGTTTGCATGCATTGATCTATTGTGTATACCTCCTTTTCACTGTAAGGCATCTTTGTGATGCGGGTGAGGTTGTATACTTTGAGCACATGCTTCCTTTTCACTATAAGGCATCTTCGTGATGTGGGTGGGGTTTCATTTTGAAATCCCTTCTGCAGAAGGCGGGATGGTGTATCTCTTGAGGTAGTGCACATCATTTTATACAAAGTCCTCATCGCGAGGAGGGGTTGGATCTTGAGTTATCCTCCCTTAAGTGTGTCTTTGGCAATTGTTGTAGCATAAGCTCAACTGTCAGGCGTGTTTGGCATGTTTTAGATGGTGGGACTTAGCAATAAGCTCCTCCCATTGCTCATGTTTGCTGTGTATAAGATGTATAGTATGTCTATGACATGCTATATGGCGCTCGTGTATTCAGTGTGTCTTCCTTATGTGTTTGTTGTGTCTTCCCCTTGAGTGGTTTCAAGGGCGTAGCGATGAGATTCCCCCACACTCAAGTATTGTTTAGCGTATCTTCCCCTTGGTGTAGTATCAAGGGCATAGCGATGAGCTCCCCCTACATTTTGGGTTTTGTATTGCATTTTTTAGCGATTTCAAGGGCATAGCAATGAGCTCCCTCTGCCCCTTAGTTAGGATTTTACTTCATATATGAAAAATTCATATCAATGTATTCATCATGTTTTGTGTGCTTCCACTGTACTCACCATGTTTTACGTGCTTCCTACTATATTCTTCGTGTCTTGCGTGTATTCAATGTGTCTTCTAGTGCTTACCTGAGACTGGGGGTTAGAAATAGTTCCTCAATCTTTGTGTATGCCTATGCTTCATGTGCTTGGTATGTTTGATGTGTTTTTGACCGTACTTTAATGCATGTATGGATTGTAAGATCATACATACATTAAAGTGGGGGCTAAATGTTATATCGTAAAAATTATCCCTATGACTTTTTACCACCTAATTTAGCTCCTAGGTCCCCTTAATTTCATTAGGCATGCTTAAAACTTATTCTGGAGCAAATTCCCCTGAAACCCATGTCAAATGGGGCTTAAGGGTCCACTTTAATGTTTAATCATGACTCAAAATCATACCCTGGACTTGGGTGTCTGCACCCTAGTCCAAGCCTATTTTGCCGGGACCTAAATTTAAATTATCAGCATAGGACTTTTTAAAAGGTTTCCCTTTGTCAGGCTTTTCAATTTGAATTACGAAAGTTTAGCGGGAATGCATATATAAGCATGTTTAGGACTTCATTTTAAACCTAGATGGATAATGCAAACTTGTGATATTGAGCTAAGGGATTTCAAGGCATTCATTATATTGTAGAGCAAAATTGTGTTGCTAAATTGTGTTTGTTTGTTGCAAATTTGGCTTCATCAATCCATCTCCTCATGGTGTGAAAGATCTTCATTCTTCATGAGGGCTTCACCTCTAAGGTGATATCTATTTGTGTTTCAATCAATCTATCTTATCATTTGATTTTGCCTCTATCCACCAAGGACACACACTCTATCTAACAACGGTGTTGGAAAGCAGCTTGGATGCCATTCCGGGGCTTGACTAAGGTAAGCTCTGAAACACCACAACCCCCAAACCCCTCTCTTTGTGATTGCAGGTTACAAGTGTGGGAGTTTGCGAAGTGGATTTAAAGAGAAGTAGAGTAGAGGATAAAGATTCGGGATCTAAAGAAAAGTGCAGAGAATATTCCCTACTAGACTCAAGTGCCCACCCTAGAGTCCTCCATTTTGGCATTTCTAGAAACTTTGAAGTAGGTTGCAGTCTGATACAGATCATTGTTCTAAATCTGCATAAAAGTTGCCCTATTAGACTCAGGTGTCCACCCCCTTGTCCCTGAAGTTTTTGCCTCTAGAAATCTAAATCCTGGTATGTTTCTAATATGTACTTAGTGCCTTCCTGTGCGATCATTTGTCATATTTCGTTCGTCTGTATACAATTTCATATAATTTGGATTTAAGGCTTAATTGAATTAGGGTTTGACAAATTCATCAATGCATTCTATCTTTCCTAATCATTTCATAGTGACACCAAACCTGTAGTTGAGTCTTCTTGTAATAGTAGTGACTTAACGCGATTTATGTCCTTGAGTGTGTATGTGAAAGAAGGGTTTGATTGAATCTATCTCAACTACATTTCAACCTTATCTTAATTTTCACATATAACACTCCTTATGTCTCCTTTCTCTCTGTTTTGATTTTGGAGTTGGTATTGGATCCTCAGTTGCCTTTTGTTCACCTTCCCCTTCTGGAGTTTGAGGAGGACTCTTCTCAACCTTTCTTTTCAGAGTTGGGGTAGGTTCATTAGTCATTACCAGTTTCCTTTTTATTTTCTTTGAGGTTTGAGGGGTCTCCTCAACAGGTATGTTATCTTTGCTTCGTTATGCAGTAGAGGATTGTCCTCTCAACATCATCTTTACCATCTTCCTTTCCCTTGTAGCTAGGGAGGTTGCTAATGGAACTATTTTACCTCTTTCCTCTTCTTCCTGAGAAGGGGTTGGCTCTTCTATTGTACCCTTTTTCTCCTTTTTCTTCCCTTTAGGGGTGCCTTCTAGAAAGGCCTGCCATTGAGTTTGAACTTATTAATGGCATAGATCATAGCCAGGAATTCTTTTTCTATTATAGTGTAATTTTTTCAATAGGGTTAACATTCTTCCTATTGGTGCATTTATTTATTTGTTTTATTGCATTTATTTATTTATGTTGGTGCAACTAATTACTTATGTAATTAGTTTATTAGTTAAATACTTTAATTAATATCATGCACCCGATATGATAAGCTTACTTAGCTATTAGCCAACATGTGCATGTTTGTAGCACGTGATTGACACCTATCTTGTTATCGTGGAGTTCCACTCCACTCTTCATGCATGCAAACTTCAATCAGACTCTACGTGTTGTGTGAGTTCTTGGTTTATCTATTGCATTGACTTGCTCTATATAAGCAATGGCCTCTTGTTTATTTCATACACTTTTATTTATGCATTTGATACGAATAGATTTTATTCGATCATATATGTGTTTCTTCTATTTAATGCTTTCTTTTAGATTCATTAGATCTTGCTTGATTATTCTAACATGGTATCAAAGCTTATTTGAGTCTTTAGTTAGCTTATATATTCCAGAAGATTGAATCTCATTTTTATTTTCACATTCGAAGAGTATGCTCTTCTCTTGCATGCATGCATGATTTGGAGAATCAAAAATTTAGGAAATAAATTACTAGATTCGAAGGGGGTTTCTATTTGATTTTTGTATGCAAGTACAATACAGAGCTCCATGGAGAAATTTTGACCTCTGTAGTGAGTCCAGAGTGTTCGAGATAGTCAAAAACACCTATTAATCCATCTGAGAGAGTGTTCGACGCTAGATCCAGGCGACTACCTGAAAATCAAAGTGTTTTTGCACCAAACAGACCTCACTGTTGCACTTAGAAGATGTGAAAACCCCCCATTTTCATATAAAATTTGTCCAATTTCGACAAGTTTGGGAAAAAAGGAAAAAAAATTGCCTAGTACGGTCATACGGACTATACAGCAGGCAAGGGGAAATTTTTTTAAAAAAATATTAAATTATTTTTTGCCCGCAGATCATTTTCCAAGCCCATGGACAAGGTTGTAGACCAAAATTTGGCCCTGCCTAGCCCTTAAAATGGCTCAGCAAACCTCAATTTGGCTGCCCCCTAGCATCCCCCTCTAGGGCACTGCCAACCAGAGGTGGCGCCACTTCAGCGAAGCCCGCCCTCCGCCCGGAATCACCACCGGCACCTTCAGCACCACCACTCTGCGAACTCTTTGGGATCTCTACCAATACCAGCATCTCCACCAGAATCTCTGCTCGTCCACCACCAAAGCGCCACCCACCCTTGTTCTACCTTCATCGTTGAGCAGCCTGAATTTATTGGGCAACTTCGGGAGCCCGCCATTTTTCCATACGGATGTATTTTTTGATACAAGCTAAAATATTGTACTCTTCAACCCTATGCATTCACTTTTTTCATATTCCTCTAGATTTTTCTAGAATTCAGTGTTTCTCACAGACAACTCTTGCCAATTTCCAATTTTTACACCTTTGCAGCTCCATAACTTTCATGTACAACCTTAGATTGAGGTGCCATTTTTTTTTTAAAGTTGATATTTTTTCAAGAACAATACATTGGTGTAGGAATTTTTGTACTAAACTGCATATTTTCTATACTTTCAGCCTAAGGGCTTATTTGAGCTTCTGTGTAAACTGGAAAACTATAATCAAGTCTTGTAATCACACTCAATTATAAAGTGCTCTATCATTACTTGCTGGGGGGATCAAATTAAATAGTTCAAGGGGGGTCTTGTGGTGGTGTATCTGTATTTTTTCATTTCTGTTGTGAGTTGATTTCTTTCTTGCATCATGGGGAATCCAAAGTTTCCTCTATTAACGCCATACATCTATAATACATGGAAACAAAATGCATGGAAAGCATTGATGATGCTTGGCTATACACCATATATAACAACTCTTACTATTGAACCCACTGATGTAAAGGATAAGCAACATTGGATATTTGAAACCACAAATGTTCAAGGATGTATTCGATCTTTTATGTCACTAGATCTAAATTTTCACATTGAAGCATGTAAAAATCCAAAGGAAGCTTGAGAAAAATTACAATCATTGTATGGTAAGATAGATGAAGTTTAAGGTTATCAAATTGATAATGAACTCATAAGTTTAGATCCTAAGAATTTTGCTAATATACAAGACTATATCACTAAAGTCATTGATCGTAGAGCTCAACTCTTAGAATGTAAGATTAATAAGAAAGACATACAGTTAGTATTCAATGTCTTACACAAATTAGGTCCTGAATATGCTTCCTTTGTCTCTAGTTTTCAAACTCATAGGCTCACAATGGGAAAGGCATACACTATGCCCTCTTTTGAAACCTTTGTTGAGATATTAATGGTTGAACATGAATAGTTAATAGCAATGGGTCTTATCAATTCTTCAAAATCTCAAGCTCTAGTTGCAAGTCAACCTTAGGAGAAGCAAGCTTCAGGTTCAAGTTCAGGTTCAGGTATAAGTAAAAAGAAGCAAAAACTTAAGAATAAGTCACAGAAAGATACAGAAAAGGGCAATCATCTAACTCACAAGGAGATTGGAAATCCTCTAACAAGAAAGGGGATTCAAATAAAAAGGAGTACCCTCCTTGCACATATTGCAAAAGGAAGGGTCATGGTGAACATTCATGTCACTTCAAAGAGATTGATGAACTCAAGAATCTTCTGAAAAAGAACAACATCAATCCCCCTAAACCCAGAGAGTCACCAACTCCATCTTCAGGGAAAGGGAAAGCTACGACACTAGTTGCATTGGCACATTCTACAAATTCATGGGTACTTGACTCGGGTGCTTCGCACCATATGGGTTCTGATCAAGAACAATTTTTAGTATTAGAATCATGTTTCGTGCCCCATATTCTTATAGGTGATGACTCTCCAATAGGTGTAATAGGGAAAGGCATTGTTGATGTTGACAGTGGTGTATTCAAGGATGTTCTTTGTGTACCCGATTTGTCAACCAACCTTCTCTCAGTCTACCAAATCACTCACTTTGAGAAAGGGAGGAAAGTTGAGTTCACCCTAGATTAAGTCACAATCGGAAATTTGGAGGCTAATGCCTTAGTTGCAGCAGGACAAGTTGATAATCAATATCAACTTTATACATTCTTACATTTTGTGCCTCAATCTTCCTCAAAATCTTTGCTCACTCACACCGATTCAATGAACAAGCTATGGCATGGCCAGTTTGGTCACCTAAATTACCGCTATCTACAACAACTCAGTCAACAGGATATGGTTATAGGACAAGTGTCGGTGAGTATCTTTGCATGAGGGAAAGGCATCTTTGGGCGTCCAAATTGGGCTATGACATGTTGTAAGAGGAATTTACTATATTTAGTCTTATATGACGGATTCTCTTACAACATTTAAGGTTGTTATGTTGGGAAAATCTATGACAACTGTAAGATGCGTAAGAGCATCTGTCATAGTCTATTTTTAGCCTTGGAGCACTCCATGTTGGGAAAGTCAAATTTGCCATGTATGATAGATGTAAGGGATGTATTTGTACCTTGGACAAGTGTCCTTTGATGTGGGAAATGGCCATGTGGCCAAGGTGGACGCTTATCCCAAGAAGCTTCCAGAATATGCCCTGTATCTCTATAAAATGCATTGTTTTGGAGTTGTAGTTGCATAGTGTTTTTATAGGTACTGTTATGCTGCTGGAATAACTCCATATTTGACATTTGAAGACTCTTAGAAGAACTTGCATGGCAAGTGTATTGTAAACTGTTATTGTTTCAGATAATACATTGTGTAGGTTTTAGAGTGTGGACTTTTTCACCTGAAAAGGTTTTCCCCATGATACATCTTGTGTCTACTCTCTATCTACATTCTTGTATTGTGTTTGTTGCTATAATATCTCTAATATATGTTTAATATTGCTGCAATTGTAAGGGTTAAAATGAATTTGCATACCTCTCCCCTCATTAGATTAGTTTAGGAAGTGATTTCCGCACACCTAGCTTTCTTTCAGTTGGTATAAGAGCCTGGCCAGTTTTGGTCCTAGCTGCTGGGTAGGGGTTTTTTGTACTAATCTTAGATTGAGTGGGAATCAATGTAGAGTATTATGTAATCTTGTTGCAGGAAGGAGATGGCAACCACATCCGGACGAATAGAGGTGGAAAAGTTTAATGGCAACAATTTCAAGTTGTGGAAACTCAAAATGGAAGATATGCTCATTGATAGAGACCTATGGGAAATAATTTATGGGACAAAACCAATGGTAATAGCATAGACAGATTGGGATCTCAAAGATCGTAAAGCCAAGGGTCTTATCAGACTCTGTTTGGCTGATTTTGTCCTATTAAATGTTCATGAAGAGAAAACTACGAAGGAGTTGTGGAAAAAACTTGGTGATGTTTATCAGGCTAAGTCCATGGTAAACAAGTTATTCCTACAGAAAAAGCTATATTCTCTAAGGATGGAAGATGGAGGATTTGTTGCTGATCACATGAATGCCTTTAATATGTTAGTTGAACAATTGACATCCGTTGGTGTGAAGATGGAGGAGCAGGATTGGTGTATGACCTTGCTTTGTTCTTTACCAGATTCATGGGATCATCTTGTAATGGCCATCAGAAGCACTACAACCACTTTCAAGATGGATGAGGTAGTGTCTTCACTGTTATCTGAAGAGATGCAGAGAAAGTCATCCGAGTCAGCCAAAGAGGCTCTTGTGGCTTGTGGAAGACCTAAGGAGAAAGGGAAAAAGAAGGACAAGAAATCTGAGAAGGGTAGATCCAAATCCCGTGGGAGATCCAAATCTCTTGGAAAGTCCAAGGCACTATGTTGGAACTGTGGAAAAACTAGGCATTTCCAAAAGGAATGCAAAGAGGAGAAAAAGAAAAAGAAGAAGAATGCCCTAGATTCAGATTCTGACAAGTCACAAGATGATGGTGATGCTTTCATTACAGCTTTGGCCAACCATGCATCTGATGATGTGTGGCCAATTGATTCTGGTGCCTCATTCCACATGACCTCACATCGAGACTAGTTTACAAAGTATGAAGAGTTCGATGGTGGAAGAGTGTACCTGAATGACAACTCTCATATGAAGATAGTTGGCCGTGGAAGAGTCATAATCTGATTCCCTGAGGGACGAGTGAAGGGGATCTCTGGGGTTATGCACACCCCAGGCTTGGCATGGAACCTACTTTTTGTAAGTAAATTGAATGATGCAGGTGTGTAGATTGTCTTCTCGAAAGAAGGATGCAAGATGACTAGAGGAGCTATGGTGCTTGCGAAGGGTACTCGGAGAGGTACTTTGTTTCAGCTGGAGGCATGCATTTCACAATGCAATAGTTCTTCTAACTCGAAGAAAAGAGCTGCAGTCACTTCATCCCCACCATTGGAACCAACAACTAAAAGATCTGTTGTATCAACTTCTGATGGTAGTGCATTTTGGGTACCTAAGGGTGCTAATGCTTTGGAAGTTAAACTTCCTGTTGAGAAGACAATGTTGTGGGATAAGAGACTTGGCCACATTGGTGAGAAGAGTCTTAGAACCCTATAAAATAAAAACATCTCAATTTTGACTTTTGTGAACATTGTATATATGGAAAGTAAAATCGTGTTTAGTTTTACTCGAGTTCTCATAAGTCTTATGGTGTATTAGATCTTATTCATTCTGATGTGTTTGGTCCAGTTAATGTTCCTTCGATCTCTAAATCTGTATATTTTGTATCTTTCATAGATGATTATAGTAGAAGGACATGGATTTATTTTCTCAGAAGCAAATCTGAAGCCTTTAGTTGGTTCAAAGAGTTTAAAGCTTTTGTATAGAATCAAACTAGTAAAAAGATTAAGTGTTTGAGAACTAACAACAGTTGTGACTTGTGTTCCACAGAATTTGATAAGTTCTGTAAAGAACATGGGATTGAAAGACATAGAAAACTCCATACACCCCGCAGCAAAATAGAGTTACAGAGAGGATGAACAGGACACTGATGGAGAAGGCTAGGAGTATGCTTAGTGGAGTTGGCCTTGAATAGAAGTTTTGGGCTGAAGTTGTTGCCACTGCTTGCTACCTAGTAAATAGGTCTCCTACATCAGCTCTTGTTGGTAAGACACCCATGGAGGTGTGGTCTAGAAAGAAGCCGTCAATAAGACATCTTCATGTTTTTGGTTGTGAGGCATATGCTCATATGTCTAGGGAGAAGAGGTCAAAATTGGAGAATAAGGCTGGTAAGTGTATCTTCATTGGCTATGGTGTCGGTGTGAAAGGATACAAGCTTTGGGATCCTATGGCTGAAAAAGTGTTGTATAGTAGAAGTGTTATTTTCATAGAGCTAACACCTTCCACTGTTCTACAGCCAGAAGAGAAAGAAAAGAAAGAGGATGTGGTTCAGTTTACCACTACCCCTGAGAAGACTGAACCAATAGATCTTGTGAGACTTGATGATGAGGAGAGCTCTACCAGCTCTAAAAGCTCAAAAGAAGAAGCAGAACCTCAACCTTAGCCTTTGAGGAGGTCTACACGAAATAGAAAGTAACCTGAGAGGTTTGTTTATACATTGCTTGATTCTAGTTGTGCTTTTGCTTTGCTTACTAACACTGATGAGCCTAGAACTGTGACAGAGGCTATGGGCATGAAAGATGCAGGTTCCTCGAAGAAAGTTATGGAAGATGAGATGGCTTCTTTGGAAAAGAATAAAACTTGGGACTTGGTGCCTTTGCCTGATGGACGGAAACCTGTTGGATGCAAATGGGTGTTCAACAAGAAATTTGGTGCAGATGGCAGTGTTGAGAAGTATAAGACCAGAATGGTTGCGAAGGGGTACTCACAAGTGGAGTGAATTGATTATAGTGAAATTTTATCTCCTGTTGCAAAGCTGACATCTATTCGGTTCCTATTATCTCTTGCAACAACTTATGATTTAGAAGTGGAGCAGATGGATGTGAAGACATCATTCCTTCATGGTGACTTGGAGGAAGAGATTTATATGTCACAGCCAGAGCATTACATAGAAAAAGGTAAAAAAATTTTGGTTTGCAAGTTAAAGAAGTCTTTGTATGGTTTGAAGTAATCTCCTAGGATGTGGTACGTGAAATTTGATGCCTTTGTGTTGTCGATTGGGTTTCTGAGGTCAAAATCATATCATTATGTGTATTAAGTTTGATAATGATCATATTCTCATTATTGCACTATATGTTGATGATATGTTGCTGATTGGGAATGGTAAGAATATGATTTATGATTTGAAGTCTCAGTTGTCAGCACAGTTTGAAATGAAAAACTTAGGGGCAGCCAGGTACATTTTGGGGATGGAGATCAGAAGAGACATAGCAAATAGAAAACTTTGGTTAAGCCAGAGTAAGTATGTGAAGATCGTGTTGGATAGATTCAGCATGGCAGAGTGCAGACCATTGTGTGTTCCTGTTTCATTGGGGATAAATTTATATGTGAATGATTGTCCAGAGTCTCCTTCTGAGATGGAGGATATGAGCAGAGTACCTTATGGTAGTGCAGTTGGCAGTTTGATGTATGCTATGGTCTATACAAGGCTAGACATTTATGGCTAATCCTGGACGGGTACACTGGGATGCAATAAAGTGAGTGTTCAGATATTTGCAAGGTACTTCTGAGTATTCCCTATGTTATCATGGTCATCCTACAGGACCTCCACATTCTATATGTATTCGTGAATTTATGGATTCTGATTGGGCAGGTGACACTGACAGCAGGAGATCCACCAGTGCTTATGTGTTTACTATGTTCTGTGGTGCAATTAGTTGGATGAGTAAGCGGCAACCTGTGGTCACCTTGTCCATGACAGAAGCTGAGTATATGGCAGCTACTCATGCTTGTAAGGAAGCCATTTGGCTTAAGATGTTGTGTTCAGATATTGGTGTTGATGCAGGACATATTACTATCTATTGTGACAGTTAGAGTGTGATTTGCTTATCAAAGAATCTGACTTTCCATGCTAGAACAAAGCATATTGATGTACAATTTCATTTTGTGCGAGACATGGTAGAGGATGGGAAGGTGATATTGGAGAAAGTAGACACTTTGAAGAATGTTGCAGATGCATTGATGAAACCAGTGGGCATAGAGAAGTTTAGATGGTGTTCGGAGTCTATGGGCCTCTTGGCCCCTAGCAATTAAATCTTGTCATTTGTTTTGGCTCTTGCAAGGTGTTCGACAAGTGGGAGAATGTTGGGAATTAAGGTGTCTCACACTTTTGCAACTTCTTAGCATTATTTATTTAATTGTATATTTATTTATTGCCTGATATTGTATTTACTTGCACATTCAATTTGGTCACTTAGTTGAGGTGGCACGGTGACATGTCATCTTACTTGGAATGTGACTTGGATGGTCAAGTCAAAACTACATGGATTTGGGCATCCCATTTGAGGTGGCACTATTATGCCATGTGTCGGCATCTTGTGGTATGTGGAAGAGGATATTCCATATGACAGAATCTATGATGTGTAAGAGCCAAGTTTGGTGATTCCTATGACAAGTGGTGACAAGTGTCGGTGAGTATATTTGCATGAGGGAAAGGCATCTTTGGGCACCCAAGTTGGGCTATGACATGTTGTAAGAGAAATTTACTATAATTAGTCTTGTATGACAGATTCTCTTACAACATTTAAGGTTGTTATGTTGGGAAAATCTATGACAACTGTAAGATGTGTAAGAGCATCTATCATAGTCTATTTTTAGCCTTGGAGCACTCCATGTTGGGAAAGTCAAATCTGCCATGTATGACAGATGTAAGGGATGTATTTGCAACTTGGACAAGTGTCCTTTGATGCAGGAAAATGGCCATGTGGCCAAGGTGGACGCCTATCCCAAGAAGCTTCCAGAATATGCCATGTATCTCTATAAAATGCATTGTTTTGGAGTTGTAGTTGCATAGTGTTTTTACAGGTACTGTTATGCTGCCAGAATAACTCCAGATTTGACATTTGAAGACTCTTAGAAGAACTTGCAGTGCAAGTGTATTGTAAATTGTTATTGTTTTAGATAATACATTATGTAGGTTTTAGAGTGGGGTTTTTCACCTGAAAAGGTTTTCCCCACGATACATCTTGTGTCTACTTCTCTCTGTTTACATTCTTGTATTATGTTTGCTGCTGTAATATCTTTGATATATGTTTAATATTGCTGCAATTGTAAGGGTTAAAATGAATTTGCTTACCTCTCCCCTCATTAGATTAGTTTAGGAAGCGATTTCTGCACACCTAGCTTCCTTTCAGGGTCCATTTCCATCTTTGTCATTTAGCAAAGCCCGCTATGTTCTCTCATTTATTGATGACTACTCCAAATATACTTGGGTTTATTTTTTGAAATAGAAAAGTGAAGTATATGATAGATTTCTAGACTTCAAGGTTCATGCAGAGAAATAATTTGGAAAGCACATCAAGATCCTTTGCACAGATAATGGGAGGGAATATGTGAACAAGTTTGAACAATTATGTACACTCGAAGGGATTGATCTTCAGCATTCAGTTGCATACACACCTCAGCAGAATGGTGTTGTGGAAAGGAAGAACATATTCTTGAAAGAAATGGCAAGTTGTATGATACATGCAAAATCATTAGTACCTGAGTACTGGGTGGAAGCTATTAATTGTGTTGCATATATATAGAACAGAGTTCCACACAAAGCTTTAAAGGGTATAACACCTTATGAAGCTTGGTACACTAGGAAGCTAGCAATACGACATTTCAGATTTTTTGGCAGTCCAACATGGGCTCACATACCTTCAGAGAAGCGTCGTGCTTTGGAACCACAAAGCCAACCTTGCATATTTGTTGGATATCCTAATGATGTTAAGGGATATCAGCTCATTGATCCAACTTCACATGAGCTAATTATATCGAGAGAAGTGTTTACTTTGAAGAAAGTTCTTCGAACTTGTCTTCCAACATTTCTCAATCTTCTTCCTTGGAAGATTTAGATAATAGTGATGATGACCCTCTTGCTCCATATACTCGCAAGGATGTTGAGGTTTTACCTCCCCCTCCATCAGGTTTGGTAGTTGACATTCCAGTTCCTCCTCCTGCTCCTCCACTTCCTTGCCCAATGATGCCTCATTGGGCTAGGAAGACTTTGGAGCACGCAGGACCTTTTGCTGGGGATTGATTGGATAGAAGGAGAACACGGTCACATCATGAAGATCTTCCACATTCCTACATTGCCACAACTTCTGATCCATAGACCTTTAGGGAAGCCATAGGTATATTTGAGTGGGATTCAGCAATGGAAGAAGAATATTACTCATTACTAAGGAATAAAACTTGGGAACTTGTTCCTCTTCCTAAGGGAAGAAAGTTGGTTCGATGTAAGTGTATATATCAGACTAAGTTTGCAGCGAATGGAACTATTGATAAATACAAGGCAAGATTAGTAGCTAAAGGTTTTTCCCAAGCAAAAGGCATTGACTATACATAAACCTTTGCACCAGTTGCTAAGATGAACTCCATTCGCTTGATACTTGCTATTGTTGCAGCTCATGGTTGGGTTGTACATCAGATGGATGTGAAGAGTGCATTTCTTCATGGGGATCTTCATGAGGAGATATATATGGAGCAACCACAGGGGTTCATTTAGGATTCTTCATTGGTATGTCGCTTGTAGACCTTTCTCTATGGTCTGAAACAAGCCCCTCGAGCTTGGTATGCCAAGATGGACACTTTTCTTGTCTCAATTGGGTTCTCAAGATGTTACTCAGATCCAAATGTCTATATTCTATGACATAAGGATTCACTATTGTTCTTGGTTCTCTATGTTGATGATCTCATTGTTACAAGGAGCATAACATCCATCATAACCAGTGTCAAGACTGTAGTACAGGACAGACTTGCTATGACTAACTTGGGTCTACTGCATTATTTTCTTAGGATTGAGATATCAAGGTCTTCTTCTGGGATTACACTTTCACAGCCCAAGTATGCCATTGACTTGTTAGCTCTGTTTCACATGGATGATTGTAAACCTGCCTCGACTCCCTTCCTATCTGGAGTCAAACTTGAGGTTCATTGTTCCACTTCATTAGTTGATGCTACTTTGTATCACTAACTTGTAGGCAGCCTCATCTACTTGACTCATACTCAGCCCAACATTTCATATGCAGTTGGCATGGTTTCATGCTTTATGTAGGAACCTCATGAGCTTCATTGGAAAGCTGCCAAATGCACCTTGAACTACATAAGGGGCACTCACTGATATGGGATTCACTACACGGTAGGTACATGTTTAGATTTGGTTGGATATACAGATTCTGATTGGGCTGGCAATTATGATGATTGTAAGTCTACTTCTTGTTACAACTTTCACTTTGAATCCAACCCCATTTGTTGGCAGAGCAAAAAGCAACATGCTATTGATCTTTCATCGACAGAGGGTGAGTATCATGGGGTTGTTAATGCCACTACTGAAGGTATTTGGCTTCAGAATATCCTCACTGACCTTGGTGTTCCATTTCAGAAACCATCAGTAATCTATTGCGACAACTAGAGTGCCATTCAAATCTCGAAGAATCTAGTTCATCATCAAAGGACCAACCACGTAGAGATCCATATGTACTTCATCAGGGAGCTAATTCAAACTGAGATCATTGATCTTTAGTATTATCCTATAGAGCAGTAGGTTGCAGACATATACACCAAACCTTTCACTAAGAGAAAGTATCATCACTTGCGTACTCTTTTGGGGGTGCGGAACAATAGTTTTCAGGGGGGTTTCCTAGAACTTACTCTTAAGGAGGAGTTTTTCCTATGGGTTTTCTCCTTCCTTCATATGTGTAACAACGTATCTAACATGGCTACTCATTGTCAGGACCCTTATCTGCATAACCCTACCTAAGTTTCACTTATGGGGGAGTGTTGGTGCATTTATTTATTTATGTTGGTGCAACTAATTACTTGTGTAATTAGTTTATTAGTTAAATACTTTAATTAATATCATGCACTAGATAAGATAAGCTTACTTAGCTATTAGTCAACATGTGCATGTTTGTAGCACATGATTGACACTTATCTTGTTATCGTGGAGTTCCACTCCACTCTTCATGTATACAGACTTCAGTCAAACTCCACGTGTTGTGTGAATTCCTAGTTTATCTCATGCATTGCCTTGCTCTATATAAGCAATGGCCTCTTGTTTATTTCATACACTTTTATTTATGCATTTGACACGAATAGAGTTTATTCGATCATTTCTGTGTTTCTTTTGTTTAATGCTTTCTTTCAGATTCAATAGATCTTGCTTGATTATTCTAACACTTATGTAATAAATTGCATACATACCTCCCTCTTCTTCTTTCTATCCTAGGACTACACCAATTGACTCATTTGAGGCATCTGTCTAGATGTAAAATGACATATTCCAATTAGGTCCCCTCAAAATACGAGTGATTGTCAATTTTTCTTTTATGGTCTCAAATGCTTTTTGACAGTCTTTTGTCCAGTGGAATTCAATGTCCTTTGTCGAGAGGGAAAACATTTGGGTAGCTATTTTGCTAAAATTTTCTATGAATCTCCTGTAGTAACCTGCATGACCCAAGAAGCTCCTAACTTCAATATGATTTTTAGGTGTGGGCAGTTGTTTGATCACCTCCACCCTGTTGGTATCCACTTTAACTCTCTCCATAGATATGTGGTTCCCAAGAACAATACCCTATTCTACCATCATAAAACACTTTTCATGGATTAATGACAAATGATGCTTTTCACAACATTATGAGACTTTTTCTAGATTTTGGAGGGATTCTTCAAATGTGTTTCCATACACAGTAAATTCATCCATATCAACCTCCATGCACTCATTGACTAACTTCAAAAAGATAGCTAGAATAGCCCTTTGAAAAGTAGTTGGAGCATTACATAGGCAAAATGGGAGGACTCTATATGCAAAAGTGCCCCATGAGCAAGTGAAAGTGGTATTGTCTTGGTATTCTGGTGCCACCTGAACTAGATTATACCCATTGAATCCATCCAGAAATGAAAAGTACTTTTTCCTTGCCAGGTTATCTAAAACTTGATCAATGAGTGGTAAGGGAAAATAGTCTTTTTTAGTGGCCTTGTTTAGTTATCTATAGTCCACACATACTCTCCATTTTCCATTTTTCTTAGGGACTATGACTAAAGGAGATACCCACTGACTATCAAAGATTGGGTAGATGAAACCTACTTGTAGCAGTTTCTCTATTTCTATTTTTACTATCTCCTTCAATGCTAGGTTCAGTCTCCTTTGAGGCTATATAATTGGTTTAACCTCTTCAATATAGATATGATGTGTGTAGATCTTTGGATGAATACCTTTCATGTCCTTATATTCCCAAGAAAAAGTTGTGGTATGGGATACTAGAAGATTAATGAGTTCTACCTGTTGTTCTTTGGTTAGCTCGATGTTGATGTTTAATGTTTTCCCCAGTAAAACCATGACCTGCTTTGTATCCTGATCAATGGAGTGAACTTTTAAATTATCATCTTTCATTATATTTAGAGGGTAGGAGTGTGGTAGTAACATGTGGAAAGTAGCAATATCTTTGTAGAAGGTTTCATCACATGGTATAACATTTGCCAAAAAAATAGTGAGCAGCTGCTAAAAATTCTCTTCTTGGATCCTCAACAAAATTCATCACATTGCTTATCTATGATGATATGAGTAATGTCTTCAAGAGTGTCAAAGTCAATATCTTCCCCTAAGTCTTCCAGATGTTCAGTGATAGTCCCCATAGCCAAAGAGGCATTATTTTCTGTGTTATTGGGTTCATCAATCCAGACTTTACCTGAATATTCCACAGAGGGATTAGCTGGAGGATATAGAGAGATTTTTTCATGTCTAACCTATTGGATATGACCATATCCCCAGTCGTATAGTTAATTGATGCTACTACAGTAGCCAACCATGGTCTTCCCAAGATCAAGGGATAAACATTCTTCTAATTTCTTGGATCTAAGATTAAGAAATC
This sequence comes from Cunninghamia lanceolata, assembly GCA_027924645.1. Lineage (NCBI taxonomy): Eukaryota > Viridiplantae > Streptophyta > Pinopsida > Cupressales > Cupressaceae > Cunninghamia > Cunninghamia lanceolata. Next base: position 3,644,687 of record BSBN01000865.1, on the reverse strand, counting down.
CATAGGAAATTCCCATGATTCCACTATGACAGGTACATCCATTAACACTTCTTTTGGGATTTCTACTGATTGATCAGCTAATTATAAAATTATGGAAGTGGTCTGAATACCTATAAGAGCTAGTCTGTTTAAAGTGTGAACCAAACCATAACATGGATTGTTGATCCTAAGTCAACCGACATGTTTGATATTTCAACTCCTGAGATATAGACTATAATGATAGGGTTACCAGGGTCATCGTACTTAGGGAGGAGAATTTCACCAACCAGCAGGTAAACAACCTTACCTTCCACCTAAATAGTTTTGAGAAAATTCTTCTTTCTACCTTGGGTTTTGACTCAATTTTGTTTAATAAATTGGTTGAGTTTTGGGATGTCCCTAATTGCTTAAAGGAGTGGCATTTCAATGTTTAATTATCTAATTTCTTGAAGCAGTTTAGACTCAGTGATAGGCTGAATTTATGTGGATGGAATTTGTTTTTGAGGAGTAGTTTGATTGAGTCATTATAACATATCTTATGAACACTTAGTTCTAACATGAGATGGAATACTCACCAGTTCATAATCATGCATACTAAATTGCTACAAAATAGTAGCAACATACTTACTCTAACTTAACCAAAGCATTCTATGTAACCGATCTCTACTAATCTTCATACCAATAATGTATTTTGCATCTCCAAAATCCTTCATATCAAATGTGCTAGAAAGCTAAGTTTTGAACTCCCTAATCATCACCTTATCGTTACCAATAAATATCATGTCATCCACATACAATACAAATATTAGAATCTAATCATCAATAATTTTAACATAAACACAATAATCCTCCTTGCTCCTAAAAACACCCAAACTCAATGTAAAGGCATTAAACTTCTGGTACCACATCTTGGGTGACTATTTCAAACCATACAATGAATGTTTCAACTTGCAAACCAATTGTTCCTTCCCCTTCACAATAAAATCATCAGGTTGTCGCATATAAATCTCCTCCTTAAGATCCCCATGTAAGAAAACAGTTTTAACATCCATTTGCTCAATCTCAAAATCACAAGTTTTAGCAATAGATAAAATGAATCTATTAGAAGATAACTTAGCGACAACAGAAAATTTTACTAAAATTAACTCTCTGTGGGGGTATCCCTTGGTCACTAGTCTAGCCTTATACCACTCTAACTATCTATTTTCTCTAATTTTCTTCTTATAAATCCACTTACAACCAAGGGGCTTTCTTCTCTCAGAAAAACTAACAAGATTCTTAGTGTCACAACTGTCTAAGGCTATCATCTCCTCTTGCATGGCCTGCATCTAAGACACGCTTTCCTCTTAAGAGAGAGCCTCCTTAAAATATCTCAATTTATCAAATATTTCTTTCCCTTCGCAATACAACTATCAAGCTCACATATAAAACTCCTCCTCAAGATCCCTATGCAAGAAAGTAGTTTTAACATTCGTTTGCTCAATCTCAAAATCACAAGTTGCAATGATATATAATAGGAATCTACTAGAAGATAACTTAGCAACAAGAGAGAAAATTACACTAAAATAAACTCCCTCTCTCTAGGAGTAGCCCTTGGCCACCAATATAGCTTCATACTACTCTAATCATTTATCTTCTCTAGTCTTATACACCCACTTGCAACCAATGGGATTTCTTCCCTTGAGTAAACTAACAAGATCCCAAGTGTCACAAATCTCCAAGGCCATCATACTCCTCCTACATGGCTTATATCCAAGGCTCACTTTCCTCCAAAGAGAGGGCCTCCTTGAAAGATCTCAGTTCATCGTTGGTACATAACAAAGCAAATACATAATGAAAAATTTGGTGGGCTATACCTGTCAACTAGATTATGTTGTTTTGTGGATCTTCTCAAGGTAGAAGTAAGGGACTCAGCCTATTATTTTGCATGCTCATCCTACACATTTTTCTCAGAACTCTCTTCTGAACCCTCTTCTTCCTCTCTATCCTCTAATCCATCATTTTGTTCTTCCACATGTGCATCTTCTTGATTTTTGACCTTAGTCTCAAAATGCATGCTATTTTCTTTCTTTCTTTCTCCTTTAGTTGTTCCGGACCTAAAAATGCTCTAAACTCCCTAAAAATCACATCTCTAAAAAAACATTTTTTGAGTTAGTGTATTCCAAAGATTATAACCTTTTACATTCTCACCATAACCAACAAAGATGCATTTATGTGCTTTTCGATCTATTCTAGACCACTTATCCTTAGGCACATGAACAAAAGCCTCACAAACAAATACCCTTAAATGTGAAACAAAAAGTTTCTCACCTATCCACACTTCATAAGGAGTCTTATCAACAAGAGCCAAATGCATAGATCTATTAATCAAGTAATAAGTAGTACTTACAACCTCTATCCAATAGCATTGATCCAATTGCATACCACTCAACATACTTCTGGCTCTTTCCATTTAGGTTCAATTCATCCTTTTGCAACCCCATTTTATTGTGGTGTGTAGGGGTTGTCTTTTGCTGAGCAATACCCACATGCTTACAAAATTCATCAAATTCCCTGGAACAATGTTCACCACCATTTTTAGATCTCGTCACCCTTATCTTATAAATTTTTTCAACCAAAACTTTAAATTTGTTAAACTTGGTGAACACTTCATATTTAGAATGTATAAAATAAATCCAGGTGTATCTAGAGGCATCATCAATGAATGCAACATAATAATGAGATTTTCCCATAAAAACCACATCCACTGGACCAAACACATTTGAATTAATGATTTCCACTAATATATTTACCTTTTAACTTCTAGAAGGAAAAGATGATCTATTTTTTTACCAGACACAATGCTCACAAGAATCAAAATGCTCACTAGAATTAAAAAAAATCAACCATCAAGTTTTATTAATCAAGGTCCTAATACCTTGTTCACCAATGTGACCAAACATTAGTGCCACAACATACAAGTATTTTTAAATTTGCTAGTTACATTGATAGAGTTACAAAATGTGGAGGCATTCAGCCTAAACAAAGTCCCAACACAAGATCCTTTAGCTACCACTAAACTTCCTCTCACCAACTTGCAACTAGACTTGTCAAATGTCATATGCATCCTAGAATCATTCAACTTGGATACAAAAGTAAGTTTCTCGCAAGTCCTGGAATGTGCAAAACATTATCAAGAGATTTAATCCTCCCATCACTAAAACACAATTGTACCTTTCCCTTACCAACAATTTGATGGGTAGTGTTTTCACCAAGGAACTCCATCATAAGCCTTGTAAGATGAAAAACACTCCTTGTGGGGAGTCATATGGTAGGAGCAATCTAGATTAATGAGCCAAGCATCATCGCTAATAGTGTTGGAAGAAATAAACAATGCATCACTATCACTGTCATTAGAAGATTTTTCTATGGAGGAATCAAAGTATTTCTTTTTGTTTCTACATTCCTTCTTCATATGCCCTCTCTTTCCATAGTTCCAACACTTTACTCTTCACTAGGGTTTTGGATCTATCTTTTGATTTATTCCTATTCCCATTAGACCCACCTTTATCATCAGGCCTTACCTGAACATGTAGGGCATCCTTCGAGCCATCATTCATGGATTTTTTCTCATCTCCTCTAAAAACAAAGTAGTAATGAGACCATCCATCTTTAACTCTACACCACCACCACTAATGACAACAATAAAATTTTCCCAAGTTTTGAGTAAAGAACAAAGTAATAAGATACATTTATGATGTAATCACGCTAGGAGGGTCCAAGAAGGACAGTCCAATCAAGTATCCCATATCAAAGACTTAACCACAATTTACCACAAATCATAAGAAAACACACACTAAATAGACAACTTGTAAGATTGTTACTAAAACATAACCACAACTTACCACAATGGGCCCTCTTACATGCCAAGCCACAACTATTTATTTACATAAGATTACCAAGATTACACAAATGCCATTAACTATGGAACACCACTTCCTGATTTGCTGATGGCTACCACATAATGATTTCTATCCTAAATAACCTTAGGATCTAAAATATACTTGTTGCACCGGTTGTGACATGTCCTAATAGAAGTATTATAATCCAGACCTTGTAGCAACCAACATGTCATAGTAGAAACCTTAGATTGTATCCCACATCATATTATGGTTACCATACTTTGTCACTCAGAACTTGTTCCTTCACTTTTGAACTTACCTTCTACGCTTCTACTCCGTTCCCTTCTTCTCTTGTTTTCTACCAATTCAAAAAAAAAATTCATATAATCCCCAAGCTCCTCACATGATCTATGTCAACCTCAAGTTGGCGTAAAGCCTGAAGCCACATGAAATGTGTCACTAAATAAATAGAACAAACTTATAAATTACAACAATCCTGTTGGTTCCCAAAATAACTGCAACCCAAAACTCTAAAACATTCCTAAAACACCCAAGCCAGGGATTGTCGTCAAGGTGAAAGGAAGAGGTTTATCAACAAGTTAAGGGGGATTTTGGCCAGCTATAGGAGTGGGTAAACTCCTTTACACTTCAAGCTCAGCTAGACCTAGGAGGGATATTCCTAGAGGCATGAAATGAAATACTAATAAACATACACAACCATACCCAATTGTACACTTGATCCTAAAGATGTCACTAGATCAAGACAAACTGGTTGCACAAGCCTCTCATTAAGTTGATTCAACTATGCGAATGTACATGCACAAGAAAGATGGTTTTTTTCCCTAAACAACAGGCGAAAGATTTGTTTGATTTATAAAAAGTGTTTGATCCCTCTCCAATATGGACTGGTGCCTATTCTATTGGGCAATAGAGTCATAGAATGCAAGGAGGAAAGGAAATACACAACAAAGGATCAACAGAACCAGGCATACATTTACATATGACTTTTAAATAGATCTTCCTACAATGGAAATACTTAACAATCCAAAGGAGAACTGCAATGATTCATATGCAACAAAGAAATGGCAAATACAAAGCCTTGTATTAAATTAGATGTTGTCACACACCTCCAAATCTCTATTACAATCATACCAACAAATGTGGCAAGGGAAAATATACAATTGCGATTATATATTTACCAAAATCAATACAACTCCTGTGGAGACATACCATTACAATCAAATCTGCATTACACAACCTTCCTACTCTATGCTGAATAAATCCCTTCACTAACAAACCAGACAGATCGTGTGTCAACTGATGCCACAGAAACTCCTCAGGCTCTCCCAGACTAGACAATTGGCTTTGAGACCAACCCTTGACAAGAGATCTGATCTTGCCTTTATAGACATCCTAAGTCAGTTTGAGAAAGATCTGGGAAAGATCTAGGCACCAAAATCTTCAACAACCATCTTAACTGCAAATAAAATCTTCAACAACTACCTTAACTGCATTTGTCTTGATGTCAATCGATTGCTTCATATTGATGACACTCCTGGAAGTGGTTGGAGTGCTCCCAGGTGGTTGGAGGAGTTGGGAAGCCAAGAAACCATACACCAAAAAATAAGACTTAGTCTCCTTGTCGAATTTTATCACGAGCTCCTATATTTTTACCCCTTTACGAACCTTTCTTTAGTGCCCACCTTCAGTTTCTGTATTCTCTGTTTGCCATTATCCTCCAAAGTACTATTTTACTTTATCATAAAATTGTGTTTTCTCAAACTGGGAAGAAGTCTTCTTCGTCATCATTTTGGCCTCTTTTATGCCTTGTCGACAAATGTTCACTTTCTGGAACTTGGCTTGTGTTGCCCTCTATCGACAACTTTTAACTTTGTTAAATTTTTCAATTTGCCGCCCTCATTCACCTTTTATCGGCAAAAATCTATTTTGCCAAACTTACTCCTTTATCACCCTTATCGGCGATTCCACACTTTTCAGAACTTGGAGGCTATTTGCTTTTTATCGGCAAATCTTGCATTTATCGAACTAAGTTACTTGGTGTCTTTTCATGCTTTATCAACAAATATCAATATTTGTGAACGTAAGCCATTTTGCCTTTTTATCAGCCTTGTCGGCAAATTTCCATTTTGCCAAACCTAAGTCATTTTGCTTTTATCGGCAAAATCTAACTTTTTAGAACTAAGGGCCTTTATCGACAAAATTTGAAGTTTGCGAACCATCTTCTTTATCACTTTATCGACGAATTATGAAAATCCCGAACTAGTTCGCTAGTTCCTCCTTCTTCCGATTTGCCGATATCTTTCTTGCCTTAGTCTATTCACTTTATCAGCAAACATGCCCTTTCTCTAACTTTGAAAACTTCATCTTTTATGCCCCTTTTGCCTTATTGGCAAAAATGAAGAATCATGAACTTGGCATCCTCTTCTAGTCTTATTTGCCTTATCGACAAATCCTTCATTTATCAAACCAAGTCTCTCCTTATGCTTCTTCTTTATTAGCAAATTATTGCAGTTCAAAACTTTGACTTTTCCCCTTCATAGCTCTCTCCTATCGCCTTATCGGTGAAAAATGAAACAAGTGAACTTTTGAAAAGTTCAGTCTTTAGCTGGTTTGCCGATAATCTATGCCTTAGTCTTTTTTCTCTTTATCGACAAATTGGCCCCTTTTAGAACCAAGGGCCTTGGGCGCCACTTCTCCTTTATCGATAAAAAAGCCTTTTGCTGAACCACTTTTTCATCTCCCTTTTGCCTTAGAAAAAACAACACCTCATGTTTGCTTTGTTAGTAAAAAGGACCCACGCTGAACTTGCCAGCCTTCCTCATTATCAGCAAAAAAACTTTTTGTTGAACCACTTTTATTTCCTTAGTCAGTAAAAACTTGCTTTCCCTAACCGAGCACTTTGCCGCCTTATCGGCAAAAAGCCATTTGTTGAACCAACTTTCCTTTCCTTTTGATCCTGTCGGCCAAATCATCTATCGACAAATTGCTAAAAAACTAAACTATTTCATTAGTTTGGCCTTCTGTCGATTCCTTGACAAAGCATCACTTTTCCTCTCACACTTTAGCCAAAATATCACCTCAATTTGCCTTATCGGCAAATTTGTCCCGTGCAAAACTGACTTCCTTATCATCAAATTTACATTTCTTTGAACCAAGGGCCATGTAGCTTTGTCAGCAAAATCCAACAAAATCGAACTACTCCTCCTTTCTTCCATTTATCACCTTATCGGCAAAAAGTTAAAAACATGAACTTATGGAAAGTTTAGTTTTGGGCAAAATCCCTAATAAAGGCATTGCTTTCCTTTTTCCTTAGCCTTTTGTCGGCAAAGTGGTTGTCGGGCGAACTCCCTATCGGTGAACTTCAAGAACTTCAAACCACAACAACCTTGTCGATAGACTTCTTCTTTTTGCCTTTATCTCTTTGCCGCAACACTCTCCCTTTTCTTTATTGTCGCCTTACCAACGAATCAGCTAAAAGCCAAACTCCTGAAAAAGTTAGGAAGTTCGGGAAAAAGTTGATTCGCCAACCAAAGGAAAAAATGGAAAATATTCTAAGGGAGAAACCATTTTTTAACCAAGGCAAAAAACATAAAAATCAAATTTTGAAAAAGCATAACTTCTTCATTTCAAGGAATTTCAAGATGGTTCAAAAGGCAAAGTTGCTTAGAATTTAATTCTCTATCCAATGATGACATTTGCTAAGAAAATTTCATAGGATTTTTTGGGTTTTATGGGGTAAAATTGAGCATTTTGGAATTGGTAATTTTGGGCTCCAACACTGGCTTTGGTTGGGGACGTGTGACAAGCAATGTCACAGTGAGGATCCATAATATCTCTGGGCAGACCAACACATAAAACATATTTACAAAAAAACACAGTCAACAGACTGCAGCCAAAATTTTGGGACACTGCAAGCCACCCTTGCAGAAAACTAAATGAAGCTGCTTGCCTCTGTCAAAGACAAGCCTATTGAAGGAGCTAATCTCCCTCAATCCTTTGCTGCACTGATCACCCAACATCAGCAACAAAAATATTTTGCATGCATACACATACAAAATACAGACATTCATATCATCATGTTGGAGATGCAAAAAAAAATTACCAGGGCAAGGTAGCCATAGATAATATGATTCATCATCATGCTGACTCACATATAAGGACTCACCTTCAAGTCCTATGTCAACATGATGCATTTTTGGGCCTGCATAAATATCAACATGAAGGAAACTATCAAGCTGAAACTCGTCCATCCCAGGCATGATCTCATACTGGGCTATGTCATAAGACTGTTCAATTTCTTGTGGCCCAACTGCACTGATGCTAATGTGCTCCTCCATGACTTAATCAAAGGCAAGATTCACAATCTAAAATTTGAGGCACTTAAAGTGAAGACTCACAATCTTCAATCTGCCTCTCTGTTTTAGATTCCTTGGCACACACTACTATGTAAAATTTGTTGCTAAGGAAATTAGAAATGATTTTCTCCTCATCACCCTGTAGATCAAGAACCTGACCCACACTAGGACAACCAGCCCGAGTGTCACTAGGCCCAGCCAATGAGCCCAAAAATGTGCTCTCAACATGACCTGCATTAATCAAAGGTAATTGCCCCAAACAAAGCTCTAGAAAATCATCTGTTACATGGTCTTAAAAGTGGGAAACAATTAACTCAGAACCACATGTAGCTGTAGCATTGCCCTCATGATGTCTAGTTGAAGCATAACTCACATCATCTTCGTGCAAACAAGTGCCAATGACCTCATTGTCATCATCAGGGATAAATGAGGGTAACACACCAAACAAGAGACTAGTCTCTTGTTCACCCTCAACATCATTTTGTATACATCCCTCTCTTTCCACTTGCTGTCCATAGGTAGTTGCGTCATACAACATACAACTCTCCACCTCCAAAGTTGACAACTCAAATTCATTAAGCCCAAAGTCATCTTCAAAAAGAGGATTATCCATACATCAATGATAATCATAAACAGTGCTATTACCCGACAGACTTGCATGCTCCTCAAAGAGGGCATTATCCCTTATGCTTATCTCTACATCATCATTTGCTTCATCAATATATGCATGCTTCACATAATCAACTACCTGAGTTGCTTCATCTGATGCCTCACTTGCATACATACCTTCCAGGCGGTCTACAATACTACAACAGGCAGCAAGGTCAAAATTCTCTTCACCAGATTGAATGCCATCATTGATTTGTTCATTTTTATCATCCACTGATGAATGATCCAATTGAAGGTAGGTGCAATTGCTACTATTTTCATCTAAATTGCTATCATACATTGCACTAGCACCTTCCTATACCCTTCTGCATACACAATCATCACTTGATATTGTGTCTGGATCATATGAGACGTCCACATCCCTGCTATATACAATAGCCTATTCATCATCAACTACCTCTACATCTAAGGATATAGATTTTGCAATCATATCCTGCTTAACTTTGTCAACATACTCAATGAACACATAGGCTTGTTGCAAACCCACTAGATTGAACTCCTCCCATATAGAACTTGAGCTTATAGAATCATCATAAGCTTTCAAATACATATCAATACACACAGGAAGATCAGGTCTGGATTTTTCTAGGATGTGAGACAGGGCCATTACAAATCTATGGCTGAGCTCCATGCTAGACTCTCCTTCTTGCCTTATGATATTTTCTAATTTTTGGACAAGAAAAACAAGGTCTAGACTACTTGCATAGTCATCAAAGGCAGCCGCCAACTAATCTTAGGGAGCAAAATGTTGATCAGGGAAACTAACCAACCACTTCTGTACTATTCCACATAGAGATCTTACAAAAAATATCATCCACATATCCTCATCTCCAGATTGAAATTTATCCATGAAGTCTGAAAATGCATCAATGTGTGCCTTCCCATTGAAAACCTTACACCCATCAAATAATGGCATCTGATTGTAAATCTTTTTGGGCATGGATTGTTGTTCATAACTGACTCATGAGAGGTCCAGTTGTCTATAAGTGTTTTTGTTTGCAATAGGGGGAGAATGAGGAAAAGAACAATTGGGAACAACAAGAGGGGAATCAGATTGCGACATGGACTGATGCAGCCTGATTTGGCTTTCTAATTATTTTTCTTGCTGCAATAAAGACTCTAATAATTGCTTTTCTTTTTCAATTTCATACTGCAGCCTACATGACTCATTTCTATTATGCAAGGGCTCAAAAGAGTATGGGTTTGTAAATTTGGTAGGGCTATGATTGGAAAATGCATTACCAGGATGGTCAAAGGCCATATAGTTCCTAGGGTCTTCAACATAAGAAGATGCATAGGAAGAATGCTCCCTAGGGTATCCATATTCATATTAGTTGGCCATGACCAACTACAAACCACTTGTGCAGGGCAAAGGAAAGCAAACAACATGTTCCTTTACTGAGCAAGAAACCATGGTCAAGGCAAAAACAAAAACTTGTACCTTAACCAACTGCAACCTCGTTGAAACACACACACAACAACAACACTTTGTTCTCTTTTGACAATAGAGTTGCCACCTCAATGAATGAGGAAATCCCTTGAAACATGATTGATCTCCAAGGCTTCAAAATTGATTCTGGGTTGCTCACACCACTAGAGTCTTCAAATATTCATAACCGAGCAATACATTGGTGCTAGTCTGTTGGCATAAGTTGAAGGCTACCAACTTACCCACATCAACAGACTGCACAACTGCAACGTGCAAATAGGGGTATAAAAATTTGAACAAAGAAACACTATCCCCAGTAATGGTGCCAGAATGTTGGCATAAGTTGACAAGCTGCCCACTTACCCAAACACACTAAAAAACTACAAACTGCTATAGGGGCCTTTAGAATAATTCAACCTTTTGTTTCATTCCCTGGCAATGGTGCTAGAATGTTGGTTCCCAAAATAACTGCAACCCAAAACTCTAAAACATTCCTAAAACACCCAGGCCATGGATTGTTGTCAAGGTGAAAGGAAGAGGTTTATCAACAAGTGAAGGGGGATTTTGGCCAACTACATGAGTGGGTAAACTCCTCTGCATCTTAGGCTCAACTAGACCTAGGAGGGATATTCCTAGAGGTATTAACTGAAATACTAATAAACATACATAGCCATACCCAATTGTACACTTGATCCCAAAGTTGTCACTAGATAAAGACAAACGAGTTGCATAGGCCTCTCATTAAGATGATTCAACTATGTGAATGTACATGCACATGAAAGATGGTTTTTTTCCTTGAACCACAGGTGAAAGATTTGTTTAATTTATAAAAAGTGTTTGATCCCTCTCCAATATGGACCGGTGCCTATTCTATTGGGCAACAAAGTCAAAGAATGTAAGGAGGAAAATAAATACACAACAAAGGATCAACAGAACCAGGCATACATTTAAATATGACTTTTAAATAGATCTTACTACAATGGACATACTTAACAATCCAAAAAAGAACCGCAATGGTTCATATGCAACAAATAAATGGTAAATACAAAGCCTTGTATTAACTTAGATGTTGTCACACACCTCCAAACCTCTGTTACAATCATACCAACACATGTGGCAAGGGAAAATATACAACTGTGATTATATATTTACCAAAATCAATACAAACTCCCGTGGAGACATACCATTACAATCAAACCTGCATTACACAACCTTCCTACTCCATGTTGAATAAATCCCTTCACTAACAAACTTGACAGATTGTGTGTTGATGCCATAGAAACTCCTTAGGCTCTCCCAGACCAGACAATTGGCTCTTAGACCAACCCTTGACAAGAGATTTGATCTTGCCTTTATAGTCGTCCTAAGTCAATCTAAGAAAGATCTAGGAAAGATCTGGGTGCCAAAATCTTCAACAACCATCTTAACTACAAATAAAATCTTCAACAACTACCTTAACTGCATTTGTCTTGATGTCAGCCAGTTGCTTCATATTGATGACGCTCTTGGAAGTGGTTGGAGTGCTACCAGGTGGTTGGAGGAGTTGGGAAACCAAGAAACTATACACTAAAAAAATTAGACTTGGTCTCCTTATCAGATTTTATCATGAGCTCCTGTATTTTTCTCCCTTTATGAACCTTTCTTTGGCGCCCACCTTCAGTTTCTGTATTCTCTGTTTGCCATTATCCTCCAAAGTACTATTTTGCTTTATCAGAAAATTACATTTTCTCAAACTAGGAAGAAGTCTTCTTCGTCATCATTTTGGCCTCTTTTATGCCTTGTCGACAAATTTTCACTTTCTGGAACTTGGCTTGTGTTGCCCTCTATCGACAACTTTTAACTTTTTGAACTTTTCCATTTGCCGCCCTCATTCACCTTTTATCGGCAAAAATCCATTTTGCCAAACTTACTCCTTTATCACCCTTATCAGCGATTTCACACTTTTCAAAACTTGGAGGCTATTTGCTTTTTATCGGCAAATCTTGCATTTACTGAACTAAGTTACTTGGTGCCTTTTCATGCTTTATCAACAAATATCAATATTTACGAACTTAAGCCATTCTGCCTTTTTATCAGCCTTGTCAGCAAATTTCCATTTTGTCGAACCTGAGTCATTTTGTTGTTATCTAAGTCATTTTGCTGTTATCGGCAAAATCTAACATATCAGAACCAAGGGCCTTTATTGGTAAAATCTTAAGTTTGTGAACCATCTCCTTTATCACTTTATCGACAAATTATGAAAATCCTAAACTAGTTCGCTAGTTCCTCCTCCTTCCGATTTGCTGATATCTTTCTTGCCTTAATCTATTTTCACTTTATCGGCAAACATGCCCTTTCTCTAACTTTGCAAACTTCATCTTTTATGCCCCTTTTGCCTTATTGGCAAAATTGAATAATCGTGAACTTGTCATCCTCTTCTAGTTTTATTTGCCTTATTGACAAATCCTGCATTTATTAAACCAAGCTTCTCCTTATGCTTCTTTATCAACAAATTGATGCAGTTCAAAACTTTGACTTTTTCCCTTCATAGCTCTCTCCTATCGCCTTATCGGCAAAGTATGAAACAAGCAAACTTTTGAAAAGTTCGGTCTTTAGCTGGTTTGCCGGTAATCTATGCCTTAGTCTTTTTTCTCTTTATGGGCAAACTAGCTCCATTTAGAACCAAGGGCCTTGGGCACCACTTCTCCTTTATCGACAAAAAAGCCTTTTGCTAAACCACTTTTTCATCTCCCTTTTGCCTTAGAAAAAACATCTAATTTTTGCTTTGTCGGCAAAATGGACCCACGTCGAACTTGCCAGCCTTCCTCTTTATCGGCAAAAATACTTTTTGCCGAACCACTTTTATTTCCTTAATCGGTAAAAACTTGCTTTCTCTAACCAAACACTTTGCCACCTTATCGGCAAAAAAGCCATTTGTTGAACCAACTTTGCTTTCCTTTTGACCCTGTCGGCCAAATCACCTATCGACAGACTACCAAAAAACCAAACTATTTCATTAGTTCGACCTTTTGTCGATTCCCCCACAAAGCATCACTTGTCCTCTCATGCCTTAGCTAAAATATCGCCTCAATTTGCCTTATCGACAAATTTATTCCATGTCGAACCAACTTCCTTATTAGCAAATTTACATTTCTTCCAACCAAGGGCCATGTAGCTTTGTCGACAAAATCCAACAAAATCAAACTACTCCTCCTTTCTTCCATTTATCGCCTTATCGACAAAAAGTGAAAGGCATGAACTTATGGAAAGTTCAGTTTTGGGCAAAATCCCCGACAAAGGCATTACTTTCCTTTTTCCTTAGCTTTGTCGGTGAAATGGTCATCGGGCAAACTCCCTGTTGGCGAACTTCAAGAACGTCAAACCACAACAACCTTGCCGATAGACGACTTCTTTTTGCCTTTATCTCTTTGCCACAACATTCTCCCTTTGCTCTGCTGTCGCCTTATCGTGAATCGGCTAAAAGCTGAACTCTTGAAAAGTTAGGAAGTTTGGTAAAAAGTCGATTCACCGACCAAAGGCAAAAATAGAAAATATTTTAAGGGAGAAACCATTTTTTAACCAAGGCAAAAAACATAAAAACCAAACTTTGAAAAAGCGTAACTTCTTCATTTCAAGGAATTTTGAGATGGTTCAAAAGGCAAAGTTGCTCAGAATTCAATTCTCTATCTAATGGTGACATTTGCTAAGAAATTTACATAGGATTTTGTGGGTTTTATGGGGCAAAATTGAGCATTTTGGAATTGGTAATTTTGGGCTCTAATAGATCCAACGATGGAGACTCTCCACATGGCACACCACAAACCTTCACAATGACTACTAAACATCTCACAAATATTCTCCTTTAGCACAAACCCAAAATAAACCTTCCGTAAAATAGGAACAATTCTAAAAATACACACTTCTAAACCACAGTCACTCTATGAACCAATTCACTAATCTCCACTTATCCAATCAACCTAAAAAACAAACTAAAGATACATAATTCACATACAAAACTTGTATAAAAATGTAGAAGCTAATTCCTTCATGCGGTGAAATGCGCTAACCTTTATCACTACAGACTGCTAACCACAAATATACACTCACATGCAACTATCAAATTAGATCATAAATTCCACTTCTTTAGATATGGCACCATATTTTCAGGATGCCCAAGAATGCACCTAAATCATTTTATCTTCTTCTTCCATCTTAACATTTATAAAATTTACCTGACTCAAAATCAAGTTAAAAGCATTCAAATAATTTGCAATTGAATCACCATCTTTCATTTTCAAAGAATACAAACATCTTTTGAGGTACAATTTATTAGTTGAGACTTTTACTTTGATAAATACCACCTATCCTCTTCCACAACTTGTATGCAATGGTCTCCTTAGAGACATTCAAGATAATGAAATTAGTAAGACACAACCAAATGGTTCCTCATGCCTTCTTGTCCAACTTTAACCAATATTCACTAGACATTACATATGGCTTTGTATATTTTTCAATAGATTTTGATTGATCTCTTTCTTCAAGGAGATCTTCCATCTTGATCTTCAACAAATCCTACCCAACACCATTGAATTTCTCAATCTCTGAATAAGAGGTAGAGGCCATGGTTTCCAATCCTTCACAAATTTACAGACCACTTAAATTAAAATCTCCCATTGCAGCAAAAAAACTTCAACGCTTCCATAAAAGGCATCCCTCTTTGTACATAACCAAGCTCTAATATCAAGTGTGGTTAAATTGACGTGAAGAAATCTTGCAATACAAATTTGATTTTAGTTATCCAACATTAGATTACCCACAAAAGATTAAGTGTGAAGCATAAATCAACAAATCATAAAATCAACAAACCATAAATATTCAACAAATGACACCCAATGTACATGGAGAAAGCCTTTCAAAAAAAAATCCACCATCAAAGAGAGGCTCAAGAATGTATTAATCTTTGACAATAGAATACATATGCAACACTCTTTTTCCTTCAATTTGACAGCATTCTGGCAACACTTGTGTACCTATAAAATAACTCATCAAACTATTATCTCATGCCTCCAATTTATAGCAAAATAGGAGAGGAATACTACAAATAGTTTCCCAAAATAGTGTACCATCAAAACCATGGTAAAATACAAAAATTCCATGTAAAAAAATGAAGAGGATCTTCTGAGATTAGTAAATGTAACTTCCAAAGTGTTAAATATAGCAAATATAACTCCCACACTAATAATAGATGGCATCTTTGAGTTGTAGATGCCTCATAATGGAACACATCACAAGGTAAGTGTCCAAATTCACCTCTACACATGCATGTGGATTCCACTAATAATGCAATATTCTCCATAACTCCATTCTAGCACCCAAGTTGAGGAATCACCTAAAAGTAGCGACTATAACCACCACTACCAACTACACCTCCTTCATGAATGCCATTATAGCTAATATTCCAAATCATAGAAAAAAAAATATTTCTCAACCACCTACATGGGCATCCAAGTACCCATTCCAATATGTTTGTAAATACATAAAAAATAATACATTAGGATTGCAATTAAATATCACACTATCCTAACAATGTCATCAAAAGATTGGGCTATATTGGATAGGAAGGCAAGAAGTCTTATCAAACTTTTCTTGGTTGATTTAGTGTTCTTAAATATTTGGGAGAACCCACTATGGAAAACTTATGGAAAAGGTTGGGGAACTTGTACTAGATTGAATCCTTAGTAAACGAGCTTTTTTTACAAAATAAGTTCTAACCTTGAGGATGCATGAGGCTGATTTTGTTGCTAAATACCTTAATCTATTAAACACAATTGTGGGCTAGTTACAATCAATTAGTGTGAAAATAGAAGATGAATATTGATGCATGACCCCATTATGTTCTTTGTCAGACTCATGGGACAACCTAGCGATGGCTATTGGAAGCACTACATCAAAGCTTGTGCTTGATGAGGTAGTGGTTTCTTTACTTTCAAAGTAGATGAGGTGGAAGGATTATAAATTTGCCAATAAAGCATTGATTGTTTGTGGATAGTCAAAGGAGAAGGTCAAGAGGAAGAACAAGAAGGAAAAATGTAGCTCTAAGTCTCATGGGAGATTTGAATCTCTTGGTAAGTCCAAGGTGAAATGCTGGAACTATGGATTTAAGATATGCCATTTCAAAGGAGATTGCATGGACAAGAAAAAGAGGATATATAAGTTTGAATCTGATGACGATTCCAATTCTAAATATTTTTAGGAGTATGCAGGTAACACTTTTATTGTAGTCTTAACTATGCATATATGTAAGGATGCATGGATGATCTAATCTAGACCATCTTTCCACATGCCTACCAATCATAAGTGGTTTTCAAACTAATAGTTTTGACGGTGGGAAGGTAAATCTTGATAACAACTCTTACCCTAATATTATTTATCACGTGAGAGTCAAAATTTGATTCTTTGATGGGAGGATTAAGGATATTTCTATAGTTTTGCACATCCCCAATTTGGTATGAAACTTGTTAGCTATTAGTAAAATGAATGATATGGGAGCTCATGTTGTCTTTGACAATGGAAGGTGTAAGATGGTTCAAGAATCTACGGTGCTTGCAAATGGTGTTCAAGTTGGTACTCTATTTTGGCTCGATGCTAACACTTACATTCAGTACAATAGTTCTTTTGTACATGTAATGAAGAGATTTGCTAAATCTATATCTTTGGCATTAGAACCTACAACAAAGAGATTTGTTGTATCTACATTTGATGGTCGTGCATTTTGGGTACCCAAACATACTCTTACCTAGGAGAGAAAATTACTTAATGAGAACATAATGTTACAACACTAGTGCAAGGGCCATATTGGTGAGAAAGGTCTAAGGACCTTGAAAATAAAAAAATGTAGAGGGGCTTGTTGATTGTTATCTTGAATTTGATATTTGTGAACAATGTATATATGTAAAACATAACCGTGTTCAGTTTTACTTGAGCTGTCATGAATTTATTGAAATTTTGAATCATACTCATGGTGATGCATTTGATCTAGTAGATGTTACTTCATTATTCAAATCCCTATATTATGTTTCCTTTATTGATAGTTTCTCTAGGATGACTTGGGGTCTACTTTCTCAAAATCAAATCCAAGGTCTTCAATTGGTTCAAGGAGTTTAAGGCTCTCATGGAGAAAAATATCAAGCTATTAAGAATTGATAATGGTGGAGAATTATGTTCAATAGATTTTATAAATAGAATGGTATTGAGCACCTTTTTTTCTCTTGCAAGGTTTACAAGAAGTGGGAGAATGTCAGGACAAGTGTATCATACACTATGCAATCCTAACAATTTATTTATTAATTATTTGTGAGCCTTCATGAAAAAGACATTCCACTATGACGATCATTTTGTTAGATGTATGTTTTGGTCCAATATGTGTAAGAAAATCTCTTGTCACGTAAGATGTGTAAGAGCATCTATGGCAATGTAAGAATTTGCAAGAGGTGTAAGAGAATCTATGATGCACATTAGAGCATCTAAGAGAGGAGTTATACTATTGACTTGACTTGCCAACTTCTGACATGTCATAGAGCTACTTTGAATGAAGCCAATAGAGCTAGAGTGGAGCGCCCAAGCTGGTGAGTTGGCTATGACATAGTTATGATATATTATATTGGAAGAGCATTTGCTAGAAATAGTATGTTGACTCATCATAAGATATGGGCAATGAAATTTGGACCCTTAGATTAGGTGCTATTTTTGGGTCATGGCTTTGGTAAACCATATGGTTTGTGGTTTGTTCTTCTTCTATTTAATGAGTGCTTGAGATAGATATTTCATATTGAATTTTGCAAGTACTGTTATGTTGCCAAAAACTCTCTAGATTTGATATTGATATAATCTCCTATGAAGGCTTGAGCCTAGAGTTTAGCGTAACCATTGGTGTTATTGAGAATACAATTGGTTCGATATTTGGAGGCTAGGTTTTTTCTTGAAAGGGTTTTTCTAAGGTACATCACCGTGTAATAATTTTTGTACATTTTCTTTCCTACAAATTGTTTGATCATATTTTTTTCTAAAGTTCTCCTCTCATAGATCAATGTAGGAAACATTTATGTTATCTTAGCTTCCTTTCACTTTATATATATTTATTACATAGATTTTTACTATATAACTAGATTGTTTGAATTCCCTCCTTTGCAATTACAAATCACAAGTTACTTGCAAGTAAAAGTTGCTGTAAACTATTATTGCAAGGTGTTGTTTTTTAAAGAAGCTCAGATAAGGTATGACACAGTGTACTCCAACCTCTCTCAAATGAATTCACACCTTATATTGCAAATTCTATACAAACAATACCAAGTGGACAAATAAAATCTGATTATGTAAGATATGCAAAATATTGATTGGACTTAGTAGTTTGATAAATGCTTAAAGCCTTAATCGATAGCTAAATGCAAACAAAATTTTTCATCATTGACAAGACGATTGGAAATTAATAATTTTGTAAGTAAACTTTCAAACAAAATTTTAAAGACATGCCAACACTTACTTTTACTTCGGGACAATAACTAATCAATTGTATTCATTCAATTATCACTTTAGATATTTGTGAAGAGTTGTTTTATTATTTTTCCCTTCAAATATATATTTATATTCCACCTAACAAAGGACAATCTCCGGGAGGGCCACTGAACATAGATTCCTTCTCTATCCAAAAAAATAAAGAATATATGCATCATTTGTTAGGGTTGTGTTCCACCTTTTTTCTAGATGTGACAGGTGTCACATTTCTACCTCCACCACTATGGGCCATAAATCTAAGGACAGGTGTCCACCATTCCAGTTAGTCAAGACACATGAGAGTCCTGAACAAAACGTCTTGTTTGCTCGGTTTAGACAGGCACCCGAATCCAGCTTAATAAATCTTAGGTGGCATACATAAATCACCAAGGGAAAAAATATCTATTTCCCCCTTTTAGGAGACACAAACCATTATAAGAGCCCAACTTTACAAAAATATATAAAAGAATATTCTAAAATAGATTCAGTGCCACGCAGAAACAAAATCATATCTATGTACATACTTTAACGAAAACCTACACGGAACAAGAAAAAAGGAAGAAAGATTAAAAAAATATTTTTGCGGTTAAAAAAATATTTTTGCGGTCTGACTATTGAAACTCTAGTGAAAAAAAAGGAAATTACAATTAAAAAAACCAACTACAAATTTAATGCTCCATAAGCTTTACACGATACCCTCATTTCCATCAATATTTTTTAGTAGAGGTTTCAGGAGCTCCGCGTTGAATTTAAATGTAAGTAATTTTTTTTTCGCGATTTTGCCCTGGTTTGTTTTTAATGGCGGGAGGGCTTTAGATGAGCTTTTTAGCAGAAAAAATGGCAATGAATTAGTCAAATTGTGTTGCAGTTTGCAGCACAAACCCTCAGTGCTTTTGTTTCCAGCGGAGTTTTACAAGTAATCACATGAAGTTGTCCTTCTCCGGCAAGTATTTAGCATTGTGAGATTATTTAACTGTTTCAACTTTGAAATGCGAGATGCTTGAAATTACAGAGGCCGAGGTAAAGTATTGGTGAATATTGTGGCAGGTGGGTGATATAAAGCGGTTTTGTTGGGGTTTATAACTTCTGATCTGAATTCTAATTTTCTAAAGTATTGTTTTAATGTTACGCGGAATATTTTACAGGGAATGGTGTAATATGGTTTGCTGAGCGTGCATGGCTGCGTGTGAGGGTTGTTTTGAGTAATTCGGAGGCTTACAAAGGATTTAAGAGAGGATTGCGAAATTTTTAAGAAAAAAAACGTGTGCACTTTGTAAAGGAGGTTGTAGAATGCAGAATCGGCATATTAATAAGGGTAATTTCTGTGTTTTTGCTGTTATTGATTATCGCTTTCAATTTAAACAAAATAAATAATCTGTCTGTTCTGTTACTAACATGCATCTGTACATCCAACCAAAAAGTAGCGGCAGTTAGATTAATTACTTAGTGTGTGCAAATTTTTCTTGTTTGGTTTACAGGGTGGTCCCATGCAAGGGGCTTTCTAAACTTTGTATGCCGGGGTTGTTTAAAATTTGGAAGGTCTTTTCCTTTATTTTCAAAGGGTGTCTCATAAATTTCTTTTATTGCTGCTTTTTTTTTACGTGTCACATAAAATTTATATGGAAATCTAGAGATCAAATGTAGATGGGAAATATAAAGAAAAATCTGGAGAGAAGATGTAATACCTCCTACTTATCAGAAGATGTACTTTTCACCCACATGGCAATAAATTCATAAGTAGTGGCTACATAATCTCAAGCCCCTCTTTTTCCATGGCTGGAATTGTCTAACGGACCTAAATAGTAGCAGCTCCTTTGCTCTAGGAAAATAATATTTACAGGAGGATGTTAAAAGAAATATGCATGGGATCACATTTTCCTTAAAAAGCAGTAGCCTAAGCACGGGATCATGCTTTAGTCCCTTGGAAGGATATTTGAACAATTTTCTCAGTAGGCGGCAGAAAGGAAATTTAGGAGCCAAATGCAGAAATAGGGTCCTGTAGAACAGAATAGTTGTGCCCCAACTGTTTGTTAGAGAACTGCATGAGGAAAACTGTTACTTAACTGTTTGCAGAAAACATATAAAAAGAGCACCAACTGGTTCTAGCATTGGGCAAAAAGAATTGCTAAAATATCATTGCAAAGTTCCAATCCCCCACCAGAAGTAGTAGTTTAAATTTAAAACTTTTCTTTCTAAAAAATAGCTGTGCCGTATTTTCAGTTATAGATTGTAAACTTTGCAGTTTTAGATATGTGAATTCCACGAGGCCACCGACACAACAGAAATAAGAACAGCACCTCTTCCATGGATCCCTACTTTTAGTATCTGTTAAAAGAAATATGCATGGGATCGCATTTACCTTAAAAATAGCAGCAGTAGTCCAAGCATGGGACCACTTCTAGTCCCGTGGAAAGGTGCTTGAGCAGTTATCTTAGTAGGTGCCAGAGAAGAAATTTAGGAGCCAAATGCAGATAGAGGGCCCTGTAGTACATAATATTTTCGTGCCTCTACTGTTTATTTGAGAACTGGACAATGAAATCTGTTACTTAACTCTTTGTAGAAAATATATTGAAAAGACCCACAAACTGGATGCTAGCATTTAGCAAAAAGAAGTGCTAAAATATCTCTGCAGGATTTGCAAAGCTTTAATCCCCCACTGCAGGTAGTAGTTTAAATTCTTCTTTCTAAAAAATATCCGCTCCACATTTTCAGGTATAGATTCTAAACTTTGTAGTTTTAAATAAGTGAATTCCATGAGACCACCGACAGGAGAAATAGGAGCAACAGCCCCTTCTGTGGAACCCGACTGTTAGTATCTGTTTGATTCATACTCTTAGTAAGGCAGAAAACTAAATGTTTGGTAGACTTGGTGAGAATGTGTTTATTAGTTGAATGTAAAAGGAGAAAATTTTGTATGTCTTCCTTTTTATGGGGTTGATTGGCAAGTTTGGCTTTGTTTTTGAGCTTGTTCATGAGGTCAAAACTTACGGGCACAAATTCTGCAAGGTAAATGAGAAGAAATCCTTTTGTGGGCTTCCTGGGAGTACAAATTTGAAATACATAGGGTAGATGGAAAGAAATTCTCTTGTGGATTTCCTAGGGGTACAAATTTGAAATGCATAGGGTAGATGGAAAGAAATTCTCTTGTGGATTTCCTAGGGGTTGAACAATATATGAAGTAAATGGAGAGAAATTCTCTTATGATCTTTCTAGGGGTACACAATTTGAACAATATCTAAGGTAAATGGGGAAAAAAAAATCCTCTTGTTTTCTTTCTAGGGGTACAAAATTTAAACAAAATGTAAGGTAAATAGAAAGAACTTCTTTTGTGGTCATCTTAGGGATACAAAATTTTGAACAATATGTAAGGTAAATGGAAGGAAATACTCTCGTGGGGTTCCACAAGGGATCTCATATGCCAAATTGGCATTTGGGTTGGCCATGACCTAAGAGACAACTTTTACCTTTTGCATTGCTCCTCTGTTTTATTTTGATGCTGCAAAAAGTTCTGTTTATGCAGATAGCTGTTTTATTTGCTTTGGAATTTAACTTTTTACATGTCCGATCTATATTGTTGGATCACTTTCATAACATTTTTTTCATGAAACCTCGTTATCACTCTGTCAACGATTTGCTTATTTTGTAATTATTTTACCTCCACGCAGTGGTTCACTGGAAATTGTTTTCTTTTTGACTTTGCATTTATTTGTTTGGATGACATTTGGTATTGCTACGAGGACACTTACGCACGGGAGTGTTATTTACTACTTTTGATGGAATCCTTGTGCTCATGTGTGCTTGAGTTACAAATTGATTTTTGAATATTAATTAATTAATTTATTATGTGGTAAATATTGGGTCAGGTTACAGGTCAACTTCAACGTGGTGTGATGAAGCTTGAATTGCATTCTTAAAATTTGAAAACCTGGGTTATGCTTGAATCTGCCCCATGCTTATTTTATCACAAACTAGTCACATGTTCAAAGGACTTATGGTCTGCCTTATAAAATGGCAAGAGGGGTTTGCAATTGGGTCAGGCTCTCTTAAGTTCCCCTCAATACCATTATGCAATATCCCTCACCCAGAATTTTAACCTTCTATTGATTTTCTTCTCACAAAATTCTCATTGACTCATATTAATTCACATAAATACCATGATGCATACACTTATCATAGAAAGTAACCAGATCTGAAATTTGAAATCATACTCAGCGTTGGGTAAGAATACAATTATGGAAACCACTCAGATTATTTAACTCGAATGACCAGTTACTGGATGTTGTCTTATTAATTCATCTCTCTAGATAGTACAAGGATTGTTATGTAAATATGGCAGAAAGTCTTTCAGTCCACACCTACTGTTGATGGGGTAAATGCGCCCTTAGCGCACCCTAGCGACAAATTGGATATATGAGTAGCCAACCCGCCACTTATTGGTTTATACTCGGTGACTAGTGTAGGCCCTTCTGTATTGATTAAACCATCCTATATCCACGCCTCATCCTACATCAATCTGTGGCATGGAGAAAGCTTGATCTAGGTTAATTCGTTTGATTAGTCATGTCGGGTTCACCAAAATGTGATATGGGAAAAGGGGTCTAGACTAATCAAATGAATTAACCTATATCAAGCTTTCTCCATGCCACATTGGAACACGAATCGACGAAGACTTTTTGTGCTTGGTTACAGTCCTCAAGGGAGAGCCAAACTGTCCGGATTTTGTTCCTTTGTTGCAAAGAGGGAAGATTGATAATCAATGATTTTACTAAACTATGCAATGTGAAGATCTAAGTGGCAAACTAAACAAACTGACAAGTTATTGTAACAGTGCACAGAAAACAGAAGCAGAGCAGAACAGATCAGAGGGAACCTGTCACCGGAAGTTGGAGCAGAATAGGTAGGACTCTAGCGCTGGGCGCCCTAGTCCTTAGGGTTTGGCTTGAATTTCTGCCCTATAATCTCTATCAGAGATTCTTCGTTTTCCTGTTGTTCGTCACTGTCGGAAGTTTCGTCTTCGGATCTGCACACAAGAAAGAGGGAAAATGGTTGTGTTGTATAGGGGCCTGCCTCAGTCAAACCCCGTGTAAGTGTTCCCACTTCCACAACAACAAATGATGATTGATATAGAGTGCATGTTCGTGATGAACAGAGGCAAAACAAGTAATAGATACTGCTGTAATTGAAATAGATTTACCTTAGTATGAAACCCTAGTTGGATTGATGTTCGCAACACAATCACATACAAAGAGTTGATGGAAGATGAAGAAGCTTCATCCAATACCTGAAAAAGGCTTAGTGCAAATAATAATCACAAGTAGAGAGCTTTAGTAAGTCAGAGGTTCACCGTAGCTGAATTCACAAGATCATGTCATGTCGCATTCTCAAGATGTTATAGAGATTCTTAGCTTCTCAAATGAGGGAAAGAGACTTGTTTATATATGAATCAAACATCCTTTCGAAGAGTCACTTGTTGAGGCCGACAAACAAGGTACATTGTTTAATACACAAAAGCCGACAATTGAATTCACAACCTTTTGGGGCCAACAGGCAGGACCCTAGCGTGGGGCGCTAGTGTCCAAGCACAATTTGCCCCCGAAATGTCAGTTGTTAAGGGGTTTATCATAGCTTCTTATGTAAACAATGAAACAGTCATATTACAAACATAGTTAATCATGCATGCTAAACAAAGGGCCAAGTCTAGTGTGAAATTGTGAGTGGCGACAATTTACGACACTACACAATCCACGCTGGATATTTAGCTTTGCTAATCATATCGACATGCTATGAATATGGTAGCTAGAGTGAAACTAAAACAGTGCTAGGAAATAAGTATGCTCCTGGAGTTTGCACCTTTCCTACACTTTATTGCGACATGAGACTGTAAGTTCGCACTTATCACCTTTGACACTTCGAAGGATCTACCTTGTATTTGCGTGAGTGGTGTTAGAGACACCCTTATCGCACTCAATCTGGATCAATAGTACAACTCACGCCCAATCTTCGTCACTGATGTAAATCACTTCCCTGTCACTTGGTGCAATGTAGCCCTGAAACAATAGAACTCCTGTTAAAGCTCAATGCTAATCTTTTGGATTGGAATTAGATCAAAATCACAACAATGGGCAGGGTTTTTGTCCTACCTGTTGCCGCTGTCTTGAGATTTTCATCCCAAGCAGTTCAGAAAAACAAGGTAATATTTTCTTATCAAAATTCAGAATCGGATGCCAAAAGAGTGCTCCAACGCTAATATAAATACTGATTGGTTATAGGACCCAAGGTCCTAAAATGGAGCCGACCTGTAGGTGTTTGAAACTTTATTAAAATACTTATATTCTTATTAATTAAAATATATATATTATATGTTTATAGTGTTAACAAACACTTTTGTTTATTATAATAATAATATTAATTACTAGCGGTGAAGGGGACATGACAGTCCTCCCTCCCCCAAATATTGCTTGTCCTCGAGCAATTTCAGATTCAGGGGATCAAAAATCTCAGTGCCTTCCCATGTAGCATCCTCGATAGGCAAATTTTTGCACTTCACCAAATATTCCGGAATGACCTTATTGGCTTATTCCTTAGTTTCTCTCTCTCATATCTATGATTGCTTCGGGCTCCAAAATCAATTTCCTTTCGTCATCAAGTGGAGGCAACTCCGAACAAGGATTGATATGCTGTCCTAGCACCCTCTTGAGGCGAGATACATGAAAAACATTGTGAATTCTGCCGTTTTCTGGTAGCTCCAGCTCATATGCCACCTCTCCTACCTTCCGTGTGATCTTGTAAGGCCCATAAAATCGTGGCTAAAGCTACTCCGCACCACTCCCTTTGAGGGTAGATTGCCTCTAGGGCCGCAACCTCAGAAAAACCAAGTCTCCAACGTCAAAAGTCCTCTCCAAATGGGGGCGATCAACATACATTTTTTGCTGATTTTGAGCCTGCTGTAAGTTCTCTTTGAGTGCATTCGAAATATCCATACTCTATTGTACGAAATCTCTAGCTCTAGGAACTTCGCTATCCGAAAGAATCAAATCCACAAATGATAATGCCTCATAACCATACAATGCTTTGAAAGGAGTCATACCTATCAAAGTATATGAGTGGAATTGTTGCAATACTCCCCAAGATGTAACCACTTAATCCATGCGGTTTGCTGCCATGTAACATAATTTCTCAAATATCCTTCAAGCCATATTCACAATCTCTATTTGTACATCCATCTGAGGGTGATAGCTAGTGCTTGGAGTCAACTTTGTGCTTGTCAACCCAAAAAGTTCTTGCCAAAACAAACTAATGAACGTGCTGTCCCTATCACTCACAATGTTTTTAGGCAGCCCATGTAATCTAAACACTTCTCTAAAGATCAAATCAGCCACCTGTGGAGCTCTATATTTGGAAGATATAGCATAAAAATGATCATACTTAGTGAGTTTATCCACCACCACAAAAATACAATCCTAACCTTGCACTTTCAGGAGACCTGTGATAAAATCCATCGTAATGCTCTCCCATTTTTGATTTGGAATGGGTAAGGGCTGCAACAAACCAGTTGGAAATGTCTGTTCTACCTTGTTCTGTTGACAAGTCAAACACTCTCTAACATGCTTTAAAACATCCCCCTTGAGGCCTTTCCAAGAAAATTGCTCTCACTTGTCTATGTTTTGTAGGACCCTTGATGACTCGCCATTGGAGTGTCATGATATGCTCTCAAAATCTTCTCTTTCATCTTCGGCCCTGGGACAAGGTACACTCGGTCCTTATAAAGAATGAGCTCCTCAACCACCTTGTACCTGTCATCATACAACTTGCCTTTCAAGA
The DNA here is from genome assembly GCA_027924645.1 of Cunninghamia lanceolata. Lineage (NCBI taxonomy): Eukaryota > Viridiplantae > Streptophyta > Pinopsida > Cupressales > Cupressaceae > Cunninghamia > Cunninghamia lanceolata. The sequence goes on along the minus strand of BSBN01000865.1, from coordinate 3,618,003 downwards.
TGTCAATAGCAAATGCATCCTTGGCATACTCCACTAATATAAAAGCTCTCCAATCAGCGGAATTGTTAGGCATAGAGCATAAATAAGGCTTCCTAGATAATGCATCAACCACCACATTATTCTTCCTCTTAACATACTCAATATCAAAATCATAAGCCTGCAATTTACTTACCCACTCTGCTGTTTGTCATTCAAATCTTTCTGATTGAGGAAGAACTTCAAACTGTTATGATCTGTCTTCACTACAAATCTCCCACAGACCAAATACTGTCTGAACTTGGCCAATGCATGCATGATGGCTAGCATCTCCTTGTCATAAATAGAGAAACTCCTCTCTGATTCCTTGAGCTTCCCACTCTCAAATGCTATAGGGTGTTTGTTTTGCATCAATACCGCTCCAATACCCTCTTTTGAAGCATCACACTTCAAAACAAATGGAAGTGAAAAATCTGGAATAGCTAAAATAGGGCATGAACTCATTACCTCCTTGAGCTTATCAAAAGCTCTATGTGCCGCCTCACTCCAAGAGAATGTTCCCCGCTTTGTCAAGTTTGTCAATGGGGCGGTCAGTTGTGAAAACCCTTTGACAATCCTCTTGTAATAGCTGCAAAGTCCCACAAACCCTCTCATGTGTGATAAGTCTTGGGTCGAGGCCAATCCACTATTGCCTTGATCTTCTCCTCATCTACATTGACACCTTGGGCACTAATCTTATGCCCTAAATACAAAATCTCAGTCATCCCGAACTCACATTTGGATGCCTTGGCGAAAAGTGGCTGCTGCTCAAGTATACCCAATACCTCATCTATATGCCTCAAATGATCCTCCCAAGTCTTTCTATAAATCAATATGCCATCAAAGGAAACCAATACAAATCTCCTCAACTGCTTACGAAATACCTGGTTCATGCAAGATTGAAACGTGTTCGGGGTATTTGCCAATCCAAATGGCATGACTAGAAACTTATAATGCCCAAAGTGACACTTGAAAGTCGTCTTGTGAATATCCTCCTTCCTCATCCTTATTTGGTGGTACATGGATCGCAAATCAATCATAGAGAAATATACTGTGCCATGAAGCTCATCTATCAACTCATCGATCTTGGGAATTGGGTAGCAGTTCTTGATTGTCTTCTTATTTAGTGCCCTGTAGTCAATGCACATCCTCATGGAACCATCCTTCTTCTTAACCAACACTACGAGGAAGCAAAAGGGCTAGAGCTCGGTTGTATATGTCCCATATTGAACAACTTCTTAATTGCCTTCTCGATCTCTTCCTTGTACATCCTCGGATGACGATAAGGTGTAGTGATGACTGGTTTCGTACCCTCCTCCAACTCAATGACATGTTGAAATCCCCTATTTGGAGGTAACCTTGGAGGAATGTCACTGAATACCATGCTATGCTTGTCCAAAATACGCTGAATATCTATATGAGTAGTCTTTTCACTTGTGGATGAAAATCCATCAGTAACCAAACATTGTGCCGCCCAATCTACCTGTCCTTTGTGAAAAGTTTTCTCCATCCTCTTGGCTAAAAGCATCCTTGGAGCTCCATTAGACAAGCCTTGAAGAACCACCTCCTTACCATTGGATTTGAACTTCAGCTCCATGGTCTGATAATTCTATGTGAACTCACCAAGTGAATGCAACCACTGCACACCTAAAACTACATCTGTCTCACCTATGCCAACCACATAAAAGTCATCACATACTTTGTGCCTCCCCAAGGTGATGTCAGGTTGCTGTATCCTTTGTGTACATGGGATAGTAAATCCGTCGACCACAATCACATTGAACCCCTCAAAGTTATCTGTTTTCAATTTCATCCTAGTCACCAAACCCTCATCAATGAAATTGTGGGTAGCCCCACTATCAATCCAAACTGTCTCCTTATGTCCTTGTAACACTCCTCGCACACGAAAGGGATGATATCTAGGTGCTCGTGAAAGAGTGGCAAGTGTACCTCCTGAAGACTCTTCTCCTCCTTGATCCTCATGCTCCACCTCATCCAAAACAACCTCATTGGAGACTACCTCTATGTAGTGTACATGTTCCTTCCCCAAACATTTATGTCTTGGCTCCCATGGCTCTCTACAAGAAAAGCACAACTTCTCCCTCCGAAGCTCATTCTTAGTCTCTTCTACCTTGTTGGGTTTTGGAGGTAATTTCTCGGGTTGCGGAAAGTCCTTGTGGAATGGTCTCCTATGATGCCCTGATGGTGCACTCCTAGAATAGGACTTGTTCTTGGTCGTGGTATCCTCTAAGTTCAAAGGCCTTCGAATAGCATCCTGTAGGGATGTCGACTCAAAAGCTTTAACCAACCCTCGAAGTGACTTTGATAATCCCTCAATAAACAAAAACATGAGTCTCCTCTCCATAACATCTGGCATCATGATTGAAACCCGTTGAAATTCTGCTACATAATCCTCTACTGAACCATATTGCATCAATCGTGTCAACTCTTTGAAATGCATCTCCGGGTCCTTTTTGTCAAACTTGTCTATGAGCCTTTATGTGAAATCAGCATATGTCACAATATGATGAGCCTCTGTGTGAAATCAGCATATGTCACAATATGATGATGCCCTTGTGTGATTAACCCATGATGCCACCACTCATGTGCTGTACCCTCCAAATGAAGAATAGCAAACTTGATAGCTTCATCTTGCATCATAGGGCTGAGTGAGAAGTATGTATCCAATTTTTGAACCCAAGTCCGTGCAGTGACCTTTACCGAACCATCAAAAGTTGGGAGAGTCAACTTACTCACCCTTTGCTGTAGATCTCTATGGAACTGGTGCGTAGGTTGTCTTCTTTCTCCTCTTGACCCATTCCTTGATCTGGCATTATGGAATTGTGAAAATGGGATTTGACTTCTGACATCTGGATCAAGTCTTATGTACTAATCTATGCAGATGTTAAAGTCATTTGCTGCTGGGTTTGGCTCTTCCTCTTCCAGTGGTGGCTCAACTCTAGGCAAAAATGTGGGCTGGAAGGGTCTGGGTGCTGATCTGATTTGGATCCTGCTGTTATTTGTGTGATTTCCAGCTCCATCCCGATTCGAATTACTCCCTTCTCCCCCATAATTTTGTGTAGGTCTGGTGGAATTGTTAGTGTTCATGTCCTGCATCATTTGGATGAGTATTTGTGTCATTAGTTCCTGCCTTCGTGCCATTTGTTGTTGCATCTGCATGAAATTTTCCACTCATCCTCCCGATCTACCATCTTCTTCTTATCTCTACCTCCAATTCCAATGCTAACCTCTTGTGATGCTGCCTCTAATCTTCTCCTTTCTCTCTCCAAGGCTCTCTGATCTCTTTGACTCAACTGCATAAACTGAGTTAATCCTGCATGCTGGCAGGACTGACTGCTCTGATACCAATGCAATATCCCTCAACCAAAATTTTAACCTTCTATTGATTTTCTTCTCACAAAATTATCATTGACTCATTAATTTACATAAATACCATGATGCATATACATATCATAGAAAGCAACCAGATCTGAAATTTGAAATCATACTCAGAGTTGGATAAGAATACAATTATGGAAACCACTCACAGATTACCGAACTAGAATAACTAGTCACTGGATGCTGTCTTATTAATTCATATCTCTGGACAATACAAGGATTGTTATGTAAATATGGCAGAAAGTCTTTCAGTCCACTCTTGTTGTTGATGGGTTAAATGCACCCTTAGTGTGCCCTAGTGACAAATTGGATATATCAATATCCAACCCACCACTTGCTGGAGTATACTTGGCGACTAGTGCATGCCCTTCTGTATTGATTAAAACATCCAATGTCCATGCCTTAGCCTATCGGTGCTAGATAATTAGCTTTGCTAATCCTGTCGGTAGGCCGCAAATATGGTAGCTGGAGTGAAACTAAAATAGTGCTGTTAAATAAGTATGCTCTTGGATTTTGCGCCTTCCCTGCACTTTATTGCGACATGAGACTGTAAGTTTGTGCCTTGAAACTGGATTATCACCTTTGACACTTCAAAGGATTTGCCATATCGCACTCAATCTGTGTCAATAGTACAACTTGCGCCCAACATTCTTCACTGATGTAAATCACTTCCTTGTCATCAAGTGCAATGCAGCCCTAAAACAATAGAACTCCTGTTAAAGCACAATACTAATCTCCTGGATTGGAATTAGCTCAAAATCATAGCAATGGGCAGGGTTTTAGTCCTACCTGTTCCCATTGTATTGAGGTTTTCGTCCTAAGCAGTTTAGAAACACAAGTTAATAGTTGCTTATCAAAATTCAGAATCGGATGCCAAAAAGAGTGCTCCAGTGCTAGTATAAATACTGATTAGTTATAGCACCCAGGGTCCTAAAATGGAGCGGACCTGTAGGTGTTTGAAATTTTATTAAAATACTTATATTCTTATTAATTGAAATATATATTATATGTTTATAGTGTTAACAAACACTTTTGTTTATTATAATAATAATACTAATTAGTAGCGGTGAAGGGGACATGACACATTATATCACAACATCTTAAATTTTGAGATTTGATTTCAAGATTTTGATATTTCTGAGCATATAACAATCTATAATTTCTTTTGGATTAAATTCCGGGAAACTATTAAGGTGCCCCACCCAGAGCCGAAAGTGAAAAACATAAGAAAACAAATACTATAAAGCCTGCATAAATAATGCCCCTGGGGGTGTAATAGGCAGAAAGCAAGACTCAAACCTGTTAAACAACCCAATAAATTTTGTACTAAACATCAAAGACAGACTAAACTAAAGAGAAAGCAATAACAAGAAAAGGCTAAACAACACCCCTTTTCTTGTGAGAATGGAGAACCCTTTTACTAATAATTTTCTTCCTTGACGCAGTCTTCTTGTTAGAGACATGAATCCATCAACATAATCAATCTCATCTGCATCTGCGGGGGACTAAAATGGAGACAAATCTGCCTCCTTGGATAGTTACTGCAACACTGAATCAACAAAGCCATCCCTAATATCCATCAAAGCTGTGGGGAAATCATAATCCTCTGAGGCTGGTATACACAGAGGAAGAGAAGTTGAGACTGCAGGAAGTGCCTCTATCGGAGACATAGATTGTACCACACCAGAACAAGGTACTGACCCAACAAGAGAGGACTGCACCACGTCAGCAGAGAGTGGGAATGCTTTGGAGGAGATTGAACAACCAAAGAAGGAGCATCCTCTAAAGGAACCTTAATGGCGGAAGTAGGCGAGAGGGTGCAAATGCATTAGAAGAGGGATCCTTATAAGCATTCATTGAAACCCCATGAACTGAAAAGTGGGATAAGCAAGCATCTTTCCACTATGAAGCATGCTTAAGAACCTTATTTTTACCCTTTAAACAATTGGAAGCCATATGGCCTACCCTAAGGCACTTTCTGTAACAAAAATATATTTTTTTCATTATGATTCTATTGTTTCTAGATGTGATCCTCCACTTGCAACCATATTTCTACTAGTAAATCTTTTGAGATATTGATCTCTTCTTGAACTCGAGCAAATGTGGGATGGGTAAGAGCATCTGTTTTTGGATTGAGAGCCAAGAAGGTACCCAAAGTATTTCTGATACCTTGTAGGCATGAATCAACCTAGAACTACAACGGAAGATAGGGCAACCTAACCCACAGAGGTAACACTGAGAAGGATTCGGTGAGAGGGTTAAATGTAGGAAATCTAGGCTTAATTCCTTGCCCCAAAATGACGAACCTTTAGCTAGAATATTAGCCCTATCCTCAATCGAATCACAAAAGGGAACAAAATAACCTTGTGGACGGGAAATTTCTACCAGACTCTTAAGAAAGGGTTGCCACAAAAGGGAGATTCATGAATGTAATCAAGACAAACTGGGCCATAGATTATTGAACTTACATATCAAGCCCTTACTAGAATATGTTGCCTCTTCATTCATAACATTGATACGAGAACCAGCAATGGAGGATCCGTGGAACTGGGCAACAAGTAGGGTCGTTTGGTGGGACATGATACAAACATAGCCTCCTTGGCAGGAGTGGACACACTAATGACTATGGCATCCAATGAAGCAGCAAAACTTGTCTCCCTACACGATACTCCTTTGGCCATATCCACATATTCTCGAGACATGACAACTAGATCTGACTTGTTAGGCGTGACAAGAGCAATAGGATGCAAGCACCAACGGTTGAGGCATCCAGGCAACAAGTGACTGCAGGGTCACCATTATTAGGGTTTCTTGTAGAAGCATAAGCAAGCCTCATCGCCCCTGTAGTCCTTTCGGCAAGGAATCAAAATTGTGAAAAATGGTGACTTGCATATTCTTATTATTTTCTTTATGTGTCAATCTATGTTACAAGAGTAGCAAAGCTGCATTTCCTTTTTTGAAGTTAGGTCAAAGCAGGTTTAGTCCACAAGCCTATTAGTTATAATCGAAAGCAAGCCCCCCCACCATATTCACCAAGTGGCATTAACATGAAGATCCCTTAACACTAGGGGCACATTTGGCAAGTTTTGCACATGGGTTATTGTTGGGGTAAGTGCAATGTCTTACTGCTATATCACAGCCCAATGAACTTTTTATGGTCTCTTTGTTTGATGGTGATAAAGTTCAATACATGTTCTTTGCAGAAACAATAAAGGAAATTGGTTGTGATATTGCTGTTGCAACTTTTGGAAAACAACAGAAGGGAAAGTGAAAATAGTGTTTAATACTTATGTACACAATTCACAAGAATCCTGATTTCTTAGTCACTTATGGACAAATTTAAAAAGGCCTTTGTTTCTTGTATATGTTAAATGCTCACGGAGCACCTTGGTAATACTCACTTTAGTGTTTTAAATTTTAATAATCTGTTCCATAATCAGTAACATGGAGATCTGATGATTCAATTTGAAACCAAATTGTTGAAAATGAGTTAGGACTTTGTTGAGCATAAGCTTACCATGATGATGTAAAATTGAGGACAGCTTCTAGGTATTTTTGATACTTTCTTCTTAAATTTGATAAAGCCTTTTAAGTTTGCAGGATACTTAACATGATTTATATTTGTCTTTAACTAGTCCTTGGAGGTATTTTGTTGGAATTTGTAATCTTGTCTAGTGTTGGTTTTTTAATTTGTCCCTTTGGAGACAACACAAAATGCAACAGTATGCGAGGATGAACCTCTTATTAATTTCTAGAGGAATGCTCCCTGTATAACTAAATTAACCCTAGATTCTCAGCTATGAACAAAATACACAGTTATCAACACTATACAATATTCTTGGGCAGGGGTGGGAGTTGCATAAAGGAATAACTGAAATGAATTCTGCCCTATGTTTTTTTATCTCGGGAATGAGCACAAAACCTGAAAAGTTCTTTTCTCAGAAGTGAGCTTTTTTATATTTTAAAAGTTGCAACGGAATGAAACATCAACTAAATTGAAATGCATTCTTGCTGGCTGAAATTAGAGGCCAGCATGCCCACATGCATGAGAAAAGGATAAGTAAACTACTTATAACACACATCAACAATGTAAGATTTCATAAACTGAATAACTTAGATGCACACAAAGTTACCGCTAAGATGAATCACTGTGTTAATACAAAGCCTAATGCTATTCTTCACTTGTAATTCAATTAACAAAATCCAACACACTAAACACACATGAAACTTAGATTTAACGCTGTTACTGAAATACATGGAAGATTTATTATTGAATAATTAGATAGTTTACAAAGAAGAGCGAATGCTCTTATAAAGAGAATGCAAACACTAACAATAGACGAACAGCTTGCATAAACCAGAAAGCTGAAGCTAACAAAGCAAAGCTGATAAGAACTAATCTAAAGACTGAAAAGCAAAAGATTGATCATTATCTAAATATTATCTTAATAAACGCTTGAATGCAATTTTTTGGAGCATAAACATGACTTCAACCATCATTAAGAGTTTATGTGCTCAAAACACTTATTTATAGGTTACAAAGCAAATCTGATTTTAGGGATTTAAAAATAACAATTATTTAATCCAAAAATCAATGTTTTAAAGCAACCCCTAAAAGTTACACAAAAAGTGAAGAAAAATAGTTTAAAGCAAAACTAATCTTAAAAACTAATAAACAAAAATTTAACTAAAGCGCCCTAAAAATAGGCTTGTCACCCTCTGCCTATAAATAGAACCTCCAAAAACAACCGTAAAAAATAGCTATTGCTAAAAATAGCAATTTGCATATGAGCATCCTCTGTGATTTTAAAACATTTCATTGATCTGAAATGTGTCAGATTGTTTGGAGAACACTAGAACCCCGACCATTCTTCTACTGCTTACTTTACGAAACCCTACCCATTCCTATCGACAGAATGGAAAACCATTCCCTAGGGTTTGAAATAAGCTTGCCATCACTATCTACTATATCTATTGGCTAGGCTTTTGCCATAGATTCCTCTATATTTACAAGTGCCATGAGATGTTGGAAGGATCCTTGTCTCTAGATAAGCTTAAACATACCTCTTGAGCTAAGAGAATTTGCAGTACAATGATTATGATATTCTTAATCTACACCTTGCTTGTATTTGTTGCCTGATCATAAGGGTGTTCACCTCTTGCTTGCTTGCATATAAAGCTAAATATAGTGGCATGTATACAATCTGCACGTCTGTCCACATTAGTATTATGGACCTTTGGAGCAAGATGTTTGTTAGCTCTTTGCATAGGTAATCCTGAATTGCACGGATCTTGCGAATATACTTGACATATTTATTCTTTGAAGGATCTAAGGTCATATATTTTGCATGAACTACAAGACACTCCAAATGTTTATCTTCACTGCAATATAAATCATAAATGATACAATTGATGGATGTTTTCTCATGAGCCTCATTACAAAATTCAAGCTCAAATGCACTCCTTCAACTGCAATAGACTACTTCCTTTCTTCCTAGGTAGTAATTAATCTGTCAAGAATATCACAAAATTTTTTCTTGGTTGCGCAGTTTCTTTCTATGGAGGCTCATTGAAACAAGCAAAAAGTACGATTTTACTGTGTGGGGCAACACCTATTTCCAAATCATGCAATTTAGTGGTCTTTGCTGTTTCAAACATCCTGATTACATGATTACATATCTTCCTGCTGTTTAAAACCTTGAATCGTGTGATCTTATGCCTGTTGCCTAGCTAATATGCCTAGTCAAATGGTTATATTGTTCTTTGTTGATGTTTTAGTGCCCAGTCATGCAACTATGCCAATATCACCTTTGTTTCTCCTTAGTTGCGTGATTCCACCCATGATTGCCACAAAGCTGAGATTTTCTCTCAAAGTATGTAGATCTTGGACTCTAGTGAAGGAGCTTTAGATTTGAACTTTTCTAGTGTAATTCTCACTTGCATTGATAAATGCTTGTGCTATCTGTGCTCTAATAAACATGGCTCTGATCCCATTGTTGGGAAATTTCGTATGGAATAAGGGTTGGACAACAACCTCAAGGAATCAAAAACATAAATAAATTTCATCCACAAGATCTTAAAGCTGTTCAAAGCTTTTGGATCAATTTTCTCCTTTTTATTAAATCAAATTAAAACAGTTACAGTATTCAATCTAATTTGCTTTAGCATCATACTGAGCTTACTCTCACAAAATCTTCTCTCTCTGTTGTCTGCTATCTTTACAATGATCTAAACATCCTACTTATAACAATGAACTATAAGACTCTAACTATAGTCTTTTTTACAACACAAAAACAATTCTATTTTTATCATCCTATCTATATCTTTTTATTATTAACTCTCTGCTGCTCCTATTTTAAATAACCACTTTTTTTGCTGCTCCTATTTTTGTTAGTTAGGATTGCTGCTCCCAGTTAGCATCGCTGGCGGCTGTTTGGGTTGTGCTTGTATCGGTCTTGACCATGTCTCCATGGCCGACTGTTTGACATCAGATTTTCCAACAAATATTAGGTTACACCATTTACACGTTCATACATACAAATTAACTCACATAGACTGAAATAACAAACCATTAGCATAAATATAAATTGAACCCATAATCCATATGGATTAAATCACATCATTTAAATATCATATAATCTATAATATTAATCATTTAATTTTCGTATGAATTTAATATTCGTATTTAACTAAATGTCTAAATATCCTATTAAACCATTAGCATAAATATAAATTGAACCCATAATCCATATGGATTAAATCACATCATTTAAATATCATATAATCTATAATATTAATCATTTAATTTTCGTATGAATTTAATATTCGTATTTAACTAAATGTCTAAATATCCTATTTTAAAATCTCATACTAACATGCAAGAATGATATCACGTTGCCATTCATCATTTATTTAACCACAACTATATATATCATTAAAATTCACATATAACAATCAACCTATAAAATAGGGTTTGCAACTTTATAACATTAAAGCCATTTAAATTAAACAAATTAACTGCATTCAAAATTCACTATGACTATCTAGAGTAAACATACAACATAGTGTAATTAAACATGACTAAGCAACATATAAGAAATCAATAATCAACTAACATAAACATCTATCTAAGTACCATCGAACAAATCTAAAACAGTAGCAAAGTGTATATGTGGGTACAGAGAGTGTGATAGGGGTCATAGAACTAATTGGACCTTACATTATCTTTAAATTTTATCTAAAGGAGTGCATAGAAAAACCTTTAATCTCTATATTTCATGGTTTATTCAATTTGCTGAGTCTATGCGTTGTCTGGGTGCAAGTCTGAGTTCAAGTCCAAAATCAGCCTGCTGACTCTGTGCTGACTCTGAGTCTGGTAACTATGATATATACACACATATTCTAGGATTCTCCCCACAAAAAGGTTAATTTTGTATCACAATCTATCCTTTTAACTTAAGTTTTGAGATGTTCTAGGACATATTTCTTCTTTGTATGTATATCTTTACTGGGGCTCTTGGATAGGTGTTGATTCATTGAGACACAAGGTTATTGAATGTTTGTAGGATAAACAATGGAATGGTTGTAACTTGTACTAGTGTAACATAAAATTTCTAGACTAAATAGTCATTCACCATGTAGTCTTCTAGATTTTCATTTCAAGGTTCATGTTGCATTTTGTTTACCGAGAGCATGCACCTTAAATTTCTAGACTAAATATGCATACACTATGCAGTCTTCTAGATTTTCATTTCAAGGTTCATGTTGCATTTTGTTTCCTGAGAGCACACATCTTTTGTCACAATGAAAACAATATAAGTACACGGTAAGATACGGTAGGAGTTTGCTTACCATCTAAAATGCAGTTCTCTTTCAACATTAGCAAAGTGGCCAGCGTATTGATTCATTTGAGAATTTTGTTCAAGTGATTGACTTTTTCTATTTTTACTTGGTTCTAACTAGTGTACCTTGACTACGTTTCACTTGGTTTTTACCTAAGGTTTATTCAACCTTATGATCATTTTGTCATTCTCAAAATGTTACCTTTTGAACTTGTCCAATTAGTTTAAGTGTAGAACCTTATTTGTCATATTTGCTTTGTATATACATTTCCTTTTGTTGTTTCTCAAGGGTCATGGAAGTACAGCTGGAATGCAACATGTATGGGAATGTGTATGTACCTCCCCGAGTATTGTAGACTTACAAATTTTGACAATAGATAATGATTTTCTTGGTTTGCAGCCATTGATGACAATGAAGCAAGTGAGAAACAACAGAAGCACCAGCCACACCAACTCGAACATGCTCAGAAACTACAGCAGCAACATCAGGCCCATATTGGCATACCATCACCACCTGGAGATTTCATTATGCCTCGTACCCAATTTGATCAGTCTCTGGTATTATTCAACTTATTTTTGCAGTTAAATTCTACATTCGGTAAAGCTGGTTTTCAATCAATACCAGATCAATTGATTATTTTAGAAGGGAGAGTTATATCCGCACAAGGAATATGATGAAGTAGAACATGGACAATTATTTTAGAGAACTCTCTATTTGCAATCATTGAATGTCTTACGATAGGTGTAAATAATATCTTCAGCTTTTAGGCTAAGAAGAAAAACCAGTTTGTTGTTTAATTCTGCAAATATCTGACAAGTTGATATTATATTGAAGGGAGTAGATGCACCGAGGCAAGCCCCAAATGGATATCCTTTCTTTGGAAACATGGTCACATATGGTCCGCAAACTATGGTATCCAAAATTCCTTTATTCAACCTTGAATTTCTGCAAGTTAAGCTCTTTGCTACATTTAATTTACAAACAGTGTTCTAATGTTTGACTGTACAGATACATCCGTATATGGTTGGACTACAGCAAAGTGGACTACAGCAAAGTGGCCTTCCATTGCCATCGGATACTATTGAAGAGCCTGTTTATGTAAATGCTAAACAATATCATGGAATTTTGCGACGCCGTCAAATACGGGCAAAAGCAGAATCTGAAAATAGACTGATCAAATCCAGAAAGGTAAATAATCTAATACTATCCATGTACTTGTTTACATCATACAAGTTATTCCGACATGCACTCCTGACGATGCATCAAGTAGAATAGCATGATTAGTTGATTTAAAAACTATATAAACAGAAAATACAGAAATCATTTGAACACTTTCCATGTTAATATACAAAGTTGTCTGGCTTGTTTAGGTATTTCATTGCAAATAGTCTAAATTGTGACTCGTGAGGCTAGGAAAAAATGGCTAGCATTGACAAAAGAAACTGGATCAATGTCTTAGGTCCTCTTCCATCTAGAGGTACATGCATGCCAGAAAAAGTAAATCAAATTACTTGTTCAATCATTGGTGAAAGCATGGGTATCTACAGACATGGTATAGTTTTCTGTACTTGATGACCCATTGTGTCCGTGCAAGCAGTACATACATGGTAGAATAGTTGGGTCAAATTATAGGAACAACACCCACTGGGCATTACAAATTGTTAGAACTTAGGCAAATTTGAGGCGAGTTTCGGTTGAAGATGGAAAAGATGTAGAAGATTTTCTCAAATCAAAGAAGCAAGTTCATTCCCCAAGAGACCTTGAACCAATAGGAATGATTCTTGAAACTTGCCTTTTCCCAGGGTATGGAATTTTTTCAAAGTATCTTAGCACAGAGGGTTTTACAGTCTACTCCTAGAATTAATTGCACGACTTGTTATTGATGGGGCTATAAACTGGAGTATTGGGTTGAATGTTTCTTAACTGGCCATTGTGCAGTGATATCATATTATTAACCATGCCAACAGAATCAACAATGTATTTGGGCTTTTAGCCTTTTCTTTTTTTTTCTCTCTACAATTCATCTTTTCAATCAATTTGTTTTCTGGTCAATCATTGGACATTGATCAGACATGGTTTTTCATGGAATATGTTTTCAAGTTTAAAGGGAAAAGGCATTACAAATTCCATCTTGTGAAATTTATAAATATTTTCATTTCTTTTATCTGATATGAATTGTGTCTAGTTGTTTTTTTTGGCTATCTATATAAATTCAGATTTTTTTTACAAAATCAGTATAAATTACCTGGCAGCCCACAATAGCCTTTTTGTTCAAGTCTGCATAGGGCCACCAAAAAGATCATAACTATTTCCCACATAACCAGTGTAATTCCCACCATTAGAAAACCTGCTAAAACTATGATATCTCCATTTACATCTAGTCAGGCCAAATGTAAAGGCAAGCAATATGCCCCTCACATCAACATAGCACACATGCACTCCATGCACTCCATCAGGACCAGCTGCTTTTCATGGCACTCACAAATGTGATTTTGCACCCTCAACAGAGGGATGTTAAACTCATCCAGATGAATGTCATGACAGTCGATCAGATTTTTGGTTCGGGCAAGTGATGTCATGCAGAAAGTAAGGAGCAGAATGACTAATAGCCCCCCACAAATTTTCCCTAAATCCTAATGGGGGTTAGCTCGTACATCTATGAATGCACCTCTGCCATTTTAACAACTGGCATCAATGTGAAATTCCACCGTATTAACAGGGTCCAGCTAGAGCAATCTGTGCCACCTCCACAATCAAGTGGGCCATGTGCACCTTTGCAAGCATTGTAGCCACGCTGCCAATCATCCACGATTTCCTTTTGCTATCGACGATACAACTCCACCTCATCAGGGAGATTGACATGATTGCCTTTGTTGACATTAAGCAGAGAACAACTCTCAGTTTTAACCTCCAACATTGGGACACTAATTGAAGCCTAAAGGTTCCTCTTTTGAATCTGAAATTTGGTCCATACATGTAGCAACAACCATCACCACCTTATTTTCTTCAAACTGCCAAGGCCAGGCTGAGAGATACAATAAAACTTTGATGCGAAGTGTGGAATTATTTAAAAACAGTCTCAGCACGTCATTTAAATAGGCAAGAAAAAGATAAAGAGTTGTAATAATCATAAATATGCATCCCTTCAGAAGGCCTCACCATTCTCCTTTCCTGATCAATGTAGAGATCAATAAAGATCCTAAAATGGCACACCGAACCTCTCCTTGTTGCCAACCATGCCATGTGGAATGGCAATCATTGAGGGAAGGCCATCTATTGAGAGATGTCAGAATTAAAAGCTGCGGCATGCTGCAAAAACAAATCAACCATAAAATACTACACATTAATAAGGAAATTGTGTGAGACATAAATGTGCAGATTTGGGCATTTGTCCTCTGATTTTATCTCATGTCACTGTGAAGGTAGAGGCCGTCTGGCATTAATAGTTACCCTGGTGTAGGTTTGAAAGCTGTGTATAATTTCCAAAGGATTGCCACCTGTCTTGATGAATGTTAGAGTGTACAGGTAGTTGAGGGATGGATATAAAGCAGCCCCCAACCTTCTGTTGGAATCCAGAAATAACTATTCTTCAACAACTATTTTGTGAAAGCATCTCAATAAACCTCCTAAAACCATGTTTCATAGGATTTGGGCAATGCGAATTCCTATCCATGATAATGACAAGAAAAATATGCTGCTTTTCACTGCAGTAGAATATACATTCAAAAGTTATTATGTTTACTAAAAAATTTGTGTTGATAAACATATATGCTACAAATAAAATAAATACCAAGAACAATTTCCATGTATATAAAAAACTAGCAAGCTATAGAGATGAAAAATAGGAATGAAAAGACAACTTTTTAAAAATATAAAAGCTTAAACCCCTACTATGATGAAAATATGGTCAGATTAAAGAAGACTTGAGAATTTTGCAGAATATGGTGAGAATAGATTTCAACTCGTGGATTATGGAGTTTCAACACGTGGATTAAGTACTACAAAATGATAGGTAGAATCACTTTGAAATATATGCTGGTAATGTTAAGCATGCTATCCTAGCCAAGAGGTGTGGCTTGAGAGGGCTATCAAAAGAACAATCCACACTAAAGACTATAAATGGGAGAGTAGTGTTGATGATTGTTTTTAGACAAGTCAACAATAGAGTAAAACACTAGAGTATCCCACTTTCTCTTGAATAAAGCCTCTCGAATGCTAAACTGTGTGATCAATCGATACAACTCCAAGGTTCCTTAGTTATGATTCCTGATGGGTTAACTTAGTGATTACATGTGATTTTGCTGATTATCACAAAGGGACTTACGCTGAATTCTTCTTCATTCATTCAACTTATCTCTCCCTTGAGTGTGGATGAAGTATTTACGGTGTATCAATGATAAAAAAGAGAAAAAGGATAAAGGTTGAGGAAGCTAATCTAAAGTCAATGAAGCAATGATGCAATGATGATGTAAGAATAGACAAACTCCTGATTTAACCTAACTCCATTTCGCCAAGGATACCTACAACTACATGAAGTTGGTGTAATCTCCTAAGGATAGCGAAAGGTTTTCAAATCATGAAGG
The DNA here is from genome assembly GCA_027924645.1 of Cunninghamia lanceolata. Classification (NCBI taxonomy): domain Eukaryota; kingdom Viridiplantae; phylum Streptophyta; class Pinopsida; order Cupressales; family Cupressaceae; genus Cunninghamia; species Cunninghamia lanceolata. Next base: position 3,602,164 of record BSBN01000865.1, on the reverse strand, counting down.
CTTATACAAGTATCCATCGGATGGCGCAGCTCAAACAAGCATCCATAATCGAACTTAAGCAAATGATGAGGCTCAGACTAGCTTTACACAACACTTCACCGGCGAGGAATGTTAAAAACATGAGCTAGGAGTTGATCAAATATTCCATACATACATGCATAACATCAAAGAGCTTCTAATCTACTTCTAATCTAATTTGAAACGTCTCTCCACTTCATCAAGATACAAGAAACCATGTTATTTCACAAGATAACACTTAACACCAAACAAGCAGCTCCAATGTTTTTGCATTAATCTTGAAAAATATTTACAACAACTTCAAGATCTCTCAGAGAATTTCGAGAGTCTCTTCTATTCTACTCCTACTCTACTAATTGAACTATATTTAATCTCTAATCTCGTCTAATGAATTTACGAATGAGGCAACAAGGCCTTTATATAGAGCTCCAGAGTTACAATGAAAGGCTTGGATCAACTCAAGTAGCCAAGGGCTCAGATCATGCCACCTCAACAGGTAGTTACAACAACTTGCTATTTTTTGTACAAATGAGAGGCAATGAAGGCATGTTTTCCAAGAAGATAAGGATAACATGGAATCTTTTAGAGCATCTTCCACATGGACGTCCTCTTTGGCTTCTTTCTTATTGTAGATACATTGAATGCAGTTGAAATGATGTGGCTGATTATGATTGGATGATGATAGGTACATGCCACATAGGTGCCACCTCAGCATACTTGTGTATTTCAATTGTTTATTAAATATGCTTTTGTGGGCATATTCCCAAATGTATCATCTTGTATGATGTCTTCGATGTGATTGTTTTGATCTTGTATGCTCGGGAATGTATCTTGTAGGTCTTGCCTTGTTCGTCTTCTTGTAAACTGGATGTATATGATACTTGCAAGCTTCATTTGACTAACACTGCGATTCTTCTTTTGCAGGATGTAAGAATGATCTTCCTTGATGCTTCTTCATGAAGGGTAATGTATATGATGATGATGCTGCTTCCTTCATGTAAGAGTAGATGATGATGATGGCATGAAGTAGAATAGATGACGATGCTTCATTCATGAATCGAAGTAGGAGATCTCTCTTGGACTTGAAGATTGAAGTTGAATGGATGAAGTGTCCTTGACATGATGCCATTGAAGATGAAGTAGTGTACTTGCCATGTATACTTGAACTTGATGTAGACGATGAAATGCTCCAACTTGAAAGGGTCCTTTGGAGCGTAGATATTGATGATAACACCTTTATATGTAGAGTAGATGACTTCTCAAGGAGACTTGAATGCACCGGAAGTACTTGAAACTTTATAGATGTCTTTGGGATTCTTTATGTTTAAGTGTTCCAACTTGATGATCTTAACATGATGCCGTCGATGATGAAGACTTGGGTGATGATCTTGAAGTGACCTCTTGGAGCAGCTACCTTTTATCTTCACTTCACCCCTAGCATGAAGGTGGTTCAAGCTTTTACTTCTTAGATGACTCCTTAGCTCAACCCTCGCTCCTACAACACAAACAAAGAAGCAACATGAATCCTTTTGATAAACACTTGATTTTATAACACATAAGGATCATTTCATGCATCTCTAACCTAAGCGCATTGGTTGGCAAATTAGTTGATTTCTTGAAAGCAATCATAAAATTTAAACCAAGCATCACACTAAGAGTGGCACATGGGATAGGATTTTAAATTTCCCTTGAAATTCTTGACTTCTTAACAAAACTCACTCCTCCTTCAATGATGGCGCATTAGTTGAAGTTTTGATCTTCTCTTAAAACACTTCACCAAATTTAAATCTGACTTTATCAAAAGGTGGCACATTGGATAAGATCCTGATCTCCACTTGAAATGTTTCATTTGAACCTCCAAAATAAACCTCTCCATCTGGGCGCATTGGTTTGACATTTCATGCTCCGGTTAAAACTTAGCCATTTCTCATATTTCAGTCATTTGATTCCAAGGCAGCACACTAGATCAAGGTTTTGGATCCTCTCTTAAATGTCTCATAAAACTTAAGTTTAAGCCTCCTTCAAAGTGAGCGCATTGGTTATAAGGAATTTGGTCTTCTCTAAAAAGTCTTCACAAAATTTCATTTAACTTCACCTCCAAGGTGGTCGCATTAGATCAAGATTTCATCCTATAGTTGAATAGCCTCTTGAATTTCGCAATTGAACACCCTCATCCCTTGGCGCACTAGATCATGATTTACGCTCCGCTTGAATGATCACTTTGACAATCAAAAGAAACTTTTTATTTTGTGCGCATTGAAGAAGGATTTTAGACTCCGGTTTGAAAATGCATTTGGCAATCAAACAAACCTTTTATCTTGGGCACACTAGATGTGGCGCATTGGTTCCATGTTTTGGATCTTCCTCAAATGACATCTAAATCTTCATTTTACCTTCTTCAAAATGGCGCAATGGTTAAGGTGCATTGGTTTTGGATTTTGAGCACCGGTTGAAATCTCTTCTTCGATAATCAAAATCCTTTCATTTTGGCGCATTGCTTAAGGTGCATTGGTTGAGTCGCGTTGGTTCAAGATTTTGTTCTCTGGTTGAAAGTGGCGCAGTTAATCAAAATTTTGTGCTCTCCTCATATCTTGTCGCACTGGTTCAAGATTTGTGTCCTTCTTCAGTACTTAGCCATTTTCAGGGTCTCTCAGGGCAAGGTATATTGAAAAATATATTTAAGTCTTATACTTCAAATATTTTTCAATATACCTTTCAGGATGTTTGAGATAGGTCTCGAATCCACCGGATTTAACATGCAAAATCTAGAATTTGGAGTATCCACCAGATTTCAGACTTAGTCAAATTTTCAGGATTTTCAGGATATCAGGCTACCAGACTTAGTCATTTTCAGGATCTCAAACATACATCAGGATTGGTCTCAGAACGAAAGCAAATGACTCTTAAATAAAAACTAGACTGAGAACTTGAACAACCACTGACTTCATCATGCAATAAACCTAAGACGCCATCCAAGACCTAATGCAAAGCATCAGAGCTCAAAAAAAAGGGGGTCCCCATTTGCAATGGGGCAATGTGTGATTAGGTCACAACAAGTAGCTCAGTGGTAGAGCACCTTGGCATGCTGATGTGAAGTCCTAGGTTCGAGAGCTAGCTGGTCTTTGTCTAGAGCTGCAAGGTAGATTACTTATTTTTTTTAGATGGTATAAAAGTCGACCTTGAGTAGAAAGGATTATGCTTTCAACTTTGTTTGTGTAATGGTCTAAGGTATATTTGATTTACTGTATGTGATCTTTTGCTGAGTTTTTTGCGAACTTATCAGTCATATCACTTTAAGTTACATGTCCAAATTTGTGAACCATGCAGTGTAGTAGAACAGACAACATCAATGACTGATGGACATTATACATTGTATTATCTTGTATAGAAACTCTTTACTATCCTTGGAATGTACTAGACATAAGTGCTCTTTTAGCACTATGGCATCTCCATACTACAGTAAAAAATTGTACTGGTCACTGAAATCACTCATTTTAGAATTTCAAGCAACTAAGGTCGTCTCTTAAAAGCATCAGCATTTTAGCATCACTCTTCATGACAAGAAAAGATCACAAAAAACTGGAAATTCCTGGTTACAAAAGTAGCAAGCTCAGCAGCTCTAGTCTACAATCTGGGTTATAGTTTTATGTACTGTCTTATCTGCATGACCAATCAATGCGATGTATTGGCTCTTATTAATTTTATAGTTTTATTACAGAAACTGAAATAAATGCAACAGGAGTAGGAAATAGGTTGAATGCTCAACCTTTGAAATGTGACCTACTTGGTGAAGCATTCCAAGAAAATCAATCTTCTCTAGTTTGCACGCCTAATTGCAGAACTCTTAAAGCCTCACGCCTAATTGCAGAACTCCTTGAGCCTTACCAAATGACCACAATGCCAGGGGAAATTTTAAACTAAATGTATGCAATGTATTAAATAAGGTCTCTACCATTTTCGAATGAAACCTACAAATTCAACCTCTGAGTAGAAAATAAGTAAAAAATGCACCAACAATTTTAATCCACGTGAGATAATATTTTGCCCTGACCTTTGTTTCTCTAGAGGCTGGGGATTATGGATTTTCCTGTGCAATATATTTGCTGTTGTTTTTAATAAATAAGCTTTTATCCCAAACAAATATTTTGCTATGCGAAATTCCTCTTTAGGTAGTGTTGTGATGTAATCACACATCGCCCCATTGCAAATGGGGACCCCCTCTTTTTTTTTTTTGCTTTCTCGCTTCGTTTTGCTCTAGGTTTAATTTTCCTCTGAGCTTGTATGATTTTGATAGTGTTGTGTATGCAAGTCTCAACAGTTTCTTGCCAAGAGGTCTATATGCCTTCATCCTGATGCATGTCACTGAGACCCTGAAAATGACTAAGTCTGATATTCTGAAAATCCTGAAAAAATGACTAAGTCTGAAATCTGGTGGATCCTCAGAAATCTAGAATCTGCATGCTAAATCCTATGGATCCAGGACCTATCTCAAACATCCTGGAAGTATATTGATAAATATTTAAAGTATAAGAAACTCATATTTTCAATATACTTCCATTCGGGAAATCCAAAATTTGACTAAGGCAAGAAATCCAAGGGTACTGTCCAAACCCGCCTAGATTGGGTGGCCTCACAAGGTCCTCTTGGACGGTGTCTTCACCATCAGGAGAGCTTGTCCAGACAACACCTTCAAACCCGCCCAGGGAAAGTTAGGATGTTTTCACGAGTTTTTGCTGACTGAAGGAAGTTAGGGAGTGATGATGGAGTCTAAAACTAAGATTTTGATGAAACTTCCATGCCTCACCTCCAAACCTGCCCAGACTGGGAGGCCTTGGCATGAGGTCATGGACTCAGCCTCCTGCACATGCATTTGTCCAGACAGAACCATCAAATCCGCCCTAGGAAAAAATGGTTAAGTTTAGAAGGTTTTCAAGCACAAGGCACTGAGAAATGATGAATTTCAAGCAAGGTTTGCAAGTTGGAGGAAAGTTAAGTAGTTCACAAGCAACATTCCATGCATCATCTCCAAACCAAGCATTACTTAAACTCCTCACAACAAGGATGAAATAATTGGAAAGAATGATAAAAAATCACTTAGCCTGATGTCCTGATGTCCTGAAATCCTGAAAATTGGCTAAGTCTGAAATCTGGTGGATCCTCCAAAATCCAGAATTTGCATGTTAAATCCTATGGATCCTAGACCCATCTCAAACATCCTGGAAGCATATTGATAAATATTTAAAGTATAAAAAATTCAAATCTGACTTATACTTAAACATATTTTCAATATACTTCCATTCAGGACATTTCCGATATGGCGACAAGACTTGCATTCCAAGCACACCTTCTAAACCCGCCCTACCTGGGCGGCCTTGGCATGGGGTCTTGGATTCAAGGTTGTGATCACGCACTTTCTCCAGACTCAGTCTCCAAATCCGCCGTAGGAGAGAGGTTGCAAGTTTTCAAGAGCTTTTGAAGGTAAATTCCATGCATCACCTCTCAACCCGCCCATGCTGGGCGGCCTCATGAGGGAATCATGGACAATACCTCTTGCCGCACCAATCCCTCCACACATTGCTCTCAAAACCGCCCTAGGAGGAAAAAGGTTCAGTGTTGAAGTTTTTGCATGCATAAAACACTAAGATGTGATGGCTTGTAGGCAAAGTTTGAGTTTAAGTGAGTTTGAAGTCAAAGTCCAAGGGTCACTCCCAAAGCCGCCCTACCTGGGCGGCCTCAAGAGGTCCTTGTGGACTGAACCACCTAACACATGAAGATCTCCAAGCACCCTCTCCAAAGCCGCTCAGGATGAGGGATAACATAAACGACTGAGTTTGTTTGATCAAGATGATGCCAAGGAGAGGCTAGAGTCGAGTTCAAGGGTGAGAAGTTCTTAAATGTTGAAAATCCACACTACATCTTCAAACCCGCCCATGCTAGGCGGCCTTGAGCTTTATGCTTGGATGATTTCATCTCCTTTCACATCATTCACTCCAGACAGTCTCTCAAATCCCGCCCTAGGTAAGATTGTGCAAATTTTAAAGTGTTTTAACACAAAACATTAGAAGGTGATAAAGTTGGATGGAGATTTGAAGGTTTTGAAGGCATTAAGTAAGTTTGGAATGAAAATCCAAAGGTCACCCTTAAACCCGCCCTTCCTGGGCGGCCTTAAGAGGCCTTTGTGGACAATGTCTTCTGACACAAGAAATTCTCCAGACACTTGCTTCAAAACCGCCCAAGGAGAAGAATCATGCAATAAGCAAAGTTTTTTGGGCTTCAATGTTCAAGATGACATCACAAGGAAAGGTTAAAGTCAAGTTCAAGGAGTGAGAAGTCTCTAAGTGACAAAATCTAGGCACCTCTCCCAAACCCGCCCTTTCTGGGCGGCCTTCATCTCCATGCTTGGATAGTTTCACCTCCTGCACATCATACTCTCTAGACAACACACTTAAATCCGCTCAAGGAGAAAACTTATCAAATTTGCAATGCTTTGAGTTGAAAAACAATGAGATCATGAAGATTTAATGAAAGTTCATAAGTTTGAATGTATTTCAAGGCATTTGAGAGGTTTTTGATGCACTTTCATGAAGAATCCAAGGGTCATGTCTAAACCCGCCCTACCTGGGTGGCCTCAGGAGGGGGTCTTGGACTTTTTCTCCTGCCACATGAAACTCTCCACATGCTGCCTCCAGGACCGCTCAGGGGTTTAGATGGCATGATTTACAAGTCTACTTGATGAAAGATGAAGAAGATGGCTTTCAAAAGGTGAGATTATCAAGATTGACATGAAGGAAATGTTTGAAGTATGAAAATCCAAGGGTCATGTCCAAACCCGCCCTACCTGGGCGGCTTTGGCATGTAAACATGGACAATGTCTTCATCACCTCATGGATTCCTCCACACACTGTCTCCAATCTCGCCCTAGGTGAAAATGATCAAATTTTGAAGTGTTTTCAAGCATAAAGCACTAGAAGGTGATGACATTTCAATGGAAACTTTAAAGTTTGAGAGGATTAAGTGAGTTTTGAATGAAAATCCATAGGTCACCCTTAAACCCGCCCTACCTGGGCGGCCTCAAGAGGTTCCTGTGGACAACTTCACCTCCACCTCAAATACCCCAGACAATGCCTCCAATCCCGCCCTTCTTAGGCGGATTTCACCAATGCAGAAGGACATCATCACCTAACATCTCCAAGTTTGCCTTCTCACTTCATCAACATCTCAAAATGGCTAAGTCTTAGGCAAGTTCAAGAGAAGGGACTTCATGAGGAGAGGAATGGTCATTAAATGTTGAAAATCCACACTACATCTCCAAACCCGCCCATGCTAGGCGGCCTTGAGCTCTATGGTTGGATAACTTCATCTCCTTCCACATGACATCCTTCGGACAACACTCCTAAAGCCGCTTAGGGGTGAAAACCATAAATTTGCAAGTATAAATCAATGTAATAATGAAGATGAACATGTCAAAGGTGAAATGAGCAAGTGCAAAGTTGTTTTAAGTTGAAAAATCCAAAGGTCATCTTCCAACCCGCCCTTCCTAGGCGGCTTTGACCCCTCTACTTGGACTACATGTTCTCCACAATGCATATTCCACTCACCCCTTCCAAAGCCGCTCAGCTTGGGTGGCCTAGAGCCTAGAACATGGATATCCACATCACACACTCCATACCCTGTCTTCAAATTCGCCCATCCTTCTAAGGATTTCCATCTCATGCAAGGAGGCTGTATTATCGAGGAAGCAAGCGAAGGAGCTCTTAAATTATCAAAACCAAGCCAAAAATTGTCTAAGTCATGAAAAATCCTCACACCTCCCTCAAACCCGCCCATGCTAGGCGGCCTTGAGCCCTTCATCCGGACAAGGTCTTGTCCACAACACATTCTCCACCTATCACATCTAAACCCGCCTAGGCACAGAGGTGAATTGTCAAGTGAATTCAGAGTGTAACTTTCAAATTTGATTTTGACAAGTGATGGATGCTTTGAAATGCCCTTTTTTGATCCCACATGCATAAGATAATGTAATTTATTATTGAAAATCCTTTATATCAAGTCTTAATTTGATGTGTTTCTTCTTGTAGGTGATGGAGGATCCAAGGAGGTGAATGGCGAGAACTCATACATGAGAAGTTTGGAAGGTTGAGGAACGTTGCTCAAACTTGTCATCATCATCACATGGAGGAGAGCTCCAACATCTAGTTCGAAGACTTCGTATGTCTGGATGAGGAAGACATCAATGCCATGTGAAAGGGAGCTAGTCTAAGATGATCAAGGTTACAAGTGTAGTTCATCATCAAGAGCATCATCTGTTCGAGGCGAGGATCAGTGGAAGGTTGTCACTTCACTGCGCATACCTTGAAGGAGGTCATCATCCAGAAGCTCACATATCATGTGCCAGACAAGAACTCTCATCAGGCACTAGTCTACTCCATGAGTCCATGCAACTATCCAGAGGCATGATCCTACACAAGCACAACATCACAGGATGAGAGATGAGCATGATCATCAAAGCAATCCATGAGTTACATCAAGACAACAAGAAGAAAATATTCTAAGTAAAGTGAACATGAAGTGAATCACACTAGTTCATTCAAAGATGCTGAGGTGGCACGTACACATCATCAAGCCAATAGCATTTTGCCATGTAAGAGGGCCCACCATAAAGATGCTCCAGAGATGCTTATCACATTGGGAAACGTGCCTTCATTGCCTCTTTCATGTTCTAAAAATAGCTAATTTTGTAACAAACTGCCTTGTTGTCTCGATCTCGGCCGTTGATTGTCAAATCAATCCTGGCCCTTCATGTAATTTCTGGAGTCTATAAAAGGCTCATTCTTCTCATTTGTAGGGACAATACATAAGAGAGGAGATTAGGAGTAGAGTTGCTGTAGGAGAGTAGAATAGCAAGTAGAGTAGAGGGGGAACTCTTCAAAGTCATGAAGAGAGACATGAGATTGTCGTAATGACACACTTCAAAGTAATACAAGCTCATCGTTGTTGTTTGGCATGGTGATTTTGTGGCTTTGAAATGTTAGCATGGTTTCAAGTTCTTGAATATGATGAAGATGTGGTTCCAAGTAGCGTAGATAATAAAGTAGATAGAGGTCATTGATGTAATGGATATATGCAATGATGTTTGATAAATTCTCGTTGGTTCATACTTTTGATGGTTTGTCGCTGGCAAGTCATCGTGTAAAGTTAGCCTGAACCACATCTTGCAAATAGTTCGATTGTTGATGCTCCTTTGAGTTGCGCCAGCTGTGGGTACTTTGGAGTGTGTCAACGATATGAAAATCCTTGGTTTATCCCTTGGAGATTGCACCTATTTCATGTAGTTGTTGCTCGTCATGGCGAAGTGAAATTTGGTTTTCTAAGGGAATTTGTCTATCATAGCATTGTTCATCATGTCATTGTCTTTAGATTAGCCTTCTTAACCCTTGCCTTTTGCCTTTTCTTTTCGTAGTTGATTAGAAGAAGTTCCATTTCATAAGGAAAGAGTACATATTTGAATGAAGTAAGGAGCATATTCAGCGTAAGTCCCTTTGTGATTACCAGCAAATCACATCACACCACCGAGGCTATCCGTTGCAAATTACGTACAAGGAACCTTGGAGCGTTCTTGTTTGATCACATAGTTTAGCATTCGAGACGCTTTGTTCAAGAGAGGATAGAGCACTTGGTGTTTTATTCTAATGTTGTTGTTGTCAAGAAAACATCATTAATAGGTAGATCTTTGGTTGATATAAATGCAAACAGTTGAAATTTTATTCTAAATATACGACAAATAGATTTGATTTAGTTTTAGTTTTATCCTAAATCTACAACAAATAGATTTGAAAGAGAAAAACATTGACAAAGGGATTGGATAGCAGGGATTGGTGGGTTTGATGGCCGGGATAATGAAATGGTTTGAGATTGCTCTCAAAAACAATTTTGATCGGTCACAAACACACACAGATTATTACATTTCAATGGCTTTATAAATCCTTTCAATTTTCCAACTCCCCAAATCACTCGACAACTAACTCAAAACTAACATTACTAACACCTATTTAATTATTTATAAATTAACATTAACATGTTATTTTTTAATTTATTATCTCACACTATGACATGCACTAATTTCTAACACCCTCCCCTCCCCCCCCCCCCCCCCCAGTGTTGACATAGGGAAAAACCACACAAACACACAAAGAAATATTTGGTACAAATATTCTTCGTCACTTTGATGAGTAAATTCTTAATCGCTAGAAGTGTATTACTTTTCTTCAGCTATCATGGCCATGTCCTACAACTTTCCATTGAGGAGTTCTTGTGCTCTCTGTTTGTAATTTAGTAGGAAATGCCACACCACTTCTTCTTCTGAAACATGATGTTTGCTTCCCTCATCAAGCAATGTGGATATAATATTCTCCAAACTTGGATTTAGTTGGCTTAGTGTAGACACTTTATTGGACATATTGCTGGGCATGCTATTTAGTAGGTATTGGTTTTGAGTCATTTTCCTTTACTTCATTTATTCCAGCCAATTGGTTTATCAGAGAACAGAACTTGCTAATGTGAGATACCATATCTTCGCTTTCTTCCATTTTTAACCCATACAATTTTTGTTTTATGGTTATTTCAGCACTATTGGCTTGAGATCCGAATAGTGTGTTTAATGATTCCTAGATTTTTTTAGAGGATTTCTTGAGGTCCACATGATGCAAGTAGGTTTTTGATAAATCGAAAATCAATAATGGCCAAGGCTTTCTAATCTTTAACCTTCCATTTTTGGAGATCATTAGCATCTGTTGGTTTGGCCATAGTGCCATCAACGATATTCCAAAGATCTTTTTCAATCAACAACAGTTGTATCTGAATTTGCTACGTATGGAAGTCCTTTTCGTCGAATTTGTCAACTGAACTAAGTGAACTTGATTTCTCCATATTACCCCCACGAAGTTGGACTTAGTGGACGTCGGTTTCAACCAAAAATGTGTCCTTACTTGAGTGCTAAAATATGACACAATAACTTTGTCTGACACTTAAAGACAATGAACTTTAATAACAAAATCCAATTGAATATTGGATTTCACAAATAACTATTGATTAAAAACTTCACATGCCTTTTTTTAAAAAAAAATTCCCTTAAAACTTTTCAAAAAAGCTGAACTATCTCTATATCATAACGAAATGCCTCTTTTTTAATTTTTTTTTAAAGGTCTAAGAGATTTATTATTGAAATATACAGATGATAAAATAAATTATGTGTGCTACTGCTGTTGTTCTTTGGTCTGTGCTCTGCTTTTTGCTCTATACATATATGCAAATAAAGGGATTAAAATGATTGAAACAGAGAATTTTCCCTTCAAAAATTATCCCTAAATTAATTAGCAGGAATCTGAGAACTCTAGATGAATAACTCGTGGCAGAAAAATCTCCTAAGATGGCGGGGCAAATTTCCAGCCTCACCCCAAAGGCACCCACTCAAAATCTTCAAACTAAAAAGTAGGGGCTCTTATTTACTAGGAAAAGATTCTAATTTATCCTATAGCATTGTTTTTTGTCTCACGAGACCCCCTGCTCCATAAAAATAGTTCTTGAAGCCCCGCCATTGGATCCGTTTCTTATTTGCGCCCCTGTTTGGTATATTTCAAACCTACTACAGTTTGAAAATTTTTTGATGTGTGTGCTTTACCTAGGGTGCTCTGTGCTAAGCAAATAACTAATAAGAGCTTCAAAAAATTGTAAATCCTATTGGCTTTTCAAGGTGCGTTGTGCTTGTGTGCAGAGGTTTTAAGGAGACAGATTTACTGAGGGCGGAAGAAATAAAGATTCAAGACTATGAAGAGGAGCTAAAAGGATTACAACAAGGTTTGTAGAGCTTTCAAAGCATAATGGCAAAAGATGTGACATAGAATGTTTATAGGACGAAGTAGAGAAATTTTTTGATTTTTTGGAAGAAGATAAAAGATTCAGCTGTTCAAATGGCCAAGTTACTTTTATAAAAGATTTGAATGAGTCATTCGAAAAATGTAGAAAAGCCATGGAAGTTGGATTTTGTTTGTTGGAATGTATGGAAATTGGAGTTTGTTCATTGGAAGGTATGGAAATTGAAGTTTGTCCATTAGAGGATAGGTTTAAATGTCAGAGAGGCTATCATGATTGTGGTGGAGACTAGGTCTATACTGTCATTGTGTTAGTGTCTAAGTGATCAGAAATTGAAGTTCACATCTGGAAATGGCTTAAGTCAGGTATAAGGTTCAGTTTGGCATCTTGGTGAGGGTAATAGGTCTAAAGATCAGGTTGAATAAGTCTTAGAACATACTACAGGAATGGACACCAAACTGAGTGCGCAACTAGAGGAGAAATTGCAAAGTAGGCAATTTTCGAGTCTGCATTTTCTCCCTAGTTTAGTGGGCTTATGTCACTAGGTGATATAGTAAGTAAGTAAAGTACTGCATATATAAAATAATTGAAATATAAGGATACACAAAAGGATATATAGGAGAACTGTGTTCTCCTCCACTTCTCTATCTTGTATTCTAGTGCATGCTCATCATTTGCAAAAAGACGCACACACAAAAAGCAGTTAATGTTCAATATATGAAGTTAATCACTTGCAACTAGAAAGAACATCCATAATATCTATTATCTATTCTAATTTGAAAGCAATAAACATGGGGGCAAGGCTAGGCCAAGCAAATAAATTGGGTGAAAAATTGAAAAATTGGCTGAGGGACTAAATTGGTTCAGTGACCATAAAAAATTCGCTCAAGGACCAAAAGCGTTGGAAAAATACGGGCCAAGCCAGGGCAAACAAATGTATAGGTAGGAAATTGAGGTAACCAAAATAGTGAGGAGAATGCATGCCTCCTATAATTAATAGAGTAGAAGAGGTAGTCAATTACAAGAGTAGATAGAGAGAGGGAAAATAGAGTGAGGGTGCAAGAAAAGAGACTTCGCCCCTAAACCAAAGGAAAAGTGTATATCCCCAATAGAGAAGCAAGGCAACATGACCAAGTGAGATATCAGGAAGATCAAAATTGGACCAATAATAGAGAAGCATGTGAAAAGTGTCAACAATTAATAACTATTTGGTTGCTCCTAAGTGGTGGGCAACAGACAAAGGGAATCATAGAAGGAGAGAGTGTCGAAACAAAGAGTGTCAGTCCAAAAAATGGACAAAAATGCCAAAAGAAGGGGAATAAGAAAATGGTTTGCACCATATGGAAGAGGACGAAGAGACAATCCACAAAGAAGAAGAATCATGATAAAAGGAGCTACGGTTTGAAATTTATGGCAATCTGAATGAAAGGAGGTTTGTAGAAGAAATTTGAAACTTCATTGAAAATAAAAAAAATTCAAATTTTAGAAATTTATACATAGGAGGTTGAATTTTCAAAATTACTATTGATTTTCACCACGGTAATTTCGAGAATTGATAGAGTAGAACACTTTTCCAGAAAAAATGCCTTAGAGAGGCACCTTCGAAGGATTGAGTTGGACAAATTAAGGGTCTAGATAGCATTGGGTGTGTGGATTAGAGAGGTAAGTTTGAAACCCACTTATTGGTCGTTTTGAGCATATTTTTGAGATTTCAGGGGTAGAATCACAGTTGAGAGTCATTAGTTGCGGTCAAAACTAGGTAATTGTAGTTGCAACCCAATAGTTGCAATAGTGACTTGTTTGTTGTAGTAGAGATCCACAAATTGTGGTCCCCACTAGGGGGAAGGCAAGATCACAAGTCAAATTTGTAGCATGATTTTATAGATAGAGATAGACTTCTTTGCTTTGGTTTGATAGATGAAAGATTGATAGAAAATTTGGTTTTTGTGTTTGCTGACTTTGGTGGAGATGAGGAAGAGATCACGTAATGTAGTCCTATGGTCATTGAGAGGACTAGATTTGATAGATGTTGACAGGGCATTGTTGTGAGAGGTTGGACTATGGCATTTTTTTCAATTATCAGACATGAGCTATAGTGCCTAGATATTGATGGCTCTTATGAAAGGTGGGATTCAGACGCCTCGGTATTCAGATTGTCGATTGGAGAGATTACAGTGACGGAGGATATCTAGAGGTTATTGAGATTGCCCGTTAAGGGCCAATAGGTAGAGTGGTGGTGAGAGATTTCTATTAGATAGAGTAGGCACACCTACTAGTTTTGTTTGGGTTAACAACTGATATTAGGGCTAGACTTGATACCATTGAGAGATCTTATGGAGGTTGGTGTATGTACCAAGACGATGATTAATATTTTGGTGAGCATGGTAACAATGTATAGGTAGGGGAGATTCCTACACAAAGGTTTGGTACATTGCACGGAGAGCATGGAAAGGAGTAGGACATTTTTTGCTTGGGGTAGGTCAATGCTTGCACATTTGTATCGTGATCTTTAGCGATTTGCTTGGGAAGGGCTCTAGCTTGATGGCGACGACACTATCATAGACCTAGGCCTTTGAGCATATTAGGGTTAAAAGGCTAGTGGGTTTACCATTAGCTATAGGAGTAGATGTCCTATAAGTGTTTGCATGGGGCACTAGCAAAGGCCAATGTAGACATGGTTGTTGAAGGAGTGGAGGGTGACATTTGATACATTGTAGGAGGATGTGGTTATATGGCAGATGCATCGACAAATTGCTAGGTGGCAAGGTGATGTGCAACATTTGTGTAGGATCATGAAGGCTTGATGGTATAGCAGTCAGCATGACATAGTGGTTGAGCAGTTTTGTTTTGAGCGGTTGACCAAATAGTTCGATTGAGTATAGGGGTGCTACCACCATGCCCCTTATACAGGCACACATAGTGGAGTGCACTACTAGATTGCAAGATATGGAGACCATCATTATTGATTTGACAAATATAGACGACAATGAGCAAGATGAGTTTGTGACTGCTCAAACATTGATGATGTGGGAGTTGTGAGTGTGGGGCTTGGTGGACTAGGGAGAGGCCAACAACAATAGTAGTAGGGGGAGGAGGAGGAGATGATAGGTGGGGACTGCCAAGAGAGCTAGAGGGAGGAGGCTGGGGAGCAACATAAGAGGGGGAGGAGGAGAGAGCAGAGATTGTCGTAGAGGATGAGGGAGGGGACATGACGATTGGAGGTGATGATATAGGGGGGACATCGGAGAGGATATTGAGGAGGATGTGGAGATGGAGGCATGAGTAGCGATGTAGTAGGAGGAGATGAGAGGAGAGGCTGAGGAGGCCAAAGAGATAGGAGAGAAGTTGGGCAAGGGAGGAGAGGAGGAGTGGTGTAGGAGGAGAGGTAGGGTGGGGGACTCCCATCATAGTGGCAACAACGCCACTGTGAGTCATAGGGGATCTTGACTGCTTGGTCGGTGATCCAAGTACGATTAAGTTTGAAAGAAATAGTTTAAATTTGTATTGAGAAATGTGTTATTGATTTTGCTTTGACTTGAGATGTGTTTTAATTCAAAAGTTGCTCGTGGCTGAATCCACATTGAATTATCACCTTTTTGCTCCTTGCAATTCTACAGGCTGTTATAATTCATTATTGTACTCTCCCTTCATAATTGCCATGGCACCAAATATTTATTGTAGATGAATGTGGGCCCTTGGTTTGAAACTAGGAATGACCAAGATAAGACTCACTTTCCTAAGCTTGTATCATGACCATTTATTAGGGTGATTGGATGGTACGTGGGCACATACACCATTTTCTCCTTATGCCTCGCTTTGGCTCCCACTAGCCATTGATTTGAAGATCCAATTGTTGATAGAATATTTACAAAACAATGCTTCATGTCATTGCTGCCTCCTACGAGCCAATAGATATGCCATGTTGTCACTTGATCAACTACTTAAGACTTTGTTAATATGCACCCCACGCACCAATACAGTTATTGAAGGGGCCCCATCATTGAGTGAAACTAGCCACTGGTGGAGGTCGATGCTGATGCAGCTATGCTTATGACTTCCCATAAACCCTTGGACGAGAGAAAAGAATGGTGTAGATTATGAGCTGAGACAAGGCCTTGTATTTATTGCCACCATTGATGAAAACAAAGTGTCTCTAACCATAACAGAGTCAAAATTTTAACATATAGTGATAAATCACTATAGGGAGCATCATTCTTGTGGATGTGAATGTGAATGTTCTTGGTAGAATTTGGAGGGAAGGTACCTGTTGTGACCAAATCACACATCACCCCATTAGGAATAGGGACCCCCCTTTTTTTTAGAGCTCTGTGCTTTCAATGAGATTTTAATGAGATTTTAATGATATCCTGGGTCATCTTCCTGTCCTAACCTGGTAGTGATTTCCTCTTCTATGATCTTTGGTTCATGATTAGGAGGCAGATGAACTTGCAGTAATGAAGAATCTTGATCAACTCCCATCTAGATAATGAATGTTGAGATCAACCCTGAAGTATGTTTGAGATCCTGAAAAAGACTAAGTCTGGAGCCTGAAATCCTGAAAATCCTGAAAAAATGGCTAAGTCTGAAATCTGGTGAATCCTCCAAATTCTATATTTTGCATGTTAAATCCGGTGGATTCGAGACCTATCTCAAACATCCTGAAAGGTATATTGAAAAATATTTAAAGTATAAGACTTAAATATATTTTTCAATATACCTTTACCCTCGCGACCTTGAAAAACGCCCGACTCTTCCAGAGGATTCAAAAAGCTCATCTAGTGCGACGGGGCATCTAAGTGGCGCAAAATCGCGATGAAAAGGGCTCCTATTGCTCTCATTTGTACGGTTGAAATTTCTGAAATTGTTGCAAGAGCTCTCTGAGATAATAAAAGATTCATTGCTTTGGTGATTCTATTTGTGTTTCTGAGTGTTGCATGGTTTCAATTTTCAAGCGAACATTAAGTTAGATTAAATTTCTCTTTAAGTTTATGTTAGTTAATGAAAGGTTTCGTTATTGCTTTGTGGTGAAATCTATAAGTTCATACCATTTGTAGTCTGCGGCTTGTGGATTGCAGTGCATGGTTAGTCTGAACAATTGAACATCAATTTGATCTTTATGCTTGTTGAATCTTTCATGAGCATAACTGATTTAAACATCTTGTACACCTTTGAAGATTGCACCTATCTTGTGTAGTTGTTTGTCTTGGCGAAACAGGATCTGGTTTGATTTCACTTTGAGCAGTAATCATCCTTGCATTTAGGATTAGATTAGTGTTTCTAAACCTTATACCTTTTGCCCTTTTTTTCGTTAAGTTAGAATTAGAACCAAGAACCTCAATTGCTAAATCATACGCCATCAATTGCAGTACTTAGACTCTCTAGTATCCGCTTCCATAATCATTGAAATAATCAGTTACTTGAACAATTGTGTAAGTCCCTTTGTGTGTTAACAGCAAAATCATACTTAGTCACTGAGCTGTCTCTTACCAAAATCATCAGAAGGAACCTTGGAGTCATCTCGTTTGATCACCTAGTTCAGCATTCGAGAGGCTTTGCTCAAGAGGGAGTCAGATACTCTGTATTTTACTCTAATTGTTGACTTGTCGAAAAACAATCATCAACATTTTTGGCGCTAGAAGGAGGGCAGTTAAGTTGTTTCAGATTAAGGAAGAACACCTTGGAGCGAATTGGTTCTTTCTCGCCAGAAAGGCACCAAAGAATTCTAAGGTCTGCACCAGGAGCATCCAAGGAGTTTTCCGAGTTGGGGTTCCCTTTGAAGTCGAAGAAAGGAAAGAAAGGGACTTCATCGGGCCAAGGATCTCCAAGTGGGGGTGATATTTCAAATTTATTTCAAACTCCACCTCCGCAGAATCAAAATCAGGGAGTTGTTCAACCGAGCAACGTCCAAGTAACCACCATAGGCACTCCACTTCAGCAAGGAGCTACTCAAGCAGGTCCAGGACAACCCAACGTTCCAATGGCAGCACCAATACAAGCTTGGCCCCTGGGAAATGTCTCACCCCTTGGGACTTTTACAGACTACCATGAAATGCCTAAAAACCCCGAACACTTCTGTTCGAAATTTCATGTCAACGATCCAAGCAGGACAGCTGAAGAGCACATTAAGATCTTCGAAGGTACTCTGGTAAATCAAAGGATCAACGATCAGGATGTAGCGTGCCGATTATTTCCGTACTCTCTCGAAGGAGATGCTACTTTTTGGTATGTCAACCTACCGGCTGGGTCTATTACTACCTAGGAACAGATGAAAACTGCTTTCCTGGAGAAGTTCAAGATTCCCATCACTCCTGCAGAACTCTATAAGCAATTCATCGAAGTCAGAAGACAGGAACATGAGCCTATTGCCTCTTTCAATCACAGGTTTCATAAAACATATTCTAGACTACAAGCTCCATATGATATCACTCCAGAAATGGCGAAGGAGATTTATTATGCTGCATTGGATCGCCTTACTTCTATGTTTGTGAAAAGAGCAACGGCCCCGCCTACCACTCTGACAGGAGCATACGCTGAAGCCGTTCAGGTGAACACAGATTTGGGTATGAACACTCATGGGCCACTTAATCACATAGGGCATGTGGCAATGCCAAATCAAATTTAGGGGATCAACCGCGCATTGGCTCAACATGCACCTGTAATGAATCCAGTCCCCGTTCCCACTCCTGCTAATCAATTAGTCTTGCATCCAAGGGTGCCGATTTCACAAGTTGTGCCCGAAAAGCCAGTGTATCTGCAAGGATCGTCATCTTCTGCAAAGGCTCAGGAGGAGAAGGATGAAATGAAAGAGCTGATTGATCAAGTGAAGAAATTGTCTACTGAAGTTACCCATTTGCGAAATCAGAATAATTATCTGCAGAGGAATTTCCAAGGCAATCAGGGTGGATACCAGGGAAACCAGGGCGGTAATCAAGGATATAATCAGGGATACAATCAAGGCTTTAGAGGAAATAATCAAGGCTTTCAACGGCAGAATAGAACCTGGAACACTGCACTGAACAATGGAACTGTACCTTCACCGCTTGATAATTCACCAGCTTCTGACCCAAAACTAGCAGAGAAAGTCTTCTTAGCAGAAGCTGCATTGTCCACTTGGTGCAGGTTGCATAACACCAATCAGCATTCAGAACTTCAATGTCCCGAATTTAAGATCGCTGCTGACATCTTTCAGCAAGAAATGCATGGTACACAGGTACCAGGGATTCCTCCGGTCACCGGGTATGAAATTGTGCCCACGCAGAGGTATGATCAAGCCTTGATAATTGAAGATTTTACTTTTCCACCCATGATGGAATATGACATGACAGTATAATTGAAGATTCCCACCAGCCTCTGCAAATGGACCGGTTGATGATACATATGCCGCCATTCGAGGGCAATTTCCAATCTCAAGAACCAGATGAAGTTCAGGCCTTTCAGCAATCTACCGGCAATGCACCACAAAGGGTTTATCAGCGGAATTACCGGGCACAAGATCCTATTAGTACATCAACTCCTAATAACTTGCACACTCCGCCAAACCCTAATGCAAGTAACAATCCAAGCTATCCAAGGGATGCGCCCGAATACAGACAGCGGAATCCAGCTCAGAACGTTGTCCCAGCACAAGAGGCTCAGCAGCAGAATGTCTCTTCAAGGATCGATCCAGCCAGAAAGGAAGTTCCTAAGGATGATTTAAAGAGGTTGAGTCAATGTGTTGTCGAAGAACTCAAGAAGATCAAGATCAACTTACCACTGACAGAATTGATTCGAGTACCTGAAACAAAGGAAGCTTTTTTAAGAAGTGTCGATGATACCATCGCAAAAGGTGGAAATCACAACGTACAAATCACCACAGGTCCATCAGGTCCATCCACTTCAAATGCACCAAGAGCATATGTGGGTCAAAATGTGAATCCGACTCAAATGAGGCCACCTCCTCCGCAAGGTCAGACGAATGCTATTTTCATTGCACAGGATTCATCCAATATGACGGACGGCAAGTCAGTTACAATAAAGGAAGAGCTTGCAGAGGATAATAATGCACCAAAGATTCAAAGTTCACAAGTCAATCCAGATCCAGCAAATGACCGATATAGTGCCCCTAAGAAATCGGTAGTCTTTTACCAAGGAAGGGATGAACAGCCCCCGTTCTTGATATCAGTTAGAATGTTTGGTAAATTGTTACATAATTGTCTAATGGATTCAGGAGCCTCAAGCAATGTGATGCCTTTGGGTATCTGTAAGAAACTTGGTCTCATCCCAAAGTAGACAAACAAGAAAGTTACTCAATTGGATAAGACCGAAGTTCTAGTTATTGGAGAATTACACAATATTCACATGCAGTTGGCAGCTGATCCCAGGATTCAGCATTACATTGACATTTCAGTGGTAGACATACCTGAAGGGTACGGGATGCTGCTAAGCAGAGATTGGTTGAAGAAGCTCAATGGGTATGTCTCCACCGACTTCTCGCACATGTGGCTATCCTGGAAGGGATTGCCTAATCAAATCAGGATAGATAGCACTCCACGTCTGAAATTGATGATCACTGAATATGGTGAAGACAATGAGATCCTTTTTATAGAGACAGACTTGGGTGTTTACAAGCCTAAGGTGGAGGAGATTTTAATGCTGCATAATTCAACAGAGGTCCTCATAGAAAGTGATCATGGTATATCATCAGATGAAGAAGGGGAAGGCATGTTTGAAAATTTCCGAAACTTTGTGATGAAACATGTGAAACAAGGCGTAGAATTAGGTAGTCATGCATCTGTCCATGATTTATTATTGCCTAATTGGTGCAGGATACACAATGCTTTCCATTCTGAGTTCTCCTGTGCTATGTGTGTAGTAGCCTTGGAACAAGTCAGGAAAAGGATTCCAGAGGCCATGGGCTTGGAAATTCCAAGTATGATGAAATTAAAAGAAACTGTTTGGGATACGACCGTTACAGATGAAGCAAGCACTTCGACATCAACAACAGGACATACCCAAATTGAACCTGCAGAAGCAAATCAAGATATTGATGTGTCAAATCCAGGAGATAATCAAGTATGGACTTTAAGATTTGATGGATCAAAATCCAAGCAAGGATCCGGAGCTGGCTTTGAACTGATCAGTCCGTTGGGAGAAGCTTATCTATCAGCCTTAAGATTACAGTTTCCGTGCACAAATAATGTTACTGAATATGAAGCTCTCGTGCATGGGTTGCTCTTGGCCATAAAGAAGAAAGTTAAGATTCTGCATGTGTTTGGCGATTTAGAAATAGTTGTCGGACAGGTCAGGAAACAATATGTGTGCCATGACAAGAGGCTAAAGAAATACAGAAACCGGGTATGGGATTTGATTGAAGACTTCGATGCGTTTAACATCAAGTCAATTTACAGGTCAACAAATCAAGTAGCTAATGCACTAGCACAAGCCGCAAGTTCTCTTGAGCCATTAGCTATGGAGGGGTTAAAGAAGTTCACAGTCGAACTGACATCAGTACCATCAGTACCGGATAATATCACAAATTTTCAAGTATTTGATGATGACAAACATATACTAGACTTCTTGACCAATTCAGGTATTTTCACCACCCAGGTCATCGATGAAAGTGAAGTTGAAGCTGAGTTTGATCCAGATGGGATCATGAATCTGAAGGACAATACCATCCCAAAGGGTATGGTTGAGTTAGAGAGACTCTTCGATTCAGATAAGTTGGGCACTCCTCCCCACCACAACGAAGACGGGAACAAGTGTGAAGCAGTCAATCTGGGGACAGACGAAGAGGTAAAAAATGTCTTCATAGGGAAAGTTTACACACCAGAAGAAAGAGAAAACATCCTCAATAGCATGAGAGAATTTCACGATGTTATCGTGTGGGGGTATGATGACTTGAAGACATATGACACATCGATCATCATGCATACTATCCCTCTCAAGCTGGGAAGCAGACCTTTCCGACAGAGGCAGAGGCCGGTTAATCCTTTACTGGAGCCACTTATCTATCAAGAAGTAAAGAAGCTGCTACAGGTAAAGATAATATTTTCAATAAGGCACTCGACGTGGGTCGCCAATCTGGTTCCTGTTAGAAAAAAGAATGGAGAAATAAGGTTGTGTGTTGATTTCAGGAATCTGAACAAAGCATCAGAGAAAGATAATTATCCTTTGCCTTCACTGGACGAAGTGCTTCAAATTGTAAATGGTTCGCAGATGATGTCTTTTCTGGATGGGTATTCAGGGTATAACCAGGTCATGGTTGAAGAGGAAGATCGGTTGAAGACCGCTTTCACTACCAAATGGGGTACATACGCATACAGAAGGATGCCTTTTGGCTTAATCAATGCAGGAGCCACTTTCCAGCGAGCTATGGATATTGCCTTCAGAGATATTATTGGGAAATGCATTATCATCTATATGGATGACCTTACTGTGTTCTCAAAAGTCCGAGCAGATCATGTAGAGCATTTAAGGAGAGTTTTTGAATCTTGCAGAACATATGGAATTTCCTTAAATCCCAAGAAGTGCATCTTCGGGGTGACAGAAGGAAAGCTCCTGGGCCACGTAATATCAAAACACGGCATCTCTGTTGATCCAGATCGGGTAGAGGCCATTAAAAGAGTCAGTATGCCTGCCAGCAAAAAGGAATTGAAGTCTTTCTTCGGCAAGATTAATTTCGTCAAGAAGTTTATTACTGGATTCGCAGAAATTGTTAAGCCGTTGAATGATATGTTAAAGAAGGATGCGAAAGTCGAATGGACTCCTCAAGCAAAGAGAGCATTTGAAGAAATCAAGCAAGCAATTGCTAGGGCTCCTGTTCTTATCAGTCCAAACTATTTGAAGCCATTTTATTTATATTCTTTTGCGTCTGATCACACCTGTGCAGGAATTTTGACCCAGAGGACAGATGATAAAGATGAACACTCTGTCGCATTTATGAGTGCCCCTTTTAAGGACGCTGAGCTGAGATACCCCGCAGTGGAGAAACAGGTCTATGCTCTAGTAAAGGCTATCAAGAAATTTCGACACTATATCCTGCGGAGTAGAGTGTATGCTATAGTTCCAGATGCCGCAGTTAAGACACTACTAATGCAAAATGAACTAGGTGAACGAAGAGGCAAGTGGGTCGCCACTATCCAAGAATATGACATCGAAATTCAACCAATGAAGTTGGTTAGAGGACAAGCACTGACTCAGACTATAGCAGTCGAAGGACCTGGATTAGTTCAGCAGGCTTATGTACTTGAAGCAGTATCACCAGTTGAGTGGTATGATGATATTGTCTATTACCTGTTATCTCAGAAATGTCCGGATCATATGAGTCCAACACAGAGGAGAGCATTGAGATACAGAAGCAAATGCTTCATGTTGCAAGGATCAGTTTTATTCAGACAGAATCATGAAGGGATTTACCTGAGGTGTGTTGGTAGAAGCGAAGCCAAAAGCATTATGGAACAATTTCATGACAAATTCGGAACTTGCCACAGTGGTGAGCTGGCAACGGCAAATCAGATATTGAGGGTAGGCTATTACTGGCCGAAACTATTTCAAGATGTTCATCAACACATTAAAACTTGCCATATTTGTCAGGTAGCAGCTTCAAGAGAACGAAACCCAGCAATGCCTCTGCAGCCGGTTGTTGAATTCAGGCCTTTTTCCAAGTGGGGATTAGACTTTATTGGCATGATAAACCCACCGTCTTCTGCACAGCATAAATATATCCTGACTGCGACAGACTACTGCACTAGATGGACAGAAGCCCACGCTTTGAAGTTCTGCACTTCCGAAGTAGTGATCAAGTTTCTAGAGGAGAACATAATTACCAGATTTGGCTGTCCCAGCGCCCTTGTATGCGACAATGGCCCTGCGTTTTCATCACTCAGATTTTCTAATTGGGCCTTTGAATATGGAATAACCCTGAAATTTTCATCAAATTATTACCCGCAAGGTAATGGCTTGGCTGAATCCACAAACAAGAACCTTTTGAACGCAGTTAAGAAACTGCTGGATAA
This sequence comes from Cunninghamia lanceolata, assembly GCA_027924645.1. Taxonomy (NCBI): domain Eukaryota; kingdom Viridiplantae; phylum Streptophyta; class Pinopsida; order Cupressales; family Cupressaceae; genus Cunninghamia; species Cunninghamia lanceolata. The sequence continues at coordinate 3,578,282 of BSBN01000865.1, read as the reverse complement.
GAATCCAAGAGACTGGCATACACAGCTGAAGTTCGCTCTTTGGGCAGACAGAACTTGAGTCAAGTCTTCTCTGGGCACTTCTCCATATCACCTGGTTTATGGGCAGGATCCCATCTTCCCAATACAATTGAGGATTCCAACTTTGCAGTTCATGCAAGACTATTTAAACGAAGATGAACGAGTACAAACAAGATTATCACAGCTCCTGCATCTGGAAGAGAAGCGAGACATTGCCTTAGATAAGTTTATGAAGCATCAAGGAGTGGTCAAGCGTTGGTTTGATCGCCAGGCGAGAGTGAAAGCCTTCAGAATTTCTGACCTGGTTTTATATTGGGACAAGGCACATGAATGACGAGGTGATCATGACAAGTTTGATTATCTCTGGAAAGTTCCGTACCAGATTGTTGAGATCCTTGGAGAGAACGCTTTCAAGTTGAAGACTCTGACTGGAGAAGATGTTCCACTGCCTGTCAATGGGCAGTTCCTGAAGCACTATTTCCAGCCATAAGATCCCTGAGGGGCTGGTTTGTATATAGTTAGGGTAGGATTTTCTTTCAGTTGTTTGGTTTTCTTAGATTAGATTTGCTTGTCTTGATGTCATTTGACTCAAGAATTTCTTGCTTTTCATAGTTTAGTTGTTTTGTTTTTTTGCTTTTGGTTTAGAGTAGTTGTTTTGAGGGTTTTAATTCTTGACAAGGTGGTGTATATCTAAAAGACATTTGGTATACTTTCACTAGAGTATGTTAGCTCATTTCCTAAACATCTATTCATGAAACTCTTAGGATTGATGGATTATTGTTTTTAATTGTTGAACAAACGCAAGTTCCGACCTTGACTAGGACACTAATCATATATTGTGTCTTGACACCATTATCTTCTGAATATAATATTTTAAAATGCCAAATCTAATTCTATGAGTTCTCATTTGTTCCTTTGAGAAACTTGGGTCATGATTGATGGATTTCCCGTGGATCCCATCACTAGTATCAGATAGCGTGACTGCTTGATTTTAGGAGATGAATCAGTTGTTCGGTATTGACTGAAGTATTTTGAGGTTTTTTACACATCTTAATGATCCCGAAGTTCCTAGGAAAGTCTTTGTAAGCCTGGATCAAGTGAAAATCTCAAGGTAATTCATGATTTCAATTCCATTCCATAATAAGTTTTTTGTATACTTCCATCTCCGTCATCCCACTTACCACATCTCATACTACAATAAAATCTTCCATCCATTTCATTTCAACGCAATAAAACATCCATCCATGTTGCATTCGAGTCTGATGTCTGAATCATTTATATGGTCCTGTGTTCGTTGTACTCCAGAAGGATAAAAGTTGAATTCCTTATGAAGCACTTGGAGTTTTCCATGTCGATCTCCTTTTCAAATGACCTTATCCACTGTATATAGGTCAAAGTCAAGATGTTGGTATCCCTACTCCATTCCATCTAAAAGCTATCGTTTTCCTATTCCATCTATTACATATGTCCATTTCGCCTTCAAAATCTCAAGGCATGTAACTATCCATACCTTCCATCATCCATCCTATCTCCGCCTTTCTATCACACTATCATATCCTTTATCCCTTTCACCCATCTCCTAGTCATGATTAACGAACGTGAGTGTCATCTAATCAAGAAGCTTGCAAATTCCTCCACCCATTCCCCACACTTCGTAAAATAAATACTTGGATGCTTTTACCTATCAAGCAAAGAGATTCCTGAAAATCCAAAGATCTCTATGCCTCATGATACAAATGCCAAAAATCCTAAACCAGGCATGTTCAAAAGATATTTCATGCTGTACTTTCAAGTCAAGAAATGCTTGAGAAATGAAGTTCTGGGTACTTGTAGCCGAATCCAAAGAGGCTACCGCATCCAATCCATCCAATCATTCCATTACTATTTCCATGCCATCCCCAAATTATTTCACCCCACGAACCAAAATCAAAGGACATTCTAAGTTCGTGAAGGTCATGAAGTTGTCATTCTTAATTTCCAAATCACCATTCCCGTTCCCTATATACATTCCCCTTTCCACTTGCGAGCTTCGAAGTTTAGGTTGATACAAACAAACGTTGATCGTGATTCCATTCCATCTCATTTACTTATTCACCGTCCATGTTTATTTCCTGCTGTTCAGCATATCTCGCCATTCATCTGGTTTATGGTTGAATACGCTTTCATACATCTGTTTTATAATCCACTTCATAATTCGCCATCATCCAATTCCGTTCCCTTCACCCTATCATGTTATTCTTTCCTGCCAACATTTATATGTATAACAATTTGACATGATTTTATGTGTAGATCATCGCGTCATCTACATAATCAGACTCTGGAGTTCTTACCATTCGTTACCTCGGTGAAAACCTGGCAAACAGGCACCGTGTGTAATGGTCATCATTCAAAAAAAAAAAAAAAAAAAAGAAAAAAGAAAAAATAGTAAAGAGAAAAATTTCGTTCACTGGTGAAAACCCGGCAAACGGGCGCTATGGATAAGTATCATGGCGAAAACCTGGCAAACAGGCGTCATGATAGAGACACATTGTCTCATTGCATTTTCACTATCATTCCATCATCACTCCATTTGATATCATTTACATGTCATTGCATATTATCATTCGCCCATTTCATCCGTGTATGTATCCATCCATCCGCTTTCATGAATTTACCTAGCTTGAGACAAGTTGGCTTAGTCGATCCTGGTTTCTAAGGGATGGGAATTAACACAAGTGCTTGCACTTCAAACTTCAGATATGGATAGTCGCGCTGGCAATTGGTTTTGATTCTTTGATCGGGTAGTCGTGTTCATTTGATCTAGTGTGTGGGTGTACATGGAAATGTTGAAACTTGACATTTGTTTATCTTTAGAATATTTGAGAAATTGTTTTAATCACAATCAATCTTTAATCACACATCAGGAGATGTAGTGTCTTGATCCAATTTATGATTCCTTTCCCTTTTAAGCTCGTTTTTGCATCGTTTACGATTGAGGATGGTGATTTAATATTCTTTGAGTGGGCTTTGCATCTGTGTTTTAGAAATGTTCAGGAACATTCCTCTAGTGGAGTCGCCAGATGTTGTGACCAAATCACACATCACCCCATTAGGAATAGGGACCCCCCTTTTTCTAGAGCTCTGTGCTTTCAATGAGATTTTAATGAGATTTTAATGATATCCTGGGTCATCTTCTTGTCCTAACCCGGTAGTGATTTCCTCTTCTATGATCTTTGGTTCATGATTAGGAGGCAGATGAACTTGCAGTAATGAAGAATCTTGATCAACTCCCATCTAGATAATGAATGTTGAGATCAATCCTGAAGTATGTTTGAGATCCTGAAAAAGACTAAGTCTGGAGCCTGAAATCCTGAAAATCCTGAAAAAATGGCTAAGTCTGAAATCTGGTGAATCCTCCAAATTCTATATTTTGCATGTTAAATCCGGTGGATTCGAGACCTATCTCAAACATCCTGAAAGGTATATTGAAAAATATATTTAAGTATAAGAAATTCAATCTCTCAACTTATACTTAAATATATTTTTCAATATACTTTTACCCTCGTGACCCTGAAAAACGCCTGACTCTTCCAGAGGATTCAAAAAGCTCATCTAGTGCGACGGGGCATCTAAGTGGCGCAAAATCGCGATGAAAAGGGCTCCTATTGCTCTCATTTGTACGGTTGAAATTTCTGAAATTGTTGCAAGAGCTCTCTGAGATAATAAAAGATTCATTGCTTTGGTGATTCTATTTGTGTTTCTGAGTGTTGCATGGTTTCAATTTTCAAGCGAACATTAAGTTAGATTAAATTTCTCTTTAAGTTTATGTTAGTTAATGAAAGGTTTCGTTATTGCTTTGTGGTGAAATCTATAAGTTCATACCATTTGTAGTCTGCGGCTTGTGGATTGCAGTGCATGGTTAGTCTGAACAATTGAACATCAATTTGATCTTTATGCTTGTTGAATCTTTCATGAGCATAACTGATTTAAACATCTTGTACACCTTTGAAGATTGCACCTATCTTGTGTAGTTGTTTGTCTTGGCGAAACAGGATCTGGTTTGATTTCACTTTGAGCAGTAATCATCCTTGCATTTAGGATTAGATTAGTGTTTCTAAACCTTATAACTTTTGCCCTTTTTTTCGTTAAGTTAGAATTAGAACCAAGAACCTCAATTGCTAAATCATACGCCATCAATTGCAGTACTTAGACTCTCTAGTATCCGCTTCCATAATCATTGAAATAATCAGTTACTTGAACAATTGTGTAAGTCCCTTTGTGTGTTAACAGCAAAATCATACTTAGTCACTGCGCTGTCTCTTACCAAAATCATCAGAAGGAACCTTGGAGTCATCTTGTTTGATCACCTAGTTCAGCATTCGAAAGGCTTTGCTCAAGAGGGAGTCAGATACTCTGTATTTTACTCTAATTGTTGACTTGTCGAAAAACAATCATCAACAGTACCTTTGTTAAGATAATCATAAATTTCAATATACCATTCGCTTGCAACAATCACATGACAAGAAGTGAAGTTGGAAGGAGAATTGTCATTGGTGGACATGGCAAGAGAGACAAATATTATGAATAAGAAACTGAAAAGCATTGGTGGAAATGGCAAAGGGCATCAAAGAGGCACTAGCCATGATGTCACATGACAATTATCTTTTTAAGGGAGAGCATTAATGGTATAAGAGGAAAAGTGGTCTAGAAGAGCTAAGGCAAGGTCATGGTAAAGAGAGAGTTTACCTTCCTTAGCTTGATGGGACCCATGATTTGATGCACAACCAATTGAGAGTTGCATTAAATATGAATGGATGTAATGCCAAGAGAAAAGGCAGCACACAATCCAGCAATGAGAGCTTCATATTTGGCAATAATATTGGTGCATTGGAAATTAAGGTAGAATGAAAGAGGAGGAACATCACTAGAAGGGGCAATCAAGGATGACACCTGCTCCCGATCTAGTCTTGCACCGAGAATTGTCAAAGAACATTTCCCAAGGATCATCAATGTCATAGTGAGAATGTGCTCTTAGGAAAGTGTCAGTGACAAGAGAAGAGAAGGAAGGAGTGTGTGCAAGGTGGTCCACCAAAGCTTGTCTCTTAATTGCCTTTTGGGAGACAAATTTTATATCAAACTCGGTAAGAAGCATGACCCGGCAAGCAGCATGCCCAAAAGAATTTGTCTTGGAAAGCAAGTGTTTAAGAGGATCATGTTTAATAATGTGTATTTTAGAATGGAGCATGTAGTAGCGATTTTTTTTGAGAAGCATATACAGTTGCCAGACACTACTTTTCAATGATGTGTAATGCATTTCATAATCAAGCAAGATGTGGCTAATGCAACATACAAAATGTTCCTTGTCATCCTCATCATGCTTGGCAAGAAGGGTACCAAGAGCATGATTTGTAGCAAAGGTGTAAAGAAGAAGACGCCCATGAACAATAGGCATTAGAAAAGGGGATTAGAAAGATAAGACTTGATAACATCAAAGGCCCGCTGACACTCTTTACTACATGAGAATTTGATGTCTTTCTTAAGTGAGTAAAGAGGAGGGTGCAGTCAGCCAATAGAGCTACGAAGCTGTAGATTGCTTGTATCTTGCCTTGGAGGTTGCAAAGTTGAGAAATGTTTCTAGGAGGCATGTTAATAATAATATCTATCTTCTTGGTATTGACCTCAATCCCATGGTCAGAAACAATATACCCAAGAAGTTTACCACTATCCACATTTAATACACACTTTTTTGGTTTAAATGCATCATGTATTGTTGAAGGGGTTCAAAGATGATATGAAGATTAAGGACACGATTTTGGTGGAGAGAATACTTGGCGAGGATATCATCCACATAATCCTCAAGAATTTCATGTATAAGATTGTGAAAATGAGGGTCATGGTGTGTTGTTAGGAAGCACCAACATTTTTAAAACCAAATGGCATGACCATGTAATAAAAGGTACCCTAAGGCGTATAAAGACAATCTTATACTGATCTTGGGTGTTGATAAGAATCTGATTATAGCTTGAAAAGCCATCCGTAAAGGCAAGAAGAGCATGGCCAATTGTCGAGTCTACAATCATATCAATTTTAGGAAGAGGGAAATCATCTTTAGGAGATGCTTTGTTAAGATCTTGGAAATCGGTACATATGCAACTATAGCTATCAAGTTTTGCCATAGTCACAATATTGGAGATCCATGGAGAGTAATCAATGGGATGGATGAAGCCAACTTTCAAAAGTTTTTAGTTTCCGTTGTGACCATGAAATCAACCTTAGGATGCATCTCTTTGATTTTTTGTTTAATAGGCTTTACATTAGGATGGAGAACAATGTTATGAACAACAATGCCTTCATCTATGCTAGGCATATCCACTCATGTCCAATCAAAATAAATTAAGAAAGTTGTGGAGAAGTTTGAAATGGAGAACATGTTTAGGAGTAAGGCACTTGCCAATTTTGAGAACTTTGTTTGAATCAGTGACGTCCATAGGAACATCCATTGTATCACCCATTGCAAGGGTATCGTGATCCTCAATGAATGGACGAGTGGGAAGATTGTCACTAAGTTCTTGTGTAAGAATAGGCTCAGAAGTAAGCATATGACAGATTCCCTGAAATAAGCATTCAAGTGATGCAGGAAACCATGGTCATGGTGAAAAGGTGTAAACCCCAAGAAATTTGTCCAAAGTTTCTTAGTAGTTGAAAATGCCTATAGAAGGTTGAGGAGACAGAAGGGTTTGAAATGAGTTCTGGATACAGATGTGGAAGAGGGAAGTCGTGACTGAAAGAAACCATAGAGGCATCAATTGAAGGACGGGTGGAGCCTTCCTAGTGCAAGGATGCTTATATCCTAGACCAGCAGTAGTAAAGTAGCGATCTAGTTCGATAGGAACTTTAATACCTTCCTTGCAATAGCCAAGACCTTGTCCTGTGCATCCATGCTTAGTTACCATTCTAAATCCAAGGTCATACTTTTGTTCTAGATTAGTGAAGGAAGGAAGGAGAGTCCTCACTGTTAGAATTAGTAGAATCACCATAGTTACATGCATTGATGGGATAGGTAGCATAAGGAGAAGTCTAACCTTATATTCACCAACAAAAGAGGGGATGAAATCTAAGGATGCCCAATCATCATCAGGACATGCATGAGAAGCAAAAGTTGGAACAGCAAAGGTAGAAGGAATAGCAACAATAGAGGGTGAAAATGTTTGTGTATGAATGGCAGAAGATGGAGAAGGATCTATTGAAGGGAAAGAGATGGTAGTAGCAAGAGAAGAAGAAAGAGTAGACAATATAGTTGAAGGAGTAACATGAGAAGATGGGGAAGCATGAGGATGCAGAGGAATGTGAGACTCAACGGATTGACAATAGTGAAAAGGATTCTCATTAGCCATGATGATGAAAGATTTTCTTTTGTGAAGGAACTTCAATGATTGATGGAATGGCCCCTCATCTCATGTGAGGACGGAGAAGTATAAGGATGCAGAGGAATGTGAGACTCAACGGATTGACAATAGTGAAAAGGATTCTCATCAGCGAGGGGATGAAATCTAAGGATGCCCAATCATCATCAGGACATGCATGAGAAGCAAAAGAAGTTGGAACAGCAAAGGTAGAAGGAATAGCAACAATAGAGGGTGAAAATGTTTGTGTATGAATGGCAGAAGATGGAGAAGGATCTTTTGAAGGGAAAGAGATGGTAGTAGCAAGAGAATAAGAAAGAGTAGATAATATAGTTGAAGGAGTAACATGAGAAGATGGGGAAGCATGAGGATGCAGAGGAATGTGAGACTCAACGGATTGACAATAGTGAAAAGGATTCTCATTAGCCATGATGATGAAAGATTTTCTTTTGTGAAGGAACTTCAATGATTGATGGAATGGCCCCTCATCTCATGTGAGGACGGGGAAGTATAAGGATGCAGAGGAATGTGAGACTCACAATAGTGAAAAGGATTCTCATCAGCCATGATGATGAAAGATTTGCTTTTGTGAAGGAACTTCAATGATTGATGGAACGGCCCCACATCTCATGTATCCAGGTCTACCAAGGAGAAGATTATATGACAAACTCTCAGGCATAACATGGAATAACGTGGGAAGAGTGATAGGGCCAATGGAGATAGGAGGAATGATAGTACTCAAAGGATTCCTACCAATGTTGTCAAAGCTTTTAATAGAAACATCAGACTTTTGGAGATTAGAAGTATCAACATAGATCCAGTTTAAGAGTTTGGTACCATAGATGTTAAGACCAGATTCATTATCCACCAATGTATGTTTAGTACTGATCTTTAATAATCAACCACGATGAGAAGGGTTAGGTTCTCCTGTATGATAGATAGAGAAAGTAGTTCAAAAGAGGGAAAATAAATATCTATATCGTCCTGATGAATAGACTAACATAAATGTCACCTGAATGGGCCTTGCATTAGGTTGAACAAGAACTTTATTCAAAGCTTGTTGAAGCAGGTCTCAATGGGAGGGAGAAGTTTGAATAAGGGCCCAACGAGAGATTTTGACTTGTGTTGATTGAGGCTGTTCTAGCAGATCATATACTTTGGGATTTTTGGAAGGAGTGCGACGAGCAAAAGGGAGAATAGGATCAGGAGCTTGCAATGAAGTAGGAATGGAAATATTCTTATGTTTCTGCTTGGTGTCATAGGTGTGGCTCACTATGTGAAAATCAGTGATAGGGGGAGCCTCATGTTAATAACAGCATGGGAAGCAGATGGAAAAGGAGGAAATAATGCGGGAGAAAAAACAAGGGGATCAAGAAGACCCTAAAGGACAAAAGGTGGAGAAGGAGGAGGCAGAGGAGGAGCCGATCTGAGAAGGGAAAGGGAGAGATGGAGTGAGAAAAGTTAAGATAGTAAAAGCCATTTGTTGTTGGTTAACATCTATGAATTGGTTATTGGGTCCTTTGATTACTTGTCTAATGAGTGGAGTTATAAAACAAGAAGGGGAGGAGAGAAAACAGGGTGTTTGGAGAACCCTAGGAGAAGTGCTATGTTGGAAATGATCTACGAGAGCGGACAACAAAGTGAGTGTGCAACATAGAGGAGAAATTGCAAAGTAGGCAATTTTTGACTCTACAGTAGCAAATGGTGGGTATTCATTTCAATAAAGTTTTTACAATCTCAATACACTCCTTCCCATATTTCTTCTCTCTTGAACATTTGGATAATTCATTGCAAACTTGATTGTTTGTGTGTAGATTATCTTCATATGATGTTGCTTGCAATTGTGTTGACATTATGACAAAATATTCTTGTATTTTTGTGAAATTTGAATATCTTTGAACTCCTCCTTCCTAGACTCTTATACAACTTGGAAAATCATTATTGAAATGAATAGGATGAAGTTTTGAATTTTAAGGGATGCATTTCCCATGTTTGAAATGTATATGTAGTTTCAGATATATTTGTCAGGAGTGAATTGTATTATCAAAGTGGTTGTGATTCTTATGGTGTCTGTTAGTAGCAAATGGTGGATATTCATTTCAATAATGTTTCTATAATCTCAGTATTCTCCTTCCCATCCATTTTTGTTCTCTCTTGCATATTTAGGGAATTCATTGCAAACTGGATCGTTTTTGTGTAGATGATCTTCATAATGATGTTGCTTGTGATCACTTTGACATTTTGTTCCCAAAGTTACATAAATATTATCTATTTAAGATGCTTCATGCTGGGTATAGAATAGCACACCACAGAATAAAAAAGGAGAAAAGTTAGAAAATGATTGTTAGAAATTAAAATGGTGTGCTGGGAACAGAATCCATCCTCCTTCCTTTCCTGCTGGAAAAGGATTGAAGTGTCATTCCTTTTAAGATTCCCAGGTCAACTTGAGTATCACGTGTATGGATTTTCTACATCTACCATGCTTTGTTGCAGTCATTGAAAGCTAATTTTCAAAAGGCCAAAACGGTATAATATGGGGACTAGAGAAAGCATATTTTATAAAGCATCAAATTCTTGTAAATAAAGGGTTTATTTTGTGCATAGATCTAGGGTGATTGCTGAGTCGTATTATATCCTGCATTGTAATCATTTTTCTTACCAAGCCAGAGCTAAATTGTATAGACTATAGATCATTACTGTTATGGAGACTATGCTGCTTTTGTATCATATTTCAGCATTTTCTGTCTATTTATCCATGGCCACTGTAAAGATTCATGCCAATAATTTTATTTTTGTCCGTTCCTGTTTTTGTTTGGTAAATAGATATTAAAATTTTGTTCTTTCCCTTTTTGAAATAAAATACGTCAATAGTGGGAGGAAAGTGATCTTACAGCATTGTCATACAATCATGGTTTTGATTTCATGTTACATGCCTTCGATTGTTCTAAAACACACTTCGATCAAGGGATGCACAAACTACAATTATAATTTTTAAACTAACAGGATCAGATTTATATTCCTTGTCTGCTGTTTCTTTTCGTAAAAAGTTAAATGTAATAGCACCTGTTGAATTGAATTTCTACTATGGAAAATGTGAAGGAGATACATTAATCTCTGAATTATCAGATAAGTTTTGCTAATGAGAATTTTATGCAGCCATATTTGCATGAATCTCGACACTTGCATGCTTTAAAGCGAGCAAGGGGTTGTGGTGGTCGGTTTTTGAACACCAAAAAGGATGATAAGGCTCAAGATGGAATGCCAGGCGAAAAGAGTTTACAAGGTCAAATTGGGCGGGATGTCGAGGCAGGCATGGCCAATACAGGAAAGGAGAGCAGTTCACAAGGAAACACCTATGCTGAACAAACTCAAAAAATAGGTAATGTCGCACAGCTTGAAAACACTGATGGAGCTCATTCAGGAATAGCGTCTTCTGGAATGTCGACTGGTTTGTGTCAAAATCATCGTCAGAGTCAACCTCTTCATTCATCTGCATTTCATCTATTTTCAGTTAGCAGTTCTGAAAGCGGACAGGTTGGGAGTATGGTTGCCAATGGAGGCCACCATACAGCAGTGGCAATTCAGTGAAGACGCTTTCAGTACAGGAACTGTTTTCTGTCAGATCTAGCTTTACAGTTCCTCCTTGTACTTAAAGTTGGCTTTCTTGTTTATAGCCTGAAACCTGCATTCCAACATGAACTGGTCAATCTAGATTACAAGTTTTACAAAGATCAAGTGCTGTCCAGGTCAAAACTCTGGTATATGTACACATAAGAGTTGTATGTTGTGTTTTGTTTATGTTAATCAGCAAACGTTCTTGTGTTATCCTGGAGATGTTCTATGACGATTTCTTGGGATGATTTAAAGGCCATATTCCTGGTTTGCATCTATCTGTCTGTAAAGATGCTCAATACCTCAGGCTTTGCACCAAAAAAGTTGGAACAACTGACCTGGAAGTTACAGCTCCTTGATCACTGTTATGTAGTAGATGATGCAAGACAGGGCTGGAATATTCAACCTACCTTGAAAGTAGACCAAAGGCAATTCATTCTTGGCTTTACTATGTTTTCTTATGTATTGTGAAAGTCTTCAAAACTATACTGTTAAGACCTTGTGGTTTTCTTCTTGGACACGTGTAATTCCTAAAATTTACTCTAATCTAGTCTTTGGCTTGCACTTGGGTTTGTCTTACTTCCCTCTTGCTTGTCCCTGTAGGGTGTGGATTCTGTGATTGATTTTCCATAGCAATGAAGCTCTGTCCAATTCAGATCTTAATATTATCTTCACTGAAATTTTTAAGCTCTATTCATATCATTTATGATGGCGTATTGACAAGGATTTGGTAGATGTTGTCTACATGAGTTATGGATGTTTTATTATCTGCTCCTAACTTCATGAAAAGCTAAAAAGTATGGGTGTTTTGGCATGGTAGTGATGAAAGAATGTCATTGGGAAGTCCATCAAAATATTATTGAGAAGAGTTACTAGTCTCTGACGAGTTAATTTTTTTTTTCTGGGATAGCTTCACTTTACCATCGTTTCTAGTAAATTTCTTGGTAGCGAATGTTAGTGTGATCTTAAATAAGGGTAGAATTTATGTTAAAGTAAACTACTAAAAACAATATTATATTGTGGCTTTTCCCATGTAAATTTAATTTTTGCGTTTCTGTTTCTTTTTCAGTTTAATCACATTATCAGTGGAAATTCCATGGTTTACCCAGATCAATGCATTGGTTGCTAAACATGACTCTGTGCAACAATATGCCTATGGAACTATCTATTACAACTCTCCACTTATCGATTACACAGAATATGACAATTTTCATGAAGGCTATGTGAAACTTCAGAAACTAGACGGATTACAAGATCAATCCATCTTATCATCTGAAAATATGTACGACTCCTTCCATATGTAAGTTATGGAAACTTTCTCCAGAGTATAAATGCCTTAGACCCATTACTGAAGACTAGTTATCGTTTGATGCACAAGACAAAAGTGTCTTAAGAAAGCTTAGTACACCTTTCAACTTGAAGCCAACGGGTTAAACAGCCCATCTACTCAAACCTCTAGTAGTGGGCATTGTTTATTCAACTTATTTTTACCCAGAAGATTGCATTAGTTGATAATAGGTACGAACTTGACTACCTATTGCCCCTAAGGTGATCTAGAACTAGGTGTTGGAGTTTCTAATCTTGTCTAGGAACTTCTAATGTTTGGTTTATGTAATTTAGGCTAAGTGCCTTATTCAGCTCGGCTTCCTATGGATATGTGCCAGGTCAGCCTCCTTTAGATATGCGTGTTTACACACACATCACCAAACCCCTCGTTCCATCATCAAATGTCAATTATCAAAGTATTTTTGCCTACAGGTACCATTATATGTTTTCGTCTCATTTTTCATTGTCGTCTTGTTAAAGCTCAGTCTCTTCGATCACAAGGGTATATACTCACTAATTTTCACATGGTCTTAGAGCAAAGAGCAAACATGACTTTCTTTCAAGGCGTCTAAATAGCGTTTTCCAAGGAAACTCTAAATTTCAAGATTCACAAAAATCTTGCAAACCATTGTGAAAATCTGAATTTCAGCTTTCTATGATTGTTTTTTATCCAAGTTATTGAGATTTTGATGCTTATAACAAATTCACTCTAGGGCAAAATTTTTGGATTTTTTCTCTTCATATTTTCTAGAAATGTTCTTTGAATTTTTGGATTTGAGGCCGACCGCATTATGGAATTGTCTAGTCAAAATTTGGTCAAAAGTGGTTTATTTTTGTACTCCCTTATGCTCTCTATCCAATATTGCAAATAAGATCATCAAAACTATGAAGTCCAAGGACTAGATCACCTACAACGACACTATTACAACACAATGGATTCAAATTTCTATAATAGATTCAAGATTCATGCCACAAGATGTGTCAGAATTGAACATCAAAGCCAAGGGATTGTCACTCTTGTGGTAGAAAAAAGACTTTGATACTACAACAATGAACAAAACAATCTTTGTCCTTACAAGTTCAAGGATTTGTTTGGAACGAGCAACCTATTTCACACTAACTGTTTAGAAACTAACCTTTGCACTCTTAATTGGATGTGTTAGATAATGATAGAAGAGTATCTTTCTCATTTCAATCACATTTGTGTTGAATATATGAGTTGTTGGAGGGGAAGATTGTTGGAATATAAGGTTTACGTTTTGTAATAAAGTCACCTTAGTAATTTTGGGGTGTTATTTTGGAGTGTTAGTAATTAGTAACTTGTTAGTATAGTTAGTTGCAGTGAGTTATTTCTAGGTTGTTAAAAGTGTGGTAGTTTGGGAAGTGAAAGACTTTATAAAAGTCATATTGTGATGAATCTTTTTGTATTCCCTATTGAATGAATTATCATCCTAAATAACTAGATATTATTATTATGTTTTGGTGTTATTGGTTGTGCTATTATGGTTTAATATCTTTCAACATTCTGCACTACAGTTTTTCAGCCGTAAACTGTTTTTGTGCCTGTGAAGCAACATTGATCAATAGTTTTTGAAGGAGGATAAATGTGTATAAAATCTTTGCATTATTTTTACTCTGATATGTTATGTTGATTCGATATGATGGTGTCATTTAATTAATAGAGTTAAGCGTGGATTTTTTTATTTTTTGAGTGACATACAACCATCGCCGGTTTTTCCTCACCATTTTTCAAATCAGATTACTTTACTATTTGTTGCGACTATTTTTGGGTAATTAAATGAGCTATTAGCAAAATATACAAATGCAAGGTTGAATGCCACCAGGTTGAAGAAGACAAACATAGTTGCTGCTGCTTGAGTGACGTAATCTGAATGCATAGTTGGTTGTTGGAAAATACACAGCAAATGCTACCACTGCTGTGTTACTAGCATACATATATTTAAAAAATATATCTAAAGTACGCCGAGAGATATTCTTCTCGAGGCGCCTATTTCCACCTATATCTAAAGTATGCCTAGAGATATCCTTCTCGAGGCACATACCTATAAAGCAGATATGGAAGAATGTAAATCTATTTGCCATGTATGCTGCCATCACTGCCATGAATGAATAATTTGTCATTGCCAGTCACATTTGGAGTTGTTAGATCATTGTCTTCATTACACTATCGCTGCAATAGTGCCAGTCACTCTCTTGGTACTGCATTTGGATGAATGCGTGGTGTTCCAATTTGCATTTTATAATGCGTAGAGGGATGGTTAACAAGCGAAGATATCTGCTATTTTTTCAGACAAACGTTGTTGCTTCTTAGATATTAAACGATCTGACCAAGCTAGGGGTCTTCTCTTCTCTGCCAACATTCATGACATACAATTCAGTAAGATAGTTATTTTATTCATATTGGAGATATTTAGAGTGGCTGGAAACATTGTTGGGCCTGTCGGTAACTGGTAATTTGTTATTCTCACTATGATTGTGAGTTATGGTTGACATTAGCGGTTGGTTTGAGTTAATGTTTTTTTTTATCGCTGGGTGAAGTTTAGGGTTTTCATTATGTATCTATTGTCTTATTCTTGAAGTAGCTTTATAGTTTACAAAACTATGTGAATGCATGTAAATGAATTAGAGTTTATCTTGAAGCATCCTTCCCCAAACCTTACCCAAATTTTAGCTTTTTCTAAAGACAATGAAATTTAAAATTCTGAGAATACCCTCTTCATCTAAAATAGCCCAACAATACACTTTTAACATCACATATTTTTTTTTTTTTTGACAAAATCAAGCAAGGAAAAATAGGAAAAATCATATAATGTCACGTTTTTCTAAGAATACAAAATCTGAAAGGTAACCATACCCTTTTGTGCCTAATCTATCCAACAAGACACTTTTCAAATAAAAATAACATTTCTAAAATATTGCCATGACCTTTCTTGAAATTTCAGTTTTAAAAAATAAACAATTCCTACAACTAAAAAATTGAAATAAAATTTCAAATTTTAATTCAAGGGAACAAAAGATTACTTCAAAAGATGCACGCTTCTCCTTCCAACAACTATTTAATCCAAGCACATCCAAGTAATCATAAATCAAAATTCTTCAAAGAGGGTTTTTGAAATAGTTTTTTGCTCCAATTTGCTCTCCAGAATATCAACAATGCATAATGAAATAAAAGAAAAGCCTTTTGTCCCTATTTACACCACTAATCAGGGTTAGGCTAACACTAACCCTTCTTTCTCCAAAACTAATTTTCACTAACACAAAATAATCTAAAAATTAAATTAATTATTTTCAAATAGAATTACATCTATTTCAAGCATCAAAATTTAAAATGCCTTTCCAAATGAAATATTTTCTAACACAAAACTGAATCATTTAAAATTGTTTTTTCTAACCCAGGATACATAGCATTAAATAATGATTCTCAGACACCACAAATCATTACACATACCAGGCACATACAGAATCACACAAGTGATAAAATTAAATACACTCCAAAAGATGTTTTACTAGTCTAACACAAGGGGGATCTAGAATTGAATTCGATTTGAATGAGGCTTCACAAGTTTTGACATCAAAGAAACAACTAGGGTAAGGTGACTAAGTGTTATCCATGTCGACATTCTCCATATACCCGCCATTGGTCAATATCATGTCAGTATCTACCCAATATATGACAATAGTTGAAGCGAATAACAAAATTACATAATTAAATATTAACTATCTAGTATGCACATTTAAATTAAATCATGTATTCTAACAATACAATCAAAATGCGATTAATCATTTAAAATAATCATAGTGAAGAAAACTAGGTCTACCCACCCAACAAAACATTTAAAGAAAAATAGTGAAGCACAAACACCAATTCATAACACTATGATAACATGACCTCATCAGAAACTCCTTGACGGTCATACAAATCATCCCATAAAGCATCCATACTACACCATCATAACACTTTGATGGCAATAATCTCATCGACAAGTTTTGTGCAACGATGCCAAAACACAAGAACTCACAATACACTATAGAAATACTCAATACAACATTACTCAAAAGGATCCATTATCAGGATCAATGCACCAAAACTCATCTATCACACAAGAGGACAAGGGTCAACATAGGTGGGCATTACATATTACAAATTTTCAACAAAGACAAGATAGATCAAAGCATATAAGTATTTTCTTCAACAATCTTTCTTTTGATTTCAAGAGCTTCGTGTGCAACTTCCATTTGTGTCAACTATTTATTAACAAACCAAAGGAGCCCATATCATGATCAAGATTGTCAAACTCACCCAAGTCTATCTACAAAATTTTGGAAAGCTAGGTTTTAAAAACTTGACACATGTGCATCCAAGTGAAGAGGAAAAACATCATAGTCAAGTTACATTTCATCAACAGTGAAAGGAAATTGGACTAGATACACACTAATTCTATGAGAGAAACAATGCAATTAAGATTAGATCTATACAAATTTTAGTATAACAACAACTAAGAGATAACATAAGATATACTCTAGAAAAATCTTTTTAAGAAAAAAATAGCCTCTAAAGCACACTCAATGTATTAATCTTAATAACAAGATTATAATACAACACAGAGTTCTAGTTCTCTTTACAAGTGATTGAATAGATTTTCAATTTGGTCTTTTAGAGTCAATTCGATAGTTTAACCTTGTTTTGAACTCACTATACAATAAGATTCTTTTCACCCACAATAACCCTAGTGCATGTGTATTTTTTATGGTTATATCACAATAAGAAACCACTAATTAGTGTTACAAACAACGAGCATGAAACCATGGGTCCACTAATTGTCTTGATATCAAGTTAGAGTGAATAATATAAAGTAATAACACAAAGGGATCGACTTGATTGGCTTCAGTATATGAATGGTTGTATAATAGGAGACGTCTCGTGATTATAAATATTTGGCATTGGACTCATCCGCCAGTCGGTAGAACTATGGAGACAAAGGAGGAAATATCAAATGAAAGAAACTATAAAACCTTGGGTCAACAAGGAAGGATGCTAAATCATCCTACGCCTTACATCATCACCAAAGGAAACAACAATGATAGAATGCAATTTACAACATATAAAGGAATGATGATACAAATAGAGAGAATGTCACTGTTACCTAGATTTCGCTACTAACTCAATCAGGTAGAGCTTTACAGTTTTCAAAGAGAAAAAGGTACATATACTTCTGCTGTGTGAAAAAAAAAAAACATGCACGAATCAAGATAAAATTGTATTTTGTTGCATTCAAATGTTTTCAGAAAGAATCAACAGATTGTACAACTCTTTTAAAAAATCAGCAATATGTATTAAAAAATAGGTGTATAAGGTCTCACACAAGCCGTGAGACTAACTGATTCAATTGCAAAATGAAAAGGACAAACTGTACATTTATGAAAGACCAAAAAGCAAATAGCATGTGAGGTAGGGTGACTCGTCATTGCCTGAATGACGAGCCTTCAGACTGTTGCCGCTCTTGTGTCGTCCTAGATCGTCGGCTTGCCCTCCCATCCAGCCGCTATCTCCTTGCTACCCCGTCATCTGCGTAAAAATTTGAAAAAATGATGTTAGAGCAATGGCGGGGCATCATACATCACATGATATGCACACATAAACGTACAATTTGCGTTTTCAAATACACTGAACCAATTAGCATCACAAAAGCTTTTGAGAAAATCAAGAATATCGACTGCAAGCCTGCATTTTATTTTCTAACAGTTTGTTTCATGTGCAGAGACAGATGTCATTATGTTCTATTTGACTCATTCAGTTACGTTATGAGTGAAAGAAATGTGGCTCCCACAAGGGTCGAGCCCAGCTCAGTAACAACTCAGAAAAATAGATACAACTGTCAAGAGCTAACAGTAACCACACAGGACAGCAAACCACAGAGGACAGCCAACAGTCAAAAGTCAAAGACAGGACAGCAAGGTAAAGAATGCCAGTTAAGATCATCGAAATAGCTGAATGTCATGATAAGAACAGCCAACAGCATTTTAGGACATAACTCAGAGAATGCACCTTGTCACTCATTCAGAACGGCAGAGTATGATGAAACAACAGTCATATAGCAGCAAAAGGACAAAGATGCAACATAAGAAGTCTAAGACAGTGAGAAAAGATAGCCCTACAAAGTTGTATGAGACAGTGTTGACACAATACCTCACATAAGATGCAATCATAAAGTCTTAGAGGATGCAATGACCTGGAGAGTGTTCTTCAAAGCAAGACAAGTGAAACTATCAAAGGTACGAAGCTCATGCAACCATAATGAGACCACTCTTAGGATAATCTGAAGTCATTGATAAGGATATTGGTGAAGTGTCTTAGGAGCCTGCAAGCACCAGAAAACAGAAACAGCACACAGCCAACAAAAAATGCAAATTTGTTCATGTTTGTGCCTGCTAACAGCAAATACAGTGGAAAAATGAAGGTCTCTTTTGGTAGTTTTGGTAGCAATTTGCAAAGAAGAA
The DNA here is from genome assembly GCA_027924645.1 of Cunninghamia lanceolata. Classification (NCBI taxonomy): domain Eukaryota; kingdom Viridiplantae; phylum Streptophyta; class Pinopsida; order Cupressales; family Cupressaceae; genus Cunninghamia; species Cunninghamia lanceolata. The sequence goes on along the minus strand of BSBN01000865.1, from coordinate 3,559,425 downwards.
CATGCACTTCTCTTTTAAAGTTTATAGGAGTATACAAAAGGGGTAGCAATTTGCAAAGATGAAGAAAATGGAGTTGGCACGGACATGAATTTTGGTCAAATGGCTTATGACGATCTTAAAGATGATGAGGAAACTGGTAATGAAAATCAGTCTGTCAATGAAACAGCAACAGATGCAGAAAATAGCAGGAAAATGCAAATGTTTGAGTTCCATTGTTCAGAAAGAAATACAGTTTTCGAACAGTAGGTATACTTGCTATTTTTTTTTATGAAGCTTTTTGTCAAAACTGGAGTTCAAATACAGCTAAAAGATGCATGAAATACTCAGAAAGTGTCCGATACTGTCTTCTGGCAGCGAATAACTCAGAAAATGCAATTTTCTTAAAAGTTCAAATGCCACAGAATTTGTTAACAACAAAAAGGGAGTTTCAAGGTAGTTACAGCCATCAGAATCAATCAAGACAGTTGCCAGCACTCATAGATGTTTTCCAAGTTTTTGTCTAAACCCGTGAATAGTAAAAACAGCAGAAAATAAAGAATGCAAGGGTTTGTTGTTATTCTTTTTCAAACTTATGCTCAAATCACCCAAAAGCAGTTGAATGGAGTTATAACCGTCAGAAAATACAATGATTTTCAGCAAGTTTGAACAGCAAATAAGAAAATATAGAAGTTGAACTCTCTGTCAAGACAACAGAAACAGAAAATACAGTACTTTCAAGTTGCAAATTCATAGCTGACAGTTTGTTTTGATGCATATACAGAAATATGAAGGGTTTTTTTTTTTAATGCTCAGTCAAACACATACTTTTCTGGCAGCGGTTTTTTGAAGAAAAATACAGTTTTCTACAGCAAGTTTTCAGAAATCAAGGTTTCAACTCATTTTAGAGACAAATGTTCAGAAAATGAAGCCGTTTTCTTATCAGATTTTCGAACAGCAATGAAGCATAGATATCATTCTTCCAAGTTTTTGTCTAAAATGCAGATATAAAGGGAAAACAGTACTTTTTTCAACTCATTGCAAGAAAAAAACCTCAGAAATGGAACAGCAAGTTTGGACACACAGAAAATACAGTGTTTCAAGTTGCGAATGCACAGATGACTTGTTGTTTCAAGCTGGTTTGTCAACAATAGAGTTCAAAAACACAGCCAATGATGCATGTATACAGAAAATACTAAGTTTCCAGTCATTTCAAATGAAAAAAGGCTCCGTAAATGTTCAAAATCGCGACCTCATATCAGCGAAATACAGCAAAGTGAAACTCAGAAATTTGAGGAAGTTCAGGGAATGGCGGATTTACCTCTGTTCTTTGTCATTGACTGTGGAAACTCATGTTTTTTTTGCTTCATTCAGCGGCCTCATAGTCAACACAGCCAGCAAACAATGCAGAAGGTCGGCCATGGAAGAAAATGCCAAAAAGATGCATCAAGATTCAGCAAATCGCGGCCGTAAAAGCCATCAAAATGCGAGCACAGCAAAAATGCCAAAAAAAATGCATCATTTTACAGTCAAAATGACATGAAATGCCTCAAAAACGACTTCAAAGGAGTTGCAACATACAAAACTGCCACTTACCTTCAGAAATCAGCTCAAAATCGACCAACATCTGCTATGAAACAACCACGAAATGAAGATTTCGCCTTCAAACCCTCTCAGGCGGCGGCGGCTAGGTCGAACGGCCAAAGAAGCAAATGCAAATGAAATGAATATTAGGTTTGCAAAGAGGTCGACTAACCTATTCCCTTTTAGGTTTTTCCTTTATGTTTTGTTTTGTGAAAGCATTCATTTCATGTGGCAACGTGGGAAGCCCTCTTTTCTTTCTTTCACATAACATAAGTGAAAATGTATGTGGTCGTGGCATCTTCTATGCCTTGTATTTTCTTTTCAAAGGCAAGCAAATGTATAGGGAGTGCCTTATGTCTTAAAAGACATGGTAAAGAGTAGAAATTCGCCAAGGCACCATAGGGGATTCACAAGGTGGTGTGCAAGAGAATGGCAATGTCGGCTAGGAGATATAAGGTGAATAATGATGTATGTCAGACTTGATGTTGCCAGGAATAACAATGTGGTTTGAAAGCAAAATAATGGCATGGTGATGCATATGGAGGTATAAGGGTCATTGAAAATATATTGCTTCAAACTGTGTATAGGCATGATGCGAGATGATGTGATGTGTCATGTTATTTTTTCTAGGAGGTATGGACATCCTTGTTATGTCATAGTGCCATTTTTCTGCATAGGTCTTGATTATAAATTGTAAAAACATTTACTAAGGTGGTGGAGTTATAAACCTCTTAGTTAAATGTTTATTAGATGCAGAAAATGAGTAATTATGTCTTTTATTGAGATATTTTTCAGTTATTTATGATACTGCAGGACTTATGACACAGATCTGACGTATGTCAGGAAACTGCAGAGGGCATTTAAAGGCATTTTATGACATTTTCAGGTGCCTTTATGATTGCAGATGACATCCCTTGACCATTTATGCCTTAGGAAGCCTTTTTGGAGGATTTTAGGGAGATATTTTGTGGGCATTTATGAGATGCACGGGAATGGAGGTGGTGGATGTCTATCTATTTGCAGCTGTTTAGGAAGTATATATCCTTCTTCCTTATTCATTTTTCAGTGGTTCTGGCTATTCACTATCCTGTATATTGTAATTTTCAGAGTTCTTTTGCAGAGGTGAACAGTTTTGTAACACATTTCTCAGAGATATACAGTGTTGTAACACTCTTTTGGCAGTAATAAGCAGTTCATACCTTCCTATTTCTTCTGATATTGTGTGTCCTCAGTGTTAGTACAGATTCTGGTGATGTTTCTCTGTCCTTGACGCTGTCTTTCATGTTGGTGCCTTTATGCAGGGGTTTCTTTTATAATTTTTGCAGGTTGTGAGATGTGCAAAGGATAACAATCAGCTTGTGGGTAGTGAGAAAACCTCTTCCTCCATTACAAGACTGCTGTTATTTAGCCTTCTTACAAAACATTGATGCAAGGGTTATGAATTTTGCTAGGTTGTGTGAGGGTTCTTATTATTACTGGTTCTGAAGTGTGTCATTTCATGTGTGTTTCCTGATGATCTTTTGGTGCATCACCTTAGACAGTAGGTTTCATTTTCATGTAATCTTTCTTACTCTTTTCTCTGCAAAGACCTTAGTAGAAGTAGTTTAGGTGGAGTATCAGCAGGAAGCCAGCCTTCTCCGGAGGTTCTTTCCATCACAGGTGACCCACAGACCTGGAAAGATCCCATGTTTCTCCAGATTGCCAAGTTCTACAACTCAGCAAGGGTGCAAATCTGAGAGACAACAGTCACAACGGATTTTGATCCCTTTGTATCCTTGTTCCAACAAGGGTACCAAGGATCATCCAAAGAGAGCTCAACAAAAAATGCACATCAAGCAACACAATATGGGGGTAACAACACATGCAATCATAACACAAAAGAGAGAGAGGCCATACTTGCAAGTCAACCTAAAACAAATTGTCCTCCTCCCAATCTTGCTCATCATAAAGGGATGGAGCGCAAGATGTAAGAGGGACTATAGCAAGTGTGGTGCAGGTAGTAAGAGCCATATCTGTATTGTTATTACCTTCAGGTTCTGTAAGCACAAAAATCATGCACAACCTCCACGAGGACCCCTATGATGATTCAAATCCTTGTCACATACATGTAAACATGAAATAATATCCTCTAAGCAGCAAACCTCTTGATGATATGTCTTCTTTCTTGTCTTGTGTTGTTTCCTCTTTGTCGATTTCTCTCTCTCCCCGTTTGCGATGCTTTTTGACACTTTTTGCGACACTTGTCGATTTGCATTTTCTCAGCTTTCGAGCTTGCTCCTAAGCCTCGTAAGCGTCTTGTAGGTGATTTTTCACCTTTCCCTTATAGTTTTCAACCTCTGCACCCCCTAGAAGCCTTTTAGAGGTCCCCCTTATCCATCTCCCACTTTCGGTTTTCAGTTTTGCTCAACCAATCCAAATCTCCCCCAGGAGATCTTGTAGGTGCAAGTGGAGATTTGGATTCTTGCACAGGACTGGTCTGTTTTCAGAGGCAGAACACCTCCTTTTCCTCTCTTCTTTCATTTCCCACCCTGTAGTTCTTTAGAAAAACCTGTCATGCCCGGATCTCCCCCAGGTGACCCTACTGACGAAAGGGGCGACCCTGTCGCGTTTCCAGCTGCGGAAAAACTTGAGTTTCTCACTCAATTTAGCTCCATTTTCACTCGTTTTTCTTCCAGTTCGCATGATTTTTGATGCCTAATATGGAGTTGACTATTTCATGCACCCACACATGCATAATTAACTCCATTTGATATAAAATTAACAACTCAATCAATCTCATGCATCCTCTCAACTCCAATTCCTCTTCAGTGATAAGTTATTATTGATTTATCACTCCATAGTTAGCTGAGTTCACTGGGTAATCAACCTTGTTAACTCCCCATTAATCAATCCTTGTTAACTCATCAATCAAATGAGTTAACTTCTCAATCAATCCCATTCTTCAAACCTATAAATACCCCCCTCCCTCAAGCACAAAGGGAGGCAAATTCATTGTGCACATAGCTCTTGCCAGTTTTTGAATTCCAAATTAGCATTCTAATGCTCTTACAGGACGAAGGTGCCTTTTTCTTTATTTATTGTTCAACCAAGCATCGTTATGTTGCTTCATTCAACGCCATTGTGCTCAACCAAAGCTCTCATTGAGCTCTTTCAAGCTTCAACAAGCTTCTTTGTGTCATTTTTTCATCAAGACGTCTTCCTGCTACTGCAAAAGGACTCAAGGTTGCCAACATCAAGGATTTCTGAGGGTAGGGGAGTCACACAAATCTTCATTCTTTTAGGTTCCTTTATTGCTTTATTCAATTCATAGTAATTAGAAAACCAAATTTGCTCTTAGGAATAGTAAATCTTTGCTTTTTCCTTGATAGTTAGATCCTGCATGTTAGAATAATTGTTTTCATATTCCTAGATCTAGATTATTTGAAGAAGCAATTTCCTTTTCATAGATTATATTACTTCAAAACAATCGAAAACCCAAAAAACATAGATTAAAACTTGCATTAGGAAAAGTCATATTAGCTTGCATTCATATTTCCTTTTCATAGATTAAAGAGCACTTTCATTTCCAAAATACTAAAAAAGCACAAAAAAACATGTTTGCATATCATTTAGCTTTACATACATATAGAAACCCTAGAAACAGACAAACCTGCAAACCCTCGATTCCATCACGAGGTAAACCACAATCAATGATTCAATCAAACCCTTGATCACATCAAAAGGTAAACACAAGTCAAAGCATAATCAAACCCTAGGTCAACTAAACCCTAGGTCAAAACCCTAAGTCTAGTTAAGGGTGGTCATCATACATTTACCTATCTTGGCTCACGAATGTGCTTAGGAGTGAGAGGAGAGTGGGTGAGGGCTATCTGTGATGAGATTGAGGAAATCAATCCATGACAACAACAAGAGACATTTACTCTACCACAACAAGATCCATTTGTCCTCTTGTTAATCGAAGAACAAAACTCCAAATACAACAAGAACTCATTTAACGCATTGAAAGACAAGAGAACATAAACAAGAGTAATCGCTTATCCACACAAAGGTGGAATAGAAGAAACCCCAATAGGAGAAGAGAAACTAGTGACCCTTTGGGTCATAGGGTTATCTTAACAACAACTACCATCGAACGAAACATTCAACTTAGCACACAACAACAAAGGCCACAAAACTTGCCAACCCCTCTTTGCGAAGTCCAGCTCTCCAATGAGCCAGACCCCCGCCATGTCTCGCCTCCTCTCAACTGGCTACTTCCACAAGTGAGAGTGATGTGGCGAAATAGCCCGTGGCAAGGAGGGAAGGGTCTGTGTGTGTGCCGAAATCTGACCCAATAGCTCCAGGTAACCAGAGTCATGATTTTGAGCGTACAGGTTCATTGTCAGAATATAACACAATAGGTTCTGCTGCGGGTTGTGAAGCACTATCTTTCGCTAGAGGAGATGAAGCACTAGTAGATTTCTCTTTTGCATTCATCAGTGATTGACGCTTGCGAGGAGGGAGATTCTCCTCTCCTATAACAAGGTGAGCCATAGCATGACGACGCTTCTTTCGTTCTCTTGCAATTTGATTTCACTTAGTTTTGTTTGTGATGTTTGTTAGGGGAATCGTAGTATCTTCCAATGTGGGTTCCTTTTCTTCCTTTTCTTCAGAAACATTAGAAGAAATGAGAGGAACCACCAAAGGTTGAGAGACCACGGGGGGAGGGTTCCTCAATGCGGGTTGCTCTTCCCTCTCAACCTGTGAAATAGGTGGAGGTACTTGAGCATCCACAAGCGGTTGACAAAACCTTAGGAAATAATTTACGTATAATAGATTGCTTTTCACTAGTCTCCGAAGAGGAAGCTAGGACAAAAGTAATATTGTGATTGTAGGGAAGTCTATTTTGTGCTTGACGGTTGCCTCATTGTCCTTGAAGGGATGGCGGAGGGGGAACCTCAGCATATCTACCAGACGCTCGGGGACGGGGAGGAACCTTCGATTTGGGCTTAACTTCATTTTCCACTCACGGGATAGGGGGAACTACTGTCGTATCCTCAGAACATCAAGAGGGTCCAACGACATCACTAGAAGTAATGTTACTAAGAGACAATTCAACGATTTTCTATGCCTTATATTTTAATATGATCAAACGTATAGATCCTCTCTAGTTGAAGCAACTCTAATTGGTTTTGGCCAGAAGTAGTCAAGTGTAAAGTGTCCATGACGAGTGATGAGCTGGTATCGACTGTGATATACAGCATGCACATGTCTCTCAAATGAAAACTTTAAGCACTTATGAACCATAGAGGGGACTTCCTTCATGGAGTGAAGCCATGGGTGACTCAACTTCACATGAAATAGGTCCAATGTTGGAATGATAACAAAAGTAACATCCAAGGTTCTTGGCCTGACCTTGATGGCAAGGGTCAAGGCACCAAGAGTTGGAAGAATAGACCCATCATGTGCTTTAATCACGATTTCTGATACATTGTAGTTATCGCGGTGTAAACTACGCATGTAAAGAAACTCTTCAGTTACTACATTTACCATGCAAATAGGATCGATCATAGCACCTCTTATGGGTTTATCATTGATTCGAATGGTGATGTATAAAGGTCCATCAGGAGCTTCAGTAGTGACATCATGAGGAGTGAAAGATATAGTTGGTTCAAGTTTCGCTTGCTCTTGATGAGGGAAAGCATCCACCATACAAATATCTCCTTCATACTCTTGTTCTTGATGAGTATATTGCATTTCTTGAGATGGATCCACAATGTTGGCTTGGTGATGAGGGAACAGATCTGTGAAGATTTGTAATTTTTGATTAGGTGGAGCCACCGATTTATTTCCTTTGTCATTTACACTAGCAACCTTGATGACATTGGAATCGATGAGGTCTTGAACTTCATGTTTAAGATGCATACATGTGTCATGACCGGCGGTGCGGTGAAATTGACAAAAGGCCTTCGAATCAAAAGATGATGCTTGTATATTACTTGGATCGAGAGGTCGAATAGGTGGAAGCTTGATGAGATTGTTGTTTAAAAGTTGCATCATTATGCAATAAAGAGATTTTGATAATGGTGTGAATTGTCTTGTTTTTGGTTTTAGTTTATATGGGGCAGGAGCAGAAGATGTTGCAGACGTTACATGTTTTTGAATGTGATTTGATGATATTGCATTAATTTTGATGCAATTTTTGTTGTGTCTTTTAAATGAATGAGTGTGTGAGGCTTCAGATTGACCAACCGGAGCCGATGAGTGATTATTCTCATACTGACTAACCGATAGTTGGTAATCACGGAGAGCCGTACAAAGGTTAGTGAAAGAATCATAATGCATCAACAAGATTTTGTCACAGATGTGATGTTGTAAATTTCTAATGAAAATTCTTTGCACATCAGCATCCAGAATATAATATTGAATTTGTGAAAAGAGGGCTTGATAATGCCCCATGAAATCAATTACTTTTTCCTTTATTCCTTATTTGCAAAGGACCAAATTGGTCAAAGAGACTTGAGGTCCAATGTTTGCTTGAAAGTTGAAGAAATTTACTGATTAATTGCGATAAAGAAGTGATTGAATTGGGAGGCAAGGAGCAAAACCAATCCAATGCCGAGTCTTTGAGTGACCTAGGAAAGAGTTTAGCCAATATTGCATCTTCGAAGAACAAATCACTACACATAGTTGTAAAGGCTACCACATGGTTGCTAGGGTCTCCCTTTCCGTTATACTTCTCAAAGCGAAGGGTTTCAAAATTCTCAGGCATTTGAGCTCTTAGGATTGGATAAGATAATGGGCTATGAATATAATGTGATGTCATAGCGAGTTTCAAGGGACTTTGGTTTATGTTTGCTAACTGTTGTTGGATGGAATTCATATTTTGCAAAAGTTGATTGATGACAGGGTCAAAAGGTAAGCTAGGTTGAGATTGGTACAAATGAATAGGGCTAGGCATTGGTTGCGACATTGTATGATTGGCTCTTTGGAAAGTTATATTAGGCTTAGTTTGATTTGATGTAGGTGGGGTGACACTAGGTGTAGTACTTGGATAATTAAAGGGAATTACGCTATAATGACAAATGAGATTCTCGGTGATAACCCAACACATGTGGTAGAACTATTACTTGGTTGTGTAGTTGTAGTGAGGATAGAAGAAGTGTATGTAGGAATAGGGAGTGTTGGTATGGGTGCCGACACTTGAGTCCCTATTTGATTCAAAGAAGTCACATTAGTGATGATTTCTGTGCAACTAGATGCAGACATAATGTTATTGTGCACTATGTGAACCATGCCATGCAAGACTTCTAGTCCCTCTTGTCCTTTGAGCAATAAACTTCTTAGACTCTCAATAATAGGGACGACCTCCTCATCTATATGTTTAGAGCTTACAAATTTCTAAAAATTAGCCAACTCAATGTCTAAACTTTGAATTTGAGCTTCAGGAACATGAACCATGAGGTCCTCTATGTTAATGGTTTCATGAAAAGTTGATGCTTCTGGGATATATGAAGTAGGGATATCATGAAGAGCTGATGGGCCCTCTTGTGTGATTGGACTCATGAATTGGGGTTCTGATGTGTTGATATTGGTGCTATTCAATGCATTAGAACCCATAACTCGATGACTTCTTTGCATAAAGGTGTTAGAATCGGGGCACCGGGTCACAAAACTCATAAAGTATTTACAAGTATGAGTGAAACACAAGATGCACACAAAGAAGAAATGAATGATGTGATGAAAGAAGAGGTTGACTTTTTGTTTAAATGTATCAACGTTTTGCTCTTTTGATCAAATGTAAACACATATAATGCAATAATAAACCTTTGATCAAATTCACCTCTACTCAAGCTCAATTTTATTTAAACAATGCATATATTCAAATCAAATCCTACATCTAACAATTCAAGAATGCTCTATCTTTCAAATTTCAACACAAGATGATATTTATGATATTCTAAAGCAATATAAAATCAGATTTGATAAGCAAATAACATAAACAAAATATGAAACAAGACACTAATCACGAACCCTAGGCTTCAAGACTAGCTAGGTTTTCTTAAAGATGCAAGGCTTTTGTAAACCCTAACAATAAAATAATGCAAAAGTAGGCTATGAAACTATGTAAAATGATCAATGAATTCAACCTAATCAGATCTAGGGAAACAATCAACTCAGATCTGAAGCAAGAAAGATGCAAGGGTGCAATTACACGTCAGGTTCACCAAAATGTTAGATGGAAAAGGGAGACAACCTAAAAGGCTAAACTAGATCAAACCCTCTTCTATCAACATTGGAACACAAACTGAGTTTGGTTTCTATCTTTGAAGGAGAGACAAACTACATGGGGTTTGTCCCTTTGTTGTATAAAGGAGTGTCAACCTAATCTAACCAACCAAACTAGGGAAAAACATGAAACCCTAATTGAGCAAGATTTACCAATAAACAACTATCGAAAACAGATACATAGATTCTGAAAGGATAGCAGAGATCAGGAGATAGTATAGAATAGGAACTTGAGTTTAGGAGTAGAGAAGTACCAGGATGCTGGGTGCCCTAGACCTAAATTAGGATTTTGTAGAATGTCAAGATTTGGGTGCCTTCACCTATGTGTCTCCCTCCTTCGTATAGCTTATTGTCGTCTAATTCTTTCAAATGTGACTTGTACACAAGCAAGAAGGGAAAATGTTGTGTTGTGTTTAGGGGCTTGCCTTAGTCAAACCCCGTGTTGGTGTTTCCACCTCCACTATAGAAATGATTAGAGATTCAAGAGTGCATGCCCTAGGAGGGCAAAGACAATATCTGTAATAAATGATGAAAGAATGAATGTAAATGATAAATATTACCAAAATATATGAGACCCTAGTTGGAGTAGGTGACTCAAGACCATGTACCAACAAGGAGAGAGAGAATGAAGGCTTGAACTTCCTTCAAGACCTACAAACAAGCATCATAACATCCACACAAGGAGCTTTTCCAACCATGAAGAACACTTGAGCATAGAAGATCAATTCATCAAAGCATAAGGTAAGTACTTCTAATATTCTCTTAATAAGCTAGGTGTAAAATGAATAACAAAACTCCTTATATGCATTCTCTTTCACTAAAAATAAATAAAACCAAATGAGGTTGACAAGGATAAGCAAAGGAGGTGTTCTAGGCTGACACCACCCAAATAGGGTTGGGGCTAACATCTGGAACTAGGGCGCTAGGCTCCCTGGTCCTTTAGCCCCACAAACTTCGAAGAGTGTCAAATGAGGTGGGCTTAGACCAACCCTAAGTTTATTTTGTCGGGTTTATTCATTGGGATTGAGATTTAATTGTTTATTGTTACAAAAGGTGTCAAAATAGGTCCTAATTAGCAAGGGTAAACATTTTACTCCATAATAGTTGTTTATAACTGTTATTCTATTAAGAATCATTTCACATCTGAATCTGTACTCTTTGAAACGTGGCATAGGCAGAAGAGTGGATGAGTTAGATTTGATGCAACACATGGATCCTCTCCTTGCTTCTAGTGATCTTCAAGTCATTCTCTCTCATGTCAAAAGCCAATCTAGCTGAGGTGAGACCTGGGGGTTGTCTTGTTCACTTGGGAGCAGGACCTCGTGAAGAGCAACCAGCCTGATCAGGGGCCTATTGTTGTTTTGGATTTGTCTTGTTCTTTTTATGGTGGTTGTTGTTGAGATGACTATATGACCTCAAGGGTCACTTGTGGTTTGTCTCCTATTAGGGTTTCTAAGATTCCAATGCTTAGATGGATCTTGATTTGCTTTGTTTTATTACATTGTAGTCTAGCTTCGAATGCTTGTATGTGTTGTTGAATTTGTCATTCTTGTTCTATAACCCTGATGAAGTGTTGGTGTTCTTGCGTGAGTTGTGGTCTTGGGTTTAACACTTCAATCTCCTCGAGGACCGCCCTCACCCATTCGCCTCTGATTCCAAGGCACATTCGAATGCTCGAATAGAGAGAGTGAATTCGAGTTGACCTAGAGTTGACTCTTTAACTTAGTCATGTGAACTAAGGTTTTCTAGGTGTTTTCTTGAGTTTGTTGACCTTGTGATGAAATCAAGGAGTTTTAAATTGTGTTGACTTTATGTTGACCTCATGTTGAAATCAAGGGTTTATGTGAACTTGTTTCGCTTTTTGATGTTTTCTAATGTTTTTGGTATTTTGTGGGTTTTTAAATGTTTGCAAGCTATGATGTATGAAACAACTTTTTTTGTTCTTTTCCCCAACTTTTGAAATAAAATGAATTAAATTAATCTAGGAATTGAAAGATGTATGCAAACTAAAATGAAGTTACCTAATGTAATTAGTCTATGTTTGTATATTTTCAAGATCGATTATGGGCTAAACAAAGAATTGAAAAGTACATGAAATGAAACTAATCTAAAATTGTGATTTAACTAATTAAAACAAGCTAATCTAAGCATCTTAAATTAACCTATCAAGGAAATCACAATGATGAGATTACTATTCCAAGAGCAAGATTTGTGATTTAATTACTACTAAAACATGAAAAACCTAGAATATGGAGACGCATGAGCCTTCACTACCCTTAGAAATCCTTGTGTATGGAAACCTCTTCATCCTCCTACAGCAGTGGGGTCATCCTCTTGGCGGAAAGTGGAAAGGGGAAGCAAAAGAATGAGCTTTAGAAAACTTTGAATGAGCTCAATGTGAGCTAAGACCACTATGGCTTGAGAATTGGCAAGCGTAACAATGCTATAAAGCCTTTGAAGGCTTTGGAAAACTAATAACAATAAACAAAAGGCACCTAAGCCTTGCAATGAGCATAATCATGCTAATTGGATAGCAAAAGCTAAGCAAAAGATGGATTGTAATAATGAATTTTCCTCCTATATTTCTTGGAGGAGGGGGGTATTTATAGGTTGGGAGAGCACAAGAGGGGTGGGGATGATTGAGGAGTTAACTCCCTTGATTGGAAAGTTAAATTTCTTGATTGATTAGATGACTGAATAGATTGGAGAGTGAACAGGCCTTGAAAGCTTATCACAAAAGAAGAAATGAAGTTAACATAAGAGGAAGAAGAGGTAATATGAATAGATTGGGCTAAATTTGCATGATTGGGAGTGTTGATTGAGTTAATTATGGCCTCCTCTATGTTTAGCTCAAAATTGCATGCAAACTGGGCGAAAACAAAGTCTTTTTGGGCTCAAATCGAAGGATAAACTCACATTCAAAATTTGCAAGGGTCGCCCTAGTGTCACCCATTTCACTAGGGCAAGTTGCCTTGGGTGACCTTGGGGCGACCCACAAAGTGTGACACCTGGGTAAAAACAAAAAGTTGTGTATGCTAAGTTATAGTTTGAAAAGGGGATCTGGCATCTGAATCAAGGTGCAAGATAACTTCAAGCAGGATCTCTCGAGGAGTTTTGGTCATTAATAGGGGGAGACCCATGGAGGAGGAAATTTGGGTAGAAACTGAAACACAGGTTTGGTTTGTTAGGCTATCTAAAGGATTCTTAGGGTTAGAGACCTTTAGAACATGGTTTTGAAAGGTGGAATTAGTAAGAAAAGGTAAAAACTAAACACATAGGAAAGGGAAAAAATACGACAAAAAGAAGAATCGACAAGGGGGAAAATAAGAATGCTTAGTAAACTAAAGAATTGACAAGGGAAAATCCAAACAAAATGTGTCGCCAAGAGGAGTGATGCTAAGGGGACGCTATTATTCACACTTCTATGTATGTGATTGGGATTACATATCATCATGGGGTCTTCGTAGAAGCTCATGCATCATTTTAGTGCTTACATATTTTCCTCCTCGGGGATGATAGTCTACATGAAAGGTAGGTATCGATCCAAAAATATGCCTTACCTGTTGATTTGTCTCAATTATACCTGCAAAGACTAGCATTAGTTCAACATTTGAGATATTAAGATAAATAACGTAATCACAAATGAACAAACATACCATGAGTTGTGTCGCAAGTTCGACTGATTGTCTACTTCACCGTCGGCAACCTGTGAGGATAAAAGCACACAAAACAAGGCACACAAACACTACAAAATCAAGAAACTACTCCTAAATGTGTAATTGAAAGCTAAGCTACAAGACAAGAGGAGTGAAGAAACTTGTGAAGAGGAGTCGATTGTTGATGGAATCATGCACGCAAGCAATCGTTGGAAAGCTTTCATTGAGGTGATGGCAATGGAGGTGACAAATCCTTCTTCCACTGAGAATTAGGTACAAACAGTGTGATCTTCTACCTTTAAACCCCTAGTTTTCATTTTGTCTTTTTTTTGCAAATGATTTCATTTTTGTCAATTTTTTCTTTCACATTGTGTTTGTTTTGTTGTTTAGAGTGTAAATGTCCTTTTGTTTATCGAAATTAGGTAGAATTTTCCTATTTCTATGAATTTTAGTATGATGGGGGGTGTGATAGGGTTGCCCATGGGTCACCCCTTTCACTAGGGCAGGTCACCCTGGGAGACCCTGTTGTTTCATGAGGGTCACTCGGGGAGATCCATTTTGACAACAAGGTCACCCGAGGAGTTTTGCCCTGCTAAAAGGGGTGACCTTGCCTGTTTGAATCTAATTATAATTTGATGCATGGTGATGTTTCTATGACTCTATTTTTCACTAAATTTGACACTAATCTCATCATTTTATTGTAATTTTGGAAGAATATGTGTTTTTTTTGTGATTTTCTGAGTTTTGATGAGATCTAACACTTGGTTCTTTATTTTTGATAACATGGATGTATTTGATTGAATGCAGGCAGTGAGCAACAATAGATTTTAGATGCTTACGAGGTCCTCTCTTTAGGAGATCTTGCTATCTTGAAGAAAGTAGGGCTTGATAAGATATGCCATGTCTCAGTTGTCCATGCTACTTCTCATATCTATTGTGACATTTTGACCTATTGGGATGCTAACAAGAACACTTTCAAATTTTTGCAAGTTTCAGGGGAGTGGACTATCACTCTTTATGATGTTTATTGCATCTTAGGGGTCCCTGTGAGGGGACAATGACTTTTTCTTCTTGAGAGTGATTCGCTTGCTAAGAAGCGATCATGGGCTTCCATTATGGGAGTATCTTACTCTAAGATTTAGATGGGGGTTCAACTTACTTTGGTTCCCCAACTTCCTATTTCTCCTTTGAGGAAGTACCTTATTGGTCTGATTACTTTGAAGTTGTCAGGAGATAGGGGAGCATCTAGACTTAGATGGTGTTGGGCACCAATCATTTAGTGCATAGAGCATGACACCATGTTTGCGTGGGGTGTTGACATTTTGGTTATGGTCTATCGTGATTTCTACTGTATTGCACATCAAGGGGATCATGTCATGGATTTATGAGCATATACTACCATTTCATAAGGAGATTCTGCTTCCTGGCCCTAGATTTCTGAGAGTTACACGATGGGGTCGACTTGGTCACTTTGACACTAGCTTTCTTGCAATGGCTACTTTGATTGATGTTGACATGATTCTTGATCCCTATATTAATATGGAGGGTGCATGGCTTGGTGACACATAGATCATAGCATTTTGTAGGGGTGTAGTTTAACTTTTAGATTGAAATGGTTTTGTGGAGCTTCACCATATCGAGTGAGTCTTATAGTAGTTAGGCAATGACTTTCTAGAGGACTTGCTCCGAGTTCCAACTTATTATAGGACCATTCAGGGGATGGAAGACTCTGAGTAGGGGATGAGCATATGGACTCCTTTGATCATTGGAGTCCCGATTACTAGGCCAGTTCATACACCTCACAGCTCTAGTCCAATTCATTGGGGAAGGAGAGGGTTTTCTCCTCATGGTTTGATTTCTCTTGATGATTCTAATTCTACCGACAAGGATTACAATCTAGAGGGAGAGGATCATGATAAGGTCAGCGAGGAAAAGGATAGAGAAATTCCTCCTTATGAGGAGGCTTCTATACCTCCTATTCATGATCATGCACTAGATGATCCCTCTTGGGAAGAGGGTGATCCTCGTAAGTACCCTTTTCTTTACTCTTTGTTTTTGTGTACTTGGACCACTTAACTAACTCTCTCATCTCTTCTTTCTTCTCTTTAGACACTACTATGGGATGGAGGGAACTATTTCATGATTTGAGATTGGATCTTTTGGTTCTAGTCATGGTTTGTTCTCCTAAATCTCTACTTGTTGATGCCCATCTTCCTTCTCGGGTTAGCCATCACAGACATTCTTGTGCCTGCATACTATGCCATCTAGGAGATTACTTCTTTGCATGGTGAGGTTAGGGAACTTAGGGCTAAGAATGTTGTCCTTCGAGAGATGGTGAGTCTTGTCATTCATAGACATGCTTCTCGAGATGACATGGCGGGTCCTTCACATGTTCCAAGTAGAGTTCCTTCTCTTTCTTATAGGACCCATGGGGGTTCTAATTCCATTAGTCATAGGAGAGTTAGGAAATGGAGCTCTGGTGGCTCTATTGGTCAAAATCATCCTTGAGGTTTATCTATGTTTTGCTTATTCCCATTTTTTCCCCTTGCATGGGGAGACTTAGAACATTTTCTCCTTGGCTCTACTCTTTTCTTTGTATTGGATTTGTACTAGCACTCTTGGGACTTTCCTTATGATCATGATTATCTTTATCTTTTGTGCTCACTTGATGATTCAGAACCTTTGTGATTTTGATCTTTAAAACTTTACATGAATGCAAAATGATAATGATATATTTTTGGTCTTTTTTAGAATATATATGAATGCAATACAATGTATGAAATGCAGGGACACAAGAAGGAATACAACATATTTTAAACCTATGGAATGTCATGAGTTATGACACAGACTTATTACTTTTCATTTTTTTGAATATCAGTATGATCAATGCATGATAGAACAAAGAATGTGATTGCTCTTTAGTGGGATTTTTGCTTCAGGGGATTGCAAATTATCTTGGTATAAGAGACTTATTTAACTTTCTAAGATAGGATTTAGAAATCAAATGGGAACGAGATGGGAGATGGAATGTTTCTTTAATTTTAGGCTTTACTAAAGGATAAACACTAATCCTTATCTAGACAAAACATATTGACAAGCTTTCTGTTGGCAAGAGACACTGCAAGGCATGTCATGTGTTGTCATTGATGGCAACTAAGTCCATTCCACACATTCGCAGTACAATATCAAATCTTACTGGAAGTCAGTTCCAAGATTTGTAAAGACCGGATAGACAGGAATAGGGTATATGGCAGAGTTTAGTATTTTGGTCAGCGGATCTCTCCAGTTAATCATTGCGTGTTGCAAATCTGAGGGAGTGTAGAGGAATGTAAGAACAATCTAAATCCAAGATTTCAGACTTTGGTGATAAAGGGATTAAAAGTTATGAGCATCTGAGTACCGGGCCCAATATGATAGAATAGTTCAGTGAAGAACAGGCTGACTTGTGTTAGATCCTTGTGTGGATCTAGTAGAAGTGTTTTGGTGAGTTGCATATGGGATATAATGTTAGTGGCTGACATATATGGTGACCTACAAGTGTTATTTCTGGTACACATCAATATTGGTGTATGGATTCAGCTGACAGAATAGAGTACTTGTATTGTTTGTTAAATTCTTCATAAAGCCGACAGAAAGGTGATTGAATTTCTTGAAGCGGATATATATGGCCGATGGATTTGAGTGTATTGAGGGGTGAAGGTGTGCAAAATATGAAGTAAGTGCAAAAAAGGCAGATAGAAGTGCAAAAGAGAAGAGATCTAAGGTCCGGATCATGGCAGAGTAGTAAACAGGGTAAAGTGAAGATGAAGTGTGTAAAATCAATATTCTGTGCTTAACTGGAACTAAATTCTTGCATTGACAGATGCTACTCATCAGTTCAAACAATTTGTAATCCTTTTTGTAATCATTCTTGTAGGCAATGAGCCTCTCTTGAGCAGTGAGCCTGAGGGCATGTGCCTTCTCCTTTTGTAATACTTTTAACATAGTATAATCTTTGTGGGTTAACCCCCACCGTGGTTTTTCCCTTAACTGGGTTTCCACATCAAAAATCCTGGTGTCAAGTGTGTTATTTATGTTTCTTCTCATGTGTTATTGATTCCTACTTTTCATGATTATATTTTTAATTTGTTAAGTTAAAAAAAAGGAGGGGAATTAACTACAACAAGCTTTAAAGTTTTAAGACAACTGATTCACCCCCCCTCTCAGTTGTCAACCCTAATTCCAACAATTGGTATCAGAGCAAGGTTCCTTGAAAAAGTTTAACAGCTTGAGGAAGATCTGGGAAGGCAGTAAAATGGATGAATACAACCTCCAAGGACAACTTAAACTCACTTTAGAAGATCTTGATCAATCCAGAGCAAAAGTCAAAGAGCTGCAAGAGAACCTTAAAAATGCTGAAGACTTCATTGAGACTTTAAAAGAAAAATTGAGCAAATCCAATGAAAAGAGGAAGGAGCAACCTCTTCAATTGGGAAATCATTATGATGACAACAACAAGGATAAGGCCCTGAAAGAGAAGACAAAGGAATGCGAGAAGTTAGCTAAAGAAGTTGTTGTCCTAAAACATGAAATGGAATCCGGGGTGATGAGGCTAACCAAGGAAATTGAAGAAAGGAAAAAGACTGAAGAAAAACTGAACCAATCTCTGAAAGAAAGTGAAATATACCAAGCCAATTTTTTTCACTTTTCCAATTACAACAAGCAGAGCAATACACAATCATTGAAGTTAGCAATTAAACCAAACGATGCGAAATTCAACTCTAACCAAGAATGTACACCAGGATGGCGTGATCATATGGTCAGAGGATCTCTATGCAATGCTGATAAAGGAACTCTAACCAGGAATGCGCCGGATGTCGACGAGCATATGGTTAGAGGGTCTTGATGCAATGCTGATATAAAGAACTCTAACCAAGAATGCGCCTGATGATGACGAGCATATGGTCAGAGGATCCCTACCAACTATTATGCTGAAATAACTCGACGTCAAGAATGTGCTTTCCAACCCGAAGTGGAATTGGAGCTACCATATGACGGAGATGCAAAGTATTATAAAGCAAATATGAGAAGAAGTATGAAGTGCTGACAGTACTACTGTTCAGCTTACAATAATTAGAGACTTCCAACCCAACTCAAATGATAGAAGTTAGCAAACTGAAATGACGGATCAGCAACTTTGAAAAACCAAACCAGCAACATAAAACTCTACAAAAATGCTCACACCTCACTCATTTCTCAACTAAATGACCTCAAATATGATGCAATGCACTCCTATGACAATGGCAACCAAGCTACACACTATAGACCACTCTTAAACCCAAGTATTTATTTAGCATGCTTTTTAATGCACTCCAAAGAGGGGTGGCCAGCAAGAAGGGCGATTTTCTTCTAGAAAATCAGATTCTTCATAATAAATTCTGTAAATTGGCACAATGGAGCACCCAACATAGACAAAGGGAAATATGAAATACCCAGAACAAATGCCTTTTTATTTTCAGATTTATGAATGAAACTATAGATTCAGCCCTGTTATCAGCAACTCCAAAAAATGACATAGAATGCAAATAACTGAACTACAAACAAAACTCAAGCTACAATGCAAACCTCACTACAAAATCACTACTATCAACAAACCCCTCCCTAGGTGCTATCTCTCAAGCACGAAGTGAGCCCAGGCTAGGAGGCATTCATTCCTCAAAGCAGTCCCAAAACCATTACGGCAGCATAACATTATCAAGATTTCGGATGCCCAAATGAGAGCACTCTTCCTCCTTTTATACTTTTCCAACTGGGAGTCTCTAAAATCCTCTTGCATATGGGATAAAACATGAGAGGGAAAATAATATAATCCTCTTCAATTCTTTTTCATCCTCAACCTTAAAGTCCCCTCTTTTAAAACAACATTAATATTAAATAATATTTAATTTACGGACTTTAAAACGGAGGCCAAGATGATGTCGGAAATCAATGATCTATAGCTTGTTGGAAAGGTCTTGACAAGACGAATCCAACCCCACTCTCAAAATCCTGTTCTGGTGCCAATCCTGAACTTACTAAAAATAGCCGTAACCAACAGGGACTAAGGAGAACAAGCCTGGAAAGAAACTGCCAACCAAACCACAATCCATGAACAAAAGCGACTGCCAAAACATGAAACCCCAATTTCAACCTCCGAGTAGCCTACAGGTCTCTGGAATAGGCCAACGGTCAACTGTAAAAGATCAATCTAGAAAACGGGACATTACAGAAAGTATAGAAGAATGCTATAGATTAGAAAGAATTGCTAGCCATCTAGAATCTGATCTACATGAAAGCAGAGATAATGAGGAAAAGCTTGAAAGGCAAATTGTCATTCTCAAACATGACTTAGAAGTTGCAAATGAATACAAGGAGAAGTTCAAGATAAGCTTAGCTAAACTTGAAGTATTGTGTGAGAGTCAGAAGAAGGCAGATGATAAGCATGGTCTTGGGTATGAGAAAGGTGAAAGCTCCAGATCCAGACAAAGAAATTCTCAATCAAGGAATAGAAGAAATAGACCAGAAGACCTCTGGTAAGACAACCCGATGCTCAAAGATATCCATTATTCAATGGAAATTGTTTCAATTGCAATAAATTTGGTCATAGAGCTACTTAGTGTAGAAGCAGAATAAATCAAAATGATCCATCCTTCTCCGGTCAATGCTTCAAGTGCAAAAGGTACGGTCACAGATCCAATGAATGCAAAAGTATGATAATGAATGGCAATTCTTTCAATGGCAAATGCTTTGCATGCAATAGATTTGGACATATTGCATATCAGTGCAGATCAAGAGGAAATCAATCAAATGGGCAAAGAAATGTTGTGTGCTTCAATTGCAACCGATTCAGTCATTTTGCAAGATTATGCATAAGCAAGAATAATGAAAGAAAAGGTCTGGTAAATAGAAAATCGGATGAGCAGAGACATGACAAAGGCAAGGGAAAAATTGATGTGAATGAGATCTAGAATGAAATGAGCAAGATGTGGCTCAGGAAAAGTGTTATAAACAATAGTAATGGTCCGCACCGGAATCCGGTGCTGACAGTTCCTTTGGAAATTGAATTAGGAGCTCTGGCTCAGGGGGAGAAGCATTAAAAATCAAATTCCCCCAGCTAGAAAGTAGGTGCCTAAATCTAGCGCGATGAGAAAAGATAATTTGGGTTATTATAGGTCATTTGAAAGGATTTCTGAAAGAAAAGAAGTGGCTATGGCGATTTGCGGAGCAATTGAAGGTCAATTGTATGCAGAAACAATGTAATCGGATGTGTTAGGGCAGAGCATTTATTACAAAGGCAAATTAGGTTTTGCAGAGCTTAAAAGGGCCGTTCACTCTTCATTTGAATCACTTTACATTCAAAGGGAGCAAGAAGAATAGCGTTTGAGCTGAGATTCCAAGGATTTGAAGTGCGACTGACGAATTTTTTTGCCAACCCTAATTTTGTGGAAAAGGTATTTATTTGCGAAGCTTTGAACTTTTAATCTTTGTAATGGCTACACCTTTGGTTGTTGATATTACTGAAAGGCCTCGACCCAAATTTAAAAAGCATCCACACAAATCAGTAGGAGTCGACCCATTAGGTGCATTTTCAATTGTTTCATATGGTGTGTTGCATGTTGAAGATATTAGGGTCTATATTCATGCAAACATAGATGAATTTGGGGACTCAAGGTATGTAGATTTGTTTGAGAGTCATCTAAGGGATGAAAATCACTATCTTAAACCTGAGTAAAAGGCACTACAAGATAAACATTTCATTCAGATTATGGGGTTTCCAACATTCGATGAAGATGAATGGGTCCGATATGTTTTAAGCCGAATGCATGATGAGTTTTTGTGGCTGATGAAACCATTTAAACTTACAAAGGATGCTATCAGGATTGTGATTGGGTTGAATTCAATCGGTGGTTTACCCATGCTAAAATCTGTGAAAAACCAAACTGTTACTGATGCAACTGGTGCCAAGTTTGACAGAAGGGAAATGACCATCAATGACATTATTGAACTGGATGTTAAGTTTGCCTCTATGGTAATTGGTTACAAGATTTATCACTCAAGCAGGGAGAACTCTATCTCCAGAACTGCCATATATGCTACATACAAAATGATAAAGGAAAATGCAGATTATGACTTGTGTGAATTATTGTAGAACCAACTAATTGAGAACTTGAACAAAATCAAGAAAGATAAGAAAAACACCTTTAAATATGGAACATTGGTTCTATGTTTATTTTTCTACTATATGAATGAGGTACCTGGAGTAAAGGGTGTACACTGGACTAATAATGAGCTAGTTGCTATTCAGATCATAGATCATCTACACAACATTGGTGACTATAAAGCTTAGAAAACTGCAATATGGGGATACTTCAAGAATTTTTAGAGTATGATGCATTCAAGGGAAAGAATCCCTAAATCAATTGTTGAGAAGTACAAGAATGAAATATGTTTTATGCTTGACACTGATCAGTGCTTAATGGAAGCAATGGAACCCAGAACTGTTTGGATCATGCCTATGGGGTATGAGGTAGATGGAAAAATCTTGAATATGTATGTTCGACACCTTCTAAGCAAGCCAAAAGACACAACAGTTGAAAGATTTGGGACATATGAGGAGCTAAGTTTAAAACTGCACGTTGAGCTTAGAGAACCTGAAACCAAAAGAAAAGTAAGAAAAGAAGTTGAGCAGTTAGCCAAGAATCTAGGTCTCACAAAGGAAGCTGTGAGAAAAATTCAAGGAAAGAACTGAAAAGGTAGAGAAGGAGAAGCAAGATAAGAAACAAGGAAGTGCTTTGGTAGAACCCTCCTCCACATCAAGGACTACTAGAAGCTCTGTTGCTACCCCTGTTCCCCCAAAACCTGCTAATCTTGAGAAATTGGAAGGAAAATCATCAGGAAAAGAAGGGAAAAGAGTAAAAACAAAGGCCACAAGAACCTATAAGAGTACAAAAGTTGATGAAGAAGAAACAGATTCAGATGCTGAGGCAAAGGAGTTGAAAGCCTCTGGAACAAAAGCTGCTAAGGTGACTAAGGAGAAGCCCACGGGAAGCAAAAGGGAAAGCAAAAGGTAGAAGACAGATACATATGTTGAGAAGCCCACACTTTCTATTGAAGATGTAATAAAATTAGTCACTGTGGATGGAAATTTGAAACCCATGATTGAATTCTATGATGAATACAGTGATACAGATAAGAGGGTGTTAGAGGAAGCAATTGTTAGATATTTGAATATCTATAATAAGGCCCTGATTGAAATAACTTCTGAGATCCGTCAAAGTCTTGCAGACATTTTGGAGTTGAGGAAAGAAAATGCAAAAAGCAAGGACATATAGATTAGAGAACATATATTGATAAACCTATGCCCTCAGATCACTCAAGTTCAAATGAATATGATATTCAAAGAAGTGAAGGATGAATTCAAGAGCAAGGAAAGAATGAACAAACCGATGCTTGGAGAATTAGACAAAATAGTTAAAGAAACACAAGAAATACTTCTAAGTGCATTGAAGAGACACAATCTTCCATTTGTTGAGGAGACTAATGATGGGATTGATTCATCAATCCCAGATATTGAAGAAATGAAAACTAATGAGCAACAAACCAAGGTTGATGACTCCTCTGTTCCAGAAGTGGAGCAAATAAAGAAGGAAGATACATAGATGGTGGATAAAACTAATGATGCAGGAGATACTCTAACTCTTCCTAATCAATCCAAAAAAGAAGACAATATTGAGAATACTGCCACTACACAAGATCCTCTGGAACATATTGCAAATGGTGAGGACAAAGGAAAGAATCCCCTTGCAGATAACACATAGAAAGGTGAAGCAGAGAAAGAAGAAGTCAAAGGTAAGGAAGATAAAGCAGAAGAAGATGGTGCAAATGTTGATGCACCCAAACAAAATAGTCTTGATACTGAGAAAACTCAAGGAAAGGAAGGTGGTCCAGAAATTGTGGCAAGAGACACTGCAGATGCAGTGAAGAGTTTCCTGAGTAAAGAGATGCTAGAGTTTGATGAACCAAAACTGATTCAAGGACCAATCAACTTGGATACTCTCTCTCCGGTCCAAATGATGAAGATAGCTTCTTTCACACAAGCCAAGGCAAGAGAAAAGATATTGAAATCTCACATAGAGGACAGTGAGTTGTTAGGCCTTGAATCCAGTATATTAGAGAAGATAATGCCAACTTTCTAGAAGAATCCATCTGATTCCCCCTCCAAAAATCTAAAGAGCCTTGTAAACTTTGTAAGTACACACTTTGAATCTTTTGAGAAGTTTGGAGAAATCAAAGTCTGGAATGAATTTTTGGATAAGAGATTTAGTGAGCTAAATGGCCTAATAGGGAATGATAGAAATGTATTTGATATCAGTATAAAAAGTATTCAAAATGCTCTTAATGACGGAAGTGATGTATACAAATTTTGTCTATCTTGGCCCAAAGTTGTTGAGGATATTGAGAAAAAGATAAAGGAGTAGGAACAAAAATTGTTGAATCTATCTCAAAATTTTGATCCTCTAACAGTTTCTCCAGTAAGTCAGGAGTGTCAAGCAATCAACTTGACTGATGAAATAAAGAAACTTGTAGAAGAAAAGAGCAATATTGTGGATAGAATGTGTGAGCTCTGGGGATTGATTGCCCCCAAGTTAGAAACAATGTTTACTGCTCTATCAGAAGCCCAAGTTGCAGTCCGGACAGGTGATCCTTCAGATCTGAAGAAAGCAGAATCACAGGCATTCCTACTAAGTGGACACATCTCAAATTTGGATGGCATGAAAAGAAGTTGGGCCTCTGAACTTGTGCAGTTGAAAAATAGTTTTGTAGATATTCTCAAGTTCATGTAAATATAAGACATAGATTGTTTGTACAAATGCGGCTTTGTATACAGATTTCTTGTGCAAATTTTGGCTTGCAGATCCCACCCCTTGCCATTGATGTCAAAGGGGGAGTAAGAAACAGTGAAAAATGAAAGAAAATGAAGAATCCATCAAAGGGCGAACAATGGAAGAGTATATAAGTGTACACAGTAGGGGAGTCAATCATGACACTTAATCATTTTTCACTAAGTGTTGCCATCAATGCCAAAGGGGGAGATTGTTGGCAAGAGACACTGCAAGGCATGTCCTGTGTTGTCATTGATGGCAACTAAATCCATTCCACACATTCGCAGTGCAGTATCAGATCTTACCAGAAGTCAGTTCCAAGATTTGTCAAGACCGGATAGATAGGAATAGGGCATATGGCAGAGTTTAGTATTTTGGTCAGAAGATCTCTCCAGTTAATGATTGTGTGTTGCGAATCTGAGGGAGTGTAGAGGAATGCCAGAATAATCTCAATCCAAGATTTCAGCCTCCGGTGACAAAGGGATTAAAAGTTATGAGTATCTAAGTACTGAGTCCCAATATGACATAATAGTTTAGGGAAGAACATGCCGACTTGTGTTAGATCCTTGTGCAGATCTAGTAGAAGTATTTTGGTGAGTTGCATATGGGATATAATGTTAGTGGATGACATATATGGTGACCTACAAGTGTTATTTCTAGTATGCATCAATATTGGTGTATGGATTCAATTGACATAATAGAGTACTTGTATTGTTTGTTAAGTTCTCCATAAAGCCGATAGAAAGGTGATTGACTTTCTTGAAGCGGATATATATAGCCAATGGATTCAAGTGTATTGAGGGATGAAGGTGTGCAAAATATGAAGTAAGTGCGAAAAAGGTAGATAGAAGTGCGAAAGAGAAGAGATCTAAGGTTCGGATCATGGCAGAGCAGTAAATAGGGTAAAGTGAAGATGAAGTGTGTAAAATCAATATTCTGTGCTTAACCGGAACTGAATTCTTGCATTGACAGATGCTACTCATTAGTTCAAACAATCTGTAATCCTTTTTGTAATCATTCTTGTAGGCAGTGAGCCTCTCTTGAGCAGTGAGCCTAAAGGCATGTGCCTTCTCCTTTTGTAATACTTTTAACAGAGTATAATCTTTGTGGGTTAACCCCCATCGTGGTTTTTCCCTTAACCAGGTTTCCACGTTAAAAATCCTGGTGTCAAGTGTGTTATTTGTGTTTCTGCTCATGTGTTATTGATTCCTGCTTTTCATGATTATATTTTTAATCTGTTAAGAAGTTAAAAAAAGGAGGGGAATTAACTGCAACAAGCTTTAAAGTTTTAAGACAATTGATTCACCGCCCCCCTCTCAGTTGTCAGCCCTAATTCCAACACTTTCAACTTAGACAAGCAACAAATTTTATTAGTTCTCACTAGACTTAGATCGAAGATGGCCAAAAAGATAGACCTAGGATAAAGGAAAAAGCTTAAGAGTAGAAGATGGTCCTAAAGATAGTTAGACTCTTAGTATTGTTTAGTTGGTGCGTGTGTGTGCTTAGTACCTCACTTTATCTGTTATATTGTCACCCTCGTAGATTCGAGCTTAGATTTATCTCCACTCAAGAGTACGGACAATCAACAATTTTTCTCTCTTATTTTTTTGATCACTCATTTTTTTATTCATTCGTATTTTAGATTGCTTCCTTTAGAGTTGTGATCTTCCTAACATTTTTGGCTAGGAGAGATAAGGGGTTGAGTACCACCAAAATTTTTTACTATCATGTTAGACTTCCCTTTTACTAAGAAGAAATGGGGGAGGTCTACTTGCAAGCTTCTATTGAGTACTATAGGTTTGAAGGCTGACTTTGTTTAGACTTAACAACATGGATTACTAAGACTGGGATCAGTGTAGAGCTAAAAGCTAGGCTTCGATTAGAATCATTAAGATATGTGAATAGGGGAATGGTGATTGTGAATATTAGGGATCTCAAAAGCCAATGAGATCTACCTATACCTAAGTAATTTTAGACTCCTTACTAAGATGAAAATCCAACAAGAGCATGACACTCACAAAGATCCAGGATGAAACAAAATGAAATAGAAATGCATGAAAGATTTGATTTTTTATGATTTTATAATTTTTTTGGATTTTTGGAATATTTGATTTTTTGGTGTTTTTATGTTTTATGATTTATGATTTTTAATTTTTTTAGACATAATATTTATTAAGGTGAAAGGTATTGACCGTCTCACCAAATTCCTCACCATACATTGTGCACAAAAGATAAGCGTCATTTTTGACGTCTTCTTTGACCATGTACGAACCTATCTAGTTGGGTCTAAATTTTTGTCCTTCTCCAACTTTTTTGTCAATTAAATTGTCAATTCTAAGCACCAAATCTCCCACTTGGAAGGGTCATGGCATTACTTTCTTATTGTATTGTTCCTTGATTCATGCAAGGTAAGAATCATGTCTCTGCACTGCCCTTAATCATTTCTCATCCATCATTTCTAATTCAATTAGCCTCACCGCACAATATTCCTCATTGTCTAACAAGCATTATAAAGACACTCTCAAGCTTGGCAGTTTGACCTCTAACGATAAGATTGCTTACAATCCAAAAAGTGAGGGCATAAGGTATTGTCTCGATCAGAGTGCACACACTTGTCCTATAGGCCCACAGAGCTGGGTATAACTGCGAATGCTAATCTCTCTTAGAATCTTTGACGATCTTCACTAAGATTTCTTTGAATGTTTTGTTTGTCACCTCAACTTGACCATTTCCTTATGGGTAATATACTGATGCCATGTTGTGATTGATGTGAAATCTTTTCACATAATTCTTGAACTTGTGGATTTTTGAATGATGATACATTATCTGTCAAAATCACTTGAGGGATCCTGAACCTACATATGATTTGACTCAAGATGAACTTTGTGATTACTACTCCTAACATAGTGGTTAAAGGCATTGCCTCTACCCATTTGGTAAAACATTCTATTGCCGTGATGATGTATAAATATCCTTTAGTCAAAGGTGGGAAATCTTTCCCACTAGATCTAATCCCCATGTGGAGAAGGGTTGAAGGGTGACAATGGGTTGCAAGTCTCTTGTTGGTGTGTGATGCACATGTGCATAAATTTTACATTTTGGACACCTCTTTACAAATTTAATTGCATCTCCTTCTAGACGGGACCAAAAGTAACCTAGCTGGTGTATCTTCCTTGCGGTGGCATGACCACTGAAGTGTCCTCCACAGATTCCACTATGACACTCTTCTCAGATTTTGTGTGCTTCTTCCTTATCCACACTTGGTTTAAGAAGGTTCTTAGTTGCTTTGATTGTATTATGACTCTAGTTTCTTAGTTTAACATGTAGTGACGCAATCTTCTGGTAGCAAATACTATAGCCAAGCACTCCTTAGCCTAGGTATAGTTTTTCTCATATTCCAGCAATGTTCAACTAATGAAGTATATTGCTCTTTCTCTCCCATCATCATCCTCTTGAGACAACATGCAAGCTATTAAGATATTCGTGGCTCTGAAATAAAGGATGAAGGGCTTGTCATGTCTGGGTGGCATAAGTGTCTGAAGGGTCAATAAGAACCTCTTTACTTGTTCGAAGGCATTCTGACAATCCACTGTCCAAGTTATTGTAGCTTGTTTCTTTAATAACTGATTAATGGGGTGGAACTTAAAGGTCATATTTGGTATGAAACATCTTATAACACCTAATTGCACCAAGAATGTTCTTACTATACAGTCTCACTAGTTATGGAGTTGCATTTAAAATTACTTTTACTTTTGCGGGGTCTACATCTATCCCTCTTTGTGAAACTATAAAGCCTAATAGTTTGCCTGTTGTTACCTCGAAAACACACTTTTCAGGATTCAATCTTACTTTGTACTCTCATAAGTTGGTAAAAATATTTCAAAGATCTTCCACATCCGTCAATCTTTGTTTAGATTTGGCGAGTAAGTTGTAAAAATATTTTTCTAACATTTTGTGGATAAGATCATGGAAGATATGAGTCATGGCTCTTTGATAAGTCGCTCCTGCATTTTTCAACCCAAAAGGCATGACTACATAACAAAAGGTTCCCTAAGGTGTGGTAAAAGTCATCTTATTTTGATCAACTTCTACAATTTTGATTTGATTGTACCCTAAAAACCCATCCATGAGGGAAAGCATTTCGTATCTCACGGTTGAATCAACAATTTTGTCGATGGATGACAATGGGAAATTGTCCTTAGGGCATGCTTGATTGATATCTCTAAAATCAAAACATATTCAAAATTTTCCATTCTTCTTTAGCATTGGGATGATGTTGGATACCCAATTTGAATAATCTAGAGGTTTGATGAATCCCACGTTCAGTAACTTCTTCAATTCTTCTTTCACCATTTCTGCTACCTAGGGCTTTATGGGCCTCAATTTTTGCATATGTCCAAGCAAAAACATCAAATAATTCAATAAGAAGTTTAGTGTATTACTCCATCTCTTCGTTGTTTAATTATGTCCCCAGTTTCAACATTTGTGGTTTTTTAGGGCTTCCTATATTGAGATCAATCGTATTGCTAGTCAACAAAGGGTGTCCCTCCTCAAATTTTTGAGGAGCTAATAGAAATTCTAAATTTCTGTCTACTTGAAGGATTTCTAAGTTATCCTCGAAGTAATCATTAGGATGGGAAAGGAGAATGTATCCTTTATTATGGTAGACTCTTGGGAGGCCATCATAAGCATGTAAGTATTTTAGAATGGCTTCATCATTCTTGGCATAGTCTTTAGTCGATATCTCTATTCTATCCATCACATAACTTAGGATGCTAGGTAATTCCTCACTTTGTAAAAATGGCCCACCTCATATTGATATAATGAATTCAAAGTTCTGCAGTTGGGCATGAGGTGTGAACATAGTTGCCAATGTGGCCATTGAGTCTGCTATCTGATTCTCTTCTCTTGGTATGGATTTTATAGTAAAGAAATTGAAAAAATGGATTAATTTTTAGATGGTGTCTTTGTAGGGGTGAAGCTGTTCCGATTTGGTCTCATAATTTTCCATGACTTAATTGATTACTAATTGAGAGTCCCCAAAAGTGGAGACACTCTTAACACCCATTCTCATGGCTAACATGACTCCTAGCGAGAGAGATTCATACTCAAAAATGTTATTCATACAGAAAAAGTCTAGCTTGAATGCGAAGGGGAGAACTTTTCCTATGGGGGAAGTAAGTACTACTCCCATCCCTTCTCCTGTCTTGCAACTAGCCCCATCAAAATGAAGGGTCCATGAATCTTGCACACTTCCTGATCTTGATGTTTCTCCAAATTTGTATGTTGATTTTCGCTTTTCCTCCTTCTCTTCTCCTTCTTCAATGATTTCTACTGTCCCTATGGAGAAGCTTTTGGCATTGTGATTGCTAAGGTAAGGGATGGATGCTAAGTTGGATGGTGTATGTGATTTTGTGGTGTGAGGATTGAAAGTAAATTCTTTGATCAATGACAAGTTTTGGTATGAAATATCCTAGATGTTTGCTACATCTTGGGCGACCTTTTCTTCCTCAACAATCTTTGTGCATGTGTCAACTTTCTTTCCTTTTTCCTCTTGTTCTGCTCTATAAACACTAAAGGGATAGAGGTCTACTTTGATGACATAAGTTTTTCCCATATGATGGAAATGGAGTTCTTGGAATAGGGTGGAGGCAATAGCTTTCATTTCACGGACCCAACATCTTTTGAGAATCATATTATAATTGGTTTCTTCATCGATCACGTAGAATTCCATCAGAAGAGTCTTGGGTCCCAGAGTGAGTGGCAAGATCACTTTTCCTACAGTTTGGATGTCCTGACTATCTACAAACCTTAAGGATGGTGGAATTTTGCTTGATGCTTGTTTCATCGCACCCCATCCTTTGAAGGAAGAAGAAAGGTATGATGTTTATTGCTGACCCTTCATCTATGACTACTCGCTTGATGGTAATTTCGTTAACTTGTATTTGCACATAGAGAGGTGAATCTTTGTTCTAATTGTCTCCACTTTGTAAGAGCTTTTAGACATCAAAAGTGAAAGTGTTAGGCCTCCCTTGCGTTGAACATCCTACTTCCAACACATCTAAGAATGTCTTATGATGTGAGGGAGAGGTTTTGAAAAAACTTACTACTTGCGAGAAAACATTTTCAGTTTGATCCCTTTGTTCTACTTCTTGGATCACAAAGACTTCTTGATTTAATCCAATGTGGTTCAAAGTTCCTCAGTCAAGAGTGATTTTGTTATTTTGCAAGTCTTTATCTCTCTGTTGAGATTGCAGAAAGGCCATGAATTTTTGTTTTTGTTCAATAATGAGTTTTGAGATGGCTTTGTTGTATCCATAATAGGTCTTTGTGTCATGCCCTTTTGTCCCATGGAATAGGCAATACATGTTAGGATCATAAGGGGAGTGACCTAGTCCCTGGTATCCCTTTTGGAATATTTGGTGTTGTTTCTCATTGCTTGATGAGTTTCTAATGACATTAATGTCCTTATCTGTTTGGATTTTCAAAGGGGTTTTTCAGGGTCTTTAGAAGTTTTGATCTTTCCATTAGTGTGATAAACTTTTCGTCCACTGTCTATCATAGCTTGATTGATTCTTAAAACACTTTCTAAAGCTTCTTCATATGATTTGTATGGTAATTTTTGCACCTCTTCTTGTGTATCCCTATTGAGGGCATGCAGGAAGAGATTGCATAATTCACAATGATCCATATTTGGGGCAATTGTGGAAGAGTAGAGAACATGCCTCCACCTTGTGACAAAGTGTGCCATTGATTCATTTGATTCTTGTTTCATGGTTAGGAATTTGTGAATCCCTATTTTCAGGAGTTTGTTCATGTCGAAAGCCATGACAAACTATCCTATTAATTGTTGAAATGAGTGAATAGAAGCTTCAGGAAGGCAATAATACCAGTCCAAGGCAATCCATTCTAACATTCTTGGAAATATTTTAGCAACGAGCCCATCCCAAGGGAGGAGTTCCCTTACTATTGTAGTGTAAGCCTTTATATGAGAATTTGGATCTCCTTCTCCCTTGAATTTTGGCAATTCAAGAAGGGGATACGGCAACATTATGTTTATTATAGCATGTACAAGTGACTATTTCAAATACTCAAGGTACGTTCCTAGAAAATAACTTTGCGATTGTGGGGTTGATAAGATTAAACCCATAGGTGGATTTTGATTTCCAAGTGATGTGATTCATTTGAATGTTTTGTTGATTTTGCGTAACTTGATTTCCATTGGGGAAAATGCCATTACTCCCATTTCACAAATAAAAGTTCAAGTATGGGGGATTTTGAGATGCCCCTGGTCTTGCTCTACTTTGTTGTTATCATGAGACCTTACTCTCTTATCTTGAATAGATCATTCCTCTTCGAGAGTCCTAATTCTTTGAACTAGCATTGCAATAAGGTTTGCAGGCGTTGCACTTCTTTGTGTCTCGTCATTCCTCAGAGTTTCACCTCATGTGTTTTCTATTTGTTCTTGTTGTTCCTCTCAAAGAGTGATTCACAAAGCCTCTTGAGCATCCTTGGCTTCTTGAAAATGTATCTCCAAGCGTCTTAGCTCATCATCTAGATGGGTATTTTGATTAATTGCCAAAGGTTGGTCTACTGGATGGATCTCTTATCTCACTTGTACCCTTCGTGTTCTAGGTTAAATTGTTGAATTTTGTTCCCACACAAGGTTGTTGAATGTTAATGAATGCCTAGGTTCTCTTTTGTCACCTTCATAATCCGAGTCTTCATAATCGTAGCAATTTGAGATGGGTGCCATTGGATTAGGAGACACATAATTGTCAAAAGAGGGAGTTTTATGTTCCCTTGAAGGGAGATTCCTAGGTGCAGTTCTGGTTCCAACATATTTGGGGTGTCGTAGACACCTCAAAATAAATGGATTGAACGAAGCGAAAGATAGAAAAGAAGATGGATGAAACTAGCACGAAAATGGCAATGAACGCGAAAGTGAATGTGATTGTGATGGAAATGACGTGTGAAGTGAAATTTGGATTGAAAGAGATGATGAATGAATATTTTGAAGTCAAAACACAAATAACTCATCCTAGAAGGATTTGCTTTTCATGTCAGGTTCAACAAAGTATGTGCTCTTCAAAACATGACACAAACACAAGCATGGATGAGTCAACTCTAACGCAACACATGGACCCTCTCCTTGCTTTTGGCGACCTCCAAATCAATCTTGCTCTCATGGAAAAAGCCAATTGAGTGGGAGTGAGACTCAGGGGATATCCTGTTCGTTTGGGAGTAGGACCTCGCAAAGAGCGACTGACCTAATTAGGGGCCTATTGTTGTTTTGGATATATCTTGCTCTTTCTATGGCTATTGTTGTTGAGATGACTATATGACTTGAAGGGTCACTTGTGGTTTTTCTCCTATTGGGGTTTCTGAGATTCCAATGCTTAGATGGATCTTGATTTTCTTCGTTTATGCTTCTATTACGTTGTAGTCTAGCTTTGAATGCTTGTATGTGTTGTTGAATTTGTTGTTCTTGTTCTATAACCCTAATGAAGTGTTGTTGTTCTTGCTGACTTGTGGTCTTGGGTTTAACTCTTCAATCTCCTTGAGGACTGGCCTCACTCACTCGCCTCTAATTCTAAGGCACATTCGAATGCTTGAAAAGAGAGAGTGAATTCAAGTTGACCTAGAGTTGACTCTTTTACTTAGTGATGTGAACTAAGGTTTTTCTAGGTGTTTTCTCAAGTTTGTTTACCTTGTGATGAAATCAAGGAGTTTTAACGTGCATTGACTTTAAGTTGACATCATGATGAAATCGAGGGTTTGTGTGAAATTGTTTCACTTTTTGATGTTTTCTAATGTTTTTGGTATTTTGTGGGTTTTTCAATGTATGCAAGCTATGATGTATGCAAACAACTTTCTTTGTTCTTCTCTCTAACTTTTGAAATAGAATGAACTAAATTAATCTAGGAATTGAAATATGTATGCAAACTAAAAATGAAGTTACCTAATGCAATTAGTCTATGTTTTTATATTTTCAAGATCGATTTTGGGCTAAACTAAGAATTGAAAAGTACATGAAATGAAACTAATCTAAAATTACAATTTAACTACTTAAAACAAGCTAATCTAAGCAAATTAAATTAACCTATCAAGAAAATCATAATGACGAGATTACTATTCCAAGAGAAAGATTTGTGAATTAATTACTACTAAAACATGAAAAACTTGGAATATGAAGAAGCATGAGCTTTCACTACCCTCAATAATCTATGTGTATGGCAACCTCAGTAGTAGGGTCATCCTCTTGGCGACAAGTGGAAAGGGGAAGCAAAAGAGTGAGCTTTAGAAAGCTTTGAATGGGCTCAATGTGAGCTAAGAGCACTATGGCTTGAGAATTCACGAGCATAACAATACTATGAAGCCTTTGAAGGCTTTGGAAAAATAATAACAATAAACAAAAGGCTCCTAAGTCTTTCAGCGAGCATAAGCATGCTAATTGGAGAGCAAAAGCTAAGCAAAAGATGGATTGCAATAATGAAAATTTGCCTCCTCTATTGCTTGGAGGAGGGGGGTATTTATAGGTTGGGAGAGCACAAGAGGGGTGAGGATGATTGAGGAGTTAACTCTCTTGATTGGAGAGTTAACTCGCTTGATTGATTAGATGACTAAATAGATTGGAGAGTGAACACACCTTGAAATCTTATCATAGAAGAAGAAATGGAGTTAGCATGAGAGGAAAAAGAGTTAACAAGAATAGATTGGGCTAAATTTGTTTGATTTGGAGTGTTGATTGAGTTAATTATGGTCTCCTCTATGTTTAGCTTGAAATTGCATGCAAACTGGGCGAAAATAGAGTCTTTTTGGGCTCAAATTGAAGGAGAAACTCATGTTCAAAATTTTCAAGGGTTGCCCCTTTCAGAAGGGAAAGTCACCCTGGGCAACCCCTGTGTCACCCTAGGTGACCTTGGGGCGACCCATAGAGGGTGACACTTGGGTAAAAACATAAAGTTGTGTATGCTAAGTTATAGTCTGAAAAGGGGATTTGGCATCTGAAATAGGGTGTAGAATAACTTCAAGCAGGATCTCCTAGAGAGTTTTGGTCATTAATAGGGGGAGACCCACAAATGAGGAAAGATGGGCAGAAACTGAAACATGGGTTTGGTCTGTTAGGCTATCTAATGGATTCTTAGGGTCAGAGACCTTCAGAATAGGGTGTCAAAAGGTGGAATTAGTAAGAAAAGGTGAAAACTAAACACATAGGAAAGAGGAAAAATGTGACAAGAAGAAGAATTGATAAGTGGGAAAAGATGAATGGTTACGGAATTGAAGAATTGATAAGGGAAAAGCCAACAAACATGTGCCACCAAGAGGAGTGCTACTGAGGGAACGTTATTATTCATGCTTCCATGTATGTGATTGGGATTACATATCATCATGGGGTCCTTATGGAAGCTCATGTGTCATTTTAGTGCGTACATAATCTTGGATGAAGGTTAAACTCTTACACAAACGGTGTTGTTTGCAATTTTAAAGTACATCAAAAATAACATGATTTTTCCTTGAGAAGAAAATTTGCCATCATTTTAGTTTGATGTAGCCTGAACTAGTGAATTCTGTCTCGGAGGATAGGAGCTATTTTTGTCTTTTATAATAAATAAGTTTATTTCTACTAGTTAGTGGATGGTTATTAATATGATGACTTTGATCAATATTGTTACTTATTAATACAAAAGGGTATCCATCATTTGGGTAGGGACATGGCTGCATCAATTAGGTTATGATAATTGCATATGATGTTCATATGCTTGGAAAAAGAGCCATAAATTCATTGCTTAGAACTCGGAAACATGCTTGCTTTAAGAATAGTATATCTACACTTAGATTAAGATACATTCATGATTGAAAAATGATAGCAGAGCATAACTCTATTCAGTAAACATTGTTTACCGTGAACATATAGATCCATTACAAAAAGGATAGTTTCATTCATAACACTGATTTGTATCTATTGAGCAACAAGGAACTAGAATTGTATTTATTGACAATGATTTATATTAACAATTGATAATTTTTATATATAAATTATTGATTAAGGAAAATTTGTATTGGAATATGTGTTGCAATAAATAGTGATAAATACAACTAAGATAGATAATGTTTTATTTATTGTTGAGTGGAATCAATGTTATCTTGTTTGATGATTTTCTGAGTAAATTGAAATAGTTTAAGTGTTTTATTTATATTGCCACGTACTTGATTGGTTATGGACTTAATAAGACGAAACTAGTGATTAGTCAAGTTTGTGACAGTATGGGTACTTCACATGAGTAGTTTATTTACTTAATTGCTTGAAGTGTTGTGGATTCAGATGTCATGTATTCAGCAAATTGTTTGTTCTCATTAAGTCAAGCTGAGATAGTAGTGTGTGAATATATGACCCACATACCCACATTGGGATGTGAATTTATTTTCAAATTCTATGGCCAAAGCAATGCAATTGCTGCTTGCATTGTTGACCCTAACAATATCTGTTAGGGTTGCATGTCAGTCAATCATCATACTTAGCTAAAGGGTATCTAGGGTTGTATGGCAGATTGCATTAACAATGTTAGTACTATACACCTGGTTCTCGGATGGTTTGATACATTTTACAAATCCCTTTATCTGTCACCCTTGTGAAAGGTAGGGCCACTTCCAGTAGGAAGGTGTGCAGGGGACTGCCAGTCTATGGGTGGGGGCAAAGTGCTTGGATGATGCTCTCCCTCCATGCAACATGACATAATGCCATTAATCTTGAACTTAGGGAAATACCTATTTTTTGCACATATAGATAAAGTTTATGATAGTGTACTTTGCATCGAAGTACTTGTCCCATCTTTCATGTAAGCATTGTAATGATTATTTTGAAAAAGAAATATGATAATTGCAAATTTAGTTTGATTGCTTTATTATTTCAAATTAGTGT
This sequence comes from Cunninghamia lanceolata, assembly GCA_027924645.1. Taxonomy (NCBI): domain Eukaryota; kingdom Viridiplantae; phylum Streptophyta; class Pinopsida; order Cupressales; family Cupressaceae; genus Cunninghamia; species Cunninghamia lanceolata. Next base: position 3,523,117 of record BSBN01000865.1, on the reverse strand, counting down.
TGTATTATGGATTAAAATGATGATTTTCTATAATTAAAAATATATATATGAAATTTTATTATAAGTTTTGTTTATAGATCTTTAGTTTGTTTCATAAGAAGTGTTCTATTTTATCTAACTTCCTTTTCACAAATAAATCTACCAACATAAAATGACCAACTATTAGATTCTTTTTCGTAATTAATTGAGTCCTTCCCTAACACTAATAAGTATTATTTAAAACCACTTCATCTCTTCAACATCTATAAATTATAATTTAATAATTAATAATTATTAGTTCCTGCCAAGGCAGGAATACTATTGCATTCATATGATGCAATTAATTCAATTCAGTTGACCAATGAGCATTGAGTATTAAATTCATTTGGCAAAATCCATAAAGTTGAAAGTTAATTTTTTTATTTAATGATTTAATAAATATAATTTATTTGTTGTGCTATTGGTCAATTGGGTGAACAATAATGTGAAAAATGGATTTTTTTAAAATTATATTAAAATTTAATTGACCAATGAGCATTGAGTATTAAACTCATTTGGCAAGATGACTATAGTTGAAGCACTGTGTGAGTACCAAATTGACATTGTCCAAGTACGTACTGAAGCTTTAAGTCACTAATAATTTTAGTACAACAAATTACATTAAGTTTTTAACTGCAAAAATTTCAATGTATAAAAATATGTTATTTTTTCACACTCACTGTCCAATGGTCTGGATTTCCTCTTTCTTATGCTAGCCGTTCTTTTTTCAGTCAGTTTTGTTTTTCATCAGTTCACATTTGCCAGCGTACAAACAACCTGTGCTAAAATGGGAGTTTTAGAAGAGGGCTTGGACATCCATCTATCAAAAATTAATAAAACCTTTATACTTTGTTTCCCGCTCACCCGCATGTAATTTGCCCTAGCTCTGTGGGACCATGGGAAGAAACTCCAATTTCATCGCTCTCCCGCAGGATCATTGGACTCCATTTGCAGGTTTGCAAGAACCACCTCTCTCCCGTATTCTACCACTCACCTGCACATGGATTTCATACCTCCTGCGGTGATGCGGGGAAAGAGGTTTCAGAGCATTTTCAAATTTGACAAGAATCCTCTGTCCATTTTGCTTTAATAGATGTCCATTCCTTGTTCTGAAGCACCCATTTTGCACAGGCTAGGAATACGCTTGTGGAGGTTGTGAAGCACGACCCTGCACTAGCCGATTGGATTTGCTTAAAATTTTTAGAGCCTTTTTAACAAATCTATTTTGTGCCTATATGGCAAACATGGCAGTCCATGAGATTGCATTTCTTTGAGGAACTTTGCCAAATAGTTCCAGTTTCGTGTCCATGCTTCCACATCCTTCATACATGTCTACTAGAACATTTTCAACTATAATATCTGAAAAAAATCCCCATTCCGTTATTGGTGCAGGAGCACCCCTTCAACAAGATAAAATATGCATAAGAGGGAGAAGAATAAGGTTTTAATATGTTTGATACATTTCATGTTATCATGTAGCATTTTGTGTTAACATTTCATGTTTGTAAGAACCGACCCCACCATCCACCATATGAATCGAGGTCTCAAATTGGGCATTCGAATAAGCCAATTTGGACATTATTAGATATTGGGATATGTGGACGATTAAATCAATGTGTCGAACTGTTTGGAGTTTTGTTGTCTAAAGCCAAACAGGTGTCATGAGACTAGTTAGGGTTTTTGTTTATAATCTTGTTTTAAACAAAATGAGGAGGGGAGTGTTAGAGAGGGTTGTTGGTTTTTTTTTCATGCTCTAAAATTATCAAATGTATGAATCCCTATAAGAATGAAGAAATAGAACTTCTGTCAGTTGTGTTTTACAAATTCTAGATTCTTTGTAAATTCCCTGTGTATTGAATCGTCCTGAGTATATTATCTGTATATAATCGTTTTGAATTTAATTTAGTCTTTCTGTTGTCGAGATGTATGATTAAAGCCATTCCACTAGTGGATTTCTGTGAAATTAGTGGAATGGACTTGTAAGATACTTTTCTGTTTTGTTTTCCTTTTGTTCGTGGTTATGGTAGATTAGAAATTGCGAGATTTGCTACATAGGAGGTTATCGGCGTGTGATTTAGATACACAGTTATGTATATATGTCAATTTCATATCGGGAATAGTTTGTGAAGTATATCGCATTTGTATGCGAGTACCATCCTGTGTAAATTCTGTGAAGAAAGGTATGTATAAAAGTCCTTTTGAGTTAAGTTAGTGTTGATGGCTGGATATACAATTCCTGTATATACATCGCAATTGTATGAAGGTCCATTTCTTGTGTATGTCAAAATTGTCTGAGGAAATACATTTCCTGTGTATCCATCAATTGCATATCATAGACAGTGTAGAGGTATATTGCTATTGTATGTCAGGTCTGTATGTTGCAAAAGTATATCGGGTTATACAATTTATGAGTATATGCCTTTTGTATGTTGAAGACAGTCTGTGAATATACTGCATATGTATGTAGAGACATTTCATGTGTATCCGACATTTGGATGTTAAAGGTTGTATGTTGAAAATGTATATTTCAAATATACAGTGGGTTGATACAACGGAAGTTAGCGGTCAACTTTCATTGAGGGCATATTTTGAAAGCATATTCGGTGAATGCATGTTTCGAGTTGTATATGTTTGAATGTATATTAAAATATACATTCCGCAGATACAAATATTTGATGCAAAGATGACCGGCAGCGTGGGTGGAAGTAACCGGTGATCGCAGGTCATGTGTTGTATGTTTAGTGTAGAAGAAGCGGCAGATGCAAAGGGTCACGGGCGCAGCAGGTAAAGGTTTGTATATACAGGGGAGAATGTATCTCATGATAGATACAAGCATTCTAAAGGTTGAAATCAGGTATTTTGGTAAGTTGGTGGTATTAGGTGCTGCGATAGGCGAGAGAAGGGAAATCATATACAATGAAGTTTGTATGCATATTTAGAAATGCATAGACATACATTTTGAGTGGATGCTCTGCATCAGTTATGCTTTTATGGAGGCCAATAACTTGTTTTAAAATGCCATAGAGGTCACGAGCTGGTGGACGAAGGCAAAGGTTGAGGAATCTGGATTTACACCTAAGCTTCCATATTTGCAGACATGGCTACAAGGGCAATGGCAACTACAATGTCTGATAAAAATCCTCCTCCGATTATGTTTTGATGGATATCCATACGTTGCACCAAATCTTATTCTGGCATAGGCGTGGAGAATATGTTGACAAAGGTGAAACAACCGGGTTGTAGCCCTGTTCACAACACTTGGCAAAACAGTGACAATGTCTTTTCAACAATTCCATTTTGTACATAGGAAGAATCTATAGTGAGTTTGTGTGGGGTAACCACAATGTGCAGCACATCATTCAACCGATCCTCTTTACCCAATTTTTTGAAATTCAGACTGCATTTGAATTTGGGTGGTAGATGGCATCGTAGGATTGTAGTTAAAGAATGAGTAGTTTATTCTTTGCAATTTTGTTTCTACCACTGTGATTAAAGCCATCAATTTTATATCTGTGTATCAAACTTCATACATGGCTTGCCATAACTAATTTCATTCTTCCGCCCCCATGTAGATGATCTTCTTGGATTATACGGCCTTCCAATCTCTCGACTTAGTTCTTCAGCAGTCGTACCATTGCGTTGAAAAAATAGGGGGAAATTCAAACTTGTTGAAAATAAGGTGATCAATAATCAGATTGATAGATCACAATTCAATAGGAAACTGATACCGAAATGGATCTCATTTAGCCATGACTTCAACTTGAACATGCATACCAACTTTGATATGGTGTCGAACCCAATACCAATCATTGCCTTTAATTGGAACCCACCCATCATGCACACAACCAATGAAAACAAACGCTCCCTGATATAAGTGCACATATGTCACATGCCCTCCATAAATCTGGCCTGGATATACAAATGGAAGCTCATACATTCCTTCTATGTACTTACTGCCAGTCCTCCTCCTCCCAGGGTGGTAATCTTTGTCAACCTCCAATTCATACAACTGCAATGAACCCATTGGTTGCCCATTTTTTTTTATAATGTTTCCTTATCAGGCTGCAGGTCCAGTAGCATGTTGCCTTGAGGAGCCAAATATTGCATATGCAAATATAGGAACAAAAGCAGAATACAACCTATAAATTGGATGAAGTCCAGCTAGCTTTGCATATGGCATTGACAGTAATGTGCTCCAAGATGTCCTTCATCTCCAAAGCAAAGCTCCAGACCAAATTTCTGAAGCATCTAAGTGCTATTTGATGAAGCACCTTGAAGGCCTTTGTGGGACTTTCGTGGGTAGAGGGACATTGCAGAGTTTTCTAGCCTCTCTGGATATATCCGACTAACGTTATATTTCCCGCAAACTCTAGTAATGTTCCAAATCCCCACAAATTCCCGTAAATATCTTGTCAATCACATCTACCCCGCACTCATATCACAAGATGCTTTATATTAGGCGGCTTCTCAGGGGAATGTAGGAATGTGCCGAGTTTCCAACACTTTAAAATTAGATTAAACCTAAAGCATTTAGATTAACTTATTGTAGAGGCCTTATTAACGATGATAAATTTAATAAGGAATGTGCCAAGTTTCCAATACTTTAAAATTAGATTAAACCTAAAGCATTTAGATTAACTTACTGTAGAGACCTTATTAACGATGATAAATTTAATAACTATTTAACCTCTATTTAATTATTAAAGATTGATATTTAGATTAGTTATTAATATCTAACTTATAATATAATACATTGATATTTTAAATTTACTAAATCTTTAAACTTATTATCAATTACAATGTCATTCATTTTATTAGTATTTCTATTAACATTATATATTGAATATGAATAATAACTAAGTATATATATATATTGATTAATTAGTTATTAATGTTTCCAACCATTCATTAAATTTACTAAATCTTTACACTTATTATCAATTACAATGGAGAACCTACACAATGCTTCTCTTGTTTAAATTATAATTGTGCATTAAAGAACTTAACATTTGGTGAAATCTTTTTAACTTTAAATAACCAGGGCATTATTTTATTTTTTTAGACATTTAAAACTCCAAAAAGTCTTTATTTTTGAGCCTTTACACTCCCATCCAAAATGTTAAAAAGGTTTGACATTTTTTTTTTAATATATTGATCAAAGGTATTTACTTCTGGATTTCTTGCACTCCTATTTGAACTGTATAAAAACATATTTTTTTATTATATTAATCAAAAACTAAAGAGACCACAACCCATAAACCTCATTGATCACCTGACTGGCCCAAATTTAATCTACTCAAAAACTGGATAGTATTGAATGATGAAATGTTTCTGATGGCAAGGATGCAGCCATGCTGTAAATCTCTGCACAAAAAAATCTTAAAACCCTAAACCTCCCCCGTAAACATCTTGAAAATCATGAACATAATCACAAGAACATGGAGAAGCATGGCCATGGCTGAGAAAAGTACGAGGAAAGAATGGCAATGGCAGGCGTGGCGGTTGAAGAGCAGTGGCAAATCCAACATAAAAATCCGCACGAAAGACCATGCCTTCGACGACTACATGGAAGTGTGCAAAAAGGTACGAAAAGTGGTGAAATTCCAGAGCATAATTTTGACGCAACCAGAGCAGTCTATCTGCGTGGCCAAGCTGGACACGCTTGGCCGCCGGTTGGGTCTCAAAATGTACGAGTCCGGTCGCTTCGTGCTCAAATTTCCCCACATCTTCGAGGTTTTTGAGCACCCAGTTCAGCGACTCCTGTGGTGCAGGTTGACCCCCAAGGCGATAGAGCAGATTGAAGAGGAACGGGCCGCCTTGATTGCGCTCGAACGAGAATCTGTTATCAGGTTGGTGTTCTTTCTTCTCCGAATGAATATTTGCACTATAATAAGGGTTCTGTGTGTCGAATTTGGGGTCAATGAGGCCCTGTTTCAGTTTCCGTGTTAGGGTATACCTGCATTGGAGTTGCTTTTTCGGTATTAGTATCGATTTAGAGCTAGAATTTGAGTTAAGGTAATTTTGATGTCGGTGCTTTTCGTGAGTCATTAAGTTTTGTAGCAGTAGTTGGGGTTATGTATGTCAAATTAGGGCCAATTAGGCCAGGTTTGAGTTTCTGTGTTAGGGTATACCTGCATTGGAGTTACTTTTCAGTATTGATATGGATTGTGACTTGGAATTTGCGTTAAAGTAATCTTATTGCCAGTGCTTTTCGCGAGTCTTTTAGTTTTGTAGGCTATTTGGGGTAATGTGTTCTATTCGCCTATTTTGGTCAATCATAGACATTAATACAATTCTTTCCTTTTGCTACAACAGCACTAGGGTATTATCCACTTTGGATTACCCCTTTAACTTTTGTTTTGATCTAGAATTTGAAAATTTGTTCGGGTATTTTTTGTAATTAACAATGGTGCATTTTTCCCGGAGTAAGACTTACCAACTCACAAACATAAAATTAATTTATTTCATTCATTCATTCTTTCTTTCAGGCTTCAAAAGCTTATAATGATGGCCGCTGGGGGGAGGGTCCGCTTGGAGCATATTTATCATGCTCGCAAAGATTTAGGGCTACCAGATGATCTAGAAGTATCAATAATTCTTAAATACCCTCAGTATTTTCGGCTCACATGTCCAGATCCAAGGGATAAAGATGGACTGCTGAAGTACGTGGAGCTTACCAAGCGAGACCCTGGTTTAGCAGTCTGTGCAATAGAGAAGGTTCGAGAGCAGGAGTACAGAGGTCGAGGCAGCAGAAGAGAGGAGGATACCAGGTTCTCTTTTCTTATCAATTTGCCACCTTGTTTTAGGATTTCTAGGCCTTATAGAGTTTTTTTACTGAAGTGGCAAAGACTGCCTTATTGGTCCCCCTATGAAGACATTAGTAGGCAAGATCTTAGAACCCTAGAGGCTCAGAAACGTTTGCAGAAGAGAGTGATTGCAACACTCCATGAATTTTTGACTCTCACTGTTGAAAAGAACATTACATTGGAGAAGATTGCCCATTTTAGGGAGTGTTTTTATTTACCCAATAAATTGAAGGATTTTCTGCTGCAACATCAAGGTATATTTTATATATCTACTCGTGGAAACCATGGGAAGCTTCATACTATTTTTCTCAGGGAGGCTTATAAGAAGGGAGAATTAATAACTCCTAATCCTGTGTATCTTGCCAGAAGGAAGTTGGTGCAGCTGATACTGTTGAGTCCCAGAAAGGCTACCCTTGATCCAAGCTTGACTTTTTACAAGAATAATGATCGAGATGATGAGAAAATGATGAGGGAGTATTTTGAAAGTAGCTATAAATTGGATGAAGATTTGTTGTCCAAAGATATTAAAGATTCAGATCAAAATGACTTCCGAAGATCTCAGCAGATGCCTTTAGGTCTCGGGCCTGAAGGACAAAAGGTGGAGAAGGAGGAGGCGGAGGAGGAGCCTCACACACAATGATCTGAGAAGGGAAAGGGAGAGAGGGAGTGAGAAAAGTCAAGATACTAAAAGCCATTTGTTGTTGGTTAACATCTATGAATTGGTTATTGGGTTCTTTGATTACTTGTCTAATGAGTTGAGTTATAAAAAAAGAAGGGGAGGAAAGAAAACAGGGTGTTTGGAGAACCCTAGGAGAAGTGCTATGATGGAAATGATCTCCAAGAACGGACAACAAAGTGAGTGTGCAACATAGAGGAGAAATTGCAAAGTAGGCAATTTTTGACTCTATAGTAGCAAATGGTGGGTATTCATTTCAATAAAGTTTATATAATCTCAATACACTCCTTCCCATCCATATTTCTTCTCTCTTTCACTTTTGGACAATTCATTGCAAACTTGTTTGTTTGTGTGTATATTATCTTCATATGATGTTGCTTGCGACCGTGTTGACATTATGACAAAATATTCTTGTATTTTTGTGAAATTTGAAAATCTCTGAACTCCTCCTTCCTAGCCTCTTATACAACTTGGAAAATCATTATCGAAATGTATTGGATGAAGTTTTGAATACAAGAATATCATAAAAATATTAGCTCCAAGTTTGAAATGTATATGTAGTTTCAGATATATTTGTCAGAAGCAAATTGTATTATCAAAGTGGTTGTTATGCTTATGGTGTTTGTTAGTAGCAAATGGTGGATATTCATTTCAATAATGTTTCTATAATCTCAGTACTTTCCTGCCCATCCATTTTTATTCTTTCTTGCATATTTAGGCAATTTGTTGCAAACTGGATTGTTTGTGTGTAAATGATCTTCATAATGATGTTGCTTGTGATCACGTTGACATTTTGTTCCCAAAGTTACACAAATATTATCTATTTACGATGCTTCATGCTGGGTATAGAATAGCACACCACAGAATAAAAAGGGAGAAAAGATAGAAAATGATGGTTAGAAATTAAAATGGTGTGCTGGGAACAGAGTCCATCCTTCCTCCTTTCCTGCTGGAAAAAGGCTTAAAGTTCATTCCTTTTAAGAATCCCAGGTCAACTTGAGTATCACGTGTATGGATTTTCTACATCTACCATACTTTGTTGCAGTCATTGAAAGCTAATTTTCAAAAGGCCAAAATGGTATAATATTGGGACTAGAGAAAGCATATTTAATAAAGTATCAAGTTCTTGTAAATACAGAGTTTACTCTGTGGATAGATCTATGGTGATTGCCGAGTCATATTATAAACTGCATTATATATCATTTTTCTTACCAAGCCAGAGCTAAAATGTATAGGCTATAGATCATTAATGTTATGGAGACTATATTTCGGCATTTTCTGTCTATTTATGCATGGCCACTGTAAAGATTCATGCCAATAATTTTATTTTGGTCTATTCTTGTTTTTGTTTGGTAAATAAATATTAAAATTTTGTCTTTTCCCTCTTTGAAATAAAATATGTCAATAGTGGAGGAAAGTGATCTTACAGCATTGTCATACGATCATGATACAGCAGCACACATCCATAACACCAGATTTATGTGGAAAACCCTAGAAGGGAAAAACCACGGTGAGCAAGCTGCTTGTATCTACTGTCCAAATCCAGCCTCACAAATAAAAACAAGATTACAATATTAGTTATGGGCTACAACCCAAAGGAAGCTGCAACTCCCTGAAATACAATACTACAACACTTACAGAATGAGGCTACAACCTCGGAATATCACACTCAACAAATCCCACTAATCAAACACCTCCGCAACATCCACACATTTCACTGTCACAAATCTTCACTTCCTCTGCACAACTATCTCACTTTTGCCCAACTACAATATCAACTTCCGCCACAACAAAACAACTTCAGAAATTCTTCTCCATCATCACATCACCAACAATTGCATCCGCAATAATATCACATTACATAAACTGGTCTTTTCCACATTTCATCATGAAATCTGCTTTTGCGGTAAGTTTATTCGCACAATGTCTATCCTATCACACAATTCATTACTCATACAACATTCAACAATCCTTGATCTTGTATTTATAGCCTCTGCAAGTTACAAAAACTTTCTCCTTTGTCAGCCAAAAAGAAACTTGTGAAATGAAACGTGCAACGGCCACAATAGTCAGCTCCCAAATTTATGCGGTAAGGAAAAATCTAGTGCGGTTCAAGAGCAAGATATAGTCAGGTCCTATTTTATGTTGGCACACTTTTGCACATTGGCGCACACTCCAAAACACCTGGCATAATCATCAACATATATCAAGTCGGCTTCACAAACACTTGCCCTTCCACAAATTAACTCCAGAGCAAAAGCGGCACCAGAGAAGACAATATTACATCATGCAGACCACACAAAGAGGATTATATGACTTGTAAATAATTCCTGTACAATCCTTCTACCATTTCAAGTCATCATATGCTGGCGCATACACATGAATTTTGATTCTGATAGCCTTAACATACTTTGCTTGCACAGTCTTGAGATAAAACAATGAAAAGCATACTTCCGGTGAACATAAGCATTTGAAACTTGAACAGTGCATACCAACCAGCCATAGAGCTTATCATTTAATCAACAAGGCCAAATACCATCGTGCGGTGAACTGCGGTGGCCTCCATTATCTCCCTCTACTTACTTTAACCAGTACCAAGACATGTCTTCACACAACTGACTCTGGAGAAGCAACTGCGGTACATATTATCACTTGAAACTTGAAATGCTCATACCTTTGACTCATATCTACCCATCCTCCAAGCCGCAACATCATATCTTCATCTGTGGAGAAGTGTGGAACATTCTCCGGTCCCACTGTGACTGCACTTACCATGTTCCATTGTTGTCTTCATTCGTTTGTCTCTGACACACCTTGCAGTAAACTTTATGATCTCAAACTTGAAACATAGATACCTGAGTGTAATACTTATCCATCTGTCCAATCCGTAGGACCACAACATCAAATGCGGCAGAATGCGGTACATTCTTTTGAGCTTGTGACCCCTTCACTGACTAGAACTTTACTTAGACCATTTTTCTTTAAACTTTCACAACTTTCTTCATCCAGTGGCAACCATTATGAGTTCATATCACCAACATACAACATGAATTCAACTTAACTCAACAAACACTTTGTTGATGTGTTTTTTATGACAACAACAACATTAGAATAAAACACTAAGTGCTCTATCCTCTCTTGCACAAAGTATCTCAAATGCTAAACGATGTGATCAAGTGAGAGTACTCCAAGGTTTTTTGAATGTTAGGTCTTGACATGCACATGGATAGACTCAGTGGAATGTTGTGATCTTGCTGGCAATCACAAAGGGACTTACGCTAAATTGCTCCTTCTTCATGGACATGGATAAAATTCATTATTCCTTGGATGTGTGAATGAATGGAACTCCTTCAAACAAACTTAAAGAAAAAGCAAAAGAGAAAGGGTTAAAGAAATCTAATCTAAGGACAATGAAATGATGGACAATGCTTTGATAGACAAACTCCTTCAAACCAAGCTTTGCTTCACCATGAGAGCAACAACTACACGAAACTAGTGCAATCTTCAAAGGAAATGAAGGATTTTCATATTGCAAATATGCATCCAAATACCCACAGCTAGCGCAACTTGAATGAACATCCACAATCAAACTATTGCAAAATGGGGTTCAGGCTAGCTTTGCATTGTAAATTGCCATCGGCAATCCACAAAAAGTATGAACCAAAGAATTCATCAAATATCTTCACATTAATTCATCATATCAATAAACTGTAACTAAAATCTATCTAATGTGCTTTGAATCATATTCAAGAAATTGGAAACCATGCTAACATCCCAAAACAACACAAATTCACCAAGCTTCAATGAGAATGTATTAGTTTTGGTAGTATCTTTACAACAATTTGCCAATAGTCTCTTCGACTCTTCAAGAGCTTCTACTCTAACAGCTAACTTCCTAAGAATCTAATCATCTAATGAGAAGAACCTTTTACAAATGAAGAGAATGAGCTTTATATAGAGCTCAAAAGTACAACCAAGGGCTCAGATTGATTCTAGAATCAATGGCCAAGGTTAATACAACACATCAATAATGGAAGGTAGTTACAACTACTACCATCGACCAATGAGATGTTTACAACATGATTTTCTAGAAAGCTCCATTCTTATCTTTATCTTGGTCGCCAGGTTCAATGTAACTAGACATGTCGATGTGGCATGCCGCATAATTGTATTGGTTGACGATGATTGGATGCCACCTCAACATGATTATCCTTTTGAGTGTTCTTTTGAACTTGGAAACTGTCTTGGTGTTGTACTTCTCTGGATTTCTTGCATTGGCGTTGGAATTCTTGGTACAATTCTTGATTTCCTGACGTTGAGCTCAATCCTCTTGATGAATGAAGAACTGGATTCTTTTTCTTGGACTTTCGAGGATTGTTCTTCTTGTTTCGGAATTGAAACCCTTGATGTGGAATTGTTCTTTGTATCACTTCATGTCTTGAACTTCCTTCGTCTTCAGTGGAATTCTGTGAAGTTTCCTTGTCACTGAAAGTCATTTGCCGTCAATGTAACTAGACATGTCAATGTGGCATAACTGTATTGGTTGACGATGATTGGATGCCACCTCAACATGATTATCCTTTGAGTGTTCTTTTGAACTTGGAAACTGTCTTGGTGTTGTACTTCCTTTGGATTTCTTGCATTGGCGTTGGAATTCTTGGTACAATTCTTGATTTCTTGACATTGAGCTCAATCCTCTTGATGAATGAAGAATTGGATTCTTTTTCTTGGACTTTCGAGGATTGTTCTTCTTGTTTCGGAATTGAAACCCTTGATGTGGAATTGTTCTTTGTATCACTTCATGTCTTGAACTTCCTTCGTCTTCAGTGGAATTCTGTGAAGTTTCCTTGTCACTAAAAGTCATTTGCTTCTCCAGCATTGGAAGTTCTTCACAACTTCTTGAACATCTAATTCTTCATCGGGCATCCTCCTTGTGAAAGTTATCCTTGAAAAATAGTTTCCGTCTTGAGTGACTTAGATCATCCTTGAACACAATCCTTGCCTTCCGTTCCTGCAAAATAAAGGAAATTTCGAGTAGTTATTGTGAACAAAACCCTTTAATGCAATGAAATGATAAAACATGAATATATTTGCATGGAATTCCTTTCAAGAGTCTATTTTGGAAGAAATGAATAATAATAATACTTAAACAAAAACAAATTTCTTCACAAACAATTTCACCTTCCCTTAGCATAAATCGCTCTACCTTAGGAAAATTCGCTTTGCCTCTCTAAAAATTCACCTCTCTCATCAAGAAATTTCGCTCTTCCTTTAATGAATTCGCCTTCTCTTCTTAGGAAAATTCGCTTTGCCTCTCTAAAAATTTGCCTCTCATCAAGAAATTTTGCTCTTTCTTTAATGAATTTGCCTTCTCCTCGTAGGAAATTCGTCTCCTTCAAGTGAATTCGCCCTTGTTTTTGTAAAAATTCTGCTCTTCCTTAATAAATTGACTTGCTTTGTTTTTGTTTTTGTTTTTTTTTTTGAAAAATTGCGATTTGAAGAACTCCTTTAAATACATGTTCCTTAGGCGAATTCTTCTCTACAGGCCGACCTCACACATGATTTTAATAATTTGTTTTAATCGACTTCACATAGGCCGACTTGGGGAAGGAAAACGAGTTTCACTTGTCCTCCTTGCAATTTCGCACTTTTAGTGAGTTCATTCATAATTTCTAAGCGCATGTTATGGGTGATTGTTCACAAGTTAGACCACAAATTGCAAGAGTTCGGTGGATTTCTCAATGTCTTTCATGATTTTTCTAACACGCCTTATGATTTCTTTCACAACCTTTTGGCGCAAGTTTGCTTAGTTCATTCACAAAAAGCTGGGAATTTTAGCATGTTCACAAATTGGAGCGGGAATCCTAGGAAATCTATCTCTACATCAAGCGCATATTTGTTGAGTTGTTTCACAATGTTAATCGGATAAAGCAAGTCGCACTTTCATTGACTTGTTCAAGAATTTCCTGGTGCATATTCCATCATGTCATTCATAATTGAAGTCGGACTTTTGATGATGTCTTTCAATAACTTCTGGTTGCACTTTCATTCACAATGGTGGTCGCATGTTTCCTAAGTTCTTTCACAAACTCAAGCGCACTTTCCCTTTGATCGTTCACAGTTCTTCCTTGGCGCAATTTTGAGGAGTGCTTTCAATCTTTCTTACTATTGACGTCATCTCTTTCATAGAGGAATTCACCTTTTAGTAATTCTTTCACAACTTCCCTTTGTCGCATTTTCATTGATGTCATTCACAGATTTCTTGCAAAAATTGCACTATTTCCTATTGTTGTTCAGGAAATTCTTCCTGTCGCAAATTTGACGAGTTCTTTAAATGCTTGATGCATGAGCTCTTGAAGTCTTTCAATTTTTCCTAGTGCTGACGTCATCCTTTGCACAATGTGGAGCACATTTCTTAGGAACTCATTCAATTTTTCTTACAACTCTTTGGTGTTCTTTCAATATTCCTTGATGCTGACATCATCCTTTGCCATATTTCTTGGTGCACTTTACAAGGATTCAATCAATGATGGATGCATTTCTCCAAGTATATGTTTAGATATTGAATTTCCTATACTTTAAATATTTTGAAATATACTGTCAGGATGTTTGAGATAGGTCGTGGATCCATGGAATTTAACATGCAGATTCTAGATTTTGAGGATCCCCCAGATTTCAGACTTAGTCAAATTTTCAGGATTTCAAGATATCAGACTTAGCCAATTTCAGGGTTTCATGGACATGCATCAGGATGAAGGCATATGGACCTTGAGCAAGAATTTGGCGAGACTTGGGCAAATCAATACTACCAAACCTACAAACTCAGAGAAAACTTAAACCTAAAGCAAAACGAAGGCAGAAAGCGAGAAAATAGGGGGTCCCCATTTCAATGGTGCGATGTGTGAAAATGTCACAACACACTTCAAGCACAATCATTTTCACAGCATATCAAGGATATGGACTTACACATGAATTTCAGAAGATATGGCATGACTGTACAGATGATACTGATCCATCTCCTTTACTTCACAACTCATCTGATCAGCTTGCTGCTGAGCATATATACATCCCTTTGGTCTTTGCTTCACAACGTCTTTGATTGCGTATTCTACTGTCATCACTAGTCACTATTCTGTAATCATCTTCCTTGGGCCTCACTGGTGACAGCACTTCATACCACTGTTGACATCAATGACAACCTTATGCAACAGTTACATGCTTATTTGATTGTTTTAAAACACACTTCAATTAATTGATGCACAAATTACAATTTTAATTTTTTAAACTAACAGGATCAGATTTATATTCCTTGTTTGCTGTTTTAAAAAAAAAAAGTTAAATGTAATAGCACCTGTTGAATTGAATTTCTACTATGGAAAATGTGAAGGAGCTACATTAATCTCTGAATTATCAGTTAGTTTTGCTAATGAGAATTTTATGCAGCCATATTTGCATGAATCTCGACATTTGCATGCTTTAAATGAAGCAAGGGGTTGTGGTGGTCGGTTTTTGAACACCAAAAAGGATGACAAGGCTCAAGATGGAATGCCAGGGGAAAAGAGTTTACAAGGTCAAATTGGGCGAGATCTCGAGGCAGGCATGGCCAACACAGGAAAGGAGAGCAGTTCACAAGGAAACACCTGAGCTGAACAAACTCAAAAAATAGGTAATGTCACACAGCTTGAAAACACCAAAAAGGATGACAAGGTTCAAAATGGAATGCCAGGGGAAAAGAGTTTACAAGGTCAAATTGGGCAAGATCTCAAGGCAGGCATGGCCAACAAAGGAAAGGAGAGCAGTTCACAAATGTCACACAGCTTGAAAACACTGATGGAACTCATTCAGGAATAGCATCTTCTGGAATGTCGATTGGTTTGTGTCAAAATCACCATCTGAGTCAACCTCTTCATTCATCTGCATTTCATCTATTTTCAGTTAGCAGTTCTGAAAGCAGACAGGTTGGGAGTATGGTTTCCAATGGAAGCCACCATACAGCTGTGGCAATTCAGCAAAGGCGCTTTCAGTACAGGAACTGTTTTCCGTTAGATCTAGCTTTACAGTTCATCCTTGTACTTAAAGTTGGCCTTCTTGTTTATAGCCTGAAACCTGCATTCCAACATGAACTGGTCAATCTAGATTACAAGTTTTACAAAGATGAAGTGCTGTCCAGTTCAAAACTCTGTTATATGTACACATAAGTGATAAGAGTTGTATGTTGTGTTTTGTTTATGTTAATCAGCAAACTTTCTTGTGTAAGCCCGGAGATGTTCTATGACGAGTTCTTGGGATGATTTAAAGGCCGTATTCCTGGTTTGCATCTATACCTCAGGCTTTGCACCAAAAAAGTTGGAACAACTGACCTGGAAGCTACAGTTCCTTGATCACTGTCATGTAGTAGATGATGCAAGAAAGGGCTGGAATATTCAACCTACCTTGAAAGTAGACTAAAGGCAATTCATTCTTGGCTTTACTATGTTTTCTTATGTATTGTGAAAGTTATCAAAACTGTAGTGTAAGACCTTGTGGTTTTCTTCTTGGACACATGTAATTCCTAAAAAATTACTGTAATCTAGTCTTTGGGTTGCACTTGGGTTTGTCTTACTTCCCTCTTTCTTGTCCCTGTAGGGTGTGGATTCTGTGATAGATTTTCCATAGCAATGAAGCTTTCTCCAATTCAGATCTTAATATTATCTTCATTGAAAATTTTAAGTTCTATTCATATCATTTATGATGGCATATTGACAAGGATTTGGTAGGATGTTGTCTACATGAGTTATGGATGTTTTATTATCTACTCCTAACTTCATGAAAAGTTAAAAGAGTATGGGTGTTTTGGCAAGGTAATGATGAAAGAATGACACTGGGAAGTCCATCAGAACATTATTGAGAAGACTTACTATTCTCTGACAAGTTAATTGTTTTTTCTTGGATAGCTTCACTTTACCGTCTTTTCTAGTAATTTTCTCGTTAGTGAATGTCAGTGTGATCTTAAATAAGGGTAGAATTTATGTTAAAGTAAACTACTAAAAACAATATTATATTGTGGCTTTTCCCATGTAAATTTACATTTTGCTGTTTCTGTTTCTTTTTTCAGTTTAATCACATTATCAGTGGAAATTCCATGGTTTACACAGATCAATGCATTGGTTGCTAAACATTACTGTGTGCAACAATATGTTGCAACTCTTCACTTACCGATTAGGCGATTACACAAAATATGACAATTTTGTAAAGGCTATGTGAAACTCAAGATACTAGATGGATTACGAGATCAAATCCATCTTATCATCTGGATATCTGTATGACACTTCCATATGTTAATTATGGAAACTTTAAGAGGTATAATCACTTGGTTCGTGGATGCCTTCGACCCATTACTGAAGACTAGTTATCAGTTGATGCACAAGACAAAAGTGTCTAAGAAAGCTTAGTACACCTTTCAACTTGAAGTCAATGGGTTAAATAGCTCATCTACTCAACTTTCTTAAGAGGTATAAATGGTTAGGCCTGAATCCCTTGGTTCGTGGATGCCTTCAACCCCTTACTGAAGACTAGTTATCAGTTGATGTACAAGACAAAAGTGTCTTAAGAAAGCTTAGTACACCTTTCAACTTGAAGTCAACGGGTTAAACAGCCCATCTACTCAAACCTCTAGTAGAGGGGATTGTTTATTCAACTTATGTTTTTGCCTAGAAGATTGCATTAGTTGATAATAGGTACAACTTGACTACCCATTGTCCCCAAGGTGATCTAGAACTAGAACTTGGTTTGGAGTTTCTAATCTTGTCTAGAACCTTCTAATGTTTGGTTTATGTAATTTAGGCTAAGTGCCTTATTTAGCTCGGGTTTCTATGGATATGTGCTAGTTCAGCCTCCTTTCGATATGCATATTGATGTATATATATACACATCCAAATCCATTGTTCTATCATCTAATGTCAATTTATCAAAGTATTATTGCCTATAGGTACCATGATATGTTTTCGTCTCATTTTTCATTGTCGTCTTGTTAAAGCTTAGTCTCTTTGATCACAAGGGTATATACTCACTAATTTTCACATGGTCTTAGAGCAAAGAGCAAACATGACTTTCTTTCAAGGTGTCTAAATAGTGTTTTCCAAGGAAACTCTAAATTTCAAGATTCACAAAACTCTTGCAAACCATTGTGAAAATTTGAATTTCAACTTTCTATGTTTGTTTTTTTATCAAGTTATCAAGTTATTGAGATTTTGATGTTTATCACAAATTCACTCTAGGCCACAAATTTTGGATTTATCTCTTTATATTTTCTAGAAATCTCAAGAAAATTCATTTGGGATATATGTTGTTTGAATTTTTGGATTTGAGGCTGACCACATTATGGAATTGTCTAGTCAAAAGTAACTTGTTTGCATACTCCCTTATGCTCTCTATCCAATATTGCAAATAAGACCATCAAAGCTATGAAGTCCAAGGGACTAGATTGCCGACAAGGACACTATTACAACATATAATGGATTCAAATTTCTATAATAGATTCAAGTTTCAATATTGAAAAGCTTTGGTGCATAAACCATGCCTTGTCGAAGATCCAAATTGAATCTTTTCTTAAAAGCCAAGGATTGTGGATGTACACCATTGAACATGATATGCCACTAGAAGATGTGTTAGAATTGAAGATCAAAGCCAAGGGATTGTCACTTTTGTGGTAGAACAAAGACTTTGATACTACAACAATAAACAAAACAATATTTGTCCTTGCAAACAAGTTCAAGGATTTGTTTGAAATGAGCAACCTATTTCACACTAATTGTTTAGAAACTAACCTTTAAACTCTTAATTGGATGTGTTAGATGGAGAGTATCTTTCTCATTTCAATCACATTCATTTTGATATATGAGTTGTTGGAGAGGAAGATTGTTGGAATATAAGGTTTACGTTTTGTAATAAAGTCACCTTACTAACTTTGTGGTGTTAGTAATTAAATAACTTGTTAGTATAGTTAGTTGCGACAAGTTATTTCTCGTAGGTTGATAAGTGTGAGGTAGTTTGGGAAGTTAATTTTTGAAATCCATATTGTGATGAATCTTTTTGTATCGTTGATTGAATGAATATTATCCCGAATAACTAAATATTATTATTATGTTTTGGTGTAATTGGCTGTGCTATTATGGTTTAATATCTTTCAACATTCTACTCTTTGAAGGAGGATAAATGTGTGTAACATCTTTGCATTATTTTTCCTCTAGTATGTTATGTTTTGATTAAGGTAAGTTGGTTTTAAAGGGACCATAAACCTTGTACATAGCAAAAGTTACAGCAAAAATAACTATCCTCAGTTTTGATAGGACCTAAAATCTTACAAAGGTGTAGCCAAGCTGCCCTAGAGAACAAAACCCAGCCAAGAATGCAAATGAGTGAAAGGAAAGCAAAGCTAGAAAACCAGAAATGATAGAACAAATTTTATTCTATTCAATGGAAATGCAGAACATACAAGAGTGAGATGAGATAGGATACCCATATGAGAGTGATTATGTGTACATATAGGATTTACCACCCAAGAGACTAAAAACACAACCAATATGGGATAAAGTGAAAAAGTCCTTTAAGTAAATTTAACCTAGTGTGAAAGGGGTCTAAACGAAGAACTAGCTAGGCAATGAACTAGTTAGATAAAGTACACCATTCACACTAACACAAAGTCCCTAAGTTAGCTTAACGTAGTGCGAAAATGACCTAAACGAAGAACTAGCTAGTGAATGAACTAGTTAGATAAAGTACCCTGTTCACACTAACACCCTCTGTTAAGTGCAATTTAGGGGGAAATGTATGCAAATATGCAAAGATGGGTCTCAACCACAAGGCCTAATGAGGTACCTATGTACAAAAAATTCCCTTAAATAGAAAAGGAGGAGAAAACCTAGTGGGAAAAAACTCTCCCCATGAGAGGATGAAGCAAGAAGGGCTAAGTGACCCCTTTGAAGAAATGTCTTGCACCCCCAAGAGACACTGAAGATGGACATACTTACTCTCAGAGAAGGGTTTGGTGAAGATATCTGCAACTTGCTTTGCTATAGGACGATAGCGTAAATTGACGACCTACTCCTGAATTAGCTCCCTGAGAAAATGCATGGTGAATCCCATACCTGTGAGTGCCCTGTATGTAGTTCAAAATGTGTTTAGCTGCCTTCCAGTGAAGCTCATTGGCTCTGTCATGAAGCGTGGAACAATGCCAACTGAAAATGAAATGTCAGGGTGAGTATGAGTAAGGTAGATGAGGCTACCAATACGCTGACGATACAAAGTGACATCAATCAGTGGTGTGGAACACTTTGCCTCAAGCGTGACTCCAAACAGAAAGGGAGTTAGTGCAGGCTTACAATCAGCCATGTGAAAACGAGCTAGAAGATCAAGAGCATACTTGGGTTGTGCAAGAGAGATCCCAAAAGAGGTCCGAGTGATCTCGATCCTGAGAAAGTAGTGCAAAAGACCTAAGTCAGTCATGGCAACCCTGTCATGCAAAGTAGTCTTGACACTCACAATGATGGATGAGGTGCTCCTAGTGATAATCAAGTCATCAACATAGAGAACCAAGAAAAGAAGAGCATCCTCCTGTCTCAAGATGTAGACATTCGCATCTAAGTGGCATCTGGAGAACCCAACTAAGAGAAAAAAGGAGTCCATCTTGGCATACCAAGCCTGTGAGGCTTGTTTCAGGCCATAGACTTCCTCAATTTGCAAACCAATGAAGAATCCTGAACAAATCCCTATGGCTGCTCCATGTAAATCTCCTCCTGTAGATACCCATGAAGAAATGTACTCTTCACATCCATCTGATGTACAGCCCAACCTTGATCTGCAACAATAGCAAGAATTAGGTGAATGAAGTTCATCTTGGCGACGGAGTCAAAGGTCTCAGTGTAGTCTTTAGGTCTCAGATGATGCAATGCCACAGAGTCCAATGGTAGATTAATTAATGATATGGATATGCAGTCCCACGATAACTCTAGGAAGGAAGTTGATACAACGAGTAGGAGTCCATAGAATTGAGTGGTAGGCTTCTTGTTTCTTTTGTTGGGTAGGGAGTGCTGTAAAATGGATTTGGAAAGGTGACTTAGAGATTGCTACATGACCAGACTGCAATGGTAAATACCTAAGCTTTTGTTAAGACTAGTATTGGTTAGGCCATAGATAAATATGGCACCCCAAAATATAAAGTATCATGCCATAAGATGCAAGGGCCATCAATTCACCAAGGGAGAGAACTGGAGATGAGTTCATCTTTTTCTTCAGTTGCCATTTTGGCACCAATGTTGGTTCTGATATGCTGGCTATAATACAATATTCCAACTTTTGTTTTTGGTGCAACATTAGGGCTTGATAAAAGTTTTCAAATCGAGGAAAAGTGCATTCCCAGCATGCAACTTTAATCAGAATCCCAACATTTTGAATATTACTCTGAACAACCAGGTCTCAGACTTCGGAATAAAAGGCTCTTTAACATTTCTTTTTTACAGGCAAGATTTCTCCAGTATTGACATTCTTTATATGCCTTTGCGTACAATAACAATTTAAAGATTTTCTCCCAAGAGTACATAATGAGGGAAAGTCTTTCCTTTTTGTGTATGGCTAGGCTGTGGAATCAAATAGGTCCTGAGAATCCTTGCTGGACATAGAAGAAACATATTGTTTACATTGTAACTTATTTGCCAGAATATGTAAAAAATGACTAGAAAAATGTTTCAAATGCTTCAAGATATAGATGAATCATTCATACACAGAAATTATCTTGCTTGACTTATATTACAAAAATTCTTAATCTTGGAAACAAAGCCAACCAAAAGTTAATTTCAGATGGTATTAAAAAGATGAATTGCAAGATCAGGAAATCTTGCTTGCATCATGCCCCACACTTATCCGTACTCTTTGCGTATTCAGTAACTATATAAAGACCCACTGTCAGCAAATACAGAGATCTCATGACCTTGTTTTTCATGGAACATTCAAAGTTCTTGTCAAATTTTAACTTATTTTAAATTCAATATGTACAGAAGGCTGAGGTGAATAGATCTTGCTTCATGGTAGTTTATGGATCAATGTTTCAGGGATGATCCATACAGAAATAAAAAAGAAAACAAAAAATTTCTTTGTCGAGTAAAGCCTGCATCAAATTATTCTTGTATCAGAAATGGGAACTGTTTATTATCAAAACGTATAGGCAAAGGTTATTTTTGTTCACATTTTGCCAACTTTTACTCTATATTATAGAGACGTTCGAGTTTTCTTAGTTACAGTTTGGTATCCAGATAAAACTGCCTCTTTCTTGCTAGAGAGGATATGTATACAGGTTAAGTTAGAGGCCTCTTGATTTCTGATAGCGGGCCCGAGTTTTGTGAAATTATTCCTTTTGATTTCTGATAGTGGGCCCCAGTTTTGTGAAATTACAGGGCTTATGGCCACAAATCTAATTAAATTCTTCCTATTTAGTAAATAAAATTCTATACAGGTATTGCAGTACTAAAGACACCTGGCAGGTATATGTTGCATTGTTCATTTAGGTTAAGCTAGGCATGACTTGGTGTAAACGCATTTAATTTTAGCACGGATATTTTTTCTTATCATGTTGATAATATCTTCTAAAAATTTGAGACGATAAAGTAGGATATAGCTTACATTGATTTTTTTTAAAAAATATTACAAGAGGACAGTCTTAGACTGTCTAGATTACACTCAATATTACAAACAACTGCCAGAACAGCACACAGAGAACAAATTACATTTCAGTTCTTATGATTGTATTCTCTTGGATTGGTTAACTCTTACATTGATCTTTGCATTGATGTAAATATCATTTTTATAATGGAAATCTTTCTCATTTCTTGTTCATATTTGATTCCATTGTTATTGGATCACATTCAACCACTTTAAAACATCTTAAACAAACCCCTTGTAACTCATGCAATTTCCTTGTTCTCCCAACACTGGTTATTGCAATTCTAAGGTTGCTGGAGATCTCCATGTTCTACTATTTTAAATTCAATGCTTTTCAAAACCCAAGCTCTTTTTTATTAGAATAGCGTAAAACAATCTCTTTTCCTATATAATGTAGCTATTATCATTAGAAAGAAAGAAAGAAATTATATTAATGTTCACAAATGACCAAAAGTGGGGCAATGGAACTAGAGGATACAACAATGAATAATAGAAAGTTCTAGGAAGAGAGAACCTTAGAGGCAAAATACTAAAAGTACATAAGACAAAATAAAGCATTATGCCACTAACAAATAGCAATGAAGGGTAAAGAAGAACCCCAAAAGTAAGTGCTAATGAAGAATTGAAAGAAATCTCATTGGGTATCTCTATCCATGTGTAAAGTGGAGGAGTTCTATGAGCCATCATCAATTATTGTGAATGATTTGATAATGCTTGTCGGGAAGTATATAAGGTTGGAGAGCCTAGGAAAAATTTAGTCATATGACTCTTCTGTCCATACGGGACAAGTAAACTTTTTTGTCCAAATGGGACAAGCAAACATGTTGCTTTGACTAAAGACTTTACCCATAAGGAGAATTTGTGTCTCGAGCCATCTTGAGAGACTACATTTCCTTATTAGAAATGCACTAAGGTCGATGTCTATCAAGACATATAATTCAAGTTCGCAATCAGATCAAAATTTAGCTTAAAACCTCAAGGATGCAACGAACAGTTCAACTAGAACTCTTCTAAGTATCAGAGCATTTAGATTTATCTTTAATTATTCTTTAATTCTTTTTTCTTTGTAGTAACACAAGTTGATCAATCCAGTTAAATGGACTCACCAACTGCACACACAAAAACTTGAGTTTGGGAACCAATTGCATTTACCCAAACTGCCTACATACCTGTATCCATGGGATCAAGGTATAAAATATATAGTTCTGGTTTTCTTTTTCTAGGTTAATTGATTGTAGCGGGTATGCAACCCTTTCTAGAACCTATTTCCCTAGACGGTTTCCCATCGACTACTACCCACTTAGTAAGAGCAATGACATCCAAAGAATGCTTGGTTCTCTCCCAAGATTTGGTCTAGATGTTTTTATGTGAGTTCTACCCTTGTTGGACATATTGATTTCCTCATTAGACTAGTTATCTTTTGATTTTACCTAGTTATTGGACATTATGTATGGGTTCATGATCCTATTTATTAGATTTTAGTAGCCATTTATGTTTTGGATTAGAGTAGAGAACTAATTTGATTGTGATAATGATGATTTAATTACAATTGATCATGCCATATACTGATTTCTACATGATGAATGAATGCCTTTTGATTATTTCGACTATGGTTAGAAATGAAATCTATTGATCTAAGTAAATTTGAAATGTTATGGATAGTCTATGATTAGTATGTTAGACTTATGATGTCAATGAGAAATGAGGTGGAAATGAATTGGATTAATGATGTAGACATCCAAAATTGACCTTGTGTCACCTTTCAACACATCACCTTGCATATCACTTTCGACATCACCTTGTGTCACCTTGTGACACATTTATCCTATTTCCTAAATTAATTAAATAAATTATATTTATTTAATTAATCTAAATCTATTTCCTCCATCACTCAATTAATTAAATAAATCTTATTTATTTAATTAATTTATCCTCCCATATCACCCTTCTCCAATAATTAATTAAATAATTTTATTATTAGTTGATTAATTATTGAGAGTCACACATCTAGCTAAAGTTATTTAGCCGGATTCATTGAACCTGGACACTTGCACAAAAGTCCAACTAGCTTTGCATCCTAGCCATCCATATCATACTACATCTCTAAATCTAAACCGTTCACATAAGGATATGCCCTATAAGCCTCCACCCTTGCCCTAATGTTGTCTCATCAAATCCTAACCATCCGTCCTATCACTCAAGAATCTATAAATCAAACATCTATCTAGCCATTATCAAGGGAAGCCTCCATGTTATGCAAAGTTACGCTGCTGGTGTGAGTAACCGGCATATCAAATAGTCTATCAATATCAATCATCATCAAGAGCATATCCATTAGAGCTTGGGTGCATTCCATTCCACTCTATCAAGGAGAAAGAAGGGTTTAAGGTGTGTATTGCATTATCTTCCATATAATTACCTTTAATCTTTTCTTTTCTTCATTTTGGCATGCCTGGTGGGACCCACATCCCTTGATCTAGCTTGTTTTTGCAAGTTTTGTGAGCTTTTTGTTGTAGGTTTAGACTCTTTTTCGACAAATCTTAGGAGTGACCTATTGTAGCAAGTGTCCTAAAAAAAGGACCTTACGGTTGAGTCCAAAAGGCCAAAAACCCTAAATCCATATATGGCACGACATATTTTGGAGGTGAATTTTTTTTTTTGAATTTTTTTACTTCGCATTTGTATTGTACGGATCCATACTATACAGACTGTCACACTTGTCGTATAGGTCATCTGTGTAGTTGGTGACCCCTCGAGCAATAGTAAGCATGATAAGTTCATTCAAATCACTTTATGTTTTTGGATTTATTTTAAATTTTAAATCATTAATATTTTGAATATTGCTACAACCTCGCTAACTGGTTGTTCATAGAATATTGGTTTGGACCACCAATTCTAGAGAATTGGGTACAAAAAGGTCTGATTTCTTGGGTATTTAGCTGCAACCGCTTGACAGTCATGCCCGCCCCAATCATATATCGGGCCAAGCCCCTGGTTTAATCTAGGTCACGTGGGCTTCATCTAGCAGTGGTTTCGAAGCCGTTCATCCTCCGGTTGCTCGGTCTAATCTCTGACAATGATGTCTAACCACCACCTTACACCGTAGCCGCCCACGGTAACTACCAGTAGGCAAATTCTTGTAACTACCAATCCAAAGTTTAATGTGTTATCACATTTATTGCTAGCAATTTTGCAAGTTGAGGTTAGGCTCTCAACAAGTTAACTCCCCGATCTGCCAACCATAACCATTGGAGCGGGTGAAATTTAATGTTAAATTCATTGTTTAGCACTTATTATTACTAACCTAACTATTTGTGGTTAGCGCTCACTATTTAAGCCATAGCTATTAACATTTTGTTTGACTCTTAGTGGTTAACATTGTCAGCCAATGTTGGGATTTACTGCTTGTGTTAACACAAACTACTAGGCACCAACACTGACATGTGAGTAGAAGACATCTAACAGCTAGTGGTTACAGAAACCTCAAGTGCTAACATTTAATGCTACAGTTGGATAGATTGCTGAATGTGACCACTACCTGTTAACTGTCGAACTTGATCGTTAGCAGTTTGGTAGAGACCTCCCTCTAGTCCATGTGCCCTAAACTAGCTATTTTTTTTCATTTTCTCATATAACTTCTGAAAATCGTATCAAATTTTTGCAAAATTATAGGCATTGGAAAGATGATTCAGCCAACTTCATAGTGGCATAGGCCTCTTTTCCATAATTTGTCGAGATTCCAAGGTATAATAGTTTGAATTTGTTGTTTTCTTGCAAACTTTAATCGCTTATAACTTTTGCATTTCAAATCAAAATTTGATGATTTTTTTAAAATTGCATAGAATTTTGCAAGCAATCTGATCATATCATTGAATCTGTTGTATCTTATTATCTAATCTAATTTTATAGATTTAATCATTTTGAGCTAACACACTTGTTTGTAGCTTTTTCACTTGTCAAAGGTCAAATTTCTCAAACTACTAACAAGTTTGTTGTAGGATTCACTGGTCAAAGACATCATTTGAAATATTGTGTTTGCTTTGTTTGGTGGGATTTATTGTGACTTGAGGTGTGTGTATGCTCTTCCCTTGCACTTAGTGCGATCTTGGGAATCCAACTCACACTTTAGCCACTTTCATTTTCACAACACATTTTTTTTTTCTAAGAGTAATTAATCTTGTTTGTGTGGATCAAGTGTGTGTCATGCTCTCCTTTCACACCGCTAGGTGATTTTGAGGATCAAAAACACCTCTTGACTCACTTTTGTCACCTAAGGTGTGTTAATGTGTGTATGCTCTCTCCTTGCACTTTGTGCTAGCTTGGAGATCAAAAACACCTAACAATAACCTTTTCCATTAGGAGGCTTGCTCTGGGATTTCATCACCCCAAGGGATGACCTCAACCATGTGTTCCGATGTGGTATATCAAAGGGGTTGAATGAAAGTTATACCTTAATCTAGTCATCATCATGTCTAGCACAACCTTGGGCCTCTTGGTGATTCAGGACACAAGGTGAAGGGATTGTCCAAGCCTTCGCTCTGGTCTCATGCTTGTAGATGGACTAGTGTTCACAGATTGGAACCCACATACCTTGCGTATATAGGGGCACCCTTAGAGAGCTTGTTTAAACCTAGATAGGACCTTTCAACCATTTTTTAGTGTGGTGCAAAGGATGTGTACTTCCACCTGAAGTTACTCACCATGTACGCCCTTGATTTGAGATAGAGGATCCTTGGGGAAGGCATCAAGGCCTCCAAGGAAAGGGATCTCCGGTGTATGCAGGACACACCCTAGCTATCCATTCCTGGGAATGGTATTGATAGATTAATTTCCATTGGTGGGCCCACATTAGAAGTCAATCCTACTTGAATAATCTAGGGTGTTGTTGTGTTTGGTGTGTGTGACTTCATTTGCCTAAACCAAAATCCAAATCCATTGCAAACTTGTGCATGTTGTGTGAAATTTATTGTTTGTAAAATTGCCCAAGGTCAAGCTTAAAGCTATCCCTAATCATCTTCTAATCATTCATCTTCATCCAATCCAATCCAATCCAACTTCATCCTAATCCTCCTAATCTAATCCATTTCATCCTAATCCCCCCAATCCAATCAACTTCATGCTAATCATCCTAACCACCTCATCCCAATTATCCTAATCATCCTAGTCATCCTAATCACCTCATCACAATTATCCTAACCATCCTAGTCACCCTATCCACATCATCCCAACCTATCCTATATCCAATCCTAATCCACCATCTAGGACCCCAATCCTAATCAATTTACCTAATCCAATCAAGGGACCAATCCTATCCATTCTATCCACCTAATCCACTTCCTAATCATAATCATCATCCTACTCATAATCCCATTGTTAAGCTTAATCCAATCCTTATCCTAATCATCCTCCATTAATTTGTCCTCCTTAATCCACATCATAATCCACTACCCTAATCTAATTTCATCCTACATCCTTATCTTAATCCAACCTCATCCGTTAATCATCCATAATCCACATCATAATCCAATTATCGAGATTAAGTCAATCTTTCACCATCATCTTAATCCAATTCCTTCATCCACCTAATCCTGTTTCATCCCAATCCTAACCTAATCCACTTATCACTCATCCAATATCCATCTATCTATTTCCATCAAGCATCCAATCTCTCATCCTTAATAAAAAATCATCCTTTGAAAATCAAAATTTGGTTTAGGACTTAGCCTCTCTCAACCCCATGCATTTTCATCCAAATCCTAATCATAATCTATTCAAATCATCATCAAAATCCTCCACCTAAGGATCCTAGCCCTAATCCACAACCATCCATTTCAATCCAACCTTCAAATAAAAAATCAAGACCTTAAGTTGATCTCATTATCCTTAATCCAAACTTTCTTAAGAATGTTAGTCTATCTTAAGTATAGTCATAAAATCCCATCAATTCCTACTTAAGAACTTTGTCTATCTTAAGTAGAAATAAAATCAATCCAAGCAACCCTCTTGCTTAAGAACTTTGTCTATCTTAAGTATAGAGAATCATCCCTTATTCAATCAAATCAAATCATCCTAACGTCTTGACATTTGATCCCAACGTGAAAGGAAGCTAGGTGTACGGAAATCGCTTCCTACACTAATCTAATGAGGGGAGAGCTATACAAATTCAATTTAATCCTTACCACTACAACAACATACAACATCTAACAGAGTTACTACAACAATACACAAGAACCAGAAAGAAGTCAGAAGAAGAGAGACAAAGATTTACTGTGGGGAAAACCCTTATAGGGTGAAAAACCCCACATTCAGAAACCTGCACAATATATTAACAAATCTGAAAGTTGTTTACAATACACTTGCAATGCAAGCTTCAATGGTCTTCGACACTCGTGTCTGGAGTCAATCCGGCAGTATAACAGTACCTGTAAACCTGTAATACAAAGTCCATCTCCAAGCACCTGCTTATATAGAAAATACAAGGCAAAATTGGACCTTTCTTGGAATGGGCGTCCAACATGGCTTCATGGACCAAAACCCATGCCTAAGGACACTTGGTCAACATTGTAGAATGTGCCTGACACTTCTCCACAGCTTCCATCCCAAAGAGGTCGCCTATTTCCAAAATGGGCTATGACAGATGCTCTTACGACACTTACAACTGTCATAGAATCTGTCAAAGCAGTTACAACTTACAGCTGTAAGAGAATCTATCATACACATACTATAAATAGCATATTCTCTTACAACATGTCATATTCCACCTTAGGGCACCCAAATATGCCTTATTCAAAGATGCTTCATGACACATGTCATCACCTATCTTATAACCTTCTATTTCTGACTCTTACATGTCATAGATTCGTCATAGGAATCCGTCATAACTGTGTCAGTCAAACATTCCATTACACAACATGGAAGATGCCAACACATGGCAAAATTCTCCTACCACAAAGTGGGATGCCTATCTCCTCATGTGAGGACAAAATTACAAGTTGTCATATTCCATGTAGGATCGACACATCATCGTGCCACATCCCACAATATGACAATATGGAATTTACAAATATTTACAACATAGGTAATTAAATAATAAATGCAAACATTACAAATGTAAGGAATTACCAAGGTTGAGACACCTTAATTCTCAACATTCTCCCACTTGTCAAACACCTTGTAAGAGCCAATAGAAAAACATGATTTAACTGCTATAGGTCGAGAGGCCCATAGACTCCGAACACCATCTGAACTTCTCTGTGCCCACTAGTTTCGTCAATGCATCTGCAACATTCTTCAAACTATCTACCTTCTCCAAATTTACCTTTCCATCCTCAACCATGTCTCGCACAAAGTGAAACTGAACATCAATGTGCTTTGTTCTAGCATAGAAAGTTGGATTCTTCGCAAGGCAAATTGCACTCTGGTTGTCACAACTGATCGTGATCTGACCTGCATCAACACCAATATCTGAACATAATCTCTTAAGCCAAATGGCTTCCTTACAAGCATGAGTTGCTGCCATATACTTAGCTTCTGTCATGGACAAAGCAACATGTTGTTGCTTACTCATCCAACTAATAGCACTACCAAACAATGTAAACACATAAGCACTGGTGGATCTCCTGCTGTCAATGTCACTTGCCCAATCTGAATTCACAAATCCACGAATATCAACAGAATGCAGAGGTCCTGAAACATTAACATGATAGCAAATAGAATAATTGGAAGTACCCCTCAAATATTTGAACACTCACTTAACTACATCCCAGTGAACTCATCCAGGATTAGCCATAAATCGACTAAGGACTCCCACTGCTTGGGCAATGTCTGGTCTTGTGCAGACCATAGCATACATCAAACTACCAACAACACTAGCATAAGGTACTCTGCTCATGTCCTCCACCTCACTATTGGACAATCCTCAATAGACAACTTTGTCCCCAAAGAAACAGGAACACACAATGGTCTACAATCTGCCATGCTGAACCTATCCAACACGGTCTTCACATACTTACTCTGGCTTAACCAAAGTTTTCTATTGGTTCTGTCTCTTCTGATTTCCATTCATAGAATGTACCTGGCTGCCCCTAAATCTTTCATTTCAAACTGTGCTGACAACTGAGATTTAAAATCAGAAATCATATTCTTACCCTTCCCAATGAGCAACATATCATCAACATACAATGCAACAATGAGAATACGATCACCATCAAACTTATAATACACACAATGATCCAATTTCGATCTCACAAATCTAATTGACAACACAAAGGCATCAAACTTCAAGTACCATCTCCTAGGGGATTGCTTCAAACCATACAAAGACTTTTTAAGTTTGCAAACTAAATTCTCTTTACCTTTCACCAAGTAATGCTCTGGTTGTGACATGTAGATTTTTTCCTCCAAGTCACCATGAAGGAAAGCTGTTTTCACATCCATCTATTCTACCTCCAAGTCATATGCTACTGCGAGAGACAACAGGAATTGAATGGATGTCAGCTTTGCAATGGGAGAGAAGATCTCACCATAATCTATACCCTCCACTTGTGATACCCCTTCGCAACCAATCTAGCCTTATACTTCTCAACACTGCCATCTGCACCAAATTTTTTCTTGAACACCCATTTGCATCCAACGGGTTTCTGTCAAGGAGGCAAAGGCAACGAGTCCCAAGTTTGATTCTTTTCCAAAGAAGCCATTTCATCCTCCATGGCCTCCTTCCAGGAACCTGCATCTTTCATGTCCATAGCCTCTGATACAGTTCTAGGTTCATCACTGTTAGTAACCAAAACATAAGCACAACTAGAATCAAGCAATGTAAAACCAAACCTTTCAGGTTGCTTTCTTATCCGTGTAGACCTCCTCAAGAGCTGAGGTTGAGGTTCAGCTTCTTCATTTGAGCTTTCAGAGCTGCTAGAGCTCTCCTCATCATCAGGTCCAACATTGTCTTTCTGTTCAGTCTTCTCAGGGGTAGCAGGAAACTAAACAACATCCTCTTTCTTTACTATTTCTTCTGGCTGCAAAACAGTGGAAGAAGGTGTAAGCTCTCTGAAGATGACACTTCTTCTATACAACACTTTTTCAGCCACAGGGTCCCAAAGCTTGTATCCTTTCACATCGATACCATAGCCAATGAAGATACACTTAATAGCCTTGTTCTCCAATTTTGACCGCTTCTCCCTAGGCACATGTGCATATGCCTCACAACCAAAAACATGAAGATGCCTTATTGAAGGATTTCTACTAGACCACACCTCCATGGGTGTCTTTCCAACAAGAGATGATGTAGGAGATTTGTTTACCAGATAGCAAGCAGTGGCAACAGCTTCAGCCCAAAACTTTTGTTCTAGGTCAGCTCCACTAAGCATACTCCTAGCCTTCTCCATCAATGTCCTGTTCATCCTCGCTGCAACTCCATTTTGCTGCGGGGTGTATGGAGTTGTCTTATGTCTTTCAATCCCAAGTTCCTTGCAATACTTATCAAATTCTGTAGAATAGAACTCACCACCGTTGTCAATTCTCAAACATTTAATCTTTTTACCAGTTTGATTTTCAGCAAAGGCCTTAAACTCCTTAAACTTGCTATAGACTTCAGATTTGCTTCTAAGAAAATAAATCCATGTCCTTCTACTGTAATCATCTATAAAAGATACAAAGTATACTGATTTTGATAACGAAGGAACATTAACAGGACCAAACACATCAGAATGAATAAGGTCCAACACACTAGAAGACTTATAAGAACTCAAGTAAAACTGAACACGGTTTTGTTTTCCATAAATGTAATGTTCACAAAAGTTGAACTCAAGATTACAATCATCTATCCCCTCAATGAGTTTCTTATTTTTTAGGGTACGCAGACCCTTCTCAACAATGTGGCCAAATCTCTTATGCCATAACATTGTCTTTTCAACAGGAAGTTTAACTTCCAATGCACGATTACAACCATCAAGACTAGAAACAACAGATTTCTTCACTGCTCATTCAAATGGAGGGGATGAAGTGACTGCTGCCCTCTTCCTTGAGTCAGAAGAACTATTGCATTGTAGAATGCATGCCTCTAGTTGAAACATAGTACCTCTTCTGGTACCCTTAGCAAGCACCATAGCTCCTCTAGTCATCTTGCATCCTTCTTTCAAAAAGACAACCTGCACACCTGCATCATTCAAACTACTTATAGAAAGCAGGTTCCATGCTAAGCCTGGGATGTGCATAACCCCAGAGATACCCTTCACTCAACCATCAGGGAATCAGATAGAGACTCTTCCACGACCAACCATCTTCAGATGAGAGTCTTCACCCAGATACACCTTTCCACCATCGAACTCCTCATACTTAGTGAACCAGTCTCGATGCAAGGTCATGTGGAATGATGCACCAGAGTTCATTAGCCACACATCATCAGATGCATGGGTTGCCAAGGCTACGATGAAGGCATCACTATCATCTTGTGACTTATCAGAGTCTGAATCAGGAGCTTTTTTTTGGATCTAGGGCATACAACTGAGAGGGGGGGTGAATCAGTTGTATAAAAACCTGCTTCTCTTTAAATACTTGATTCTTCTTGTTAGTTAACAGTATATCAATTAATCATCCATGAAAGCATAATGCACAAACATAAGAGCAGATAAACATCAACACATTGAACACCAAGATTTTGATGTGGAAAACCCGGTTAAGGGAAAAACCACAGGGTGATTAACCCAAGGATTATTCTCTGTTAGAAGAATAAGAAAAAGAATGGCACTTGCCAATTAGGGCTCACTGCCTGAGCACACTACTCACAAAGAGGCCCACTACCTACAAGGAGACACACTGTCTACAAAGTGATAAGAATCACAATCTTGAACTAGAGAATGACATCTCTACTATGTCCGGATCAGTTCCATTTAAGCCCAAAACCCCTGCTCTGCCTTTCGCACTTCTCTTCGCTACACCACACTCATTCACACAATCCACACTGCTAAATGAACTCACAAACCTTTATTTATACAAGACATCGACTTAGGAACAATCATCTAAGTCGGCAATCAACCATAAGAATATCCGCAAGATGAATAACACATCCGGTCGGCCATCACAAGAACATTCGCAGGATGAACAACTCATCCGGTCGGCTAGTCGGAACAAGAACTTCATTTGGAAGAATAACTTCAATTCCAGGCTCTACCATCAATGTGGACCAACAACACAACCTCATCATGATCCAATAACCTTCACAAGCCTACCTGAATGACCAGGTACATCCGCACTTTCTCTACATACTAGAATCTCTTCTCTTCCTCATCCGGAACTTCAAGAACACAGTCTGTCGCCACTGTCACAATGCAAAAGGCACTTCCAGACCTCAAAATCATACACAACTCGAGATGACACATCACACGGATATCCCAAACACTCCTTCCAATCCGCAGATTAGGATTGTACAATTCCGGACCTCACCGGACCTTTCTGTGATCCTCTGTCACCTCTGAGCACTTGTTGGAACCGGTTCCATACCGACAGCCACAACTCCTTCAGATCTTCATGCTAACCTCTGAAATCTTAACTGAAGCATCTCAAGACTCATATCTACAAACCCTTTAATCCGCATCCTCCGGTTCGCATCTATACAATACATTTACCTTCTTCTCATCACTATTCTTCACTGTTCCCGACTGAGGCTAATTTTCTCAATATCCTCATCACACTGCTCATCGAATCCTTCTTGTCAATGCAATATGAGTATGTTGACATCAATGACAACACTGGTTCACCTCATACTTGCAACAATCTCCCCCTTTGTCATTGATGGCAACATATGATGTGAAAAACTATTAAGACAAGAGCTTCTCCTTTCTGTCACAGCTCCCCCTATCAGCAACATGTCTTCTCCTCATTTACTGCTCCCCCTTTGATCATCAGCCACTTGTTTTTTACATGTCTTCTCTCCCCCTTTGACATCAATGGCAAAGGGCTCATACTTGCAATTCTAACACATCATAATCATACTAGCTGCTCCCCCTTAGTAGCAGCTCCCCATCATCAATCCGGATCACAAGATATGACTGTGATATCCACCGGACTGATGCACATCAGTGCATCTTAGTTCATTACTGGAGGGGCCATGACCCCTAACTTCTCCTGGAGATATTCAAAAGAGTCCTTGGGAAGAGGTTTAGTAAAAATATCTGCAATCTGATCCTTGGAAGGAACATACTCCAACCTGACTTCTTCCTTGTTCACTTGTTCTCTCAAAAAGTGAAACTTGATAGATATGTGCTTAGTCTTAGAGTGCAATACCGGATTCTTAGAAATATTAATTGCACTTGAATTATCACAGAAAATTGTGATAGGCTTCTCATATTCAACTTTAATGTCTCTTAGCATCTGCTTCATCCATAAGATTTGAGTGCAACTGCCTACTGCTGCAATGTATTCTGCTTCAGTTGTGGACAGAGATATTGCATCTTGTTTCTTGCTTAGCCAAGAAACCAATCTCTTCCCCAGAAAGAATGCTCCACCACTGGTGCTCTTCCGGTCATCCACATCTCCTGCCCAATCTACATCTGTGTAAGCATGAAGAGAGAAATCTGGATCTCTAGGGTACCATAGACCATACTCAACTGTTCCTTTCAAGTACTTAAAAATTCTTTTGATTGCCATAACATGAGATTCTCTAGGATCAGCCTGGAATCTTGCCACAATACCAACAACCTGCATTATATCTGGTCTAGTCTGAGTGAGATACAACAATCCACTAATCATTGATCTATACTTTGTCTGATCTGCCTTTGGGGAGTCATCATCTTTGCTCAACTTACATCCGGTTGCCATGGGAGTGTTCATTGGCTTTGAATCTTCCATACCAAATTTCCTCAACAATTCTTTCACATATTTGGTTTGAGAAATAAAGATCCCTTTCTTTGTTTGAGTAATTTGCAGACCCAAGAAGAAATTCATTTCACCAAGCATAGACATTTCAAACTCACTTTGCATCTGATTTGCAAAAGTTTTGCACATACTATCTCTTCCTCCAAAAATGATATCATCCACAAACACTTCAACAATCAAAATATTTTCATGATCAATTTTGAAATATAAGTTGCTGTCAGCAGTACCTTTGTTGAATCCAATCTGCACAAGATGCTTATCCAACCTTTCATACCATGCTCTTGGGGCTTGCTTTAATCCATACAAAGCTTTCTTCAACTTGCAGACCATATCATCATTATCAGACAATTGAAATCCATCCGGTTGTTCAATGTAAACTTCTTCTTCCAGATCACCATTTAGGAAGGCAGACTTGACATCCATTTGATATACCTTGAAGTCTTTGAAGGCAGCAAATGCAAGGAGTAATCTGACTGCTTCAATTCTTGCCACCGGAGCAAAGGTTTCTTCAAAATCAATTCCTTCTATTTGTGAGTAGCCTTTGCAGACCAATCTAGCTTTGTTTCTGATTACTTCACCAGCTTCATTCAGTTTGTTCCAGAAAACCCATTTGGTTCCAATCACATTCCTGTCTCTAGGTCTGGGAACAAGATCCCAAGTATGATTTCTCTAAATTTGCATCAATTCATCTTCCATTGCTTTGGTCCAGTTTTCATCATTGCAAGCTTCATTTATTGTTTTGGGTTCAATCTTTGAAATTAGACAACATTCATCCTGATTTTGAGCAACATTCCTTCTAGTTTGCACACCTTTGTTTCTGTCACCTATGATCTGATCTTCAGAGTGGTTCTGTATTACATACCTTGGAATTTTGGGAGCATTCTGTACTGCTGCTTCTTGATCAGGCTCATTTAGACCTATCTCTTCTTCCTGATTTACCGGATCAGGCTGATTCTGACTTACCGGAGAGGATTGAGCTCCTTGAACTTGAACACCATCTTGGTCATCCTCATCAAACTCATAAAACCTTGAGGGCTTCTCAATTCCTTCATCAACTTTCACATTAGTGCTTTCTATCATCTTCCTCAATCTCTTATTGTAACACCGGTATGCTTTGCTTTGAGTGGAGTAACCCAAGAAAATTCCTTCATCACTTCTAGCATCAAACTTTCCTAGATCTTCATCTCTTTTAATATAACACTTGCTACCAAATACTCTGAAATATTTCACAGTAGGAGTGATGCCAAACTAGAGTTCATAAGGGGTCTTACCGGTGTTGTTTCTGATTTGAACTCGATTGAGAGTGTAGACTGCAGTGCTGATAGCTTCTTTCCAAAACATTTGAGGAACATTTGCTTCCAACATCATTGTCCTGGTAGCTTCCTGGATGGTCTGGTTCTTTCTCTCAACTACTCCATTCTGCTATGGAGTCCTAGGAGCAGACAACTGTCTTCTTATACCCTGCTTCTCACAAAAGTCAATGAACTCACCAGATGTAAATTCACCACCTCTATCAGACCTTAGACACTTCAACTTCAATCCTGTTTGATTCTCTACCATAGCTTTGAAGATTTTGAACTTCTCAAGGGTTTCTGATTTCTCCTTTAGGAAGGTAACCCACATCATCTGAGAGTGGTCATCAATTAGCAACATGAAATATCTATCACCTTGTAGACTCTTGATTCTTGTCGGACCACAGAGATTAGTATGTACTAATTCCAACAATCCGGTAGAGGACTGATCTTTGCTTTTGAAAGAGACTCTGCTCTGTTTACCTAGCTAACATTCTTTGCACAAACTATTTGTAGGTTTCATCAATTTTGGAAGATCTCTTACAGCCTGAGTATTGCTTATCTTGATGATGTTATCAAAATTTACATGACACATTCTTCTATGCCATAACCAACTCTGATCAATTTGAACAAACAGACAACTTTTATTTAAACCAACCAGATGAAAGATATTACCTTTTGTCTGAGTACCGGATGCAATTTCAGTTCCGGAACTTGTAAAGATTCTGCATTTTCCATTCTTGAACCAGAGATCATAGCCTTTGTCTACTAACTGACCAACACTAAGAAGATTGTGCTTCAATCCTTCAACATATAGTACATTACCTGTTTTTCTCTTTCCATCAAAGGAAATAGTTCCCCTACCTTTGATTCTGCCAGCAGAATTGTCACCAAATTTTACCATTCCTCCTTCATACCTTTCCAAATCCAAGAACTTATCCTTGTCACCAGTCATATGGTGAGAACATCCACTGTCAATAACCCAATCATCCTTTTCTTCCACTTGAGCAGCCAAAGCTTTTTCCACAACCTTGTGATTGACAGATTCAGAGAGTATTGAATCTTCTTCCTTGATGGCAATAAACACCCATTCATTTTCGGATTTGCTTCCTAGTTCTGATTCATCATCTGTTACTCCTTCATCGTCATCTTCTTCATGAACATAATAGTAGTTCTTTTGAAACCTTTGTCTGTTAGTATTAGTCCTTGCAGATCTTTCCGGACATCTTGAAGCAAAATGACCAATCTTATTGCAGTTAAAGCACTTAAAGGGTAGTTTTCCTTCATACTTACCAGATCCTCTTGGCAGTCTCTTTGCAATGAGGGCTTCAAGTTGAGCTGTTTCTGCTTCTTCTTCTTCCATGTCTCTTCTTGCTTGATCATACCATGACATCTTCCTTGAAGAGTTTTCACCCGGATCAAATCTCTGTTTGCCTTTCACATAGGCACTAGCTTTGAAAGCAGATTTAGTCTTGGGAGGATCATCTCCAAACTCGGTCATTTCAAATGCAGCTAGTTTGCCAGCCAATTGTTCTCTTGTGACAGTTGTGTGGGCTCTGAATTCATCAATGGCAGCAACCTTGATTTTGTAGGCAGCAGGAAGGGATCTGAGGATTTTGCAAACAATCTCATTTTCATCCAGAGTTCCACCAGCATTTCTAATTCCACATACCAGCTCATTCACTCTTGGCATAAATGTAGTGATGTTTTCATCATCTCTCATCTTCAATCTTTCAAATTTCCCTTGCAGACTTTGCAACTTTGCACTTTTGACAAACTCATCTCCTTCATACAGAAGTTCCAATTTAGTCAGGATCTCATATGCAGTTGGTAGGTCGATAAAATTTGAGAGATCTGAGTCGTTTAATGCGCTTAGCAGAGCTTCCTTGGTCCACAGATTATTTTCAGCATCTGTGATTTCATTTAGAGTTGTCGGACCACCTTGTGGAGGTATATATGGTTTTGAGACCATGGCCAAGTATGCTTTTCCCATACATTCCAAGTGACATTTCATGCGACCTTTCCAGAGAGTGAAGTTGGTTCCATCGAACTTCGGACTATCCTTCTTGTATGACGACATCCTGGATCTCCTCAAGCGGTTAAGCTCCTTTTAAAGGAACTTAGCTCTGATACCAATTGTTGGATCTAGGGCATACAACTGAGAGGGGGGGGTGAATCAGTTGTATAAAAACCTGCTTCTCTTTAAATACTTGATTCTTCTTGTTAGTTAACAGTATATCAATTAATCATCCATGAAAGCATAATGCACAAACATAAGAGCAGATAAACATCAACACATTGAACACCAAGATTTTGACGTGGAAAACCCGGATAAGGGAAAAACCACGGGGTGATTAACCCAAGGATTATTCTATGTTAGAAGAATAAGAAAAAGAATGGCACTTGCCAATTAGGGCTCACTGCCCGAGCACACTGCTCACAAAGAGGCCCACTACCTACAAGGAGACACACTGTCTACAAAGTGATAAGAATCACAATCTTGAATTGGAGAATGACATCTCTACTATGTCCGGATTAGTTCCATTTAAGCCCAAAACCCCTGCTCTGCCTTTTGCACTTCTCTTCGCTACACCACACTCATTCACGCAATCCACACTGCTAAATGAACTCACAAACCTTTATTTATATAATACATCAACTTAGGAACAATCATCTAAGTCAGCAATCAACCATAAGAATATCCGCAAGATGAATAACACACCCGGTCAGCCATCACAAGAACATTCGCAGGATGAACAACTCATCCGGTCGGCTAGTCAGAACAAGAACTTCATTCAGAAGAATAACTTTAATTCTGGGCTCTACCATCAATGTGGACCAACAACACAACCTCATCATGATCCAAGAACCTTCACAAGCCTGCCTGAATGACCAGGTACATCTGCACTTTCTCTACATACTGGAATCTCTTCTCTTCCTCATCCGAAACTTCAAGAACACAGTCTGTCGCCACTGTCACAATGCAAAAGGCACTTCCAGACCTCAAAATCATACACAACTCGAGATGACACATCACAAGGACATCCCAAACACTCCTTCCAATCCACAGATTAGGATTGTACAATTCCGGACCTCACCGGACCTTTCTGTGATCCTCTGTCACCTCTGAGCACTTGCTGGAACTAGTTCCATACCGATAGCCACAACTCCTTCAGATCTTCATGCGGACCTCTGAAATCTTAACTAAAGTATCTCAAGACTCATATCTACAAACCCTTTAATTCGCATTCTCCAGTTCGCATCTATACAATACATTTGCCTTCTTCTCATCACTGTTCTTCACTGTTCCTGACTGAGGCTAATTTTCTCAATATCCTCAGCACACTGCTCATCGAATCCTTCTTGTCAATGCAATATGAGTATGTTGACATCAATGACAACACTGGTTCACCTCATACTTGCAACACTTTCTTCTTCTTCTTCTTCTTCTCCTCTTTGCATTCCTTTCAGAAATGTCTAGTTTTTCCGCAGTTCCAACAAAGAGCCTTGGACTTTCCAAGAGATTTGGATCTGCCATGGGATTTGGATCTACCCTTCTCAGCTTTCTTGTCCTTCTTCTTCCCTTTCTCCTTGGGTCTTCCACAAACTGCAAGGGCCTCTTTGGCTGCCTCAGAAGACTTTCTCTGCGTCTCTTTAGACAACAGCGAAGAAACCACTTCTTCCATTTTGAATGTGGATGTGGTGCTTCCAATTGCCATGACAAGATGATCCCATGAGTCTGGCAGAGAACAAAGTAGGGTCATACACCGATCCTCCTCCTCCATCTTTACACCAATAGATGTCAATTGTGCAACCAGCATGTTAAAAGCATTCATATGTTCAGCAACGGATCCTCCGTCTTCCATTCGAAGAGAATACAACTTCTTTCTCAGGAAAAGTTTATTAACTAGGGATTTAGCTTGATACACATCCCCCAATTTCTTCCAAAGTAGTTTTGCAGTAGTCTCCTCATGGACATTTAACATAACAAAATCGGCAAGACTAAGTCTTATGAGACCCTTAGCCTTCCGATCCTTGAGATCCCACTCATCTTGTGACATTGCAGCTGGTTTAGTTCCATTAACACTTTCCCAAAGGTCTCGGTCAACAAGCATGTCTTACATCTTGAGCTTCCACAGCTCAAAAGTACTGCCATTGAACTTCTCCACTTCAAACCTTCCTGATGTGCTTGCCATCTCCTTGCTGCAATAGAAATCAGAATACTTTGCACAGACTCCCACTCAACTTAAGATCAGCACAAAAAATCCCTACCTAACAGCTAAGACCAAAACTGGCCAGGCTCTGATACCAACTGAAAGGAAGCTAGGTGTGTGGAAATCACTTCCTACACTAATCTAATGAGGGGAGAGCTATACAAATTTAATTTATTCCTTACCACTACAACAACATACAACATCTAATAGAGTTACTACAATAATACACAAGAACCAGAAAGAAGACAGAAGAAGAGAGATAAAGATTTATGGTGGGGAAAACCCTTATCGGGTGAAAAACTCCACACTCAGAAACCTGCACAATGTATTAACAAATCTGAAAGTAGTTTACAATACACTTGCAATGCAAGCTTCAATGGTCTTTGACACTCATGTCTGGAGTCAATCTAGCAGCATAATAGTCCCTGTAAACCTGTAATACAAACTCCATCTCCAAGCACCTACTTATATAGAAAATACAAGGCAAAATTAGACCTTTCTTGGAATGGGCATCCAACATGGCTTCATGGACCAAAACCCATGCCTAAGGACACTTTGTCAACATTGTAGAATGTGCCTGACACTTGTCCACAACTCCCATCCCAAAGAGGTCTCCTATTTCCAAAATGGGCTATGACAGATGCTCTTACGACACTTACGACCGTCATAGAATCTGTCATAGTGGTTACAACTTACAGCTGTAAGAGAATCTGTCATACACATACTATAAATAGCATATTCTCTTACAACATTTCATATTCCACCTTGGGACGCCCAAATATGCCTTATTCAAAGATGCTTCATGACACATGTCATCACCTGTCTTATAACCTTCTATTTCTGACTCTTACATGTCATAGATTCGTCATAGGAATCTGTCATAACCGTTTCGGTCAAACATTCCCTTACATAACATGGAAGATGCCAACACATGGCAAAATGCTCCTACCACAAAGTGGGATGCCTATCTCCTCATGTGAGGACAAAATTACAAGTTGTCATATTCCATGTAGGATCACAATATGACAATATGGAATTTATAAATATTTACAACATAGGAAATTAAATAATAAATGCAAACATTACAAATGTAAGGAATTACCAAGGTTGAGACACCTTAATTACCAACACAACGTACATCAAGTTCATCCATCATCTTACATCATCAA
The DNA here is from genome assembly GCA_027924645.1 of Cunninghamia lanceolata. Taxonomy (NCBI): domain Eukaryota; kingdom Viridiplantae; phylum Streptophyta; class Pinopsida; order Cupressales; family Cupressaceae; genus Cunninghamia; species Cunninghamia lanceolata. The sequence goes on along the minus strand of BSBN01000865.1, from coordinate 3,481,381 downwards.
ACCCCATCCAATCAAAATCCCCATCCAAGACATCACCTAATCCTGATCCAACACCTACAAACATCATGAGTTGGTTTGATAAATTCATTATAGAAACTAGAACTCCTATGCCCCCTCCTTTGTGTGACATCCATGCCAAACCCAAAGTCACACTCTTAAGAGGTCTGCAAAATGCCAAACCTAAAGTCACACTCCTAGGAGTTTCTCAAATTGACAATCCCAAACCTAAAGTCACACTCCTTGGAGGTCCTCAAATAGATAATCCCAAACCTAAAGTCACACTCCTAGGAGCTCCTCAAATAGATAATCCCAAACCTAAAGTCACACTCTTAGGAGGTCCACAATATACCAAACCCAAAGTCACAATCTTAGGAGCTCCGCAAATTGCCACTACCAATGATGATATCCTTGTAGATTAAGAGAAGTCTACCGGTTATCCTAGAACAAGCTATCCCCCATCCAAATCAAATGTCCATAAGTCCTCCTCATACCAACCTTGACAAGGTAAACACCACTATAGCTTTTGCATCCTATGAAAATCCTCCACTTCCCAATCCATCAATCCCAATAGTTCTTCCATCACAATATCCCTCCAACCCTCCTAATCATAATCTTTTAGTCCACATACCTCTCAATCCATCAATCCATTTAATCCCTCTATCACAATATCCCTCAAACCCTCCTAATCCTAATCCATTAGCCTACATACCTTCCAATCCATCAATCCCTTTAATCCCTCCATCACATTATTCTTCCAACCCTCCATTACGGGAGCCCATAGAAATGGCTTTACAGGAATTGGTTCAAGCAAACCTCATTAAACTCCTCGAAGTAAAACAATATATGTAGAGAACCCATTCAAGCCCCTTTGGTTTAAAGATCATGAATATTGTGAATACCATAGGGAGAAAGGCCATAAAACATCTGATTGCATAAAACTTAAGAAGTACATCCAAGAGCTCATCGACCGTGGTGAGATTGTGATTAATGATCCCCCACCAACTCCTGATTATCCTTTTTGGATGTTACCCAAGGACTATTAGCAAGGAATCAAAATCCATCATGCAATCCGACACCTATCCTTGAACCTATCAAAGAGCCTCCTAGTCCTATGGAAACACCATTATACAATCAAACACTTATCCTTGAGCCTATTAAGGAGCCTTCAATTACCATGCCTATCCCACCATTACCATCATGCAGTCCAACACCTATCAAGCATATTGAACAACCTCCTACCATAAGTGCAAGTCAAGATCCATCATGTGGCCATGTTGTAAAACATCCAAAGCTTATCAAGCACATCCAAGAATCTTCCATTTCCATCCAAACCCAAGAGCAATGTCAAGAATTAAATCTGAAGCATAATCAACCATGTCCCCAACTAAATCAAGATCAAAGCCTCCCAATTCATCCTATCCAAGATCAATATCCAAGATCCTATCCATGAGCAAGAAATGCAAATTCATCCTATCCATAGTTCACTTAATCCTATCCACCATCCAACTAGAATCTACCATCTAGCTAGTCCTATCCATTATCCAACTATATCCCATGATGAGACACTTGGTCCCCAAGAAAACATAGATAATCAAACAAATCACTTGGATCATATCACACCACATCTAATGAGCATAGTATTAATCAAGATCCAAGCATCCCAAGTCATCCCTTTCCCAATCCCTCACCATCTCCTATTGATCTCCCATCATCCCCTATTGATCCTTTACCTATCACCCCTTTACCATCCCCATTGATCCTTTACCATCTTCTATCACCCCTTCACCATCCCGTATTGACCCTATCCCAAATCCATCATCCTATTCCCTTGGACCCAACACCTTCATTCGCCATGGTTCTCTCATAGGAGAACAATTTCTATCCACCATCCATACTTCCCCATCCAATAATGGACTCACGTCTTGTTTCCAAAATAACAAACATCCCATCACACACCGCATGCTTCAAAACATGAATTGTCACTTGTTATTGTGTCTGAATGTGTTTGAGGGGAGTACCCTTTGTCAAAAACCTAGAAATATCAACTGATATATGTATCAATATCATTTGATATGTACACCAACAATGATATACACCAACAATCAATACATATAAAATTTAATATTATCTACAATAGAAACCCTAGAAATATCAATTTATATTGATCGATATATCAATTGATATGTACACCATCAATACATGTATTAAATTTTTAATATGTATTGATTGTTGGTGTACATATCAATTGATATGCACCAATAATCAATACTTATAAAATTTAATATGATACAATAGAAACCCTAGAAACATCAATTGATATCAATAGATATATCAATTGATATACACCAACAAAAAATACATATAAAATTTAATATGATACAATAGAAACCCTAGAAATATCAACTTATATTGTTTGATATATAAATTGATACGTTGAAATCGATATCAATTGATATGTACACCAACAATCAATACATATTAAAAATTTAATATGAAGTCTTATGTCACTACATTGGAGGGGTAGTCAATCTTTTAGTCCTACCTTCTCTCCTCCTCCTTCTCCTACATATATAAGGAGCTTATTGTACATTTTACACACATATTGTATGAGTATTGACATTATAGCTCTTTTTTGCTTAATATCTTTATAGAAGGTTATTTGGTTTTGTAGAGATCCTTTGGCTCCTGTGATTCTCTTGGTGACTTCAATAGTTAATGCATAAGACTACTCCAAAAATAAATGATGACAAACAAGACCTTGATGGTCCTATAACTTGACCCAAATATTTAGATCAATTTATTATTTTATTCGAGCAATATTTTAACAAAACTAACCAAGTTATAAACATGAAGACATGTAGTATTTTTAGTATGACATTCTTGAATATACTTGTTATAAGAATTAATTAGTAAAAATAAAAAATAGTAGCCAAAATTAATTATAAGTTAAAATAATGGATGACAATTGCTTAAATTCATTTATATCTAGTCAAATAATTTAATTTCATCGAGAACACTAATAGTTATCTATATGTCCATTTTATTAGAAGTATTGGCCACTTACATGTTATAAAAATATTTAGTGTATGTAAACATTAAGGAGGGCTATTTTAAAGGTATACCTGGTTGAATGGTCAAACATAAGTTTTTTTACTTTTTAAAATAAGGGATATTTTCCATTTTATTGTGTGGATGTGGTGATAGGAAGGTTAGAAGAGATCTTTTTTTAGAGAAGGTTGTCCTAATTTTAAGTCCTATTTTACCACTGTACACCTCCTTATTGAAGTTTTGGAGTACATGTTAGGTGCTACTCTAGTAGTCGCCCATGAATTCAACCATAATTTTTGCTGTGTTTTGGTGACATTCTCTATGGAAAAGTGACATTAGTGGTGTTAGTCATGGGGAGGGCTTTGGTCATGACAACAAAAGGCCTACTAATTGGGGGGCACAACAATTGAGTGGCCCTATAACAAGGAAAATTCTCCACCTTGGCCTTGGATATCTCACCATCTCAATAAGACATGGAGGAAACCAACAAACAATAATAAGCTCTTACTTGTTGGGAGCCCATACCTACATATGTTGACCCCTTTGGTGGAAGTGTTTGGGGGACTAAGATTGATGATCCTCCACCTCCACTGGTAGATTGTGGGCTAACAAATCTTGTGACCTACTTGTTATTTATAGGTTTTTTTGTCTTAATTTAATTCTTAGAAGATTTTTTATTGTAAACAACCCTAGTTTTTTGGTAGTTTAAAACTTGATTTATGTTTCTCCACCTCTAAGAAATCAACCCATCAATATAAGGTGACCATCAAGTGAGTCCTCTCCTAAAATTCTAGGTATGATTATTTTTATCTTTATTTATTTTACATAATTGATGGGTATATGATGTAGTTATAGTCGAAGGGTCCATTGAAGGACTATCCAACCATGCAGCCAAACATCAAAACACACAAATAACATAGAGATCTCATAGAAACAACAATAGAATTCTCATTGATTTAATCTTTCATGATTATCACTATGGTTACAACTTCACAATTTGCTACAATAGGCCCTCATACATTCCAAGTTGCAACCTTTTGATTACTAAGATTCAGAAATGGATAACCATTGCAATGGGCTTCCTACAACACTATCATGCAATGATAATTTAAGTACAATTACTTTACTAAACACCACTTTACTGTAATGACACACACTATGTACCGCATTGTCAATCTCCCACCTTAGTGTCCACTTTCCTCAAGATTATACTCCACCTCATACTCCTATTCCCTCACTCTACCTCTTTAACCTCACTTCTCTCCTTTCCTTACTGTCAAAACTTGCTCTCTATTCTCCTACTCCATTATGTCTTCTTTGCTCGCTTTCAAACAACTTACAACCAAGTATATATAGCATTCCTGAATTTTCTAAATGATTCACATCAGATCCAAGATGGTGCAAAGCCCAATACCACATGAAATGTTTCATCATCTAGAAATAACAAACTTGTAAATTTAAACAGTAAAATTGTGGAAAACCTCCACATGTTACTCAACATTCATCCTCAACGGCACTATAAATCCCCACCAATATTCCTCTATTGGTGCAAACTCCAAATAACCTATTGCAAATGGAAACAATCACAAATGTGCACAACTGTCAACTTGGAAGATGCTCGTGAAGTAAAATACTATCTTTTACTCATCTAGTTCTCATCAAACATTAATACAAGATCCATTAATAACAACTATAACTACTCTCAAAACCATAAAAGCAAATTTCAAACTGTGGCACTGAAATGCGCTAACTTTCTCTATCATAGACTAATAACCACAAACTAAAAGACAAACAAAAAGCTAAAATAAACCACAAAATCCATTTTTATAGAATAATGCAAGATTGCCATGATGCCTAGGGATGCTCCTACATTAGTATAGTTATCACAATTTAATAATGGTGGGAGAGAGATGGTAGCAGGTTGATAATTTGACTAACATCTCTCCCTATCACAATAGTGGAACAAATTAGGAGTGATGGAGCGTGAAACTATTTTTGAACGGGAATGTGGAGGTATTGAGTCTAGCTATGCTGTGTAGGTGAACAACTATGACACTACTAAGGTTTGTGGGCCTTATGTGTCGTCAGACAAGGTGTTAGGCCTAAACCTGGGTGCATTCTTTCTGGGGAGGAACTTTCCAAGGATATCTCTGGTCGCAGGAGTGTTTAGGTAATGGTTTCGATTACTTTGTCTACTGGAAATGTTGGTCTCAACGTTGTTAAGTCTACTCCAAGACGCCATCAAAAATTGTTTTCTGATTCTGTTACCAATGCTCAAGCTTACACTCCCATCATAGGCTAGGGTTAGGCCTATGCCTCATGCCCGTGCTTCCCCTGTGGTGGTCTATAGCCTTGAGGTTGCAAGAAATGAGGGCTTCTACTTGAGACATGGAGTAGTTTGCAAGTTTAATGGCTTGTGGCCCTCCCTTCCCGATTTACATGGCTAGGTTTTGGACTCCTGGAAGCCTCTTGTCTCTAGGTAGATTGATCTTTTTCCCAACACAAGGGGGTTCTTTGTACACTTCATTTCCAGCAGCCTTTGGCCTTCCTTTTTCTTTGTTGTGGTCCCGAAATGTTCCTAAATTATGTTGTTCACCGAGCGGGCCATGTGTCTAAACGGTGCATTTTCTAGTGTTCACAAGACCTTTTCCTTTTAAAACTTGCGTGGAGGTGCCACATGGTGGTGATTCTAAGCGATAGTCTTTTGGGTGTTGGGTTTCACTTTCTCTCTTTCCATAGTTCATGGATCGCGCCACGTGTTAATAGGGCACATTTTCTATGGCAGTCAGGAATAAAGCTTTTTATGGTTGTATGGGCACACCACGTGTCGACACGACACATTTCCTATCAAAAGCAAAGACAAGACTCTCTCCTGGTTGCGCCAGCATGCCACGTGTCCAACTCACTATCTATTTGGAAAAGGTTGTTGGTTCTTTTTTTGTAGTGCATGGAGGCAGCGAAAAAGGCCATGTGTTAGCCAAGTGTAGGCTGGAACATCTCTACGGCTTGGAAAGCTTTCTCAGTGCGCCATTGGTCTATTTTCTTGGCAAGCTGCTAGTGGATGCATGCAAAGCTGCAACATGTTTCACCAGCATTGTGCCACGAGGTGTCTCACTCAGCAGGTGTTTAACGTTAACTAACAAGGGAGTGGAGCAGCACAGGTGGCGCCGTAGCTAGAAAATATGGAAGCAGCCTTATCCTTTTGGATGGCAGTTTCAATGGCCACCATGATGGGTGCCTTGCTGGTTTGGGGGAATCTTTTAGGTTGCTCCCTCTCTCTCTTCGAAGGTGTTTTCTATACTTGAGGGAGCAATGTTGTCTTTTTAGGGGTTCATCACTTTTGGAAAAGGATAGTTTTTGGATATCCTAGTAGTTATTTGATTGTAATATAATTCTGACACCTTAGTGTAAATGAGAAATTTGGATAAATACGAAAGATAAAATAATACATGCAATTACCTTTTTACCCAAACCTTTTGAATACCTCAGATGTTTTGAAAGATTGATGCATGCATGTTTGATCGATGAAGATTGTGTTGATTGCTCATGTTCGTAGCATAACATTGGATGAAGATTGATGGAAAAAGAAGATTAGAGGATAGATAGAAGATTGGAAGAATATTTCGACAGAGTAAGGATATTAAACTCAATGCATTCAAATGGCTTAAGAGAGGCCATATTTATAGACAAGGACTGATTTTTGATGTGGAAGGAAGAAGATTTGATAAGGATTAGATTTTTGCTTTATTACACAAAAGAGGAAATAAATCAAGATAAGATAGGAAAAAGATGAAAAGACTTGCTTTTAGTTTTAAATCCTCAAAAAGGAAATAAATCTTTGAAAAAGATGTGAGGATAATTGATGAATTATCTAATTAAATAAATTAATTAGATACACATGAGTTTTAGTTTTGGAAAGAAAGCAAGATTTTTTAGGATTTTAAATTAATTAAATAAATATTTAATTTATTTAATTAATTTTGGATTGTTGTAAGAGATGATGTGGAAAGATAATTAAATAAATAAAAATTTATTTAATTATAGGAAAATAGATACATGACTAATTAAACAATTAAAAATAATTATTTAATTAGAGAGGAAAAATGGACATGAATAATTAAATAAATACAAATTTATTTAATTATAGAAGATAGAATTATGGGATTGAAAGGGAATAAATGAAATTAGTCAAATAAATAAGATTTATTTAACTAATTAGGTGATGATATGGGTGCTTAGGGCAAAACATGCTACAAGATGTCCAGACAAAATTAATGTATGCAATGCAATATGAGTTTAATGCATAGATAATGAAATGGGGCAATTTTAGGTGTCTGCATTTTGCCGCACTTTGAGATGATGTTCGAGATGATGAAATTTGTGTCGAGTAACATCATTTCAAAGAAGATAAGGTACGGGTGGTGGATGATAGAAAGATAGGATGAGGATGGAAAGCTAGGATGATGATGCCCCCTTGAGAGGATAGGTGGGTTGGACAAACATGGGCAGGCTCTCGAAATGAGATGAAATGATAAAGGAGGAATAAGATGAATGATGCAAGATAGGAAGTGGAGGAAAGAGATGAAGGATACGTTATGCTACAATGAAAGTGAGCAATCATATGTTTGATATAGCACTAGATGTTATGCACCAGGGTATGAGGACGAAGGTGACTATGTGTCTCATGCCCCAGCGTAATATAACCTTGTCTAGACGTATGAGGAAGAAAACTTAGAGCATTAAAGTCCTAATGTACAAAAGGTATGATGTGACCTTAGATGCAAAGGATAGTGCAAAAAGCTATTCCAACATACACAAGATATGAATATTAGCTAGAATGATACAGATTTGATACAAATGCAAGATAAAAATGATAACACACACAAACAATCAAGCAAGCATGCACAAAAGATTCAAAAACAAACAAGGTGTCAAGCTGTAAACCAATGATTAAGTGATTGATTGATGATGATGGTAATAGATAGTGTTGTCATTGTGGGGAATGATATATCCCTAGATCAACACAAGGATGTTTGATTAATTGATTGATTAATGATTTGGTTTACGAAAAGATTAGGATCAAGACCAAGGATTGGATTGGATAATTTGACAAGCTTGATTAACTTGATTGGTATGGTTTGAAGGATGACTTGCATTTAGATCATTGCTTGGATTGATTTGATTGATTATGAGATTGATTGGAAGAAGTGATGGAAGAAATGGATTTGAAGAAGTGATTTGATTGATTGATTGGAAAAATTGATGAAGATACATGAGAGATGGAAGACAGAGGAATATCGCCTTGTGCCTGAATTTGGGCACTTCCTTCGTACTCCAGATTGCCTACATACCCTGTATTCACGGGATCAAGGCACATAACGATAGAGATGAGATGTAGTTCTAATTTGTTGGATTGATGATGATGATGATGATGTGGATCAGGTTGATCAGATTGTGATTGATGTGATAGATTGGCTTGATTTGATTTGATGATTGATAGATTTGCTTGATTTGATTTGAATAAAGTGAGGTGAATGAAGAGGAGAATGATGATCAGAAGAAAGAGGGGAAGATAAGAAAGATGGTATCATCTTGTACCTAAATCTAGGTACCTCCTTTGTACTCCAGACTGCCTACATACCTATGTCCACAGGATCAAGGCACTTAACGTTAGAGAGGAGATGTAGTTCTGATTTTGTTTTATTGATGATAGAAGATGAAGGGGATGAGTGATGAGTGGATTGATTTGATTGATTTGATTGATTAGATTTGATGAGAGATTGAATTGATTTGATTTGATTTTGAAGTGATGATTTGGTTAAAATGATATGATTTGATTTTGATGGATTGATTTGGTTGATTGGAATGATTTGTCATTGATTTGATGGATTGATTTTGATGATCATTTGGATTTGATGATTTGATTGGGTTTGTTTGAGTGATGTGATGGATCGATGTGATGTGATGATTGATAGTGTCCACTCAATCTAAGTGCAAGCAAGTGTTCCTAGTATGCTCAAATGATGCAAAAACAAACAAGGTATTGCCCTTGTCAAGTCATAAACCAATGATTGATTGTTTGATTGATGATGATGATAATAATAGTGTTGTCATTGCGAGAAATGATATATCTCTAGATTAACACAAGGATGTGGGAATAATACATCCCATTGATGATGATGATGATGATTGATTGATTAATGATTTGGTATATGACAAGATTAGGATCAAGACCATTGATGTGATTGGATAATGTGACTCGATTGATTAGCTTGCTTGATATGGATAAGTGTGACTTGCATTTGAGATCATTGCTTAGATTGATTTGATTGATGTGATTGGATGAAGTGATTGAAGAATTGATTTGATTAGATTATTGATGAATTGATTGGATTGATGAAGAAATTGACTTAAAGGATTGATTTGAAGAAGTGGTGAATTGATTTGTTGGATAATTGAGGAAATAAAGAAGGGATTTGGTGATTGAAATATGAAAGATAAAACAATACACGCAATTACCTTTTTACCCAAACCTTTCAAATATCTCAGATGTTTTGAAAGATTGATGCATGCATGTTTGATCGATGAAGATTGTGTTGATTGCTCATGTTCACAGCATAACATTGGATGAAGATTGATGGAAGAAGAAGATTAGAGGATAGATAGAAGATTGGAAGAATATTTCGACAGAGTAAGGATATTAAACTCAATGCATTCAAATGGCTTAAGAGAGGCCATATTTATAGACAAGGATTGATTTTTGATGTGGAGGGAAGAAGATTTGATAAGGATTAGATTTTTTCTTTATTAGATAAAAGAGGAAATAAATCAAGATAAGCTAGGAAAAAGATGAATAGACTTGCTTTTAGTTTTAAATCCTCAAAAAGGAAATAAATCTTCGAAAAAGATGTGAGGATAATTGATGAATTATCTAATTAAATAAATTAATTAGATACACATGAGTTTTAGTTTTGGAAAGAAAGCAAGATCTTTTTAGGATTTTAAATTAATTAAATAAATATTTAATTTATTTAATTAATTTTGGATTGTGGTAAGAGATGATGTGGAAAGATAATTAAATAAAAAAATTTATTTAATTATAGGAAAATAGATAAATGACTAATTAAACAATTAAAAATAATTATTTAATTAGAGAGGATAAATAGACATGAATAATTAAATAAATACAAATTTATTTAATTATAGAAGATAGGATTATGGGATTGAAAGGGAATAAATGAAATTAGTCAAATAAATAAGATTTATTTAACTAATTAGGTGATGATATGGGTGCTTAGGGCAAAACATGCTACAAGATGTTTAGACGAAATTAATGTATGCAATGCAATATGAGTTTAATGCATAGATAATGAAATGGGACAATTTTAGGTTTCTACACTTAGCATTTTAAGCTATTAAATAAAAATCTAATACATCAACTGTGCAATTCTTGCCTCTATGCTGTGTTATTTTTTGTTAAATCTGCTAAGTACATTGCTCTGTGTCTATTAAGGAATAGTTATAATCATTTATTGTTGTGTTTTAATCTTTTATAGCTTCAGTTTATGTGATGCTAAGGGTGCTTTGAATCACGTTTAACACTCTTTCAAACTTCCTTGAAGTTAATAAAACTAGAATTATACTATGCTATCTGGTGAATGAACTATCTCAGTTTTAGCGCATCACCTTAGTGTAGATTTTGTTTTATCAGTTCCTCTCTTTCCCTTTGCCCCTCCAAGTGAAAATATGAAGAGCCAGCTTCTAAATCCCCAGAGGTTATTTTGTAGAGCATATCCTGGTCCCCCATCTACAAAACTTCCCATAGGCTATGTCTCTAGCTGTCTCTTTTAGAGATCAACAATTCTTTTTGGCACGCCTGGTGGGACCATTCTTATTCTGGTCTAGAAGTCAGTTTATGAGCCGAAGACCCATTATAAGGTCATTAGCAACAACCTCTCCTGAACTACTTTTACCACTATTGGTAGGTGTGGGATGACAAAAGGCTACAAGAGGCAGAGCAACGCAGGTGCGAGTGCAAATGCAAGCTCACATACAACAAGTACAAGCATCGATGGCTATTCGCTTGCCTAGAAATTTTGTTGAGTGGAATAGCGGTAGTCCGCTCATCCCTCCAGTTCCTCCTACAATATGGGACCCTATCCCCACCAATGCTTTAAAGACAATCCCTAAGTTCATCGGAGAAGGCTTTAGGACGCCCGCAGAACATCTACAAGATGTAGTTGATGTTTGCACCGTCCACCATGTCACAACAAAATGTGGCGCTCAGACTGCTTGTCGCTTCCTTCAAAGGGAAGGCCCAAGACTGGTATAGATCCTTGCCTGTTAGTTCCATTAGTACTTGGGATCAACTTGGAGACCCCTTCTTTGCACTCTTTACAGAGAATGGAGATAGATCTTCTTTGCTTTAGCAGGTCAACCATTAAGAGAGTGCTGTAGGAGATTGTCTCTGACTTTAACACCAGGTTTCATAAGACTTGGCAAAGGTTTTCGGTAGCCCTGAAAGACATGGCATTTGTCTTCTACTTAAAGGCTTTCAACTCTGACATAACTGTGATGATCTAGTCATTGGGAGGTTAAACACTCCCGGATGCTTATGACCTACCCGTCAGGGCAGAAAACAACTTGATAGACGCTGGAAAGTTATCGCTGCGGCCACCCATATTGGTATTTCTTGAAATACCACCTTAGTCACATGAAGACACTGCTATGAGTTCATCTGCTACACCACCTTCATGAATGTATGCCCCAGTACTCAGACAAGTGCCCCTACCTTGTCTTCACTAGTTGCGGAGATGAACAACGTGAAGTCTTTGCTATAGAAATTTTCAAATGAGATAATCAACCTCAAAAGACAACAAAATATGCCCCCAAAGCCCCCTTATCAGAATTACCAAGGCATAAGACCCCCTTTCCAGCATAATCATTATGAAGGAGGTCTGTGATAGTATAATCAATCTCAACCTCTAAACCAAATAGTGCCAGTCTTGATTCTACTATAGGCAATACCTCTGAACTAGAACTGAGAGCTGATGATAGGCTAGAACAACTTAGTAGATGATATCAATACATGGTGTTTTCCTTGAAATTTGACACACATGCCTCACAACTAGCCTAGAGGCAACCTTCAGTAGAAGGTGGCGAAACAACAGAGCCATGGGTTTACACCTGACATAGGGGTTTACTCTTACCAGTCCTCGGGGGTAGAAAGTGTTGTGCTAGTAGCTTAGGTCCAAGGAATGTCCCTTGAACAAGAAGGAGAAATTTCCCGAGACCACACTTTTTTCTCTTGGATGGAAGAAGAAGATGCAGTGTTTACAAATGGGATTGTCCCACCAAGGATCCCACAGGTACACTTTGATTATAACACTTGCTCTAAGAGGAGACTTACTGAAGAGCCTATACCTCAGGAACAACAACCCAGACCACTTTTTGAAAGGAGTTCCAGCTCACCGATGGTGACCCAACCCTTCCAAAAGCCAAAAGAGGCATTCTCTTACAGACCAAAGGAGCCAAAAGTTCAACCACTAGGATCACTCAATGTGGTTGAGTAATTGAAAAAGGTCCCCGCCAATGTGTCCATATGGGATATTTTAGCCATTTTGGAACAAAAGTCTTTGCTGCGGGAAGCTCTAGAAGGAGATGAAAATCCCATTCAAATGAGAACAACTATGGAACGTACTTAGACAAAGGATAAAGAATTGGTTATTAGAGCACAAGGCGTATTGAAACAAATAGCCGCAACTTTCACAAATTTGAAAGAAGAGAAAGCAAAGAAAGAAATAGGTAAGCCAAAACCTACTCCCTTTTACCTAACTCTGATTGTGGGAGATAAGTTATTACATAATTCCATGATCGACTTAGGTGCTAGCACCATGATCATGCCTAAACAAATAGTTGAGGCATTAAAATTACAATATGAGCCCTTAAATAAAGGGGTTATGGAGCACAATAGAAAGATGGTTCAGACTCTAGTGATAATAAAAAATCTCCCAATGATCCTATTATCATGCCCCAACATCACAATGTCTCAGGAAGCGATCATAATAGAAATTCCCCTATTTTTGGCATATGCTTATCCTGAGATTTTACTACAAAGATCGGAGGATATTTGTCTCTTGATTGGTCTCACCTGATCTTAAGGACTAAATATGGCTCGAAAATGAAGGTGCTATCAGAACTGCTACACGCAGAACATATAGAAGATCAAGCCATGATAAACTTCGAAGCTACCTATATGTCTTTCTCTCAGGATGAGATGCATTGTATAGAACTCCTGGAAGACGAAGAAGTGATAGGAGAAATAAGTCAAGAAGAAGAAACCCTGATCAATACTTTCATGCAAGAAGACCCTTTCGACAATTACCATGCCACAGGCCTCGGAACATATGTGATCTACAATGAAGATCAAATTATCCCTTAGATCACCAAAAGATAAGACAGTCATGATGGAGATCTTAGTGATCAATCTGGTCTATGAACTCTGCACTTTGATGGTGTGAGATGCAAGAATGGTTTGGGAGCTAGCATCTAACTAGTATCTCTTGTCGGGGAAGAGACCCTCCAGGCTTTCCGCTTCCAATTTGCTTGCACCAACAACGGGGCCGAGTATGAAGGCATGGATCAAGGCCTCAGTCTGGTGGAGTGAATGGGAGAGAAGTAGTTGAGTGTTTTTGGTGACTCCAAATTGGTAATAAAGAAAGTAAGAGGGACTTCAACAACAAAAAATGTGTAGATGTGATCCTACTGACATAGGGTATGGGACCTGATCGAAGAATTCAAGGCCTTCAATATTCAAGCAATCTCGAGGTCTTAGAATATAGACACTGATAGATTGGCTATGATTGGATTGCAATTTGACATAGTCATAGACCTCTAGGCCAATAAACATTTAGTAAGGGTAATTGTGAGATCAGCTATCCCTGACAATTATCAAAACTTGCAAGTTTTCAAGAGCGACAACTAGATTGTAGATTTTATCTAGCAATCCTGCGAGTTTGCAGAGCAACTGCATCAGAAGGTTGAAGAAGCCTATGAAGATTAGATCATTTAGCTTAGAACAAATAAGCTCCTAAAAGGTTTGTTCACACTAGAAAACCTATTTGATTATGATGATGTTAGAAATGACAAGAGAAAGTTTGTTGCGGATAAAGGCGATTATGCCAATCTTGATATTGGAGGTGGTAGGAAGCTGAAAGTCAAGAAGGACATCTCACAAAGAGACAAAGAAAGGATAATATCCTTTTGTAACAAATATGATAGAGTATTAGCATGGACTTATGATGATATCAAAGGTTACGATCACATTGTGATCTAACATACCATTAATCTAGTTGAAGGAGCCAAACCTGTTCGCTAGAAGGAAAGGCCAGTCAATCCAAGGATAGAGTCCTTGATGGATCGGGAGCTTAAAAAGCTTGTTGATTCAAAAATAATATATTAGATCAAGCATTCAACTTGGGTATCCAATTTGGTCCCCTTCCAAAAGAAAAATGGAGACATTAGGTTGTGCATGGGCTTCAAGGATTTGAATAGGGCATCCTTGAAGGATCATTATCCATTACCTTCCATGGAGCAGATCTTGTAAACTGTTGCAGGTTTTGAAATGTTTTCTTTGTTAGATGGATTCTCTAGATACAACCATGTCTGCGTAAAAGAAGAAAACCAACAAAGACCACATTCACTGCTAAATGGGGAACCTTTGCATATGCTAAAATGCCCTTCGACCTCTCCAACGCCAAAGCCACCTTCCAGTGAGCAATGGACATTGCCTTCAAAGGCCTGATCAATGTGATCATACTCATATACCTAGATGACCTTACAGTTTCTAAGTCAAAGGAGGATCATTTTGATTACTTGGAGAAAGTTTTCCAAAGATGTCAGGAATTCAGAGTATCTTTAAACCCCAAAAAATGTGTCTTCAGGGTTCCGCAAGGAAAGCTGCTTGGATATGTGGTATCCAAAGAAGGGATCTCTATAGACCTTGAAAGAGTGCGAGATATCAATGGATTGCCCTTGCCTGTGAACAAGAAAGGAGTCCAATCTTTCCTAAGAAAGATTAATTTTGTCAGTAGATTCATATATGATTTCTTCAGATTGGTTAGACCGATCACCCTCATGTTAAAATAGGATCAAGCTTTTAAGTGGACTCCCGAAGGAAGAGTAGCTTTTGAAGAGGTCAAAGAGGCAATTTCTTCAGCTTTGGTGCTAGTTAATCCTGACTTTTCAAAAGACTTCATCATGTATGTTTATGGTAGTGAGTATAGCATCACTGTAGTGCTAACACAGAAAGATGTAGAGATGAAGGGAGAACACCCCATTGCCTTCCATTCGAAGACCTTGCAGGAATATGAGGCTAAATATAATTTCGTGGAAAAATAGGCATTTGCTATAGTAAAAGGTTTAAAGAAATTCAGGCATCTGATTGCGGGAAGCAAGGTAATGATTTATGTTGTGCATTCAAGTGTCTAGGAGTATATCATGGAAGGAGAGATCACCGATAAGAGAGAAAATTAGATTACAAAAATTTTGGAATATGATATTGAGGTTAGACCTATGAAAGTGATTTAGAGAAGAGGACTCTATGAATACTTGGCACATGCAGCTAAACCTCTAACTGAAGAAGAAATTTTGGAGAAGGTTTTGATCAGTCAATTTGAATCAGAGGAATCATGGATCACTAATAGAGTCTGGTTCATGGAAACTGGTAAGTACCTCGACAACCTTACTTCTCATAAAAGGAGATTCTTTAGATTGTAGGAACCAGTTATGCATTACTTGAAGGAGTTCTATTCAAAAGAAATTTTGACGGAGTATTCCTTCTATGTATGGATAATCTCCAAGAAACTAAGATCCTACATGAGTTCCACAACAACCCTACGGGCGGTCATTTCTCCGCAAAAACAACCGTAACCAAAATCATGCGCGCAGGATATTATTAGCCAACTCTGTTCTCAGATTGCCTTGATCATGCCAAGAAATGTCAATAGTGTCAATTCTTTGTTGGAAAACCCAGGAACTCAACCATGCCTTTGAACCTGATTGTGGTGGATGAACCTTTTGCTTAGTGGGGCTTAGACTTCATAGGGATGATCAACCCAATGTCGAATTCCAGGCATAAATGGATCCTTACAACAACAGACTACTTTACTAGGTGGTCGGAAGTAGTTCTGCTAAAAATGCCACAGAAAATAAAATCTTGAGCTTCCTAGAAGAATTGGTGGCACGTTTTGGTCCCCTAAAAACTATCATTTCAGGTAGCATAAGAGATTTTATGAGTTCAAATATATCAGAATTTGCACTCAACAATGAGATCTTTCTCAAAACCTCATCTAACTATTATCCTCAAGGCAATGGGCTAGTGGAGTCTACAAACAAGAATTTGATTAGGTTGATCAAACGGATAGGTGCAGATCATCAAAGAGAATGGCATAGGCACTTGCAAACGGTGCTCTGGGTCGACTGAATTACTCCTAAGCAGGTTTTGAAAGCTTCTCCATATGAGTTAGTCAGTAGTGTTGCCAATTTCTATAGAAATCATGGCATTGCAGTTGCTTAACTCTCTGGAGATTGAAGAGAACAATGCTATGGAAGTAAGACTAGCGGAACTACTCGGTGTACACGAAATTAGAGAGAATGCTCACAACACCATGATCAATCATCAGCAAACAATCAAAAGATGGTTCAACAAAAAAGCATCTGATCCAGGTTTTTAGGAGGGAGATTTAGTTCTAAAATATGATGAATGAGACGCTAAGCCAGGACAACACGCCAAATTTGATTCGCTATGGAAAGGCCCTTTCCACATTACCAACTACAAAGAGAGCAATGCTTTTGAACTCAAAGATTTGGAGGGAAATGTCCTCATGATTCCAGTGAACGGGATCCATTTTAAGCATTTTAATTAATGTTGTGCCTTTGTTTAGTTCCTTTTATTATGTGTGAAAATGGGGTTGAAGGAAAGTTGTACAGTGTATAGTTAAATAGTTTCAATCAAACCGTTATTTCACACATACATTCAAGGACATAGATTGAGCTAAGTCACTGCTGTGATAGAGGACTCAGCTACATGTCTAATGCCATTATGAGATGATTGGAAAGATAGAATAGATTGATATTTTGTTAAAACCCTAATATGATTAGGCCTAAAACCCTAATTATGTGGGTAGAGACCACACAAGGGGGGAAAACATGCCAAACAAACCTCGAGTGTAGGTGGAGCTTGTTACTACACACATAAGAGGGGAAAACACGCCATACAAAGCCTGAGTGGGGGTTAACCACACAAGGGGAAAATACACGGAAGACACACATAATACATGAGCACTGTATAACATGCTAGAGACATACTATACGTCTTATACATGACAAACACGGGTGATGGAAGGAGCTTATTGCTAAGTCCCACCATCTAAAACATGCCAAACACACTTGACGGTTGGGCTTATGCCACAACAATCATCAAAAACATGATTAAGGTAGGATAGTCTCAAGATCCAACCCCACCTTTGCGAAGGACTTTTGTAATAAAAGGATGTGCACTAGCTCAAGAGATACACCTTCCCGCCTTCCGCAGAAGGGCTTTTGAATACAAGGATACACACTAGCTCAAGAGATACGTTATCCCGCCTTGCGTAGAGGGCTTCTTTTGATTGCAATATAAATTTAAAGATGTGTACTCACGCTGAAGATACAACATCCTGCCTCATGGAGAGAGCTTAGAAACATGCTTCGTTAGTACTAAAATCATCAAACATATATCATTATATATGCCCCCACCTTAAGGTGGTTGATGTCATGTACTGATGTCAAGAACACTAAGGTAGAGAGAAAACACATAAGGAAATAAGAGCTTTTGCAAAGCCCATGCCCCCAAAGTGACATGTGCTTATGATCGCCGAATGTTCCCACAAACATATTGATATGATTTGCTTAATATAAACAAGAGAGGTTAGAAATCTTACTCTAAGATAATAACCAAAGCAATTCATTAAAGCTATGCATGAAAACAATCACATCAAGGACCAAGGCTATACTACGGGTTTGGAGCTGAGTATAACCGTTGGGCTATACTACAGGTACCTCAGAACTGAGTGTAGCAAAAAAGTTGAGATACCAATCAAAGTGTATAAGAGAAGATTGAGTGGATTGTAAAATGTTAGTTACAAGAAATGCCATAAGATGATACATCACATGGAGTGATTCTACTAGTCAAGTGTCAGATATATATATGTATCAACCCCATTGTCATGTATGGACTAGGTCCTTTTTTGCTTTGCTTGCTGAAGGGACACACGGTCCCTATCAGTATTTGTTTGTTTTTGTCATCCACTAACTAGGTAGAATCACTAGAAGAAGGTAAACAATAAAATGAGAGAGGAGAACAAGTGCCTTAGGAACACCACATAGGAGGATGCCCCCAAAACACCCTCCGCAACTCTATCCCCCTAAGGCACGACACACAACAATAAAATAGAGGAGAGGAACAATAGAAGAATGATGATACAAATAGAGGAATGGTCACAACAGAGGTGGCTCTTTGTATCCTTGACCTTACAAGAGTATCATGGGTCATCCAAAGAGACTTGAGCAACACATAGCACAACACGGGGGAACACAACACAAATCTAACAACATATATATCTAGGAGGAGGCCACCCTTGAGAGCAACTACAATAGTTGCTACAATGAGTGTGGCTTAAAGAGGGAGAAATATTTACCTGATTCAATGGTCCATATTTCCTAGTAGACAATTTTTGTCTATCAGCTCAGGATATCTCGCATGTCGTTTCGGTCTTGTTGATATTGCATTAACATTAAGTTTAGGATGATGAGAGGATTTGGTGGGATTCAAAGAGTGGTATCCAATACTGGAATTGATTCCAACAACTTGTAGAGGTACTCGGATTCCTTGTTGATTTACACCACATCCATTACCTGCATAGTCACAATTTTTGTACAAAATCTGAAATCCATGACCATAGAGGGAGTCCATCTCTTTAGACGAAGGTGAGGCCTCATAGGTGTCATAATCTGTAGTATAAGTAAGGGTATTGTCTTTATTTTGTACCAAGGAGAGTTTGGTTTTCTTAGGTGTTTCCAAAGATTGTTTAGATGAGATCGATGTGACTTTTGATGTGTCAGAGTTATTAAGTTTGTATTCCCCCGTATAGGAAGGAGTAAAATCTAATGACACCCAATCATCACCAAAAAGTGCATCTGATGGTTTAGAGTCTTGCACAACATTATTTGTGGCAAGATGCATTGATGAATCAACTCATAAGTTGTTTAGGCTTTGCTGATTGTTAACTTGTTTTATTGTTTCGATATGTAAATAGTTATTCAGGTCACGATCGACTTCCACATTGTAGAGTTTGTTTTGATAAATGAACTTTAATGATCGATGAAGGGTAGATAGAACTACCCCAATGGCATGGATCCATGGTCTACCAAGAATCATACTATATGAAAGCGAACCAAACATGACCTGAAAAAGGGTAGATAATGTCATAGGTCTAACCTTTATAGGTAAAGTTATGGTACCCAAGGATTGTCTACCAGCATTATCAAAGCCACGAATGCTAAGCCTATATAGTTTGAGTAAAGATGTGTCAATCTTGCTTTTGTGTAGTAAGTCAATGCCACAAACATTAAGAGAGATCCATTGTCAATCATAACTCGCTTTATCAACTTTTTATCTATTAGGACAAATATTATAAGTGGATCATATTCATCTTTTATTGATGGAATTTCATGTTGTTGAAACATGATATCCATTTTTGTTGCATGCATACAATCTAATAGAGCTGCTACACATTCGACTTAACAGTAGGTGGTAAAATCACCTTTTGTAAAGCTTCTTGGAGCATTCCATGGTATGTAGGCAATGTTTGTATTAAATCCCAAACAGAGATCTTAGTTGGAGTAGCGTGATGCTGTTCGACAAGATCATATTCTTGACCACTTTTATGAGTAAGACGAGGTGGAGGAAGCATAGGTTGAAAAGCTGGAAGAGAGACAGGCACATGTGGTTCTTACTTACTTTGCTTGTTATTACAGGTGTTATATGTGTGAGCAATCACATGATGTTGTGGCATATTTTGAACACCTTGATTTATTTGAGTGATTTGTCTTGCCACACTTAGAATGTAATCTGAGGGTCAAGGTGGTTTTAAGCAAGAAGGTGCATTAGGTGCCCCCTTGCACAATCATCTTAGGAATATTACTACATGTTTCTAATAATCCCTTAGTGGGTGGAAGAAACTTGTTAAAGGTAATTGAATTCACATTGCTTTGATGTTGATTGTTGATGGTTTGATCTTTAGAGATGTCCAATGGAATAGAACTTGCAACCAAAGGAGAGCTACCGAAAGTCTTCACATCCTTAGAGCTATCTAAGGTTCTTAACCATTCATCCAAGGGAGGGAGATCAAAGGTATTCACTTCTTTAGGGATGTCCAAGGTGTTTGAACATTCAACTAGAGGAGGAATAGGATAACTCATGGAATCACCATCATCATCATCATATATTTGAGATATTAGTTCCAAAGCATTAAGAGAAGAAAAACTTTCACACTCATCATTCTCAAGATTATTCACGAAAATGTACTTTGTTAGATCTTCTACTATCGAAGGGTATGTATTCATGAGAGCTATGAAGCTATCAAAATTAGATACATAATCAAGGATTTCAAATGAAGAGAATTTAAATATATCCTTATGATACATAGCTTGTATATAAGTGAGAAGATGAGGATTCATATCAAGATATTTGTAGAAATTCTCAAAGTTTTTGATATATGTATTTAAAGATACCTACAAAGAGCAATGAGATGAAGATTCCATAATGAAATATCTTGAAACATCAATGTCCGATAAGATCTAGTAAGACAAGACATGCAAAGTTTTATGATACTTAATACACCCTAGATGTGAGACTATTTCACACCCAAGCACTTGTTTGAGGGAAATTTTTACTAAAAGACACACAGAGTCCACAACAAATAGAGTGGATAGGAGGAAAGAGTACTACACAATAAGGCAAAGTTGATGGATTTTAAATATTTTGATCAAAAGGATATGCAAAAAGGTGTGTAACCACTTAGTGTTGAAATACACACTGTGTAATTAAGAATATGCCAATTTTCACACAATGATAGGAAATTATGCAAAATTTTCAAATGATCAATGAATATATGCTTAAATATGAATGCAAGATCTAAAATGCAAGATATTTAGGATGAATGCAATGAAACATCTCCAATTTATGCTTGTTTATGCACCTAAAATGTTCACTTTTTTTACTTTTCTTTAATGCAAATGCGTAAAATATGTAATGAAATTAGGAGAATGATGAGGGGAAGAAAATTAAAACCTTTTAATCAGTCCAATGATGCAGCAAAATTTGTCACAACACACCAATCTTGCAATACTAGATGAAAGATTAGCCAAAATGTAGTGAAAATGCAAGGATTTTTGAAACCCTAATAGTGAAATTAAGGCATGAAAGTATGTAAAATGACGAATGAATGGAATATAATCAGATTTATTATGTAAAATAACTTAGATCAGATTTGAAAATCATGCCAAAATCCTATAATGCTGAATTCAAGTCAAATTTTAAGGAAATTTGAATGAATATGCCTCTTTTTGTTGAAATACACAATGTGTAAATGCAAAATTTGAAATGTAGATGCAAAAACACACAATGATGAAACACTACAGTCCAAAATTATATTTTAATGAGTATTTAAAATGAGTAGTAAAATCTAAAACAAGATTACAACTACAAACCCCAGCTTTTGGAATTACTAGGTTATGAGAAAAATGCAAAATTTCAAGCAAACCCTAGCAAATAAAGTATGTAAATGCAAGGTAAATTCTTGTGAAATGATGTATTGCTGTGATTTATCTCAGATCTGATGTAAATATTAGAGATTTAAATGATATAAATGAGATGCAATGAAAATAGTGCAAACTATTCTTTAATGCAAGCCTAGGATGCTTAATTTTTTCAAAATTTTCAAATTTATGCCAAATTTTTGAATGTATGATGATGAATATGATATATATAAATGCAAATCTGATGTACAACACCTAGTAAGACACAATGTTTAGCAAAAATGTTATGTTCACCAAAATGTTATGTATGAAAATGGGGTTGAAGGAAAGTTGTATAGTGTATAGTTAATTAGATTCAATCAAATCCTTCTTTCACACATACATTCAAGGACATAGATCAAGCTAAGTCACTGCTATGATATAAGACTTAGTTACAGGTCTAATGTCATTATGAGATGATTGGAAAGATAGAATAGATTGATATTTTGTTAAAACCCTAATCTGATTAGGCCTAAAACCCTAATTATGCAAAATCATAAACAAACAGACGAGACTCGACAAATGCTCACATAGGAAGGCACTAAATACAGATTAGAAACATAGCAAGATTTGAATTTTGGAAAGCAAAAACTTTGGGGACAAAAGAGCGAGTGCTCGTGTCTAGTGTAGTACTTTTTCTAAGGGCTTTGGATCAAAATATGCTTCAGACTGTAACTTGCTCAGAGATTTCCAGTATTGCAAAACTAGAGGACAATAGAGTAGGCACCTATGTCTAATTAGGAATGTTTTCTTTAGATCTAGAATCTTTATGCTCTGCTCTAATCTCCTGCAACTCCACTCCACAAGATTCGACACCTGTAACCTGCAATCATAAGAGGGGTTGGGGGTTGTGGTGTTTAGGAGCTTGCTTTAGTCAAGCCCTATAATGGCATTCAAACCTTCCAAAACCACTGTTAGAGAGAGAGAGTGTCCTTGGTAGATAGAGGAAAAAGCAAATGATATGATAAATTGATTGAAACACAAAATAGATGTCACCTTGGAGGTGAAGCTCTCACGGGGAGATAAAGATCTTTCTCACCATGAGGAGATGGATTGATGAAGACAAATCTGCAACAAACAAGTAAAAACACAACACAATACTGCTCTACAACACAATGAAATTCTTTATCACAAGTTCGCATTATCCATCTAGGTGTAAAAAGGAAGTCATTGGGTAAGTGCAAAAAGATGGGGGGCCAAAAAGTGGCCAAATTATTTTCAAAAAAAAAATACATAACGCGAGCGCGTTATGACTTATTATAAATTAAAAAAAAAAGCTTATCATCTCATTTCATTTCTTTTTTCTCCTCTATACTCGCGGCCTGTAAACCCTAGGAAGTGCGCTCGCATTTTAGAAAAGTTAATTCAACACAAAAATCTTATCGATTCATCGCCAAAATGCCGCCACGACGTTGAGCATGCCAAAGGAGTGAGTTTTATTTGTTTATTTGTTTGAATTTGTTTCTAAATAGGTAGGTTTGAGTTGATTTTTGATGTATATTTCGTTAATTGTTAGGAAATGTTAATGCACCTCCTCCTCCTCCTCCTCAAAATCCACAAAATCCTGAGGAAGAAATACCTACGGAACAACAACCTCCTCCATCCATTCCTCGACATGCCCCTAGAACACAAGAAAATATAATGGGGCAAATTGAAAACAACAAAAAAGAAATTGAAGATATAATTGCAAGGTTGAAAGATCCTTCCACTTCAACCTTGCATAGGTCCACACTTGCTGAATCTCTTGAATCTATGTTATCAAATGTAGATTCAATTAGCAAGCAAATATCTAGTTGGATGGATAAGAGGAGAGAGTTTAGAGACTATTATGCAGACAAGCTGTCATACCAAGATGTGAAAAAATTACAAATTACAAAATTAGACTTGTGTTCAATTTTCACAAACCCACAAACAAATCAACCTCCACCCATTACATGCAAGAGGTTCTCTAACCATTGGTGCAACAACCAAGCGATAAGGGACAATTTTGGGTAGAGGTGGTGGATGGTTTTTGACCATCCTCCATGCAATAATAATGAGGTCCCGTAATACTTTTTGAGGAAACTCTATTGTGAGTTTGTCCCCAATAAAGAGCCAAACTATTTTGATATGCAGGACTTCTAGGGTAGAGGTGGGGGGCTAGCACAAGATAGACCAGGGGAACGTGTTGACCTACAACGGGCAGTGAGACGAGTAATCATCAGACCAGCCCGTGAGCATGTTTCTATCCCTTCCATTGTGAAGGAGAGTGTTGAGGTCGATACACTTCAGTCCATTAGTGCCTTGACCTAGAGCATCATAGAGCATGCCAGTCCTGCAGCACAGAGTGGGTTAGGAGATAGTGCGAGGAGTAGGGTCCCACTCTATGCTTGTCAGACTTGCAGGTTAGCCTATGGTTATGACCTCATGGATAGTCAGGATGCAGGTGCATAGGCTACATCTGTAGCTGAGCAGATGGTGATGACAGATACCCTCCTGAGGGAGACTTTCAGCCTTGATACTTATGTAAATATTAGCAAGTTTATTGAATTTAATTTATTAAATTTTATTTTTGAAATGCAAGATTAACTAATTTAGTTTGATGATTTTAAAAAAATTTCAGGGTCATAGTGTTGATGCAGTTTTCAGTGGTTCTCCACCTACATATTACACTAGATCATCTACTATTGGGGTATGTAACTAGTAAACAATTATAAATATTACATGTGAATAGCATCGTTATGTGAATGGTATTCTAATATCTAATTTTGGATGTTGAATATGTTAATACTGGAGATTTTACGGCAACGTCTGCCAGTGGTGGTGGACTTCAAAGCTTCACAGAGGTAATAAAATAAATAGTTTAATGAATGAATTGTACTTACTAGATTTTTATATGTGACTTGTGTGCTTTATTGTGTGTACTTCCATGTTTAGATGAACATGTGTGTATGTTAGGAGCCATGATTTGCATCACTATTATATTTTTCGTAATTGAATAATGTTGTTTTATTTTCAGATGATGCAGGCTGCGGAGACACCTCCTGATGTTCATAGGGCAATGGAGTATGGTGTGACCTCTGTGATTCATAGCTCCATGGCATTGACAGGGGTATGAGGCAGATTAGTAAATTTCAATTTACATTCATTGTTCTAGTTGTTTATTTTTGAAAAATCAAAAGATTATTGATTTGAAGTTTAATTTCTATCTAGATGGTTTCTATAGGACATGACATCACCATGGCCTATTCCTACTACTGAGGCAAGTGAGGAGACAGATTATATGGTAGCATTAAGTGATTATTTTGTTAAATGTTTCATTTTTTTATAACATGTAATTTCTATATATTAATGTCTATACTTTTTATTGTAACAACTAAAGATGCAAGAAGAACTAAATAGGAGGAGCAACCCTCGGGTTTGTAGTAGACCACCCACATACGCGTCTCCATCCCCTAGAAGATCAAAGGCTACCCGTGATCTATTCTCTTCACTAGCCAGAGGGGAATGACTTTTTATTGTGTTCCTTTGTTGTATGCCTATATGGCATTTGTGGACATATATTTTGTATTGCATATAGTTGACATTGTATGCCTATATGGCATTCTTGTAAGCCTATATGGCTATTTTGTATATATGTTATACTTATATCGATAGATATTGATGTATGCCTATATGGATATTTGGTTAATACAAATATTTTTTATTGATGGCGTCCATACTTACATTATAAATCCACGTTTGAATGGATATTTGTAGATAGCTACTTCAAATATTTAAATTCCAATTGTATTACATAGGATGTTTGTTGATCCAATAAGCTAGCTATTGTTATTCAAGTATCACTTAAACCTCATTTTGGAACTAAAAGATAAAAGTTGTATTTAAAAAAAAAATGAATCATCATGTTAAACAAAAAATATTAATATTCTTTATGATTTGCTCAATTGAAAATATTCAAATTAGTATGCTGATCCATATTCTTTATGAGTTGGTCAATTGAAAATATTTCTTAATTTCTTGTTATTATACCATATTGGGATGCAAAGAGTATGTTTGTTGTTTTGAATAAGATAGTCAAAATCATATGCTTATGAGCACCTGATGACCATTGTGGTTATTAAATGTAATTCCTCTTGCATATAAGGTGAGGTTATGAGATTACATTGAGTCTTACCTAATTTTAGTATGCAACATAACATTGGGGCTATAGGCTTCCATAAGTCATACCTCGGGGATTTTCAGTTTTAGGCGCAAATTTGTCTTAAGACCTTAGGCACATTTCTCTACTTGCACAACCTCAAAACTCCGCCTAGAACTCAAGGCGCCTTTCATCATCCAAACAACCTCAAAATTGTGCCTTGATATTGAAAGGATGTTTCAAAGTATAAAGGAGGGTGCCTTAAGGGAGGCAATTCATCTTGATTATCAAAGTTGATCAAACACATCAAACTGAGCATCATACCTCTAGGCATATTTTTGCCTCTCTAAACTATTCATTTTGGCGCCTTGATGTAAAGTGAAGTCTAAACTTAGTGAAGATTGCGCCTAGAAAGATATCACCTTGGATATGCGCCTAGAGTCATCTTAGATCATCCATTTGCGCCTAAGGGTCAATATAACATAATATAACTTAGGAAGACTTTGAAAATTGTCAAAAGAAGCCTAGGCGCCTTTTCTTGTCTCCACCATCCATTTTGGGTGCCTAGAGGAAAATGAACTTCAAATCACTTCCAACTGTAGCACCTAGTGTTAGAACCTTCAAAATGACTAAATCTTACCAAAGGAAGTCTAGGTGCCTATTGTCACTTGGATCATCATGAATGAGCACCTAAGTGGAAGGAGAATAAGCATCTTGTATGGAGGCGCACTTTTGTGTCTAAATAACCTCATTTTGCGCCTTGAAGGAAGATGTTCTAAATCCTCAGATCTAGTGTCTAAGTGTAATATGGTCTCCTATAGGTTTGAACAAGTGATTGAATCCATCAAATTGCCAAGAAATGAGCTAAGTATACTAAGGCACCTTTTTTTGTCTAAACTATCCATTTTGGTGCCTAGGAGGAAGGAGATTCAACATCATGAATCAAGGTGCCCTTTGCCATCAAAACAACCTCACATTGGTGCCTTGGAGGAAATCAACTTAAAACTTGCACCATGGAGCAGGACGAAAGTTACACCCCTTTGCAACTTTACACTGCCTCCTTCTGACGATTTTTGGGGCAGCAGAAAACCTTTCACCACGGGCAAATGCCTCAGAGATATAAAAAACTAAGAGAGGTTATTGTAGAGGCACTCTATGTGATCATGTTGCCTCAGATGGAATATTTCTAAGTGACACAGTTTTTGAGTAACATCTCGTCAAAGATTGCTACCTTTTTGCACTTTGGACTCTTCAGGGATATTGTCGATACAATGTAGCTCAGACTGTTTCGACATGTTTGGGTGAAAAACATGACCATGCTTAGCGTAAATGTACCCATCCAAATGCGTTGGAACAGTCAGTTTGGTTGCATCAGGAGTAGGATGAAAGTTACACCCCTTTGTAACTTTACACTGCCTTGTTCTGATGATTTTTGGGGTAGCAGAAAATATTTCACCGTGGGCAAATGCCTCAGACATATAAAAAACTGAGAGAGGTTATTGTAGAGGTACTCTACGTGATTGTGTTGCCTCAGACATAATTGTTAGAATCTGAAAAGATTATTAACCCAAAAAACTAGTGCAAAGAATAGATATCTAAACTATGAATGCAAATGATACGAAATCAAAATAGCAACATAGAGTTAGTCTCCAAGAGAGTAATGCAAATGCTAGAAGCAAAATAGCATTAAGAGGATGCAAAAGCAAAAGATGTCAAATACAAGCCAAGTAGCATGCTTATATAGATTAGGAAGAGGGAGGAGGTGGCAACACCGACCAATGAGGAGCAACCATCTATCAGACTAAAGATAGCAAAGTATCTTCCCAAGATAGCTAATGGATGCTCACATGTAGGAAGGTGACACCTCGCAACCACTCACCTAATAAGACATGCTTTATTAACCTAAGCGAGATTAATAGAAGTGTAGAAAAAACCTAGGAATATAGGGAAAAATAAATAACCCAACTAGGAAATAAAAACCTACACTAACACCCCCCATAAGCGAAGCTTAGGTGGATGTAGAAATGGGTCCCGACAAATCAACCTGATGAGGTACCCATGTACATAAAATTCCCCCCCAAAATAGAGAGAGAAGAGACCCCCCCAAAGTAGAGAGAGTCAGGACTCCGAGTGAGAGGAAGAAGCCCCCCCAGAAGATGAAGCATCCCGCACCCCCAGCAAAGCTCGCAAATGAAGGAACTTGCTCTCAGTGAAGGGTTTGGTGAAGATATCAGCAACCTGCTCAGATGTCGGACAGTAGCGAAGGTTGATGACATGGCCATGGATGAGCTCCCGGATGTAGTGCATGTGGACCTCTATGTGTTTGGTCCACTGATGATGGACCAGATTCTGTGAGATCTGAATGGCACTCTGGTTGTCACAAAATATGACTAATCGCTGTCTGATTTGGATACCAAACTTAGTGAGAAGATTCTGAAGCCAAATGGCCTCAGTAGCGGCATTCACAGCCCCCTGATACTCGGCCTCAGTAGAAGATAGAGCAATAGCAGATTGCTTCTTGCTCGACCAACAAATAGGACCTGAACCAAGTGAGAAGCTGTAACCTGAAGTAGACTTGCGATCCTGAGAATCGCCTGCCCAATCTGAATCTATGTAGCCCACCAAGTCAAGCTCAATACCCGCTGCGTAGTATCTCCCAAAACTGTGAGAACCCTGAATGTAGTGAAGGATCCGTGGTGCAGGAGCACCCGGACATGATCAGGATAAAGGTCCGCATGATGACAAACATGATCAGGATATAGGATAGTTATCCGCATAATGACAGGGCAGTAGGCTATTTTTAGTATGTTTGACTTTATCATGTAATAAGGTCCACTGGACCGATGCTATGTATTAGATCAACATAGGAGTATGTGTAGGCAGTTAGAGGCAGTTAGAGATCGGGATAAGGTTATCTGAGCTGTCCTCTCTCCCAGCCGCTTGGAAGCTCCCAGCCGCTGGGAAGTGATGTTAGTAGTACTCAAAGGATTTGTTATATATACCTTCGATCTGTTAGGGTTTAGATATATAGATTGATCATTGAGATTGATGTGGATAGATGTATCGGTGTTGTGTTGAGTTGATATTCAGGAGAGCAGTTCAGACACTGTGAATCTGGATTCAGGACTTTTGAATCTCAAGTGAATAAGATCTCATCTTTTGCAGTATTTCAGTTGATCAGTTGTATTTGTGTTGATTTCCTTTCCGTTCGCAAGTAGATGGGTATTTTCAACCCTTCCACCGGTTGATCCTGCAAATCGGTGGAATGGTCCTGTATTATAGCTTAGGTTGCATTTGTGTTTTCTGTTTATGCATTTCATTGTTCAGGAGATCTGTTAGGAGCATGCTGTAAATCAGCCTAGCATCCTCATGTGCTAGGTCTAGAAGATAAGTTGTTAGATTTCGGTTTGAAGGTGATCCGGCCCGGTCGTCACATGATCTTTGTGAAATTATGCGGTCGTGAGTGTTTTCATGCAGCGGAAGGATACACAGGAGTCTGCATGTGCGTTTCCAGTCGGAACGAGCCGCATCATCATCTGCGAATCCATCGCCATCAGGATCGGGTCATGAAGTTGTTGAAGTTTGCATGTTGCGGGTGCATCATGATGTTTTGAGTTGGATATATACTCAGTGTATATATCGCAGTCAGGATCATCTCTCGGGGAAGGTCATCATCCGCATATCGCTAACGGATGCGGGTGTGAAAGTTAAGTTTTTTTGGCTAAGTGTTGAAGAATTCATCAGGATGAAGTGTGACGTCATCGTCATCAGGATATTAAGAAATCCCTCAATGCGAGTTTATCCTGTTGTCGCTAAGGGTTTGAGCATCGGCGTAGGCAGAAAGTTGTTAAGCATCATCAGGAGGTTTCGAAGAACCGGATGAACAATATCATGATGCTGTTGCTTGTAACGTCGGACAGTGGAGCGTCGAAAGCAAGGTGTTAAGTTGTCGTCATCAGGATATTTGGAACAACCGGATATTTGGATATCTTGCTGACGAAGGTGATATTGAATATCATGATGATGCCGCTCGTATTCGGCACCCGATGAACAGTGTAACCGGAGGATGTTCGCGCCCGTTGATTATCATGATGATGATGATTGGCAGAGGAGGTAAATAGTAGTCGACGGGAGGATATTTGTGATCATCTGAAATATGATGATGCTGTTGAAATGTGATGATGATGTTGTTAGGAAATATGATGATGCTGAGCCGATAGACATTTTTATCAGGTTGTTTGCATTGTTGGCTGCTCCTTCCTGTTAGGTTGCCTCCGTTGCGTCCCACTCTGCGTCATAGTGGTATCAGAGCAAAGGTTAGGATCTTCTGGAAAAGATAAGCAGGATGTCAGACGAAGAAGGAACATCTGAGTTCCCAACAAAGATGACCAACGCTGAGTTGGCAGTTCTGGTGAAGAAACAGATTGCGGAAAGCAGGGCCGTGAAGGCTCAGAATCAGGAGTTGAAAGATGAGTTAGCAAAGTTGAGGAGCAGAGTAGGTTCTGGTAGAGAAGATGATAGGGAAGAAGGGGATATCCCTAATTGGAGCGAGGAGGTCGTTCCCGCAGACCAGAGGCCGCTGTTGAACGCCCTCAAGGCCATGGAGAGGAGAACCATGGATGTGAAGCTGGATTTGCCAGTGTTTATAGGTAAGATGGACCCTGATTCAGTAATGGAATGGATAGATTGTCTGAACAATTTCTTTGTGACAGAGGAGATACCAGAACAGCAGAGAGTGAAGATAGCACAGTCCAAGATGAAAGAAGCTACCTTGACATGGTGGAACTTTGTTCAGGATGATAGAGTGCAGGAGGGAAAACGTAGAGTTGCCACATGGAAGAAGATGATGGAATTGGTAAAGGAGGCTTATATTCCTTTGGATTACAGTATCCAGTTACACAAGAGGAAGCAGAACCTGAAGCAGAAGGAGCTAGATGTCAGCTCATATACAGAAGAGTTCATGAAACTCTGTATGAAGACAAAGGTGAAAGAAAGTGAAGAAGAAAAGGTAGCCAGATACCTGAATGGACTGAGGTTTAATATTCAGGAAGATCTCAGTCTGCATAACCCAGATACAGTGCAGAAAAGCTTTCAGTTGGCATTGAAAGTGGAAGAAAAGCTGAAGAGAAAACAAGATCAGAACAACAGAGGAAGAGGAAGACAACAAAGAGGTGGAAGAAGTCCTTTCAGAGGCAGAGGACAAGGACAGGGATATCAAGGAGAATCCAGTCAGGACAATAGCAAGGGCAACAATGGTCAGAATCAGAGAGAGAATTTCAGTCAGCAAGGTAACTTCAGAGGTAGAAGACCTTTCAGAGGAAGATCCCAGGGCAGAGGATCCATCAGGTGTTACAACTGTAACAAAGAAGGCCATATAGCCAGCAGATGTCCAGACAAGGCCACAAGCTCAGCAGGAGAAAGGAGGACAAATCTGGTCAATGAACCTGATAATCAAAGCAGGACAAGCTCTAATGATTTCCAGAGTGTGAATGGTCCTGAGAATTATGGATATCCAGAAAGTGGAGAGTCCCTGATGATGAGAAGAACAGTGACTACCATGAAGGTACCTGATAAAGAAGCCCCTCAGAGAAAGTCCCTTTTCAGAACCACTTGCAAAGCAGGAGGTAAGGCGTGTAAGGTTTTGATTGATTCTGGTTCTACTGAGAACTTTGTGTCTGAAGAGATGGTGGTGAAGCTGAAGCTTAAGAGATTGCCTCATCCATCTCCATATAAAGTCTCATGGCTTACTCAAGGTCAGCAGACAACTGTAGAAGAGCAGGCTTGGGTAGAGTTTCAGATTGGTGGATATAAGGATAAGTTGTTGTTTGATATCACCAAGATGGATGCTTGCAACCTTTTGTTTGGAAGGCCATGGCAATATGATCTAAAGGCACAGCATGATGGTGTTAAAAACACCTATAAAATCACTAAAGATGGTAAAGATGTAACACTCTTCCCATTGAAGGAGAAAGAGGAGAAGTCTAAAGGCAAAGAAGTGAAGGTCATGCTGATGGAAGGCAAACAGTTTATGAAAGAAGTAGCAGCAGAAGGTGCAGTTGCATATGCCCTAATCCCCTGTATGAGTGTGAATAAGGAACAACAGCAAGAAGCCAAGAAGGAGAAGAAGCCAAGGTTGATAGACCCAGCTGTCCAAGAGTTATTGGATAAGTACAAAGGTGTTATCTCAGAGGGAATGCCAAGATCCCTACCACCTGTCAGAGATATCAGTCATTGCATAGACTTGATTCCAGGGTCTACACTTCCAAATAAAGCAGCTTATAAGCTTACCCCAGAGCAGAATGCAGAAGTAGCCAGGCAGATTGAAGAATTGATGAATTCAGGTCTGATTGGAAAGAGTTTGAGCCCATGTGCAGTACCAGCTGTATTAGCACCTAAGAAGGAAGGCACTTGGAGACTTTGCACCGATTCCAGAGCCATCAACAAGATCACAATCAGGTATAGGTTTCCAATCCCCAGAATTGAGGATTTACTTGATTGTTTGGGAAATGCTAAGTACTTTACCAAAATAGACTTGAAGAGTGGATACCATCAGATAAGGATTAGACCAGGTGATGAGTGGAAGACAGCATTCAAAACAAATGAAGGTTTGTATGAATGGAAGGTTATGCCATTTGGTTTGTCTAATGCCCCTAGTACTTTCATGAGGCTGATGAATGAGGTTCTGAAGGAATTCATTGGTAAGTTTGTCATAGTCTATTTAGATGACATTCTGATTTTCAGTAACACCAGAGAAGAACATCTCAGGCATATAGAGCTGGTTCTCAAGAGGTTACATGAAGAGAAGCTGATGATAAACTTGGACAAGTGTCTGTTCATGAAACAGGAGATCACATATTTAGGTTTTGTCATCTCACAAGGAAAGCTGTAGATGGATAAGGAGAAGGTGAGTGCCATATTGAATTGGCCAACTCCACAGACCATGAATGAAGTCAGAAGTTTCCATGGGTTAGCAACCTTCTACAGAAAGTTTATCAGAGGGTTCAGTCATATTTGTGCACCCATGCTGGATACCATCAAAGGAGGACATAAGTGCAGGTTTGTTTGGACTCAAGGAGCAGATGATTCCTTTGAGGCATTGAAGAGGAAGGTGGCACAGCAGCCAGTCCTTGCACTTCCAGATTTCAATAAGATCTTTCAGGTAGAGTGTGATGCCAGTCACATGGCCATTGGAGCAGTACTCAGTCAAGAGGGTAGACCAATTGCATTTTTTAGTGAAAAGCTCAATGATGCTAAGAAAAGGTATTCATCATATGATCTGGAAATGTATGCTTTAGTTCAGTCCCTTAAGAAATGGAGGCATTACCTGATGCCAAAGGAGTTCATATTTTTCACAGACAACCAGGCTTTGAGTTTCATCAACAGTCAGGAGAAGCTGAATCACAGACATATGAAGTGGGTAGAGACCTTACAGGCTTTCACTTTTACCTTGAAGCATAAGAAAGGGGTCAAAAACAAAGTTGCAGATGCTTTGAGCAGAAGAGTTCTCACAGTAAATCAGATTCAGTTAGAGAGTGTTGGTATTGATTCACTCAAGACCATGTATGAGTCTGATGAAGATTTTGGAGAAATATATCAGGTCTGTACTTCTTTTGGGGAGAAATACCATGCTGAGTTCTCTGAATACCTGATCCAGGACGGATTGTTGTTCAAGGGTGGACAGTTGTGTATCCCAAGATGTTCTATGAGGTTGAATATAATCAAGGAGAAACATAGTGGAGCAATGGCAGGTCATTTTGGTCTAGACAAGACTCTTGATCTGGTCAGGAGGCATTATTTCTGGCCTAAGTTGCAGTCAGATGTCAGGAAATTTGTAGAAACCTGTGTAGTATGTCAGAAGGCTAAAGGCAGGTCAACTAATGCAGGGTTATATCAGCCCTTACCCATTCCTTCCAGACCGTGGGAAAGTATCAGTATGGATTTTGTTTTAGGTTTGCCAAGGACCAGGAGAGGATTTGACAGTATCTTTGTTGTAGTGGACAGGTTCAGTAAGATGGCACATTTCTTGCCATGCAAAACCACTGCAGATGCCTCATATATTGCAGATTTATTCTTCAGGGAAATTGTCAGAATTCATGGGTTGCCTTTGAGCATAGTTTCAGACAGAGATGTGAAGTTTGTGGGTCATTTCTGGAGAACCCTATGGAGGAAGCTGGGAACCAATTTATCATTTTCCTCTGCATATCATCCTCAAACGGATGGACAAACTGAGGTTGTGAACCGTTCCTTGGGGAATCTACTTAGATGCTTGACAAAACAGCATGGCGAGAAGTGGGACAATATTCTGTCTCAAGCGGAGTTTTCATATAATGATACTGTCAACAGGAGCACAGGGAAATCGCCTTTTCAGGTAGTGTATGGAATGCATCCCAGAGGTATTTTAGAGTTGCGAGAGTTACCTACAGCAGATCCTGTTAGTGCCGATGGAGAAGCTTTTGCTGAAGCAATCAAAGAAGTTCATGATCAGGTTAAGACCCAACTCCAGCAAACCACTTTGAAATATAAGGAGTATGCTGACAAGAAGAGGAAGGATGTTCAATTTGCTGTTGGAGATTTGGTTTGGGTTCACTTGAAGAAGGACAGGCTCCCTAAAGGGAAGTATACTAAGCTCATGCAAAAGAAAGTTGGACCATGTCAGATTTTGCAAAAGCATGGACAAAATGCTTATAAGATCCAACTACCACCTGATCTTGGTTTATCTCCTATCTTCAATGTATGTGACTTAACTCCATACAAGGCTAGTTCAGATGCAGATCAGGCTATCCTACAGGATACAGTTGCTGAAGACATTCCTCCACATGATCCTCCACAGATACAACAGATTTTGGACACCAGAGTGGTCAAACAGACCAGGAACAAGAAGTACTTGGAGTACCTCGTCTCTTGGAAAGGACAGCCGACTTCTGAAGCAGTATGGATGACTGCAGAACAAATACAGCAACATGGTGCTGACCTTGATACTCTCATCTCAAGTGGACTTGAGATTTCTTCTTTTGGGGAGTATGGTGCAGGAGCACCCGGACATGATCAGGATAAAGGTCCGCATGATGACAAACATGATCAGGATATAGGATAGTTATCCGCATGATGACAGGGCAGTAGGCTATTTTTAGTATGTTTGACTTTATCATGTAATAAGGTCCACTGGACCGATGCTATGTATTAGATCAACATAGGAGTATGTGTAGGCAGTTAGAGGCAGTTAGAGATCGGGATAAGGTTATCTGAGCTGTCCTCTCTCCCAACCGCTTGGAAGCTCCCAGCCGCTGGGAAGTGATGTTAGTAGTACTCGAAGGATTTGTTATATATACCTTCGATCTGTTAGGGTTTAGATATATAGATTGATCATTGAGATTGATGTGGATAGATGTATCGGTGTTGTGTTGAGTTGATATTCAGGAGAGCAGTTCAGACACTGTGAATCTGGATTCAGGACATTTGAATCTCAAGTGAATAAGATCTCATCTTTTGCAGTATTTCAGTTGATCAGTTGTATTTGTGTTGATTTCCTTTCCGTTCGCAAGTAGATGGGTATTTTCAACCCTTCCACCGGTTGATCCTGCAAATCGGTGGAATGGTCCTGTATTATAGCTTAGGTTGCATTTGTGTTTTCTGTTTATGCATTTCATTGTTCAGGAGATCTGTTAGGAGCATGCTGTAAATCAGCCTAGCATCCTCATGTGCTAGGTCTAGAAGATAAGTTGTTAGATTTCGGTTTGAAGGTGATCCGGCCCGGTCGTCACATGATCTTTGTGAAATTATGCGGTTGTGAGTGTTTTCATGCAGTGGAAGGATACACAGGAGTCTGCATGTGCGTTTCCAGTCGGAACGAGCCGCATCATCATCTGCGAATCCATCGCCATCAGGATCGGGTCATGAAGTTGTTGAAGTTTGCATGTTGCGGGTGCATCATGATGTTTTGAGTTGGATATATACTCAGTGTATATATCGCAGTCAGGATCATCTCTCGGGGAAGGTCATCATCCGCATATCGCTAACGGATGCGGGTGTGAAAGTTAAGTTTTTTTGGCTAAGTGTTGAAGAATTCATCAGGATGAAGTGTGACGTCATCGTCATCAGGATATTAAGAAATCCCTCAATGCGAGTTTATCCTGTTGTCGCTAAGGGTTTGAGCATCGGCGTAGGCAGAAAGTTGTTAAGCATCATCAGGAGGTTTCGAAGAACCGGATGAACAATATCATGATGCTGTTGCTTGTAACGTCGGACAGTGGAGCGTCGAAAGCAAGGTGTTAAGTTGTCGTCATCAGGATATTTGGAACAACCGGATATTTGGATATCTTGCTGACGAAGGTGATATTGAATATCATGATGATGCCGCTCGTATTCGGCACCCGATGAACAGTGTAACCGGAGGATGTTCGCGCCCGTTGATTATCATGATGATGATGATTGGCAGAGGAGGTAAATAGTAGTCGACGGGAGGATATTTGCGATCATCTGAAATATGATGATGCTGTTGAAATGTGATGATGATGTTGTTAGGAAATATGATGATGCTGAGCCGATAGACATTTTTATCAGGTTGTTTGCATTGTTGGCTGCTCCTTCCTGTTAGGTTGCCTCCGTTGCGTCCCACTCTGCGTCAATCCGCTTGGCTGCTTTCCAGTGCAGCTCATGAGGCTTCTGCATAAATTGAGAGACCATGTCTACAGCATATGAAATGTTAGGTCTCGTATGAGTCAGATAAATGAGACTCCCAACAAGCTGTCGGTACAAAGTGCCATCAACAAGTGGAGAAGAACACTGAGCCTCAAGTTTGACTCCAAAAAGAAAGGGAGTCAGAGCAGGCTTACAGTCAGCCATATGAAGCCTCGAGAGTAAATCTAGAGCATACTTGGACTGGTTGATGGTGATCCCGGAAGTAGACTGGTAGATCTCAATCCTGAGAAAGTAATGCAACAAGCCCAAGTCAGTCATCAAAAACCTGTCATGAAGGGCAGTTTTGACAGCCCCAATGGTGGATGAAGAACTCCCTGTGATCAGTAAGTCATCAACATACAGAACCAAAAATAGGAGTGAATCATCCTGCTACAGAATGTAGACATTAGGATCAGAATGGCACCGAGTGAACCCAACTGATAGAAGGAAGGAGTCCATCTTAGCATACCAGGCCCGAGGAGCCTGTTTGAGGCCATAGAGAGACTTCTGAAGATGACACACAAGTGAAGAATCCTGAAGGAACCCCTATGGCTGCTCCATGTATATCTCCTCCTGAAGGTCACCGTGAAGAAAAGCACTCTTCACATCCATCTGGTGTACTTCCCAACGATTAGCTGCAGCAATGGCAAGAACAAGTCGGATGAAATTCATTCAGGCAACTGGTGCAAAAGTCTCAGAGTAGTCAATCCCAAGAACCTGGGAGAATCCTTTGGCCACCAAGCGAGCCTTATGCTTGTCAACCAACCCATCTACTACAAATTTTGTCCGATAGATCCACTTACATCAAACAAGTTTTCTTCCCTTAGGAAGAGGGACAAGATCTCAAGTGTGGTTCCTCATCAAGGAACTATACTCCTCCTGCATAGCTGTATCCCACTCAGGAATACCAGAAGCCTCATGAAAAGACTGTGGATCTGAGCAGTAGCAATGAAGACATGTGGAACATCCTGGAACTGTGAATGAGTTCGCTTGGTGTCTGATGGATCCCCAACCCAATCACCTGCAGACTGCAAGGACTGTCTAGCCCAAAGTGGACCGGAAGATGGAGAATCTGGAGGAGAATCATCAACCTCTGAATGATGACTAGGAGAGGAAGGAGGTGAGTCCTCTGAATCACTCTCTACATCGGAAGTGGAGGTAGAAGATTGCTCAGGTGAATCTGACTCATCAGAAGATTTGTCATGTATCCTAAGTGACTCCAATGTCAAAGTAGAAGGAGTTGGAGAAGTGATAGAAAGTGAGCTCGAAGAGCCCTCCTCAAACTGAACACTCCTCTCAATGAACAACTCATGTGTAGTAGGGTGGAGCAACCAATAACCCTTCACACCATTAGGATAACCTACAAATATGCAAGGTCTGCTCCGCGGATCCAAGGCCTTGTGTTTCTCTGCAGGAATGTGGGCCCATGTAGGAGAACCAAAAACTCGAAAGTACTTAACTGATGGTTTTCGACCGCTCCAAGCTTCAAAAGGAGTGACTCCCTTCAAGGCTTGGTGAGGAACACGGTTCTGGATATAACAAGCACAGTCAATGGCCTCTGCCCAATACTGTGGTGCAAGAGATCTGGAGTGAATCATGCAGTTCGCCATTTCCTTTAAGGACCTATTCTTCCATTCTGCAACACTGTTCTGCTGAGGATTGTATGGAACTGAATGCTGCAAATCAATCCCCTCTGAAGTGCAAAACCTCTCAAACCGATGGTTGACATACTCACCACCATTGTCAGTGCGCAAAACTTTGATGGCTTTCCCAGATTGCTTCTCTACAAAAGATTTGAAGTCTTGAAAATGATCAAATACCTTTGACTTTTGTTTGAGAAAGTACACCCAAGTATTTTGAGAAAAGTCATCAATGAATGTGAGGACATATCTAGCCCTGCTGAAAGAAGGATGCTGAAATGGACAAGCCAAATCACTGTGAACTAACTCCAGTATTTGTGAAGTTCTCCATGCCTTACCTTTGTCAAACTTTTCCTTAGGATGCTTACCAAGAATGCAACCTTGGCAAACACCACCTGAAAACTAAACTTAAGGCAACCCTGTGACCATGCTCTGCTGGTTGAGCTGCTGCAAGTAGCGGAAGTTAAGATGGCCAAACTGCTCATGCCATAATCTACTCACATCATTAGAATGAGTGAGCAAAACAGTAGAAGGAGGATCAGGAACAAAGTGAGAAAATAGATAGAGCCGTGACTGATGATCTGCTCTCCCAACTGTAACTGTAGAACCACTGTGCAACTCACGAATCTCCACTGAATCAGGAGTGAACTCAACCCGCTTGCCTGAACATGTGTGAGTGATCTGGTATACCGGTAGGAGATTAGTTGATAATGAGGGCACACAAAGAATATCATGGAATGTGCCATCCCCCACATCAACAGACCCTCTCCCACACACCTCAACAGGAGTGTTATCACCCATCAAAATAGAAGGCATAGTACACGGCTCCAAGGATGCAAGTTCTTCCTTAGATGAAGCCATGTGGTGCGAAGCACCCAAATCAAGAACCCAAGTGGATGGTGAAGAAGCAACTGCAACAAGGGCCTTGCCCTTTCCTTTCCCCTTGCTGTTTTCTTTTGCCTTATTAGACCCCTCATTAGAACTTTGTTTGACAGACTCAGGAACACTGATATTATTCTTCTCAAGAATGTGTGTCAAGTGATCAATTTGTTTCTTCAGACATTTATGTTCATCATGACCGGGTCTTTTACAATAGGCACATTGGACCCTCTCTTTCTTAGGCTTGTCACCCTTGGAATATTGGGTCTCATTAGTTGCTTTTGAAGCAACCATTATCTGATCCTTCTTCTCCTTGCTATTCTTTTGTTTCTTATCCTTACTATTGTTGTTACTACTTTGTCCTTTCTGTTCTTTTGTGCCTTGGTTGGTAGCCAAGGCATGTGACTTAGAGGACTTAAGAGTGCCCATCTGGATTAGCTTGTCCTATTCCTGAGTGAGATTGATAGCAAAATCATCTAAAGATGGCATGGTGAATTGAGTACCAAGTGCACCCTTAGTAGCATAGAAAGGAGAAACAAACACAGAATATTCTAAACTTAGCCTAGAGAGAATACTAAGAATTAGTTGTTCATCTTTCTTTTCAATTCCACATTGTTTTAACTGCAGCCTTAGTGATTTCAATTTGGTGAAGAAATCCTGGATTGTGTTGAAATTGCCTGGACTTAAACTAATTAGTTATTTTCCAACATATGACCCCTCATTGAATCTTGTGTGCCAAATAGTGTTTCTAGCTTTGTCCAGATTTCATTTGGTGTATTCAAAGACTCAATGTGAAAGAGCAAATTAAGAGAAACAGACAAACACAATGTTCCATATGCCTCATCACATTTGTTAAACCACTTAGGCTTATTTTCATCTTTAGCAGGTTCAGTTTCAAGTCCCATAGTTATCCTATTTAATCCAGCTTTCCTTAAGTGAATTGTCATGCATGATTTCCACTCAAAGTAATTATATGGAGTTAGGATGGGCAGATTTGTTTGATCCATGATGAAGAAATGCAGAGAAGAAGTGCTAAAAAGAAGAGAACCCAACCAAGACAACGCCCCCTTTTCACTCAATCAAAGAACCACCCCCAAGAAAATATGATTTGGCACTTTATATTAGTGCGTTTACAACTGCCACTAGTAAGAAATACTAAGTGGTCTTGATTTCAATGCATTACAAAACCCTCATGAAGAGCATATGTTAAAAATACAACTTTGGCACAATACTCAGAGAAATAAACAGCACCACTACGATCTACTCAAAAAATCATGCACTTTCAAAAAAAGAATCACCTCGATACGAGGTCGTATGTGAAAGTTATGATCCTCCAAAGTTCTCAAAACGAGAACTGTGCAATGTCACGATTGAGAATCTGCAATTTCTAAAAAATCTTGACATCAAAATAAAAAAATGACTGCACTAGTGCATAGAGCATGAAAAATAGCCAAAGTCAAAAAAAATTTCGTGGGAAAAGAAGTCCGTATGAGCAAGAACGGAGCATTTGAAAACTGTCTTCAAAACTACAGCTGCCAACAGAGAGGGGTCCTGCTGTAGCTTTCTAAGCACGTTTCTACAAAATATATAGACTACATGCTAAAATGGAAAGATACCCAGATGGTTTTTTTGTGCTACGAACAAAACCCAGAAGGCGTTTTTCTTGCAAATACACAAACAATGTTGCTCCAGTGTAAATAGAATGCCTTTAGCTACAAAAAAATGACCCCAACAACCAAAAACTGACCTGTAAAGGCTGAATCAGATGCTGGAACCTACAATATTGATTCAAAAGACCAAATATGCAAGCTGGTTGTCAGATTTGAGCTCGAAACCCCGATTCCGCAACTGTGTATGACGATCTTTGATTTCGGTGAAACGAAAGCCAAATCTAACTTTCTCAAGCCTCCTGGACATGTTGGAACAACCAGAAATGCTACCAATATAACCAGAAATGTTGCAATCACCCAGATTTCATAAAACACATGTGTACCCCAGAGATTAAAA
The DNA here is from genome assembly GCA_027924645.1 of Cunninghamia lanceolata. Classification (NCBI taxonomy): domain Eukaryota; kingdom Viridiplantae; phylum Streptophyta; class Pinopsida; order Cupressales; family Cupressaceae; genus Cunninghamia; species Cunninghamia lanceolata. Next base: position 3,440,113 of record BSBN01000865.1, on the reverse strand, counting down.
AAATTTCTGTGAAACTTTTCTGATTCTTAAGATCATCCAAAGATGCAAGAGAAGAGCATATTGGGTTTTTCAAAAACTTGCAATAAGATTTATTGCCTCCCCAAATCTCTCAAATATGGAAACTAAAATCTACTTTTGCACATAGAATAGCTCTGATACCATGTTAGAATCTGAAAAGATTATTAACCCAAAAAACTAGTGCAAAGAATAGGTATCTAAACTATGAATGCAAATGATACGAAATCAAAATAGAAACACAGAGTTAGTCTCCAAAAGAGTAATACAAATGCTAGAAGCAAAATAGTATTAAGAGGATGCAAAAACAAAAGATGTCAAATACAAGCCAGGTAGCATGCTTATATAGACTAGGAAGAGGGAGGAGGTGGCAACACCGACCAATGAGGAGAAACCATCTATCAGACTAAAGATAGCAAAGTATCTTCCCAAGATAGCTAATGGATGCTCACATGTAGGAAGGTGACACCTCGCAACCACTCACCTAATAAGACATGCTTTATTAACCTAAGCGAGATTAATAGAAGTGTAGAAAAAACCTAGGAATATAGGGAAAAATAAATAACTCAACTAGGAAATAAAAACCTACACTAACAATAATGTTTCTAAGTGACACAGTTTTTGAGTAACATCTCGTCAAAGATTGCTGCTTTTTTGCACTTTAGACTCTTTAGGGATATCGTTGGTACAATGTAGCTCAGACTGTTTCGACATGTTTGGGTGAAAAACAAGACCATGCCTAACGTAAATGTACCCATCTAGACGTGTTGGAACAGTTAGTTTGGTCGCATCAGGCGCAGGATGAAAGTTACACCCCTTTGCAATTTTACACTACCTCCTTCTGACAATTTTTGGGGCAGCAGAAAACCTTTCACCACGGGCAAATGCCTCAGAGATATAAAAAATTGAGAGAGGTTATTGTAGAGACACTCTACGTGATCGTGTTTCCTTAGACATAATGTTTCTAAGTGACACAATTTTTGAGTAACATCTCGTCAAAGAATGCTGCCTTTTTGCACTTTGGACTCTTTAGGGATATCGTCAGTACAATGTAGCTCGGACTGCTTCGACATGTTTGGGTGAAAAACAAAACCATGCCTAGCCTAAATGTACCCATACGGATGCGTTAGAACTGTCAGTTTGGTCGCATCAGGAGCAGGACACCAAAAATGCAAAAGTTGCTTTGTGTAACTTGACAACATTGACACTTTTTTGCAACAGGACTCAAAGACTCAAACTGACCCCAAATGACTCAAAGTGACTTAAAAAGAAATGAAATGGTCTTAGAAGACCTTATTACATACAATTGACTCAATCAAAATAAAATTTTATTTTTTGACCCCTCTTGGAGGCATGACAACCTAGGTGCCCCTGCACCATTAGTGCAACTGAAGGACTATGGTGGTGGCATGAAACTAGAGTGAGTTGACATTCATTTGCATCTAGTTTGGTATCTTGAAACAATTCTAGAGTAGAGTAAGACTCATTTTCCTGAAAATAGTTTAAGAAACCCTTATCTAGGGTTTTGGTAAGAATCATGCATTTTTTGGCCATTCCACTGATTTGATTCACTTTTGATTAGTGGAATGGGTTGCAGTAGGTCTGTTCTAGTATGCTATGATGACTTTTTTGCAAGAAATCTGAGGAGAAGAAGTTTTCTTTGAGGAAACCTAACAAAACTATGCAAATAGATATATTACCTGGTTGAACTAGATCTGATATGTGGTCAAAGTCAACTGATGATTCCATCTGTGTTAGTTCCAGTGCCGTCGGGGGTCGATACATGTCAAGTGGGTTAAGATAACTTAACTTCCATTCGTTAACCCACTCCTTTGACTCGCACTCATCCCAGACTTGAATTGTACAGGAAGAACAAAAGCATGACATCTTTCGCGTATGGATACTCCATAAACTTGCAATTGAGCTTCTGAAAGATTGCATCTTATTTGATCCTATCAGTGTACAACGGTCCTCATCTGGTGCAATGTTAGTATCATCTATCAACCAAAAAAATCTATGAACTGAAGACTTACCTTCATTACCTGGACCCATGGAAGCATTACACCACTTGACAATCAATTTTGCATCTGTCAACTTTGCATTGTCTTTATACTTTAACTCTTCTCATGCTATGGCTCTTTTGATACATGCTCCTACACCATTATGCTCTCCCTTTCCATGCCCAGCCTCACAAAAGTTCTACATATGCTGAATACCTGTAAAATTCTGCAAGTTCTTGAATTGTGACGCATAGTTATCTGACCATATGATACGCTGACTGAACGATATGCCCCTTCTAGCCAAATCATTATAGAACACTTGAAAGCAACCTTGCACGAACTTCGTAGAATGCATGCAATTGTCACTAATATAGAAATTATACTCCCTTATGATATTTCTGTCATCCTCTGTACTATCATTCACATGGATGAATGCTATGTGCACAAATATAGAAACCTATGTGGAGTTGTAATATTGTGATTGCACGTCACATTGTGGCTGTAAACTGTAGTTCTCTGCAAAGTCGATGACTAAAACAATGCTACCAATCAGAAATGTGTCCTTGCATAACTTGAATTGCTAGTCCAACCATCGAGTTCTATGGGCATGTCTTGCATACTCATACACTATGCTATTACGAAATATAGGCATAAACTGATACACTGAAATCTTTTCAATAACCAATTCACACCTCTTTGCTTCTTTACCATCTTTTGTATTGTATGCCACTATTTTATACTTGCCAAACTCTACTAGTTCATTTCCAACCGCATGTGTTCTTTCCATATGTTCACATATTGGCAAATGTTGCAAGCCACCGCAACGATGACATGTGCCATCCAAGCATAATTTCTTGTAGAATATTTGACCTTCCTCTCTTTCACATAAAATTCTTGATATGAAGTCTCTTGAAGATGTTGGTGGGGCACATATGGCACAACCTTGCAAAACATTGTTAGTATGCATATCTAAACATATAGACCTATAAACATCAAAATGGTTAGAAAATTCAATATGTAATCTACAAAAACAAGTAGTGCGTGTGTGATTTATCTTGACATAGAAAGGTTTTAGCATTTCAAAATATCTTTGAGAAATTTTAATTTGAGGATACTTCTCTAGAAATTTACCATAAAACCGTGTTTGAGTCCCATCCAAAAAATGCTTTGGATGTGGCTCATGGTTCTGACTACCGATTATCCTTCTTACCACATCCCTTTGATTCAGAAATACCCTTGTGTAATTCTTCCAAAAGTCTTCAATTAGTGATCTCAATGTTTCAACAATAGGTTTATCTTTTCGTGGTAGTCTCCCCAAGAACACCCATAATTCATTGGCATTAGTGTCCTCAATTCTTTGGCGTCTTCCAATGGCTCTTGATAAAGTTTTCCTATTAATTCTCAATTCTTGACTCATCTTTCTAATGAGACGAGCTTTCCTCGTTTGACTACTTACTATAGTCGATGTAATCACACACCGTGTTGCATTACTATCTTTTATGCGTGAGGTGTTACCCACACTCTCATACGCACTCATTAGATTCTTGACAATAGATTTTTCACTTGAAGCCTTTGATGTTCTCAACCCAAGAATCTTCATGATGGACCTATACTTTATACTTCACATCATTTCAAGGAATAGTTGACATCTTGCAATCTCATTTAACTTTTCAAAGAACAATCTCCAAATCTTATGAGCATATCTTCTACAAGTGCGTTTTAGAATCTTACCTTCCATTGGCTACAAAATATTCTCATCAATATCAATCAAATACTTTGGCTTTCTATGCAAAATTCTAGGTGGTGTTAAGTTAGATAAATTCATCTCAACATTAGGAATTTCATCAATATTTAAATGAGATGGGCTATATGGCATACCTTCAATCGAAGATGGAATAGATGGCGTACCTTGAGGTTGAGGTGGGAATAATGGCGTACCTCCTTCATCACATGTGAGTGATGATGTACTCTCAACTTGAGATGTGGTAGATGGTGTCCCTACATGTTGACTTGTGGTAGAGGACGTGTCTCCAACTATGGTATTCAAATAGATCTCGTAGCACAAAGTTTTTGCATTCGTTCTTTTTGTGTTGCCAATACCATATCTCTTTGTGATGGTTGTGGTTCCTCTTCAATTGGCATGTCTTCATTTATCATGTCCAATTTCTTCTTCTCACGAAGTTCCCTCATAGCCACTGCTTTCGTTGCATTCTTAGCTTCTATCTCTTCCTGTGTTGGTTTAATTCTTGATTGTTTCCTCAGCATGATGGAGAATTTGTCTGTAGCATGATAAAGAGACCAATATTAGTTCCTAAGAAATGAATCCATACAAATAACTAAAATATATGTCATTCAACTCTTCATAGTAAATGTAAATACAATCATCATGTAAAAGAGTAAATGTCACTTAACCAAAATAGGTACAAAGCATACAAAGAAAATTATTGCAGCCATGAAAAGAGTACATGGGACTTCATGCTTGAAAAGGTTGAGGTAGACCCAATTTGACATGTTTGTTGTTACTAGGGCTACTAGGATTTGGAATTGAGAAGGTGTTTTGTTGGTACTAGGGATACTAGGATTTGGGTGGCTTGTGAACGAATAGACAACAATTGTTGTGTCATGTGCATGTACAAATCATCATGAATAGGTGCATACGGAATGTCCTAGCCCAAGATATGTGCATACAAATCATCATGTCATGTGCATACTTGTATGATCTTGACACCTATTCATTTGTATTTTAACTTGTTAATATGACAAGATAATAGTGGGATTGTATTTTTATTATGTTGTAAGGATTTATTCTTGTATAGTTTGACATCATGGTATGTTAAGGTCTATTTATTACAGATAATTATTAAAGATCCCAAGTGTAGAAAATATACATGGCATCATGTGAGATTGTAGGCTACTTTCTTGATTGGGAATGTGTCTATTTTAAACATTTATGATAAATCATGATAAAGTAATTCAAATAGAATTAAGGAAAATGTAAAGAACATGCATGTAAAGACTTGACATACCTAAAAAATGAAGATTCGAATGGACAGAGTACCCAATTATGTAGTGTTTTTTTCTTCTTGCATCAAACTCCTCAACAATTTGAGTTTTTCACCACTTGCTTCCTTTTCAATGTTAAATTGAATAATATTCAAATATAATTACTAACAACAATACTATTAACCAATCTATAATGTTAAATTCTTAAAATTGAATCACAATTAACATTGCAACACTACAAAAATTAAAACTTGAATAGATATATATCAAACTTGGTGTGAAAACTATGTTATTTCCTCCTTCTCAAGTTGACAAAGCAGAAAAGGTGGTGGAAAGATCATGCAAAGGTGATAGAATGTGTAAAATGTGCATGTGAACTTCCCAACAACATGAAAGCACTTCTTTTTTGTTAGAGCACGCGCATAATCAGCATGAAAATAGAGCATGTGGGCCTGGAACACGGGGGTCAACACTTTTTTACCATTTCTATAGCAGGACAAAATGCGGTTGGGTTTTGTCCTGCTATAGATTGATCCATAAATATTTGTGCCTATCTCACCTTTGATAGCACCTTTACAATATCTCACCTCTAGTTCCATTAGCTCATCTTCTATATCTCACTTATCTCTACCCCTCACCTCTCTACCTCTCCCCTCTCTATGTCTCTCAGTCACTCCTTGTCTACCTCAACCCTAAACCTTATCCCTAAACCCTAATCCCTCAACCCTCAACTCTAATTCCTCATCCCTAAACCCTAAACACTATCCCTATTCCTAAACCCTCAAAGGGCTTGATACTATGCCTTAAACCCTAATCCCTTATCCCTAAACCCTCCAACCCTAGCCCTAATCCTTATACCCTCGACACTCTACTTTAACCCTAATCCCTCAACCCTTGAACCTCAATGTACTCAACCCTCAACGTTAAACCCTAATCCCTCAACCCTTAATTCTGATCCCTCGACCCTCAACCCTATCCCTAAACCCTAAACCCTAAAGCCTCGACCCTTAACCCTCAACATCAAATCCTAATCCCTCAACCCTTAACTCTAATCCCTCAACCCTAAACCTTATCCCTAAACCCTAAACACTATCCCTATTCCTAAACCCTCAATGGGCTTGATACTATACCTTAAACCCTAATCCCTTATCCCTAAACCCTCCAACCCTATCCCTAATCCTTATACCCTCGACACTCTACTTTAACCCTAATCCCTCGACCCTCAACCCTATCCATAAACCCTCAACCCTCGAACCTCAACCCTCAATGTCAAACCCTAATCCCTCAACCCTTAACTCTAATCCCTCAACCCTCAACCCTATCCCTAAACCCTAAACCCTAAAGCCTCAACCCTTCACTCTAATCCCTCAACCCTCAACCCTATCCCTAAACCCTTAACACTATACCTTAAACCCTAATCCCTCAACCCTCAACCCTAAACCTTATCCCTAAACCCTAATCCCTCAAGCCTCAACCCTCAACCCTAGTCCATCATCCCTCAACTCTAATCTCTTATCCCTAAACCCTAAATGCTATCCCTATTCCTAAACCCTCAACGAGCTCGATACTATACCTTAAACCCTAATCCCTTATCCGTAAACCCTCCAACCCTATCCCTAATCTCTCAACCCTTAACTCTGATCCCTCGACCCTTAACCCTTAAAACTTGAACCCTAAAACCTATCCCTACACGCTCGACACTCGACACTATATCTTAAACCCTAATCCCTTAACCCTCATCCCTAAAGCCTCAACCCTAAATCCTTAAACCTTCAACCCTAAACCCTATCCCTAATCCCTCTACCCTTGACCGTCAACCCTATCCCTAAACCCTAAACCCTAAACCCTAAACCCTCAACTCTCAACATTAAACCCTAATTCATCAACCCTAAACCCTAATCCCTCAAACCAAAACCCTATCCCTAAACCATCAACCCTCAACACTATACCTTAAAACCTAATCCCTATTCCTCAACCCTCAACCCTTAAAACTTAAACCCTATCCCTACACCCTCAACACTTGACACTATATCTTAAGCCTTAAACCCTCATCCCTAAAGCCTCAACCCTCAATCCTTAAACCTTCAACCCTAAACTCTATCCCTAATCCCTCTACCCTCGACACTCTAACCCTAACCTCAGCATTAAACGCTAATCCGTCAACCCTAAACCCTAATCCGTCAACCCTAAACCCTCAACCCTCAACACTATACCTTAAACCCTAATCCATCAACCCTCAACCCTAAACACTATCAATAAACCCTCAACCCTCGACACTATACCTTAAACCCTAATCCCTCAACCCTCAACCCTAATCCCTCATCCCTAAACCCTAAATGCTATCCCTATTCCTAAACCCTCAACCCTTGACACTATAACTTAAACCCTAATCCCTTATCCCTAATCCCGATCCCTCAACTCTTAACCCTTAAAAATTAAACCCTAAAACCTATCCATAAACCCTCGACGCTCAACACTATATTTTAAACCCCAATCCCTTAACCCTCAGCCCTAAAGCCTCAACCCTCAATCATTAAACCTTCAACCCTAAACCCTACCCCTAATCCCTCTACCCTCAACACTCTACTTTAACCCTAATCCTATGACCATCAACCCTATCCCTAAACCCTCAACCCTCAACCCTCAACCCTCAACCCTCAACTCTCAATGTTAAACCCTAATCTGTCAACCCTAAACCCTAATCCCTCAACCCTAAACCCTATCCCTAAACCCTCAACCCTCAACACTATACCTTAAACCATAATCCCTCAACCCTAAACCCTAAACCCTATCCCTAAACCCAACAAAACTGCTTTGCCTTATGTTAGGTTGTTCAACCCATCATTTTTGACACTCTTCTCTAAAAGATATCTGAGTTGCAAGAATATGTCAGAAAAATGGCTATGAACTTTTTTAATGTTAGTAATGTTATATGGCATGTTTTTCTAGCCCATCTGGGGTTCATTATGCCAATAGGTGTACACACTATGAGAAAAGCTTTGTGTATGGTACATCCACAGTGAGTAATTAACAGTTGAAATCAGGAGGATGATCATTATGAGAAAAACTTTGCATTGGGGTACATCTATGTTTCTTGCTGTCCACTCCGCACTTAGGGGAGGTATATTGTTATGAAACAGGCAAATAATCTCCCATTGTTTACTCGCTCTATCCACAAGAACTACTAAACCTTTTTCTCTTTGTAATTGTAGAGGACATTCACCTATTTTTGACAACTCCTGCATTCCCAAACCATTACAAAAACTAAGTTATTTTAACCCAATAAATAGCTGATTGCATTGATTTAATACTCTACTATATTAAAGCTTAGCATTCACACAAATGCAGATGTTCATATTATAGAAGACTGCATTATATTAGACTATTAGAGATCCCTCAGAAAAATGTAATAACAAAATTGCTTTGCGTTATGTTAGCTTACAATTAAACCCATTCTTTTTGACACTCTTCTCTTAATAAAGTAAGAGTAATAAGAATAGAAGGTAGAGAATATGATCTTACTAGTGCATGGTCGGTTTACATTCTGTGACTTCATTTTCATTGAATAAAAAGGTAAATATCTGATTTGAAAGGTGGGGCAGAATTCACTGTCATGTGCTTTTCTAGATGATAGGGTCCATAATGTCCAAGGTTCTTCAAAGAAAGGCTTGTAACATAATTAAGTTTTTGTTATACCAATCCTCTAGGTAAAGCTACAATTCAAATGCCTACTTTGAAAGTTGAAATAAATTAAATTAGACTTACAATTTTGATTTTCTTCCATTGCTTCAACAACATCATTGTTTTCTTCATCAGAAACCAATTCAAGATCAGCAACTTGCTGCCCATTGGTTGACTTGAATTGCATCCTTTGTTAGAAGAAGGGCATTTTTTATCTGTATCAATGTTGGTATTCATAAGCTGAAGAGCATTGATATTTTTCACACACCCTGTTCTTTGAAATATCTTAACCTTAAAATATGACTTGGATATGTACTTGAACACAACGAAATCTCCAATCTCCAGCCCATGATGATTCACAAAATTTTCCCAACCCTACCTAAATTCTAGTTTATTTATGGTACCCCTTAATTGTACATCCCACTCCTGCCCACTTGGGCCTTGAAGAAGGAGGCACGCCCATTAAACCAACTCATTCGACAACTTGTTGCCCATTGGTTCACTTGAACTGCATACTCTGTTAGAAGAAGGGCATCTTTTATCTGTATCAATGTTGGTATTCATAAGCCAAAGAGCATTGATGTTTTTCACACACCCTGTTCTTTGAAATATCTTAACCTTAAATTATGACTTGGATATGTACTTGAACACAACAAAATCTCTAATCTCTAGCCCATGATAATTCACAAAATTTTCCCAACCCTTCCTAAATTCTAGTTTATTGATGGTACCCCTTAATTGTACATCCCTAAACCTTAATCCCTTAACGCTAAACCCTAATCCCTAGTCCCTAAACCATAAACCCTAATCCCTAATTATAATTTATGGTACCCTAATCCCTAAACCCTAATCCTTATCCCTAAACCATAAACCCTATCCCTAAATCCTCAACCCTCAACACTTAAACCTTAAATCCTAAACCCTATCCCTATACCCTCAACCCTCAAAACTATACCTTAAATCCTAATCCCTCAACCCTAAACTTTCAACCCTAAACCCTATCCCTAATCCCTCTACCCTCAACACTCTACCTTAACCTTAATCCCTTGACCCTTAACCCTAAACGCTATCCCTAAAGCCTCAACCCTAAACCCTAATCCCTCAAGGTCCTAAACTCTAATCCCTTATCCCTAAACTCTAAATCCTATCCCTAAACCCTCAACCCTCAACCTTAAACCTTAATCACTCAATCCTTATCCACCCCTCTCCTCCCCTATCTAGCTCACTCCCATCTCTACCCTCCTCTAGCCTCGACACTATACATACATACATATAGGCATACATAGATGCATACATACATATAGGCATACATACATACATACATGATTAATAACCTTGAACATAAAAAATTCAAGGGGAACATAATGCGAGCGCGTTATTTAAAACATGACAAATAGCACAAACTTTTGCGGAGAAGGGAAAATGCAAAGCAAATAATAACGCGAGCGTGTTATGTTTTGCTTTGGGAATCCCAAGCCTTGGGCTTGGGATTTTCTTTGGATTTCCAACCCAAAGGCTTGGAGTGCCTTTTCAACATCCACAGACGTGTTTTTCCATATTCTTCAAGATTTCACATAATTTCGTTCGTGCTAACCCTCAGATTTGCACGTGTTTCAAGGTCAAACAAATCGAACACCTGGGTAATGTTAGGCTTTCTCTTAGCTATTTGATGATGTAATTTTTTTCACATTTTAACAATGTTAAGCCTTTCATCTTTAATTTCTTTTGTTTGTGTGTTCGTTTTTGGGCAAAAACCACTGTTTGGTCTTTTTCATTGTAAATTAACTATTCATTGAAATTTCAAAAAAATTACATATTTAGAAACTAGACTCCATTCTACACATATTAAAAAAAGAAAAAAAATGATTTTCCATTAGTTTTCAAAATTTATAGGGGTAGCACGTCCAAAATTCTATTTTTTAGGATGTGTCCAATTTGAAAATTAGTAAAAAATTAAATATTCATCAAAAAATTATTAGAAAAATCAGGCATAAACTACATGCTATTAGCTAATTTCTCACCGAAGTGATTTTAAAAATACCAAAAAAAAGTTGACCTTTTGAGGGAGCCACAAAACATGCTATGTTATGTTTTTTTGACAGAAACAACACCAATTTCTATGGCTCCCTCTTTTGAACCCCTTAATCTATGCCATTTTTTAAAAAAAATAGTAGTTTAGAAAGTAGACTCAGAGCACTATGAACATTGTTTTGGTTGCATCTCCAAATTTTGAGTGTAACTATGCTCAATTTCTCATCCAAGGCCAGCATTTCCTGATTTCAGAAAAAAAGTGGCCACTTAAGACCCCTTTTTGGCCCTCCATCTTCTTGCACTTACCCCATTAATCTACTTAAATATGCATTCTCCCTAAACTTTCATAATTCAAACTTGAGATGCCGACAAGGGAAGCCTTTTTAAGGGAAGCCTTTTTAATGGTCACACGCTGACATTCAAATTTGAGACCTTGACAAAATAGGGCTAGACTAGGGGACATGCGCCCAAGTCCAGGGGCCTATTTTCGGTCCAGATTAAGCTTAAGGATCACCCCTAGGCCCCATTTGACATGGGTTTTGGGGGATTTTTCTTCGAGATTCATTTTAAACATGCATGATAAATCCTAAGGGACCTAGGAGCTAAACTTAGGAGGTAAAAGTCCTAGGGGGACATTTTATGACATAACACCTTTGTCAATAGTTTACTTGTTTGCTTTCACTTGTGTGTTTCCCTTCAATAAGCACCTTGTGCACGTGGTTTTTGTCCTTATGCCAGGTGCCTTGCCAACTCAGCTTTAGCCAGCTGGGTTTTCTCGAAGAGATGTCCCTGACGATCACTCTTGGGCCTTTATTACTGCATCTTGCTACATGTCCCCTCCCGCTAGGCTCTTAGCTTTGAATTCCCCAAAAAGGTGGCACTATGAGTCATGCCTTACTTTCCCATTAAGGATCCGCACATCTCGAGGGAAACTGATTTAATTCGCATGAATGCATTAAGCATTTGTGGTTAAATGCTTCTCCCTTAGCTCATTTGCAATATTCCAAGCATTTGTAGTATTCCAACGATTGAGGCAATCCAGAGCAGAAGAGATCTAAGTGCCAAGTTTTCAGTGTAGTTGTGAGTTCAAAGAAGATAGCAAGATAGTTGCAAAGATTTTTAGGGTTTTTGAGCACTGAGGGTTGTGTTTTCTTAAGAGCAAAGTGTGAATTGTTTGACGCGCTAGGCAATTATCAAGCAGAACAGAGTTCAAGGTAGAAGATTTGAGACTATGGACCTAGTTGAAACATCTTCCAGTGCAGAGGTAGAAGCCACAGGTTTCTTCCTTGATATTTTGAAGAGCAGGTCATATGCTTCTGCACTATCCCACCAAAGACATAGTTGCCAAATATGAGAAGTCTGCCTAAAGGAAATTCCAGGGATGCGAGTCTGGTATCAGACTATGTAGATGAAATCTATGACCCTAGACTGCATAGAAGCCCAAGGGGTCTTTGCTCGGGTGCCCATGAGAGGATGTTAGCCAAAGCAGCAAAGGGAGATTATGAGATTTTGGGTTTCCAGCTATGGAACTGTGGTCTACCTCAGTTCATGGTCCCTATGGACCACCCTTGCCCCAAACTAGTAGATGCTTGTGTGTGAACGTATGACCCCGATAGTGGGATTATTGCTGGGCATCATCTCAAGATTGTTATATGCACCCAAGCCATCTGAGATATACTGTGTTCTCCTTCTAACCTGTCAGTTGAAATGTGTGATCAACAAAAGCTACAATATTACTAGGCTGGAAAAAGGGACCGGATAAAGTTTTTCAACCATGAGCTCAAAAGGGATAAGGAAGACACAACCATGCTGAAGATGCCCCTTGTGCTCACAAACCTCTAACAACACGAAATGCAAGATATCTTTTCTATGCTTGCTTTTGTCTTTAGCATGGATAGTGACTCTTGGGTCTCTGAATTCCAGCTAGCATTAGGTTTCCATCTAAGGAAACAAAAGGAAGAATTCAAAATGGATTTTATGGATGTCATAGCTAGACCTATGCATGCACAACTGGCAGCATACTCCACCTAATATTCTTTCAAGTATTCTTCTTTCCTGGCTCACATGATGCTACACTAGGGTATTGATTTCTTCACATCTTATATGGATTTGGCTATGGCAGACGAGTCTGACCCCACAAAGACCATCCCGATATCTGCATTGATCCATGTCCTATTTGCTTCCTTTGATTACTATTCATTTTCTGACCTATTTTTAACTCCAGAATGAAAGGAAGCTAGGTGTGCGGAAACGCTTCGTACACTAATCTATTGAGGAGAGGGCTATGCAATTTCAACTTTATCCTAACTATTACAACAATGTTAAACCATTAACATGAGATATAGTAGCAAAACACAAGAACCAGAAAGTAGATAGAAGAAGAGCGACAAAGATTTACGGTGGGGAAAACCCTTATCGGGTGAAAAACCCCACACTTAGAAACCTGCACAATGTATTAACAAATCTGAAAGAATGTTTACAAAACACTTGCAATGCAAGCTTCAATGGTCTTCGACACTCGTGTCTGGAGTCAATCTGGCAGCATAACAGTACCTATAAACCTATGATACAAACTCCATCTCCAAGCACCTGTGTAAATACAATATACAAGGCAATTTTGGACCTTTCGTAGAATGGGCGTCCAATTGGCATCTTGGACCAAAACCCATGCCTAGGGACACTTGGTCAACATTGTAGAATGTATCTGACACTTGTCCACAGCTCCCATCCCAAAGAGGTCGCCAATTTCCAAAATGGGCTATGACAGATGCTCTTACGACACTTACGACCGTCATAGAATCTGTCATAGCAGTTACAACTTACATCTTTAAGAGAATCTATCATACACATGCTATAAATAGCATATTCTCTTACAACACATCATATTCCACCTTGGGGCACCCAAATATGCCTCATTCAAAGATGCTTCATGACACATGTCATTACCTGTCTTACAACCTTCTATTCTCGACTCTTACATGTCATAGATTCATCATAGGAATCCGTCATAACCATTTCAGTCAAACATTCCTTACACAACATAGAAGATGCCGACACATGGAAGAATAGTCCTACCACTAAGTGGGATGCCTATCTCCTCATGTGAGGACAAAATAACAAGTTTTCATAATCCATGTAGGATTGACACATCACTGTGCTATATCCCACAATGACAAAGTGGAATTTCCAATTATTTACAACATAGGCAATTGAATAATAAATACAAACATTATGAATGCAGAGAATTACCAAGGTTGAGAAACCTTAATTCCCAACACAAAAGTCTTGGACCTGACCCACTGAGACAAGCCATCCCGGATTGCAGACCATTAGAAAGCATGGATGGCAAAGAACTAGCCCCCTTTCGATTGGTTCTTCAGAAAAAACTTTACTTTTTTCAGGACACATGGTTTCAGGGGAGAGTCCTTCAAGCTTCTTGCATACTTAACCGATAGGACTCTGGCCCTGGAGTTGGCCTGACAGCTGAGTAATGTTGATGAAGAATGGGGCACTGGAAGGAAGAAAGCAGCGATATATTCCACTCCGCTGACTAGAGTAGGAGAAATGGTAAAGAAGAGGTCTTCAGAAAAACTGCTTGCATTCAAGCTCGCCGAGCTTGATTTGGATATAATTTGTGACCAATGGAGTTATGATCCTGATGGATGTTTCCTAGCAATGAAGATAACCACTCAGGTTGCTTACGAGCCGCGAAAGTACTGGGATGAGCGACAGTCCCCTAACATTGAGTCTATTGCTACTTTTGTCAATTTGACGCACATCCCCATAGTGTAGCCAAGGCCGGTGTGGTTTTCTTTTTATAATTCAAATAAGGATTTTGACCCTGTGGTAAAGATCCACAAGGCATTGAAGGGTCATCTAGAAAATGAGGGTTGGGATAATGAGAAGATTGAAGCTTTTTGGGTGTATCATCAAGAGATACGTGACCTGAATAACCCTATGACTCCCTTCATTCTGATGATGTATTCAATACTAATGGGAGGATGGGTATTTAGCACCAGTTGCTCTAACAATAGCAGGTGAATCCCGGTCAATGAGTGTCAAAGAGAGACCAGTAGAGTCGCCTCTTGTCCAGGGACCATCAATTTATGATCTAGCTTTTCAAAGGGGCACACAGACACTCAAGTGAAGAAAGACAACTTCTTCGAGTTCCACAGTAGAGGGATCTCCTTCGAAGGTATCCTCTCATCCCAAGAAAAGGGCAAAGAACCTAAAGGATGACTTAAGAAACCTAATGGATAAGGAGGATGTAGTTGATGTCACACCAACCTCCACGACTCCCGTAGCATAGGTATGTTTTACTCCTCCCATTCTCTCTTCCCAATCTCTAGTTTCCCCCACCATGTCCACTGCAACCTCTATTGCTAAAGTCATTTCTTCTACCATTTTGCAACCCTTGTCTCTTGTCTCTGCATCCATGTCTCTTGCACCTTCATCCCCCCTCTAGTTTCATCCTCCGCACAGGTCACCTTGATGCTGCCGATCTCCTCCGCTCCATTATTTTCTCCCACACCTCCACGTGTCTCTCTAACTCCCTTGTAGAGCATCCCATCTTTCTCCCCTTCCACTTTGAGCTTCCGATTGTCCACCTCTGTGGGGACTCAAGCGACATCTTCTATTGTGCCCATTCCTTTTGGTCTTCCTGCTGGCTTACCTTTTGTTGGGAAGTATATCCAATCCCCCGGGTAGTATAGCAACCAAATTGATGCAACCAAGAAGGCTTGGGAGGAGAGGATACAAAAAAGAAGATAGAAAGATGCACAGAGGCTGGTGGCCCCAAAAATGAGTACTATGTATGACGAGGCAGAACAAACTATGTTGATAGCATCCATGACCCCTAACATCAACAAGCCAGAAGGGCAGATGCTGCCAAATGATTACACAGTCCATACCGTCGGTCTCAACCTCAGCCAGGCCTGCCCATAGGATATAGTTGAGCTGATGGAGGAGACTCAAAGGGCCATCATGAAAGATTATCTGAAGACCAGTCGACATGCAGGAAAGCGGGAGCAAGAGAGGAAAAATGTCAAGGCCACAGTGGAGCGGCTCAATGCTGAAAGCAATGGCAAAGATGTGGAGATTGCCCAAATACAAAAGGAATTACAAGATAAAGTCTCAAATGGGGCCTTGGAGGCTGAACAAGCCACACGGGTTAAGCTGCAGAAGAACTGAATCATGTCCAGGCTGAGACCGCTATGGAGAAGAAGGAGAAAGAAATCCTTAATGTGAGGCTACAATCTAGGGAGTAGGAACTAGCACAAATTCAAAAGAACCTTTTTGATGCCACCTCATAGGCCTCGGTGGAGAAAAAGGAGAGGGAGGACCAGATTGTGAAGTTGCAGCTTGAAGGAAAAGATAAAGAATTGCAGATCCAGTAGCTACAGAGTGAACTGGAAAGTTCTAGTGTGAAGGCCAACTTTCTCCCAATGCTCAATAATTATATTTTTCCTATTGGGAAAAAATCAAGGCAACTACCATGTCTCTTCGGCCAGTTTTGAGATTCATTGTAGATGCTCAGGAGTTAAGTACAAAAGCTGATTCCACCATTGAGAAAGTTTTGACATCTATCGCCCCGAAGGTGGCTGAGTCGCAACTTTTGGTTCAGATGTTGTACACTACTTTTGAAGATTCTTTGAGTGCAGTAGGAATAAATGATAAAAGGCTAGTGGCAAAGAAGGCCAACGAATTTATTAAATGTAACAAGGTAGCCATAAAGGCCAAGGAGTGCCATCGTGCCTTGGAGCAAACGGTGAAGTAGATGAAGGGGCATATTGAGCAGCTGGTCCAACTTGGACTCCCTTCCCTGTTCCTCTCAGACGGGTCGGTTATGGTGGAGACTTAGATCAAGCAACTTTTGGAGCATGCTGGCAATAGGATTAGTCTGTTTTCTAGGCCCTAAGTTCTTCTCCAAGCACCTCAGAGGTGGACACAATTCTATACCCTCTAGCACATTTAAGATTCCACATTGAGGCCACATTGGCCATGTTGAATGTCTTATCTTTCAAAGAGATGATTGATCTCGACCAAGATTTTGAGGCAGTGCAACAAAAGGTACAACTTGTAGAAACTAATTGGGAGCCTTTGCAATTAGCTCTCTCGAAGCTGTAATGTTGAGTATCCTATTCTTCTTTTTGTAAAACCAAAGTTTTTGGGTTCTTACCTCTGCAGGCAGAGGTCTCCAAGGAGTCTCCAAGAGCTGTACACTTCATTTCCAACAGCCTTCGGCCTTCCTTTTTCTTTGTTGTGGCGCTGAAAGGTTCCTAAATCATGTTGTTTACAGAGTGGACCATGTATTGAAGCAACACTTTTTCTGATGTTTGCGGGACCTTTTCCTTTTAAAACTTGCACGGAGGCACCACGTGGAGGTGACACTAAGCGATGGTCTTTTGGGCACTGGGTTTCACTTTCTCACTTTCTGCAGTCTACAGGTTGTGTCACGTGTCAACATGGCTCATTTTCTATGGCAATCAGGAACAAATCTTTTTGCAATTATGCGGGCACACCATGTGTCGGCACGATGCATTTCCTATTAAAAGCAAAGGCAAGACTCTCTCCTAGTTGTGCCAGCACGCTATGTGTCCAACTTGCTTTCTGTTCAAAAAAGGTTGTTGGTTCTTTTTTTGCAGCGCATGGAGGCAGTAAAAAAGGCCATGTGTTGGCCAAGTTGCATGTCAGAATATCTTTAAGGCTCGAAAAGCTTTCTTAGTGCGCCATTGGTCTATTTTCTTGGCAACTTGATAGCGGATGCATGCAAAGCTTTAGCGTGTTTCACCGGCATTGTGCCACGGGGTGTCTCGCTTGGCGGGTGTTCAATGTTAACTAACAAGGGAGTGGAGTATCACAAGTGGCGCCATGGCCGGAAAAGATGGGAGCAACCTTATCCTTTCAGATGGCAGTTACAATGGCCACCATGATGGGTGCCTTGCTAGTTTGGGGGAATCTTTTTGGTTGCTCCCTCTCTCTTCGAAGGTGTTTTCTATAAGAGGGAGCAATGATCTTTTTATGGGTTCATCACTTTTGGAAAAGGATAGTTTTTGGATATCCTGGTAGTCATTTGATTGTAATATAATTTTGAGACCTTAGTGTTTCAAGTTGTTAAATAGAAATCTAATACATCAACTATGCAATTCTTGCCTCTAGGCTGTATTATTTTCTATTAAATCTGCTAAGTATATCGCTCTGTCTATTAAGGAATAGTTATAATCATTTACTGTTGTGTTTTAAGATTTTATATCTTTAGTTTATGTGATGATGAGGGTGCTTTGAGTCATGTTTAATACTCTTTCAAACTTCCTCGAAGTTAATAAAACTAGAATTATACTATGCTATCTGGTGAATGAACTATCTCAATTTCGGTGCATCACCTTAGTGTAGATTTTGTTTTATCAATTCCTCTCTTTCCCTTTTCCCCTCCCAGTGAAAATCCAAAGAGTCAGCTTCTAAAACCCTGGAGGTTGTTTTCTAGAGCACATCCTAGTCCCCCATATGTAGAACTTCCCATAGGCTGTGTCTCTAGCTATCCCTTTTAGAGATCAACATTCTTCATAGTGACCTATGCTTCCTCCGAGGAGTGAGACTTAGTGCTGGACAAGGGATGGATATGGGGTGATCATTTGTTGTCCATCAAGCCTTAGGCTTGCTCTTTCAATCCTCTTATAGTGCTGCTAAATACTAGACCAGTATGGGTCCAACTACAAATCTCTCTCTCCAGTTTTGGGAGGACTCCTACTATGAAGCCATTGGCAATACCATTGGGCATTTTTGAAGGTGGACTTTATGATCTTAGATATTGGGCATACTATGATGGCTCATATTTTAGTGGATATGGACATATCCAAACCACTCCATGGAGATGTTTTGATGGTGGAGGACAGACCATGGATGCAACTGCTAGACTATGAGGGTCTCCCTTTTTAGTGCAGGAGATGTTTCTCCATTGGTCACATAGCCTTTGGTTTCCCTCATGATTGCCGCAAGGGAATGACAACCTGGTGGAAGAAAGCTCTCACTGATCATTTGATGGTGGGTACTCCCTCTCTAGATAGTTCCTCCAGAGAGGATGAGCCTTGGTTGAATCATCCTAGGAGACTGTGTCTCCTTAAGATCCTTTATTGCCCGTCCCTTCGGTAGAGTCGTTGGTGCCTTGAATTGTTGTTTCTATTCAGGCCGAGCCTACCTAACCCTCGATGATTACCTCTGCTAGTCCATTGGTTTCCTTTGACTCAACTTCTGCGCTAGTGGCTTCTCTCTTAGCGTGTGGTGGCTCCTTGGCTGAGGTGGCTATTAAGGATCCCCTCCTCTCGCCTCGCTTGGTGGACTTTGACTTAGAGTCTTCTTGGTCAATTGTGCAAAGAAAGAAGAAGGGACTCCCCAAATCTGTTGTTACTTCATGACCTAGGGTTAAGGGAGTTAGATTTGTACCCTCAGGATTTAGGGTTGTCTAGATCCTGTCTGCTGTTTGACAGTTGTTTATCTGTTGTTTCTATTCTATTTCTGTTCTATGTGTGGCCTACTTTGTCATGTTTTTCCTGCCCCTTGGGGCTCTTGATTGTAAAGGGTTCAGCCCCTTGTTATCTGCTTCAAAAATATCTCTCCTTGTCAAATAAAATATAATAATTATGTTTGTGATTTAAATAAAAATAACTAGTAATGCATATTCTTGTGTGAACATATATTTATCATTTTCTATATTTTTAGTTCTTGAGTAAAACTTGCACGGAGGCACCACGTGGAGGTGACACTAAGCGATGGTCTTTGGGCGCTGGGTTTCACTTTCTCACTTTCTGCAGTTTGCAGGTCGTGTCACGTGTCAACATGGCTCATTTTCTATGGCAATCAGGAACAAAGTTTTTTGCAGTTACCTGGGCACACCATGTGTTGGCACAATGCATTTCCTATCAAAAGCAAAGGCAAGACTCTCTCCTAGTTGTGCCAGCACGCTATGTGTCCAACTTGCTTTCTGTTCGAAAAAGGTTGTTGGTTCTTTTTTTGCAGCGCATGGAGGCAGTAAAAAAGGCCACGTGTTGGCCAAGTTGCATGTCAGAATATCTTTAAGGCTTGGAAAACTTTCTTACTATGCCATTGGTCTATTTTCTTGGCAAGATGATAGTGGATGCATGCAAAGCTGTAGCGTGTTTCACCGGCATTGTGCCACGGGGTGTCTTGCTCGACGGGTGTTCAACATTAACTAATAAGGGAGTGGAGTAGCACAGGTGGCGCCATGGCCAGAAAAGATGGGAGAAACCTTATCCTTTCAGATGGTAGTTGCAATGGCTACCATGATGGGTGCCTCGCTAGTTTGGGGGAATCTTTTCAGTTGCTCCCTCTCTCTCTTCAAAGGTGTTTTCTATAAGAGGGAGCAATGATCTTTTTATGGGTTCATCACTTTTGGAAAAGGATAGTTTTTGGATATCTTGGTAGTCATTTGATTGTAATATAATTTTGAAACCTTAGTGTTTTAAGCTGTTAAATAGAAATCTAATACATCAACTATGCAATTCTTGCCTCCAGGCTGTATTATTTTCTATTAAATCTGCTAAGTATATCACTCTATGTCTATTAAGGAATAGTTATAATCATTTACTGTTGTGTTTTAAGATTTTATATCTTCAGTTTATGTGATGATGAGGGTGCTTTGAATCATGTTTAATACTCTTTCAAACTTCCTTGAAGTTAATAAAACTGGAATTATACTATGCTATCTGGTGAATGAATTATCTTAGTTTCGGTGCATCACCTTAGTGTAGATTTTGTTTTATCAATTCCTCTCTTTCCCTTTTCCCCTCCTAGTGAAAATTCAAAGAGCCAGCTTCTAAAACCCTGGAGGTTGTTTCTAGAGCACATCCTAGTCCCCCATCTATAAAACTTCCTATAGGCTGTGTCTCTAGCTATCCCTTTTAGAGATCAACATTCTTCATAGCGACCTATGCTTCCTTCGAGGAGTGAGACTTAGTGTTGGACAAGGGATGGATATGGGGTGATCATTTGTTGTACATCAAGCCTTGGGCTCTCTCTTTCAATCCTCTTACAGTGCTGCTAAATACCAGACCAGTATGGGTCCAACTACCAAATCTCCCTCTCCAGTTTTGGGAGGACTCCTGCTATGAAGCCATTGGCAATACCATTGGGCATTTTTGAAGGTGGACTTTATGATCTTAGATATTGGGCATACTATGGGGGCTCATATTTTAGTGGATATGGACATATCCAAACCACTCCATGGAGATGTTGTTTTGATGGTGGACAGACCATGGATGCAACTGCTAGACTATGAGGGTCTCCCTTTTTAGTGCAGGAGATGTTTCTCCATTGGTCACATAGCCTCTGGTTTCCCTCATGATTGCCGCAAGGGCATGACAACCTGGTGGAAGAAAGCTCTCACTGATCATTTGACGGTGGGTACTCCCTCTCTAGATGGTTCCTCCAGGGAGGATGAGCCTTGGCTGAATTGTCCTAGGAGACCGTGTCTCCTTAAGATCCTTTATTGCCCATCCCTTCAGCAGAGTCGTTGGTGCCTTGAATTGTTGTTGCTATTCAGGCCGAGCTTGCCTAACTCGCGATGATTACCTCTGCTGGTCCGTTGGTTGCCTTTGACTCAACTTTTGCGCTAGTGGCTTCTCTCTTAGCGTGTGGTGGCTCCTTTGCTAAGGTGGCTATTAAGGATCCCCTCCTCTCACCTCGCTCGGTGGACTTTGACTCAGAGTCTTCTTGGTCAGTTGTGCAAAGAAAGAAGAAGGGACTCCCCAAATCTATTGTTACTTCATGACCTAGGGTTAAGGGAGTCAGATTTGTACCCTCAGGATTTAGGGTTGTCTAGATCCTGTCAGCTATTTGACAGTTGTTTATCTATTGTTTCTATTCTATTTTTGTTCTGTGTGTGGCCTGCTTTGTCATGTTTTTCCTGCCCCTTGGGGCTCTTGATTGTAAAGGGTTCAGCCCCTTGTTAGCTGCTTATCATTATCAAAAATATCTCTCCTTGTCAAATAAAATATAATAATTATGTTTGTGATTTAAATAAAAATAACGAGTAATGCATATTCTTGTGTGAACATCTATCTATCATTTTCTATATTTTTAGTTCTTCAGTATTAACCCTTAAATCTTCTATCTTCTTTGGAAAGAACTTAAAAAAACCAAGAAAATCTTAAATTTCTATTCCATAGTATTTCAAAAAAAATTAAAATTGTTGTCTCACACAATATTATTATTATTTTAATGTATTACATTCTTGAAAAACATATTGAGCTAAACAATAGTAATACTTTAATTAATAATTTTTTAACCTTTTAAACATTTCTTAATAGTTAAATATTAAAATATTTATGAATTATTTAAAAAACAATTATCATTAAATTGAAGGTTTTTGAAGTTCATAAAAATCTATTTGTAATTTGCCATTCATGGCACAATGTGATGGTTGAAGCATGGCATTGTTATCCATGCCACCAAGGTTCAAACCCCTGCTGGGCCAACGAGCTTGCGGGCTTTGAGCTCCACTGGGCCAATGAGCTCGTAGACCTTTCAACCTCGTAGAGCCCCTATTGGGCTATTGATCTCATGGCTTAAAGTCCCCACTGGGCCAATGAGATTTCAGGTTTGACTCACCAAAATTAATGCAAGCGTTCATGCTAAGGCATTCATGCTAAGGTGTTCATGCCAAGGCATTCATGCTAGGGGATGAGGTCCCTCATGTTGTGACCTCACTGGTTTATGCTCCGATCAACATCATTCACCGACAAAAAATATCTATTTGTAATTTTAAATTTAAACTTTTAAATTCTCCCCCAACTACTTTGAAATGTCTTTGTATAGGTCAAGAAATATGAACAAAAAATAATTAACTATTTATGTGTGTTATCCTAATCTTTGTAACTATGACAAAAAGTGTAGAATAGACAAAATTATGGCCCCACAATGTTATAAGGAAAATGATGCTTAGTTGTACCTTATGTTTAGGGTTTATTAAGTAGACAATTAATAAGATTATTTAATAATTAAATTATTATGAGATTATTAGATTTTCACAATTTAATGTGTGTAAATTTTTGGAGTAAAACTCTGTAAGTGTTTTTAACCATAATCTAAAAGGTTGATTCTAGAAATGCTTACATGGTTTGCTTAGAAAAACTTGCACACAAAAAAATTATTATTTCCTTATCTACAAAAAAATTATTGTAAATAAATTTAATTAAAATAAAAGCTTAGTGTTAATTTTTGATCCATAAACAAGGAAGGTATGTCTCATACATTGTTGTCAACTATGGATATTGTTAGAGTAAATCTGTTGTGATATTCACAACACGCCCCATTTTACCTCTAGGCAAACTGAGGACCCCTGTTGTGGCTGTTGCTTTAGGTTACTATGTGGTCTTGCTTGGTGGTAAAGGGAAAAAAAGGGTAAGTAATACAAACCATGTTGAAAATTGAAAAGATCTAGCATTAAGTACAAGGCGAGAGTAGGGGTGAATTCTTTGTGAAAAATGAGTTAAGGTTGTTTTTTAAACTAGTAAGAAATTCCCAATATTCTGCGAGATATGTGTTTTTTGGTAAAATGCATCATTTTTGGGGTTTGTATGTTGTATACAAAGTCGTTTGTATGTGCAGTCTTTGTATAAGTCATGGTGAGTACAATCGGGTGTTGTATTTTGATAATTTGCATGCATATGCTCAATGTTTGTGTCCTTTGTATGCAAGTCGGACCCGATAGGTTTTCAAAAGTTGAATAAATAAAGTCGTTAGATCCACATTGTATGTGGGTTTGTATGTATGATCAATATAAGCGCAAACGATATACAAGGTAATATACATGCAAGTCGGACCCGAGGGCGTTATACAATGTGGTTTATTAAGGTGAGGAAAAGGTATTTCACGCAGTTTGTATTTTTGTATGTTTCGGCTTTGCATCTTTAAGGTACATACAATTATAGATTCCAAAAGTTATTCAAATCTGATGTAAGTGATGCATTGTTTCTTAATGCATTTCGGAAAAGTATGCATTCGCTTAATATACATGCACGGACCCGAAAGGATTATGCAATATGGTTAATGAAAGTCAAAAGTCCAATATGGTTGTATAAAAGTTTGCATGTATGAAGGATTGTATCTAGGTGCAGATACAATTATTATTACTTCGAAAAGATACAAGTGGGTAAGTAGAGTGGGGCCCACGATTGTATCTCGCGGTTGTATGTTGCATATACAAAGGGAGGTACAATTGGAGATACAAAAGAAAGATACAAGAGATGAAAAGGTAAAACTCAAAGCGGAGTTCAAAAGGGGATGAAATACGATTCATATTTTGGTATGTATGTAAAATTGTATACATACAATTCCGATATACAAAGAGGTAAAAGTGCATTGTCGGGAAATAAAAAGTGAATGGTTTGCATATGTTGCATTGGTACAATGGTTTGTATCTAGTTTATTAACATTGCGACATACAAATGAAAGATACAAAGTTGAACATAAGGTAAAAGGTAACATTGTTTTATAACCCGTTGCATATGTAGGTTTGTATATTAACAACATACAAAGTGATATACAAAAAATGATATACAAAGTGACATACAAAAAAAGATATGTATGCAAAGGGTAGACTAACGGATACAATGTTCAAAATAGAAGGTTAAAATAGAAAGCCGAAGCCATATGGTCATTGAATGCAGAACTAACATCGAAAGGATGAATTTTAACATGTTAGGGTAAATAAAGATTGTTTTCTTTCAAAATTGCATCATGAAAATTAAAATTGTAGAGAAAGAGAACTATTACATAGATTGAACAGAAAGTTCATTGCTGAACGAAATTTCAGAATGGGAACGACTCGAAAAAATGGTAAAGTGGGTCAACGCTTATAGAGTTGAGTTGTCATGAATACAGGTATTTATCTTGAACACCATTATAGTTTAGTTAATTGAAAATTGAAAATGGATTATCAGTAATTTTGTTTTAAAATGCAAGAAAGTGACAAATTACTATATTTGATTAAGGAAATTAGTTGATTTGTGTTAAGTAATATGAAATTCAAAACAGACAAAGACAAAAAGGGATTAGGGTAAATGTAAAATGTAAGAAATTCATGGTAAAACCCCAGGTAAATGAAGTAAAACAGGAAGTTAAATATACAATTTTTCACAGGATGGCCCCGAAACAAAAGAAAGTAGATCCAGGGGGTGAAGAAAAAGTAAAGAAAGAAAGAAAGATGCGAAAGGAAATAGAAAAGGAAGAACTGCCGATGCATAGAGGATATCCAACCTTGCTTGGCACAAGCAGAGTCAGAACTAATACGAATGTAGGATCCTATGATGCAGAGGGTATTCTTCAGAAGATTACAGTGATAGATGCCCCCTGATATGAAGTGCATTTGGGACAGTGGATTATACAAGGCTGCAAGTTTCCCATTAGCCATGGAGGCTAAGGATTTGGTTTTGGAATGCATAAACAAGTATGATGTAAATACCAGAAAAGTAATACATGAAGACCGAATTATTCCAGATTTGACTACAGAAGGGATAGCAAGGACATTTGGTCTGGAAATTCAAGAGAAAATGGTGGATATAGACATATACCAATACACAGAAGATTTTAACAGTAATGAAAGAGATTGCAAGATCAAAATCTTCTACAGCTGGTACAATGCAGAAAACAAACCTAAGGCTGTAGCAAGAGTGCCAAGGAATCTTCACAGGATAGATTTCAAAGAGGAGATACATCTAATGATTACCATGCTGAGTAGATTAGTAGGGTTGAGAGATGCAACAAAATGTGAACCCTTGATGTTCACTATTATTCAATTTATGAGGGAAGCAAAAAAGGAAGATGGACAAATTCACTGGGCCAAGGCTATCAGTACATCCATATGGAAGTAGGTGATGTTGAGAAAACAAAAGATGATGCCTTTTTATTTGTCATCATATGTGTTATATTCATATGCATCTATGATTCAACCATACATAATTAGAATTGACAGAGTTGGGACCATGGGGAATGGCCCAGATCAGAAATTAGTCTATGACCATTATCCAGATTTGCAGGAGGATAATGCATTGAGGAAGTATGCCTTGGTACATGATGTATTTTATACTTATATAGTAAGAGTTTTAAAGGGAGAGAAAGATAAAAGGTTATCTAAAGATGCAGAGAACACTATTGGGTTACATAGTTCTTGGTATATACAATTCCAAAACTTTACATATATTAGAACTGAGGGTTTTGAGGGGAAGCCATTCATGCTACCCAGATATCCATCAAATAAGCTGACTGCATTGGAGTTTTCAAGACAAAATCTAAATGCTTTCAGGATGTATAAGAAGAAGTGGAATAGAGGAAATATTAAACTTCCTTGGGCAATTGGAAGATATTTTTGCTATAGTGAAGAAGTGGCTGAATGTTCAGAAAGAGAATTGAGATATTATGGCTTTGAGGAATTTGAATTAGCAAGACATTTTGATCCTTTTCACAGAATACAGAGAACCATTGATTCTAAGTTTGAGCATCAAGTGCATATTGAAGACTACTGGTCAGATTGCAAAAATGATAAAGAAGTGAGGAAAAGAGCTCATAAAAGGCTGACAGTAGAACAAATGAGGACCATGGGAGAAATCTATGTGCCTCCAAAGGTTGAAGATGATGATAATTTGTTACATCATAGTTATGAGAGTGCAAGGCTTGCTACAATTGGTGAACCTGATTGGACACAGCCATGGAATACATCGTTGGATACATTATCCAAATCAGTTATTTTATTTTCCAAGACATGGTTGAAAGATAAAATAGAAGAACTCAAGGCTAAGGGGATTGAGCCCACATTTCAAAATAAAGGTAAGAAGAGGGTGAGGGAGCATCAAGATGAGCTCCAATGATTTTTATGAGAAGAAGAAAAGGGTTGTAGAAGCAAAGATCATTGAAAAAGATAAGAATGCAACCCTAATGGACCCATATGCCTTAGGGGTGACAATGGCAGTATCTTCAGACACATTTATGGAGGTAGAGTCATCTGGCCATGACATCAGTGCAGAGCAGACCCAAGCTGTTAAGAGGTCAACATGACAGAAAATCATTAGGGCCATAGTAGTTGAAACATCAAAGGAACAAACATCAAAACAAGGTGCTGTTATAGGTGCTCAGCAAGTAGGGGCTAAGTTGAGTGGCATATCTAGTGAGGCCACACTAGAAGAGAAAAGGCAAAAATATGTAAAGGTTAAGAAAGAATTGGTTGAAGAGAAGCTGCAAGAGTCAAAATTGCATGAAGCCAAAAGGGTAAGTGAGATTGTCAATGTGGAAGATGACAGTAGTGACAGTGGAGTTAGGGAGGTAGATCCTAGTGCAAGAGAAGAAATTGGAAAGGATGAAGAAGAAGTAAGTGAGTATTCTAGTGACGGAGAAGAGCAAGATACTCAAGGATATATGGAGATAGAACAAAGTCAGGGATTAGTAGAAAAAAATGTACAGGATAGAGCAGAGATAGTAGACCCTTTTGGTACATTGGTGTTACGTGAAATTACTAAAGAAGTGCAAGATGTAGCACAATAGATAGAGGAATCTAAAAAGAGGAAACACCTGAAAAGGTTGTGAGGGAAAAACCAGTCCAAACTGAAGGAGAAATAGAGATAAATGTTTCTAGTGTTGATGTCTTAAATATACTGAATATGTACAGTGAACACAGTGAGCAAGAGGAAAACACAGAAGAAGGAAAGAATATAGAAAGCAAACCTGAGAATGAAAAAGATACAAGGAAACCTGATGAAATCACAAGTTCACCTTCATAGATGGAACAAACAAATAAACTTGAAAAGGCGCAAGAGCAAGTTGAACTAGAAAAAGAAACAGCTGAAACATTAGGTAATCTTGAAGAAGACTTAGGTAAAATAGAAAATATTTCTAAGGATGATATTGAGCATAAGGTGAAAAAAGAGAGTATGGGTATAGAGAATGTGGAACAAGATAATAAAGAAGAAGAAGAACAAAAGGAGTCTTTAGGAAAAGAGAATACAGAAGATGAAGAAGGAGGAGACACTGAAATAGAAGAAGATAATAATGAGGGAGAATAAAAAAAGTAGGATGATCCACTGATTCCAGAATAAGGCCCTCAACCTCAGCCTCCTCAACAACAACAAGAGCAACACATAGAACAGACAGAAGTGGAAAAACCTTAAGAAGAGGTGATAGATGAAGAAAGAACATAAAAGGTTACCAAAGAGGTTCTAGCTTGGTTGGGCTCTAAGGTTAGAAAAGAGAAGGTAGAAGTGAAATTAATACCTATTGATATAGAGAGTCTACTAGGTGGTTCCACACTACAGAAGGAGAAGAGAAAGGCTAGAACTATGTCAGCTATCAAAAGAGGTCCTTCTGGATCTAGAATGCTAGAGCTAGCCATACCACAAAAAGACAAGTTAAAAGGAGAAATGACAATGGAAGACTATGAGATAATTAATTTGGATCTAGGCCACAGGACCAGAGAACAACATATAAATGAATGGGAAGATATGCATCAGGCCACTGCTGAAATATTGAAGAAAGATAAAGATAAACATGAATACTTGAAAGGACACATTGTCCAATTGCAACAATTCATTAGAGGGATATTTGATCCCAATACCACAGTAACAGAGTTACCTACTAAAACAATAGTATTATCAAAAGATGAAGTAAAAGAGATGGAAAATAAAAGGCTTGAAGCCAATATTTTTGAAGAATGGTTCAGAGAATTCATGCAGAAAGGAGAAGTGACAAAGCAAGTAGTGACAGGCTGGGAAATGGTTGCGACAACAAAGAATAAATGCAGTGTTCTTATGCATAATTATCAATTTAGAAGGGAAGAATGCAAATCAGAATAAAAGCAGCTTGAAGAAATTGAGGAGAGAGCAGAGGAATTGATAAATGAAGGAGTCATTACTCCTCTTATGGCTAACCAATTGCCACAGGCCAGGTTAGAATTAAAATTTGAGGATGATATTCTCAAAAGATGTATCACAAGTACTCAAGATTTAGAAGAGATTGCTGATAAAATGATAAGGTTACATATGAAAATGATAGAGAAACTCATTGATCATGAATGCCTACAAGTACCAGCATATGAATTACAAAAGGCATTGAAGGAGTTTAAAGCTATTTTTGCACCATGCTTGGGGAACCCGACGACATATCTGAGTACAGAGATGATTGATTCAATAATGGAAACAAGTGCTAAGTGTATACACCTAAAATTGACATGACTCTACTTAAATAAATATTTTAAATATTTATTTCATCTTCACATTCCTCTATCAATAAATAAATACATTTATCTATTTATTTGATTCATCCCCTTTCATTTAATTAAATAAATTACATTAATTAAATTCATCTACATCAACTTCATTCTTCTAAATAATTAAATAATTTCAATTATTTAATTAAAATCTCTTATTCTTCCAAATTTAAATAAAATGCAATTTTATTTAAATAAAACCTAAAATCTTCACAAAATAAAATATATTTCTATATTTTTTTTATTCCTCTCAATTATCTACAAAATAATTAAATAAATTCATTTATTTAATTATGCTTTCTTATCTTCTCAAAAATCTTTCTTATATTCTAAAAATACATTCCTCTTGTCATACAAAAGCAAAATCAGTTTTAAAGCATCTTTAAAGCAAACTTTCTCTTAAATTAGAAAAATAAATTCTAATTTAAGAAAATCAAAACTCATCCTCATCAACAGAGTAGTTCACTCAACAAAGCTGCTTTTCGAATGACACATCTTTCTTCCATTTGTTGCACGTTCCTCAACTATCCTCCTCTGTTGATCTTCTCTTTTCTTCTCAACCATTGATCTTCTTCCACATAACTCTATAAATACAACCCTCTATCTCTTCATTCATAATCCATTGTTTGAGCGAACTTATGCTACAGAAACACAAGCGCGCCTTTGGCACCCCATCTCACATAGCACTTCACTACTATCCACTCTTATTTGTGTTGAAGTTCATTTTCAAAAACAAGCAAATATCATAGCCATTCTGTCCTTGTCATCTTCAACAAGCAAGGGAGCATACGCTTCTGAGGGCTTCACATTTATCAAGATCAAGAATAGATAGGCAAATAATGGAAGACGCAAGGTAAAAGGTGTAAGTATTTTCTCTGTTTTACTTTAAATATATCTTTTATCTTCAGATTTCATTAGTGTATTGGGTTATGTTATTCATTTGATTAATCCTTATTTTCCCCATCACATTTTGGCACCCACCGTGGGGCACTTGCCCCTTTTTCTAATCACAAATCTAAGTTTTTTTGTAGACAGGTTTCATACAGGTGTCGTACAGGTTGTTGATAGGTTCATTCAGTGCATACACCCTTTGATTCGATGCATTTGATTCCTGTTACGACACATTCATACTCCAGCACATTCAACCTTTAAACTGGCACTTTTGTCCTCTGCTTTAGCGCTTACGATCATTTGGTGCATCCACACTCCGAGATGGCGCTTCTGCCCTCTGTTTTGATGCCTGTGGTCATCCTGCACATACGCACTCTGTTTCGACGCTTATACCCCCTGTTTCGGTGCTTCTGTACAATGACGCATATACCTCTCCAGATGGCGCTCATACTCTGTTTTATGACGCATTTACTCATTTAACACATTTGCAGCATATTCTGGCGCATTTACCTCCTGTCTTAGCACATCTGTGTAACGTTGCATGCAATATCTGTTTCTACGCATTTAGATTGCATTGTGGCGCTTTTGTTTTACACTATAGCTTTAGGTCTTGCATCTGATTTTCTGTTTGAGCTAACATCTGTTTTGCAGGATTAGTGGCTGGATTAGATCATTTAGCTGCTTTGTTTAGTTCATTTAGACTAATTAGGGGAAAAGCAAACAAGTGCATGCATTCAAATTTCACATGGCCTTTAACTAGGAAGAAAGTAATTGAACCATTGCTATATCTACATATTGCTATCTTCTTTAGTTAAATCATTTTCTATCTCAAACAAATGGGAATGAACATTGCTATGTCTTAAACATTTCAAAGTTAACAACCACGTGAGTGTACAAGTAGAATAGCCCATTTAGTTTTTTTACTTTTAACTAGGTTGGATTAATCAGTGTATCCTGTGATTGTGAATGACAATAGGCTTATGCTCTCCCTTAATTGGGTGACCAGAACGCCATACTTGTCATTCCATTTGTTTAACCTTTAGGGGGGCCTGCCCTTAGATGCACGCTTGTCCAAGTGGGAATGACCTTGAGTGGTAACAGGGTAAAGCCAAGCCCTACCAAGCCACTTAAAGTAAATTGTGCTTGAGGTAAAAATCTCCTGCAACAAGTGCTGCTGTGCTACACTGACGACCAACCTCCCCCAAAACCCTCTAAGGTGTAACCCTTTGAGGCTAGGAGACTCCATAACGGAGAGTAGTGCCGCCACACGTGTAACCATTCGAACGGTTGCCCTAACTAAGAACCAATTGTTTAGCAAGCCAAAAACCCCTATTTGTTGATGCAAAGGGCGGAGCCTTTGAAGCGGCCTCGATTTATGTGATTCTTAGTAGAGGTAGCAGGGACAATCCTAAGGTTCGATGGGGGTATGAGCCTAAGGAAACCTGGATCTGGTATGCGTGAGAAGTGAGTGCCGTGGAGGGGAGCCAGTGCTACCAAATCCTAGAGCTACACGCTTTGAGTTTGCACAGCTAGAGGATTCAACAAATATTGTCCCATCTAGCCTAGGGTGTACTTGTTTTTGATTCAAAATAGTCCAAAAATACAAAAAAATAACAAAAGATAAAAATCATGAAAACTTTTGTGCGTTTGCTGTGTCTATGCCATAATTGAAAATAATTTCTCAAAACACCAAGTTTTCAAACCAAAAATAGAAAAAATCCTGAAAACATTTCAAAAAATTGTGAAAAACCAAGCAAAAACTAGAATTGTGCATTTGCCCCGACTAGCGGCGCATTTGCTGAGACTTTTAGCGCATTTGATATCTGTCGTGGTGCATTTGAACAAAAACTAGAGTGGCGCATTTGATATGACTTGTGGCGCTTCTGCACTCTGTTGTGGCGCATTTAAATTGCTACGCATTTAAACCAAAAAGCAAATTTAGTACCTTCCAAGAGAAAAACTGTCAAAAACTTTTCAAAAACTAGTTTCAAACCTGACTCAGTTTTTCAAAATCTGACTAAGATCGTGCAAATCAACCATCTCTTTCTTTTGCCACATATCCAAAATCTTGCCAAAATTCTTCCAAAATCCAACAAGGTTAGAACCAAGCTCTTCTTGATCACATCACATCTCAAAGAAAACCTAGTGAGTCTCCTCTATCAAGGATCTCTTATCCTTCTCTATTAGAACTCCACTAGTGGATTGTGCTAGACTAAGTCAACATCAAGCATACAGATTTCTATCATCCTCGTTTCGACTATAGTTTGTTTGCCCAATTTTGTTTGATACCACCTAGATTTGAGAAAAACCTTGCTAAAATCTTGTCACCTTCTAGCACCTTTCTTGAAATCTCACTTCATCCCATCTCTAGTCGCTACTTGCATGGTCTTAACAAGATTGCAAAAACAAAAATAGATTGAAATGGCTGAGAAAATTATTCCAAACGGACATGAAAGTGATGAAGAAATTTCTATGGAAGAGATCCTTCAAACGCAACATGACCCAAAATTTCAACGCTTATTAGAAGGGGTACTTGCCCAAGACCCTACCAAATTCTTTTTACACCTAGCAAGTCTAGGAGTCAAGCTCCCTAAGGATTATGACATAGAAACTCTTAAAGAAATTGAGGGAAGTAGATATGAGGAAGAAACACCTTCAGACAAAAGCAAAACAAACATTGATGCTACGGATGCCCTAAGTATAATGAACCAACGGATCCAAGCTTTACAACAAGAGTTCACAGACATGAAAATAGAGGCATCGACTAAACATTACACCCTAGAGGATATTTCACCATATCCTTTTGATAGGACCTTGATCATGATTCCTTTCCCCTCAAAATTTGAGATACCAAAATTTGATAAATATCGAGGAAAGGGTGATCCAAGAGACCACATTAGGGAGTTCAATGCCTAAAGGTCACACATAATGACACTTACCTTATGCGACTATTTCCAAGAAGTTTGGGAGGACAAGCCATGGAGTGGTTTTCTAGACTACCATCTAGTATTAAAACATTCAATGAACTTGTCGACAAATTTGTCACCCACTTCTCTTACAATATTGAGCACGTCACCTCAATATTGGATCTTTGTAACACCAAACAGAAAGGTGGAGAGTCTTTTGCCACCTTCTTATAGAGATGGAGACAGTTAGTAAGTGTCCGCACCAAATGCCCGAAAAACAAATGTTAGAGATGTTTGTGCACAACTTACAAATTGACTTGAGCTATCAATTACAAATCCAATGTCCTACTTCCTTTAGCAAGGTCATTGAGATGGGTCTCATCATTGAAAAAGCTCTAATTGCCAAAGGTCAAATCAAGCTATATAAAGACACTCCTAGTACCAGCGCCAACAATGATAAACTGAGATTCTGGACAAAAAACAAAAACATCGTGAATGATGGGGTGGTGGATGCCAAGAATATGGCACCCAAACAACCGATTTTCAATTTATCGGCTCCTCAAAACAACCCCCCCAAAACAAACCAAAGAACACTGAATCTCGGTTTACCAACTTTCAACCTAGGAGAAAGTTCACACCTTTGGGCAAATCATTAGAAATTGCCCTAGGGAAACTAATCACAAACAAGATCATAACGCTTCCAACTGCACAGGAGTATGAACCTAAAGTCAAACCTCATTGGTGGAATGACGACTTCTGTGAGTTTCATCAAAACTAGGGGCAGAAAACCGATGATTGTATAGCTCTCAAACACATGATCCAAGACTTGATAGAACAAAAAAAGATATCCATTGACGGACATACATCTAATAGTGATCATCAGGCATTCAAAGATCCTCTTCCCAACTACGAGCAGAGAGGACCTTCCAACAAAAACAACGGAGGCTCTAACAACGCAATTACACAAATGTCAGCTTTGACTATGTGGTTAACCATATCTCAGAAGGTGATTCACACATCAATGTGATCACTATCAACAAAGATCTAGATTGCAATGTTACCACCCGCAGTAATAGAGTTACCCTTAGAGGCGCCTCCACCATTCCGGCCAATCAATACAGCATCTTGGATCAGCTACATAAGACATCTGCACATATCTCCATCCTAGAACTTCTGTGTCTATCCCCATCTCATAGGGCCATTCTTGACAAAGCCTTAGCGGAAGCCTCCGTTCCCATGAACCTTGCTGAAGAGCAATTCCAAACCATGGTCGGTCACATAACCTCGCCTCATTCCCTATCATTCACTGAAAAGGATGATATGTCAATCACTCAACCCCATAACACCTCTCTTCATATCGAAGCCTTCATACACAAACACAAGATAAAGAGGGTCCTAATCGATGGAGGAGCTAGTTTGAATATTTGCACCTTAAAGCTAATCCTTACATTGGGGTTTTCAGAGAAGGCTATAGATCCAAAAAACAAAATAACTATCAAAGCCTACGATGAGGAGGAGAGAACTTCTAAGGGAATTGTTATTTTATCGATCAGAGTAGGACCTATAGTCAAAGATGTGGCTTGTCAAGTACTCGATATGGATCTAGCGTATAACATCCTTCTTGGGAGACCATGGATTCATGATTTAAAAGTGGTACCTTCAACATATCATCAGTGTATCAAGTTCCCCTATGAAGGTCAAGAGATCACCATACAAGGTGACCCCAATCCATTTTAGTACTGCAACTCTATTCAATCAAAACCTGAAGTTGTGATCCCAAATAACCATGCTTCTACTTCATCCTCGTCTCGTATTGACCCAGCTTCACTTGCTTCCACTTCAGAAGCTGCTCAACCTAAACTCAAACTCAAAGACAAAGGTTTGGGTGAATACACAATTTCCCAATCCCTCTGCTTGGCACAACTCCCCCTACTTCCAAGATCATATGGGATACCTACTCTGAGCAAACCTAAAGTAGATAAAGATACCAAAGGACCATTTGTCAAATGGGGAAGACTTGAAGATGAAAGTGATGAAAAAGATATCCTACAATGGTTATACAAGGATGAAGGCAGTTCATCAACACAACATGACCATCCCACTATACAAACTGCACAATATGGTCAAGGTTTCCAAATGCTACAAAGAATGGGATATGAAGGACACGGTCCACTAGGATCAAGAAAGGATGGCATCACTGAGCCCATCCAACCTCATACTTTAACACCCCGAGACACTACAGGGCTAGGATACACTGGAGCACCAAGAACCAATAGAGCAAATAAGAATAAAGGAAAACAACCAGAAATGTCTACTATTAATCTAGTTGAGCAAATTCAACAACTGCAACTAAATAATGAGACCGATTCTAATGAATATGAATGGGATAGCCTCTTTGAACCATCTTGTGATGAAAAAGATATCAACGTTGTCCACGAGTATGACCCAACCCATGCTAACGAGAGACAAGGTCCAAGGGCTAGGCCGCTAGAGTCCGTACCGCACAATAACGATAATGAAAGTTGTGAGGAAGGAATGATACCCCCCTTGACGGATCCGCTAACAGAGAGTACCATCGCAGACTTTATCCGTGCTTTTAATAACTCTATCCTAACCATCAACGCCATTGAACCGGACCAAC
This sequence comes from Cunninghamia lanceolata, assembly GCA_027924645.1. Classification (NCBI taxonomy): domain Eukaryota; kingdom Viridiplantae; phylum Streptophyta; class Pinopsida; order Cupressales; family Cupressaceae; genus Cunninghamia; species Cunninghamia lanceolata. The sequence continues at coordinate 3,404,680 of BSBN01000865.1, read as the reverse complement.
CCAATGATTCCTTACCACTGGTACACCCTGAACTCATAGACTGGGACCTAGAAGGCACTGCCCCTGAGCTTGATACCTTTGAGAATAATGAAGCCATCATAGAGTATCTTGAGCTTAGAGATCATATACTCGCAAGAGACCACAGAGCTGGCTAAGCTATAGAACTCAATGAGAAGGCCTATTTTGGAGAGAGTGCCAAGCCTTTTAGTCATAAAAATGTCAAAATGAAAGAAAGATCTAATGGTGAAAATCGCTTTGCGGCAGTGTTAGATCATGAAAATAGTAAAAATAAAGACGTATCCAACAGTGAAAACCTCTCTTAGGCGCTGAAGGATGAAAGGTTTGACCCTCTACCCAATCTTACACATCAGGAGAGATCCTCAATCAGAACTAGCAGAAGCGATCAATGTCAACACAAGTGATAACCCCAGAATGGTCCACATGGCAAAGGCTATCACAGAACAAGAAAAACTAGCATTTACCGACTTCTTCAAATGAAAACAAATCAACTTTGCTTGGACATATGCAGACATGCTAGGGCTAGATCCAAATCTTATAATGCATCATTTATCTTTGGCTCCAGGAGCTAAACCAGTTAAGAAAAAGCTCAGAAAGATGCACGCGCATGTGGCCCTCATGGTAAAAGAAGAGTTGAAGAAACTATTGGATGTCGAATTCATCAGACCTATAGACTATCCAGAATGGGTTTCGAACATAGTACTAATGGCTAAACTGGATGGCAGAGTCTGAATATGTAATGACTTTAGGGACTTGAACAAAGCTTGTCTGAAAGATGATTTCCCCCTGCCAAACATAGACATGATTGTAGATCTCACAGCAGGACACACTATGTTGTCACTAATTGATGGTTTTTCTGGATATAACCAAATAAAGATTGCACCTGAAGATCAGCATAAGACTGCATTTACATGTCCTTGGGGCACCTACTATTGGTGTGCCATGCCATTTGGTCTAAAAAATGCTGGGGTAACATATCAGAGAGCCATGACCACAATCTTCCACGACATGATGCACACTATAATGGAAGACTACGTCGATGACATTCTGGCGAAAGCACTTACAAGAGAAGGAAATCTAGTAGTACTAGACAAGATATTCAACAGGATGGAACAGTTTAATGTGCACCTCAATCCAAAAAAGTGTGTGTTTGGAGTGACATCAAGCAAATTACTGGGATACATAGTGTCTACAAATGGTATTGAAGTTGACCTAGCTAAAGTGAAGGCCATCATGGAAATGCCACCTCCTAAAAATATCACACAGCTAAGGTCCCTATAGGGTAAACTACAATCTATCAGAAGGTTCATCTCTCAATTGGCAGACAAGTGCCATCCATTATCTCACCTTCTACATAAGAATGTCCCTTTCAAGTGGAATGATTCATGTGAACAGGCATTTCAGCAATTAAAGGAATATCTCATGAAACCACCTGTGTTGATGCTGTCGATTCAAGGTAAACCATTACTACTATATATCTTAGCTACACCAATAGCTCTGGGAGCTCTCCTTGCATAGAAAAACTATGACGAGAAAGAACAAGCCATCTACTATATCAGTCGGACACTTGTTGGGTACGAACTACAATACACACCAATCGAAAGAGCATGTCTAGCTGTAGTCTTCGCCTCACAAAAGTGGAGACATTACATGTTTTCGCGTTCTATCAAACTGGTAGCCAATATTGACCCACTTAAGTACCTACTCAAGAAAGCATCCTTAACAGGTAGATTGTCCAAATGGGTCATGCTTCTAAGCGAATTTGATATCGAATATGTGGATAGGAAAGCAATCAAGGGCCAAGTACTTGTTGATCAACTAGTAGATGCACCTCTCACAGACGATAGCCCTCTGAGCTTTACATTTCCAGACGAGTCTATCTTTCACATAACCACAACAATCTGGAAAATGTATTTCAATGGATCATACACTCAGTATGAATTAGGGGCAGGCATCTTATTAATCACACCTAATGGAGACACCATTCCTAAATCATACAGATTAATGTTTCCCTACACTAATAACGTGGCAGAGTATGAAGCCCTGGTCATCGGTATCAAGCTAGCAGTGGAATGGAACATCAAATAACTTCAGGTATATGGTGACTCACAGCTGGTTATAAATCAGGTCAATGACGACTACTAAATGAAAGATGAGAAACTAATCCCTTACAAGCGAATGGTAGATGACTTCAAAGAATACTTTGTCAAGATCTCTTTTGAGCAAATACGAGAACAAAGCTACAGACGCCATGGCAACGATCGTATCTCTCCTCGATATTCTAGATAATCAAGCACGTTATGAGTTCTTGGTAGAGCCAGTGTCCTCTCCTGCATATGACACCCATAAATCCCATATCATTTTCCACATTGTTGGAGCCGATTCCCCCCTCTACGAAAAAATATTTGCCTATCTTAAAGAGAATACCCTCCCACCTAATCTCTCCAGTAACCAGAAACGAACCTTCATCCGTCAGGCATCCCAGTATGACATTATCGCCAATACCCTATATCGCAGAGGTCTCGATGGTACTCTCCTTAGATGTCTCGATAGTGAGGAATATCAAACAACCCTGAGCGAAGTACACGACAGTATATGCGGGACCCACTCTAGTGGCCCTACCCTAGCCAAGAAACTCATACGCATGGGATACTACTGGCCAACTATGGAACAAGATTCCTATCATTTTGTAAAGAAGTGCAAAAAGTGCCAAATCCATGGAAATCTGATACATGCACCAGCACAGGAGCTACAACCGTTAACAACTCCTTGGTCTTTCTGTCAATGGGGAGTCGACTTAGTGGGCAAGATTCACCCCTCTTCATCCAGCAGCCATATATTCATAATCACTGCCACTGAGTACTTCACAAAGTGGATTGAAGCCGTACCTTTAGCCAATATCACAGGCAAGCAGATTGCCTCGTTTATCCTGAACTATATCATTTGTCATTATGGTGTCCCTTCATCCATTATCACGGATAATGGACAACCCTTCAAAAATCAAGATGTCAGGGAACTATGCGACAAATTCCATATCCAACACCGCTTTTCAACCCCCTATTACCCCCAAGGCAACGGCCAGGTGGAGGCAACAAATAAAACCATTCTAAAAATCCTAAAGAAGACTATCAATGATGCTGACTGAGATTGGCATGTTCAACTAAATCCAGTGCTGTGGGCCTACTGCACAAGCATCCACACACCCACAGGTGCAACACCGTACTCCTTGGTCTATGGATTTGAAGCTATCCTGCCCATTGAAGTCGAGATCCCATCCTTGCGAGTTTCATTAAATGGCCTCATATCCGATGAAGAGTACAGAGTGACCAGACTTCAAGAGTTAGAGCTGCTCGAAGAGAGAAGGCAATAGGCCTTTAACCACCTAAAAGCATATCAACAACGCATGTCCAGAAGCTACAATCATAGAGTAAAGCCTTGAGTATTTCAAGTTGGTGACCTAGTCCTAAGAGAAAATCCTAGAAATCAGCAAGATAGAGAAAAGAAAGGAAAGTTTGAACCTAACTGGCTGGGTCCCTATGTCGTCATTGCAGCCTATGGATCGGAGGCATATCAATTGGCTACATCTTAAGGTGAAATGTTTGATGATCCTATCAATAGCATGCACCTCCGCAAGTTCTATACTTGAAAGCCCCAATGTAAGGGAGTCTTGAAAAAATCCAAAAAATTGAAAAAGTGATAAAAAATAGAACAAAAAAAAAATCATACTCTGGTGAAAACCTGGCAAACAGGCACCTTGGATAGGTACCATGATAAAAACTTGGCAAATAGCTGTCATGTGTACTTTTAGCTTCCGTGCAAATAAAAGCATGTGGTGAAAACCTGGTAAACAAGCACTATCTGCGACAAACCACTTCCTCCATCTGTTATGTCTTCGTGTCTCTCATGTCCATCATATTGTTCATCTTGAACCAGTCCTTTGAACCGTTGTCAAACTATGTCACCTCTGAGTTATCATGTAGCCAAGGCCATTCTTAATGTGCCCCCGAGGCTCCCCTTCACTACACTCCACTGTCCCGTCTGTCCCATATCTGGTCCTTCTATCAATCTGAGTCCACACCACTTTGCCATCGCTAGGTCTTAGGTCCATCAGGTTCACCCCAAACTACGTTGCCTCTATGTCGTCATGTAGGCAAGGCCATTTAGTAATGAGCCCCTGAGGCACCAGGTCAGTCCCTTAGGGTCCGTCTCTCCATATTTGTTTGTCGTATCACCCATAATAAGTTGATCCTTGTCTAAACTGGGGGCAACTCCTTGACCTGGTTGCGGATTTGGATTCTTGAATGCCACTGTTCTAAGAGGATGCTAATAAAGGATTGGGATACCTCTCACTAGACAAGCAAGTACAACAAAACAAACAAGCTACCAAAACAAAACTCTTGATGTAGAAACATCAACCTTTTCCACAGCAGAGTACCATACCGAAACACTCAAACCAATTCTATATCAATTATGGCAAAAAGACACATCTAATGTAAGAATGTTTTGTGAATAGGTTAATTTACAGAGTCTTGGATTTTTTCCATTATGTCTTCCTATGCTACTCAAAGATGCCAAAAGCTAGAGATGCTATGATGGAGGCATAATCTTTTTCTTTGTTTGCTGCTTGTGGATTAAACTTTAGTAATATAATGACTTTTGTCTAACGACATGATCGGAAAAAGATCATCGAGGACTCTGAGGTCTGAACATGAAAAGGGGCAATCCTTGTCTATTGAAACGTAAGAAGTACTAAGGTCATCTAGATTCAAGTTTGACTAGATGCTTGTATCGACTTGCTATATCAAAATCCATGTAAGGAATACTCAGGTCATCTCGGTTTAATTATCCTTAGATGCTTGTATTTCCTTACAACATTTCAAAAAGTGAAAAATACCAAAAAGTGCCCAATGATGAAAGTAAAACCTTGCAAGATGACAATCCATATCCATCCTATATCCAAAAATCCATATCATCCATGCAATAAGAAAGTTCTGCAGCATATCAAGCGAAAACCTCATCTCTTTTCTTCTACATCTCTATATCATCTTTGTGTCGATTGAGTACATTTGGACATATCAAAAACATAGCATACATATCATATCATATCACATGAGGTAGTCATCCACATGATTACATCATTTTCATACATCATAAGTGCATTAGGTCATCCATATACATTTGCATCCACACATCATATCAGAAAAATAAAAAACATCGACATATACATATAGAGCTGCATAATCATAACCACAACATGTCACATTTACATATCAAATCCTCATCATAAGATAATGTGCATCCATAACATAACATATATGCATCACATATACAAACACATCATAAGATAACGTGCATCCATAACATATAAACATAAAAACACATGCATGTAGAGCATCCATAAATGGCATCATCATATAATCATCAAAACATGTCCAAAATGTACAATATATCAAACATCTGTCCATCTCTTAGAGCCATATCATAAAAATGTATACAAGGTACAACAAAAATGGTGATGCATGTCTCGGGGCAAAAATGATACATATACAGGCTATCTTAGCCATAAAAAATGTGTCCCTCAGATCCAAAAATGGTACAAGTGTCCAAATCTGACTAGCCCTACCGCCGCGGAGCACTGTACCCTGCGCTGTCCTCTCCTCTATCTCCCTCTGACTATTGGGGGCCCCTAACTGATCCCACAGATCCAGACCCACCGGCCCTCTGTGATGCCCCTAACTGGCTCCTAAAGCTCGGTGCACGTTGATCTGCTGACACTGCCCCATGGTATAGACCTCTGTAATACTGAGCTTGAGCCTACCTTTGGCAAGCTCACTTTGAACCTGGGCTAACTGTGTCTGGGCCTATTGCAACTGTGATACCAAAAAGCTAGATGTACCATCTGTACCCATAGCCACCACAGCTGCATCTCTCTCTGCTCTCATCGCTCGCATTCTAGCCAAGGCTGCATCTCTCTAGATACCTCTAATAGTTGTCCTGCATCAGCATCTCTCCAAGACTCTGCTACTCTCAGATGGGCCCTCAGCTACCTAATCTGACCCTGTAATGTCGCAATAGCCTGCTACTGCAAGTCAAACTATGGGGCCTGCTTTGCTGGCACCTCCCCCTATACCTGCTGCTGTGCCACCTGCTGTGGTGGCGACATCTGCCTCTGCTATGCCACCTGCTATGCTGGCACCTGTCCTGCAACCTGCGGCTGTGCAACTACCTGCTGACCTGAAGGTCCCTCCCCAGACCTCCTCCTCTATCTCGGTCTGCCACCTCCTCCTCCTCCTCTGTCATCCCCTTGTCCTCCTCTCCCCCTCCTCCATCCTCCTTTCCTCCTGCTGACTCTACCCTCATCATCTGAATCATCCTCGTTAATACGTGGAGCCAACTCTCCTGGTCCTGAGTATCTAGGAAAGGGATGAGCAGCGAACCACTCCTCATAGTTTGGTGTCATGCCAGCATCCACTATCTCCCTCGTCATAGGCCAAGCTACATAAGGGATTTGCTAAAAGTCTGCCAAGGCCTCCTCATATGACACCATGAGACCCCACTTGAACCTCTCTGCATGCATCCTAGCAAAACGTGCCTATCCCTGTGGTCTGCCCTGTACTCGACCAAACTGTCTTTGCACTCGGCTTACAATTTGTCGCTCCAGAATATACCTAGTTTTGCCAATGAGCCACTGCATCTAAAAACAATATGGAAGCTCATCTTCCTCATCATCCCATACCTCACAGTATAAGTATGGACACCAGACAACCAGATCTAAATTATCAAACGCATGTCTCCAGTACTCCAGCTTCCCCAGCCTGTGCTGGGAAATCACATCTACATAGCCATAACTATAGGGCTCACCCCTCTGCCTGTGAAATAGACATATTGGCCGTGTGATAGCTATATGCTCCCACAACCAAAACTGCAAGAGAGACACACCGGCTGACAAACTAGCTCCTCTATGGTACACCACCTGGTGCATATCTCTGTATAAGTGTGCAAGCATGCACACACCCCATGCATACCTGGTACTGTCCGTAATCATGCTCTCTAGCACCCTCCCCCAGCTAATCGGGAAGCCGTGTTACCTCCTATCGGGGCATACTACGCCACTGATCAGTCCTGCCACTATGCCGGGAAGTAGTCATAGCAATCATGTATGCCCTGCCACGAAATCACCTGCTCCACCAACCCAGGGTCATCAAACACACGTCTGCACTCCTCCAAGCCAGCGTCCCGCTGTGACTCATACTCAACTAGCTCTCCCTGAATCAGGAGGTGCAGAATCTGATAGACATCCTCAAGAGTAATCGCCATCTCCCCCGTCGGCAGATGGAATGTGCCATCCTCGCTGTCGAATCGCTCCACCGCTGCAGTCAACATAGCCTAGTTCGCGCGAACATCAGGCATGAAGCAAACATAATGCAGACCCATAACACCTGGCGCCTCATGATCTATCTCAGTCAACATGTATCGCTGCAACAACAGCAACGAGAACTACTCTCGTGACATAAGGACATCCCGAATATCCTCCTGCAACCAAGCAAAGCATATCGTCAAAGAAATCCATATCCAAGCAAACCTACTCAAAGCAATCAACCTATCCTATCAATGACTTAACATATCAAATTAATCAAAATAGCATATCATCTCTTGACTAGATTCTTGGCAATCTCAGAGATCGCTTATCAATTGACACATCGATCAAGATGCCAATTGGGTTAATTTCATTAAGTCAACTGATTTTCCTAGTGCAAATGCATCGATCCAAGGGGCAAATGCACTAATCTATATCACATGCGCTACTTCACCGTGAATGCGCCACCCTTTGACGTGCATGCACCGTTTTGGCCCATGCACCGCTTCATATCTCACATGCACAGCTTAGCAGTAGATGCGCCAATTTAGAGCAAATGCGCCAAAAGAGCAAATGCGCCGCAACATCTCTCAAATGCGTTACTTTGCAGCATATACGCTATTTCAGAGTGTGTATGCACTGAAAGATGGTTCGGCACATCTATCCTAGTATTTTTCCCTAGCCATTAATGAACCTAATAAATGACTTTTTGCGAGTTTTGACGAACTACATACCAGGGGTCCTACCTCCACTGGTCGATCGAACTGTCAGACTCGCTGGAACCGGTGCTCCTCGCGTGGAATATCCATCTCTCTGGCTGCCATGCTCTCCTAAGCTCTCAAGAGGCCAATCAACTAAGGACAAGTGTGCAAATGAATAGAACTTGTGGACCTAGCTCCTATTTATAGCAAGTGCACCATATCTGCCTGTATGACTACTGTGACTATTTCCCATGTCTATTTCTCAGAACCATATCCCATTTTTCTCCATCCTAACCCACTTTTTGCCTTCTTCTTCGTGAGATTGTCCATCTCACGCCTTCTGCCTTCTTCCCATCCAATCTCCCGAGAGGGCATCCTGTCGTTAAACTTGTACCAGGGGCAAACTGGGGCATACTGTCAAAAATTCTTTTTCTTTGAAACAACGTGGTAAAACACATTGCATCAAAGAGGGGCAAAATGTATACACCTAAAATTGACATGACTCTACTTAAATAAATATTTTAAATATTTATTTCATCTTCACATTCCTCTATCAATAAATAAATACATTTATCTATTTATTTGATTCATCCCCTTTCATTTAATTAAATAAATTACATTCATTTAATTAATTAAATTCATGTACATTAACTTCATTCTTCTAAATAATTAAATAATTTCAATTATTTAATTAAAATCTCTTATTCTTCCAAATTTAAATAAAATGCAATTTTATTTAAATAAAACCTAAAATCTCCACAAAATAAAACATATTTCTATATTTTATTTATTCCTCTTAATTATCTACAAAATAATTAAATAAATTCATTTATTTAATTATGCTTTCTTATCTTCTCAAAAATCTTTCTTATATTCTAAAAATACATTCCTCTTGTCATACAAAAGCAAAATCAGTTTTAAAGCAAACTTTCTCTTAAATTAGAAAAATAAATTCTAATTTAAGAAAATAAAAACTCATCCTCATCAACAGAGTAGTTAACTCAACAAAGCTACTTTTTGAATGACACATGTCTTTCTTCCATTTGTTGCACATTCCTCAACTATCCTCCTCTGTTGATCTTCTCTTTTCTTCTCAACCATTGATCTTCTTCCACGCAACTCTATAAATACAACCCTCTATCTCTTCATTCATAATCCATCGTTTGAGCGAACTTATGTTGTAGAAACACAAGCGCGCCTTTGGCACCCCATCTCACATAGCACTTCACTACCATCCACTCTTATTTGTGTTTGAAGTTCATCTTCAAATACAAGCAAATATCATAGCCATTCTGTCCTTGTCATCTTCAACAAGCAAGGGAGCATACGCTTCTGAGGGCTTCACATTTATCAAGATCAAGAACAGATAGGCGAATAATGGAAGACGCAAGGTAAAAGGTGTAAGTATCTTCTCTGTTTTACTTTAAATATATCTTTTATCTTCAGATTTCATTAGTGTATTGGCTTATGTTATTCATTTGATTAATCCTTATTTTCCCCATCACACTAAGATCAAAACGTATAAGAAAAGAGTTGAAGGTTTGGGAAAAGAAGAAAAGAAGTTGAAAGAAGGAATTAGAATACAGGAATACACATGGACGAGAAGTCCAGGAGGAGATCGTACTTTTATAGAAGGGGTAACAGGTAATTTTAAGGTGTACCTGAAAGAATAGAAAGGTATCAAAAGGAAAATAATGCTAAGGAAGAATGTAATTGGAGGGTATTATCGGCCAAAGTCAACAAACAAGAAGAAGTCAACATGTATCTTTTATTTGAAAAGATTCCAAAGGCATCCTTTGAGCCGAGCAAAGATACCATTGAGATATTTTGAAAACAATTAGGAATTGATTCATACCTTTGATTTAAAAAGTTTGAATGCTAACCGTTGATGGGATTTTGTAACCGTAGCAGTAGGAAGCTTCAAAGTCTATATAAGAAGCTTTGCTACTTGTATTATTTATATAGGGATTTTTGAATTGTTAGTTGTAAGTTGAAATTTGTCAAGTGTTGTAATAGAGAAGACATTTCTTTAGTTCAGAAGGGAAGTCACCTGTGTCTGCATTTAGGAGTGCATGGAATGTCTAGTCTCCTCTATGTATTTATGAAAACGTTTGTAAGTTTTCTTGTAATTTGGATCAATGCAACAAAAGTCACTACTACATTGTAAATCTTGTGTGATTTTATACTTAAAATAAAGGCAAACTCAGGATTTTGCACCTATTACAGAGTGTGTTATGAATCTAACTTTTATTTGATGTATTATTCTTTAAAAGATTGCAATCTCTCATATGTGTTCATGAAAATGCTTAGGACAATATATGTGTAGATTTAATTTTGTTGATTGTTCAAAATTGCTATATTCTTTCAGTACGTGAGTGGGAGAACATTTAGATTTTAGATGATCATTTCCAACTTGAATCTTTTCTAACTTTTCTCCAAACATTGCAAATAATTAGCTTAAACACAGAAATCTAAAGAAAATTGTCATACTTTTGATTAAAGAATAAGAAATTATTATGATCTTTAACGATTTTCATATAAATTTGAAAGACAAAGTTTGTTTTACTGAAATTCATGCAAAGCTTTGAGATATAGTAGTGAATTTATGCAAAAGATTAAATACTTTGATGATATTTTGAAACAATTTGCATAATTTGAAGTCCAGTGAATCTTTGATTACTTTAATTTACGTAAGGCCCCTTGAATATTACAGTTTCACATCAACCTGCTAAATTATCCACAAGGTCAAGACCTGACCATACAGAAACTTGAGATTAAGAATTCTTAGTCAATTCTTCATATCTTTCAAGACAGCTAAGGTTCCTTGTGAATTTTAATTTTTGTTATGAATGTGTAAAAACAATCATCAACAAAATCTTGCCACAACCTTCAAAACAATGTTCCACCACTAACAAATAGTTAACTATACAATGTTTTCTTGTTCATTAGATTTGTAACGTATAAATGAGGGCATAACAAAGTAAACAAGATGAAATGAAAATGACACATTCTAAAACATAAGACCTTATAGCTATAGAAACCCTAAAATGTGGAGAAAAATTGAATAAGAGTGAGTAAACCTACTCATGCCACTATATCTTAATCATTTGCAAGTGATGCAATGCCTCATGGGCATACATAAATCTTGACAATGGCCTAAACTAGCTTGGAGTACTTGCACTTAGTCTCAATAACTCTAAAACCCTACTCTTCTACACCATGGTCATGAAAATAAATAAAATAATGCTTACAATAAGGTTTTCAAACTCTCTAATGCTTTCAACTGGGAAGAACAACATTTACAAGAAGCCTATGACTCTGTAATAACCTCCCACACTCGAAAAATGGAAGACCAAATTCCAAAAAGAGGATTTGAAATGCTTAAACCCTTCATTTCATGTGTTGCTTATATTTTGGCAAATTCATCACTCCTACTAGACTGATGTTTACACATTATCCATAGCATTTATGTTTTTCTTTCTTATGCAAATTGGAATATTTACTAAAATGACTTTTCTAGTTATTTTGAGGTTTACAATTTTGTTTTGTAGACTCCCAAGATGTCCCATACCATCCCTAATGACCTCATGTCTTCATCACAACCCCTACTTTACAAAAGCCACTAAAAAGTAACAAATTCCATGAAGTTAACACATAAAACTACTCCAAAGACTATTGATAGCAAACACGACCCTAATGATCCTACCACTTGATTCAAATTTTCTTATCACACCTCCCCCATTAGGGGGAGTTTAGCCTCTTAACGCTATAGGGATTCTTGATGAACCCTTCATATTGTAAAGATGCCATCTTACCTTGCACCACAAGAAAAACATCAGCCAAAACTTGGCATATTTTTGTCTCCAACTAACCTAACTTGTTGCTCTTCTAAGATTGAACCCTCTTTACATCCACAAATTTAGCTTCCTTTCAAAGACTAACCCTTCTATTTGGACTAATCAACCTCTTATTTTTAGGAGTACTTACTAATGGGTCCTTGGACTTTCCAATGTAAGGATGCAAAATAAACATCTTCCCATTCAATTGGAGCCTATATTGATTCTTCCTCCTATAATAAACATTAGGACAATGTCTCTCTCACAAAGATATGGGCTCCCAAAGATGATATCACAAACGTCTAATGGAATGAAGTTTGCCAATTCTACATCCTTAAACTCATGACTAAGTCGAAAAGAAAACTTAAATTGTGTGATCATAGTCATCTCTACTCCTTGTTGTAGCTACCTTAAAGCATATGGACATGGATGGTCTATCATCTTCAAATCCATTTCACTAACCAACCTATTAGATATGAGGTTTGATTGCATACATGTATCAAACATGGAATCAACCTTCTTACCTTTCACTTGGATTTTGATATGGAAGAGTTGATTGAGCTCCTCTCCATAATGTGAGCTACCACCAACCTTGTAAACACACTTGTAAAATTTGCACAAGATAAATTATCATCTTCTTTAAATATACATTCAATCTCTTTGATTTTTCCTCCATAAGAATTATTCTCGTCTTTCCCCTTCTTAGGCCAAGAGGGTACCAATTCCACATGCCCATCTTTCTTGTAATGGGTATAATACAATTTCTTCTTACCTTTGCCCCTTGTAGTAGTGGTATTCATCATGTTCTTTCCCTTAATAACATCTCCATCCTCCTCACTACCTTGTTGTTTCTCTTAGCCCTATTGCTTGTGCTTGTAGGAAGAGCTACTCTTCTTATCCAACTCAAGATAATGAGTTTGGGTACATGCTTCATCAATATCTTAGGATTTTTCCATAAGGACATGTCTCTTAAGGTGTCCAAACAATTTCCCATGTTATTGATAAAGACCTCATAATCCATGTCTATTCGTGCCAAGTTGTATTGCTCTCTTCCTAAATTCACTTATATAAGCTTGCACACTTTACTCTTTCCATTTCTTGAAGAAATGAAATTACATCACTCTTTATTATTCATTCCAAAAATAGGATAAAACTATTTTCTTGGCATCCCTTTAAAATCATCCCACTTGGAGACCAATGTTACTTTTCTAACCTCCAAAGAATGTGCGTATCTCTCATACTAAGTGAGAGCATGCCCAGACAACTTCAATCCTACAAATAAAATTTGTTGATGAGTAGACATCTTATGAAGGCTAAAGTTGTTATATGGAGCCTAATAAGACTTGGAGGTTATATTTTCCCCACTTTTATCGGTGCAGTTTCTCCCAAATTATTTAACAGGGGAGTGCAGGGGGGCAGAGCCCCTCCTACGGGGCTTGGGGGCAGAGCCCATGGTGGGGGTTTGAGGGCAAAGCCCCCAGCGGGGACTGCTGGGGGCAACGCTCCCGAAGCAAAAATTGCCTATTATTTTATAAAGGTGTCGGGAGTTATTTTTTTCTATTGGCCGACATAAAAAACCCTATTTTGTAACTGAAATAAGTCTTGATAAAAACGACTAAGGGTTAGGGTTTCTGTTGATATTGTATTGTAGCATTTGCAACGGTATTGAGTTGCAAGGATTGCTAGTTGTAATTGGTTCGATTTACTGGATAATAATATTGGACTCTGTTGGTGGATGTAGCTTGAGTTTGGGTGAACCACGTTAAAAATTGTCTCTCACTGTTATTATTTCTGTGTATTTTTCATTCTTCTGTTTAATCTTTATTTGCATTTAATTGATATCTTCTGCATGCAATTCCTAACAAAAGTAAGATGTCATTTGAGAGACCCATTGATCAAGCTTCTCCAAACTTATCTCACCATCAAAGAGTTGAATTTAAATGTTTTTCTTATCCTTGAATAATCTCCTAGAGGTAGTCTATCCTTGCACACAATCAACTTTCTAAGGTTCTTTTCCTTTATAGTGTTTATGTGAAACACCAAGCTTCTCCATTGGGACTTGCATCATAGTTTCTAGCTTATCCACTTTTTCTTCTACATTAGAAATCCTTGCAACATCTTCCAAACTTCTAAAATGTGCATCTCCATCATCATAAATTTATCTTTCCATTACTACTATCCTCAATCACTCTCTTGTTTTGATTTCAAACTCAAGGAAACAAATCACCATTTCCACTCACTCTAGTAGAGATAATAAACTAAAATAATCAACATCAACTAAAAAATACCACAAAATAGGTTATACAAACCCACTCTAATACCACTTGATCCATAAAAAGGGAGGGTATCCCTCAATCATTATTGTCAACTATAGATATTGTCAAAGTAAACCTTGTCACAACCTTCAAAAAACCATTGAGTTGAGGCATGCAAAGATCTATCACACTTTAGGACAAGATGAAATACTAATCTAATCTAAAGGAACAATTCTAGATAGCACTAATTTGGTCCAAACAACTCTTTATAGAATAGCTCTAGTTGTAATTAATTTGGATAGAACAATTTTGGTCGAAATTATCTATTGGAAGCATATGTGGTAGTGCTTTGGTGCCAACTTAAATTTTTTTTGGAAAGCCTAATGTTCATGCCACTTATCCTTGCATAAATAACTTTTTTTGAAAAAATCCAAAAATACCATTTTGTAGATGCACACACACACGCACACACACAGAGGAAGCATATGTGGTAGTGCTTTGGAGCCAACTTACAATATTTTTGGAAAGCCTAATGTTCATGCCACTTCTCCTTGAATAAATAATTTTTTTTGAAAAATCCAAAAGTACCATTTTGTAGATGCACACACATGCACATGCACATGTGTCATGCATGCATGTACACACGTGCACACACACAATAATAGTTCCTTAACGCCCAAACATATGACTAATTACTTAAACAAAAATATTATAATTTACTAAAAAATGACTAATTACTTTCTTAAACAAAAAAATTAGAATTTATTAAAAAAATACAAAAATAATGCCCTATACAAGAGAATTCTTAGTGATAAAGTATAGTTTTTCTATTTATATTAAATAGCAAAAAATGGAGTCCCATAATATGTATTGTGTTTTCACCACATCGGATTTTAAACATTTATTAAAAATACAAATTTATCAAAATAATTATTTTTAATGTGTGCCCTAAAGTTTCATGTTCATAACATGGAAAAAGAAATTAAGGAAAAAATGAAATTTACTATAAAAAATGTGGAGTCACATAAACCTTATTTTCTACATTTTTTAGTAATTAAATTATAGTGCCAATTTTACAAAAAAATACATACAAATATTTTGTTTAATTTTGTTTTAAAATACAAACATAAACGACACTAAAAATTCTACATTTCATTGGTTTGCATCATTCCAAAATTTAAAACATATATGTCACTTCTAGGTACATCAAGTTAGAAAGTTGGACTAGTGTTGTCTATTTTCTTTATAAAAGTGTGACATAGATATGTATTTTTAGCCCATTCTACCACTAACAAATGGTTAATCATATAATGTTTTCTTGTTCATCAGACTTGCAATATAGAAATGAAAGCATACAAAAGTAAACAATGATGCAATGAAACTTGTACTCACTAAAACACAAGACCTTATAGCTGGAGAAACACTAAAATAAGGAGAAACTCTAATAAAAGTAATTAAAACTCCTCATGTAACTATGGCTTAGTCTTTTACAAGTGGTATAATGCTTCAAAGGAGTACATAGAGCATGACAATGGCGTAAACCAACTCCAAGCACTTGTACGTAGTCTCAACAATTCTCTAGGACCTTGCTCTTCTACACCACAATCATGGAAAATGAACAAAATAAGGATTACAATGAGGTTTTTGAACTCTCCAATGATTGTGCCAAGAAAAAATATTTACAAGAAGCCTATGGATTTCCAATAACTTCCCACACTTGAAGAATGGAAGACCAAATGCAAGAAGGAGGATTTAAAATGTTTAAAACATTCATATTCCATGTGCTACTTGCATCTTGGTGAATTTGCCATTTCCAACAGGCCTATGTTTGTGCATTTACCATGACATTTGTGTTTTTGGTACTTGTACAAATTGAAAAATTTGCCAAAATAAAATTTTTGTGTCCTTTTGTGGTCTCTAATTTTATTTAAGAGACTCCCAAAGATGTTCTATACTACCCTAATACCTTCCAACTCCACCCTTCCAACTCCATCATAACCCCTACTTTGATAGAGCTCACATAAAAACAACAAATTCCATAAAGTTAATACATAAAACTAATCCAAAAAACAAATTCCATAAAGTTAATACATAAAACTAATCCAAAAATAAATAATGACAAACAAAACCTTAATAGCCCTACAACTTTGACCCAAAGTTTTTAGATCAATTTCTTATATTATTCAAACAATATTTTTAACAAAACTAACTTACCAAATTATAAACATGAAAACATGTATTTTAGTGTGACATTATTGGATGTAGTTAAAAAATGTAAAAACAAAAAATAATAGTCAAAGATAATTAATAAGTATAAAAATAATGTATACATATTGCTTGAATTCTTTTGTATAGTCAAATAATTTAATTTCATCAAGAACAATTTTATTGAATAGTGAAATGTAAATTTTTATTTTTATTTTGAAAAAGGGACGTTTTCCATTTTATAACATGTATGTGGTAATAGAAAGATTGGAAGAGCTGATCTTTTCCAAGAAAGGTGGTTTTAAGTTCAAGTCTCATTTTATCACTTCTCAAAATAGTGAAATTCATATCTCATTTTATAATGAGGAAAATTCAAGTCTACAATAGGTATGTATTTGTTTCGTGTAAAAAGAGGGGTTTTCAATTTCAATCGATGTGTGGGTTACATCCTCCTTTCACACCTTACATTCAAGGATATAAACCGAGTTAAGCCACAACTCTTGCAAGAGGTCTTTGCTACAAGTTTAGTGTCACTTGGAATGAAGAGGAAACTTGGAATTTGCTGATTAATTGATTAATTAAAGCCCGATTATGCTTAAAACCCTAATTTCACAAAATCGTAAATAAATAGACGAATCCCGACAAATGTTCACAGACATAGATGTAATATTCAGAGTAAATACATACCTGACTTCGAAATTCCAAATGCAGAAAAGTCAGGGGCTAAAGAGCAGACGCCCAAGTCCAAGGTGGCAACTTCTTTGGGGACTTCCAGAACTTGTCTGCAACTAATCACCACTGTCATGGAGGTTTTCTGCTTTGGGGATCTGGAGGGCTTTGAAGCGGGTGCCCAAGTCCAGGTCCTGCTTTTTCCTTCAGATATGGGATCTCCAAACTCTGTCACAACCTCCTACAACTCCACTTCTGCCGAACACAATACCTGTTACCTGCAATTACAGAAAAGGCGGTTGGGGGTTGTGGTGTCTAGGAGCTTGCCTCATTCAAGCCCCAGAAAGACATTCAAGTCTTGCAAACACCGTTGTCATATATAGAGTGCGTATCTTTGCGGAATAGAGGCAAAACCAAATGATAAATGATTGAAAACACAAATAGCTATTACCTCGGAGGTGTAGCTCTCGTGGAAGGAAGAAGCTCTATCATGCCATGAGGAGATGGATTGATGAAGCCAAATCTGCAATAAACAAACACAACAACACAATACCGCTCTGCAACACAATGAAAGTCTTGAATCACCTTAACATAAGATCACAAGTTCGCAATATCCATCTAGTTTACAAATGAAGTCCTAAACATGCTTATATATGCATTCCCGCTTTAATTCTGTAATTCAAACTTGAGATGTCGGCAACAGACACTTTTAACGGTCACATAACCAATATTTAAAATTTAGGACCCCGTTAAATAGGGCAGGGCTAGGACGTGGGCACCCAAGCCCTTGGCCCCATTTTCAATGCAGGGTCAAGTTCATCACTGTCCCCTAGGTCCATTTAACATGGGTTTTCAAGAATTTTCCATCGGGAGTTAAAATGAATATGCATGATTACACCTAAAGGACCTAGGAGCTAAACTTAGGAGGGAAAAAGTCCTAGGGAGACATTTTCCGACGTAACGGTATTATTTTATGATTTAAAATTTGTTTTATAATCTTAAACTTCTGAAAGAATTTTTAATCACTCTTTATTAAAGAAATACCAATATCCATATTAGTGGGCATGAGATTTCCACATTCCGTAAGATTAGTGTAAAAGTGCTTCTGGATTTAACTGTGTTTTTGCATCTACCCACACAGTTAAATCCAAAACATACACTTAATTCAAAACACAGGCAGTTAAATCCAAAAGCACTTTTACACTAATATATCAATATTCTTATCTCATATATTGCATTTATATTCATTTCTAAGGTCCTTTTCCTTGAATTTATAAGACACTGAATTTGTTCCCTGAAATCTTGTTACCAGTACAACCTTGTCTGAGTGCTAAACTGCATATTTCACAATATGCTGTTGGAGTGTAGTACAACATAGACCTTATGCAAAAACATAAGAACCATTTACCTGCTGAACGGTACAGATACAGTCTTTTCTATTATTTATTCCTACTCTTTAAAGTGCTGTTTAGGACTGAATAGGGCTACAGGGCCATCAAATTATAATAATACCAGTTCTTTAAATCCACATTAACTGGATTAAAAAAGCAGTGGTAGGTAGTGGGTTGGTAGAACTTGTAGTGCAAGAAAGAATGATTGGGAATGGGAGCTCCAGTCCTCTCGTGAGTATGAGGAATTTCATTATAATATTCCAGCATTATCAGATTAAGAGTCTCATTATTTTGGTACGAGATTACCTAAACAGCCCAATTTGCAGCAAAATCAGATATGAAAGTACACATTTTGAATAGGAATCTGACAGTTTTCACATGCTTAAGTGGGCACCAGAATTTGCAGCGAAATGATGTGAAATTAGGAATTTTTGTCACGAGATTAGGCAGCCGAATTTGTCACTTCACCTGTAACTTCTGCTTCAACTGCCAAATGTTCTTACTAAAAAGAAAAGAAAACAAAGCAAAAGCTACATTGTTTGATATTCTTATACTGCAAGTGATAACAAAGGTGAACAATCGCAGACTGTAGTCACAGTCATGGGCTTTCTCTGTATACAATAGTTGTTACTCTTGTCAGGTGGGTGAATACCAAAAAAACAAATAGTACATCATGTGATCATGCCTTGGCTCAGGTAAATAAACTTTTTTATTTCTATTTGTCTGTGCATGAATATTTCAAACACAGCCATTCAATTAAACGAAAATGAAAAACCAACTTTTTTTTCTTTTAAATAAAAAAAATTGATTTATGATTTTATTATTTACTTGAAATTTATATATTATAGTCTACTAGTATCTAAATCAGGGTAATTAGACTGTAAAAAAAATACATTTTATGTAAAAGTTTGTAAGAAAAAAAAAGATAAATCATAAATCACAATAAGTTTGTTTCTTTCTTTAAAATTGAGGTTGAAGAAAGGAATTTGAAGGTGAACATTAAGACAAAGAGTTGTGTTGCTGATGAATAGAGCTACACATCTTTAATTCTCATAATGAATAAGATCTCATAGAGAACAATAATTTTTTCTGAAGAGATAGTAAAACCTGCCATAGATCTCATAATACACTAGACACCTAAACACAAAATGCTCTTATGGTTTTGGTTCTTTATTGCAAAGTCTACAAATGTAAAAATATCGAGATAAAGTTCTTTGACTCCATGCAAAGTTGATGAGAGTGTTGGAAGTAAGCCACACCCGGACCGACAATGGGCTGGCCACAAGAGGCTAGTAGCTAGTTGGTAGATCACTCCAATAGCAAATGAAAGGTCCTAGGTTCCAGTCCTAGCTGGTCCATATGAGCAGCAACTCAATAGAGAGCATACCCTTAATTGGCTCAAAAGAAATCTCAAACCAAAAGCAAACCAACTCTATTTAAACATCATCTGGTTCCATGATCAAATAGTCAATATAAATTTTGCACATCATCCACACCAAAAAATGGTAAATTGTTGTCCTACTTTTACTAGCTAAAATTTACCTTTGACCATTGAACTAGATAATGTTTAAGAATAGTCAAGCAAGCCTGGTGTACTTGGGAGGAGTAATGCATCCATCTTCTATATGAAAGTAGTGCTTCAAGTCGTGATGTATTTTTGTTGACAATAGTTTTGCTAGTTCTATCCAAGTTGATTTTATGTAGGCTTCGTAGATCTCATTCCTAATATCTCTATGAACATCTCTTTTCAATACATGGGGAGCATTAATGAAAATGTATTAGGAGGAAGATGATTGATATCAATACCAATTCCTTGCATGAAACAAATACATTTTCTTGATCCCTTGTTCACATAGCTTCATAGATGATTGTGAAGCCTTGAATGGATATCTATAATGTCCAATTATTGTATTTACCATACATCTTAATGTATGGAACAACATCACTACATGAAATGCAACTAAAATATGAGAAGGATAAATGAAAAATTTAGCCAAGACAATTGCATGTGGAATTATCTGTTTTGCCTACAAGTTTTTGGATAGCATGGAATTAAGAACCCTATCAACCCAAACCCAAGCCCAACTGATACTGCAAAGTCCATGTCCCCAAATATCGTACCCATACAAGATTATCATTGACACTAAATTTTTATATTAATATGAGCTAAAAACTATTAGACTTATTTAAAAATTTTCTTTTTTTATTAGATTAGAGAAGGGTGTCAATGGAGCCTTAGATCTAGGGATTAACTAGACCTAGTTGGTAAGACCACAAATGGGGGGCCCATCCCATAAGAAACAAAAATCCAAGCCTATGAGCATAGTGGCCTAGTAGGGGCACAAAGCTTGCAAGCCTCACTAGTCTAGTTGGGACTTGAACCTTGGTGGGCACAACAACAATGCCACCCACAACCATTGCACTGTGCCCTTAACAACATATTTTATTTAAACATTAGTAATGAAAGTCAACTTTAATTAATTTTTATTTCTACAATAATTTCATAAATATTTGAGGGCTATCAACTATTAAGTCCTCTCCTTGATTAGATGTTTGCATGAAAATGTGGAAACAATATAAATAATATAACTTTTTTTGGAAAACTAAATACACTTTCCTTTTATAATAATCTACATCTAATTGAATATAGACTAACAATCAGTATGTTAAATATTGAAGTGTTGATTTAAACTATCCATTGAGAACCTGGAGGTTTTGGAAAATCTCCATCATGATTGACTATTGATAAATCCATGTAAAAATTAGTGTTATTTATTGCTTGAGTAGATAGGTTTGGTGTGGAAGAATGGGTCATTAGCATTTCTAGGAGAAAGGTAAAGAGGTTTTGGTATTAGATGAGGAAATGGAGAAATTAGAGAGTGTTGGTAGTATAGATGCTGAATGAAAGGGGAAGGTTTCGTGGGGTAAATGACACCTTGCCTTAATTAAAAAGGTTTTTAGGTGGGAAAGTTTCTTGTGCCATTTGCAAGTCCCCAACTGCTTCTAGGGGTGGTTACTAGTGCTAATGCCACCACTTTGAGGAATGGTTGGAGGTGTGATCTTCTAGGGAGGGTTGCATTACAAACCTTATTTAAGCTTCAATAGCTAAGAAGGCTATTATGGTGGAGGGAGTTGGATTGTCCAGGTGTGAATAGGGAGATATCCTCTTTCATTGAGTTGATGGTGGTTAGATTGTGTAGTGATAGGTAGCTTGTAGTTGATGTTGTGAAGACCCAGGCTCAGAGAGTTTCAATTTTGATGTGGAAACTTACATGAGTTGTTTAGATCTAGAAGGTTCTTAGTTAGACACAATTGTAGTAAGTTGCTATAGAGGTCTAGAAGGATACTATAGGCATCTAAGAGGTTGTTATAGGCACACTACATGTTGGAACTTTGGTGTACTATTCACCTACAAAGAATTCCTAGCTAAGAGACGAATGTTTAGGACGGTGAAATTTCTTGTTATGAATTTTGATTGTAGGTTCTAGAATAGTGTTGAAAGCCTATGTTTTGAAATATGGTGGGAGTTAGACTTTGTGATATGGCCTAGAGGTGTCTTAGACCCTGGTGAAGTCATTGTTGAAATGCACCAGACAACTAAGAGGGGGGGTGAATCAGTTGTCTTCAAAACTTTGACCACTTATGAACATTAACACATCAAACACTTGTTCACTGTTATTTAGATTTGATCATGAAAGCATGAAATAAGAAACTTAACATAACAACATCATCAACATATGAGACACTAGGTTTTTACGTGGAAAACCCTAAAATGGAAAAAACACAGTGGGTGTTAACCCACATAAATATATATAAGTTATAACAATACTAAAAAATAGAGGCTCACTGCCCAATATGATCACTGTAAATGTTGAGGCTCACTGCCAAGATTAGCTCACTGCCAAGGATTTGTGAACTAATTGATGGCATCTACTCCATGCCTGTATTTAGTTCCATTGAAGTACATCATAACTCCTCTGCTCTGCTCCTTTTACACCTTTGCACTTATCTTTTCATTTTCACACAAGGACATTTCTTTCGCAACTTCATTACATGTTTTTATACACTTCATCAACTTTGGAATGTACATCAAGGTCGGCATTACATTTATCAACCATTGGAACATTCTCCAAGGTCGGCATTACAAACATACATAGAGATGGGTCTGGACCTAAACAAAATTAGCTAAGTTAAAGATGTATGCGGATCACGTTATGCCTTAGATGACACTCAGATGCAATCTTCCATGCCACGACACACTTTCACAATCTTCAATGCATCTCCACAAGTAGTGAAAACAACCAAGTCAGCCAAGACTGGTGTTAACACTAAATCTTCTAATAATAGTCTTCATCCACGATCTTAATTTATCTTTGCGAACTAATTCAAAGGTAGGAACATGATCAAGAGATATCCACAAGCACATTGCAATCACCAGAAACAACCGCATAATCTCTAATCACTCTATCAAGAAGATTCTTTAAAGTAGAGCACTTAAACAACACTGTCAACCACTATCATAAGGAAAATATTGCTTGCGGACCACCAAATCACGAACCATTGGAGTTGAAGGCACTTATCATCATTACCAACTTGATTCCAGAACCGCAGACTAAAATACTTAACTATAGAGGAATGCAGAGCATAATACATTCTCCCTGTCACCACCAAATATACAGAAAAAATAGTTTTCACTTTGGTGAACATAACTAACTCAAATCTTCATACCAGAGGTTCAAACTTGAGATATAGCATCTTCATACATGTCTCTAAATGACTTCCAATCCACAAATAAAGATATTTACTCTATAGGAAATGCAGAGGAATCTATTGGACTGTTCTTTTGTAGACAAAGATACTCTGCAACATACTGTTTCTACTAGAGGAGCAAATTTTCTCAATATCCTCAATATTAGGATCTCCAATACTTAGGCAAATACAAAGCATCTGACTCATTACAAACAAGCATTAAAACAAGAGCACAGTTGACACCAATGACAACACTGATATGTTAACATCAATGTCAACATCGGTTAGGCACATACTTGCAACAATCTTCCCCTTTGTCATTGATGGAAACATATGATGTGAAAAACTGTAAGAACCATCAAGACAAGATTCTCCCCCTTTCTCTTTACACATCTGTACTCTTTCTTCTCTAAGTTTTTCACATGATCTCTCTCCCTCTTTGACATCAATGGCAAAGGGCACATACTTGCACTCTGCTGCTCTGATCCCATTGAACTTTCTCTGTTATCAACACTTTCTTTATTAGGAACATTTAGCTACTCCCCCTGAGAGGTACCCTGTTGGTCATGATGTTCATCATAAACAAGCATAGAATAAAAGTACACATTAACCTTTATTCATCTTGAAAGATACTGTGAATTCAAGGAATTCGGGATCCCAAGTCTCCGGTGATTAGGTCTTAATCGTCTGACGTTACTCAGAGGTTAATGTGTGTTGCTGTTTCCATTTTGGGGCCTTACATGAAATTGTGCCATCATCATGACATTCCTGCAGAAATTCTTTACAGAGAAGTCATATTATGCAGCTATTAGATGAAAAGATGTAAAGATACCTCAATCTTTGCATGATATTTTTCAATTGTGCATGCTTTGCATTCAAATATGCTAAATATTTGCGATTACCTACGAGATGTCTGCATATTTGCGTTATTTACTTAGAATTATCAATTATTCGCCCTTGTGATAATGAAATGTTCTGAAATTAAAAGAAATTAAAGGAAAACTACAATTTAAAGTTGAATCTTCAGCTATTGATCCACATACATACTCGATACTGTCATGACGAGAAGAAATCAAACCATATGTTCACCAGGATATTCCACAGCTAGATAAAGTTGATGCAAACTTCAGAGGATGATGAATGAAAACAATACATGCAACATGATGAGCACTCCAAGAGACGCAGCAAATCAAAGCACATATTCAGAATTCAGACACAAATTACTCAAGATTTACGAAGATTTGTAATCGAAATACTCTTCTCTTTCATTAAATATGCAAAAAGACATGTACATATGCAATAACTTTGAAATAAGCCCTGAATACTTCAGCAAATAGATTTCAATTAAGTTTCAAATGTTTCAACAAGGCATACCACCACCTTTTATAGAATAAGGTGAGGAATCTGTTACAAAAGATCTACGATCTAGATTTATCAATACAAATCTACGGTCCTGATTCACTTGATTTTGTCAATCTTTACAAAATGGCACAAGTTGCCAGCTGGCAACTATCTATACTACTTATGCTATTATCCCCTTCATGATGTATCTTCATCATGCTCCTCAGCTGATTCATGCGGGTCATCATCATGTGCATTACTTTCTGAACTTTCACTATCCTGATGATGACGCGGCTGCATATGGGGCTGCATACTACTGTGGACCTGCTCGTATGAACGCACAACCTGATCTATCCCTCCGCCATCTTGAGTCTTTGCTTTGACAATGGCGTGCTTATGTGCTTCATATTTGTCTCTGCTGTTGTCAAGCTTATTTTTCCTGTCCTACAGTGTTTCTTTGTATTTCTCCATCTGGACCTTGATCCTCATTATTTTATCTATCAATTCCTCTGTCAAAGGGACAGGTGGACCATCTGTCTCTGCTTGGAAGTTGCTGTGTACAGCTTTAATGGTGGATTCTTCATCTTGATTTTCTATTTTTCCTTCCACCTTGCCTTCCAATGCCTCTAGTATCACCGCCTCTTCAGCCATTAAATCTCACAGCCTCATGCTGATATCCCTCAGCTTATTATTACACCTTTTGAGGACTGTGCACTCAAACTGAGTGTCTTTATACCAAATATCAATTAATAATGCGGTATTATTATTCAGCACCTGCTTACTGATAAGCAGTTGTGGATTTATATTTCTTATTTCCCCTAACAGGGTCAGGACTCTCTCTAGCTTGTAAGACCTCTTCCCGGTCTGCATCTGTAATTTATCCACTTTGGCCTTGGAGTCACTTAGGGTGCTCCACCTCTTCAAAGAGGCCTTCATTATTTCTACAGCATCATCCAATGTGGATGACATCCATCTCCTTATTACGGACGCCTCATGCTTCATGAGGTCCAATTTATTTACATCCTCCTGAGAAATGGCAGTCAATGGGACTACATGTTCAGTTGTGGTATCATCAGGATTGGTCAGCCCCTTGACATAGGCATGCAACTGAGCAATGTGCTCTTTATGTTGCTTATTTTTCTCCTTCTCTCTTTTCACTTTCTGAATTAGAGAGTCAATGATATCTTTGCCCTCCTGACCTTCTTGGTCCTCATTCGCAAAGCCCAAATCTACTGTACTGATTTGAAATTCATCGACAGTGATTTTACCTTTTTCCTTCTCCACTGCAGGTATGGCAATTTACGTGGTCCTTCTCCCTGTTGCCGGATCTCTCTTGATGGCCGAAGTCATTTTGGCCTTCCTCTTTGGCTTCATTATATCCGCAGAGAACAGGGTGGAGACGTCGAATTCCTGAATTTCAAGCTCCTCCTCAGCACTTACCTCTTTTGCCAACCACGGAGGCCCCTGATCATGTTTTTCAACATCATCCTGATGTTCACCTATATCTCCCGTTTCTGTCAACAATTGTTATGGAGATGGTGACTTTCTCATTTCTTCTTCTTGATGTTCCCTTTGTTGTTGATCTTGCGGCACCTCCTCCTGTTGAGGGATTTCCTTCTTCGGAGGAGCATCTTCATGCTGTGGGGACCTTTGAGGGGCATCTATATGCTGTGCATGATGATCATGACCCTCTTCTGTCATTATTTCATCTGTTCCCACTTCTTCTTCTTCTTTTGGCTTATCCACTGCACTAGATATTGGGGACTCTGCCTGATGTGCTGGCGATTGCTTTGCAGCCACTACTTCTTCCGAGCCTGCACCATCCACTTCTTGTACCTTGGCAGCTGGATCCTCTAGTGTTTCTTTCTCATCAACCTTCGCTTCCCGGACCTCTACTATAGCAGGTTCCTTCGTTGTATCCTGTGGACTTTGTTGGCCGGTTTCAAGAGCATGGCCTTCTGACTCTGCCATCTCTATCTCTTCTGTTAGGTGGCCTTTATCAGGTGATCCTGCTGGCTGTTTAGGACTTACATCCTGTTTCTTTGTCAAATCCACCACTACAGGACTGGTCACCTCTGTGATCAATGTATCTAGCCCTATTTCCTGAGCTACTTGCTCTGGGCTCTTTTCTTGCTCTTCTTCTACTTGTTTCATCTCCTCAAGCACAGTTTGAACTGGTGGAGGCTTGTGAGGAGTCATACTTACATCAGTAGCAAGTGTTTCCATCTCTTGTGCAGCCACATCCTGCACCACCTCATCATCAGACAAATTTATTGTCTCGTCGAGCGAGACATGCCCTTCCGCTTGTGTCTGGGAGGTTTCTTTTAGCTGCTCCTCAGCAAGTTTAGTTTTGAACTTGACAATGGTAGGAAGTGGAACATTATGTTGAAGTTCCTTGTGCACTTCACTACCTTCCCCTTGTAATGAAGTAGGGGGTTGGCTTATTCCACCTCTCATGGAGGTTCTTTGTTTCTTACGTGGGGTAGTCACCAGCACCTGTGGAGCTCTCCTCTTCCTTTTTATTATCAATGGAGCCTCCTCCTCCTCAGGCTCTTCTTCTATGAGGGTACCCTCTCCTCCTGGTTGTTTAGAAGATTGACCCACTTCTTGGGTCTCAGTGATTCCAGCCTCCGCTGTCTTACTTTTCTTGGGCCTTTCTTTCTCTGGAGGGGATGCTGATTCTGATCCTGACCCTGCCGCTTGCTCAGCTGCAAATACTGCCCTTTCAATTAAAATCCCCTTTGGTCCCTGTTCCACCTTCTTGCCCCTTGGGGGTCTTTTGCTCTGCTGTTGTGGTGGAGGGACTCTATCTCCCTTGGTCTTCCTCTTCTCTAACAGGAAGTCATCATATTCATCCGCAGGGATATCCTGCCCTTTCTTCTTGTTGTCCACCGTAATGGCAACACCCTTCTTCTTCAATGCCTCTATCTGTGCATCAACCCAAGCTTGGGTTAGGCGTAGGGTCCTGGCAATGAATGGGTCCAAGGATATGTCCTCCTGCATAGTGAGGTCAGGTGCAGAGATGGTGTCATTATATATCTTTTTTTGTTCATACTCGTCTGCCATTGTCCTGCCATCATCCTTCTTTAATTGTTGAGGAAGGGAGATGCAATCAAAAGTTCTAACTTGGTTCAGAGTTAACCTCTTATACCTCCTTTTGGCTTCTGCCTCATCCTCACAATCAGCCCAAAAATCCTCTAGGTGCCTTTGGTGAATAGGCTTTCCTAGCACCTTCTGTATCCTGCCGTAAGGATCATATGGTCTTGTTATTGGAAAAGGCTGCAGATTCATCTTATTTAGGGTGACCATCACCTTCTTGATATTATCAGAGTCAGGCACATATAATTGCCAATGCTGATTGGGAACAAAATTGGTGGCAGCTTCTTGGCATCCTTGTACATTTGTATCATGGTGGAGCCCTGCCTGATAAATTCCATTAGTACCATGGCATCTGTAGGATACCTTGGCAGCATCAGGGGATGTCCCTTGAAACCTTCAACCCTTATATAAGAAAAGGTTGCAAATTGTATGTACCAGGCCCCATGCCTGTAGACTGCCTCTTGAGCCTCCATGCTCAATCTCTTTGTTCTGTCTTCCTCCATGGTCCTTACCAGGTGCATAGAGAATGCATCATTGACTAGTTTGTAATCTTTTAGGTAGTTGGTTCTCTGCAGTTGGGGATGATGATCCCAGATATATGCAGCATTTGTGCCTGTGAGCTTCCCATCTGTAACCAAGGCATCAAAAGTGCCTCTATAGGCACAAGAATATACAATATATGATGACATGTAAAATGCACAATTCAAACCTCCCAGGTTCATCAGTCACTCATGCAGAGCATCACTTATAATTTGGCCCCACAGTGGCTTGGTGTCTGAATATAGACACATCATTATTATGTCGTACATCCAATCCCTGAAACTGCTAGTATCAGGTTGGCCAGTTACTCTATTCAGGAGTGCAATCATGTACTGATACTCCTCACTGAAATCATACTTGAACAGGTGCACAGGAAGCTTGGTGGTTGCATTATATGTGCTGTTCTCAGCCCGCCACGGATACATGTTCTTCCTGGCCGATTTCTTATTGGCTTCATACTCCCTTTCAGACTTCTTCAAGTCTACACTTTTGACCTTACTGCCCAGTGGCAATCCAAATGTCTGGGAGAGACCTTTGATGGAAAGGTCTGCATATATCCTCCCATGCTTCAGTACTTGCCTTGTTTGAGGGTTATAATTCTGGGCACACTCAATGACGAGCTCCGGAGATTCCATGGAGTATGGAAAACCAACGGCATTCCACAATCCCGATATGAACACTGCGTCCAGCGTAGGACTCTTGTCATGTCCATTGTTTAACTTGGCTGACCAGGCCTCCAAATTAGTGCTTCCCTGATGGGTGTCTGTGATTGCTTCATATTTAAATAGGACCCCCCTCTAAGCAGAGAACATGGGCTTGCTGAACTCTTCTTGACACTTGACCAATCGCTTCTTAGCCATGAGTGCCTGCAATTAATGACAATCCTATCTCATAACAGGTACATATATGCATGCATATTGCAGTTGACTTTATAAATCATTATGCCTACTGTATCAATTCCAACACTACTTAATCACACGGGTGCATAAACCAGAACTTACATCATCGTACCAGAACAGAAACAATATGATGAGGGTTTTATTCACTTACCTGGTTATGCAGATTTCTTTATATACCAGTAGATTGCTGAGACGTTCTTAATTTAGCTGATGATCACCTCCTTCTTTCTGCTCGTGAGCTCAAATCGCGCAATGGTAGCTGGTGTGCAGATATGGAAGCTGGTGCTCTGTAAAACAAGTTTATCACAAGGTAAATGTGAAAATGGCGGTTGAATTACCTTTTAACCTCGCATTTAGGGTACATTTAGGGCAACTCTGACAGATTGGATCATGTTCCTTGATTATTCGTGCAAAAATGTAGGATCTCGCCAGGTGTTTCATTGGGTTCCGGGGTCAGCGGGAACTACCTACCATGTCTGCGCACATTAAATGATAATGGTGGCAATGGGAGCGGGGAATATCCCTATGACAGGATATGATGAGGGCAGGATGATATTCGCAAATATCGGGTTGAGTTTCAATATCATCCTCCCTCGTATTGACATTGTTATCGCGGCAAGATTCGGGTGACAAAAGCACTTTTATTTCTGCGTAGTACATCAGGAGGATATTTTGGTGTATCGGGTGATGTTTCAAAATATGATGATGACGAGACAAAATTACATGTCTCTCTTTTTGGAATATCGGGATGACGTCATCCTGATATTCGCTCTCTGTATCGGAAGTGCATCATGACGTCATCATCATATTAGGCTAACATGATCATGTTTTAGAGAATATCCTGCGGCAATGTAAATGTGATGATGATGTCATCAGGATGTATTTTCCTCTGTTTATCGTATTTGGATGATGTCATCAGGATATTTGCTAAGGGTGATATTTGCGTCAGGAGGATATAAGGACACATCGGGTTACATGCGAAGTATGACGCTCGCGATAGATAAAACTATCTGACAGGGAGATTTTGCTACCATTTAAAGTTAACGTCTGGATATTTGAACCGCATGACATATCGGAGGGAATGTTTCAAATATGATGATGAAGTTCAACCATATGACCTTCCTCTTTCGAATATCAGGTTTGACCGAAACTTTGACTGTTCATAACTCTTATATCCTGATGAATATCAAGGTGATGTAAAAGGCAAACCTGCCTAAATTTCAGTGCTCTTTCAAAATATGAGGTCTCAGAGATGAAATATGAACTTTGACAAACTAACCTCATGGTGACTTACCTCATCGTGGTTCAACATGATGATGCACTCGACTCACTTTTACCAAACCACCCAGAAGCAGACGCACAAGCCAAACCAAAAATTGGGTCCCTATTTTGCCAAGTCAAAATGGGGCGTGTTGTGTAACCACACAACATAGCCCTCAGAACATCAATCTAGGTCAAAGAATGAGACTTTGAGCACCACTGGACTAATGCATCTTAGTTCAGAGTAGGATGGGTAATGACCCCTAACTTTTCTCTGAGATACTCAAAAGTATACTTGGGTAGAGGCTTAGTGAAAATATCTGCTATCCAATCCTTGGAGGACACATATTCCATCTTCACTTCATTCTCTGTCATCTTTTCTCTCAGAAAGTGATACCTTATAGATATATGCTTTGTTCTTGAGTGCATCACTAGGTTCTTTGAAATGTTTATAGCACTTGTATTGTCACTGAAGATTGCAACTGGGTCTTCATACACAACTCTTATGTCCTTCAAAGTCTGCCTCATTCATAACACTTGAGTACAACAACATGTTGTTGCAATATACTTTGCTTCTATAGTGGATAAGGAAATTGAATCTTGCTTTTTGCTTAACCATGAAACCAATCTATTACCCAAGAAGAAAGCACCTCCACTTGTACTTTTCCTGTCATCAACGTCTCTGGCCCAATCTACATATGTATATGCACTAAGAGTGAAATCATTATCTTTTGGATACCATAAGCCATGATCTGATGTGCCTTTCAAATACCTCAAGATTCTCTTGACTGCCATCACATGAGACTCTCTTGGATATCTTGAAATCTTGCAACAAGACAAACTGCATGTATTATATCAGTTCTGGTTTGAGTTAGATAAAACAATCCTCCAATCATGGATCTGTACCTTTTCTGATCAGTCTTGGGTGATTCATTAATTTTTCTCAACTTGCAGCCAATTACGATGGGATACATACCGGTTTAGAGTCTTCCATCCCAAACTTCTTCAACAACTCTTTCACATACTTAGGATGAGATATAAAGATTCTTTTATTTGATTGATTAATTTGCAGACCCAAAAAGAAATTCATTTCACCAAACATAGACATCTCAAACTCATTTTGCATTTCACCTGCAAACGTCTTGCACATACCTTCATTCCCTCCAAAAATAATGTCATCAAAAAAGACTACAACAATCAGGATCTGATTATCATTGATTTTGAAATACAGATTGTTGTCTACAGTGCCTTTATTGAACCCCAATTGCAACAAGTACTTGTCTATCCTTGCATACCAGGCTTTGGGGGCTTGTTTCAGTCCATACAAGGCTTTCTTTAATCTGCACACCATATCACCTCGTTTTGATAATTGACATCCTTTTGGTTGCTCAATGTAGACCTCTTCTTCTAGCTCACCATTCAAAAATGTAGACTTAACATCCATCTGATACACTTTGAAGTCTTTGAATGCTGCAAATGCCAAAAAAATTCTAATTGCTTCAATTCTTGCCATAGGAGCATAGGTTTCCTCAAAATCTATTCCTTCAACCTGAGAATATCCTTTACATACCAATCTTGCTTTGTTCCTTACTACTTCTCCATTCTCATTCATCTTGTTTCTGAAAACCCATTTGGTGCCAATCACGTTCTTATCAGCAGGTCTAGGAACTAGTTCCCAAGTTTGATTCTTTTCTATCTACATCAGCTCCTCTTCCATAGATTTTACCCAATTTTCATCATTGCAGGCTTCATTCACAGTTTTAGGTTCAACTTTTGAAAGCAAACAGTAATTCACCTATTTTTCTGCAACTCTTTTCCTTGTCAATATCGCTTTTCTTTTGTCTCCTATAATTTAATCTTCAGAATGATTAATTCTTACATACCTGGGAGTCTTGGTAGTGCTTTCCAGAGCCTTTTCTTCTTCATCTTGACTGTCTTCTTGATCAACTTTTTCTTCATTTGTTATAGTAGCAAACTCATCTAATTCATAGCCACTCAGATATGAAATTCTTCTTTTGTCTTCATCAACCTTCACATTAGCACTCTCAATGATTTTCTTCAATCTCTTATTGTAGCACCGGTAGGCCTTACTCTTGGTAGAGTAACTAAGGAAGACTCCTTCATCACACCTAGCATCAAACTTGCCTAGATCTTCTTCTCTTCTGATATAATAATTACTACCAAAAACTTTGAAATATCTCACTGTAGGATCTCTTCCATACCATAATTCATAAGGAATTTTAGCACTGTTAGCTTTAACTTGAACTCTATTTAGGATGTCAACAGTATGTATGGCTTCTCTCCAGTATACCTCTGGTAGGTCAGCTTCCTTCAACATAGTCCTAGCAGCCTCTTGAATAGTCATGTTTTTCCTTTCAACAACTCCATTCTGCTGAGGAGTTCTAGGTGCAGATAATTATCTCTTTATCCCTTGTTCTTCACATAAAATATTGAATTCATTTGATGTGAACTCACCTCCTCTATCATACCTCAAGCATTTGATCCTTAGCTCTAACTCATTCTCAACCATTGCCTTGAAAACTTTGAACTTATCTAGGGTTTTAGATTTTTCTTTTAGAAAAGTAACCTAAGCATTCTAGAATAGTCATCAATAAGCAACATAAATACTTGTCACCTTGTAGACTTTTTGTTCTTGTGGGACCACATAAATTTGTATGTATCAGCTCCAGCAATCCAACAGAGAATTGTTCTTTGCTTTTGAAACTTGTTTTTGTTTGTTTCCCAAATTGACACTCCTTGCAAATGGTGTTGGCTGGCTTCACAAGTTTAGGCATATCTTTTACAGCCTGTGCAAATCTTATCTTCATTAAATTGTGAAAATTGATATGACACATCCTTCTATGCCACAACCAACTCTCATCGGTCTAAGCCAATAAACAATAATTATTAGTTCCTTTCAATTGGTAAATGTTACCTCTGGTCTTCTTACTGGTAGCAATCACTTTTCTGGAGCTTTCCATGATCTTGCACCCATTGTCTTTGAATCTCAGATCATAACCTTTGTCACATATTTGACCAACACTCAAAAGATTATGCTTGAAACCCTTCACATATAGGACATTATCAGTGTTGTGCTTTCCATCAAAAGAAATAGATCCTTTTCCACAAATCTTGCTAGTTGCATTATCTCCAAACCTAACCAATCCTCCATCATACTTTTCCAAATTCACAAACTTACTTTTGTCACTGGTCATGTGATGTGAGTATCCACTATCAATAATCCATTCATCCTCATCTTTCTCAACCTGAACAGCCAAAACACTTTCTTCCACTGGTTTTTCTTCCTTCACATAGCTAGCAGGATTAGTAGACATAGGTTCTTCTTTAACTGCAATAAACAAGCACTCATTTGTAAGTACTAGCATAATCAGATTCATCATCTGTCACACCTTCATCATCAAGATCTCTAACATAGTAGCATTTCTTTGGAACCCTAGGTCTATTCTCAAATATTTTTCTATTCCTTTCATTTCTTTTAGGACATCTAGAAGCATAGTGACCAACCTTACCACATGTAAAACATTTGAAAGGTAATTTGTCTTTGAACTTACAAGAACCTCTTTGCAGTCTGTCAACAAAGTTTACTTCAGTTTCATCAAGCTCATCATCAGGTTCCACCTTGTACTTTTCAGCTCTGGAGATCTTCTCTAAAGTACTGGCTTTGAAAGAAGTCTCAATCTTTGGCAGAGCATCACCAAGTTCTCCCATCTCAAGCCTGTAAGATTTCCTAGCAACTGATCCTTGGTGACCTCTTTCACAATCATTACTTCTTCAATTGCAGCTACTTTGTGACTATAGGATTTAGGTAATGACCTAAGAATTTTCATCACAACTTCCTTCTCCTTAATAGTTCCTCCCATAGCTTTGATTCTAGTGACAAGTTCATCAATCTTTTGCATGTAGGATGTTATGTTTTCATCTTCGCCCATCTTTAAACACTCATATTTAGCTTTCAGTCCCTGAAATTTTGCACTCTTTACAGATTTATCTCCTTCATACAAATTTTCCAACTTTTCCCAGACTTCCTAAGCAGTTTCATAATCCATAACCTTTATCAAGTCTGAGTCAGCCAATGCACTTAATAGAGCATCTCTAGATTTTATATTTAACTCATATTCTTTGATTTCATCTTCAGTTGTTAGACCATTCTGAGGTATGGTATATTTAGTCTCTGTTGCTTTCCATACTTTATAACCAATACAAAGCAAATGGCTTTTCATGCGTATCTTCTAGGTTGCATAATTCATTCCATCAAACTGCAGAGCTTCCTTCTTATAAGACATTCTGGATCTACCTCAAGCTATTAAGCTTACCTCTGAGGAACCTTGCTCTGATACCAATTGCTGAAATGCACTAGATAGTTGAGAGGGGGGGTGAATCAGTTGTCTTCAAAACTTTGACCACTTATGAACATTAACACATCAAACACTTGTTCACTGTTATTTAGATTTGATCATGAAAGCATGAAATAAGAAACTTAACATAACAACATCATCAACACATGAGACACCAAGTTTTTATGTGGAAAACCCTAAAAGGGAAAAACCACGGTGGGTGTTAGCCCACATAAATATATATAAGTTATAATAATATCAAAAAATAGAGGCTCACTGCCCAATATGGTCATTGCAAATGTTGAGGCTCACTGTCAAAATCAGCTCACTGCCAAGGGGTGGCTCACTGCCAAGGATTTGTGAACTGATTGATAGCATCTACTCCATGCCTGGATTCAATTCCATTGAAGGATAGTATAACTCCTTTGCTCTGCTCCTTTTACACCTTCACACTTATCTTTTTCATTTTCACACAAGGACATTTCTTTTGCAACTTCATTACATGTTTTTATACACTTCATCAACCTTGGAATGTACATCAAGGTCGGCATTACATTCATCAACCATTGGAACATTCTCCAAGGTCGGCATTACAAACATACATAGAGATGGGTCTAGACCTAAACAAAATTAGCTAAGGTAAAGATGTATGCAGATCGCGTTATGCCTTAGCTGGGAATCAAATACAATATTCCATGCCACGACATGCTTTCACAATCTTCAATGCATCTCCACAAGTAGTGAAAACAACCAAGTCGGCCAAGACTGGTGTTAACACTAAACCTTCTAAGAACAGTCTTCATCCATGATCCAAATTTCTCTTTGTGGACCAATTCAAAGGTAGGAACACGATTAGGAGATATCAACAAGCACATTGCAATCATCGGGAACAACTACATAATCTCTAATCACGCTGTCAAGAAGATTCTTTAAATTAGAGCACTTAAACAACACTGTCAGTGACTGTCATAAGGAAAAAATTTCTTGCGGACCACCAAATCATGAATCATTGGAGTTGAAGGCACTTATCATCATTACCAACTTGATTCCAGAACTACAGACTGAAATACTTAACTGCGGATGAATGCGGAGCATAATACATTCTCCCTGTCACGACCAAATATACAGAAAAAGTAGTTTTCACTTTGGTGAACATAACTAATTCAAATCTTCATACTGGAGGCTCAAACTTGAGATATAGCATCTTCAGACATGTCTCTAAATAACTTCCAATCCACAGATAAAGATATTTACTCTACTAGAAATGTGGAGGAATCTGTTGGACTATTCTTCTATAGACAAAGATACTCTGCAACATACTTTTTCTACAAGAGGAGCAAATTTTCTCAATATCCTCAATATCAGGATCTCCAATACTTACATAGGCAAATACAAAGCATCTGACTTAATACAAACAAGCATTAAAATAAGAGCACAGTTGACACCAATGACAACACTGATATGTTGACATCAATGACAACACCGGTTAGGCACATGCTTGCAGTAGTCATAATGGCAACTATATGAGGTTTGATTGTGTTATGTTACCACATCTTATGTAGAGTACATTTATAGAGCATGTATGGAATTGCTAATGTATTTGTGACATTGTTAGAGTAAATGTGATGACAATAGAGGATATGTATATTTTTGGAAGGTGCACTGGAGTATCATAGCTCATGAGAATGCTGTCTTTGTAAGAGTCAATGTGACTCAGCAAGCCAGGATCGCCTGCAACCAAGACAACCTTCCACACAAAGATGACAAGAGAAGATGCTAAAACAATGGAGCAAGAATCTATACAAAGATCATATGAAGCTGTATGAAATACAATGAGCGAGCCTTGCTTATAAAGGCAAGGTGAGAGCTAGAAGGGTGGAGTGAAAGGTGGAGTGGAAAGTGGAGATATTCCTACAACATGTGTCAATTAGAGGATGATAACTAATTGCACATGTGGAGGATAAGACAACTCACTCCAACTATCAACAACTTAACACACAACTAGACTCAACTAGACATCTAGAAGACTCACTAAGTCAACTTAACATGTGTGAATTATGTGTTCACACCAACACCCCCCCTTAAGTGCAACTTAGGGAGTAGTTGACTAAAAAAAAGATGCAATGATGAATGGGTCCCAGCTACTAGGCCATGTTAGGTACCCATGTACAACATATCTCAAGTGGAGAAAAGGAGAAAACCTCATGGGACAAAACTCCTCTCCAAAAGTGAGAATGTGGAAAACAAATGAAAGATGTGATGGAAGGAGTACTCAAGACCCCCCAAGGACTACATCCAACACATATATACAATCAATTACCCCCCCATAGGAGAGAAAGTGTGAGACCATAGGTCCCTCCCATAATGAAGTAGCTCTTGCACCGATGGTGAATGCCTGAAGAAGAATGCTAAAGAGAATCCAAAGCCTGCAAACAACATTCTTCCCTTAGGAAGAAACAGGTTCAAAGGTTGATGAAGAAACTCCATCTCAAGGTATAAGGGAAAAAGCCTTATGATGTATGCTGTCTCTGAAAAACTACCCAAGTGTCCACATGTCATAACCAAAAGATGCCACATAATTAGGTGCTGCATGCAACAATCCAAGACAGATGAAAACCCAAGATCATCAATCTCCAAAGACAAAGAATCCTCTGAATGATGCTCAAAATTCTCCAACTCGGTGCCAAACTGTGACAAGTGAAGAGGAGAATATGGTGCCTGCTCATCCGAAGTAGAAGAATCAACTCCTTCAAAGAGGAGATGAATATAATCAATGATGTCCTCCAAGTCATCAAGATAGGACTCACGAAACAAGTCTACAATACCTATCAAGTACTCATCCCATAAACCTGTATCTAGAAGACAAGGAATATCTTGCTCAACTTTAGTGGATGAAGCTATGTCAATGCCAATCTCTATAGAAGCAGGAGAAGGAGGAAGCTCAAAACTAGTCTCAGGAACCGAAGTAGATGCAAGAACACCAAGGTTCAAGTGACCAAACTTCTCCTTAGAAACATGATTCACACTTGATGCATGAGTGTGAATAGCAAACAATGGATCTACATCATCATCAGAAACAAAATGGGATAAAGTATAAAGGTGAGATGCATGATTAGCCATCCAAACAACAATGATGTCTCTGCTGTCCAAGTCTCGTATGATCACAGAATCAGGAGTGAACTCAACTGTCTTCCCTGCACTACAATGAGTAATCTGATAGATGGAAAGGAGATTGGTTGTCAGGGAAGGTACACACAACACATTGTTGAATGTATTTTGACTAACATCAATATTTCCTTTTCCAGTTGCATGCATGTATGTATTGTTACCCATCAAAATAGGTAGCGAAGTACATGACTGAAATGAAGAGAACATCCCTTGTGAAGATGCCATATGATAAGAAGCTCCGAAATCAAGAAGCCATCTCTCTGACTGTAGACTTGTTGAAGCAAAGAGTGCTTGTCCTTTTCCTTTGTATGACCCATTAGCAATGCTTGCTATCCTTGTAGATGTAGATGATGATGGTTGCGAAGAAGAAGACTTGGGTAAAACTGTTGTTGATGGATAATACTCAATGTTATGTTTTTGAAGAAGTTGTGACATCTCTCAACTTTTTCTCATAACATTTAGTCTCATCATGACCCAATTTCTTACA
Source organism: Cunninghamia lanceolata (assembly GCA_027924645.1). Lineage (NCBI taxonomy): Eukaryota > Viridiplantae > Streptophyta > Pinopsida > Cupressales > Cupressaceae > Cunninghamia > Cunninghamia lanceolata. The sequence goes on along the minus strand of BSBN01000865.1, from coordinate 3,366,350 downwards.
ATAAGAACACTTTCTCTTGCTCATTAGACTTTGAATCCTTGTGTTTCTTTCCCTTATTATGTGAAGCCTTAGGATCTTTTGTGCTTTGTGTTGCAACTAGAGCTTGTTTTCTAGGTGACTTTAATGTGCCCATGTGTAGTAGCTTGGCTTGTTCTCTTGTGAGTTGTGCAACAAACTCCTCAAGTGAAGGCATTTTAAACTCCTACCAAAGGCATCCATTGTAGCTTAAAAGGTAGAAACATAAACTGAATATGCAGAACCCAATTTTGCAAGAATAGATAGAATCAATTGTTCATCTTCTTTCTCAAGACCACTTTGTTTGAGTTGCAACCTGAGAGACTTAAACTTGGTGAAGAAGTCTTTGATTTGATCAAAATCTTGAGGATTAAGTGCAATTAGCTCATTCTCCAATTTGAACCTTCTTATTTTATCTTGCTTGCCAAAGAGATTGTCTAGTGTTGTCCATATCTCATTTGGTGTTGTACAAGATTCAACATGAAATCTCAGATCTGGAGAAATAGCAAAACAAAGTGTGCCAAAAGCCTCATCTCTTCTATCTAACCATTTTATTCTCTTAGTAGCACTTGTGGGTTCAGGATCTGTGCCTAAAGTTATTCTATGTAACTTTTGTTTATACAACACAAACTCCATGTTTTTCTTCCATTCAATATAATTATATGGAGTTAAAGTGCAAATTGAGGCACAACCATGATGAAAAAGAGAGACAACAAGACAACAACACCCCTTTACTATGTAAGAGAGCCCCCCCCCCCCAATTTGTTTGTGGCACTTTATACTTAGTGCGATTTACAATTGTCCTCAAGGGACCAAAATGGGGAAAACAATCAAAATCTCTTAAAAAAGAGATCTCAGTGAGATTACAATCATTCACAATGATGTATTATAGCAAAAAAATCCTCTCAAAACAAATTTCACCTCCTCAAGTATCAAAATGCCCAAGTTATCAATCAAATGCCAAAAAGCTAACAAATGAAATTAAATGAACCTGGAGCAAAAAATGAGAAAAGTGCATAGATGGCTGTGTAGAGCTCCTAAATAACTTTCCAATGCCACTTGAATTGTGAAAATTGGAGATCGTGGCAAAAAGTTATGAGCTCGGAAGCTAAAAAGAGAGATCTATCTTCAACCTGCAATAAATGCTGTCAAACAAAAAAATTAGTGAAAATGACTAATACCACTGCAAAGTGTTCTCTATCAGCTTTTTATTGATATCTTGTTTGCCTGATTTCAACACCGTGGGCAAAAGTTGTGTGAAAAAGAAAAAAAAAAACCCTACTTTAGGACTTTGAGGGCAAAACAAGCCCTTTATCGACAAAATATTCTCTTTGCGTACGGAATATGCTTCGTAGAAGGCAAAAAATTGTCGTTTGACTGCAAAACCATGGTTTGTTCATCAAAAACTACCTTTGGTATAGGAAAACCACTGTTTGAGAGGAAAAATTGCCTGTTTGCAAAAATAGTTGTCACACGGTGAAATCCTTGGTTGCTTATGATTTTAGATCCCGTCGATTGTGATTTGAGACCGCCACAGATTTATTGAGGCCAACGCCACCGGTGATGAAAAATAAGTTGTCGATGCAGATATCAATGCATCACAGAAGACCATCGACTTCAAGACTACCGACAAGAACTTTGATTGCCGATCACAGAAGAGAATGTTGACCAATCCAAGGATGCTGAAATCTTAAAGACCGCCGATGGAAAAAATGCAAAGGGTCTGCCGGTAGTCAGCAACTGATACTGAGAAAGGATCAACTGAGATTGCCAACTGGGAACCTTAGATGTCGACCACCAATGAATCTTATGATTTGGCTATCGAATGTGATAATAAAGTCTGCTGGATGAGTGGATCCTCCAGTCGCTATCTGTGAAAGAAAAAATCACTTTCGTTGGCAGAAACCACCATGGATTTTAGTCTCCAGTGGTCTTTTGATATGCAAATTGATGATGTTCCCTAACCACCAGTATTGAAGTGCAAACACTGGCCACCAAAACTTGCTTCCAGAGAGAAGATCATTGATGGATCATCAATGTTAAGGTCTCCGAAGGAAAAAGAAATGTCGTCACTTGACTTGAAGGAAACTGTCGGGGTACAATCAAAAAACTGTAGGTTATAAAAAACTTTGGAGGTTTAGTGGTGGCAGAGCCACCAAAGTCTATAGACTGCCGAGGGCAGATCAAAGGCCGCTAATGATTACTCTGAAATCGCTGATGCAGACCACTATGCTGTTGAAAATTTAAGATCTATAGATCTGGTGAGTAATAAACATTGTCAGGAATCACATGAAACTGCTAGATAAATGATGCAGGAAACTATTGAAAGATAGAGACCATCGATATGCATAAAGTAACCGTCGTTTATGCAATCCTTGTGGCTTAGATGCTGGCGGTAGCGTTGAAAACTGCAGATTAAAAAGGTCAAAGCCTTTTAAACACAAATCCACAGCTTTGTAGGGCCACAGGGACGGGTTAAAAAACTGTCGTAGGCCTTGAAAGGTGGAGACCCTGCCTACAAACTTTGTAATCCCTTAAACTGCCGATATGTGAGATCTGACAGAAATTACAACAAATGGCTGCTGCTTATCTAGTCATTGTTTGGCCGAGGAACTCCGGAAACCGCAGAAGGAAGACCTACCAGGTAAAACCTAAATGGGACCCTTTGGGTAGCCACATGGCGCCCACTGGGTGAAGTATTCTACGGATACTAGAGTCGCAGTACTTGTGACTGCCAAAAAACTGTAGAAACTATTTTTAAAACCACAAATTAATCAAGAAACCAAAGATTTTTTTATTTACTTGACAAATCTTGGATTTGCTGATGTTGAGTACAATTGATGACGCCACAAGTATGCAGATCTTGATAGTGAAGCAGAGATAGTATAGGGTACAACCGTACGGGTTTCACCAAGGGACCAGGGGCAAAAAAAATTTGCCAAAATTTTTGATGATGAAATTCAGTGAATGAACAACTGATCTATGCTAATTTGGGCCTCTTGATCGCAACCGTGATGTCAGATTTGCTCCAGGACGCTCCTAAGATGCTACTCCCAGCAAAACCTCTCCAATGAGGGAAGGAAATTATAGATTAGGCTTTGATACCATGTAAGAGTCAATGTGACTCAGCAAGCCAGGATCACCTGCAACCAAGACAACCTTCCACACAAAGATGACAAGAGAAGATGCTAAAACAATGGAGCAAGAATCTATACAAAGATCGTATGAAGCTGTATGAAATACAATGAGTGAGCCTTGCTTATAAAGGCAAGGTGAGAGCTAGAAGGGTGGAGTGAAAGGTGGAGTGGAAAGTGGAGATATTCCTACAACATGTGTCAATTAGAGGATGATAACTAATTGCACATGTGGAGGATAAGACAACTCACTCCAACTATCAACAACTCAACACACAACTAGACTCAACTAGACATCTAGAAGACTCACTATGTCAACTTAACATGTGTGAATTATGTGTTCACACCAATAGTCTTTGCTATGAAAATCCATAGGTTTGGTCTTGGTAGTACTACAAAAGACTGTTTATTATCAACATGCATATTGGTAAATAATTGATGAGGTCTGATCATTGCATGAGTATTTAGACTGATGAGTAGTTTATCTATTTGGAGAAGTCTCTTGGGAGTGACATGTTGTAGGTTGACATCATAGTAAAGCCATTGTATGGTTGTGTGATAGTTGGTATTCCATAGATAGTTAGAATGTTAAATTTGTTACGATTTCAAGAAAATGACTTGGTTTAAATGTAGTCCATGACAAGGAATAGGATGATGTTGAGATTCCTGATGATGTGATGATGTTGTGAGGGTTGAAGGGATTGTACACTTAGATTTTTTAGATTGAAGAAGGAAAAAGAGGGATATTCTATTGTATTTGGATTCTGTGTTCACATATTATTACAATTGTTTGCTCTCTTTTATTGCTAGGTTTTTGCCAAAATGGTTTCCTAGGTTGAACTTGTATTAAGTGTTCTGTAAATTGTGAGTGATTTCATGTTTTTCCATAATGTTTTGTTAATTGAATGAAATAACAACATAATTATAATTTGGATCACTAATCTACAGTTCTAGGGAAATCAAAATATTGGTAGTTTGCATTGATTTCCATCATTTGGTATCAAAACTTTTTGTTTGATATCAAAGACTTTTAGTTTGGCATCAAAGTTGTGTCTTGTCACAATTTGTGCCATATGTTAAGGGTTTCTCTCTAGGTTTAGGGTTCAATGAGAGAAAGGAGATCTCTATGTTTTTGGTTGCAGTGGGAGCTTTTAGAAAATTTCTAAGAATTATAGGGATTATGTTTTTGAATTCATAGCTAGCACATTGAGATTTGATATTGAGATATTCAATGGTTAGAATTTTGAATTGTGGAAGTTGAAGACCTTTTTGGGATTCGTGTCATACACCTTGCAAATACTAATGCTCGATTTATCATTTATTTTGTATTATTTATTGTGCCCACATGGAAAGGGTGTCCCACTTGAGGTGACTCTTTATGCCATGTGTAATTTGTATTATGACACGTGTAAGAGTATCTAATGTCATGTAAGATGTGTAAGATCATATACGACATTGGAATATATGTAAGAGATTCTATGATGCACGTAAGAGCATGTAAGAGGGAGGTTATAAAGTGGACTATGATTTTTAACCAACTTATGACATATCATAAAGCATCTTTGAAAAGAGGTAATGAATCCAAATCAAAGCACCCAAATTTGGTGGGAGGCTATGATGCAGGAGTTTCACTCTATTTTTAGTACATTGAACCATCATGGATTTGGATGTTTAATTTTTCATGGGGATTTGGGTGCCACATTTAGCTCTTGGTAATCTCCCATTGTTTTGTAAAATCACTTATGGTTTGTTGTTTGAGCTTGCTCTATATATTGTGTGTGTGGATAGAGATATTGTAGACTTGTGGTTTTGTAGGGGTTATACTATTAGAATTTCTCTAAGTTGAGTTGGTGTGATAGGGGAGTGAATACTCTAATTGTATTGTTGGTGAATGAATAATACATTAAGGTTCCTTTTGTTGCTAGGGTTTTTCCTAAAAGGATTTTCCTAGGGTAATTCACTGTGTCATATTTGTTCTATGTGATTATATGTTGTTGCTTATATGCTTTATCTTTATGAAACTATTAGATCATAGTTTCTATTGCATGTCTCTCCTCTAAAGACTAGTGTAGAACGTGTTCCATTTTGGATCAATGCACAAAGATGGGGGATCAAAAAGTGGCCACAACCACTTTTTGGTCCCATAGGAGCTATAACACGAGTGCGTTATAACACGCTCACGTTTTAGGTTAGTTAAAATTCTAAATAAAAAGATGCAAAAGTGAAACCTGTGGCTCATTTGCAAAATTTGGCTGTAGGTTTCACCTCTACTATCACGAGCACATTATAAGAAAGGGGGAATCAACAATTTCAAAGGGCAATCAACAATCGCACCATGCCACCTCGCCAATCCCACTCCCGAGGACATCATGCACAATGTGTAGAGGGTGTAGTAGCTGAACAAGGTAGGGTTAGTTTTTTGTGAATTTAAAAAAGAAAATTTTAATTTTTAGCCAATGAGACACCACAAAACTCTAATCTAGTAGAGGAGGCTCAAAACAACCCCCCCTCAAACTGAGGAGAACCCTCAAAACCCCCCACCTTCACGTCCTCACCATCAAAGAGACACATAAGAAAATTATTTAGGGCGAATTGAAGAAAACAAAAAATAACTTGAAACCCTAACTGAAATATTAAATACTCCAAATGCAAGCACCGATCGTAGGAGATCCCTTGCCAAGTCATTAGAGGTCATTATTTCTCATATTGAATTGGTGACAAACCAAATCACCGAATGGAATAACTATAAGGAGAGGAGTCGGCAATACTATGCTGACAAATTGTCTTACAAACAAGTTAAGGACAAAAAAATTATGAAATCTCAATTATGTTAACATTTTATCAATCCTAAAACTGGACAAACACTAGAAGAGAGTTGCAAACAGTTCCCGATTCATTGGTGTGTGCACGATGGTATATCCCAAAGCTTTTGGGATAAATGGTACATGGTCTTTAATGGGCATCCTTGTAATAACAATGAGGTGCTGCAATGTTTCCTGAGGAAACTCTATTGTGAGTTTGTCCTCAACCAAATTCCTAATTACTTTGACATTCGAGAGTTCCAGGGCAGAGGTGGTGGCTGTGCCCAAGATATACAAGGGGCACATCGAGACTAGAACTTGTACCTAGATCCCTCATGAGGCAGGCACATATCTCACTCCCTTCAACTTTGAAGGATAGTGTTGAGGTGGAGACACTTGTTAGAACACACTGATATACTGAGAGGGGGGTGAATCAGTATATGCCACTTTTTAAAATAATTCTATTGTAACAACAAGATCTCTACTACATCAATCAAAATATGAAAGAACTATTGCAAACATAAGTAGAATCACACATCTACACAAGAGACCATAACACCATATTTACGTCAAAATCCAAGATTGGAAAAACCATGATGAGCAAGTTGCTTGGATCTACTGTCTAAATCCAGCCTCACAAAAATGAAATAGTGAATTGCAATATTTTGTAGGCTCCAACCCACATGAATTTCAACTTGAGAAGGACTGCAATCCTTTTTACAAATCTGTAGGCTCCAACCTACCAGAGACTTCAATCTCAAAACAAATTGAACATAAAACCAACAATAGGCTTCAACCTATCTTAGGCTCCAACCTCCCATAGAAACTGAGCTCCAACCCAACAATAGGCTCCAACCTCCACAAAAATTGAGTTCCAACCCAGCAATAGGCTCCAACCTATCTGAGGCTCCAACCTCCCATACAAGATGATGCAGATTAGGGTGGAGGTTGTCTATACAATCACAACTTAACAAAATTTTCAATTTTGAATCCTATCTTGGTGGGTTTCTCACAAAACTCTTCAACTTCTCCTAATAGTACTCCAAACAAGGTTTTTCAATCATAACTTTCAGAGAAGACTTTAAACCCAGAACTTGATCACCATTCTAGATACCGTTTATGCTACTTGTCAACATATCTAGATTGCAGGTATAGGTGTTTTGTAACACAAGGCTCAAATCTTGACTGTACCGTTCTGCATTAGGCCAAATAGGACAACAAAAGGGGTATTTTTGACATAATTTGAAGGAGACAACTCAAACGCATGAACTAAAAATTGTTTTGGATGCCCATTATCCTCTTACACAACATACTTCAAATGTAAATGGGGGTGTTTTGTAACATAAGGGTCAAAATAGGACTGTCCTAATTCTTGACTAGACTTAAGGTGGTGCAACAATTCATGTTTTTTGTTCATAACTTTCAAACCAGAACTGATCTCCAAGAAAAATAGATACCCATTTGGCCATTATTTAGCATATCTCACAATCAATGTAGGTTATTTTGTACGGAGATGCTCAAATTTGGACGGTTCTCACTCAAATTAGGCCTACTAGGGTTTTAGACCTGTTTACAGTAAAATGGACATAACTCCCTCAAAACACAATGAAATCGAGTGCAACAAAAAATAGTAGAAAGTAGATTCAATTATCTTTCATTTCTAATTGGTCTCACACCATGAAATAACCATACAAGTCCATACCATTCACTAGAACAGAGAAAAATATTTCAAAATGCAAAAAACAAAGATGTTTTATTACTCCAACTTCAAGATTTTCAACAATCACCATCTCCAACCACCTCTCCCTCTTGAGTTTGACCTTACAAATCTTTTTTAAGGAATTTCCAACTATTCCCAAATGGTTACAACCAACTTTTCAAGTTATGACTGTTCATCTTCCCACATTTACAACTTATGACTCTTCATATTCCATGTTTTTGCAACTTTTGACAACTTGTACAACTAGACACTTCCACACACCTAGCGACCTAATATGGACTCCAACACATATAACATGGTCTTAACTGACCTTATTTACTTGAATCATTATCAAAACAAGACAAAACCCAAAATTGATTAACATGTGCATGAGGGTGCCCCTGCACCACAAGCTAAGCTACAACTCAAAAAACTGAACAATAACAAAAAATATTCAGCACTTACACAAACTGAGTGAACACAGGATCTTAAATTTATACTCTATGCACACTTCAATTTCACTTCTTTGTTCACGCCTAATCGCTTGATCTATTTCTCTTCTCATTCACACTTGCAGACACATTTAGATTTTTTGCTTTTAGGCACACACACACACACAGATACTCCCAAATGCACAAACTGATCTTTCTTTTATACCAAATTATACATTTTCAAATATCCAAGTCGGCTATAGAAAATTAGAACAATCTCCAATGTCAGCCTCTGTTAATTCAAATTCCAACATGTTTAATTTAGAGGATTGGGCCCAAATCACATATACTTAGGTGAACCCAAAAATAGGTTAGGACCTAAAACTAAACAACTCATGTTACAACAACAACCCCTTACATATATTTAGGCTCTTTGATCTATGTCATTGAGTCGGCTTCACTTTGTATTAACTTAAAACATCCTCTAAAGTTGGCCTTAGAGATTTGAATCTTGAAATTCTGCGCTTTGTGTCTTTTCCTTTTACTTTAATTAAACTTCCGGAGTTGCCTTCCTCTTTGAAAGCCTTAGATGATCTCCTCTAGTCCCGTTTGATTCTTCCTTAGTAGATCTATCAAGTGTTGGGATTCCTATCTACCACCTTCCTTATCAAGTGATGGGCTCTGTACAAATTCAACCATGTCTCAACAGATCACATCAGTGCATCCCTCATTAGGTCTAACTTAATTGACACCGTGATCATGCGCTCTACGTCCATGTGTCATTAGTTTGGATCAACACGACCCTCATCAGGTTCCACTTAACTGACAACGCGATCATGCACTCTATGTCCACTCTTTGAAGTTCTTCAGATGATCTTGTACACCTAGCAGCCTATCGTAATAGTGCAGAGCTGACTTGGCTCTGACAACTATCCACTACACGAATGCGCTAAATTCAACAAGGAACATCTCTGCATTTCGACACCTAATCACTTAGTATATATCAAAGTTTCAAGATCGGGCCTTCCACTCTAGCCCTTCTTATTTCCTCAACCTGGAGAAGGGGTAAGGCTGAAACCCTAAACTCCAATAATCACCAGAAAACCTACAAACCAACTTTTATTGATACTTTAGGCAGAAATCATTCATACCTTAGCATCTTTTCTTTGTCATCTTCATCACTAAACTTCCTTTTGACATCAATGACAGTATTTGTAAGCACCTTTGACATCAATGACAACACTTCCAACAATATCTCCCTTTGTCATTGATGGCAACACAAACATAAACTTCTTTTGCAAAGCTCCCCTTACTCTATCTCTCCCTAAACTTTAACACTTCTAAAATCTCTCCCCCTTTGACATCAATGGCAAAGGGATGCAACCAACCACTTTCAAACTACAACTGCCAAAACTAACTCCCCTCTGACCAAGCCATACCAAACTCTGCTAATCTATATTGTCTCCTTTCTACCTGTTAGTGCCTGAATTGACTGGTAGTTTTCTGAGCAATTTTCATTCAGGCACTCTCCCTAAGTATCCAAAAAATGTTCCAAGTAATGGACCTCCTCAGCATTTTTCAGCTGCATCATCATATTTTCTTGAGGAGGAGGTCATCATCATCATGTTTGTTTCGATGGTGGTCGGCATCATCATGTTCTCCGCCGACCGGTTTCTCATCGTCATCATCATATTGAAACATCGGGTGATGTTTGGTTTTTTATCCTGATGATGCTGACGAGCTACAGTGCGCTTTGGTTTGCTTGCGGGGGTGATTTTTCAAAGTCTCCGGTGATCTTGCACTTATCACCTTGCCCAGACATGATGATGATGTTGCCCCGATATTCTGAAGGGGTTATTCTTTGAGTTGCTCGACCTAACTTGTTTTTTCTTAAGGGTCGTCGTCATCATCATCATATTTCCAGTTATCATCCTGCTGCTTGCGGAGGTCATCATATTTTCTGCCTTCATGATATTTCGCCGGGGTGATATTTCTATCATCGGGTGATCTTGGTTATGATCATCCTGATGATGTTGTTGAAGATTTCTAAGTGCGACCCGATATTCACTGGGGTCATCATATTTTGAACGTCAGGATGATCTTGGTCAATATCATCCTGATGATGTTGTATCACTTCTTGTTCGATTGTTTTGTCATCCTGATGATGCTGACGTCATCCTTATCTCAGGATGATATCTTTTTCTCTGCCTAGCTGCATCATGATATTCTGAAGGAAGGGGTGATATTTTCATATCACCCGGATATATGTTTGTTCGAGCATCATGATGATGCTGATATCAAGGAGATATCCGCCTGCTGGCTTCGCGCATTATCTGCTGGGGGTGATCTTTTCAAGCAGCATCATCATATTCAGTTATCGCCCCGATCTTATAGTGGAGCTACAGTGCAACCTGATATTTGAACATCAGGAGGATATTTCCAAATATCCGGTTGTCTTCCGAATATCATGATGATGTTAATATGATGATGACGTCATCAAGATCCGGGGGGTCATATTTCTAACACTGATCATCTTAAAGAGACCTCCTGATATTTGCAAACATGATGATGACGTCAGCAGGATATGATGATGACGACATCAGGATGTTCATCGGCCAGACTTTTGTTATAAGCTCAGCAGGAGGATGTTCCTCCGAAGGATCAGGTTGTGCCGATTATCATGAAGGTTATATTTCAAATATCATGATGACGTCAGGGTGATATTTTGAACAACAGGATATCATGCTGCTGGAGGATGATGATGATGAGGTCTATACTAGTGTCGTCAGGAGCAAAAGCACCGACATGATATATGCTCATGACCTAGTATATAAAGTGTTATTGAGGTCATCGCGGGGTGCATGTGGGATATTGATATCCTGCACTTTCAAATATCATGATGATGAATCTCGGCGGGAAATGCTTGCGATAGTCTGTATGATGTTCTTCCCAAGGCCGCGGGTTGGTGCGCCATTAATGGCGATTGTTGCAGAGGTATGGGCGATGGCGTGGATGGATCCTGTACCCGACTGGAAGTGTCAATCAGCGGATGGTGGCGCAGGGCTCGAGAAGTCTTCCTGTCTCCTCCCCTACCTGCTGCATTCAAGTTTGGGCGCCAATCTGGTTGTGTTTGAGCGCCATTTTCCTGATACTGTGTATCTGGCGAAATTTTGGTCAACCATGTAATTAATTGCTGAGCACCTACCTGGCTGTTATAAGCAGGTGGTCTTGCTCATTTGAGAGGTTGTTGAAAGTTGTGGATTTTTGGCTCTGTAATCCATAGCCAGCTGATCTGGTTGCTCTGTACAGTTTATCTTGTGAGTTTATGTATCTCCTGTTGTACGACTTGGCATGAATCCACTGATTTCATGGTTGATCTTATATGAGTAATGCTATCTTAGCATGTGTTGTGTTAATTCTGTCTCCAGTATTGCATGTATTCTTCTTCTGGATCTGGATATTTGCTTAATGTTTAGATTCTAGAGCATAGAATTCCTATGTTGAATGTCTGATCTTTTAACCTCTGCTCAAGGGGCAGATTAAACTGTTTTCAGGTTGAACATTGGGAAGGGTATACTGCAGTAGGGATGCCATAAGTAGAGATAACTTAACACTCTTCATTGGGAGATATCTGTAAGGCAGATATCATGTGTATCCCCCTGAAATCCAGTTTTAGCTATTCATGCTGATCATTCACAGGTGTATGTCTACCGACTCCAAGCCCTGGATAGGCACCAATCATGCTGTGTTCTTGTGTTATACACCATGTCCAGCTTTGCATCCAAATTCATATCAAAACACTTCATACTTCCACCTGTTAGTTGTAGGAGTAGGATTAGGAACCCCCTGCATGCTCTCATTCCCAACCAGACATCATGTCCAAGAATGTTGCCAGCCTTGTGATCTATCATGCAGATCTTGGTCCATACATGAGAGTATTCTGCCTGTTGTTGTCAAGTTAGATCCTTCTATCTTTGAGCTAGTCAAGGTTACATCTTGAGTTATAGGGATACCCCCCTTGGTGCGGCAGAACCAGAAGTGAAGGGGAGGAGCTCACGCAACCTCCTGTATTCAGTTGGCCTGAATCTGCCTGTGCATTAGAAGTGGCAAACCCTAATGCTGATTCAGAAGAAATGTCAACAAAATGGCGACTCCGCTGGGGAGGGACTAAAAAATGATATACTTGTGGCCCATCCGAGTCACTAACAAAATGATGCTCTGCTGGTGGAATGAACCTGGAAAAGTAGCTTTCAGCTATTGAGAATTTTGTCCTCTCTGGAGAGGTGGCGACTCTGCAAAAAAGATCCAAATGCACATGAAAGATGGATGTATGTGATGTGACAAAAATAAGATGTACATATTTCTGCATCTGTATGAGAAAAGGTACTTTGTTACTTCCCCTTTATTTGCTGTTTTACTGCATAGGTTAGATGCCAGGGGAAGCCTTAGGTCTTAGACAGACAAACAATGTCTAAGAGTAAGATTTTTATGAATTCAAGTATGAGTTATCCCACACTCAGTGGTAAAATGTTGGATAAAGGAATAGAAGAGATAAGAAATAGGTTGATATTCTTAGAGGCTGAGCAGGCCCAGTTAAGAAGCAGTAACCCTGTTGTGTCTGCCAGTCAGAAAACTAAACCTCCTGTCAGCCCTTTTGATCCTTTGTATGACCAACTGGATTTGTCATGGGTGGATTATAAAGTAGAAACTATGCCTGCTAGGATATACTGTCAGATGCCTAGATTTAGTGGTCACAATGTATGTGATGGGAATGCACATATCCAAAATTTTCAAAGTTTTATGGGAAAACATTCATTCAGAGATGAGGATATGTGGATGAGGTTTCTTGTTAGGTCCTTTGATGCAAAAGCAAAAGACTGGTATTTGAGCTTTCCAAAGAAATTCTTTGCCTGTTGGGATGAGCTTGCTGACTGTTTCAAGGAAGAATTTGCAAAAGAACCGGCTGATCTTGTTGCAGAATTGATGAGAATCAGAAAACAAGATGAAGAGCCATGTGTTGATTTCAGTTCAAGGTTTTGTAGTAGCCCTTTCACATGTCCCTGAAAGTTTCAGACCTGATATTTCAGCCTGTGTTGGCATATTCTTTGAAGCTTTTGAGGAGGGCTCTAGTGCATTACTGAGGGATTTCAAGGTGACAAGTATGCAGATGGCATACAAATTTTTAGAAAATGTAGAAGAAATGAGAAATGTGCACCTGCTGAAACCCCCGTCCCCAGGCCTTGGTGTGAATAATTATTGTGAAGCTGCAAATGACCAAATGATTATGGCATCATGTGCAGATAAAAATGAAGATAAAAGCATAGAGGTTGAGACTGCTGTATTTGAACATAATGCTAACAATACTGCTCAACTGGATTGTTCACCAGTTGAGGATGCCAGTGAAAGGACTAATGAGGATTCCCATTGCAATGATGAGGCAGCTAACCATGAAAACAATAACGAGGTTGTGGACAGCAATGAGCAATTTTTAGAATGGACCTGTGGAGACAATTGTGAGTATTGTACTCAAGACAGAGAAGATATAAGCAAACAGAGAAGCAATCCTATGTGTGACCCATTGCCTACCTTTCAAACACATGGAGATCATGAAGAGCAGTCAGAAATTGAAATAAGTGCTAGTTCAGAGCATGATTGTTTTTCATTTGATGGCTGTTTTGCTTATGACACACAGGCTGATACTCCTCCACAGAGTGAATCCATTGATGATGAAGAGGTGTGCTCTGCTGCCCATGAACAAATGGCATACTATGATGAAACTGATGCACCTGGGTCACCTATTTATGACACATATGGTGATGAGGATCTGTCTGAGTATGGTGAAGATCTAGACATTACTTTTGGCTTGGATTCTGTTTCTCATCTTGATGAAGGAGGAAACAACATACATCAGGTAAGTGACTGTGAAGATGTGCCTGATTTAAAAGAGATGCCAGAGCCTGATCTTTTCCAGCCTGGTGTACCAGATGGTTGTGTACATGATGTACACAATTGTGATTTTGAAAGCTTTTCTTTTGATGAGCCAGCATATAATACAATGAGCCCTGATCTTCCTAGTTTTGTGATGGACTCTGAGTGTTTCCTATTTGCAGTCCAGCTAGGAGATCATGTTGCAATGCATGATGATGATATAAGTGATAAGTGCTATATGCCATATGAACATGCATTGTTTGATACATTCTGCACCCACATGTCACATGATGCTGAGGGTTATCTGCACAAGGGTGATAATGACAAACCAAATCAGAGGGTTGAATATGCAGATGACAAGATTTGTTTGTGGGTGGATCTTTGTAGTATCTCCAAGCTTGACCCAGTGCATGCAGATGAAAACAAGATTTTTGACAAAGGGAGATACATGTTTTTCTTTTCTTGGTGGCCTTAGGCCATCAAGTGTGTTTGGTGATGCAGGTCAGTGCAGTATTTGACTCTGTGCCCAATGGATAAGGGACTGGTCTGCATCCCAGAGATCTGGGGTTCTCGCTGCAGGTTTTCACCTGCACGTCCCCAGACAGAGCCACTGTTAGTGCCTGAATTGACTGGTAGTTTTCTGAGCAATTTTCATTCAGGCACTCTCCCTAAGTATCCAAAAAATGTTCCAAGTAATGGACCTCCTCAGCATTTTTCAGCTGCATCATCATATTTTCTTGAGGAGGAGGTCATCATCATCATGTTTGTTTCGATGGTGGTCGGCATCATCATGTTCTCCGCCGACCGGTTTCTCATCGTCATCATCATATTGAAACATCGGGTGATGTTTGGTTTTTTATCCTGATGATGCTGACGAGCTACAGTGCGCTTTGGTTTGCTTGCGGGGGTGATTTTTCAAAGTCTCCGGTGATCTTGCACTTATCACCTTGCCCAGACATGATGATGATGTTGCCCCGATATTCTGAAGGGGTTATTCTTTGAGTTGCTCGACCTAACTTGTTTTTTCTTAAGGGTCGTCGTCATCATCATCATATTTCCAGTTATCATCCTGCTGCTTGCGGAGGTCATCATATTTTTTGCCTTCATGATATTTCGCCGGGGTGATATTTCTATCATCGGGTGATCTTGGTTATGATCATCCTGATGATGTTGTTGAAGATTTCTAAGTGCGACCCGATATTCACTGGGGTCATCATATTTTGAACGTCAGGATGATCTTGGTCAATATCATCCTGATGATGTTGTATCACTTCTTGTTCGATTGTTTTGTCATCCTGATGATGCTGACGTCATCCTTATCTCAGGATGATATCTTTTTCTCTGCCTAGCTGCATCATGATATTCCGAAGGAAGGGGTGATATTTTCATATCACCTGGATATATGTTTGTTCGAGCATCATGATGATGCTGATATCAAGGAGATATCCGCCTGCTGGCTTCGCGCATTATCTGCTGGGGGTGATCTTTTCAAGCAGCATCATCATATTCAGTTATCGCCCCGATCTTATAGTGGAGCTACAGTGCAACCTGATATTTGAACATCAGGAGGATATTTCCAAATATCCGGTTGTCTTCCGAATATCATGATGATGTTAATATGATGATGACGTCATCAAGATCCGGGGGGTCATATTTCTAACACTGATCATCTTAAAGAGACCTCCTGATATTTGCAAACATGATGATGACGTCAGCAGGATATGATGATGACGACATCAGGATGTTCATCGGCCAGACTTTTGTTATAAGCTCAGCAGGAGGATGTTCCTCCGAAGGATCAGGTTGTGCCGATTATCATGAAGGTTATATTTCAAATATCATGATGACGTCAGGGTGATATTTCGAACAACAGGATATCATGCTGCTGGAGGATGATGATGATGAGGTCTATACTAGTGTCGTCAGGAGCAAAAGCACCGACATGATATATGCTCATGACCTAGTATATAAAGTGTTATTGAGGTCATCGCGGGGTGCATGTGGGATATTGATATCCTGCACTTTCAAATATCATGATGATGAATCTCGGCGGGAAATGCTTGCGATAGTCTGTATGATGTTCTTCCCAAGGCCGCGGGTTGGTGCGCCATTAATGGCGATTGTTGCAGAGGTATGGGCGATGGCGTGGATGGATCCTGTACCCGACTGGAAGTGTCAATCAGCGGATGGTGGCGCAGGGCTCGAGAAGTCTTCCTGTCTCCTCCCCTACCTGCTGCATTCAAGTTTGGGCGCCAATCTGGTTGTGTTTGAGCGCCATTTTCCTGATACTGTGTATCTGGCGAAATTTTGGTCAACCATGTAATTAATTGCTGAGCACCTACCTGGCTGTTATAAGCAGGTGGTCTTGCTCATTTGAGAGGTTGTTGAAAGTTGTGGATTTTTGGCTCTGTAATCCATAGCCAGCTGATCTGGTTGCTCTGTACAGTTTATCTTGTGAGTTTATGTATCTCCTGTTGTACGACTTGGCATGAATCCACTGATTTCATGGTTGATCTTATATGAGTAATGCTATCTTAGCATGTGTTGTGTTAATTCTGTCTCCAGTATTGCATGTATTCTTCTTCTGGATCTGGATATTTGCTTAATGTTTAGATTCTAGAGCATAGAATTCCTATGTTGAATGTCTGATCTTTTAACCTCTGCTCAAGGGGCAGATTAAACTGTTTTCAGGTTGAACATTGGGAAGGGTATACTGCAGTAGGGATGCCATAAGTAGAGATAACTTAACACTCTTCATTGGGAGATATCTGTAAGGCAGATATCATGTGTATCCCCCTGAAATCCAGTTTTAGCTATTCATGCTGATCATTCACAGGTGTATGTCTACCGACTCCAAGCCCTGGATAGGCACCAATCATGCTGTGTTCTTGTGTTATACACCATGTCCAGCTTTGCATCCAAATTCATATCAAAACACTTCATACTTCCACCTGTTAGTTGTAGGAGTAGGATTAGGAACCCCCTGCATGCTCTCATTCCCAACCAGACATCATGTCCAAGAATGTTGCCAGCCTTGTGATCTATCATGCAGATCTTGGTCCATACATGAGAGTATTCTGCTTGTTGTTGTCAAGTTAGATCCTTCTATCTTTGAGCTAGTCAAGGTTACATCTTGAGTTATAGGGATACCCCCCTTGGTGCGGCAGAACCAGAAGTGAAGGGGAGGAGCTCACGCAACCTCCTGTATTCAGTTGGCCTGAATCTGCCTGTGCATTAGAAGTGGCAAACCCTAATGCTGATTCAGAAGAAATGTCAATACTACCTACTCCCCCTAAGAGGTAGCCATTGTCCAAATAGGGATGAATAGTATGCCTTATGTTGCTCCCCCTAGACAAATGCTTTATCATAAATCTTTTACTAATTTGGTGAGAGTGATATCACTCCCAGCTTCTGCCTTAAGTATTCAAATGTGTCTTTAGGAAGAGGTTTTGTGAAGATATCTAAAATCTGATCCTTTGTATGTACATACTCCAATTTGACCTCCTGATCTGCAACCTTTTCTCTCAAAAAATGATACCTAATAGGTATATGCTTGGTTCTTGAATGCATCATTGGATTCTTTGATATGTTAATTGCGCTTGTATTGTCACACAATAGAAATAGGCTCATCATACATAACTCTGATATCTTTTAGTGTCTGCTTCATCCACAAAACTTGAGTGCAGCAAGTTGATGTTGTAATGTATTTTGCTTTTGTTGTTGATAGGGTAACTAAATCTTGCTTTTTTTCTTAACCATGAAACCAATCTACCACCTAGAAAGAAAGCTCCATCACTTGTGCTCCTTCTATCATTAGTGTTGTCTGCCCAATCTGCATCTGTATATGCTACCAAAATGAAAATTCCCTTCTCATACCATAATCCATAGTCCAATGTGCTCTCAAATATTTGAAAATCCTTTTAACAACCTTTACATGAGTTTCTTTTGGATCAACATGAAATTTGGCCACCATACAAACAACTTGCATAATGTCTGGCCTTGAGGTAGTAAAGTACAATAAACTTCCAATCATGGATCCGTACAAAGTTTGATCAGCTTGAGGTGACTCATCATCCTTGCTTAGATGACATCCTGTAACCATAGGTGTGCTCATAGGTTTGCAGTCATCCATACCAAACATTTTCAACATCTCCTTAACATACTTAGTTTGTGAAATAAACATACCCTTGTTTGATTAAGCAATTTGAAGTCCAAGGAAAAATAAAAGCTAACCAATCATAAACATCTCAAATTCTTTTTGCATCTCTTTAGCAAACATCTTGCACAACTCCTTATCTCCACCAAAGATAATATTATCAACATATACTACAACTGTCAACATGTCATCATACATTGTCTTGATATAAAGATTGCTATCAACAATCCCCTTCTTGAAACCTCGCTGGTGTAGGTATTTGTCCAACCTTGCATACCATGCCCTAGGTGCTTCTTTGAGACCATATAATGCCTTCTTGAGTCTACATACCATATTCTGATCTTATGATAGCTGAAATCCTTTAGGTTGCTCTATGTAAACTTCTTCTAAGCTACTATTCAAGAAAGAAGTTTGATATACCTTGAAGTCTTTGTGAACTGCAAATACAAGGAACATACTTATTGCTTCCATTCTTGCCACAGGAGAAAATTTCTCCTCAAAATCAATGCCTTCCACTTGTGAATAGCCCTCGTAGACCAATCTTGCCTTGTTTACAACAACTTCTCCATCTTCATTCAACTTATTTCTGAAAACCCACTTGGTTCCAATCACATTCTTGTCCTTTGGCCTTGGAACAAGTTCCCAAGTTTTATTCTTCTCAATATGATTTAACTCTTCTTGCATTGCATCAATCCAACTTTCATCCTTGCTAGCTTTAGAACTTTTTTTGGTTCTATCTTGGATAGTAGTGAGAAGTTTACTTGTTCTCTGAGGCTTCTCCTAGTCATAACTCATTAATTCTTATATCCAATTATCCAATTTTTAAAATGATTCTTTTGAACGAACTTTGTAGGAGACTTGGTGGTCTTTATGGGTGTCTGTTCTTCTGTAGTTTTCATTTTCTTCTTCTGTGCTGACTAAATCATCTAAGCATTAGGCTGAATCATCTAGACAATCATCACCTTGATCATGTGTGGGCAGATGTAGCTTTTTATCAACCCTAACATTTGCACTCTCAACTATCTTCTTCAGTCTCTTGTTGTAACATTTATAAGCCTTGCTTCTAGCTGAGTAACCAAGAAAAATTCCTTCATCTGATCTTGAGTCAAACTTACCCAAATTATCTTCATCTCTTTTAATGTAGCATTTATGTCCAAAAATTCTGAAATACTTGACTGATGCAGGTCTGCCCTTCCATAGCTCATATTGTGTCTTAGTCTCATTCACTTGTCCTCTGTTCAAGATATAAACAACAGTATGAACTACTTCTTTCCAATATACATCATGCAACTTGGCTTCATTCAACATTGTTCTTGCCATCTCTTGGACTGTTCTATTATTTCTTTCAACTACTCCATTTTGTTGAGAAGTCCTTGCAACAGAGTATTGTCTTTTTATCCCATGTTCTTCATAGAATTCCTCAAATTCATTTGAAGTGAACTCACCACCTCTGTTTGATCTTAAACACTTGATTCTAGCATTCATTTCATTATCAACCATGAATTTGAAGATTTTAAATCTACTGAATGCTTCTGATTTATCTTTCAGAAAGTAACCCATGTCATTCTAGAGTAATCATCAATAAGCAAGATGAAATACCTTTCACCTTGAAGACTCCTTTTCTTGGATGACCACATAAGTTGGTATGAATTAGCTCTAATGGATTAGTAGAATGATACTCCTTGGTCTTGAACTTGGTCCTTGTTTTCTTCCCAATTTGACATTCCTTACAAAAGGAACTAGTCGGTTTGGCAATCTTTGGCATGCCTCTAATTGAAAGTTTAGAGTTGATCTTCACAAGATTATCAAAGTTGATGTGCCCCATCCTCTTATGCCACAACCAAATCTCATCAGTCTATCCTGAAAAGTAACTTTCCTTTGACTTCACAAAGATTGTACAAGTTATTCTTTGTTTTGCTTCCTTCTACCATAAGTTTGCTAGTGCTTGCTCTTATGATTTCACAACCTTGTGCATTGAAAATAAGATTATATCCTTTGTTGCACATCTGACTTACACTAAGAAGGTTGTGCTTGAGTCCTTCTACATATAGAACATATTTAGTCCTATTCTTTCCATCAATACTTACTGTACCTTTACCACATATCTTTGTAGAGGTGTTGTCTCCAAACTTGACCGATCCACCATTCCACTTTTCAAGACTGAGAGACTTATTTTTGTTCCCTATCATGTGACTTGAGCATCTGCTATCTATAATCAAGAGATTTTCTTGTCCTTGTGCATGAAATGAAACTTGGACAATCATTGAGTTTTTAACTTCATGATTGTCCTTGATTCTCCATTGCTTCTTCTCATTTGACTTCTGATTTTCAGAAATGTCTATCCTCTTTTCTTGGTTATCAAAATCAGTCATCTGAGATTTTGACTTTGCCAAGACATTTCTACAAAACCTTGCTATGTGCCAAAAATTGTTGCAAATATGACATACTATATTGAAATCAAACAAAGGGGCAAAATAATTTCTACTTACAAAATTGCTTCTCCTCATTCTAGATCTGCATTCAATAGCTTTGTGACCATATTGATTGCAATTGCAACAATAACCAGAGAAACCAAAATTAAACTTGTTATTGAAATTTTGTCTTGCAAGAATTGATCTTTTGAATTCTCTTCTTTGAGAGATGATAGGAATGAAATCGACTTCTTCAAGTTTTGTACTTTCCTTCTTCATTGGGATTTCTTAATTTTGCATAATATTCTCTGAATTAGTCTTCTTTGTGGGAGCAGAAGATTGTGTGACTTCTTCATCATAGCCTAAACCTGACTTAATAAATAGAGGTCTCTGAATGTTTATTATATCATCCAAAATTTCAGAGCTCTTACCAAATTTGATATTCTTACTCAGCTGAGCATGAACCTTTTAAATCTCCTTTCTTAATGAAACAATTTCTTCTTCAAGTTTTACACATTCATTTGATTTGGCTTTGAAGGCAGTATTCACCATGTCTGCAATTCTTTTTCCCTCTTCAATCTAAATCTTCAAGTTAACAATCATCTCCTCTGATTCTATGAGCTTGGCCTTTTGTTCTTCATTTTCTTTCCTTGCTAGATCCAAGTCTTCAAGAGTAGAGATCAATTCACCTTCAAGATCAACTTCACATTCTTCTTCTTCATCGATAACAGCATTGTCTAAGTTGTTTAAGACTTCCATAGCATTTGTCTTCTTCTTCTTCTGCTCAACTACAATCATTCACATAGTAAAGAATTTTCTTGTTCTTGGTAAAATAAAATCTTTTGAAACCCTTGTAGTTATCTTCATTCTTCTTAAGAGGACATTTAGATGCATAATGCCCAATCTTTCTGTTGGTGTTTCTTTTGAATTAGTAGTGGGTTTGCTAGTTCCAATGCACAGGCAGATTCGGCCAATGAATACAGGAGGTTGCATGAGCTGCCTCCCCTTCACTTCTAGTTCTGCCACACCAATGGGAGTATCCCTATTAGCTAAAGATTTAACCTTAACTCACCCAATGACAAAATGATTTAGCTTTTTAGAATAGGCAGAATACTCTCATGTATGGACCAAGATTTATATGATAAATCACAAGGTGGGCAACATTCTTGGACATATTTGTCTGGTTGTGGATGAGAGCATGTAGGGAATCCTAATCCTACTCCTATAACTAACGGGTTGGAAATGTGGAATGATTGGTTTGATGGTTTGGATGCAAGATAGGGGGTTTTGGATCATAACTACTAATCCAGAAGTAGACCGGTGCCTATCTTAGGGCAAGGAGTCAACTAGACGTATACATAGGAATTGATTGCATTTTAGATTCAAGTTTCAAGGGGTCAGGTTTGATGATTGCCTTACAAACATCACCCAAAAAAGGTTATTTAACTGCCTCTACTTATAGATATCCCAGTTGACATACAACCTTCTTCATACTTAACCTAAAATAATTTAATCCACTCCTTGAATGGAAGTCTAAAGATCAAGCATGCAATACATAAATCTGTATTCTAGAATTTGAGGAACCCTTAGCAACCAAATTCAGAAGAAGAAATGCATGCAACAAATAGAGAGTGACAGCTAGACACATGCCATAAGCATTTTTCATATAAAACAACACTAAAACTAAAAATGTCTGCAATGTACATTTAGGTGCAACTCATAAACTCCACAGAGATACAATAGATAGGAAATGATCTGTTTTTCATTATTTTCACAAAAATGCCCAAGTCTTCAACAACCACGAATGAGTAACACAGTTTGCATTTTATAGCAAGACTGTGTACTCAGCAAATTAATTACATGGTAAATCAAAATTTTGCTAGATACATTGCGTGAGAAATGGCACCCAAATCAATCAATGTAGCATGTAGAGGAAAAAGGATGAGCAGGTGAACTCGGGATCTGCACCGCCGCCTGAAGATTTTCTTCATAAAAATCGGGTTGGTAACCTATCACTCCATGGATCATCCCTCTACGTACCACCATCAATGCTTCAGCTACCCGTAGCCTCTGGAATGCAACAACAATGTGCCTCTGGAGTTTTTTCCCGCCTAAACACAGCCTCAGATGCAAAGAAAATCCATCGCTACTGTGAACTTGAAAGATAGCCGTCGATCCTCCTTCCATCGCTGTGATCCATGGCTCAAAATCCTACTGAAAAGCTGCTAATCAATCAGAACGTTCCACATAGGCATCCTGTGCATCCATCGCTGACTTTTCCCATTGCTAACATGCATTTTTCCCTTTCACCCATTGAATATGCAAAAGCATATACAATCACCTTATATACAAGCTAGACCTCAAATTTTATAGAACAATTTGAAATCGAGTTTCGTTCCGGCTTGTATCTCCCCCTTTTGCATATCGCATTGCACATACAAGTGCAATATAAATACAAGGCATGGAACTCAGACACTTATCCACTGCATTTGATTTCTCCTTTAGGTCTGAATTGTATATTTTTCTTTGTATATTGGCTTGTATGTGTAAACATACAATGCAGATATACATACAAGGCGCGGACTCCACGTTCTTATGAATTAGATTGGAAGAACCCTTTGAAATCTAGCTTGTATGCTTGCCTTTGCATTTGTGCACTTGCATGTTGACTTGTATATTTGCCACTTGATGTACATTCTATTTTGCATATCCGCGGGCCCCACCAATTGTATCTTTTCTTTGCATGTTTTCAATGTATGTGCCCAATGTACATTTTTCATTTGTATGTCAAATATACAAACGCAAACATACAAACCCCCTTACATACAAGCAAGGAATCTTTCTAGAATATGTGATATACATTCTTTCTTGTATGTCTGGAAATGCATATTTTCCTTTGTATGTTGCGCATGTATGTGTGAACATACAACACAATATACAAGCAAACCCTTGATACATCTGTAGAATATTCCAAGAATCTTCAATGCATATCCCACCCTTGTATATTTTCATTGCACATTTCTAATGCATGCAACCGATGTATGTTTAGACATACAAGCCCGATATATAAGCAGCGAATATCCCCGGGAATCTGCGAAAGATTCCCCCTTGTATATGCAAGCCCGATATGCATTCAAAATGCATATAACTCATTTTTTTCAAAGGCTGATGGAAATTTCTAACCCGCCAATTGCACATTTGACCTGCATATATATACAAACACCCTTGTATACACAAAGTGACATGCATACAACAGATTTTTGCATTTTTCTACTGCAAAGGCCGAAAGTGTTAGAATTTTTATGAATTTTATGGAGGGTGCCTGCATATTTAAATGCTTGAAACCTGAATACTCATGCAGACACCAACACTTTCCATAGTTGAAACACTTGAAAGGTAACTTACCTTTGTACTTACTTGATCCCTTCTTTAGCTTTCTTAGAAAGTTGGCTTCCTCATTATTAGACGCATCACTTGACTTAGATCCATTTTTCTTCGATGCTTTGAATGCATCTTCCTTCTTAGATGTTTCTTTGCTTGTGTTTCTCATTTCATAGGTAGTGCATGAACCAAATAATTCATCCATTCTGAATACCTTCAAATCTATTGCTTCTTCAATAGTATAAGCTTTTGAATCATACATTTGAGGGAGTGATCTCAATACCTTCTACACAATTGTTGGATCCTCTGCCATTTCACCAAGACCTCTGATAGCATTTACAACCTTATCTACTCAGAGAAGATAGTCAGCAATGTCCTCTTCTTCCTTCATCTTCAGATTTTCAAATTTAGCCTTGTAGGTTTGCAATTTGCTTGCTTTACTTTATCATCCCCTTCATAGAGACTTTTGAGTTTATCCCATATATCCTTGGTAGTCTTGCACTGCATTACTTTGACAAACTTTGAGTTAGCTAGACCACTTAAGATGGCATTATTTTCTTGAGAATTGTTTTCATGAGATTTCTTCGCATTCAGATCTGTAATAGGATGAGTAGGCTCAGTATACATATCTTTTGCATCTCTCTAAACATCATACCATAGAGAGGTAAGATAGGCTTCCATCCTCATACTCCAGAAAGTGTAGTTAACTCCATGACAATAAGGTGCTCTATTAGATGAGGATACTTCCTGTGCCATGTGTTCAAATCCAAGATCTAACTTCAGTTGTTAGGCTACACCAAGGTTTTGGAAACTTGCTGGTGTTGTCATTGATGTCAACTCCTAGCAGATGGTTCACTTGGTTTCCAAGTTCTTTTGAGAAAATTTGATAAAGAGGTGTGCAGTGTGATAGAGGTACCCTCAATATTATGTTCTACATTTCTTCCTAATCTAAGATATGCTTGTGTGGTTTGCAAGTATTCATCAGAGGTGTTCAGAGGTATTATTGTTGCAAGTATGTGCCTATCCGGTGTTGTCATTGATGTCAACATATCCTTGTTGTCATTGGTGTCAACTGTATCTTATTCTATTACTTTTTTAGAAGACTTGTATGTTGAGGATATTGAGAAAATTAGCCTCTCTAGAAGAAACAAGTGAGCTACAGAGAAGTGTAATAAAGACAATGAGTTGTATACTGAAGAACAGTCTGGTAAACTACTCCGCATTTATTTCTGCTTGAAGATCATGGTTTGTGGATTGGAAGTAAGTTAGAGGTATGAGTAAGGATGCTACATTCCAGGTTTGAGCCCTCTGCATGAAGATCTGAGTGAGTTGTGTTCACCAGAGTGAAACTTGCTTTTTATGTAAGTTCAGTTGGGATAGGAAGAAAGTATTCTGCTTCGCATTCCTCCGTAATAAAGTATTTTGCTCTGTGGTTCTAGAAGGAAGTCTGGGATGATGATAAGTGCCTACAATTGCAATGGTTTGTGGTTTTGTGGTCCACAAGCTATCTTTCTTTTATGACAATTGAAGACAGTGAAGTTCATGTGTTCCGGTGAGAAGATTCCTATGGATAAAGTGGTTAAGGTTCGTGTGGTTTGTCCTGATGATTATAATGTGCTTGTGGATGTCTCCTAACCATGTTCCTATCTTGATATTGGTTCACGTTAAGGATTTGAGATCATGTTCGAAGATTATTCCCAGATAGTGTAACATGTAACCTGTTTTGGCCAACCTGGTTAATCCCATTGATTGCAAAGATCTTTAGAAGATTGTGGAAGCATGTTGTGGCATGGAAGATCATGTTGGAGTCCTAGCTAAGGCATGGCGTGATCCAGATTTTATTTCCTTTGCATAATGTTGTAATAGGTCAAGAGCTATTTTGTAAATGTCTGTAATGTCAACCTTGGAGATTGTTCCAATGGTTGATGATTGTGATGCAAACCTTGATGATCATTCCAAGGTTGATGAAGTGTATAAATACTTATAGTCGAGTCATGGAAAATGTGTCCTTGAGCGGAAATGAAAAGATATTAAGAAAGGTCCAAAAGGTAGAGAAGAGAAGAGGTAGAGGAAAGAAGAGGAAGAGCAGAGTAGAGGAATTATTGTACTTTAGTCACAAATATAGAAAGGTGTTGATCATGGAAAAGAGCCTGGCAATGAGCCGCTAGTAGGGTTTAATAGCCCTCAGGGTTTAACAACCCTTATTGTAATCTTGCTAGGTTTAGGGTTGAGGTAGTGAGCCTACTAGACCTAGTTGTTCTTCATGGTAGTAAGCCAGTATGTTTAGGCCCGTGGAGCGACCAAGCTTGAACATCAGTATTTCAAGATTGCAATATATATTGAGAGCTAATCCTCTCCATGGTTTTTCCCAACCTTGGGGTTTTCCATGTAAAATCTGGTGTCTCTTGTGTTTTATGTTGTATCCGTGGTTAAATTTCTGATTTCATGCACTCATTGTTAAATCATAATAATTGTGGATAAGTGATGAATGTTTAATTGTAGAAAGTGTTTACATTTTTGAGACAACTGATTCACCCCCCCTCTCATTTGTCCCGTGCATATCAACAATTTGTATCAGAGTGAGGTTCCTCTGAAGAAAGTTTAACAACTTGAGGAAGATCCAAAATGTCTTACAAGAAGGAAGTGCCACATTTTGATGGAACAAATTATGTTCTCTGGAAGGATCGGATGAAAAGTCATCTTCTTTCTCTTGGTTACAAAGTATGGAAAGCTGCAAAAACAAAATACACCATACCTCCAAATGGTCCGATGTCTGAAGATGAAATCAAAGAATATGAGATAGATATCAAGGCAAAGAATGCTCTACTAAGCTCATTAACTGACTCAATATTGACAAAAGTTGTGAATCTTGAAAATGCAAATAAGGTATGGGAAAAGTTAAAAAATTTGTATGAAGGAGATGATTTTGTGAAGGAAGACAAGTTACAAAGTTTGAAAGTGAAATATGAAAGTTTGAAGATGAATGATGATGAAAACATATCAGCCTTTATGCAAAGAGTTGATGAACTTGTTACAGGGATAAAAGCCATAGGCAGATCTCTCACCGAAAAGGAAGTTGTTATGAAAATTCTCAGATCTCTGCCCAAGTCCTACTGTCACAAGGTAGCCGCAATTGAAGAATTCATGCAAGTAAAAATAGTTGGTAGGGATCAGTTGCTTGGTAAGCTTACTACCTTTGAAATGAGAGAGTTTGGTGATGCTTTGCTGAAAGTTGAGACAACCTTCAAAGCCAGTACTCCTGGAAGCACTTCCAGATCATAAAAGTACAAGGTAGAATCTGATGATGAGTTTGATGAAGTTGAAGCCAACTTTGTGGATAGATTGCAAAGAGGATCCAGTAAGTATAAAGGCAAATTACCTTTCAAATGTTTTTCCTGTGGTAAAGTAGGTCATTTTGCTTCCAGATGTCCTGAAAGAATTGAAAGAAATAGAAGAAGATATGAGAACAGGTCTAGGACCCAAAATTAGTGCTATTATGTTGAAGATTTTGATGATGATGGAGTATCAGATAATGGTGAACCAGATAATGCTAGTTCCTCTGTAAATGAATGCTTGTTTATTGCTATTGAGGAAGATCCCATGTCTACTAATTCTACTAGCTATGTGAAGGAAGAAAAACCAGTGGAAAGTGCTTTGGCTGCTTAGGTCATTAGGAACAAGGATGATGGGTTATTGATAGTGGCTGCTCTCACCACATGACTGGTGACAAAAGTAAGTTTGTGAGTTTGGAAAGATATGATGGTGGACTGGTTAGGTTTGGAGATGATACAACTGGTAAGATTTGTGGGAAAGGATCTATTTCTTTTGATGGCAAGCATAATTCTAAAGATGTCTTGTATGTGAAAGGATTAAAGCACAATCTTTTGAGTGTTGGTCAGATGTGTGACAAGAGCTATGATTTAAGCTTAAGGATAATGGATGCAAGATCAGGGAAAGTTCCAGAATAGTCATTGCAACTGGTAAGAAGACCAGAGGTAATATCTATCACTTGAAAGGAACTGAGTACTATTACTTGTTGACTTAGACTGATGAGAGTTGGCTATAGTATAGAAGGTTGTGTCACATAAATTTTGATAATATTATGAAGATAAGTACTGCATAGGTTGTTAGAGATTTGCCTAAGCTTGTGAAGCCAGCTAATCCTATTTGCAAGGAGTGCCAATTTGGGAAATAGACAAGAACAAGTTTCAAAAGGACCAATTAGTTGGAGGACTACTTGAGCTAGTGCATACAAATTTGTGTGGACCTACCGGAGTAAGAAGTTTGCAAGGAGACAGGTATTTCATATTGCTCATTGATGATTATTCTAGAATGACTTGGGTCACCTTTTTGAAAGAGAAAGTTGAAGCTCTAGACAAATTCAAGGCATTTAAGACAATGGTTGAAAATGAGATGAATTTGAAAATCAAATGCTTGAGGTCTGATAGAGGAGGAGAGTTCACATCAAATGAATTCAACTTCTTTTGTGAAGAACATGGAATAAATAGATAGCTATTTGTGCCCAGAACTCCACAATAAAATGGAGGTGTTGAAAGGAAAAATAGAATAGTTCAAGAAGCTCCTAGAACCATGATGAAGGAAGCTCATCTTCCAGAAGCATATTGGAGAGAGGCAATTCACACCGTTGTATATATCCTAAACAAAGTTCAAGTAAAAGGTAACAGTTCAAAGACTCTTTATGAATTGTGGCATGGTAAAGTTCCTACTGTGAAATATTTCAAAGAAGATTTATGTTGATAACTGAGAGGGGGGGTGAATCAGTTATCCTAATTATTTCTTCTTTCTAAACTTTCTTATTAATCAATGCAGCATTAAATCAAACAAACAAACATTACCATGAAATGAACAAACACAGTATTTTTGACGTGGAAACCCTGTTAAGGGAGAAAACCACGGGGTGATTAACCCAAAGATTATTTTCTCTTAGAAGAATAAGGAATTACAAAATGGCACTTGCCAATTAGGGCTCACTGCCCGAGCACACTGCTCACAAAGGAGGCACACTACCTACAAGGAGACACACTGTCGACAAAAGAATGTTATACAATACTTGAACTGATTGGAAGCATCCACATATGCTGGAGTTCAGTTCCGGTTAGGCTCAGAACACTGATTTGCTGCACTTCATCTTTCCTCTTCTCTTTATTTTGCTTTCCTTTCACATACCAGATCTTTCTTACTGCTTCTTCTCTGCTCTACTCTTATTCACATATCACATCACATCTCTACTACACTCACAACTAAATCCATTGTGTATATATATCCGCACAAGTAATTTCATCACCTTTCTAGTCGGCACCCGGAATAGTCAATCTTTTCACTAATTCTGATCTGTCGGCTGAATCCTACCACATCAAGTAATGCGGATCAAGCATATACTTGTAGAAATCATTAATTATGTCATCCAAATGTAATTCATGTCTTCATAACCTTTACCATTGTCAGAAACACATCCGGAAAGTAGTCTGATGTTCTGTCAGTCAGTTCTTCCTCTGTTCACATTGTCACTCAGGAAACCGGTACTCAACTATTCATATCTTTTTCCTCATCTATCACCGGAGGCTAAATCCTTTGAATATACCACTCAAGGTAGTCCTCTTGACTTTCCCAAATCCGTATTGCACCAAGATACTTCCTTTGAGAGATCTGGACCTGTCTGTCAGACCTTGCCACATGCTCTGTTCTTGTTTACCAGACCACAACATTCTTCACTCTGACTTCCGGTAGAGACACACCATGTCCTGCGGATGTGTGGGATGAACTTTGTTGCAATAAATGACAACAATCATGAATCCATATAGTGTCTCTTGCCAACAATCTCTCCCTTTGGCATTGATGGCAACACTTAGTGAAAAATGACTAAGTGTTTACACTATGCTCCCCCTTGGCTGATGCTCTATCTTTATATACATTTTTCGGAGCTCCCCTTTAGTTGGATTCCTCATTTTTCACTGCTCCTCACTCCCCCTTTGACATCAATGGCAAAGGGTAGGGTCCGCACACCAACATTTTCAAAAATTTTACTATACTTGGCTGTATATTACATATTCACATAAACTGAAGAATGTCTGCAAAGGATGTCTTCAACTGGATGAGTTCTGTAGCCCAACTTTGCTTCATTCTATCCAAAATTGAAATGTGACCACTCAACAAGAACACAAAAGCTTCTGCCCTCTTAAGATCTGTCGGATCATTTGTTTGGGCGGTAGTCTGAGCATCACTTATGGCCTCATGCATAGTTTCTTACTTAGGGATAATAATCCTTCTAAGTTCTCCCATCCGGTTAATTATATTTTTCCTTTCCTTCTCAAGGTTCTTTATTTCATTTGTGATTGCAATAGTTTGACATTCTTGATTTACTATGGAGGAAGAGAGAGGATCAAAACTTTGAGACAAACTTAGTAGTTTGTCCTGTTCCTCTTTTATTTTCTTCTCAATTTCTACTGTTGCTTTTGACCAGGAGATACAAAATTTGTAAATGTCACCGCCATCCTTAAGAGCATTTTCTAGGCTCTTTATCCCAATACTCATATTTCTCCTATCATGAGAGATTTATCCTAGTACCTCTGAGAATCTCTTATCCAAAAACTCCTTCCGGACCTTTTCTTCAGCTGATTTTTCTAGAGAATCAAAATGTGTACCAACACTACTGACTAAGGTTTTGAGATTACCAGAAGAGGAGGCTGTGGGATCTTTTTGGACCGATGGCATAATCTTTTCAAGCACTCCGGAAGCAGCTTCTATCAACTCACAGTCTTCCATATGAGACTTTAGGAGTTTTTCATTTGCCTTAGCATTTGCAAATGAAGCTATCTTCATTGTCTGTACCGGAGAGAGGGAATCAAAATTGAATGGAATTGTAGAAGCTCTGGTTCATCAATCTCTATTGTTTCTTTGCTTAGAAATTTTTGGACAGTTTGTGCAGTGTCTCTTGCTGGAGACAGATGTTTCTTCTCTTCTGCAGTCTTGGAGCTGTCCTTTGGAGTTTTCTCTCCTTCTACATTCTTACCACTATCAGTTGTGGTTTTCTCTGTTGGAGTCTTCTCTTTCTCTGCAACCTTGGTACTATCAACTTCTTTTTCTTTCACTCCTGCTTCTTTCTCCCGTATAGTGTCTTCTCCTTTGGATCTAGAGACTGTAGGGGAAACTGGAGGAGAAATGTGGTTTGTTCAGGGCCCATCTCTTCTGTTGCTTTCTCAGAAGTTTCTTCTACAACACTTGTGGATGAGGGATCAGTACCCAAGTCCTCTACAACAGGAAGATTAAACCTTTTGAAGGCCTTCCAGAGGATCTCTTTTGTTTCCATGGCCACCTTATCAATCTCACCAATCATGAGTTGATTCATCCTTGCTTTACTCCTGAACTCATCTTTGCAATCTTTGAATATTATGTTCATTGTCTTGGGATCAATTTGAGGATATAGCTGAATAGCTATCTGCTCTCGGATCTCAAGATCTTTTGCCAGGGCATTGTTCTTTCTTATTTCTAACTCCTTTTCTAGGCTTTTAGGAATTAGAGATATAATCTCAATGAAAGCCTTATTGTATATGTTCAGATACCTAATTGTGGCTTCCTGCAGGATCTTTTGGTCAGCCTCATTGTAGTCATCATAGAATTCAGCCATTGGTTGAAGGTTTCCATCCACAGTGACTGATTTGATTACACTCTCTAGAGACAGGGTGGGCTTTTCAACAAATTCCTCTGCCTTTTCTTCTTGTCTTGGCCTGTGGAGGGTTTTCTGGATCCTTTCTTCTTCTGCTTCTTTATTTCCTTTACCCCCTCATCTGATTCAATTTCCTCTTCATCTTTCTTACTTGTATAAGCCCTTGTGGCTTTTATTTTAGATCTTTTCTCTCCTTTACTAGATGTTTGACCTTCCGGTTTTGATGTTTTTGAGCTTTTGGTTGTGACAGGTGTAGATCCTTTTGATAATCTGGTCCGGGTTGAGGTTTCCACCGGAGTACTTTTCTTGCTTTTCTTTTCTACCTCTTTCTTCTCTTCCTCAGCCTTTCACCTCTTTTCCCTGTTGGCATCAAGTGCCTCCTTTGGGATGCCTAGGCCTTGAGCAAAATGTTCTACTTCTTTTCTCACCTTCCTTTTTATCTCAGGTTCTCTGAGTTCCACATGGATCTTCACACTCAGCTCCTCAAAGGTTCCAAACCTTTCTGCCTTTGGATCTTTGGGCTGACTAAGCATGTGTTGAACATGCAGTTCCACAATCTGTTCATCAACCTCATACCCCATGGGCATGATCCAGACTATCCTTGGCTCTACTGCCTCCATTAGGCACTGATCAGTATCAACCATAAAGCAGACTGAGTCTTTGTATTTTTCAACAAGAGACTGGGGAATTCTTTCTCTTACTTGCATCATGCTCTGGAAGTTTTTGAAGTATCCCCACAAGGCTGTATTTCTTGCTTTGGCATCTCCAAGTCCATGCAAATAATCTCTGATTTGGATGGCAACTGGTTTGTCATTCTGCCATATCCATCCACTAGATCCGGGAAGCTCATTCATGTAATAAAAGAATAGACAAAGGATCAAACTACCATACTTGAAGGAGTTCTTCTTGTCCTTCTTAATCTTTTGTAGATTTTCCAAAAGTTGGTTTAGAAGAAGCTCACACAAATCATAGTCTGCATTCTTTTTTAGCATTTGATAAGCTATGTAAATTGCAGTTCTTGGTATTGAATTTTCCCTACTGGAGTGATAAATCTTGTAACCAATTATCATAGATGCAAATTTGACATCCGGTTCAGTGATGTCTTCAATTGTCATAGCTCTTTTATCAAATTTTGATCTGGTTGCATCACTAACTGTCTGATTTTTGACAGACTTGAGGATAGGTATTCCACCGGATGAGTGCAGACCGGTTACAGCCCTAATTGCATCTTTGGTGATCTTAAAAGGCTTGTTCAACCATAGGAAATTGTCATGCACTCTACTTAGTACACACCGGACCCATTCATCTTCTTCAAAACAGGGGAAATGAATGCACTGTGCAAAGTGCTTATCCCGGATGGCTTTATACTGAGGTTTAATCTCAAAGGAATCATCTATCAACTGTTTGTGATAGATATCCATCAATTTTGATTCTCCAAAGTCTTCAATATTCACATGTATGTAAACCCTAATGTCCTCCGTATGCAATACACCATGCGGAACACTAGAGAAGGCTCCTAGGGGATCTACCTCCAAAGATTTGTATGGATGTTTCTTGAATGTGGGGCGAGGTCTATCAGAGATCTTAACTATATTCGAAGTAGCCATTTTTCAAAAGATTTGCAGTGAGATATTGAAAACAGAAAATACCTTATGCGCCTTTGGTTACACAGAGTTGGTTTGATTGATTTCTGGATGTAATAACTTCTGTGAGTGATCTTTGATAAACTTGATGAATTTTGTTGCAGAGCTCCACTTTTCACTTCTTCTTGAGTGCAGAATGAACAAGTGATTTATGAGAAATCCCTTATATTGCTCCGCAAACCCTAATATCTGATTGCAATAAATGCTTGACCTACATTATTCTGGTTTGCCTTATTCGAATGACTTGAAGAACCGGATCAGTCCTGATCTATGAACATCATGCAGATCTTCCAACCATGAACAAATCAAGATGACACATCACAAGGACATCCCAAACACTCTGTCCAATCCGCAGAATAAGACAATGCACTTCCAGATCTCTCCGGACCTTTTTGTAATCTTCTGTCATTCCGGAGCATCTCCCAGAACTGGTTCTACTTGATCAATCACAACTTCTTCTCATCTTCATGCGGACCTCTAAAATCTTAGCTGGATCATCTCAAGACTCATATCTACAAACCCTTTACTCCGCATCTTGTGCCTAATCCAGAACCACTTGATTGGCTGGGGGAACAGGGTTTTCTTGTGTCTCCCCCTGAGCCAGAGCTCACCTTTTAATTTCTGGAAGGAATATCAGCACCAGAGTCTGGTGCGGATCCAACCTCTACATTCTCTAAACTTTTCTTCACCCAAATCTTGTTCATCTCATTCCTAACTTCATCCGCATTCATTTTTTGTTTGCCCTTGTCTTGATTCTGATTATATACCAGACCTCTTTTGTCCTAATTCTTGCTTCTACAGACTTTTGCATTATGACCGGACCTATTACAGATTTGGCAAACAACATTTCTTTGCATATTTGACTGCTAACCTCTTGATCTGCATTGATTAGCCATATGACCTACTCTATTGCATGTAAAGCATCTACCATTGAATGATTTGTTCATTTGCATATTTCTGCATTCATGAGACTTGTGTCCATACCTTTTACAGTTAAAGCACTGTCTGGAGAAGGATGAATTAGTCTGATTCATTCTCTTTCTGCACTGATTAGCTTTGTGACCAAAGTGATTGCAGCTATGGCAGTATCCATTGAAGGATGGATATTTTTGAGCATTGGGCTGTCTTACCAAAGGTCTTCTAGGCCTGTTCCTTGGATTTTCTGATCCAAAATTCTTCTGATCAGATCCAGAGCTTTCTCCTTTCTCATATCCCAAACCACACTTGTCATCTGCCCTCTTTTGACTTCCAAGAAGAACTTCAAGTTGAGCAGAACTTATCTTGAATTTCTCTTTATATTCATTTGCTGTTTGAAGATCCCTTTTGAGAGAGACAATTTGATCCTCAAGTTTTTCTTCATTATCTTTAGCATCTTCAAGATCAGATTCAAGATGTCTGATAATCCTGTCCATCTGGTGGCAATCTTCTAATTTCTCTTTGAGAGATTGTCTTAGATTGTCTTCAGTTTTTCTTTTCTCTTCAATCTCTTGAGTAAACTTTATAACTCCTGATTCCATTTCATGTCTTACCATAATGACTTCTTTTGATAATTTTTCACATAACTTGGTTTTCTCAGTCAGCTCTTTATTTGCATTACTTTCTTCGTTTTGTCTTGCCAATTGCTGGAGCAGCTCCTTTCTCTTTTTCATTGAGAGACTTAATTTGTCTTTTAGTTCTCTCATGAATTCATCAACCTGTTTGAGTCTTTCCTTTAATTCATTGACTTCAGAGTTTGACTATTCAAGATCCTCAAGGGTAGTCTTGAGTTGCTCCCTTAAACCATATGCATCCATTTGGACTCCCAGATCTTCCTCAAGCTGTTAGGCTCTATTAGGAGGAACTTGGCTCTGATACCAATTGTTGATAACTGAGAGGGGGAGGTGAATCAGTTATCTTAATTATTTCTTCTTTCTAAACTTTCTTATTAATCAATGCAGCATTAAATCAAACAAACAAACATTACCATGAAATGAACAAACACATGACATAGTATTTTTGACGTGGAAACCCTGTTAAGGGAGAAAACCACGGGGTGATTAACCCAAAGATTATTTTCTCTTAGAAGAATAAGGAATTACAAAATGGCACTTGCCAATTAGAGCTCACTGCCTGAGCACATTGCTCACAAAGGAGGCACACTGCCTACAAGGAGACACATTGTCCACAAAAGAATGTTATACAATACTTGAACTGATTGGAAGCATCCACATATGCTGGAGTTCAGTTCCGGTTAGGCTCAGAACACTGATCTGCTGCACTTCATCTTTCCTCTTCTCTTTATTTTGCTTTCCTTTCACATACCGGATCTTTCTTACTGCTTCTGCTCTGCTCTGCTCTTATTCGCATATCACATCACATCTCTACTACACTCACAACTAAATCCATCATGTATATATATCCACACAAGTAATTTCATCACCTTTCTAGTCAGCACCCGGAATAGTCAATCTTTTCACTAATTCTGATCTGTCGGCTGAATCCTACCACATCAAGTAATGCGGATCAAGCATATACTTGTAGAAATCATTAATTATGTCGTCCAAACATAATTCATGTCTTCATAACCTTTACCACTGTCAGAAACACATCTGGAAAGTAGTCTGATGTTCTGTTAGTCAGTTCTTCCTCTGTTCACACTGTCACTCAGGAAACTGGTACTCAACTATTCATATCTTTTTCCTCATCTATCACCGGAGGCTAAATCCTTTGAATATACCACTCAAGGTAGTCCTCTTGACTTCCCCAAATCTGCACTGCACCAAGATACTTCCTTTGAGAGATCTGGACCTGTCTGTCAGACCTTGCCACATGCTCTGTTCTTGTTTACCGGACCACAACATTCTTCACTCTGACTTCCGGTAGAGACACACCATGTCTTGCGGATGTGTGGGATGAACTTTGTTGCCATCAATGACAACAATCATGAATCCATATAGTGTCTCTTGCCAACAATTTAGGCAAGTTTGATGCTAGATGTGATGAAGGAATCTTCCTTGGTTACTCCACCAAGAGCAAGGCCTATTGTGCTATAATAAGAGGCTGAATAAGATCATTGAAAGTGTAAATGTTAAAGTTGATGAATGTAAGGAAAGGTCTTCAGAATCAAGTGAATATGAGTCAGAACTAGATGTTTCAGAATTGGTACAACATGAAGACGGTCGAGATGAAGAAGAACAAGCTCTGGTAAGTGTTACCAAAACTCCAAGATATGTAAGAATTAGTCATTCTGAAGATCAAATCATAGGAGGTAAGAGCAAAGGGATATTAACCAGAAGAAAAGCTATAAAAGAACAAGTAACTTTCTGTTTGATTTCCAAGATTAAACCTAAAACTGTGGATGAGGCTTGCAAAGATGAGAATTGGATAAAGGCTATGGAAGTTGAATTGATGTAGATAGAGAAGAATCAGAATTGGGATCTTGTTCCTAGACCAACAGACAAGAATGTAATTGGTACAAAGTGGGTCTTTAGAAACAAGATGAATGAGAATGGTGAAGTGGTAAGAAACAAAGCAAGGTTAGTATGCAAAGGATACGCTCAAGTTGAAGGAATAGAATTTGAATAAACTTTTGCTCCAGTGGCAAGGATTGAAGCAATAAGGATGTTTTTGGCTTTTGCAACATATAAAGATTTCAAGGTTTATCAAATGGATGTGAAGTCTGCTTTCTTAAATGGAGAGTTAGAAGAGGAAGTCTATATAGAACAACCGGAAGGATTTCAGTCATCAGATCAGGGTGACATGGTATGTAGATTGAAGAAAGCTTTGTATGTACTAAAACAAGCCCCCAGGGCATGGTATGCATGGCTAGACAGGTACCTAATATAGATAGGGTTCAGTAAAGGTACTACATATAGTAATCTCTACTTCAAGATCAACGATGAACAAACCTCGATTGTTGCAGTTTTTGTTGATGATATTATTTTTGGAGGCAATGAAGGTATGTGCTCAGTTTTTGCTGGAGAAATGCAAAGTGAATTTGAAATGTCTATGTTTGGAGAATAAACTTCTTTTTAGGTCTGTAAATAAGTAAATCAGATAAAGGTATCTTCATTTCTCAGTCTAAATATGTGAAAGAGTTGTTAAAGAAATTTGGGATGGAAGACTTTAAACCAGTATGCACACCTATGATAACTGGTTGTAAGTTAAGTAAAGATGATAACTCACCCATGACAGACTAGAAAAAGGTATAGATCTATGATTGGAGGATTACTTTATCTAGACTCAAACCAGACCTGACATAATGCATGCAGTATGTCTTGTAGCAAGATTTCAGGAAGAACCCAAGGAATCACATGTGATGGCAGTCAAGAGAATTCTAAGATATTTAAAAGATACAATAGATTATGGTTTGTGGTACCCTAAGGACTGTGACTTTACTCTCAGTCCATATACTGATGCAAATTGGGCTGGAGATGTGGATGACAGAAAAAGTACAAGTGGAGGTGCATTCTTCTTGGGAAAAAGATTAGTATCTTGGTTGAACAAGAAACGAGATTCAATATCCCTGTCTACTACATTGCAGCAGCATGCAGTTGCACTCAAGTGTTATGGATGAAGCAAACTTTGAAGGACAGCAAAATTGTGTATGAAGATCCCATTGCAATCCTTTGTGACAACACAAGTGCCATAAACATATCAAAGAATCTAGTGATGCATTCAAGGACAAAGCACTTATCCATCAGGTATCATTTTTTGAGAGAAAAGGTGACATAGAATGAAGTCAAGTTGGAGTATGTTTCCACCAAGGATCAAATTGCAGACATTTTTACCAAGCCTCTATCTAAGGATACTTTTGAGTATCTCATAGAAAAGTTAGGGGTTATCACCCCTCCTGCTCTAAACTAAGATGCATAGTAGTGCATCCGTCTGGGGGTACTCAGAGGTCTAGATTGATGCTTTTAGGGCTACTTCTCAGGGGGAGTAGTCAGAGATTTCAGAAGTAAGATTGGATCAGAACATAAGACTACAAGTATGTGCCCTTTGCCATTGATGTCAAAGGGGGAGAGAAGTCATGTGAAAAATTAGAGTATAGATGTGTAAGAGAAAGGGAGAGAATTTGGAATAAAGAGTGTAGGTGTGTAAAGAGAAAGGGGGAGAATCTTGTCTTGATGGCTGTTGCAATTTTTCTAATCATATGTTGCCATCAATGACAAAGGGGGAGCTTGTTGCAAGTATGTGCCTAATCAGTGTTGTCATTGATGTCAACATATCCTTGTTGTCATTGTTGTCAATTGTATCTTATTCTATTACTTGTTTAGAAGACTTGTATGTTGAGGATATTGAGAAAATTAGCCTCTCCAGAAGAAACAAGTGAGCTACAGAGAAGTGCAGTAAAGATAGTGAGTTGTATGCTGAAGAACAGTCCGGTAAACTGCTCCACATTTATTTCTTCTTGAAGATCATGGTTTGTGGATTGGGAGTAAGTTAGCGGTACTACTAAGGATGATAAATTCTAGGTTTGAGCCCTCCGCATGAAGATCTGAGTGAGTTGTATTCACCAGAGTGAAATCTACTTTTTCTATAAGTTTAATTGGGACAAGAAGAAAGTATTCTGCTCCGTATTCCTCTACAATACAATATTTTACTCTGTAGTTCTAGAAGGAAGTCTGGAATGATGATAAGTGCCTACAGTTGCAATGGTTCATGGTTTGGTGGTCCGCAAGCTATCTTTCTTTTATGATAGTTGAAGACAATAAAGTTCATGTGTTCCAGTGAGAAGATTCCTATGGATAAAGTGGTTAAGGTTCATACAGTTGCTCCTGATGATTATAACATTCTTGTGGATGTCTCCTAATCATGTTCCTATCTTGATATTGGTCCGTGTTAAGGATTTGAGATCATGTTCGAAGATTATTCCTAGATAGTGTAACGTGTAACCAGTTTTGGCCAACCTGGTTAATCCCAGTGATTGCAGAGATCTTTGGAAGATTGTTGAAGTGTGTTGTGGCATGGAAGATCATGTTTGAGTCACAGCTAAGGCATGGCATGATCCGCATTTCATTTCCTTTGCATAATGTTGTAGTAGGTCAGGACCTATTTTGTAAATGTTTGTAATGTTGACCTTGGAGATTGTTCCAATGGTTGATGATTGTGATGCCAACCTTGGTGATCATTCCAAGGTTGATGAAGTGTATAAATAGTTGAGTCATGGAAAAGGTGTCCTTGATGAGAAATGAAAAGATATTAAGAAAGGTCCAAAAGGCAGAGCAGAGAAGAGGTAGAGGAAAGAAGAGGAAGAGAAGAGCAGAGCAGAAGAATTATTGTACTTCAGTCATAAATATAGAAAGGTGTTGATTGTGGAAAAGAGACTGGAAGTGAGCCGCCAATAGGGTTTAACAACACTTAGGGTTTAATAGCTCTTATTGTAATCTTCCTAGGTTTAGGGTTGAGGTAGTGAGCCTACTAGACCTAGTTGTTCTTCATGGCAGTAAGCCAGTATGTTTAGGCCCGTGGAGTGACCAAGCCTGGACATCATTATTTCAAGATTGCAATATATATTAACAGCTAATCCTCTCCATGGTTTTTCCCCACCTTGGGGTTTTCCATGTAAAATCTAGTGTCTCTTGTGTTTGATGTTGTATCTGTGGTTAAGTTTCTGATTTCATGTACTCATTGTTAAATCATAATAATTGTGGATAAGTGATGAATGTTTAATTGTAGAAAGTGTTTACATTTTTGAGACAACTGATTCATCCCCCTCTTAGTTGTCCAATGCATATCAACAATTATATCCAGAGTTTTAGGTTCTGGATCATGCGGAAGTAGAAGATATGTTTGACAGAATATTTGACTGTGAAAGAGGGTGTCTGGGAGAAATGAGAATGCTTTGCATTTCTATGCATTGAGCTTTCCTATCTTGTAGATCTGGGAGAGTGCTTATATTATTTTTATCCACCTTCCTTTGGAGTTTCTAGTGTTGGTGATTAGAAACAGTGTGTCCTGATGTGGATAATGAAGATATTCCTTGATTTAGTTGGTTGCGATAGTGTTGTAGAAGTTGATGATGATAGGTATTTTGGGAAGGTGTGTGAATGATCTAAAGTGTCTCTCCTTGGTCTGCATGATGTTCTTGGACTTGGAGAAGCATGAATATGGCCATTAGCTCAGGTTTAGTTGACCTAGCTTACTAGTGCCATTTGTGGAGGTACCTCATGGATAGTGGATGTGATAAGCAGCTTGATGATACAAATTTGAGTCCTGGTTATCTCTTGACATGGTCCACTTTCACTTCTTTCCACTGTGGAAGTGTTTAGTGCCAACCTAAGTAATGTTGCATGTGTGTAATGCACATGCTTCATTAGGACCGACCTAATTGAGATAAGTCTTGGTTATAGATGGTATAAATGCAAGATGAAGTTGAATAGAGAAAGGTAGAGAATAATATGCAAAAGTAAATCAAGGGTAGTGAAGTTGTGTGTGAACTTAAATGCTTATGACTCCAGAATACAATGAACAAAAGGTGTCTACATTTTAGTGTGTCAAAAGTTGTTGGCGGCAATGAGCCAAAGGTTTCAGATGGCAAGGAGTGGCAGCGGTGGATCTCTCCTGTTGCTTTGAGATAGTGAATATCTATAACAATCTTCTTCTTTCTTCTCTTTTCTGGGCAGTGAGCCTTTCTCTGGCAATGAGCCTTTCTTCTGGGTAGTGAGCCCTTGGTAGTGAGCCTATTGATTTTCAGTGTTGTTATTCATATAGATTGTGAGATAATCCTCACTATGGTTTTTCCCTTAGTGGGTTTTCCATATAAATCTGGTATTGTTATGTGTTTGTATTGATGCTTCATATGTTTGCATTCTGCTAATGCATTATTAGTGGTTGATGGTTGAAATTGCTTTGAGGGTTTAAAGTTTTAACATACAATTGATTCATCCCCTCTCTTAGTTGTCTTGTGCATTCTAATAATTGGTATCAAAGTCAAGTTCCCTAAAGAAGCTTAACCACTTTGGGTAGATCTGGATAGTGCACATGAAAGGTATTGAGGTTCCAGTGTTTGATGGAACAAATTATGCTTTTAGGAATACCAAGATGGAAACATTTCTCATCTCATTAGGATATGGCGTATGGAAGCTAGTTGAGAAAAAGTATACTATACCTATTAATGGTCCAAAAGATGAAGATGAGATTAAAGAATATGAGAACAATGGCAAGGCAAGGAGTGCTCTTCTGAACAATCTTTCTAATTCTAAATTAGTGAAGGTAATGAGCTACAAAACTGCACATGAGATCTAGGAGAAGATGGAAAGTACCTATGAAGGAGATGAAAAGGTCAAGCAAGCAAACATGCAAATTTTGAAGACCAAGTTTGAAACTTTGAAGATGTCAGAAGATTAAAATATTGCAAGCTACATGCAGAGAGTGGATGAAGTTGTCAACTCCATCATGGTCTTGGTGGAAAGCTAGAGGAAAGTGAAGTGGTAAAGAAGGTACTAAGAACTCTTCCAAAATCTTATAGTGCTAAAGTTTTTGCTATTGAAGAAACTCAAGATCTAGATAAGTATTCTAGGGATAAAATGTTTGGTACTCTAACTACTTTTGAGATAAGAGAATTTGGTTAAGAAGATTCAAGAAAGGAAACTGCTTTTAAGGCTAATAAGATAGAAAAGATGGTTGAATCAGATCAAGATGACTTTGATGATGTGGAAGCAAGATTTGTAAGCAAATTGAAAAAGGTCTCTTGAAAATACAGAGGTAAGTTACCTTTCAAACGTTTCAGCTGTGGAAATATGTCATTATGCTTCAAAATGTCCAATCAAAATTTCTCATGACAAATACAAGGAGAACAAAGGTAAATCATTCAAGATAAGTTATTATGTTAAAGAAGATGACAACATATCTGATGATGAGTCTGGATATCTAGATGATGATGTAATGAATGCTTGTTCATGGCTTTGAATGTCGGTACTAATTCTACTAATCCTAGAAGATGTATGAAGGATATTGCTTCGTAAATAGGGCACCACATTGAAGGAACATTAGTTACTGCTTTTCATGCAAGAGAGTAGGAAGATCTTTGGTTAATTGATAGTGGGTGTTCAAATCATATGATAGGTGATAATAATAAGTTTGTGAAGCTTGAGAAGTTTGATGGAGTTTTCTAGATGATGCATCTGCTAAGATTTGTGGAAGGGGTTCAATAAGTTTTGATGGAAAGCACAATATAGATAATGTCCTTTATGTCAAGGGTCTTTGACACAATCTTCTAAGTGTAGAACAAATGTGTAGCAAAGGGTATAATCTTGTGTTTTAGGATGGTGGCTGTGAAATCAGAAAAGAAGACTCAGGAACTCTGATTGCTATAGGAACAAGGACAAAAGGAAATATTTATCAGCTCAAAGGTGCTAATGGTGTGTCCCTTATGACTCAAATTAATGAAAGTTGGCTATGGCATAGAAGAATGTGTCACATCAATTTTGACATCCTAGTGAGGATTAGCTCTACTCAAGATGTGAGGGATCTGCCAAAGATTACAAAGCCTACCAATGCAATCTGTAAGGAATATCAGATTGGGAAGCAAACAAGGAAGAATTTCAAGATCAAAGAGTATTCTACCACTGGACCTCTAGAGTTTGTGCATATAGATCTATGCAGACCTACAAGAGTAGGAAGCTTTCAAGGTGACATGTATTTCATGTTGTTGATTGATGATTTCTCTAGAATGACTTGGGTTAACTTTTCTCAAAGAAAAATCAGAAGCTCTAGATAAGTTCAAAACTTTTAAGGCTATGGTTAAAAATGAATTTGATTTGAAAGCCAAGTGTTTGAGGTCTGATAGAGGTGGTGAGTTCACCTCCAATGAGTTTAATTACTTTTGTGAAGATCATGGAATAAAGAGGCACTTGTCAACACCTGGGACTCCTCAGTAGAATAGAGTTGTGGAAAGGAAGAATAGGACTATTCAAGAAGAAACAAGGACAATGATGAAAGAAGCAAATCTACCAGATATCTATTGGAGAGAAGCCATCCATACTGTAGTCTACATACAAAACAAAGTGTAAGCCAGGGCCATCAGTTCAAAGACTCCATATGAACTATGGTATGGAAGAACTCCTACTGTAAAATACTTTAGAGTGCTTGGAAGTAAATGCTACATTAGGAGAGATGAAGAGAACTTGGGAAAGTATGATACAATATCAGATGAAGGAATCTTCCTTCAATACTCTACAAAGAGCAAGGCATACAGGTGCTACAACTTGAGAGATTGAAGAGATTAGTGGAAAGTGCAAATGTCAAAGTGGATGAAGAACCATACCAAAGTTCATTGCTATTTAGATGGGAACCATTGCAAAGAAGTAGAAAGTGAGGAAGAAAAGGAAAAAGAGAAGAAAGATGATGAAGAAGATGCTCCAGAGAAGATTCCCAAGACTCCCAAGTATGTGTAGAAGAATCATTCTAAAAATCAGATCATTGGAGATAAGAACAAAGGTGTTTTAACAAGGAGAAGTATTTCTATGGCATATGAACAGTAAAATTGTGCTTACTGTCTTAAATAAAACCCAAAATTGTGACTAAAGCATGCAGAAATGAGCACTGATAAAGGCTATAGAAGAAGAATTGATGCAAATTGAGAAGAATCAAACTTGGGAAATTGTCCCAAGACTAGCAAACAAGAATGTGATAGGAACAAAATGGGTTTCACAAATTGAATGAGAATGGGGAAGTAGTCATAACTAAGGCCATGCTGGTGTGTAAAGGCTATTCACAAGTGGAAGGAATAAATTACAAGGAAACATTTTCTCCAGTGGCAAGATTGGAGGCCATTAGATTGTTCTTGGCCTTTGCAGCTCATAAGGACTTCAAAGTCTATCAAATGGATGTGAAATCTGCATTCCTGAATGGAGAGTTGGAAGAGGAAGTATATATTGAGCAACCGAAAGGCTTTCAGTTATCAGATGATCCAAATATGGTTTGCAAATTGAAGAAGGCATTGTATGGACTCAAACAGGCTCCTAAAGCTTGGTATGCAAGGTTGGATAGGTACTTGTTGTAGCAAGGATTCAAAAAGGGAACTGCAGATAACAATCTGTACTTCAAAGTTGAAGAAGATCAAATCATGATTGTGGAAGTGTATGTAGATGATATAATCTTTAGAGGAAATGAAGGTATGTTCAAGAGATTTTTAGAAGAAATACAGAAAGAATTTGAAATGTCAATGTGTGGGGAAATGAACTTCTTCCTTGGGTTACAAATCAGTAAATCAGAAAATGGCATTTTCATTTCATAGTCAAAGTATGCTAGGGAAATGTTGAAGAAGTTTGGGATGGAAGACTCCAAACCGGTATGTACTCCCATGACTATTGGTTGTAAGTTAAGCAAAGATGATGGATCTCCTAAGGCTAATCAGAGCAAGTATAGATCAATGATTGGTGGACT
Source organism: Cunninghamia lanceolata (assembly GCA_027924645.1). NCBI lineage: Eukaryota > Viridiplantae > Streptophyta > Pinopsida > Cupressales > Cupressaceae > Cunninghamia > Cunninghamia lanceolata. Next base: position 3,321,697 of record BSBN01000865.1, on the reverse strand, counting down.
ATTATACCTGACTGCTACTAGACCAGATATCATGCATGCAGTCTATCTTGTGGCTAGATTACAAGTTGATACCAAAGAGTCACATGTCATAGTAGTAAGGTCAGCCTATGGTACCCCAAGGATACCGATTTCTCCTTGAGTGCATATATAGATGTAGATTGGGCAGGATGTACAGATGACAAAAGGAGTGCAAGTGGTGGTGCTTTCTTTCTGGGAAGTAGACTTGTGTCATGGTTAAGTACGAAGTAGGACTCAATGTCTTTATCTACTACAGAGTTAGAGTACATTGAGTAGCATCTTGTTGGACATAGGTGTTGTGGATGAAGTAGACATTGAAGGATATCAAAGTGTCATATGATGAACCTATTACCATCTTATGTGATAATATAAGTGCTATCAACATTTCAAAGAATCCAGTAATGCATTCAAGGATAAAGCATATTTCAATCTGGTATCACTTTCTAAGAGAGAAGGTTGCAGAGAATGAGGTGAAATTGGAGTATGTGCCTATCAAGGACCAAGTTACAAACATCTTTACAAAGGCCCTTCTTAAAGATACTTTTGAGTATCTCCGGCATAAGTTAGGGGTTATTGCCCCTCCTTTTAACTAGATGCATAAGTGTGTGCATCTATCTGGGAAGTATTTCAAGATATATTTTTGGTCATAGACTGATGCTGAAGGCTACCTCTTAGGGGGAGTAGGTAGTATTGAATGGTGTAGTCAAATGGAGCATATCTTATGACCCTAAGGGGGAGAGTGCAAAAAAATGAAAGTAGTAAAGTGAGAGAAAAATGCTTTCTAGTGTTCCAAGTGTTACCCTTTGCCATTGATGTCAAAGGGGGAGAGAGAGTCGAAGTGATTGAAAAACCATTGTGCAAAAAGATGTGTAAAAAGTAAGAGTTGTTTCTGTCAAGGGGAGTAAGAGCCGCTTTAGGTCTTGATGGTTGTTAAAAGAGTTGGTATTTCCATCAATGACAAAGGGGGAGATTGTTGGAAACTTGCTGGTGTTGTCATTGATGTCAACTCCCAACAGATGATTCACTTGGTCTCCAAGTGCTTTTGAGAAAATTTGATAAAAAGATGTGTAGTGTGACAAAGGTACCCTTAGTATTATGCTCTGCATTTATTCCTAATCTAAGATATGCTTGTGTGGTTTGTAAGTATTGATTAGAGGTGTTCAAAGGTATTATATCCAGAGTTTCAGGTTATGGATCATGCAGACGTAGAAGATGTGTTTGATAGAATATTTGACTATGAAAAAGGGTGTTTGGGAGAAATGAGAATGCTCTGCATTTCTCCGCAATGGGATTTCTTGTCTTGTGAATCTAGGAGAGTGCTTATATTATCTTTATCCACCTTCCTTTGGAGTTTCCAATGTTGGGATGCTCCACAAGTTTAGTTCTTGTGTTGGTGATCAGTAATAGTGTGTCCTGATGTGCATAATGAAGATATTCCTTGATTCAATTGGTTGCAACAGTGTTGTAGAAGTTGATGATGATGATAGGTATTCTGGGAAGGTGTGTGAATTCTTTGGAGTGTCTCTCCCTAGTCTGCATGATGTTCTTGGACATGGAGAAGCGTGAATATGGCCATTAGCTTAGGTTTGTCTGACCTAGCTTACTAGCACCATTTGTGGAGGTACCTTGTGGATTGTGGATGTGATAAGTAGCTTGATGATACAAATTTGAGTCCTGGTTATCCATTGACATGGTCCACTTTCACTTCTTTCCACCACATAAGTGTTTAGTGCCTACTTAAGTAATATTGCACATGTGTGTAATGCACACACTTCATTAGGACCGAACTAATTGGGATAGGTCTTGGTTATAGATGGTATAAATGCAAGACGAAGATGAATAGAGCAAGGTAGAGAAGAATATGTGAATGTAAATCAAGGGCAAGGAAGTTGTATGTGAACTTAAATGCTTATGACTCTAGAATACAGTGAGCAGAAGGTGTCTACATTTTAGTGTGCCAGAAGTTGCTGGAGGCAGTGAGCCAAAGGTTGCAGATGGAAAGGAGTGGCAACAGTGGATCTCTCTTGTTGCTTTGAGATAGTGAATCTCTCTGTAATAGTCTTCTTCTTTCTTCTCTCTTCTAGGCAGTGAGCCCTTGGCAGTGAGCTTTTCTCTGGCAGTGAGCCTTTCTTATGGGTAGTGAGCCTATTGATTTTTGGTGTTGTCATTCATATATATTGTGAGGTAATCCTCACCATGGTTTTTTCCTTATTGGGTTTTCCATGTAAATCTAGTGTTCTTATGTGTTTGGATGTGTTTGTATTGATACTTCATATGTTTACATTTTGTTAATGCATTATTAGTGGTTGATGGTTGAAATTGCTTTGAGGGTTTAAAGAACTTTAGCATACAACTTATTCACCCCCCTCTCAGTTGTCTTGTGCATTCTAACACAAGGAACTTGGCTCTGATACCAATTGTTAGAACACACTGATATACTAAGAGGGGGGCTAAATCAATATATTCCACTTTTTAAAACAATTCTACTGTAACAACAAGATCTCTATTGCATCAAGCAGAATATGAAAGAACTAGGCAAGCATAAGCAAAATCACACATCCAGACAAGAGACCATAACACCAGATTTACATGGAAACCCAAGATGGGAAAAATCATGGTGAGCAAGCTGCTTGGATCTACTGTCCAAATCCAGCCTCACAAAAATGAAACAGTGAATTACAATATTTTGTAGGCTCCAACCCATAGGAATTTCAACCTGAGAAGGACTGCAATCCTTTTTACAAATCTGTAGGCTCCAACCTCCTGTAGAAACTAAGCTCCAACCTTGCAATAGGCTCCAATCTATCTGAGGCTCCAACCTCCACAAAAATTGAGCTCCAACCCAACAATAGGCTCCAACCTATTTGAGGCTCCAACCTCCCATACAAACTGAGCTACAACTCATAAAATTGAAACAGTAACAAAAAAACACTCAACACTTACACAAACTGAGCAAACACATGATATTCAATTTATACTCTTCACACACTTCAATTTTACTTCTCTATTCACGCCTGATCGCTTGATGTATTTCCTTGTCATTCACACTTGCAGACACATTCATATTTTTTCTTTTAGGCACACACACAGAGATACTCCCAAATGCACAAATTGATCTTTCTTTTATACCAAACTGTACATTTTCAAATCTCCATTTCAGCTATACAGAATTAGAACAATCTCCAATGTCGGCCTCTGTTAATTCAAATTCCAACATGTTTAATCTAGAGGATCAGGCCCAAATCGCATATACTTAGGTTGACCCAAAAATAGGTCAGGACACAAAATTGAACAACCCACACATTACAAAAATGGCCCCTTACATATATTCTGTAGGAGTCCGGACAACACTGAGAGGGGGGGTGAATCAGTGTTGTATTAATTTTCTAACATTTTACAACTTTTTGCAAGCTTTCTCTTACAGAATAGATGGAAAGGAATACATTGAGTTTATATGCACAAGACTTACAATAACAGATGTAAACAAAACATGATCAAACCAATAATATGCACACACATAGAATAAATCAAGACACAACTTTTTTACCGAGTGGAAAACCCTCAGGGGTAGAAAAAACCACTCATGAAGTGCCTCACTGGCTTAACTGAAAAACATGCCTCACTGGCAATACAAATTCTCTCACTGACAAATATTAAGGTCACACTGACCTATAAGCCTCACTGGCTAATACAATGCCTCACTGGCAAACCAAATCACCAATAGAAGTTATAAACCAAATCAGAGGGATACTCTGTTTCCATTCAATACAAATATATGTCTGTCAAATACCCATTCTATTCAATCTGATATCTGGATACACTCAACAATCCTTTATTCTGATCCAATCAACACTGCATTCTAATCCATTCAACAACACTGCATATCAAATCTGTATTCTAATCCAACACTTCACAACACTGTATGTTTCATCTCTATCCTTCTTAATTCTTTCATCAATGTACCTGGAAAACAAATTTATACAAGTTGAATGTCTTTTCACTGCCTTGAAACCTTTCACATTCCTTCATAAATTTCTCCTGCATTTGATCACACAAATTTTGCAAATATAAACAACAAGACTTTTGAAATTTCACTTCTCTGCAAAAACACATTTTTCTGACCCTTGACATCTGCAAAAATTACGAACTTGACTTTTCATTTTCTCTGATATTTCAGTGCCCTGTAGGAGAAAATAAAATCTCTGAACACTTTCATCTTAAAACAGAAAAACTCTGATATTCTTCCAATCTGTCTTTTTCATCTTCCTCTGCAAATAAAAAATCTTTATCTCCACAATTACAAAATATTTCTCAAATCTCTGCATGATGTTTCATATTCTCCAAAACACAAAAAAAACTTCAATCTGTTCATCTTCTGCATAAAAAATTTCTTCAACTTCTTCCTTCAACTCCTTCATTTTTCTTTTCAAAACACATCTCTGCAAAAATAACTTTTCACAAATTTGTCTGCAAAAAAGTATAATCTTCACACTACAAAAAAATCTCTTCATAAAAATTCCTCAAAAAAATCCATCATAAATCTTCTAAATGTGAAGAGAAGATTTAAAATTAGAAAAAATATTGTTAAAAAGAAACTCCACTTGACATCATTTAGAAAGGCAATAAAATAGGGAATTTCTAATTTTTAAAAAATTAATCAAAAATTCTCAAAAGCAAATTCGATGCTTTTCTTTCCATAAAAAATGATGTCTTTTTCTTTTCCCATTCGATGTATAAAGCATGCTTTTAAAACTCTCTATACAAAATATGTTGGGCTCCCAAACCGTTGCCTTTTTAAAACTTTATTCAAGCGACCATTAGCATTTCAAATTTATAAACTTTCCCATAAGAAATCACTTGATGGTCTTTTTCCCATTCGGGCCGCTCCATGGACTGTGTTAATTGGATTTTGGTGCTTAGCAATTTTAAACAAGACCACCGATGATATCTAACTTAAAATAAGACTTGCATTAGAACACAAGATGTGTGTGGAGACCGCTTCACTCGGTGAGGTAAGGAGAGGGTTGGTCAAGGGATGTATACCAATCCCTTCAAAAGGTAAAAATTAAGTAATACACCTGCTATTCCAGGTCATCATTAAAATATAAAGACAATAGGAATATTGAGTAGAGTTTGAGAGGAGATGACCTATATTTGTTTAGATCTTTAAGAGCAAAGATGTTTATTAGGATAACAATATTGACAGGGGAAAACCATTAGAAGCTTGAAACCCACTTTATACCTCTGCACTTGTCACAACCTTGTCTTGTGGACACTTGAGTGTGAAAGCAACTTGATAAAATCAACTTATCTCCTTCCTGTGAAAACTTGAGGTGAAAGAAACTAGATGATATAGTTTTCTATCATGATAAGTTGAACACCTGCTATTATGAAGTCCTGATTCAACAACTAGTAAGACAAGAACATGATCAACATGTGTCAACATTGCTTTGAATATGAACATGCATGTAAACCGTTTGAACTCCTATATGATCAACATCTGAAGCACATGACTATCCTCAAGTGTTAATTCAAACACAACCCACTATTACTGACCTCAACTGATCTTGAAGCAACCTCTCTCAGATCAATGCACAACAAGAACATACTGCAAACAATCTTTCATGACATCACTTACCAAAGAACATATGAAGACATCATTGGAGGCCAAACCTGATCAAACAAGTCATGTGATTAATCATAAACCAACACCAAACATCAAGTGTATTCATGTGATCCTGTAAGCACTGGATGAGCCTGATTGGTACATGAATGTTATCAAACACTTGTAATATTATCATTCATTTATCAAGTCAATCCCACTGACAACATCCTTCAACACTATGTGAATAACTATGAAGTGCATGATCATGAACAACTTTCTCAATACCTTTTGACATCAATGACAAACTATCACCATCATATTCAAGCTCTTTGATCTATGTCACTAAGTTGGCTTCACTCTGCATTAACTTAAAACATCCTCCAAAGTCGGCCTTAGAGATTTGAATCCTGAAATTCCACACTTCATATCTTTTCCTTTTGCTTTAATTGAACTTGCAGAGTGTCAGAGATCGAGCTTCTGGTCTTCTTCCTTCCTCTTTGAAAGCGTTAGAGGATCTCCTCTGGTCCTATTTGATTATTCCTTAGTAGAGTTATCAAGCACTGGGCTTCCTATCTACCGCCTTCCTTATCAGGCAATGGGCTCTGTACAAATTCAGCCATGTGTCAATAGATTACATCAATATGCCCCTCATGAGGTCCCACTTAATTGATGCCACGATCATGTGCTCTACATCCATGTGTCATCAGTTCACATTAGAGTGCCCCTCATTGGGTCCCACTTAACTAATGCTGTGATCATGCGCTCTACATCCACTCTTCGAAGTCCTTTGTCTGACCTTGTACATGTGGCATCCTCTCACAACAACATAGAGCTGACTTGGGTTTGACAAGTATCCACTACACGGATGTGCTAAATTCAACAAGGAACATCTCCTCCTTTTGACTCCCGATCACTTATTATATATCAAAGTTTCACGATTGGGACTTCCACTTTGGTCCTTCTTATTTCCTAAACCTAGAGAAGGGGTAAGACCAAAACCCTGATCTCTAATAATCACCAGAAAACTTACAAACTAACTTTTGTTGATACTTTAGGTAGAAATCATTCATACCTTAGCATCTTTTCTTTGTCATCTTCATCACTGCACTTCCTTTTGACATCAATGATAGTATGTGTAAGGACCTTTGACATCAATGGTAACACTTTCACCAACACAATATTCATTGAGTTCTCTCACCCAGTCTCTAGCACAACATGGCAATGATCTTACCCAAGCTGATGAGGGTGAGAGTAGTAGGCGTCATTGGTCCCCACATCTTTATAGTTCATGTGGGAATGTGTGTGGTTATGGGACCTAGGAGTCTTTCCATTTAGGAAATCCAGATGATGCTGCAGAGTGTCAGGACGCTGCGACACATGGGAGCAACCAATGATGGACACACCCATATTGGATGATATTGTCCTCACAGATGCCATCTTGCAGGAAACGTTTGGTATTGACTCGCAGGTATATTTGTATTTAAATTTTTTTATTAATTATATGAATATCTATATTATAAGTTAAAATTAATGTATGTAATTGTCTGCACTATGAAATTCTAGGGTCAAAATATTCATCCTACATCTTTTAGTCATTTAATGTAGGGTAATGAGAGGCGGTCTAGTCAACAAGTATGTAATTTATCACAAGATCATAAATATAGTACATATATCAATGGTAATCTTATTTAGTGATAATTTGATGATGAACATGGAGCTTCACCACCATCACCACCATGATTTCCTTGGTCCCTTGCATGCAAAAGCACTTTCATTGAGGTAAATTTTACCATTTGTAATCATTATGCATTTAAATAATGTTATGTATCTATTTTGGTCAAATAACCTTGAACTCTATTTTCAGATGTTGAATATGGAGACTCCTCATCTTCATCAGTCAATGGATGTGGGCATTACTGCAACTATTTTGTCTATAGACCCTTTGACTGAGGTATGAGCCAGTAACATGTAAATGTCATTTTGTATTTCTTGTTTTATCTCATGTCATTTAATGTACATAACTGATATTGATGTTTACTCAATTTTTCTTCTTGATACTTCTCATAGGAGGTCACAACTCCAACTGATCTAGCTATGGATGAAGAGAGACAAAAAATGATCAAGAGGGATCACCAACTAGTGGTAAGTAATTGATTACATATGCCATGTTATAAATTTCATGTTTTCTATATTAATGTGGATATTGATTGATTGTATTAACAGGTGGAGCTTCAAAAATCTCTGTCAAGGAGGTCTAGTTGATGGGAGAGAGAGAATGAGTCACTGATTGACTCTCCATCTTCACGGCCAAGAAAGGGCAGTCAATTATTTGATAGAAGTTCATAGGAAATTTTATTTTGGGATATTTTTTGTATGCCTAGATGGTTTTGTATACATACTTTTGTATTTTATCGATGTATATCTTTGTATATGCATGTATGGATTTGTTTGTACATGCCTATATGGCTTTATATATACACTATATGTTATTTTCATGACATATGTATATGACATTGTACATTAAATATAATATGATGATCAATTATGGTTACATGATAGATATTGTATCATGCTTAAAAATTTTGATATTGGGTATGTGTTTTTCAATGTTTCCATGAAATGATATTATGTTCAATTATAGTTCAATATATGTGTCAAGTATGGTTTGATTAATTCAAATATTTTGACAACATCCTTGCAAAATACATTTTGTGCATATCTTGTACTCATTGCATTCCACGAGACTGCATTTCTTTGAGGCATCATGTCAAACAATTCATGTGCGTTGTCTATGCTTCCACACTTTGCATACATGTCTACAAGGGTAGCTACAAATACAACATGTGACAAAATTCCTATATCCTTTATGCTTTATGTTAAGGGAAAATTGGAGTAAACATGAATAATCAATATATCAATATCAATAATACCCAAAACTCAACGAAAAGGGAAATAATCAATATCAAACAAACAAAGATAAAACCTTTACAAACCTCAATACTTCATAGCTTCCGTTGGTTGCCTATCTCAATCGATCTTGCATGTATGGATAAGGCCCTCAGAGAGTGCACTTCCTTGCTATTCCAAGATTGTTAATGGAGAATGGCCATGATAGTGCTTTGTAATGAAGATGAGCTTCACAACAATGGTAGTGATATGGTAACAAGTTGATCACAAGAAAAAGGAATGACGTGGGTGCCAAAGGCGCACTGTAATTCTTGCAGAGTAACAATATTGAAGGCTTGGATGAATGAAATGGAAGAATATGGTTGTACTTTATGGACTCAGGAGAGAGAAGATCAATGGTATAGAAAGAATGAGAAGATCAACGGTTGAGAAGGGTTGAGGAACGTGCGTGAATAGAAAGAAGACATGTGTCTTACTCTATTTTGCATGAGAGGAATTAAAGAAATAGAAGAATGAGTTAACTGAAGATATTAATCAATTAAAATAATGGATCAATCAGTTAAGGGAATAGAACTAGAGAATAGAAATTGCATGAGGATGAGAAGATATTTTAGCTCAATTAAATATTTTGAATATTCAATTGCATGTGCACATTTGATTGAATTATATTAAGAGATAACTCAATTTAGAAGAAATGGACAACTTAAATAAATATTTAATTTATTTAAATTTAGAGAAGATATTATTGGAAGAAACAATTAAATAATTGATTTTATTTAATTTAGAATGGATTTGGAAGAACTAATTAAATAATTGATATTATTTAATTTGTTGGAGGAATTAGAAGAATTTAGGAATTTAATTAAATAAATTGATTTTATTTAATTGTTGGGAGAATATGAATCAAATAAATAAATTGGTTTATTTATTTATTGATAGAGGAATTTAGACTTAAATAAATATTAAGAATATTTATTTGGACAGAGTCGTGTCATTTTTAGGCATATACATTTGGCCCCTCTTTGATGCAATACAATTTACGACGTTGCTTTAAAGAATAAATTATCTGATAATGATACATGCCCCGATTTGCCCCTGGTATAGGTTATGACGGTAGGATGCCCCCTTGGGAGATTAGATGGGAAGAAGGTAGAAGGGCGTGAGACGGACAATCTCATGATGAAGAAGGGAAAACTAGGTTAGGGTTGAAGAAAATTGAATGCGTTTCAGAGAAACAGGGAGAAATGGGCACGGGAAGTAGAGATTAGTCATGCACCAAGACCACTAGTGAGGTTCTGTGACCTACTAGGGTTACTTGAATCTGAAATGATCTGAAAAAGGTCTTGCACTAATCTGATATAGAATACTTTGACTTTACTTTAGGGAGACCTGGTAGAAGGTGGATGAGACGACCGACGAAAGAGAGGGTTTGATGTGAAATGGATGGGAAAGCGACTGCAAGGTAAAATCTAATCTCAGAATTTGGGATTTGGCTGAAATGGGCACCCAGAAAGGTGGACAAATTTTTCTTCAAGTGTGTGGAAGTACTCATTGTCACGAATGTGCAGAAATAGATGTGCAACAGAAGAGGGTATAAGCATAGAAAGTTGACATAAATGCGCAGTACTGGTAAAAGGCAGATGCATAGTAATAGGTGATAAAAGTGTAGGAAGTCGATACAGAAGCATAGCAGGTTGGTTCAAATCCGTAGCTTTACAGAACAGATGCACAGCTCTGGTTTTTCTAATTATTTTTGCAATTATCGGCACACTTTTTGATGTTTTTTGGTTTCTTGGTTGTAAGATGGTCTTTTTGATATGATTTTCTCAATTATGGCAAGAAGACACATCAAACACAAAGAATGTTTTCATTGTTTTTTGAATTTTTTTGTAATTTTTTGGACTCTTTTAACACAAAAACAAGTACAATCCTAGGCTTCAAAGGACAATATAAACTGAATTCTCACTATCTCTAGTGAAACATCTTTAGGAGGTGATAATCGCCTTTCCCTGCACCAGCTTATAGGGGTTTTTGGCTACTAAAAACAAAGGTGTTTAATAAGTGCAACCATTTGAGTGGTTATACATGCAGTAGCACTACTCTCCATTATGGAGTCTCCCAGCTTGCAAGGGTTGCACCTTGGAGAGTTTTGGGGGAGGTTAGCTGTCGATATAACACAACTTCACTCATTGTTTGAAGCTTTCACTCCAAACACAATTTATTTATAGTGGCTTCGCAGAGCTTGGCTTTAGCTTGTTACCACTTAAGGTCATTCCCAAAGGATGGACGGGTATCCAAGGGCAGGCCTCTCTAAAGGTTAAACACATGTGAAAATGATATGTCTGGCATTTTGATCACCCAAGATAGGGGAGAGCATAGGCCTAGTATCATTGCCAAAAACACAAAAGATAGTAGTTCTTTTTCCCTAATTAAAATGAAAAAAACTAAATGAGCTATCTACTTGGGCACGCACAAAAATTTGTTAACTTTGAAGTGATAACAAGATAGCAATGTGTCTAACTTTGAAAGATAGAAATATAGCAATGATTCAATGATATGCAAGATAGCAATGATTCAGTTACCACCCTCCTAGTTAAGACTACGTGAGATTTGCATGAACATCAATTTACTTGTCTTTTAGAAATCACAATGTGAGTTAACAAATGCAGCTATATGACTAAACCAATGTCTAGCCTGCAAAATAGATCCAAGAGTATTCCTGCGAAAAAGTGTTAGCGTTAGCAAAAACCACAAGAAAAAAAAACCCTAAAAATCATTGCTTAGATAAGATGCGCAACTTCAGAGCTTGAATGCGCAGAAACAAAGCTCAGAAGCGTAGGAGTACAAATGCACTGAGATAGAGGTCAAAAGTGCAGGAATACAAAGTATATGCGCAGAATTAGCAGATGCGCCATATCAGAGGTTATATGCGTTGAAATAGAGCATTTATGCATCGAAAGATTGGATGCGCCAGAATAGACAGCAGATGCGTGTTAGGATGGGCCAAATGCATAGATTCCTCATGTGTACGGCTACCTAAAACACAAAAAACTTAGTTTTTGGGTTAAATTGGGGCTAGGCCCCACGGTGGGTGCTAAAAATGTTAAGGGAAAATTGGAGTAAACATGAATAATCAATATATAAATATCAGTAATACCCAAAACTCAATGAAAAGGGAAATAATCAAGATCAAACAAACAAAGATAAAACCTTTGCAAACCTCAATACTTCATAGCTTCCGTTGGTTGCCTATCTCAATCGATCTTGCATGTATGAATAAGGCCCTCAGAGAGTGCACTTCCTTGCTATTCCAAGATTATCAATGGAGAATGGCCATGATAGTGCTTTGTAATGAAGATGAGCTTCACAAAAATGGTAGTGATATGGTAACAAGTTGATCGCAAGCAAAAGGAATGACATGGGTGCCAAAGGCATGCTGTAATTCCTGTAGGGTAACAATACTGAAGGCTTGGATGAATGAAATGGAAGAATAGGGTTGTACTTTATAGATTCATGAGAGAGAAGATCAACGGTATAGAAATAATGAGAAGATCAACGGTTGAGAATGGTTGAGGAACGTGCGCGAATAGAAAGAAGACATGTGTCTTGCTTTATTTTGCATGAGAGGAATTAAAGAAATAGAAGAAAGACTTAACTAAAGAGATTAATCAATTAAAATAATAGATCAATCAGTTAAGAGAATAGAACTAGAGAATAGAAATTGCATGAGAATGAGAAGATATTTTAGCTCAATTAAATATTTAGAATATTCAATTGCATATGCACATTTGATTGAATTATATTAAGAGATAACTCAATTTAGAAGAAAAGGACAACTTAAATAAATATTTGATTTATTTAAATTTAGAGAAGATATTATTGGAAGAAACAATTAAATAATTGATTTTATTTAATTTAGAATGGATTTGGAAGAACTAATTAAATAATTGGTATTATTTAATTTGTTGGAGGAATTAGAAGAATTTAGGAATTTAATTAAATAAATTGATTTTATTTAATTGTTGGGAGAATATGAATCAAATAAATAAATTGGTTTATTTATTTATTGATAGAGGAATTTAGACTTAAATAAATATTAAGAATATTTATTTGGACATAGTCGTGTCATTTTTAGGCATATACACTTTAATGGTTGTCCACGCCCTATTTTGAAGATCCCATTTTGGCATAGGCAAGAAGGATGTTGGATAAGGTTGTGGAATTTGGCTTGACACCTGCCAATTGCATTTTCTTGAAAGTTTCTTTAAAGCCTTATCAAAAAATCCATTTTGTGCATATATTGCAATTATTGCATTCCATGAGACAACATTTATTTGAAGCATCATGTCTAATAGTTCACATGCCTTGTCTATGCTTCCACGTTTTGCATACATGTCTACAAGGGCAGCTACAAATACAACATCTCACAAAATTCCTATATCCTTTATGCTTTGATGGCTATCCATACCATGTTCCAATGACTCTAATTTAGCACAGGCAGGGAGGATGCTTGTAAAGGTTATGAAATTTGGTTTTACATGTGCCAATTGCATTTGCTTGAAAGTTTATAAATCCTTTTCAAAAAATCCATTTTGTGTATATCTTGCAATCATTTCATTCCATGAGTCTGTGCAAGTATTTGAGGCATCATCTCAAAGAGTTCACACGCCTTGTCTATGCTTCCACACTTTGCATACATACATCTACAAGGGCAGCTACAAATACAACATGTGATAAAATTCCTATATCCTTTATGCTTTGATGGTTGTCCATACCCTGTTCTGAAGATCCCATTTTGCCATAGGCAAGGAGGATGCTTGCAAAGGTTATGGAATTTGGTTTTACACGTGCCAATTGCATTTTCTTGAAAATTTCTAAATCCTTTTTGAAAAATCTATTTTGTGCATATCTTGAAATCATTGCATTCCATGAGACAACATTTCTTTGAGGCATCATGTCAAATAGTTCATGTGCCATGTCTATGCTTCCACACTTTGCATACATGTCTACTAGGGAAGTTACAACTACAAAAACTATCAAAATTCCCATATCCTTTATGCTTTGATGGATGTCCATACCCTATTCCGAAGATCCCATTTGGGAATAGACAAGGAGGATGCTGGCTAATGTTGTGGAATTTGGATTTACACCAGCCAATTGCATTTGCTTGAAAGTTTCTAAATCCTTATCAAAAAAACAATTTTGTGCATATCTTGCAATCATTACATTCCATGAGACAACATTTCTTTGAGGCATCATGTCAAATAGTTCATGTGCCTTGTCTATGCTTCCACACTTTGCATACATGTTTCATAGGGTAGTTGTAACTACAACATCTGACGAAATTCCCATATCATTTATGCTTTGATGGATGTCCATACCCTATTCCGAAGATCCCATTTGGGCATAGACAAGGAGGATGTTGGCTAAGGTTGTAGAATTTGGATTTACACCTACCAATTGCATTTGCTTGAAAGTTTTTAAATCCTTATAAAAAAAAACATTTTGTGCATATCTTGCAATCATTACATTCCATGAGACAACATTTCTTTGAGGCATCATGTGAAACAATTCACATGCCTTGTCTATGCATCCACACTTTGCATACATGTCTCATTGGGCAATTACAACTACAACATCTGAAAAAACTCCCATATCCTTTTTGCTTTGATGGATGTCCATACCCTGTTTCGAAGATCCCATATGGGCATAGACAAGGAGGATGCTGGCTAAGGTTGTGGAATTTGGCTTTACACCCACCAACTGCATTTGCTTGTTCAAGTTTCTAAAGCCTTACCAAAAAAACCATTTTGTGCATATCTTGCAATCATTGCATTCCATGAGACAACATTTGTTTGAGGCATCATGTCAAATAGTTCATGCACCTTGTCTATGCCTCCACACTTTGCATACATGTCTCATAGGGCAGTTGCAACTGTATACGCCTAAAAATGACACGATTTGGTCTAAGTAAATATTCTTAATATTTATTCCCTTCTAATTCTTCTATCAATAAATAAATAAACAAATTTATTTATTTGATTCATATTCCTCTAAGTTAATTAAATATCAAAATATTTAATTATCTCTTCTAAAGTCAAAATTAAATAAAATCCTTTATTTAATTTAAATTCTTCCAAACAATTAAATAATTCTTAATTATTTAATTAAGTCAAAATCATTCTTCCAAATTTAAATAAATCAATCAAATCTATTTAAATCCTCTCAATCTCCAAAAATAAAATACAACCAAATATTTTATTTATTCTTCCAAATCATGCACAAACAATTAAATAAATCTATTTATTTAATTTGCTTTCTTATCTTCTAATTCTTCAAATATCTTCCAAATCTTCTAAAAATAAGTCTTCTTCTTCATGCACTCAAAATTAAATAATTTATTATTTAATTTCTCTCAAATCATGCAAAAGCAAATCTCAAGTTGAGTTAACTGACTCAACCAACCTTTTTTTTATCAATATCTCTTAAATTAGAAAAAAGCTTTCTAATTTATGAAAGGCAATTCTTATCTTTATAAAAGAAAGCAGTTAACTCAAACAAAACAACTTTTGTGTGACACATGTCTTCTTTCTATTCGCGCACATTCTCTCAAGTCTTCTATACCGTTGATCTCTTCTCTCTCAAGTCTATAAATTGAACCCTATTCTTCCATTTCATTCATCCAAGCTTTAAGTAAACTTACTTTGCAGGAATTACAGCGTGCCTTTGGTACCAATTCCTTCATTGCTTGCGATCAAACTTGTTACTACACACTATTGTCATTGTTGTGAAGCTCATCTTCATGGTGAAACTATCATAGTCATTCCCATTTGAACATCTTGGAATCATAGAAAGGAAGTGCACCGTCTAAGGGCCATATTCATAAACAAGATCATTTGAGATAGGCGATCAATGGAAGCTGAGAATTAAAGGAGGTTTGCTTTTGTATTGTTCATTGTTTGATTGATCTCTTTTGTTCATTATTTCATTGAGTTTTGGGTATCACTGATATTATTATATTGATTATTCATTTTAGATCCAATTTTCCCTTAACATTTTTGGTGCCCACCATGGGGACTAGCCCCAGTTTAACCCCAAAATTGAGTTTTTATGTGGTAGAAAGCCGTACATAGGAGGAAACTACGCATCTACCTCATCCTAACACGCATCTACTGTCTATTTTGGCACATCCAATCTTTTAGCATGCATACAGACTCTATTCCAGCGCATATACCTTCTGATATGGTACATTTGTCAATTTGGCGCATACATACTGTTTTCCTGCGCTTTTGACCTCTATCTTAGCACATATGTACTGCTGCACTTCTAAGCTCTATTTCTGCGCATTCAATCTCAGAAGCTGCGCATTTGGTCTAGCCAGTGATTTTTGGAGTTTCTTTGAGGTTTTCGCTAACGCTAACATCTTTTTGTAGGAACACTCTTGATCTGTTTACAGGATAGGCTCTGGTTTAGAATCATATAGTTGCACTTGTTAACTGACACTTCAATTTCTAATAGGAAAGTAAATGGATGCTCAAGCAAATCTCACGTAGTCTTAACTAGGAAGGCGGTAATTGAATCATTGCTATCTTGCATATCATTGAATCATTGCTAATTGCTATCCTTCAAAGTTAACAAACTCATTGGTATCTTGGTAAAACTAGACCATTTCTATCTTGTTATCACTTCAAAGTTAACAAATCACTGCTATCTGGGTAAAATTGAACACATCATTACTATCTAGGTAAAATTGAACCACTGCTATCTTGTTATCACTTCAAAGTTAACAAATTTTTGTGCTTGCCCAAGTAGATAGCTCATCTAGTTTTTCTCATTTTAACTAGGGGAAAAGAACCACTGTCTTCTGTGTTTTGAGAATGATACTAGGCCTATGCTCTCCCCTATCTTGGGTGACCAAAATGCCAAACATATCATTTTTGCATGTGTTTTTCCTTTAGAGAGGCCTGCTCTTGGGTATCGTTCATCCAAGTAGGAATGACCCTAAGTGGTAACAAACACCAAGCCCTACCAATCCACCATAAATAAATTGTGTTTGGAGAGAAAGCTTCAGACAATGAGTGAAGTTGTGTTGTACCGATAGCCAACCTAGTGCAGGAGCACCTACAAATCATGTTTTCTTTTGTAATAAGGTCTTTAACCAATGCATTTTCATTTTAATCAGTGTCTAGGTTCATTTTGTAAGTCCCAAGTGACTTAGGGGACATTTTTCAAATTGTAATCAAATAATGCTAAAAATAACAATAATGGCAAAAATAGGCAGTAGTGTTTCCCAGCCACTTGGAGTTAGTTTGGTACTACTCAGGGCGAGTTGATAAATGCCCAGAGGAATGATCAAATGATCATCAAATGTAATTAGATTGAAGAAGTGATCGAATGTGATTATTGTGTTTAGGAGAAATAAAGCATTTCTATTATGTCCATTTGATTTCTATTTTTATAACTGCAAATCGCACAACTGTAGATTTCCATTCATTTACATTTTCCATTGTTGCTATATGTCGCTATGAAGCATTCCACTGGTGAGATTTCTGTTGAAATCAGTGGAATGGCTTCAATGTACCATATTAGTCTATTTCCTATTTTTTTTCCTATTTGATAGTACAAATGTTCTGGATCGAGGGTTTCACGTAGTAAGGACGGCCTAGCATCTGCATGTGCTAGGGTTTGGAGAAAAGAAACTATGTGATGACATTTTTTTGATGAATTGGCCAAGGTTACAAGTGACCACCAACAGAACAAATCTCACCAAGGGAAAATGCCATCAAGGCATTGGAGAAGGATGAGAGACTTGGCCGATGGAGTTGAATCGGTGGCTCAGTTGTTAGTTTGTCAACTGTGAGCAATTAGGGCAATGGTCTATGGTATCCGCAGTGCGCTTCCCATCATATTAGTATCAGAGCCTGAAAAAAAAGATTTGGGTTGCAAATCGAATTGAGGATTTGCAAGAGTGTTAGCGTTTGGGTGTTGTCTATGAATGTTTATGTCAGACAAAGCAAGTGAGACAGAGGCGGAGAGGATGCCTCCCAAAAGTATGTCATAGGATGCCGTTAAGAAGCTGATCGAGGATATGCTTGCATCTAAGTTGGGAGAGTTCAAGCAGTCCAAAGGCAAAGAGAGGGAATATGAAAGTGACAGTGATGAAGGCGATGCAAAAATTGCTGAAACCAATAAAAAGATAGAGGAGATACCAGCAGACCAGAGAGCATTTTTAAATGCATTAAAGTCAGTCAATGGGGACACCATAGATGGGTTGCCTATGTATAGTGGAAGTATGGAAGCTGAAGAGGTGATTGACTAGATTGAGGCATTGAATAATCATTTTGAATATAAAGAAATCCCTGATGATAAGAGGGTTAAGTTGGCAAAGGCAAGATTGCAGGGATCTGCTCTTGCATGGTGGAATTATGAACAAGGAGAGAGAGTCAAGGAGGGGAAGAATATGATAACCTCCTAGGAAAGGATGAAGACCAAACTCAACGAACAATTCTTACCCCTAGACTATGATGTGCAGATGTATAAGAAGTTACAGAACCTCAGATAGAGAGACCTTGATGTGAATGCATACACACAAGAGTTTCATAAACTTAGTCTCAGATCAAAGAGACAAGAAGAAGAGTCAGAGAAGGTGGCCAGGTACTTGAATGGCCTAAGGATGAACATCCAAGATGAGATCAGCATCTTAGCACTAGAAATAAAGAACAAGTGTTTCCAAATGGCCTTAAGGGCTGAAGAAAAGATAAAGAGGAAGAGTGAACAGAACAATAGAGGTAGAGATGGAAGGAATTTCAGAGGCAGAGGTAGTTTTGGAGGAAGAAGTCCTAACTAGAGGCCTAGTGGTGAGTCTATCCAAGAAGAGCAGGTTGGAGACTCAAGTAGCAGAGGAGGCTATTGAGGAAGAAGGCCTAATGGAAGAGGTGGGACAAGTGGATCAGGTAGAGGATCCAAATTCTCTAATATGAGATATTATAACTCTAATCAGATAGGGCACCTGACATTCAAGTGTCTAGAGAAGGCCTCAACTTCTCATGGTGGTGAGAAGAGAACCACTTTGATTGAAGAAGATGCAAGGAGTGTGACATCTCCTGAAGTAAATCTAGAATCAGAAATGAGAGAGAATCTGATGATCAAGAGGACGCTGCTCAAGGAACCAGTGCAGGCTAAACCATCACAAAGAAGGGCTTTGTTTAGAATCAAATGTAAGATCCAAGGTAAGGTTTGTAAACTCATTATTGACTTTGGTTCTACTGATAACATTATATCTTTGGAAGTAGTGAATAAGTTGAAGTTAGAAAAGATACCCCATAGCAGTCCATATAAAGTCAGTTGGTTGAACAAGGGGTAGTACGTACTCATCAATGAACAGGCATGGGTAGAATTCAGTATTAAGGGGTATAGAGACAAGATTTTGTGTGACATCCTTCCAATGGATGCTTGCCATCTTTTGTTAGGTAGACCATGGCAGTTTGACAGAAAGGCTCATCATGATGGAGAAAAGAATGCTTACTCATTGCAAAAGGATGGTGCGACTTATAACATACAGTCATTGGTAGAAGAGGATCCGCAACATGTAGGGTCTAGTGTAATGCTGGTAGGAGAAAAATAATTCATGGACACATTAGAGGAAGGTGATGGAGTAGGTTTTTCTTTGATTGTGAAGCCTAAGGGGGAAAAGAAGGAAAGTGTGAGAGAAGTAGGACCTAAAGAGGTCAGAAATTTGCTTGAGAGTTACAAAGGAGTGATTACAAAGGATATACCTAATTCCCTACCACCAATCAAAGACATTAGCCATCAGATAGATCTCATACTAGGAGTAGTACTTCCTAATAAGGTAGCATATAAGATGACACCTCAACATAATGAAGAGATAGAAAAATAGATTCAAGAACTCCTAAACAAAGGACTGATAAGGAAGAGTCTTAGTCCATGTGTTGTACCTACTATTTTAGCCCCAAAGAAAGATGGGAAGTGGAGACTGTGTACTGATTCTAGGGCAATAAATAGGATAACCATCAGGTATAGGTTTCCTATTCCTAGAATAGAGGATCTAATGGATTGTTTGGGAGGAGCTACCTATTTCTCTAAGATAGACTTGAAGAGTGGGTACCATCAGATAAGGATAAGAGAAGGGGATGAGTGGAAGACATCTTTCAAAACCAATGAAAGGTTGTATGAGTGGCTTGTGATGCCGTTTGGTCTTTCCAACGCCCCTAACACCTTTATGAGGCTGATGAATGAGGTGTTGTAAGATTTCATAGGAAAATTTGTGGTAGTTTACCTTGATGATATCTTGGTATTCAGTAAGAGAAAGGAAGAGCACTTGAAACATTTAGAGATAGTCTTGAAGAGGCTGCAAGATCAGAAGTTATTGATAAATTTGGAAAAGTGTGACTTCATGAAACAAGAATTGGTGTACCTAGGTTTTGTCATCTCTAAGGGTGATTTGAAAATGGATCCTTCCAAGGTAGAAACTATTTTGAATTGGCCTACACCCAGGACAGTAGGAGAGGTCAGAAGCTTTCATGGATTGGCCACATTTTACAGAAAATTTATTAAGAATTACAGTGATATTTGTGCACCTATGTTGGAGACCATCAAGGTTGGAGGTAAGATGAAGTTTGTGTGGACGAGAGAAGCATATAGGAGCTTTGAGAGTCTGAAACAAAAAGTTGCTAAATTCCCTATTTTAGTGTTACCTGATTTCAATAAGGTTTTCACAATTGAATGTGATGCAAGTGGGTTGGCCATAGGAGTAGTGTTGAGCCAAGAAGGTAGACCAGTAGCCTTCTTCAGTGAAAAGTTAAATGAAGCCAAGAGGAAATACTCCTCTTATGATTTAGAGTTGTATGCTATGGTACAAGCTCTGAAAAAATGGAGGCACTACTTGGTTCCTAAAGAATTTATTGTATACATTGACAATCATGCTCTTAGTTTTTTGAATGGATAGGAAAAGCTCAGTCATAGACACAGGAAATGGGTGGAAAGTCTTCAAGCATACACCTTCATCATCAAACATAAGAAATGAATAACCAATAAGGTTACTGATGCTCTAAGCAGAAGGGTGCTGACAGTGCAAGAAGTGCAGCTACAAAGTATGGGTGTTAAGTCACTCAAAGGATTGTATGAAGAGGACCACAATTTTAAGGAGATTTATAGGGTATGCAGTGAGTTTGCCAACGCTTTCCATAGTGACTTTTCAGATTATACATTGCAGGATGGACTTTTATTTAAGGGAAGTCATCTATGTATCCCTAAGTGTTCAACGAGGGATAATATTGTTAAGGAAAAACATAGTGGTGGTTTAAGAGGACATTTTGGGATCAATAAGACCTTAGATCTTGTAAGAAGGTTTTACTTTTGGCTAAGGATGCAATTTGATATCAGAAGGTTTGTTGAAAGTTGTATGATTTGCCAGCAAGCAAAGGGAGTCTCAACCAATGCAGGACTGTACCAACCTTTGCCCATACCAAATAGACCTTGGGAAAGTTTGAGTATGGATTTTGTGATGGGATTTCCCAAAACAAGGATAGGTTATGACAGTGTGTTTGTTGTGGTAGATAGATTCAACAAAATGGCGCATTTTATTCCTTGTAAGACCACCAATGATGCTAGTTACATTGTAAGTTTTTTCTTTAAAGAAATTGTCAGAATTCATGGATTACCTTTGAGTATTGTATCTGACAGAGACAACAAATTTGTGGGACATTTCTGGAGAACCTTGTGGAAAAGATTGGGTACAAATTTGTCTTTTAGTTCAGCCTATCATCCTCAGAATGATAGTCAAACTGAGGTTGTGAATAGGTCATTAGACAATCTACTAAGATGTTTGACAAGAGAACATGGCAGTAGTTGGGATGTGGTACTCCCACAAGCAGAGTATGCCTATAATGATTCTACAAATAGAAGTACAGGTTTAAGTCATTTTGAAGTTATCTATGGTAGTCATCCTAGAGGTATTTTTGAATTAAGAGATGTTCAAGGGATGGACAAAAGGAGTGGACATGCTGATACATTTGCAGAGGCTATGCAAGAGATCCATCAACAAGTCAGAGATACTCTACACTAGAATAGTTAGAAGATCAAAGCTAAAGTGGATCAAAGATGAAGGGATGTGCAGTACCAAATAGGAGATATGGTCATGGTTCATCTCAACAAGAGCAGACTACCCACAGGAAAACATAGCAAGTTGATGATGAGAAAAATTGGACCGTGTCAAATTCTGGAGAAATATGGTTCTAATGCTTACAAAATTGAACTCCCTAATGATATTGCTATTTCACCTATCTTCAATGTTGCTGATCTAACATTCTATAGGAGTCCTAATATAGGAGAAGGGACAACAGATTCTGTCCAAGACAATGCAGAGTGGGTGCAACATTTACCACCTAAGGAACCACCGAAGATGGGATGTATTTTGGATAGCAGGATAGCCAAGCAGACCAGAAATTAGACATATTTTGAGCACTTAGTCAAATGGCAAGGACTTCTAGATTTAGAGGCCACATGGATGCTGGAAGCAGACATCAAAAAGTAGGGTGGTGATTTGCAGCAGTTAGTCTCTAAGAGGACTTGAGACAACTTTCACCCGGGGAGTATGGTGCAGGAGCACCTACAAATCATGTTTTCTTTTGTAATAAGGTCTTTGACTAATGCATTTTCATTTCAGTCGGTGTCTAGGTTCATTTTGTAAGTCCCAAGTGACTTAGGGGACATTTGTCAAATTGTAATCAAACAATGCTAAAAATAGCAATAATGCCAAAAATAGGCAGTAGTGTTTCCCAGCCGCTTGGTGTTAGTTTGGTACTACTCAGGGTGAGTTGATAAATGCCCAGAGGAATGATCAAATGATCATCGAATGTAATCAGATTGAAGAAGTGATTGAATGTGATTATTGTGTTCAGGAGAAATAAAGCATTTCTGTTGTGTCTATTTGATTTCCATTTTTATAACTGCAAATCGCGCAACTATAGATTTCCATTCATTTGCATTTTCCATTGTTGTCGTATGTCACCGTGAAGCATTCCACTGGTGAGATTTCTGTCGAAATCAGTGGAATGGCTTCAACGTACCCCATACGTCTGTTCCCTATTTTATTTTCTTGTTCAATAGTGCAGATGTTCTGGATCGAGGGTTTCATGCAGTAAGGACGGCCTAGCATCTACATGTGCTAGAGTTCACGGAAAAGAAATTGTAAGATGACATTTTTTTGATGAATCAGCCAAGGTTACAAGTGACCACCGATGGAACAAATCTCACCAAGGGCAAATGCCATCGGGGCATTGGAGAAGGATGAGAGACTTGGCCGATGGAGTTGAATCGGTGGCTCAGCTATTAGTTTGTCAACTGTGAGCAATTAGGGCAATGGTTTGTGGTATTCACTGTGCGCTCCCCATCACAACCTTCCCCAAAACCCTCCAAGACACAACCCTTGCAGGCTGGGAGACTCCATAACAGAGAGTAGTGCTGCAGCATGTATAACCACTCAAACGGTTGCCTTTATTAAACACCTTTGTCTTAGTGGCCAGAAGCCCTATAAGCTGGTGCAGGGAAGGGCGATTATCACCTCCCGAAGATGCTTCACTAGAGATAGTGAGAATTCAGTTTATATTGTCCTTTGAAACCTAGGATTGTACTTGCTTTCTTTTTAGTCCAAAAAGATTAAAAAAATCATAAAAAAATAAAAAAACCATAAAAACATTCTTTGTGTTTGTTATGTCTTCTTTCCATAATTAAAGAAAAATTAGATCAAAAGGACCTTCTTTCAGCCAAAGATACCAAAAACATCAGAAAATTGCCAAAAATTTGCAAAAAAACTAGAAAAACTAGAGTTACGCTTTTATCACTTTCTGTTGTGCATTTGTACCGACTTACTGCACTTTCACCACCTATTGCTGCGCATCTAAAATTTACCAGTATCAAGCATCTATGTCGACTTTCCGTGCATTTTCCAGTTTATGTTGCACATCTATTCCGGCGCATGCATAACAGTGAGTACTTCCACAGTCTTTGAGAATAAAATTTTGCCATTTTTGGGTACCCATTTTAGTCTTATTCAGGGTTTTGAGATTAGATTTCACCTTGCAGTCACTTTTTTCCATCCACTCCTTAGCATACCCTCTGTTTCGTCGGTCATCTTGTCCACCTTCTACCAGGTCTTCTTAAGCAAGGTCAAAGTATCCCATATCATAGTAGCATAGGCCCCCTTCTCAGATCATTTTGGATTCAAGTAACCCTAGTAAGTCGCATAACTTCGCTAGTGGTCTTGGTGTACGACTAGTCCCTACACAGTAAGACAGGTATCGAGTACCCTTACTAGTGGCTATCATCTTGTATTGGCCGTCTTACTTGGAATAATTGATCGAGAGAGTCCCTTGTCCAAATCTTGTCATAATTATTCTATCCTCAGTAGTCTCCACTGGCATCTTACCAAAATTTCTAGTTTCATCCCACCGTATCCCACGTCGCCTTGCATGGTTCTTACTAGATCTCAATACCAAAAGCAACTTGAAATGGCTGGGTTGTCCCCCCTTATGATAGTGATGAGGAAATATCTCATGAAGATTATCAAGGACACCTCCAACATCAGAAATTCTAACGCTTGCTAAAGAAAGTGCTCCATAAGAACCCTCACAAGTATTTTATTTATCTTTCAAATCTTGGACTTAAGCTCCCCACTGATTTTGATCTCAGCAAACTCAAAGAGACCGTAGAGGATAATCATGAACACCACACCGGTGAGGACAAAGGAAAGAAAGTCATAGACCCAAACACACCTATGGAAGAAATGAGGAAATAAATCAAGGGTCTAACACAACAAATGACAGATCTCAAGATGGGTACAAACACTAAAACATACTCATTGGAAGATATTGCACCATACCCCTTTGATAAGAGTTTGAACATGGTACCATTCCCCTTTCGATTCGAAGTTCCTAAGTTTGAAAAATACAAAGGGAAAGGGGACCCTAGAGATCACATTAGGGAATTCAACGCCACATGCATGGAAGTAGCTTACAATGAGACTTTCTTAATGAGACTATTCCCTAGATCTCTAGGTAGTCAAGCCATGGAGTGGTTCTCACGGCTTCCACTGAGCATCAAAACTTTTGATGAGTTAGTCAACAAATTCATCACACTTCTCGTACAATATTGAACATGAAGTCTCCATGCTTGACCTATGCAATACCAAGCAAAAGAGTGGTGAATCATTTGCCTCCTTCCTACAAAGGTGGAGACAACTAGCAAGCAAATGCTCATATGATGTACCCGAGAAGCAATTAATGGAGATGTTTGTCCACAACCTCAACTCTGATCTAAGCTACCAAATCCAAATCTAATGCCCTACTTCATTTTCGAAGGTCATTGAAATGGGATTGTTCATCGAGAAAGCTATGATATCCAAGGGGCAAATCAAGTTATACAAGGACACACCTACCTCCAACTACACGACCGACAAATCAAAGTTTTGGACTAAGAATAAAAATGTTGTCAATGATGGAGTAGTTGATGCCAAGGTGGCAGATCCCAAATAATAACCAATATTCACTCTCAAAGGAGAGGCAAGCAATTCTACACCCAACAAAACATTCTCTCGGGAGCCAAGACCATGGTACAACTCAAATCTAAGGCGAAAGTTTACACCGCTGGGTGAGTCCCAAGAATCCGCATTAAGGAAGCTATTGGCCAACAATGAAATCACTCTACCGCCAACAAGTGATTATGAACCTCAAATAAAACCTCACTATTGGAAAGACACTGACTTTTGTGAGTATCATAGAGGAAGAGGACATACAACCAACAATTGTATCCATCTCAAACATGTTATTCAAGATATACTTGATCAAAATCAAGGAGGCACTCAACAACATACTTCTAATGAAACGCATGTGGCTTACAAAGATCCACTTCTCAATCATGACAGGTTGTACAACAACAACAACCGCAACAAGAAAAATTAGAATAATGGGAATAGTAATGCCAATTACGCAAGTGTGCCATTCGATTATACCATCAATTGCATATTAGAGCATGTCCCACAAATCAATGTGGTTACATCTAACCAACAATCAGGACCCAACAAAACTGATTGCAGCATCATCACCTGCAGTGGTAAGGTCGCGTTGAATACACTCCCTCCAAGGTCATCAACTTCTCAGTCCAACTCCCATCAGTATAGTGTTATAGACCAACTACGAAAGACTCCTGCCCACATTTCTATCTTAGAGTTGTTGCATCTATCTCCTCCCCATAAGGAGATTCTTGATAAAGCCTTGGTGGAAACGAATGTACCCACTAACTTGGCCCAAGAGAAGTTTCAAGCCATGGTAGGAAATCTCACTTCCTCTAGTACCATATCATTTACTGAACAAGATGACCTCTCAGTGTCTCAGCCTCATAACACCCCCTTACATATCGTTGCCTTCATTCATAAGCACCACATCAAGAGGGTTCTCATTGATGGGGGTGCCGATTTAAATATTTGCATGCTCAAGCTAGTCCTTACATTGGGGTTCTCAAAAAATGTAGTTGATCCAAGGAAGAAGATTACTATCAAAGCCTATGATGAGGAGGAGAGAACTACCAAAGGAACATTGGTATTACCCATACAAGTGGGACTAGTGATAAAAGACATTGTGTGCCAAGTCCTAGATAGGGAGCTAGCCTATAATATTCTCCTAGGTAGACCATGGATTCATGCCATGAAAGATGTGCCTTCTACCTATCACCAATGCATAAATTCCCTCATAACAGCAAGCAAGTCACCATCCAAGGTGATCCAGACCCCTTTCAGCATTGCAACTCTATCCTCTCAAAACCCCATTTCATCATACCCAACAATGGAGAATATACATCCCCTACCCCACAGCATGATTCTACCTCCGAAGCTTCCTCATCCAAGCCCAAAGAGTAGGAAATTACCATCAAAGAAACAAGAGTAGGGGAATAATCCATCGAGAATAGCCTCAACTTGGCCAAAATGCCTTTATCTCCTAGATCCTTTGGGCAACCCAAGCATTTTCTAAATCCATCTTCTCCTCCTACACCTCCCACAACTCCCTTTGTAAAATGGGGGACCCTATTAGATGAAATAGAGGAAAGAGATATCTTACAATGGATCTACACAGAAGAAGAGAATACACAACAAGAACCACCTAAGCTCCCAATAGAAATCTATGGGCGAGGTGAATCTATCCTACACAGAATGGGTTACAAAGGACAAGGCCCCATTGGCCTAAGAAAAGAAGGAATTGTAGAACCCATTCAACCTTCTTCATCCTCATTGATGAGAAATACAAAAGGTCTAGGATACAAGGACAAGGGCAAAGCAAAAGAAAATGCTTGTCTTGTGGAAATGATCCATACCCTTCAAGAGCACAGTGACACAGATTCCAATGAGTATGAGTGGGATGAGCTAACAGAACACTCCTATGACAACAAGGAAGTCGACACCATTCAAACTTATAGCCCCTACCGTGAGGGACAAATGATAATGCATAGACCGTTAGAGTGTGATTCGCCAACCTCCGAGAATACGACTTTCAAGGAAGCTTCGAGTTCTATCACGATAAATAATTTGGAAGAAAGTACCATCCCAAACCCTATCCCTATCAATACCCCTAGCATATCCATTCAAACTATCAACGAATTGGATCTATCCTCCAACTCCCTCCTCCTTGTGCAACCTAAACTTATCGATTGGGATTTGCAAGGAACCCCTCAACTAGACATGTTCCAAAACGATGATGCCTACATTGACTACATGGAACTTAGGGACCACCTACCCACAGAAGATCATAAAGCTGGCTTCACCATTGAACTCAATACCATGTCTTATTTTGAAGAGGGTGCCAAGCCTTCCAGTCGCAAAAATATCAAAATAAAAACTGGATCTGATGGTGAGAACTGCTCTGCAGCAGTATCAGGTCCCAAAATAGTAAAAAGAAAGGATGCACTGATGGTGAAAACCCAACTGTAGTACCTAATGATGGAAGGATTGACACTCTCCCCAATGACATGCATCGGGAGAAGTCTCAGATTGTTGTGGAACCTAGAGAACATGTTAACATTGGAACAGAGGAACAACCTAAGATCATTCACTTTGCTAAGTCTCTAACCCCACTAGAAAAGACTAAGTTTGTACATTCTTCAAGAAAAAGCAAGTCAATTTTTCTTGGTCATACGCAAATATGCTAGGGTTAGATCTAGATTTGATTCTACATCATCTTCCATTAGATCTAGGAGTGAAACCAGTGAAATAGAAGCTTAGAAAGATGCATCCACACATTGCACTGCTAGTGAAAGAAGAACTCAAGAAACTACTGGATGTGGGATTCATCAGGGAAATAGACTATCCAAAGTGGGTCTCCAACATAGTACTAGTATCCAAACCTGATGGCAGAGTCAGACTATGCAATGATTTCAGAGATCTAAGAAAGCTTGCCACAAGGATGACTTTCTGTTGCTAAATATAGATATCATAGTTGACTTAACAGCAGGGCATACCATGTTATCTCTCATGGATGGCTTCTCTAGATATAATCAAATCAGGATAGCACCAGAAGACCAACACAAAATAGCTTTCACTTGTCCATGGGGTACTTTTTGCTGGAATGTCATGCCATTTGGGCTAAAGAACGCATGAGCCACATATCAACGTGCTATGACCACTATATTCCATGATATGATACACATCACAATGGAAGACTATGTAGATGATATCCTTGCAAAGTCACTCACTAGAGAATCACACCTAGATGTGCTAGAGAAAGTCTTTCAGAGACTACAACAATTCAAAGTCAAGTTAAACCCAAAGAAATGTGTGTTTGGAGTTACCTTAGGCAAGCTCTTAGTCTTCATTATATCAGCAAATGGAATAGAGGTGGACCCCGCCAAAGTCAAGGCTATTATGGACATGCCACCACCCAAGAATCTTACTCAACTGAGATCTCTACAGGGCAAGCTACAAGCAATTAGTAGATTCATATCACAATTGGCAGACAAGTGTCAACCCTTCAGTCATCTCCTACATAAGAACATTCCATTTAGGTGGGATGAGAAATGCGAAGAGGCATTTGAAAAACTAAAGGAATATCTTATGAATCCACCTATTCTCATGCCTCCTATCCAAGGGAAGCCATTGTTACTATACATATCTACTACACCAACAGCTCTTGGGGCCCTTCTAGCACAACAAGATTATGAAGGTAAAGAAAGAGCCGTCTACTACATCAGTCACACATTGGTGGGCTATGAGTTGCAATACTCTCAGATAGAAACATCATGTCTTGCGGTAGTTTTTGCTTCCCAAAAATTTTGACACTATATGCTAGCACATCCAGTCAAACTTATTGCAAAAATAGATCCACTGAAATACCTACTAAGCAAAGTAGCTCTAATAGGTCACCTAGCGAAATGGGTAATGCTCCTAAGTGAATATGACATTAAGTATGTAGACAAAAAATGTATCAAAGGGCAAGTCATTATTGATCAGTTAGTAGATGCACCACTACAGGACACCACACCAATGCAATTTGAGTTTCCAGATGAATCCTTATTCAATATATCAACACATTCCTGGAAACTTTACTTTGATGGGTCCTACACAAACCATGGATTAGGGGAAGGAATCTTGTTTGTAACTCCTCATGGCGACACCATACCGAAGTCTTATCATCTGTTATTTCCATGCACAAACAACATAGCAGAATATGAGGCCCTAGTCATTGGTCTTAAGATGGCAACATAATGGAAAATCAAAGAGCTACATGTCTATGGTGATTCTCAACTAGTAATCAATCAGGTCAATGACAACTACCAAAACAAAGATGAGAAGCTTATCCCATACAAGCAGATGGTCGATGAATTTAAGGAATACTTTGTGATCATCTCTTTCAAGCAGATACCTCACATTGAAAACAAAGCAGTGGACGCCATGGCAACCATTGCCTCTCTCCTCAAAATCCTAGAGAATGAGTCACGGTACAAATTCTTAGTGGAATTAATTTAGTAACCAGCTTATGATCTTCTTGAAACCCATTCCATATGCCTATTAGTTGGATCTGATTCACCTTGGTACGGTAAGGTTTACACTTACCTTGAGGACAACACCCTCCCACCTGACTTATCTTCAAACCAACGATGAACCTTTATATGCCAAACTTCTCGTTATACCATTATTGCTGACACCCTATACCGACGTGGTCTAGATGGTACTTTACTCCGTTGTTTAGAACGAGAAGAATCTCAAACTGACTTACAAGATGTACATGAAGGGATTTGCAGAACACACTCTAGCGGTCCTTCCTTAGGTAAGAAACTCATGCGTTTGGGATACTATTGGCCGAACATGGAAACATATTCATATCAGTTTGTGAAGAATTGTAAGAAGTGCTAGATACATGGGAATTTGATACATGCACCAGCTAAAGAGCTAAGACCTTTAACGACACCTTGGCCCTTTTGTCAATGGGGACTTGACCTTGTGGGAAAAATCCATCCTCCGTTATCCAACAGCCACAAATTCATAATAACCGCCACTGAGTACTTTACCAAGTGGATTTAAGCTATCCCCCTCACCACTGTCACAGGTAAACAAATCTCCTCATTCATCCTTAATTACCTCATCTGTAGATATAGAATTCCCTCATCCATTATCACAGATAACAGAAGACCCTTCAAAAACTAGGATGTTCAAGAACTCTATGACCGATTCAAAATCCAACACCGTTTCTCCACACCCTATTACCCCCAAGGTAACGGCCAAGTAGAAGCATCCAACAAGACCATCTTGAAACTCCTTAAGAAGACAGTCAATGATGTTGGCCGTGATTGGCACATCCAACTCAATCCCACTCTGTGGTCCTACAGAACCAGTATATGCACTCCCACAGGTGCTACCCCTTATGCTTTTATCTATGGCTCAGAAGCTATCCTACCCATCGAGGTCGAGTTACCATCTCTCAGGGTGTCGTTAAAAGGTCTCATAACTGATGAAGAGTATAGAGTTTCTAGATTACAAGAGCTAGAGCTACTAGAGGAAAGGAGACATAAGGCCTTCAATCATCTCAAAACATATCAACAAATGATGTCACAAAGCTACAACCACAGAGTCCGCCCAAGAGTTTAAAGTTGGAGATCTAGTACTTAAAGAGAATCCCTACAATCAACAGGATCGGGAAAAGAAAGGCAAGTTTGAACCCAACTGGCTTGGGCCTTATGTGATCATGGCCGCCTATGGATCGGGGGCATATCAATTAGCAACATCAGAGGGTGAGCTGTTCGATGACCCAATCAACAGTATGCATCTTCACCAGTTTTATACCTAAGAGAACCCCAATGTAAGGGGGGCATAAAATACAAAAAAAAATCAGAAAAGTACAAAAAAATTAAAAGAATGGAAAAAAAACAAAAAAAAAATTGTCCTTTGGTGAAAACTTGGCAAATAGGTGCATTGGATAGGTATCATGATGAAAACTTGGCAAATCGGCATCATGCATACTTTCTAGTTTTCGTGCAAATAAAAGCAAGTGGTGAAAACTTGGTAAACAGGCGTTACTTGTGATAAACCGCTTCCTCCATCTTTGGGAAACCAATCACTTTGTGTCCATTCTTCCTCCAATAATGTCCCATTTGATCCATATCTATTCCATAACAAAAATACCTAGCGATAACCTATCATGGCTTGATACTTTGTCTCTTTATTGCCTTGTCAATGAAGGTTTTATCCAGTACCTTATCCACAGTCTCAGCCTCACATAGTGTCTGTCATCAGTATCCACATGGTACAAGTCCATGAACTATGTTGCCTTTGCGTTGTCACATAGGTAAGGCCATTATTCAAATGCACCCCCAAGGCTCCACTATCGCATCCATCACATGTCTAGTCCTTCTATCTATCTGAGTCCACACCACTTTCTATCACCTAGGTCTTAGGTCCATTAGGGTTTACCCTAAACTACGTTGCCTCTACGTCGTCACGTAGGCAAGACCATTTAACAATGTGCCCCCGAGGCACTAGGTCAGTCCCTTAGGGTCCGTCTCACCAATAAGGATTGTGAAGTCTTTCACTAGGCAAGTAGGCGCAAGCACAACCTGCTTCCAACGTAGAAATATTGACGCAAAAACATCAACCTATCCAACGCAAATCAAACGTGAACCTAAAGCACTCTAAATGATTCTATCTAAATTATGGCAAGAAAAACACATCTAAATACAAGAATGCTTTGTGTTTGTTATCAGGTTAACTTACAAAAACTTGATTTTTGTTATTATGTCTTCCTATGCTACTCGAGGATGTCAAAAACTAGAGATGCTATGATGGGGGCATAATCATTTTCTTTGTTTCCTGTTTGTGGATTAATCATTAGTAATGTGACGCCTTGTCTAATGACATGATCGGCAAAAGATCATCAAGGACATCAAAGGTCTAACATGAAAGGGGGCAATCCTTGTCTGTTGATACACAAGAAATACTCAGGTCATCTTGGTTCAATTATATCTCGATGCTTGTATTAACTTGCTAAATCAAAATCCATGTAAGTGATACTCAGGTCATCTTGGTTCAATTATACCTAGATGCTTGTACTAACTTACAACATTCAAAAAAAGTACCCAAAAAAAAAGAAAATCATCCAATGATAAAATAAGCACTTCAAAATACTTGCACCATCAAGATGTCAAAAGTAAAGCATACATCATACATCCGTTATATACCCATACATCCATATCCCATGAAATAAAAGATCCAACAATGTAGAGTATCAATACAAATTAAAGCTTGTGAGTCTTTCTACCAAGTCAGTCTTCAATCAATCTTCTATCTATCATCGTGTCATCTCTATGTCAATTGAGTACATTTTGACATAACAAAAACATAGCATAGGTTGCATCACATATCACATGAGATAGTCATTTACATGATTAAATCATTTGCATAACATAAATAAGTGCATTAGATCATCCATATACATTAGCATCATGCACAACATAATGTCCATAGAAAATATCAAAAAACATAGGTAAAGGCATGTAGAAGCATACATACATTACATATCATATAGATTGCATATCACATCTTGCCATTCACATAGCATCATGTAAATCATCTAAGTATGTATTAGATAAACATCCCATAGCATCATAAATCATCTAAGTCTACATTAGATAAACATCACATAGACATAATCAAAATCTACATCACATGAGTACCATCATATAATAGAAACGCATCCATAACACATAAGTATAGAGAGCATCAAATAGTTGCATCCTCATATAAATATCAAATAAAGTATGTCCAAATGTACAATATATTAAAGTCCACCAGGACTGTCTCTGAATCAATGTCATATACAGTGTATATATCTCAAAAATAGTGATACATGTCTCAAAGTGCAAAAGTGGTACATATGCATGTCCAGCTATCTGAGCCATCAAAAAGTATGTGCATAGGAGCCAAAATCTATGCAAGTGTCTACTAACGCTACTGCTATGAACCACTACTCCCAGTAGTGTCCTTTGTCTCCCCTCCTCTACCGGCCCTAGACTATTGCGGGCCCATCACAGAGGCTCCCGACCATGAGCCACCTACTCTCTATGAGGCCATGGACTGGCTCATGTAGCTCAGAGCCCTTTGATCAACTAGAACAACACCATGGTATAGTCCCTGGTAGTACTGCATCTAAGCCTGCGCTCTCGCAAGCTCACCCTGTACCTATGCTAACTACTACTGCACCTGTGCCAACTGTGCTTGTGCCTGCTGTACCTATCCAACTAGAAATGTACCAGTGCCGTCTGTCCCAAGGGATGCTATGGTTTTGTCTCTCTCTACTCAGATAGCCTATATCCTAGCCTCAGCTGCATCTTGCTCTCTAGTGAGACTTGAGATAACACTTGCATCTGTCTCCTGCTGAGCCTCGGCCATCCTAAGTTGTGCCCGTAGCTGCCGAACCTGTCCTCTTAGCATGGTAATGGATCTCTCTTGGACATCTGGCTGTAGTAGATCTTGGGAGGCTTGTGCCTGTCCCTACCTCTATGGCTGAGGCACCTGTTGTGGTGGCGGCATCTGTCCCTACTGTGCAACCTACTATGCAACCTATGGCTGCACTACCTGCTGAGCATGGGAGGATCCCTCCCCAGATCTCCTCCTCTTCTTGAGTTTGCCTCCATCTCCACTATCTCCTCCACCATCTCCTCTGCCTCCTCCTCCATCTCCCCCATCTCCACCATCTCCTCCATCTCTCTGTCCTCCTCTTTATCCTCCTCCTCCTCCTCCTGCCAACCCTACCCTCATCATCTGAATCTTCCTCATCTGAGGAACCAGCTCTCCAGGTCTAGAATATCTCAGAAATGGATGCTCTATGAACCACTCCTCGTAGTCCTGTGTCATCCCTGCATCTACAATCTCTCTCCTCATCGGCCAAGCAATATAGGGAATCTGTCAAAATTTTGCCACTGCCTCCTCGTAGGATGCCACTGGGCCCCATCTAAACCTCTCTGCATGTGTCCGTGCAAATAGATCCTGCCCCTGTGGCATGCCCTGTCTCCTCCCAAACTGCCTCTGACCCCTACTAATAATCTGTCTCTCCAAGATGAACCACATCCTGCCTATAAGCCACCAAGTCTGATAGTAGTATGGCAGCTCATCCACCTCGTCATTCCAAGGCTCATAGTCTAGATATGGTTTCCAGATGACTACATCTACCCCATTCAGTGCATGCCTCCAATACTCTATCTTCCCCAGCCTATGCTGGGAAATCACTCCTGCATATCCATAGCTATAGGGCTCTCCCCTCTATCTCGAAAACACACATATCGAGTAATGGTAATATGCTCCCACAACCAAAACTGTAACAGTGAGACACCTACTGATAAACTAGCACCCTTGTGGTATACCACCTGATGCATATTATGGTATAGGTGTGCTAAAACACAGACACCCCAAGCGTAATGGGTGCCGTCTATGATCATCCTCTCCATGATCTGTCCCCATCTGATCGGGAACCCATGTGATCTCCTATCGGGGCATACAACACCTCTGATCAATCCTGCAACTATCCTAGGGAAGTAGTCATAATAATCGTGTATATCCTGCCAAGAGATAACCTGACAGTCTAGCTCAGGGTCATCAAATACCTGCTTGCACTCTGCGAGTCCTGCATCCCACTGTGGATCATACTCCACAAGCTCTCCCTGTATCGGCAAGTGTAGTATCCTATATACATCCTCCAGGGTCACCGTCATCTCACTGATTGAGAAGTGAAAGGCCCCGTCCTTGCTATAAAACCTCTCCACTGCTGCAGTCAGTAATCCACGATTCGCTCGAATCTTGGGCATAAAGCACACATAATCCAATCCCATCGCGCCAAGCGCCTCTCAATCTATCTCTGTCAACATGTAGCGCTACAACATTGGCAAGGGAAACTGCTCTCTCAACATCAGTGTATCTCGTATGTCCTCCTCCAAGCACGCAAAGCTAGGTGTCACCTAAAGTTGCAAGTACCATGCTCAACATATCTATAGAATCATATCAACTAACTTAACATATCAAATTGATCAAAACAACACACTACATCTCTTGACTAGATTCCTGCTATCTCAGAGATAGCTTATCGATTGACGCATCAAACAAGATGCCAATCGAGTCAATTTTGTTAAGTAAACTGACTATCTATATCATATGCACTAGAATAGAAGGTACATGCGCCATTTCTTAGCAAATGTGCCACTTCTGTGATATGCACTGTAGCATTTCATAAATGTGCCGTCCCATACCATATATGCACCGCCCAAGTGCATGCGCTGATTCATACCTTGCATGCACCTCCAAATAATGCATGCACTAACCTTCCTTATGCATGCGCAACTTTCATGCATGTGCCACTTTATATCCTACATGTGCTGCAGATTGACAGATGCGCAGTTCCACATTTTAGATGCGCTGAACTGTGATCTTGTGCATTTATTTTGCCTAATTTTACCTATCATTTAATGCACTCAAAATCGACCCTAGGTGAATTTTTTTGAGATACATACAGGGGGTCCTACCTCTGCGGGTCAGTCGAATTGTCGGACTCACTCAAAGAGGTGTTCCTTGTGCGGAATATCCATCCTAGTGCTGACTGCTCTGTACTTTGTACTCTCCTAAGCTCTCAAAGACAATCCAACAAAAGACAAGTGTGTAAATGACTTGTCTTGTGGAGCCAGCTCCTATATATAGCATGCAAACCATAAACTAGGTATGTGGTGGCTATGACTACTTCCTGCACCTGTTTATTCCCATTTTCTTCCTGTTTCTCAGAAACGCATCCTGTTTTCTTCAAACCTAACTAAGTTTTCCCTTCGTCTTCGTGAGATTGTCTGTCTCACGCCTTCTACTTTCTTCCCCCGTCCAATCTCCTGAGGGGGCATCCTATTGTCATAACCTGTACCAAGGGCAAACTAGGGCATGTATCGTTATTCAACAATCGATTTCTTTGAAGCAACGCCATAAACTGCATTTCGTCAAAGAGGGGCAAATGTATATGCATAAAAATGACACGATTCAGTCTAAGTAAATATTCTTAATATCTATTCCCTTCTAATTCTTCTATCAATAAATAAATAAACAAATTTATTTATTTGATTCATATTCCTCTAAGTTAATTAAATATCAAAATATTTAATTATCTCTTCTAAAGTTAAAATTAAATAAAATCCTTTATTTAATTTAAATTCTTCCAAACAATTAAATAATTCTTAATTATTTAATTAAGTCAAAATCATTCTTCCAAATTTAAATAAATAATCAAATCTATTTAAATCCTCTCAATCTCCAAAAATAAAATACAACCAAATATTTTATTTATTCTTCCAAATCATGCACAAACAATTAAATAAATCTATTTATTTAATTTGCTTTCTCATTTTCTAATTCTTCAAATATCTTCCAAATCTTCTAAAAATAAGTCTTCTTCTTCATGCACACAAAATTAAATAATTTATTATTTAATTTCTCTCAAATCATGCAAAAGCAAATCTCAAATTGAGTTAACTGACTCAACCAACCTTATTTTTATCAATATCTCTTAAATTAGAAAAAAACTTTCTAATTTATGAAAGGCAATTCTTATCTTTATAAAAGAAAGCAATTAACTCAAACAAAACAACTTTTGTGTGACACATGTCTTCTTTATATTCGCGCACATTCTCTCAAGTCTTCTATATCGTTGATCTTCTCATTCTTTCTATACCGTTGATCTCTTCTCTCTCAAGTCTATAAATTGAACACTATTCTTCCATTTCATTCATCTAAGCTTTAAGTAAACTTACTCTGCAGGAATTACAGTGCGCCTTTGGCACCAATTCCTTCATTGCTTGCGATCAAACTTTTGACTACACACTATTATCATTGTTGTGAAGCTCATCTTCATGGTGAAACTATCATAGTCATTCCTATTTGAACATCTTGGAATCATAGCATGGAAGTGCACCTTTTGAGGGCCATATTCATAGACAAGATCATTTGAGATAAGTGATCAATGGAAGAGCTGAGAATTAAAGGAGGTTTGCTTTTGTATTGTTCATTGTTTGATTGATCTCTTTTGTTCATTATTTTATTGAGTTTTGGGTATCATTGATATTATTATATTGATTATTCATTTTAGATCCAATTTTCCCTTAACAACAACTACAACATCTTACAAAATTCCCATATCCTTTATGCTTTGATGGATGTCCATACCCTGTTCTGAAGATCCCATTTGGGCATAGACAAGGAGGACGTTGGCTAAGGTTGTGGAATTTATCTTTACACCCACCAATTGTATTTTCTTGAAAGTTTCTAAAGCATTATAAAAAAACATTTTATGCATATCTTGCAATCATTAAATTCCATGAGATAGCATTTCTTTGAGGCATCATGTAAATAGTTCACATGCCTTGTCTATGCTTCCTCACTTTGCATACATGTCTCATAGGGCAGTTGCAACTACAACATCTGACAAAATTCTCATTACCTTTATGCTTTAATGGATGTCCATACCCTATTCTGAAGATCCCATTTGGGCATAGACAAAGAGGATGTTAGCTAAGGTTATGGAATTTGACTTTACACCCGCCAATTGCATTTTCTTGAAAGTTTCTAAATCCTTATCAAAAAAAATATTTTGTTCATATCTTGCAATCATTGCATTCCATGATACCACATTTCTTTGTGGCATCATGTCAAATAGCTCACATGCCTTGTCTATGCTTCCATACTTTGCATACATGTCTCATAGGGCAGTTGCAACTACAACATCTAATGAAATTCCCACATCCTTTATGCTCTGATGGATGTCCATACCCTATTCCGAAGATCCCATTTGGGCATAGACAAGGAGAATGTTGGCTATGGTTGTGGAATTTGGCTTTACACCTGCCAATTGCATTTGCTTGAAAGTTTCTAAAGCTTTATCAAAAAACCATTTTGTGAATATCTTGTAATCATTGCATTCCACGAGACAACATTTCTTTGATGTGTCATGTGAAATAGTTCACGTGCCTTGTCTATGCTTCCACACTTTGCATACATGTCTCATAGGGCAATTACAAATACAACATCTGATGAAAGTCCCACATCGTTTATGCTTTGATAGATGTCCATACCCTGTTTCGAAGATCCCATTTGGGCATAGACAAGGAGGATGTTGGCTAAGGTTGTGAAATTTGGCTTTACACTGGCCAATTGCATTTTCTTGAAAGTTTCTAAAGCTTATCATAAAAACATTTTGTGCATATCTTGCAATCATTGCATTCCATGAGACAACATTTCTTTGAGCCATCATGTCAAACAGTTCTCGTGCCTTGTCTATGCTTCCACACTTTGTGTACAGTCTCATAGGGCAGTTGCAACTGCAACATCTAATAAAATTCCCATATCCTTTATGCTTTGATGGATGTCCATACCCTATTTCGAAGATCCCATTTGGGCATAGACAAGGAGGATGTTGGCTAAGGTTGTGGAATTTGGCTTTAGACACACCAATGTATTTTGTTGAAAGTTTCTAAAGCCTTAAAAAAAAACATTTTTGCATATCTTGCAATCATTGCATTCCATGAGACAACATTTCTTTGAGCCATCATGTCAAATAGTTCACGTGCCTTGTCTATGCTTCCACACTTTGCATACATGTCTCATAGGGAAGTTGCAACTACAACATCTGACAAAATTCCCATATCCTTTATGCTTTAATGGATGTTCATACTCTATTCCGACGATCCCATTTTGGCATAAACAAGGAGGATGTTGGCTAAGGTTGTGGAATTTAGATTTACACCCACCAATTGCATTTTCTTGAAAGTTTCTAAAGCCTTATCAAAAGTCCATTTTGTGCATATCTTGCAATCATTGCATTCCATGAGACAACATTTCTTTGAGCCATCATGTTAAATAGTTCACGTGCCTTATCTATGCTTCCACACTTTGCATACATGTCTCATAGGGCAGTTGCAACTACAACATCTGATGAAATTCCCATGTCCTTTATGCTTTGATGGATGTCCATACCTTGTTCCAAAGATCCCATTTTGGCACAAGGAAGGAGGATGCTAGCTAAGGTTGTGAAATTTGGCTTTACACCATTAAAAGACTTGGTATACTTTAAAGAAATATGACAGGCCAAGTGACATGTTCTCAAAGATATATATAGTTAGTTAGTGAGGAATTCAGTAAATTTACATGTTATAGATTTAATTTTAATATGAACCTATGTTTCATTTGTTAAACTAATAATTTAAATGTATTGCCAAGGGAAATGGACGTACACAAAATCTACATGGGTTAAAGATTCATATTGATTAAACTTAGTCTATAGATAAATTATAAGGATTTTAATCATGAACCTAATAATATTATTAGTAGTATTTTAATCATGAACCTAATAACAAGAAATGGACAAAGTATAAAGTGACAAACTCAAGCATTAATGATTTTAATCATGAACCTATCCTCTAAGTTTGTCTCTTGGTTCCAATTTATTGAGTACGAGAATACTCCCTTTGTTTGCTTCTAATGTCATAAATCTAGCCATTTTACTAAAAACTACCCTACCAAAAGTCTTAGTAAAAAGGAAGTTATTCTAATAATCAATCAAAACAAGTAACAAAAACTATCTCATTCGAGTCACGTTTATCCTAGGGTTTGGTGAGTTGCCATTGGCAACCAAACCCTAGGTCTTCATGACACCATATTATCTTGATTTCAGAAAGAAAACTTGATATGCATCCTTGAATTCACTCATAATTCATAAATTTATCATACAGTTACCTATGTGGGCCCCATTAGTGATCTCATAACATTAGTGAAAGGTAATGGCCATGTAGGTAATGGCCTCTAGTAGCATCGACCTACCAACCCTAACATGTTTGCGTAATCGGTTTGGCCCCATGAGGTGGGAAGAATAATCAGTTTGCAAGAATGCATGCATTGTTGGCATAGTTAAACGGTCTGGAGTTGACCAAAACTGAGATAGGGTGCTGTAGAGGGACTTGACATTGACTTGTAGGTCTAGACAAAACATTCATAGGTGCCATAGATTGAGACACAAGGCAGGTGAAAGTTTTTCAACTTTTTGCTCTTTGGGCTCTTTAGAGACTCCTAGTTCAACGTAGCCTAGAAAGATCAGGATACATGGGAAATGAACCGAGGCCTCCAGTAGCATCAAACCACCTACCCTGACATGTTGGCGTAGTTGGTTCGGCCCCACGAGGTGGGAAGAATAAAATATTCATGGTGACACCTTTTGACTGCTCTCAAATGATGTATTTTGCAAGAATGCATACATTGTTGGCATGGTCAAATGGTCTGGAGTTGACCAAAATTGAGACAGGGTACTGTAGAGGGACCCGATGTCCACCTATAGGTCTAGAAAGAACATTCGTAGGTGCCATAGATTAGGAGAAAAGGTAGGCAAAATTTTTTTAACTTTTTGCTCTTTGGGCTCTTCAGAGACTCTTGGTGCAATGTAGCCTAAAATGATCGAGAGACCTAGGAAACAAACTGAGGCCTCTAGTAGCATCCTCCCACCCACCCCAATGTGTTGGCATAGTCAGTTTGGCCCCATGAGGTGGGAAGAAGAAAATATGCATGTTGCCACCTTTTTATTGCTCTCAAATGATGCATTTTGCAAGAATGCATACATTATTGGCACAGTCAAATGGTCTAGAGTTGACCAAAACTGAGACAGGGTACTGTAGAGGGACTCGATGTCCACTTGTAGGTGTCATAATCAAGAGAAAAGGTAGGAGAAGGTTTTTCAACTTTTTGCTCTTTGGGCTCTTCAGAGACTCCTGGTGCAATGTAGCTTGGAAAGATTGGGAGACTTGGGGAATGAACCAAGGCCTCCCGTAGTGTTCACCTACCCATGGAGATGTGTTGGCGTAGTCGGTTCAGCCTCACAAGACAAAGAATGCAAAATATGGCTCCTAGAAAGTTTTTGTTGAATGCTAATGATGCTTTTTGCAATATTTCATACATCATCGCCACAATCAAGTGGTTTGGAGATAATAAAAATTGAGATAGGTTATTGTGGAGGACTCTACATGCAGCTGTAGGTTTAGATGGAACAGTTGTAGGTGCCACATAGTTTGAGTACCAGTCCATCATAGTTTGGCAATTTTTTGCACTTCGGTCTCTTAAGAGACTTTGTCAGAATAGTGTAGCTCGGAAGGATCGAGAGACTCATGGAATGAACCGAGGCCTCCCCTAGCATTTACCTACCCACATAGATGTGTTGGCATTATCAGTTTGGCCCCACAATGCATGAAACAAAATTTATGCTCGTCAACAACTTTTCATTGAACATAAATGACACTTTTTGCAACTTTTGAAATATTGTCGCCATGACCAAATGTAAAGAACATTTCAAATATTGTG
This sequence comes from Cunninghamia lanceolata, assembly GCA_027924645.1. Taxonomy (NCBI): domain Eukaryota; kingdom Viridiplantae; phylum Streptophyta; class Pinopsida; order Cupressales; family Cupressaceae; genus Cunninghamia; species Cunninghamia lanceolata. The sequence continues at coordinate 3,280,256 of BSBN01000865.1, read as the reverse complement.
AGAGGTTATTATGGAGGGACCCTATGTGACCCTGTAGGTCTAGATGGAATGTCCCTAGGTGCCACAAATTTTGAGAAACAATCTGTCAAAGTTTGGCAATTTTTGGCACTTAGGGCTCTTAAGAGAAAGTGTTGACATAGTGCAACCAGGAACGATCGGGATAGTTGAGGTGTGAAACCGGACCTTTCCTAGAATTCACCCACCCACTTGGATGTGTTGGCACTATCATTTTGGCCCCACGACGCATAAAATATAATTTATGCTTGCCAACAACTTTTCATTGAACACAAATGATGCTTTTTGCAACTTTTGAAATATTGTCGCCACGACCAAATCAAATGAACATTTCAAAAATTGAGAGAGGTTATTGTGGAGGGACCCTACATAACCCTATAGGTCTAGATGAAATATTCCTAGGTGCCACAAATTCTAAGAAACAATCCGTTAAAGTTTGGTATATTTTGGCACTTAGGGCTCTTAAGAGAAAGCGTCGACATAGTGCAGCTGGGAACGATCGGGATAGTTGAGGTGTGAAAATGAACCTTACCTAGTGTTCACCTATCCACATGGATGTGTTGGCACTATCAGTTTGGTCCCACGATGCACACAATAAAATTTATGCTCGCCGACAACTTTTCATTGAACACAAATGACGCTTTTTTCAACTTTTGAAATATTGTTTCCGTGACCAAATGGAATGAACATTTAAAAAATGAGAGGTTATTGTGGAGGGACCCTACGTGACCTTGTAGGTCTAGATGGAACATTCCTAGGTGCCACAAATTATGAGAAACAGTCTGTCAAAGTTTGGCAATTTTTAGCGCTCAAGGCTCTTAAGAGAAAGCATTGACACAATGCAGCCGAGAATGATCAGGATAGTTGAGGTGCAAAGCAGGACCTTGCCTAGTGTTCATCTGCCCACCTAGATGTGTTGGCACTATCAATTTGGCCCCACGATGCACGAAACACAATTTATGCTCGTCGACAACTTTTCATTAAACATAAATGACGCTTTTTGCAACTTTTGAAATATTGTCACCACGACCATATGGAATGAACATTATAAAAATTGAGAGAGGTTATTGTGGAGGGACCCTATGTGACCCTAGAGGAAATCAACAGAGGACACACTAGAGGACATCAATAGAACTAAAATTAGAGGACATCAATAACACCAGGATTAGAGACATGATCATACACATATACAAATATAAATCAGCTATACATATAAATGACAAGTGAAATTTAGTGTACATAATCATACACATAAACAAGAGTGTTGTACATAATCATACACATAAACAAGAGTATTGCATATAATTATCTCATAAGAGACATGATTGTAGAGAAGGAACAAAATTTTACTTATACAAATATACAAATCATGTGTATATATTTACAAATGAATACATAAACCTTGTAAAGGAATACATTCCACATGACCTGTTCCACTTTTCTATGCACTTTATGCCAATAGATCATTACTTTCCTTTAAGAAAACCTTCTAGTATGCTTCAAATAGGTTAAAGTAAGATCCAATCATGAAAAATGTTACCACATTGCTTTCTTACTTAAAGATGGTACTTGAGAAATATGTTTTTCATTATGGCCTTGAAAAGAATATGTGAATTTTCATACAAAAGTTCTCACAATGCTCTATGGAGTAAAATTACAACACTGAACCATGACTTCATGAATCAGTAAATCATCAAGAATTAAGACCAAAGGAGGTAATATTTCATACAACAACTTCCTATTCTAAAATATGATAAAACCCTTAATATGAGCATCAAACTAGTTAACTAGCATAGTGGAGTTTTAAAATTTCCAACTCTCTATCTTCCAATAATGATCTTTTTATTCCACTTGGTTCATTCCAAACCATATAGGAATTAGGCAAGAACCATCTTGTCTATGTATCTTTGATACATTTCTAGGATCTTCAACACTCAATTGCTCCTGCACCTGGTTGAATATTATCTATGAATCTAGAAATCTTATGCTTAGAGGAAAATATCTTATTCTTGACCATAGCCAAAGGTAAGGTCTCGTTATCAAGTTAACATAACTCTTCTTCAAGAGGTGATTGGTTTGACTTCCTCAAACTTAGTTAACTCTTGATAAAGAAAAGTACTTTTCTTTTCCTAGATGATGAAATACATCCAATAAATGGATGATGAAATGTACATCCAATAAAACTAACATATTTTTTTCCTAAATGATGAAATACATCCAATAACTAGATAAACTAGATTTAATGTCATAGGGTTTCAATGCATCATTAATGTAATAGGTTTTTAATGCCTAGGGCTATAGTGAGAAATTTTCAATAGGATCTTATTTTATGTTTTTGGGTGTGCCATAATAGGATCATTTTGTTGAAGCTCAAAACCATAAAGATCATCATTTTGTGTTAAGAAAACTTGCATTATTATCTTCACAATATATAGATGAATTTGGAGATAGATTAGGTGTCCACATATCATTGAAATATTTAATAGGAGTTCATGCTAACATAATCATAAAGTGAAGTAAATGAATACATAAAGAACATACCTTATATTTCAATATTCGAGTTGCCCAATTGCACAATTTTGTCTACTTTATTTTTTAGTTTCAAAGTCCTCAAAAATTTGAGCTTTTTGGCAAGTTCCTTTGTATTCAATGTTGAATTCTATATAATTCTAATAGGATTAGTCAAATTTATGAAAAAAACAAATCTTTATCATCAAATTAAATCTAAATACATGAAAAATAACATTCAAACAATATGCAACATGAAGAAATTAGTTCAAATAATCAAATTGCGTCTAAAAACATCCAATTTACTTCTTCTACATTGATTAACCAAAAAAATGGTGATGGATTAAGTGAAAAATGATTATGTAAATGCAACACCATGAAAAGCATTTTTTTTTGATAATGCATAAAAAGCAGAGAATAACAGAGTATGTGGGTGTGATTGACAGATTACACAAGGGGGGAGAGAGAGAGAGGGAGAGGGAGAGAGAGAGAGAGAGAGAGAGAGAGAGAGAGAGAGAGAGAGAGAGAGAGAGAGAGAGAGAGAGAGAGAGAGAGAGAGAGAGAGAGATATGATTTTCCTTCACAATAATGTGACCACGTTATAATGTGCTTGTGTTATGTGAATGCATGGACATAATGTGAGCGCATTATAACACGCTCGTGTTATTATTTTCTTTGGTAATTTCCAAGCCTTTGGCTTGGATTTGCCTTGGGCTTCCAACCCAAAGGCTTGGATTGAGTTTTAAACGTCCAAAGATGTGTTTTTGTAGATTTTAAAAAATTTACATAATCTTGAGCATGCTCCCCATTAGGTTTGCACTTGTTTCAATGACACATCAAAAAATACCATGATAATGTTAAGCTCTCTCTTAGCTTTCTAACCATATAATTCTTTTCACGTTTTGAGTATGTTAAGGTTTTCATCTTTAATTTATTTTGTTAGTGTATCTGTTTTTTGTCAAAAACTAGTGTGTGGTATTTTGACTTTATTTTTTAACCATTCATTGAAATTTCAAATAAATTACATTTTTAGAAACTAGACTCCATTCTACACGTATTAAAAAAAAAATGTATTTTTGATCATGCTGAATTTTATGTTTTTCAAGATGTGTCCACTTTGAAAATGAGTAAATAATCAATTATTCATGAAAAATTATTAGAAAAATTGGGAATAAACTACATGATGTTAGCTAATTTCTCATTGAAATGATATTTGAAATACTAAAAAAAGTTAACATTTTAGGGGGGCCACACCAGATGCTATGTTATGTTTTTTTGAAAAAATAAGACCAATTTGTGTGGCCCCCCTTTTTGAACCCCTTAATCTCAACCATTTAAAAAAATAAGTAGTTTAGAAACTAGACTCGAAGCACTACGACTCTTGTTTTTGTTGCATCTTCAAATTTTAGAAAAAAATGGCCACTTAAGACCCCCTTTTGGTCCCCCATCTTTGTGCATTTACCCTTTTATCTATCTTCCTTTCATTTAGTATTAGAGCCTCATCATCTCCTAGTTTCTTTAGTGTTAGGAAAATACTTTTTACAACTAATCCATGTTTGAGTGCGAGCTATGCATAGGGGTGATTATATTTTAGGTAAGAGATGGTGAGTACATCATGGTTAGAGATGGTGAGCACATCATGATTAGAAATGAAAAGTTAATGGCATGAATTTTGAGCTATGGAGCTTAAAATGGAGGATCTACTCATAGATCAAGATCTATGGACTATGGTCTCTAAAAACAAACCCTCAACTATGAAGGATGAAGACTATGTGGTGTTAGATAGGAAAGCTACAAGCCTAATTAGGAACTATTTGGTAGATTTAGTGCTCCTAAATGTAGTTGGAGGAATCAACATAGAGAACTTCTAGAAGAAGTTGGGTAGCTTGTATCAGGCTAAATCTCTTGTAAATAAGAATTTTCTACAAAATAAGTTGTATTCTTTTAGGATGGGCAATGCGATCTTAGTTATAGAGCATGAGAATGCATTTAAAATCATTATCAATTGATGTCGATAGGTGTGTAGATGGATGATTGGGATCAATGTATCACATTTTTGTGTTCTTTGTCAGATTAATGGGACAACTTGATGATTGCTATTGGTAATATAGAGCTTTTATCTCCATGCTCACCTTAGCTAATTGACTTCATCTTTTTGGAAATTTTCATATAGTTTACAACATGGATTCAATAGAGTTCATGTATCTCTCTTTGTTAGTAGATTTGTATCCTTAGTTTTGTAGGAGACATATTCAGTTATATGGACTAAAATTTTGATTGATGGCTTAGTGCTTTTCTTTCAGGAAATTTTGATTGGTAGCACACAAGCTTTTGAATTTCTAAAATTTTGATCAAAAGATGAAGAACAAAAATAAATTTCAAAACCATTCGATCCTTTTGATAATCAACTGTCAGTGCATCATTTTTAAGTTCTTAGTCTAACAACATGAGATCATTGTGCCATTGGGTGAAGTTCCACATTAGCTAGGTGAGCCCCATTATCTATAGAAATGGTTCAAGGAAAAAAAGTTTGGTGTTAGGAGGCCACATGGAAGATGTTTGCTCTCCAAAGAGGTTTTCAATCTAACAACTATCTTCTATTGCACAATTGGTTGGGAATAGACACAATGCCATTGGTTAGTCCCATTTTTTGTGGTCTCAAATAAATAAAGGTAGTCCTCAAAACCGTTTGATCTTGTTCATGATCAAAAACCTACCTACAATATTGATGATAGAGCTAACAAAATGAGATCATTGTCCCATTAATTTGACAATATTAATGAGAGAGTTGACAACATGAGAGATGTCAGACACATGCCAATTTTTTTCTCATTTTCAAGATGATAGAGTTGATAACATGAGGTCATTGCACCATTGGTAAAATAGATATGAAGGACAATCTAGTTTCCCACACCATTCTTTTTTTCAGTGGGATTCTCCATACAACAGTTGTAGTTCCCTAAATGAAAATATTTTTAAAAAGAACAAAAGCACGTCATAGCTCCAAAATTCATGTTCAATAAGTGCTATGTTTGGAGATTGCAAAAAAATTTAGGGTTGTTTTAAAGCTCATGCCAATCTTTCACTACAATAGCCATTAGTTGGAAATTGATCCAGCAAACTATTTGTTTCAAATTAAAAATTTTGGTGCAGCCATACAACAACAATTATTTTCCCTATTTTTAACATGATGGTTTTGTCTTTTTCCTAGGGCTTCTTATAAATAAGATCTCTATGCTTAGTTGTAAAAGGAGATTGTATTAGGAATACTCATTCCATAAGGGCTTTGTAGACTTTCATTTTCTTAAGTATTTGTTAATGGTAGTAGCCTTCATATTTTGAAACCATTTCAAGTACTATGTGAATTTGTAACTGTGCACCACCAGCAAATGAATATATGAAGTCATGAAATTTTACCCATCTAATTTTCTCATTTGAGATCCTTTTACATATTTAGTCATGCTTGTATGCCTTATTAATAATGATTGTGCAAATACATGCTATTAATAAACAAAAATCAATCTAGTGAATAATTCATTTTATTCATTTAGATTAGCTATTTGATTTCCAATAATTTCTTTTCCCTTTTTCCCTCTCTATGATTTGAGCAGAACTTATTGAAAATCTAACAAAGATCTAGCTTCTAAAATCTTAAAGGTCATTCTACAAACCATGTCCCATGCTTGCAATCTTCCCATGTTGGTGCAGGTGTGTGTGAAGTGCAAATTTGACTTTCAATAGTTTTGGAATGCTTGGTGGGACCTTGCGATATTCTTAATCTCCTCACCACAAAAAGTGAATGAGATGGACTCAGAACAACACATACATTGTGTGTTGTATTCTTTTATGGCATGGATTGAATTACTCCTCTTCTAAGAAAATCTAGCTAAGTATAAGAGAAAGAGGATGGTGAAAAGGAGTCTTGTAAGCTACAAAATAGTGAAAAGGGTAGTAATCTAATAAAAGACTGTGTAATGAGAGAAGTGATCTCATAAGGGACATTCAACAAGTATAACAAGGGTAGTGAAAGGCTAAATAAAGAAAGACTTGTTTAGAATTTGAAGCAAGATAAAGCCTTCTACGTGAATGGTTAGCATTGAGAGAGAAGTTAGGGGAGTTAATGGACAGTTTTGTAGTCCTAAAATCACTGATCATATTACCTATGCCATCCCAAAGAACACATGTTCTATAAACATGGAAATGGGATAGAAAGGATTTATGGCACCCACGATGAGATAGAATAGTTACAAGGAATGTAAAGGGTAGTTATGAGCAGTTAGCAGAAATTTAGGAAAAAAATCAAAGATATTCATAGCTAGAAGAAGTCAAAGATCAATAGGACTCCATTCCTCAATGCCACTAAGGAGCTCTTCAAATTGGCTAGGTCAAATAAGGACTCTCTCAAGTACTTAAAGATCAGGTCAAATAGCAATTACAAAGTATTAATGGAATTTTTTACTCCTAAAAACATATTCCTAAATTTTCCCTAGTATGTTTGACACCAAAAAGGGGATGCCTAGGGTCAATTTAAGGAGTTCTTCCTAGTTTTTGAATAGAGTTTTTTTAGTTTTGGATAGATATTGTAACTTTTTAGTTCTTTTCTAGTCTTAAGGCCATGATTGTAACTCAAGAACATCATTGTAATCTCATATTTTTTGAGAAAAGCACTATATTTTTAGATTTGTATCAGCTGTATATGCACCTTTTGATCAGCAATAAAGATAAAATTTTACCTCTTCATGAGTTGTGTACTATGTAAGCTTAAATTAGTTGATGTTTATCTTGTGATATTGTCATTTATCCTTGAAAACCGTTCCTATTTTCATTACCTTTCATGCATAAAACTTGTTTAAATACAGGTCAAAGTTTGTGAAAACCAATATCAGCTTGTTTTAGTTGTGAAAATCATTTAACATTCCTTGTAAGCACTGTCATATATTCTAGATCCTTGCTATGAAATATTTATGTCTAAAAACATGTCAACATCATGAACTGTGTATGTCATAAGTCATGATATTGATTAGAGTGTGTGTCAAAACAACATTATAGGTCCTTTATCATTTGGTGCATCACCTCCTTAGGATGTAGTTTTAGTTTATGTCATTCTCTCTCTCTTTTCCCAACGAACAATAGTAGAATAGGTTAGTTTTAGGTGATCAATCAAGGAAACCAACCCTCTTTGGATATTTGTCTCACTTTTGTAGGTCCCATACTGAGAGACATTTCAATGTTTCACTGAATAGCTTGAGAGATCCTCTCTCAAACAAGGGTGCATATTCAAATTGATACCACTTCCATCCTGCCTATCCTCTTGAGGGAACATCATCCTATCCTTACATTATCATCCTATCCCTACATCTATTCCTCTGTGTCACTCCTTCAAGTGGTTGGGGCATCCTTTTCCCATCATCCATACCTTATCTTATTTGAAATGATGTTACTTCTCTTCTAAGTCACAACATCATCTCAAAGAGGGGAAAAATGTAGACACCTAAAATTGACCATATCGTGTGACATCACTTTTGACACCTTGTGACACATGTTGTCCTAGGACCCTTGCATAACCCCTTTCATCATCCGATTAGTTAAATAAATTATATTTATTTAACTAATCCATTTAAATCCCATTTATCCTCTCTAGCCAATTAATTAAATAAATTGTATTTATTTAATTAATTCCCACTTTCCTCCATCATCCAATTTAAATAATTTTATTATTTAAATTATTTGTCACACTATATCTATCCTCAACCACTTGACACCTTCATTAAATGAGTGATCCAAAATTAAATAACCTTTAAATCCTAGCCATCCACATCTTCTAATCTCAACCATTCATCCTTGATTCATGTCTCACTTAATCCTAACCATCCATTCTTATCCCTCACCTCCTATAAATCAATCCTCAATCAAGCTATTTGGGGGATCACATCTTCATACAACATCATGCTGTCGAAATCACTCTAGATCCTCATATCCATCATCTTCATACTAGTTGCTATGCTACATAAATTATGAGCAACCAACACATCATATCATTCTATCCATATTTCATATCATAGAGAACATAGCTAGTAAGGTTTTGGTGCACTCTACTCCATTCTATCAAAGTGCGAGGATTTGGTTTGAAGGTGAAGGTATTGAGTTATTTGCATTATCTTCATTGTATTCCTTGGATCAATTTTTTGCATACAACTTCCATTCAAATGTTGCCTACTATTATAATGCATACACAAAAATATTCATTTATAATTTTAGATATCCCTTGGGACCTCATGTGTGATACTATCAATGATAGTTACAAAGTAATCTAGCTTTTATAAGAATATAAGGTGCTTCATACAAAATTCCCTTCTTCTATTGTAAACATTAAAAATACACTCATTATAAAGACTTATAATAACTTAGAAATATATGTTTTCTTATAATCATGAAGTTGTCAAATGCATTTGCATGAGATGAAGAATTAAAGTTCATCATTCTAGATTCTTTCTAAAAATACAATCTTGCTTTCATTGTACACAAACATGTATGCTTATGATAACATTCCATTTTTAAATCAACTAAACAAAAATTGTTAGCCATGACTCAAGTCTTTGGACATTATGAAATGAATGCCTCATTATTAAATTTTGACATGAACCAAGTTCAAGAATTCGAGATTCTTAATTTGCAGTTGTGATTAAGGATTGTAAACAAACATTAGATGTGGCATATGAAATTTAGTCTTCACTAGCATTTGCTAGATATGTGACTAGTACAAAATTATTCAATTCCTATCTTACCAAATGGAATTTAACTTTACTACCATTTGTTAGGTTTGCACAAGTGAATAAAGTAGTCAATTTGACCATATTATGAATATAATTATAATATTCCTTTCAAACCTATGATGTCTTTTGTTGTGTTTCTCTAAAATTCCCCTCATCCCTTTGAGTTCCTCTTGTTTTTAATCCTATTGCCACTCCAAACATATGAAATGCCCTATTTAGGGGTAAGTGCACAAAGATGGGGTACCAAAAGGGGGTCTTAAGTGGCCACTTTTTTTCTTCTTCTAAAATTAGGAAAGACTAAGGTTAGATGAGAAATTGAAGATAGTTACACTCAAAATTTGAAGATGCAACAAAAACAAGAGCCGTAGTGCTCCGAATCTAGTTTCTAAACTACTATTTTTTTGTTAAATGGTTGAGATTAAGGGGTTTCAAAAGGGGGGCCACACAAATTGGTCTTTTTTTTTTCAAAAAAACATAACATAGTGTCTGGTGTGCCCCCCTAAAATGTTAACCTTTTTTTTTAGTATTTCAAATATTGCTTTGGTGAGAAATTATCTAACACCATGTAGTTTATCCCTGATTTTTCTGACAAATTTTTCATGAATTATTTATTTTTTTACTAATTTTCAAAGTGGACACATCCTGAAAAACTTAAAGTTGAGCGTGCTCCCCCATATTTTTTTGAAAACTAATAAAAAATCCTTTTTTTTTGAATCGTGTAGAATGGAGTCTAGTTTCTAAAAATGTAGTTTATTTGAAATTTTGATGAATAGTTAAAAATAAAGTCAAAAATACCACACTATTTTTTGACAAAAAATGGATACACTAACAAAAGAAATTAAAGATGAAAACCTTAACATACTCAAAATGTGAAAAAAATTATATGGTTAGAAAGCTAAGAGAGAGATTAACATTATCATGGTATTTTTTGACTTGTCATTCAAACAAGTACAAATTTGATGGGGAGCATGCTCAAGATTATGTAAATTTTTTTACAATTTGCAAAAACACATCTTTGGACATTCAAAACTTAGTCCAAGCCTTTGGGTTGGAAGCCCAAGGCAAATCCAAGCCAAAGGCTTGGAAATTACCAAAGCAAACAATAATGCGAGTGCATTATAACATGCTCACATTATTGTGAAGGAAATCATCTCACCCTTATCTTCTCTCTCTCTTCCACTCTCTATCGATCCTTCCCTCTCTCTCTCTATGTCTCTCCCTCCCCTCCTCTCTCTCTCTCTCTCACCTCTTTACCTCCTACCCTGTCTCTCTCTCAATCTCTACCTCCCTCCCCTCTCTACCTCCTACCCTCTATCTCTCTCACCTCTCTACCTCCCTCCCTCCTACCATGTCTCTCTCTATCTCCCTCCCCTCCCTACCTCCCACCCTCTCTCTCTACCTCCTACCCTCTCTCTCTCACCTCTCTACCTCCCCTTTCTACCTCCTACCATCTCTCTCTCACCTCTCTACCTCCATCCCCTCCCTACCTCCTGCCCTATCTCTCTCAACCTGCCTCTCCACTCCCATCTCTCTCTCTCTCTCTACCTCCTACCTGAGCTCTCTCTCACTGAGTCTCTACCTCCTACCCCCTCTCTCTATCACGTCTCTACCTCCCTCCCTCCCTCTACCTAAAGCTTTGAGATAGATATAGAGATAGAAAGAGGGGGATAGAGATAGGGAGGGAGGGAGAAATATAAAGATAGAGTTAGAGAGAGGGAGGGAGAGATAGAGAGAGCATAGAGAGATAGAGATGAGGAGAGGGAGAGATGGATAGATAGAGATAGAGAGGAAGAGATAGAGAGATAGAGAGGGAGAGGGAGATATATAGAGACAAGGGGATAGAGATGGAAAGAGATAGATAGAGGGGGACATAGAGATAGAGAGATAGCATTAGAGAGAGGGAAATATATCTCTTTATATATATATATATATTTCCCTCTCTCTAATGCTATCTCTTTATCTCTATGTCCCCCTCTATCTATCTCTTTATATATATATTTCCTTCTCTCTAATGCTATCTCTCTATCTCTATGTCCCCCTCTATCTATCTCTTTCCATCTCTATGCCCTTGTCTCTATATCTCTCCCTTTCCCTCTCTATCTATCTCTATCTCTCTCTCTCTCTCTCTCTCTCTCTCTCTATATATATATATATATATATATATATATATATAGAGAGAGAGAGAGAGAGAGAGAGAGAGAGAGAGAGAGAGAGAGAGAGAGAGAGAGAGATGGAAAATATAGAAAGTGGGGCAAAGAGAGAGAGACAGAGAGAGAGAGGATAGAGAGATAGAGAGAGACATAGGGGGTCCTTGTGCCTTTACCTTGATGCATGTTGCTAAACCCCTAAATTTGTCTAAGTTTGAAACCCTAAAACCCTAAAAAATTTGACTAAGTCTGAAATTTGAGGGATCCTTCAAATTCTAGAATCTACAATTTAATTCGTATGGATCTGAAACCACTCTCAAACATCCTGCCAGTATATACATAAAATATAACTTAAAGTATAAGTTGGGGTAAATACCAACTTATACTTAACTTTTTATTTTATGTATATACCCCTAGTTTCTTCCTAGAGTGAAGGAACTTCAAGGATTCTCATTTTAACTACTTTAAAATGCGAGCGCATTATAACACACTCGTGTTACAACTTGTTTGGACCAAAACGTGGTTTTAGCCACTTTCTGGTCCCCCATCTTTTTGTACACACCCTTAGCTTTCTCCTAATCACCCTCAAACCCTCATCTCATTAGTATTAATTTATAAATCTCATCATGCATAATTTTGTAAAGCCACGAATGTGCAATTACAATGCGATATAAATCATTATTTTATTTTTACATATACAAATGTTACTCTCTTCTCTCTAACATCAATCTATAAACCTCATTATGAGAGTTTTTCAAGTGCCATGCATAACCACTAATTACAACATAAACATGTTGAACACAAGGAATACTAAGAGGGGGGGGGTGAATTAGTATTCTATAAAACCTTTCTTTCACATGTTCTTTTAATCCATTTACCAACTTCAATAACATGAAAGAAAAATAAATATAAGAAGAGTAACCACAAAGTCATAACACATAGACACCAGGATTTTTATGTGGAAAACCCAAAAAAGGAAAAACCACAGTGAGTGTTAGCTCACAATATATTATGATATCAAAACTGGATTACAAAAAGGCTCACTGCCTGAGGGCTCACTACCCAAGGACTCACTGTCCAAAGAAGTGCTCATTGCAATAGGCTCACTGCCATAGAGAAGAGAAGAGAGAGAAAGGGTGGCTCACTGCCAAGAGAGGACTACTACAAATGCATCTACAAAATGTTGAAATGCAGTTCCATTGATAGCTCAATATACAGATTCAAAAATCTTCATTATATCTGCTCTGCTTCACATATATTCTATTCTTCTGCCTTCTACACTCTTACTGTATTTTGCACATTACAAAGTCAAAGTAGGATCACATATTCACAACTATCACCTCGCATCACACCAAAATCCATTAGGTATTAATATCCACAGCAAGATCTAACCCAAAATTTGGTCGGCTTGCTAGTGATGAAGCGTGTACACAAAAATCTCATACTATGTCAGCTTGAATTCTTTATATGAAGTTATGCGAACCAGTAAAAACCTTCAAGGATCTTCATATAGGTATGGAGCTATTTTAGAACAACTTAGAATAATGATCTAAACATTATCTCCTTACTACACATCGATCCAACTGTGTGTCGACCTTATCCCAAAGTACACACTTTAACCTTATTGTTTGTCATATCATAACTTCTAGTGCAGACCACATGAAACTTCAAAATTCACATCAAACATTCATTAGACATCACCAATCATACCTTCATAACTACATGTCTTAATATTCTTGTGTGGCAATATGTGGATCTCAGAACTGTTACATCTGTCTTAGTTAAACAATGTCAAACTGACTCTTGAAACTTGAAAGCTTGTAGATGATCTTCCGATGGACTTCAGATACTGCAAATTTGGAATTAGATAGTTATCATATGTGTTTACAACACCTTCAAATCGCACATCAAGATAACCAATAGCGGAGGAATGCAGAGTGAATTACTCAAGTGTTCTGCACTATTCCTCATTGCACTCAACTTACCAGACTTAGGCAATTTACAATATGACTTCTGAAGATTGTCAAGACATGAAACTTAGGATACAACATTGTATAACATCTAAGTTTAACATACCAGAACCTCATAGCAAGATCTTTATCTTTAGAGAGTACCAACTGAATCACAATCAATGTCTTGGTAAACTACCAACACTTAGTCAATTTTGGCTAAGTTAGTCTTTCCAAACCAAAATGTTACACACAACTTTGTCTTAGGAACTGTTACAAATCATGTCTGATTGTTGCCATCAATGACAACATCAAGTCTCTAACATATCAGCAGTGTCTCTTGACCATGTTGCTAACAAAACAAACTTGTAAACTTTTTTTACTTCTTCATTATAAATTATAGTGGTTTCTTTCTAATTGAAACCAAACAAATTGAAATCAAATTAAATTAAAAAATATCTGCAAATTCAAAATCTATTAGCTATCTCATCAAGCAAAGGGATGTGAAACAACATTAGAAATATCTAACCATAAATGACATAAAATCTACATACACCTATATAAAATTACATATTGAATCTAGAATGTGTAATTAAATCCTTAACCTAACATAGACAAAAGACAATACGATTAATCAAAACAAAATAACTATACAAAATGACAAGGGTAATTGTTAGCCCTCCTCTCCCATTTCTTGCTGCTCAAGCATCTTTCCATTTACTTGAAGTGTTCCTCACCTTTTGTTTTTCACTCTTTCTCCACCACACGTCCATCTTTTCATTTCATACATATGTAGGTTTTATGAAAATAGTTCAATTAAATGTCCATGTTATAATAAAATAAGTCTTTGACAGATACCTGATGGTGTATATAAGTACATGATCTCCATTACACTCTGCATATAATTTTATGAAGCCAACATCATAGTCTAGATTGCTAAGTACTCAAAACAAAAACAAAACCATTTTTTTCTTAGTAACTAAAAATACAACCTTGTTGCCTCATTATTAGTGCAGGTTTGACATGGTGCACATTATTATAGTGTGAGCCTATTTTTTAGATCACTTCATTTAGCATCACCAATAATCTCCACAAGAAAGTTCTCCTAGCCTTAAATGATGCAAACAATTAGCATCTCACAATAATTTCTCTTGCAACAATCTTGGAGATAAACTTCATTGCATTGTGACAATTAACACATACTTGAAGGTTCTTAACAACACTAATAGTTGTTCTAGAGGGGTGTCTAACAAATGAAAAGAAATTGCCAATTTTTCACTTGGGGGTAGAGAAATAATTCTTTTTCCTGCTTTTCCATATTACTAAGTAAATGTCTTGAATTAGAAAATACCTTGCTACCTTCATCTCCCAAGCTAATGTTTTCAACTTTGCATAGATCTCCTATGTCTGTGGATGTGATATGTCTCCTACACAAAAAGGAAGTACCATTTTATGCCCTTCAATCCAACTACATCTAGGGATCTTTATAATTCCTTTATCCTTCGAACCTCACACCACCTACCCACTTCTTCATGGATGTTTGAGAGAACACGAGTCACAGTATATTTTTAGGGTCCAAATAAAAAAGTAGTGTCATTGTAAATACTCCTAGCCTATATTCATATGTGATTTGTAGCACCAAGAAAACACATCCACACAACAACCATAGGTCTAACTGGCATCTTAATGATAAAGTTTAGGGTGTCCTCAAGATAGCCAACATGGGAAAGAAGGTCAACCATGCACACATAATGATCAATTGTAGGTGTAATGCAATAAGGGTTACTCATATGATTGAAGCATGCGTGTCCCTCATCCACTAAACCTGCATGGTTGGATGCACATAGAACACAATCAAAGCTTGCAATGTTAGGATATGTTTCAGAGTGCTTTGTTAATTCAATGATTTTGAGAACATCCTTGCAAAATCTATTTTTTCCATATTCCAAAATCATTGCATTCCATGAGACCACATTTCTTTGAGGCATTTTGTCAAATAGTTCACGTTCCTTGTCTATGCTTCCAAATTTTCCATACATGTCTACTAAAGCATTTCCAACTATAATACTTGACAAAAATCCCCCTTCCATTATGCTTTGATGAATATTCATACCCTATTCCAAAGCTCCCATTTTGGCACAAGTAGGGAGGATGTTGGCTTTACAACTGCCAATTTCATTTGCTTGAAAGTTTCTAATGCCTTGTCAACAAATCCATTTTCTGCATATCTTGAAATAATGGCATTCCATGAGACCACATTTCTTTGAGGTATTCTGTCAAACAATGCATGTGCCTTGTCTATGCTTCCACATTTTGTATACATGTCTACCAAAGTAGTAGCAACTATAACATCTGGCAAAATTTATCTATCCTTTACGCTTTGATGGATGTCCATACCTTGTTCCAAAGCTCCCACTTGGCACATGTTGGGAGGATGCTGGCAAAGGTTTCTAGCTTTACACCAGCCAATTGCATTTGCTTGAAAGTTTCTAAAGCCTTTCCAACAAATCCATTTTGTGAATATCTTGCAATCAGTGGATTCTATGAGAACACATTTCTTTGAGACATTTTGTGAAACAGTTCACGTGCCTTGTCTACACTTCTACATTTTCCATATCTTGCAATCATGGTATTCCATGAGATGACATCTCTTTGAGGTATCCTGTCAAATAGTTCACATGCCTTGTCTATGCTTCCACATTTTGCATACATGTCTGCCAGGGTAGTTGCAACTACATCTGACAAAATTCCTCTATCCTTTATCCTTCAATGGATGTCTGGATACACTATTCCAAAGCTCCCATTTTGGCACAAGTAGGGAGGATGCTGGTAAAGGTTGTAGAGTTTGGCTTTACACCTACCAATTGCATTTGCTTGAAAATTTCTAAAGCCTTTTCAACAAATCCATTTTGCACATACCCTGCGGTCATGGTATTTCATGAAACCACATTTCTTTGAGGCATCCAGTTAAACAGTTCCATAGCTCCCATTTTGGCGTAGGCTGGTAGTACATTGGAAAATGTTAATTGATGGAGTTGGAGACTTGTTTGTTGTGTATGGTGAAGTAGTGTGACTGCCTACACCTTGCTTCTATAGAAAAAAGCACCCACATAAATAGAGCCCCTGAGATTGGAATTAATTGAGCAGGAGGGAGAGATATTCAAATTAAACTTATCCCCAATTTAAAAGTAATCATGGGTGGTAGCAAGTGGGGTAGTCATGATTTGTTGAAATATGCAGTTGATGTATTAACGAAAATGTTTTGGATAGAAACGAAGTTGGAGAGGGCCCACCAACCACACCTAAGTCAAAGCTTAGAGTGTGTTGTTTAAACTTGGGTAGCCATGCAAGGAGGCCACGAGCCTTGTTCTTAGTGTTAGTTGATTTATGTTTTCTTTTGGATGCATTTACAATGTATGATGTCAAGTGGGATAATGTTAGGATTAAGGTGCCATCAACCTTGTAAATCCTATGTATTTAGTTACTCCTAATATTGTTTGTAAATCATTCATAAGGGATGAATAATTCACTATTAGTTGTAAATCATTCATAAGGGATGAATAATTCACTATTAGTTGTAAATTTTTTTATCATCATGATTTACTGGTACGATAATTAATTTTTACCGGGGGTCAGCAACTAATTAATTACCAGCATGAAGTTGCTATTTACTAGAAATGAATCTTAGAGATTAAAATTGTTTTGGACATCCAACTCCCCATGAGGTTGTTTTGGACACTTGTAATGTAGTTTTAGATGGTTATAAGACCTCCACATAAAGACTAACTACCTTGCAAAATAGGACAAATTAGGTGTCCATAAGGACAAATTAGTTGTTCATGAGGTGAGAAATGGGGTTACAACCTACATTATTTTATGTCATAAATACTTGGATTTTCCAAAGGAAGGCATTTGTATATGATAACCAACTTCGACACTCTATTTAGAGAGTGAAAATGCTATATAAACAAAGGTTATGGTGGGAGAAACATAACATATTGAGTTAGAATGAAATGCTAAAGGAGTGAAGAGTGAAGACTGAATAGGAGAAAGGAAGGATTGTATGTAATCTCTATTTTTGAAGATAATACAAACTTGGGCCTCTCTTCTTGGTAGAGTTTTTTCCCAAATTTTTTTTTTGATTTCTTTTGTTCCATATTTCTTTGTGTTTGTGATCTTTTCATGCGATTTTCATTTGGTTAAATACTAGTTAAGATCATATTTACAATTGAATTAAAATTTCCATATATAATAGTTATGAACATTTCTAACAAGTTGAGATCTCATGGGACTAATTGGTTGGGATTTCAAGGAGTGATCTAGTAGGTGTGGTCAGGATAGGACCAACGGAAGTGAGAGGTGGGTGATTTCTTTTCGAGTCTATAGGGCATCATCTTTGTAGGGTAATGCGCTGGAGGAAGATCGTATTTGGGACGGAGATGAATTATGAGGGGGCGGGGTTGAAATGAGGGGGAATCTGAGTGTATAATATCCATTGCTAGGGAGGCGCGTTGTGTGCGCTGTTGGTGGTGGGGCTGTTCGTCACAGAAGGCGGCTTCCTATTGGGATCTCCTCACGTCCCTTTTTCTTCATGGCTACAGCACGTGGGACCCAGATTGTACAGGTTTAGATTTCTGCAACTAGGGTTTCTTCGTTTGTTGTCTTTCGTGGGGGTTGGTTCCACCGCGTTGGATTTGAATTTGTCAGATATGCATTCTCTAAATATATATATATATATATATATATATATATATATATATATATATATATATTTTTTTTTTTACTGTAATTCATTTAGCTTATGACAGTACCATCGTCATCCACTAAATTTTGATAATACTTGATGGTTAAAAGAACAAACATACGGTCATTCGTTCATCAAAATTGGGCATGATCAAGTGGATTAAAAACCTGAGTAGCCGTAGAATTCTAGGTGGAAGAAAAAATCATTGCGATCCTCTCTTGATTGACATCTAATAAGTCGTGAAGGAGCAGAATTTGCAGAGATATCAGATATGAAAAGTACTCATTTCATTGATATTCTTTACGACTACGAGTGGACAACCGCACCCAATGCCCATGGACCCTCCCTTATTCTATAACTTGTAAGTAGAACAAAGCCTAGGTATTCTTTTGAACTACACACACTGACCAGATTGGTGAAAAGTACGTAAGAATCCTGAGATTGGCACTTAGTTTCCACAGATAAGTTCTGCCTATCCTATATTCTTATTATTATTGCCTTGCACACATTGGTAAAGCTGTAGAGAATCTGACGTCTGTAGGTACATGGAAATAAATTAATGTTTAGATCTAAAAGAGTCTCCTATTCGGTAGGACAATGTATACTTGAGAGTATCAATCTCAAGAAGGGAAGCAGAGGAACCTCACATGGGCATATGCACCTGTTTAGATTGCCAAAGATACTGGTTTGTATTCCAGTACACATAATATGTTACCTATGCAGGTTGAAAGATATTGGTTTGCAGTATTTTTTGCACACTAAAGGCATCGAATGTTTTTTGGGTTGAACAGTCCTATCAGATGAGACCACAAAGGTGCTTCATCCCTATCACGGAGAGTATATATATATATATACACTTTCTTTCTATCTATCTAGTATGCCATCTAATTTTCAGGTCTTATTGGAACAGTGCTATCGGATGAGACCACAAAGAGGCTTCATCCCTATCACAGAGGGGATACATATATTCTTTCTATCTAATATGCAATCTAATTTTAACAGTCTTATTGGATAGATCACAAAGGGATTTCAGAAGAAGTATTTTGTATTTTGTAAATCAAAATGATGGGCATTTATAAATTTAAAGGTTTTGAAGGAGTATTTTAGATTACAACTTGTGCATATGAAAAAAAATGGAGAAACTATCATCCTTGTTGGCAATCTTATAATAACTTAAATTTGTGAGAAGTCAATTTTTGAAGTGGGAGAAAAATTTAAACAAATGGTTTAAAATAATTGATATTAACTTGTTACACTATTATCTTGAATTAAAGGTATAACAAACACAACTATGTAGTCCTAAATAATTCTTTAACAATAATAATGTCTTTTATTTGGGGCAGGGGCCTAACTTGATTGGCGAGAGCTTCCTGTGGTAGGCACGAGGTCACGACGCCCAGTCTCCCCCCTGCCAACCTAATATTGTAATAGAAATGTAAACCTAATTAATAGAAATCTTTCACTAAGACAAAACAATTCACACTTTATTATATTGGTACTCTACACATTTATCTTCAACTATCATATATGAAACAATTTTTAATTTTGTATTGTTTTTTAAGATTTTTTTTTTCTAAATGCCTTAAGGAAACATGAGAAAGAGGGTGGGAGCATACGTTATCTTCAATAGGATATATTTATGATAGGATAAACTTGTATTTTTGTCACATCATTATAATAACAATATGTGTACATACATGATTAATGTTAAACTTGTATTTTATCACATCATTATAATTCATGAATTTTAAATTTAGGGTAGTTTTTAAAATATTTATACTTCTTGGATTTTTTTAATACGTACTATTTTATATTTTTATAATTTTGTAGAAGAAAACATCTAATGGGACAAGGTTAAAATTGTTATGTTAATAATATAACATTTAATATAGAGGTGAAGTCATTGATTCCAATACCTTAAACTATATTCCTTTGATATTAAATGAGCAAAACAAGATGTTGATGGCTCCCATTACTTTGGAGGAGATTCACACAGCTATTTTCTCCATGTAGGGTGACAAGATGACTAGGCTAGATGGTTTTCCATCTTTGTTTTCTAAAAAAGGATGGGACTTCTTTGGGAAAAAAGTGTGGTTAGTGGTAGAGGAGGCTTGCAAGAGTCTGAAAGTTTTAAAAGAAACAAATTGTACACTTATTGCTCTTGTTCTTAAAAGTTCATTCCCTAACACTTTTGTTGACTTCAAACCCATTTCTGTATGCAACACAGTGTATAAAATCATTGCTAAATCTATTATGTGTAAATTAAGGAATGTTATCTCATTTCTCATCTCCTTAGAGCAAGGGGAATTTGTCCTGAGTAGAGAGATATCGGAAGGTGTCCTTATGGTACGTGAAGTAATTCATTCCCTAGTGACCTCAAGGATTCTTTTGATGGTGATCAAACTAGATATGAGGAAAGTGTATGATAGAGTGAGCTAGAGTTTCTTATTATAGATATTGGAAAATTTTTGATTTTGTAAAAATTAGTGCAATTGGATTTATTCCCACATCTCTACATCAAGATTCTTGATTCTAGTGAATGGTTGTCTTGAATATTCTTTCATTCAACCCAAGGTCTACAGCAAGGTGACCCCTTCTCACCTTTCTTATTTATTTTTATGGATACAGCTCATGGGAGATCTATTAAAGTTACTTAGGAGGTTGGACATTGGAAGGGAATAAGAATCATGGCATAGGTGGAGGCCATCACCCATTCATATTTTACGAATGATACACTATTGTTTGGACTGCCCAATATTAATGAGGATAATTCTAATAGCAAAGTCATCTCTATATATTGCCATGTGTTGGGTCAATCTATTAATAATAGAAAATATAACATTTCTTTTTAAATGCCCTTGCTTCATTAAATGGTGTATTGTCAAGCTATTAGAGTTTAATGTTGGAACCTTGCCAAGCAAGTACTTGGGCATTCCATTTATCTCTGGGATTGGCAAGGTATGTTTATGCAATCATGTGGTCTCCTCGTTTTGAATCAGGTTATCAATGTGGAAATGAAAATGGTTCTCTTGTAAGAAGGATTTTGTTGATCAAGTTTGTGTTAGTGACTAGCTTGTTTTATATGGTGTTGGTCATAAAACCCCTACCACTATGGTATCTTCTTTGGAAAAGATCATGAGATATTTCCTTTGGAAAGGTACAAGAGAAAAGATAAAATTTCATTTACTAGTGTGGTAAGTTGTTTGTAATTTCAAATAGGAGGGGGCATTGGTCTTCGCAATCTAGTTAGCTAGAATCTAGCTCTTGGTGCCAAGCTTGTTTAGTAGTTATTTTTGCAACTAGATGCCTGGTAGTGTAAAATTCTACAGAGTAAATACTTGGATAGTACCACTCTAGAATGCATTCTACTAATTTCTAATCACATATATGGAATTTTCTAATCTAATACAATCTAGCAATAACTACTCACCTCACATGGGAGATTTACAATAGTAGGAAAGCACTCTTTTGGCAGAACTCTTGGAATGGATATACTAGGCTTAGGTACATATAAGATTTGAGGGAGGCTAGGTCATTACTTTCCATGACTTGGGGAAGATATGTAAAAGATTACTTTAGTTTATGGGATGATAATCATATCTGCTTGGAAAAATGGACAGACTTCTTAGATTGTCATTATCCTTAGTATTAGAAATAATATTCAAAGAAGAGTTATCAAGAAGGAAAGTATTTATTAACATGAAAAAGAATACCTTGAGTCAAATTAGTTCAAAAAATGGCTATTTATTTGGTCAATCAATGCTATTTGGCATCTACTAAGCATTGCGATGCTCTAGATTGGCCAATCATGTTGTGTTGGAACAAGACTAGCCTTGCAAAAGTGAGATCCTTTGCATGGTTGGATTTACATAGTAGAGTCTTAATGGGTGATAGATTGATAAAATTTGGACTGGTAGGTGAATTTACATGTGTCATGTGTAAGAATGATGTGGAATATGTGAACCACCTTTTTCTCCATTTCCTTTTTTCCTTAAAATGTGTCTATGTGCTTGGCTAGAGTGGAGTAGTGCTCTTCTTAAAACTTTGTTGCAACTATTCCAAAGTTGGCCAATCCCCTTTGGTTAGTTGCTCCTTCTCTCTAAATTTAGATGATTTGGAGAGAAAGGAATAACAAATTTTTTGGAATTAATTATGCTTTATGGAATCAAGTAATATACAAAATCAAGATTGCAATATCAGAAATGGTGATGACTAAAATTATGTAATCTTCAAATAAAAATAGAAACTTTTCCTCTACTAAAAAATTAGAATCTTATGAAAACCCCTATTTGTGGGGATATGAAAAAATTCATTGAGTGGATAGGTCAAAAATCAAATGTAGCCATCCCCCAAAAAACTTTCAAAATTGAACTTTGGTGGGGCTTCTCAAGGCAACCTAGGTGTTTTAGGTTGCAAATGTGTTACTAGGAGGTTAAAAGTTAAGTACTTATGATCAGGTGCTTCTAAATTTTTTAGAATGGAATAAATAAAGAGGTAAAAGCCCAAGCTTTGCTCATGGGATTTAATATTCCTGTTTAAATAGGTGTGTTGTAACTAGTAATTGAAGGTGATTCCATGATTATCATAAATGATATTCTCCAAAATACATGGGGTTTGATCAAGTCCATAGCTCATTTTGAAATCTACCATTGCTATAGATAAGCCAACAAAGTGGATAATATGTTGGTAAATCTAGCTATTGATGGCCCATTCAATCTTATAATGGATTCTTCTAATGCTACATGGAAAAGTGACAAACTTGAAGATTTAATCATTGATAAACTTGTGGATGATCAATGATGAGATGCAACTCCTTCCTTTGAAAGTACTTAGATTTACGGCATGCATCATGAATCTAAGATATAAGTACTAGTTAATCAAAACTCTATGATTTGATGACTTTATAGTGTGTGTAGTATTTCAAGGTAGGCTTGTGCAAATATCATTCCATACATGATATTTATTTATTAGAACTATTTGTTTAAGCATTTCTTCATTATGATTTTGGTTTAATAAATGAACAAAATGTTTGAAATAAGCCACACTCGAACTGATGATGGACTGGCCACAAGGGGCCAGTAGCTCAATTGGTAGAGCACTGCAACAGCAAATGGAAGGTCCTAGGTTCGAGTCCTAGCCGGTTCATATAAGCTATAGGTCAACAATTGGTATTAGAGCTAGGCTAGGAGACTCAAGCACCTGAAGTGTGGCTTAAGGGGGGTGTTGGAAATAAGCCACACCTAGACCAATGATGGACTGGCCACAAGGGGCCAGTAGCTAAGTTGGTAGAGCACTCCAACAGCAAATGGAAGGTCCTAGGTTTGAGTCCTAGCTGGTCCATATGAGTTGTAGCTTAACACTAACAACAATGGAGGAACCTAAGTTAATTTTTCAATGAGAGAAACATCTTTCTCAAGTTTTATCTCCCTTCTAAGTTAACTAGGCAATATTTTTAATTTCAAAACAAGAATATGTATTAGAGGCTATGTCAATAGTTCTAGGGGTAGATTTTATGGTTCAAGGAATGATCATCTAAGAGATAACACAAACATAGCCACCTTATTTTTGTATAACCTTCAATTTTCTTCCTTTGTAATAGAGCCTTGTCAGATCATTGGCTAGGGCTTTCATCAATTTGAATTATATGTTGGGCCTCAAAGAAATATTGATTGCAGCTAAACTAAAACCCAAAGGGGTATGTAATTTGAGTTGTGTACCATATGAGGTCTTTCAAGAGCTTGGGGAACATGTTCTAGTTCTAGCCATAAAACTAGAAAGGATTGAGTCCTTCTTGATTGTTGGGGTAGGTTAATTTGAAAGAGACATGGATTTTGCATCACTTTGTTTCCAAATCAAGATGATTGATGATAATCTATGGCCCATAGACTTGGACATGGTAAAGGATGTCATTTAGGTAATACATAGAGTGGTTGAGGTGCATGATCTTATGTCATTTGGCATGACATTAGTTGGTATTCCTCCTTGTATTAGGTGGGATTTGTGCCTTGAATTCCATGGGATTGGTGTGGCAAATATAGATATAGGAGTGCATGGTTTGGGTTCATCCTTTTTTGATAAATATATTATTATTTATGAAGCTTATGACTTGGGACCTGACCATTGGCATGGGAGTTATGTCAAAACTCAATTCGGGTTAAGGGAAAAGTAGTGGTAGAAGCTCATTCTATTTGTGTTGTATTGAGATATGGTTTAGACTACTATCATGGTAGCTATGGTGTGGATACAATTTGCAATAATGATTCCATATAATTGTTGCATGGTGGTTGGTGTTGTTTTGTGATATTAAACCTCATAATGTTAGCTAAATATTAGTTTCTTTTGGGATTGATGGTATCCCTTTATTTTCTATTTTTAATTTTGTATTAACCTTATTATTGGGTCTTGCTAGTTTTAGTAGTTTAAGTGTTATGCCTCCAAAGATTCATATTAAGAGCATCTTTGGGTTGTTTGTATAACTTTAATGATAATGCAAAAGGGCAAGATGCCCATAAAATCACATTTATTGAAAAAAAAAGATAACATCTATACAAAATAATTAAAATATATAATTTGTAATCATGAAAGAATACATAAATTTATAAATAAACCAAAAAAATCATAAGAAGTTACCATGCCAAACAAGGAGAATTTCTCTTAAATCGAAGCTAATAATTTGTTTGTCATACCTACATATTCGTCTATCAATAATACATCAAAATATTCCTCAAACTTCATCCCTACAAGAATCTCATCCCCCTATGTTGAGAATGTTCCATAGAACCACAATAAAATAAGGTAAAGCAAGAACATTTTAAAATACAATCTTTTTATCCACGTCCTCTTCCCACCGAGTAGGGAAACATCTTTTCAAAGCTTAGAGATGTCAAAAACTCACATCTCCTAAAGCCCCTAATAGCATTAAGTACCATGAATTTCCCTTTAATGAATAATTAATTTACAAATGTTAATACATAACTCTTAGTTTCATATACCATGATAATATCTCAAGGATTTATTATTATTATCTCAATAATCTTCTTGATTAAATGTATGTTGTTAATGGCATATAATCTTGTAGCAAATTAACCTATGAATTTCATTGTCCGACAGATTTTTGTACCTCCCACAACATTTGTTTTGATGGTATTCTAATGCCTATTCTCAAGGGTGATAGTTGTTTGTCATTCCAACTTCTAACTTGATGGTTTCCATCTAGAATTTACAAAATGAAGTTGGATGAAAACACAATAGTGAGTTGCAAAAATCAACATTATTGGAGCATCGAAATTAGTATTTTTAAATTGTATCAATTATACGAAAGAAATGATCAAGAATTTAAGAACAATATAAACTAACGAGTTGTGAAATTTTCAATGTAGATTCAATCTATAATTCTTTTGAAATTGATGCAGGAGCATCCATGGTCAATGGCAATCTTGCATCACCAAAAATATTTTAATTTTTGTTTTTTTAATTTTCAGTAAGGTTTGTGGGCTTTGGAAAATAATATTTAAATTTGCAACAAATGTATTTTCTTGGGGTATATTAATAAATGTAATTTTGAAGAAAAATACCCTGATAACTTGTAAATTCCTCCATTAGTGGGGAGAATCTTTCCTAGGTGCCCACTTGGAGATATGCATTAATTTTTGTTTGACGGGACTGATTTGGTGCGAAGATTCCATCATAAGTTGGTCAACAACTCCTATTTTTATTTCCAAAATTGTAACCTCCAAGAAGGATGTGGATTTCCAAGAGGTGGTTCCAGTTGATGGTTTTAGTGAAACCATGGGAAATTTTAATGAAACCACATGAGCCACAAGCTTTGCATGTTGTTGCATGTTTGGGTCATAATTATGAAACCGAGTCTCGATAAAATGGGCATAACTTTCTCATTTTTTTATCAAAATTGAGAAATTCAAAATGTTCTTGAAAAAAGGGAAAGAGGCACACAAAACCCAGAAACAATTTTAGAAAATTTGTAAAAATGAGGGAGAGGTATAGGCAGAAAGTGATGGGTTTTCTTGGCGGTTTAGTGGAGGTTGTTTTGAGAAACCAATAGTGGTTTCTTCGCACGCAATTTCTATATATTGATGGTGACTCATTTGGTGAAGGGGGGGCTTTGGAGAAGAAAATTTTTACATACTTAGATGCTGCCAGAATGAGTCCAAGATGTTGTGAAAGTATTTTTTTGCAAAATTTATATGTATGAATCAAGGAAGCTCACAAGCTTCAAGTGAATGTAATGAATTTTCAGATTTAATAAAATCAATGTTGCATATTTCTCTTATATTTTTTGTTGTTCACTTTATTTGCAGCTTTCTTGCATAGGCTATTGTGTAGGTTTATGTTGCAGATTTGAAAGGGAGAGTATCCATTTTCATTAGTGGTATCAGAGCAGGAGTTCCTGAGTGTGCAGGAAGAAGCGCTGATGTGAGGCAGTTTGCACCAGGACCTATGGTGGTGTGTGTGTGATTTGTGTGTAGACAAATCACCGAGTGTGAGGTAGTCTATACCTGAAAGGTTGAAAATTGAGAGTGTGTGGCAATTGTTTGATAGATCATGAGGTTGTAACAGTAGAGAATGAACATGAAGAAGATGGGGCAATAGACAATGGTGACCAAAATATTGCAGAGAAAGAGGTAATGCATAATATGTTCTATTTTTATGATGAAGATGAGAATAGATTGTATGAAGATGAAAAGGTTGCAGCAGATCGTGAGAAGACAAATGTTGTAGTAGTAGTGACAGGGGAACAGGTGAAAGAGGTAAAGCTATACCCTTTTGAATTTGTGAAAGTTGATTTGCATGTTGAAATGAATAAGATAATGAGTGTAGAACACTCCCTTTCACCCTTTACATTCAAGGATCTTGGGTCGAGTGGCAATGCACTATGATACCCTAGATCACTGTGAGATGTAGGGAAGCTTGGATTAGGGTGTTTAATTATCATTTTTCCTTCTCCTATGCTCAATTGACCATTAAAACCCTAATTTCACAAATACAACTGTAAACGAAAGAATAACAGGAAAAGCTCTTGCAAAGGGAAGCAAAATATCAAATCACAAAGTACCTGTTTTCAAGGTGGAAAAGTCAGGGACAAAAGAGTAGGCGCCCAAGTCCAATGCCCTACTTTTTGTTTGGATCTGGGAAATCAGTCTGCAACTCTTTCCTGCTACTCCAGAGATTTTTCCGTCATGGAAGTTGGAGGACTAATGAGCGGGCACCCAACTCCAGGGTGTTGTTTTTCCTTCTGTTATACAATTTTGAACTTCAAGATGCCTTCCCGCAACTTCACTTTGTCTAGCTCCTCAACCTGTAACTTGCAACCATGAAAACTTTGGTAGGGGGTTGTGGTGTTTAGAGGCTTGCCTCAGTCAAGCCCCGGAGAACACTTAAGTTTCCGAACACCGTTGTTAGATAGAGAGTGCATGCCCTTGTGAGGCAGAGGCAAAAACCAAAGGAAATGATGATGAAAACACAATATAATGTCACATTGTAGTGAAGATCTCATGGAAGGAAGATGCTCTTCATTCCATGAGGAAATGGATGTTCAAATCTTTAAACACAAACACATAAACCAATAAATAAATAAGAGAGGAGAAACAAGTGTCTTAGGGACAGTCACGTAGGAGGGTGCCACCAAGTCACCAAACGTAATGCTATGTCTGTAAGACACAACACACAACAATGAAATCAGAGAGAGGCAATATAGAAGAATAATGATACAAATAGAAGAAGGTCACAACAAATGCGGTCTCCTGGTATCCCAGACCTTACGGGAGAATCATGGGTCATCCTAGGAGGCCTAAACAGCACATAACACATCACAAGAGAGATAAAGGGTTAGAGATACTTACCTGTAGGGCCCTTGCTGGGCTAGTAGTTATTACGAATCTTGATCTTTATCTTAATGGTTAAGGCGTTATCACTTCTTCTCTCTTCCATATGTTTAGGAGTGTGCGAGAATAATTGTGTAGGAAAGGTTTCTCTTGATGATGGTTGAGATGGAATGTTGCCATTGTTTGTGTCAGCTATAGGAGCATTTGAAATGCCATTTAAATGAGCTTGTGGAGGCATCCGAAAGATACCCATTTCAGTCCTTATATAAGGCGTTGGAATGGCTTGAGTAAGAGGCATACTTGTTCTTCCACAACATGTAGGATTTCATTGCTTTCCAAAGTATGTGACGGTTCATGATCTGTTTTCTTGTTTAGAATGTAATTGAGAAGTTTTTGAACATCAGGTGGCAAATTATCATTAGATTTAAGCAAATAATCACAAAGAGAATCTGCATCATCCAAAGCTTCATCCTGATTAGGGACAGTGGGAAGGGATGGCAGAGTAGTGTGGAGAAATGTATCAATGATATCTTTTTCTTGTGCCAATATATCCGCACCAAGTGGGGTTATGTTGGGACAAGTCTCTTTGTTTGATAGATTACCCATTGCTATTTCATTTTCATAGGTCTTGGAAAGGATTTCATTACATCATCATGAAACAAAGGGAGAGTGGGAGTAAAGTTGTCACCACTACTTTCCCCATGATTGTTGTAAGCTATAAAACTTTTTAGATTCTCCATGATTGAAGGAAAAACATCCACAGTCTCAAGAAAGTTATCGAAATAGGCTATTGATCGAAGAATATCACATGTAGTACTAATGGTCATGTCAATGCCATAGATGTATGCGATTTGATGCAAGACTTGAGGATATTCGTTAGTGAACTTGAAAAAGTTATCATAGTTCACAATGTACTCATATAAGTCTTCTAAAGATGTACTTTTAGGAGAATCCATGAATGCAAAATATATGCAAGAATGCTTGATTTTTGTACTTTTTCTAATGCAAATAAGTGAAACAAAGGGTGTTGTAAGGATTTTAGTCAGGGGAAGCAAATTACATGTCTGATATCAGTCCAAAAAAGCAATAAGATCCTTCACAACACACTCTTGATGTAAATCCAAGATAATGCCAAGTCAAACTATAGTGAAAATATGTCGAAATATACACTTTTTTCACCAAAACTCAATGCAAAAGAGCATAACAAAGGGTGTTGTGAGGAAAATGATGATGGAAAGAAAATTATATTAGTAATAACAACCACTTAGTGATAATATATCCATCACAACACACTTTTAGTGCCACTTAAGGTCAAACCCTAGTGAAAATATAGCAAAAATAGGCTATTTTTCACAGTTTTTCAATTCCAAGACCTAGCAAAAGGGGTATTGTAATAAATTTTAGGAGGTACAGAAAATAAAATCAATGATATTAGTCACCTCAATCCATAAAATTTATTACAACACACTTAGAGTGCAAACTAGGCCAAACCCTAGGACAAAAATAACAAAAACGTGTAGTTTTTCACCAAATTTTCAATACCAGAGCCCGTTAAAAGGGTGTTGTGAAGATTTTTAGGAGGAGAAGCAAGTTATTACCTTGATAAAATCCAATTAATGCAAAAATAACCTTCACAACATGCCTATGGTGCAAGTTTAGAGAGTCGATAAGGCAAAATTTAGTGAAAATCGATGTTTTTGAAGCCCTAGGTTTGAGATCTTGGCACAAAATGCTATATGAATGTTTTGAAGTCTGATTTATGATGAAAATGAATTAATATCAGATCTGAAAATTAATTCTAAGGTCTAATATGCAAAATGCCAATGCAAATCTAATGAAAATGCATGAAAATTGCTAGTTTTTGTTGAAATTTTCTATGCAAAAATGCAAATATTTTGAATATAAATGCAAATTTACACTAAAATGCAAGACTATAGACAAATAAAAATTTGAATGTGTTTCTAAAATTAGTAGAAAAATCTAAAAGAAGATTTTGCCTACTAACCCTAGATTTTGGAATTATTAGGTTATATGAAAATTGTCAAAATTTCTACAAAAGCCTAGCAAATTAATGATGAAAATGCAATTATTGAATTTTTGTGTTTTTCGGTAGTTTATATCAAATCTGATCCAAAAATCATGAATTAGGAAAATTTAGAAAGAATTGATGTAATTTAGTAATCTATATGAAAATGCAAGCTAGGGTTTTCAAATTTTTGCAAAATTTTTAATTTTTTTGTAATTTTCTCAATGCAATAAGATGAAAGACTATATGAATGAATGAAATCAATCTAAATCTAAAGACACACACTCAGAAAGTTGCAATTTAAGTCCAAAAATATGGGTTCACCAAAATGTTTAGGTGAAAATTGGGATTGTTTATGTTTAGTGTGTAGATGTTTGAATCCTCCTTTCACCCTTTACATTCAAGGATCTAGGGTCGAGTGGCAATGCACTATCATACCCTAGATCACTGTGAGATGTAGGGAAGCTTGGATTAGGGTGTTTAATTATCAATTTTCCTTCTCCTATGCTCAGTTGACCATTAAAACCCTAATTTCACAAATACGACTGTAAACGAAAGAATAATAGAAAAAGCTCTTGCAAAGGGAAGAAAAATATCAAATCACAGATTACCTATTTTCAGGGTTCTGAGGTAGAAAATGTTGTGTGGTTACACAACACGCCCCATTTTGACTTGGCAAAACAGGGACCCAACTTTTGTTTTGGCTTGTGTTGTCTGTTTCTGGCGGTTTTGGTAAAAATTAAGTCAGGTGCATCATCATCATGAAGGTCAGGATGAGGTAGGTCATCATCATGAGGTTAGTTTGTCAAAGTTCATATTTTGTTTCTATGACTTCATGGTTAGAAAGAGCTTGAAATTTCATGCAGGTTTGCCTTTTGCATCACTTGAAAATTCGTCCATATGAGGGAGTTGTGAGCAGTCAAAGTTTTGGTCAAACCTGATAATTGCTATATGAACATCATCATCATGATATTTGAAAAGCCCCCCGATAATATCCTGAGGTCGAAACATCCGGACGTCAAGTTTAAGTCGTAGTAGGTTCTCCCCGTCGGGCGGTCTTTTGTATCGCCAAAGGTCATCATCATGATCTTACTCTATCACCTGATAAAAATCATGCAGTCCCGAAACATCCGGACGTCAATCTTAAGTGCAGGTGTGTTTTACCCGTCGAGTAACCTTAGAAACATTGCGAGCATCATCATGATATTCCAACATCACCCGATGTGATAATATCATGCTGATGATCATCGTCACCTTGCTTAAGAAATCTGCCATCTGCATAATTTGCGCGCGCACGACAGTCTTGGTGATCAACATCATCATGATATTTCGAGACCCGACATTTCTTAATATCCTCCTGACCTCCTTTTGCGTGATCATGATGATCACCTTATCTTTCGAAGCGGAGGATGATTTTCATTTTTTAAGTCATGTTGAACAAGATCATCATGATCTTGTTCGTCTCTCCCAACAGTTCGTAATATCATCCTGCCGACGAGTATAACCTTTTGCAAATATGATGATGACGATGACGTCATCATCACCTTCTCCTTCGGCAGGATATTTTCCAGGGTATGATCCTGTTCGCCAATATGATGATGACGATGACGTCATCTTCGAGGATTAACACAAGCCCCGGATATCCTGATGACGTCATCAGGATCATATTTTAGATCGCCGAGTGCGAATATGATGATGATGATCATCATCATCTTGATCTTCCGAGGATCGCCTTGGCCGAAAAAGGGGTCATGCTGCTTTCATGACCTGATCATCTTCCTTAGAGGGAACCCGATATTCCATTTACCTCCTGATCTTAACGAAACATGACGGTGACGTCATCCCTTTGCATTTTAACGAAGCCTGATGATGACGATGACGTCATCATGATTTTCCTCAGCGGCAGGCAGGATCATTTTCCAAGTCCTCCTGTTTGTCTTCATCATGATGATGATGACGATGTCTTTCTTTCCCGAATGTGCAAAAACAAAACATCCTGATGTACTTTCCATCAGAGCATTAGGAAAGGAGGATCATCATATTTTGTGATATCCTGCGGCCACTTTGAAGATATATAGTTGGTCATCATCATGATTTTTTGGCGTCGGTATAACTGTTGCCGTCGGCCTAAGGTAAAATTGTCACCCTGATCATATGTAGTCACGCCGATGCAAATATGATGATGATGCAGAGCCGGATTCTAGGGATGGTTGAAGGGCGATTATTTCTTTGTATAATCTGAGATCATCATCATCATATTCCGAACCCGATATACAAGAAAATGGGCAAAAACATGAAGCGATAGAAATTTGAAAGCCCGACTGCCTGAATTTTGGTCAACGAGGGTTGACCTGGTTGTTTTTAGGCTGTTTATGCATTTAGTGCATATTTTTCACAGGTAGAGCTTGATTGCCTGCGGCTGCACATGGGGAGGTATGTTTAATAAAGTGTTTACTTCCTGTTGTTTATCATGATGATGACGAACTTAATGTTTGTCTGTTTACTTGCAGGAAATCATCATGATGCTGCTGAAGCTAAACATTGAAGTCATGATGCTGCTGAGGCTGAACATTGAAGTCATGATGCTGCTGAAGCTGAACGTTGAGATCATGATGATGCTGCTGAGGCTGAATATTGAAATGATGATGCTGCTGAAGCTGAGCGTTGAAATCATGATGATGCTGCTGAAGCTGATAATTACAAAGTTGCGCATGGAGGCAACATAGGCCAGACATGAAGAGGATATTGTCAAATATGCTGTTCGCCAGCTGGAGGCCGAATCAAGTTGAAGATGCTGGAATACTCTGTGCCAGCTGTACATTTGCTAACTGACGAAGCATGTGCTTTTCATCTGGGCCGTTGTTTGTTATGAGAGGATCCTGATCCTTGGATCATTGTAACCGTTTTCTGGCAGTTGCTCTATATAACATCCAGAGCTTGTCATTTTAAGAAAGGGGATATACCTTAGAATACACAGACGCATCTGGCGCAAAGAGTGAATTACTGTAGAATAAGTTAGGAGATCGGATTACTGAGACTAATGAGGATAGAATTGTTGAAATGTCAAGGTTCTTTCTTCAGATCACTGTAAATGTACCTGTTCTTGAGCATACTGAATGAATATGAAGTTCCAGATTACATCCTGATTGTAAATTTTACGTAATCTTCTGTTGATTTCTGGATATGTATTGGTGAATGCTGTGTTCAACTGGAAGCGCTTTCATTTCATTACATGTTGTTGTCAACTTTCCTTTGAAGCTTTGCACTAGATCATGCGGATTTGTGGAATGTCCTGGTGAAGTATGATTTCTAGTTTTCCTTCTTTTCATTGCAAGTATGGGAGCTTGTATGTGAATCAGTGATCTAAGTCCAGTAATTTTAGGAATCTCACTCTCTACCCCTTTTCCTTTTTTTCAATTTCATTAATTCATCAACATAACTGCAAATCATGATAAATAACGAGCAGAAACAGTGAAATATGCTGAAATCCCGTAGGTAACTGAAGATCCTTAGCATATTTGAGTTAAATGCATGTAGTACTGAAAATATCATGCAAGGAATTATAAATAATGGTAGAAATCATGCAAATATCAGCCTGTATGCACATTATTTGACTAAATTTACAGTGCAGAGGTAGAATTGTTGGAGACTTATGCAGAGCGAACATCCAGAGCAGGATATTTGAAGATGATGATGATGAACAGTGCAGAAACACGTAAGGCCCCTGAATGGAAAACAGCAACACACATCAACCACTGAGTAACGTCAGTAGATTAAGACCTAATCAACGGAGACTTGGGATCATGAATTCTTTGAATTCATCGTATCTTTCAAGATGAGTAAAGGTTGTTGTGTAACTTTTATTCTATGTTTGCGAATGACTAACATCATGACCAACATAAATTGGCGCTAGAAGGAGGGCCTGAGTCCGGAAGATCACGTTCATCATTAGTACTTTCAGGTTTGATGACGCTCAGAGTAAGGTAACTTCAGATCATTTGTGAATTTCACCAAATTGCATAAATATTTGCTGCGACAAGTTTGTATTTGCACATTCTGTGTAAAGATTTCCAAATTTCACATAAATATTGCAAGCTTTACAGTAGATTTCTTTAAATTCACTAGATATCGGCCAAAGATGCATAAATTTGTTCAAGCTTTGAGGATTTGAGCCTTAGACACGTGAGATCTGGTGCTACTGGTCGAAATATCCCAATATCCTGTCATATTTGCAGTGTCTTCGCAAATATCGAGTAAATATTCAGTCTGATTTGCAAGTTGACTGCAAATATCACCTCGTCCGGTGGAATCCAGCCAATATTTGCAAAGTTTCAGCTAATTGGCCTCCAAATCGAGAAATCCTGGCTCATAGGATAAATACCAGGTCTAGACATAGTGAAATTTTCGAAGAATTGCCTGTCAGAGGTTTTAGACCTAGGACTGTAGACGTTCACCATACTCCAGAGTCTAGTACGTCCAGAGCTTCACCAGGACCTCCTCCTGTAACTCCCGTTGGTTTGCAAATACCTTCAGGTATACCAGTGACACCTCCTGTTCAACCTCAGGGTATACCTTTAGTCCAACCTCAGCCAACTGCACCACCAGTTCAGCCCCCTCAGGTTGCAATGTCGTTCTTTGCAGCAGAATCACCATTGACCTTTACTGCGTATCATGAGTTACCAAAGTATCCGGACAAGCTTTGTCCAAAATACCATCCTTATCAGGATGCGGATGATCATATCAGGACGTTTAAAGAAGCTTGCTGCAGAGCCAGAATAGAGCATCAGGATGTGGTGTGCAGATTATTCCCTTTTTCCTTAGGGGAAGAGGCCTATAATTGGTTCATCAGTCTTGGTCAATCTTCTGTAGGTTCGTGGGCTGTCTTAGAGAAGGCCTTTCTTGACAGATTCAAGGTCCCTATTGATCCATCCATGAATTACCACCTGTTTGCCACAATTAAGAGATTGGAGCATGAACCTATTGCAAATTTCAATGCTAGGTTCCAGAAAATGTTGTCCAAGCTAGTTACCCCATATGTGGTGGCTGATGATGCTGCCAGAAGTATTTATTATTCAGCCCTGGATCCATTAACCGCCATGTTCATCAGGAGAACACATCCTGCGATCACCACATTGACAGGAGCTTTTCAAGAAGCTATCAAGGTAAATCAACAGCTGATACCTGCTCCTACTCCAAATATAGCATTCCCTGCTTTGCCCGGCATGCAGTCACAATATCCAGCACAGTATCCTGCAGCTTATCCTTCGCAATATCCTGCACAATATCCAAATGGAGCAGTGATGCCCCCAGCAATCATGCCTGCACCTTTGCAAGTACCTCCATTGAGTATCATGCCTCCTCCTAATGGAAATGGCCAATTGCCACAATATCCTGCACATACTCAGACACCTCAGGGTACAGACCTATCCCACAATAACCATGGATCTTCCTTTTTCCAGCCTCAGACTGAAAATGTAGTGGCCAAAGCTCAAGAGGAGAAAGAGGAAATCAAAGAAATGTCTGCTCAGTTGAGAAAGCTCACCACAGAAGTAACACACTTGAGAAACCAAGGGTTTTATTCACAGTCAGGTCAGAATAGGAGTTATTCCAATGACAGACCAAATTACCCTGACAGAGGATACAACAATAACTTCAACAGTAGTGCTGCAAATAACAATAATCCTCCTAGGCAGCCCAGAGTGTGGAACTCCAGGCCAAATAATGGTTCATTACCATCACCCCTAGACAATCAGCCTCCTGGTGAAGCCAGACAAACTACTAGAGTCAATCTTGCTGAGGCAGCCCTTACCAATTGGTGCAGGATTCACAATACCAATGCACATGCAGAATTAGACTGTCCACAATTTAGGATTGCTGCCAGCATTTTTCAGACTGAAGTGTCTAATACTTCTGGAAATCCACCTCAGGCAGAAGGAAATGAAATAGTTCCTTGTGGATATGACTCAGCTTTTGTGCTGGAAACCTACACTAATCAGCCTCATCAGGATTATAATCAGACCTGTGAAGAATCTGCCTTAACCTTTGAAGCAAACTATGTCTTCCCTTTTGAGGATGAAAATGAACCTACAAGAGAGCATGAGGAAGTACATGCGTACCAGCAGCAATACCCTGGTAAGCATAATTATAACCTGAGGAGTAATGCCAACAGACCTGCCGGTCCATTGACATCATCTCTACCTCCAAATAACTTCAACACACCCCCTGATCCTAAGGCTAGCAATAACCCTGGGTTCCCTAAGGTGAATGCTCAGTACTTGTCTCCTCAAAACACAGTAACAAAAGTCGCAGGTGCACCTCATGAATCTGACAGGTTAGTTAGCTATTTGGCTGATGAAATGAAGAAAATCAAGATCAGCCTGTCCCTATCTGAGTTACTGAAAACTCCTGCCATCAAAAGGGCATTCATGAAGTCGCTGGATGATCCTGCTTCTAAAGAGGATAATCACCTTTCAAGTCAATCCAATAGCAGAGACCATACTGCTAAAGATAGCACTGTCAAGCCCAAAGTGTCAGCCACAGTCCAAGCTGCTGAAACCTCTCACATGACCTTGTACAAAGATAAAACTGAATCACCACCGTTTCTCCTCACCATAAGAATGTTCAGTAGGAATTTGCACAACTATTTAGTTGATTCAGGAGCCTCAACTAATGTTATGCCTTTGTCAATATGCAACGCATTAGGACTGCATCCTGCTAAATCATTAAAGAAGGTCACTCAACTGGACAAGATAGAAGTAAGTGTCGTAGGAGAACTCACTCATATTCACATGCAGCTAGCGTCTGATCCTAGGATCCAGTATTACATTGACATTCAGGTAGTTGACATACCTGATACATATGGGATGTTGCTTAGCCGGGACTGGTCTAAAACGCTTAACGGATACATGTCCACAGACTTCAGTCACATGTGGTTGCCATGGAAAGGTATACCTAATCAGATCAGGATTGATGCTGAGCCTAGGATGAAACATATGATCACCGAATATAACAGAACAAATGAGATCATGTATGTAAACGTAGAACCTGGAGTTTATCACATCAGGCCGCAAACTGTCCAAATAGAAGAGGTCCTGATGCTTGATGTTCATCATCATCATGATGATGATTATCATGAGGATATGCCAGTCGTAGAACTTAATAATGATCCTGATAATGAGAATGAAATAGATCGCTTCAGGGATTTTCAGATGCATTTATCTACTCAGATAAAACGTTGTCAATTATTAAATATACCTGCTAATGATATTTTGATCGACGGATGGTGCAGATTGCATGGCGAACCACACTCGGAAAAGACTTGCGAACCATGCTTAGACATGATCATGCTGGAGCAGACATATAGTGAAGCATCATCATCATATTCCGAGGTGAGTGCTACATCTGATGATGATGATGATACTAATTTTTATTTGTCTTCTACAGGAACAGAAGAGTCGACGGATCCTGATGAGGATCATATCCGAAAAACAGAAGAGATCCTGGTGTCCAATCAGACAAATGATGCGAGAAAGGAAAAGATCACTCCTGGTAGTGATTGCTTCATGGAACCGGATTACGAGTTGTCTGATGAGGATAAAGGCAGTGACCTGACGAAGTTCGAAGAATTTCTGGTCAAAGAAATAAAAAAAATGACACAACAGTGTAGATCTCCCCAGGAGGTTTTAATCAAAAGTTGGTGTAGGCTGCATGAGGCGCCTCACTCAGAAACCACTTGCTCACTGTGCTTGCACATTTTGAAGAAGCATGCAGTTGTATGTGCTGAGCATCATTCTCCTGCTAGGATGGAAGAGAAAACAGAAAAGCCATCAGGCTCATCAGATAAAGGAAAGAAGAAGCTTGAAGATGACACACCTAAGTTAAGGTGGATCTCAGGCGGAGCAGCAGCCAGAGCTGCAAAGAAAAAGGAAAGTTCAAATAAATGTCCTGCTGAAGATAAGCCTTGGATCCTGAGGTTTGATGGATCCAAATCTAAGCAAGGTTCTGGAGTAGGGATTGACCTTACTGATCCATCAGGGAAATCCCATTTAGCAGCTTACAGACTACAGTTCCCCTGCACTAATAATGTCACAGAGTATGAAGCTCTGATTCATGGACTGTTGTTTGCACATAAGAAGAAGGTGAAGATCCTGCATGTCTTTGGAGATTCAGAACTAGTTGTGAGGCAAGTACGAGGAATTTACTCTTGTAACTACAGAAAGCTGTCAAATTACAGACATCGTGTGTGGGACCTGATTGAAGACTTTGATGCCTTCAACATCGTTCACGTGCCAAGAGAACAGAACCAAAGGGCAGATGCACTTGCTCAGGCCGCCAGTACGCTGGAACCACTGTCTATATCTGGTTTGAAGAGATTTTCAGTAGAATTGGTGTCAGTACCTTCGGTACCTGACAATGTGACTAATCTCCAAGTGTTTGATGATGATCAGCACATCCTGGACTTCATATCAAACAGAGATGTATTTGAAGCTCAGATCATAGATGAAAATGGTATGGAAGATCATGTCTGGGAAGAAGATGAGATTTTAGAGTTGCCTGGCAACACAATTCCCAAAGGTATGATTGAATTAGAAAGAGCCTTTGATCTGGATAATATGCTCAAACATAAGGATCTGCCTAAGGCAGATGGAGGTCAATATTCACAGGTGAATATTGGACAAGCTGATGACAAGAAGAATGTCTTGTTGGGTAAGGTTTGTACACCTGAAGAGTTAGATGGAATAACTCAAGCCCTTAAGGATTATATACATGTAATTGCATGGACTTATGACGAGCTGAAGACGTATGACACTTCTATCATAACTCATACTATACCCCTCAAGCCAGATGCAAAACCTTTCAGACAGAAGCAGAGGCCAGTCAATGCTCTGCTTGAGCCCATCATCCTTGAAGAAGTCAAGAAATTGTTAAATGCCCGGATAATATGTCCAGTAAGGCACTCCACTTGGGTGGCAAATCTGGTACCAGTCAGGAAGAAGAATGGAGACATCAGATTGTGTGTGGATTTCAGGAACCTGAACAGAGCATCAGAAAAGGATAACTATCCTTTGCCCTCTTTGGATGAAGTTCTGCAGATGGTAAATGGAGCCAAGATGATGTCCTTCTTGGACGGTTTTTCAGGATACAACCAAGTGATGGTTGATAAAATTGACAGATTAAAGACTGCCTTCACCACAAAATGGGGGATATTTGCATATAGACGTATGCCATTTGGATTGATAAATGCTGGAGCTACATTCCAGCGAGCAATGGACATAGCCTTCAGAGGCTTAATAGGAAAATGTATAGTCATCTACATGGATGACCTGACAGTGTTCTCCAAAGAAAGGGGAAATCATGTTGCTGACCTCAGAAGTGTGCTAAAGAAGTGTGAAGAATATGGAATATCTTTGAATCCCAAGAAGTGCATATTCGGGGTCACAACAGGAAAGTTACTAGGCCACCTGATCACAGAAGATGGGATTATCATTGATCCTGACAGGGTGGAATCTATTATGAAATTACCACTTCCAGGAAGCAAAAAGGAGCTTAAATCTTATTTTGGTAAGATAAATTTTGTGAGGAAATTCATCACTGGCTTTGCTGAGATTGTCAGACCACTGAATGCCATGTTGAAAAAAGATGCACAAATTGACTGGACACCAGAAGCCAGAGCTGCTTTTGAAGATATAAAGAAGGCCATTTCAGATGCTCCTGTCCTCATTAGTCCAGATTATACAAAAGATTTCTACATCTACTCATTTGCTTCAGAACATACTTCTGCAGCAGTGTTAACTCAAAGAAATGAAGATAAAGAAGAGAAACCAATTGCCTTCATGAGCTGTCCTTTCAGGGATGCTGAGTTGAGATATGTAGATGTTGAAAGACAGGCACTTGCATTAGTCAGAGCAGTAAAAAAGTTCAGACATTATATACTGAGGAGCAAAGTGATTGCTATGGTACCAGATGCAGCAGTAAAGATGCTGCTGATGCAGAGTGAACCTGGTGAAAAAAGGGCCAAATGGATTACGGTACTACAAGAATATGACATGGAGATCACACCCATGAAGCTAGTACGAGGACAGGCTCTGAGCCAGATGATATCTGAAACTGATCCAAACATCATCAGTCAACAGTATGTGATAGATGAGAAGGACAATAAAGAATGGTATTCAGACATCAGGCACATCCTGATCACTGGAAGATGTCCTTTGAGGATGCAGGCTTCACAGAGAAGAGCCTTAAAGATGAGATCCCAGAAATATATGATGAAGGGAGGAGCCCTGTTTAAAAAGAATTATGAAGGGATATACCTGAGATGCTTAGAGAAACCAGAAGCTAATAAAGTTTTGACAGAGTTACATGACAAGTTTGGAACTGCCCACGGATCAGCGTTGGCCACAACACATGCAATCCTCAGAGCAGGATATTACTGGCCTACAATTTTTAAAGACACAGCTGATCATGTTAAATGTTGTCATGTTTGCCAGGTTGCTGCCAACAGAGAAAAATATGCTGCACAACCATTGCAGCCAGTGATGGAGGAGCACCCATTTGCACAATGGGGCATGGATTTCATAGGACCAATCAATCCTCCGTCTTCTTCAGGCCAGAGGTATGTCCTAACAATTACTGATTATTGTACCAGATGGACTGAGGCTATCAGCAGCAAAACTTGTACTGCTGATGATGTCATTAAATTTCTGGAAAGCAACATTGTCACCAGGTATGGAACTCCTTATGCATTGGTAAGTGATAATGGTTCTGCCTTCATTTCCACTAAATTGTCAAGTTGGGCTTTTGATCATGGGATCATACTTAAGTTCTCATCCAATTACTATCCCCAGGGAAATGGATTAGCAGAATCCACCAATAAGAATTTACTGAGTATCATAAGAAAATTGATAGAGAAAAATCCCAGGGAATGGAATTCATTTCTGAAGTATGCCTTATGGGTAGACAGAACTAGAATGAAAATTGCATTAGGAAACTCACCTTTCCAGCTAGTATATGGGGTAGATCCTATCCTCCCTGTAAACTTGAAAATTCCTACTCTGCAATTTGCCCAAGACTATCTAGGCATAGATAATAAACAAGAAGTCAGGTTGCTTCAGTTGATGCATCTGGAAGAAAAACGAAGCCAAGCGATTGACCAATTTGCAAAACATCAGGCTGTTGTCAAACGCTGGTTTGACAAGAGAGCCAGAATTAAAGCTTTCAGGATATCAGATTTAGTCCTGATGTGGGATAAAGCCCATGAAAGGAAAGGTGATCATGGTAAGTTCGATAGACTATGGATAGGTCCCTTTCAGATTTCTGAAATTTTAGGAGACAGCACTTATAGGCTTAAGAACCTGACAGGTGAGGATGTCCCGTTGCCAGTCAATGGACAATTCCTCAAACATTATTTCCAGGCCTGAGTGACTTCATGACAGTCTTGTGTATCATATTGTATATTTGTATAGTTGTTTGTACAGTGTTTGCTTGTTGTTGTTGTTGTTTGTTGGTTGGGACCTTGTTCTGGTAAGTCAAGATGATGCACTTCATCACCTAAGAAAATAACTAAATTGTTAGGATTCAAGTGATGAGATCAGATTTAGATATAGATTGTAATTCATTCTGATAAATACTCATGATCAGGTTTATGATGTCTTTTCATCAGGGTACTTTTTCTTGTCCAAAGTGAATCAAACACAATGAAACACCTAACAGCCTTGGGTTTGTTGAAGATATGAGTATAGGTGTTAAGTGAAAAATCTAAAGGGACTCCCTTGCTACCAATACAATCTCCAACCTAAAGCTGCAAGTGACTACACCTTGTACAAATGAGCAGACATGATGATATCAAATTTAAAATTTTTAAAGGAAAATCAGAAACAAAATAAAATTAGGCCATCTAAGTAACTCTACCGGGGCTATGGACGCCTGCTGGCAGTGGGGCTCTACTTAGGGAGATTGTATAGATAACCTTGCCGGGGTTATAGACACCTGCTGGCAGCAAGGCTCTATCCAGGTTGGCTATGAGGGATGATCTCCAACTATGTAGTTTAACACCAGTTACTTATGTTTTCAACTTGCTTTCAAGATGAGGATAATTAATCATCTGCACACACCTGATCCTTTGTTAGCTTTATCACCATAATGAAATTTTATCATTCAAAGATCATGATGATTTACTTAGACAGAATTAGAACACTATAGATGAATGTGATCACATCACTTGAATCATTTGAATTTTGT
Source organism: Cunninghamia lanceolata (assembly GCA_027924645.1). Lineage (NCBI taxonomy): Eukaryota > Viridiplantae > Streptophyta > Pinopsida > Cupressales > Cupressaceae > Cunninghamia > Cunninghamia lanceolata. Next base: position 3,238,015 of record BSBN01000865.1, on the reverse strand, counting down.
TGTTTTCTTTGGTGGCAAGTTGTTGTGTGGTTACACAACACGCCCCATTTTGACTTGGCAAAACAGGGACCCAACTTTTGTTTTGGCTTGTGTTGTCTGTTTCTGGCGGTTTTGGTAAAAATTAAGTCAGGTGCATCATCATCATGAAGGTCAGGATGAGGTAGGTCATCATCATGAGGTTAGTTTGTCAAAGTTCATATTTTGTTTCTATGACTTCATGGTTAGAAAGAGCTTGAAATTTCATGCAGGTTTGCCTTTTGCATCACTTGAAAATTCGTCCATATGAGGGAGTTGTGAGCAGTCAAAGTTTTGGTCAAACCTGATAATTGCTATATGAACATCATCATCATGATATTTGAAAAGCCCCCCGATAATATCCTGAGGTCGAAACATCCGGACGTCAAGTTTAAGTCGTAGTAGGTTCTCCCCGTCGGGCGGTCTTTTGTATCGCCAAAGGTCATCATCATGATCTTACTCTATCACCTGATAAAAATCATGCAGTCCCGAAACATCCAGACGTCAATCTTAAGTGCAGGTGTGTTTTACCCGTCGAGTAACCTTAGAAACATTGCGAGCATCATCATGATATTCCAACATCACCCGATGTGATAATATCATGCTGATGATCATCGTCACCTTGCTTAAGAAATCTGCCATCTGCATAATTTGCGCGCGCACGACAGTCTTGGTGATCAACATCATCATGATATTTCGAGACCCGACATTTCTTAATATCCTCCTGACCTCCTTTTGCGTGATCATGATGATCACCTTATCTTTCGAAGCGGAGGATGATTTTCATTTTTTAAGTCATGTTGAACAAGATCATCATGATCTTGTTCGTCTCTCCCAACAGTTCGTAATATCATCCTGCCGACGAGTATAACCTTTTGCAAATATGATGATGATGATGACGTCATCATCACCTTCTCCTTCGGCAGGATATTTTCCAGGGTATGATCCTGTTCGCCAATATGATGATGACGATGACGTCATCTTCGAGGATTAACACAAGCCCCGGATATCCTGATGACGTCATCAGGACTTTCAGCAGGATCATATTTTAGATCGCCGAGTGCAAATATGATGATGATGATCATCATCATCTTGATCTTCCGAGGATCGCCTTGGCCGAAAAAGGGGTCATGCTGCTTTCATGACCTGATCATCTTCCTTAGAGGGAACCCGATATTCCATTTACCTCCTGATCTTAACGAAACATGACGGTGACGTCATCCCTTTGCATTTTAACGAAGCCTGATGATGACGATGACGTCATCATGATTTTCCTCAGCGGCAGGATCATTTTCCAAGTCCTCCTGTTTGTCTTCATCATGATGATGATGACGATGTCTTTCTTTCCCGAATGTGCAAAAACAAAACATCCTGATGTACTTTCCATCAGAGCATTAGGAAAGGAGGATCATCATATTTTGTGATATCCTGCGGCCACTTTGAAGATATATAGTTGGTCATCATCATGATTTTTTGGCGTCGGTATAACTGTTGCCGTCGGCCTAAGGTAAAATTGTCACCCTGATCATATGTAGTCACGCCGATGCAAATATGATGATGATGCAGAGCTGGATTCTAGGGATGGTTGAAGGGCGATTATTTCTTTGTATAATCTGAGATCATCATCATCATATTCCGAACCCGATATACAAGAAAATGGGTAAAAACATGAAGCGATAGAAATTTGAAAGCCCGACTGCCTGAATTTTGGTCAACGAGGGTTGACCTGGTTGTTTTTAGGCTGTTTATGCATTTAGTGCATATTTTTCACAGGTAGAGCTTGATTGCCTGCGGCTGCACATGGGGAGGTATGTTTAATAAAGTGTTTACTTCCTGTTGTTTATCATGATGATGACGAACTTAATGTTTGTCTGTTTACTTGCAGGAAATCATCATGATGCTGCTGAAGCTGAACATTGAAGTCATGATGCTGCTGAGGCTGAACATTGAAGTCATGATGCTGCTGAAGCTGAACGTTGAGATCATGATGATGCTGCTGAGGCTGAATATTGAAATGATGATGCTGCTGAAGCTGAGCGTTGAAATCATGATGATGCTGCTGAAGCTGATAATTACAAAGTTGCGCATGGAGGCAACATAGGCCAGACATGAAGAGGATATTGTCAAATATGCTGTTCGCCAGCTGGAGGCCGAATCAAGTTGAAGATGCTGGAATACTCTGTGCCAGCTGTACATTTGCTAACTGACGAAGCATGTGCTTTTCATCTGGGCCGTTGTTTGTTATGAGAGGATCCTGATCCTTGGATCATTGTAACCGTTTTCTGGCAGTTGCTCTATATAACATCCAGAGCTTGTCATTTTAAGAAAGGGGATATACCTTAGAATACACAGACGCATCTGGCACAAAGAGTGAATTACTGTAGAATAAGTTAGGAGATCGGATTACTGAGACTAATGAGGATAGAATTGTTGAAATGTCAAGGTTCTTTCTTCAGATCACTGTAAATGTACCTGTTCTTGAGCATACTGAATGAATATGAAGTTCCAGATTACATCCTGATTGTAAATTTTACGTAATCTTCTGTTGATTTCTGGATATGTACTAGTGAATGCTGTGTTCAACTGGAAGCGCTTTCATTTCATTACATGTTGTTGTCAACTTTCCTTTGAAGCTTTGCACTAGATCATGCGGATTTGTGGAATGTCCTGGTGAAGTATGATTTCTAGTTTTCCTTCTTTTCATTGCAAGTATGGGAGCTTGTATGTGAATCAGTGATCTAAGTCCAGTAATTTTAGGAATCTCACTCTCTACCCCTTTTCCTTTTTTTCAATTTCATTAATTCATCACCATAACTGCAAATCATGATAAATAACGAGCAGAAACAGTGAAATATGCTGAAATCCTGTAGGTAACTGAAGATCCTTAGCATATTTGAGTTAAATGCATGTAGTACTGAAAATATCATGCAAGGAATTATAAATAATGGTAGAAATCATGCAAATATCAGCCTATATGCACATTATTTGACTAAATTTACAGTGCAGAGGTAGAATTGTTGGAGACTTATGCAGAGCGAACATCCAGAGCAGGATATTTGAAGATGATGATGATGAACAGTGCAGAAACACGTAAGGCCCCTGAATGGAAAACAGCAACACACATCAACCACTGAGTAACGTCAGTAGATTAAGACCTAATCAACGGAGACTTGGGATCATGAATTCTTTGAATTCATCGTATCTTTCAAGATGAGTAAAGGTTGTTGTGTAACTTTTATTCTATGTTTGCGAATGACTAACATCATGACCAACAGAAAAGTCAGGGATAAAAGAACGGGCACCCAAGTCCAATGCCTTGCTTTTTGTCTAGATATGGGAACTCAGTCTGCAACTCTTTCCAACTATTCCAGAGATTTTTCCGACACGGAAGTTGGAGGACTACTGAGTGGACACCCAAGTCTAGGGTGCTATTTTTCCTTCTGTTCTGTAATTTTGACACTTCAAGATGCCTTCTCGCAACTTCACTTTGTCCAGCTCCTCAACCTATAACCTACAACCATGAAAACTTTGGGAGGGGGTTGTGGTGTTTAGAGGCTTGTTTCAGTCAAGCCCCAGAGGACACTTAAGTCTCTGAACACCGTTGTCAGATAGAGAGTGTGTGCCCTTGTGAGGCAGAGGCAAAAACCAAAGGAAATGATGATGAAAACACAATATAATGTCACCTTATAGTGAAGATCTCATAGGAGGAAGATGCTCTTCATTCCATGAGGAAATGGATGCTCAAATCTGCAAACACAAACACATAAACCACACAATTCTGCTCTTGCAACACAATGAAAGCCTTGAATCACCTTAAGAATGCCTAAAGTTCACAATTTCCATCTAGTTGAAATCTAGTTTCCAAATGAATGCCTAAACATGCTTTTATATGCAACTACAAACACTCCCACCAAGATTTTGTGAATTCAAACTTACCGTGTCGGCATAGGACCCAAATAATGGTCACAAGCCGACACCCAAAAATTGGGACTGCTCCAAAATAGGGTAGGACTAGGGCGCGGGTGCCCAAGTCCTTCCCCCCTATTTTGGGCAGGGTCAAGCTCAAGGGGTCCTCCTAGGTCCCATTTGTCATGTTACCTAGGGTTCATTCCATCGGGATGCCAAATTATGAAGTAAGATGTCCTAACAGCATGCAAAAGACCCGGGAGCTAAACCTTATGAGGGAAAAGCCCCCAAGGGGACATTTTTCGACGTTACAAAAATGAATAAGATAATGAGTGTAGAACTCTCCCTTTCAAATCTGATCACAAACACACATACCATACTATGCAAGAAGGCAGCAAATTAATTTGAAACACATAAAATGGGAAAAGAAATATGCAATATGTATTATATTGAAAATTTGAAAATGAGATACATAAACATGGAGCTCATATGCTCTTATACAACATGGGCTTCAAACATACAAAAATCTGCAACTCAACATTCTAACTTCATTCTGACAGCATCTGGATATGCAACTGCAACTTCTCCAAGCCCCCTTCACCAAATGAGCAAGTATCAATATATAGAAATTGCGTGAAAAGAAATCACCATTAGTTTCTTAGAACAACCTCCACTAAACCACCAAGAAATATTAAAATATTAGTTGTAATATTAATGGTCATCTTATTAGATTATTTCTATTTCTATTTTAGCTTAGAATGTTTCTATTTGTCTTGCTTTATTAGCTGTCATTTCTTTATAGAAATGTCTTGTAAACTCTTTAAATAGAACTGTGCTCTATTATGTAATTTATCTCATTTTTATAATATCATTTTGATTTTTTATTAACATGGTATCAGAGCGGGAAATTGATCTCTAATTTTTTTTTGTGTTTTCCATATGCATCTGTACTACCGTACGACGACCGTACGGATGACTCCCCTACTCTCTAGTTCGTCTTCTACAAATTGTGATTTTCTCTTTTGGTCATCGTTTGTGATTTTTGGAAGAGTTTTTTTGTTGAAGGGACATGTTCTCTATTCGCTGGATACCTCTGCAAAGTTTGTTGACTAGTTTTTGATCATTGTTGTTGTGTTTGAGATTGCTTTTTACTCCTTGTCGTGATTTTTTTTGTGCGAGCATTTTTTTCTGATTCGTAGCCTATTCTTTGGTCGTTTGTGCCTAACCCTAAGTCGCAGATTTTTTGGCCTTTTCTAGGATGAGTTTCTTGTGTGTTTGCCTTTAGACTGAGAATCTGTTCTAGTCGCATGTCTCTGAAAGCTTTCTTTGTAGATAGGGATTTGTCCTTTTTGGACGTGATTTGAAAGTTTTTGCATCGCGTTTGGAGGTTTTTTGGACCGCTATCAACTCTGTACCTGCTCACGATTTGTTTTGGGCAGATTTCTATAGGTCGCTGTGGATGATTTGTGGTTCGGTGGGATATTCTCATGGTTTGTCCTTTAACGCTTGTTTTTAGTGCCCAATTTTATCAACTCAAGTTTTTGTCGGTTTATCTTTTTTGAGTAGCTGAAGGTTCATACCCATTCAATTTGTTGCTTGGCGTCTTTTTGTCAGTTGTTATTTTGGTGCCTTTTGAAGACTTCTCTGTTCACAATAGTCTTTCTTTTTTATGATGGTTTTCTGAGTTTGTGGGTGTGCAACATCAATGTCTCTGGGTGATTTTGTAAAAATTAGGATTTCATGGCAGCATGAAGGCTTCATTTTTTGAGCAGTTTTGACAGAATTTTTCTGGGAAAAATAAAAATTATGCAAAGAGTTTTTCAAAAAAATTTTTGAAAAAATTTGCTAAAAGAGTTTTTGAAAAATTTTCTATAAAAATTTTGCTAAAGTTTTTTGAGGATTTTTTTCTGAAAAAATCTTACTTTTTCAGAGTTTTCGAAGGTTTTTTTGAAAAATCTTACAATTTCTAAGCCTCTTTTTAGATGATTTTGGAAAAATTGCCAGTTGTACCAGCTGATTGTCCAGGGTTTGTGCCATGTGTTCATTGAGTTACCTCATTTTTTGTTTGTATGATGACCATTAAGGGAGGGTATTAAAATATTAGTTGTAATTTATTAATGGTCATCTTATTAGATTATTTCTATTTCTATTTTAGCTTAGAATGTTTCTATTTATCTTACTTTATTAGCTATTGTTTCTTTATAAAAACATCTTGTAAACTCTTTAAATAGAGTTGTGCTCTATTATGTAATTTATCTCATTTTTATAATATCATTCCGATTTTTTATTAACAGAAAACCCTATTAGTTGTAATATTAATGGTCATCTTATTAGATTATTTCTATTTTTGTTTTAGCTTAGAATGTTTCTATTTGTCTTGCTTTATTAGTTGTTGTTTCTTTATATAAACATCTTGTAAACTCTTTAAATAGAGTTGTGCTCTATTATGTAATTTATCTCATTTTTATAATATCATTCTATTTTTTATTAACAGAAAACCTGTCACTTTTAGCCTATCACTTCTCCCTCATTTTTCTGATTTTTTTAAGACTGTTTCTGGGTTTTGTGTGCCTCCTTCCCAGATTTCCAAAACATGTTGAATTTTTCCATTTCAGTTAGAAATGAGAAAGTTATGCCTATTTTACTGAGACTGGCTCTTATAATTACGACCCAGACATGCAACAACATGCAAATGCATGCAAAGAATGCAATTGGACATGCAATAACATGCATACTAAGTAGTCCCACCTAGAAATGGGATGCCCAAATGGAATATTCCACCATTTATGCCTTTGAAACATTTACGAGAGTAGAATTCCTCAAAAATTACATTTACAATTTTTGCCACAAGGAATATTACAAAGTTGCAAATCAAAATATTTATTCTCCTATCCCCTAAGCCCTTATTAAAAATAAACCAAATTAAAATAACAATATTTTTTTGGTTGACACAGGATTGCATGTACACCTTGGATGCTCTTGCATCAGACACCTAGGGTAAGAAGTTTGTGAGCATATACTCACAAATATGTGCCAAAAAATACTCTCTTTTTCCTCTTTTTCCAGCATCTTGTTGGAACAAGCTTCACGTTCCTCCAACAAATTTGCACTCCATTCTTCTGTCCTCTCATGGACTTGTATCCACCATGCACCATCTTCCTTTTCTAAATTATTTACCCTCTCTTCTCCTTCTTCGTGTGATTCGACCCACCACAAACCGACCACCTCCACCAAATCTCTCCTGTAGCTTCCTCTACAGCCTCTATCTCAATGGCTTCTTTTGTCACAACATCCTCTTCCTCACTGCTGAATGCTACTATTTCTGTTGTTGTTCTAAACAACTTCTCTACCTCTTCAATCTCTTCCTTAAGAAACTCTTTTTCTTCATCAGGTTCCTCATCGAACACTTGATCCTCATACATCACTACATACTTTGTTTCAACTACAACATCCTCAACTACTGCAACTTTACTCATTTCTAGAACTCCTCCATTTTTAGCCAATTCTGCAATAAATTTCATTTCTTCACTTTTCTCCTCTTCTTCCATGCTTTCATCCAACAATACTACTGTAACTTCTTCAACTTCCTCTTGAATAACCTCTTCATATTTATCTTCCTTACCTATACACAAAGAATTATCTGCAAACAAAACAATGTTAGCATAATCATGGGACTTATCTTCTCCCATCTGCATCTTCTCCATTTCCTTATCACATTCATCTGATATTTGCCCTTCAAATAAGATATCTATCTTTCTTGAATGCTCTTTGAGTAGGAGATCTTCATCTTTCCCAAATTCTTCATCAAATATAAGACCCTCGAAGTCCATCATCTCATCTTTCACATCCTGAGTATCTTCTTGGCTTGTCACAGAAACTTCCATGTCTTCTATAAATTCACCTTCTTCGGGCATGTCTTCAATCACATATCCATTCTCAATATCTTCCTCTTCAACATAATTCTCACTTTCCTCAATCACAGCTACACATGATTCTTCATCTTGTTTGACCAATTCCTTTCATTGCCTTGTTTCCCATCTATCCACTCTCACTTTAATGTTCACCATCATCTCAAGGATCTTCCTCTTTTCATACTGTATCCATCCATCCCATACCATGGGCTTCTTCCTCAACAATATCCCCATCCTATCAGCTGCAATCTGTCACACATCACACTCTCAATCTACACACAAACATTTAGAGCCAACACTCTTGGCAAGAACAGGTTCTCCCTGCAACAAAAATCTCACAACTATCCTCTACCCAATGAGATTCTGGAAGATGCACTCTCTAAGACTTCTTCTACCCACTTCCTCTCAGTGGAAGAAGTTTGCACACATTCTACCCAGCTTCATCTCTATTGGAAGACAACCAACATGATTCTCACATAATCAACTCTCTCTTGTGGCTTCACCACTTTGCTCTTCACCACTCTTCACCTGCAGGTCCTGGTGCATACTCTACACTTTCAAGATCTTGTGACTCTGATACCACTGATGCAAGAGGGAAATTCTCTCTTTCAAATCAAAATATTGTTGTATCAAGAATCAATATATAGAAATTGTGTGAGAAGAAACCACTATTGGTTTCATAAAACAACCTCCACTAAACCACCAAGAAAGCTCGTAACTTTTTGCATATCACTGCTCCCTCATTTTTTGTGTTTTCTAAAACTGTTTCTGGGTTTTGTGAACCTCCTTCTTAGCTTTCTTGAACATTTTGAATTGTTCTATTTTGATCTGAAATGAGAAAGTTATGTCCATTTTACTGAGATTGGGCCTCATAATTATGACCCAGACATGCAACAACATGCAAAGCTTGTGGCCAACATGCAAAGCTTGTGGCCAACATGCAAATGCATGCAAAAAATGCAATTAAACTTGCAATAGCATGTTCAATTTATGTATGAATCAAGAAAGCTCATAAGCTTCAGGTGGATGTAATGAATTTTCAAATTTAATAAAATCAATGTTGCAGATTTCTCTTCTATTTTCTACTGTTCACTTTATTTGTAGCCTTCTTGCATAGGCTATTGTGTAGGTTTATGTTGTAGATTTGAAAGGGGGAGTGTCCCACTTTCATCAGAAATTTTAAAAAATTATTTTAATCATTTTTTATTTTTCAATCAATTTTTTATTTATATTTTTATTATTTCATTAAGTGAAATTTTACCATAATGCATAACTTTCACTACAAAAAAAATCTTTCAACAATTTCTTGGAATTAGATCAATAACTGCAATGTCTACTACATGGATATTTTTTGGCAATTATTTATTGAATATTTTATTATTATTAATTTTTAAATCAATACCAATATAAATTTTATATCTATATTTTATTGCAATGTGATTCTCTTATCTGAACTATATCAATTTTTTCTTTGGAACAAGGACATCCATGTAGAGTGTAGTGCATAATTTTGAGATTTTTTTAACAAATTTTGTTATTTTTCCTAGTGTCTTGAATATAGGTCATCATTTTTCATAATGGACATATGTTCATTACAAAATTGAAAAATATATAATATTAAAGAACATAATACATATTATATTTTTTAGAAATTTAACATTCAGGGCTACACAATACAAAATGTATTATCTTTGGATGACTTCACTTGATCCTCCAAAAGGTGAATCAAAATTATTTTTTGTGAGCATTTAGATAAGTGTGGAGGAGACTCCATCAAGACTTCAATTTAACCCTAGAGGGTTCCTTATAACCACCTTTGATTGAATCCCCTAAGCTTAAACCATGCATTTTCCTAAAAATACAATTTTAGGAAAAAAATAAGATGGCCCAGAAGTGGGACACACTATTGTGCTTTTAGCCAGTTACAATAATTTTAGCTAAATTAATTTGAGATTTAATCCTTATTATTATTAGGTAACAATTTTTATACTCTTTTTCTTTATCTTATCTTTCAAGAAAATCTCTACCAGGATTATATGCTCCATTTGTTGATTTGAAGAGGAGAGTTATTTTTTTCTATTCATATCTTAACACTGAATCAAATATTGGTCCATTTAAATCCAATCCTTGGATTGACATTCTCAAAAAACCCTTTGTTAATTTCCCATTTATATGAATTTTAATATCGATTCCCCAATTCCTTATAGGCTATCTCCTCATGATTTCTATCTTTCTTCCAAGAGTCCATTGAGTTTTCCATGCTAGTTCTTGTATTTTTTTAGTTAACAAGTATCTCATTTCTAGTGCTTTTAATCTTTTTTTTTCACATAAAAATTCCAATAATTCTTCCAAATAAACATTTTCTTTTATTCTCTAAAGTTTATTAGGTCTCTAAAAATTTATGGGTTATCTTGAAATATTCATAATGCTCTTCTTACCTTAAAACTCTTCATGCTTCCTTCCAACTTAATTGTAAAGGCCTACCTTATAACCTAGTTTTCTAGGTTTATAGCATATAAAGGAAAAACACTCATAGTTGATTTCATGAATCTAATATCTAAGACTATGTTTATTTGGACTTCTTGGAATAGAACCTTTGTTAGATTAATTTTGATGCAAATCCTAGCTCATAAGTGGATAGTTCTCTCTTTTGAATTTAGTTTTTCATTTTTTTAAATTCTCCCATACTCTTGCATCCTATTCTAGTATTTATTCATCCTATAGCTCTAGAGGCATCTTGGAAAGGAAACCCATTGTATATGCCTAAAAATGACACCATTCAGTCTAAATAAATATTCTTAATATTTATTCCCTTCTAATTCTTCTATCAATAAATAAATAAACAAATTTATTTATTTGATTCATATTCCTCTAAGCTAATTAAATATAGAAATATTTAATTACCTCTTCTAAAGTCAAAATTAAATTAAATCCTTTATTTAATTAAATTGTTCCAAACAATTAAATAAATCTTAATTATTTAATTAAGTCAAATCATTCTTCCAAATTTAAATAAATCAAATCAAATTTATTTAAATCCTCTCAAATCTCTAAAAATAAAATATAATCAAATATTTTATTTATTCTCCCAAATTCATTCTAAATTAAATAATACCAATTATTTAATTATTTCTTCCAATAATATCTTCTCTAAATTTAAATAAATCAAATATTTATTTAAGTTGTCTATTTCTTCTAAATTGAGTTATCTCTAAATATAATTCAATCAAGTGTGCACATGCAATTGAATATTCTAAATATTTAATTGAGTTAAATTATCTTCTTATCCTCATGCAATTTCTATTCTCTAGTTCTATTCTCTTAACTAATTGATCTATTCTTTTAATTGATTTATCTCTTCAGTTAGCTCATTCTTCTATTTTATTAATTCCTCTCATGCAAAATAGAGAAAGACACATGTCCTCTTTCTATTTGCGCACGTTTCTCAAGGCTTCTCAACTATTGATCTTCTTGTTCTTTCTATACCGTTGATCTTCATTCTCTCAAGTCTATAAATTGAACCTTATTCTTCCATTTCATTCATCCAAGCTTTTAGTATCGTTACTTTGCAAGAATTACAGCGTGCCTTTGGCACCAATTCCTTCATTGCTTGTGATCACACTCGTTACTACCATACTACTATCATTGTTGTGAAGCTCATCTTCATGGCGAAACTATCATAGTCGTTCTCCATTGACAATCTTGGAATCATAGCAAGGAAGTGCACTCTCTGAGGGCCTTATTAATATATACAAGATCGATTGAGATAGGCAACCAATGGAAGCTATGAAGCTTTGAGGTTTGCAAAGGTTTTTCAAGTTCTTTTGATTGATTGATCTCTTTGTTTTCGTATTTCATTGAGTTTTGGGTATTTTGATATTGATATATTAATTATTCATGTTTAATCCAATTTTCTCTTAACATTTTTGGCACCCACCATGGGGCCTAGCCCCAAATTTAACCCAAAACTGAGTTTTTGTGTTTTAGAAAGCCGTACACAGGAGGAAATAGTGCATCTAACACATCCTAACATGCATCTTCTATCTGTTATGGCGCATATGTTCCTTCAGCGCATACAACTTCTGATCTAGCGCATGTGTTGTCTATTCCAGCCCATACATTCTTTCGGTGCACACAAACTCTATTCTGGTGCATTTACCATCGGATAAGGTGCATCTGTTAGTTTGGCGCATATACACTATTTTCCTACGCTTTTGACCTCTATCTTAGCATATATGTGCTGCGGTACTTATGATCTCTGTTTCTACGCATTCAGTCTCTGAAGCTGCGCATCTGATCTAGGTAGTGATTTTTAGGATTTCCTTGAAGTTTTTGCTAACACTGACATCTCTTCGCAGGAACACTCTTGATCTGTTTTGTAGGCTAAGTACTAGTTTAGAATCATATAGTTGCACTTGTTAAACTCACACTTTGATTTCTAACGGGAAAGTAAATGGATGCTCATGAAAATCTCACATAGTTTTAACTAGGAAGGTGGTAATTGAATCATTGCTATCTTGCATATCATTGAATAATTGCTATATTTCTATCTTTCAAAGTTAACAACGCATTGTTATCTGGATAAAATTGAACACATCATTGCTATCTGGGTAAAAATAAACCATTGCTATCTCGATTATCACTTCAAAGTTAACAAATCCATGCTATCTAGGCAAAAATTGAACACATCATTGCTATCTCGATTATCACTTCAAAGTTTACAAATCCATGGTATCTGGGTAAAATTGAACACATCATTTCTATCTTGGGTAAAATTGAACCATTGCTATCTTGTTATCACTTCAAAGTTAACAAATTTCTATGCTTGCCCAAGTAAATAGCTCATCTAGTTTTTCTCATTTTAACTAGGGGAAAAGAACCACTGTATTTCATGTTTTGAGAATGATACTAGGCCTATGCTCTCCCCTATCTTGGGTGACGAAAATGCCAGACATATCATTTTTGTATGAACACACTCTACAAGACGTACATGAAGGGATTTGCAGAACACACTCTAACGGTCCTTCCTTAGGTAAGAAACTCATGCATTTGGGATACTATTGGCCGAACATGGAAACATATTCATATCAGTTTGTGAATTTATTCTCCCAAATTCATTCTAAATTAAATAATACCAATTATTTAATTATTTCTTCCAATAATATCTTCTCTAAATTTAAATAAATCAAATATTTATTTAAGTTGTCTATTTCTTCTAAATTGAGTTATCTCTAAATATAATTCAATCAAGTGTGCACATGCAATTGAATATTCTAAATATTTAATTGAGTTAAATTATCTTCTTATCCTCATGCAATTTCTATTCTCTAGTTCTATTCTCTTAACTAATTGATCTATTCTTTTAATTGATTTATCTCTTCAGTTAGCTCATTCTTCTATTTTATTAATTCCTCTCATGCAAAATAGAGAAAGACACATGTCCTCTTTCTATTTGTGCACGTTTCTCAAGGCTTCTCAACTGTTGATCTTCTTGTTCTTTCTATACCGTTGATCTTCATTCTCTCAAGTCTATAAATTGAACCTTATTCTTCCATTTCATTCATCCAAGCTTTTAGTATCGTTACTTTACAAGAATTACAGCGCGCCTTTGGCACCAATTCCTTCATTGCTTGTGATCACACTCGTTACTACCATACTACTATCATTGTTGTGAAGCTCATCTTCATGGCGAAACTATCATAGTCGTTCTCCATTGACAATCTTGGAATCATAGCAAGGAAGTGCACTCTCTGAGGGCCTTATTAATATATACAAGATCAATTGAGATAGGCAACCAATGGAAGCTATGAAGCTTTGAGGTTTGCAAAGGTTTTTCAAGTTCTTTTGATTGATTGATCTCTTTGTTTTTTGTATTTCATTGAGTTTTGAGTATTTTGATATTGATATATTGATTATTCATGTTTAATCCAATTTTCTCTTAACATTTTTGGCACCCACCATGGGGCCTAGCCCCAAATTTAACCCAAAACTAAGTTTTTGTGTTTTAGAAAGCCGTACACAGGAGGAAATAGTGCATCTGACACATCCTAACACGCATCTTCTATCTGTTATGGTGCATATGTTCCTTCAGCGTATACAACTTCTGATCTAGCGCACGTGTTGTCTATTCCAGCCCATACATTCTTTTGGCGCACAGAAACTCTATTCTGGTGCATTTACCATCGGATAAGGTGCATCTGTCAGTTCGATGTATACACACTATTTTCCTACGCTTTTGACCTCTATCTTAGCCTATATGTATTGCGGTGCTTATGATCTCTGTTTCTACGCATTCAGTCTCTGAAGCTGCGCATCTGATCTAGGTAGTGATTTTTAGGATTTCCTTGAAGTTTTTGCTAACACTGACGTCTCTTCGCAGGAACACTCTTGATCTGTTTTGTAGGCTAAGTACTAGTTTAGAATCATATAGTTGCACTTGTTAAACTCACACTTTGATTTCTAACGGGAAAGTAAATAGATGCTCATGAAAATCTCACATAGTTTTAACTAGGAAGGTGGTAATTGAATCATTGCTATCTTGCATATCATTGAATAATTGCTATATTTCTATCTTTCAAAGTTAACAATGCATTGTTATCTGGATAAAATTGAACACATCATTGCTATCTGGGTAAAACTAAACCATTGCTATCTTGATTATCACTTCAAAGTTAACAAATCCATGCTATCTAGGCAAAAATTGAACACATCATTGCTATCTCAATTATCACTTCAAAGTTTACAAATCCATGCTATCTGGGTAAAATTGAACCATTGCTATCTTGTTATCACTTCAAAGTTAACAAATTTCTGTGCTGGCCCAAGTAAATAGCTCATCTAGTTTTTCTCATTTTAACTAGGGGAAAAGAACCACTGTATTTCATGTTTTGAGAATGATACTAGGCCTATGCTCTCCCCTATCTTGGGTGACGAAAATGCCAGACATATCATTTTCGCATGTGTTTTTCCTTTAGAGGGGCTTGCTCTTGGATACTGTTCATCCAAGTAGGAATGACCCTAAGTGGTAATAGGCTAGACACCAAGCCCTACCAAGCCACTATAAATAAATTATGTTTGGAGTGAAAGCTTCAAACAACAAGTACAGTTATGTTATATCGACAACCAACCTCCCCCAGAACCCTCCAAGGTGCAACCCTTGCAGGCTGGGAGACTCCATAACGAAGAGTAGTGCTGCCGCATGTATAACCACTTGAATGGTTGCCTTCATTAAACACCTTTGTTCTAGTAGGCCAAAAACCCCTATAATCCATTTGAAGCCTAAGATTGTGCTTGCTTTTCTGTTTAGTCCAAAAAGAGTCAAAAAATCACAAAAAAATAAAAAAGCCATGAAAACATTCTTTGTGTTTGTTGTGTCTTCTTTCCATAATTAAAGAAAAATCAGATCAAAGGAGACCATTTTGCAACCAAAGAGACCAAAAACATCAGAAAAATTGCCAAAAATTTGAAAAAACACTGAAAAACTAGAACTGCGCATTTGTTATCTAAAGTTGCGCATCTGTCCTGACTTGCTGTGCATTTGTACTAACTTGCTGCGCTTATATCACCTATTACTGCGCATCTATTTTTTACTAGTACTATGCATTTGTGTCAACTTTCTGCGCTTATATCCTCTGCTGCTGTGCATCTGGTTCTACTCATCCATGATAGTGAGCATTTCCACATCTTTTCAGATAAAATTTTTAGGTTTTCTAGGTACCCATTTCAGTCTTGTGTCAGTTTCTGTTGAAATGACAAACCAAGTAGAAGTAATTGCTCAAGAACTCCAATACCTGCAAGAATATTTAAACTTCGATATCTCACCCCAAGATTGTATAGCAATTGCCTAAGAACTCCAAGTGATACAATAAGAAATGACAATCTTACAAGCTGAACATGCCAGTACTAGTTTCTAGGTACCCATTTCAGTCTTGTATCAGTTTCTGTTGAAATGACAAACCAAGTAGAAGTAATTGCTCAAGAACTCCAATACCTTCACGAATATTTAAACTTTGATATCTCACCCCAAGATCGTATAGCAATTACCTAAGAACTCCAAGTGATACAATAAGAAATGACAATCTTACAAGCTGAACATGCCAGTACTAGCTACACCTCACCCTAAAAGCATGCATCCTTTTCTTGTCTTCATGATACTCTTGACAAGGCAAGCACCACCTCAAGTTGGAAAACATATACCACTCCATCTACTAGTCCGCCTTCGCCATCTCCTAGAACACATGGTCCAAAGCATACTAATCCTACCATGGAGAACTCCAAATCCACCCATCCATTACCTCATTCATCTACCCATACACCCATGCAGGATGTGATCCAAGGGCTACTAGCAGAGAGTCAACCATGTCCCCAAATTCTAGTCCTTGACCTTATCAAAGAGTCTTCAAACATGTCAAATCCTACAACCCCTTCATGTAACCTACAACCCCTTGAGCATATTGAAGAACCTCCTACCATGCACTAAAGTCAAGGTCCGTCGCACCTTCATGTTGTTGACCAAGAGCCTATCCAAGAGTCTTCTACCTTAAATTCAATTCAAGCACATCAAGAGTTATGTCAAGAGCACACTTTAGAACATGTGGAAACATCAACCCCTTGTCTAAATCAAGATCAAAGCACTCTCATCTGACCCTTACATAACCTTTATCTTTTCGATGATCTTATACCTATACATGAGCAAGAAGTCCAATTTCAAACCATTCATAACCTATACCTTTTCCATGATCAAGATACTACCTTTGATGAAGAAGCTATCCATGAGCAACTTGATCCTATACATGAGCTAGAGATCCAATTTCGGCCCCTCCATAACCTCTATCCTTTCTGTGATCAGGATATTATCATTGACGACGAACCTATACAAGAGCACCTTAATTCCATCATGCTAAATCCTATCTATGATCAAGATCCCATCTACGATCAAGAGTCTATCTATGATCAAGCAGACCATGATGATCCTCTTAGCCCACTTTATGTGTTCCATGGTCCTGAGCTTATAACCCCATCTAGCCCTATCCAAGATCTGACAACTTCTACTTCCCTTTATGAGACACTTGCCTCCCAAGCAAGCATAGAAGATCAAATCAAAAATACTGCTCCACCATCCATTATCGACCATGCTGTAAATCCCCCACCATATATCCTTGGTCTTACCGCTTTCATTCATGAGTGTTCCTCCTTAGAACACCAACAACCATTATCCTCTATCTCACCTTCTCCATCCAATAAGGAACTCAGGCCTAGTGTTCCACCTACACGTAATACCATTGTCCACCGCATACTCCAACATATGAACTATCAAGGTAAAGGTTTAGGCCTTTACGAACAAGGTATTTTGGAGCCCGTCCATGTCAATGTTCCTCCTCCTTCATATGGCCTTGGGTACACACCCCAAGGTGAACAATCTCAAGATGTTGGTACTCCTTCCACTACTTCAAAATCTTCCACTTTCCATCGAAAATCCTTTCATATCCCCAAAACATATGTCATCATTCCACCTCCATCATCCTACAATTCCCAAAAGCATGTGACCATACCCCTTCCACCATCCAATCTACCTCCACTACTTCCAACTCCTAACATCCCTCCATGCATTTTACCACCACTTCTTCCAACACCTTATTCACCCATCTATGAATCTTCTAATAATTCCAATCATGGCCAAAAAATGCACATGTTATCTAAACAAAGGGCTTCCTCCAACCCCACTTCCACCATCCCACGGGAATTCAACAATAAAAATCTAGATGCCTCTACCTATAAAGTCAAAAATCCTAAGAGTCCTGATGACCTAGGATAAAAAAGCCAAGAATCAAAGAAACATCCTTCTCAAGAGCTGCATACACCCACATACCTATATGCCAAACTGAATAAGGTGTGGGTCTGCATCCAACAAATGATTACCTCTGAAGCTACACAAAAACTTCATACACCCAAGCCCATACCTTCATAGGTACTATCTAAAAGCAAAATGGCTTGGGTACCTAAGAAAAAAGCCATCAAGTCAAATGAGGCATCCACCTCTCAAGAATCCCAACCATCCACTTTCTCACATTCCATCCAAAAGTCTCAAATTCTTCCATCCCACATGAAAGACAAAGCTCAGAAAAATACTCAGTCTATGTGGATCCCTACATGCCTAAGTCATTCATCCACAAGAAAAAGTCTTCGTTGCTTCTTACACTACTTTCCCATCACCAGCTTCAATGTTTATCATGGTATGTGCAACCGTTGGTCATGATTCCCTTCCATCTCGCAACGTTTCTATATACCTCCTACATATCTTCCTCATCCTATTCCTATGGTCCATGCTTTTGCATAAGCTTTCCCTCCGTATTCCACATCATCATCCAATATCACATCTTCCATAATCTGCTATCTACCTTCTTCGTCTCACTTTCATGCAATCCCCTACCAATGTCTATGAGAACACTTGACATGGTCAATGCGACAACATCCATCTAGCGGGACTATCACCTTTTAAGGAACTAGATACCTAAGTCTCTCCCTTCCGTATCCACCTTCTCCTATCCAAAAAAAAAAAAAGTCAAGAAAAATCCCTTTGTCCAATGGTGAAAATCTGGCAAACAGGCACCTTGGATAAGTACCATGATGAAAACCTGGTGTATACACCTAAAAATGACATGACTCTACTTCAATAAATATTTTAAATATTTATTTCATCTTCACATTCCTCTATCAATAAATAAATAAATTTATTTATTTATTTGATTCATCTCCTCTCATTTAATTAAATAAATTACATTTATTTAATTAATTAAATTCATCTACATCAACTTCATTCTTCTAAATAATTAAATAATTTTAATTATTTAATTAAAACCTTTTATTCTTCCAAATTTAAATAAAATGCAATTTTATTTAAATTAAAATCTTAAATCTCCACAAAATAAAATATATTTTTATATTTTATTTATTCCTCTAAATTATCTACAAGTAATTAAATAAATTCATTTATTTAATTATGCTTTCTTATCTTCAAAAATCCTTCTTATCTTCTAAAAATACATTCCTCGTCATACAAAAGCAAAAACTGAGTTAAAGCAGTTTGAAAGCAACTTTGCTCTTAAATTAGAAAAATATATTCTAATTTAAGAAAATAAAAACTCATCCTCATCAACAGAGTAGTTAACTCAACAAAGTTGCTTTTTGAATGACACATGTCTTTCTTCCATTTGTTGCACATTCCTCAACAATCCTCCTCCGTTGATCTTCTCATTTCTTCTCAACCATTGATCTTCTTCCACACATCTCTATAAATACAACACTATTCTTCTTCATTTCATATCCCATCGTTTGAGTAAACTTATGCTGTAGAAATACTAGCGTGCCTTTAGCACCCCATCTCACATAATACTTCATATCATCCATCAATAGTGTGTTGAGGCTCATCTTCAATCATACAAAGTATCATAGCCATTCTATTCTTGTCATCTTCAACAAGCAAGGGAGCATACGCTTCTGAGGGCTTCATCATTATCAAGATCAAGAACAGATAGGTGAGCAATGGAAGACGAAAGGTAAAGGGTTGTAAGTATTATTTTTGTTATTATTAAATCCTTTCTTCCTTCATATTCTATTGATGTTTGGGTTTTGGTTATTCAATTGATTAATCCCATTTTCACCCTCACATTTTGGTGCCCACCGTGGGGCCCTTGCCCTTCTATCTAATAAAAAACTGAGTTTTTCTAAGTGACAGGTCCGTACAAGTGCCGTACAGGGTTCTGACAGAGGCATTTGGTGCATTTATCCTCTCAAACAGCGCTTCTACCTCCTATCACGACGCACACAGTACTCCAGCGCATCCAACCTCCAAGACGGTGCATCTGCCTTCTGTTTCGACCCTTACGACACTACGGTGCATTTATCCTCTGAGACGACGCATTTGATTTTTATTCTGGCGCTTGCATCATATTGGTGCATATACCTTCTGAAACAATGCTTTTGTACTATTTAATGACACATTTGGTAGTTTAACGCATTTGCACCTCATTACAACACTTTTGACACCTATCTTAGTGCTTTTGTATAACGGCGCATGCAAGTTCTATTTCTGCGCATTCAGACTTCATTGTGGCACTTCTATTCTGCACTGTTGTTTTAGGGTTTCATCTGATTTTTGTGTTTGAGCTAACATTTGTTTTGTAGGATTAGAGGCTAGATTAGATTATTTTAGCTACATTGATTAGTTCATTTAGACTACCTAAGGGAAAAAGTAACAAAAAATGTGTGCATGCAAATTCCACATAGTCTCTAACTAGGATGGAAAGTAATTGAACCACTGCTATCTTTGCATTGTTGATTTCTTTCCTAGATTAGATCATTGCTATCTCAACAAACGAGAATGAACATTGCTATGTCTTAAACATTTCAAAGTTAACAACCGCGTGAGTGCACAAGTAGAATAGCTCATTTAGTTTTTCTACTTTTAACTAGGTTTGGATTAATTAGTGTATTCTGTGACTGTGAATGACAATGGGCTTATGCTCTCCCCTTAATTGGGTGACCAGAATGCCAAACTTGTCATTCCATTTGTTTAACCTTTAGAGGGGCCTGCCCTTGGATGCACGCCTATCCAAGTGGGAACGACCCTGAGTGGTAATAGGCTAAAGCCAAGCCCTACCAAGCCACTTAAAATAAATTGTGCTTGAGGTGAAAACCTCCTACAACGAGTGCTGCTGTGTTACACCGACGACCAACCTCCCCCAAAACCCTCTAAGGTGTAACCCTTTGAGGCTGGGAGATTCCATAACGGAGAGTAGTGCCGCCGCATGTGTAACCACTCAAACGGTTGCCTTTACTACGAATCGATTGTTTAGTAAGCCAAAAACCCCTATTTGTTGATGCAAAGGGTGGAGCTCTTGAAGCGGCCTCGATTCATGTAACTCTTAGTAGAGGTAGCAGGGACAGTCCTAAGGTTCGGTGGGGGTACAAGCCTAAGGAAACTCGGATTTGGTATGTGTGAGAAGTGAGTGCCGTGGAGGGGAGCTGGTGCTACCAGATCCTGGAGCTACATGCTTTGAGTATGCACAGCCAGAGGATTCAACGAATATTGTCCTATCCAGCCTAGGGTGTACTTGTTTTTGAGTCAAAATAGTCCAAAAATACAAAAAAATAACAAAAGATAAAAATCATGAAAAATTGTATGTGTTTGCTATGTCTTTGCCATAATTGAATATCAACTCTCAAAAACACCAAGTTTTCAAACCAAAAATAGAAAAATCTTGAAAAACGTTCCAAAAACTTTGCAGAAAACAAGCAAAAAACTAGAATTGCACATCTGAAACGACTTGCAGTGCATTTGATCTAACTTTCAGTGCATTTGAACTCTGTCACAGTGCATTTGAAATATTGCCAGTGTTGCACATTCGATATGACTTGTAGCGCATTCACTCTCTGTTGCGGCGCATTTACTATAGCGCATCCAATCCAGAAAGCAAATCCATACCTTCCAAGAGCAAAATTTCAACTTTTCAACAACCATCTCAAATCTGTCTTAGTTTTTCAAAATCTGACTAAAATCGTGCAAATCAAACATTTCTCTCTCCTTCCACATCATAACTGCTTTTCATCCAAAATCTTGCCAAAATTCTTCCAAAATCCAACAAGGTTAGAACCAAGCTCTTCTTGATCACATCTCAAACAAACCTGGTGAGTCTCCCCTATCAAGGATCACTTATCTTTTTCTTCAGAAATCTACTAGTGGATTGTGCTAGACTAGTCAACATCAAGTAAACAGATTTCTATTATCCTTACTTCGACTATCATTTTGCACACCCAACCTTGTTTGACACCACCTGGATCTAAGAAAACCCTTGCTAAAAATCTTGTCACCTTCTAGCGCCCTGCTCAAAATTTCACTTCATCCCATCTCTAGTCGCCACTTGCATGGTCTTAACAAGATTACAAAAACAAAAGTAGATTGAAATGGCTAAGAAAACTGTTCCAAACGGTCACGAAAGTGATGAAGAAATTTCTATGGAAGAGATCCTTCAAACACAACATGACCCAAAATTTCAATGCCTATTAGAAAAAGTACTTGCCCAAGACCCTGTTGCAAGTATGAGGTGAACCAGTGTTGTCATTGATGTCAACATACTCATATTGCATTGACAAGAAGAATTCAATGAGCAGTGTGCTGAGGATATTGAGAAAATTAGCCTCAGTCAGGAACAGTGAAGAACAGTGATGAGAAGAAGGCAAATGTATTGTATAGATGCGAATCAGAGGATGCGGATTAAAGGGTTTGTAGATATGAGTCTTGAGATGCTTCAGTTAAGATTTCAGAGGTCCGCATGAAGATCTAAAGGAGTTGTGGCTGTCGGTATGGAACCGGTTCTGGCAAGTGCTCAGAGGTGACAGAGGATCACAAAAAGGTCCGGTGAGGTCCGGAATTGTACAATCCTAATCTGCGGATTGGAAGGAGTGTTTGGGATGTCCTTGTGATGTGTCATCTTGAGTTGTGTATGATTTTGAGGTCCGGAAGTGCCTTTTGCATTGTGACAGTGGCGACAGACTGTGTTCTTGAAGTTCCGGATGAGGAAGAGAAGAGATTCCAGTTTGTAGAGAAAGTGCGGATGTACCTGGTCATTCAGGAAGGCTTGTGAAGGTTCTTGGATCATGATGAGGTTGTGTTGTTGGTCCACATTGATGGTAGAGCCTGGAATTGAAGTTATTCTTCCAGATGAAGTTCTTGTTCTGACTAGCTGACCGGATGAGTTGTTCATCCTGCGAATGTTCTTGTGATGGCCGATCGGATGTATTATTCATCTTGCGGATATTCTTATGGTTGATTGTCGACTTAGATGATTGTTCCTAAGTTGATGTCTTGTATAAATAAAGGTTTGTGAGTTCATTTAGTGTGTGGATTGTGTGGATGAGTATGGTGTAGTGAAGAGAAGTGCGAAAGGCAGAGCAGGGGTTTTTGGGCTTAAATGGAATTGATCCGGACATAGTAGAGATGTCATTCTCCAGTTCAAGATTGTGATTCTTATCACTTTGTAGACAATGTGTCTCCTTGTAGGCAGTGTGCTCGTGCAGTGAGCCCTAATTGGCAAGTGCCATTCTTTTTCTTATTCTTCTAACAGAGAATAATCCTTGGGTTAATCACCCCGTGGTTTTTCCCTTAACCAGGTTTTCCACGTCAAAATCTTGGTGTTCAATGTGTTGATGTTTATCTGCTCTTATGTTTGTGCATTATGCTTTCATGGATGATTAATTGATATACTGTTAACTAACAAGAAGAATCAAGTATTTAAAGTAGAGCAGGTTTTTATACAACTGATTCACCCCCCCTCTCAGTTGTATGCCCTAGATCCAACAATTGGTATCAGAGCCAAGTTCCTCTAAAAGGAGCTTAACCGCTTGAGGAGATCTAGGATGTCGTCATACAAGAAGGATAGTCCAAAGTTCGATGGAACCAACTTCACTCTCTGGAAAGGTCACATGAAATGTCACTTGGAATGTATGGGAAAAGCATACTTGGCCATGATCTCAAAACCATATGTACCTCCACAAGGTGGTCCGACAACTCTGAATGAAATCACAGATGTTGAAAACAATCTGCGGACCAAGGAAGCTTTGCTAAGCGCATTAAACGACTCAAATCTCTCAAATGTTATCGACCTACCAACTGCATATGAGATCCTGACTAAATTGGAACTTCTGTATGAAGGAGATGAGTTTGTCAAAAGTGCAAGGTTGCAAAGTCTGAAAGGGAAATTTGAAAGATTGAAGATGAGAGATGATGAAAACATCACTACCTTTATGCCAAGAGTGAATGAGCTGGTATGTGGAATTAGAAATGCTGGTGGAACTCTAGATGAAAATGAGATTGTTTGCAAAATCCTCAGATCCCTTCCTACTGCCTACAAAATCAAGGTTGCTGCCATTGATGAATTCAGAGCCCACCCAACTGTCACAAGAGAACAATTGGCTAGCAAACTAGCTGCATTTGAAATGACTGAGTTTGGAGATGATCCTCCCAAGACTGAATCTGCTTTCAAAGCCAGTGCCTATGTGAAAGGCAAACAGAGATTTGATCTGGGTGAAAACTCTTCAAGAAAGATGTCATGGTATGATCAAGCAAGAAGAGACATGGAAGAAGAAGAAGCAGAAACAGCTCAACTTGAAGCCCTCATTGCAAAGAGACTACCAAGAGGATCCGGTAAGTATGAAGGAAAACTACCCTTTAAGTGCTTTAACTGCAATAAGATTGGTCATTTTGCTTCAAGATGTCCGGAAAGATCTGCAAGGACTAATACTAACAGACAAAGGTTTCAAAAGAGCTGCTATTATGTTCATGAAGAAGATGACAATGAAGGAGTAACAGACGATGAATCAGAACTAGGAAACAAATCTGGAAATGAATGGGTGTTTATTGCCATCAAGGAAGAAGATTCAATACTCTCTGAATTTGTCAATCACAAGGTTGTGGAAAAAGCTTTGGCTGCTCAAGTGGAAGAAAAGGATGATTGGGTTATTGACAGTGGATGTTCTCACCATATGACTGGTGACAAGGATAAGTTCTTGGATTTGGAAAGGTATGAAGGAGGAATGGTAAAATTTGGTGATAATTCTGCTGGCAGAATCAAAGGTAGGGGAACTATTTCCTTTGATGGAAAGAGCAAAACAGGTAATGTACTATATGTTGAAGGATTGAAGCACAATCTTCTCAGTGTTGGTCAGTTAGTAGACAAAGGCTATGATCTCCAGTTCAAGAATGGAAAATGCAGAATCTTTACAAGTTCCAGAACTGAAATTGCATCTGGTACTCAGACAAAAGGTAATATCTTTCATCTGGTTGGTTCAAATAAAAGTTGTCTGTTTCTTCAAATTGATCAGAGTTGATTATGGCATAGAAGAATGTGTCATGTAAATTTTGATAACATCATCAAGATAAGCAATACTCAGGCTGTAAGAGATCTTCCAAAATTGATGAAACCTACAAATAGTTTGTGCAAAGAATGTCAGCTAGGTAAACAGAGTAGAGTCTCTTTCAAAAGCAAAGATCAGTCCTCTACCAGATTGTTGGAATTAGTACATACTGATCTCTGTGGTCCGACAAGAATCAAGAGTCTACAAGGTGATAGATATTTCATGTTGCTAATTGATGACCATTCCCAGATGATGTGGGTTACCTTCCTAAAGGAGAAATTAGAAGCCCTTGAGAAGTTCAAAATCTTCAAAGCTATGGTAGAGAATCAAACTGGATTGAAATTGAAGTGTCTAAGGTTTGATAGAGGTGGTGAATTTACATCTGGTGAGTTCATTGACTTTTGTGAGAAGCAGGGTATAAGAAGACAGTTGTCTGCTCCTAGGACTCCATAGCAGAATGGAGTAGTTGAGAGAAAGAACCGGACCATCCAGGAAGCTGCCAGGACAATGATGTTGGAAGCAAATGTTCCTTAAATGTTTTGGAAAGAAGCTATCAGCACTACAATCTACACTCTCAATCGAGTTCAAATTAGAAACAACACTGGTAAGACCCCTTATGAACTCTGGTTTGGCATCACTCCTACTGTGAAATATTTCAGAGTATTTGGTAGCAAGTGTTATATTAAAAGAGATGAAGATCTAGGAAAGTTTGATGCTAGAAGTGATGAAGGAATTTTCTTGGGTTACTCCACTCAAAGCAAAGCATACCGGTGTTACAATAAGAGATTGAGGAAGATGATAGAAAGCACTAATGTGAAAGTTGATGAAGGAATTGAGAAGCCCTCAAGGTTTTATGAGTTTGATGAGGATGACCAAGATGGTGTTCAAGTTCAAGGAGCTCAATCCTCTCTAGTAAGTCAGAATCAGCCTGATCCGGTAAATCAGGAAGAAGAGATAGGTCTGAATGAGCCTGATCAAGAAGCAGCAGTACAGAATGCTCCCAAAATTCTAAGGTATGTAATACAGAACCACTCTAAAGATCAGATCATAGGTGACAAAAACAAAGGTGTGCAAACTAGAAGGAATGTTGCTCAAAATCAGGATGAATGTTGTCTGATTTCAAAGATTGAACCCAAAACAATAAATGAAGCTTGCAATGATGAAAACTAGACCAAAGCAATGGAAGATGAATTGATGCAAATTGAGAGAAATCATACTTGGGATCTTGTTCCCTGACCTAGAGACAGGAATGTGATTGGAACCAAATGGGTTTTCTAGAACAAACTGAATGAAGCTGGTGAAGTAATCAGAAACAAATCTAGATTGGTCTGCAAAGGCTACTCTCAAATAGAAGGAATTGATTTTGAAGAAACCTTTTCTCCGGTGGCAAGAATTGAAGCAGTCAGATTATTCCTTACATTTGCTTCCTTTAAAGACTTTAAGGTATATCAGATGGATGTCAAGTCTGCCTTCCTAAATGGTGATCTGGAAGAAGAAGTTTACATTGAACAACCAGATGGATTTAAATTGTCTGATAATGAAGATATGTTCTGCAAATTGAAGAAAGCATTGTATGGATTAAAGCAAGCCCCAAGAGCATGGTATGAAAGGTTGGATAAGCATCTTGTGCAGATTGGATTCAACGAAGGTACTGCTGACAGCAACTTATATTTCAAAATTGATCATGAAAACATTTTGATTATTGAAGTGTTTATGGATGATATCATTTTTGGAGGAAGAGATAGTATGTGCAAAACTTTTGTAAATCAGATGAAAAGTGAGTTTGAAATGTCTATGCTTGGTGAAATGAATTTCTTCTTGGGTCTACAAATTACTCAAACAAAGAAAGGGATCTTTATTTCTCAGACCAAATATGTGAAAGAATTGTTGAGGAAATTTGGTATGGAAGATTCAAAGCCAATGAACACTCCCATGGCAACCAGATGTAAGTTGAGCAAAGATGATGACTCCCCAAAGGCAGATCAGACAAAGTATAGATCAATGATTGGTGGATTGTTGTATCTCACTCAGACTAGACCAGATATAATGTAGGCTGTTGGTCTTGTGGCAAGATTCTAGGCTGATCCTAGAGAATCTCATGTTATGGCAATCAAAAGAATTTTTAGGTACTTGAAAGGAATAGTTGAGTATGGTCTATGGTACCTTAGAGATCTAGATTTCTCTCTTGATGCTTACATAGATGCAGATTGGGCAGGAGATGTGGATGATCGGAAGAGCACCAGTGGTGGAGCATTCTTTCTGGGGAAGAGATTGGTTTCTTGGCTAAGCAAGAAACAAGATGCAATATCTCTGTCTACAACTGAAGCAGAATATATTGCAGCAGAAGGCAGTTGCACTCAAATCTTATGGATGAAGCAGATGCTAAGAGACATTAAAGTTGAATATGTGGAGCCTATCACAATTTTCTGTGATAATTCAAGTGCAATTAATATTTCTAAGAATCTGGTATTGCACTCTAAGACTAAGCACATATCTATCAAGTTTCACTTTTTGAGAGAACAAGTGAACAAGGAAGAAGTCAGGTTGGAATATGTTCCCTCCAAGGATCAGATTGCAGATATCTTTACTAAACCTCTTCCCAAGGACTCTTTTGAATATCTCCGGGAGAAGTTAGGGGTCATGGCCCCTCCGGTAATGAACTAAGATGCACTGATGTGCATCAGTCCGGTGGATATCACAGTCATATCTTGTGATCCAGATTGATGATGGGGAGCTGCTACTAAGGGGGAGCAGCTGGTATGATTTTGATGTGTTAGAATTGCAAGTATGAGCCCTTTGCCATTGATGTCAAAGGGGGAGAGAAGACATGTGAAAAACAAATAGCTAATGATCAAAGGGGGAACCGTAAATAAGGAGAAGACATGTTGCTGATAGGGGGAGCTATGACAGAAAGGAGAAGTTCTTGTCTTGATGGTTTTTCACATCATATGATATGTTACCATCAATGACAAAGGGGGAGATTGTTGCAAGTATGAGGTGAACCAGTGTTGTCATTGATGTCAACATACTCATATTGCATTGACAAGAAGGATTCGATGAGCAGTGTGCTGAGGATATTGAGAAAATTAGCCTCAGTCAGGAACAGTGAAGAACAGTGATGAGAAGAAGGCAAATGTATTGTATAGATGCAAACCAGAGGATGCAGATTAAAGGGTTTGTAGATATGAGTCTTGAGATGCTTCAGTTAAGATTTCAGAGGTCTGCATGAAGATCTGAAGGAGTTGTGGCTGTCGGTATGGAACCGGTTCCGGTAAGTGCTCAGAGGTGACAGAGGATCACAGAAAGGTCCGGAATTGTACAATCCTAATCTACGGATTGGAAGGAGTGTTTGGGATGTCCTTGTGATGTGTCATCTTGAGTTGTGTATGATTTTGAGGTCTGGAAGTGCCTTTTGCATTGTGACAGTGGCGACAGACTGTGTTCTTGAAGTTCCAGATGAGGAAGAGAAGAGATTCCAGTATGTAGAGAAATTGCGGATGTACCTGGTCATTCAGGCAGGCTTGTGAAGGTTCTTGGATCATGATGAGGTTGTGTTGTTGGTCCGCATTGATGGTGGAGCCTGGAATTGAAGTTATTCTTCCAGATGAAGTTCTTGTTCTGACTAGCCGACCGGATGAGTTGTTCATCCTGTGAATGTTCTTGTGATGGCCGACTGGATGTATTATTCATCTTGCAGATATTCTTATGGTTGATTGCCGACTTAGATGATTGTTCCTAAGTCGATGTCTTGTATAAATAAAGGTTTGTGAGTTCATTTAGTGTGTGGATTGTGTGGATGAGTATGGTGTAGTGAAGAGAAGTGCGAAAGGCAGAGTAGGGGTTTTTGGGCTTAAATGGAACTAATCCGGACATAGTAGAGATGTCATTCTCTAGTTCAAGATTGTGATTCTTATCACTTTGTAGACAGTGTGTCTCCTTGTAGGCAGTGGGCCTCTCTGTGAGCAATGTGCTTGGGCAGTGAACCCTAATTGGCAAGTGCCATTCTTTTTCTTATTCTTCTAACAGAGAATAATCCTTGGGTTAATCACCCCATGGTTTTTCCCTTAACCAGGTTTCCACGTCAAAATCTTGGTTTTCAGTGTGTTGATGTTTATCTGCTCTTATGTTTGTGCATTATGCTTTCATGGATGATTAATTGATATACTATTAACTAACAAGAAGAATCAAGTATTTAAAGTAGAGCAGGTTTTTATACAATTGATTCACCCCCCCCTCTCAGTTGTATGCCCTAGATCCAACAGACCCTACCAAATTCTTTTTACACCTAGCAAATCTAGGAGTCAAGCTCCCTAAAGATTATGACGTAGAGGCTCTAAAAGAAACTAAAGAAGAAAGAAACCCTGAGGGAAGTAGACATGAGGAAGGAACACCTTTAGACAAAAGCAAAACAACCACTGATGCTACGGATGCCCTAAGTCTAGTGAATCAACAAATCCAAGCTTTACAACAACAATTCACAAACATAAAAATAGGAGCATTGACTAAACATTACACCCTAGAGGATATTTCACCATATCCTTTTGATAGGACCTTGATCATGATACCTTTCCCCTTTAAATTTGAGGTTCCAAAATTTGATAAATATAGAGGAAAGGGTGACCCAAGGGACCACATTAGGGAGTTCAATGTTGCTTGCCTTGAGGTCGCAAATAATGACACTTACCTTATGCGATTATTTCCAAGAAGCTTGGGAGGACAAGCCATGGAGTGGTTTTCCAGACTACCACTTGGCATTAAAACATTCAACGAACTTGTTGACAAATTTTTCACCCACTTCTCTTACAATATTGAGCACGACACCTCAATATTGGATCTTTGTAACACCAAACAAAAAGGTGGGGAATCTTTTGCCACCTTCTTACAAAGATGGGGACAATTAGCAAGCAAGTGTCTGCACCAAATGCCTGAAAAACAAATGCTAGAAATGTTCGTGCACAACTTACAAACCGACCTGAGTTATTAGATTCAAATCCAATGTCCTACTTCCTTTAGCAAGGTCATTGAGATGGGTCTCATCATTGAAAAAGCTCTAATTGCCAAGGGTCAAATGAAGCTTTATAAAGACACTCCTAGTATCAACACCAACAATGACAAACCAAGATTCTGGATGAAAAACAAAAATGTTGTAAATGATGGGGTGGTGGATGCTAAGAATATGGCACCTAAACAACCGATCTTCAATTTATTGGCTCCTCAAAACAACCCCCCATAAAACAAACCAAGGAACACTAAATCATGGTTTACCAACTTTCAACCTAGGAGAAAGTTTACACCCTTGGGAGAATCATTGGAAACTGCCCTATGGAAGCTAATCACAAACAAGATCATAACGCTTCCAACTGCGTGTGAATATGAACCTAAGGTCAAACCTCATTGGTGGAATGACAACGACTTCTGTGAGTTTCATCGTAACAGAGGGCACAAAACCAATGATTGTATAGCACTCAAACACACGATCCAAGACTTGATCGAACAAAACAAGATACCCATTGATGGACATACCTCTAATAGTGATCATCAGGCATTCAAGGATCCTCTTCCCAACTATGAGTAGGGAGGACCTTCCAACAAAAACAACGGTGGCTCTAACAACACAAATTACACAAATGTTAGCTTTCACTATGTTGTTAACCATATCTCAGAAAGTGATTCACACATCAATGTGATCACTATAAACAAAGATCCAGATTGCAATGTGTGAATGGGAAAATGAGATAAATTAGTAATGATAATATTAAACCCAAACAATCAACAAAATAATGAAAACAAGAAAGATAGAAGAAATGAAGCAACTGAATAACAATGCAAACCTCCCCTATTTCAAATCTTCTGTTGTTTGCCTATTCTTTCTCGATCCTGAATGATGAAGTTTGGCCCTCAGGGAGCTTGCTTCCTTGCTTCAATTTTTCAAGATGACAAGTAGAAATGGCTATGTGATATGATTTTCTGCATTACAACGGTATAAAGAAGAGAGTTGAGAAGAAGAAGATTCCCTAGAGGAATTTGGGCATAGTAAGGATGCCAGAATGAAGTCTCCCAAATGGCTTAGAAGAGGGTTCTATTTATAGATCCTCTAAAAATGCAATGGAGGGTGAGGATCAACTGATGAGATCAATGGTCCTCATTATTTGTGAATCTTTAATTCATAATGGATGAATTAAAAATTCAGAGTGGAGGATAGTGAGGTATGACAATTGAATTAAGAATTCAAAGTGGAGGATAGTGAGTTTTGACAATTGAATTAAGAATTCAAAGTGGAGGATAGTGAGTTATGACAATTGAATTAAGAATTCAAAGTGGAGGATAGTGAGTTATGACAATTGAATTAAGAATTCAGAGTGGAGGATATTGGGGAACATTGAATTAAAAATTCAATTTGTGGAGGATAATTGATTTAAAAATTTAGAGTGGGGGACAATGGGTTATGACAATTGAATTAAAAATTTAGAGTGGAGGATAATGGGGAACATTGAATTAAAAATTCAATTTTGGATTTTGGAGGATATTAGCTAATTAAATATTAAGAATATTTAATTATATGTGCAACATGGTGAGGTGGAAGGGATGAGGTGGAAAGATGAGGTGGATTTGAGACATTAGAAGAATTTAGGGATTTCAATTAAATAAAATGATTTTATTTAATTTGTAGGATAATGAATCAATCAAATAAACTTTGAATATTTATTTAATTGACAGAAGAAAATAAGAATTAAGATAAATATCAGAATATTTACTTAATTCAATTTGAGCCAATTTTAGGCTATTACATTTTGCCCCTCTTTGAAGCAATGTGTTTTATCACGTTGTTTCAAAGAATAAATAGTCTGATAATGATGCATGCCCCAGTTTGGCCTTGGTACAGGTTGTGATGATAGGATGCCCCCTTGGGAGATTGGACGGGGAGAAGGCGGTAGGCGTGAGACGGACAATCTCATGATAAGATATGTTGACAGGAATGAAATGGTTGAATGTAGAAGAAAGGGATGAATGATATGGAATGCAAGATAAAAAGATGACACACACAAGCAAGTAGGCAAGTATGCACAAATGATACAAGCACAAGCAAGGTATTGCCCCTGTCGAGCGGTAAACCAATGATATGGATCGACGATGTCTGGTTTCAGGAATGAAATATGTTGTATAAGACTCCGGGTCTGGTTTCGACAATGTAACATCCTGTCTAAGACATTTGGTACGATAGTGTTGTCATGGCGAGGAATGATATATCCCTAGAGCAACACGAAGGATAGTGTCTAGTTTCAGGAAATGAAGCATGTCATGTAAAACGCGTGTGTTGGTCTGATTTCGATAATGCAACATCTTGTATAAGACAATTGATTGATTAATTGATCGAGTTGGTTTACGACCGAACAAGGATCAAGACCGTTGATTGTGATTGGATCATTTGACAAGATTGATTTGACTTGATTGGCATGGATTAAGGATAGACTTGCAATTGGATACGGTATGGATATGGATATGGATATAGATATGAGACACAATTTGATATGGTATAGATATGGATATGGATATGAATATTTGACACCTTGAGATAGCAAGTATTTTGAAGCGCTTTCATCATTGGGCTTTATTATGTTGTAAGAAAATACAAGCATCTAGGTATAATTGAACTGAGATGACCTGAGTATTACTTACATGGATTTTGATTTAGCAAGTTAATACAAGCATCTAGCCAAAATTAAATCTAGATGACCTGAGTACTTCTTGCATTTTTCAACAGACAAGGATTGCCCCTTTTCATGTTTAGACCTTGAAGTCCTCGATGATCTTTTGCCGATCATGTCATTAGACAAAAGTCATCATATTACTAAAGTTTGATCCACAAGCAGCAGACAAAGAAAATAATCATGCCCCCTGTTAGTGCCTGAATTGACTGGTAGTTTTCTGAGCAATTTTCATTCAGGCACTCTCCCTAAGTATCCAAAGAATGTTCTAAGTAATGGACCTCCTCAGCATTTTTCAGCTGCAGCATCATATTTTCCTGAGGAGGAGGTCATCATCATCATGTTTGTTTCGATGAGGGTCAGCATCATCATGTTCTCCGTCGACCGGTTTTCTCATCGTCATCATCATATTTCGCTGTCGGGTGATGTTTGGGTTTTATCCTGATGATGCTGATGAGCTACAGTGCGCCCTGATCTGCTTGCGAGGGTGATTTTTCAAAGTATCCGGTGATCTTCCATTTATCACCTTGCCCAAACATGATGACGATGTTGCCCCGTTATCCTGAAGGGGTTATTCTCTAAGTTGTCGACCTGACTTGTTTTTTCCTAAGGGTCGTCATCATCATGATATTTCCAGTTATCACCGTGTCGCTTGCGAGGGTCATCATATTTTTCTGCCTTCATGATATTTCACCGGGGTGATATTTTATCATCGGGTGATCTTGGTTATGATCATCCTGATGATGTTGTTGAAGAGTTCTAAGTGCGACCCGATATTCACTGGGGTCATCATATTTTGAACGTCAGGATGATCTTAGTCAATATCATCCTGATGATGTTGTATCACTTCTTATTCTTTGTTTCTCATCCTGATGAGGCTGACGTCATCCTTATATATCAGGGTGATATTTGTTTCTCTGCCTATCTGCATCATGATATTCCGAAGGAAGGGGTGATATTTTCATATCACCCGGATATATGTTTGCTCGAGCATCATGATGATGCTGATATCAAGGAGATATCCGCCTGTTTGTTTCGCGCATTATCTCCGGGGGGTGATTTTTTCAAGCATCATCATCATATTCAGTTATCGCCCCGATCTTATAGTGGAGCTACAGTGCAACCTGATGTTTGAACGTCAGGAGGATATTTCCAAATATCCGGTTGTCTTCCGAATATCATGATGATGTTAGTATGATGATGACGTCATCAAGGTCCGCGGGGGTCATATTTCTAACAACTGATCATCTTGAAGAGACCTCCTGATATTTGCAAACATGATGATGACGTCATCCGGATATAAGGAGGTGCGCAGTAGGCAGATATGATGATGACGTCAGCAGTAGATGATGATGACATCATCAGGATGTTCATCGGCCAGACTTTTGTTATAAGCTCAGCAGGAGGATGTTCCTCCGATGGATCAGGTTGTGCCGATTATCATGAAGGTTATATTTCAAATATCATGATGACGTCAAGGTGATATTTTGAACAACAGGATATCATGCTGCTGGAGGATGATGATGATGAAGTCTATACTAGTGTCGTCAGGAGCAAAAGCACCGACATGATATATGCTCATGACCTAGTATATAAAGTATTAATGAGGTCATCGAGGGGTGCATGTGGGATATTGAGATCCTACATATTCGAAATATCATGATGATGAATCTCGGCGGGAAATGGTTGCGATCGTCTGTTTGATGATCTTCCCAAGGCCGCGGGTTGGTGCGCCATTAATGGCGATTGTTGCAGAGGTATGGGCGATGGCGTGGGCCGATCTTGTACCCGACTGGAGGTGTCAATCAGCGGACAGGGGCGCAGGGCTCGAGAAATCTTCCTGTCTCCTCCCCTACCTGCTGCATTCAAGTTTGGGCGCTAATCCGGTTGTGTTTGAGCGCCATTTTCATGATACTGTGTATCTGGCGAAATTTTAGTCAACCATGTAATTAATTGCTGAGCACCTACCTGGCTGTTATAAGCAGTGTGTGTTGCTCATTTCAGAGGTTGTTGAAAGTTGATGATTTTTGGCTCTGTAATCCAAAACCAGCTGATCTGGTTGCTCTGTACAGCTTGATCTTGTGAGTTTATGTATCTCCTGTTGTAGGACTTGGCATGAATCCACTGATTTCATGGTTGATCTTGTATGAGTAATGCTATCTTAGCATGTGTTGTGTTAATTCTGTCTCCAGTATTGCATGTATCCTTCTTCTGGATCTGGATGTTTGCTTATGTTTAGATTCTAGAGCATATAATTCCTATGTTGAATGTCTGATCTTTTAACCTCTGCTCAAGGGGCAGATTAAACTGTTTTCAGGTTGAACATTGGGAAGGGTATACTGCAGTAGGGATGCCATAAGTAGAGATAGCTCAACACTCTATATTGGGAGATATCTGTAGGGCAGATATCATGTGTATCCCCCTGAAATCCAGTTTTAGCTATTCATGTTGATCATTCACAGGTGTATGTCTACCGACTCCAAGCCCTGGATAGGCACCAATCATGCTGTGTTTTTGTGTTATACACCATGTCCAGCTTTGCATCCAAATTCATATCAAACCATTTCATACTTCCACCTGTTAGTTGTAGGAGTAGGATTAGGAACCCCCTGCATGCTCTCATACCCAACCAGACATCATGTCCAAGAATGTTGCCAGCCTTGTGATCTATCATACAGATCTTGGTCCATACATGAGAGTATTCTGCCTGTTGTTGTCAAGTTAGATCCTTCTATCTTTGAGCTAGTCAAGGTTACATCTTGAGTTATAGGGATACCCCCCTTGGTGCGGCAGAACCAGAAGTGAAGGGGAGGAGCTCACGCAACCTCCTGTATTCAGTTGGCCTGAATCTGCCTGTGCATTAGAAGTGGCAAACCCTAATGCTGATTCAGAAGAAATGTCAACAAATTGGCGACTCTGCTGGGGATGGACTAAAAAATGATATACTTGTGGCCCATCCGAGTCACTAACAAAATGATGCTCTGCTGGTGGAATGAACCTGGAAAAGTAGCTTTCAGCTATTGAAAATTTTGTCCTCTCTGGAGAGGTGGCGACTCTGCAAAAAAGATCTAAATGCACATGAAAGATAGATGTATGTTATTGGTTGAAAGATGTACATATTTCTGCATCTGTATGATAAAAGGTACCTTGTTACTTCCCCTTTATTTGCTGTTTTACTGCATAAGTTAGATGCCAGGGGAAGCCTTAGGTCTTAGACAGACAAAGGATGTCTAAGAGTAGGATTTTTATGAATCCAAGTATGAATTATCCCATACTCAGTGGTGAAATGTTGGATAAAGGAATAGAAGAGATAAGAAATAGGTTGATATTCTTAGAGACTGAGCAGGCCCAGTTAAAAAGCAGTAACCCTGTTGTGTCTACCTGTCAGAAAGCTAAACCTCCTGTCAGCCCTTTTGATCCTTTGTATGACCAACTGGATTTGTCATGGGTGGATTATGAAGTAGAAATTATGCCTGCTAGGATATACTGTCAGATGCCTAGATTTAGTGGTCACAATGTATGTGATGGGAATGCACATATCCTAAATTTTCAAAGTTTTATGGGAAAATATTCATTCAGAGATGAGGATATGTGGATGAGGTTTCTTGTTAGGTCCTTTGATGCAAAAGCAAAAGACTGGTATTTGAGCTTTCCAAAGAAATCCTTTGCCTGTTGGGATGAACTTGCTGACTGTTTCAAGGAAGAATTTGCAAAAGAACCGGCTGATTTTGTTACAGAATTGATGAGAATCAGAAAACAAGATGAAGAGCCATGTGTTGATTTCAGTCATAGGTTTGCAGTAGCCCTTTCACATGTCCCTGAAAGTTTCAGACCTGATATTTCAGCCTGTGTTGGCATATTCTTTGAAGCTTTTGAGGAGGGCTTTAGTGCAATACTGAGGGATTTCAAGGTGACAAGTATGCAGATGGCATACAAATTTTTAGAAAATGTAGAAGAAATGAGAAATGTGCACCTGCTGAAACCCCTGTCCCCAGGCCTTGGTGTGAATAATGGTTATGAAGCTACAAATGACCAAATGATTATGGCATCATGTGCAGATAAAAATGAAAATAAAAGCATAGAGGTTGAGATTGCTGTATTTGAACACAATGCTAACAATACTGCTCAACTGGATTGTTCACCAGCTGAGGATGCCAGTGAAAGGACTAGTGAGGATTCCCATTGCAATGATGAGGCAGCTGACCATGAAAACAATAACGAGGTTGTGGACAGTAATGAGCAATTTATAGAATGGACCTGTGGAGACAATTGTGAGTATTGTACTCAAGACAGAGAAGATATAAGCAAACAGAGAAGCAGTCCTATGTGTGACCCATTGCCTACCTTTCAAACACATGGAGATCATGAAGAGCAGTCAGAAATTGAAATAAGTGCTAGTTTAGAGCATGATTGTTTTTCATTTGATGGTTGTTTTGCTTATGACACACAGGCTGATACTCCTCCACAGAGTGAATCCATTGATGATGAAGAGGTGTGCTCTGCTGCCCATGAACAAATGGCATACTATGATGAAACTGATGCACCTGGGCCACCCATTTATGACACATGTGGTGATGAGGATCTGTCTGAGTATGGTGAAGATCTAGACATTATTTTTGACTTGGATTCTGTTTCTCATCTTGATGAAAGAGGAAACAACATACATCAGGTAAGTGACTGTGAAAATGTGCCTGACTTAAAACAGATGCCAGAGCCTGATCTTTTCCAGCCTGGTGTACCAGATGGTTGTGTACATGATGTACACAATTGTGATTTTGAAAGCTTTTCTTTTGATGAGCCAGCATATAATACAATGAGCGCTGATCTTCCTAGTTTTGTGATGGACTTTGAGTGTGTCCTATTTGCAGTCCAGCTAGGAGATCATGTTGCGATGCATGATGATGATACAGATGATAACCTGTGTTCTATACCATTTGAGTATGCATTGCTTGATAAATTCTACACCCACATGGCACATGATGTTGAGGGTTATCTGCACAAGGGTGATAATGACAAACCAAATCAGAGGGTTGAATATGCAGATGACAAGATTTGTTTGTGGGTGGATCTTTGTAGTATCTCCAAGCTTGACCCAGTGCATGCAGATGAAAACAAGATATTTGACAAAGGGAGATACATTTTTTTTTTCTTTTCTTGGTGGCCTTAGGCCATCAAGTGTGTTTGGTGATGCAGGTATTTGACTCTGTGCCCAATGGATAAGGGACTGGTCTGCATCCCAGAGATCTGGTGTTCTCGCTGCAGGTTTTCACCTGCACGTCCCCAGACAAAGCCACTGTTAGTGCCTGAATTGACTGGTAGTTTTCTGAGCAATTTTCATTCAGGCACTCTCCCTAAGTATCCAAAGAATGTTCTAAGTAATGGACCTCCTCAGCATTTTTCAGCTGCAGCATCATATTTTCCTGAGGAGGAGGTCATCATCATCATGTTTGTTTCGATGAGGGTCAGCATCATCATGTTCTCCGTCGACCGGTTTTCTCATCGTCATCATCATATTTCGCTGTTGGGTGATGTTTGGGTTTTATCCTGATGATGCTGATGAGCTACAGTGCGCCCTGATCTGCTTGCGAGGGTGATTTTTCAAAGTATCCGGTGATCTTCCATTTATCACCTTGCCCAAACATGATGACGATGTTGCCCCGTTATCCTGAAGGGGTTATTCTCTAAGTTGTCGACCTGACTTGTTTTTTCCTAAGGGTCGTCATCATCATGATATTTCCAGTTATCACCATGTCGCTTGCGAGGGTCATCATATTTTTCTGCCTTCATGATATTTCGCCGGGGTGATATTTTATCATCGGGTGATCTTGGTTATGATCATCCTGATGATGTTGTTGAAGAGTTCTAAGTGCGACCCGATATTCACTGGGGTCATCATATTTTGAACGTCAGGATGATCTTAGTCAATATCATCCTGATGATGTTGTATCACTTCTTATTCTTTGTTTCTCATCCTGATGAGGCTGACGTCATCCTTATATATCAGGGTGATATTTGTTTCTCTGCCTATCTGCATCATGATATTCCGAAGGAAGGGGTGATATTTTCATATCACCCGGATATATGTTTGCTCGAGCATCATGATGATGCTGATATCAAGGAGATATCCGCCTGTTTGTTTCGCGCATTATCTCCGGGGGGTGATTTTTTCAAGCATCATCATCATATTCAGTTATCGCCCTGATCTTATAGTGGAGCTACAGTGCAACCTGATGTTTGAACGTCAGGAGGATATTTCCAAATATCCGGTTGTCTTCCGAATATCATGATGATGTTAGTATGATGATGACGTCATCAAGGTCCGCGGGGGTCATATTTCTAACAACTGATCATCTTGAAGAGACCTCCTGATATTTGCAAACATGATGATGACGTCATCCGGATATAAGGAGGTGCGCAGTAGGCAGATATGATGATGACGTCAGCAGTAGATGATGATGACGTCATCAGGATGTTCATCGGCCAGACTTTTGTTATAAGCTCAGCAGGAGGATGTTCCTCCGATGGATCAGGTTGTGCCGATTATCATGAAGGTTATATTTCAAATATCATGATGACGTCAAGGTGATATTTTGAACAACAGGATATCATGCTGCTGGAGGATGATGATGATGAAGTCTATACTAGTGTCGTCAGGAGCAAAAGCACCGACATGATATATGCTCATGACCTAGTCTATAAAGTATTAATGAGGTCATCGAGGGGTGCATGTGGGATATTGAGATCCTACATATTCGAAATATCATGATGATGAATCTCGGTGGGAAATGGTTGCGATCGTCTGTTTGATGATCTTCCCAAGGCCGCGGGTTGGTGCGCCATTAATGGCGATTGTTGCAGAGGTATGGGCGATGGCGTGGGCCGATCTTGTACCCGACTGGAGGTGTCAATCAGCGGACAGGGGCGCAGGGCTCGAGAAATCTTCCTGTCTCCTCCCCTACCTGCTGCATTCAAGTTTGGGCGCTAATCCGGTTGTGTTTGAGCGCCATTTTCATGATACTGTGTATCTGGTGAAATTTTAGTCAACCATGTAATTAATTGCTGAGCACCTACCTGGCTGTTATAAGCAGTGTGTGTTGCTCATTTCAGAGGTTGTTGAAAGTTGATGATTTTTGGCTCTGTAATCCAAAACCAGCTGATCTAGTTGCTCTGTACAGCTTGATCTTGTGAGTTTATGTATCTCCTGTTGTAGGACTTGGCATGAATCCACTGATTTCATGGTTGATCTTGTATGAGTAATGCTATCTTAGCATGTGTTGTGTTAATTCTGTCTCCAGTATTGCATGTATCCTTCTTCTGGATCTGGATGTTTGCTTATGTTTAGATTCTAGAGCATAGAATTCCTATGTTGAATGTCTGATCTTTTAACCTCTGCTCAAGGGGCAGATTAAACTGTTTTCAGGTTGAACATTGGGAAGGGTATACTGCAGTAGGGATGCCATAAGTAGAGATAGCTCAACACTCTATATTGGGAGATATCTGTAGGGCAGATATCATGTGTATCCCCCTGAAATCCAGTTTTAGCTATTCATGCTGATCATTCACAGGTGTATGTCTACCGACTCCAAGCCCTGGATAGGCACCAATCATGCTGTGTTTTTGTGTTATACACCATGTCCAGCTTTGCATCCAAATTCATATCAAACCATTTCATACTTCCACCTGTTAGTTGTAGGAGTAGGATTAGGAACCCCCTGCATGCTCTCATACCCAACCAGACATCATGTCCAAGAATGTTGCCAGCCTTGTGATCTATCATATAGATCTTGGTCCATACATGAGAGTATTCTGCCTGTTGTTGTCAAGTTAGATCCTTCTATCTTTGAGCTAGTCAAGGTTACATCTTGAGTTATAGGGATACCCCCCTTGGTGTGGCAGAACCAGAAGTGAAGGGGAGGAGCTCACGCAACCTCCTGTATTCAGTTGGCCTGAATCTACCTGTGCATTAGAAGTGGCAAACCCTAATGCTGATTCAGAAGAAATGTCAACACCCCCATCATAGCATCTTTAGCTTTTGGCATCCTCAAGTAGCATAGGAGGACATGATAACAAAAATCAAGACTCTGTAACTTAACCATGATTTCAATCCACAAAACATTCTTGCATTTAGATGTGTTCATTTCCTACTGTAATTTGAGTAAAATCATTTAGAAGGCCTTGGGTACTTTGCCTTGTGTTTGAATAGGTTAAGCTGCGTAAAGTCAGGGTTCTAGCTTGGAGCTTGGGTTTTGCTTGCACCTACTTGCTTGGTGAGAAGAGATTCTTGCAATCTTTATTAGTGGGATGGACCCTAAGGGACTGACCTAGTGCCTCGGGGGCACATTGCTAAATGGCCTTGCCTACGTGACGACGCAAAGGCAACATAGTTCGGGGTAAACCCTAACGGACCTAAGACCTAGGGGAGAGAGAGTGGAGGTGGACGCAGTTGGATAGAATGACAAGATATGGAATGGATGGGACAATGGAAAGCCTCGGGGGTGCATTGGGGTAATGGCCTTGCCTACGTGACGACGCAGAGGCAACGTAGTTCATGGAAGAACCCTAATGGACCTAAGATATGGATCAAATAAGACTGATGACAAGGAACCACCACAGATAGGTAGATGTATGGGTGAATGGAATAGGTATGTAGAAGGAACCAAGGATGTGATCTCCAAGGACTATGTCGCATAAAGATAACATGCCCCGTTGTAGGTAGAATACTTAGGATTTTTCATGGCAATGTTTATGATGATAGGAGGATGAAGGATTTGCATGTTTTGCAGGGATAAGGTATGTCAAGAGACATCTAAAACATTTGTCAACATTGTGCCCCCAATCTTTATCAAGACCAAAGAATAGAGGAAAGGAAGTTTGGATGGATGGATGAGACAGGATAGGTATGTAATGGATAGAGGATAGGATAGGAAATGGTATGAAAGTAAACTGGTAGGGGAAGAGCGATGTGCAAATGAGACAAGGTGCCCCCAAGTGTAGGTGACATAGAAGATCAACTTACACATGACGCCTGTTTGCTAGGTTTTCATCATGGTACTTATCCAAGGCGCCTGTTTGCCTGGTTTTCACCATTGGATGAAGGGATTTTTCTTTACTGTTTTCTTTTTTTCTTTTTTACTTTTTTTTGAATATTGAGATTGGAGAAGGTGGATATGGAAAGACATTAGCATATAGTTCCTTGAAAGGGGAGAGTCCTGCTAGATAGATACTGTCGAATGGACCATGTCCAGTGCTCTCACAGATGTTGGTAGGGGATCGTATGAAAGTGATATGGCATAGGTAGATAGTGGATTATGATGCAGAATATGGAGGGAAGGCTTATGCAACAGCATGGACCATAGGCATATGATGAGGAAGATGTATAGGATAATGGATGTAAGATGGGGAGATGTAGTTATGTGGAGGTGTTGTGAAGTGGAAAGGAACCATGACCAATGGCTGCACACATCATGATAAACATTGAAGCTTTTGATGAGATGGTGGTGTAGGAAGCAATGGAGATGTTTGCTTAGGAGATGGTTGATGAAGTGATTTAGGAACCCACATAGATTTAGTATATTTAGTGCTTTTGTTTTGCTTGTGGGATTTTTGAAGGGAATGGAAGTTTTGGATGGAAGTAGGCTTTTGGATGGATATAGGTGGTTGGGATTCCTGAGATGTGGATGAGGATGCCTCATTTGACTTGCTAGCTAGTTTCTTAGGAACCCAAACCATTTTGTTTTTGGGCTTTGCATTTGGAG
This sequence comes from Cunninghamia lanceolata, assembly GCA_027924645.1. Taxonomy (NCBI): domain Eukaryota; kingdom Viridiplantae; phylum Streptophyta; class Pinopsida; order Cupressales; family Cupressaceae; genus Cunninghamia; species Cunninghamia lanceolata. Next base: position 3,195,811 of record BSBN01000865.1, on the reverse strand, counting down.
GTAAGGGTTTAGATGGCTATTTAGATGAACTTTGCTTTGATTTTGATTCTTTATGTCCTAAGGTATGAAGACCATTAGGATTTTTGGTAGGATTTTTAGCTTTATGGATAAAGGCATCAAACTTTTTGCTTTTGAATCCCATGGGGTGGGTGGAGTGGATGGAATGATTGGAAGATGTATGCTTAAATGATGTGTGCTTTTGTTGGCCATGTTTAGGGATGTAAGGATACTTATGAATGAGAGGTATGTTAGGTGTCAGAAGCAATGGTGGCAAGGTGGATGGAAAGCCTTTGGGAGTTGGAAGGAGTGGAGGTAAAGTGGATGGTGGAAAGTGTATGGTCACATGCTTTTGACAATTATAGGATGATGGAGGTGGAATGGTGACATATGTTTTGGGGATATGATAGGGTTTGCGATGGAAAGTGGTAGACTTAAGAGGAGTGGAGGAAGTACCAACATCTTGAGTTTGTGCACCTTGGGGTATGTATCCAAGGCCGTATGAAGGTGGAGGAACGTTGACATGGATAGGTTCCAAAATACCTTGTTCATGAAGGCCTAAGCCTTTACCTTGATAGTTCATACGCTGGAGTATACGGTGGACAGCGGGGTTATGTGTAGGTGGAACACTAGACACAAGTTCTTTATTGGATGGAGAAGGTGAGATAGTGGATAATGGTTGCTGGTGTTCTAAGAAAGAACATTCGTGCATGAAGGTAATAAGACCAAGGATATATGGTGGAGGCTTTGTAGCATGGTCAATAATGGATGGTGAAGGAGAATCATTAGGATCATGATTAGCACTGTGTTCACTAAGATCCAAGTTATTTGTTTGATCTTTTATGCTTACTTGGGGGACAAGTGTCTAATCATGACGAGTGGATGTTGTGGGATCATGGCTAGAGGAAGAGATCTCTTTGCTTTGAAGGAAGGCCATGAAACGAGGTAAATGCTGAAGTAGGTCAACAAGACTTTCATTGAATAAAGCATGTAGGTCTTAGGTGTCTTGTTCATGGATAGTTGTAGGGGTATGAATAGGATCAAGTGGCTCATGGATAGATTCATCATTATGGCTATCATCTTGATCATGGAAAAGATACATATTATGGATAGGTTGAATTTGGATAGCGTGCTCATGAATGGTTGTTGGGGGATGGATAGGATCAAGTGGCTCATGCAGAGGTTCAATATTATGGATATCATCTTGATCATAGAAAAGGCACATATTATGGATAGGTTGCATGAAAGGGATTTGAGCTTGACTTAGACTAGGGGTGGATGTTTCCACATGCTTTAAGGTGTGCTCTTGACATATCTCTTGGTCTTCTTGAATGGAAGTGGAAGGCTCTTGGGTGGGCTTGTGGTCAACAACATGAGGGTGTGACGGACCTTGACTCGGGTGCATGGTAGAAGGCTCGTTGAGAAGCTCAAGGGGTTTCAGATGACATGAAGGGGTTGTAGGATTTGACATGGTATTGGAAGAATCTTTGGCAAGGTCAAGGACTAGACTTTGGGGACATGGTTGACTTTCTTCTAGTAGTCCTTGGATCACATCCGTCTCAGGTGTATGGGTAGATGGATGAGATAATGGATGAGCAATAATAGCGGATGATGTTGTAGGCTTAGGACTAGGATTAGGTTGGGGGATAATTGGATTGGGTGGAATAGGATTTGGATTTGATGAAGGGATAATCTTACCACAATTTATGATATTTTTGATCAATCTCTTAAGTTTGACACAATTGGATGTTGTATGGCCCTTATATCTGTGGTATGCACAATAATGGTTTTCATTATATTGAGGGGGTTTAAGGATTGGTTCAAAAGTGTCTATCGGTGGTAGCTCAATCAAATTTGTTTGAACTAATTATTGTACGATTATGTCCCAAGGATCTTGTGGTGGAAGATTGGTAGAACATGGGTATGGAGTTGATGAAGGGCTTGATGGGCTAGAAGATGGACTAGGGGTAGGATCACATGGTGGTCTTATGATAGGACTTGTTGGCTCATGTGTTGGCATGGGATTGGATGGTGGAGGCCACTCTATATTGGTATCTCCCTTGTCAAAGGTTATTAGATCTTGCCTAGGGTAACTTGGACTCATTTGATTTATGTACAAGGGACCACTTGGACTTGCATGTGCTTCTTGTTGCAAAGGTGGACGTAGGCTCACTTGTGCTTGTTGTGGAGGCAATTGATAGTCTTGGTGGTATGTTGGAGGTGAAGGTTCTTGTTGTGAAGACACTTGGTTGCCTCGTGGATGGGCTTGGTGGTATGTTGGAGGTGAAGGTTGATTAGGAGCCAAAGTGGTATACGATTTCCAACTTGAAGTGGTGCGTGCCTTGTCATAAGTATGGGAAAAAGACATAGGAGTTTGGGGCGAGGCATAGCTAGTACTGGCACGTTCAACTTGCAAGCTTGTCAATTCTTGTTTTAAAACTTGGATTTGTTGAAAAATTGCTATACAGTCTTGGGGCGAGGGATCTAAGTTGATTTGCAATCGTAGATATTGGAGTTTTTGATCAAGATATTCTAAGTGATATGCCATTAACACGAGACTGGAAAAGATGACTAGTTTGGATGTGTAGCAGTAAATGTGCCGTAATAGAGTGCAGATGTGTCCCAAGTCGAGACAAGTGTGGCAATTCTAGTTTCTGATTGGTTTGGCAATGTTCAAAGATCACACATGTACAATCATGAGTCACTCACACAAGACACATAAGCAACTTTGAATGTTGAATTTGAAGAATATGATGATTAGTAAACAAGCACACGTGGAAGACACATCAACATGCCCTAATGTCTAGTTTGATGTAAGGTATGGCCAATTAGGTTTGGGCAATGTTTACACTAGGTTGACTAGGGATTGAAAGTGAAATCCTGTCACATAGCTGGGAGAAGGGGGTAACCCACCCTTCACCTTCACTTCCCAAAGGTAGAAAGTTCTTTGGGGCTTAGCCAAGAGTGATAAGATTCTAATTTCAATGAGTGTCTTTTGATTCAGCCTCAATTGAGGTCGTCCCTATGGGTGATGAAATCCGCTAGCAGGCATCCTAGAAAAGGGTATACAAAAGTGAATCAAGTGAGGTGTTTTTGATCTCCAAGGTCACCTTGCGGTGTGAGGAGAGAGCATACACACGCACACTTGATTCACACTCGCACTTGTAAATTATCCCTTAGAAATGGAAATGTGTGGAAAGCACTTCAAACACTTGTTCTATTTTAAATCTCAAATCAAGATGTGAATGGAAGACACTAGTGTATTTTAAGCCCCATTTGAAGATGTGATTGAAAACACTAGTTGATTTTAAGCCCAATTTGATATGTGATGAAGATAAATGTTCGTTTTAGAGAGCCCAAATCGAAGTGTGTATGCAAACAAGAGTATGAAGAAATGAGAGATAGAATGAGTGCACCTGGATTATTTTTGCTATCCAAACTGATGTAGATGTTGATTCAGATGTTGTTCCAGCCCTGAATGATCACCTGCGAGTCACAGAATAAAAAATGAAGCACGTAGACTAGCCAAGGAGATTGTTATGCAAAAATTGATAATTTGATAAAATATAATGAAGAATGAACTTATATAGGAAAATTAAGTGCATAATCAGATTCTAGACAAAATTCCATACACTTTGAAAAAAAATTTCGTTGAAAATCGATCAAAATTGCTCAAGTTATGATGGTTGGAAGTTTTAACAGAGCTTTGACTTTGACAGCGAAAAAAATGATCAAAATGGTATAGTCACCTGAAATTTTCTTCACAACTGCGAAGTTGGCTAAGTCCTCTTTCCGACAACTATTCATTTGCAAAATTTTGCCTCCGTATGCAAAAGTTGTGGAAATTTGAAAAAAATAGCCTATTATGGCTAAGTGGAAAATCTAAAAAAATAATGCCTCCCTTTTGTTTTTTTTGTTTTTTTTTGTTTTTTGTTTTTTAGTTGTTATTTGTTTTAATTTTTTAATTTTTTAATTTTTTGTATGTGGATTTTTGTTTTTTGAAGTTGGATTTTTTTTTATTCGTTTATGGTTTTATGGTGGGTGGTGGTGGCTGGCAGTGGGTGGTGGTGGCAAGCGGCGGCGGAGGTTGCAGAGGGCGGTGGTGGCTGGCGGAGCGGAGCATGGACAAAGGGCGGCGGTGGTGCAGCAGCACGCAGAGGGGTGGCGGGCGTCGGGGTTGGGCGGCGGTGTTGGGTGCGCAGGGTGGACGGGACGGAGTAGGGTTTGGACGCGGGGGAGGATGGGTGGCAGAGAGGTGGTGCGTAGGCAGGGTGGAGGGGAGTCAGGCGACGGGGAGCAGCGGGCAGTGGCAGAGTTTGGGTGGTGGGTGACAGGCAGAGCAGGCGGGGGCGGGAGTGCAGGTAGGAGCGGCCGAGGGGAGGCAGCTGGAACGGGGTCCGGGGGAGGCTGCGTAGGGGGAAGGGAGGGGAAGCCGCGCGGGGGTCGGGTGGGAAGATTGCAGGAGGGGGTGAATGGGGAAGGGGGATGGGCTGGGCCGTGGGAGGGAGGGAGGGAGGGAGGAGGGGGAAGGGTGCTAAAAACAACATGATAAAAACAAATTGCTTCCAAACAAAAATCTTGACTGACGAAGGTGGCCCTCAGGGAGCTTGCTTCCTTGCTTTGATTCCTCAAGATGATAAGGAGAAACAGGTATGATACTTTGTGTGATTGAAGATGAGCTTCAACACACTAATGATGGATGATGATATGAGAAGATTTGGGCAGAGGTTTGGTACCTCAAGTGGTCTCTTGGAGAGATTTGGGCAGAGGTCTGATGCCTAGACTTGGCTCTCTGAAATGGTTTAGAGAGGGGTCCTATTTGTAGGATTTTGGAGCTGAGAATGGAGGGTCAGGATTCATCTGATCAGATCAAGGGCTAGGAATAAAAGTGAATCTTTTATTCCTTAGTGGATGAATTAAAAATTCCCATTTTGGGAAGAGTGGAGGTGAGTGGGGGACATCTGAATTTAAAATTCAGTGAGTGGGAGACATCTGAATTTAAAATTTAGTGAGTGGGAGACATCTGAATTTAAAGTTTAGTGAGTGGGAGACATCTGAATATTAAATTCAGTGAGTGGATGAGTGGGGGACAAGGTTAATTAAGTGGCATCTTAATTAACTTAAGTCTAGGTTAATTAGATAATCAGGATTTATCTAATTAATCAGGGATTAGGGAAATGGATAAATCAATTAAATGAATATTAGGAATATTCATTCAATTAATAGGATAGGGTTGTAAGGTTAAATGGATCAATTAGGTGAATTAATTGATCTCCAGGGATATGCAGATTGGGGGAGTGGATTAGTGTAGAGGTATGGAAATTGGTTTTGCAGAGTAGTCCAATTTTTGATCTCTACATTTTGCCCCTCTTTGAAGCAATGTGTTTTTATCACATTGTTTCAAAGAATAAATAGTCTGATAAGAATTAAGATAAATATCAGAATATTTAATTGATAGAAGAAAATAAGAATTAAGATAAATATCAAAATATTTACTTAATTCAATCTGAGCCAATTTTGGGCTATTACACAATGTTACCACCCGCAGTAATAGAGTCACCCTTAGAGGAGCCTCCGCCACTCCAGCTAATCAAAACAACATCTTGGATCAGCTACATAAGACATCTGCACATATCTCCATCCTCAAACTTCTGCGTCTATCCCCATCTCATAGGGCCATTCTTGACAAAGCTTTAGCGGAAGCCTCCGTCCCTACAAACCTTGCTGAAGAACAATTCCAAACCATGGTAGGTCACATTACCTCACCTCATTACCTATCATTCACGGAAAAGGATGATATGTCAATCACTCAACTCCATAACGCCTCTCTTCATATCAAAGCCTTCATTCATAAACACAAGATAAAGAGGGTCCTAATCGATGGAGGAGCTGGTTTGAATATTTGCACCTTGAAGCTAATCCTTACATTGGGGTTTTCAGAGAAGGCTATAGATCCAAAAAAGAAAATCACTATCAAAGCCTATGATGAGGAGGAAAGAACTTCTAAGGGAATTGTTACTTTACCAATTAGAGTGGGACCTGTAGTAAAAGATGTGGCTTACCAAGTCCTCGATATGGAGCTAGCATATAACATTCTTCTTGGAAGACCATGGATACACACTCTGAAAGTAGTACCTTCAACATACCATTAGTGTATCAAGTTCCCTTACGAAGGTCAAGAGATCATCATTCAAGGCGACCCCAATCCGTTCCAATATTGCAACTCCATTCAGCCTAAACCTAAAGTTGTGATTCCAAATAACCATGCCTCTGCTTCATCCTCATCTCGTATTGACCCAGCTTCACTTACTTCCACTTTAGAAGCTTCTCAACCTAAACTCAACCTCAAAGATAAGGGTTTGGGTGAATACACATTCTCCCAATCCCTCTACTTGGCATAACTCCCCCTATCTCCAAGATCATATGGGAGACCTACTCTGAGCAAACCCAAAGCAGACAAAGCTACCAAAGGTCCATTTGTAAAATGGGGGAGCCTTGAAGATGAGAGTGACGAAAAAGATATCCTGCAATGGTTATACAAGGATGAAGGCAGTTCATTGACACAACATGACCATCCCACTATACAAACTACACAATATGGTCAAGGTTTCCAAATGCTACAAAGAATGGGGTATGAAGGACACGGTCCACTCGGTTTAAGAAAGGATGGTATCACTGAACCCATCCAACCTCATACCTTGACAGCCCGAGACACTACAGGGCTAGGATACACGAGAGCATCAAGAACCAACAAAGTAAATAAGAATAAAGGAAAACAACCAGAAACGTCTACTAGTAATCTAGTTGAGCAAATTCAACAACTGCAACTGAATAGTGAGACCGATTCCAATGAATATGAATGGGATAGCTTCTCTAAGCTATCTTGTGATAAAAAGGGCATCGATTTTGTCCACGAGTATGACCCAACCCATGCTAACGAGAGACAGGGTCCAAGGGCTAGACCGCTAGAGGTTGACCCGCATAATAACGATAGTGAAAATCGTGAGGAAAGAATGATACCTCCCTTGACGGATCCACTAACAAAGAGTACCATCGCAGACTTCATCCGCACTTTTAATAACTCTATCCTAACCATCAACGCCATTGAACCAGACCAACCCAATGATCCCTTACCACTAGTACACCCCGAACTCATAGATTGGGACCTAGAAGGCACTACCCCTGAGCTTAATACCTTTGAGAATGATGAAGCCATCATAGACTATCTTGAGCTTAGAGATCATATACCCATAGGGGACCACAGAGCTGGCTATGCTATAGAACTCAATGAGAAGGCCTATTTTGGAGAGAGTGCCAAGCCTTTCAGTCTCAAAAATGTCAAAATGAAAGAAAGATCTAATAGTGAAAACCACTTTGCAGCAGTGTTAGATCATGAAAATAGTAAAAATAAAGACGTATCCAATGGTGAAAACCTCTCTGAGGTGCCAAAGGATGAAAGGCTTGACCCTCTACCCAATCTTATACATCAGGAGAGATCTTCAATCTTGATAGAACCAGCAGAAGTGATCAATGTCAGCACAGGTGATGATCCTAGAATGGTCCACATGGCAAAGGCTCTAATAGAACAAGAAAAACCAGCATTCACGGATTTCTTCAAAAGAAAACAAATCAACTTTGATTAGACATATGCAGACATGCCAGGGTTAGATTTGAATCTTATAATGCATCATTTATCTTTAGCTATAGGAACTAAACCAGTAAAGAAAAAACTCAGAAAGATGCACCCACATGTGGCCCTCATGGTAAAAGAAGAGCTAAAGAAACTGTTGGATGTCAGATTCATCAGACCCATAGACTATCCTAAATGGGTTTTGAACATAGTACCAATTGCCAAACCAGATGGTAGAGCCCGAATATATAATGACTTCAGGGACCTGAACAAAGCTTGTCTGAAAGATGATTTTCCCCTGCCAAACATTGACATGATCATAGATCTCACGGCAGGACACACCATGCTGTCACTAATGGATGGTTTTTCTGGATATAACCAAATAAAGAATGCACCTGAAGACCAACACAAGACTACATTCACATGTCCTTGGGGCAACTACTGTTGGTGTGTCATGCCATTTGGTTTGAAAAATGTCGGTGCAACATATCAGAGAGCTATGACCACAATCTTCCATGACATGATGCACACTATAATGGAAGATTATGTCGATGACCTTCTGGCAAAATCACTCACAAGGGAAGGACACCTAGCTGTACTGGACAAAATCTTCACAAGACTGGAACAGTTCAATGTGCGCCTCAATCCAAAGAAGTGCGTGTTTGGAGTTACCTCAGGTAAACTACTTGGCTACATAGTATCTGCTAATGGAATAGAAGTCGATCCAGCTAAAGTGAAGGCCATCATGGAAATGCTGCCTCCTAAGAATCTCACTCAGCTAAGATCTCTACAGGGAAAACTACAATCTATCAGAAGATTCATTTCTCAATTGGCTGACAAGTGCCACCCATTTTCTCACCTTCTACACAAGAATGTCCCTTTCAAATGGAATGAGTCATGTGAGCAGGCATTTCAACAGTTAAAAGAATATCTCATGAAGCCACCGGTATTGATGCCACCGATTCAGGGTAAACCTCTGCTACTGTATATCTCGGCCACACCAACAACTCTGGGAGCTCTCCTTGCACAGAAAAACTATGATGGAAAAGAACAAGCAATCTACTACATCAGTCGAACACTTGTTGGATATGAACTGCAGTACATGCCAATTGAAAGAGCATGTCTCGCTATGGTCTTCGCCTCACAAAAGTGGAGACATTACATGTTATCACATTCTATCAAACTAGTAGCAAAAATTGATCCCCTCAAGTATCTACTCAACAAGGCAGCCTTAACAGGTAGATTGTCCAAATGGGTCATGCTTCTTAGCGAATTTGATATTGAATATTTAGACAGGAAAGCAATATAGGGCCAAGTACTTGCAGATCAACTGGTAGATGCACCCCTAACAGATGATAGCCCTTTGAGTTTTGAATTTCCAAACAAATCTATCTTTCACATAACCACAACAATCTGGAAACTGTACTTTGATGGATCATACACTCAGCATGGATCAGGAGTAGGTATCTTGTTGATCACACCTAATGGCGACACCATTCCTAAATCATATAGACTAATGTTTCCCTGCACTAACAACGTGGTAGAATATGAAGCCCTTGTCATTGGTATCAAGCTAGCAGTTGAATGGAATATCAAAGAACTTCAGGTATACGGTGACTCACAGCTAGTCATAAATCAAGTAAATGATGACTACCAAATGAAAGATGAGAAATTAATCCCTTACAAGTGAATGGTAGATGACTTCAAAGAATACTTCGTCAAGATTTCTTTTGAACAGATACCAAGGATTGAGAACAAAGCTGCTGATGCCATGGCAATGATCGCATATCTCCTTGATATTCTAGATAATCAATCACGTTACGAGTTCTTGGTAGAGCCAGTTTCCTGTCCTGCATATGACACCCCTGAATCCCATATCATTTGCCACATTATTAGAGCTGATTCCCCCCTCTATGGAAAAATATTTGCCCATTTTAAAGAGAATACCCTCCCACCTGATCTCTCCAGTAACCAGAAATGAACCTTCATCCGTCAGGCATCCCAGTATGCCATTGTCACCAATACCCTATATCGCAGAGGTCTCGATGGTACTCTCCTTAGATGTCTCGATAGTGAGGAATATCAAACTGCCCTGAGCGAAGTACACGATGGTATATGTGGGACCCACTCTAGTGGCCCTACCCTAGCCAAGAAACTCATACGCATGGGATACTACTGGCCAACTATGAAACAAGATTCCTATCATTTTGTAAAGAAGTGCAAAAAGTGTCAAATCCATGGGAACCTGATACATGCACCAGCACAGGAGCTACAACCGTTAACAACTCCTTGGCGTTTCTGTCAATGGGGACTCGACTTAGTGGGCAAGATCCATCCTCCTTCATCAAGCGGCCAATATTTCATAATCACTGCCACTGAGTACTTCACGAAGTGGATTGAAGCTGTGCCTTTAGCCAATATCACAGGCAAGCAGATTGCCTCTTTTATCTTGAACTATATCATTTGTCGCTATGGTATTCCTTCATCTATTATCACAGATAATGGACGACCCTTCAAAAATCAAGATGTCAGGGAACTATGTGAGAAATTCCATATCCAGCACCACTTTTCAATCCCCTATTACCCCCAAGGCAACAACCAGGCTGAGGCATCAAATAAAACCATTCTGAAAATCCTAAAGAAGACTGTCAATGATGCTAGCTGAGATTGGCATGTCCAACTAAATCCCGCGCTGTGGGACTACTGTACAAGCATCTATACACCCACAGGCGCAACACCGTACTCCCTAGTCTATGGATTTGAAGCTATCTTGCCCATTGAAGTCGAGATCCCATCCTTGCGAGTTTCGTTAAAAGGTCTCATATCTGATGAAGAATACAGAGTGTCCAGACTTCAAGAATTAGAGCTGCTTGAAGAGAGAAGGCAATAGGCCTTTAACCATCTGAAAGCATATCAACAACGAATGTCCAGAAGCTATAACCACAGGGTAAAGCCCTGAGTATTCCAAGTTGGTGACCTAGTCCTCAGAGAAAATCCCAGAAATCAACAAGATAGAGAAAAGAAAGGCAAGTTTGAACCTAACTGGCTGGGTCCCTATGTCATCATTGCAGCCTATGGATCAGGGGCATATCAATTGGCTACATCTGAAGGTGAACTGTTCGATGATCCTATCAACAGCATGCACCTCTGCAAGTTCTATACCTGAAAACCCCAATGTAAGGGAGTCCTGAAAAAATCCAAAAAAATTAAAAAATGATCAAAAATAGAACAAAAAAATAAAAAAAATGGAAAAATAACAAAAAATTGTCCTCTAGTGAAAACCTGGCAAACAAGCACCTTGGATAGGTACCATGATGAAAACCTGACAAACAGGCATCATGTGTACTTTTATCTTCTGTGCAAATAAAAGCAAGTGGTGAAAACCTGGTAAACAGGCGCTATCTGTGACAAACCACTCCCTCCATTCATTGTAACTTCATGTCTCTTGTGTCCCTAGCATTCATCTTGAACCAGTCCTTGAACCGTTGTTGAACTATGTCGCCTTTGAGTTATCACGTAGGCAAGGCCATTCTTAATGCACCCCCGAGGTTCCCCTTCACTCCACTCCACTGTCCCGTCTGTCCCATATTTGGTCCTTCTATCAATCTGAGTCCGCACCACTTTGCCATCGCCTAGGTCTTAGGTCCATCAAGTTCACCCCGAACTATGTTGCCTCTGCGTCATCATGTAGGCAAGGCCATTTAGCAATGAGCACCTGAGGCACTAGGTCAGTCCCTTAGGGTCTGTCTCTCCATGTCTGTTATCATCTCACCCATAATAAGCCGATCCTTGTCTGAGCTAGGGGCAACTCCTTGACCTGGTTGTGGATTTGGATTCTTGAATACCACACGTTCTAAGAGGATACCAATAAAGGATTGTGATACCTTTCACTAGACAAGCAAGCGTAGCAAAGCATACTTCCAAACAAAATTCTTGGCACAAAGCATCAACCTGTCCAAAACAGAGCACCATACCGAAACACTCAAACTAATTCTCTATCAATTATGGTAAAAGAACACATCTAATGCAAGAATGTTTTGTGAACAGGTTAACTTACAAAGTCTTGGATTTTTGTCATTATGTCTTCCTATGCTACTCAAGGATGCCAAAAGCTAGAGATGCTATGATGGGGGCATAATATTTTTCTTTGTCTGCTGCTTGTGGATTAAACTTTAGTAATGTGACGACATTTGTCTAACGACATGATCAACAAAAGATCATCAAGGACTCTGAGGTCTAAACATGAAAAGGGGCAATCCTTGTCTGTTGAAACACAAGAAATATTCAGGTCATCTAGATTCAAGTTTGACTAGATGCTTGTATTAACTTGCTATATCAAAATCCATGTAAGGAATACTCAGGTCATCTCAGTCTAATTATACCTAGATGCTTGTATTTTCTTACAACATTTCAAAAAGTGAAAAATACCAAAAAGTGCCCAATGATGAAAGCAAAATACTTGCAATATCAAGATGACAATCCATATCCATCCCATATCAAAGAAATCCCTATCATCCATACAATAAATAAATTATGTAGCATATCAAACGAAAGTCAGCATTTCTTCATCTCTTCTTCCTCCTATCTATATCATCACTGTGTCGACTGAGTACATTTGGACATATCAAAAACATAGCATAGATAACATATCATATCACATGAGATAGTCATTCACATAATTAAATCATTTGCATACATAATAAAGTGCACTAGGTTATCCACAGACATTTGCATCCACATATCATATCAAAAATCCAAAAAACATAGACAAATACATATAGAGCTGCATAATCATAACCATAACATATCACATTTGCATATCAAATCCTCATACAATCCATCTAGCATGCCTCACATATACAAACACATCATAAAATAAATTACATCCATAGCATATCCACATAAGGAAAAACATGAGCATATAGAACATCAATAACTGCATCATCGTATAGAGTGTAAAACCGTGTCCAAAATGTCAAAAATATATGTCCAAATCTCTCAGAGTCAAATCATAAAAATGTATACAAGGTACAAAAAGATAGTGATACATGTCTTGGGGCAAAAATGGTACATATACAGGCTAGCTCAACCATAAAAAATGTGTATATCAACTCAAAAATGGTACAAATGTCTAGGTTTAGCTAACCTTGCTGCCGTGGAGCACTGCTCCCTGCGCTGCCCTCTCCTCTATCTTCCCCTGACTACTGGGGACCCCTCATTGATCCTACGGATCGAGACCCATTGGCCCTTTGAATTGTCACAGATTGGCTCCTAAAACTGCGCGCCCACTGATCCGCTGCCATTGCCCCATGGTATAACCCTATATAGTACTGAGCCTGAGCCTAAGCTCTGGCAAGCTCACTCTGAACCTGGACTAACTGTGTTTGGGCCTACTGCACCTGTGATACTAAAAAGCTAGAGGTACCATCTGTACCCATAGATGTCACCACTGCATCCCTCTCTGTCCTCATCACCCTCGCACTGGCCAAGGCTGTGTCTCTCTCTGAATATCTCTAATATTCATCTTGCGTCTACATCTCTTTGAGACTCCGCTGCTCTCAGATGAGCCCTTAGCTTCCTAATATGACCTTGTATTATCGCAATGGCCTACTGTGTTGGCACCTGCCTCTGTACTTGCTGTGCTGGAACCTGTGCCTGCACCTGTCCTATAGCCTATGGCTGCGCAACTACCTACTAACCTGAAGGCCCCTCCCCAGACCTCCTCCTCCTTTGTCTCGGTCTATCACCCCCTCCTCCATCTCCTCCATCATCCCCTCGATCTCCTCTCCTCCTCCTCCGTCCTCCCCTCCTCCTGCTAGCTGCACCCTCATCGTTTGAATCCTCCTCATTGATATGAGGAGCCAACTCTCCCGATCCTGAGTATTTAAGAAAGGGATGAGCAGCAAACCACTCCTCATAGTCTGGCATCATGCCAGCATCCACTATCTCCCTCCTCATGGGCCACGCTACATAAGGGATCTGCTGAAAGTCTGCCAAGGCCTCCTTGTATGATGCCACGGGACCCCACCTGTATCCCTCTGCATGGGTCCTTGCAAAATGAGCATGTCCCTATGGTCTGCCTTGTACTCTACCAAACTGTCTCTGAACCCTACTAACAATTTGTCACTCCAGAATATACCTAGTCCTACCAATGAGCCACCGAGTCTGGAAATAATATGGAAGCTCGTCTGCCTCATCATCCCATACCTCACAGTCTAAGTATGGACTCCAGACAACTAGATCTACATTATCAAACGCATGTCTCCAGTAGTCCAGCTTCCCCAGCTTGTGCTGGGAAATCACACCTACGTAACCATAACTGTAGGGCTCACCCCTTTGCCTATGAAATAGACACTCCAGTCATGTGATAGCTATATGCTCCTACAACCAAAAATGCAAGAGAGACACACCTGCTGACAAACTAGCTCATCTATGGTACACCACCTGGTGCATATCTCTGTATAAGTGTGCAAGCATGCACACACCCCATGCATACCGAGTACCATCTGTAATCATGCTCTTTAACACCCTCCCCCAACCAATCGGGAAGCCGTGTGACCTCCTATCGAGGCATACTACGCCACCGATCAATCCTGCCACTATGCCTGGGAAGTAGTCATAGCAGTCATGTATGTCTTGCCATGAAATCAGCTACTCCACCAACTCTAGGTCATTGAACACCTGTCTACACTTGGCTAATCCAGCATCCCGCTGTCACTCATACTCGACCAACTCTCCCTGAATAGGGAGGTGCAAAATTTGGTACACGTCCTCAAGAGTGACTACCATCTCTCCCATTGGAAGATGGAATGTACCATCCTCGCTGTGGAATTGCTCCACTGTTGCCATCAACATCGCTTGGTTCACACAAACCTCAGGCATGAAGAAAACATAATGCAAACCCATTGCACCTAGAGCCTCACGATCTATCTCAGTCAACATATACTGCTGCAACAACGGTAACAAGAACTACTCTTGTGACGTAAGGACATCCTGAACATACTCCTGCAACCAAACCAAGCGTAACGTCAAAGAAATCCATATCCAAGCAAGCCTACTCAAAGCAATCAAACTATCTTATCAATGACTTAACATATCTAATTAATCAAAATAGCATATCATCTCTTGACTAGATTCTCGGCAATCTCAGAGATCGCTTATCAATTGATGCATCGATCAAGGTGACAATTGGGTTAATTTCATTAAGTCAATTGATTTTTCCTAGTGCAAATGCGCTGATCCAGGTGGCAAATGCACCGATCCATATCACATGAACCGCTTCACCGTGAATGCGCCGCCCTTTAACGTGTATGCACCGTTTTGGCACATGCGCCGCTTCTTATGTCACATGCATCATTTCCTAGTAAATGCACCAATTCAAAGCATGTATGCGCTATACTAGTGTATGCGCCGTAACATATCTCAAATGTGCTACATCTCAGCATATGCGCCACTTCGAGGTGCATATGCACTGAATGACAGTTCAGCGCATCTATCCTAGTATTTTTTCCTAGCCATTAATGAGCCTAATAAATGACTTTTTGCAAGTTTTGACGAACTACATACCAGGGGTCCTGCCTCCGCTGGCCGATCGAACCATTGGATCCGCTCAAACCAGTGCTCCTCGTGTAGAATATCCATCTCTCTAGTTGCCATGCTCTCCTAAGCTGTCAAGAGACCAATCAACTAAGGACAAGTGTGCAAATGAATAGAACTTGTGGACCCAGCTCCTATTTATAGCAAGTGAACCATATCTGACTGTATGACAACTGCGACTACTTCCCATGTCTTTTTCTCTGAACCATATCCCGTTTTTCTCCATCCTAACTCACTTTTCACCTTCTTCTTCGTGAGATTGTCTGTCTCACGCCTTCTACCTTCTTCCCGTCTAATCTCCCGAGGGGGCATCCTGTCGTTAAACTTGTACCAGGGGCAAAAACTGGGGCATGTATAACTGTCAAAAATTCTTATTCTTTGAAACAACGTGATAAAACACATTGCATCAAAGAGGGGCAAAATGTATACACCTAAAAATGACATGACTCTACTTAAATAAATATTTTAAATATTTATTTCATCTTCACATTCCTCTATCAATAAATAAATAAATTTATTTATTTATTTGATTCATCTCCTCTCATTTAATTAAATAAATTACATTTATTTAATTAATTAAATTCATCTACATCAACTTCATTCTTCTAAATAATTAAATAATTATAATTATTTAATTAAAACTTTTTATTCTTCCAAATTTAAATAGAATGCAATTTTATTTAAATTAAAATCTTAAATCTCCACAAAATAAAATATATTTTATATTTTATTTATTCCTCTAAATTATCTACAAGTAATTAAATAAATTCATTTATTTAATTATGCTTTCTTATCTTCAAAAATCCTTCTTATCTTCTAAAAATACATTCCTCTTGTCATACAAAAGCAAAAGCTGAGTTAAAGTAGTTTTAAAGCAACTTTTCTCTTAAATTAGAAAAATATATCCTAATTTAAGAAAATGAAAACTCATCCTCATCAACAGAGTAGTTAACTCAACAAAGCTGGTTTTTGAATGACACATGTCTTTCTTCCATTTGTTGCACGTTCCTCAACAATCCTCCTCCGTTGATCTTCTCATTTCTTCTCAACCATTGATCTTCTTCCACACATCTCTATAAATACAACACTATTCTTCTTCATTTCTATCCCATCGTTTGAGTAAACTTATGCTGCAGAAACACTAGCATGCCTTTAGCACCCCATCTCACATAATACTTCATATCATCCATCAATAGTGTGTTGAAGCTCATCTTCAATCATACAAAGTATCATAGCCATTCTATTCTTGTCATCTTCAACAAGCAAGGGAGCATACGCTTCTGAGGGCTTCATCATTATCAAGATCAAGAACAGATAGGTGAGCAATGGAAGACGAAAGGTAAAGGGTTGTAAGTATCATTTTTGTTATTATTAAATCCTTTCTTCCTTCATATTCTATTGATGTTTGGGTTTTTGTTATTCAATTAATTAATCCCATTTTCACCCTCACACCTGGAAAATAGGCGTCATGTGTAAGTTGATCTTCTATGTCACCTACACTTGGGGCACCGTGTCTCATCAGTATATCACTCTTATCCTGTCAGTTCCCTTCCATACCATTCCCTATCCTATCCTTCTATCCATTACATACCTATACTGTCCAGTCTATCTATCCTAATCTTCCCTTCCTTCATTTTTCTTGATCTTGATAAAGATTGGGGGCACAATGTTGACAAATGTTTTTGATGTCTCTTGACATACCTTATCCCTCCCAAACCAAGCAAATCCTTCATTAATCCTCTCATCCTTCTATCATCATAAGCATTTCCATGAAAAATCCTAAGTATTCTACCTACAATGGGGCATGTTATTCCTATGTGACATAGTGCTTGGAGATCACATCCTTGTTTCCTTCTATCCACTATTACCCATCCTCATACCTACCCATTCCATTCTTCATCACCCGTACATCTACCTATCCATGGTGTTTCCTTGTCATCGGTATCATCTGTTCCATATCATGTCTTGTCTGATCCATATCTATTCCATATCGTGTCTTGTCTGATCCATATCTGTTCCATATCGTGTCTTGTATGATCCATATCTGTTCCATATCATGTCTTATCTATTCCATATCATGTCTTATCTATTCCATATCATGTCTTATCTATTCCATATCGTGTCTCATCTAATCCATATCTTAGGTCCATCAAAATCAATCCATGAACTACATTGCCTCTACATCGTCTCATAGGCAAGGCCATTTTCAATGCACCCCTGAGGATTCCCTATCCAGCCCATCTCTTGTCGTCTATCCTCTAGTCTATCCATGGTCCAAGTCCATGAACTACATTGCCTTTGCGTCGTCACGTAGGCAAGGCCAT
Source organism: Cunninghamia lanceolata (assembly GCA_027924645.1). Classification (NCBI taxonomy): domain Eukaryota; kingdom Viridiplantae; phylum Streptophyta; class Pinopsida; order Cupressales; family Cupressaceae; genus Cunninghamia; species Cunninghamia lanceolata. The sequence goes on along the minus strand of BSBN01000865.1, from coordinate 3,178,264 downwards.
TTTCAACGCACCCTTGAGGCTTCCATGTCCATCCCATGTCTTGTCATCTATCCTCTAGTCTATCCATGGTCTAAGTCCATGAACTACATTGCCTCTGCATCGTCATGTAGGCAAGGCCATTTTCAATGCACCCCCGAGGCTCCACTATCCCATCCGTCACATGTCTAGTCCTTCTATCTATCTGAGTCCATGCCACTTTCTATTACCTAGGTCTTAGGTCTGTTAGGGTTCACCCTGAACTACGTTGCCTCTGCATTGTCACGTAGGCAAGGCCATTTAGCAATGAGCCCTCGAGGCATTAGGTCAGTCCCTTAGGGTCTGTCTCACCAATAAGGATTATGAAATCTTTCACCAGGCAAGCAGGCGCAAACAAAACCCGCTCTTTTCAATCGGAAATCTTGATGCAAGACCTTACCCTATCCAAAGCAAAGCAAGCAAGTACCTAAAGAACTTTAAATGATTTTACCCAAATTATGGCAAGAAACAAACACATCTAAATGCACTAATGTTTTGCGGTTATGATCGTGGTTAGGTTATGGTGTCTTGATTTTTTTATCATGTCTTTCTATGCTACTCAAGGATGCCACAAGCTAGAGATGCTATGATGGGGGCATGATTATTTTCTTTGTTTGTTGTTTGTGGATTAAACTTTAGTAATGTGACACCTTGTCTAAAGACATGATCGGTAAAAGATCATCGAGGACATCAGAGGTCTAAACATGAAAGGGGGCAATCCTTGTTTGTTGACACACAAGAAACACTTAGGTCATCTCGGTTCAATTATACCTCGATGCTTGTATTAACTTGCTAAATCAAAATCCATGTAAGCAATACTCAGGTCATCTTGGTTCAATTATACCTAGATTCTTGTATTAACTTACAACATTTAAAAAAAGTACCAAAAAAAAGAGCCCAATGATGAAACAAGTACTTCAAAATACTTGCACCATCAAGATGTCAAAATAAAACACCATTTGCATCCATTATACATCCACAAAAGCATCCATATCCCATGCAATAAAAATTTCCAAAGCATCCATATCCCATGTAATAAAAGATCCAAACCCTAGAGTATCAATGTTTACAAATAAAATCTTGTGGTTCCTTCTATCAAGTCATTCTTCTATCAATCAGTATTCTATCTATCATTGTGGTCCATTCTTCTCAATTTCGGTCAACCCGAGCAATGATCCAAATACAAGTTCATCCTTAATCCATACCAATCAAGTCAAATCAATCTTGTCAAATGATCCAATCACAATAAGTGGTCTTGATCCTTGTTTGGTCGTAAACCAACTCGATTAGTTAATCAATCAATTGTCTTATACAGGATGTAACATTGTTGAAATCAGACCAACACACGCGTCTTACACGACATGTTTCATTTCCTGAAACTAGACTCTATCCTTCGTGTTGCTCTAGGGATCTATCATTCCCTGTCATGACAACATGCTTGCCGTGTTGGTCTAGGGATATATCGTTCCCCACCATGACAACACTATCGTATATCATTATCAATATGTCGTTGGTTTACCATTTGATAGGGGCAATACGTTGTTTGTTCTTGTATCATTTGTACATACTTGCTTACTTGCTTGTGTGTGTTATCATTTTATCTTGCATTGTGTATCATTTAGTTTTTCTTCAAATCCTAACCAAGTTTTTACCTTCTTCATGAGATTGCTCGTCTCACGTCCTTCTGCCTTCTTTCCATCCAATCTCCCGAGTGGGCATCCTATTGTCATAACCTATACTAGGGGCAAACTGGGGCATGTATCATTATTCAACAATTGATTTCTTTGAGGCAACGCCATAAACTACATTGCATCAAAGAGGAGCAAAATGTATACGCCTAAAAATGACACGATTCAGTCTAAATAAATATTTTTAATATTTATTCCTTTCTAATTCTTCTATCAATAAATAAATAAACAAATTTATTTATTTGATTCATATTCCTCTAAGTTAATTAAATATCGAAATATTTAATTACCTCTTTTAAAGTCAAAATTAAATAAAATCCTTTATTTAATTAAATTCTTCCAAACAATTAAATAAATCTTAATTATTTAACTAAGTCAAATTATTCTTCCAAATTTAAATAAATCAAATCAAATTTATTTAAATCCTCTCAAATCTCTAAAAATAAAATATAATCAAATATTTTATTTATTCTCCCAAATTCATTCTAAATTAAATAATATCAATTATTTAATTGTTTCTTCCAATAATATCTTCTCTAAATTTAAATAAATCAAATATTTATTTAAGTTGTCTGTTTCTTCTAAATTGAGTTATCTCTAAATATAATTCAATCAAGTGTGCACATGCAATTGAATATTCTAAATATTTAATTGAGTTAAATTATCTTCTCATCCTAATGCAATTTCTATTCTCTAGTTCTATTCTCTTAACTGATTAATCTATTCTTTTAATTGATTTATCTCTTCAGTTAGCTCATTCTTCTATTTTATTAGTTCCTCTCATGCAAAATAGAGAAAGACACATGTCCTCTTTCTATTCACGTACGTTCCTCAAGGTTTCTCAACCATTGATCTTTATTCTCTCAAGTCTATAAATTCAACCTTATTCTTCCATTTCATTCATCCAAGCTTTTAGTATCATTACTCTGCGGGAATTACAATGCGCCTTTGGCACCAATTTCTTCATTGCTTGTGATCACACTCGTTACTACCATACTACTATCATTGTTGTGAAGCTCATCTTCATGGCGAAACTATCATAGCCATTCTCCATTGACAATCTTGGAATCATAGCAAGGAAGTGCACTCTCTGAGGGTCTTATTCATACATGCAAGATCGATTGAGATAGTCAACCAACGGAAGCTATGAATCTTTGAGGTTTGCAAAGGTTTTTGAAGTTCTTTTGATTGATTGATTTCTTTGTTTTCTGTATTTCATTGAGTTTTGGGTATTTTGATATTGATATATTGATTATTCATGTTTAATCCAATTTTCCCTTAACACCCATAAATGTGAATTTGATATCAATTATTCTTATGGGTTGAAGAAAGGTGATCAATGAGGTATAAAAAAATAAATTACCCAAAAACAAACATTGACCATTGTGAAATTTGTATCTATCTTGGGTAGATTGAAAAACCACTAAAGTAAACATAATGGAACAAATTATTTCCTATCCAAAATATTAGATCATGATTAACTAGCCATAGACTAATTGATTTGTAACCAATGACATAATCAAATGAAGGACATTTAATCAAGAAATGCTTAGGCTTCTTTGTCTAAGGTTTTATTTAGAGACTATATTATGGTAATGGTAATTCATTCAAAAAAATCTATGTTATATAAAAATCTATGTTATATCACCTTAGATCATAAGAGTGTAAAAGTTCAAAATTGTGTTGCATTTTAGGCCAACTTAAGGGGTTTAGGCAAAATTGTTTCACCCAAAAAAAATTATTGAAACATTTTTGGTCAAAACAATGGTGAATTCCATGACACCTACATGGATTATAAATTTTTGACCAAAATATTTTTTGCCAAAATACTTTCAATTGAAACTCATCATCTTGAAGCCATATATAGAGGCATGTTTTCAAAAAGTTTCACATGAAATTAATTCACTTATCCAACTATTTCAGCCAAAACTATTTCACCTAAATGACATGTCACCAATTTTCCAACGGTTTAAAAAAATATTTAAAACCCTATCTTCTTGCCAGATTTTCTTGCATTATATACATTTTCTAAAAATGCCCTTGGTAGATCCAAGAGCATAGATTTTATTTTATTTTTAATTATTATTAATAATTTATTTTTTAAGTTTACTATAGGTAGGTCATTAAAGTTGAACGTAGGATTGACTAGAAATTTAAAAAGTATACTGAATTTTATTTTTAAATTTTATGGAAAATAACATGCACTAGAGGAGAAAATCCTTGTCAAAAAGGTATAATTTTTTAATGTATGATAAATAATTAAGACATATAGTGAAGGCCCATTAAAACTATTATTTTTATAATACATGACTTTGGATATTTATTAAAAATATATATGTATCAAAATTAATTTTTCCAAAGCCTATTTTAATATAGAATGGCCCTTCATACTTACCTTGCTTCAAGCTTTAAGTTTTGGTTTCAAATTCATGAGGTTTGTTGAAATGTGTTTTGTTGATGCTTCTACGTATAACACTATTAATGGCCATCAATCTTATTCATTTGGGCTTTTCTATTCCATACGACAAGGATGCCCTCTTATTCCTACCTTGTATGTTTTGGCTACTTAAGGCTTTGGATATCTTTTGGCTTATGTTTTTTCATAGAACTTAGTCAAAGGTATCACTCTTCCTAATTCTTCTTAACAACCTTTCAATGGTCATTTTTCTAATGATTATTTTCTTATTCTCTTGAAAGATGAGAATAATGTCAATTAGGCTCTTGAATTCCTAGATGATTTCTGCTATAGCTTCTAATCCAAGTATTCAATGGTAGAAGACTCATTGTTATAGGCAATATTTTTTTTCATAAACTAACATGGATCAATTCATTTGGTTGGAAATGGATTTATCATAGAGAGGTTTTTAGGTTTCTTGGCATTCCCTTAGCCTTTTAGGCTTATTCCTCCACTCTATGGAAAATTGTTACCAATTGGGTGGAAAAGATTGGCCTATTTAGGATTTGCAAGGCTTGGACCCAAGATGTGTTTTCAATTTTCTCAATGTCAAAGTTCTTGTAGAATTGGATGTCCCTTGCTAACTTTCATCCACCAATAATATACGTACAAACTTGTGTGGTTGATTGGTGTACCAGCTAGTGAGCACAACAATACAAGGCACATTAGATTCTCTTCAGGAACCATCTCTTGAGATGTGATTGGTAGGAATCTATAATGCCATTTTTATCCTACCCTACATGCTTGAGTGTGTGATAACATCTATCCCATGTACCTACTATATCTATCCACATTTACTTAAAATATTTTACAAACAAGGGTTGGGTCTCTCTATTGTCATCAACAAACATGTGAGCCTCAATGTTTGCAACATCCTCAACTAATGAACAATTCATGATAGATCCAAGTTTATCAAACATAGCTCACCTAGATACATCATATTTGACCTTTGTGATCAAGTTCTATAGCCATACATATCTCTAGCCATAGACATCTAACATGGAAAGAGCACAAATATATGTCACAATGAAACACCTCTCTATATCATGAAATAGTTTCTCAATGTCAACAAAATTATGTGGTTCAATTGATTAGAGAATAATATAAGATACAAAAATATCAGGTTATAATCATAGATCAAACACCTGATATATCTAATCTTAGCACCTACATCGTCCACCATGAATGCATTGAGTCTCCATTAAATGTTCTTTAGGTGGACTTTTTGGATATGAATGCACATCCAATATGCTATATTTGATATGCAAGATCTGGACATAATAACCCATGCCACATCCAATATGATATATTCAATGTGCAAGATCTGAACATAAAACCCATGCCATAGGTACCCCATATGCTTTGAGTTAAATGCATGAAATGTGTACAACTAAAACTATAATAATACCCATGATATGATGTGTCAATATAACCATTTCTATGAGTGTACTTATTTTAACATAAATCCAAATCAGGAATACACAATGAAATTCATTTCATTCATTCCAAATGTAGAATTCATGGCCAATATATTTCTATGACCATGCTAAAGCATCCACCAAATCTAGTCTAGAATTTGAATACCTAAAACAAATGGGATTTGTCCATCTCCATCAACACCAATGGTATTGTATTCTTGATATATGAACCACTTGTTGGGGTTGGCCAATACCCAATATGCACTGAACAAGTGTCATTATCATCAAACATATACCTTGAGAACATGATTTTATGCTCAATGTTATTCATGTTAAGGAAATCATCTCTAGATGTTTGCCCCTCAAACATGGTCGACTTCTCATGCACCATTCCCTATATTTTTTATGCACTACATCTAAGGGCATGCTAAGAAGCAACAAAGACTCCACCCATCCGTGAATTATTTATTAATTTATGAAGAAAAGAATGACCTCTTTCCCAAAAATTTAATATTCTCTTGACCATGACAAGGTTTGCCTACCTTGTCCACTTGTTGAACCTGGTGGTACCATAAGAAAACATGATATGGCCTATGAACCATGACTCATGTGCAACCACATCTTGTATGTTTGCGGTTAGGTTTACCACCCTTCCATAATTTGGGCACTGATGAAGGATAATAAGGTAGGTAAGTGCACCAAGATGGGGGCAATTTAGTGGCCAAAAGGGAGATTTTATGAAAAACATGTATGTTCTATGTAAAATGTGTACAATCAATAACACATACATGTTATAATGTGTACATCTTATGTTCTACAAAAACCAATGCAAAACATAATAACATGAAAATTAGTACAAAACATAATGCACTCTCACATTATGCTTTGCATTGAATTTTGTAAATCAATGCAAAATATAATGTGCTTGCATTATGTTTTGCATCAAGATCTTTTGTTAATCATAACACGCATGCATTATAACACATATGTGTTTTTATGCCTTAAATTTAATTTTTTAAGAATCCTGCCCATGGTTGGACCTCCCTTTTGGCTCCTGAATTCATGTTTTCAACATAAAACAATGAATTTGAACTTCATCCTCATTAGCTTTATGTGTTTTACAATGAAATTTTATGAATCCCCACCTGAAATGACAAGGTACTTCTTATCTTTCTAACCATATAATTTTTTAAATATTTTGAATAAGTTAAGGTATTTATTTTTATTTTCTTTGAATAGTATCTTCATATTCTTCAAATGCATCTATATTGATTTTTCTTTATAACTTTTGATCCACTTATCCAAATTTGAAAAAAAAATATAGGATTATTCTACACTTTATTCTATATACATTAAAAAAAACATTTTTGATTATTTTTTTGCAAGTTATGTGATGTGTAAGCTTAGTGATGTAGTTTTCAAGATGCATCCACTTTGAAAAATCACAAAAAGAATTCACTTAAAAATATTAAAAAATACATAACTTGTAGTACTGATTCTTGACTATATTTTTACCAACCAACTTTTAAAATACCTAACACAACAAAAAATTAGGGGGCACACACAAGATGTTATGTTATATTTTAGTGAAACAATATGAAAACTTTTATGTGCACTCAACATTTCACGGGATCTTAACCTTAACTATTTTTAAAACGCCTTAGTAGTTTAGAAACTATATTCAGAGTACTACACTAATCTTTCTTATCATATCTTCAAATTTGGAGAGTACACATCTCAAGTTACTCATCCATGTTTAGGTGTAGCTAATTTCAAAAAAAAATGGCCACTTCTGACTCCATTTTTGTCCCTGATTTCCATGTACTTACCTAGATGTAACAAAAATTTCCTACTATTCACTTGGTCCATATGTGCACCAATACTTGTAAAAACATAAAGAATCCTCAAGCTCTCATTACTACAATTCATAATTACAACTATGAACATTTATACTTAACTAATGATTCTTACATGTATTTTGAGTTTCTATTAATCTTAGTATTAACACCAACATTAGGAGAGAGTTTCTTACTTCATGACTCTTGTAGAAGTTGGTTGGGTAGGACTCCCTCTTACTTTATCCCTCTATGAAATCTTTTAGTCTATTAGCTTGAATCTGAGCAAAAAATAAATGTAAGTCTTGATGGACATATATCTCTCATGAAAGATCTTCATAGGAAAACTTTCCTCTAAGGGGTGTTGAACAACTTTTTCCATGATCTACAAGACCAATTTCCATCCATTTAGTAGAAAAACACAAATAAAAGAGTACTTTTTCAACTTGACCATCTACAAACAACTTTCTAGTAAAAAAATAAGATTTTAATTTATTGTTTCAAGTTGACCATCTACAAACAACTAAACATTCCATGCCAAAATATAGAGATTAGAGTTTAGGTCAAACTTGTAAGGGATGATCACTTTATAGTTTTTAGTTAACCCATGATAGAGATATGATGCTTTGACTATCATAATTTGACATGAATGATATGGTGTTTGGATTGAGAAGATTTGTTGTAGAATGTGATTGTTATGCTGATATGGACTATTATGATAATTTATACTACTAGCAATTGATTATAAATGTCCACATTTAATATGACTATCCACACGTGATATGGTTGTTAAGATAATTTTTCACTATTAATAATTGATAGAGAATTACTTGATGCAACTTGGTTATAGTTTTAGTAACCAATTAAAATTGTGATATATTCATAATCATTGCTTTAGTGTCATTAACTAATAATAACCTGACTATTTAGGTTGAACTTTCCTTAGAAAGTTTAGACATACTTCTTATAGAATTAGATTTATGTTGATGCATATATCACATCTACTAAAGTGCAACTCTACATTTTCCAATAGCCTTTCTACTTCACAAGGGGATTCAGCTCTAAAGAAATAACTTATCACAGGGTGGGTGCAAAAAGTTGGGGGGCCAAAAAGTGGCCAAACTTTAAAAAAAAAATTCTAGGCCATAACACGAGCGCGTTATGGTTTGGTGATGTTGAGCCTAAGGCTCGGGAAGACCAAGCCATAATGCATTCGTTTTATAATGCGAGCGCGTTATTCTTTCCTATTTAAAAAAAACATGTCATTTTTCCTCATTTTCCCATTTCATTTTCTTCTACTCGCGGCTTGCAAACCCTTGAGAGCGTGCTCGCGCTATTGGAGGTCAAATTCATCACCAAATTATCACCGATTCATCATCAAAATGCCGCCACAACGTTAGGGAGGCCAAAGGAGTAGTATTTGGTTTTTTGTCTGAATTTATTGTTAAATAGGTAGGTTTAAGTAGATTTTTTATGTAAATTTCTTTAATTTACAGGAAATGATAATACACCTCCTCCTCCTCCTGAAAATCCACAAAATCCTGAATCACTTGAACAACAAATACCTGCTAAAGAACAACCTGAACAACAAACTCCTCCATCCATTCCTTGACATGCCCCTGGAACACATGAAAATCTAATGGGGCAAATTTAAAACAATAAAAAACAAATTGAAGATATAATTGCAAGGTTGAAAGATCCTGCAACTTCAACCTCGCATAGATCCACACTTGCTCAAGAAATTGAATCTATGTTATCAAATGTAGATTCAATTAGCAAGAAAATAACTAGTTGGTTTGAAAAGAGGAGAGAATTTAGAGAATACTATGCAGACAAGTTGTCATATAAGCAAGTAAAAAATGAACAAATTAGAAAATCAGACTTGTGTTCTATTTTTATAGACCCATGAACAAATCAACCTCTACCCCTTACATGCAAGAGGTTCCCTATCCATTGGTGCAACAACTAAGTGATAAGGGACAATTTTGGGTAGAGGTGGTGGATGGTTTTTGACCATCCTCCATGCAACAATAATGAGGTCCCACAATACTTTTTGAGGAAACTCTATTGCGGGTTTGTAAAAAATAAAGTGCCAAACTATGTTGATATGCAGGACTTCTAGGGTAGAGGTGGGGGGTCAGCACAGGATAGACCAGGGGCATGTGTTGACCCATAGTGGCCAGTGAGATGAGCACTCACCAGACCAGCCATTGTGAAGGAGAGTGCTGAGGTCAAGACACTTCAATCCATTAGTGCCTTGACCTAGAGCATCATACAACATGCCAATCCTATAGTAGAGTGTGGGCCGTGGGAGAGCTCGAGGAGTAGGGTTCCACCCCATACTTATCAGGCTTGTGGGTTAGCCTGTGGTTATGACCCCACAGATAGTCAGGATGCAAGTGCGCAGGCTACATTTGTAGCTGAGCAGATGGTGATGACAAATGTCCTCCTGAGTGAGACTTTTGACCTTGATACTCAGGTAAATGTTAGCAAGTTCATTGAATTTAATTTATTAAATTTCATTTTTGAAATGCAAGATTAACTAATTTAGTTTGATGATTTTAATGAAATTTCAGGGTCATAGCATTCATTCTGTCTTCAGCAGTTCTCCACCTCCATATTACACTACGACATCTACTGTCGGGGTATGTAACTAGAAAACAATTATAAATATTACATGTGAATAGCATTGTTATACGAATGGTATTCTAATATATGATTTTGGATGTTGAATAGGTTAATATTGGAGATTTCACGTTAACACCTCGCAGTGGTGGTGGAGTTCAAAGCTTCACTCAGGTAATAAAATTAATAGTTTAACTAATAAATTATACTTACTAGATTTTTGTAGTTTATATTCATATCGTTGATTACATTGATTAATGAATCTACACTAACCCATTCCCCTACAAACTATGTCAATCCTATTGGCTCAATTTCTTCAATCCCTACTTTTGATCCTACATCTAACCCACCTAAGTCTAATGAGGACCCTTCCATTAATACTACTATATTCTTTGAGATGATAGGCACATTAGACATTCAACCTTATAATTTCATTGTTCAATCCACTCCTACACCTACTTTTGGCTCCCTCACCCTGCTAATCTAGGTAGGACCTAAATCCCTAGATGTCTCATGTCATATCATCCCCACCTCATAGCACTATCTATTCTCTTAGGTCATCCTTGGCTCATTGCAATGTGGGTTGTCCCTGAAATGTCATCCACTAGTGCCTTAAATTCCCCATGATGGTAATGTCTTCACCATTTCTCATAGCCCATACCAACTAGTTGTTACCTTAAGACACTTCTCCTTAGATTATTTTTTGTCAACCCCTTCTGGTCCACCTCAACCTCATACCAATTCCCTCTTTCACCTTTACCTATCTTATGCCTCTAAATGCATTGCTGCCCCAATCCACAACCTCTTTCTATTACTTCACCTAATTCACTAGCTATGCCCCTATCTTCCCCACCATATATCCAACTATTACTACTTCACCTTCCTCATTGACTTCTATCTCCCCTCTAACACCCCTCCAAGATAAAGTAAAAGAAAAAGTGCAGGACTTTTCCCCATCCACTTCTAAAAGTAGGCCTAAGAAACTTCCCCAACACTACACCCAACCTACTAACCAACCCATATCTACCCTACCTATTTCCTAATATACCCCTACCAGACATCCCAGACCTAGTTTGCTTCCAACCCACCCCCTGATAAACCTCAAGACAAAGAAAATGATAAGAAATTTTTAAAATAAGGTTTTTCTTCTCCTATCTAGTACTTTTCCTCCCTCCTATAATCCCACAAACTCTTGATATTCCTCCTTCTTGTAAACCCATAAACTTACCTAAAGTCTATGTGATTTCTAGTTTAGGCATTGTCCCGTAAAACCACAAACTCTATCTTAGGCATTGTCCTACCTCCATGACTACCAAACAAACAAAAGTTTGAACACAACGGTTACTCTACCCTACCACCAACCTAAACCTAAAATAACACCTTCACTCCCTCTCTGACTTCTTAAACCTAAAATTTGATGCTACTATGGTCCCTCCTTTGTTGACCCTTATACCACACAATAGTCATGAATCTTCATCTAATTTTTATTTATGCATGTGACTTGTGTGCTTTATTGTGTGTACTTCCATGTTTAGGTGAACATGTGTGTATGTTAGGAGCCATGACTTGCATCACTATTATAGTTTTCGTAATTGAATAATGTTGTTTTATTTTCAGATGATGCAGGCTGCAGAGACACCTCCCGATGTTTATAGGGAAATGGAGCATGGTGTGTCCTCTAAGATTCATAGCTCCATGCCTTTAATGGGGGTATGAGGCATATTAGTAAATTTCAAATTACATTCTTTGTTATAGTTGTTTATTTTTGAAAAATCAAATGATTATTGATTTGAAGTTTAATTTCTATCTGGATGGTTTCTATAGGACATGACATCGCCACAACCTAACCCTGGTACTGAGGCAAATGAGGAGACAAATTTTTAGATAGCGGTAAGTGATTATTTTGTTAAATATTTCATTTTTTATAATGTAATCTCTATATATTAATGTCTATACTTTTATTGTAACAGCTATAGATCCATGAACACCTAAATAGGAGGAGAAACCCTCAGGTTCGTAGTAGACCACCCTCATACGTGTCTCCATCCCCTTAAAGATCAAAGGCTGCTCGTGATCTATTCTCTTCACTGGACAGAGGGGAATGACTTTTTATTGTGTTCCTTTGTTGTATGCCTATATGGCATTTGTGGACATATATTTTGTATTGGATATAGTAGACATTGTGTGCCTATATGGCATTCTTGTAAGCCTATATGGCTATTTTATATATATGTTATACTTATATCAATAGATATTGATGTATGCCTATATGAATATTTGGTTAATACAAATCATTTTACATAAACGAAACCATATTTTTTTGGCTATTTCAATGCATCTTTTTTGGTAGTTTTGTAATTATTGCATTCTATGTTGTCAATGTAATGTCCCCTTTTAGGAAGTTCAAAATTTCTTGTCCTTGCACACAATTTTGACTTCTTTTTGATGTTTAATACCTGCGCTGCTCAAGACAATTATTTATCTTATTGGCAATATGAAATGAATCAACAGATAGTTATTATAAGTATTGTATGGTAGGGTCAGATCGCTGATGGAGTATTCATTGAAAGAATAGATATTTGATGAGTGATCAATGATATATTTATTTGCAATTGTTATGATATCCACTGCTGATCATCAGAATGTTTTCTCACTGTGTTATAAGAATATTTGATGTTGGATATAATGTCTACTGTTAGAATGTATATGATGCTGATAGGTAGATCATGATTACTTGATGAGCAGATGTATTCGTCACTGGGTGTCTTGATTGTTTACTGCTTGATATTTGCAAATGATAGATGATCTAATTCGTTGGTGAGAGACGATTGAATTCTAACCTGATGATTTAATTGGAGACCCACGACCCCCTTATGTACCCTCCCTTTCTTTGGAGGAGACACTACTCTTCATTGAGACGTCACTCTTGGAAGAGGGCCGGCACTCAACAAGGACCTCTTTTTATTGCCTTTTGTCTTCTTATGAGGGTGCTAATTGTCTTATTTGTATTTCATCTTATTACCTTTGTTTGTTTTCTTAGTTATCTTAACAAACCGAAGTCTAAGCCATATTTTTAACCATGCATAATCTAATTTACTTGTAATTGATCGACGCCTTCTCTTGCATATCTATTTGTCTTATCTGCTACGTCCATGTCTTATTTATGTGTGTCATGTAGACTTGCCATTCCTCTTTCATTCTATTATTCCTTTTCTTTCAAATCCATGGTAGGAAGTTTGATTCTCATTTAAATCTTTAATTTAAATGGGCAATAGTATGGGACATGATAGGCCTCCCCTCTCAAGATTGCTTGACCTCAAGCAATCACAATGATTTGTTTCATTACCTTGCACCTTTTAATGTCTACTTCTTGATGCGTTGAGATGAAATCGTGGTTTTGGGTTTAGATTGAACATGCTTAGAGATTGATTGTGATTCTATGAAAGAGAATTTGTGATTAAAAGAGCATTTGTTTGATGTTTTGAATAAGAACGATGTGATGTAAGTATCATAGAATAAAGAAGATTTGAGAGTATTGAGATTCTAAGATTCCAATGAATGATGAAAATATCTTGAATTTTGATTACAAGATTCGATTTTGTACTTGTCATCTTGTAGTTTACCTTTTGATGTGTTCTTGATCTCAAAATTGTGAAGAGTTATGTTCTTGAGGCGTCATTGATTATATGAAGTCATGGACAGAAAATTTTATGATCAAAGAAGATTTGGTAAGCTTTTATTTGAATAGTGATGTGATTGATGAAATATAAGTGTTATAGATGATTATGAAGAATGATCCTAGAAATTTGTGGGTTATGGGCCCATATTATAACTTAGTATCAGTTTTATGTTACTTAAATCAGGAGAAGAACTCAAAGAGATTCTTGGAAGAATTGATCTAAAATGAATTTGGTTTAGGGGTCTTTGTGATTAATGAAATTAAATTTTTATTTTCTATACTTCTCTAATGTCTCTTGTAGGATATACTGATTTCTTCACCTGCACACAAGAATAAATCTTGAAAGGGACATTAGCAAAATTAAAAATCAATAAATTAGCAATGAAATCAATACATCATAACATAATTAATGATATAACATAAATAACATTTAATTTCAAACCTCAAGTCGATCCTTCGATACTTGCAAGTTAGAGCGTGATGGAGGGCACACTTCCTACCTATCACATCTTGACAAGAGAATGATGGAGGGCATTCTTCCTACCTATCATGTCTTAATGGGAGTATGATGGAGGGCATTCTTCCTACCTATCATACCTTTAACATGGTTTGACAAGAGCATGATGGAGGGAATTCTTCGTACCTATCATGTCTTGATGAGGTATGATGGAGGGTATTCTTCCTACTTATCATCCCCTTAACATAATTAGATAAGAGCATGATGGAGGGCATCTTCCTACCTATCATCTCTTTAACATGGTTTGACAAGAGCATCATGGAGGGCATTCTTCCTACCTATCATGTATTGATGAGGGTATAGTGAAGGGCATTCTTCCTACCTATCATCCCTTTAACATGATTTGATGAGAGCATGATGGAGGGAATTCTTCCTACCTATCATGTCTCTAACTTGTTTTTCTTGTATTTGAGCAATCATAAACTTTCTTCTTCACTTTATTTCTTTTTCTTCTCCTTAGGTTCAAAATTTTCCTCTAATTCCTCATTTGTCATGGTTTTTAGGTTTTGTTCTCTTTTTCTTGCACATCGGTGACCCAGATCCCATCTTTCATCGCATTTGAAGCACATATTCCTTTTTCAAAAATCATCTTTTACTGTACCATCTCTGGTCCAAGGCCTTCCATCTTTTTGGCAAGTACGTCCATGAGTCCAGGGTTCCTTGCATTGTAACATAAGTTTTTCTCATTTATTTCATTTTTGGGTGAGGAAGATTCATGGAATCTTTCCTTCTTGTGGGATGACTTTGTATAGGGATTTGGTTTCTTATTATTTTCAAGTCTTAGTGCTATGTCTATGGCATCTTCTAAGTTTATGGGTTTGAAAGCACCCACTAGGTTTATTAATGATTCATCCAAACCCTTAATGAATAGGTACGTGAGTCAGTCCTCTTGGATTCCAGAAACCCTTATAGATAATTTCTCAAATTCTTAGATGTATTCCTCCACCATCCCATATTCTTTCAAATGTGTTAACTCTTTAAAGTCCTCTTGCGGGTGCCTTCTATCAAATCTTTTGATGAACTTACGAGAGAAGTCCTCGTAATATGTTATGTTTTGATGACCTTGGGTATGCTTTCCATGGTGCCACCATTCATATGCTAACCCTTCCAAGTGTAGGATGGTGAATTACAAGGCATCCTTCTAGGTCATTAGACTTAGATGGAAGTAATAATTGAGTTTTCGTATCCATGCATGGGCGGAGATCTTGTTGGAGCCATCAAAGTTGGGTAGATAGACCTTGTTTGCCTTGTGCTTCAAATCTTTGTTCATAGGTCTTCTTTCTTTCTTGGTGATCTTATTTCTCTTTGAATTGCTATAGTCATTAAATGATACTACCCTTCTTACTTCGGGTTCCAAACTTGCATAGGCTCGTGCAATATCATCCGTACTCATTGAATTCAGAGTAGATTCTTTTGTTCTTGATGTTTCCTCTTCGGGAAGAAAGGATGGTATAGGAACCTTTGGGATTGATGAAGTATTGTTATTTTCAGAGTGGTTAGATCCCACTTCCTTTCCATTTGTTGAGTGAGTCTTAAGATGGCCCACGGTGTTTCCCACCTTTTGGAGTGCTTCAAGAAACATTTGTGTTGTCTCTTCACCTTGCTCCATCATAGCTTTAGCAGTTCTTTCATTTTGGTCCATCATTGCTTTAGTGGTTATCTCCATGAAGGTTCTTAAATCATTGTTCATTTCCATGTTGTTGTTGTTATGTGCAAAATGTCTTCTGTAATGTTGCATTTATCTTCTTCACAAGATAGCAGGATGGTTGCTCTGATACCACTTGTAATGTTTCCTTTTAGGTAGTTCAAAATTTCTTGTCCTTGCACACAATTTTGACTTCTTTTTGATGTAATACTTGTGCTGCTCAAGACAATTATTTCTATCTTACTGGCAATATGAAATGAATCGACAGATAATTATTATAAGTATTGTATGGCAGGGTTAGATTGTTGATGGAGTTATTATAATGATTGCCGGTGGAGTATTCGCTGAAAGAATAGATATTTGATGAGTGATCGATGATATATTTATTTGCAATAGTTATGATATGCGCTACTGATCATTAGAATGTTTACTGACTGTGTTATAAGAATATTTGATGCTGGATATAATCTCTACTGTTAGAATGTATATGATGTTGATAGGTAGATCATGATTACTTGATGAGCAGATGTATTCATCACTGGGTGTCTTGATTATTTGCTGCTTGATATTTGCAGATGATAGATGATCTAATTCGCTGGTGAGAGACAACTGAATTCTAACCTGATGATTGAATTGGAGACCCATGATCCCCTTATGTACCCTCTCTTTTTTTGGAGGAGACACGACTCTTCATTGAGACATCACTCTTGGAAGAGGGTTGACACTCAACAAGGACCTCTTTTTATTGCCTTTTGTCTTCTTATGAGGGCACTAATTGTCTTATTTGTATTTTGTCTTATTACCTTTGTTTGTTTGCTTAGTTATCTTAACAAATTGAAGTCTAAGCCATAGTTTCAACCATGCATAATATAATTTACTCGTAGCTGATCGACGCCTTCTCTTGCATGTCTGTTTGTCTTATTTGCTACGTCCATGTCTTATTTCTGTGTGTCATGTAGACTTGCCATTCCTCTTTCATTATATTATTCCTTTTCTTTCAAATCGATGGTAGGAAGTTTGATTCTCATTTAAATCTTTAATTTAAATGGGCAATAGTATGGGACATGACATTTGAACTCTTGTGAAACATCTTTGTGCTTATTGTTTTATTTCAATGACCAAAAGGCATGATAATACCATGATTTAGTCGTGCTAGTCCAATTTGGGTGCATCATATAACTAAAATAATACTCTACAAATATCTCATGTTGGTATATTGAAAAGAGGTTGATTGTTGTAACATAGACATTTGCAATTCCCTATGTTCCAAAAGGATGTTCTTATGGTTGCTCCTTGGTATGCTGATCCATATTCTTTATGAGTTGCTCAATTGAAAATATTTCTTAATTCCTTGTTATTATACCATATTGGGATTCAAAGAGTATGTTTGTTGTCTTGAATAAGATAGTCAAAATCATATGCTTATGAGCACTTGATGACCATTGTGGTTATTAAATGTAATTCCTCTTGCATATAAGGCAAGGTTATGAGAGTACATTGAGTCTTACCTAATTTGAGTATGCAATATAACATTGGGGCTATAGGCTTCCATAAGTCATCAGCAATCCCTTTGAGAATGTGGTTAATATTATAAATGTATACTTTGCATCTCACCATGTTAATATGTATCATGTCATCACATTTACCAATATGACTCTAATTCCATAAAGCAATTCCCTACCAAAAAACTTGTTAATCTTGAAAGTCTTGTTATGACATTGTATTGATATCGTAGAAGGTTGCATACCACTACCCCAAATCTTTGCAATATTGTTATGAAATATGATAAGCAAGATAGGTGCAGTGTAGATCATTACATAATGATAAAGCCATGAAGTGCAGAGGGTTTCAATTATCACATAAGTCTAAGTTCAAGCCTAATAACACAGTGACCTAAAGGTGGAAGAAGATGAGGGTTGACTATGTTGACTGCTAGAACAAGTATGTTAACATCCATAAGATGCATGTTGACATGTGAAGACGATAACAGTTATAGAAAAGACAATGTGTGAGGATATCACTGGTACAATGTAGCTCAGACTATTTTGGCATATTTGGGTACGAAACAGGACCATACCTAGCCTAAACGTACCCATCTGAAAGCATTGGAATAATCAGTTTGGCTACATAAGGAGCATAATGGAAGTTACACACCTTTGTAACTTTACATTGCATGCATCTGACCATTTTTGGGGCAACATAAAAGATTTCACCACAGGCAAATGCCTTAGAGATATAAAAAACTGAGAGAGGTTATTGTAGAGGGACCCTACATGATCCCATAGCCTCAGACATAATGTTTCTAAGTATCATGGTTTCTGTAATAGCTCATCAAAGATTGCTGTCTTTTTGCACTTTGGACTCTTTAGGGATTTCACTGGTACAATGTAGCTCAAACTGTTTCAACATGTTTGGGTACAAAACAAGACCATGCCTATCCTAAATGTACCCATCCAGATGTGTTGAAACTATTGGTTTAGTCACATCAGGAGCAGGATGAAAGTTACACCCCTTTGCAACTTTACACTACCTCCTTCTGATGATTTTTGGGGCAGTAGAAAAACTTTCACCACGAGCAAACGCCTTAGAGATATCAAAAACCAAGAGAGGCTATTGTAGAGGGGTTCTACATGATTGTGTTACCTTAGACAAAATATTTCTAAGTTTCATGGTTTATGAGTAACAACTCGTCAAATATTGTTGCCTTTTTGCACTTTGGACTCTTCAGGGATATCACCGGTACAATGTAGCTCAAACTATTTTAGCATGTTTGGGTGCAAAATAGGACCATGCCTAGCCTAAATGTACCCATCCAGATGCATTGGAACTATCAGTTTAGTTGCATCAGGAGCAGGACGAAAGTTACACCCCTTTGTAACTTTACACTACTTCATTCTGACAATTTTTGGGATAGTAGAAAATCTTTCACCACGGGAAAACGCCTTAGAGATATCAAAAACCAAGAGAGGTTATTATAGAGGGTTTCTATGTGATCACATTGCCTCATATGGAATGTTTCTAAGTGTCATGGTTTCTGAGTAACAACTCATCAAAGATTGCTACCTTTTTGCACTTTGGACTCTTCAAGGATATCGCTGGTACAATGTAGCTCGAATTGTTTTGGCATGTTTGGGTGCAAAATAGGACCATGCCTAGCCTAAATGTACCCATCTGGACATGTGGAATTATTGGTTTGGTCACATCAAGAGCAGGATGAAAGTTACACCCCTTTGCAACTTTACACTACCTCCTTCTTACGATTTTTGGGGTAGCAGAAAACCTTTCACCATGGGAAAATGCCTCAGATATATAAAAAGCTGAGAGAGGTTATTGTAGAAGGGTTATACATGATTGCGTTGCCTCAAATAAAATGTTTCTGAGTGTCATGGTTTTCGAGTAACAGCTCGTCAAAGATTGCTGCCTTTTTGCACTTTGGACTCTTTAGGGATATCGTTGGTACAATGTAGCTCGAACTGTTTCGGCATGTTTGGGTGCAAAATAAGATAATGCCTAGCCTAAATGTACCCATTTGGACGTGTTGGAACTATTGGTTTGGTTGCATCAGGAGTAGGATGAAAGTTACACCCCTTTGCAACTTTACACTACCTCCTTCTGACGATTTTTGGGGCAATAGAAAACCTTTCACCACGAGCAAATGCCTCAGAGATATCAAAAACTGAGAGAGGTTATTGTAGAGGGGTTCTATGTGATCACATTTCCTCAGAACAAATGTTTCTAAGTATCATGGTTTCTGAGTAACAGCTTGTCAAAGATTGCTGCCTTTTTGCACTTTGGACTCTTCAGGGATATCACCTATACAATGTAGCTCGAACTGTTTCAACATGTTTGGGTGCAAAATAGGACCATGCCTAGCCTAAATATACCCATTCGGATGCATTGGAACTGTCGGTTTGGTTGCATTAGGAGTAGGATGAAAGTTACACCCCTTTACAACCCAAGAATCTTCATGATGGACCTAGCTTCTCATCAATGATTTTATTCATGAGCTTGTCGTTGCATGCATGTGTTCCTTAGCCATCTAAAATCTATTTCTCTATCACTCTTCCACCACATGTATACATTACAATGCTTAGTTGCTTTTCCTTTCATTGATTTGTAACTAGAATTATTAAATGACTTGAATAGATCCCACACATGTCTCCATTTGTGTGGCCAATAGGTAGTAGTAAACTAAAGTTTAGGTGATATGGCAAGCCCTTCCTACTTGTTAATTGTAATAAGATTAGCCAATAATGGTGAGGTGGGGCTAATATGTTACCTTTAGAATAGATTCATCCTCTCCACTTCACCATGTATACTTCACATAATCATCCCAACTCAACCACATTGTTAATTTCATTATTTTTGTTAAGGTCTTCAAGTTCTTCATTTTCTTATATTGATGCTTCTAATCGCCTTAGCTTTAACACTTCTATATATCATACTATATCACAAAAACCTTTGATTGAAGGTCCCCTTGGATCCTTCATTTAAAGGAATTTCATTCAAGGTTTCTTATGTGGCCTATCTCAAACTCTGCGCCATCAAATCAATTTTGCAGCAATAACTAAATTGAAATAAAGATAAAAAGGAAACCTAAAAATAAACGTATTAGAGCAATAAAGGAAGGAAAAATAAAAATATAGAATAAAGGAATGAAAAATAAAAAATATAGAATAAAGGAAGGAAAAATAAAAAATATAGAAAAATAAATGTGCATGTGAACTTCCCAACAACATGCAAATGCTTTTTTTTGTCGGAACACACGCATCAATAGAAAAAAATAGAGTATGTGGGCATGGATCATGGGGGTCTAGGCCTTTGTACCATTTGTATAGAAATCAAAAGACGAGTGCATTTTGTCTACTATAGAAAAATCTATATTATTCATTTCTCCATGTATTTCTTCTATCTCTCACATCTCTATCTCTCACCTATCTCTCCCCCTCGGCTCTCTACGTTTCCCATCTCTATGTCTCTTAGTCACTCCTTATCTACCTCTCCATCCATCCTAAGCCATCTAGGTCTCTCACTTAACCCTAAATCCTAAAGCCTCAACCCTCAACCCTTAAACCTTAAATCCTAAACCCTATCCCTAAACCCTCAACACTTTACCTTAAACCCTAATCCCTCAACCCTAAACCCTAATCCCTAAACCCTAAACCCTACACCCTATCACTAAACCCTCTACCCTCGACACTCTACCTTAACCCTTATCCCTCAACCCTAAACCTTAAATGCTATCCCTATTCCTAAACCCTCAACCCTCGACACTATACCTTAAACCCTAATCCCTTATCCCTAAACCCTCAAGCCTAAATGCTAATCCCTTAATCCTAAACCCTCAACTCTAAACCCTATCCCTAATCCCTCTACCCTCAACACTCTACCTTAACACTAATCCCTCAACCCTAACCGCTATCCCTAAAGCCTCAACCCTAAACCCTAATCCCTCAAGGTCCTAAACCCTAATCCCTTATCCCTAAACTCTAAACCCTATCCCTAAACCATCAACCCTCAACCTTAAACCTTAATCCCTCAACCCTAAACCTTAATCCCTCAACCCTCAACCCTAATTCCTTATCCCTAAACCCTAAACCCTAATCCCTCAACCCTAAACCCTAAATGCTATCCCTATTCCTAAACCCTCAACCCTTGACACTATACCTTAAACCCTAATCCCTTATCCCTAAGCCCTCAACCCTAAACCCTCATCCCTCAACCCTCAACCTTCAACCCTTAACCCTATCCCTAATCCCTCTACCCTCAACACTCTACCTTAACCCTAATCCATCGACCATCAACCCTAATCCATCAACCCTAAACGCAATCCCTAAAGCCTCAACCCTCAACCCTAAACCTTAATCCCTCAACTCTCAACCCTAATTCCTTATCCCTAAACCCTAATCCATCAACCCTAAACCCTAAATGCTATCCC
Source organism: Cunninghamia lanceolata (assembly GCA_027924645.1). Lineage (NCBI taxonomy): Eukaryota > Viridiplantae > Streptophyta > Pinopsida > Cupressales > Cupressaceae > Cunninghamia > Cunninghamia lanceolata. The sequence goes on along the minus strand of BSBN01000865.1, from coordinate 3,156,449 downwards.
TATTCCTAAAACCTCAACCCTCAACACTATACCTTAAACCCTAATCCCTTATCCCTAAGCCCGCAACCCTAAACCCTAATCCCTCAACCCTAAACCTTCAAACCTAAACCCTATCCCTAATCCCTCTACCCTCAACACTCTACCTTAAACCTAATCCATCGACCATCAACCCTAATCCCTCAACCCTAAATGCTATCCGTAAACCCTCAAGCCTCAACCTTAAACCTTAATCCCTCAACCCTAAACCTTAATCCCTCAACCCTAAACCCTAATTCCTTATCCCTAAACCCTAAACCCTTACATCCCTCAACCCTAAACACTATCCCTATTCCTAAACCATCAACCTTTGACACTATACCTTAAACCATAATCCCTTATCCCTAAGCCCTCAATCCTAAACCCTAATCCCTCAACCCTAAACCTTCAACCCTAAACACTATCCCTAATACTTCTACCCTCAACACTCTACCTTAACCCTAATCCCTCGACCCTTAACCCTAATCCCTCAACCCTAAATGTTATCCCTAAAGCCTCAACCCTAAACCCTAATCCCTCAGGTCCAAAACCCTAATCCCTTATCCTTAAACTCTAAACCCTATCCCTAAACCATCAACCCTCAACCTTAAACCTTAATCCCTCAACCCTAAACCCTAATCCCTCAACCTTAAACCCTAAACACTATCCCTATTCCTAAACCCTCAACCCTTGACACTATACCTTAAACTCTAATCCCTTATCCCTAAGCCCTTAGCCCTAAATCCTAATCCCTCAACCCTAAACCCTATCCCTAATCCCTCTACCCTCAACACTCTACCATAACCTTAATCCATCAACCCTCAACCCTAATCCCTCAACCCTAAACTCTATCCCTAAACCCTCAACCCTCAACCCTCAACATTAAAGCTTAATCCCTTAACACTAAACCTTAATCCCTCAACTCTCAACCCTAATTCCTTATCCCTAAACCCTAAACCCTAATCCCTAAATGCTATCCATATTCCTAAACCCTCAACCCTCGACACTATACCTTAAACCTTAATCCCTTATCCCTAAGCCCTCAACCCTAAACCCTAATCCCTCAACCCTAAACCTTCAACCCTAAACCCTATCCCTAATCTCTCAACCCTCAACCCTCAACCTTAAACCTTAATCCCTCAAGCCTAAACCTTAATCCCTCAACCATCAACCCAAATTCCTTATCCCTAAACCATAAACCCTAATCGCTCAACCCTAAACCCTAAACACTATCCCTATTCCTAAACCCTCAACCCTCAACACTATACCTTAAACCCTAATCCCTTATCCCTAAACCCTCAACCCTAAACCCTAATCCCTCAACCATAAACCCTATCCATAATCTCTCTACCCTCAACACTCTACCTTAACCCTAATACATAGACCATCAACCCTAATCCCTCAATCCTAAACACTATCCCTAAACTCTCAACCCTCAACCCTCAACCTTAAACCTTAATCCCTCAACCCTTAACCTTAATCCCTCAACCCTAATTCCTTACCCCTAAACCCTAAATCCCTAAATCCCTCAACCCTAAACCCTGAATGCTATCCCTATTCCTAAACCCTAATCCCTTATCCCTAAGCCCTCAACCCTAAACCCTAAACCTTCAACCCTAAACCCTATTCCTAATCCCTCTCCCCTAAACACTCTACCTTAACCCTAATCCCTTGACCCTCAACCCTAATCCCTCAACCCTAAACACTATCCCTAAAGCCTCAACTCTAAACCCTAATCCCTCAAGGTCCTAAACCCTAATGTCTTATCCCTAAACTCTAAACCCTATCCCTAAACCATCAACCCTCAACCTTAAACCTTAATCCCTCAACCCTAAATCTTAATCCCTCAACCCTCAACCCTAATTCCTTATCCCTAAACCCTAAACCCTAATCCCTCAACCTTATTACCCTAAACGCTATCCCTATTCCTAAACCCTCAACCCTCGACACTATACCTTAAACCCTAATCCATTATCCCTAAGCCCTAAACCCTAAACCCTAATCCCTCAAACCTAAACCCTATCCCTAATCCCTCTACCCTCAAAACTCTACCTTAACCCTAATCCCTCGACCATAAACCCTAATCCCTCAACCCTAAACACTATCCCTACACCCTCAACCCACAACACTCAAACTTAAACCTTAATCCCTCAACCCTAAACCTTAACCGCTCAACTCTCAACCCTAATTCCTTATCCCTAAACCCTAAAACCTAATCCCTCAACCCTCAACACTTAAACTTAAACCTTAATCCCTCAACCCTAAACCTTAATCCCTCAACTCTCAACCTTAATTCCTTATGCCTAAACCCTAAAACCTAATCCCTCAACCCTAAACCCCAAACACTATCCCCATTCCTAAACCCTCAACCCTCGACACTATACCGTAAAACCTTAATCCCTTATCCCTAAGCCCTCAACCCTAAACCCTAATCCCTCAACCCTAAACCTTCAACCCTGAACCCTATCTGTAATCCCTCAATCCTCAACCCTTAACCTTAAACCTTAATCCCTCAATCCTCAACCCTCAACCTTAAACCTTAATCCCTCAACCCTAAACCTTAATCCCTCAACCATCAACCCTAATCCCTCAACCCTGTTGGCTAACAGATTTGTCCTAATCTAAAAATGTTTTATTCTGACTCTATACCCCTTTCTTTCAAGAACAAATAAGTTAAACAACAAATGGGTGAACTATTAGGAATAGTTCCCCTCTGAATTAAGGTACAGCTCCCTTTTAGATCTTCAGTGAATTCAAATTATTCTAATCATTCAGATACGCTTTTAACCGGAAAGCATTAAAGGCAAACTAACATCCATACATCATCATGCTATGAATGTATCTTTCTTCTTTATAACATCGTTCGGTGATAGAATACACAGATTCCATCTTAAATAATAATCAGATATATAAATATGTATATTGCTGAACCAATAAATGATAAAACATATATGATGAGTTATCCAATGAAAGAACAATTACCACATGAAAGAAGAGTTCGCATAGAAACCTAATTTCAAATAACTTAAACACACTGATTTAAGACTCCAACAATAATTTCTCTTTCTCATTCACAGATGAAAATGTTTCAGACGATCATCACATATATTGTAAAACATAAAAGTTCAGCTCCCCAAAATTTCTTGTTTTTCCTCCATCTCTGTATATCAGTTTTAACAACTAAAAACATATATATAGTTACCCTAATTCACCGTTCTTTTAAACCTAGAGTTAAAACAAACTCTGACCCACACGGGATTTAGTTTCTTACAAGTTCATTGAAAGACAAAGTTTTTGAACATAATTTCAACTAAATAACTGAATAAAGAAATTATGCAAGCAAGATCATGACTGGGGCGATGGATTAGAATCTCTAGATTTGCTTTGTTCGGCTGGGGAGACACGTTGCACCTTCCATTCCTGATAAGCGGTAACAAATTCCTAGATTTTCAAGAAGTTGGGGATGCCAATGTGTTTAACCCGTGCTTTCCAAACATCTTTCTCTCTTCAAATTTTTGCCACTTTTTCTACATGCTTTGGGAGTGCATCAACACAGAGATGAAGAAGTGATTCTACTTTTGACATCCGAGAGAAATCATCAATTAATAGGTTGTCATTTTCTTTAACAAAACTAATTTTCTCTCTGAAGGATTGAACCATAGTATCGATATCCTTCTCTGGCTCCCCATCATCTTTTATATATTTCACATCAATGCATTCCAAATCATGTTGTAAAGACTAGGTAAACTCAGTTATTTCTTTAATCATTTTTGTAAATTCAATTCATCCTTAACGAGATACTGAGTTTATCCATTCGATGTTTCTCTTGCTTACGTAGAGTATATCATCGTTCAGACTTGTCAAATTCTTTTCTGATAAAAACTTTGTTACCCCATATTTCTGAACTATATCAATTTGATTCATCACATTCATCCATTTCCCTTTATCTTTTACCCACGAAGCATTCTGTGTTTTCAAATCTTCGATAGTAGCCATGGTTTCATCATATATATTTTTCAATTCATTAATGCATTATGTACCCTTTTGGATGATACCATTCAACCAATCATCAAACACTCTGGTCACCATTTTGTTCCTGTGTATCTGATCTAGCATTTTTTGATTGACTGGAGATTTTGGGTCAAAAGACAGAGGCAGTTGAGAAACAGGTTGTGGATTTGGATTATGAATGGCATCAATATACTCTGCCATTGATCATAAAGTTTGTTTCAACTCCCTTTTATCTTTTTCATCCTTCTAGGTATGACTGACTATCCTCTTGGTAGATGGTTCCAAATGGTGTACGTCTGCGGCACGTGATGCAGTCCCAAGATCTATTCTTTCTATTGTAAAATCTTGAACTGTGGGGTCCTGAACTTCTTCATCAGTTGTTGGCCGGGCTATTTATGTGCTCCAATTCCCTGTATTAGGGTCAATGTTCAACCTGGATGTGGTTTTCAACTTTTTGGATTTAGGAGTCTTTCCTAGACACTTGCTAACCATGTCATCCAATGGCAATGAAAATGAAACTATTTTTCTTTTATCACTAATTGAGCTTTCCAACCATTTTGGTGCAAGGACCGGAACTTCTTTACCAAGACTCAGTTGTTCAGAAGGCACATTTGACATTATCATCAGATTGGCAGAATCCGAAGCAACCTCTGCTTGTTGGTTTGGACTGATCTCTTCCGCCATTGGTGAATCAAACTCTTTATCACCCGTTGCGTCCCCTGAATCTTCTTCAAAATTTAAATCCATAATTATTCTTTCTAAGATCTCCTTCTTCTTCCTACTTTTAGTCCTTAATCTGGTGGTACGAGGAGGTAGAATAGTTGCAAGGGTTTTCTTGGACTTTTTGATAACAGAACCCTTTCCAATTTTTGGCTTGGGAGTACCTGCATCATAGATAGTAATAAGCCGATTAGAAGAGCTTATTAGAGATGGTGATTCACCAATTGGTGCACATCGCTAGGAATCTTCATTTTGAGCCTCCTTTAGTCTACATTCCCTTAACCATTTCTCAGTTCTCCTTATCACTAGGAGAGTTTTCACTTCAGTTCAATCCTCTTCATCTCTATTCCAATCAACTTCTAGAATAGGTAGTTGTTTTATTTGTTCAAAATGAGGATCAATCACTTGTTCTTCATCATCAATTATTCCAGAGATATTCATACTCAAATTGAGTGTAACTATTTGCCCCAAGGAGAACCTACACCAAAGCTTTTTTCTAACTTCAAATTCATCTGGGCAATCCTCTCAATAGTCTTCTATCTGGGGAATGTGTGAAAATCCTGTTCCAAAATCTAGATTATCCCTAGCAAAACCTTTGCTGTCAAACTGGGGTCTGGCATTATAGAACTGAAAATTGAACTTTTTTAGGTCCACCTCCAAATTTAAAGCATCAGAAATTGACTGAAATGAAGAGTGTCCAAGTTCAACAGGAAAAGATATACCAGATTCTTTCTTCATAGGAAATTTCTTATCTACATGGGCTAACTACCTGCAAACATCTATTAATACAAAGCGGTCAAAAACATATCTGGGCAGCTTCACTGGTTCACCATCAAAACCGCCAACTCTGATATAAGTAAATTTGGAAAACTGAATGAAGAAACTACCATAAATGCTGATTAGCTGCATGGCTTCATCATACATTCTCTTATTAACATTGTCTGTCAATTCATAAGTCATCCTACCAGTAAAAACATCATTAACCCTTCCATAGTTTTCATAACAATTTTGCATCTGCAAATGTGAATAATAATCATAAATTTTGCTGTCTTCCACCAAGGATGCATGAGACAACCCTCTCCATTCTCTTGTAGACGCTAGGCAGTAAAAGAGATATGAAGACATATAAAAATCCTTATTCCCCAAATAATTACTCAAACCCAGATGCAAACATTCAGCTATGATTTCCGCCCAATCCAAATACTATTCTCCTTGGAGGATCACCTCAATGAAGAAATACATCTAGTCCTCCCAATAAAATGCCTGGGAGTTACCCTTTAGCCTGTGTAGCAATAACATAATACCCTTTACTTCCAGTATCATGTGCTCTCTTGTTAGTGGTCTGGGCAGTCTTGAACCTCCCTTTTGAAATTTCAATAGCCAATTTCTTGCAATTACACTCCTGTAGTTTGATTTCTTCAATAAAAAATAGCTATAAGAAGAAGTAATATTAAGGTCAGAATATGGCTCTTTAGGCAGAATTTTCATCACAGCCATTAGGGTTTGTCTATTGACAGGTAGTAACCCTATCTGTAATCCCTCAATCCTCAACCCTCAACCTTAAACCTTAATCCCTCAATCCTCAACCCTCAACCTTAAACCTTAATCCCTCAACCCTAAACCTTAATCCCTCAACCATCAACCCTAATCCCTCAACCCTGTTGGCTAATAGATTTGTCCTGATCTAAAAATGTTTTATTCTGACTCTATACCCCTTTCTTTCAAGAACAAATAAGTTAAACAACAAATAGGTGAACTATTAGGAATAGTTCCCCTCTGAATTAAGGTACAGCTCCCTTTTAGATCTTCAATGAATTCAAATTATTCTAATCATTTAGATACGCTTTTAACCGGAAAGCATTAAAGGCAAACTAACATCCATACATCATCATGCTATGAATGTATCTTTCTTCTTTATAACATCATTCGGTGATAGAATACATAGATTCCATCTTCAATAATAATCAGATATATAAATATGTATATTGCTGAACCAATAAATGATAAAACATATATGATGAGTTATCCAATGAAAGAACAATTACCACATGAAAGAAGAGTTCGCATAGAAACCCAATTTCAAATAACTTAAACACACTGATTTAAGACTGCAACAATAATTTCTCTTTCTCATTCATAGATGAAAATGTTTCAGACGATCATCACATATATTGTAAAACATAAAAGTTCAGCTCCCCAAAATTTCTTGTTTTTCCTCCATCTCTGTATATCAGTTTTAACAACTAAAAACATATATATATAGTTACCCTAATTCACCATTCTTTTAAACCTAGAGTTAAAACAAACTCTAACCCACACGGGATTTAGTTTCTTACAAGTTCATTGAAAGACAAAGTTTTTGAACATAATTTCAACTAAATAACTGAATAAAGAAATTATGCAAGCAAGATCATGACTGGGGCGATGGATTAGAATCTCTAGATTTGCTTTGTTCAGCTGGGGAGACACGTTGCACCTTCCATTCCTGATAAGCGGTAACAAATTCCTAGATTTTTAAGAAGTTGGGGATGCCAATGTGTTTAACTCGTTCTTTCCAAACATCTTTCTCTCTTCAAATTTTTGCCACTTTTTCTACATGCTCTGGGAGTGCATCAACACAGAGATGAAGAAGTGATTCTACTTTTGACATCTGAGAGAAATCATCAATTAATAGGTTGTCATTTTCTTTAACAAAATTAATTTTCTCTCTGAAGGATTGAACCATAGTATCGATATCCTTCTCTGGCTCCCCATCATCTTTTATATATTTCACATCAATGCATTCCAAATCATGCTGTAAAGACTAGGTAAACTCAGTTATTTCTTTAATCATTTTTGTAAATTCAATTCATCCTTAACGAGATACTAAGTTTCTCCATTCGATGTTTCTCTTGCTTACATACAATATATCATCGTTCAGACTTGTCAAATTCTTTTCTGATAAAAACTTTGTTACCCCATATTTCTGAACTACATCAATTTGATTCATCACATTCATCCATTTCCCTTCATCTTTTACCCACGAAGCATTCTGTGTTTTCAAATCTTCGATAGTAGCCATGGTTTCATCATATATATTTTTCAATTCATTAATGTATTATGTACCCTTTTGGATGATACCATCCAACCAATCATCAAACACTCTGGTCACCATTTTTTTCCTGTGTATCTGATCTAGCATTTTTTGATTGACTGGAGATTTTGGGTCAAAAGACAAAGGCAGTTGAGAAACAGGTTGTGGATTTGGATTATGAATGGCATCAATATACTCTGCCATTGATCATAAAGTTTGTTTCAACTCCCTTTTATCTTTTTCATCCTTCTAGGTACAACTGACTATCCTCTTGGTAGATGGTTCCAAATGGTGTACGTCCACGACACGTGATGCAGTCCCAAGATCTATTCTTTCTATTGTAAAATCTTGAACTGTGGGGTCCTGAACTTCTTCATCAGTTGTTGGCCAGGCTATTTATGTGCTCCAATTCCCTGTAGTAGGGTCAATGTTCACCCTGGATGTGGTTTTCAACTTTTTGGATTTAGGAGTCTTTCCTAGACACTTGCTAACCATGTTATCCAATGGCAATGAAAATGAAACTATTTTTCTTTTATCACTAATTGAGCTTTCCAACCATTTTGGTGCAAGGACCGGAACTTCTTTACCAAGACTCAGTTGTTCAGAAGGCACATTTGACATTATCATCAGATTGGTAGAATCCGAAGCAACCTCTGCTTGTTGGTTTGGACTAATCTCTTCCGCCATTGGTGAATCGAACTCTTTATCACCCATTGTGTCCCCTGAATCTTCTTTAGAATTTAAATCCACAATTATTCTTTTTGAGATCTCCTTCTTCTTCCTACTTTTAGTCCTTAATCTGGTGGTACGAGGAGGTAGAATAGTTGCAAGGGTTTTCTTGGACTTTTTGATAACAGAACCCTTTCCAATTTTTGGCTTGGGAGTACCTGCATCACAGATAGTAATAAGCCAATTAGAAGAGCTTATTAGAGATGGTGATTCACCAATTGGTGCACATCATTGGGAATCTTCATTTTGAGCCTCCTTTAGTCTACATTCCCTTAACCATTTCTCAGTTCTCCTTATCATTAGGAGAGTTTTCACTTCAATTCAATCCTCTTCATCTCTATTCCAATCAACTTCTGGAATAGGTAGTTGTTTTATTTGTTCAAAATGAGGATCAATCACTTGTTCTTCATCATCAATTATTCCAGAGATATTCATACTCAAATTGAGTGTAACTATTTGCCCCAAGGAGAACCTGCACCAAAGCTTTTTTCTAACTTCAAATTCATCTGGACAATCCTCTCAATAGTCTTCTATCTGGGGAATGTGTGAAAATCCCATTCCAAAATCTAGATTATCCCTAGCAAAACCTTTGCTGTCAAACTGGGGTCTGGCATTATAGAACTGAAAATTGAACTTTTTTAGGTTCACCTCCAAATTTAAAGCATCAGAAATTGACTGAAATGAATAGTGTCCAAGTTCAATAGGAAAAGATATACGAGATTCTTTCTTCATAGGAAATTTCTTATCTACATGGGCTAACTACCTGCAAACATCTATCAATACAAAGTGGTCAAAAACATATCTGGGCAGCTTCACTGGTTTGCCATCAAAACTACCAACTCTGATATAAGTAAATTTGGAAAACTGAATGAAGAAACTACCATAAATGCTGATTAGCTGCATGGCTTCATCATACATTCTCTTATTAACATTGTCTGTCAATTCATAAGTCATCCTACCAGTAAAAACATCATTAACCCTTCCATAGTTTTCATAACAATTTTGCATCTGCAAATGTGAATAATAATCATAAATTTTGCTGTCTTCCACCAAGGATGCATGAGGCAACCCTCTCCATTCTCTTGTAGACGCTAGGCAGTAAAAGAGATATGAAGACATATAAAAATCCTTATTCCCCAAATAATTACTCAAACTGAGATGCAAACATTCAGCTATGATTTCCGCCCAATCCAAATACTATTCTCCTTGGAGGATCACCTGAATGAAGAAATACATCTAGTCCTCCCAATAAAATGCCCAGGAGTTACCCTTTAGCCTGTGTAGCAATACCATAATACCCTTTACTTCCGGTATCATGTGCTCTCTTGTTAGTGGTCTGGGCAGTCTTGAACCTCCCTTTTGAAATTTCAATAGCCAATTTCTTGCAATTACACTCCTGTAGTTTGATTTCTTCAACGAAAAATAGCTATAAGAAGTAATATTAAGGTCAGAATATGGCTCTTTAGGCAAAATTTTTATCACAGCCATTAGGGTTTGTCTATTGACAGGTAGTAACACATTACCATCTGCAGTTTTGATACACCTATTTTGAGGGTCATATCTGTTCATACATTCTAGAACTAATTTAGGGCATTGTATCACCATAGGAAAGGCTGTAGCTTCGACTAAACCACTTTCCACTATTTTCTCCATCATATGAGTTGACATAGGATTTTTAACGCTCTCCTTAAAATCTTCTAAATCACATTGAGCTAGAGAGGTATCCCCAAATTAAGGAAGAGAACAAACAAGACTAGGACCATGTTCGGAACCACAACAAGCAGATTTCATGGCTACAAATTGGATAGATATAATAAAAAATGCTTTGAACTTCTCTAATAATACCAGAAACTCAATGATTCTCCTTTCCAAAAAAGTAATGGAATCAACTATAGGAAAAGTTGAACTCACCTTCAATGGATCAGAAATTACTATGAAACTGGGCAATAAAAATCTTATACCTCCAATGCCGCTCTCCTTTTGAATCACCCTGTGTGTTTACTATTAAAAATAGCCTGTCCTTTCTTGATAAAAGGCATGAAATCAGGTCAAATAATTACTAGATCAATTAACTTGTGCTGAACTTGCTTGATAGGATGCAAATTCTGACAGGTGCATTAATTGTAAGTAGTTCTCGCACACGACCTTAATGTGTAATGATTACTCATAACCTTTCAAAGTTAGAACTTTCCATTTCATAAAATGTTCCAGATATGTTTCCCTCTAAATGATTTACTTCTTTTAAAATCTCCCACAAATTTTGACTTAAAGAAGACTTCGGTAAAAGTGGGACTAAAGTCATGGAATGTTGAACCTTTGAACCTTTGAACTCCTGAAATGAGGTTCAACTCAAAGGTTCAAAGATACAAATTGAGTTACACAAAGGGACCAATAGTTCACGACTTTTTGAGAAACATTGAACCTTGAACTCTTGAACCTTGGAAAGGGTTCAAGTTTGAAGGTTCAATTCTTCAGTAATTTCGCACATAGGAAGACAAGCGGATAAATTTTAAAACAAAGAGCTGACTTAAGAAATAAACATATGATCAATAAGGTAAGATGGCGGGTCAACTTTTGCTTAGGGAAGGTTCACGAAAAATTAAATAAGGGTGAATTAAAAGGTAACAAACCCTAAACCCTAAACGCTATCTCTATTCCTAAACCCTCAACCCTCAACACTCAACCTTAAACCCTAATCCCTTATCCCTAAACCTTCAACCCTAAACCCTAATCCATCAACCCTAAACCTTCAACCCTAAACCATATCCCTAATTCCTCTACCCTCAACACTCTACCTTAACCCTAATCCCTCGACCCTCAACCCTAATCCCTCAACTCTAAATGCTATGGACCTAAAGCCTCAACCCTAAACCCTAATCCCTCAAGGTCCTAAAACCTAATCCCTTATCCCTAAACTCTAAACCCTATCCCTAAACCCTAAACTCTCAACCCTCAACCTTAAACCTTAATCCCTCAACCCTAATCCCTCAACCTTAAACCCTAATCCCTCTTGACCTTAAACCCTCAACACTTAAACCCTAAACCCTTGACCCTTTAACCCTAAACCCTTAAACCCTCAACCCTTATCCACGCCTCTCCACCCCTATCCACCTCGCCCCCATCTCTACCCTCCTCTACCCTCGACACTATACCTTAAACCCTAATCCCTTAACCCTCATGCCTAAAGCCTCAACTCTCAACCCTTAAACCTCAACCCTCAACCCTCAACCCTCAACCCTCAACTCTCAACCCTTAAACCTCAACCCTCAACCCTCAATCCTCAACCCTCAACCCTCAACCCTCAACCCTCAACCTATTACTTAATCCCTAATCCCTCAACCCTATACCTTAAACCCTAAACCCAAAAACCTCAACCCTCAACCCTAAAAACTCTATGGGCTCAGGTCCTTATATACCATAAACCCAAAGCCCTTACATACATACATACATACATACATACATACATACATACATACATATAAGCATACATATATACATACAAGTATACATACAAGCATACATATATACATACATACATACATATAAGTATACATACATACATAGAGGCATACATACATACATACATGCTTAATAACCTTAAACATAAAACATTCCAAGGGAGACATAACGCGAGCGTGTTACATACATACATACATACATACATACATGCTTAATAACCTTGAACATAAAACATTCCAAGGGAGACATAATGCGAGCGCATTATAACACGCTCGCGTTATGTCAAACATGACAAACATCGGCCAAACTTTTACGAAAAGGGAAAAAATAAAAAACAAAACATAATGTGAGTGCGTTATAACGTGCTCGTGTTATATTTTTCTTTGGGAATCCCAAGCCTTAGGCTTGGGATTTGCTTTGGATTTCCAACCCAAAGGCTTGGAGTGCCTTCCCAATGTCCAAAGATGTGTTTTTGCATATTCTACAGGATTTCACATAATTTTGTTTGTGCTAACCCTCAGATTTGCACATGTTTCAAGGTCAAAAAAATTGAACACCTAGGTAATGTTAGGATTTCTCTTAGCTATTTAATGATGTAATTTTTTTCACATTTTGACAATGTTAAGCCTTTCATCTTTAATTTTTTTTGTTTGTGTGTCCGTTTTTGGGCAAAAACCAATGTTTGACTAGTCTTTTTTTCATTGTAAATTAACTGTTCATTGAAATTTAAAAAAAAATACATTTTTAGAAACTAGACTCCATTCTACACATATTAAAAAAAATGATTTTCAATTAGTTTTCAAAATTTATAGGGGTAGCATGGTGAAAATTCTATTTTTTAGGATGTGTCCACTTTGAAAATTAGTAAAAAATCAAATATTCATTAAAAAATTATTCGAAAAATCGGGCATAAACTAGATGCTGTTAGCTAATTTCTCATTGAAGCGATTTTAAAAATACCAAAAAAAAAGTTAACCTTTTGAGGGAGCCACAAAACATGCTATGTTATGTTTTTTTGACAGAAACAACACCAATTTTTGTGGCTCCCTCTTTTGAACCCCTTAATCTATACCATTTTTTTAAAAAAATAGTAGTTTAGAAAGTAGACTTGGAGCACTACGAACATTGCTTTTGTTGCATCTTAAAATTTTGAGTGTAACTATGCTCAATTTCTCATCCAAGGCCAACATTTCCTAATTTTAGAAAAAAAGTGGCCACTTAAGACCCCTTTTTGGCCCCCATCTTCTTGCACTTACCCCACATACATGTGTATTGGAGTTTTTTAAATAACCAAAATATGACCCAATATATCACTTTAGTATTAGGGGGAAAGGGGATAATTTAATTAATGTGATATGATAGGTATTGGGGGTTGGGAAGTATGCACAAAAGGGGGTAGGGTGTATATAAATGGAATTCCAAATCCTATATTGATCACTTTCCATACGTCAATTAGAATAAATACCATTCACTATGTTGGTCTTACTAGGGTTGTGAAGCTATGTTTTTCTACACCATAGTCATATATTGTGTTAAGGCCCCCATAATCCCAGGGGAACCTACTTATATCCAACCCTAATGTGGTAACAAATGAAATAATGGTGACACTAATGTTGTGCATATTTAGTACAATCTTGCCCATTCTAAAACTAGTTATTATAGACCTTTTGGTAATGTCACCACCCTAATAAGAAGCCTCACCAAATCTCTCTAAAACCATTCCATTATGATTTATATAATATGTATGTACTATATTTGAGACATATTTGTTAAGGGGATTTGTTGCTAGAGTTGGTGTGGCAAGGGTTTGGAGATTGAGATGCATAAATCCTTTTAAATCAAATATTTCTATGGGATGACATATTTGTAATAGCTCATCTATATTTTCTATGCTAAGGCTTTAATGTGTCATATGGTAACGAAAACTAGTTTTCAGATAGATGTAGGCGTGGGAAGTTCCCTTAGTTGATAGGGTAGACATAATAAGTGGATATAAAAATATAACCAAAAAGATATATAGATAAGATACCTTGTGAAAATTGGGAGGTATTTTAATTATACTAGTGTATGTAGAGGGGTATTAAAAACATAAATTTGAGGGCTAGAAATAAAAATAGGGGTGTTTATTAGTACCCTATGAACACATGTGTTATGTCATTGGTTTATTAGGTGAATCCATTAGGTCTACTTCCAACATATCCTTGCTAAAATTATCATCCTTATAAAGTTTTAGGGATTGGTCTAATTATCGAGACAAAAGTTTCTAATTGTACTATGCAAATATTTTATAAATCTTAGTTCAAATTTTAAGCAATTGTTATCAATTCAACAATGAAGACTTTGATAATAGTTATTAGTTACTAAGATCTATCTCATCTTTCCAATAGATTTGATTTGATAAATGCCCCCCAAAATACATATCATAAGGTTGACTATAACAAATATAATCAAATATGTAACATCTATGCCACTATCATCAACAAAGAGAAGAACAAGAAGATAGAGTGGGGTGACCACACACACCACATCTAAGGGATGACTAGAAACTAGAACCTTATTTTTAAACTTCTAAGCAATCATAAGTCATAATTGAATTTTAAGAATTAAGAGATGGGCAATTAATCATATAAGGAAATGAATATTTCTATCCTATTAAATGTAGTATCAACTATGTTATATATACAAAAATACACTTTGGGCACTCAAATTAAAGGGAGGTGTCTTTTATGTCCTTAACTTAAAGCTTCATGAATGATTTTGTGACTATGTAATATTGACTATTTTACCCAACTGCCACCTCTAATAAATCCAAAAATAATAACAATTATAAACCCAATTGAATGAGATTCCTACACAAGTCTTTATTGTTCATAATAAAAACAATTCTATTATATTTGGTATCCATATTACCTATTGTATGGCACATATTTGAAAGTACTTTTAGGCATTGGATAAAGGTTAGTATTTTAAATTTGCATAGATAGGTAAAATCCTATGTCACATATCATATTATAGTAAGATTTTACTAATTTACTGAAGATTTGATTAATATGTAGCAAAAGTAAGATTTTGAATTTTATATTTACTTGAGCATTCCAAACAATTGAAACACATAGTGTATGCTAAGGGAAAATCCATATATATTGTTGTGACTAGGGATCTATATACAACTACGAGGAATTGAGACTTACTTATATTACATGTTTTTTTAAGTGGGAGTGATTACAAAGTAATTACACATCTTTACAAGGAGAATGAGGATAATTTGGTTTAGATTTAGATGGAATATTTTCATTTATTGTTTTGAATAGTGGAGAAGATGGTTTTATTGATTCTAGAGATGTGATTAGCATCAAATAATTTATTAAATTTAAGAATTAGAATAAGGGTCTAGATGTTATATAGAGGATTAGAACCCTACCTTTCAAGACCAATTTTTATCCTTCCTTGATTGATATCCTCTTATCAGTGTCCCAAAGTTAAATCATGTGTAAGGTTATATGTTTTGTAGTCACTCAAAACTCATGATATTCTCAAGCAGTTTCAATGGAAGTAGTTTGGGCATTCAGGTTATGTTTAACACATTGTCAATTGGTTTCCAACTTAGAGTTCTTTCAAAGCTTACCTCTTTGTAAATGTGTTCATATGTGGTTACATAATAAAGTTAAATGATAAGTGAAAGTGGTAACTGCACTTGTCATGGTAACTGCTAGCACATAGATATGATATCTACAACTAAATTTTAGAAATTTATCATAGTAAGATTGCTACGTAAAACTTAGATAGTGGCTAGTTCATCTTCTTATGTGCCCGACACCAAAGTAAGAAGATGTAACATGATAGAGGAATTGAAGGAAGATGGGGCCCACATGCTAGCTCGCATAGTCAAAGCTTCATATGTGCTAGATAAGAAGAGCTAGTATAAATGTATGTATGTATGTACATTCATTGATTTATAGAGTGACACATCAAGGTAATAAGTATCAAGAATGATACATATTAGTTACACTTAAATCATGTTGATGAAATGATAAGAGGAAACAAAATCATGACCATAATCCTCATATTTTTCAATCAATGCAAAAATTCTACCCTCTTTCTTGTCTTCCATTTTCAAAACACATTTATTTATGCTATTTGAAGCTTATTTTAATATCAAGAAAAAGAAAAAGGAAATTCTATACTTTAAAGATGATTTGTTTATATGGTACAGAGATCACAAAAACAATCAAAGGAGGTCAAACTTTTATTTTTCTAAAGTTAAAATTTAGATATTTTAATCTAGAAGTGTTCTTTATTGATTAATTGCCCTAACTCCTTAGAATTTTAATATAAACACATCACCATTAACTAGATAAAAACTTAACATAATTCTAATACAAACATAATGCTATTGATGGTATAAAATTATCATAACTTTATAGAATTCTAAAATAAATATCTATGTAATGGTCAAATTAGCATACCCATGATAATTCTCATTTAGTTTTGGTCCCATTTTGATGGAATGTCTTATTGCAATTATATATCGACAAGTGGCACACTCTTGTGCTAAGTTTGGCTCATGGACTAACACCTATCCCTATTTGTTCAACATTAATTTGCACCTATTTTCATACATTCAACTTTATCCCCTCCCATTAGCTCAAAACCTAATAAATTCACTATTTTATCAACACACACCTCCATACATTCATTCCTTACCTAAATATTTTCATTCCCTTGTCCAAGTTCCATCCCATGCCACTCAATATTGATCTTGAGGCACTTGAGACTGAACTCAGAATCCAAATCTTCAAATTGAAATTCCAGAGTTCTCGCTCATTTGTACTACATTATAATCCAACTCGGTACATGTTTTTATAATTTGTTGCTATATTTTGGTGTTTAAAGATATTCAATGTGCACTGTTTCATATGCCAAATATAGAGGAGAATTCATATATTAGATTTGGAGCTTAAAAGGAACTTAGAGAACACTTAATTTACTAAAGAAAATAATACTTGTCACATCAGAAATATATAGGCCATTTGCATTCTTGTGTATGTTGTCTGCGATCCCAAGGCACTCGACATTGAACCTAGAATTCAAATCTTTAAATTCTAATTCTAAAGTTCCCACCCATTTGTACTACATTATAAGCCAACTTGACCTACATGTTTTTTGCATTTCGTTGCCACATTTTGGTGTTTAAAGACATACAATGTGCATTACTTCATATGCAAAATATAGAGGATAATTGATATCTTGAATTTGGAGCTCAAAAGGAATTTAGAGTACACTTTAATTTACTAAAGAAAAATACACCCATCACATCATAATCATATAGGCCATTTGCATTCTTGTGTATGTTGTCTTTGTCATTCACACAAAGTCATAAAGCCAATCGATCTAGAGGTTTAGTCTAAGAGAATTTGAAGTTAGCAATTTTTTTATAGATTCCCAAAGGCGTTTGTGAATAGTTTCAAACCAACAATAAATATGGCCACCACGTTGAAGGCCTCCATAAATAGGATAGATGTTATAGTTGACTTAAAAACAAGTGTTCATTTTTTTTCTTGAAACAATTCTCTCAAATTTGAACTTTGGAGATATAGTAAAGCTAGTGACTCATAAACAAGTTCTCACATATTGACTCAAAAACAAATATTTTCAAATATTGCATTCATTATAAAGATTTCAATGATAAAATTATTCACTAACATTCTGCCACATTTACTTCTAACTCCTAAAAGAACTAATATATTATTTAACATGGATTTTCCTATGAGTAAACCTATTATAACTCCTAACAATGTAAGTAACCTTGAGGACCTGGTAACAATGTAAATGCAAATGCAAATAATTTTTATTATATGAACAAACGAATTTTATAACATTTTTACAATCATATTTCTTGAATAAACCTATTACACCTCCTAACAATGTAAGTAACCCTGTTACACCTAGTAAGAAAGTAAATGCAAATGCCAATTATTTTTATTGTACGAACAAACCAATTTAATAACATTTTTACAATCATAATTCTTGAGTAAACCTATTACAAACCCTGTTACACCTCCTAACAATGTAAATCGAAATGCAAATTATTTTTATTGTACGAACAAACAAATTTAATAACATTTTTACAATCATAATTCTTAATTGGAGGGCAATTAATTTGTGGGTGTACTATAAAATTAAATTATGATCAAATTTGAATAATCCCATACCCAACTCATAAAAGCTGTCTTGAAATAATAGACATTATTAAACTTTAGGATAGTGATTGATATGCGTAGAATAATTTTTATTGCAAATAATATGTTTCAGAGTAATTAACAGATGAGTTATAGTTGGCAAGTATCCATCTCAGTACGAAGAAGGAACTGACAATACCTTTTTGTTGGCTTTCCATAGACAATTTCCCGTGAAGGGCGGCCGAAAGTATTGTTGTACATCCACTGGACATGGCTTACCAATAGTTTTGACTGTTTTCTGTAAACCTAATTTGTCCAATTTGGACGGGACAGACAGGTTTACCATTATAAATATTTATAATGTTGAGATGGAATCTATTTACCTTGTAGCTTTCCACCATGTTTACGGTTCACCATTGTTAAACTTTCAGTGACCTTTATTCTCTATTTCCACAGTTTTCCATGTCTATTTCAAAACTTATTAATCAATTTAGAACCAGTTGAGAATATTGTTAGAATCTCAAAGATGAAATTTAATGGTTTTTAAAAGCAATTTTCCTTTCCATGTTTCTGCATATGATTGATGGATCCGTATAGAATTGGGTATTGAAAGTTTAACCTAATAATTGAATTTAATGATTTCAAAATTTTTTAAATATTATCTGATTGATTGATTCACAAGATTATACACAAGCAAATAGTGCAGGCCATAAATAAGGTGGGGAGATCACAAATTTCTTGAATTGGGTATTGAAAGTTTGACCTAATAATTGAATTTAATGATTTCAAACCTTTTTTTAAAATATTATTTGATCGATTGATTCACAAGATTATACACAAGCAAATAGTGCAGGCCATAAATAAGATAGGGAGATTACAAATTTCATAGAGTAATTGTCTTTTAAGATGTATAAAGATAAAGTTGTATTTTTTTCCATTTCTTTGGGAATATTACTGAATACAATCATGAGTTTGCATACATTGGCGATGATAGCAATAAGAGGAATCAGAGGTCATTATCAGTAGTACAACTAAAACTGAACTATTTCAGCAGCAAATTGAGAAAACCAATTCCAAAATATTTTTTCACCCAAACTCAAAAGAAGAATGTATATAGGAGATGGTATGGTTGCATGTGCATGAATGTACAATTGCTTTTGTTTTTTAAAGGCCACAGCTTTTCATGGTACACAGATTACTGTTAAAAACGTGGAGAGATTTGTTAGCTTTCTGTTTAAGTAAAGTTTAAACAGTGGGTGTGTTGTTTGTGATATGAAACATCTTGCTTTTATGCTTTGAAAGTTCAAATAAAATCAATACATTATTTTAAAAAAAATCATATTAATTCTAAATTTTTTAAAATAATTTATAAATTTAAAAATCAATTTCTAAAGTCCAGAATATGTGATGAACTGCCCAGAAATCATATTTTATGCATTTGAAATTGAGCTTTAAAAAATACAGAATTTGAAAGAAATGATTGATTGGCTATGTTTTACAGCAAAATACATAATGGCACTGTTGCTGGGAGAGTGAGCTGGCCTAGGGATTGCCTCCTTTGGCCACCACTAATATAAAACAGGCAAACAGATATAATAAATGGGTGACTAGCCCTGTGGACTCTCTATCTGATCCATGGCAAAGGACTGTTTCCTTGCAACAGAATATATACACAACAAAATTTGAATACATTATGTGTTGTCTTATAAATAGAAGACACAAAGTTTATTCACAATATGAATATATTAGCTCTGTTTCTGTAATGGAGATCTGGGCATGGGCTGCTCCAGTACACTTTGAATATATGACAAGGATTGCAAAATTGTTCAGCTGGTGTTGTCAAAAGCCCACACCATTGTAAGGCTGTTCTTTCTCAGTTGAATGACTCTGGTGCTCTTAGATATGGTCGACATCATGGTGGATAGATATCAATAAATTAAAAAAAATAAAAATTATTAATTGTTTTAGAAGACAAAAAGTTTTGCCTGTTTTAAAACTTTGTATTACAACTGATGTAATTTTTTTTTAATTATAAAAATAATAATTATAAAGTATTTTAAAATAAAGTTAAATCGGATGAACTTAAATCATAAATCAAAATTATAAATTTTTGTGTGTCAATCTTTTAGAAAGGAAAATTATTGGAGGGAAAATAATTTAAAGGCATTATCAATTAGTTAATTCAAATTGGACCTAAATAAATATAAAGAGTTGACTATGGTAATATTACAAGGAATTAATAAAGTAAATACGAGGTTAGAGGATGTTTAGTTTTTAATGATAGTGAAAGTTGATGTTGTTGATTTAGACTACGTTAATCTAGAAATTAGATTTGAAGGATGAATCCTATAATTTTGATGTGTCCTTGTAATCTACATTGTTGTCAAAAGAGATATTGTGTGATTCTATATATGTGTCACATGATATTGTCCTCCTTTTCATACTTTTGTCTATGTGTCACATGATATTGTCCTCCCTTTCATATCTTTGTCTGCGATTGGCCCTTGCCTCTAAAATTTGTGTTCATGTTGCAATATTTGAATTGGAATTAAGGTAGTATTAATGAACAATTTTTGGAGCCTATTGTGATATGATTGAAATTCAAAACTTTCTTGCACTTTAGTCAAACCTATTTTTTGTTATTTTCTACAAGAGTATGAAAATATCAAAGACAAGTAATGTGCAATAAGCATAATGTAGTATTGGCTAGTGCAAATGGAAAATACACTATAATATGATATAGTACTCATCTTTAGGATGTGATGAGATAACCTTAGGATGACTTTTATTAGTGCCTTAGGACTTGTCTTTAAATATGAAATCCTTAGTGCCAAATTCAAGTCTTTTCATGCACACACTAATGAGCAATGGTCCATTTTTAAGCAAATTAAATTAGGGAGAGTGAAAGTTAAGTTCAAATAAGGTGAATGTGAATATTTATAGGAAGAAGGATCACACTTGTGGTTTAGTCTAGGGTGGGAAAATGGATAAGAATCATGCTAGGTCTAGACCAATAAGATTGGAATGGGAAAAGATAGAGGAATTGGATAGTTCCTAGGTCTAGACCACTAAGACTAGAATGGTAAAAGATAGAGGAATTGGATAGTTTATGTCATCTTATGCACTAAAATAAATTAAATTGAGCACCAGATTGATGCATCTAAAGACTAATGTTGAAATTAGTGTAAAATGAGTAAGAAAAAGTGTAAAGTGTGCATTTTTCTCCTCTACATTTTTTAGCCACTTTGGTGTGCATGTGACCTATGCGAATTATGCTTGCACAAGTAAATTAAAACAAGAAGTAAAATAGTAGGCATATTCCAAAAGGGTACAATTTGGATTAAGTCACTCACTTTCCCCATGTTCTTGGTGAGGCTACAAATAAATTCAAACTTACACACACAAGCATCAAAACAAATTAGTAGCACTAATGCTAAACATGACCACAAAGAATGTAACAACTTCAATCATTGCATGCACTTTGGCTAACATTGACTTCATGTGAAAGAGAAATGAAAGGGGAAGTGAAGATAGAACCATAAGGATGTTATCAAGTTGGTCATCATAAAACCATGTGAAAGGTTGTGAAAAGAAAAGAAAAAATAAATTGTATAAGATTGTTGAGGAGTTAGAATTGACGTGAGCCTCTCAATCTATACAAACATAAGAAAAAAATGAGGCAATATGGTGTGTAGGTTTGTTAAGTATTTGGAATCAATATGATCCCTTCAATATTCATAAAATGAAGTCAAGCAAGAGCTTAAAATGAAAACCACCTACATAAGGTTTTTGAGGAGTTGGAACTAGTGCATGACCCCCTTAATCTATTCATGGATGAACTAATGATGGCATAATAAAATGTGATCTATGATCCCCTTCAAATTGGATGCATACATAATTATGGATTCAATTTAAGGAAAGAAGAGTGTAAACTAGGGCCATAAATAACAATTTATTGTCCCTAGTTTGTGAAAATGATAAAGTGTTGAAAGTACACATATAAATGGGGATCAAAAAATTCTGCCTGCAAATTTCCCCCCATGTATGATCAATCCACATATGAAAGATAAATCATGTGAGTTTAATAGTGTCTAAGAGTACAAACATGTCATATATGATAGAGTCATAGAAGTAAGACATAGTTGTGATAGCGTAGAATTCCATCATGTAAATACCATAATAGAAGTGCTGTAAAATTTTGGTCCAAAATACCATATAAGATCCCTATGAGATGATTTTGAAAAATATAGCAATATGTCTATCAATTTGTTCTCTCTTAAAAGGAGAGGGGAATTAGCATGAGATAATGCATCTAAGTGGGGGAAAACAAACCAAATGGAAAGTGCCATGAGTGTGCCTTAAAAAATGTGTAAAGGTGAAATGTAAAATTAGGTGAAGAACAACAAATAAGGCATAAGAAAAAAACTAAAGTATATCATGTACAAGTGAAGGAGGAGATCAACAATCATGGCTCCATAAAAAATGCCATTTGCATAAAACCAAAAAGAAAAAAATCATACTATGCTTTGATCAACATGATGAGAGTATTTATGAGGATGCTTCATGACTTTGCATTATCACAAATCTATAGGGAAGAACACAAAAGAGAAACACAAAAAAATATAAAGAAAGAGGATATGAACCAAAAAATATAAATTTTTGGCCAATTGTGTCAACATGCATTGGCTAAAGGTGTCTTTGTGCTGTCCATGAACATAAGTAAACTACATTAACTACATTTAAATAGACAAAATAAATAAATGAAACGCAAAAGAAGTATAGAAATTAGGCAATGATGAGCTAGTAAGATAGTGACAATCTTCTTCCGCTAGGAGATAATCCTTGTCCTAGTCATTAATGATGAAACCTCCAAAAGTAAATTTAGATTTTTCTCGAGATGGTTGATGATGAACCAACAGGGTTTTTCTTGAGATGGGCTAGGATCACCATGTAAATTCAGATCCTTGCAAACATTTTGGACCTAAGAGAGATTATTTATGATTTAGCTTTTGGAACCAAAATTTTATTTTTGCTTATCTTCCTTTGACACCATTTGGTTGTTTGGGCTTCCATTTGAACACTAGGTTTAGGTTGTTTTTGTTCTTTTTTCAAAATTCTTTTCTTTGTTTGATGCACATTTTTCTTCTTTCTTCTGTAGATGATTTATTTCATTCCTCATTTGAAATGTAATTTTTTTTTAGGCAATGCATTGGCATAAAGGAACCATATGTCTTTGCTCTTACCACACATCCTTATGTATTATTTTATAAGTGTACGGAAATGGGGGGCCAAAAGGGAATCAAAAGTGGCAACTTCTTTTTTGAAATCAATGCATGGAAATGGGGGGTGGTGGAAAAAGGGACCACTTTTTTCTAAAATTAGGAAAAGATGAACTTCATCAAGTAATTTGATATATCCATGCTTAAAATTTGATAATGTGATAAGAACAAGAATATTGGTTCTTGAAATCTAGTTTCTACATGTTACTAATTTAAAAAAAATGTGGAGATTAAGAGGGTCAAATTTTGTTAGCACACAAAGTGGTCCTATTTTTGACCCATAAATATAACACAATTTTGTGTGTGCTCTTCCTATTTTTGGCTTCCACTAATTATTTTGTAAATCTATTTGATGGAAAGTTAGCTAACATTGTGTATTATTATATGTATTTTTACTTAATTTTTTAATGAATATGTAATTTTTTACTAGTTTTCAAAGTGGACACATATTAAAAAAAAAACTAAGCATGCCCCCCCTTAATTTTGAGAAAAATAATAATTTTGTTTTTGATATTAATAGAAAAATATTTTTTGAAAGGGCCTAGAACCTTTTACAAAGAAAAAACCATAAGGAAAGTGGTATGAGTACCATGAGATATGGGACAAATGAAATAGACCAAAATAACAACTATGTTGCCACATAACGACAACAAAACAACTAACCACATAACACCCATGGATCAACAACCTACACTACACTTGATCCTAGCCTAGAAAACCAAACTCCTTTGACCCAGGTATGAGAATCAGAAATTGATTAGGAAGACTTTTCTTCCTTCTTTGAACTATCATCTAAGATACACTAGTATTCAAGCCCTTATAATAGGGAGAGAGGAGGGGATATTCTCTATCAACACCTCCACCAAAGACATCATGCATCGAAGGAGATAGTTTGGCCATGGAAGTTGGAAGATAGAATGAATGAGTGGAAAAAATTAGAGCTGGGATCCCCACACTACCTGCCATGGGGGAATGAAGTTGATGAAGGGACTACCAACGCCTAGTCAAAAGAAGAGGACTTAGGAGGAGTCGAGGGAATTGCTAAAGCCACAACAACCACAAGGCAAACCCCCTCAAGAATGTGACTCATAGTAGGGGGAAAGGGAGGAGAGGACTCAACATCCTAAGAAGGCTCATAATTCTAAAAAGATCCATCCACCAGAGAGTCCAAAGTGTTGATAGTCAAGTGATCATTATAGGCATTCCTTCACCATATAGCCACACACTTATTCAATGAGAGTGGGGATAATCAAAGGCCAAGTGATTGATAGAAAAATATTATTTGCATCTAAAGGGAAGGCCCACATAGTCGAGAGGTTGCATCCAAGGCCTATCCCCCACCATCAAAATGACATCCCCATGAAGATCCTTAGAGATATCAATGTCCACTAGAATATATGCATGCATTGAGTGACCCATGAAGGAAGTAGTGGATTCAACCTTCAAGAAGCAACCTATTGTAATACCAATGGCCTCATAGCAAGAATATTCCTAGAATTGGAGAGGAAGATTTAGAAGCCTAACCCAAACTAGCTTGATGTTGAGAGGTTTTATAAGTGTGTTGAAGGAGATAGACCATGGTTTGATTGAGAGGGAGTGCTCTCCCCACATCCATACCCTATCATCCAACACTAAATTCCTCTCCTCTAAAGATGCAAAAGTCACTATGAAGAAGCCCCTTGCACAGGAGAAGAGCTTGATCTTTCCCTAAATGAAAGGCTTCCAAGATTTCAAGACCCATTTGTGTAGGTTGGGAAGAGAAAGCCACAAACTATTGAACATATAGATCAATCCTTTATGAAGATAATGCTCCTCATTATCGATCACGTCTTGCCCACAAACCAAAATAAGGGAGGATTATGAACATGGAAATAGCCAAAAATTTTCTCGTAGTGTAGGGAAGGCATGATCTCCTGAACCTATAATGGTCATGTAGGACTGAGGGGAGCCATGACTAGAACCCCAAAACCCCACCTTCTCAGTACCAACACCTTTGTGGCCTAGAGAAACCACTATCTCCTACACCACAATTGCCTTCATGTTTGAGCATGAGAATCCACCCACGTTAGCCCCAGGCATGACACAACCATTACTGAGAGTAGATGCACCATCGATCTAGATAGAGTGAAACCTCTAGAGCCATCACCAACACCAAGGATTCTGTCATGACCTACATTAGAGAGCAATGGGGTTGTATCCATTGAATGTAGGGAAGGCTTGTAGCAATGGGTGGGAGCAAAGCCATTCAAAAATTAAAAAAATATTTTTTAATGTTTGTAGAATGAAACATAGAATGTGAAAATGTAATTATTTTCAAATTTGAATGAGTAGATCAAAAATTGCATAGAAAACAATACGTGTTTTTGGGAAAAAAATCAAAGATACTAGTAAAAGTAATTAAAGATCAAAACCTTAATATATCTGGACTTTAGAAAAAATAGATGGTTAAAAAGATAAGATGGAGCTTGATGTCATAGTGGTGTTTGTTTTAGAAGAACATCTTAAAATATGTGAACTAAATGGAGAGCAAATTTAAGATTTGTGCATTTTTGATATATTTTACAAAACATGGATTTGAATGAGAATTAAGTAAATCCAACCCTTAGAGTTAGATATCCATGAAAAATCCAAGCCTAAGGGTTGGCAATTCCCAAACAAGAAAAAAGTAAACATGTACGTGTTATAACACACTCATGTTATGTTTCATATGAAAACATACAAATTGGATAGAAAAAGACAAATGCTTATGAGTTTGGTCCCACAAACTATCTTCTACACTATTATTTGTACATTTTTAGCTCCATTGTGTAATGCCAAGAATTGCATACCTTGCAATTATTAAATTATATCTTGTAATTAGGTTAGCATCCTCCCCTATAACATATTTTAAGACATATTGAACCTATAGATTTTAACCATTCTCCTTTACCAATTTGCCAAAATTTTATGTTGTTTTGACATACTTTTATTGTTTCTAAATTTTAGACAATTTCCTTGGATTATTTTTGGATGCTAGCACATCTGCACTGATGTGTATGTAATTGGACTATCATCCTACATGTTTAAAATTTTAAAACATTTGTTTACCCACCCATTTGACTATTCATGTTAGTTGCAACTATCTCTTTTTCCATGTAAAACCTCTGTACTTGTGAATCTTAATATCCTTAACCTTCTCCAACCTCTTGGAAAACTAATTCTTGCAAAGAAATCTATGGGTATAAAACTAAGAATTTAATTTTTCCCTCTTTTCTTTTCAATTGTAGCTTCCTAGACAAAAATATCTTCCTGTGGCTAAAACTCCTATGTTTTTGGGTTTCCAAGCTGGTATAATTGTTCTCACTTCATTTACAAGATCTTTTGTTGTGATTTCTCTTTGAATTTGTAACAAAATCTCTATGTGTAGATATACCTAAGTTTAATATATCTAGGCTTGTTATAATCCTCTTTTGCTTGTGATGTTGTTTTCTTCTTTATGTGTTTCCTTGAAGGCATTTTATCTTAGATTTTCTTTCTAGCATGAGGTAACAATGGTTTGTCCTTAACTATATTCATGCTGTTTCATTTACTTTCATTTCATTGGCAAATTTCTTGGTGAGTGCACAACTTCCACTTTTCCTTCTCATTTAAATACCAAGATATTAAGATCTTTGTAGACCTGATTGCCTAATATTAAGAGGTTATTATATTTTGGTCCTTTTAGTTCTAGATATAATTAGGATTAAGAGTACACACTAATATAATAATTATTTTCCTCATTTCCTCTTAAAAATACTATAGACTATGTCCTCATCGAGCAACTTCAAACTACACAAACCAAGATTTCTCTTTGGGATCTCATTCAAATTTCACCTTCTTATTGTGAGTTGCTTTAGAAATCCTTCCAAAGGGTTCCTATTTCTTATTATGATAAATCCACTAAAATAATTACTTTAATTGATTGTATTATACTAATTTGATGGGGGTTTTTTTTCTCTCTTCTTTCAAGGTACAAAATTAAAATATTCCTCTTCTTCTCATAGTCAACATTAATTCTAGTTCTCTCACTTCAATAGGAAGAGGTCCTTATCCAAGTAGATCCACAAACCATCACAAACCTAGTGACCCCCATGGCCTCACACCCATAACACATATTTTTATAGCCTTAAATGTCAAATGTGTTATCTATGACCTTTAGCAATTATTTATGAGACCCATTTTTCCTAATTTATATTGTTTACTTTATTTTTTATACTTTTCTTGAGATGTATACTCCCCTTATCTTGTATACATTACATCTCTGTCAATCTATATAACCAATTTTGATCTCCCATGAACATTAACACATTAATAAAACCTATATCTTTTTTAAACACTATATTATATAACCGTGGTCATGAGTACACGATTCTGTTCATTACAATTTATGAATTTTTGGATGTATATTAAAAATTCATACTTATAAACAAGATTTTTTTCTCCTATTGTACTATGTAAAACTTTGAAATTCCCTTGGTAATTATCATGCTATTTAAAATAGACATAGAAGCACAATAGTATAATTAAAAACAATAATGTAATAATTTATTAAGGCTACGATAGCAAAAAACAATAGTAGTTTGGAAAATAATATTTAGAGTTAGATCATTTTTAAATGGGTTCACAACCAAAAATGGTGATAAAGGAAGATGAGCAAAAATAAAATTTGGGTTCCAAAAGCTAAATCATAAATAATCTCTCTTAGGTCCAAAATTTTGGAAAGGATCCAGATTTAGATGTTGATCCTAGTCCATCTCAATGTAACATCCCTCATTTTTAGTTTCTTTGTGAGTCTATGATATTCTAAGTCTGTGATAAAATTAGATAAGCTCTATTAACTTATGTTAAATTTAAAGTGTTGATTTAACATATTTTATGTATAACGTGTGATTCCAATACCATGGTTAATTGTTAAAGGTGATTATATGATTATGTTGTTCCTAACAATGCTACTAAGGTGTGTGTGGCAAGATTGTGTTGTGTAATAGGTACAAGTATTAGGGAAGGTGAACTAGGTCCTAGTGTTGAAGTATTCTGAGATAATACATTTGTATGGGTAATTAATAATTAAATTAGATAAAAATAATTAACTAAAAGGAAATAAATAATTATCAATGTTTATATATATATTTTAAATGTGCCTGGTAAACTTTTTAACATGATTGGCAACACTGGTGCAACACGCCCTCCGGCTCCACCTGAATGCTTTTGCCCGAAGCAATGAACCGGTGAGGCCACAACACGGGGGACCTCATCCCCTAGCAAGAACACTTCAAACCCGCGAGCTTGTTGTCCCAGCAAAGGCATAAAGCCTGCGAGCTCGTTGGCCCAGCAGGGGTTTGAACTCTGGTGGCTGCCACTACAACCGAGCGACTTAACCACCGAACCATGCCCTTATTGGCATCAATGTTTATATATTTATTTGGTGATTGAAAACTTAATAATTAATAGTAATAAATAATTGTGGTGATGAATTATTTATTAATACATAGATTTGCATTTATTAATTATTTCATTAAGGATAATTATTTATTTCATGATTGAGAAAAGGAAATAGAATTAAATGATTTGACAAATCTAATTGTTTAAATTATTTTAAGTTAAACTAATTGATTGTGTAAGATTATATTATTGAATTATTAAACTCATACCCAAGGATGGTGACAAGGCCCTCCTTAAGAACTGGAGACCCATTACCCTTCTTAATGTGTCCTATAAGATCCTGGCTAAAATGTTGGCCATCCGACTGGAAAATATCCTGCCCAAGTTCATTTGCCCCACCCAAACCGGCTTCATTAAAGGTAGGTATATTCTGGAAAATCTCATCACAAGTTGGGAAACCATGGAATGGTCTAAAGTTTTTGGTCAAGACACTGGTATGTTTCTCCTTGACTTTGAGAAAGCCTATGATAGGGTGGAATGGGACTTTATTATTATGATGCTTGAAGCCTTTGGCTTTCCTAGTGAATTCTGTACTTATGTCAAGGTCCTCCTTCAAGATGCCTATGCTCAGATTGATGTTAATGGCTCCCTCTCCTCTTCCATTATGCTCTCTCGGTCCATTAGGCAGGGCTGCCCCTTGGCCCCTGCTCTCTTTGTTATTGCCTCTGACACTTTATTCTACCTCCTTAGGGATAACTCCCTCTCCCCAAAGGTTAATGGGATTAGGCTCCCTGATGATAATGAATTGATGAATATTCAATTTTTCGATGACACGGCTCTTTTTCTTGAGCTCATCAAGCAAAACATGGATAACCTTAGCCTTAAAATCCAATGCTTTGGGTCAATTTTTGGAGCTCGGATCTCCCAGACCAAGTCTACCTTCCTTAGCTGGAAGGATCACCCCCTTGACTGGTTTGGACACCTTGGCTACCAATGGGGTGGTCCTAACAAAATTGTTAGATACCTTGGAGTTCCCTTCTTGGTGTCCCCTTCCCTCAAAGATATGTGGCTCTGGGTTAAGGAGAAAATTGATAAGAAACTTAGTAAATGGAACAATAGATTCCTCTCCCTGGTTGGCAGGGTTCAAGTGTGCCAAAAAATCATCTCCTCCTATAATATCTACTACTCCTCTGCTTGGATGTTTAGTAACTATTAGATCTTTGAAATTTAAAAGGCTGTTAGACGGTTCCTTTGGTCTGATGGCAAAGGTAATAATAAATTACACGCTGTTAACTGGAAGTGGTGCCATATTGAGAAATCTCTTGGTGGCCTTGGATTAAAAGATCTTAGGATCCAAGGTATTGCCCTTGCGGCTAAATGGATCTTCCATTCTCTCGAAGGCTAGGAACCTTGGAAGGTTTTAATCAGACACAATATTGAGAGGGTTGTCCCTAAGAATACTAAGTCTTGGAAGGGTTTACCACTCACTGACCTTTTGGCCAGTGGTTTTCATGTTTCTATCCAAGGCACTTGTGTGTTCAAGTCTATTTGGAAAGCTTGGGAACATGTTAGGGGGTTTTTGGTTAACACTAGTGTCAACAATGGTGACCTGATTCATGGCGAGAGATCCTTATGGTGGAACCTCTTCCACGCTGGTAAACCCTTGGCCCTTACTCAGGGATGCTTGGCTAGAGCCTGGGCCAGCAAAGGGATCAAATATCTCATTGACATTTTGGAACATTATACTCTTATCACGTGGGAAGATCGCAACTCAAATTTAACCTCCCCCCTGCTCAAAAAAGAACCTACAACATGATTAAGCAGGCTTGTATTGATTTTGGTCTTCCTAAAGACTGTGATGCTGATTCTCATAGATTTTTGTCTTTTAAATGGGCTGATGGTACTCTTTTGGCTAAAATTAAGGCTCATAACATTTACTCTGTCTTGACTTATGAGGCTTCCATTATTAATCATGTTAACATATTATGGTATTCTGATCTGTCTGTTATGCAGTGGCAGAAGACCTTCAGCAGGCTCTGGAAAAGTTCGATCGAGCCAAAAATCAAGTGCTTTAAATGGCTTATGATACTTAATAGACTTCCTCTCAGGAGGAATTATTATAATAATGATTTGTGCTCTATTTGTAAACTTCCTGAGACTAGCAGGCATATTTTCTTTGATTGCTCCATTGCTAAGGAGATCTGGTTAATGTTTGGCTTTGCTATCCCTGATCTTGTGAATATTATGGAAATTATTTCTGGGCACAATCAAGGATTGAAAAAGGATGCTAATATCTTTTGGTTTACTTTATCTGCTAATATTCTTTGGTATATATGGAAAATTAGGAATGTTGATAGGTTTGAAGGCCAAGCCAGGGCCCTTACTGAGTCTTTTTGAAGACTCACATTCTTCAAAATTGCTGTGTAGGTTGTCTCTACTATGAACGTTGAGAGGAACAAGCTCTTGAGGTTCCTCAAGGATGGACACACCACCATGTTCATCTATGAAATGAAGGATGGTTATGAGTGGAGGCGCAACGTGGACAACCTATCCTCCTTTGAGGAGGCTCTCAAGAAGCTGAACAACAAAATTAAAGACAACAGGGAGCCCTCCTACGCCCAAGTTGAGATGCTGACTCAGATTCAAAGCTAGAAGACCATTGTTTGGATGGAAGGACCTCAGGGAAGGGCGGCATGGGTTGAAGCCCATCACGGCATCCTCTCTTGATGCTTTTGTTGATATTTTGTATATACTTTCTTCTCATGATGCAGTTAGTTTGTTAGCACTCTTTTGTGCGAATTACGCACCCTGTTGTAACTTTGGTTTTTGTTGTCCTGTGGCGGTGACAACTATGTTTTGCTGAGGCCTGGCCTCCTTGTACTGGACTCTCTCAATTTCTAATATAAAAAAAAATAGAAATAAATAATTATATTTATTTCATAGCTAGACAAAAAGATAATATAAAGATTTATTATCTTTAATTGTAGATAGAAGAATAATATTTTATTATTAGAAATGTGCATAATAGAAAAAAAATATTTAATTGTGTTTTTTATTTAGTTAGAATAAAAGTATTATTTTTAAATATTATATTCTTATCTTGGAGATTTGATGAGATAAAGTTGAGAAAAGAAAAAAAGAAGAGTTATTAAAAAGGAAAGAATTAATTTTATTTTTATTTTTTTAGTTATCATATTTTTTTAGTAATGTAAGTTTATAACTAAATAAAAGAAAGAAAAGAAGGAAAACTTTTATTTGAAAGGATTATTTTTGTTTTTTGAGAATTTTCATTCTTTCATTATGCACTATGCAATTATTGATTATGAAAAGAAGAGAAAAAAAAGAAAACAAATCTTAGAGTAATATGAAGAAGAAGAAGGATGAGGATGGCTATTTTTTCTTTGGGAATTGAAATTTCAAGATCTTCTTTAAATTTAAAATTTATGCAAGATTTTTCAAGGTAAGATCCTAATCATAAAAATATGTAGATAATATTTGATTTCTCTATAATTAATGAACTTAGATTTCCTTCAAGAAAGAATTAAATTTTGATCATATTGTGTATGAATTAGAAACTAGTTGTCTTGAAAATAAAATAGAAACCTATGTGAAATTTGACATATTTCATAAATACTAAATCATATATCTTTTAATTTTTGATATGTAGTCTCCAACTATGAGATTAACTTTCCCTATAATTTTTGTAATTTCATCTTACATGATTTCTATTTTGTGAATTAAACAAGTTGATTGATTTTTTATGAAAATTAATAAAACTATCTTGAGAAAAACTAGTCTATTGTGTCTTCAGTAAGGCTTTTTTTAGAAACTAGGTTCTTTTGCACATTTTAAGAACAATGAGAAACTAAATTTTCTAAATCATATAAAAAAATTAGAAATACCCATATTCTAGATGCAGAGATATAAAAATATTTGTGACTGGATGTATGTGTTGTTATAAAATTATCTTCAGAAAAACTAGTCTATTGCATCTTAAATAAATTTCATTTTAGAATCTGGTTTTTTTTTAATATTAATATTTTAATATTATGAGACATGTATGAATCAATGACTATCTATCTATTCTTTGTTTTGATGGTTATTATTTTATATGTGATTATATATAATTTTCCAAAAATTATATTAAATAGAATTATTCATAAAATATTTATGAGACTTGTAGATCTCTATGTTACCTTTCTAACACATTTTAAAAGTTAAGAAAATATTATGTTTTAAGAAAGTTATAGCTTTTTCAATGGAAGTTATTTTTATGCAATTTATACATAAATTACTAGCATGAAAGAAATCTTGGTGTTTGTGATCTCCCAACATGGTTTGGTGAGTTTCTAATTTTGTTGACTATGTTAAAATTTATTTTATGTTGATATTATTTATGAGAGTGTCAACATGAATGTTTACACCTAAATATTGATCTTGTTCTTGAGAGTCTATTTGTGGGTTTGTGTGTGACAGTTTTGATGCCATGATTGGAATGTTTAACTTCGAATGATATTCTTTATGATTTCCCAACTTAAATTGGGTAAAGATACTCTCTTTAATGAGATAGTGTTATTATGTGATACACTCTTGTTTTAGGTGTTGTCCCTATTATGTTATGTGGTGTTGTAGGTGTAAGCAAAAGTGAAAGTGTTTTCCATGCTTCACTACACCTAATGGTCTTGATTTAGACTATGTATATTTTGGTTACTATGTAAGTACCATGATTAATATGGATTTAGAGAATGTTAGTTATTGTGTGGGTAATTTCATCTTACATCATTTTCTCTAATCTTCTTCCAACATATTTGAAGACCTTCTCCCATTAAGTAAGGCTATAAGAGATTAGCAGATGCTCTTCTCACCATAAACACATCACATAAATTCCAGTACTCTATATGGGCTAAGCGTTTCACAGACTGTGAGGATGCATAGGATGTAAATGTACTAATTATGTTTCTCATTTCATCACTAGATCTAGGAGCTCTGTGATTGAGACTTGTGACTTGACTTGGTATACCATATCAGTAGATGGTGATCCACTAGATGGTCGGGGTGCTCTGTGTTTACTATATGGTTAGATTACTTATATGATATTTGGTACAAATGTACTTTATTGATGGGAGATGCATTCTTTAATGTGGTATAGGACTTTAAGGCAGGTGCCTTGATTGTGATATTTGAACTTGTGTTCTTGTAATTGAACTTCAAGGTAGATGCCTTGCTTGTGATCTTTGAACTTACACTCTTATATTTGAATTTTGAGGCAGAGGCCTTGGTTGGGATTATGTGTTGTATTCTTGATAGTATGATATGCTTGTATTTTATGTTAGTAATATGTAGTTTCTTTATGTATGTGATGTGTATTTGAGTTGTGAATGTTTAAATTATATGTTGTTGTATTCTATTCTCTATAAGTGTGTGTGTGTGTGTGTGTGTGTGTGTGTGTGTGTGTGTGTGTGTGTGTGTGTGTGTGTGTGTGTGTGTGTGAATATTTGAATTGTTGTTTATGTGTATTTGGATACTTATGTTGTGCTAAAGTTAGGATACATGTAGCTCTACCTTAGGAACATATTTTTAATAAGACATATAGCTTCATGTGAAGAGAGATTTCATAGTATGGGATGCAAATAGAAATTTATATGGATGTTGTATACTGTCTTAAATGTATAGTTCTAAGTCAAACCTTGTTGTTTTGAAAAGACTTGTAGTTAATATAGAGAGTGATATTTGACTTGTTCATGTGCATTGAGAAATCTAATTCCATGTATTTGAAATTGTTAGATCTATGGTTTCATGTGTCTACTTATGTGTTAGTTGAGATATGAACTAAATAAGATAATCACTAATATTATATTATACCACACTTTTGGATTATGGATGTTGCTTCTTCACCTTGACTAGAGGATGGGGAGGAAAGGAACATCCTCATGGTGGGTTCAATCCCTTCCCTGATCAGCAACAAGAGCATGAGAGCTTGGAGGATTAGCTTGCATAGTTGAGCTTGGAGTTCTCCAAATATTATTCATGTTGTACATTGTATATGGCCACTTGTATTGTGGTAGTTGCTTCACAACTTATTGCATTCATTATTATTGGTGAGGGTTGTAGTATTTTACCCCTTGTATATCTTGATTATGTAATGTTATTTTCATTGATGATTTCCATATATACACTTGGAAGAACTTCATATTATTTAAGAAGTACTTGAGATGTACTTAATGTTATGCTTACTAAATCTGATGAGTGCAATTTATTTATTGTGTTGATCTTATTGGATATCACTTGCAAGTTTTGCACTTTGTTACATAATATTGTATCGTGGAAGTTAATTGAAGTTTATGTCCAAGTTGATCTTATACCCTTCTGTTAGCATTGGGTCGCTTGTTTTGGTTAATACTTAAGAAAATTTGAAGTTGCATTTTGGAGGTTTTTACACTCAAGTAAATCCCTGTTGGTTCATCATCACCCATCGCAAGAAAAATCTAAATTTATTTTTGGAGGTTTCATCATTAATGATGAGGATGAGGATTATCTCCTAGTGGAAGAAAATTATCACTATCTTATTGGTTCATCATTGCCTAATTTCTATACTTCTTTTGTATTTCATGTCTTTATTTTGTCTTTTTAATTGTAGTTTATGTAGTTTACTTTTGTTCTTGGACAACACAAAGACACCTTTAGCTAATGCATTTTGACACAACTAGCCTTAATTTTCTATATTTTGGTTCATGTCCTCTTTCTTTATATTTTTGTATTCTCTTTTGTGAATTACTCTCATCATGTTGACCAAAAACATAGTTTGCTTTATTCTTGGTTTTATGCCTTGGTATTTTTTATGGAGCCATATTGTTGTTCTCCTCCTTCACTTGTCCCTTTCTTAGTGCATGATATACTTTATTTTTTTGCTTATGCCTTATTTTTTGTTCTTTACCTAATTTTAAATTTCACCTTTACACATTTTTCTTGCACATTTATGACACTTTCCATTTGGCTTATTTTCCCCCACTTGGGTGCATTCTCTCATGATGATTCCCCTCTAATTTAAGGAGAGAACAAATTGATAGAAATACTACTATATTATTCAACATCATCTCATAGGTATCTTATATATTATTTTGGCCCAAAATTTATGGCACTTCTATTGTGGTACTTTTATGATGACATTCTACACTATCACAACTATGTCTTACTTTTATGACTACATCATATATGACATGCTTGTAAACTTAGACACTATTAAACTCACACATGATTTATCTTTCATATGTGAATTTCTCATACATCGGGGGAATTTGTAATCAAAATCTTTTGATCCCCATTTATATGTGTAATTTTAACACTTTATCATTTTCACAAATTGGGAACAACAATTTTTTATTTGTGGCCAGTTTACTCTTCTCTCTCCTTAAATTGAATCCATAATTATGTATGCATACAATTCGAGCAGGACCATAGATCACATTTTGTTATACCATCATTGGTGTATAAATTGATTCCAATTATAATTCATTTTATGAATTGGTGACAACATATTAAAATTGAGACACAAATTACAACAAATGTATTCATAACTATAAATAATAAGTAAAGAGGAACCTAACACCAAAATATAGAGCCATTATCTAGGACACCTGCATGACATGTTTTTTGTATGATAGAATGCACATGAAACTTTGGTAAATGTATTTTTCTCTTAAAATATGTGCCCAATTACATAGGGAAGAAACACCAACTAGCATAGATATCTAGGTAATAAATAAATGTAGGAATACAACTAAATCTATGTAATTTGTAGAGAAATGAAAATACAAGGAAAATACTTGCAAACCTTTGCCCTATTTTGGTCTTTCAATCTCCATGGGCAACCAAGATAGAAAATGATAGAGAAATATGTGTACTCATAAATCCTAAGTGAATCTAGGAAATAAAAGTAGTGACAAGAATCTATGAATTTCAAACCTAAGGTCTACTTAGATTGATAAACTAGTGTGTATGGATGTGATAAAAATGAGGTGAGTGTCACCAATAGATTTTTCAAGAAGAAAGAAAATGATAAAAAAGAGAAAATGTTGCAGTGTCTACTCAAACAAGAATGAAACTTTTTCAAGCAAGCATTACCATCATGATGTAAAAGAGAAATAAGCACACAGAGTTGTGAATGGAGAATCCAACAATGGAGTTATTTCTAGCCACTTGAGCCAAACCATGAGAAGTTGATAAAGAGAGATTGTAAAGCAGATTCTAAAGTTTTGAAAAGAAGAACCAAGTGAGAGAGTTAGATTTTAAAATTGGTTTTGCATGAGGCTAAGGAGGAAGTTGAAGGGTTAGATTCAGATGTGAGAGACATGTTTTTGATGAATAGCATTATGGAAGGCCACAACAGGTAGTTGGGAGGGAAATTGACATTTAAAATTTTGAAAAATTCTAGGATGCTAGCATGCCATGCAAACGTCTTGGGGAATTTTCCTCAAGTTTGATACATGGTCTTAGGACAATAGCTAGAATTTGATTGTAATGCATAATCTTGGCAATTTGGTGAGGGAAAAATAGGCCAAGGATAGACTCAAGTGATTTGTTTCCACCCGCATTTTGATGTATACCCCAAACCCTTGGTTCATGTCTTCTAGGCTTTCTAAAACCTTGTAAAATACTGGAGCCTGATGTTGTAGCCTTGTTTGCCTTAGTCGCTTCTTGTTATATTTTGTTGTTGACTGCCAGCAGCCTGTTCCCGGTCGTTTAAGTTGTCTCTGACGTACCTTTTGCCATCGGGTTACCATCCCTTATGCCTTGGATCACCACATGTCTCCCATGACCTTCCATATACCCACTAAGCCTCAATGATAATCCATCTTTATATTATGTATCAGGTACGTTTTATGCCTTCCTCATCCATTCTTCCTAGCGTGGCCCCTCTCGTATGAACACTTTTCATGCATGTGTTGAATTAAGGTCATCAGTTGTGGCCACGTCTACAAGGGTTCCTATTTTTGCTAAAACTATCTCTCCTGCCAGCCTCAGTTTTGGGCTTTTGCAGTGTTGTGGGGTCTGATGTGGCGGTCATGGATTGTTTGCATTAGCATTTTGCGAGGATGCGCACATCTATCGAGACTACTTTATCACACTTGTGGCACATGAAGGGCTCAGGTTGTTTTCTAGTGTGGTTGGGCCTGCTTAGATGATGTGCATCAGTGCCGAGGGTTTTAACTGTTGACATGGCTTTTCGCTATGGGTTGTGCCTTCATGGAAGATACTTGAGGGTCTCGATAGGAAAACTAAGCATGTATCATGGGCCTCAGTATGCCTATGTGAAGCACTTCACTGGGGCCATGGATTTTACTGTGGTCTCGAGGATCCTAGTGCAAAGAAGTAAGGCACTACAATGGTAGGTCTAGTCACTGCTCTTTCACGGCGACTGGTTTCCGTCGGATGGATTTTAAGCCTCCACGTGGATCGTTGGTATGCACTAATCCATGGTCAGAATTCAAACTAGTTTGCACCTTGTTCTAGGCACGTCTATTGTCTGGGACATTCATTGATGAAGTCCATGGGATGGATCAGACAGTTGGAATTGAAAGCTTGCTGCAATGGTGAAATGCGGTAAATAGTCAAATGGAGTTGGTTCCTCCTGGTGAGATATGTCAGGGGTTAAGCGTATGTTGCATCTCATCTAGCTACTGGTCGGGGAAGTGGTTGGTTCATT
The DNA here is from genome assembly GCA_027924645.1 of Cunninghamia lanceolata. Classification (NCBI taxonomy): domain Eukaryota; kingdom Viridiplantae; phylum Streptophyta; class Pinopsida; order Cupressales; family Cupressaceae; genus Cunninghamia; species Cunninghamia lanceolata. The sequence continues at coordinate 3,117,881 of BSBN01000865.1, read as the reverse complement.
CAGGCCCTTTTCTATCAAAGTTTGTGATACGTGCGGTCAGGATGAAAATCTTCTATATCTGGAGGATCTTGGTGCTTCCCTTCTCGCCACTGCTATACACAATGCTTCCCTTGCTTGCAATTATTTGTCAGGGCTACCCCTTAATGCTGAGAGTGGGTGTAGTATGCGATTAATGTCTTGAATTGGGGTAATACTGGAATCGAGAAACCTATTTTGGCTATTTCATCATGGAAATGGGGGCTGCAATTGAATTCCATGCATGTGGGAGCTTGGAGTCATGGGTTAGGTGTCATTTCCTTTTCCCCTCTTGCATGCTTGGCAGATTTGCGTGGGATTTCCATTTAAGGATTTGCATTACCATTGTACTTTCAGGAATAGACTTGCAGGATTGGTGGATAGAATGTGATCATCTGGGTTGTGGGAGTTTCTATAATTCCACTATAAATCAGTGCTTCTGTTGTTATTTTAGACATAATCATCTTTTGCATAAGCAATATGGGTTGTTATTTTTTTAGTATGCTATGACGGTCCTCCTATTCCTTAGAATTTTCTTCTCTGCTCTCATGGCTAATGACCTATCCATATAGAATAAAGAGTTTAGAATAGCCTTTCTAAGGCATTGGTAGGGTTGGTAAAATTTAAGGGATTTGGCAGCATTCATTGAGTTGTTGTAGCTCCTCCTCTCCCCCTTGCTTTAATTTGGATGCGGGCTTTACGTTCTAGTTTGCATGCTCCAGTAACTTCCTATTCTTGTGTGAAGGCAAAGCTGCATCATTGCTCTCTCTCTCCCTTTCCCTCCATATTGGGGGTCCTGATGTGGTTTTGGTCACTATGGGTGGTGTGTTGTCTGCCTAGATGAAGCTAGTGGGCATTTTGGGGGAAATTATTGTTGCTGCTACTCCCTACTTGGCTGGAGGTTTGGTTCGGTCAGAGCCATCTATTAAAGGAATCCTCTGGTTCTCAATTGGGCAAATTAATTATGTTGGTTCCCAAATCAGCAGAGGGTTTGCTAGTTCCAATGCACGGGCAGATTCGGCCAACAGATTATGAGAGGTTGCGTGAGTTGCCTCCCCTTCACTTCTGGTTCTGCTGCACCAAGGGGGTATCCCTATAACTTAAGATGTAACATTGACTAGCTCAATGACAGAAAGATTTAGCTTGACAGCAACAGGCAGAATACTCTCATGTATGGACCAAGATCTTCATGATAGATCACAAGGTGGGCAACATTCTTGGACATATATGTCTGGTTGGGTATGAGAGTATGCGGGGATCCTAATCCTACTCCTACAACTAACAGGTGGAAGTGATGAGATGGGTGGACATAATGTCCTGGATGCAAGACAAGGGGTTTTGGCTCATAACTACTGACCCAAAAACAGACTGGTGCCTATCCATTGGGCAAGGAGTCAACTAGACGTATACAACATATGGTTTGCAACTTTCACTCAAGTTTTAGGGGGTTGGACTTGATGCTTGCCTTACAAACATCACCCAAGAAAGGGTATCTAACTGCCTCTACTTACAAATATCCCTGCAGACATACAACCTTCTCCATACATTGACCTAAAACAGTTTAATCCACTCCTTGAATGGAAGTTACAGATCAAGCATGCAGTATAGATATCTATACCCTAGAATCTATGAAACCCTTAGCAACCAGATTCAAAAGAAGGATGACATGCAGCAAATGGAGACAAGCAGATAGACACATGAAATAAGCATTTTTCATATAAATCAACACTGAAACTGAAAATATGTGCAAAATACACTCATGCTGCAACACATAAACTCCAAAATGGGATGGAACAACCAAGTTCATGCCCTGTTCTTCATTATTTACACAAAAATGTCCCAGGCCTTCAACAACCTCAAAATGGGTCACAGAGTCTGCTTAAATAGCAAGAAAATGTACCCAGCAAATTAATTACATGGGAGGCCAAAAATCCCGCTAGATACACAGTATCAAAAAAATGGTGCTAAAAATAAATGCTGCAGCAAGAAACAGAGGACAGAGCAGGTGAGATCAGGATCTAGGCTACCGCTCAAAGATATGCATCATAAAAATGGTGGTTGAGCTATCAACTCGACCCATACCTCTGCAACAATCGCCATTAATGTTTCACCAATCCACTACCTTTGGAAATGTAGCAACACCAAGTTCATGGAGTTTCTCCCGCTAAAACAATCGTAGACGCTCAGGAGAAAACCCCCGCTGCAGGTTCAAAATGTGGCCGTTGATCAAAAACCTAGCCGCAGAAATCAACGGCCCCCAAAACATTGAAAAGTCACCAACCAATGATACTGTGCCACATAGGCACTTGAAGTTTCTAACGCTGGGTCCTCTTGCTCCCTTATCTTCCCCACCGAGAGTCTACTGCTGGAACCATGCACAGAAGCCACCACGTGGCAAGCTCTGCGGCACCCTTGAAACATTAGAGACCCTCCGTGACACTCAAGAAACAAACTATGTCACAATAGAGAAACGAACTTTCCTCCCACAGAAGCCGCCACGTGGCGCCTTCTGCGGGCCTCCTGAAACTTTAGTGAGTGCCCCCTTCATAGTGACACCTGGCACCTTTCGCCACACTTAGAAACAATGAAAGGGTCCCACAACCCCCTACTTGCCATCGCAAAAGGAAAACAGGGGCAAGTCCGCAGAAGCTGACACTTGTCAAGCTCCGCGGCATCTCTTGAAACACTTAGAAACTTTTAGAAACAACATGGAGTCTGACACATGTCAGCCTCCGTAGCAGCTACAAAAGACATGTGGCATGCTCCGCCCCTACCTGGAAACCTTTTAGGAACTTCGATGGAGAGTGATACATGGCACTTTCCGCGGGGCTCTTGAGGAACATTTGAAACATTTTGGGACTCCCGTGGAGATCGACACCTGGCAGGCTCCGCCGCAGCCTAGAAACTTTACTAGGACCCACCATGTCTGTGGCAAACCCTGAAGCAAACAAAAACTAACGCGGAGGCTGACACGTGTCAGCTTCCACAGTAACCACAAGGGGCACGTGGCATCTTCTGCCTCAACTTAGAAACTCAAAAGAAACTTCTTGAAACATGGGCGGAGTCTGACACATGGCACTGTCCGCGGGGCTCTGAGTTACTTTATTGGGACCCACCCCCACATCTTCACTTAGCACCGAAACAAATATGAAACATTACGCGGGGGCCGACACTTGTCACACTCCGCAGCCACTACTAAAGACACATGGCGCCTCCTGCGCGCACATAGAAACTTATTGAGAGTGTCTCGGCCGACGACACGTGGCGTCTTCCGCGGGGAGCAACTTGAAACATAGTAGAAACACATAAAAGGTCCTCGAAGCCTTGGGCAGAGACTGTGAAACATTTAGACTCTTTCGGGTGCCTCCACGTGGTGCCTTCCGCGCCACTCTCATAAACATTCAGACACAGAAACATTGACCCGATATGCATTTTTTATGCACCTGACCCATTTTTTATCAACTTTTCAGGGGCCGATGGAGATTTCTGACCCGCCACTGCACACTTGACCCACAGAGGCCGAAAGCACTGGAACTTTTTGGAATTTTCGGGAAGGGGCCTGCATATTTAAATTTTTGAAATTTGAATGCTTATGCAGGCACCACCAGATTGGGAACTTAGCAAAGAGAGGAGGGGATTTTCCTACTTTTGCCTGTGAGTGGTCATATTAGGAGGGACCTACATTTCTAGCACTTCCTTTCCTTGTTGATCCTTGCTGGCACTCCCTTGCTCGCACATGTGGCTGGTGAAATTTGGCGGAGAACTCTCGCATGGGAAATAAATGTCCTTGTGTGAGGAGAGGCTAATCCATTCGAGTATCTTGCACTCCCCTTTTTCTATAAAAAACATGGCTCACCTCCACGTCAGCAGCAATGGGCATACACGACAAAATCAGTTATTCCATCCTGCTTCATATGTTGATTCTTTGCAGAGGCATGCTTTAGTGACTGGAAGCGGTCATTTTTGGCCCTTTTCTTGTCCATATTTGTCAAATGAAAATATGACATTTGTATGTGGCCTGAGGCTTGTTGCTCCCATGTTCTTATAAATCAAAATTCTGGCCCATTGGGAGTGGGGGGGTCTGAGTCTCATTCTTGAGAAGCAATGTATCATGTCTGGGTTCAAAAAATAGAGGATAGTTGTAGTTTCTATTTGTTCAAATCTATCGAGTAATGTCTCATTTCAATTCTGAACGTTGAATCAAATTGGTTGCAGTAAGTTCCCCATTTATATATCTCTGAAATTAATATGAATACAAGTATCAAGGGTATTTGAGTTCATCTTTGTAGTTCATATGTAATGTGTGTGTTATCTTTGCTTTCTTTCAAGGAGAGAAATAATTGCTTATGTGATACACAGTTAATGTCATAATACATTATGGTTTAAAGGATACTTCTGTAAATTATATGTCTAGGAGACGTTAATGTAAGGCATTAATATCATTAGTCCATTGAAATAAATTAGGGTTGCTTGAAAGATACATTTGTCTACTGTAATTTGACTCTGTAGCCCTAGGATCAAGCACTGATCCATTGTTGTGTCATTGTGTTATTTGGAAGCATAATTATAATCAAAATCATTTCTATATTCTGTTAACTATTTTAAGAATAGTTTTGAATAAATACTTGTCCTCAATCAAGGTTATTACTGTACTATCATAGGATTAAGCCAATCTAAATGGAGCCAATCATTTCCTTGGTAAAATGTTGTTGAGGACCTTCTATTTTGATACAGCATTTAGTAGCAGTCTAGATATACCTCTTGAATGTTGTTTAGGTACAACCCACCTTGGTCTTGTAAAACCAAAAGTGTAGAGGATTTTTCAACCTCTAAGAGTTGTTATCATGTCCGTTGGCCACTGACTTAGAGCCCTTAATTATAATAAAGTGGTTGAATCTTTAGAGGGCTCTGACATATCAGTTGGAGGAACCAACAAATTGGCTACTCTATTAGGGACTCGAAGTATTATCCATTTGAAGAGAGTCAATAAGTTTGCTAATCTAAAGTTTTGAGTTAGATGATCCAAGGACCTACATACTTGAAGAAAGAGGTTGTTGAAAGATTTCTGGTGTATTCTTGATGTTTGGTACTCTACTGGTGGAGAGAACTCAAAAGTACCTAGATCTTGGAAGAAGCTTTCTGCTACTTGAAGATCTTTTCCTCTTTCAAAGAGGTGGCAACTCTACATAATGTTCCACATCATCAGAAGAGTTGGTTACAACACTTTTTAGGTATTTTTTTGTTGCAACATTTTTGTGTGAAGGTTTGTAATAAAGCTTCTAGTAAATTATATCCCTTATCCAGTACTCCAAGGTACTAGTAGAAAAGGAAAATGAGAAAGTAGGATATTCTGAAAGAAGTATCAAGAAGTACATAGTTGTAAAAGGGACTAACTCATTTGCAATTATGTATGAATGTTCTGGTCCTCCCTCCACAAGCTTTAATGTCATGCCTAAAACACAGTCATATCATCAAAGAAATTTCTCTATTGAAATATATGGAGCCATAAATTTTGGTGGTATTCAGAGTTTCCCAAACCTTGTTCCTAATAAGGTTAGGAAACACTTGCTAGAATTTAGAGGGCAAGGCTTAGAATCAGCATGCTGACATTTGCAAAATGTCATGGACTTGATGGGAGATTATGAGGTAGGTCATGAGGATATTGTCATAAAGTTCTTTGTTCAGACTTTGAAGGAAGATGTCAGAGACTGGTTTTCATGTTTGCCAATATGTTATATCTCTTTATGGAGTGATTTTACTATAGTGTTCATAGAGCAGTTTGGTGAGAGAATTGACCCAAGTTCAGTAATCAGCAGGTTTATGAGCATTAAGAATGAAGAAGATGAGTCGGTTCCCACATTCAATCTTAGATTTTCAAAGGCAATAAATGATATTTCAAAAAGTATAAGACCAAATGATGCACTATGCTTATTTGTATACCTAGGTGCATTTGATGAAGAAATGAGCTACCTCTTAAGAGATAAGGAGCCTAGAACACTTCATCAAGCATTCATCATAGCTATAGATATTGAAAATAACTCAAAGTATTCAATCATGAGAGGACATATGTCAGCAAGTGTTGGTTGTCCTAGAACATCTTATGCATACATCAAATCCAAGGAAAAAAGTGAAAACTATTGTCAAGATAGTTATATCCCTATTGTCCCAGTTCATCAACCCAATGTGATTATGCAAGAGGTGTGGTGTCTCAAAATGTATATAGTAGTTGTCCTATTGAGAAAAATTAGAACATGATGCACATAATTGAAAAGAGTATATCAAAAAATGAAAATGAGAACAATAATTGTAATCAGCTGACAAACAACATATACGTAGATCAATATGTCAATGGTGAAGATGAAGATACATGGCACGATGACAAAATAAATATACATAAAATCTCTCCCTGTAATATCTTGGATGATGAAGAAGTAAAGAAGATGCAAGATGTCATTCCATGTTATGTTTTGATCAGCGACGATAGTGCAAGTGTTGCAAATATTTCATTGCAAATAAGTGATCATGATTTTGAAGATGAAATTTTAAGCATTCCCTCTGAATATTCTGAGCATAGTTCATGTAGTGATGATTTTTCTTGTGATAAAAATCATGATGATAGAAAACCTAATTATTTTTCTATGGATTATGAATGCTTCTATGAGGATGTTGATGTACATAACATTGGGAAATGTGTTGGTTCAAATCTATATGTGAAGCCACTAGCTCATGAAATTAATGGTGAGATGGAATATGCTTGTTTCTTTGTAGAAATGGATGTGTTTTCATTCAATGAGGAGTACAGTAGTGTAAAATTTGATGAAGACACATGCTCACTTGTTGGTGAACAAGAACCATGTTATGATGAGTCCATTGAATACCCAGATTTTAATGACAAAAGTGACAACCCTGTGGATTTTGATTTGCAACTAAGTGGTGCTTATAGCTCTTATGGAGATCAAGAGGATGAAGCAGTGGAAGATGTGAAAGAAGAAGCATGTTCACTCAATAGTGAGTGAATTTCAGATTTGTTGACCATGGAATATTAGAGGTATGTACATGAAAATGGTCATGAGCTTCTGTGCCCTGCTCACATGAATGCTGACAATGATGATGTTCCTTTGGGTACTAAGTTTCACACATGTCCATTTGTTTTTCCTTCCAAAAATGAACAAGATAATTTACATGATAATAATGCTTATGAAGGGATATTTGATGATTGTGATATTCATTGTAGTAGTGGTCAAAGTCAGGATGTTTTAAATACAGACTCTTATGAGTGCCTATTTTCGGATCTAAATGAGCTAGTATATGAATGTTTCTCTTTCCATGCATTGGAGGCTTGTGATACCAGCTATGAAGCAACATATGAGTGTTTTAATTTCTCAGTCTATTTGGGAAAGGCTTTAGTGAAACATGATGATGAAATAAACTTGCTAATTGTTGCATTATGTATTAACATGTTTCATTAAAAGAATATGATGGACGTTTGTCCCATGGTGGTGGTATTTTTCAATTTGTGCTTGATTGTAATATACAGTCTAATGAAATTAATGCTGGTATGGGAAAATATAGTGATATGTTTCAGAATGCCAGTGGTGATGTTTGTTTTTAGGCTTACAGTCATAGTGTTTTCAAACTTGACCTAGTGCAAATAATGGAGAATAGAGTATATGATAGGGGTAAATATTGGTTCTACTTTTGGGGGGGCTTGGGGCCACCGAGTGAGGTTTGAAAATTGGCTTCAATGCAACATAAGGAGCAGTTACAGAGCCTCCCAATGGATAAGGCATCTGGTCTACATCCCAAAGATCTAGAATCTCGCCATGCCCACAAGGGGCATGCATCCTCGAACAAGGGCCATTATTTGCACTCACATTTTGATGCATACCCAGACCCTTGGTTCATGTCCTCTAGGCTTGCTAAAACCTTGTAAAACCCTAGAGCTTGATGTTGTAGCCTTGTTTCACTTGGAGGCTTCTCGTTATATTTCATTGTTGACTACCAGAAGCTTGTTCCCAGTCATTTAAGTTATCTCTGAAGTACCTTTTGTCATTGAGTTACTAGCCCTTACGCCTTGGATCACCACTTGTCTCCCATGACCTTGCATATACCCACTAAGCATCAATGATAATCCACCTTTATATTATGTATCAGGTACGTTTTATGCCTTCCTCATCCGTTCTTCCTAGTGTGGCCCCTCTCTTATGAACACTTTTCATGCATGTGTTAAATTAAGGTCATCAGTTGTGGCCACGTCCGTGAGGGTTCTTGTTTTCATTGAAACTATCTCTCTCGCCAGCCTCAGTTTTGGGCTTCTTCGCTACCGTGGGGTCTGATGTGGCAGTCATGGGTTGTCCACCTTAGCATTTTGTAAGGAGGCGCACATCAGCCCAGACTACTTTATCACGCTTGTGGGCATGCAAATGGCATAGGTTGTCTTCTAGTGTGGCTGGGCCTACTGGGAGGATGTGCATCAGTGCCAAGGGTTTTAACTGCTGACATGGCTTTTTGCTATGGCTTGTGCCTTCGTGGAAGATACTTTGAGGGTCTCGATGGGACAACTAAGAATGTATCATGGGCCTTGATACGCCTATGTGGAGCACTTCATTAGGGCCATGGATTTCACTACAGTCCCAAGGAGCCTAGTGCAAGGAAGTAAGGCATTGCTGTGGCAGGTCTAGTCACTGCTCTTTCGTAGTGACTGGTTTCTGCTGGACAGATTTTAAGCCTCCACATGGACCATTGGTATGCGCTAATCCATGGTAAGAATTCAAACTAGTTTTCCCCTTCTTCTAGGTGCACCTATTGTCTGGGGCAGTCATTGATGAAGCCCATGAGATGGATCAGATGGTTGGAATTGAAAGCTTGCTGCAATGGTGAAATGCGGTAAGCAGTCGGATGGAATTGGTTGCTCCTGGTGAGATATGCCAGGGGTTAAGCATGTGCTGCATCTCATCCAGCTATTGGTTGGGGAAATGGTTGGTTCATTTAGGCCCTTTTCTATCAAAGTCTGTGATACATGCGGTCAGGATGAAAATCTTTTGTATTTGGAGGATCTTGGTGCTTCCCTTCTCGCCGCTGATGTACACAATGCCACCCTTGCTTGCAATTATTTGTCAGGGCTACCCCTTAGTGCTAAGAGTGGGCATAGTATGTGATTAATGTCTTGAATTAGAGTAATATTGGAATCAAGAAACCTATTTTGGCTATTTCATTATGGAAATGGGGGCTACGATTGAATTACATGCGTGTGGGAGCTTGGAGTCATGGGTTAGGTATCATTTCCTTTTCCCCTCTTGCATGCCTGGCAAATTTGCGTGGGATTTCCATTTAAGGATCTGCATTACCATTGTACTTTCAGGAATAGACTTGCAGGATTGGTGGATAGAATGTGATCATCTGGGTTGTGGGAGTTTCCATAATTCCACTGTAAATTAGTGCTTCTATTTCTATTTTAGACACAATCATAATTTGGGTAAGCAATATGGGTTGTTATCTTTTCAGTATGCTACAACGACCCTCCTATTCCTTAGAATTTTCTTCTCTGCTCTCATGGCTAATGACTATTGGTCATGATGTTAGTCATTCGCAAACATAGAATAAAAGTTACACAACAACCTTTACTCATCTTGAAAGATACGATGAATTCAAAGAATTCATGATCCCAAGTCTCCATTGATTAGGTCTTAATCTACTAACGTTACTCAGTGGTTGATGTGTGTTGCTGTTTTCCATTCAGGGGCCTTACGTGTTTCTGCACTGTTCATCATCACTATCTTCAAATATCCTGCTCTGGATGTTTGCTCTGCATAAGTCTCCAACAATTCTACCTCTGCACTATAAATTTAGTCAAATAATGTGCCTACAGGCTGATATTTGCATGATTTCTACCATTATTTATGATTCCTTGCATGATATTTCCAATAATACGTGCACTTAACTCAAATATGCTAATGATCTTCAGTTACCTACGGGATTTCAGCATATTTCACTGTTTCTGCTTATTATTTATCATGATTTGCAGTTATGGTGATGAATTAATGAAATTGAAAAAGGAAAAAGGGGTAAAGAATGAGATTCCCAAAACTACTGGACTTAGATCACTGATCCACATACAAGCTCCCATACATGCAATGAAAAGAAGGAAAACTAGAAATCATACTTCACCAGGACATTCCACAAATCCGCATGATCTAGTGCAAATCTTCAAAGGAAAAGTTGACAACAACATGTAATGAAATGAAAGCGCTTCCAGTTGAACACAGCATTCACCAGTACATATCCAGAAATCAACAGAAAGATTACGTAAAATTTACAATTAGGATGTAATCTGGAACTTCATATCCATTCAGTATGCTCAAGAACAGGTACATTTACAGTGATCTGAAGAAAGAACCTTGACATTTCAACAATTCTATCCTCATTAGTCTCAGTAATCCGATCTCTTAATTGATTCTACAGTAATTGACTTTTTGCGCCAGATGCGTCTGTGTATTCTAATGTATCTCCTCCCTTTGATGACAAGCTCTGGCTCTTATATAGAACAACTGCCAAAAAACGGCTACAACGACCCAAGGATCAGGATCCTCTCATAACAAACAACGGTCCAGATGAAAAGCACATGCTTCGTCAGTTGGCAAATGCACAGCTGGCACAGAATATTCCAACATCTTCAACTTGATTCGGTCTCCAGCTGGCGAACAGCATATTTGACAATATCCTCCTCATTTCTGGCTCATGTTGCCTCCGTGCGCAACTTTGTAATGCTCAGCTTCAGCAGCATCATGACTTCAATGTTCAGCTTCAGCAGCATCATCATGATTTCCTGCAAATAAACAGACAAACATTAAGTTCATCATCATGATGATAAACAACAGGAAGTAAACATTTTATTAAACATACCTCCCAATGTGCAGCTACAGGCAATCAAGCTTTACCTGTGGAAAATATGCACTAAATGCATAAACATCATAAAACAACCAGGTCAACCCTCGTTGACCAAAATCAGGCAGTCGGGCTTTTAAATTTCTATCGTTTCAAATTTTCCCGCCCATTTCCATGTGTATCGGGTTCAAATATGATCAGGTATGTCAAAATATACAAGGAAATAACCGCCCTTAGCAAATTACTTCATACCTGGCTTTGCATGCTCTGTTTGAATGTTTCGGGTCATCATCATCATGTTCGCATCAGTGCGACCACATATGATCAGGTTGACAATATTAGACTTGGCCGACGGCAACAGTTATACCTACGCCGAAAATCATGATGATGCCCAACTCTATGTCTTCTATCTAGCTGCAGGATACCACAAAATATGATGCCCCTCCTTTCCGAATGCTCTGATGAAAAGCACATCAGGATATTTCACTTCTGCATACTGGGGAAAGAAAGACATCGTCGTCATCATCATGATGAAGACAAACAGGAGGACTTGGAAAATGATCCTGCCGCTGAGGAAAGGAATATGATGGTGACGTCATCGTCATATTCGGGCTTCATTAAAATGCAAAGGATGACGTCACCGTCATGTTTCGTTAAAATCAGGAGATACATGGAATATCGGGTCACCTCCCAATGAAGATGATCAGGCGGATGAATGCAATATGACCCTTTTTCGGCCAAGGTAACCTGCTTGGAAGATCAGGATGATGAACATCATCATCATCATATCCGCACTGGGTGGTTTAAAATATGATCCTGCTGAAAGTCCTGATGACGTCATCAGGATATCCGGGGCTTGTGTTAATCTTCGAACATGACGTCATCGTCATCATCATATGGCGAACAGGATCATGCCTTGGAAAATATCCTGCCGAAGGAGAAAGGTGATGGTGACGTCATCGTCATCATCATATTTGCAAAAGGTTATACTTCTCGGCAGGAGGATATTGCGAAATGTCAGGTAGACGAACAAGATCATGATGATCTTGTTCAACATGACTTAGGAACGAAATATCACCCTCCCCTTTGAAAGATAAGGTGATCATCATGATCACGCAAAAGGAGATCAGGAGGATATTACGAAATGTGATCCTGCCTTGAAATATCATGATGATGATGATCACCAGGACTTTGACGTGCGCGTGCAAATTATGCAGATGGCAGATTTCTTAAGCAAGGTGATGTTGGAATATCATGATGCTCGCGATGTGCCCAAGGTTGCTTGACGGGTAAAACACATTATCACTTAAGATTGACGTCCGGATGTTTCGGGACTGCATGATTTTTATCGGGTGATAGAGAAAGATCATGATGATGATCTTTCGCGATACAAAAGACCGCTCGACGGGAAAAGATTACTATGACTCAAACTTGACGTCCGGATATTTCAACCTCAGGATATTATCGGGGGGCTTTTCAAATATCATGATGATGATGTTCATCATACAGCAATTATCAGGTTTGACCAAAACTTTGACTGTGCATAACTCCCTCATATGGACGAATTTTCAAGTGATGTAAAAGGCAAACCTGCATGGAATTTCAAGCTCTTTCTAACCATGAGGTCATAGAAACAAAATATGAACTTTGACAAACTAACCTCATGATGATGACCTACCACATCCTGACCTTCATGATGATGATGTACCTGACTTATTTTTACCAAACCGCCAGAAAGCAGACAACACAAACCAGAACAAAAGTTGGGTCCCTGTTTTGCCAAGTCAAAATGGGGCGTGTTGTGTAACCACACAACAACTTGCCACCAAAGAAAATAAACAAATTCCAATGATTCAAGTGATGTGATCACATTTATCTATAGTGTTCTAATTCTGTCTAAGTAAAATCACCATGATCTTTGAATGATAAAATTTCATTATGGTGATAAAGCTAACAAAGGATCAGGTGTGTGCAGATGATTAATTATCCTCATCTTGAAAGTAAGTTGAAAACATAAGTAACTGGTGTTAAACTACATAGTTGGAGATCATCCCTCAAAGCCAACCTGGATAGAGCCTTGCTGCCAGCAGGCGTCTATAGCCCCGGCAAGGTTATCTATACAATCTCCCTAAGTAGAGCCCCACTGCCAGCAGGCGTCCATAGCCTCGGTAGAGTTACTTAGATGGCCTAATTTTATTTCGTTTCTGATTTTCCTTTAAAAATTTAAATTTGATATCATCATGTCAGCTCATTTGTACAAGGTGTAGTCACTTGCAGCTTTAGGTTGGAGATTGTATTGGTAGCAAGGGAGTCCCTTTAGATTTTTCACTTAACACCTATACTCATATCTTCAACAAACCCAAGGCTGTTAGGTGTTTCATTGTGTTTGATTCACTTTGGACAAGAAAAAGTACCCTGATGAAAAGACATCATAAACCTGATCATGAACACTTCTTAGAATGAATCATAACCTATATTTAAACGTGATCTCATCACTTGAATCCTAACAATTTAATTATTTTCTTAAGGTGATGAAGTGCATCATCCTGACTTACCAGAACAAGGTCCCAACCAACAAAACAACAACAACAACAAGCAAACTGTACAAACAACTACACAAATATACAATATGATACACAAGACTGTCATGAAGTCACTCAGGCCTGGAAATAATGTTTGAGGAATTGTCCATTGACTGGCAACGGGACATCCTCACCTGTCAGGTTCTTAAGCCTATAAGTGCTGTCTCCTAAAATTTCAGAAATCTGAAAGGGACCTATCCATAGTCTATCAAACTTACCATGATCACCTTTCCTTTCATGGGCTTTATCCCACATCAGGACTAAATCTGATATCCTGAAAGCTTTAAGTCTGGCTCTCTTGTCAAACCAGCGTTTGACAACAGCCTGATGTTTTGCAAATTGGTCAATCGCTTGACTTCGTTTTTCTTCCAGATGCATCAACTGAAGCAACCTGACTTCCTGTTTATTATCTATGCCTAGATAGTCTTGGGCAAACTGCAGAGTAGGAATTTTCAAGTTTACAGGGAGGATAGGATCTACCCCATATACTAGCTGGAAGGGTGAGTTTCCCAATGCAATTTTCATTCTAGTTCTGTCTACCCATAAGGCATATTTCAGAAATGAGTTCCATTCCCTGGGATTTTTCTCTATCAATTTTCTTATGATACTCAGTAAATTCTTATTGGTGGATTCTGCTAATCCATTTCCCTGGGGATAGTAATTGGATGAGAACTTAAGTATGATCCCATGATCAAAAGCCCAACTTGACAATTTAGTGGAAATGAAGGCCGAACCATTATCACTTACCAATGCATAAGGAATTCCATACCTGGTGACAATGTTGCTTTCCAGAAATTTAATGACATCATCAGCAGTACAAGTTTTGCTGCTGATAGCCTCAGTCCACCTGGTACAATAATCAGTAATTGTTAGGACATACCTCTGGCCTGAAGAAGACGGAGGATTGATAGGTCCTATGAAATCCATGCCCCACTGTGCAAATGGGCGCTCCTCCATCACTGGCTGCAATGGTTGTGCAGCATATTTTTCTTTGTTGGCAGCAACCTGGCAAACATGACAACATTTAACATGATCAGCTGTGTCTTTAAAAATTATAGGCCAGTAATATCCTGCTCTGAGGATTGCATGTGTTGTGGCCAACGCTGATCCGTGGGCAGTTCCAAACTTGTCATGTAACTCTGTCAAAACTTTATTGGCTTCTGGTTTCTCTAAGCATCTCAGGTATATCCCTTCATAATTCTTTTTAAACAGGGCTCCTCCCTTCATCATATACTTCTGGGATCTTATCTTTAAGGCTCTTCTCTGTGAGGCTTGCATTCCTGAAGGACATCTTCCCATGATCAGGATGTGCCTGATGTCTGAATACCATTCTTTATTGTCTTTCTCATCTATCACATACTGTTGACTGATGATGTTTGGATCAGTTTCAGATATCATCTGGCTCAGAGCTTGTCCTCTTACCAGCTTCATTGGTGTGATCTCCATGTCATATTCTTGTAATACAGTAATCCATTTGGCCCTTTTTTCACCAGGTTCACTCTGCATCAGCAGCATCTTTACTGCTGCATCTGGTACCACAGCAATCACTTTGCTTCTCAGTATATAATGTCTGAACTTTTTTACTGCTCTGACTAATGCAAGTGCCTGTCTTTCAACATCTACATATCTCAACTCAGCATCCCTGAAAGGACAGCTCATGAAAGCGATTGGTTTCTCTTCTTTATCTTCATTTCTTTGAGTTAACACTGCTGCAGAAGTATGTTCTGAAGCAAATGAGTAGATGTAGAAATCTCTTGTATAATCTGGACTAATGAGGACAGGAGCATCTGAAATGGCCTTCTTTATATCTTCAAAGGCAGCTCTGGCTTCTGGTGTCCAGTCAATTTGTGCATCTTTTTTCAACATGGCATTCAGTGGTCTGACAATCTCAGCAAAGCCGGTGATGAACTTCCTCACAAAATTTATCTTACCAAAATAAGATTTAAGTTCCTTTTTGCTTCCTGGAAGTGGTAACTTCATAATGGATTCCACCCTGTCAGGATCAATGATAATCCCATCCTCTGTGATCAGGTGGCCTAGTAACTTTCCTGTTGTGACCCCGAATATGCACTTCTTGGGATTCAAAGATATTCCATATTCTTCACATTTCTTCAGTACACTTATGAGATCAGCAACATGATTTCCCCTTTCCTTGGAGAATACTGTCAAGTCATCCATGTAGATGACTATACATTTTCCTACTAAGCCTCTGAAGGCTATGTCCATTGCTCACTGGAATGTAGCTCCAGCATTTATCAGTCCAAATGGCATACGTCTATATGCAAATATCCCCCACTTTGTGGTGAAGGCAGTTTTTAATCTGTCAATTTTATCAACCATCACTTGGTTGTATCCTGAAAAACCATCCAAGAAGGACATCATCTTGGCTCCATTTACCATCTGCAGAACTTCATCCAAAGAGGGCAAAGGATAATTATCCTTTTCTGATGCTCTGTTCAGGTTCCTGAAATCTACACACAATCTGATGTCTTCATTCTTCTTTCTGACTGGCACCAGATTTGCCACCCAAGTGGAGTGCCTTACAGGAAATATTATCTGGGCATTTAACAATTTCTTGACCTCTTCAAGGATGATGGGCTCAAGCAGAGCATTGACTGGCCTCTGCTTCTGTCTGAAAGGTTTTGCATCTGGCTTGAGAGGTATAGTATGAGTTATGACAGAAGTGTCATACGTCTTCAGCTCGTCATAAGTCCATGCAATTACATGTATATAATCCTTAAGGGCCTGAGTTATTCCTTCTAACTCTTCAGGTGTACAAACCTTACCCAACAAGACATTCCTCTTGTCATCAGCTTGTCCAATATTCACCTGTGAATATTGACCTCCATCTGCCTTAGGTAGATCCTTATGTTTAAGCATATTATCCAGATCAAAGGCTCTTTCTAATTCAATCATACCTTTGGGAATTGTGTTACTAGGCAACTCTAATATCTCATCTTCTTCCCAGACATGATCTTCCATACCATTTTCATCTATGATCTGAGCTTCAAATACGTCTCTGTTTGATATGAAGTCCAGGATGTGCTGATCATCATCAAACACTTGGAGATTAGTCACATTGTCAGGTACCGAAGGTACTGACACCAATTCTACTGAAAATCTCTTCAGACCAGATATAGACAGCGGTTCCAGCGTACTGGCGGCCTGAGCAAGTGCATCTGCCCTTTGGTTCTGTTCTCTTGGCACGTGAACGATGTTGAAGGCATCAAAGTCTTCAATCAGGTCCCACACACGATGTCTGTAATTTGACAGCTTTCTGTAGTTACAAGAGTAAATTCCTCTTACTTGTCTCACAACTAGTTCTGAATCTCCAAAAACACGTAAGATCTTCACCTTCTTCTTATGGGCAAACAACAGTCCATGAATCAGAGCTTCATACTCTGTGACATTATTAGTGCAGGGGAACTGTAATCTGTAAGCTGCTAAATATGATTTTCCTGATGGATCAATAAGGTCAATTCCTACCCCAGCACCTTGCTTAGATTTGGATCCATCAAACCTCAGGATCCAAGGCTTATCTTCAGCAGGACATTTGCTTGAGCTTTCTTTTTTCTTTGCAGCTCTGGCTGCTGCTCCGCCTGATATCCACTTTAACTTAGGGGTGTCATCTTCAAGTTTCTTCTTTCCTTTATCTGATGAGCCTGATGGCTTTTCTGTTTTCTCTTCCATCCTAGCAGGAGGATGATGTTCAGCACATACAGCTGCATGCTTCTTCAAAATGTGTAAGCACAGTGAGCAAGTTGTTTTTGAGTGAGGCGCCTCATGCAGCCTACACCAACCTTTAATTAAAGCCTCCTGGGGAGATCTACACTGTTGTGTCATTTTTTTTATTTCTTTAACCAGAAATTCTTCGAACTTTGTTAGGTCACTGCCTTTATCCTCATCAGACAACTCGTAATCCGGTTCCATGAAGCAATCACTACTAGGAGTAATCTTTTCCTTTCTCGCATCATTCATCTGATTGGACACCAGGATCTCTTCTGTTTTTCGGATATGATCCTCATCAGGATCCGTCGACTCTTCTGTTCCTGTAGAAGACAAATAAAAATTAGTATCATCATCATCATCAGATGTAGCACTCACCTTGGAATATGATGATGATGCTTCACTATACGTCTGTTCCAGTATTATCATGTCTAGGCATGGTTCACAAGTCTTTTCCGAGTGTGCTTCACCATGTAATCTGCACCATCCGTCAATCAAAATATCATTAGCAGGTATATTTAATAATTGACAACGTTTTATCTGAGTAGATAAATGCATCTGAAAATCCCTGAAGCGATCTATTTCATTCTCATTATCAGGATCATTATTAAGCTCTACAACTGGCATATCCTCATGATAATCATCGTCATGATGATAATTTATGTCAAGCATCAGGACCTCTTCTATTTGGACAGTTTGCGGCCTGATGTGATAAACTCCAGGTTCTACGTTTACATACATGATCTCATTTGTTCTGTTATATTCCTTGATCATATGTTTCATCCTAGGCTCAGCATCAATCCTGATCTGATTAGGTATACCTTTCCATGGCAACCACATGTGACTGAAGTCTGTGGACATGTATCCGTTAAGCGTTTTAGACCAGTCCCGGCTAAGCAACATCCCGTATGTATCAGGTATGTCAACTACCTGAATGTCAATGTAATACTGGATCCTAGGATCAGACGCTAGCTGCATGTGAATATGAGTGAGTTCTCCTACGACACTTACTTCTGTCTTGTCCAGTTGAGTGACCTTCTTTAAGGATTTAGCAGGATGTAGTCCTAATGCGTTGCATATTGACAAAGGCATAACATTAGTCGAGGCTCCTGAATCAACTAAACAGTTGTGCAAATTCTTACTGAACATTCTTATGGTGAGGAGAAACGGAGGTGATTCAGTTTTATCTCTGTACAAGGTCATGTGAGAGGTTTCAGCAGCTTGGACTGTGGCTGACACTTTGGGCTTGACAGTATTATCTTTATCAGTATGGTCTCTACTATTGGATTGACTCGAAAGGTGATTATCCTCTTTAGGAGCAGGATCATCTATCGACTTCATGAATGCCCTTTTGATGGCAGGAGTTTTTAGTAACTCAGATAGGGACAGGCTGATCTTGATTTTCTTCATTTCATCAGCCAAGTAACTGACTAACTTATCAGACTCATGAGGTGCATTTGCAACTTTTGTTACTGTGTTTTGAGGAGACAAGTATTGAGCATTCACCTTAGGGAACCCAGGGTTATTGCTAGCCTTAGGATCAGGAGGTGTGTTGAAGTTGTTTGGAGGTAGAGATGATGTCAATGGTCCGGCAGGTCTGTTGACATTACTCCTCAGGTTATAATTGTGCTTACCAGGGTATTGCTGCTGGTATGCATGTACTTCCTCATGCTCTCTTGTAGGTTCGTTTTCATCCTCAAAAGGGAAGACATAGTTTGCTTGAAAGGTTAAGGCAGATTCTTCACGGGTCTGATTATAATCTTGATGAGGCTGATTAGTGTATGTTTCCAGCACAAAAGCTGAGTCATATCCACAAGGAACTATTTCATTTCCTTCTGCCTGAGGTGGATTTCCAGAAGTATTAGACACTTCAGTCTGAAAGATGCTGGCAGCAATCCTAAATTGTGGACAATCTAATTCTGCATGTGCATTGGTATTGTGAATCCTACACCAATTGGTAAGGGCTGCTTCAGCAAGATTGACTCTAGTAGTCTGTTTGGCTTCACCAGGAGGCTGATTGTCTAGGGGTGATGGTAATGAACCATTATTTGGCCTGGAGTTCCACACTCTGGGCTGCCTAGGAGGATTATTGTTATTTCCACCATTATTGTTGAAGTTATTGTTGTATCCTCTGTCAGGGTAATTTGGTCTGTCATTGGAATAACTCCTATTCTGACCTGACTGTGAATAAAACCCTTGATTTCTCAAGTGTGTTACTTCTGTGGTGAGTTTTCTCAACTGAGCAGCAATTTCTTTGATTTCCTCTTTCTCCTCTTGAGCTTTGGCCACTACATTTTCAGGCTGAGGCTGGAAAAAGGAAGATCCATGGTTATTGTGAGATAGATCTGTACCCTGAGGTGTCTGAGCATGTGCAGGATATTGTGGCAATTGGCCATTTCCATTAGGAGGAGGCATGATACTCAATGGAGGTACTTGCAAAGGTGCAGGCATGATTGCTGGGGGCATCACTGATCCATTTGGATATTGTGCAGGATATTGTGATGGATAAGCTGCAGGATACTGTGCTGGATATTGTGATTGCATGCCAGGCAAAGTAGGGAATGCTATATTTGGAGTAGGAGCAGGTATCAGCTGCTGATTTACCTTGATAGCTTCTTGAAAGGCTCCTGTCAAGGTGGTGATCTCAGGATGCGTTCTCCTGATGAACATGGAGGTTAATGGATCCAGGGCTGAATAATAAATACTCCTAGCAGCATCATCAGCCACCACATATGGGGTAACTAGCTTGGACAACATTTTCTGGAACCTAGCATTGAAATTTGCAATAGGTTCATGCTCAAATCTCTTAATTGTGGCAAACATGTGGTAATTCATGGATGGATCAATAGGGACCTTGAATCTGTCAAGAAAGGCCTTCTCTAAGACAGCCCACGAACCGACAGAAGATTGACCAAGACTGATGAACCAATTATAAGCCTCTTCCCCTAAGGAAAAAGGGAATAATCTGCACACCACGTCCTGATGTTCTATTCTGGCTTTGCAGCAAGCTTCTTTAAACGTCCTGATATGATCATCCGCATCCTGATAAGGATGGTATTTTGGACAAAGTTTGTCTGGATACTTTGGTAACTCATGATACGCCGTAAAGGTCAATGGTGATTCTGCTGCAAAGAACGACATTGCAACCTGAGGGGGCTAAACTGGTGGTGCAGTTGGCTGAGGTTGGACTAAAGGTATACCCTGAGGTTGAACAGGAGGTGTCACGGGTATACCGGAAGGTATTTGCAAACCAACAGGAGTTACGGGAGGACGTCCCGGTGAAGTTCTGGATGCACTAGACTCTGGAGTATGGTGAACGTCTACAGTCCTAGGTCTAAAACCTCTAACAGGCAATTCTTCGAAAATTTCACTATGTCTAGACCTGGTATTTATCCTGTGAGCTAGGATTTCTCGATTTGGAGGCCAATTAGCTGAAACTTTGCAAATATTGGCTGGATTCCACCGGACGAGGTGATATTTGCGGTCAAATTGCAAATCAGACTGAATATTTATGCGATATTTGCGAAGACACTGCAAATATGACAGGATATTGGGATATTCCGACTGGTAGCACCAGATCTCACGTGTTTAAGGCTCAAATTCTCAAAGCTTGAACAAATTTATGCATCTTCGGCCAATATTTAGTGAATTTAAAGAAATCTACTGTAAAGCTTGCAATATTTATGTGAAATTTGGAAATCTTTACATAGAATGTGCATATACAAACTTGTCGCAGCAAATATTTACGCAATATGATGAAATCCACAAATGATCTGAGGTTACCTTACTCTAAGCGTCATCAAACCTGAAAGTACTGATGATGAACGTGATCTTCTGGACTAGGCCTTCCTTCTAGCGCCAATTTATGTTGGTCATGATGTTAGTCATTCGCAAACATAGAATAAAAGTTACACAACAACCTTTACTCATCTTGAAAGATACGATGAATTCAAAGAATTCATGATCCCAAGTCTCCGTTGATTAGGTCTTAATCTACTGACGTTACTCAGTGGTTGATGTGTGTTGCTGTTTTCCATTCAGGGGCCTTACGTGTTTCTGCACTGTTCATCATCACTATCTTCAAATATCCTGCTCTGGATGTTTGCTCTGCATAAGTCTCCAACAATTCTACCTCTGCACTGTAAATTTAGTCAAATAATGTGCCTACAGGCTGATATTTGCATGATTTCTACCATTATTTATGATTCCTTGCATGATATTTCCAATAATACGTGCACTTAACTCAAATATGCTAATGATCTTCAGTTACCTACGGGATTTCAGCATATTTCACTGTTTCTGCTTATTATTTATCATGATTTGCAGTTATGGTGATGAATTAATGAAATTGAAAAAGGAAAAAGGGGTAAAGAATGAGATTCCCAAAACTACTCGACTTAGATCACTGATCCACATACAAGCTCCCATACATGCAATGAAAAGAAGGAAAACTAGAAATCATACTTCACCAGGACATTCCACAAATCCGCATGATCTAGTGCAAATCTTCAAAGGAAAAGTTGACAACAACATGTAATGAAATGAAAGCGCTTCCAGTTGAACACAGCATTCACCAGTACATATCCAGAAATCAACAGAAAGATTACGTAAAATTTACAATTAGGATGTAATCTGGAACTTCATATCCATTCAGTATGCTCAAGAATAGGTACATTTACAGTGATCTGAAGAAAGAACCTTGACATTTCAACAATTCTATCCTCATTAGTCTCAGTAATCCGATCTCTTAATTGATTCTACAGTAATTGACTTTTTGCGCCAGATGCGTCTGTGTATTCTAATGTATCTCCTCCCTTTGATGACAAGCTCTGGCTCTTATATAGAACAACTGCCAAAAAATGGCTACAACGACCCAAGGATCAGGATCCTCTCATAACAAACAATGGTCCAGATGAAAAGCACATGCTTCGTCAGTTGGCAAATGCATAGCTGGCACAGAATATTCCAGCATCTTCAACTTGATTCGGTCTCCAGTTGGCGAACAACATATTTGACAATATCCTCCTCATTTCTGGCTCATGTTGCCTCCGTGCGCAACTTTGTAATGCTCAGCTTCAGCAGCATCATGACTTCAATGTTCAGCTTCAGCAGCATCATCATGATTTCCTGCAAATAAACAGACAAACATTAAGTTCATCATCATGATGATAAACAACAGGAAGTAAACATTTTATTAAACATACCTCCCAATGTGCAGCTACAGGCAATCAAGCTTTACCTGTGGAAAATATGCACTAAATGCATAAACAGCATAAAACAACCAGGTCAACCCTCGTTGACCAAAATCAGGCAGTCGGGCTTTTAAATTTCTATCGTTTCAAATTTTCCCGCCCATTTCCATGTGTATCGGGTTCAAATATGATCAGGTATGTCAAAATATACAAGGAAATAACCGCCCTTAGCAAATTACTTCATACCTGGCTTTGCATGCTCTGTTTGAATGTTTCGGGTCATCATCATCATGTTCGCATCAGTGCGACCACATATGATCAGGTTGACAATATTAGACTTGGCCGACGGCAACAGTTATACCTACGCCGAAAATCATGATGATGCCCAACTCTATGTCTTCTATCTAGCTGCAGGATACCACAAAATATGATGCCCCTCCTTTCCGAATGCTCTGATGAAAAGCACATCAGGATATTTCACTTCTGCATACTGGGGAAAGAAAGACATCGTCGTCATCATCATGATGAAGACAAACAGGAGGACTTGGAAAATGATCCTGCCGCTGAGGAAAGGAATATGATGGTGACGTCATCGTCATATTCGGGCTTCATTAAAATGCAAAGGATGACGTCACCATCATGTTTCGTTAAAATCAGGAGATACATGGAATATCGGGTCACCTCCCAATGAAGATGATCAGGCGGATGAATGCAATATGACCCTTTTTCGGCCAAGGTAACCTGCTTGGAAGATCAGGATGATGAACATCATCATCATCATATCCGCACTGGGTGGTTTAAAATATGATCCTGCTGAAAGTCCTGATGACGTCATCAGGATATCCGGGGCTTGTGTTAATCTTCGAACATGACGTCATCGTCATCATCATATGGCGAACAGGATCATGCCTTGGAAAATATCCTGCCGAAGGAGAAAGGTGATGGTGACGTCATCGTCATCATCATATTTGCAAAAGGTTATACTTCTCGGCAGGAGGATATTGCGAAATGTCGGGTAGACGAACAAGATCATGATGATCTTGTTCAACATGACTTAGGAACGAAATATCACCCTCCCCTTTGAAAGATAAGGTGATCATCATGATCACGCAAAAGGAGATCAGGAGGATATTACGAAATGTGATCCTGCCTTGAAATATCATGATGATGATGATCACCAGGACTTTGACGTGCGCGTGCAAATTATGCAGATGGTAGATTTCTTAAGCAAGGTGATGTTGGAATATCATGATGCTCGCGATGTGCCCAAGGTTGCTTGATGGGTAAAACACATTATCACTTAAGATTGACGTCCGAATGTTTCGGGACTGCATGATTTTTATCGGGTGATAGAGAAAGATCATGATGATGATCTTTCGCGATACAAAAGACCGCTCGACGGGAAAAGATTACTACGACTCAAACTTGACGTCCGGATATTTCGACCTCAGGATATTATCGGGGGGCTTTTCAAATATCATGATGATGATGTTCATCATACAGCAATTATCAGGTTTGACCAAAACTTTGACTGTGCATAACTCCCTCATATGGACGAATTTTCAAGTGATGTAAAAGGCAAACCTGCATGGAATTTCAAGCTCTTTCTAACCATGAGGTCATAGAAACAAAATATGAACTTTGACAAACTAACCTCATGATGATGACCTACCACATCCTGACCTTCATGATGATGATGTACCTGACTTATTTTTACCAAACAGCCAGAAAGCAGACAACACAAACCAGAACAAAAGTTGGGTCCCTGTTTTGCCAAGTCAAAATGGGGCGTGTTGTGTAACCACACAACAATGACCTATCCATATAGAATTAAGAGTTTAGAGTAGCCTTTCTAAGGCATTGGTGGGGTCGGTAAAATTTAGGGGATTTGGTAGCATTTATTAAGCTATTGTAGATCCTCCTTTCCCCCTTGCTTTCATTTGGATGAGGGCTTTACATTCTAGTCTGCATGCTCCTATAACTTCATGTTATTGTGAGTCTCCATACTTGACGCAAAGGTAGAGATGCATCATTTCTCTCTCTCCCTTTCCCTCCATATTGGGGGTCTTGGCATGGCTTAATTTGATTACTATGGGTGGTGTGTTGTTTGCCTAGATGAAGCTAGTGGGAATGTTGGGGGAAATTGTTGTTGTTGTTGCTCCTGCTTAATTGGAGGTATGGTTTGATCACAGTCACATGTTAGAGGCATCCTCTGGTTCTCAATTGGGCAACTTGATAACTCTGCAAAGAGATGAGGGAATTTTCCTACTTATTCCTATGAGTGGTCATGTTAGGAGGGACCCGCGTTTCTAGCGCTTCCTTTCCTTGTTGATCCTTGCTGGCATTCCCTTGCTCGTGCACGTGGCTAGTGAAATTTGGCAGAGAAATCTCACATGGGAAATAAATATCCTTGTGTGAGGAGAGGCTAATCCATTAGAGTATCTTGCACTCCCCTTTTTCCATCAAAAACATGGCTCACCTCCACATCGGCAACAATGGGCATACACGACAAAATCAGTTATTCCAGCCTGCTTCATATGATGATTCTTTGTGGAGGCATGCTTTAGTAATTGGAAACGATCATTTTTGGCCCTTTTCTTGTCCATATTTGTCAAATGAAAATACGACATCTATGTGTGGCTTGAGGCTTGTTTCTCCCATGTTCTAATAAATGGGAATTTTGGGCCATTGGGAGCAAGGGGTCTGAGTCTCATTCTTGAGAAGCAATCTATCATGTCTGGATTCAAAAAATAGAGGATAGTTGTAGTTTCCATTTATTCAAATCTATAGAGTAATGTCTCATTTCAATTTTGAACATTGAATTAAATTGGTTGTAGCAAGTTCCCCATTTATGTATCTCTAAAATGAATATGAATACAAGTATCGAGGGTATTTGAGTTCATCTTTGTAGTTCATCTGTAATGTGTGTGTTATCTTTGATTTCTTTCAAGGAGAGAAACAATTGCTTATGCGATACATAGTTAATGTCATAATACATTATGGTTTAAAGGATACTTTTGCAAATTCCATGTTTACGAGATGTTAATGTAAGGCATTAATGTCATTAGTCCATTGAAATGAATTAGGGCTACTTGAAAGATACATCTGTCTTCTATAATTTGACTTTGTGGACCTGGGATCAGGCACTGATCCATTGTTGTGTCATGATGTTATTTGGAACCATCATTATAATCAAAATCATTTCTATATTCTGTTAACTATTTTAAGAATAGTTTTGAATAGATACTTGTCCTCAATCAAGGTTATTACTGTACTATCATAGGATTGAGCCAATCTAAATGGAGCCAGTCATTTCCTTGGTAAAATGTTGTTGAGGACCTTCTGTTTTGATACATCATTCAATAGCAGTCTAGATATACCCCTTGAATGTTGTTTAGGTACACCCACCTTGGTCTTGTAGAACCAAAAGTGCAGAGGATTTTTCAACTTCCAGTAGTTATCCTATTTGTTGGCCATTGACTCAGAGCCCTTAATTATAAGAAAGTGGCCGAATCTTTAGAGGACTCTAACATATCAGTTGGAGGAACCAACATGATCCATAATCTATGTTATAAGAATGGATTCCAATACAAGTTTAAAACATAATGTGAAATTGTGAGGTGTGTAATTTTTTACATTACATTTTCCCCAACTTTAATGGATTGATGACATTGAATGATAAGCTACACTAAAGTACAAAAATGTAATAAAATCATAAAAAACCCAAAATGATATTTTAAAGGATGTAGAAATTTCTTTAGTGGAAGAATCATGCCCCTAGATCAAGAACCTACAAAACCATAATGTCAAAACTACTTACCTAAAAAGTCACAATGTCATCAAAATATATAATCTTGCAAGATGAGTAGATGTTAGTCCAAAAATTAAAGTAGTAAATAAAGAAATTCTAATATACAAAGAAGAATGATGCGAAGAGAAAAAATTAGAGAGAAATAAGGGTGAATGTATCCCCCCTCATATTTTTGCCTAACATCTAAGAGGTAAAAACAAGAAAAAGAAGTCACCACTTTGAGATTCAGGAGAAATATTGATGAAAATACTTTTTGAAGGGTTATTTTGAAAAATAACAACTCAACGAAAAGCATACGATGAGAAAGAGGGAAGAGATAGGATTATCATGGAAGAAATGGCATCAAAATTTGAGTTTGGACCTAAAAATTATGAGAGTTTCCGTGAAGGAGGTGACTTGAAAATTTTGAATTTTTTTATAAATAATAATTTAAAAAATAAAATTACTATTCATTTTGATTTCCAAATATAGATTTTTAGAGCACCTAGAGCATGCAAAGAGATAGAACTCCATGTAGACAAGATTTATGACACCCCAAGATGGACCAACTATGAGAGTGAGTGGAGAAAGATCTTCATATGTGAAAGGTGAGTGAACTTTTTAATTTTCAAGTGCTTTTTCCAAGTTTTTAGCCTTTTGTGGGACCCACCCAATGTGCTAGTGTCTAATGGCTACACCTATGTCTAGGGGGCATGGTAACATCTAGCAGATGCAATAGGGTCCCCTAGATGTGCTAGCATCCAAAAAGGGTGCTAGGGTCAAAGGGATAAAATGGCATTTGAGCTACTAGTGTCTAAGAAAACTTACAATTTTTGTTTGTTTTTATACTTAGAACTTAATTTTGTATAATTTAAAACTAATAAAGTGTTGTTTCTATTTAGTTTGTAGAGGTAGCCAACAATGCAGGAGCACATAGGAGGAAACATACTCACATTGTTGTGAGGCCTACTTAGAGCCTTATCATAGGATGAGATCATGTTACTCTATCATATGGGGCTTTACTGGGTCTACACAATCCTAGAGATGTGCTTTCATTATCACATGATCATGGCCTTGATGGAGAGGTAGGATTCTGATGCCTTGATGTTCTAGCTTCCCACTAGGGAGATGATCATCACATTAGAGGACATGTCAAGAATCATGAGACTACCCATATGCAATCACCAAGCATCTATCATTGAGCAACAATCACATGCCTACACTTAGGTGGGCTAGTTGTATGTTATTAGCCACATAGTCCTAGGTGATGAAAGTAGCCACATTTATATGTGGTGGTTAGAATAGGGTGCAATAGCAGTCCCCTTGGTGTGACAAGTCATGATTATGACTATGGAAATGCACATCACCTAGGATGGGTAGGGATCATACCTACATAGGGGTCCCATCCATGCCCTTAGGGTGATGGAGGAGAGAAAGATAGTGTTCACCTAGGGATGTAGCATGCTATCCCATATAAATTTGTGCCAAAAAGTAGAAGAAAATTTGTACCACGTGGAGCTACAAGAAGATTTTTTCCACGTAGAACTAAACATCAAATACTGAAAGGAGTTATTTACGTTCGAGCAAGTTTTCACAATACCATTGTTACTGTTACAGATACATGGGGGCAAGTGTGCTCTGATAATAGGTACTTGGGTTGGAAACTAATGTTTAAACTTTCAAAATATTCTAGGACGTTAGCATGTTACCTAGGCATCTTAAAGAATTTTCATCAAGTTTGGAATGTGGTCTTAGGATAGTAGCTACAATTTGACTGTGATGTAGAATATTGGAAATCTAGTGAGTGAAAAATAGGCCAAGGCTAGGCTCAAGTGATCCATGAAATATGCTATAGGAATGGATGCCAAAACAAGTTCAAATCATAACTTGAAATTACAAGGGTATGCAATTTTGTATGTTAAAGAGAGAAAGAGGTTTGATGAACCATTAAATCAACTAGTCCTCAACATAGGTAATGGTAGATTACCACAAAAAGCAGGAAGGATCTTGAAAGGAAAAGGGATCCTAAGAAGCTTGAAGAACTCATCATGATCAATTTTCATTTCCAACCAAAAGTATTGTCAATTAAGCTAGGGTAGGAAGACATGTCTATAACATGCCATTGAATACTTGCAATAGAAGCTAAAAAAAAGTATCAAGGCATTGAATAACCTATGCCAAATTATACTTATCTTCCAGAAGATTGAGAAATGAATCATCAATAAATGACCCTTAACAAATTATTGAAAGGAATTGAGAACAAAAATACCTTTGACAATGTTCTATGAGATAGAATGATCCATTAAATAATGAAAACCTTTAATAGCAATCATATACATAGGAAGGGAAAGAGAACATCTCTACTATATGGATCTAAATAGCCCAAATGAAGAAGATTAGCACCTATTGATTATAATGAAAGTAGAAGTTCTATCAACAAAAATATTTGAACAAAGCATAGGAAGTTGGCACCAAAATATAATGCCTATCCTATGATAATTATAAATGGCCATTCAATGCAATCAGATACTTTAAATTATTAATTTTGATAAAAAAAAGAGCTTATTGTTGAGAATTCCTAACCCATTCCATTCCTTCTCACACAATAATTGTAAGAAAGCTAATGTAGCAGAACAACTTCCTACGCCAATCTTGAGAGGAGGGTTATGTAAATCTTTTAGATCTTTACAATAGTTACATAAATTATACAAAAATAAAAATATATAGAAATCATACCATAACACAATGATTTATGTTGGTGAAAAATCATATTTTCACTTTTACATAAGTTAATTAGGGAGATTCTTTTTCTATTTTGAGCCTTATGACATGTGTCATAAGCTTTCTTTTCTCTTGAGAGCATTGTGACATGTGTCACATGCTTTCTTTCCTCACTTTGTCTATTCTTGGACAGTGGTTGTGTATATCCTTTGTATTTATTTTTGAATAATGCAATGGGAATGTAAAGCACTAATTCACGCATGCATTTGGCTTTTGCAATATTTTATTGTAGCTCTCTCTTGTAGAAGATTTCCAGTAGATGATCTTGGCTCCTATGAGTCCTTGTATGACTCTAACATGGTATCAGAGCTCCAGATCTATCAATTTCTTCTCAAATCAGAGAGGGTTTTAGCCATGAGAAGATAATATGTGCATCCTAGAGAAAAACAAACCTCACGGTTATGCTCAGAAGGTGTCAAAATCCCTATTTTCATATAAGGCACTCTTTTTTTGGTGACAAAAAAATTTTGGGCATTTTTTTTGGGGTTTAATTTTTTGTGTGCAGAAAAAATCTATACGATTGCCTCGACTTATGTGCCAAATTTTTTGTACAGCTACCTTGATTTCTGTGCTAGATTTTTTGTACAGTCACCTTAGTTTCTGTGCCTAAATTTTTTGAGCCTATTTTGATTTTCGAGTTGCCTCGATTTCTATGCCAAAAATTTTCAAATTTGCCTCGATTTCCATGCCGCTTGATTTCTGACTATCTCAATTTCTGTGTCGCTCAATCTCTGAATCTGCCTTGATTTTCATGCCGCATTCATATGCAGGCCTAAAAAGGTAGTTTTCTTCTAGAGGTCATAACTTGAGCATACAAACTCAAAAATTGGCAAACAAAAAAGCGTTGGAAAGCTGGTTCTGAGCACTATCTAGTAATGTTGGTGTTCTCCCCAAATTTTTTTGTTTGAAACCTATTTTTTCTATTTGAAGTCAAGGCATCATTTCTGGCTTCCGAGCTCTATTCTTGTGCCTAGAATCTTTGTTTTTCAAAAATGAATAGGCGTTGGAAAGGTATCAGAGAGCTCTACACAACCATCTATGTAATTTTTTAAGATTTAGCCCTAGGTATCTTTTATTTAGTTTGTCAATTTTATGGCTTCTGTTGGATATCTTGGATATGCTGCCTCCTAGAAAGGTTCTGTTTGCTTTGATACTCTTCTATTATCAGCATAAATCTATTTGCATGTTTTGATCTGTATCATTTTGAGGAGGTATCATGGGTTTTGCCACTCATCCTTCTGTGGTCAATCTGACTAAGGACAATTATGAGTCTTGGCAAAGAGGCATCTTGACACATTTCATGTGGCTACATCTTTTGCCTCATCTTTATGGGCTCATACCTGAACCAGAGACACCTATGAAGAAATTTGTTTGGGGTAACAATCGAGATCATGTTGTAGTTTTAATTTGTACCACTATTGATTATGATATTGCATGTGATCTTCTCATCTATGAGAGCCCACACACACTTTGGACAAAAATTTGGGAGTTGTATGGAGACCCTCATGTCTCACCATTTCCAAATGATCCTACACCAGATTGTCTCATTCCACTTGATGATGCAGATAATATACCTTATGATGATGATACTTTAGAGGAGCTTGAGTATATGGCATGTCTTGAATGTTCAGAGATAGAGACCTCTCTTGCTCCCTCTTCTCCTCCTATTGAGATCACATCTTCTTCATCACCTGTTGCTACTTCAGAATTTAATGTTGCATCATGATTAGCTTCTAGTAATTCTGTGCAACAGTCAATATCAGTCTTTTAGATCCACCTCATTAGGACTTTTATCTTGTAGACATATCATCCTTGTTTGTGGAGTCTCACATTGTTGATTTGGAGGACACATTTGAGGGTTTATCTCTCTTGTTTGATGCTATCTCAGTGGGCTTTGCATCACCACCTTCATCTACTATGTTTCCTGATGCAATTTAGATCATATCCTCTCCTGGTTCTTCTTCTCTAATTAGGCAGACAATTTTTGTTTTGGAGAAGACATATTCTCCCAATATGAGGTCACTTGAGTTGCATTCAAAGGCACACATTTCGATATGGATTCCCTATTAATTCAAGATGTGGGAATGGCTTCTACATTCACTAGTGGATTTGTTTCTTCCAAAAGGGAGAAATGTTGTTTGCAAGCAGTGGATTGGATTCTATCTTCAAGATCTCTTCATTAGTTCTGGAGCTTCTTCTTGGATGGGATTCATATTCTCTATTCACTCTCTCTTATGGGGTGCACTCATGATTGTACTCTTGTGATGGATTCATTCCATGGGGGATCTTAGTATCCTTCTTCCATCACATGTTCTTGGACTTTATTTTTTTTTTCTCTTTTTTGGAGAGGAGTTTTCTCCCACTGGGTTTTTCTCCTTTTCTCCACCTTATGAGAGATTCTTGTTGTTCATGGGTACCTAACATGTCCTTTGTTGCCAGGGCCCATCTTTCTTTATTTCTTTTTAGCTTGTGTAATCTTCCTAAGTTGCACTTATGGGGTGGTGTTGGTGAAAAATCATATTTTCACTTTTACATAAGTTAATTAGGGAGATTATTTTTCTATTTTGAGCCTTATGACATGTGTCATAGGCTTTCTTTTCTCTTGAGAGCATTGTGACATGTGTCACATGCTTTCTTTCCCCACTTTGTCTATTCTTGGACAGTGGTTGTGTATATCCTTTGTATTTATTTTTGAATAATGCAATGGGAATGTAAAGCATTAATTCATGCATGGATTTGGCTTTTGCAATATTTTCTTGTAGCTCTCTCTTGTAGAAGATTTCCAACAAATGATCCTGGCTCCTGTGATATGACTCTAACAATTTACATACCTGAAAAACCATTTCGGGAGAAAAACCCCACACTCCAAAAGCAACCCAATATATTATTCAAAAATCTTAATAAGATTACAATATACTTGCAAAGAAAGATTTCATAGGAGTATCACCAACCAAAGATCCAGAGGAAACTCAACATCTACAAGACTCTCACACACAACGTCCATCTCAAACACCTAATATATAGGAGATACAATACATGAACTATCAAATGGTAATTACAAAATCAAGAGCTAAAACCACCCAAAAGTGGTACCCAAATTTTTAGGGTTTCATTATCTCTAATAAAAAATGCCTTATGTTGTGTCAAAACTCACTTAAACACATGTAACTCCTCCTTACAACTCTTTTCTATGTCCAACACATTTTTGTACATTTTTTAATGTGGGAGACCCAACTTTTGAATTCTATAACTTTTGATTTGGAAGGCAAATTGGGCTTGTTTTTTTCTTTTTAATTGAAGATCTTGAAGAGATCTATGCACTGGGCACCCTTGATAGCAGTGTAGACAACCCAAAAATTTTATTTTGGCTAAAAACCAACTCTATAGCCCATAAATTGAATTTTTCTATTTTTTATAATAAAAAAATTAGATTTTCTATAATTGAAAGGTTTAGACACCTTTCCTAGCATTCTCCCACTTGTCGAACACCTTGCAAGAGAAGAGGGAGTATCGACACCATGATTTAATTGCTAGGGTCCAAGAGACCCATAGACTTCAAACACCATCTAACCTTCTCTGTGTTCATAGGCTTAGTTAACGAATCTAGAACACCCATCAAAGTCTCTACCTTAACTAGCTTTGCCTTGTCATCCTCGACCATATCTGTAATATGCCTTCTCATATATTACTCAGAATTACACACACACTTTACTATGAAAGTAAAAGAACATGATATACATGAGTGAAATATATTTTTTAAAATATTTTCTAAACTTCAAAGAAATAAAAGTATATCTTTGTTGAATATTTTTTAACTTTGAAATTCATTATATTCAAGGATAACTTATAGTGATAATATTTCAATTTACATTTACAAATATATTACTCTTGGAAAAAGAACAATTTTACATCATAATTTCATAACATGAAATTTTACATAAAGAGTATTGTTTCTAGAATCTTGATATCTATCATTCAAATCTTGGTGAGTCTTTTGCTATAGAGGGAGAGCATCATCTGAGTGCTTTACCTCCAACCACAGACTAGCAGTCCCCTACACACCTTCCTTCCTAGAAGTGGCCCTACCTTCATGAAGAGTATAGAGATATGGATCTAACAAGTTGCCATCTGAGTCCTAGTGTTGTGTCCTATGTAACTCAATCAAGCATAAAACTCTAGACAATCTTCTAGCCAAGTATGATCATAATGACTAGTTATACCATCTAGACACTGTGAACCGACTAATGCATGTAGAGACAAATGCATCACTTTTGCCAAAGTTTCTATAAAAATAAATGTTTGCAATAAATGTAGTCATGTGTTCACACACCTCTAACTCAACTTGAAGACTATCTCATCCTACTATTTGATTTGTTTGGCTAGAATTTCTAGGCATAATTGTTTAAACTATACTCAATTCCTAGTCCATCTGACTTAGAAATATTCCTCATCTAGGATATACATACAATATTAAGTTTAGATAATTTTATCTTTTTTGAGAGTCCTTTATTGCATATCCACAATTGATCAAGGTCTATGACTTCAGGTGTCATTTAACTCTCTACTCAATAATAACCATGCTTGGTTCATATAACTAGTGTTGAATTTCTAACAACAAAGGGCTTCTTAGTCTCTTAATGTTGTCTTGATCTATGGTTTCTCAACGTTTTGACTATCGATCAATGTTCACAATAGAATAAATCAATACCTTAATTGACTTGAGAATTAAAGATTTCTAACTCTTCGAGGTAAAATCTAGGGTTCTTAACTTCCCTACTTCATTACTTTGCAATATCAAAATACCCCTAAAAACTAATAAATTATATCTATAATATAGTGTGAATAAGATAACCACTCATCAAATCTTGACTACTTGGTCATTGATCGAATTCACCTTTTCTTGAAAATAATAATACACAAGGTTTATCTTCCTCTATGTCGAGTCTTAATAAATACTAACCAAAGCATAAGAATTCTTGACTAAGTTCAATTTTTTAATCCAATAAAGGATTTAAGTCTAGATAGATAATATAGTAATGATCTCTTTAACCTACAGGTCACCTTTTGTTCACCAATATAGAAGGATTAAGAATGATAGTACATAAAATTTGCATAATGAAAATACATGGTCTAGTTGAAGAAAACATATATGTTAATATATAAATATTTAACATAGTTTCAAATGCTTCTAATGATATCTAAATCATTTCTAAACACTTTTAGAATTAAAAAAAACCTTTATTGAAGTCTTGGATTGAAAATAATAAAACTAAAAACAAGTTAAGAGATAAAAGAAACATTTTTATCAAAACTTCTAGTCTCAACTTCTAAGACTCAACACAATGATTTAGAGAGGCTCAGTGATCTCAATAGTCTTAGATTGAAATATAAAGATAGATTCAACAAGTTTTAATAAAAAAACATTTGTATCCTTTGCTATTCTGAGTGCATAATAACTAAAGACAAACAGATTATTTGAGTATATATGAGTATAAACATTGTCTGGTCACTACACTGACTCTGTCTAAAATTTTAAGCAAGATAGGGATACTTAAACCTTAGCATAAAAACATACTAATGCTTATTGCAAATTGTCTTCTTGACTCCTAAAGTTTACTAATTGAATCTAGAAGATACCTATGAAGTTCACTAGCCTTTCAACCTGATGCAGGAGCACCTGGGGATGTTGGCAATCCTGCATCGCCCAAAAAAAAATTAACATTTTTGTTTTTGTTTAATCTCTGTTTTGGCAATTGTCTTGGTCTACATTATCAACACCAAGATGTGGAGGTGAAGAGGAGCCTCTATATTGATGGGTTATGTTTTTGTTTGCCACTTACTATGGAAAAAATGTGCTGCAAAGGAGATTTGAAAGGTTTAGACTCATATTGCTTAGGGAGTCATGAAGGCAATTAATGTAAACAAGTTGATAGATGTTGGCTGCATTATGTTCTATGGATTTATAGTTCATTTCTTTGTTCTAGATTTCGAGTCTTGCTTCATATGTCATTATATTGCATTCATTGTGGTGGCACCCACTTTCATCAAAAGCATTTCTGAGAAGAAATCAAGAAATTCCAAGATCATTGCTTCTAGTCATAATTTCCAAAGTACTCCATCGCTTGAGGAACTTGGTCAACTTGTGACAAGGATATAGGACACAAGAGTTGACATTGTAAAAAATTGTAAACAACAACCACTAATATTATTGATGTCAGTTTGATTTTTCAAGTGCCTTCTACTTCATAAGAGAGTCGGCATGCACATTGTGAAATGACGGTTCCTATTACTGCATGGGTGATGAGCATGAGAGAGCTATTTATTCACATTCTTTGCCAAATTTTGTTGGATATCTTACATTTGCTTCCATTGGAGTAGGGGAGGAGTCAGTCAAGCCGTATATGCTTCATCGCAGATTGTAGATAAATCTCAGCTAACAAATATTATTCAATTTGCTATGACAGAGACCCTGACTATCAATGTGACATGTGCGGGTGGTATAAAATATGCCAAGAAAGCTACATCTCAAAATTTATAGAAAAGAGCAAAAGCTACTAGGGAGAGCAAATATCTATCAAAGTTTGATAGCTCTCCAATTCTTTGCTGTCGAGAAAACCTTAAGCCTTTCTCCAGAGAGTGAGTTTGTAAAGAATGATCTTCATATGCTGGGATTTAAAAGAAAAGAATAGTTTGAATGGAACGTTTGAGAAGCTACCATCCAAAGGATGCCACATTGAATATGGAATTCAAAGAAAAAAACAATAAATAATAAAAACAACTAACAAGAATTTGAAGCGCCACTATGGAATTTGAAAGTACCATTTTATATTAGATTTCAATGCAGAACTAAAGAGAATGAAAGGCCACCTTAGATTGATAATGGAAAGGAGGGGTTGATTTAGCGGTAGATAGGAAGAAGGAAATAGTCACAGGAAGTTGAAAAGGTGTCGCTTGAAGACATTTAAATTAGTTAATGTCACAAATGAAAGGTAGATTTCTCAGGTAGATTTGAGGAGGGATCCCAGCCCATGTGAGGGGCTTGTGGAGAAATAGAGTTGTGTAGAATTTTAGAGGCTAGACATTGTAATTAATTTGTTACAAATGTATAGTTTGTTTCTGAAGTGAAATTGAATAAAATGAAGAAGTTTTGTTGCAATCTTTGTGCCATTGATATTTGAGTTTGTGGGCAACTAATTGTCTATTGTGTGAGTGTGTATTTTGGAAGCAAGAGGAGTCTCTCTTGCATCACAACCTATTACATGTAATGTTTCAACAACCTATCAGCTTGCACATAATGGCTATATTTATAATATAAAGATGTAACACAGAGAGTTCTCATTCTCTAAAACACAAGTTGAAAGAATTTTATCTCTACTGGTTCTATCCAAAATAGGTAAAGTGTAATGCCATTCAGCCTCAAACATATCTCAAAATAAATGAAGTTAAACTATTTGGTTTACATAGAGTTTTGTATGTTTAAAGACTTCACACAAAAACATAGTGGCAACTATGCCATCGGCTTCTCAAGACAAAGAATTATATATAAAGCTATTGGTTTCTCCTAATGTAGAGGTAACTAAACTCTTCGACTACTAGAACACAACAATATGTTAAACTTGTTGAATGCATAAGACAATTGAGAGGGAGGTGAATCAGTTGTATCATAAACTTCAAACCCTCACAAACATTCAGATCCACATTAACCTTTAAACTTGTTATGATGTTTAAGAATGAAAAGAAAATAATAGTAACTAAAACATAATAGCACCAAACACAAGACAACACTAGATTTTACGTGGAAAACACAAGAAGGGAAAAATCACGGTGAGGATTATCTTAGGATATAAAGTAGTAGCAATACTGAATTACAAAAGGCTCACTTCCCAGAATAAAGAAAGGCTCACTGCCAAAGGATCACTATCCAAAAGAAAGAGATAGAGGAAGAAGAAGCTCACTGCCAGGGATGAACTGATATAATTGCATCTAACCTATGCTTGGATTTTATTTCCAATAAAGCTCAATATTCACCACAACACAAACAACACCTTCATAGAAACACTAAAAAATAGTAGACACCTTCTGCTCACTACATCCAGTAGCCTAACACATGAAATCTCTCGTTGCACTGATCAAATTTGCATCACATACATGTTGGCAACTTGGCAAACATCATTGGTAGAGACACTGTTGGTGTGACTAAGATTGACTAAGCATGATGTTTGAATTGTGTTGTTATTGATGGCAACAAGGGTTGTGAGGTTATAGTAATCCTCATGAAGTCATATGAACAGAGAGTTCTGATCCAGGAAAGAGACTTAAGCATTTTGGCTAAGTATTGGTAGATTATAGAGATGACTATAGAGCTATAGTATTATGGTCCGCATTGGTTCACATTTGAAGATCATATCTTGCGGTTCTGGTAAGATATTGGTAATCCTTAGATGTTCCTAATTCTAAAGTTTTATCTTCTAATGATCTCTGGAAGTACAGTTTGAAGTGGGACAAATTTGACATAGCAGAGTACAGTCTTAAACATAACATAACACTTGTTTGTTTTGGTTTGCATTTCTATGGTAATGAATATTTCTTCTTATGGTTTTAAGGTGTTGTAAACACATGAATGAAGTCTCTAATTACAAAGTTTCAAAGTCTAAAGTCTTCCAGTAAGGCAATTAAGAGTACTTAAGTATCACTACATGCATTGATTGTGTTTGACAGTGACAAAGTCAAAGTTCTGGCACTCCGCATTTCATAGCATGCTGATATTTTTTTTTGCGGTTTTGAAGTTAAGTTTTGGGATGCCTAAGGAGTCTTGGTTATGAGTTTGAGGAAGTTTTGTGGTCCGCACTACAAGTTATGTTTTGACAGTTGATTTGAGCCTATGCTAGTTAGTTTGTGAAGCTGACTTGATACTATAAACTTTGTGTGGAAGAATCTATTAATCACAATCATATCCTAAGTGGTTCTATATTTTGGACTGACATAAGAGAATGTATTCCAACTATTGGTTTGGTCCGCAAAGTCTATTGGTAAATGTATTGAGGTCGAGAAGCTACACATTGCATAACTACATGTTTTATCCTTGCAAGCTGACCTACTCTAAAGATGGTATGTGTTGCAGATATATATATATATATATATATATATATATTGGTAAATGTATTGAGGCTGAGAAGCTACACATTGCATAACTACATGTTTTATCCTTGCAAGATGACCTACTCTAAAGATGGTATGTGTTGCGGATATATATATATATGATTCATTTTGGTGTTTTGATGGGTAGAAGAAGGTGTGCATGTGACATGCAATAAGTCTTGTGATCTAGTAAGTGTGACAAGTGCTTGAGAAGAGAGATCCTAGTTTTATGCAGAGTAGAGAAGTGTGATAGAGTAGTTCAGGATGAAGAGTTTTGAGATAGTATTTTGAGTTTCATTGGAACTGTATTCCATGCATTTGTAGATGTAATTGTAATAGTTCATTCTTGGCAGTGAGCCACCCATTCTCTATCCTAATTTTGGCAATGAGCCTATTGCAGTGAGCATTCCTTTAGGTAGTGAGCCCTATGGTAGTGAGTATTTTTGTAATTTGGTGTTGTTACTTCTAATAATATATTGTGAGATAACACTCACCGTGGTTTTTCCCTTTTTGGGTTTTCCATGTAAAAATCCTAGTGTTCATGTGCTAATCTTTGTGGTTGTACTTTCTATGCTTGATTTGCTTTATTGTTATTGAATGTGGCAAATGGATTAATGGTTTAATGAATGAATGGTTTAATAGAATACTGATTCACCCCCCCTCTCTGTATTCTAGGTGTTCAACAATACATCATATCCATCACACATGCATACACTCACGAATCCTTGGCACTTATTTATACCATCAACCTTGAAAACATTCTCCAAGGTCGGCAATACATTTTAATCCATAAAATTCAAATTAGGTTTGGACCAAAAAATTCCTACAGAGGAAAGGAATAAATGTAGACCACGTCACACCTTGGCACAGACCTAAATCCACTCTTACATGCTCCATCATGCTTTCACAATAACCGAAGCAAAACCTTAAGTAGTGTAAACAACCAAGTCGACCAAACTTGTGTTAACACTATGAACTTTTAAGTGCACACTTCCTCAAAACCAAAAGATGACATGTGGACCACACTCCAAGTTTGAACATGATCTAGAAATTTCCACAAGCACCTAAAAACCAACAAAATCCTTTGCAACATCTTTCACCTGAAGAAAGTTCACATTAGAGCACTTAGATTACTCTGTCATCAACTGCAACTCAAGAAACGAACTTGTGGAGCACCAAAACAAAAACCACATGAACTAAAGAAAGATATAGACCTTATAAGCATGAATCCAAAACCACAAAGCCAGAAACAGATCTACGGAGAAATGTAGAGCAAAATAGTTTCTCCCAGACACTTCTGCACAACTCAAAAACATTGTCCACACACTAGTGAACACAACTTTCTCTGCATAATGAACCAGAGCACCAAATCTGGAACATAACATCTCTGAACACCTCTGAACAACATATTCAAACCACAAAATTAGATCTTCAATAGGGAATAAATTCAGAGCAAAACCAGAACACTACTCTGTTAAGCCAGTTAGTCTCTTCAACACACTATTTCCTTTATTAATCAATTTTTTTCAAAAGCACTTGGAAACCAACCATCAGAACCATATTCTTAATATCTACAAAGAAACCAAATCACCTTTAGCAATAGCTCATATCCTTATCTCTGTACAACACAAACTACCCATACTCTTGACATAGTTGACACCAATGACAACACAAGCTTGTTGACATCAATGACAACACTGATTAACACATACTTGCAACAATCTCCCCATTTGTCATTGATGGCAACACATAATGTGAAAAACCATCAAGACACAAATTTGCACCAATCTTCTTTAGTTTCTTACTCTCCCCCTTTATTTTACACATCTTACTCTCTCTCCCTAATCACCGATTCATTTCTTTTTCACATTGCTCTCTCTCGCTAATCATTGATTCATTTCTTTTTCACATTGCTCTCTCTCCCCCTTTGACATCAATTGAAAAGGGAGACACACCTCTTCTTTCACTCTTATCAGGTCACATGATCTTTTCTTTTCACTGCTCTGAATACCCCCCTTAGGAGTGCATACCAAACTGTATCAACTCTCACTCCCCCTGACTGCAACATTCATCATGACCACTACCTGCTCCTCCTGAGAGGTAGCCTCCAACATTAGTCCAGAAAATAATGAATCTTGAAATCCACTAGACTAATACATCTTCTTATACATCTAGTTCAAAGAAGGAGGGGCAATAAC
The DNA here is from genome assembly GCA_027924645.1 of Cunninghamia lanceolata. Lineage (NCBI taxonomy): Eukaryota > Viridiplantae > Streptophyta > Pinopsida > Cupressales > Cupressaceae > Cunninghamia > Cunninghamia lanceolata. Next base: position 3,077,575 of record BSBN01000865.1, on the reverse strand, counting down.
CCCTAACTTCTCCTAGAGATAGTCAAATGTATCCTTAGGAAGAGCCTTAGTGAATATGTCAGTAACCTAATCCTTTGTAGGCATATACTCAAGCTTCACTTTATTCTCTACAACCTTCTCTCTTAGAAAGTGATACCTAATTGAGATATGCTTTGTCCTTGAATGCATCATTGGATTCTTTGAAATGTTAATAACACTTGTATTATCATAGAAAATAGAGATTGGCTCATCATACACAACTTTGATATCCTTCAAGGTTTGTCTCATCCATAACACCTATGTGCAACATGATGCTACCACAATATATTATGCCTCTATTGTAGATAAAGACATTAAATCTTGTTTCTTACTTAGCCAAGACACCAATTTGCATCCAAGAAAGAATGCACCACCACTTGTACTTTTCCTGTCATCTACACAACCAGCCCAATCTGCATCTGTATAAGCACTTAAAGAAAAGTTAGTATATTTTGGATACCACAAGCCATGATCTAGAGCGACCTTTAAATATCTAAATATCCTCTTAACTGCCATAACATGTGACTCTCTAGGATCTGCTTGAAATCTAGCCACAAGATAGACTGTATGCATAATATTTGGTCTAGTAGCAGTTAGATACAGTAATCCTCCAAACATTGATCTATACTTTCTTTGGTTAGCCTTAGGAGATTCATTATTCTTACTCAAATTACAACCAGTAACCATAGGAGTACAAAATGGTTTAGAATCTTCCATTCCAAACTTCTTTAATAACTCTTTTACATACTTTGACTAAAAAATGAAAATACCCTTATCTATCTGATTGATCTATAAGCCAAGGAAGAAATTCATTTCCCCACACATTGACATTTCAAATTCTTCTGCATTTCATATGTAAAACTCTTACACATACCTTCATTTCCACCAAAAATTATGTCATCTACATACACTTCCACAATCAGAATTTGATCTCCACTTATTGTGATGTACAAATTGTTATATGCAGTACCTTTATTGAATCCTTGTAATAAGTACCTATCTAACCTTGCATACCAAGCTCTAGGGGCTTGCTTCAATCCATATAGTGTATTCTTCAACCTGTACACCATATCAGGTTTATCTAACAATTGAAATCCTTCAGGTTGTTCTATGTACACTTCCTCTTCCAACCCACCATTCAGAAAAGTAGATTTCACATCCATTTGATATAGTTTGAAATCCTTATGTGCTGCAAAAGTCAAAAACATCCTAATGGCCTCCATTCTTGCCACCAGAGCATAAGTTTCCTCATAATCTATTCCTCCCACTTATGAGTAGCCTTTACACACAAGTCTTGCCTTGTTCCTTACCACTTCTCCATTCTCATTCAATTTGTTTCGGAATACCCACTTAGTTCCAATTACATTTTTTCTCTGGTCTTGGGACAAGTTCCCAAGTCTGAGTCTTCTCAATCTGCATTATTTCTTCTTCCATAGCCTTGATCCAACACTCATCCTTGCATGCCTCAACCACTATTTTAGGTTCAACTTTAGAGAGTAAACATAGATTGACCTATTCTTTAGTAGCTCTCCTTCTTGTCAATACACCTTTACTCTTATCACCAATGATCTGGTCTTCAGAGTGATGCTTCTGCACATACTCAGGAGTTTTAGGGCTTCTTTTTGGAGTTTCTTGTTGTTCAACTTCTACTTCTTTTTCTTTAGTTTCTTCTTCTTCTCCACAAGAAGACTCATCTTATTCATATTCATTAACCTCTAAAATCTTTTGTATAACTTCATCAACCTTAACATTAGCACTTTCAATAATTTTTCTTAGCCTTTTGTTGTAGCACTGGTAAGCTTTGCTTCTAGTAGAATACCCAAGGAAAATACCTTCATCACACCTTGCATCAAACTTTCCTTCTTCATCTCTTCTGATATAACATTTTCTTCCAAAAACTTTGAAATATTTAACAGTAGGAATCCTTCAATACCATAGCTCATAGGGAGTCTTTGTGTCATTTGCTCTTACTTGTACTCTATTCTATATGTAGATAGCAGTATGAATTGCTTCTCTCCAGTATACTTCTAGCAGGTTTGCTTCTTTTATCATTGTCCTTGTAGCTTCTTGAACAGTTCTATTCTTCCTTTCAACCACCCCATTCTGATGAGGAGTCCTAGGGATAGATAAATGCCTCTTTATCCCATGATCCTCACAAAACATGTTAAAATCATTAGAAGTAAATTCTCCACCTCTGTTAGACCTCAAACATTTGATCTTCATATCCATTTCATTTTCAACCATTTCTTTAAAAACTTTAAACTTATCTAGGGCTTCTAAGTTTTCCTTAAGAAAAGTGACCCATGTCATTCTAGAACAATCATCAATAAATAACATAAAATACATGTCAACTTGAAAACTCCTTACTCTCGTAGGACCACAGAGATCTATATGTACCAATTCCAACAGTCTGGTAGATGAGTGATCCTTGAATTTGAAGCTTCTTCTTGTTTGCTTTCCAATCTGACATTCCTTATAGATAACATTGATGGGCTTTGTAATCTTTGGCAGATCTCTCACAGCTTGAATTGAACTTATCCTTACTAGGCTATCAAAATTGATGTGACACAATCTCCTATGCCATAGCCAACTCTCACTAATCTAAGTCATAAAACGATAACTATCACCACCTTTGAGATGATAAACATTTCCACCTGTCCTCTTTCCAGCAGCAACCATTGTTCCGGAGCTTTTTCTGATCTCACAGCCATCATCATGAAACATAAGATTGTATCCTTTGCTACACATCTGTCCAACACTCAAAAGATTATGCTTTAAACCCTTAACATAAAGAACACCATTAGTGTTATGCTTTCCATCAAAACTGATTGAACCTTTTCCATAGATCTTAGCAGCGGCATCATCACCAAACCTAACTACTCCACCATCATATTTTTCAAGTTTAACAAACTTACTCTTATCACCTGTCATATGATTTGAGCATCCACTGTCAACAACCTAGTCATCTTTTTCTCTTATAGCATGAAAAGTAGACATTATAGTGTCTTCAGGGTTAGTACTTGCTTCTGGACCCTTTTCCTTCACACAACTTCTAGAGTTAACAGAAACAGTTTCATCTCTTAGGGCTATGAATAAGAATTCATTATCATTATCATCCTCATAATTAGATTCATCATTAGAAATATTTTCATCTTCTCTAACATAGAAAATTTTCTTAACCATCTTACCTCTATTTTCACTATTTTTAATTCACATAGCTCTATCTGGACATCTTGAAGCATAATGACCTATTTTTCCACAACTAAATCATTTAAAAGGCAGCTTACCACTAAACTTTCCAGTACCCTTTTTCATCCTTCTCACAAAGTTAGATTCCACTTCATCAAGGTCTTCTAGATCTGATTCCATAGTCTTCTTTGATTTTCCAACCTTAAAAGCAATCTCATCCTTTGCAGTTCCACTAGTTGTGCCAAACTCTCTTATTTCAAAAGTAGTTAAGGTGCCAAGCAACTGATCTTTGGTAAAATGATTCAAATTTTGTAATTTTTCAATAGATGAAACCTTATGATTGTAAGCTTTAGGAAGAGTTTTGAGTACCTCTAATATCACTTATTTATCATCTATATTTCTACAAAGTCCTTCGATGCCATTGACAACTTCATCCACCTTCTGTAAGTAGCTTGTAATGTTTTCATCTTTAGACATTCACATGGTCTCAAGTGTGAGCTTCAAATTCTGCATTTTATCTTATTTGACCTTATCATCTCCTTCATAAACACTCTCCAACTTTTTCCAAATCTCATTAGCAGTTTTCAAATTTGCAACTTTCACCAACTTAGAATTAGTAAGACCACTTAGAAGAGCATGTTTTGACTTACCATCAATTTCAGCATCTTTGATCTCATCATCAGTATTTATACCATTCTCAGATACAGTGTAATTAGACCTAACAGATTTCCAGATCTCATAAACAAGAGAAATTAGAAAGGCTTACATCCTTATCTTCTAGAGAGCATAGTCTAATCCATCAAACAAGGGAATATTCTTCTTGTACGCCATCCTGGATCTACCTCAAGCTGTTAAGCTTTTTCAAAGGAACCTTACTCGGATACCAATTGTTGAATGCACAAGACAACTGAGAGGGGGGTGCATCAGTTGTATCATAAACTTCAAACCCTCACAAACATTTAGATCCACATTAACCTTTAAACTTGTTATGATGTTAAAGCATGAAAAGCAAATAACAAAAACTAAAACATAATAGCACCAAACACAAGCCAACATCAGATTTTACGTGGGAAACCCTTGAAGGGAAAAACCATGGTGAGTATTAGATCACAATATAAAATAGTAGCAATACCGAATTACAAAAGGCTCACTGCCAAAGGGCTCACTACCCAGAAGAAAGAAAGGCTCACTGCCAAAGGACTCACTGTCCAGAATAAAGAGATAGAGGAAGAAGAGGCTGACTACTAGGGATGAATTGATATAATTGCATCTAACCTATGCATGGAGTTCAATTCAAATGAATCTCAATATTCACCACAACACAAACAACACCTTCGCAGCAACACTAAAAAATAGTAGACACCTTCTGCTCACTAAATCCAGTATCCTAACACATGAAATCTCTCACTGCATTGATCAAATTCATATCACATACATCATATCCATCATGCATGCATACACTCATGAATCCTTAACACTTATTTATACCATTGTCAACCTTGAAAATAATCTCCAAGGTCGGCAACACATCTTAATCCATAAACTTAAATTAGGTCTGGACCAAAACATTCTTGCGGAGGAAAGAAATAAATCTGGACCACATCACACCTTAGCACAGACCTAAATCCACTCTTACATGCTTCATCACGCTTTCACAATCATCGAAGCACAACTGCAATTAGTGTAAACAACCAAGTCGGCCAAACCTGTGTTAACACTATGAACTTTTAAGTGCACACTTTCTCAAAACCAAAAGATGACATACAAACCACACTCCAAGCTTGAACATGATCTAGAAACATCCACAAGCACCTAAAAACCAACAAAATCCTTTGCAACATCTTTCACCTAAAGAAAGTTCACACCGAAGCACTTAGATTACTCTGTCATCAACTGCAACTCAAGAAACAAACTTGCGGAGCACCAAACCATGAACCACTTGAATTGAAGATAGATATAGACCTTATAAGCATGAATCTAGAACCACAAAGCCATAAATAGATTTGTAGAGAAATGCAGAGAAAAATAGTTTCTCCCAGACACTTCTACACAACTGAGAAACACTATCCACACATTGGTCAACACAACTTTCTTTGTACAACGAATCAGAGCACCAAATCTGGAACATAACATCTCTGAACACCTATGAACAACATATTCAAACCACAAAAGTAGATCTTCAATAGGGAATAAATGCGGATCAAAAGTAGAACATTACTCTGTTAAGCCAATTAGTCTCTTCAACACATTGTTTCCTTTATTAATCAAATTTTCTCAAAAGCACTTGGAAACTAACCTTCAGAACCATATTCTTAACATCTATAAAGAAACCAAATCACCTTTAGCAATAGCTCATATCCTTATCTCTACACAACACAAACTACTCATAATCTTGACACAGTTGATACCAATGACAACACAAGCTTGTTGACATCAATGACAACACTGAATAGCAAATACTTGCAACAAAACTATCATCTTCACAAATCACAGAAATATATTGAGCTATCAACTTTTCTATACATAGAGCTATGCTAAGATCTTTGATTTCTAAAACACGATAACAAGAATATGATGTCAGCTTTACAATACATAGTAATATATAGCTCTCGGCTTTACAAAATATAATAATAGATATATACTATCGATTGCTCAAAACATAGATACATATATCTATTGGGTCGATAAAAAAAAGACTATAACTGCATTCTACCATTCCTAATAATAATGCTTGTCATAATTTTCCACTACAGCATGCAAACAAATGGAGATGATGGTCATTAAAGACTGCATAAAAACTAGTCAAAGGCTCCTCCACTCTCCAAATTTGTTGAGAGTAAAAGGGGTTCGAACAACCATGTACTAAAAAGCAACTTGCATAACATATAATCTTAACCTCTTTCATAAAGAAGTTATCGACCTTATCACAAAAGGTCTCACTTAAATATCACACATAATATACACACACACACACATATATACACACACGAATATATATAATGTCATAAAGAAAACATACTCAATGTATACTTACGTTGTGTGATTAAATGCTTGACAAGATTATGAGAATGGGGTTGAGGTATTCTCCCCCTTTGCATCTCACATATATAGCAAAATAGTCAAACATAATTAATCTGATAGGATACCATAAAGGAATTTCAATTGGAAAATACCAAAAATGAGATAGTTACCCACTATCATAAATATATATATATATATATCCCCCTGAATATAAACTATATTCACATCATATAAGGAAAATAACGACTATCAACTACATCTTGTCATTGATTGTACTATCCCTTCTTGGTTTTTCAACTAAACCTATGCTAAAGGAGTTTGATGTCAAATTAACAATTGTCGAATCAAAATCTAACTTAGACCAATAAAGTTAAACTCAACTTACCAAACTCGATGGGGTTCACAAAACTGAACAAACATGAGACTTAGATCATAACAACATGTTCTTTCCATACATCTATCCACTTCTCTCTGATGATGCTCTCCCTCTCTTTCTTGGAAGGTGGAAAACCTGATTTCTTGGTTACACTTACAATCAACGAAACTGGGATCAGTGCATCATTGATTACTTCATATATCTTATGAATAAAATAATCATGACATCATATAGTTGCATGTTTAATTCTAAACATATAAAGTCAAACTCAAGAGATCATTGATCTATCTTGACATTTTCACATAACGTCAAATCATTAAATCATGCAAAATTATCTACTAATTACATAAAAGTAAAAAAGTAAAACATAGTCAAAATTAGCCTGATGTGACATATCTCCCCCCATATGATTCATTATCCTCAATGATCTAATGTATCCAAAAAAAATAACATGATAAAGCCTTCGTTCATCTTTGAAAAGCATAAAACAAATGAGGAAATCTCTAATAAAAATCATGATAATATTCCCATGTATCACTGTCCTTTGCATACTGGTCCCACTGGACCTTGCATTGAGTAACCTCTCTATTACACAAGTGGAGCTTGTGAACTTTGAGCACTTTGAGAGGCTCGATCATGACCACTCTTGGGTCTAGTACCTGTAAAGCATTCCAATCAAGAATATGATTATCACCTTCTATATACTTTTTCAAATATGAAACATGAAAACAAATTATGCATCCTGGCAAGAGCTGGTGGTAGAGCGATTTTGTAGGCAACCGGATTGATCACTTAGAGAACTTCGAAGGGTCTTACATATCTAGGAGCTAGTTTGGAAGATTTCCCAAAATTTATGGATCTTTTATGAGTCTTAACCCTCAAAAGAACTTTTTCTCCAATTGAGAATTACCTTGGTGAATGTTTGGCATCAGCATAGCTTTTTTGTCTATCATTAGCTTCTGCTAATCATTTTATGATCAGCTTAACCTGTTCTTCCATTTCTACCAACATTTTTGGACTAATACTAATCCTATCTTCTAGCTTATCCCAACTTATATGAGTTCAACATCTTCTTCCATACAATGCTTCAAATGGAGACATCTTAGAAACATAATTGTAGGAGTTGTTATAAGCAAAATCCACGAGTGGTAGATACTCTTCCCACTTGTATTGCTAATCCATACAATACATTTGCAACAAATCTTCAAGAACTTGGTTTACCCTTTCTGTTTGACCATCTATCTAATGGTGATAAGCTGATCTTATATTGAGTTGAGTTCCTAGCACTGAAAACAAAGTTTACCAAAATCTTGAAGTCATGCATGCATTTCTATTTGAGATAATCTTCTCAAGAACTCCATGAAATCTGAACACTTCCTGCACAAACTTGCAAGCTATGACTGGTGATCCATTTGTTAAATATATAGGTATAAAATGAGATACCTTGGTGAGTTTATCTACCACCACTAAAATAGCATCATGTCTATTTCGAGACATTGGAAGACCTTGCACAAAATCCATGCTAATAACCTGCCACTTCCACTCTAGAATATCATGTGGATACAGAAGTCCTGCTCGATGTTGGTGCTCCGCCTTGACTCTCTAGAACTCTAGGAAAATTGCTACAAATCTTTTAGCATCATTCTTCATTCCATTCTAGAAATAAAGAGGTTTCATATTGGTTAGGAGTTTAATTACTCCTGGATGACCTAACTATGGTGCGAAATGAACTTCCTTCCACACAAGGTTTCTTAATTCTATCAAATCTAGAACACACATTCTTCCTTTGTATCTTAGAAGCCCATCTGGTTCAAAAAAAACCCAACATACCTTGAGTATTGAGGATTTATAGAGATAACCTACTTAACTTGCTCATAATATTCATCATCTACAAAATTCTACAATACCAAATCCTTGAAGTTGGAGTGGATAGATACAATCTATGAGATATGTCTCCATCGACTTAGAGCATCTGCTAATCAATTATCCTTACCCTTGATATAATTTATCTCAAAATCATAGTCAGATATCAATTCCAACCATCTTCTTTGTCAAGCTTTCAGATGGGATTGGGAAAATATGTACTTAAGACCATGATGATCCAATTTTAACTCAAAAGGCTTTCCTAGCAAGTAGTGTCGCCACACTTGCAAAGCATGCACAACTGCTACTAACTTCAAATCATGAGGAGCATAATTCTACTCATATGCTCTCAACTTCCTGGATTCATAGGCTACCACTTTCCCATCTTGCATAAGCACTCCTCCCAAACCTTCTCCTCAGGCATCACTAATGACAACAAATTGACTTTCTAGATCAAGAACTTTCAATATTGGTGTAGTTGTCAACCTTTCTTTCAATTGGTCAAATGCCTCATGACATTCTATTGTCCAATCGAAATGCTTTCCTTTTCTCTGAAGTGAAGTGATTGGGCTTGCAATCTTGGAAAGGTTCAAAATGAGCTTTCTATAATATCCTGCTAACCCCATGAAACTACACACTTCATGCACATTATTTGGCACATGCCACTCAAGTATAGCTTTTATCTTTGTAGGGTCTACAAATATTCCTTCAGCTGAAATAATATACCCTAAGTATTGTATCTCTTTTTGAAAGAAAGTACACTTAGATTGCCAAACAATTTATGCTCTCTTAGCTGCTACAAAACTATTCCCAGACGTTGCAAGTGATCTTCCTCATTCTTAGAGTAAATAAGAATGTCATCTAGAAACACTAGGACAAATTTATGCAAGCAATCTCAGAAAATACTATTCATCAAATTCATGAATGCAACAGGGGCATTCATAAGTCCAAAAGGTAAAACTGTGAACGCATAATGCCCATATCTACTTCTGAAAGTTGTCTTATGAATGTCCTCATCTTTTATTCTCAGCTGATGGTATCTAAATCGTAAATTGATCTTAGAAAACATTGTTGCACCACACATCTGATAAAAAGGATCGTCAATACACAATAAAGGATACTTATACTTTATTGTTTCTTTGTTAAGCATATGATAGTCTATACATAGATGTAATGTTCCATCCTTCTTTTTAACAAAGATCGTAGGGGCTCCCCAAGGAGAAACACTGACTCTAATCAATCCTTTTGCCAACAGCTCCTAGAGTTGGGCTTTCAATTCCATCAACTCTGTAGTAGTCATACAATATGATGCCTTTGAAATTGGCTCAAATCTAGGTATAATATCAATTGAGAAATCAAAATCTCTCATCAGACATAATCCTAGAAGTTCTTCTAGGAAAACATCCCAGAAATCTCTTAGGAAAGGATAGTTCTCCAAAGATACACTTTGTTTACTAGGATCTTCTTCTACTTGCTCCATTTTGACTGCAAAAAGTTTACAACCTTTTCACCTATCTCTCTTTAGTTGCATAGCAGAGATTTGTCTGATCTTAACTTCTCTATGAGTGCCTTGCAAAAAGACTATGTTTCCTACATCATCTAGACACTTGAAACTGTTTTTGCAAAATAATCGATATTGGATATATGCCTCCATAGCCAATTTATTCCTAAGATAACATCATAGGAACCTAGGGGGGCTACAAATAAATTCATGTTAGTTAAAAAACTAGGAAGATCAATCTTAGCTTCAAACAAGCATTGCTCTACCTGAGTTATAGTCTGGTTAGCATATTTTACTGACTAGGGTTTAGCCATATAGCCAAGTCTTCTAGGAAATTTACTTAATACTCTTAGAGAAATAAAACTTTTAGTTGCTCCAGTATCAATCAAAATAGAAATAGAAGCTCCAAACCAAGTACCTGTTGTCTCTATGGGAGTAATTTGGTATTCCTCTTGACGATTGTCCAAAGCCACATGGATTCTTTGTTGAAAAGTTGCTTGTTGAGTGGGTAAAGCATTACCATGTTGTTGAACTCCCTGGTTCTTGGTTGGCCATTGATTTGCATAGTGATCTCCACTTCAAGTGAAATATCCTCCATGAGGTCCTCGCTTCTCAGTAGGTTTACCTGAATTATTATCATTCCTTCTAACATTTCCATTATTCTCCTTTGCATTTCTGGATCCACTTATGCTACTTTTGGAACCTTTGTCACTTTTCTTAGCCACATCTTGCTTGCCATTCCTTTTCTTGAAAGGCTGTGAAGTTGGTGTCTTATTAAACCTCTTATGATTCTTCTTGCGATATGCAGAAATTGACTTCAATTTTTGCTCTTTCTTGATTTCCTTCTCCAAAACTTAGTCCATAGTAGAAGGGCACATCTACTTCACCTATCTGGGCATTCAGACCCATGATAAATTTATTGATCTTGAATCTTTCATCTTTCTGATATTGAGGCACATATTTCAGAACACGAGTGAACTTTTCCCAATATTCGGCCACTAACATATCCCCTTGTCTCAGATTCTAAAAATTTGTTAGCTTTTGGTCAAAAAAAATTGCGATAACTACCTCTGGAAAAATAAGACCACAAATTGATCCCAGGTTAAGCTTAAAGAACTTAGCCCCAATTCCATCTTCTTGTTCATCCACCACCTAAATGCTTCTCCTGCTAATTGAAAGGCACCCCATACTACCTTGGTTATCTCAGAGTAATTTTAGATCTCAAAATATTTTTCCATCTCTGTTAACCAAGATTTAGTAGCATCACCACTTTATGTTCCATCGAACTTGGGTGGTCTGACTTTCTTCATATCTCTAGATAGCTCAGAGGCAAGTCTACTTCTCTTCTCTTCTTCAGACTTAGTCTTATCAACATTCTCCCTTAGCTCACTATGAATACTGGATTCATGAACATATTCATCATCTCCTAGATGTGAATCCTCATGTCCTGCTTCAGATTTACCTTGACCCCTAACCTCTTGTTCTAGGTTTCCAAGCCTTTCCTTGGTTTCATTCAACATGGTCAATATCTGATCCAGCTTAGCCATAGGGTTTTCAGAAGGATCTGACTCTCCTTGATTATCTTCAAGAGTTGTTCAAGTTTGAACCTTGATGATACTCTATATTACACTTGATATTTGTATCAAATTATAAATTAGAATTCATAATAATGCATCTCATTAATTCAAAATTCATTAATAAAATACATTCAAAAACTCATATTTGAGCAAACAATCTTGTCTTTATTATAGTTTATTCTAGGTATAATTACATCCTTATTTAGATATTTAACACGACAAGACTACATGTCATTGTTCGTTAAATGATATTCCTCAGGTTCGTCTTCCCCATCGGAATCCAATAAAACAAACTTAGAGGGTAGATTTACACATAGGTACTCCTCCAACACATCTTTTCCTAAAATAGGAGTGTCATGACCACATCCAAATGACATGTCGCGAATAGCAAATGGTTTACTTGGTTTAACAACACAAGTAGGAACAATAGGATTCTTGGCTAGTTTATTATGTTGTTTCCTCTCTAGTTGTATATGCTTAAGAGCATTAGCCAAAGTCTCTGAATCCTCCAGCTATGGACCCTCAGCATAATTAATAGGCTCCTTGAGTTCAACCTCCTTAGTAAGTTCTTTCTTAACTACTAACTTGGCCAAATGTTGGGGAACAAACTTTCTAGAAGTTTTCTTGGTTCTTCTCCATGTCATTCTAGCATAAAACCAATTTCAAAAATTAACTATGTGCTGATGTTGACAAGTTTTCTCATAGTGAGCTCCTAGGTCCATGTTTTGAACTCAGTTAACTCTAATACCATATGTAACATGCCTTCTCATATTACTCAGAATTACACACACACTTTACTAGGAAAGTAAAGGAACATGATATACATGAGTGAAATATTTTTTTAAACATTTGTTTTTGATTAAGATAATCTGCTAACCCAGGAGTAGAACCTGATAACAAAGCCAAAAGGTAGCAAAATAGGCCCAGGGCCACCAATAGCCAACTAACAGCAGACCAACAGTCAACCAAAAAATATTAACAAAACATATATTGAGTTTAAAGAAAGTCGGATAAAAGCATAAAACATTAACCAACTAACTAAGCAAGGTCTTCCAATCATCGTTTAACATATTAAAAAGATTTTTCTAGTCCTCCATCAATGAATCCACATTGTTTGTTCAGTCCACCTGTAGAGTAGCAAAGACATCAGTAGCCTTGAGGGAGGTCTTTAGCATCATCTAGATCATCTTCTTCACCTTGTCTTCCATGACATCCAGACGGGACTTAACTACGGCCAGCTCCGCTTCCAGTTTCCTGTAATCCATGTCTCTCCTTGCACTCATAACCTCCATATCTGGGGTCTCCTGTACTTCAGTTTCTTCCTCATTGGTGTCATAGAAAGAATTGTTCATTGATGCAAAGTGACTCATGCCCTCCTGATCTTTCTCGGGAGTAGTCTTGATTCCCTTCATTTCCACCTCCTGCCCAGTATCTTCACCCTTAGATGCAGTGGAGTAATCCACTAATTTAATTCCCTGAGAAGGGCCTCCTGCTAGCTGAGAAGATCCCCACAAGGAAGCCCTTCTGGGTTTACCATCTTTGCCCAAGGCAATTTCATTAACAATTACCACCTCATCTTTCCCCGGGGTCCCCTATTTTTTGCCTAAATCTTCAACTTCTTTCTTTTCATTCCCATCGCTGCATCTCTTTTTGGTAGTTTTACTCTTTACAAGGCTACGACCTTTATGTTTTTTACTCTCTTGTGCTGGAAACTAACATTTCAAGTTGCACGGGCCTTCCACAGTGCTAGCATGGGATTTATCATGGGGGGTTTCAAAGTTTTGGGCCTGGCTATGGCTACCCAAAAAGGCTTTTGAAAAGGAGGTGGTCTTAGACATTGTCAAGCTGGACAATGGTCCTGTGGAGCCACTTAAAGGCTGGTTGGATAGGGAAGTCATCAGGGTGGAATTCTTAGCAAGTCTAGTGCTTAAGGGAATTCTATCCTCAGATTCGTCATGAGAGCTTTCCTCCACTGGGTTGGTAATAGGGGGTTTAGCAGGATTTAGGGCCAGATGATTGATATAGGTGGAAAATAAGTCCTTGATGCAAGGGCACCAGTATCACCTCAGTGTTTTCTTCACGGACTTTCTTACAATGGAGGACAGAGGTTTCATGGCTAGACAACAAGAAAGAGGGGAAATTCACCATCGCCTTATGACGAAAGTGGTTTAAAAAGGTGAAATGGTAATGGTAAAACACTCTATACCTACCCTCAAGAGTGAAATACTTCATAATAAGGAAACATACCCGGTTCCAAGGTGCAACCAGGCTCTCCCTCTCAAAGCCACCTTGCAGATTGACTTGTTTCTCCCCCTCTTTGTAGAACAACTTCAAACCCTCCATATCCAGGACATGGGTCTATTTTTTAAGTCTATTTCCTTTGCACAACAAACCAGTCATAGCAGCTATCAAGGCCTTTGAAACAACGAACTTAACACCTTCGATTTCCAATGAGTGCTTCTCGTCCCAACACTCAGCAAACTGGGTCGACAATTTTTCATCGTAGCCATTTAGGGACTCCATGAAAGCTGTAATACCTCCTTCATAAGCAATTCTCCACACTTGCTGATCTTCCTTGAAAATATTATAGTTCATGTCCTCACCTTATCACCCCCCATAATCTTAACCCTCCAAGTCACAAAGTCAAGAACTTCGCCACACACAAGAACAACACTCCTTCTATGAAAATAGCTGCAGAGAGTAGGCAAGAGACGAGAGAAAAATCTGAAAGTGTAGAATAAAAGAAACTTAAGTTTCTTTAACATTATTTGTACATCCCTCCAAATCCTGATGGTGTTCAAGTCATTAATGTCATCAGGTCTTGCTTGTGTGAGCTGCTCAAATCCAGCCCATTTCGTGCAGATTGACAAGACTTATTCCATATATTCATCCACCACCCACGATTAGAATTGATTGTCTCAATGTGCACAAAATATTTAGTTTGCCACATCATATTTAAAAAGTGAGTAGGATCTCTACTACTGTCCTTCATGCCACGTCTTCCCATGATGATAGGAAAGCACGCCACAACACTACACCTATCACTAGGATTCATCATTTCACCTATCATGGGAGTTAGGGGTCTCCTTTTGTATACAATCTGTTGGAGTTTTTCCCAAACTGGATGCTTCCCAGTTATCCATACAAGGTAGCCATCATTGATCAACAGGATTTATGGGCCAGAGGCCAACAGTACAGGAGATAGACTCTATAAATATCTCCTCTTCTTCTTTAGGCTCTGCAAAACCAAGGGGGGTATTCCCTATTCAACATCCATGTAATGTGTTTGTGAACTAGTTGGGATGCTGACATAAAGTAGATGAATCCTCTTTTATGCAGAACAAAACTATGAAATAAGTGCAAAGGGGCTAGCTTTGGGCCTTATGCTCAGTTGTGAATCAGAGGATTTTGGTCCTAAAACTACTTCTAAAGTCCTAAAAGGTTTGTATTTGGATGCAAGACTGCGACCTTGGGTTGTAACCTCAATACATAACCAAATCAATGCCTATCCAGGGCTTGGAGTCAATAGACATATATATGTGAATGTTTACCATAGACTTAAAATAGTAATCAGATTTCAAGGGGGTTTTGTAGTGTCTGCCTTACGGATACTGCCCAATATTAAGTATTTAGTTATCTCTACTTACAAACATCCTTACTGCAACATGTTCCTCCCAACACTCAACCCTAAACATTTAATCTACTCCTTGAGCAAAAGTAAAAAGATCAAGCATTCAACATAGCAAGCCTATATCCTAGAATCTTAAACACCCCTTACTTGTTTAGATTCAGAAGAAGAACACATTCAACTTGGAGATAAATAATAGAATACATGCAATGAAGCATTACTCATTTAAATCAACATGAAACTGATGAATTCTATATATAAAACATTCAACATACAACTCATAAACTCACAAGGCACCCAAAACAGAGCCACCAACCAGATTGTATCTTATTACAGCACCAAAATTTATCCAGTTTTCAACAACCTCAAAAGTGAGGCACACAGTCCTGATATACTCAGAATGTGCCCTCAATAGAATAGTACAATGGTCAAATTAAAACTCTGCCAAATACAATGCACCATGGAATGGAACCCAAAACAATCAATGCAGTAGGCAGAAGAGAAGGCTGGGAGTGGTTAAACTCGAGACTTGCGCTGTCGCCTGGGGATTTTCTTCTTCAATCAAAGTTGGTCCATCCATGTCTTTGACCATACTTCTGTAACATCTGCCATTAATGGCATACCAACTCGCGGCCTTGGAAATGCAGTAGAGTACGCGCCTTGCAATTTTCCCGCCTAGAAATAGTTGCATGTAAAAAGAAAACCCTTCATTTGAATAGAACCATCGATTCATTTCTACCCACCAAGATCAGCGGCCTGAATTTGAATAGGTAAGCTATTGGCTAATGAGATCATGCCACGTGGGCATCCCTATTTATCGTTGACTTGTCGCATTTGCGAGATCAAATAATCCCACATTCACCCCGCAGTGAGCCTTTAAACACTTTTTATACTAGGCCATGAACATACTCAATGTCACGTATTTTCTCCCTACGTGACCAAGAGAACCAACCGCTAGCGGTCCATCACTTCAACTCCCACCGATACCAAACCCTGTTGGAATGACCAAGACCCTCGGAGCAACACCCTCCAGTCATTCTGATGTACACCATTACGTTGATGACCCCGCAATCCACAGCTCCATCGGAGAGATCCTGAGTGTCGGAGTGACACCCACCAGGCACGTTGATATTGCATATCTCACCGATAACCCCCCTGCATCAGTCTGACCCCAGCCTATCGGCACACCCATTGCAAAGCATGCCGATGCCACTAGTCTAGCCGAAACCAAACCTCCATCGCTATGACACAGACCGTCGGGGTGACATCTCCTCAACATGCCAACACACCGATCTCACCGATGACTCACCCTCGTAAGCCTCATTGGCCACATTCCTCTCATCGGCAAACCCCCCGCTTGTTCTCCTGATACGAAGTGTCACTCCGATGCCACCTCCATCGGTACAACCTGAAGTGTCAACACTTTCCTGCCTTGCCGATGTCACATGTTATGCTGACTGTCGATCCCTCGTCGAGATGACACGCCATCGGAATGACCCAACAAAACTGAACTGACAGTGACCTTCATACCGATCGGTGTAACATAGCCCCATCACTGGAACATAAATAGGTCACACCGAAGACCTCTGTCCCGCCGAAGCACACCGCAGGACCAAACCACCATCAGGGTGACCCAACACATTGGAAGGAGACCACCATAGCATGCCGATGACTGAATTCTTGGCGATGTAATGAAAATACCACTATGAAAAACGTGATCGCCAAGACAAAGGCCTAGTCATGCTGATGAACCTAGAAAACTTTTAGGGTCTGAAATGAAAAACGTCCACTAATTTTAGCTTGAAACCCTAACTCCATGTGGGCACCACCATTGGCTCCGACTGGGGACGTGTGGGCGCAAGGCTGTAGCGAGAACCAGACCACCTCTGGGCAGACCAGGCAAAACACAAAAAGACAAAACCGTGACCACACAACGAATTTATAGACAATATACACTTAATTTACAAACGTGCACAGAAGGCAATCACTTATGAAAAATAAAGTTTAAGGAATTGACCGTGCATAGGCAATTCTAGTATTTCACCGTTTAGGGCCTGGAGAAAGTAGGAATCTTCTCCATGAGTGTTGCTAATTTGATATGGGCCCATCCATAAGGGTTCAAATTTACCATGCTTGCCCTTATCCTGACTCTTTGCATTCCAAACAAGGACTAAATCACCTATATGAAATTTTCTTTCTGTAGCCCTTTTATCAAACAGATATTTCACTCTCTGTTGTTTCTTGATGTTTGTCTTGTGTGCCTCTCCTCTAATTTCATCCAATGCAACCAACTGATTTATCATTTCATTCATTGAGTCCTCAATCTCTTTATCATTCTCTTGTATGAATCTATAAATTGGCAAGAGATTGTTCACAGGTAACCTAGCTGGTGCACAATACACTAACTCAAAAGGTGACCTTCCAATTGCTTTCTTCACTATTATCCGGTCAGCCCATAGTACCATCTTCAACTTTGAATCCCATGCCCTTTTTCTCTTATCTACCATCCTCTTGATGATTTTCATGAGGCTTTTGTTACTTGATTATGCTTGACCATTTCCTTGTGGATGATATGGTGATGCATATGACAAATTAATCCCATAGTTGTTGCAAAAATCAACAAACTCACCAGATCTAAAACACATGGCATTGTCTGTGACCACTTTGACTGGTATTCCAAATCTGATAATAATGTGTTCCAAAATGAAATCCATCACCACCCTGCTTGTAGCTTTCTTAGTTGGAATGGCTTCAACCCATTTAGTAAAATAGTCAGTAGCAACCAAAATCCAACTGTATCCTCCACTTGCTTTTTCTAAAATTTCCCCTATAAAATCAATTGCCCATTGCTAAAATGGAGCCTCCACAGTTATAGTTCTGAGGGGTAATGCACCTTCATATTTAAGTTTTCCTGAGAACCTTTGGCAGGGATCACATTTTCTTACCATCTTTTGTGCATCTGAGAAAAGGGTGGGTCACCAATAGCCTGCTCTGAGAATTTTGTGAGCTGTTGTTTTGGCAGTGTAGTGTCCACCACACACTCCTTTATCCATGTCATTTAAAATATCAGTAGCTTGATTTTCATCCACACATCTAAGTAGTACACCATCAGGATTTTTCCAATACAATTCTCCTTGAATAATTGTGTATTTGACAGCATGTAGTTTTAAAGTCCTTTTCTGACTATCACTGAGATTAGAAGGACAATTAAAATTCTGCAAATAGTATACAATATCCTTGTACAATTCAGATTCTTACATATTAACAACTTCATTCTGAACTACATTTACCTGGCATGCTTCCAAGTTTGACTGTGTCATCATCTTAGCTAAACCTTGTCCCCTTACTAGTTTTGTAATTTATATCTCTATGTTGAATTCCTGTAACTTGTTAATCCATCTGCATCTTCTTCCTGTCACTTCTTGCTGAGTGAAAATGTCTTTGACTGTTGCATGGGGCACATATGCAACTATCTGAGATCCTACCAAATAAGGCCTGAAACTTCTGACTGCCTTAACCAATGCATATGCCTGCTTTTCCATGATATCATATTTCAATTCAGTTGCCTACAATGACATGCTAAAGAAAGCAATAGGTTGCTCAAAACCATCTTCATTTTTCTATAATAAACATGCAGCAATAGTGTGAAAAGAAGCAAATGAGGACAACTGAAGTGGCTTAGAAAAATCAAGTGATTTCAACACAGGAGCCATCTTTATAGCTTCTTTGATGTTCTGAAATGATTTAATTGCTTCACTCTCCCATTTGACAGTCGCACCCTTCTTTAACATTTTAGAAATATCTTTTGTAATCTCTGCAAAATTGGGAATGAATGTTCTAACAAAGTTGATCTGCCCAAAGAAAGACTGAATGCCTTTCACTATTTTAGGAATTTGGATTCTATCAATTGCAGCAACCCTTTCAAGATCAATCCTAACTTCATCCTTGGAAACAATGTGTCCCAATAATTTTCCTTCTACTACTCCAAAAGAACATTTCTTTGGGTTAAGTGAGATGCCATATTCCAATGCTCTAACAAAAATCTGTTCTAAATGCATGCAATGTTTCTCCTCTTTTTTTGAATAGGCAGTTAAATCATCCTGATATACAGGTAGAATTGAGTCAATCAATTCTGCAAAAGCAACATCCATAGCCCTCTGAAATGTAGTGCCTACATTTGTTAGTCCAAATGGCATTCTTACATATACATAAGTCCCCCATGGAGTGGTGAAGGCAGTCTTGTATTGTTCAGATTCTTTTACCTTCACCTGATTGTATCCTAAAAATCCATCCATCATGGATAGAAGCTCACAACCAGTTACCTTTTGCAGCATAGCTTCCATGTTGGGCAGTGGATAATTATCCTTTAAAGAAGACACATTCAAACTTCTAAAATCCACACAAAGTCTTATGTCACCATTTTTCTTTCTAACTGGGACAAGATTGGACACCCAAGTTGAGTGTCTAATAGGTACAATTATTCTAGCCTCCCTAAGCTTTACAAGCTCTTCTTACATTTTTGGGGCCAAAGTTGGATTAATAGGTCTTTGTTTTTGTCTAAATGGCTTAGCTCCAGGCTTCAAAGGAATCTCATGCTGGAATAAGTCTTCTCTATAAGCTTTTAGGTCCTCATATGACCACGCAAAAACATGCTTATATTTTTTTAATAATGCTATCAACATACTCCTGATGTGTGGCTTGAGTTGTTTGCCAATATATAACCTTTTGGGGGCATGGTGTGTCCCCAAGTTTATTTTCTCCAAATCATCCTTGTTTGTAGGAGATGCTTTTGTAACAAATTGGTCTCTATTGTCAAATGCTCTTTCTAAAGAAACCAGTCCTCTAGGGATTTTATTTGTCTTAAGTTGAATTACTTCTTTCCCCAAAAGAGTTTCTTTTCCATCCACAACTTCTACAAAATTCTAAAAATCAATTTCCTGGTTCTCATACTCATCTATGCAGTGTAGGAACCTCAACAAGTCTCTATCATCATCAAACACCTGCCAACTGCATACATTATCTGGTACTGTAGGTCTAGGTTTGACCTCAACATTTGTAACATCAGACAGAGTTATATCATCAGGCCTAATGGCCACATTGGCTAAAAAATCTGCCATGACATTCTTTGATCTTTCTACCCAATTTATTGAAAATGCATCAAACAATTTGATTGTATCCCACACAGCATGCTTATACTATTTTAATCTTTTATTTTTTGAAGCATACTTATCTCTCACCTGAGAAACAATTAATTCTAAATCTCCAAACACTTTTAGCATCTTAATCCCATGTTTCAAGGAAACATTCAATCCCAATAGCAGAGCCTCATATTCTGCAATATTATTTGTGCAGGAAAACTTTAGCAGGAAAGAAAATTTTAGAAGTTTACCTGCTGGAGACAAAAACACAACTCCACCACCAGAACCTTCCTTCGAGCAAGCTCCATCAAAATACATGGTCCAGAGACCCTGTTGGTTGAGTTCTTGAATGCAAAAATCTTTCTCTATTCCCTTGATCATTTGAGACAACTTTGAAATTCTCACAGTTAGTATCCACAAAACATATATGCTCATCTAAATCTTTATCTTCAACTGTTTCTGCTAACCTTTCCTCTCTAACCAACTTGACATCTCTACCATTCATTGGGATCATGGCATATAACAAATCTAACTGCATACTTCCTCCAATTAATGTTGCCCATCTTCTTGACAACATCATACCATACTGTGGCTTTATGTCAACTACTGTTATGTTCATTCTATAAGTCTTTTCTGGATATGTTGCTAGCATAAAATCCACATCCTTCATGATCCCAATAACTGGTATCTCCCTAGCATCCATCACATAGCATTTTCCACATGCCTTGTCTATTTTCAATCTAGCTTGTTGCATGATAGCCAAAGGCATTATATTTGTTGATGCTCCTGAGTCAAGCATACAATTCTTGATTACTTTTCCATTGATAACAAGGGAGACATAAAATGGTTCAACCTGTGAAGGGAATTTTGTCATTGTAACTCCCAGGTAGACTTCAGGAACTTCATCTTCTTCAATACACAAGGCTTGCTTCTTAGCTTGAGAATCAACATTCTACTCAACCTGACAAGCTACTCCTGAAATTAGAGATAATGCTTTATTTCTGAATTCTTTAACTTTCATCATCTCCATCAATGGAACATAGACCTTTACTTGGGATAAAACTTGAGCTATGTCAAAAGGAGCATAATTTTGTATAACAGTTGTAGCTTGAGTCGTGGTTTTGTTCTTATCTTGAGCTGATCCAGCCTTGACTTTGATATTCTTTTGATTGTCATCCATGGCCTGAGAATTCTTATTTTGGTCCTCATTTTGAGGAACTTCATTTTCTAACCTTTGAGAATCATGACTTGGTTTTTGTTTAGAATTTTTCTTATTATTATTCCATTTTGTCTTATGTAGTTCAGTTCCTTTATGATTGGGCAGTGATTGGTTCACAAAGGTGTCTTCTAGTTGACGTGGATCACTTACCTAAGCCCTACCTCTAAGGTTATAATTGCTCTTGACCTGAGCCACTGCTGTAGCTATGAGAGCTCTAATCTCTTCATCAGAAGGCCTTTTCAAGTTATTCAGAAAGATGCATGAATCCTGAGCATATGCATAATTATCTTCATCATCTTCATCACAGGAAATCTACTGGCAAATATGAGTCCCATAACTCGTGCTTTCATCAGCTTCATAAGAAAAATGCTCCCCATTTGTGGACATCATATTGACATTATCATCCTGCATGTAATGTGGCTCATTACATTCATCACAAGCAACAACATTATCATACAAAGATTGAGCAATCATGCATTGTGATTGTGAGTGAGGCATTTGACATATTATGCACCAAGCTGTATCATAAATAATGTTAACAGCTTTCCTCAAAGGATTAGGTGTCTCCTTAACATTTTGAGCTCTTTGATTATTATCGTTATTTGGGAGAACTGGTTTACCATTATGCCAATTAGTGTTAAATGGCATATCATGCAGTGCTGGTCTCTTTTCTTGTCTCTGGTAAACCTGCCTTTCAGGGCCTATCCCCTTTTCATGCTTAGCAAGCCTATAACTTAGGTCCTTAACAACATTTGTCAACTTATCTAATTTTTCTTCAGAAGTAGATGCATTACCTTGAGCATTCTGAGACTTATTATTGGGATTTTGCAGAATCTTTACATCATCCCTTCCATTTGTCTTACCAGAGGATTTCCTATTATTTTCAATGTTAGTTGCAATTCTAAAAGCATCCCTGAGGTGAGCAGGACCCTTATCTCTTAATCCATAAGCTATTTTAGCATCAAAAGCATTTATATATAGCACTATGCACATTGGTTCATTAGGCCTCATGTGAAGTGGTAGTTTGTTCAACACTCTAGTGAATTGTTGTCACATGAAATTGCACCCTGCTTGGAAGGATTCCAAGCATTCCAATGACACAATGGGAATGATCTCGAGGTGTGGGACCTTGCTCAAAGATATCAGACCTCTGGAGAAGGCCAGCTTCCTTGCCTGATTATCACCTAAAACTATTGGATTTTGGGGGGAAAGGGGAGAAAGAATGCTTTAAAATGAAGATGAAAACTTGAAACCAAAGGGTGATGCACTAGACAGATTAAAAGAGACTTCCACAACACTGAGAAAATGCACAATATAATCAGACACAGCAAGTAAACATACACAGATTAGATGATCCTAGCAGAGGTAAGGAGCAATAGGGTTGAGAGGAACAGAATGTTCACAGACAACCTTATGCAGATTCACATAGAACTAGAAAATCAGGAAATGGGGTAAAATAACTTGCATATATCCAATGAAAGGCAAGGTTACAGTATATGAAAACTCTATGTGGAAATAGAAAGACCAGAATGCCAAAAAATTTCCAACCTTATTTACATCATAAGCCTCAGCTTATATAGCATTCAATCTAACCTAAGTCGGTTACAAAATTCACTCAGAGAGCTACCACCAAAAATATCTCTGAAAGGACGTCCCAGCTACCAGGAGTAATGGCACAAAAGATCCGAAATAGGGGCAAGTGGGGAGATATTCAGAGTCTTTAATCCAAGCAGCTTACTCATCGATCCTCAGCAACACATATATGAAAATATCTGAAACAAGGCGGTGGAAAGATATTTATGATCATGAATGCGAGCTGCTTCGTCTTGTGCAGCAATGAATGCAAAAAATATCTGCATCTGCCCCAAAAATGGTCGCTGAAAAGTCAACTCGACCAACATGTAGATCCAGGTCCAAAACTGAAAGTGAGAAAAATCCTCCTGAAAACCTCGCCAAATGAAAGAGGAGGCAAAAATAAGCACTTTTGCCTCCTACAACATGTGAAAATTCGCTAGGATGGAGGAGATACATGTGGTCAAAGCTTGGTCAACCGCCTGTATATATCACTTTGCATCTGTGTGTATATCACTATCTAAAAATTGCATTTGTATGTGCAAAGTACCTTGTATCGGGCTATCGGAATGACCTTCAGTCGAGCCACTGATGTATGAAGTCATGCCAAAATTTCCTTTGTATATGCTCTACTTTTGGCGCCTAAACGCTCTTTTGAAGATGCCTTGTAGAATATGCATTTGAATCTATCTCTATATGCTTCTCCTTATGAGGGATATAATAGTGACATCACCATTATGGATGGGCCTTATTGAAATGTGATAGGATGGCATCATCATCATATCAGGGTGATATTACGGAAAGATAGGGTGATATTACGAATATCGGGGTGATATTCGGAAGGTAGGGTGATATTCCAAAGATCGGGGGATATTTGGAAGGTAGGGTGATATTCCAAAAATTGGGGTGATATTTAGAGATCGGGTGATATTCGGAAGGTAGGGTGATATTTTGGAGATCAGGGTGATATTCGATGATCGGGTGATATTACAAATATCACCCAATGTTCGGAATATCACTCGACATTTTGGAAGATGACCCCCCTTGGAAAAAATGACTCGATACTTGGAAGATGACTTCCATCTCTGGAATATCACCCGATACTTAGAATATCATGATGATGCCATCCTATAAGATCAGGCTTGAACAGATCATGACCCTACATAACTCCCTTATTTTAGCGAATTTCAGGGTGATGCAAAAAATAAACTTTCCTATTCTTTCAAGCTCTATAACATGGTAAGCTTTTTCAGGCAAGCTTCAGAACCTAAGATTTGGTTTCAGACCTCTAGATCACAAATATAGATTACCTTGGGGATATGTACATTGCTTGATGTTGCTTGAATTATTTGACTCTAGCTAGAGAAGAAAGGGTCAACATGAATCTAGCATTAAAATCTGCAACAGGCTCATTTGACCCCTTAGTAATACTAGTGAATTCATTTTAAAAAAAGCTTGGATCAGTCTTATCACCATACTGTTCTTTAAAAATCCTTCTAAAGTCATCCCATGATGAGATACTCTAGTCAGGCAGACTTTTATACCACTCTCTAGCTTCATCAACTAAGGATTGCATAAATAATTTCATAAAAACATCTTCATGTTCAACCTCAAAGTTGTCCATGACATTCTGAAAAGCTTTTAAATGATCTTCCCCTGATACAGCATTATTTCCTAAAAACTTTGGTATCTGAGGTCTTACATGTTTATCAATGGGGTTAGGGTAACCAAGAATACCATTAAACACTAACTGCCTGAATCTATCCAACTGCATAGGCTGTCTACCAAACTGATTAACATTTGCATTCCTATTAATATTTTGATTTCTGACATTATTCAGTGGTACCCTAATATTGTTTGCATTGTCTTTGATCATTTTGTTGATTCTAGACTTCATTTCTTTGCTGGTTTCTCATCACATTCACATTATCAAGGGTGGGGACTGAATCATGTTGAGCAGTTCTTAGAGCTTGCACCTTTTGTCTCATGTCATCTCTAATCCTCAAAGCTTGTAAATATTCTAATTCAGCTCTTAGGCTTTTGATTTCTTCAACTAATTCTTCATCTTTGGGCATAGAAGAGGATGGTCCCTTTCCATATTGGTCATCCTCATCATCCCTTGGGGACTCAGTCTCTTCAAATCTATCAGAGGGATCTAAGAAAGGGCATTCCTGAAACACCTCTGATCTCATTCTCAAATTAACACCTTGTTGTCTTTCATATACATCCTGGATTTTAGCTTCTGTGTTTGACAAATAAGGTGATGTCCGCTCTGAAGATCCTAGATTATCTTGGGTACTACCATTGTTTCTAGGGATGAGAGAACCCACTTGATTGGCTTGAACAATCCCTTTTTTCCTATACATCATTTTTCTGGGTAATTCTTCAAACAAAGGATTACGTAGGGATCTTCTCCCTTGCATACAAATTTCACTTCACCAGTCGGGAGATTTTGTTCGGAGTCGCCACCTACAACTAGGAATTAGTTTTCACTAGGGTTCTTACACAAAGCATTCCCCAGCGGAGTCGCCAAATCTGTTGGAGTCTTTCCCAAACTAGATGCTTCCCAGTTATCCCTACAAGGTAGCCATCATTGATCAATAGGATTTTTGGGCTTGAGGCCAACAATACAGGAGATAGACTCTATTAATATCTCCTCTTCTTCTTTAGGCTCTGCAGAACCAAGGGGGGTATTCCCTATTCAACATCCTTGTAATGTGTTTGTGTACTAGCTGGGATGCTGACATAAAGCAGATGAATCCTCTTTTATGTAGACCAAAACTGTGAAATAAGTGCAAAGGGGCTAGCTTTGGGCCTTATGCTCAGTTGTGAATCAGAGGATTTTGGTCCTAAAACTACTTCTAAAGTCCTAAAAGGTTTGTATTTGAAGTTTTGAATTGGTTTTTGTATTTGGATGCAAGACTGGGACCTTGGGTTGTAACCTCAATACATAACCAGATTGGTGCCTATCCAAGGCTCAGAGTCAATAGACACATATATGTGACTGTTTACCATAGACTTAAAACAGTAATCGGATTTCAAGGGGGTTTTGTAGTGTCTACCTTATAGATACTGCCCAAGATTAAGTATTCAGTTATCTCTGCTTACAAACATCCTTACTGCAACATGTTCCTCCCAACACTCAACCCTAAACATTTAATCTACTCCTTGAGCAGAAGTAAAAAGATCAAGCATTCAACATAGCAAGCCTATATCCTATAATCTTAAACACCCCTTAGTTGTTTAGATTCAGAAGAAGAACACATTCAACTTGGAGACAAATAACAGAATACATGCAATGAAGCATTACTCATTTAAATCAACATGAAATTGATGAATTATATGCATAAAACATTCAACATACAACTCATAAACTCACAAGGCACCCAAAATAGAGCCACCAGCCAGATTGTTTCTTATTATAGCACCAAAATTTATCCAGTTTTCAACAACCTCAAAAATGAGGCACACAGTCCTGTTATACTCAGAATGTGCCCTCAATAGAATAGTACAATGGTTAAATCAAAACTCTACCAAATACAATGCACCATGGAATGGCACCTAAAACAATCAATGTAGCAGGCAGAAGAGAACGCTGGGAGTGGTTAAACTCGAGACCCGCGCCGTTGCTTGGGGATTTTCTTCTTCAATCAGGTAGTTGGTCCGTCCATGTCTTCGACCATACTTCTGTAACATTTGCCATTAATGGCATAACAACTCGCGGCCTTGGAAATGCAGTAGAGTGCGCGCCTTGCAATTTGCCACTTGGAAATAGCTACATGTACAAAGAAAACCCTCCGTTTGAACAGAACCATCGATTCATTTCTACCCACCAAGATCAACAGCTTGAATTTGAATGGGCAAGCTGCTGGCTAATGAGATCATGTCATGTGGGCATCCTTGTTTATCGCTGACTTGTCGCATTTGTGAGATCAAATAATCCCACATTCACCCCGCAATGACCCTTTCAACACTTTTTATACTAGGCCGTGAACATACTCAATGTCACGTATTTTCTCCCTACGCGACCAAGAGAACCAACTGCTAACGGTCCATCACTTTAACTCCTGACAATACCAAACCCCATCGGAATGACCAAGACCCTCGGAGAAACACCCTCCAGTCATTCTGATGTACACCATTACGCTGATGACCCTGCGATCCATAGCTCCATCAGAGAGATCTCAAGTGTCGGAGCGACACCCACTAGGCATGCCGGTACCGCATATCTCACCGATAACTCCCCTGCATCGGTCTGACCCCAACCTGTCAGCACACCCATTACAAAGCATGTCGATGCCACTAGTCTAGCTGAAACCAAACCTCCATCACTGTGACGCAGACCGTTGGGGTGACATCTCCTCAACACGCCAACACACCGATCTCACCGATGACTCACCCTCTAAGCCTCATCGACCACATTCCTCTCATCGGCAAACCCCCCGCGTTTTCTCCCGATACGAAGTGTCATTCCGATGCCACCTCCATCGGTACAACCTAAAGTGTCAGAGCAACACTTTCCTGCCTTGCTGATGTCACAAGTTATGCTGACTGTCGAGCCCTAGTCAGGATGACACACGCCATCGGAATGACCCAAAAAAACTAAACTGACAGTGACTTTCATACCGATCAGTGTAACACAGCCCCATCACTGGAACATAAACAGGCCATGCCAAAGACCTCCGTCCTGCCGATAGCACACCGTAGGAGCAAACCACCATCAGGGTGACCCAACACATCAGAAGGAGACCACCATAGCATGCCGATGAATGAAGTCTTGGCGATGTAATGAACATACTACTGTGAAAAACGTGATCGCCAAAATAAAGGCGTACTCGTGCCGATGAACCTAGAAAACTTTTAGGGTATGAAATGAAAGATGTCCACTAATTTTAGCTTGAAACCCTGAATCCATGTGGGCACCACCACAATCAATGATGGAAATAAGCAAATTGTTTAACTTCCTCCAACATCTTAGGGGATGAATATTAATCCCTAAGTTAGCCATTAGGTCAACAGCTTTATTTCCTTCCCTATAGGTATGGATCAAAAAAAATTCTTCAAACTTTAGAAGAAGACTCCTAATATCATTGATGACACCCTCTAACTGCCAACCAACACTTCCTTTCCCTTTAACAGCTTCCAAAACCACCATTGAGTCACCTTCAACAATTAAGTTTTTTATTCCTATAGCCAAGGCAATCTTAGGACCCCAAAGGAGGGCCATTGCTTTAGCAATATTATTAGTATTTTCCCCAATGCTCCTAGTAAAAGCAACCATCAAAGAGCCTTTCTCTGACCTTATAACACCTCCACCACTAGCTAACCTTGGGTTGCCTTTGGCAACACCATCAAAGTTGAGTTTTGACCAGCCACATGGGGGAGGTACCCAAAAGGTGTTAGCTGGCCTTTTTATTTTTGTCACCCACTCTGGAAATGCTTGCAGGAATTGTCCATTGTTTGATTATGTTGATTTATTTAGCATTGGGGGGGTTTCAACAAATTTTATGGAGCTGTTACTGATGTTATCTTGCAGTAGTCTAACAGTCGAACTGAAAACTTCATTAGGATTCCTAAATTTTTCTCTGAAGAGTCTATTATTTCTTTCCTTCCATAGACAGCAGGACAAAATAGGGGGGTCTGTTTCCATATTTCATGACAAACTAGATTTGAAAAGGGGGAAATCCAACCTCTAACCAGGCCCTCCAAGTTACCATTACTGCACCAAGGGATGTCCAAGAAATTCAGGGCCATACTCCAGACATCCCAAGCAAAATCACAATGTAAGAAGATATGGAAGGCAGATTCTTCTTCCTTCATGCAAAGAACACATCTATTTGGGATTTGGAAACCCCTAAATTGGAGATTATCAATGGTGAGGATTTTGTTTTGGACAACCACCCACAAAAAATGATTCATTTTTGGCACAAGGTTATGGTTCCAAATGTTCCACAAATTGTCACTATCTTGAGGGATGGATAGGCTATAGGCAGATTTCATAGTACACCTTCCAGTCTTATCCTTCCACCATACCAATATATCATTTTGCAGATAGAGGGGAATTCTGTATCCTTTTAGGAGCAGTTGTATTTCTTTAGTAGCATTACTTAGGTCAGCATCACTTTGATAGCACTCTGACAACTGAACCCATTTTCCATAGCCAGGTAGGAAGTAATCTTTCACCCAAACACCAAAGTGGTTAACAACAAGTTTCATCAAATGCTAAATGTTTTGGTGTTTGCTTAGGGGTCCACCATTGATCCAAGTATCCTCCCAAAATCTTATGGTTTCCCCATCCCCCAGTTTCCATTTGCTGCCTTTCAGGAGTAATTTTCTACATTTCATGACATTGTTCCAGATAATCGAGCCTCTAGGAAAATTAAGAGAAAGAAGAATGTCTTCCGGGTTTGAATTCCCCATATACTTAGCTTTCCTGATTCTGCCCCAATCCTTCCCCCCAGCAATGAGATTCCAACCTATTTTGGTTATGAGTGCTTTATTGAGCAAGTTCAATTTTCTTAGGCCTAAGCCTCCCTGCACTTTAGGTTTACAAACTTTTTCCCAGGTGACAAGGGCTAGTCTCTTTTTGTCTTCCATTCCTGTCCAAAGGAAAGTTCTTTGTATCTTCTCAAATCTCTTAGTTAGGTATTTAGGAATTTTGAACAGAGATAGAAAATACACAAGAATTCCTTGTAGAGAAGCTTTGAGGACCTGAAACTTACCAGCTTGACTCAGAAGTTTGCCTTTCCATCCTGCAAGTTTTCTAGAAGTCCTTTCCATTATGGAGTTCTAGTACTCCGAGGAGGCATCCCTGACAGAGAAAGGTAGACCAAGATAAGTCTTGGGGAAGGAGCTCGCCGCACATCCCAAGATACTCATGATTTTTTGCTGTAAATCCATTGGGGTGTTGAAGAAGTAGATATGACTCTTATAAAAGTTTATACATTGGCCAACTGAAATGGCATACTCCTATAGCACTTTTTTCCAATTCTTGGCCTCCACCATAGAAGCTACTCCAAAAAGAATAGTGTCATCCACAAATTGTTGAATGGCAGCAGGTTCAGCTATTGAAGCAGGTTTAACCCCTTTTATGATTTTGGAGTTGACCAAAGAAATGAACCCCCTACTTAGAGATTCAGGCAAAAGAATGAAGAGGTAGGAGGAGAGAGGGTCTCCCTATCTTAGCCCTCTACCTGCGTTGAAGAAGCTTCTCGGTGTGCCATTGACCAAAACAGAGAATCTAACCCAAGTAACACAAATCTTGATTAGCTATAGAAACTTTCCTTGGAATCCCATCTTCCTTAGGACAATGAATAGGAACTCCCAACTAACTTTGTCATAAGCTTTTGAAATATCCAGTTGAAAAGCCATTCCCAGGCTTCTACATTTTTCCATAGAATGAATGATTTCATGTGTGGTGATTACCGTGTTAGTTATATATCTACCCAGGACAAAGCCTTTTTTACAGCTATTGATTAGCTTCTCAAGAATGGGTTGGAGTCGCAAGACCATGATTTTGGAGATCTTATAAACCGTATTACAAAGAATTATGGATCTTAAGTCCCCCATACACATCACCTCTTGCTTTTTAGGAATGAGTGCAATGAAGGTGTGATTTAGTTGTTTTAGTAGCTTACCCATTCTAAAGAAGTCCCTAACAGCTTCAGTGACATCCTTCCCTACAATCTCCCAGTACTCATGAAAGAAAGCCGGGGGGAAACCGTCAAGTCCCAGGGCTTTAAAAGCACCCATAGAGAAGAGACTGGCCCAAACCTATGTTGAGTACTAGTGACTCAAATTACAAGTTAAATGGTTCATCGGTTCAGAGGTTCATTGGCATCGCGGTGACATTGGTCTATCGGTGTAAGATGTGAGGTGTCTCTCCGATGGAATGGTCATCGGTATGAAGATCTCTGTCGGCCCAGTTTTGATTTGTTACTCCGATCTCTTTGGTCTTATCGATGGTAGCGGCCATCGGCTTGACTTTGTGTATCGGTGGGAGTGATGAGCACTTGGCCGATCTGCAAAGTCTCACCGACCAAGGGCTATCGGGCTGACTTTCACTATCGGCTTGGTCTAGGGAAGATTCTCCGATGGGCATTGGTCTCACCGACGATGGATGCAGGGTTAGCGAAGAGTAAGTGTTCTAGTTGGCGTGAGTCACCCCGATGAAAGATCATCAGAGTGAGTATTGATATCGGCGCAGCTGGAAGGTGTATCCCCAATACTTCATGTTATACCGATGAAGGGTTGGCATCGGCGTGAGAAACACTATCGGCCAATCCTAGGGATGTTGTTCCGATGTCATCTGTCACCCTGATGGAAGTTGGTGAGGCATTGGCGTCGGCATGAGATACTTGGTCGGTCTGAGATTTGGGTGTCTATCTGATGGTTGTCTATTTTTCCAATGAAGGCATGTTGTCTTTGGTATCGGTGGGACGTGAAACCGTCAGAGTGAAAGATAGAATGTTGGCCGATGGTTTGAGTTGTACCGATGGGGATAGACTGGGGTCGTCGGTGGCAAAAGTGCTGACAATAGTCTTACCGTGTCATCAGACATATAAACTGGAAATCCTCCAACGCCAGATGCATGTGGGACTAAAGGTCCTCACGAATATGCGAACGGTTTGGTAGTTTTGTAACGGTTGGAAAAGAGTGATGCCAGTTGGAATGAACAGTGAAGTGCTTGTGTCGATTAGATTGCTAAAAGTAATTGTGTAATCGAGTCAGAGGTGTGAGTGTGAGAGAGTTCTTCTCGAGAGAGACCTCTGGTTTTCTTCTTCTGTGAAGTCTTATGCTATATGCTGTATGCAGCATGTGAACAACATATGAAGGGACTGAGAAGAGGATGAAAATAGAGTTCAAATGAAATTGTTCTGGCTGAGAAGATGTAGTTCTGTACTGTGTGCTGTTTGTGGCATGATCACAGTATGAAGAACCAACCAAGTGCTGGAGAACTTTGTGCAGGGTTACTGTCAGTTATTCTTTAGAAGGAACAAGATGTAAATCTTCATGAAAGGCTTATTGCCAGTTTTGTATTGTAACTATTTTTTCTGTTGCTGAATAATACAATGGTGATCTGGGCTTTTGGAGTGTGGGATTTTTTACCTGTAAGGGTTTTCCCCACGTAAAACTGTCTTCTTGTTCTGTCTTTCATGTTTAATGTCTCTGCTGTTGAAACTAGATATTGTTCGCTTGTGCTTTCCTCTAAGGGTCAATGTAGGAAATGTTCTATGTCTGTTTCCGCTTTAAAGGCATAGTTGTGCATGTTTTTGAAGCATTTCGAAAGAATTTAAATTTGTCGAAGACACCACTTTTCTTAGAAATACGTTCTGAGATGCCCTCATTTCCTTACCAGTGGTATCAGAGCCTTCTTCTGGGATATGCTTTGTTGCTCACATATGTACATTTGTGTGCTGTATGTGTTTGCATGTAAGAGTTCCTGGTGTATAAGGTCTGGGTATTCCTTCTGTGATGATTTCTTAGTGTGACAGGCTTGAGGAAATCTGAAGGAAATGTCTGTTTGTTTGATCCTTGTTTGAGTGAAAGTCTGGCAGTTGATCTTGTGTTTCTTTTTCAGCAGTGCTTGAAGGATGGTGAAGAGACTAGAGCTGGTCATGATGTGGCCTGAGGCTCTTAATTGACAGTATATAATCTTGTTGCATGGGGTTTGCTTTGAGGCTGTGTTGCTGCAGTAACTTTCATATTAGGTGTCTGTGTGAGAGGCTCTCTGATGATATGGAGAAGTTTGTGTTACTGCTCAGCCATGGAGTATTGTGCTTATGCTGGGTGTTCTATTCCTAGTATTGGAAGGCATAATTTTTATGTTACCCTGATTGCATGCAGGCTTTGGAGTTGATCATTGGATGATCTGAGAGCTTCTGTAATAGCCTGATTCTCTCGGATGCATGTGCATGTTGGTGGTTTGAGAGATTGGTCTACAAGTGGGCCTGAAGCTCTTGAACTGTTGTTTCCTTAAATGGATATTTTTTACTTGCATGACTCAGATTCATGATTATTGGATTTGAGGGGTTTTATAGTTTTTCCTTAAAATCTATGGTTATGCATATTCATGATGATACATTATTTTGGTTTAACTGTTATGGAGTTTGTGCTGCAAACTTTTGGGTTTTCCAGATGTAAAGTGGATATGGATGTGCATGGGTGTGTTTCAAACACAGTGGTTTTGCAGGTTTTACACAGTCAAAAGAAAAACTTGTGGTTTTGTGAAGCTGCAGTTAAGCTATTTCTAGACCCTGGCTTTTGGGATGTTACTCGATGATATAGTTGCAGTTTTGCATGCATGCTCTGTGCATGGTGTGAGGAGGTGAAATGCTTTCTCTGCATGGGAGTGCTGGTATGTGATATGACACTTAGCATTTCTATGGTAATGCTTCTAGTTTCTTGACTATGGTGCTCTGGTTGTGGACATGTTGGGCGAATCAGTGAAAAGTAAGTTTTCTGATGCTTGAGTCTTGTTGTCTACATTGTTATTTATTCCTTGAAATCTCAATTTTGTAGTTTCCAGTGTGATAGTGAGTTTGCATGATACATTGGTTGGATCTACGAGTTATGTAGTTTTGTGGGCTGATCACCTATTAAGCTACAGTGAGATGACTCGGATGTGGACTATCTTTATCCACAAGGTTGTTTCAGTGTTTATGCAGATTTGTTAGCTGGCCTTGTCTGTGGTCACTTGTGCATTGGTGTGACTGTTTTGGGATGAGAGGATGGATGTTGTAGAGTATCTTAATAGTTGGCTATGGAGACTTGTAGTAAGTGTATCATGATGTCATGTATAGCTTGAATACACAGGTTTGTGTAAGCTATTGACAGTGATAGTTTAATTCCTTGTTTTGGAGATCTTGGTGTCACTTGGTTTTATAGTCACATGGACATGTTAATGTGTGGACCTGGAAGATTTTCAGATTAGGAGATGTTTGGTCAGGATGCTTGGAAAGCTCTGTTGTTACAGTTCAGTGGGAGCTTTAGCATTGACTGTGTGTTTCATCACTTAGTGGTGAATGATCTTCTTTAGTGTTGTAGATGTTACTAGGAGGAGCTCTTTGATCCTGTTGCTGCAGAAGGGTTCTTTCGCATTTGCAGGGGCACTATTTGAGGATGAGTAACATCTTGGAGTCATGGAGGATTCATGAAATTCTTGGTTGAGGTGTTGGTGGTGCTTGACAGGTGATGTTGGTTTAGAATTTTGGTTTGTTTCATATCATGATTTCTGCTTTTGAATTTTGGTATGATACATTGATCTAGAGACCATGGTTATGTTCACCTAGAGCATGGAATCTCCTAATGGAGATGGTAAGATCATGATGTCATGATAAGTTCTTGATTCAGATGATTGGACTTTTGATAGTGGTCTGGTTACTTCTCTATGTTTGGGTACATCTATCATTTGCTTGATTACTTCATAGTGTTGTAGTGATGCAGTTGGAGTTCAGCATGAGGTGATTGTTCAAAGGTACTCATGGATACATGGAGAATAAGGTGAGGCTGTATATGCTGTGTTTTCAGAGTTTACAGCTGGAAGTTTGAGGAGTCTTTACCTTGGTTGAATGTGAATTCAACAAAAGATCTAGAGGAGATTGTTCTTGGAGAAAGTCATTGGGACTTGGGTATCTTGGAAGAACATTCTCTTTCCCCACTCTTGGTCTACTCGACAAGTTTCACTTGAGAGGTATAGCCCATTGTTTCTCTCAGGTGTTTTATGCTTTCTTTCATAGATATGGTTCTGGTGGATTCATTGTGAGAAATGAATAGCATGATTATCTCCTTGTGCATTTGAGTTTAGAGAAATCATTCATTGATGAGGACTGTTAGGAGATGGTTAATGGGCTGATTTCCTGAAATGGGAAATGAATTAGTTTGATCTTCTTTGGTTTGTGAGGCTTACATCCATGTTAGTTGCGTTTGATCTTGGAGATTGAATGTTTGTTTAGATGTTTTTATGCTGGTTCACTTTGGGGTGTTTTAAAGGAGATCATACTTGACATAGTTGGCATTCAGAGGTGTATGTAAAAGGATTGTCTACAGGTATATGATGTGCAGTGTTCCTCTTGGTCTTAGTTAGTTTCTCTGATGGTGTGTTTCACACTACATTGTTTTGAGATTTGGTTGGAGCTGATGATCACTAGTTTGTGGTCATGTGCTTTCACTTATGTTGTTGGGTGACAGCATGAAGGTTCTGTTCTGTTATCTCTTTCTTTTGTTGGATGTGGAGAAATTGGAGAACTTTGGACTGGTTGTGAGGTGTTGTTCTTGCAGGTTATTGATTTGCATATCATGGTGGATGTTTCCTTGGTACTACATGATATTTACACTTTCTGTGTAATGCTATTGGTGGATTTTGTATGCCATGATCTTTTTCAGATCTGCATTATCCATGCAGTGGGAGTTCTTGATGTGTCTGGTCTTCTTTGACTAGTTGACATATGGATCTTGTATTTGCAGTTGATGGGTGTATATGCAGGTGGCATGAGTCTACTGATGTTCATACCTTTAAGGTACGAGTGATTGGATGTTTTAGCACTGGCTGTGTGTGCTATTTTCAGTCAAGTGGGTTTTTTGTTTCAGTTGGATGGGAGCAGTCAGCTTTCTGATTGTTGTTCTAGCTGATGTTCTATCTTGTTTCTGAAGGATGTTTTCATGGCTGTGTTCTAGAAGCTTTGTTGTTATGTTGAAGCTTTTGTGGAGCTTGTGAGTACAATGGAGTGAAGGCAGTGTTAACTTTGATTCTGTTGACTTGGAGCATTGATGGTTTCCTGTAATTCCTTCGTCAAGTGGGAGAATGTTGAGTACTAGTGACTCAAATTGCAGGTTAAATGGTTCATCGGTTCAGAGGTTCATTGGCATCACGGTGACATTGGTCTATCGGTGTAAGATCTGAGGTGTCTCTCCGATGGAATGGTCATCGGTATGAAGATCTCTATCGGCCCAGTTTTGATTTGTTACTCTGATCTCTTTGGTCTTATCGATGGTAGTGGCCATCGGCTTGAATTTGTGTATCGGTGGGAGTGATGAGCACTTGGCCGATCTGCGAAGTCTCACCAACCAAGGGCTATCGGGCTGACTTTCACTATCGGCTTGGTCTAGGGAAGATTCTCCAATGGGCATTGGTCTCACTGACGATGGATGCAGGGTTAGCGAAGAGTAAGTGATCTAGTCGGCGTGAGTCACCCCGATGAAAGATCATCGGAGTGAGTATTGATATCGGTGCAACTGGAAGGTGTATCCCCGATACTTCATGTTATATCGATGAAGGGTTGGCATCGGCGTGAGAAACACTATCGGCCAATCCTAGGGATGTTGTTCTGATGTCATCTGTCACCCCGATGGAAGTTGGTGAGGCATTAGCGTCGGCATGAGATACTTGGTCGGTCTGAGATTTGGGTGTCTATCCGATGGTTGTCTATTATTCTGATGAAGGCATGTTGTCTTTGGTATCAATGGGATGTGAAACTGTCGGAGTGAAAGATAGAATGTTGGCCGATGGTTTGAGTTGTGCCGATGGGGATAGACTGGGGTCGTCAGCAGCAAAAGTGCTGACAATAGTCTTACCATGTCATCAGACATATAAACTAGAAATCCTCCAACGCCGGATGCATGTGGGACTAAAGGTCCTCACGAATATGCGAACGGTTTGGTAGTTTTGTAACGGTTGGAAAAGAGTGATGCTAGTTGGAACGAACAGTGAAGTGCTTGTGTCAATTAGATTGTTAAAAGTAATTGTGTAATCGAGTCAAAGGTGTGAGTGTGAGAGAGTTCTTCTCAAGAGAGACCTTTGGTTTTCTTCTTCTATGAAGTCTTATGCTGTATGCTGTATGCAGCATGTGAACAGCATGTGAACGGACTGAGAAGAGGATGAAAATAGAGTTCAAATGAAATTGTTCTGGCTGAGAAGATGTAGTTCTGTATTGTGTGCTGTTTATGGCATGATCACAGTATGAAGAACCAACCAAGTGCTGGAGAACTTTGTGCAGGGTTACTGTCAGTTATTCTTCAAAAGGAACAAGATGTAAATCTTCATGAAAGGCTTATTGCCAGTTTTGTATTGTAACTATTTTTTCTGTTGCTGAATAATACAATGGTGATCTGGGCTTTTGGAGTGTGGGATTTTTTACCCGTAAGGGTTTTCCCCACGTAAATCTGTGTTCTTGTTCTGTCTTTCATGTTTAATGTCTCTGCTGTTGAAACTAGATATTGTTCGCTTGTGCTTTCCTCTAAGGGTCAATGTAGGAAATGTTCTATGTCTGTTTCCGCTTTAAAGGCATAGTTGTGTGTGTTTTTGAAGCATTTGGAAAGAATTTAAATTTGTCGAAGACACCACTTTTCTTAGAAATACGTTCTAAGATGCCCTCATTTCCTTACCAACCTATTCCTCAAAAATACTTTTGCCAAATTGAGCATTGTCTTCCTCATTCATAAGGGTAGGGATGATATCAACAAGCTACTGATTAATACTACTATCTTGGGCTTCAAGAAAGTTTTGATTATAGGATGCCGCCACTTCCCCAATCTATAGATCAGTTTCTACCAAAACACCTCTGCCATCCAAGAGTTTGGTAATATTATTCCTTTTTTTGTGCCTCATCGTGGATTGATGGAAGAAAGAAGTATATCTTTTCTAAATATTTTTCAATCTTGAAATTCATTATATTCAAAGATAACTTATAGTGATAACATTTCAATTTACATTTACAAATATATTGCTCTTGGAAAAAGAATAATTTTACATCATAATCATAACATGAAATTTTACATAAAGAGTATTGTTTCTAGAATCTTGATATTTGTCATTCAAATCTTGGAGAGTCTTCTGCTACAGAGGGAGAGCATCATTCGAGTGCTTTACCTCCAACCACAAACCAGTGGTCCCCCACACACCTTCCTTCCTAGAAGTGGCCCTACCCTTCATGATAAGTTAAATATAACTAAAAATTAATTTTGGTCAAACATATGATCTAGTAAGATTCATTCTAGATAAGTTAAATATGTCCACAACTTTTCCAACTAAAATTGTTGGCTAAATACATATGTAGAACCACTTTGAGGCTAATTTACTAAAAAAATGAAATTATTTGAAAGATTTAATGTTTAACAACTCCTACTCATATAAATAACATTTTTTTTTAAATGTAAAAATACCCTTTTGTAGATCCATAAGTGTAGTTTTCAAATATATATTTATTTTAATAGTTCAATATTTATTTATATTATATTTTTTTTTTTTTACTAAAAGTAGGTTATTAGCACAAAAATATTAGGTTGATTACCATGTCAAGAAAAATACTAAAACTTATTAAAATTTTTTTAAAAAAATATGAT
Source organism: Cunninghamia lanceolata (assembly GCA_027924645.1). Classification (NCBI taxonomy): domain Eukaryota; kingdom Viridiplantae; phylum Streptophyta; class Pinopsida; order Cupressales; family Cupressaceae; genus Cunninghamia; species Cunninghamia lanceolata. Next base: position 3,039,134 of record BSBN01000865.1, on the reverse strand, counting down.
GCCCTACATAAAAGAATCTAGATTAAGATAGTATAATTTGTTTTCTATTTTAGATAAATATTTAATATAAAAGTTAACATTGAGTGGAAACAACCATGTTTTAATAAACACACATTTAAATATTTATTTAAAAATAAATATTTATTAAAATTGCAAAAAAAATATCCATGCCCTAAAGTTTCAAGTTATAAATATACGCAAAAAATTTGAAGGAAAAAAAAGAAAATTTAATATATAAAGCTTGACGTCTTATGTAACGTCATTTTTTAGCATTTTATTAGCAACTAATTTATAGTGTTAATTTATAAAAAGCTATTTTCAAATAATTTTTTAATTTTTTCAAAAAATAAAAACATAAATTATACTAAAAAATACACATTTTATTAGTTTACATCATTTTAAAATTCAAAACATATATGTCACTTTCTAATGATTCAAGTTTAAAATATAGATCAGTGTTAGTCATTTCCTTTATAAAAGTATGACACAACTTTGCACTTGGATGACCATACAACTCTAGAAAATCTTCTAGCTAAGTATGATCATATTGACCAGTTACTCCATATAGACAATGTGAACCGACTAATGCATGCAGAGATAAATGCATCACTTTAGCCAATGTTTCTATAAAAATAAACGTTTGCAATAAACGAAGTTGTGTGTTCACACATGTCTAACTCAACTTGGAGACTATCTCATCCTACAATGTGATTTGTTTGGCTAGAATCTCTAGGCATGATTTTTTGAACTATACTCAATTCCTAGTCCATATGACTTAGAAATATTCCTCATCTAGGATATACATACAATATGAAGTTTAGATAATTTTATCTTTTTCAAGAGTCCGTTGTTGCATATCCACAATTTACCAAGGTATATAACTTCTTGCCATTTAAATCTCTACTCAATAATAACCATTCTTGGTTTATATAACTAGTATTTACTTTCTAACAACAATGTGCTTCTTAGTCTCTTAATGTTGTCTTGATCTATGGTTTCTCCCTTTTGACTATTGACCAAAGTACACAATAGACTAAATCAATATCTTAATTGACTTGAGAGTTAAAGATTTCTAAACTCTTTGGGGTAAAATCTAGTGTTCCTAACTTCCCTACTCCATTACAATATCAAAATTCCCCTAAAAACTAATAAATTATATCCATAATATAGTGTGAATAAGATATTCACTCGTCAAATCTTGACTACTTAGTCATTGATCAAATTTACCTTTTCTTGAAAAAAATAATACACAAGGTTTATCTTCCTCTATGTCAAGTCTTAATAAATACTAACCAAAGCATAAGAATTCTTGACTAAGTTCAATCTTTTAATCCGATAAAGGATATAAGTCTAGATAGATAATAAAGTAATGATGTCTTTGACCTAAAGGTCAACTTTCATTCACCGATATAGAAGGATTAAGAACGATAGTAGATTATCTTTGCATAATGAAAATACATCATCTAGTTGAAGAAAACATATATGTTAATATATAAATATATAACATAGCTTCAAATGCTTCTATTGATATCTAAATCATTTCTAAACACTTTTAGAATTAAATAAAACCTTTCTCAAAGTCTTGGATTGAAAACAATAAAACTAAAAAGAATTTAAGAGATAAAAGAAAGATTTTTATCAAAACTTCTAGTTTCAACTTCTAAGACTCAACACAATGATTTTGAGAGGCTCAGTGATCTTGAGAGGCTCATATTGACATCTAAAGATAGATTCAACAAGTTTTAATAAAACAACATTTGTATCCTTTGCTATTCTGAGTGCATGTAATAACTAAAGACAATCAGATTACTTGGGTATATATGAGTATAAACATTGTCCGGTCACTACACAGACTCTGTCTAAAAGTTTAAGCACAATAGGGATACTTCAACCTTAGCATTAAAACATACTAATGCTTATCTCAAAATGTCTTCTTGACTATTAAAGTTTACTAATTGAATCTAGAAGATACCTACAGAGTTCACTAGCCTTTCAGCCTGATATAGGTAATGTTTCAACAACCTATCATCTTGCACATAATGGCTATATTTATAAGATAAAGATGTAACACAGAGAGTTCTCGTTCTCTAAAATGTAAGTTGAAAGAGGTTTAGCTCTACTAGTTCTATCCAAAATAGGTAAAGTGTAAGTCCATTCGGCCTCAAACATCTCATAGAATAAATGAAGTTAAACTGTCTGGTTTACATAGAGTTTCGCAAGTTTAAAGACTTCACACAAAAACACAGTGGTAACTATGCCATTGGCTTCTCAAGACAAAGAATTATATATAATGCTATTGGTTTCTCCTAACGCAGAGGTAACTAAGCTCTTTGACTAGGTTAGAACACAGAGATATGTTAAATTATCATCTTCATAGATCACATAAATATATTGAGCTCTCAACTTTTCTATACATAGAGCTATGCTAAGCTCTTTGATTTCTAAAACACGGTAAAAACAATATGTTGTTGAATTTACAATACACAATAATATATATAGCAGTTCTTGGCTTTACACAACATAATAATAGATATATACTATTGACTACTCAAAACATAGATACATATATCTATTGGGCCGATAACAAACAAATAATTCTCAACTAAAAATAACATTTTCTTAAGAAGAAAAGAACCTATGAGATTGACGGTGCAAATAAGGCTCTTGTTGATTCTTCAGCAACCTCTTTCACTGTTGTCATTCTTCCTTAGTAAGATTTCAAATGATGTTCTCTCTCGGTGGGTATATGTGTGCCCAGAGAACTCCACGGTGAGAAATAAAGCACTACTCTATAACCACATTCCACCATTCATAATAATAATGCCTGTCATAATTTTCCATGAGGCATGCAGACAAATGGAGATGATCGTCATTAAAGACCACACAAAAACTAGTCAAAGGCTCCTCCACTCTCCATATCTGTTGAGAGTAAAAAGGGGGTCGAACAACCACGTACTAAAAAGCAACTTGCATAACATAAAATCTTAACCTCTTTCATAAAGATGTTATCAACCTTATCACAAAAGGTCTCACTTAAATATCACACTTTATATATATATATATATAACATCATAAAGAAAGCATACTCAACATATACTTACATTGTTTGATTAAATGCTTGACAAGATTACGAGAATGGGGTCGAGGTATTCTCCCCCTCTCTGTCTATATATATAATGTTGTAAAGAAAGCATACTCAACGTATACTTACATTGTTTGACTAAATGCTTGACAAGATTAGAAGAATGGGGTTAAGGTATTCTCCCCATCTCTGTCTTGCGTATATAGCAAAATAGTCAAACATAATTAATTTTATAGGATACCATAAAGGAATTTCAATCAGAAAATACCAAAAATGAGATAGTTAACCACTATCGTAAATATATATATCCTCCTAAATATAAACTGTATTTACATCATATAAGGAAAATAATGACTATAGACTATATCTTGTTGATGATCGTCCTATCTCTTCTTGGTTGTTTGACAAAACCTTTACTAAAGGAGTTTGATGTCAAATCAACAATTGTCGAATCAAAATCCAACTTAGACCAATAAAGTTGAACTCAACTTACCAAACTCGATGGGGTTCACAAAACTGAACAAACATAAGACTTAGATGGCAACAACCTATTCTTTCCATATGTCTATTCACTTCTCTCCGATGATGCTCTCCCTCTCTTTCTTGGAGGGTGGAAAACATGTTTTCCTAGTTACACTTACAATCAACCAAACTGGGATTAGTGCATCATTAGTTCATATATCTTATGAATAAAATTATCATGACATCATGTATAATCGTATGTCTAATTCTGAACATATAAACTCAAACTCAAGAGATCATTGATCTATATCCTAATATTTTCACATAACATCAAATCATTAAATCATGCAAAATTATCTACTAATTACATACAAGTAAAAAAGTAAAACATGGTGAAATTTATGGATGTGACAATATCTCTAACAAAATGATATTGTACATCAATGTTCTTGGTCCTGGCATGAAATGTTGGGCTCTTAGCAAGGCAGATCACAGCCTAACTGCCACAATAAATTATCACTACACCTTGATTTATTCCAATATCTAAACACAATCTCTTAAGCCAAATGGCTTCTTTACAAGCATGAGTAGCTACCATATACTTAGCTACAATAGTAGACAAAGCCAACACATCTTGTCACTTACTTGAATCCAACTAATTGCACCACGAAATAAAGTAAATACATATGCACCAGAATGGATCTTCTGTTATCAACACCACCTACCTAGTCTAAATCCACATAACCATGAATAACAAGGGAATGTTTCTATCCTATCAAATTACCATGATAACACAAGGAATACTCTGAGGTAATCTAAAAATATTTGAAGTCTCTTTTAACTACATCATCTCAATGAACTCTACTAGGATTAGACATATATCTGGATAGAACTCCCACTGCTTGGGTAATGTCTGTTCCAATACATACCATAGCATACATTAAACTTCCAACTACACTTTGGTAATGCACTCTTCTCATGTCTTCCATCTCTGGTACAGGCAATGGTAGGATTGTAGACCATTATAGTGTGTTGCAAAAATATGACATGGAGGTACATACCACAAAGCTAGTTAGAGGGCAAGGCCTTGCCAAACTAATGGCAGATACAAACTTAGATGTAGTAGAAGTACATTAGGTAACCTCCAATCCAACACCTCCTCCTTGTCCTTTGAAAGACGATCCTTGGTATTAAGATGTAGTTTTCTATTTGGAAAACTTATGTTGGCCTCCAAGATTGTGTGATCATTAAAGGAGAACCTTCAATTTGGCAGCCTAGAAGTATGTGTTGATGCAAGGCCAACTTATGTGGAGAAACCTTGATGGATTGCTTCTCAAATGTTTAGGTCATGAGTAGTCTATCAAGGTCATGAATGAATATCATCATGGATTGTGTGGAGGGCATTTAATGTCAAATACCACTACCCACAAAGTGATTAGAGAAAGATACTGGTGGCCCACATTATTCAAGGATATGGGCCAGTTTGTTAGAAAGTGTGATCCTTACTAGAGGTTTGTAGGAAAGATGAAGTTTGCAGGTGTACTCCCCCTCACATTTGTATCAGTTGAGGCTCCATTTCAGTAGTGGGGTCTTGACTTTATTATGGGGATTGTTGAAAAATTTATAAATGGATAAAAATGAATCCTTACAATGGCAACTGAATACTTCATCAAATGGGTGGAATCCAGAAATGCAACATCATCACAAGGTTTGGTGTGCCTGTGAGGATTATTGTTGACAATGCAATGTGTTTTAGATCCCATGATCTCCTTGACACATGTTCTATGTATGAGATAGCTTTAACACACTCTTCCCCTTATCACCCACAAGGAAATGGTCAAGCTGAATCTAGTAACAAGAGCATCATGAATATCATCAAGAAGACACTCGAATCAAAAAAGAAGAGGTGGGATGATAAGCTCAAGTTTTTTGTTTGGGATGATAGGATAACTTTCAAGAAGGCTATTGGTAGGAGCCCCTTTGAGATGGTTTATGGAGTAGAATCTAAGTTTCCAATTAGTCGTGAGCTACTTGTATACAAATTATTACAAAAAGTTGAAGGAAATGAGGATGATGCCATTTCCGTAAGAATACATGAGTTGACTGAACCTAATGAAGCTAAGAGGAGTACACATGAAATAAATCTGTTATGGCAACATAAGGTCAAGCATTTTTTTGACAGGAGGGTAGTTTTGAGGAGTTTCCAAGTTGGTGACCTAGTCCTGATGTGGAATTCTAGGTTTGAAGTTAAGGGGAAACATGAAAAAATTAAAGTTTTATGGGTTGACTGTATCAAGTTGCAGACAAGTACAGTCAAGGCATTTATTACCTCAAGAGTCTAGATGGAGAATTTGTAGAGCTGCTAGTTCATGGCCAACACCTCAAGCATTATTTCACTTGATGGTATGTGCTCCTTTGTACATATGTATATTTATTTTACTTTCATGTGTTTTGGTGTTTGAGTTCTCTATGGTCGTTGCCCTTTCCCTTTTAGTTTTGGTTGGGTCCTTGCTCTTTCTTTTTGGTTTACAACCTAGAGATAATTGGATTCTCTTTGTGCCTACAAGAGGCACACATCCCTAACTAGACCTAGTGTTAGAACCCAACTATGAAGTTTTCCAAAAATCTCAAGTTATGGGCCCCCTTCCTTGAAATCCTCTGAAAATCCTTCATGTGTTTTTTACATGTTGAAAAACCCTTAGGAATCCTTCAGAGGCCCTCTTAGTCCTTCAAATGCTCCAAGTGTAGAAACCTTTCGGTAAGTTCACAGGTTTGTGATGTGCTGAAAGCCTTGTGTTTCAGATAAAAAAAGGTTTGTGTGTTAGCCATTTGCCAAAACGCTAAAAAGGAAGAAGAAAAGGGGACAAAGAAGAGAGATAAATGAAGAGAAAATATTTCAGCAAGTTTGTAAGTTCGCAAAATTTCTGAAATGATGAAAAAGAACAAAGAAGGAGGCTTTTAGCAAGTTTGAAAGTTCATGAACTTGTTGAAACGCCAAAAAAGGTGAAGAGAAGAATGTTTTAGCAAGTTCACTAGTTTGTGAACTTATCGAATGCTTGAAGGTTTGTGTTCCTTGCCTTCCTCTACTTTTTTAGGTTTTCAGGAACCTGGGGGTTCTTGGAACCTTTTCATCTAGTTTCAAGATCCCTGTGTTCCTTGGTTCCCTAAAATATAGTGTCTGACACCCTTCATCCTTTGGTTTCAGAGTTCCATGTTCCCTTAGAACCCTGATTCTAATCCACGTTCCTCCCTGATCTCTAAACCTGATCCCTCTTTATTTCCCAGTCCCGACCCATCTCACTTTCTTGGTCCTAGTCCCCCTTTTCCCCTAGTCTTGATTCCCCTTTGGATCTCGATCCTAGCCCATCTCATTCTCCTAGGCCCCAAACTTCTGCTATTCCCATCCTAAGGTTCCTTGTTCCCTTGAAAACTTGAAATCCTGGCAGATTGCATAGTGTATGCTCAAAAATTAGTTAATGGAAACATGAGAAGATCAAACAATACAACCTAAGAATCCTCAAATCAATAACTGAATTCTTACACAAAGGATAGAATGAAACAAGTGCACCCAATACCTTGTTTGATTGTTCTTCAATCGATCATGGATTGAATATGGGTTGCCTTCAGAGATCAGCAATAACCAATGATGATGAAGGATTTAGTTGGATAGGAGAAGATTGGAAGAAGATATATTTTGACATGTATTTGCTTAGAGGATTCCCCTTTTTGAGTGGGAGGGAGATAGGTTTGTTTAAAGGGTTGGATATGTAGTTGGGTAGTTGTGAGGTAGTTTTGGATTAGGGACTAATTAGGATTAAGTCTCAATTAGGATATTATTAGGCAATTATTAGGGATTTATGAGGGATTTAATAAATAAAAAGGCTTATTTATGTGAGAGGATTATGGAAAGGTGAGGAAATGATAAAATGAAAGGATTATTTATTTGGTTTTAGATGGGTGAAGAGGGGAAATTAATTAAATAATTAGATTATTTAATTAATTTGGAGAAGATATGTAGGTAAAAAGCGTATTCAAGACCTACCAAAGGTGTAGGAAAGATATGGTCAATTTTAGGTGTCTACACATAGAAGCACCTAGAAACATGGTGAGATACCTCAACTACTCCCAAGACTGCCATTAATGATCATGTTGAAGTCTGATTGCATGGTAGGTGAGCTCCATATGCCCCAAGACTGTTGTGGATCCTTCCATGATGAAATTTTGGTACTTGAGAATGGGCAAACATTCCAAATATGCAGAATCTTCTGGTAAAACCCATGTGGTCACGATGCAAGCAGGATGGTCACCTAGTTTAGTGTTGAAATGTCAAATCCTTCCTTCCGTAGCTTCTAGGTGATGTGGACGAGGTATTTATTGGATTTTTCATTCATTTTCAAGAGGATGGAAAAAATGTGGTTGTAGAACAAAGTGAGGAAAAAGAGAAAACTTATATGAAATCTAAGGTTTCTTTCTAGGATGGGTTATTGAACAAAATCATTGTAATATTTTCTGGTCTATCTATCAAGGGCTGCGATAGGACATTATAATTCTCAAAGAATGATTTCAATGTGTAGACTATTCATATCTTTAAATGTCTCCATGAATATATTGTGAGTTTTTGGTATCTTGGCATCTTACCCTAATCATATTTATTGATTTGAATGTTGTTCATGATTGATTAATTGTTGTAAGTTGTAAAACACCTTTGCAATGCTTTTGCAAGGTATCCTTTCATGATAGTGTATGAAACTCATGGGATATTTGTGGATTGTTGAAGAATACTTAGAGTGATGTTCTACAGATCTTATAATTGTTAGTTCATTTGTATAGATCCTAGTTTATGCAACAAACTAATTAGTTACAATCTTTGTTGATGTCTTGATAAGATATCAAACTTGATTACAGTAGTGTCTCCTTTGATTAGATGTTCGAAATTTGTTGCCCAAACTGGATATAGGCATCGGTCTACCTTCTTCTCAACCTCCCTTTTCCTTCAATACACTCAAACACAACAAAATATATTTCTTTATCCTTCTATGTTGTTTTATTTTACTCACAACCATCTCTAATAAATGCATGATAATTAGGGATTATTTCATCATTCTAGACCCCTTGTAAGGTTGTGCTTTTGCTTAATTGAAGGTGTTGTAACCTTGTCTTCTCCTCAAACTATCTTTTAAATAATCAGTGACAAAATTTGGAGTCTCCTAGGCATTGGGTATGGTTTAAGGATAGGTTTAGGTTCATATTGTTAGTAGTCATTATCCTCATACACCATAGTGAATCCCCCCTTGGTCTAGTAGAACCAAAAGAAGAAGAAGGTCTTACCCACCTTATCCATGTTGGCCTTATTTGCCTCATCCTGAGTATAAGTTTGCAATCCTTGTCCTAAGTTTGGCATCCCTGGTAGTCAAGAACTGATTGGCTTTAGGGGTTTTAAGATTCTCAACTCTGAGCACCAACACCACCAACATATTCAATGCTTATAGGTGATCTACAACTCATCCACTCTATTCTATTCTCAAGGAATACAACTTCTTCCTCAAGAAAATATTATTCACTAAAGAGTTGGCTTGATATATCTCACCAAGTTTATTCCATAATTTCTTCCCACAGGACTCATCATGGACATTGACTAAAAAAAGTCTACCAAGAACAATCTAATTAGGCCCTTGGATTTATGGTTCATAACATTATATTGAGCAACCAACGTAGCATATGTAGGCCTTGAAACATTCTCATCAACAGCATCCCACAAATCTTGATCAATTAACAAATCTTCCATCTTCAACTTCCACATCTTAAAATTGTTACCAGAAAATTTTTCTACCTCTATTCTTCCTAATGTGCTTACCGTCTAAAAATTCTTGCAACAAGATCTCACAAAGTATCTTCAGCACAAGCTCCCACTCAAAACTAGATTAGTTCAAAAAACCCAACAACCCACAATGAAACCAAAGGTGTTCAAGATTTGATACCACTTGTAAGGAAGCTAAGGTAGCAGAACAACTTCCTATAGGAATCTTGAGAGGAGGATTATGCAATTTTTTAAAGATATTTACAACAGTTACAAAAATAATACAAAAATAGATATAAACAACAATCATACTATAACACAGTGATTTACAAGGGGAAAACCCTTTCAGGAGAAAAAACTCACTCTCCAAAAGTAGCCCAATATATTATTTAAAAATTTTAAGAAGATTACAATATACTTGGAAAGCAAGATTTCATAGGAGTATCACCAACTAGACATCCAAAGGTAGCTCAACATCTATAAGACTCTCACACACAACCTCCATCTCAAGCACCTAATATATAGGGAATACAACACATGAAACTGTCAAATGGTAATTACAAAACCATGACCTAAGACCACCCAAAAGTGATGCCCAAATTTTTAGGGTTTTATTATCTCCAATCAAAGATGCCTTATGATGTGTCAAAACACACATCAGCATGTGTAACTCCCCCTTACAACTCTTTTCTATGTCCAACACATTTTTACATTTTCCAATACAAGAGGCCCAACTTTTGAAGGCCATAACTTTTGATCTAGGATGCTAATTGGGCCTTTTTTTAAAATTGAAGAGATCGATGCACCAGACACCATTGATCAACTCTATAGCTTAGAAATTAAGTTTTCTATTTTTTATAATTGAAAATCACACAAGTTCTGTAATTGCAAAGTTGAGACACCTTTCCTAACAATAATGATATTATCAAGAATGTACCTATTTTTATAAATCAAATAGTCTTAAGTTAGAAAATCAAAGGAAATTGGAAAACAAAAACTTTTACAATGATTTTGTAAGAGACATTGAGCAAAGTGATCAACTTCTAGTTGTAGATATCCTCCAAATCTTTAGATTTAGGTATGAATTTGATATTTTCCAATAGAAGAGGCCCAACTTTTGAAGTCCATAACTTTTGATCTGGGAGGCTAATTGGGAGACCTTTTTTTAAATTGAAGAGATTGACTTGAGATCTACACACTAGGGACGATTGATCAACTCTATAGCCTAGAAATTAAGTTTTTCTATTTTTTATTAAAAAAAAATCACACTTTCTATAATTGCAAGGTTGAGACACCTTTCTTTACAATAATGATATTATCAAGAATGTACCTATTTTTATAAATCAAATTTTCTTAAGTTAGACAATCAAAGGAAATTGGAAAGAAAAAACTTTTACAATGATTTTGTAGGAGACATTAAGCAAACTGATCAACTTCTAGTTGTAGATATCCTCCAAGTCTTTAGATTTAGGTATGAATTTGATATTTTCTTTATTGAAAATATTTCCTAAAGAGTTTGAACAAAAATCTTCTAGGTAAACTTTAAAAGAATCATTACCAACCATATCCCATAAGGCTTTATAGAATATACAAGAAAATCCATCATATCCTAGAGGTTTGTCATTTGCCATGGTAAACACCAACTCATGAAGATCTTCCTCAGTGAAAACTTGGTCACATAGAGTCTATTGCAAAGTGGACAGTTGACATGGAGCCACATTATTGCATTGTTAAAGGGAATTATCTCACTCAAGAGAGGACTCTTGAGCTTTAAAAACTCATTGATAATGGTAGATAGAGTCTTGAAGAACGGTATGAAGCTTTGTTAAGAGTTGTTGGCCTTTCTTGATGCATTTGAGATATTGAGTAGCATGACAAGTTCCCAAGGACTGAAAGAATTCCTTATAAACTTTGTCCCCAATTTTAAGCCAGTGAAGAAGTGCTTTGATTTGAGCTCCCCTAATAGAATGGTTATCAACAATTTGATTATGGTGATAAAGTTTGGCAACTCACAATTTCAAAAAAGGCACAAATAGTTGCTTTTCCATCTCAATGGTGGTTGGTGGTTCTTTGAGGTGGTTGATTCATTTGAGTGGTAGCGAATAAGCAACAATTGGTGCCCAAAATGCATAAGGAGTAAGAGGTACACTTGATAGTATTACTCCACCATTCTATCTAGCCAATCTAATATAGAGGATGTGGTCCCAATTTGCATACATGTTGAATGTGAACAAGGCTTGGCTAATGAGGCAATAATGACATGTTGATAGAAAATTTAGTTTTCTCCACTTGGGGCTTGGCAATCAGCCACTAAATACAAAATTTAGTTGGAAAATGATTAAAAAGGATAATTTTTGACAAAATCTCAACTTATAAAGAAATATAGATGACAAAAGAAAAGAACTCTTGAGCTAACAAAATGGCACTGTAAATCCATTTGAAAACCATTTCAAACTAGAGCAGAGGTCATTCAATGTGTACTAGGGGAATTGATTGTAATGATGACTAATAATAGGATCATATTTTACTCTTCATCCTAATGATGGATCACTAAGTGTTGATCTGATATATTGATGCAAAAAACTAACACAATTGAATCCAAAAACTCTTAGTCATCTTCATGGATTGTAGAAAACTCATACCTATAGCCAAGATTGGGATAAAAAAGCCTTAATCTATTGCACATGTAATACAAAGCTTACCTTTTTGCCAATTGTCCAATGCATAGGGAGACTACTGCATTTATCTGATGCCACTTCCACCATACTAAAGTCACCACTTAGAACTCAAGATGTTGTTGGAACTAAGTCAACAATCCAATGCCAAAGATTAGATCTTTCAACAACATTATTGAAAGCATAAATATTAATAACACCAAAGATGTTATTATTAATATTAAAGAAGGCCCATAAAAACCCACAAGTAGGGTAATATTCCCAATCCACTAAGTATAGCCAATATTTCCTAAAAATAAAAATATATGAGTATATTTTTTTGGGTCTACCCAGCCTCAAATGTTCTATGAGAGAAAATTCATGGAATGTGTGTGTCTAGAGACATATCATGAGGATCAAGCTCTTCAAGAGCTTCATAACTATTTTGGAAAAACTCATTTTCTATCATTGCTTTATAACTTCCTAATTGAAGAGTTAATATGAAAGATTGCTATAGAACATACTCCCATCCTCCACGTCACAAGCCAGGCTGCAAGAGCATCTTCAAGTGAGCGCCATGTACAAGTGACAGGTTCATGTAGAATGCCTACTCATATTAGCTGAAGCACACATCACATCAGCAAGTCTAAGTTTTTGCTTGGAATTTGCGTGTAAATAGTGTTTGACTAAATAGAATGGGGTTCTCCGCAGCCCTGCCCAATTGCAGGAATTCTATCCATTTCCACATAAAAGGCCTTGGGTATACATAATGCCTTCTCTTTTTGTGTCTATTGACAGAAATGGCGAATTTCAAATCAGGGTTAAAAACATATAATTAGGGTAGAGATCCATCAAAATCTCAACTGTGCACTGTGCTCGACAACTCAGTTACGAAATCTGATGTAAAAGTACACAAATCTGACTGACTTTGTTTCTGCACTTCTGCAACTTTCAACAGACCAAATGGTCCTACTATCATGCACCTAATGGGGGCGAAAAAGAAAAAAGCTATAGTAACGGTTTAGATTTGTTCCAAACTGTTTGGAACAAATCCATGCCGTTGTGCACACCATTTTAACTACTTTAGTGAAGTAACTAGGTTGGTGCAAAAAGAAAAACTGCATCCTGCACCAAGGGTGACCTAAATAGGAAATAGTCTGGAAGTAGAACACAAATTATTGTCCACAGTGTACCTACACTATACTTTGAATTTCTGTCTTTCCAAACACAAGCTCTGACCTGTTAGTAAATAGACTGCAGATAGGTCAGACTGGAGATTGCAGCATGCAGGCTGTGAAATTATGGCCAACATTTATTAACGAGGCACTACCTCTCTTAATATCGTTTTCAATCACAGAAACTAAAAAAAAAAAAAAAGATTACATGAAACAGAGAAAGTGCATGAAAATCCAGAAACTGTCGCTGTGAATTGCAATTAATCTAAACAGTCCATACACCAGATATTTCATCTACTGTAGTCGTAGAGCTTTTGGGGATTATTGATTTCATTAAACTTGTTTCTCTTCCTACACTAACTATCCTCACATGTTAATCAGTGTGAGAATTAAATGTAAAACTGAATCTCCATTATAAGAAATCAGTGTTTAAATAAAATCTCCATTATCAAAAATCTTCACCTAAACCTAAACAGAGACATATACTATACTGAATTAATAAGGCAGAGAAAATTAGCTTTGCAATCTCTATCTTAAAAAATAATAACTTATCATCTAAATGGTCTCCCATCTTTTCTATTTAAATTAGATATTAACCCCATCTTACCATCTTCCATAATTCCATTTGAAGTAACATACAAACATGACCTATAGTAGAATCTCTTTTGTCATTTTCAATTCGAGTAATGTACTCCCTTGCCTCCTCACTTAGGTTTAAAATGATTGGATCTTATCATCCTCTCTCACTAGCTCAACTTTCTCCAATTTGGGTAGGAGCACAAGTTTTATCAGCTCTATCTTTCTTGGTTGAATTTTTTAAAATTTCTTCTAAATTTTTTTATTTTTATTTTTAAAAATAGTTTTCTTTTTAAGTCGAATAGCTTAAAAAAACATGTTTTGAAATTGTTTTTACAATTAAAAAATTATAATATCTACATTAACTTTAATCCTGTGTCAGCCATTTTTTTAACCATCTCTTCCAGAAATGTCCATGTTGTATATACTAACAACATGATACCATAAAACCTAAAAAAATTGAAATGAGCGGGGTACGGATCAGGTGGGATTTCTCTGAGCGAAATGGTGGATCCTCCATGGCACACAAAGTTGCCCTTCTATGTGGGTCCTCACCTGTGTTAGAAGGAGGGTCAGTCTGTAAGAAGTAGTTTTTTTTTGGCAAAAACGTGGCCTTAAAATCCTTGGTGGGCTTTCTTAAATCTCTGACACCAAAATCCCGTCGAGGTATCTCTTTCTATGAATCAGAAGAGAGGACTGATGTCAAGATAGTTGACTCAATGACTCATAGAGTCATTCTGAGTATGGATCGAGCTCTGGTTGGCAAATTCTTTGGCAAACATCCCAACATAGATCTTGTGCACCAATGGACTGCAGATTGTAAAATTTTTATTGCAGATTATTAATCCCTTGTCTTATATAGATTATTTGACTACCAAAAATTAATTCATAGTAAATATTGAAAAATAATACAGCTGCAACTTCACAAATAATCACGGAGATAGAAAAATAAAATATGCAAAAATAATGAACACAATATTTTTGGACAAATTGTCCCTGGAAAAACCCCGAAGGGAAAACCAGTCAGCACATAAAAATTTTATTCAACTGCAGAAAATCAAGAGATACAAAATTGCTTGCCTCTTACTGGCAGAGCTCTGGCAATTTTCTTTCCGGTAATTTTCCTTCCCTCAATTGCTCCTGTTGAAATTGCTCCAACAATATTTTATTATCCAGAAATATTTTCCTTCTCTGGAAATAATTTTCTTCTCCGGCAATTCCACTGCTGCTCCAACGCTATCACTGCGCCCTTGCTCTCACTGCAAATTTATTTATTTGCTATCACTGCAAATGTTTTTTAGATCTATCCTCTCCAAATGCCCATTGATTCTCTTTTATAATCATCTCATTGAAAACCAATGGCCATGATTTAATTTCAATCAATGGCTAAGATTAATTAGACTCTAACAAACCCTAATGTCTAGAAGTCTCTCGAGAAATCAATTTTCTAGGTATGGAGATAATTATTCCAGTTGTGTTTTTAGCCTCGTAATCACCACTCGAGACTAGAACACCTGTCCGAGCTACTTTAAAATTAACACTCCCTCTTAGCGAGGAAGGTGTTCTGCATAACACTCAACTTATCTCTAAAGAAAATGAATTTCGCCTTCCCCAATGCTTTTGTCAAAATGTCTACTACCTGCTGATCTGTAGGTATATACTGTAGCTAAACAATCCCCCGCTGTACACAATCCCTGATGAAATGATACCTGATGTCTATATGCTTAGACCTATCATGAAACACTGGATTCTCAGATAATCTGATGCAACTCTGATTATCACAGTGTATCACCGTAGTCTCAACCCTCTAACCAAACAAGGCTACCAGCAACTTCCGAAGCCATATAGCCTCACATGTTGCCATGCTAACTACTATGTATTCTGCTTCTGCAGAACTTAGAGCCATGGACTTTTGCTTTCTGCTGTACCAAGAGACAACTCCTGATCCCAAACTAAAGTAGCACCCTGAAGTGCTTTTCCTGCCCACTGTACTACCTACCCAATCTGCATCAGTATAGCCTATCAACCTAATACCATCACCTCGAGCATATCTGATCCCATACTTGATTGTACCACGCAAATATCGCAACACATGCTTTGCTACTGTCCAATGCTCTCTCTTTGGCTCAACCATGAATTGACTAAGAGAGTTTACTGCAAAGGATATATCTGGCCTAGTGTTGACCAAATACATGAGAGATCCAATCAACATCCTGTATAAGGTGGGGTCTACATCATTTTCCTTAGATGAGTCTACCTTCTTCCAATTCATGATCATAGGTGTAGACATGGCTCTGCAATCCTACATCTCAAACCTCTTTAAGATTTCAATGCGGTATTTCCCTTTTCTAAGGAAAATCTCTCCATCTGTCTGCCACACTTCCATGCCTAGAAAGTAGTGCATAAGCTCCAAATCCTTCATCTCGAACTCTACTGCAAGGTCCCTCTTGCACTCCTCTATGAGCCCCAGTGAACATGTTAAAAACAAGTTGTCCACATATAGAACAAGAATGAGAACTTCACCCCCAACCACCAAGTAGTAGAGGTTAGCATCCGCCTCACTCTTCACAAATTCTATTCCCTGCAAGTATCTATTAATGTGCTCATACCACACTCTGGGAGCCTACTTGAGTCCATACAAAGCTCTCTTCAATCTACACACTTGGGTTTTGCTGCTGTGTGCTACAAAGCCCTTTGGTTGTTCTATGTATACCTCCTCTACCAATTCACCATTAAGAAATGTCGTCTTGACATCCATTTGATAGATCTGCCATCCCATATGTGCTGCAAGTGAGATTACAGATCATATATAAGTATACCTGGCCACTGGAGCGAATGTCTCCTCATAGTCTATTCCCTCCTTCTGAGAGAACCCCTTGTCCACGAACCTTGCCTTATATTTCTCGATGCTACCATCTGCACCGTGCTTAATCTTATAGATCCAACGTGATCCAACCACTGCCCTATTTGTCGGTCTAGGCACAAGCTCCCACACATCATTCTACACTATTGAGGTATATTCCCCAACCATCACATCTTGCCACACCTGTTGCTATGCAGCCTCCTGATAGCTAGAAGGCTCATTATCTACCAACTGACTAACCAATGCCACATAGTCATTATACTTGGTTGGTTGTTTCCATTGTCTACTACTCGTCCTAGGAGCTCCCACAAACTCTTGAGTATCCCTATGTGTCTGTTGAACCTCATGGTTCCTCCTGTCAACTATAGAGGATGAAATATCAAACCCCATATCTTCGTGATGCATCTCTTGGATTTGATGTATCTGTTGCTCCATACTTTGCGAACTCTCAACACCTGAGCCCATGCTTGTACTAGTAACTGTACTTGTGCTTCGCTGCCCCTGTTTTGGTTGAACAATCCTTGGAGCTTCTGTTGGCTACTCATTCTAATCATCTGCTGGCAAATCTCTGGACCTCCTATATGCCTTGTCCTTCATGAATTTGACATCACGCCTAACTATAATCCTCCTGGTCCCTGGAATAAATATCCAATATGCCTTTGAGGTCTCGCTGTACCCCACAAAGTACCCTCTCTCTGCAGCCTGATCTAACTTGGAACGTGTAGGCCCTGGAATGTGACAAAATGCCAAACTCCCAAATATTCTGAAGTGACTGAAATCTGGCTTCTTCCCTGAGAATGCCTCCTCTAGTGTCATCTTGCCCAATACCTTATGTGGAACCCTGTTCTATATGTATACTGTTGTACTGCATGCCTCTACCCATAAGTAACGTGGCATATCTTGGTCATACAACATAGCCCTTGCTACCTTCGATATAGAATGATTCTTCCTCTCAGCAACCCCATTCTGCTGCGAGTTGTAAGGAACGGTCCACTCTCTCTTGATTCCTTCCCTGGTATAGAACTCCTGGAACTCTTTCCCTTTGTACTCACCTCCATTTTCTGACCGAAGAACCTTTACCTTCCTGCCTATCGAATTCTCCACAAGAGCTTTGAACTCCTAGAAGTGACTGAAGACCTCATCCTTGGTCTTCAAGAAGTATATCCAGGTCTTCCTGGAAAAATCATCAATAAAAGTAACAAAGTACTCGTATCCTCTGAGAGACTTCATTGACATTGGTCCACATATATCTGAATGTACTAGATCAAGAACCCCCTTGGATCTAGTGTCACTCCTTGGAAAAGCTGCTTTCGCAAACTTCCCCAACACACATCCCTTACATATATTATCATGCTTGTGCTCACCTCTGGAACACCTGTCACTGTCTCACGAAGCAATTTAAGTGCTCCATGATGTATATGGCCCATCCTCCTATGCCATAGCTCTCCTTGATCTCTAGGATTACTGCTGCAACCTATAAAGTCAGCTGCTCCTAACTCCAATAGCTATGAGTGATTTCCATTCCTTATGCTTGATTAAAACATGTACCCCTCTAAAGAGTACATTGTAGCCTTTATCCTGAAGGACAGATACGGAAATTAGATTCATGCCCAAGCCTGGCACATGCAACACATCATGAATGGAAATAGGCTTGCATTCTCCCTTTGAAATAGAATAGTCCCTCTCCCAACTGGATTGCACTTGGACTTGTTCCCCATCTAAATCTGGAATCTGATGTCCTCCTCCTTGTAGCTGGAGAAGTACTCCCTAACTCCTGTTATATGAAATGATGCCCCATTGTCTATTTACCAAACACCCTATGAGGTTGAGCTAGTTAGGCAAGCTATGAGTGCAAACTCATCCTCCATTCTATTAGAAAGCTCATTTACACTTGTTGAAGCTACCGTCTGCTTCTTGCCTTTCTTTTCATTTTTCTTCCTTTGTGGGCAATCGCTAACATAGTGGCCGAACTCGTGACATCCATAGCATTTGATCTTAGACAAGTCCTTCTTCTCACTTTTTGGATTTGATCCTTTGCCAGACCCCTTCTTCGCTTTCCCTTTTCCTACTAGGGCAACATTTTCATGTTCCACCTCACTTTTCTGACTGTTACTGCTGGTTCCACTGACAAGACTTAGTCTAAGCTCCTCCTGAGTGAAGTCACTCCATAGTTGATCCCAACTCGGTAAGGTGTCTCGTCCATTAATAACTTGAACAAAGACATCCCACTGCTTAGTAAACCCATTCAGGGCTATTCGTACTAGCTTGTCATCATTTGGTTTGTCTCCAACAACTGCCAACTCATCCTTAACAAGTCTAAGCCTGGTGAGGTAACTTGTAACATCTTCTCCCTTGTTCATCCGGGTATTCCTTAACTTTTCTCTGAGAATCAGCTTTCAGTTAATGGTAGCATTCTGGTACAGATTCAGAATGGCATCCCACATCGTCTTCGCTGTATCTAACTCTACAATATGCAAAACAATATGATCCTTAACACCATCAAGAATCAGCCTCCTCACCTTGGCATCTTCCTTCTTATATGCTAAGAGTTGTGTTGCATCTGTAGGTACAAGTACAACAGTGGTCACATATTCCTTGATACCATTCTCTTCCAGCAATAAAGAAATTCTGGCTTTCCAGACACCAAAATTTGAGGCTCCATCCAATCTGTCCTGATCTCTTAAACCTGCTGAGGCCATCTCAAAAGAAAATAATAACAATAATTTTGAAGAGGTCAAACTGGGTTTTATAAACCCTAGATTTATTTATTTATTATTTTTTTCTCCCTGTACCTTTTCTGCCCTTAGATCTGCTCTGATACCATGTAAAAATTCTATTGCAGCTACTGATTATTAATCTCCTGTCTTATATAGATTATTTGACTGTCAAAAATTAATTCACAACAAATATTAAAAAATAATACAGCTGCAACTTCACAAATAATCATGGAGATAAAAAAATAAAATATGCAAAATAATGAACACAATATTTTTGGACAAATTGTCCCTGGAAAAACCCCAAAGGGAAACCAATCAGCACATAAGAATTTTATTCAACTGCAGAAAATCAAGAGATACAAAATTGCTTGCCTCTTACTGGTAGAGCTCCAACAATTTTCTTTCCAGTAATTTTCCTTCCCTCAATTGCTCCAGCAATATTTTATTATCCAGAAAGATTTTCCTTCTCCAGAAATAATTTTCTTCTCCGGCAATTCCACTGTTGCTCTCCAACGCTATCACTGCGCCCTTGCTCTCACTGCAAATTTATTTATTTGCTATCATTGCAAATGTTTTTCAGATCTATCCTCTCCAAATGCCTATTGATCCTCTTTTATAATCCTCTCATTGAAAACCAATGGCCATGATTTAATCTCAATCAATGGCTAAAATTAATTAGACTCTAACAAACCCTAATGTCTAGAAGTCTCTCGAGAAATTAATTTTCTAGGTACGAAGATAATTATTCCAGTTGTGTTTCTAGCCTCGTAATCACCATTCGAGACTAGAACACCTGTCCGAGCTACTTTAAAATTAACATAGAATAATGGAAGATTAAAGGGCTTCTTGAGGTGAGTGCTTTGCCAAAAATTGTCTTCCTTTTTTTGTTTTTTAATGGGCAAATCTAGTCTCTCTTTATGCAAATGGAAACCCAAACTTTGACCCCTCAGTTGATATCTATATGATGGTACACACTATGGAAGCAGAAATGTCACAAATGGAGAACAAACAAAGATAATAACAATAAACACAATCACCTTCCTCCAAATGTAAATCAAATCAACCTCACAGATAGAGCGGAAAAGGAATCTCACCCAAAACTCCTTTGGATTTTGCTCTCTTTGATTCTATGTGGATTGTTCAATTTAATTTAGCATAACCTTGACACAAAACAATGGATAATGAGGATAATATTTAGCAGCATAAGTTTGAATAAATGAATGTGGATGATTTTGGCTTAAAGGCTTTATTTATAATTTTTTTCTGAAATATGATCAATGGTTGAGGATGAACAAAAAGATCAATGGCTGAGAATGGTTGAGAGGATTTGGAGGAATGAGAGAGTGACAAGTATGGGAGTTAATAGACTTGATTGACTAGTTGACTGAATTGATTGATCTGTCATCTGAATAGATTGGTTAGTCAACTTATTTGATTGATGTGTTAATATAATAGATTGGAAATGATTGATACAATTATGAGAAAGAATCATGGTGATGAGAGAAAATGCTGGATGATGAGAGGAAATTATGGTGTGAGGGGATAAATAGGAAATTAAATAAATTATTTAATTTCATGTGCAAATGGATAATATAAATAAAATATTGAATTTTATTTAGTTTGGAGGAAATAGAATATTTGGTTTAATTAAATAATTAGATTAATTTATTTAATTAAAGTGTGAAGGCAATATTAACTTAATTAAATAATTATGAATTATTTAATTAATTGGAAGAATAGGATAAAATGATTAAGAAATAGATAAATTAGAAATAAAATATTAAATTTTATTTAGTTTGGAGGAAATAGAATATTTGGTTTAATTAAATAATTAGATTAATTTATTTAATTAAAGTGTGAAGGCAATATTAGCTTAATTAAATAATTATGAATTATTTAATTAATTGGAAGAATAGGATAAAATGATTAAGAAATAGATAAATTAGAATTATTTAATTAATGTGAAATACAAAAAATTGAGTGATTTAGTCAGGAAGTGATACAAATGCGATGTAATGATACGAAAATGTATTGGTGAATTTTATGTGTTTACATTTTGCCCCTCTTTGAGATGATGTTTTTATAACGTTGTTTCAAAAAAAAATTAAAAAAAATGCTGACGACATGTCTTGGTGAAGTAGAGGAATGATATGTTCCAATTAGGTGGCAAAGTGGAGAGGTGATGCTCCTTCGAGAGATTATTCAAGAAAAAACTTTTGTTGAGTAAGATCTTGAAAAAGGAAGAAAAAGGGTCATTCGTGGTGATCTAGCAGTGAAAATACACCGATGAAGGAAAAACGGGCTAAAACCGGGGAAAACAAAGAAAAACATGAAGAAATGGGGACTAGGGGGCCTATAAATAAGGGTTTAAGGGTCTACAATCCTCATTTTCACTCCTAATAAATCTAGAGCAGGGCAGAGTAGAACATCGGTGATAAATGCAAGGATTCCAGCACACAGGCATTGGATGGAGTGCATACAGATGTACCAATGACCAACCAACTCAGGCATAGTGGTATGTACCCTATCCTTGGGTCTTTAGGGTAGACATAGGCACAATAAATGCTAGGTTTAGGATGTAGAACAAAATGCACTTTTAGCAGTTTGGCACTATTATTGCAAGATATTTGTAATTGTATCTTAATTTGGCTCTTTTATTTTAGTGATGCACAATTATAGGCGGAGTATGCATAATTGTTTAAATGATGCATAATTGTGCCATGAAATGGTGTAATTGTTGAACTGGTGTGCAGTTGTCAGCTAGATTGGTGCTTTTGTTATAGTGATGCGTAATTGCAGGTGGAATATGCACAATTATTTAAATGACACATAATTGTGCCATGCAATGATGCTATTGTTGAAGTGGTGCGCAATTGCTGGCTAGATTAGCGCTATTGCAAAATTCACATGCTATTGTAGGATAAAATGACACAAATGCATAATTGATGTGTGACTATAAGATAGAGCTTCACAATTGTGTAGGATGGTGCAATTGTAGGCTAAAGTAGTGCTTTTATGGGAGATTAATGACTGACAACATTTGTGGCATGTGTTGAGATTATACTAGACCCTATCATGTCCCGAGAGCGTCGACCGCCTATGATGGCGTTGCTTGACAGAGATGGAGTTCGAGATCCTAGGAGCCATAGGATTATGGCACATTACTTTCATGATTGAGATTGAGGCACACTGAGCAATGATGACAACATTGGAGTGATAGCATAGTGAGAGGAGTGCATTCATCTTGCTTACCGGCAAGATTACTCACATTGGAGGATGTGTGGAGGATACTGCACATTCCCATTCATGGGGAGCACATGATCTATGACATGGAAGGTAGAGAGGAGGCTCTAGAGAGAGTGTTCATGATAGATGACCTACAATTGGATGATGGAGAGTTTGACCTGCAATGAGGGATGCAGAGATTCGATGTGTTGCCTCTAGTTGTAGCAGGAGTAGTGGGAAGCATTCTTGTGCCAGATAGGAGATTGCGAAGGTTTTCTACAGGATGGGGAGGGTGTTAGAGCAGATGCTAACAAACATGGTGGTATATGCCTAGGGGCCATATGTATTGGCTTAACTGTATCATGTCATGCATACATTTGACTATAGATGTGGTCAGAGCTTGGGATGTGGGGTGACATTATTAAACATTTGGGCCAGGGAGCATATCACTGTCCTACGACTGGTAGCAAATGGGAGCAAAGGGCTGGGATCACCATATGTTTACATGTATCAGGGGATTGTGCAATAGCGTTGGCTAGGGGATATGATGTACTGGTGGCGGATGTTGGATGAGTTGGACATGGTGATTTGGAGACCATGGTAAGCAATTGGATGGTGGTGACTTACACTTATCATACATCAGACAACCTTGATATATCATGGGGCAAATACCTCATATTATCGAGAGGTACATGCTGGATCAGGTTCTACGACAGTTCAGGATACAATAAACTATGTCTATGCATGAGACAGTGTTTTCCAGGATGGTGCACAAGGAGGAGGACTGGGATCCAATAGTGGATCTTGACATGTGGCCATTACAGAGTTCAAGGGGATAGTATTGATCCCATGGGTTAGAGTTACAGATGTTGAGGATGCCAGGACTACACTAGATTATGACACATGGTGGGCAGCCAGTAGGTCAGTATGATGAACCATTCCAAGAGTGATTAGTGGTAGGAGGAGGCAGGGAGAGGTTGGAGAGGTAGGAGGATGATGAGGAGACATTGATGATGAGAGTAGGGATCGTTGATGGAGGAGGGAAGAGATTGGAAAACCCTCAAGAGCACATACTAGTGGAGGCAGAGAGGATGAGGGACTAGTAGAGGTGGTCATTGCATAGGATTCAGGAGGAGATGGTATACCTGTGGCATAGGTACATCAGGTTCATGTACTAGCATAGCCATGGGTACAACCACAAGTACTAGTGCAAGATGTAGGTAGCAAGGAGGAGAGTGAGGAGGAGGAGGAGGAGCATGATGAGGAGGAGAGTGAGGAGGAGATGGATGTACACATGGGGAATATTGGAGGAGATGGGGTAGAAGAGTTAAGGTGCGATTGGCCACCATGACATCAGAGTGAGATGTGCTTATTATTGAGAGGGACCAGGCTCATGCTGAGGTGTAGCATTTATAGGGTATATTAGCATAAAGGACAGTGGAGAGGGTCTATTAGCATTTATAGGGTCTATGTGCAAATGGATAATATAAATAAAATATTAAATTTTATTTATTTTGGAGGAAATCAAATATTTGATTTAATTAAATAATTAGATTAATTTATTTAATTAAAGTGTGAAGGCAATATTAGCTTAATTAAATAATTATGAATTATTTAATTAATTGGAAGAATAGGATAAAATGATTAAAGAAATAGATAAATTAGCCTAATTAAATAATTAAGAATTATTTAATTAATTGAAAGAATAGGGATGGATGAATATAATTAAAAAGATGAAAAAAATTATTTAAATAATCAAGAATTATTTAATTAATGTGA
The DNA here is from genome assembly GCA_027924645.1 of Cunninghamia lanceolata. Lineage (NCBI taxonomy): Eukaryota > Viridiplantae > Streptophyta > Pinopsida > Cupressales > Cupressaceae > Cunninghamia > Cunninghamia lanceolata. The sequence goes on along the minus strand of BSBN01000865.1, from coordinate 3,014,804 downwards.
AATGTGGGAAATTGAGTGATTTAGTCAGGAAGCGATACAAATGCGATGCAATGATACAAAAATGCATTAGTGAAATTTAGGTGTCTACATTTTGTCCCTCTTTGAGATGATGTTTTTATAACATCATTTCAATGAAAATTAAAAAAATATGCTGACGACATGTCTCGGTGAAGTGGAGGAATGATATGCCCTGATTAGGTGGCAGAGTGGAGAGGTGATGCCCCCTTGAGAGATTATTCAAAAAAAATAAACTTTTGTCAAGTAAAATCTCGAAAAAAGGAAGAAAAAGGGTCATTAAGAGTGATCTAACAGTGAAACTACCCTGATGAAGGAAAAATAGGCTAAAATAGGGGAAAACGAAGAAAAATAGGAAGAAATGGGGACTAGGTGTAAAAATTAAGGCTAGGGGGCCTATAAGAGGGGTTTAAGGGTACACAATCCTTATTTTAACTCCTCCTAAGAAATCTAGAGTAAGGCAAAGCAGAGTAGCGGTGAGAAAATGGTGAGATTCCAACACATAGGCATCAGGTGGAGCACATGCAGACCTACCAATGACCAGCTAGGTTAGGCACAGTAGTATGAACCCTATCCTTGGGTCTTCGGGGTAGACATAAACACAATAAATGCTAGGTTTAGGAAGTAGAACAAAAGAACACTCTTAGTAGTTTGCCACTATTACTGCAAGATCTTTGCAATTGTAGCTTATTTTGGCTCTTTTGTTTTAGTGATGCACAATTACAGGTGGAATATGCATAATTGTTTAAATGACGTGTGTAATTGCACCATGAAATGGGACAATTATTGAAGTGGTGCGTAGTTATTAGCTAGATTGGCGCTTTTGTTGTAGTGATGCACAATTGCAGGTGGAATATGCACAATTGTTGAAGTGGTGCACAATTGTTGGCTAGATTGGCGCTATTGCAAAATTTACATGCTATTATAGGATAAAATGGAACAAATGTAGAATTGATGTGTGACTGTAGGATAGAGCTACACAATTCTATAGGATGGTGCAATTGTAGGCTAAAGAGGTACTTTTACTGGACATTAATGACTGACGACATTTGTGGCATGCGTGGAGATTATACTAGACCCTATCATGTCTCGGGAGTGTCAGCTGCCTATAATAGCATTGTGACCAAACTTGACAGAGATGGAGTTGGAGATCCTAGGAGCGATAAGATCATGGCACATTACTTTCATGCTTGAGATTCAGCCACACTGAGTAATGATGATGGCATTGGTGGAGTGCTAGCATAGTGAGATGAGTGCATTCATCTTGCCTACCGGTGAGATTACTATCACATTGGAGGATCTGTGGAGGATAATTCACATTCCCATTCATGGGTAGCACATGATCTATGACATGAAGGGTGGAGAGGAGTCTCTAGACAGAGTGCTCATGATAGATGACCTATCGCTGGATGATGGAGAGTGTGACCTGCGATGAGGGATGCAGAGATTTGATGTGCTACCTTTGGTTGTAGTAGGAGTAGTGGGGAGCATTCTTGTACTAGATAGGAGATCGCAAAGGTTTTCTACAAGATGGGAGAGCGTATTAGAGCGGATGCTAATAGACGTGGTGGTATATGCCTAGGGGCCATATGTATTGGCTCAACTATATCATGGCATGCATACAATTGTGTATAGATGGGGTCAGAGCTTGGGATGTGGGGTGACATTATTACAAATTTGGGCCAAGGAGCATATCATCATCCTACGACTGGTAGCAAATAGGAGTAGAGGGCTGGGGTCACCATATGTTTACATGTATTGGGGATTATGTGACAGTGTCGACTAGAGGATATGATGTACTGATGGCAGATGTTGGATGAACTAGACATGGTGATTTGGAGACCATGGTGACTGTGTGAGTGGTTGGATGGTGATGACCTACACTTAGCATACATTAGATAGCCTCGATATATCATGGGGAGAACACCTCATATTATCGAGAGGTACATGCCAGATCAGGTTCTACAATAATTTGGGATACGATAAATTACACTTGTACACAAGCCAATGTTTTCCAGGATGGTGCATGAGGAGGACTGGGGTCTAACAGTGGATCCTGATGTGACCATTATAGAGTTCGAGGGGGTAGTACCAATCCCATGGGTTAGAGTTATAGATGTTGAGGATGTCGGGACTATGTACCGAATTATGACACATGGTGGGAAGCCGGTAGGCCGATATGACTAACCATTCTAGGAGTGATCAGTGGTAGCAGGAGGCAGGGAGAGATTGGAGAGGTAGGAAGATGGCGAGGAGACATCGATGAGGAGAGTAGGGATCATCGATGGAGGAAGGGAGAGGTTAGACAACCCTCAAGAGCACAGACTGGTGGAGATAGAGGAGATGAGGGACTAGTAGAGGTGGTCGTTGCATAGGGTCTAGGGGGAGATGGTATATCGGTGGCACAGGTACATCAGGTTTAGGTACTACCACAACCATGGGTAAAACCATAGGTATTAGTGCAGGATGTAAGTAGTGAGGAGGAGAGTGAGGAGGAGAGGGATGTATACATGGGGAATATTAGAGGATATGGGGTGGAGGAGTTAAGGTATGATTGGCCACCGTGATATCAGAGAGAGATGCACTTATTATTGAGAGGGACCAAGCTTGTACTAAGGTGCAGTAGTTATAGGGTCTATTAGCACAGAGGATGACAGAGAGGGATGCGACATTGGTATAGGTGCAACAAGCAGTGAGGCTCTGATAAGAGAAAAAATTTTCTAGAGGAGTTGTGGGAGAATGAGGGATGGTAGAGGTGTTCACTCAGTTCACTTAGCTAGATAGAGAGGCAGAGTATTATAGGGGTTTGTACAAGAGTGCAATTCTAGTAGGGTAGAGACAACTAAGATTTAGAACATTGAGCCAATCTACAAGAGGATCAAGGTTTGGGAGGACAGGGCATTCTATTATAGGACCACCAGGAGGATAGGGACCACAACCACCACCACCACTAGGGGCACCAATAGTAGGGACACAACACCACCACCTATGGGAGTATACCCACAGGGGCACAACCTTCACCGTCTACACAATTGGCACCATCTGGAGAGGGGAGTTCTTCCTAGATACTTGATATGATTATGATGTATATATATGTTGATGTAGAGATGATGATGAAGTTATGATGTAGATTATGATGCTTATGGGCTTTGTATTTATTGTATATTATGGCTCATGTAGCCCATGTATAGACTTTTATTTTGTATCATGACACACACATAGACATACATACACACACACACACACATATAAGATGAGATGGACTATTAGCAACATACATGATGTTTATGATGTCTATGATGATATGATGTACTAGATGGATTTTATATATGATGTTATGGATGATATTTATTATGGTCATGGATTTATGATGATGTGTGGTGATTTTATTATGGTTATATGATGTATGTATGTTATTTTTATGATGCGATGGATATATCTGATAATGATTGTATGATGTGATTTATTTGTGATGCAATGGATATATATGATATGATGAATATAATGGATTTATGATATGATGGTATGGGTAATGGATTCATGATGATATTTGTTAGTTATGGTGATGATGGGATTTGATCATGATTTCATAGATAATTAATGTTTGTTTGTGGATGTAGGAGAAGGATGAAAGAATGGATTAGATGGAGTAGATGTAGGATGAATCATAATGATGGATATGTGATGGATAGAGATGATTGTTTGAGTTATAATAAACAATGTAAAGAGCAATCCTTATTTTAATATAGCAAAATGGATATTATGCACCAAGGTATAAGGAACTAGTGTGACTTTGTATCCTTTTCCTGGACTTGACTCTGGAAACAAAAGGGTGTCCTTATGCATTCCTAGAATAATATAATTTGTTGGAGATATGTTTGGAATAAGAACTTTGAGCATGATAAAGTCCTAGTACACAAAAGGTATGGAATAACCTTATATGCAAAGGACAACTGGTATGCAAAAATCTATTCCAACACACACAAGATAAATATTAGCTAGAGTAATAAGAACATCCAACAAACACGGCACACAAAAATCAATGACTATGCCCCATTATATGCTTAGTAGTAACACAACAAGATATTGAAAGATCTAGTTGGATTTAAATAATCAATAGAAGGAGACAAAAGATAAATCAAAAGAAAAGACCAATTGACAAAACAAACCATGCAACCACCATAATCTCTTGCCAAGAGTGTGATTGATATGAGATGGTGCTGGAGATATAGGAAAGATCTATCCTGTTGTTAGGCATAAGTTTGGAGATATCTCTATATGTTTAGGCAATAAGTACTTAGGTGTCATGATGTCTCAAAAGGTAGTCTTCTTTATGATTTACGTTAAAGCTCTTTGTTTTGATGTGTAGTTTATTTTTCTTGAGCATCAATTCTAATGGATGTACATTTATTATGGGTGGGAAATGGATGAAAAATTTGACTTGCATATGATTTATTGCTTGGATTTTGGATGTTTTTTTTTTGTATTTTTGGGAATATTTGATGTTTTTGTGTTTTGGTATGTTATGATTTTTTTGGTGTTTTGGTATGTTTTGAGGTTTTTGGTTTTTTGGTATGTTTTGAGTTTTTTGATGTTTTGGTATGTTTTGAGTTTTTGGTGTTTTGGTATGTTTTGATTTTTTTTATGTTTTGAGTTTTTTGGTGTTTTGGTATGTTTTGAGTTTGTTTTGAGTTTTTTGGTGTTTTTGACAAATCAGGTGGGCATGTTTATTATGAAATGTGTGTCTCAATGATAGTGAACCTTCTTTAGGATGACTAGGTATATACCAAGAATGCCCCTATTTAGGTACAAGATAATTTATTATAGAATGGACAGGATATACATATGACTACAGATGGGATAGGATAGGTAATAACAATATTTGACAATCAAGCCATGATAGTAGGACAGGTGAAAGGGTAGGAATGACAATATATGAGGGATGATGTCTTTTATTAGGAATGGAATGGATAAGAACCTAATAGATGGTGGATAGTAGTCTCTACACATTGTGTTTGTTTGCTAGGTTTTCACCATGGTACTTGCCCAAGGCACCACCGAAGTGGTTTTCACCATGAATGGACTATTTTTCTATACTTTTTTCATTTTTTCATTTTTTTGATTATTTTTATTTTATTTTGATTTTTTGACTTTTTTCATTTTTTGATTTTTTTTTATTTTCTAGGATATCCGAGGGTCAAGTATAGAACGGTGAATGATGTTGATTGGTTCATCGAGAGGTTGGCCCTCTAGTGTTGTAATTTGATAGGCATCAGATCCAAAGGTAGTTGTGATGACAAAAGGTCTTTGCCAATTGGCTTTAAACTTACCTTTCTTCTCACGTTCTTGTAGATTTTGTTGATTCTCTTAAAGGACAAGGTCACCAATTTCAAAATGACAGATCTTGATCTTATTTTTGTAACCTCACTGAAGGTGGTTCTGATATGCTTGAAGGTGATTTAGGGCCTAGAGAGGTTTCTCATCTAGGAGAACTTCCAATTCATGTAATCGTGATGTGTGATATTCCTCCCCATTAATGATGTTTTGCAAGGAAATCTGCAAGGAAGGGAGCTGGACCTCGATTGGTAATATGGCTTCAAAACCAAAGACAAGAGAATATGGAGTATCTTTGCTAGGTGTATAGATACTGGTTCGATAAGACCATAAGGCTAGACTAAGTTGTATATGTTAGTCACAGCCAGCTTCATTGACAGTCTTTTTCAGAATTTTAAGTATCGTTTTATTAGATGCCTCAGCTTGGCCATTACTTTATGGGTGATAGGGGGTGCAAAAGCGATGTTGGATGTGGAATTTATTACAAAGTGACCAAACTTCTTGATTCTTAAAAGGTATACCATTATCAGTGATAATGGCGAGGGGGATTATATATTGGCAAATTATGTAATGCAAGATGAACTTGGCTATTTGGGTATTTGTAATGTAAGTGAGTGGAATTGCTCAAGGACTTCATATGTAGGGATAAAGAGTTGTTTCATGAGAAACTCACACCGTTGGTTGTTGTTGGGCAATGCCAGTGAGATAGACAATGGTTTCCATTGCATTTGTAGCTTTATTATTTAGTCAAGGAACTTGTTCAAACTAAATATTAGAAAGATATTTCTTGAAGTCATCAACGATTCGCTTATAGGGGATTAGCTTGTCATCCTTAGTTTGATATTCATCATTATCTTGCTTGATAACTAATTGTTAATCTCCATATACATGTAATGTGTCAATCTTCCACTAGACATCCATTCTGAATCTTGTAATCAAAGCTTCATATTCAACTATGTTATTAGTGTATGAAAATGCAATTCCGTATGCTTTAGAGATGCAATCACCTTACAGTGTGATGAAGAGAATTCCTACTCTAGAACCATGAGAAGTGAATGATAAATCAAAGTTTAATTTCCATTGTGTCAATGGGATGATGAAACATATGGATTCATCAGGGAACTCTATAATAAGTGGATGATTTGTTTGAATAGGAGCATCAATGAGATGATTTTCTATAACCTATCCCTTGATAGCCTTATAGTCCACATATTCTATATCAAATTCACTGAGGATCATTGCCCGCTTTACCATTCATCTACTAAGTGTAGTTTTTGACAACAAATATTTATGTGGGTATACCATGGAAATGAGCTTGACTTGATGATTGAGCATATAGTGCTTGAGTTTCTAGGAACTAAAGGCAACCATTGGACACGATTTCTCCATAGAAGTGTAATTGAGTTCATAGCCTACCAAGATGTGGCTAATATAATAAATATCTTTTTCTTTTCCAGATTCGTCATAATATGCTAGAAGAACCCCTAATACTGCTGATGTTATTGAAAAATACAAAAGTAGGGGTTTCTCTAGTATTGGTGGAATCAGAACTAGAGCGAAAGATAAATATTCTTTTAATTTGTCAAAAGTTGCTTGACATGAAGTATACTAGAACTTTGAATGTGATATTTTCTGAAGAAGATGTGTGAAGATCTATGACATTTGTTCGCCAACTGGGCAATAAAACACCTAATTGCCTAGAGTCTCCCTTGTAGACTACAAAACTGCTTCAGAGTCCTAAGAGGAGGCATTTTGACTATTGCTTTTAGTTTTGCTAGATCAACTTCAATACCTCTTCTTGACACGATGTATCCCAATAGTTTTCCTGAAGTGACATCAAACACACTTTTTTAGATTTAGGTGTACTTGGTATTTCTTGAGTCTATCAAGGATTTGAGCTAGGACCTGGAGATGTTCTTTTCTTGTTGTAGATTTTCCCAAGAGGTCATCTACATAGTCTTCCATGATCTTGTGAAGCAAGTCATTAAAAAACACTGTCATTGCGTGCTAGTAGGTTGCTCTTGCATTATTGAGGTCAAATGGCATAACTACCCAATAGTAGGTACCCCATGGACAAATAAAAGTTGTTTAGTGCTGATCTTCTAGTGCAATATGAATCTGATTATAGCTAAAAAATCTATCGATAAGTGAGAGCATCTCATGTCCTGCAGTGAGATTTACAATGATGTCAATGTTTGGCAAATGAAAATTATCTTTCAAACATGCTTTGTTTAGATCTCTAAAGTCTGTGCAGACACAAATTCACCCAATTACCTTAGAGATTGGGACTAAATTGGATACCTATTCTAGATAGTCAATAGGCTGAATCAACCCCATTGCTAATAACCTTTGAAGCTCTACTTTTACTAATAGTGCAATCTGGGGATGCATCTTCATAAGTTTCTGCTTTATAGGATTTTTATTGGGATAATCAGTCAAGTGATGCACTAACAGGGATGGATCCAAACTGGGCATGTTGGCATATGGCCATGCGAAATTGTGAGCTCAATTATGAAAGAAATCGGTGAAATCCTTATGTTCTTCTAATGACAGAGAAGAAGCTATAAATGTTATCTTTGGGGCCTCAATTGTACCTAGATTAAGCTCTTGAGATTCTTCAACCAACACTAGATATCTTTTATGATGGTGAGCATCTTTAGGAAGGTCAAATCCCCAATCCTTCGATGCCTCAGAGAGGTTTTCACCATCAAAAGCATCCTTTATTTTTACTTTTTTTATAGTTTGATAGTGCCACAAGGTGGTTTTCACTAGGGGACCTTCTTTTTATTATGTCACTTTTGCAACTGGGGGATTTGACCTATTTGTTAGACACACAAGAATACTGAGAGGAGGGTGAATCAATATTCTAAGCAATTTTCAATTTCAACAACTTCAACTTATTCAGAGCAGATTAAACCTTAAGCATCACAATATTAACATGAAACAATAACATAATGCACATCAACACATAACACTAGATATACATGGAAAACTATAGAAGGGAAAAATCATGGTGAGGATTAACTCACAATATATGAATTTCAAATAATAACTTTGTTTTAGGGGCTATAACCTAAGGTCGAAGCTCCTACTGTTAGACTTGGGGCATACAACTGAGAGGGGGGGGGGTGAATCAGTTGTGCGAAACTTTCCCTTTTTAAACACTTGAAACTTCTTTAATTATTAGTATAATATTAATCATGAACCATAATGCATTTAAATCAGAAGCAGAAACATATCAACACATATGACACTAAGATTTTGACGTGGAAAACCTGGTTAAGGGAAAACCATGGGGTGATTAACCCAAGAAAGTATTCTCTGTTAGAAGAATAGAAAGAACAAAATGGCACATGCCAATTAGGACTCACTGCCTGAGCACATTTCTCACAAGAGGTTCACTGCCTACAAGAGACACACTATCTACAAAGGAATAGATATCACCTTTATGAACTAGAGAATAGCATCTTCAGCATGCTTGAATCAGTTCCATTTAAGCCCAATACTTCTGCTCTGCCTTTCACACTTCTCTTCGCTACCACACACTCATCACCACCAGACACACTTTAAAATGAATTCACAAACCCTTATTTATACAAGGCATCGACTTAGGAACAATCATCTAAGTTAGCAAACACCTACAAGATCATCTGCAAGACGTGTAATACATCCGGTCAGCAGTCTCAAGAAGAACACCAATATCGGTGGTTATTCTTCAAATACAAACTCTAACTTCAATGCGGACCACCAACATTAATTGGACATGATCCAATGATCATCATAACCTTCCCTGAATCACCAAAAACATCTGCACTTCATCATCCTACTGGAATTCTTCTTTCCTTCATCCGGAGCTACAAGAACACAGTCTGTCATCACTGTCACAAATGAATAGGCACTTCTGAACCTTCAACCCATGAACTAATCTAGTTGATACTTCACAAGGACATCGTCAACACTCCCTCAGATTTGCAGAATAGGATAATGAAATACCAGATCTCACCGGACCTATCTGTGGCCCTCTGTTACCTCTGAACACCTGCCAGAACCGGTTCTACTTGAGCGACCATAACTTCTTCAGATCTTCATGCAGACCTCTGAAATCTTGACTGGAGCATCTCAAGACTTATATCTACAAACCCTTTAAACTGCATCCTTTGATCCTCAACCTATTGAGGACTTTTACCTTCTTGTCATCACTGTTCTTCACTATTCTTGATTGAGACTTATTTTCTCAATATCCTTAGCACATAGCTCATCTAATCCTTCTCATTAATGCAACATGAGTATGTTGACATCAATGACAACACCAGTTATGCTCATACTTGCAACAATCTCCCCCTTTGTCATTGATGGCAACATATGATGTGAAAAACCATCAAGACAAGAACTTCTCCTTACTGTTACAACTCCCCCTAATAGCAACAACTATTCACATGTCTTCTCTCCCTTTGTTGCTCCCCATTTGATCAACAACCACTTGTTTTTCACATGTCTTCTCTCCCCCTTTGACATCAATGGCAAAGGGCTCATACTTGTAACATACCAGCTGCTCCCCCTGGATAGCAGCTCCCTTATAATCAATCCGGATCACAAGATATGACTATGATATCCACTGGATTGATGCACATCAGTGCATCCTAGTTCATCACTGGAGGGGCAATAACCCCTAACTTCTCCCTGAGATACTCAAAAGAGTCCTTGGGAAGAGGTTTAGTAAAAATATCTGCAAGCTGATCCTTGGAGGGCACATACTCCAATTTGACTTCACCCTTGTTCACTTGCTCTCTTAAAAAGTGAAACTTGATAGATATATGCTTAGTCTTAGAATGCAACACCGGATTCTTAGAAATATTTACTGCACTTGAATTATCATAGAAAATTGTGATTGGCTCCTCAAATTCTACTTAAATATCTCTTAGCATTTGCTTCATCCACAAAATTTGAGTGCAACCTCATGCTGTTGCAAAGTATTTTGCTTCAGTTGTAGATAGGGATATTGCCTCTTGTTTCTTGCTTAGCCAAGAAACCAACCTTTTTCCCAAAAAGAATGCTCCTCCACTTGTACTCTTCCTATCATCCACATCTCCTACCCAATCTGCATCAGTATATGCATGAAGAGAAAAATTATGATCTCTAGGATACCATAGACCATACTCAACTGTTCCTTTTAAGTACCTAAAAATTCTTTTGATTGCCATGACATGAGATTTTCTGGGATCAACCTGGAATCTCACCACAAGACCAACAACCTACATTATATCTGGTCTAGTTTGAGTGAGATACAATAATCCTCCAATCATTGATCTGTACTTTGTCTGATCTGTCTTAGGAGAGTCATCATCTTTGCTCAACTTACATCTAGTTGCCATGGGAGTGTTCATTGGCTTTGAATCTTCCATTCCAAATTTCTTCAATAATTCTTTCACATATTTGGTCTGAGAGATAAAGATTCCTTTCTTTGTCTGAGTAATTTGCAGACCCAAGAAGAAATTCATTTCACCGAGCATTGACATTTCAAACTCACTTTTCATTTGATTTGCAAATGTTTTACACATACTATCTCTTCCTCCAAAGATGATATCATCAACAAATACTTCAACAATCAAGATGTTTTTATGATCAATTTTGAAATATAGGTTACTATCAGCAGTACCTTTGTTGAAACCAATCTTCAAAAGATGTTTGTCCAACCTTTCATACCATGCTCTTGGGGCTTGCTTTAGACCATACAGTGCCTTCTTTAATTTGCAAACCATATCACCATGCTCAGATAACTGAAATCCATCCGGTTGTTCAATGTACACTTCTTCTAAGTCACCATTCAGGAAAGTAGATTTGACATCCATCTGATACACTTTGAAATATTTGAGAGTAGCCTTTGCAGACTAATCTAGCTTTATTTCTGATTACTTCACCAACTTCATTTAGTTTGTTCCGGAAGACCCATTTGGTTCCAGTCACATTCTTGTTTCTAGGTCTAGAAACAAGATCCCAAGTGTGATTTTTCTCAATTTGCATCAACTCTTCCTCCATTGCTTTGGTCCAACTTTTATCATTGCAGGCTTCATTTATTGTCTTAGGTTCAATCTTTAAAATCAGACAACATTCATATGAATTTTGAGCAATTTTCCTTCTAGTTTGCACACCTTTGCTTTTGTCACCTATGATCTAATCTTCAGAGTGGTTCAGTCTTACATACCTTGGAACTTTGGGAGTTTCTTGCACTTCTGCTTCTTGATTAGGCTCATTCAGATCTATCTCTTCTTCCTGATTTACTGGATCAGTCTGAATCTGACTTTCAGGAGAGGATTGAGCTCCTTGAACCAGAACACCATTCTGATCATCTTCATCATACTCATAAAACCTTGAGGGTTTCTCTATTCCCTCATCAACCTTCACATTTGTACTTTCTATCATCTTTCTTAGTCTCTTGTTATAACACCTGTATGCTTTGCTTTGAGTAGAGTAACCCAAGAATATTCCTTCATCACTTCTAGCATCAAACTTGCCTAAATCTTCATCTCTTTTGATGTAACACTTGCTACCAAAGACTTTGAAATATCTTACAGTGGGAGTAATGCCAAACTAGAGTTCATAAGGGGTCTTACCGATACTGCTTCTGATTTGAACTTGATTAAGAGTATAGACTACAGTGCTGACAGCTTCTCTCCAATAGATCTGAGGAACATTTGCTTCCATCATCATAGTCCTAGATGCTTCTTGGATGGTCTGGTTCTTTCTCTCCACTACTCCATTCTACTGTGGAGTCCTCAGAGTAGACAACTGTCTCTTAATTCCATGTTTCTCATAGAATTCTATGAACTCACCGGATGTGAATTCTACACCTCTATCAAACCTCAGACATTTCAACTTTATTCTTGTTTCATTCTCTACCATAGCCTTGAATATTTTGAATTTCTCAAGAGCTTCTGATTTCTCCTTTAGAAAGGTTACCCACATCATCCGGGAATAGTCATCTATTAGCAGCATGAAGTATCTATCACCTTGAATACTTCTGGTTCTTGCCGGACCACAAAGATCAATGTGAACTAAGTCCAATAGTCTGGTAGAGGATAGCTCCTTGCTTTTAAATGTGACTCTGATCAACTTACCCAACTGACATTCCTTGCATAAGCTGTTAGTAGGTTTCACCAATTTTGGAAGATCTCTTACAACCTGAGTATTGCTTATCTTGATGATATTATCAAAATTCACATGACACATCCTTCTATGCCATAACCAACTTTGATCAACTTGAACAAATAAGCAGCTTTTACCATTACCAACCAAGTAGAAGATATTACCTTTAGTTTGAGTACTAGATGCAATCTCTGTTCTAGATCTTTCAAAGATTTTGCATTTTCCATCTTTGAATCGGAGATCATAGCCTTTGTCCACCAACTATCCAACACTGAGAAGATTGTGCTTCAAACCTTCAACATACAGTACATTTACCAGTTTTGTTTCTTCCATTAAAAGAAATAGTTCCTCTTCCTCTGATTCTACTAGCAGAATTATCACCAAACTTCACCACTCCTCCTTCATACCTTTCCAAATCTATGAACTTATTCTTGTCGCCTGTCATGTGGTGAGAGCAACCACTGTCAATGACCCAATCGTTCTTTTCTTCAACTTGGGCAGCCAGAGCTCTTTCTACAAATTTATGATTGGTCGATACAGAGGATATTGGTTCTTCTTCCTTGATGGCAATAAACACCCATTCACTTCCAGATTTTTTTCCTGTCTCTGATTCATCATCTGTTACTCCTTCATTATCATCTTCTTCATGAACATAGTAACAATTCTTTTGGAACCTTGAACTGTTAGGATTTGGCTTTGAAAATCTTTCCGAACATTTTGAGGCAAAATGACCAATCTTATTGCAGTTAAAACACTTAAAAGGCAATTTTCCTTCATACTTACCGGATCCTCTTGGTAGTCTCTTTGCAATGAGAGCTTCAAGTTGAGCAGTTTCTACTTCTTCTTCTTCCAGGTCTTTTCTTGCTTTTCCATACCATGATAAATTCCTTGATGAGTTCTCTCCCGGATCAAATCCTTGTTTACCTTTCATAGAGGCACTAGCTTTGAATGCAGATTCAGTTTTGGGGGGATCATCTCCAAATTCGGTCATTTCAAAAGCAACCAGTTTGCCAGCCAATTGGTCTCTTGTGACAGTTGTATGGGCTCTGAATTCATCAATGGCAGCAACCTTGATTTTGTAAGAGGCAGGAAGGGATCTAAGAATCTTACCAACAATCTCATTTTCATCCAAGATTCCACCAGAATTTCTAATTCCACAAACTAGCTCATTCACTCTTGGCATAAAAGTGGTAATATTTTCATCATCTCTCATCTTCAGTTTTTCAAATTTCCCTTTTAGACTCTGTAACCTTGCACATTTAACATACTCATCTCCTTCATGCAGAAGTTCTAGTTTAATCCAGATCTCATAGGCAGTTGGTAGGTCAATAACATTTGAGAGCTCTGAGTCAGTTAATGTGCTTAGAAGAGCCTCTTTGGTCTGTAGATTATTTTTAGCATCTGTGATTTCATTTAGGGTTGTCGGACCACCTTGTGGAGGTGCATACACTTTTGTGACCATGGACCAGTACGCCTTTCCCATACACTGCAAGTGACATTTCATGCAACCTTTCCAAAGAAAGAAGTTGGTTCCATCAAACTTCAGACTATCCTTCTTGTATGATGACATTCTGGATCTCCTCAAGTGGTTAAGCTCCTTTTAGAGGAACTTAGCTCTGATACCAATTGTTAGACTTAGGGCATACAACTGAGAGGGGGGGTGAATCAGTTGTGTGAAACTTTCCCTTTTTAAACACTTGAAACTTCTTTAGTGATTAGTATAATATTAATCATGAACCATAATGCATTTAAATCAGAAGCAGAAACATATCAACACATATGACACCAAGATTTTGATGTGGAAAAACTGGTTAAGAGAAAAACCATGGGGTGATTAACCCAAGAAAGTATTCTCTGTTAGAAGAATAGAAAGAACAAAATGGCACATGCCAATTAGGGCTCACTACCCGAGCACACTGCTCACAAGAGGCTCACTGCCTACAAGAGACACACTGTCTACAAAGGAATAAATATCACCTTTATGAACTGGAGAATAGCATCTTCGGCATGCTTGAATCAGTTCCATTTAGGCCCAATACTTCTACTCTGCCTTTCGCACTTCTCTTCGCTACCACACACTCATCACCACCAAACACACTTCAAAATGAATTCACAAACCCTTATTTATACAAGGCATCGACTTAGGAACAATCATCTAAGTCAGCAAACACCTACAAAATCATCTGCAAGATGTGTAATACATCCAGTCGGCTAGTCTCAAGAAGAACACCAATATCCGTGGTTATTCTTCAAATGCAAACTCTAACTTCAATTCAGACCACCAACATTAATTGGACATGATCCAACAATCATCATAACCTTCCCTGAATCACCAAAAACATCTGCACTTCATCATCCTACTGGAATTCTTCTTTCCTTCATCCAGAGCTACAAGAACACAGTCTGTCATCACTGTCACAAATGAATAGGTACTTCCGAACCTTCAACCCATGAACTAATCTAGTTGATACTTCACAAGGACATCCTCAACACTCCCTCAGATCCGTAGAATGGGATAATGAAATACCGGATCTCACCGGACCTATCTGTGGCCCTCTGTCACCTATGAACACCTGCCAGAACCGGCTCTACTTGAGCGACCATAACTTCTTCAGATCTTCATGCGGACCTCTGAAATCTTGACTGGAGCATCTCAAAACTTATATCTACAAACCCTTTAAACCGCATCCTCTGATCCTCAATCTATTGAGGACTTTTACCTTCTTGTCATCACTATTATTCACTGTTCCTGATTGAGACTTATTTTCTCAATATCCTCTCAATATCCTCAGTACATAGCCCATCTAATCCTTCTCATTAATGCAACATGAGTATGTTGACATCAATGACAACATCGGTTAGGCCCATACTTGCAACACCTACTCCTTAAATAACTTTGATTTAGGGCCACTCCTAAGAAAGCTTCTACTCCATGATGAATTTGTTTTAGGGTCACTCCCAAGGAAGTTACTACTCCCTAAAATGATAACACACTTACAAAAGATTATAGTATGACAATGTTTCTACTGTCTAAAAATTGACATTGAAACTCACACTTTTGATGATTGCACTTCTACCTTCTCACACTTTCTTCTGAGGATCTAATAAGTCAGGTCCACTCTATACTTGATCACTGTCACAAGTATGTCTTCAACATGAATCTGGATAGCATCAATGGATTTATTCTTCTTTTATTTGCTTGTGAACCTTTTCAATCAACTTGTAATCACACTTCACCTCACTCACTTTGATTCATTATTTATACATGATATTACATTGATTGCATTGCTTGTCGGCCAGATACAACATGAACAATACATTTACAAGTTGGTGAGACAACACACAATATGAAACATGTAGAGGATAGGTCCTAAGTGAATACACACGTTACACCGGTAGAAGATCCAAGCATTGCGAACCCCAACACATGCTTAAACAGGTCCAAAACATCCTTCACTGCTTCAAACACCAAGTAATTACCTCCACACACTCTGCTCATTTGGAAATAGGACAAATTTAAAGAGAATACATAAAGATTTGAAGTATAATGGCCACATCAACTTGAAAAACCTTGTGCAGTATTGGAAACAAGAAAGATCTTCATGAAACTTTTCTAGATGAGCCCACATGACTCATAAAACACCCACAAACACTCCTTTTCCATCACACATAAAAGAATTATGCTACATAGCTTCAATCATTTACTTTGAGAACACTCTATCATCTGGAACACATTGCAACATGTTGTCATTTGAAAAACTGAGCTACAGACCACTAAGAACCTTGCAACTAAAACAAAGTATATAATACACATCTTGAAATATGTCCTCAAAACCGCAAGGGCAATCATTCATTTGTGGAGGAATGCAGAGCATTCCAACAAGCTTTCAACACTGACTTACTCTGCCATAACATATGCGAGTACTCTATCATGTACAACTTTCACAGCAGAAGGGTAAATGATTTGAATCTATGGAATTATCATATTGACTGGAATCTTAATATACCTGCAGAATTGCATGGCTAAATCTATAAGTGGGGAGGAATGCAGAGCATCCTGCTTCCATGTAGTGATTGTCTTCATAGAACCAACACTATCTTCACTCTATCTTTTGCAAACCATACTTCTGATAGTTCACACATCATAAAACTTAGAATATGAAAGATTTTTAATTGCATTAATCTATATTCCAAACCACAACGGCCCAAAACCAAACTAATGAAAATGATGAACAATTTCTTGGACAGTCTTCAAAGTTGGTTATTCTAAAATAGAGACTATCACCAACTTCTAAAGGCTAACTCTTCTTTACCTTAACACATGCATTCTTAGGGACAATAGAGGAGATCATACAACACATCATAGTCCATTAGTATCATATCTTAATGCTTCTAATTCCCATATTAATGTGTCTTCTTCATGCTTCTAATTCCCATTTGAATATAACTTCATATTCAATTCTACAATGAACAAGGAATTCCCATCTCAATGTATATTCTTCAAGAGAATGACATCTAATTCCCATCTCAATGTATTTTCTTCAGGAGAATGACATGAATCTAATTCCTATCTCAATGTATCTCTATGTATCTTCTTTGGGAGAATTACATCAAACTATGAACACTATTACACATTCATAACAGTGTTGACACCAATGACAACCTTATGATAGTGTTGACATCAATGAAAAACAATACAACCATTGGAACCATATGTGTAACAATCTCCCCCTTTGGCATTGATGGCAACACATACTTACATAATTATCCTGCTTTGACATCAAGGACAAAGGGCAGCTACCATCAGCCCATCAACAACCATACATCTATACATTTTCTTTAGGTTATAATTCCTTGCAGCAAACAAACTCCCCTTATCATCGGCAACCACTACCTGCTCACCTTTAAAGGTAGCCATCATCAGTCTAGGAAATAAGAATATAGCATTAACTCCCTCTGGACAGATGCACCACTATGCTTCTTTAACAAGAAGAAGGATGGGCAATTACCCCTAACTTCTGTCGGACATCCTCAAAGGTGTCCTTTGTAAGAGCCTTTGTAAAGATATCTACAATTTGATCCTTTGTTGGAACATATTCCAACTTCACTTTCTTATCTGCAACCTTCTCTCTCAAAAAGTGATACCTAATTGCTATATGCTTGGTTCTAGAATGCATAACTGGATTCTTGGAAATATTGATAGAACTTGTATTGTCACACAAAATAGGAACAGGTTCGTCATATAATACCTTGATATCCTTCAGAGTTTGCTTTATCCACAACACTTGTGTACAATAGAAGGCTGTTGCAGTGTACTCTACCTCTATAGTTGATAAGGACATTGAATCTTGCTTCTTGTTCTGCTATGAAACCAATCTACTTCCTAGAAATGAAGCACCACCACTTGTACTTCTTCTATCATCAACACAACTAGCCTAGTCAGCATCAATGTATGCACTCCAATCAAAGTCATTATCTTTTGGATACCATAGACCATAGTCCAGAGTTCCTTTCAAGTGTTTGAATATCCTTTTCACTACCTTCTCATGTGTTTTCTTATGATTGGCTTGATATCTGGCAACCACACATACTGCATGCATAATGTCAGGTCTAGAATCAATTAAGTACAACAATGCTCCAATCATAGACCTATAAATAGTCTAATCCACCTCTGGAGACTCGTCATCTTTTCTCAAGTGACATCCAGTGACCATGGGAGTACTCACTAGTTTTGAATCCTCCATACCAAATTTCTTCAACAATTCTTTGACATACTTAGCTTGAGAAATAAAGATACCACCATCTAGCTGGGAAATTTGAAGTCCAAGGAAAAAAGAAATTTCACCAATCATGGACATCTCAAACTCTTTTTGCATCTCCTCTACAAACCTTTTACACATATCATCATCTCCACCAAAAATGATATCATCAACATATACTGCAACTATCAAAGTCATGTCTCATTCTTCCTTTATATAAAGATTACTATCTGCGGTACCTTTATTGAAGCCCTGCTGAAGTAAGTACTTGTCTAATCTTTCATACCAAGACCTATATGCTTACTTAAGACCATACAAGTCCTTCGTAAGTCTGCATACCATGTCTGGATCTTCTGATAGCTAGAAAACATCTAGTTGTTCAATGTATACTTCTTCCTCTAGGTTACCATTTAGAAATGCTGACTTGACATCCATCTTATATACTTTGAAATTCTTATGAGAAGCAAGAGCAAGGAACATTTTGATTGCCTCCATTCTTGCTACTGGAGCATAAGTCTCTTCAAAATCAATGCCTTCTACTTGAGTGTATCCTTTACATACTAATCTTGCTTTGTTCCTTACAACTTCACTTTCTTCATTCAGTTTGTTCCCGAATACCCATTTTGTTCCTATTTATTGGTCTGGGAACTAATTCCCATGTTTGATGTTTCTCAATCTGATCCAATTAATCCTCCATGGCTTTTATCCATCCATCATCATTGCTAGCTTTAGCAAAGGTCTTAGGTTCTACTTTTAATAACAAGCACAATTTTACCTGCTCATGTGTCTTGGCAAACCTTTTCCTTGTCTGCACACCTTCATTCTTGTCTCCAATGATCTGTTCTGTTGAGTGATTCTTTTGAACATACTTTGTTGGGGTCTTAGGCATCTTCTTTGGTTCTTGTTCCTTTTCTTCTTTGACTTCTTCTTCTTCATCCTAAATGCAAGGAAAGATATTAGATCTGGTGTCTTCTGGATCTTGTGAGATCTGATAAAATTCTTCATCTTATACTTTGACATTTGTACTTTCAATCATCTTTCTCAACCTTTTGTTTTAGCATCTATAGGCCTTGTTTCTGGTTGAGTAACCAAGAAAGATTCATTCATCACATCTTGAGTCAAACTTTCCTAGGTCTTCTTCATCTCTTTTGATATAGCATTTGCTGCCAAAGATCCTGAAGTATCTAACAGTGGGATGTCTTCTATACCACAACTCATAAGGGGTCTTTGTGTTGTTGACCCTTAATTGCACTCTATTAGTTAGTTAGATAGCAGTGTGAATTGCTTCCTTCCAGTAAATATCAGGCAGATCTACATCTTTCAATATTGCCCTAGACATTTCTTGCATATTCCTATTCTTCCTTTCCACTACCCCATTTTGTTGAGGGGTTCTAGGAGCAGACAAATGCCTCCTAATACCACGATTTCACAAAACTTTTCAAATTCATTTGAAGTAAACTCACCTCCTCTATCTAACCTTAAACATTTGATCTTAGTATCCATTTCATTTTCAACCAAAGCTTTGAAAACTTTAAACTTATCAAGGACATCATATTTTTTGTTAAGAAAGTAACCCAAGTCATTCTAGAATAATCATCAATGAGCAACATAAAATACCTTTCACCTTGTTGACTCTTTATTCTTGTAGGTTCACATAGGTCTATGTGAATAAGCTCTAATGGCTTTGAAGAAGAGTACTCCTTGCTTTTAAAACTTGTCTTTGTCTGCTTTCCCATTTGAAATTTCCTTGCATATAGTATTTGTAGGCTTAATTATCTTAGGCATATCTCTCATTGCATGAGTAGAGCTAATTCTTACCATATTATCAAAATTGTTGTGTCCCATTCTTTTGTGCCCCATCCAACACTCATTGGACTAAGCCAACATACATGTTCTTCCATTTATCTCTTTCAAGTGAAAAGTGCCACCTGTCTTGATACCTTCTACAACTACCTTTATGGATCCTGCCTTCCTGATTTCACAACCATTGGCATGAAAAGTAAGATTGTAACCTTTCCTGCACATCTGATTGACATTGAGAAGATTGTGCTGGAATCCTTTGACATAAAGAACATCCTCAGTCATGTTCTTTCCATTAATAGTTATGACACCTTTTCCACAGCTTTGAGCTAACTCATCACCTCCAAAATTGACAACTCCACCATCCTACTTCTCAAGGCTATTAAACTTCTCTTTGTCCATAGTCATATGCTTTTAACACCCAAGATTTGGTTTCTTCTTTTGCATGGAAGGCAGTCCATACAACCATTGATCTTTCATTGTTTTGGACAGTTTGCAAGGTATCATTTTTTCCACATTTTCCAACATCCTACTTTTTGTCACCAACACTCATGGCCAAGAAAAGTGTTTCATCATTTGAATAATCATGATCCTCATCTTCTAAAGAACAACTATCTTCTATGGAAAACAAACTCCTTTTGAGTTTACTATTTCTATTACTTCTCCTAGCTTCTTTAAGAGGACATTTAAAAGCAAAGTGACCAACCTTTCCACAATTAAAACATTTGAAGGATAACTTACCTTTATATTTGTCAGAGCCTTTCTTCAGTGTTCTTACAAAATTTAATTCAACATCATTAGGGCTTTCATCTTCATCAATAGTTTCATCCTTTGTCTTTTTACTAGATTTGAAAGCAGCTTCTTTCTTTAGAACATCACTGTCAAACTCTCTCATTTCAAAAGAAGTCAGGGTGCCAAACAATTGGTCCAAATTGTATGTATCCAAGCCTGTAATCTCCTAAATAGCAGATACCTTATGACTATAAGATTTGGAAAGAGATGTCAGAACCTTCTTCACAATTTCATCCTCTTTTATTGTACCACCAAGGCCTGTGATGACATTGACCACTTCATTCACCTGGAGCATAAATCTAGCAATGTTTTCATCCTCTGCCATCTTCACGGTTTCAAATCTACTTTTGAATATTTGCATCTTAGCTTTCTTTACTTTCTTATCTCCTTCATAAATAGTTTCAAGTTTGTCCCAAACTTCTTGAGTAGAACTACAACTCATCACCCTTCAGAGTTCTGAATCAGTTAATCCACTCATGATAGAAAACATTGCCTTGGCATTATTACCATACTTCTTGATTTCATCTGCATCTATAGGAATAGAAGCAGGAGCAGTGTAACTATTGTCACTTGGATTTGCACCCTGTGTTGGAGAGGCTTAACAGTCTTCAACAATCCAGTTAAACATTGAGATGACCTCTAGGTGTGGGACCCTGCAAGGAGGCCAAATCTCCAGAGAGAGGTTGGTTCCTTCACTGAACAAGAGATTCAGCTATTCCTAAGACTAAACCTAATCTATCCACCATTTGAGGAAAAGAGGAAGAGGGATTAAACTATAAATTAAAGGAGGTGATACACCAGGTTTGAATATGGAAGCTCTCACAGAACTGAGAAAATGCACAAAATAAAAAAATATAGCTGATCATTCTCACAAATCTAACAAATTCTTAGTAGAGGGAAAGAAATGAACAAGATTGAGAGGAAATAAACATTCATAGACAATCAGTTTTGAATTACACAGAGCTAAAACAACAGAAAAGGTAAAAACATAGTGTGTATTTCAACAAGAAGGCAAGGTTATAGTAGAGGAGGGCTCGGTTTGGAGTACAAAAATGTCTTTGTATCCTATCCTCAATACATCTTACAAATATGCATATATAGCGATTGATTTACATTGACCTTAGTCATTTCATCAATAAATTCACCCCATGGGCCTATCAGAAAATATCCCTACAAAAGGAATGTCTGCCTGCTAAAATTCAATGCAAAAAATATCTTGGATCATGTAGTAGCTGGGAGATATTTTGGTCTTTAGGCAAACATCTGATTCATCACTGGCAATCATAAATGCAAAAATATCTACAAATGAGGCAGTTGAGCAGATCAGATCTACATTAATGGTATATGAAGAAAATCAAATGAATTTTCCCTCCAAAATCTTTTTTTCACAGAGCTTTTACAACACTTCAAATATCTACATTCAGATATTTAAAGTTTACAATACATTATAACTCTATTTTTACATATTCTGTCTTTTCTGGAAAATTTGGCCTAAATTTTGCCTTGTCGACCAAATCTGTATTTACAAACCATTATGTCTCTGTTTTCTGCATATTTCATTTTCTATTGGCAACTTTGTCTTTTTCTAAACTTTGGCCTGTTCTATCTATTTTTGCCCTTATCGGCAAAAATCCTCTTTTCTGAACCATTCTCATTCTGTCATCTTTTGCCCTTATCGACAAATTATTCTTTTCTTGAACTATCTTTGCTTATCTTCTTTTGCCCTTATCGGCAAAATGTCCCTTCTATGAACTCTTCTTGCAACTTAGTTGATTTTTCTTAGATCGACACATCTAACTTTCCTTTCTATCGGGACTTCGCCCAATCGGCGAACCTCAAAATTCCTAAACTACTTCTTTGAGTTCATCATTTGGGAAAATCACTGATAAAGCATTTTTTTCCTTGCCTTAGACAAATTTGAAGAAGCTTGCTCCCTTTCCTTCAATTGACAAATCACCCAAGTGGCGAACTTGTGAAAAATCAAACTCTTGAAGAGTTCATAAAACCTAAATTTTGTTGATAAAGGGGGAAGAGCTACCCCATGCCTTAGCCATTTTTTGGTTAGTTCAAGAAATTGAAACTTTGTTGATAGAGGCCAAAAGGGGGGAAAAAATAAGGTAAAAGCTTCAACTTTTTTGGGTTTTTCTTGGTTTTCTACAAGGATTCTCCTAATGAATTTTCAAGGATTTTTACAAGGAAAATACTAAGATTTGAAGGACTTTAGGCCTGCAGAGTTAGATTTCAAGGGATTTCAAAAAGATTTTCAAAGTGAACTATTTGGCTCTGGGAAGAGGAAAATAGGTCAACATTTTGGCAACCTCTCAGGGATGTTTGCCTACTAAACAAATAGACCAGTGGCCTTAAGCATCCATTGGGCATGGATTCTAAAAAGGGGACTACAATTGGTCAAAACAATTGAAACCCTACCTTCCAAAAACACTAAAAGAACAAGGCATGTATTCTCCTAATGACAATACAGCCTGTACAAAAGCACTTATTGAAGGGAAAACTAAAACAATATGTACAAAATCTCACTCCAACCTTAATGGTAAGGTTTGAGATGGATCCCATTGATTGAGATCGGTAGAACTTCACCATCTAGCCTTGAAAGAATGAAAGCATTGGCTTGCTTGCAGCTGATGATGATATAAGGCCCACTCCAATGTGCATCAAACTTAGTGTGGCCTCTAGGTTTGGCTCGGTCAGCATCCCACTTCAGAACTAGATCATCTTCTTTGAAGGTCTGAACCTTGGGCTTTTTGTCAAAATACTTTTTGGTCTATTTTTGTTGTTCTTCTAATGTATCCATGGTTGACTATCTTTGTTCTTCTAGTTCAATCAATTCTGCCATTCTAACAGATCTGGCATCTTCTCCTTCCAATTCTAACTGCTGAGCCAGTTCTAATGCAGGAAGCTCCAAAGATATAGCAATCTAGCCTCTCTTCCATACACAAGAACAAAAGAAAAGTTACCAATAGCTCTCTTGTATGTGATCCTGTTAGCCCAAAGAACTAATTTGATCTTATTGTACCATTGCCTCCAGTTTCTCTCCATATTCCTCTTTTGAATTCTGATTAGGTTCTTGTTAGTGGATTCAACCAGCCCATTACCTTGGGGGTAATAGTTGGATGAAGTCCTTAAAAACACATTATACATAAGATCCCACTTAGTAATTTGAAAACTAGTGAATGCTTTTGCATTATCAGAAATAATGGTATGAGGAGCTGCAAACCTTATCATGATTTCTTCCAAGAAATCCATGATTGATGACTCTATGGCTTCTTTTAGTGGAACTGCTTTAACCCACCTGGTGAAGTAGACTGTTGCAGTCAAAACCCACTTGTGACCAGCACTAGAAGTGGGATTTATCATGCCAATGAAATCTAGTCCCTACTCTAAGAAGGGTTGATCAGACTGAATAGGATGGAGTGGGAGTGCTGCCAATCATTTCTTTCCAGCAAAGAGAGAACACTCTTTGCATTTTCTTACCCATACATGGGCATCATTGAATAATGTGGGCCAAAAGTAACATACCCTCATTATTTTCATGGTTGTAGCTATAGCAGAGAAATGGCCACCAACTGGGCCAACATGAAAGTCACTGAGAAGTCTATCAATTTGATCCTCTTCTATACATCTCAGTAAGACTCCTTCCAAGTTTCTCTTGAAGAGGACACCATCCAGCAAAGCATAAGGGATAGACTACAACCTAAAGTGTCTTCTTTTGGTTTTGTCCAATCCATAGGGATACTCACCAGTGGATAGGAATTTGGCCATGTCTGTTGTCCAAGAACTCATAGTTGATGGCTCATCTGTAGGTTCTTCCTCATTCAAATGGTAAGATGAACTCACTTCACCTACAGAAGTCTGAGCTAGCTGTTCACACAATCGTCTACCTCTAATCAACTTAGTGGCCTTGATGATCACATCATACTCTAGGATCTTATGACCTAGATGGATCTCTTTTCACTAATCTCAATCCCCATTATATAATCTCTCACACTGGGATGAGAAACAAAAGCCTTAATATGATTATTTGCTAGCATATATCTAATTTTTTTTAAAGCTCTAACAATGGAAAATACCTGTTTATCCATAGGGTTGTATCTAACCTCATAATCCTTCAAGGTCTAACTGAAGAAGGCCAGGGGCTTCTCCATTCCTTACTCATTTTGCTGCATCAGAATAGCAACAATGTTGTTCTCTCCTCCATGTACATAAAAGATGAAGTCCTTCTCATAATTTGGGTTCATGAGAGTAGGTGCCTAAGAAATCTCTTCCTTGATCTTTTCAAAAGCATCATTCCCTTCCTTTGTCCATCTAAAGACAACATCTTTCTTGACCATAAGGGTTAGAGGCTTTACCAAGCCAGCATAGTTAGGAATGAACTTCCTAACAAAATTGATCTGCCCTAAAAATGACTGTAAGGATTTTTTGTGAGGAGGCAGGGGAAGAAAAAGAAAATTTGATGTCCTTTCAAGGTCTATGGAGATCCCATCCTTAGACACTATATGGCCCAAAAGATTACCTTGAGCAACAACACAAATGCATTTCTTAGGGTTCAGAGACACCCTTGTAGGAGTCCAGGACAACACTGAGAGGGGGGGTGAATCAGTGTTGTATAAATTTTAACCTTTTACAAATTTAACTTTCAAGACATGAAGAAAAAAGATATCATTGATTTGTTACACACATGTGCACATAACAGAAAATGAAGGAAAAGAATAAAACCTCATGAGTAAATCATACACACACACACAGAAGATCAGTATGAATCATGACACAAGATTTGCACGAGTGGAAAGCCCTCCAGGGGTAGAAAAACCACTCCAAAATTGCCTCACTGGCTTTATCAAAAACCTCACTGATTACAATATTTAGAAGCACCAACTTCAAGGAGCACCAACCCCTAATACAGAACAAACTACAAAGTGTGCAAGAAGTGATTGCCACTCAATCTGATTTGCACCATTACTCAACATGTCTTCTCTAAATTTACAATCATACTTAATCCAATCTACTTATCAATTTCATGATCTCTGCATAATCAAATTACCTGATTCACAATACAATCTCAATGTCTTCCTTTGCATTTCATCTTCAATAAAAAATAATTCACCTAATTCAGTTTATCTTTGCACAATTAATTGCATATTGTCTTCAAACTTCATAAGAATCAATTTGTATCACAAGTTGTATTCAATTTGCATATTGATTCACATCCATTACAATTTTCTCATTTTCACAACTTGCATATTTATATTTCAAATAATAAGACTTTTCAACTTCAACTTTTCTCCTGCAAGGCAAGATAACTTGACCTTTCATATCTCTCTTTTCTCTGTATAATTAATTCTGCAAAAATCAATTCATATTCTTCTACAAAATGATCATATGAAAAATAAAATAATTCTTGATCTTTCATTGTATTTTCTCCTCTGTATATACAATTCATTTTTCTCTCTTGCCCATTCTTCATAATTTCACCTATAAAAAAACTTTTCATCATACAAAAAAATCTTCAATGAATTTATTCAATCTAAAAAATAATTGTTCCCTTGAAATAGCTCTTCAAATTCTTCAATTTCTTCTTTCAATCTTCAATATCCTTTCAATCATTATTCATATTCCATAAAATAATTTCAAAAGATATTCTCTACCATCTGCAAATAAAATCTTCTTAAATCACTTCATAAAAATATTCTTCAAAAATATAATCATTCTGCTCCTAAGAGAAATAATATCTCTTCTTCATAAATTCCATCTGCCCTTAGAGAAAAATAAAAAAATCTCTTAATCTTCTCATATCATATGAAGAAAAGAAGAAGAAAAAATCTTCACAAAGAGAATAATATGAAAAATAAAATTTTCTCTCCTTTTAAACTAAGGTCCTCCTTTAAGACCAATCCACGAGTGAAAAATTAGAAAGAAATTCCACAAAAACCTCCTTAAAATATGACACAACAATTGCCTTTTCAAACATGCTAAAAATGGCTTTAAAACTTGAGTTAATCTGAATTGATGCTTGAATGCACGTCAATGTGCATACTAGAAAAGATTGGAAACAAAATTTAAATAAAAGCAATTGATAAACTCTTTTCGCACTCCACATAGATTCAAAGTATACCATTGATTTTATTTTGCCGCCCATGCGCTCAAGGTAAAGACTAGTTCCACCGGTGGTAAGGAGAGGAGGGGCTGGTTTTCATAACGTGCTTACCACCCTTTGACAGGTCACTTTAAGTGACAAACCTATGATAATAGGTCAACAGTAAATTAAATCAAAAAGTAATTTCTATTATGACGGGCAGAGAAGGTTTAAAAAACAATGTATCTAAATCACTTGACAAAGGGTTTAAAATAGGACTTATGCCCATTAATATCTGCAGAGGCACAAAAGAAGATCACAAGATACATTCTCTCTTTAACATTAGAAACCTCCATCTGAACATCAAAACTCTTAACACTAGAGATCATTAACACCCTTAGTCACTTAACACTATAAATGCTTCATAGAGATCATTAAGTGATGATGATATGAATTATGCTAACCCTTGTCATGTGATACTAACACAACCTTGATGCAGAGTATGTAGAAGATACAACAAAACATAAAGACTACTAATTTCATTGCAAGCATGAAGATCACTGATTGCCACTCATGATATGCCAATTCCACTAAAACACACCTAGATACCAAGTCATAATGCCAATGTGAAATGTGAAGACCAACTGACCTTGCTAACACAATCCTCAACTTTCAAATTGAAGTATAAACATGAAATCCCTCCTATTTTATCACTGCTAACATTATGAGCACCTAACACCTTCATAATACTAGATGAGATCATAACTCTGATTCTTATTTGAAATAACTCTTGATAACTCTTGACTTGGATATTGAACATCATGATGCATGACACATAAAGCACTAATCAACCTGTCAAGAAAACATCTCCATCTGAGGTAGATATGAAACCCACCAAGCATCTAACTTGAACATCTGCAATACCCTGAATGACATCTACATTAGATCCAAGTGATCAACCTCCTCCTAATATCTTGATTGAACCAATGTTATGTCTATGAAGATTAAGAATATAAGACAACACAAACAAGTCCTCTTATGAACACAAAAACATAACATAAGCATCTTGAGAACACACTACACCATGACATCATCCTGTAAACAATATCAAGACATCTTAATCAAGTACATTCTTGATGAACCTTTTTGACATCAATGACAACCTATTTCCATCAACCCCAAACTCTCTGCATCTTTGGAAAACATTTTCTAGATGCTCCATATGATTTTCTCCCTTCTTGGAGAAAACTGTAATGTCATCCAGATAAATCAGGATGAACTTGTTTATAAAAACTTTAAAGGAAATATCCATTGCCCTCTGAAATGTGGTACTATCATTAGATAGACCAAAATGCATTTTTGCATATGCCATGGTTCCCTATTTGGTTGTAAATGATGTCTTAAATCTATCTTCTTCTTTGACAAAGATTTGGTCATAGCCAAAAAAGCCATCCAATAATGAAAACCTCTCTTCCCCTACAACAATTTGCAAAATTTTATCCATATAGGGCAAAGGGTAATGATCCTTCAAAGAAGCCTGATTCGGGTCCCTGAAGTCCACACAAAGCCTTATCTCCCTATTTTTCTTCCTCATAGGCACTAGATTGGCGACCTATGTAGAATATTTAATGGCAAAGATGATCCTTGCCTTAATGAGTTTGGAAAGCTCTTTTCTCATGAGCAGCTCAATCTTTGGGTTTATGGGTCATTGCTTTTGGTGGACTGGCTTGCAATTTAGATCTAGACTGATGGCATGCTAAGCCATGTTTGGATTGAAACATTTTAAATCTTCATATGTCCATGCCAGGATGTTACTATATTTCTGGGCCAGGCATATAAATTCTTGTTGTTCAACATCACCACATACCTTTCCCAGTAGCAACTCCTCTTGGACGATGACAACTTTTTGATAATCTTCCCTTTCGGATGTCATATTCTTTCTCCTGCTCTTGAACTCATCATCTAGGCTGAAAATGGCCTTAAGAGTTACTAAACCCTTCAGAAACTTGTTGGTTTTGAGATAGATGATTTGGTCACCATAACTTTCCTGCAACCTGGACTGTGCCATGAAAGAAAACTCTACTTAATTCTGAATGAAGCTTGCAATCTACTCATTGCTATCAAAGACTTGCCAATGTATATCATTATTAGGAACAAAGTGGTTGATTACTATTTTTACATGTTGATCAGGACCCTGAAACAAATCTATAGGTGGAGAAAATTGGGCCCCAACTGTTGCCAGTTGATCAGCCTCAGAATTTAATTTTCTTGGGATTACTTGTAGGTTGAGAGCATCAAAACTCTCAAATAGGTCCCAAAATCTATGTCTATAAGCTCTTAGAAGATGGTTTTTAGTTGCACATCTTTCTCTAACTTGGTGGACCACCAACTCAGTGTCCCCAAAAATTTCCAAATGTTTGATATTTCTCTTCTCAGCAATAAGCAAACCATAAACTAACACCTCATATTCTGCTGCATTATTTGTGCAAGAAAAATATAGTCTATGAGAAAAATGCAATTTCTTACCAGTTAGGGAGACTAGTAAAACCCTGCACTAGCTCCATTTATTCTTTTTTCACCATCAAAAAACATCTTCCATGGGCCATTGGAGTCATCATCTAGCTTAAGTATAGAAGGGACTGAAGAATTCCCTTCATGGATCATGTAGATGCCTAAGTCAGTTGCCTTAGTGGTGTCATAAGGATCAAAATCACAGTGATCCATTGCCCATTCATCAAGAAATAGATCAGGGGTTGGAAGAGGTGAAGATTCTACCTCAATAGACTTTGAGTCATACACTTCTTCCTGAGTCATAACATGTGGGTTCACCAGGCTGTGGTCATAGTTCTCCACATGATAATTTGAAATTGGTTCAGCCTTGATGGTGAACCTTATGCCATATCTAGTTCTCAACAACATATGAGACCAGTCGGAAGAAAGGTAGCCACCTACCTTGGCTGTGAAGTCCCTTGACAAGCAAATGGAAAAGAAGGCAGGAAGATCAATGACTGAAATATCTTGATTGAAAGTCAAGTTTGGACATGCATGTAGATTCAAGTGATCCAATCCCTTGATCACTCCTATAGTGTTTACAGAGGTGCCATCTAATTGTAATACTCCTGATGAAACATGGGTATATTTGATGCCTAATGCATCTGCTATCTTCTTGGGAATAACTAAGACACTAGCCCCTGAGTCAATCATATAGTTGTGCACTAAAAAATTTCCAATGATCAAAGACAAGTAGAAAGGGGATGGATTCTTTACTAAACTTACTTGTTCTTCACTTGGCTGCACAAGACTGACAGGGCTCTTTTCTTTCTATTTTGCTGATGAGTTTGTTGCTACTGATTCAACAGATGGGAATTACCTTAGTGCTTCTTGTAATAGTTCCCTTTGAGAAGGGATTGACATTACTTCCCACATTGAGACATTGATATTTATTTTCTTCATCTGTTCCACAATGTTTAGTGGAACAGTGGCTACCTTATACATTGAGGGAATCCATGTTCCCTTCTTTGATTGATCTGTAGCTTGTTCAGGCACCTTTGAGCCTGATGAAATTTCTTTTGTAGCAGTAGATCTACTACTCTGAATTGGAATTGTGGCATTGGCCACTTTTGCCTTAGAAACAAACTCCTTTTGTAACACAACAGGCATCGGGCTAGCTTCCAACTGCCTCTTTTTAGATCTAGTATTGTCTCCAATACTACTTATTGGCATGATCACACTATCCATGGGTTGATTGACAACACAAAAATCCTATGAAGTCCATAGCATCATATTGGCATCAGATGTAGCCTCATTTGATACCTTAAGGTTAGTATTGACTACCTATGATAATGATGCTTGCTGGGTATGAAATTTTTGCACCATTAAAGCTCTTTCTTGTGCTCCAAAAGCACAAGTGGACTAATTATAATGTTGGTTGTAGGGGTAGCATCAATCTACCTCTTGGGCTAGATTATTCTGAGTATGGACTAAAGCCCTAACTGGATTCACAGCCAAAATCTATTGGATAAGTCGAACTATTTGCAAGGGATGAGTAGGGTTTGGGTTTTATATCTATTTTGTTGGTAGCCCTGATTCTAATTTTGGTTTCTGTTGGGATTGTAACCTTGATTCCAATTTTGATTGGATAACTACCCTTGATTATAATTCTAATGGGGTTTGGGGGCAGTTTGAATATCTTTTTTGTTCAGTCTATTGGCCACATCAGTCACAAAGATTTTAAAATCACTTTCTTCTTGAGGAGGAGAGGACGTTGAAACTTTAGGTTCTGGGATAGGAGCAATAATGGGTTGCTGAGATGGTGAAGGTAGCAATGGAAAAAGAGGTACAAGAGGTCTGGGAGCAATTTTCCTAGCCTATATTAGACAATTTTCAACTTTTAAAGCTATCTCATAAGCAGCGGGTAGGATTTCAACACCCATGGATTGCATCATTACTGCAATATCAGAATTTAAAGCTCTTAAAAAGTACAAGAAAGCACCTTGTGGAGATGACATGAGGGTAGCTAGAAATCTATCTCACATCCTGTGGAATCTGAAGTTGAAATCTACCAGCATCTCACTTAGGGCCCTTTTGATTGTTGTCAGTTGCTCCAGCAATGAAACATTATCTGCCCTCTCTCCAAACTACTTGTAGAGTTTCTCTCCTAGCTCATCCTAGTCATGTATTGAAGTAGGGGCTAAGCTCCTAAACCATTGAACAACCATCCCTTTGAAAGATGAGACCATGAGTCTAACTGCAACATCCTCATGCTGGATATGATGGATTGAGCATAAGTTTGATATCTCTTTGATGTGCTCAGCAGGGGTTATAGAACCATCACTCGTAAATGGTGAAACACTCTTTATGATTGAAACTAGTATATCATTGTATGCAGTCAAATCTAAAGGGTTGCCTCAATTAAAAGTCACAAAAGGAAAATTCCTTGCCATAACATAGATATACAAATTTAAAATAGGAATATGCAAGCCTCTACTTCTGTGTTGAAACCTAACAGGAGGGGTGTAGATTGAGCTCTTAGATGAGGTAAAATAGGGTAATTCTCAATTAAAAGTCACAAGAGACCTAGATAACCTAGACCTTGTCCTTGAAGCAGTAGCAGGTAATTCAGTAAATTGAAAGTTACTTATTGAAGAAGCCCTTGTTTGTACAAGCATAAAAGATGGTACTAATCAAAATCAAAAGCTTGTAGAGTTGCCAGGTGCATAAAAAGTTTGCCAAAATGTAGAGTACTGAGAGGAACACTAGATTCTCAACTTGATTCAGATTGTTCACAATCCCAATGGATGTGCTAGAAACTGTTGTCACTTGGATTTGCATCCTGTGTTGGAGAGGTTTAATGGTCTTCAACAATCCGGTGAAACATTGAGATGACCTCTAGGTGTGGGACCCTACAAGGAGGCCAAATATATAGAGAGAGGTTGGTTTCTTTGTTGAACAAGAGATTTAGCTATTCGTAAGACTAAACCTAATCTATCCAACATTTGATGAAAAGAGGAAGAGGGATAAAACTATAAATTAAAGGAGGTGATACACTAGGTTTGAATATGAAAGCTCTCATAGAATTGAGAAAATGTACAAAATAAAGAAATACAGCTCTCACACAAATCTAACAAATTCTTAGCAAAGGTAAAGAAATGAACAAGATTGAGAGGAAATAAACATTCACAGACAATCAGTTCTGAATTACACAGATCTAAAACAATAGAAAAGGTAAAAACAAAGTGTGTATTTTAACAAGAAGGCAAGGTTGTAGCAGAGGAGGGCTCTCTTTGAAGTACAAAAATATCTCTGTATCCAACCCTCAATACATCTTATAAATATGCATATATAGCAATTGATTTACATTGACCCCAGTCATTTCATCAATAAATTTGCCCCATGGGCCTGTCAGAAAATATCCCTGCAAAAGGAATGTCTACCTACTAAAATTCAATACAGAAAATATCTTGGATCATGGAGTGGCTGGGAGATATTTTGGTCTTTAAGGCAAATAGCTAATTCATCACCTGCAATCATAAATGTAAAAATATCTACAAATGAGGTAGTTGAGTAGATCATATCTACATTAATGGGAGATGAAGAAAATTAAATGAATTTTCCCTCTAAAATCCTTTTTTCACAGAGCTTTTACAACAATTCAAATATCTACATTCAGATATTTAAAGTTTATAATACATTATAACTCCATTTTTACTTATCTTTTTCTAGAAAATCTAGCCTAAATTTTGCCTTGTCAGCTGAATCTGCATTTATAGACCATTCTGTCTTTGTTTTCTACATATTTCATTTTCTGTCAGCAACTGTCTTTTTTTGAACTTTGGCCTGTTCTATCTATTTTTGCCCTTATCGACAAAAATCCTCTTTTCTGAACCATTCTCATTCTTTCATCTTTTTCCCTTATTGGCAAAATATTCTTTTCTTCACCTATCTTTGCTTATCTTCTTTTACCCTTATTGGAAAAATGTCCCTTCTCTGAACTCTTCTTGCAACTTAGTCAATTTTGCTATGATTGGCCCATCTGGCTTTCCTTTCTATCGGGACTTCGCCCAATCAAGGAACCTCATAATTCCCAAACTACTTCTTTGAGTTCATCATTTGAGAAAATCACCGATAAGGCATTTTCTTTGTTCCTTGGCTTAGACAAGTTTGAGGAAGCCCTCTCCCTTTCCTTCAATGGGCAAATCATCCAAGCGACGAACTTGTGAAAAATCAAACTTTTGAAGAGTTCATAAAACCTAAATTTTGTTGATAAAGGGGGAAGAGCTACTCCATGCCTTAGCCATTTTTTGGTTAGTTCAAGAAACTAAAATTTTGTTGATAGAGGCCAAAAGGCAGGCAAAAAATAAGGTAAAAGCTTCAAATTTTCTGGGTTTTCCTTGGTTTTCTATAAGGATTCTCTTGATGAATTTTTAGGAATTTTTATAAGGAAAATACTGAGATTTGAAGGGCTTTAGGCCTATAGAGTTAGATTTCAAGGGATTTCAACAAGATTTTCAAGGTGAATTATTTGGCTTTGGGAAGAGGAAAATAGGTCAACAGTAACCTTTCTTCATATAATCCCAAACTCCACACCCTAGAGAATTGATGTAGGCTTTCATCCTTAGCTTCCAAAAAGCATAATTTGTTCCATCAAAACTAGTTATCTTACTGGATCCACCTTGTGCCACCCTAGACCTTCCTCAAGTAGTTAAGCTTTCCTTATAAGAACTTGGCTCTGATACCAATTGTTAGAGACATAAGAATACTGAGAGGGTATTCTAAGCAATTTTCAATTTCAACAACTTCAACTTATTTAGAGAAGATTAAACCTTAAGCATCACAATGTCAACATGAAAGAATAACACAATGCACATCAACACATAACACCAGATATACATGGAAAATCCTAGAAGGGAAAAACCACGGTGAGGATTAACTCACAATATATGAAGCTCAAATAATAACTTTGTTTTACCTGGGCTATAACCCAAGGAAGCTGCTACTCCCTAAGTAACTTTTGTTTTAGAGTCACTCCCAAGGAAGCTTCTACTCACTGATGACTTTGTTTTAGTGCCACTCTCAAGGAAGCTACTACTCCCTGAAATGAGAACACACTTACAAAAGATTACAGTACATGACAGTCTTTCTACTGTTTGAAATAAGACATTGAAACTCACACTTTTGATGATTGCACTTTTGCCTCCTCACACTTTCTTTTGAAGATCTGATCAGTTAGGCACACTCTATACTTGATCACTATAACAAGTATGTCTTCAAGATGAATCCAAATAGCATCAATAACATCTTCTCTTTCTCCTTCAGTCGCACATCAATAATGCATTTATTCTTCTTTTATCTGCTTACGAACCTTTTCAATCAACTTGCAATCACACCTAACCTCACTCACTTTGATTCACTATTTATACATGATATTACATTGATGACATTGCTTGTCAGCCAGCTACAACATGAACAATACATTTAAAAGTCGGCTAAATAACACACAATATGAAATGTGTAGAGGATAGGTCCTAAGTGAACACATATGTTACACCAGCAGAAGATCCAAGCCTTGCAGACCCCAAAAATTTCTTAACCAAGTCCAAAACATCCTTCATAGCTTCAAACACCAAGGAATTACCTCCATACACTTTGCTCATTTGGAAATAGGACAACTTTAAGGAGAATACATGAAGATTTGAAGTATAACAGCCACATCAACCTGAAAAACCTTGTGCGGTACTAGAAACAAGAAAGATCTTCATGAAACATTTCCAAATGAGTCCACATGACTCATAAAACATCCCCAAACACTCCTTTGCCACCGCACATCAAATAGTTATGGCGCACAGCTTTAATCATTTACTCTAAGAACACTCTATCATCTGAAACACATAGCAACTATTAGACTTAGGGCACACAATTGAGAGGGGGGGTGAATCAGTTGTGCAAAACTTTCTTCCAATTAAACACTTAACTCCACTTTGCAATTTAGCAGTATAATAATAAATCAATCATGGAAACACAATGCAACAAATTAAGAGTAGAAACACATCAACACATGAGACACCAAGATTTTGATGTGGAAAACCTGGTTAAGGGAAAAACCATAGGGTGATTAACCCAAGATTGTATTCTCTATTAGAAGAATAGAAAGAACAAAATGGCACATGCCAATTAGGGCTCATTGCCTACAAGAGACACACTGTCTACCAGAAATAAGTATCACCTACTTGAACTGGAAAATAGCATCTTCACCATGCTTGAATCAGTTCCATTTAATCCCAATACTTCTACTCTGCCTTTCGCTCTCCTCCTCACTACCACACTCTCATCTCAACAAGGACAAATTTGAAATGACTTCGCAATCCCTTATTTATACAAGACATCAACTTAGGAATGATCATCTAAGTCAGCAAACATCAACAAGAACATCCACAGGATGTGTAACTCATCCGGTAGGCCAATCTCAGAAAGAACACCATTATCTAGAAGTTATTTCTCAATTGCGAGCTCCAACTTCAATGAGGGCCACCAACACAAATTGGACACGATCAAAGACCTCCACAAACTTACCTGAGTCACCAAGAACATCCACACTTCATCTACTTACTGAAATCCTTCTCTCCTTCATCCAGAACCTCAAGAACACAGTCTATCATTACTGTCACAAAGGAATAGATGCTTGTGGACCTTCAAACCATGAACCAATTGATTTGACACTTCACAAATACTTCCTCAACACTCCCTGAAATCCGCAGAATAGGACAATGTATTTCTGAATCTCACCGGACCTATCTGTATCACTTTGTCACCACTGAACATCTGTCAGAACCAGTTTTACTTGAGCGGCCACAACTTCTTCAGATCTTTGTGCAGACTTTTGAAATCTCTACTGGACCACCTTAAGACACATATCTACAAACCCTTTAAACCGTATCCTCTGATCCTCATCCTATCTTGGACTTTTACCTTACTGTCATCACTGTTCTTCACTGTTCCTGATTGAGGCTGATTTCCTCAATATCCTCAACACATAGGTCATCCAATCCTTATCATTAATGCAATAGGAGTATGTTGACATCAATGACAACACCGGTTAGGCCCATACTTGCAACAATCTCCCCCTTTGTCATTGATGGCAACATATGATGTGAAAAACCATCAAGACAAGAACTTCTCCTTACTGTCACAACTCCCCCTATCAGCAACATCCATTCGCATGTCTTCTCTTCCTTCACTGCTCCCCCTTTGATCATCAACCACTTGTTTTTTACATGTCTTCTCTCCCCCTTTGACATCAATGGCAAAGGGCTCATACTTGGAACTTCAACTCTTCAGAAACATACCAGCCGCTCCCCCTGAGTGGCGGCTCCCCATCATCAATCCAGATCACAAGATATGACTGTGATATCCACCGGACTGATGCACATCAGTGCACCTTAGTTCATCATTGGAGGGGCAATAACCCCTAACTTCTCCCTGAGATACTCAAAAGAGTCCTTAGGTAGAGGTTTAGTAAAGATATGTGCAATCTGATCCTTGGAAGGCACAAACTCCAATCTGACTTCATTCTTGTGCACTTGCTCTCTTCGAAAATGAAACTTGATAGATATATGCTTAGTCTTTGAATGGAACACCAGATTCTTAGATATATTTATTGCACTTGAATTATCACAGAAGATTGTGATAGGCTCCTCATACTCCACTCTTATGTCTCTTAGCATTTGCTTCATCCACAAAACCTGAGTGCAACTACCTACTACTACAATATATTCTACTTTAGTTGTGGATAGAGATATTGCCTCTTGTTTCTTGCTTAGCCAAGAAACCAATCTCTTCCCCAAAAAGAATGCTCCACCACTGGTACTCTTTCGTTCATCCACATCTCATGCCCAATCAACATCTGTATATGCATGAAGAGAGAAATCATGATCTCTAGGATACCATAGACCATACGCAACTGTCCCTTTTAGATATCTAAAAATCCTCTTGATTTCCATGACATGAGATTCTCTAGGATCAACGTGAAATCTAGCAACAAGACCAATAGCCTGCATAATGTCTGGTCTAGTTTGAGTAAGATACAACAGTCCTCCAATCATTGACCTGTACTTTGTCTGATCAACCTTAGGAGAGTCATCATCTTTGCTCAATTTACATCTGGTTGCCATGGGAGTATTCATTGGTTTTGAGTCTTCCATCCCAAATTTCTTCAACAATTCTTTCACATATTTGGTCTGAGAAATGAAGATTCCTTTTCTTGTTTAAGTGATTTGCTGTCCCAAGAAGAAATTCATTTCACCAAGCATGGACATCTCAAATTCACTTTTTATTTCATTTGCAAAGGTTTTACACATACTATCTCTTCCTCCAAAAATGATGTCATCAACAAACACTTCAACAATCAAGATATTTTCATGGTCAATTTTGAAATACAAATTACTGTCAGCAGTACCTTTTTTGAAACCAATCTTCAAAAGATGTTTATCCAATCTTTCATACCAGGCTCTTGGGGCTTGCTTCAATCCATATAGTGCCTTCTTCAACTTTCAGATTATATTACCATGATCAGACAACTGAAATCCATCCAGTTGCTCAATGTACACTTCTTCTTCCGAGTCACCATTTAGGAAGGCAGACTTGACATCCATCTGATATACTTTGAAATCTTTGAAGGCATCAAATGCAAGAAATAATCTAATTGCTTCAATTCTTTCCACCGGAGGAAAAGTTTCTTCAAAATCAACTCATTCTATTTGAGAATAGCCCTTGCAGACCAATCTAGTTTTATTTCTGATTACTTCACCAACTTCATTTAGTTTGTTCCGAAAGACCCATTTGGTTCCAATCACATTCTTATTTCTAGGTCTGGGAACAAGATCCCAAGTGTGATTTTTCTCAATTTGCATCAACTCTTCCTCCATTGCTTTGGTCCAGTTTTCATCATTGCAGGCTTCATTTATTGTCTTAGGTTCAATCTTTGAAATCAGACAATACTCATCTGAATTTTGAGCAATTCTCCTTCTAGTTTGCACACCTTTGCTTTTGTCACCTATGATCTGATCTTCAGAGTGGTTCAGTCTTAAATACCTTAGAACTTTGGGAGTTTCTTGCACTTCTGCTTCTTGATCAGGCTCATTCAGACTTATCTCTTCTTGCTAATTTACCAAATCAGTTTGGATCTGATTTTCAGAAGAGGTTTGGGCTCCTTGAATCAGAACACCATTCTGATCATCTTCATCATATTCATAAAACCTTGAGGGTGTCTCAATTCCCTCATCAACCTTCACATTTGTACTTTCTATTATCTTTCTCAATCTCTTGTTATAACACCGGTATGCTTTGCTTTGAGTAGAGTAACCTAAGAATATTCCTTCATCACTTCTAGCATCAAACTTTACTAGATCTTCATCTCTTTTAATGTAACATTTGCTACCAAAAACTCTAAAATACCTCACAGGAGTGATGCCAAACCAAAGTTCATAAGGAGTCTTATCAGTATTGCTTCTGATTTGAACCCGATTGAGAGTATAGACTGCAGTGCTGATAGCTTCTCTCCAATAGGTCTGAGGAACATTTGCTTCCATCATCATGGTCCTAGAAGCTTCCTGGATGGTCCGGTTCTTTCTTTCCACTACTCCATTCTGCTGTGGAGTCCTAGGAGAAGACAACTATCTCTTTATTCCATGTTTCTCATAGAACTCTAAGAACTCACTGGATGTGAATTCCCCACCTCTATCAAACCTCAGACATTTTAGTTTTAATCTGATTTCATTCTCTACCATAGCCTTGAATATTTTGAATTGCTCAAGAGCTTCTGATTTCTCTTTCAGAAAGGTTGCCCACATCATCCAGGAATAGTCATCAATTAGTAACATGAAGTATCTATCACCTTGTACACTCCTGGTTCTTGTTGGGCCACAAAGATCAGTATGAACTAAGTCCAATAATCCAGTAGAAGACAGTTCCTTACTCTTGAATGTGACTCTGCTCAGCTTACCCAACTGACATTCTTTACACAAGCTATTTGTAAGTTTCACCAATTTTGGAAGATCTCTTACAGCTTGAGTATTGCTTATCTTGATGATATTATCAAAATTCACATGACACATTCTCCTATGCCATAACCAACTCTGATCAACTTGAACAAATAAGCAACTTTTACCAGTACCAACCAAGTGGAAGATATTACCTTTAGTTTGGGTACCGGATGGAATCTCTATTCTGAAACTTTCAAAGATCTTGCATTTTCCATTCTTGAACCGGAGATCATAGCCTTTGTCCACCAACTGTCCAACACTGAGAAGATTGTGCTTCAAACCTTCAACATATAGTACATTACCGGTTTTGTTCCTTCCATCAAAATAAATAGTTCCTCTTCCTCTGATTCTACCAGCAGAATTATCACCGAACTTTACCACTCCTCCTCCATACCTTTCCAAATCTATGAACTTATTTTTTTCACCTGTCATATGGTGAGAGAAACCACTGTCAATGACCCAATCATCCTTCTCTTCAACTTGGGCAGGTAGAGCTCTTTCCATAGTCTTATGATTGACAGATGTAGAGGACATTGGATCTTCTTCCTTGATGGCAATGAACACCCATTCATTCCTAGATTTGTTTCCTATCTCTGATTCATCATCTGTTACTCCTTCATTATCATCATCTTCATGTACATAGTTACAATTCTTTTGGAACCTTAGCTTGTTAGGATTTTTCCTTGAGAACCTTTCTGGACACCTTGAGGAAAAATGACCAATCTTATTGCAGTTAAAACACTTAAAAGGTAATTTTCCTTCATACTTACTGGATCCTCTTGACAACCTCTTTGCAATAAGGGCTTCAAGTTGAGCAGTTTCTATTTCTTCTTCTTCCAGATCTTTTCTTGCTTTTTCATACCATGACAACTTCCTTGATGAATTCTCTCCCAGATCAAACCTTTGTTTACCTTTAACAGAGGCACCGGCTTTGAATGCAGATTCAGTCTTGGGGGGGTCATCTCCAAACTCTGTCATTTCAAATGCATCCAATTTTCTAGCCAATTGATCTCTTGTGACAGTTGTATGGGCTTTGAATTCTTCAATGGCAGCAACATTGATTTTGTAAGAAGCAGGTAGGGATCTGAGAATTTTGCCAACAATCTCATTTTCATCCAGGACTCCACCAACATTTCTAATTCCACAAACAATCTCATTTACTCTTGGCATAAAAGTAGTAATATTTTCATCATCTCTCATCTTTAGATTTTCAAATTTCCCTTTCAAACTCTGTAGCCTTGCACATTTAACATACTTGTCTCCTTCATGCAAAAATTCCAGTTTTTGCCAAATATCAAAAGCAGTTGGTAGGTCAATAACATTTGAGAGCTTTGAATCAGATAATGCACTTAGAAGAGCCTCTATAGTCTGCAGATTATTTTCAACATCTGTGATTTCATTTTAGGTTTTCAGACCACCCTGTGGAGGTACATACTGTGTTGTAGCTGTGGTCCAGTATGCCATTCCCATACATTGCAAGTGACACTTCATGCAACCTTTCCAGAGATTAAAATTGGTTCCATCAAAATTCAGACTATCCTTCTTGTAAGATGACATCCTGCATCTCCTCAAGCAGTTAAGCTCCTTTTAGAGGAACTTGGCTCTGATACCAATTGTTAAACTTAGGGCACACAACTGAGAGGGGGGGGTGAATCAGTTGTGCAAAACTTTCTTCCAATTAAACACTTAACTCCACTTTGCAATTCAGTAGTTTAATAATAAATCAATCATGGAAACACAATGCAACAAATTAAGAGCAGAAACACATCAACACATGAGACACCAAGATTTTGACGTGGAAAACCTGGTTAAGGGAAAAACCACGGGGTGATTAACCCAAGATTGTATTCTCTGTTAGAAGAATAGAAAGAACAAAATGGCACATGCCAATTAGGGCTCACTGCCCGAGCACACTGCTCACAAGAGGCTCACTGCCTACAAGAGACACACTGTCTACTAGAAATAAGTATCACCTACTTGAACTAGAAAATAGCATCTTCACCATGCTTGAATCAGTTCCATTTAATCCCAATACTTCTGCTCTGCCTTTCGCTCTCCTCCTCACTACCACACTCTCATCTCAACAAGGACAACTTTGAAATGACTTTGCAATCCCTTATTTATACAAGACATCAACTTAGGAATGATCAACTAAGTCGGCAAACATCAACAAGAACATCCGCAGGATGTGTAACTCATCCGGTTGGCCAATCTCAGGAAGAACACCATTATCCAGAAGTTATTTCTCAATTACGAGCTCCAACTTCAATGCGGACCACCAACACAAACTGGACATGATCCAAAGACCTCCACAAGCTTACCTGAGTCACCAAGAACATCAACACTTCATCTACTTAATGAAATCCTTCTCTCCTTCATCCGGAACCTCAAGAATACAGTCTGTCATTACTGTCACAAAGGAATAGATGCTTGCGGACCTTCAAACCATGAACCAATCAATTTGACACTTCACAAAGACTTCCTCAACACTCCCTGAAATCTGTATAACAGGACAATGCATTTCTGGATCTCACCGGACCTATCTGTATCACTCTGTCACCACTGAACATCTGCCGGAACCAGTTTTACTTGAGCGGCCACAAATTCTTCAGATCTTCATGCAGACCTCTAAAATCTCTATTGGACCATCTTAAGACACATATCTACAAACCCTTTAAACCGCATCCTCTGATCCTCATCCTATCTTAGACTTTTACCTTACTGTCATCACTGTTCTTCATTGTTCCTGATTGAGGCTGATTTCCTCAATATCCTCAACACACAGCTCATCCAATCCTTATCATTAATGCAACAGGAGTATGTTGACATCAATGACAACACCAGTTAGGCCCATACTTGCAACAGCAACATG
The DNA here is from genome assembly GCA_027924645.1 of Cunninghamia lanceolata. Lineage (NCBI taxonomy): Eukaryota > Viridiplantae > Streptophyta > Pinopsida > Cupressales > Cupressaceae > Cunninghamia > Cunninghamia lanceolata. The sequence goes on along the minus strand of BSBN01000865.1, from coordinate 2,972,465 downwards.
CTGTCATTTGAAAAACTGAGCTGCGAACCACCAAGAACCTTGAAACTAAAACAAAGTATATAATACACATCTAGAAACATGTCCTCAAAACTGCAAGGGCAATCATTCATTTACGAAGGAATGCAGAGCATTCCAACAAGCTTTCAGTACTGACTTACTCTGCCAGAACATATGTCGGTACTCTATCATGTACAACTTTCACAGCGGAAGGGTAAATGATTTGAATCTCTGGAATTATCATCTTCACTAGAATCTTAACATACCTTCAAAACCACATGGCCAAATCTGCAAGTGTGGAGGAATATGGAGCATCCTACTTCCATGTAGTGACTATCTTCATAGAACCAACACTGTCTTCACTCTATCTTTTGCAAACCATACTTCCGGTAGTCCACACCTCATAAAACTTAGAATATGAAAGATTTGTAATTGCATTAAGCTATATTCCAAACCGCAAAGGCCCAAAACCAAGCTAATGGAAATGCTAAGTAATTTCCTAGACAATCTTCAAAGGTGGTCATTCTGAAATAAAGACTATCACCAACTTCCAAAGTCTATCTCTTCTTTGCCTTAACAGATGCATTCTTAGGAATAGTAGAGGAGAGCATAAAATATATCTTAGTCCATTAGTATCATATCTTAGTGCTTCTAATTCCCATCTGAATATAACTTCATAGTCAATTCTGCAATGAACAAGGAATTCCCATCTCAATGTATCTTCTTCAAGAGCATGACATCTAATTCCCATCTCAATGTATTTTCTTCAGTAGCATGACATATATCTAATTCCTATCTCAATGTATCTCTATACATCTTCTTTAGGAGCATTACATCCAACTATGAACACTATAACTCATTCATAATAGTGTTGACACCAATGACAACCTTATGATAGTGTTGACATCAATGACACACAATACAACCATTGGAACCATATGTATAACACTATTTTCCAAAGTATGTTGTAGTGTTAAATTCTATAATGAATCTATCTCTATGATCCTCCAAAGGAATGTGTTCTTATATTCCCATGAATTTTGCAATTGCTTCATCATTTTGAATGGTGTTCAAGATGGGGGACCTTGTTGTTCCCAATCAATTAGTTGGGGGTAAATGAGTGGTAGGTCAGAGGATGTAAATTAAATAGTGGAGGATAAGGTACATATGGAAGAATATTCAAAGAGTATGGTGATGTGTTTGAAATATTCTTCATGGGTATCTTCATTGGTGGACTCCACAGCAGGAAAAGCTTTGGCTACCTCACTGAGAATAAATTTGAGATCTAAGGATACATATTTGGTTGATCCAAACCCAATTCCTTGAGATCTATGCCTTTTTTTCATGGTGGTAGGATCTATGATACCTTTCTCATGTAACCAAATTCCACCTTGTCCTTTGTAGCTCATATTTTTTATGATTCTAAGTCCTTTAGCATATGTCTCTACACGTAATAGGGCTTGTTCAACTTCATTTTTATACAACCATTTGGAGACATCTTCCTCAATTGATTCTTTATCTAAGACTCCCCAATGCTCAAATGTTATTAGATTGTATTTGATTACCACAGTTGATAGTGAGATTGATGTTTGAGGTTTTCCATGTGATTTTAGAGAGAGAGAAAGTTGGCCTACATAGAAGGATTCTTCTAGGTTATACTCCCCACACCCCTTGTGATTGATTTGAACCTTAATCTTAGGAAATAGAGTTTTTGAGGTAGATGGTAATGAAAGTGAACCTGGATCAATGTAGGATGATGATGAGGATGCGATATCATTGTTTAAACAAAGGTTGAATTTATTTCCCTCCAACATCCTGCAATATTGAAAAGGGCGGGGATTGACGGAAATGGTTATTCAGAGCCATAATGGGGATACTTTATGTATTGATGGTATGTTGATGGGACAACCTACATGGAATGTTTCCATGGGTGTCCTAGGAGAATGTTATAGGGAAGATCAAGGTCTAAAACTTGACATGTAGTTTCCATTATTACAGGACCAACTTGAATAGGCAGTTTGATAATTCCTAGAGATTCTCATTCAGTATCATCATAGCCTTTGATGGTAATACATTTCTGGGATTCAATAACACCATTCCAATACCCCATCTATCTTATTAATTTTGAAGTACAAATATTCAAAATTGATCCACCATCTATTAGAACTCTCTTTATTTTATGCTTATGGATGAATACCTCTAAGTGAAGGGCATCGTTATGGGAAGAACTATTTGAAGGGAGGTCTTTTTTAGTGAATACGAGACGGTGCGGTGAGGATAGATGTCCTACCATGGCCTAAAATTTATGGTGTGGTGAGGATAATATTGACATTGGTCGTGACATGGGACTCTTGAAATGCTTTATCAAGGATTTGTTTATGCACGGGGAAGTACTGAGGAGCTCTAGGATGGATATTTGTGTAGGGGTTTTATTCAAATTGTCTAGGATGTTCTATTCAAACGATGGTCAAGAATTAGATGGGGCTCCTCGAAGTGTTACTCAACCTCAGCGGGTGGTCACAAAACAATCAAATTTTTTTGGTACAATGGTGATGGTTGCAACTTGGGAATGGAATTCTTCAATACGACCTATGACAGAGTAATAGGAAATATATGCATTGACCTTATTTGTGTTATTAAATCCCTTATTCTTATTGGTGGATTTACCAAGTGACCATGGTCTGGTAAGGAGTCTTGATATATACCTATGTCTGCATTGGATGTCTTTTGAGGGGGTTTGTCTACCACAATCTTGCCTTGGTCTATAAGATCTTGGATGCAGTTTTTGAGTCTCATATAATTTGATGTTTTATGACCCTTCACCCTATGGTATTCACAATATTTGTTCTCATTGAACCAAATGGGTTTAACTCGACTATGAACTCATATTGTCTTATGGCAGGTAATTTTATGAGGTTGAACTACACCAATTTGTGTAAGGCAGATTCATAGGGTTCATTTAAGGGAGTGAATCTTCGTTAAGATCGAGATTTACCTTAAGGGGTGGGAGTGTTCTTCTTTGCGGGTTGTGAGGATGATGGTGTGGAAGTTTGTAGGTTTTAAACATGTTTGACATCAATTACACCATTATTAACAAAAAAATTATTCTTTGCCTAGAAGCAAGGTTTGTCATTAGTTTGGTTGTTGTCCTTATTTTCTTTGTAAATCTTAACCAAACCTTTGGCTATAAGGGATTTCTCGATAGTGATACCTTTGTCTATGATTTCCTCAAATGTTTTTGCACATTGAATTTGCAAATGAAAACCCATCTCTTGATTTAAGTTCTGAACAAATATGTTCATGAGTTATTTTTTAGGGATGGGATGAGAGAATTTACTAGAAAGATTCCTCCATCATTGAAGGAAGGCAGAAAGAGATTCTCCATTTCTTTGATTTGTGTTACAAAGGTCAATCATTGACACCTCATGTCCTATGTTGTATGAAAAGTGTGTAGTAAAATTGTCAGCAAGCTCTTGAAATGTTTTGATGCCATGTGGCAACTGGGAGAACCATTCTATAGCTTGACCTCTTAAACTGTAGGGAAATAGTCGCATGAAATATATATCATTGTAAGTGACTTACATACAAGCTATGTAAAACTCTTTTAGATGGTCTCTAGGATCACCCTTACCTTTGTACTTATCAAATTTAGGCATCTCAAAATTGTGTGGAAAGGGAAGCATAACCAGAGATCTATCAAATGGGTAAGTACATATTTCTTCAAATGAGTATTTCTTATTTGTATGACCTAGTTCCATGTCTTGCACCTTCTTCCTCAATTCTTGAAATTGTTGGGTGAGATCAGGGAGGAGAGGTGTTGGATGGGTGCTCAAATGTTGTTGAGTGATGAGTTGATGAAGGAGGGCGTTTTGTTGTTGTGATGTAAGGGATTGGGATGAGATTGGGTTGGTATTCAAGGATTGTTCATTGATGAGTTTTTGAATTATGGCATTTTGTTGTTGTGATGAAATGGGTTGACATGAGATGGGGTTAGTGTTTTGAAAAAGATGGGAATTGAGGGGTGGATTAGGGACTTGACGATTGATGGATGAGCCTGAAGTTGAAATTTGGGAAGTTTGGGGATTAATGAGTGGCATGGATGATGACACTTGAGGATTAAGTGGGGAGGTGGTGGTTGTGACTTAGGGGATTGGAGTTGACATTTGTGGTTGGTTATGGTTTTGAGATGCATAAGCTAAGGTGTTGGATTGTGACATATTGATGGGAATTGATTGGATAACACTAGTGTTAGTAGAGGAGGAGGATGGGGGACTAATCATGGGTGGTTGTGATGTTGGTGGAGGTGTGGATGGATCTTGAGGTTTTAGATAGGATATGTCATAATCTAGGGAAGTCGAGCTCCACAGTTGGCTAACATGAGGAAATACTTATCTGGATTGGCTATAAGTACACGATACATAATTTCCATGGATTCCACATCTTGTATAATGTATTGAACTCATGGGTAAGTTCTTGATATGTTTGGTAGGTTTGTCTTAAGACGGGCTCATTTAGAGAAGATGGTTGGGAATCTTCTTTATAATAACCACTTGGGATAAAGAGATGAGGTGGCATCCCAGTTTATTTTTGTTTTTCCATTAGGGGGATGGGCTTCTTAGTAGTGTCAATGTTAGGGTTGGACTCCATAAGCCTTTTTGCTTGCAACCTTGTGAGTGGCATGCAAAGAAAAGACCTAGGTAATTGTTATAGGATATGAAGATGGAAAGATGTGATGATTAGAAGAGATGATGATGTGACTAGACTTGGAGATGTTCAAGTTTGGACTTTGGTGTTTAGGGATAATTTTGGATGAAGAACCAAAATGGATACAAGTACAAATCTAGATCTTTTTATTGATGACAGGGATAATACCTTTTACTACTTAGGGTAGACAAATGCCTAAGCAATAAAGAGGTAGGGATGCTCCTTTTCCTACTTGAGGTAGACAAGATATCAAGTAAAATAAGGAGTAGGATAAGGATTTCACCAACTCAAGAGTAGTCAAGAATCCTAAGATAATTAATCCAAAGGGATAACTCAACACTTACTTGATGTAGACAAATTCTCAAGTAAGATGTCAAGCTAGGGATGAAAAGATAAAAAGATCTAGATTGAACAAGTTTGATTTTGGATTCAAGGATTGGTTGGATTTAGATTTGATAAGATCAAGCAGAAGATAAGATCAAAGTCTTACAGTTTAGGTACCAATCCAAGTCTATGAGGAATATTGGAAATATGATGAAAGAGGTGGATGGGTGAATGAAGTTTGGAGAAAGCTATGATTGGACAAATTAGGGATATGGATGATATAACTGATTTCAAGATGAGGAAGAAGGTGACAAATTCTAGGTCTATTCTGCAAGTTCCACTAAAATTTTGAAAGTTGTTCAAAGGATGATTTGGATGATTGCTTAACAAAAGAGCCAAGTCACAGGACAAAAGTACAGAGGGCACAAAAAAATTTATTTATAATCAACACATTATTTAAAATTGAAAGGAAATTTGTAGTAATAATAAACTATTTCCACATAATCCCAAGAGACAAGTATTCTAAATCCACAATGCAAAAGAATAGACAAACATACCATCAAGATGACAAAAGATGTACCCTAGGAAAACTAAAAACCCAACCTATAAAAGCATCCACACTCAATGTAATATTCAACAATGAAAACATTGCAATACACTTACACACCCTCCATGAATACTTCTTAAGCATTAAGTGATGGGTTCAAATTTTGACTTCTTTTATGCTATTTATCATTCTTTTAGACTTTATAGCTATGCTATTTCAGATACTTTCCTAAGACATTACTACCATAATATGCTGTCTTTTATATATATTCTGCAAACCTTGAACTTAATATGCCAATGTGAAACATGGTGATGATATTTGTCAAATGCATGAGTTAAACATAAGTATGTATGTATATAAATGGGATTTTGTGGATTAATTATGAAGGCTATTTTGTATGTATATGTTTTATGGATTAACCCTATGTAGCAGCAAGATTGGTAGCATAAGGAGAGGAGAATTCGCAGCACATTGCAAGACAGAGCATTGAAGGAAGTCACAGTTAGGCACCAAATGAAGCTAAACATGATCATCATGGAAAAATAAATACAAGGAGAAGAAGACTTGTTCCAGGACTATAATCGCAACCTATGGATTTTCATTCATGAGCCATTGAATAGGAATTTTTGTTTGAGCATGACTCTACTTCCTTTGTTCAATTAGAATAATAAATTGATCTCAAACCTATACCCTGATATCTAGGGATGAACTGATGATCAAGTTAATTAGTAGTTACATCATACTCTCCCATTTTTTTATAAGATAGAAGGGATGAGTTCGATGGAAAATTAGAAGATTTTTTTCTTGGCCAAGATACTTTTATTTATAGTTGATCAATGGTTACTCTAATTTTTATGTTGGAAGATACAAACATGTTTTATTGAATACAATTTGGGAAGATTTTGTTTCGAATATAAAGTGAGTACAACTATGTGTTATGAGAATCTGAAGTAGATTTAGTTTCCAGATCAAGTGAGATAGTTCCCTGAGCTAGCCACTCAAGGTACTAACTCTCACTTTGTATTTTCCCTTATTTATTCATGCATTTCTAGTTAAAATTGTTTCATGTTATTTTATAAAGTTGCATTGTGGAATAAGTAAGATATCTTGATTGTTATTTCGAGTAGTTATGATTCTTGCATAGAACGCATATTTGAAGTCCTCCAGATGTTAGTGTCGATTCTTTTATCATTCTGTGTATTTTGAGTTAATTCTATAATTCTCTGTTGAGTATAGTTATCTTCATCTTATGCTGAAGGTACCTATAGCACCTGAGTTTTTTTAACTATTTTTGTTGTTCTTTCATTTCTGTGAACTTCAATAAATTAAGTTGATTAGAATAAGTTTGTATAAGTTAGTTTAGGATAGAAATGAGTCTTGAAGGCATATATAGTGTAGGCATCATCATAAGATTACGCTCCTTGGTCGATAATTCAATGTAGGAATGCAATGATAGAGTGGACTGTTTAGATAGGTTTACCCTTGAATTTTATTTAAGTCTACAACACATTAGTTTTCCTCTACATTTTTGGTGCCGTTGCCGGGGATGGTGCTATCTTCATAGTCTCATTACTTTTATGTGCTTTCATAGATTAAATTCTATTTACATCATTAGACTTAATAAATTCACTTTTCAAGAAACACCAGATATTCTACTAATAGTGTGTAGGACCGTGGAAATATCAAGCTAAAACTACTGTATGCAGAGGCAGAGAGATCACCGAGGTAGATTCCTCCCTTCAACTTCTCAGGATAATGAGGACACAACTGATTTTATCAACTATACGGTAGAAAGTGCTGAAGAAGAGTTTCCTCTTACTTCTTCATCAACACCTCCTACATCTACATCAGCTGCCTCCACAACCATAGAAGGGACCTTTAGAACCATGGCAGATGTTGTAGTAGAGGATCCTCTAGGATAGGCAACATTTAAATTCCCTATCCCAGACCAAGCATGGGTTGCTACTCTGAAAAATATACCACCTTCTGCATTGCCTATTTTCTATGGCTTGGTGACCAAAGATCTTGATACTTTCCTATTCGAGTTTGATGTCTTGTGTAGGAGTTATGACTACACCACTGATCCTTACAGACTCAAGTTGTTCCCTGCCACACTAAAAGATGCTGCTTTAAGATGGTTTATGGGGTTAGGGAAAGATGTCATTCCAAACTGGGATACCATGAAGACAAAGTTCCTGGCAAAATATAAAGACTACTACAGAGGACATGATAGTAGAAGAGATGACATCTTTAGGATGTCATAGAAAGAGGATGAACCACTAGAAGACTGTGGAAAGATTTCAGTTTGCCTTGAAGAAAAACCCTCAAAATAGATTATCTAAAGAATCATTGAAGCTAGTCTTTTTTAGGGGACTTAATGATGACTGCATGGATGCCCTCAATCTCATTGGAACAGGGGATATATCTCCACTTCCATTTAAAGATGTTTGTAGAGCCTGCAGAAATTATTTTAGAACATTTTCTAGAAAACCAAGGGGGGAGAAAGAGCAGCCATCATAGGCTAGGCAACTAATGGAGTTTCAAGAGTGGAGATTAGTAACTTGCTGACCAATATGAAGGAGGATAGTATTAGACATATGGCTACATAGTTGGACACTCTTCATATCAAGAAGAAACAAGAAGAGGTAGATGCAATGCTTACTAAGTACTGCCCCAGCTGTAGATAGAGGAAGGCTAATTGTAAATGCAAAAGGGTGGCCAGTATCCAGCAAGAAAAGATTGAAAGGCTAGAATTACAACCATTTGAAGGAGAAGATGGTCAATTGTTCTTTATAGCTTAGAGGAGACCTTGGCAACAAAGGTAAGGTATGCCCTTTGATCCACTTAGTTTTAATTCTCCCTTTCCGACTGCAAATCAGAACTTGTCTGCCTGGAATACTCAACAATGGCCTGGTAACTCAAATGCATGGAAAAACCCCCAATGGCCTAATCCCCAATGGCCTGCTCCACAAGCTGATTGGAACCAACAATAGCCAAACTCATGGCCTCAAAAAAATTTCCAAGGTCCCAACTATAACCCCCAGTAGCCTACTTAGCAGCAACAATGGCAGCAAAATACACAATTTCAGCAACCTCTGGTTCCACCTCAACCACAGCAGCTAGCCATAATGCCATCGTTAACACCTCAAAATCTACCTCCTAGAACTACCCAAATCCCTGTCCAACCTGCACCTAACCCTAACAACAAGCCTGTTCAGCAGGCTTATACTAATGAGGTAATGTAATATCCCACATATGGAGTGGAAGTGAGTAATGTTCATCTTAGATTAGGGAAGCAACTTACAGGGCCTTCATCTCCCCAAATCATAGAGCTTGAAGATGAAGAACCTACGAAAGCAGCCTCAGATAAGCCACCTTTGGAACTTGAATCAACCCAAGATGCCCAAACTACCTTACAACAGAAGTCTCCTCCTTTTCCTGAGTGCTTGGCCATGCAAAAGTAAATAGCCCAAACTGATATTGTCCTTCTCAGCCAACTAAAAGATATAAGCATCAAGATTCCCTTAATCCAAGCCACCAAGGATATTCCTATCTACACCAAAACTATTAGGGATCTTTGCATAAAGAAGCCAGGAAGGAAGAGAGTAGACCCTCAGATAGTACATGTTTTAAGTAATCTTGTTGATATCATGTTGGGTAATATAACTGTTCCCAAATACATAGATCCAAGTAGTCCAGTGGTGGATGTAAAGATCAATGGGACTTTGAATAAGAATACTTTGATAGATCTAGGAGCTGCAATTAATGTCATGATCAAGGAAATAATGCAGACACTCCATTTGAACAACCTTAGGCCTACTCAGACAATCTTGCAATTAGCTTATTGGTCTACAGTCAAACCTGAAGGAGTCATCGAAGATTTGGTCATTACATTAGATTCTTGGGAATACCCTATTGATTTCATAGTTTTGTAGCCTAAGGTTAATTTTGCATGTTATCCTCTTATACTAGTAGACCATGGCTTGCCACTGTTGATGCATTTATAGGTTGCAGGTCTGGTAACATGATCATATCCAATGGAATAGTGACCAAGAAATTAGTTTTATATCCACCAACCCAGCCATACCATGAGCTTGAGCAAACCATTTGGCCTAGCCTGGAGGATGAGGACACCTATTCCCTATAAACCCTAATGACTATTGAACGCATCCTTTTATTGAATATTCCAGATGAAGATGAGTTAATTGATCATGTCATACAAAATGATTGTGGGAGGCACCCACAGTAGCAAGACTACCTATCTTGCTTACAAGACCCTTTGAGCAGCATAATACCTAGCAGTTCATCAAAAGAAGTCTCCCAAATCTTCCATGTGTTATTACCTCAGCAATGCTTACCTATATTACCTAGCCTTGATTTGTCTTCCATGCAAGAACTATCCAAACAAGTAGAAATCAAGCTAGGAAAGATGTTGAATATTAACAATACATTGACTGATGAACAACATCAATCCCTGCATGAAATATTGCATACACACTAACCAGCATTCACCTAGGATTACAGTGACATGAAAGGCATTGATCCTACCTTATGCATGCACAAAATATATATTGATGATGGCTATAGACCCATCAGGCAGCAACAGATGTGCATGAACCCCGCCCTCAGAGAAATTGTAAAAGCTGAGCTTCAAAAGCTTCTGGATGTAGGCTTTATATACTCCATTTTAGACATCAACATTTAGGTTTCACCATTGGTCATAGTACCCAAGAAAGGTGGCAAATGGGGAGTTTGTGTTGACTACAAGGAACTGAATACCGCTACCAGGAAGGATCACTTTCCATTGCCATTTATTGACCAAGTTCTTGACTCTTTAGCAGGCAAGAAATATTTTTCCTTTCTTGATAGTTTTAGTGGTTATAACCAGATTAAGATTGCTCTAGAGGATTGGGATAAGAAATCATTTACTTGCCCTTGGGGGACATATGCATATTCTATCTTACCCTTTGGTTTGTGCAATGCTCCAGCTACATTTCAATGAGCAGTTCTTAGTATTTTCTCTAATTTTGCCCATGACAGCATGGAGATTTATATGGATGAATTCACCACATATGGTGACACATATGATAAAGCCTTACACAATTTGGATAAAGTGTTGAAAATATGTACAGAGCACAACCTCTCTTTGAGTAATGAAAAGTGTTTTTTGATGATGACATAAGGAATAGTCTTGGGACATTTTATCTCAAGTGCAGGCATCCAAGTTGACCCAAAGAAGATTGAGATCATATCTACCTTGCCTATTCCACAAAAATAGAAGGATGTAAGGAGCTTCCTGGGCCATGCAAGATATTACAGGAGGTTCATCTAGGATTTTAGCAAGACTACTGCACCACTGTTCACTCTTCTAACAAAAGACAGTGAATTTGAATGGACATCAGATTGTCAGATTTCTTTTGAGAAGCTTAAAACGTTATTGACACAAGCCCCTATTCTCCAAGGTCTAAATTGGTCATTACCTTTTCACATCCATACAGATGCATCTAATTTTGCCATTGGGACAGTCCTGGATCAACAAGAAGGAAACAAGGAGTATGCCATATATTATGTAAGTAAAAATCTGCAAGGAGCTGAGTTAAACTACACTATGACAGAGAAAGAGATGTTGGCAATTGTTTATGCAATTAACAAATTCAAGCACTACATACTTGGTTACAAGGTTTTCATACATACAGATCTCGCAGCCATCAAATATTTGATGAATAAACCAATAGTGGGTGGCAGACTTGTAAGATGGTTATTGTTGTTACAGGAGTTTGATATTACAATTGTTGACAAACCAGACAAGGCCAATGTAGTTGCTGATTTTATGTCTAGATTACCTACACAATCTTCAGAAGGAGTATATGATGATTCTTTTCCTAATGAGTATCTATTTGCTCTCACTATACACACTCCATGGTATGCATATATAGCCAATTATTTGGTGACAGGACAAATTCTAGGATACTTCTCTCCAAGGGAGAAGAGATAACTAGTTCACAAATGTTTTCCTTATTCATGTATTTCTAGATTTGTATTTTACATTGGGCCTGATAATATTATGTGCAAATGTATCAGAGAAGATGAGGTGTTTGATATATTGAAGGCCTGTCATGATGAGCCTTGTGGGGGACATTTTGAGGCCAAGAGGACAACCTTCAAAATATTAACAATAGGGTATTATTGGCCAACACTTCACAAAGATGCTGTTAAGTACACTAGCAGCTATGATAGATGTTAGAGAATGGGGAAGCCTACAAGAAGTGATGAAATGCCCTTGCAGCCACAAATCTCATTGGCTTGTTTTGACAAGTGGGGATTAGATTTTGTGGGTTCTATATCTCCTACATCCAAAAATAAAGAATATATCCTAGTATGTATTGATTACTTAACTAAATGGGTTGAAGTGATGGCATTACAGTTTGCTAGAGATGGCAATGTGGCAAAATTCCTGTATGAAGACATCTTCACTCGATATGGTGTTCCAAGAGAGATAGTAACTAACCAAGGACCACAATTTACATATGATTTAATCACCAAATTGGTTGATGAATATCACATCAGACATAAGAAATCTACTCCCTATCATCCTCAAGCCAATGGTCAGGTGGAAGTCACAAATAGGGAGATTGAGAACATCTTGACAAAGACAGTGCAGCTTCATAGAAGAGATTGGGTTTCTAGGCTCCCTGAAGCAATTTGGGCATACAGAACAACCCGGAAGACAACTATAGGGTTTACACCTTATGAGTTGGTCTATGGAAAGACAACATTCTTGCCTATAGAATTTGAACACAAAACCCTGAGGACAACAGTGGAATTCGGAATGGATTTGACCACAGCACAACAAGAAAGGCTACAACATTTGAATGCTTTGGATGAAATTAGGTTAGAGGCTATTCATCATACCAAGGTCATATAGAAACAGAGAGCAAAATGGCATGATAAGTACATCAAGACAAAGGAATTCACTGCAGGTGACTGGGCACTCCTTTATGATTCAAGATATAAGGACTTCAAGGGCAAGCTTCAGCCACACTGGTTAGGCCCATATGAGATCAAGCAAGTCTTTCCTAATGGTGCAGTTCAATTGTAGACTATTGATGCAATTCGGTTTTCACTACTAGTAAATGGGCACAAACTAAAATTGTATAAAAAACCACTATAGAGGGATGACTTTCTTGTTTCTCTAGCTACTTAGTATGGTCCTCCTGACACTCCTGATGATGATGAGGCGACACCAGATGATACACCTTCAGATACTGATCCACCAACACTGTCCAGTGATGCGGAGGTTGAGTTACAATACTCAACCCTTGTTGCTGAAACATAATTTCCTTTGCTTTAAAATCACATGCACACACAACACATTGTATGTGATGACCACTGTCAATTTTAGAGGGATCTATTTTTCACATTTCATAGGGACCTGTCATAGTTGGGCCCTGGTTTCTTACTTTTGCACATAGTCAGTCGGGACATGTGCTACGGGTGCTTGTAGCAATGAGTGTTTGCAGAGATTTTCATCCATTTGGCACATATTTCATTCTTCTTCATGTGCATTTCCTTACTGCTCCACGTCCTTCAATCACCTTTCATAATCCAACGGTTGCGACATGTTTGTTCAAATTGTATTCACTGGTTGTTACATCAACTTTTATGACCTGTCAACTTGAATAAATTCCAACGTACCTGCCAACCTCCCATCTACTCTATGCATATCACTCCGCTCGTGCCAACGTCTTGATCTCTTTTTCCAAGGTGATCCACTCCATGCTCTTCATAGTCAATGCACATACGGTAACCTTTTAATGATTGTCTTCAAAGTTTCTATTTATATTCATTATTACTAAGTGTCTATCTTATGCATGTGGCAATATGACATCCCTTTTCATGTAATCATTACTCTTTCATCCCTGTAGGTTCGTTTGTGAAGTGTGGTCACTTCACCTTTCAGTTGGGGGGAGGGTATATGGTCAGTTTTTAAGTTTTTTTTCTTTTTTACCATCAATCAAATTTTCTTTAAGCTGCTGTCGAGGTTTTCCTATGCCGTTTTCTATGATAGATTAACGTACCCTAAATTGTGAGCTTGTTATTTTACTATGAGTGAGTTGAATTTCAAATTTATTTAAAGCTATAGTTGGGGGGTGAAAGTATTGATAGGTAGTTTTCTAAGGTGGTAAAATTGAAATTAGGAAGAATTGAGAAGTTATAGGAGTGTAGAATATAGGTGCAATGGGGGTTGATGTAATCAGAAGAGAACCATCGATGTACAAGGAGATATTGGAAGATGTATTGTTTCTCCCACTCTTTACTAGAGTGGGGTGGTTAGACTATTTTATGAAGTTAATAGAGTATGAAAATGATATGGTAAGGGATTTTATAGCTACTCTGCAGTATGACAAAGCGACAGTGAGGGGATTAGTTGTGGACACCTCTGAAACAGCTATTTTTGAAGTCACCGGTTTACCATGAATAGGGTCTGAGTATCTAGTCCATGCTAATGCAGCAGCAGCGAGGGAGGAATTTTGTGAGCGTGGTCAAAACCTGGAGTGGACCAAAAAAGGTACTAAAAGATTATCCCTTCCTTTCTTCTAGGGGAAATGTGCTTTGTATATTATCAAATTTATCACTTGTGATGGTAGGCATAACCTGTTGTATACTGTACACTTTAAATTGTTGAATCACCTGCGCCATGACAAACTGGTTAATGTTCCCAATTATCTGTACAATATGTTGAAAAGAATGTCATTTAAGTATTAGAAAAGACAAATAGAGACTACATTGTCTCATCATTGTCTAGTAGCCCTACTGGTTAAAAGAAGTTTGAGAATCCAGCACCCATAGGTTAGCTAAGATGCTTTCAAACAATGCAAGGATATTTTTGAATTGCTAGAAGTAGATGAGCCTCAACAGGATGAACCTAAAATTAAACTTGATATAGAACCAAAACCAGCACTAGAAGTTGAACCAGAGGTTGAACCTGAAGCTGAGCCTGAGCGAGAAGAGCTGCATGAGGAAATTCCTCCAGAAACTAGGCTAGTGACAGGAGAAGAAACCCCAATTCCTAACCCTAAACCCATGAGGGGAACCATGAGAAGTGATGCTTCTACTTCTTCTAAGAAGAAGAAGAGTAAGAAGAATGTAGAGAAGCATAAGGGCATTGAGAAAGAGAAGGGTGCAGGGGAAAGGAAGAAGAGGAGAAGTCAGAAAAAGAGAAAAAGAGAAAAAGAGAGGATAAGCTAGAAACTGTCACACCTAGGTGTTCAAGAAGATTGAGGAGGCAGAATGTAGGAAAAAGAGTTGATGAGGGGCAAGGAGAAGCAGAAAAGGAGGAAGCATGCAGCAACAAGATCCAACATTGTTGGACACAGCTTCAGAGAAGCAAGGAAATGTCCCTGGTAATACTCCTACTGATGCCAGTGTGCCTGCCAAATGCAGAAGGTATGTTTTTCATCCTTTAGTTCTGATTCAGAGGATATTTTCATTGCAAGAAAGATGGAAAAAATAGTTCCAGGCAGCCTTGTTAGAGAATTTTTAATGTTATTGAAAGTAAGGATGAAGGTTTTGATTTTGAACAAGAAAAGGAGTTATTAGAAGATATAGATATGAGGCAAGAACTTCAGGAAGCCCTTGACAAAATTAAACAATTAGAAGAACAAGTGAAACAATATGAGAAGGATAGGGAGAAAGAGATAAGAATAAAAGAATTGGAGACAAAGATTTAGACATATGGTCATGGCTCTAACATGAATCTCTTGACACAAGTGATTGAGAGTAAAATAGAAAATGAGGAAAAAGAAACTCTAATCATGTAGCCTCATGTAATAAGACCTCCTACATGCGTCACTGTTCTATCTATGGGCTTTGAATTGATGAAGTTCAATGATGAATTCAAACAATAAAAAGAAAAATGGGAAAAGGAGAAACAAATTCTTAATACATCATTAGACAGTAAAAATGTTGAGTTACAAAAGGTTGGAAGGGAAGCTAACAGAGGTAATTGAAAGGGCAATTCAAATCATAGAATGCAAACCTCCATCAAAAGTGTATGCCTTGTTTCTTAAATAAAAGTTTCTTAGTTTTCAATTCAATAGATTTATCAATAATCAATCCATTTCCATCTATTCAAGACATGATTTCTTTCAATTATTTCGAGTTAGTTTGGAAGAACAAGATCAACTGTGTGAATACTGTCTGCATAATTATTTGATGGATGAAGATATAGAGTGGAATCCCCTGCTCTATGCTGGTGATCTTCAAGTCAGAGGACTAATGTCTTATCTCAAAAATGAGTAGCTAAGAGGGGAGTTAATGGATAGATATTGGGAAAAGGAAAAGAAAATGCAACTGCAGCTTAGGAAAGAAGCCTTGAATCCTAAAGTGTTCCTGACCCAATGGCTAACACTACTTTCTCATAAGGGTCTAGGTAAGGTGATTATGGGTTCAAGACTCAAGGATTATAGGAGAATACATCGGTTGGCAGTATCTATCATTCAAAATTGCAAAAGATGTGTGTAGAATAGATGGAATAGTTTGACCCCAAAGTTGCAGAAGAAAGAGCCTCATTCTCTTCACAACTTTATAAATTTGTTTGAGAGATTGCGTAGGTACATCCAGATCTCAAAGCGAAAAGGAGTGGAATGGCCACCCCTTACTTATCGCCCTCCTATTCTTCTTTATCCAGTGCCACATTGGGAAGGAAGAAGAGGTGATGAGTGCAGGCGTGTTGAATTGATCAGATTAGATAAACTTGCATGTTACAATGGATTCTATCTCAAATAGGGAAAGGGGGTAAGAGAAGATATGGATCTGAGGTAGATAACTTCGCATTATAACCTTTTCCCCTAGGTTTTTAATTGAATATTTTGCTTGAGGACAAGCAAAAGTCTAAGTTGGGGGGAAATGATGGGTTCAAATGTTGACTTCTTTTATGTTATTTCTCATGCTTTCAGACTTTATACCTATGCTATTTCATATACTTTCCTACGACATTACTACCATAATATGTCGTCTTTTATATATATTCTGCAAACCTTAAACTTATTATACCAATGTGAAACATGGTGATGATATTTGTTAAATGCATGAGTTAAACATATGTATGTATATAAATGTGATTTTGTGGATTAGTTATGAAGGCTATTTTGTATGTATATGTTTTGTGGATTAACCCTATGCAGTAGCAAGATTGGTAGCGTAAGGAGAGGAGAATTCATAGCACATTGCAAGACAGAGCATTGAAGGAAGTCACAATTAGGCGCCAACTAAAGTTGAATGTGATCATCATGGAAGAATAAATACAAGGAGAAGAAGACTTGTTCTAGGACTCTAATCGTAGCTTATGTATTTTCATTCATGAGCCGTTGAATAGGAGTTTCTGTTTGAGCAGGACTCTGCTTCCTTTGTTTCAATTAGAATAATAAATTGATCTCAAACCTATACCCTGATAGCTAGGGATGAATTGATGATCAAGTTAGTTGGTAGTTACATTGTACTCTCCCATTTTTGTATAAGATAGAAGGGATAAGTTTGCTGGAAAGTTAGAAGAAGTTTTTCTTTTCCAAGATACTTTTATTTACATTTGCTCAATGGTTAATCTATTTTTATGTTGGAAGATACAAACATGTTTTATTGAATACAATCTAGGAAGATTTTGTTTCTGATATAAAGTGAGTACAACTATGTGTTATGAGAATCTGAAGTAGATTTAGTTTCTGGATCAAGTGAGATAGTTCCCTGAGCTGGCCAGTCAAGGTACTAACTCTCACTTTGTATTTTCCCTTATTTATTCGTGCATTTCTAATTAAAACTATTTCATGTTATTTTATAAAGTTGCATTGTGGAATAAGTAAGATATCTTGATTTCTATTTCGAGTAGTTATGATTCTTGCATAGAACGCATATTTGAAGTCCTCCAGAGGTTAGTGTCGACTCTTTTATCATTATGTGTATTTTGAGTTAATTATGTAATTCTCTATTAAATATAGTTATCTTCAGCTTATGCTGAAGGTACCCATAGCAACTGAGTTTTTTTTAACTATTTTGTTGTTCTTTCATTTATGTGAACTTCAATAAATTAAGTTGATTAGAGTAAGTTTGTATGAGTTAGTTTAGGATAGAAATGAGTCTTGAAGGCATATATAGTGTAGGCATCATCATAAGCTTATGCTCCTTGGTCAATAATTCAATGTTAGAATACAATGATAGAGTGGATTGTTCAGATAGGTTTACCCCTAAATTTTATTTAAGTCTACAATGTATTAGTTTTCCTCTACATTAAGCACTCTAGTTGCGATCCATTAAATTAGGACCATGAAGCCACACATTCAAATCCATGCTTCCATAGTTACAACCTACAAGAAATGCTCAATAAACCTTATCCAACAAGCCAAAGATTGCCCAAGCCAAAACAACCAACCTCAATAACTACTTATGAGATTATTTATAAATACAAGATTACACAAAACCACCAAGTGGTATTACAAAAGCATGTGTCTCAATGATCTTGCTAAACCATGACCACTAAAACCAATCTGTGGTACTATTTTGCCCTTTTTTTACTAAGTTTGCCAATTAGTACTAAGTTTTCCTAATATTAAATATTCCCCAATGTGACATCCCACATTAAATTTTTTTCCCAGTATTACATACAACTTGAAAGTGGCCCCAAGAATATCTAACCCATGTGATACATTCATCCCTAGATACACCATTGGTGCAGGTCAAGGTTCAAGGGCTTTGACAAGCTACTAAACTAGGTAGAAAAATAAAACAACACACATCAAAAAAACAAAAATATCTTTATTCATTTGCAATAGGAACTTACAACAGGAGTTTAGTGACATCCATACATGCTTTGGCCTAAGCCTTACAATCATTCATGAAGTCAGATCAGACTATTCTAGCCTTCCTCTGAAAACCCAAAATAAACTGCTCTAGATTCTGAAACTTGCAGAAGAAGTCATTCAACATGCAGAAGTAAAAACTTGTTGAAGAAGATCCCCCCAAAAACATGAAATCTCACTTTAAATGAAAAAGAGGTAGCAAAATTCATGGTGTGATGGGACACATGCCATTGCTCCATTGGCTCTCTTGATCAACTATACAGGTGATTAAAATCATTTTTGTTATTTTTTGGGCATGTTTTGGCAGTTCAACAGAAATATGAGGGTCATCAAGATAAAGTGGAGCAAACAAGGTCACCGGTATATGCAGGGATAGCTGGGGCATCAAGATATATCCCCTAGGAAAGGAAAACTCTTCTAAGTAGTTCATGCATGGGAAATTGGTCTAGGAGGAGGATTGTGGGATCCCAAGGGGTATCGGGATATGCGGAGGTCCGACGACATTGGGATACATCAGGTAGGGGTTGAAAGTCCCACAAATTTGGTTGATGCACGAAGTTTCGCAAGCAGGAGATAAATGACCTTGGTGGGGTTTTTGAGTTAGCAAGGATACGAAGGGAAAAGGTATGTATCCGGTAGGGTTCGAAATACTCAAAAATGTAGATGCAAGCCTAAGACCCGCATCCAGACATAGGCAAAAGTTCTTCCTAAGCATAACTTGTCCAAATTAGCTCAAATCTTCACCAAATTTTAAATGTAGACACCCATTTGGCTCTTCATCAAGATAAACCCCTCAATTGGCCATGAATCCTTAGGAATTTCTCTAGAAACTTGATCATCAACTCCTAGAAGCAAAAACAAGAAGGAAAACAAATAGGCAAGAAAGGAAGGAAATATTTTTGGTTGATGAGGATTGCTCATGGACCCAGATGCTCTTGCATTAACCACAATTACATATTACATTATAATCATTTTGCAATGTGTATAACACACCTTTCCCAACAACAAAATGGCATGAAAGCTGAAAAAGGGTCCCTTAGGCTTTATAGAGTGCCAAAAAATCTCATAAGAAAACATATCATCAAGATATCACATGGGAATGTACATCAACCTTCTATGATCTCACACTCCAAATATGTGAGAAAAAAATGTCCAACTGTAGTAATTTATGGTGAAGGTTTCCTACAATAAGAACTGTGATGTTAGACAAAGAGTGTCATATAGGCATTTCTCTTCATGCAACAAATAAATCTAAACAAATCACCATGCACCACTACCACTTACACTCTTAGGCTCAATATAGACTATTGCTAGGACTACAATGACAAACTCTAAAAAGAACTCCAAAATTTGCCAAAAGAAGAGAAAATCCTCAAGAAAACAAAATATATTTTTTGGTGATACAATATTACCTAACCCCTAGGATACTCCTACATTAGATTGGTAGTGCTCCTACACCTCATTTATATTGTGATATTTCATTCCTTAATATATTGTTAATTTGTACTTTTATCTATGATGATTTGACCCTCTATAAGTTTTTACTAGTTTGAAATGATTAATAAGGTCCTTGTAATCATCATGGACCTTATTGAGAATGGATTAGTTGAATACTTTCTCAATCCACTCTTGAATGACTCTTTGTTTATGATGTTCTTTCCTTTAATAAGTTTGAAGCTTCTTGTATTCCTCAAAAAATCCCATGTTCTTTGGTTAGGCCTTACAACATGTTTTGAAATATAAATAAATACTTCCTATTAGTCTAGGCTTTGTTCTATTTAAATTTTTAATGTGTGTTGTAATTAACTAATCAAGATGTTCTTTTAGCAATGTAATAATGTAATAATAATAAAAATCTAGACTAATCTAACTAAGTGTACAACTACACTAGAATGTGGAAAGGAGTTTTATTATAAATAAAAGAAGAAAAGGGTTAGAAATATGTCCATGATTCAGAGTTGGTGAAGGAAAAAGGTTGTTGAAGGATAGCTAGAGTAAAAAATGCTCCTTAGATATCTATAGTAGACTTCAGAATGTGTCGTATGCATTGGTGTCCAAGCTATGAGAGATTTTATCTAGGGTTAGAGTACTAGTTTCCTTCCATAGGTGCTCCTACCTTAGGGGCTATTGGTGTCCCTAATAGATGTCATTATCCTTGGCTCTGTTCAACCTATAACTTTCTAGATTTGTTTGCCTTAATTTTTTAGGCTTGTACATTGCATGCAAAATCCTAACATCACTTGTCTATAAGAACATATTATAAACTAAAATCTAAAAGGTAAAAAATGTGCTATTGAGATATCATGTCAACTAGTACCCTAAAGAGAATATTCTAGCCTCAACAAATAACAAGTAATCTTGGGAATGTTTGATCCCTAAGTTTTATCCCTCTCGAGGGGGTATGATCCCTACTATTATTCCTCATTGTCACTCTTGCTTCAAGTGGTTGGGGTATCATCAATCCTAACCCAACCATCTTCTAATCTAATCTTGAGCACTATGTTTTATCATTCTTTGAAATAGTGTTGCTTCACAACACCATCTCAAAGAGGGGCAAAATGTAGACACCTAAAATTGACCACTCATCACTTCATCTACAATCAAGACATCACTAAACAACTTTCTTCCACAATTAACTTGATAAACACCTATTTAGATGCTTAACTGATCAATCCCTCTTTCGATAGTGATTAAATAATATTTTATTATTAAATCACTATTCATTTGTACCATCTCCTAGCATTAATTGAATAAATTCAATCATTTATTCAATTAATCAATCCATATTCTATAGTCTAACATTAGATAAATATTCATTTACCTAATATCCCTATCCTCATCCAAAAATTAAATAAATATTTATATTTATTTAATTCCCTTTTTTGTACACTTTTGATTAAGTTGACTGATCCACTTAATCAACTTAATCACATGCTTGCACAATCCGAACCCTTCACTAACCCATTCAAACCCCTCACATCTTCTAATGTTCATGTACAAAGGCATGGGATTTTATACAAGACCACATCATGGGTCTCTTACAAAGGGATGGGCAAGTACTTTGTACAAAAGGTCCTTTTTTACTCCGTCGATATTCTCCATCCACTTTATCCAAGACCATCCTTTACTCTTGATCTCCCCTTGATCCAAGGACCATCTTATCCTCCAATCTTATCATTCAATTTGGTGGCCTCTCATCAACTAATCCTATCAACCGACCTCAACTATTTATCTCCCAAATCAATCCTATCCATCCAAACCTCATCTTAAATATATAAATCCAACCTATTGTTGGCCATTTTCAAGTCTGCATGCTATGCAAGGTTATGTTGTCAATTTGAGGAGCAATCAACATACATCCAACATCAAGGAGCACATCCAAAGATCAATATTTGCATATGTAGTTAGTTTGTTAATTTCATTTTGTATGCATGCATTCCTTTAGCTCAATCATGAGGTTGCATTTGATCATGAATATAATAGGTTAATATTGCATTAGCTTTCTCTTTTATACTCATTTTCATATGTACACAATTACATTGAGACCTTTGCACCTATCACCAAAATGAATTCCATCTGCCTTACTCTTGCCATTTCAATCGCTCACCATTGATTGGTATATTAGATGGACATGAAAAGTGTCTTTCTTCATGGTGATCCACATGAGGAAATATACATGGCACAACCACAATGGTTCATTAAAGATTCTTACTTGTTATATAGGCTTTGGAATCCCTCTATGGCCTCAAACAAGCCCCTCAATCTTGGTATGCCAAAATGGATTCATTCCTTCTTTCTATTGGCTTCACTCAATGTCACTTTGACTCAACTATCTACATCTTGTGGTAGGATGATGAGCTTATCCTTTTGGTGTTGTATGTCAATGACTTGATCATCATAGGGAGTTCTTTGCCCCTCGTTGGCTCCATAGAGTCTTCTTTACAAGACACATTTTTGTGACAAACTTGAGATTGTTACAATACTTCCTTGGGATTGAGATCACTTAGACTAATTCCTAGATAAGTATTCCTCAACCCAAGTATGCTCTTAATCTCCTCTCATAGTTTTAAATTGCTTCTTGTAAACCCACATCAACTCCTTTTCTATTAAGAGTCAAGTTGGAGGCTCATTGTTGGACTCCTCTTATTAATGCTACCTTGTATTGAAAACTTGTGGGGAGTAGATCATATAACTCACACACACTTTTCCTAATATTTCCTACACTACTGACATGGTCTTTCGCTTTATCAAAGAACCTCAGCAACTTCATTGGGAAGCTGCCAAGCATATATTGCACTATGTATATAGGACTCATTCATATGGGATACACTATGCAATAGGCTAAGACATAGACTTGAGAGGATATAGACTCTGATTGGGCTAGTTATTTTGAGGATCACAAGTCCATGTCTAGTTATAGCTTTCACCTTGAATTTGGTCCTATTTGTTGGTTGAGTAAGAAACAACATGCTTTTGCTCTTTCATCTATAGAGGTAGAGAACAAGGGGGTTGTGGATGCTACTACAAAGGCCATTTGCCTTCACCATATTTTAACCAAGACTCCCATCACCTTTCAACTACCAGATCTATTAAATTTACTATGATAATCTAAGTGCTATTGTGATCTCCAAGAATCGGGTTCACTATCAACAAACTAAGCATATTGAGATCCATACGCACTACATCAAAGATCTTATCCAAGAGTAAATCATTGATCTTTAGTACTATCCCACATTGGAGGAGGTTGCTAATATATTCACCAAACCCTTCATAGAGAGAACATGTGTTCATCTTCAAGCTCTTTTGGTGGTATGGGACACTATCCCTTTTGATGGGGCTATCTAGTCCTTCTCTCTTCCTACTTCATCTCTCTGAGGGGTTCTCTCTCTTGTGTCTTGGTTTTTTTAGATTGTATGTGGGTACATAACATGACTTGTTTCACCAAGACCCATATCTTTTTTAACTCACTTGTACTTAAGGGGGTGTTGGTATAATTATTTATTGCACCTATTATATTAACTTTACTTAGACCTAAAAAAAATTGTTACTTAGGTAGGATAGGATAATGAGTTCATATATTCTCCTTCTTCTACATGATTCTACTTTTTTCTTATCCTCTTGGATTTGGAAACCTAGAGGTCATCACCTTATTCTTTTGGATTTCTATCTTTTCCTCATCTTCATTGGATTTGGAAACTATGAGGCTATATATTATTACTCTTTCCTTCCATTTACAGAGCTAATAGAATTTAGATATTAGAATGCTACAATTATGTCTTTCTTATTCTCATTAAATTTTATCATGATAATGTTATTTTGTTCATAGATTGATTTATATTGCATGTCTTTATAAAATCTAACAATATTAGCTACTCTTATAATATCTTAGACACTTTCAAGATACTTGACACATGACATAAAGTCTCAACACAAAGTGGGATGCCCTATTCCCATATGAGTGCAAAATAACTAATAAATATAAAATAATAAATAAATATGAACATTATGATGCAAGGTTGAGACAACTTTCATAACACATGTTTGATCAAACCCTAACATGTTTGTGCACATACTTCAATCCCATGTTTTTGTTTGTGGAAAGATTGTTCCACCATTCCTTCTGGCTAAGAAAATTTAGTAAAATTTGAAAAATCTAGAAGTCAAATCCAAAAAACATATTTATTTAGTGTTTGTTGTATAATCAAGGATTACTTTGTCAAGGGAGACTTGAAAGGATGTAAATTGCTGTTTTCCCCCTACTTCATATGTTTGGTCTTAGATATATTCTTTATTTGCTCCTTTCCACCCTAAAATTTTGTTTTTATAAATCTCATTTTTATTTGTACAAATATAAAAATATAAAATATTTTTAAATTTAGAATTTATTTCAATTTGAAAAAATAGAAAATCAATTATTTTCCTAATACTATAATTGAGTAGTTATTTTCCATGGAACTCTAAAGTGATAGTATTTGTGTTGTTATATATCTAAAGAGAATCAAATACAATCTATTTGGAGTTAGATTATTTATAATTATAGTAAGACTTTCAAACATGTTTCTTGCACTACCAACATAGTGCCTCTACATGTGGCTCCATGGTTTAGCCTCCTCATATGCAAGGACCTTGTAGGTGATCCAAGAATTGGTCTTCTAGGAAGAATCCTCCTCTAACCAAGGCTCATTCTCTATGTCCTTCAATTTGTGTTAATGACAATTTTTGCATTTGATCCTAACCATTTTACTATGCAAGTAGAATACAAAAGAGGCTAAGCCTACTATATCCATCAATACAACTTCTTAAGATGTTTGAGGAGCACCTAAGCATGATTATGATCCTTCACTTTAGATAATAACTTCTTGTTAAAGATTCTTCATTCCATGCACTTTTATGATTGTTTTGGTTCTTTGGTAATATTTTATCTTTGGTGTACCTATCTCCTAATGTAACATATTTAAGATACTTATAATTATATTGTATTTATTGACTAACGAACTCCTCAAATAGTGCCCTATAATAAATTTGCTCATAAACTTTGTACCCTAATTGTTGATTTTGTGTTATAAAATTTACTTAGGTTGGTAATATTTTCTATCCATATTTTTATTACATAACTTAATATTCTAATGACATAATATAAAAAACTATTCAAAATCTCATCCCTCCCCATTCCTATTCTCATCTCCAACCCTCTTCCCACTTGCCTTTGGGCTGTCTTTTCTCCTCTTTTATATATATATATAAACAAAGTAATATAAAATACTCTTTTCCCACTTGCCTCTAGTTCCTCTTTTCTCCTTATATCTATATAAAGCAAAGTAATATAAAATACTTATTATTCATTAAAAAAGAAAGAAGATGAATTCTTTTACAGTAGAGTTAATATGGTCTCCACATTCCGGCCAATTCTCCGTCCTTATATGAATAGAACACCGCAATTTAGAAATCCCATGTTGGCTTTCGTCCTGTCAATACCAGCTGCAATTATTTGCAGATCTCAAAATGATATGATCAACTTTTATTTTTAAATAGAATGTTACTACGTATGCTGCTGGATAAATTGCAGCAATATATTCCACGTCCAAATCATTACAAAATTAAAGCCTTTTCTTGGCATTTGCAAGCTCAATACCCCACAAATCTTGTGGTTTTGTCCGGCCTACTTCCTCTTATTTAACCATATATTGGAATTGAAAAATCTCACGGATTGCTTCTTTAATTATTAAAAAATTAAGCTCAGAGGAATTGTCCTACAATGACGCCACAGATACATCCATCGCACTTTAATAGATTCTGCTTGATCTCACTGGACCAAAAGAATGTGAATCAAGCGAAGTATGCATTAAAATTCATTAAATTGCCTGTTTTGGCTCAAACATTATAAAATTTTATACTAAGATTTGATAATAGCAGACAAACGCTAGCTGGAAAAATTGTTTGAAAGAACTGCAGACATGGACAACAGACGTCACATTCTATTAAAATAAGACGAATCATGAACAGGAAGTTATGCCTATCATGATGACGATATAAATCAAGGCCGTAATTAAAGGGAGTAAACTGTTTAGCAGAAGGATCAATACAGAACGGAATCATTGGTATATAAGTGAAAGGAAATAAATTTACCCTTAAATTTCTTAAAGCTGTTAAATATGTGAGCAAATAATTTAAACAGATCTAACATTAGATGTATGAGTTGAGTATCTAAATTGACATAAGTTAATTTAGGCAGAAATTAGAAGTGTTTAAAATAAAAATAAGATTGAATTGGAGTTTGCATACCTTACAGCCAACAAAAACTGAACTTTACTTTATGTTACATACTATGAGAAGGTCTGTAAACGAGAACTAAGATTACAAATTGGATTAGTGGGTAGAGACAATTAATACTTGAGAAGTTGAGAGTATGACCGTCTCTTGTATTTTTGCAGAATTAGATCTTTGATACCTATAACACCTATTTGTATGATGGTTTAAATGTAATAATGAAATAGTTGGTGGTGCAAAGGAGTATAGTAGGATTTTCTATCCAAGGGTTGAAGTTTAGGACTTCCTTACATCTCACTCAAGCTTGGGGACTAAATTAATAGTGAAAATAAAAGAGATATGTGGTTGGATGCTAATACTAATGTAGACAGAGCTACAACAACAAGCATTTTGCAGTCCCATTTTTTAGCATTAACAAAACATGACCAACTCATGCCAACAGTAGAAAGTACAAAGATCAGTTCATGAAAATTCCATTAAACTTCCATTAACAGATATGATATAGATTAATCCAATGATCATTTATAATAATGCAAACCAACCATAAGTACATGATCTAACAATACATTGGGTCCATACTACAACCCATCAAGAATATTCAAATTTACATAGGAAACATGCTAATATATCACATATGCAATAGTGGTTTAATACAATAATACAATGTCTAAGTGTAACACTATCCAACCACTAACAACTCCTTCCAAGCTCCAAGTGCATATAGGGAAGGTATTTTGAAACCACACATCAAAGGAACCCTATCCTCCCCATTGATCAGTTTAGCTTGAAGTGAACAATCGAATAACCCAATAGCAATGGAGTAAATAATAGAAGTATAGTGGTTATTTTATTTGATTCTTTCCATTTTTCACACATAGACACATCTCATAAACATATGCCAAATACACTAATGATTTCATTCCAAACTCACAACATAGGTCATTGTCATAAAAATACCCAAATACACATTAATCATTAAACCAAGATGTTACAACATTTCACCACACACGTCTAATAACAATAAAATTCAATCAGAATACACATAAAAATATTTAAGACATAAATAACCAAGAACAACTAATTCTAAGCATACAAGACAATATCCAACACCTTCAAATGATTACTACTCCTATCCCATACTATGAGAGCACGCATTATTCAATGTCATAAATCTTAATCAAATCAAACTAGCTCAAGGCAAAATTCCATACAAAGTTCATACTACATGATCTCCTAATACCTTAGCATATAACTCTTACCTTCTCATAGAACCATCTTACTAATCAAACATGAAATAGAAGAACACACATGCACAATAAATAAGAGATACATCAACGAAGAACATGGCAATCAGAAACAAGACAAGACATACAACCATATATATACATAAAACAAATTTTAATAACAAGAACCTAAGTCAACATGACACAACTCAGGATAATAGAATATGGAACAAGATCTCTAAGAGTATCTCGAGCAATGCTAGAATCCATTTCCGAACTAAGTAGTCTAAAACTCACCTGCATAAGATTTAGGGAAAACTATATCATTGATACACTTTACCTCCCAAGTAGAATCAAAAAATATTCCTACTGTAGACACCTAAATCTGATCATGTCCTAACATCACCAAATTCATCTTATATTGCCCCTTCCAACATTAATTCACTAATCCAATCATCCTCCTAGAATTAATTAAATACATTCTAGTCATTTATTTAATTAATTAATCATATTCATCCTTTTCTAAAGTTTTAGCCTTTAATTGAATAAATCAACATTTATTTAATTAAATCAGCCATCCCTTCATCATTCCCCAAAAATTAAATAAATACACATTTATTTAATTTATCCTAAAAATTCCCTCACATCATTAGTTGATTTAATCAACTAATTAAGCACTTGTACATTCCAAATCCTCATTAGCCAAGTCTAGTCAACCTTACACATGGCTCCATGTAAGCGCAAGGCTCAAA
The DNA here is from genome assembly GCA_027924645.1 of Cunninghamia lanceolata. NCBI lineage: Eukaryota > Viridiplantae > Streptophyta > Pinopsida > Cupressales > Cupressaceae > Cunninghamia > Cunninghamia lanceolata. The sequence goes on along the minus strand of BSBN01000865.1, from coordinate 2,944,300 downwards.
AAATCTCCCTTTAATCCTTACCCTCCATCTCCATCTAGAAAATCTTAACCAACCAAATCCCTTGAACCATGGGTCTTGTTGTGTAGTCTCACAACACGGCCCATTTTGAACCCAACAAAATGAGGACCCCACTTTCTTTTTTCTTTGGCGGTAATGGTAAAATATCAAGTTACCATGAAATGGCACTTAGTAATCCCAAGTATGGTCATAAATTTTATTAAAAAGATTTGAAATTATTCCAAAACCCTAAAATCTATATTAAGTGCAACAGAAACAGATTAAGATAAAACTATAGAAACCACATAAAAATAAATGTTACTGACTTCGTTTAAATATGGTTGCTCAAGATTTTTGCATAACTCCAATGTTAATTTTGCCAGGGGGTAAATGAAATTGATTTTATAAAGTTTGGGTAGAAGTAGTTCGGGTAGTTGAATGGTAAAAGGTGGTTAGGGTAAAGGTAGGTAAATAATGGGTTTTGGTTTATTGAACCGTAAATAATAAATTAATTTTATTAATCTTAATTTATTATTTATGGAAGGATTTTAGGTTTAGTAAATAATAAATTAATTTTAATTAATTATTCACGGAATATGGTAAAAGGTGAAAAGATTTAATTAATTAATTAAAATTAATTAAACTTTAGGAAATTAAGGGTGGATTAAAGATAAATGGAAATTTAATTAATTTATTAAAATTAATTAAATTTCATGTGAAGGGAGGACTTAGGAAATTGATCATAGGATAATTTTTCATGTCTACATTTTGCCCCTCTTTGAAACAATGTTGCAAAGCAATGTTGTTTCAAAGAAGATTAAAACATAGGTTGGAATGGATTTTGAGTAGGTTGAGGCTCACATGGGGCTCATAAAAATGAAGGATTGGATAGATGATGCCCCCTCAAGAGGCTATGTAGGGATGAAGGAAATGGATAGGCTCTTGAAAAAGGAAATAAACGGAAGGAGGTGGAGTTATGTTGATTAAACTATGAGTAACCTAATGTTTGATATAGCACCTAACATTATGCACCAAGGTAAAAAGACCAAGGTGATGATGTGTCATGTGCCCCAGCATAATACAACCTTGTCTAACGTATGAGGAAGTAAACTTAGAGCATGAAAATCCTAATGCACAAAAGGTATGATATGACCTTAACTGCAAAGGAGAATGCAAAAAGCTATTCCAACAGACACAAGATATGAATATTAGCTGGAATGATATCAATGTGATTCAAATGCAAGATGAAATGATGACACACTAGAAAGAAAGAAAACATGCACAAATAATTCAAAAGCAAACAAGGTATTGTCCCTGTCAAGCTAAAAACTGATGATCAATTGGATTGATTGATGTCGATAATGATTGATTGATGATTGATAGCGTTGTTGATGTGGGAACAATTTATCCCAAGAATAATGCGAGGATTGTGTTGTTGATATGGGAATGATTTATCCTGAGAACAACACTAGGATTGTGTTGTTGATATGAGAACGATTTATCTCAAGAACAACACTAGGATTGGGAACGATGTATCCCACTGATGATGATGATTGATCAATCAGGTTCACAACTAGGTTAGGAACCAAGACCATGGATGCAATTGGATAATTTGACTTGATTGATTGACTTGATTGGTATGGAGTAAGGATTACTTGCACATGGATTATTTCTTGGATTGACTTGATTTGATGATTTGGAGGAAATGATTGATTGGAAGGATAGATTGGGTGATGATTTGAGTTGAATGACTTGAAGAATTGATGTAATCGGATTGAATGTGGATTGATTTTGTGTTGGATATTTGTTTTTTTTGTATTTTCAAATGTTTAATTTTTTTTTGAATTTTTAAATGTTTTGATTTTTTTTTAATTTTTAGCATGGGATTGTGCGTGGAGAGCTCTCAGATAGATACCAATGACAAGGAAAAACCAAGCCAAAAGGTAAGGAGTATGATAGGATGTAGATGAGAAATAATGGATCAGATAGGTAAAAGGATTAGATGGATGGATAAGAGGATGGGCAATAGGACAAGGGTAGGCGTAAAAAGATTGGCAATGGGATATATGTAGGATTGGATGGATAGATACAAGGATTGGAGATAGGATAAAGGTAGGTGTCTAGATGGATAATGTATGGGAGATATATCATGGATGGAGGGAGCCTAGGATGTGATCTTCAAGGACTATGTCATATAGGAATAACCTGACCCCACTCTAGATATTATGCCGTAGGATTTAACAAGGTGATTTTGATTAGAATGCATGATAGGGATAATGGATGGAAGGGATGAATGGACTGAAGATGTAGATGGATGTATGGAGGATATTTTTAGAAATAGATGGATGGAATTGAGAGTATGACAAGAGGTGTCTAAAAGCATTTTTCAACATTTTGCCCATACTCTTATCAAGATCAAAAGGAGGAAGGGAATATAGATGGATAGTGCAATGAGGAAGGTATGATAGATATGATGGATAAGATAGGATGGAAAACATGATAAGATAGGATATATGCGATGGGATAGATAGGATGGGATATATTAGACAACATGCCCCTAGGTGTAAAGCACATAGATAATCATCTATGCATGACACCTGTTTGCTAGGTTTTCATCATGGTACTTATCCAAGGCACCTATTTACCAGGTTTTCACCATTGGACAAAATGATTTCTCTTTACTATTTTGATTTTTAAATTTTTTTTTTTATTGTGGTAGGGGATAGGATGGAATAGATGGAGACTCAAGATTTTGTTCTCATAGCAAGGTGTTAATGTCCCATGATGGATAGAAGTCACTCAGAGACCATGTGAAATGTTGTTATGCTCATAGATGTTGGTAAAGAATTGCATGAGAGGGAAATAAAGTACAGAGATAACATAATATGGATGGATAGTGGATTATGTATGGATCATTTATAATGAATTATGATGGGGATTAGGATGGAAAGATAGGGAATAGTGGGTTATGATGTGGATTATGGATGAATTTATGCACAAGGATGGATGGAAGGTTTATTCAAAAGCATGGACCATAGGATTATGATGGAAGAAATAAGTAGGATAGCAGATCGGAGATGGGAGGATTGAGGTATGTGGGAATGTTGTGGAGTGGAAGGGAACCAAGACCAATGGTTGCACACACCAAAATGGATTTTGAAGCTTGGAAGGGGGATTTGGGAGTAATGGAGATGTTATCTTAGGGATTTGCCTATTTAGGTCTTTCGGAACCCAAATGGACTTAGGAATTTTAGGATTTTGTGATTGGGAGCAGGATGTTTGGGATTTTAGCATTGTGGATGCTCCATTTGAATTAGGTACTTTTTTCTTAGGGACCCAAACCATTTTGGTTTTGAAATTATCTTTTTGAGATGTGGACTTGGGTAGCATTTTTGAATTTTGATTTTGTGGATTAATGCCATGTGGCATGAGAATTATTAGGATGTTTTGCTTTATGGGTGGAGACATCCAAATTTTTATTTTTGAATCCCATGGGGGTGTTTATGAGAGCTTCATGTTTAATCGATGTGTGCATTTGTTGATCATAATTAGGAATTGTAGGGGATTTATGGGAATGAGACATATGAATGGAGGGATTAATATATTTGTGGCTAAAGTGATAAGGGGATGTGAGGATAGGAATATTAGGAGTTGGAAGAAGGGGAGGTACAGTAGATGGAGGGATGTTAGGAGTTGGAAGAAGTGGAGGTAAAGTGGATGGAGGAAGATGAATGGTCACATGCTTTTTGGCTTTATAGGATAATGGAGGAGGAATAGCAACAAATTTTTTATGGGTGCGATGAGGTGTACCTAGGTTGGGCTTAGATGAAGTGAAACGTCGTACCAACATCTTGATATTTCTTACCTTGGGGTGTATAACCAATACCATACGGTTTTGGGGAGATTTTGACATGGATGGGTTCTAGATTACCTTGCTCATGAAGGCCTAAGCACTTACCTTGATAATTCATATTTTGGAACATACAATGTGCAATTAGATGCTTATTTTTGAGGATACAAGACACGCGTTCCTTATTGGATGAGGAATATGAGGTAACAGATATAGGTTGCTGCTCTCCTAGGGAAGAACATTCATTTAAGAAGGTAGTAAGACCAATAGGACATGATGGTGGATTTGAAATGGTATCAATATGAGATGGTGAAGGAGCAATAGGATCTTGATTATGCTCATTATGCTCATGAAGATTTAATGTATTTGTTTGATTATCTATGTTCTTGTGGGGACCAAGTGTCTCATCAAGGGAAGTGGATGTTGTGGGATCATGGATTGAAGGAGAATGGATGGGACTGATGGAAGTGTCTTAAGCATGGATAGTATTGGGACCATGAGTGGAAGGAGTGACAAGCTCTTGATCATAGATAATATCTTGATCATAGAAAAGATATAGGTTATGAATAGGTGGAAAGGAAGAGCTTTGATCTTGATTTGGTAAGGAGCAAGACTGATCATGCTTTAGAGTTGACTCTTGACATAAATCTTGAGTTTGGATAGGAATGGAGGTCTCTTGGATAGGTTTAATGTATGGAGGGGAATGAATTGGGCTTATGGTAGGTGTATCTTCAAGAACATTTGAAGGTTCTTGGATAATTTCAAGGATAGGCATTTGATGGCATGAGGGTGGTAGTTGATTCCTTGCTAGTATCCAATGGATCACATCCTTTATTAGTATATGAGTGGATGCACAATATAATGGATGGATAATAAGGGTGGAAGGTATAGGATTAGAATGCAATGGAGGTATAATGGGATTAGGATCAGGTGGATGGACAAGAGGATTGGATGTAATAGGATTGGGATTTGGGTTAGCTAGGGGGATGATATGATTGCTTATGATAGGATCAAGACTTCGATTGGACTTAGGTTGATGGATCATAGGATTGGGCTCAGGTAGAAAAGTTGATGGTTTAAACTTCAAGTGTGTTGGGGATTGGTTTAATGGATTAGGATTTGGAAGGTTGGAAGGATTATATGATGGAGGTTCCATAGGGATGGATGGATGAGGACTAGTGGATGGACTGGTGTACGATTCCAAACTTGAGATGGTGTCTCCCTTGTCAAGAGTATCATTAAGAAGACTTGTGAATTCATGCTCATGTTGTGGAGGATTTTGAGATGGATATTGAGGAATATTCATGAGATTGGTTGATGTGGAGGGACTAGGTTGGCATGATGATGGGGGTGACGCATAGAATTTAGGTTGAATTTGTTGATGTTGTGTGGATGATGGTGGTGAAGGTAATGAAGGGATTGATGGATGAGAAGGCTGGGGGACCAATGGATTAGTATTGGAATTAGATGGAATTTGTTGTTGTTGCATGGATAAAGGTATGGTGGATGATGTGTTAAATGAAGGTTGTGGTTTTTGGGCTAAGATTTGTTTTTGTTGAAGGAGGGCTTATTTTTGTTGAAGATATGAGGTGAGGGGTTTTGGTGTGTGTGAAGATGAAGCATGAGTAGGAATTTGAACTTGTGAAGTTTGAGGTAAAGTTATTGTTGAATAGGTTTGGGGTCTGGATGAGTTGGGTTGATATGAGTGGTAGATTGGCAGTGATAAAGATTTGTATGAGGTGGATGGAGATGACTCATAGAGTTGGGGTGTTGATGTGGTAGGATGTTGAAATTGTGAAAACAATTGTGATAGTTGTGCCAATTGAAATTTAATATCTACCTCTTATTGTAGTGATTGAGCAAGTTTTTGTTGTAACTCAAGGACTTGGGGATTAATGGAAGTTGAGGTTGAGACCTGGGTAGGATTATTGTTTTGTGAGGTTGATGGCATGGAAGGAAAATCTTGGGTTGTGTTGGGATGATAAGAATGATCTTTTGGATAATGATCATCATAGATATGTTGAAGCTCTTGTATTTCCTCATATTCTTGGGATGATAATGATGTTGGTGGAGGCCAATATGGGGAGATATATGGTTCATGGGTATCAAAATATGCATCATGATCTACCAAATTATCATCATTATTATATCTAGGAGGGCCTCTGCAGAGTGTGAGTTTTGGTTTTGGATTTGGGGAAATATATGGTTCATGGGTATTGAAATATGCATCATGATCTACCAAATTCTCATCATTATTATATCTAGGAGGGCCTCCACGAAGTGTGAGTTTTGGTTTTGGATTTGTCTTGGATTTGTTGATGGTCACAACCATTTTGACGAATAAGGATTGGACTAGGTGGGAAATGGATGGATCAATTGAAAGAGCTCCTTAGGATTCAAAGTGACAAGGTTCCACTTGAGATGTGACACGAAAGGATGATAGGTTCCCGATTTTGAAAGCCAAGTTGATGATATAGGAGACAAGTTGTAGTGATGATGATGATCAGGCACGCACAATCATATAAGGCACATGACAATTTGATTGGTTATTTTTTATGACACTTTGATGTTTTGTAAACACTTGTAAACATGCACAATCCTAGGCTAGGAAAGGACAATACATGTTGAGTTCCCACTTGGTTTTACCTAGCCGCGCCTACTTAAGGTGTATAGCTCCACGAACTTGGGGCACAAGCTCCCCCTTATAGTGTACTCACTTCTCAGGCACACCAAGTTCTAGGTCCTAGGATGCCTAGATCATGAGGTACCTTGCTATCTCTGCCATAAGCCATGAAAATGTGGCTATCAAAGTTTCCTCCTGTATCAATAAGTAGAGGGTTTTTGGCCACTAAACAAAGGTTCGTCGTGAATATCTGGGGGACCAGCACCCCACGAGCATCTAGCAAGCCACTTAAGGCTCTAACTAACCCTACTAGGAGTTTACTATACACTAAGGTACGCCTCATTTCGAGCTAGCACTGTATGGTGAGCGCTAATATCGGTTAAACTTGGCTTTCACCTTATCCTCAATTTATATAGCGGGCTGGATGAAATTCCTGCTTGGGATCACAAATGAGTTCTCCTTTTGGATGTGTCTCAAGAGCAGGCCCACTCTAAAGGGTAACAAAAGCAAGGAAGCACATTGTTTTTGATCTCCCAGATCACACGAAGCGCAAGGAGAGAGCATACACAATGCCTTTGCCTCACACTCGCATGGTGTTCATTTTAATTCCAAATCCAAATGTGTCAGTGGTTATACAAAATGTCAAAGGTATGCTTTCGATTCTCAAGATCACCGAGTGATGCAAGAGAAGAGCATACACATTCAATGACAAAAATGCACACCATAAAACATGGCAAACACTTGTTAATTTTAATCCTTGCTTATGATGTGACAATAAAACCTACAACACACTGATTAGTAGTTTGCAAAATAGCCTTTAACAGGCATAAAGCTACAAGTGAAACAAATGAATCCTGCAAAAACCACACAAAAATTGTTAAATGCTAGATGAGAAATATTTGATGCCTTAAAATGACTGAATTTCAAATGATTATACCAGAGAATATGATATGAATTTACAAGAAATGGTAGCACGGTTGTGTAAATCTTAGAAATAGCTTTCCAACACCTACAAAAACATGAAAATCTGATGAAAAATGCAAAAGTTATGATAGTTTGAATAAAATAGCCTCCAAGGGCTAGGGATAGGCACTCTGGTAAATATCTTTGTTGTTTGATGGTTTGGTTTGAATGTGTTCATATGAAGCAATTTGATCCCTGATTATTATGACTAGCAATTAAGCTCTGGTTGTTTGAATAAACCACTAGCGGTTTGTTTAGCTTTGATCACATTTGAAAGATTTTGAACCTCGATGGATAACATTTTATAAACTGGCAACAACAAACATTAAATTTGAAAATGCTCATAGATACAAGAAATAAAATGATTATTATTTACGGCATGAGACCATTTTTCCACACACATGAAAAATAATGTGAATAGCTTTTACCATGTAAGATAATTTTCTCCAGCACTATAAACCTGTGGTGTGAATATCATTTATAGCATTAGACAATTTCTAAAATATGCCAAAAAGAATTTTCATGAATTTTCCAACCTATAATGTTCACAATATGAACTAATTGCACTGAATATTTGTATGGCGTGAGAAAAATTTCAGTGCTATAATACTCTGATATAAAAGAACATCAATGGATATATTTTCAAAGCATTATAATTCTCACATATAAAAGTGTAAAAATAGTGTGAAAAAAATAAATTTTCCCAGCACTATAATGGTCACATATAAAAGTGTAAAAACAGTGTGAAAAAAATAATTTTTTCCAGCACTATAATGCTCACATATAAAAGCATAAAATCAGCTTTGAAAAATAAAATTTTCCAGCACTATAATGCTCACATATAAAAGCATAAAATCAGCATGAAAAAATAAAATTTTCCAGAACTATAATGCTCACATTGGCTTAGGATTATTTGAAGCCATTTTAGCAAATATAAAAGTTTGATATAAAACATCCCACCAATTGAATATTGCCAATGATTAATTTGTGCTTCCAAACCAATAGAAAAAAATAATTTTTCACATTACAAAAGTAGTTTACCATATCAAAGATGAATGATTAATAGCTAGCAAGAGTATTGAAATTAGACTTAGAGCATTCGTTAAAATGGTTACGAGATTTTTCAAACTGAGATATCTCCAGAAATACACCAAAGAGATTTTTCAAACTGAGATATCTCCAAAAATGCACCAAAAATCTGCAAGCTTTCAAACCATAACACTTGCAAACCAATGATCAAAGGGGGCTTCACGTCAGGTTCACCAATGTTTGCACATATTTGAAATTATTCAAAAACCCTAAAATCTATATTAAGTGCAACAGAAATGGATTAAGATAAAACTATAGAAACCACATAAAAATAAATGTTACTGACTTCGTTTAAATGTGGTTGCTCAAGACTTTTGCATAACTCCAATGTCAATTTTGTCCGGGGAGCGGGGGGGGGGGTTAAATGAAAAAAATGAAATTGATTTTATAAGGTTTGGGTAGAAGTAGTTCAACTCAAGATTTTTGCATAACTCCAATGTCAATTTTGTCGGGGGGTGGGGGGTAAATGAAAAAAATGAATTTGATTTTATAAGGGTTGGGTAGAAGTAGTTCGGGTAGTTGAACGGTAAAAGGTGGTTAGGGTAAAGGTAGGTAAATAATGGGTTTTGGTTTATTGAACCATAAATAATAAATTAAGTTTATTAATCTTAATTTATTATTTATGGAAGGATTTTAGGTTTAGTAAATAATAAATTAATTTTAATTTATTATTCACGGAATATGGTAAAAGGTGAAAAGATTTAATTAATTAATTAAAATTAATTAATCTTTAGGAAATTAATGGTGGATTAAAGATAAATGGAAATTTAATTAATTAATTAAAATTGATTAAATTTCATGTGAAGGGAGGACTTACGAAATTGATCATAGGACCATTTTTCATGTCTACAAACCTCACCTTTTCAAACTTAAATGTCTAGTTCACTTCTTCCTCAGTTTTGCATCCGGTATTGCTATTGTTAAGTCATAACCCGATGTTCAACCTAACCAACACCTACCTGATGGTATGCAAATGATGCCAACTCTCCCGATGATGATGTCACATTACAAAGACTTTGAACTGAACCTAATATTTAACTTTGAATGTTCCACATCCCTTAAAATTTTCTACATCCAGTCGGAGCTAAATCACTCCCAATTGCATATATAGAAAAGATCAACTTGAATGACTATTAGAATTTGAATTTAAACTTTAATTGAAAGCATATTGAACTTGATACGTAGGATATCTTATCGGTGATCACCATTAGTTCTTACCTACTGTAGATCACATTAAATACATTTAGACTTAGCAAATTCTGCTCGTTAAAAGTAAAATTCATTTCATTATTTCATTACCAACGCAATCTAGCAAGCAAAAAATCAAGTTGCAGAGAAAATTTACAGAGCAGAGAAAGTGCGAGGTGAAGTTGCAGGTAAAAGGTGAATTGGAAGTAAATTGATAGCAACAAGTGAATAGGACATTGTGACAGTGTGAATTTCACTTACATAAAGGTTTGAAGGGTATTCTTTGATCAGGTATATGTGACATTAAAACCCTCACCTAAATTTACAGTTAATTTCAACTAAATTAGTTAAAATTAATAAAAGGTAAAAGGAATGAATAGATTTTTACCGCAATAAAATGCTCTTCTTAATGGTAAATGAACTCAAGCATCAATTTTGATTAAGAAGTAACTTAACTGTAAACTCGAGGTAAATTCAATTAGAGTAATTGTTTGTTCATTCATAAATGTCAATAGACACGATGACTAAGCAAGTGAAGGAGATGAAGAATGAGTTCAAAAGTGTAGGTCACACATCAAAGATATGGCCAAAGCTTAGAATCATTTCTAACACCAATCTTGGGCACATCGATATGGATGAGTTTCAAGAGAGAATCACAACAACCAATACAAGCTCGTTGGCCAAGAGCATTGGGATAAGTGGATTACACAAAGCTGCAAGGTTCCCCATGTCCATGGAGGCCCATGACTTCATGCTAAAATGCATTCACAAGTATGATCCACTGATCCACAGGGTAATCCATGAGGGTAGAGTTTACTCAGAGTTCTCTCTTGAGGACATCACTTGTACATTCAACATCTCCCTACAGGACACAATGCATTAATTTGACAAAGATAAATTATCCAGTGAATACAAAAGCAATGAAGATACATGTAGAAAAGCCATCTTCATTTCTTGGATGGCAGAGGAAAAGAAGCCCAAGGCAGTATCCAAAATGGCCAAGACCCTATATTGTAGCAACTTCAAAGTAGAGATCAGGGATATTATCAATTTATTTGAGTAGGGTAGCTAGACTACTTGATGCTAGCAACTTTGAGCCATGGATGTATGGAATCATAAAAATTGTGAAAGAGGGCATGGGCATGGTGCACTAGGCCCAAGTTATTAGAGATTCAATCCACAAGAAAATAATCTCCTGGAAGAAAACAAAGGTTTTATACATGACCTCGAATGTGGTGTACTCTTGTGCAGTGCTGGTACAATTCAACGGACTCCAAAAGGTGGGCACATTGGATAATAAGCCAGGGTGGAACCCTATTTACAAATATTACCCACAATTGGAAATGAAGCAATCCTTATTGAATTACAGGAGAGTAAACGGTACATTCTCCATGTGGCTTGTTAAGACAATAGAAGGAGACAAAGCCAAAAGACTGAAAGTAGATGCTCAGAGTGCCATCGATCCACATGGTAGTTGGTTCATAGAATTTCTAACCTTTACCTACATCAGGGTGGAGGATTCACAGAAACCCCTTAAATGTTTCCCAGATACCCAATGGATAAGGTTATCTTGTTGGAGTTTTCTCACCAGATCATAGAATCATATGAGGTTGTTCAAGCCTAGAACAAATGTGGGAATGTCAGGTTCCCTATTGATATAGGGCAATACAGATGCAATGCCCTTGCAAATGCAAAAGCATTAGATACCTTACTACAAGTACTAAACTTGCAACCCTTTGATCTAAAGAGGATATGTGATCCATATAATAGAATTGAGAAGTACATCAGCAAGAAGATCTAGCATGACCCATAAATAGAAGATTCTTGGGTTGATTGTGCTGATGATCATGAGGTCCAGAGGAGGCAATATCAAAGGTTGACCCTCACCCAGATGTGGACCCTCAATACACATGAGGTACCTCCATAGCTTAAGGATGACGATGAAAAGGTGTTGCATCCAAGTTATGAGATTAACAAGATATACAAACAAATCTTGACTGATCTTGATTGGTCACAGCTTGAGGATACTTCCATCGATGCAATATCTAAGGATATTTAGAAGGAAGTAGGAAATGGTTGAAGCAATGCATTCAAGCATTGAAGAATAAGCGTATTGTCATAACATACCTTGGAAAAAAGGCCAAGAGAAAGAGTCGAGATGATTTTGATTATGATGATTGCCTGGTGAAGAAAAGAAGAATACACGAACCCAAGGTAGCAGAGGCCGGAGGGTCAGGATCCATGGAGGAATATTTGACTGCTGAAGGTGAGACAATTACAACTATCTCTATAGATATAGCCAAGACAAAACAGGTCATACCAATAAACTTGATTGGCTCACCTCCTATCGTGGCAACAATGGAGACATGATCATAGCCTACTATTCAAATCCCTATAGTTGAAGAGGCAATAAAAGGCTCATTGTCTAAAGGAAAAAGGAAAATAGCATCTCCATTAATCCTTGTCCAATAGAGTCAAGATGCCTAGCAATAGGCAGAGAAAATTGAAGGAATTATCAAAGTGAAACAAGAAATGGCTGAGGCAATGAAAGAGCAAACTGCCACTAAAACTGCATCATTTCCATTATCAAAAGTGGTTGACCTCTCGGATGATGAGTTGACCAAAAGCACGGACATGGGGTTAATTTTTCAAACTTCGCATTCTTTGTTATCTCCTGAGGTAACCCAAACTGACCCAATTTTTTATGACATTCTTTTGATTGATAAAGAGGCTCCTAAAGTTCACATTGAAAAAGTGTTGGAAGTGGAAAAAGATACTATTCTTTCTAAGACTTGGTCTTAAGATACAAATAAAGAGGTTCTTGATGTACAAGTGCAAGCAAAGCATTAACATCAGATGTGGAACAACTGCAACCAGATAATAAAAGTCAACTGGATGTCTCTGTAGTTGACATGTCACAGGATGTAGTTGAAAATATGCTAGATATTAATAAAAGTCAACCGGATGTCCATACAATTGATGACATATAGGATGTTACTACAAGTCAATAAGAAAAACCTATATGTGAAGATGTTCAAGGAACCATAGAAGATGCAAATAAAGAAGATTACATGAATAAGGAATAGGAAGTTCCGCAATAGGAAATTCCTCAATAGGATGTTCCATAGCATCAAGCTGAACAGGATGTTCCATAGCAAGAGGTTCCAAAACAACATGATGTAGAGGTGCACGTGGAACAAAACAAAGAACAAAATGTGCACATGGAACAAAACAAAGAACAAGATGTGCACATGGAACAGAACAAGGAAAATTATTAGCTTCAGGAATAGCATGAGGAATATGATCAACAAAAGGAACAACTAGCTGCGGATATTCCCAACTGGTTGACATTTGAGGTACAACCCCTCCAACCTATACAATTAGTTCCACTTAACTTAAGAGCCTATTTAAAGAGGAGGAAGCTCCTAGGCCTAAAAGGAAGGCCCGAATAATGTCATCTATAAGAAAAGATGCAACCAGATCTAGGATATCCTAATTGGCTACGCTTGTTGCTGATAAAGATAAAGGGAAAATAAGTGTGGATGAGTATAAGATATCCACTATTAATTTGGGTCACACTGCCTGAGAGTAGGAAATTGATGAGCTCCAGGAGAATGTCAAAACTTTACTGCATCCAGGTTGCAAAAGGAAAATTTGTCTAATTGCAAATTTTATCAAGGGCTTAGTGGTGCCAGGCCAAATAATTATCGACATTCTAGCCAATCTTGCTCTAGTTTCACAAGAGCAAATTACAAAATTGGATGCCAAGAAGCATGAGGCCAATGTCATAAAGGTTTGGATAAAGAACTTCCTATCTTCAAGAAAAGAAAAAATTAAAATGGCTAGTTCAAATTGGGACACAATCATTCAATTGAAAGATATGATTGTATCATTAAAAGAAGAGTGTACAGAACGGGTGGAATAGAATGATATTGAGCTGACAAGGATGAAGTCCATTGAAGGGGAAAATGATGGCATTTTGATTAAGGAGAATATAGTGATACAAAAGAGTAAATATTTAATTCCCTTATGGATTAAATAACTTAAGTTCAAAAGGGATCTTCTCAAGGAATGTCAGGATAGGATGGAAGATATGAAGAATAAGATAGACAAATTGTTAGTAGATGATGTTGACATCCTGGAGGACTTGATAGGTCACATTTGTGGTACTGAGGTAAAATATGATGGGGATCTAGCTCTTGAGGAATTTAAGAGCAATTTTCAAAAGGTTCTTGATGATCGTATTCAGAACCTCACAGAAGTAGCCATAGACAAGATGATGGACAAGAGTGTAAAAGTTAAAGGATACATGAAGAAAATAAAGTGTAGGCTAGATAAGTTGAAGTTGATTGAGAATAGTTTTGAGGCACAAGAATTTTTCAAGGGAAAGGCACAAGCCTATGATAAGAGTGAGATCACAAAAGTTTTGATAATATACAGTCCTTACAGATTTCGGGAGACATGGGAATGTATAGTTGAAGACTATATAGATAGTGAGTAATCTCATTCTTTCATATTTAGTGCATTATTTTTGGTCAACTAGATCATGTCATGATAAGGCGATCGACACATCAATTGTACTAGATATCCAGATGGGTTATGGTTTTTTTCTTTTGTCGAGTAACAAGACCAGATGTCCAACTATAATTTCTTGTGTATTTCTTTGTCCAAGCCCATGTGCCACATAATACAGTAGATTCTAGACTCTTTGAGTGGTGCGTGTCATTTGTCAAAGATCCAAATTCTAGGAGAATAAATTCTAGAATGCCAATTGTCCTCCACTAGCCATATTTGAATGTGTCATTGATTATTTTTGATGCAATCTTGACTATTGAATTGTATCTGACTCAAGGTATCCTTATTCTATAAAAGGACCCGAGTCATTGATTTTATTTGATTGAAAATTGTTGATACTTGTCAAGCTTGAAGTGTAGAATTTGTAACTCTTTCTTGCTTCATGGTTTCTTCTCACCTTCAATGAAAACATTTATTACTTTGTGCAGAATAGTGAATTTGAGGCCAACTATCTGTCAAGTTCAATTGTAAATCTTAAGTGACTGTATATTTTTTTATATTTGTGTAATATCAAATTGCTACATGTCCGATTTGGAGTGCATTTGACTTCTTTCATGTTGTTACAAATTTCCTTTGAAGATTTGCATAAGTTATGCTTAGCTGTGAATAATTCTAGTGAAGTATAAGTTGATTTGTCTCAATTTATTGTTCTAGCAAAGTATGTGTCGAATCATTGAAAACATAAATTCTTAGAACCTTTTCTCTTTCCTTCCCTGTCTCTTTTTATTTCTTTATCAAACTGTGTTAAAATAAAGGCTAATCTAGATAAATCCATAAGCAATTTACTAGAATACTTGTGAATTTATCAATTTCATGAAGATCTTTGAGTAATTTCAGAAGAATTGGTCAAAGTTTTCAAAGTTATATTTTCTTTAAGGAAACCTAACAAGATAATTGCAGATATTAACAATATAGTTGTAGATCCTATGGAATACTAATAATATTTGTAGATATTTGACGATCTTTCAAGTCATGTTGATGATTTCTCCACTTTGTAAGAACAGAGCTACTGTAAGCCCCTTGGTCAAATAGAAAGATACAATGAAACCTGAGTGAAAACACCCACATCAAGACCTGACTACCAGAGCCTTCGGATTGTAAATTCCATGTGAATTTGAAGTCTTTCAAGAGAGATAAGTGTTCTATTGTACATAATTCTATGTGTTCGATGTGAGTAACATCCACGTCAAAAAGTCTCATCATGTGTACCAATCACAAGGTGACACTTGGAGGCCTCTCATTCATTCTTGCCTCTCAAACAATGCTAACTCTTGGTTTTAGGATTCAATCTCATCCATTTATCCTTCATCCTCCAAATCTATAAACACTTTAATCCTCCATCACATTTCATCATGAAGTTGACTGCATTGTTATGCTACCCCTTTGAGAAACAAACATTTCTCATCCACAACATCAAACATCTTGAAAACATCCACTTGGTGCAACAAGGGTTTGTGTTGGTGAGAAACTTATTTTTCATTGATTTTTGTACTCCCTTAGCTCAATTTGAGGTTATGGTTTAGTGTACGGTAAATAGATTTTTTTGCATGAGCTTTCTATTTATGTTTTTATCTAGGGTCCTTGACCTAATCCCTCCCAACCAAAATCACACCCATCAATAACCAAGCTATCTCCAAACTAAAATCAATCAAGACGCATAAGGTCCTATACCTTACTCAAATCTAGTAGATCAAGTACCTAAAGGTCTTTGGCCTTGATCGATCCCATAGTTGATCTACATATGTTCCTTGACCTCATATAAATCCACACATCACAAATCAATTTAAGCAAATCAAATTTAGAATCTAAAATCTTTTGAAGTTAAAGAAAATATTAAGTTCCAAGCCTTCACAATCTAAACTCATCTAGTCATCCAAAGTTCACATTGTCTTAGAATCATTAAAAATTCAAATTGAATATCATGGTAATCACAAATCCATTTTATTTTGATGAGTCCCCTTGTCACAACCATTCTAAAAACCCCTTCAAACATGATGATGATGATTGTATTGTTGATCAAGATGAATATATCAATGACCCCTTTGATGATATTATCATGAGCAAGCTTTTCATAGGCTTCCATCACTCACCCATGAACAATCAAGAGACTTTAGATCAATACCTAGATAGCACTAGCTATCTTGCAAATCCTAATCACATACCTCTTGGTAATCCCTATGGTAGCCTTGATAGAGGAAACACCACTCTATCTAAAGGCCCTCATCACTAATCCATATCTCAAATTCCCACCTTATGTGAGTGCCTTGTAGCCTCCACCTGCTATGCAAATCCTTCATCCTCAAAACCTTTGCAATCTACTCAAACCTATTAGTCAACCACCAATCAAGTCAAGCATACCATCTAGAATCCAATCACACCTCAAATAGTGCATCCTTTACATATTTCCTCCAAGGACCTACTAGCACAAAATCCTAATCAACATCGCACTTGAGCAAAGTTATGGAGTCATTCAACCTTGTTAATCTAAGGCCATCCCACTAAATAATAAATATAAGTGTGTTGTCAAAAATGCAATCATCAACTTGACACTTATCAAAAGCATCCAAGATCCTCCTATATCCATCATCCCTATAAGAACACCTAAATGGGAGATAAACACCAACCTTTCTAGAGGTCCATCAAATTAAAAATTTATAAGTGTTAAACACCCCTCACCCATCCTTGTGCAAAACTAGAGGAGTATATCCATGTATTGATCACTAATGATGATGTCAAAGAAAAACAACTCTCCTCCATTGTGTCATCCAAGAAAATTAGGATATGTCAAGAACTTATTTCAAAGAATGCACAAACATGTCCCCAACCAAATCAAGATCCACGAATCCACAATAATCCCTTTCATGGCCCCTATAATATCAAATATCAAACTACCCATATCGATGCCATCCCTAAACCATAATCCTCTCACCTTGGTTCCACCACCTTTATTTGATCTATTTTTTTCACTACAAATAAAATTCACACTACCACAAATTCCTACATATCTACAAATGGATTCGCATCTTGTTTCTATTTTATAGAAAAAGGGGGAAATGATAAAAGGTTTAAATCCTCCTTTCACTACAAACATTCAAGGACATCCAACCAAGTTGAATCACAACTCTTGCAAGAGGATTCACCTAGAGGTCAGTGTGTCACTTGGAACAATGTGGAAATTCAAAAATTGTCAATTAATGTATTAATTTAATGCTCACGTATGCTAAAACCCCTAATTATGTAAAATTAGAAGCAAACTGATAAATCGTGACAAATGCTGGTAGACTAAGATAGTAGACAGAGATTTATTACTGATCATTTTTCAAAGTTCATGATGCAGAATGTTCAAGGACAATGTCCTAGGCGCCCAAGTCCAAGGTATAGTTTTCTTTAGGGAATATAGGGCTCCTTCGGGCATTGATAATCATTGTTCCATATGTTTTCATCACGGGAGATGCAGAGGACACTGCCCTAGGTGCCCTAGTCCAAGGCAGGCTATTCTTCAAGATGTCAGAGCTTCTTTAGATGTAGATCATCATTGTCATGGAGATTCCTATGTCTACAACTGTAGAGGACATTGCCCTATGCGCCCATGTCCCAAAGTGCTCTAAACTACTTCTTTCTGTCAAATCCAGAATTCTTATCTTCTACAACCTTCCTCTACAACTCCACTCCGCAAAATTTGATACCTATAACCTGCAATCACAAGGAGTGTCGTTGGGGGTTATGGTGTTTAGGAGCTTGCCTCAGTCAAGCCCCAGAAGGACATTCAAGTCTTATGAACACCGTTGTCAGATAAAGAGTGTGTATCCCTACGGGATAGAGGCAAAAACAAATTGATAAATGATTCAAACACAAATAGATATCACCTTACAGGTGTAGCTCTCACATAGATGAAGATTCTTCAACACATGAGAAGATGAAACTAAATCTGCAATCACAAACACAATAACAATGCTCTTCTCTGCAACAATGAATAACTTGAATGCTCTAAAATCATAAGTTTGCCAAATGTTCACAATCATCTTCTAGTTTAAATGAAACACTAAACATGCTTATATATGCAACAACACACATTCCCACTAAGAATTTTGTAATTCAAAATTAAGATGTCGGCATAGGACCTAATTAATGGTCACATAACTAACATTCAAATTTGGGACCTACCTAAAATAGGGCAGGAGAAGGATGCAAGTGCCCATGTCCTTAGGTCCTATTTTAGGGTAGGGTTAAATACAACAATGTCCCTCAAGCCCCATGTGACATGAGTTTCAAGCCATTTTCTTCCAGGAGTGAAAATGAACATGTAAGATGCAAAACAATGGACTGGGGAGCTAAACTTAGGAGTGAAAAAGTCTAGGGAGACATTTTCTGACATAACATTTATCTCCCACTTTAATGTATGCATGAATGCAAGGCCCATACATGCATTAAAGTATAGTCAAAATGCAACAAACACGCCAGACACTTGAAGCTAATGCATACACAAAGATTGAGGAACTATTCCTAGCTCCCAATGTCAAGTAGACATTAGAGAAAACACATTACAGACACGCCAAACACAATGAAGAGAGTAACAGGCACGAAATACACGGAGAAGACAGTTATAGTCACACAAGACACGAAGAAAACAATATTGAAGACACGCAAAACACAATAAATACAGTGAATGCAGTGATTATTTCTTTTTCATTTTCATATATAAATGAATGTAAATGTAGATACATGCAAAATAAAAAAATGCAACACACCACCCAAAATGTAGGAGGAGCTTTCGCCACACTCTTCGGACTACATATGGGGCAATAGACACGCAATAGAAAGTACAAGAGGGGCATTTTGCCACGCTCTTTGGACTACACTTGAGAACAAACACATCATACAAATCCCAAAGCATAGGAGGGGCATTTTGCCACTCTTTGGACTCTATTGGGAATAAACACACAGAAGACACATGAGAAACATGAGTGTCGTATAGTATGCCAAAGACATACTATATGTCTAAAACATGGTAGACAAGCGATGGAAGGAGCCTATTGCTAGGTTCACCACCATCTCAAGCACATTATAGGCACACCTGATGGTTGGGCTTATGCCACAACAACCGCCAAAGACACACTTAAGGGAGGATACACCAACCCCACCTACTCGGAGGACTTTTAGAATAAAAAGAATGTGCACTAGCTCAAGAGATACACCATCCCTACCTCCACAGAGGGCTTTCAAACTGCAACCCCACTTGCATCACGGAGATACCTTATAGTGAAAAGGAAGCATGTGCTCAAAAGTATACAACCCCACCTGCGTCATGGAGACGCCTTACAGTGTAAAGGAGGTATACGCAATAGATCAATGTATGCAAACATACTTTATTAGTATCAAAATCATCAAACATCTTACCTTATATATGCCCCCACCTTAAGGTGGTTGATATCGTGTACCAATATCAAGTGCATTAAGGTAGGAAGAAAACACACAAGGGAACAAGAGATTTCACAAATCCCATACCCCCAAAGGTGACATGTACTTTACAACTACTGAATGTTCCCACAAACACACAATTTCTTGCAAGAAGAGAGGTTAGAAATATTCCCATAAGATAATAACCACATCACATGATCAAAGTAATGCATAAACATAATCACATCAAGGGCCAAGTTTATACTATGGATTCGGAACCCGAGTATAGCTGTGGGGCTATACTGTAGAGATCTCAAAACCAAATGTAACCAAGGCGATACTCAAGATAAACAAAGTGCACGGAGTAGCTATATTGTTATTGTTTGTTAGAAAATATTAGACATCATCAAAATATCACATGGAGTGATTCTACTAGCCCAACGTAAGATAATATAATCAACCCCATCGTCATGTATGGACTAGGTCCATTTTTGCTTACTCGCTGAAGGGACATGTGGTCTGTATCAGTCTTATTTGTTTTAATCGTCCGCCAACTAGATAGAACCACTAGAAGAAGGTAAACAATAAATCAAGAGAGGAGAAACAAGTGCCCTAGGGTCATCATGTAGGAAGGTGCCCCCAGGTCACCAACCACAATGCTATGCCCCTAGGACACAACACACAACAATGAAAATAGAGGAGAGGCAAGATAGAGGAATGATGATACAAATAGAAGAAGGGTCACAACAGAGGCGGTCTCCTGGTATCCTTAACCTTACAAGAGTATCAAGGGTCATCAAAGGAGGCGTAAACAACACATAATACATCATGCGGGAAACACAACACAGAGGTAAAGGGTTATAAATACTTATCTGTAGAGACAACCAAACTAGCGATCATTGTCGAGTAAGTCATCGTCTTCCCAATCTCAAATGTTAGATGAAAGAGGTACATAAGGTACCATAGCCCAACTTTTGTTCTTGTCCTGAAGTTGTTCATTCTTAATCTTTTCTTGGTTTGTTTCAATGTTAGGTGAAATGTTTTCTTGTTGAGATGCATGTCATTGGGCAAAATCTTGTCTTTTTCTCCTTCTTTCTCTTGCTTGTCAATTTCTTTTTGTCTTGTTGCTTATATTCAAAAGTATTGTCATGTTTTTCCATAGGTTTTCACATGTTAGAGGAGGAAGCACCATGTTCAAATCTCATTTGTCTTGATGAAGTGTTTTGTTCTCAATGAATACCTCCTGATCCTTGTAAGGATGACAAAGGAGGAACCTCAACATAGGGTCCTTTTCCTTTTTCTCTAGGAATTTCTTCTAATGCGGGTTGTTCATCTCTTATTGTTTGCATAGGAGGCCCGACCACTCTAGATATAAGTTTTGCTTTGTATCGTCTATATTGTAGGAAAGAGCATGATCTCTTCGTGGCTTAGGGTCTCTATCAGGTTGCAGCCAAAAGTAATCAAGAGTAAAGTTGTTGTCCATTGACAAAGGTTGATATGTATTACGTCGAATAGTACACACTTATCCATGTAAAGGGAATTTTATGCAATTATGAATAGTTGAGGGGACAACATTCATAGCTTTTAACCATGGATGTCCTAGTTTTACATGGAAGAGATTGGATAAAGGGATAACCTCAAATACTTGATCCACGACTTTATCAGAAATCATAACCAATAGAGTTATCTTCCCAAAGGTAGGCATTAAAGCTCCATTATGTGTTTTAATCCTTAAATCTAAAGGTTCATAGGAATCTTGTGTCAAATTATATGCAAGAAGAAACTCTTTCGTATCCACATTAGTCATGCAATTAGGATCTATAAGTGTACAATTCACCGAAATCTCCATTCTCTTCATGGTAATGTAAAGAGGCCCTTCATTGTCTACAAATGTAAAGATAGCCTAGCATTATTGTTGCAATTATAATCCATGTGTATATGTCCTTAAATGTATGCAAGAACATATTTTTAAAATATTTTCAATATTTATGCAAGTAACAAGTGCAAAACTATGTATGCTTATGATCTAAAATGCTTGATTTTTCACCTTTTTCACAAATTTTCACTGCAAATCACTAAAAGAAGAGGTTTTGTCAGGAACTTTAAGAGGGGAAGTGAATAATAAGCTCAATATCAATCCAATAATGCAACAATATCCTTCACAATATGCCTATAATTTAATTCTAGAGAGATGATAAGGCAAGATCTAGTGAAAATGCAAGGTTTTCAAACCCTAGACATGATTTTTTGTAAAAAAAAAAAGGACAGTATGATGAAACACTACAATTAGAAATCAGTCCTAAATGACTGTTTAAAAGGGTAGTAAAATCTGAAACAAGATTTTAACTACAAACCCTAGCTAATGCACAAACTATATTTTTATGAAAAATGCACAATTTCAAGCAATTTCTAACAATTTAAGTATGAACATGCAATTCAAATAATTAATTAATTAGGAATTTATGTAATTTAAATAAGATCTAATGAAAATATTAGAAATTAAATTAAATTAATGCAAATTATGCCAAAATGCAAGCCTAAGATGCCAATTTTTTTAAATTTTTCAAATTATCAAAATTTTTATTTTTTTTGTAAATTTTCAAATGCAATAGGATGAATGAATGTGAATCTAAAGTACAACACTCAAAAAGGTGAAAAATTCAAATAAACATGGGTTCAATAAAATGTTTTATAGAAAAAGGGGGAAATGATAAAAGGTTTAAATCCTCCTTGTGTTAGGAGGAAAAATTAGGTTAACAAGATCAAGCATTGCAAATCAAACCTAATCCTACCACCTTCAAAGAATCCATCTAAATGACACAAATGAAAATAAATCAAAGAACAATGTCACCTAGATTGTATTGATTCCTTGGTTGAATTGTGGATTGCTTCTCAATAGTGAACAACCATAGTTGCCATTGTTGTAATGATGATGGATGATATGCTCAAAGTGCTCAATGAGTACTCAATGGATTCAATATGCATGAGATGATAATCTGGATGCTTTCAAGATTGTGTGGGATATGGGATTTGGAATGAAATGAGAGGGTGTTTATATAGCTTCCTACTAAGATTGATCAACGGTGGAGAAAAGTTGTCTATGAGAACATTTGAGATTGAACAAGAAGTTTTGATGAATGTGTACAAGACATGTGTCCAAAGGAAAAGCTTTTATTAAATGATTGTAGTTGGTTTGTTGGTAGTACTAAGATTGCTTTTTCTTAAAATAGGATGCTTTTCTATTTTAAGGACTGGATGATGTGGATGATTGATTTTAGAACCAATTCAATTATTTTTGTATTTGATTTAGGATAGGACCTATCTTGTACACAGAGAAGAATGTGATAAGATAAGGAAATGATAAGAAAAAAATAAATAAATTAAATAAATAAATCTATTTAATTTATTTTTAAATGATAGAAGAAAAAGCTAAATTTAGAAGATTGGAGAATAATTTATTTAATTTATAAGGATGATAAGAAAGATAAATAAATAAAATGATTTTATTTATTTATAAGAGGAATATTGAGATAGTTAAATAATTAAATATGATTTAATTATAGATAGAAAAATAGAAGAAAATAGATGAAATTAGAAGAAATAATGATAATAGATGGAATTAATTAAATAAATAAAATTTATTTAATTAATGATAGAAGAGGGATGGCTTAGAAGAAAATAGATTATTAACACAAGTGTGCTAGACAAAATTGGTATATGAGATGGTGAAAATGCAAGAAATTGACAAATGATGTGAAGGGTCAATTTTGGGTGTCTACAGTTTGCCCCTCTTTGAGACAATGTCTGTTAGGGCATTGTTTCAAAGAAGATGAAACTGATACATTAAGATAAAACAAGCTATGCCCCAGTGTAACTGGTAGGTGGTGCCCCCTCGAGTGGAAAACCAGGCTACCGGGGAAAGACTGGGTTGACTTGTGATTAGATGACGATGCAAGGATAGACAAGGATAGGTTGACACGAATAGTTAGGGCTCACATGGGAGATCTGGGATGGAAAAGAAGAATTAGGGTTTGGCTTAGAAGAAAAATTAGGGTTTGGCTCTATAAATAGGCTTGAAGGGCTCAATTCAACTCATTTGTGCTATTTGCTTTGAGAATTTTAGAGCTCTGAGTGTTTAGAGTGCATCAGGACTTCGAAGAGCTTCAAGATGGTTATTCCACGTGAGGATCATCGAGTGGAGAGGGTGAGGACATATGGATGACTAGAAGGAGCTCCCGCACCGATATGTATCAAAAACTTGCTCTAAATGTGTCATTAATAGGTTCATAGGCGAATTTAATTCATGTGATTGACCAAAGGCATCTAAGAATAGGGCATGCACATTTGAATGACAGAAAGTCGCTTTTGGCATTTTGCATCACATATGAACATGGGTTCATCGCGTTTGGTAGAATAGGTCACATATGGTTGAAAATTAGGTTTTAGGGCATTGTCATACACCTTTGGCAAAAAAGATTGCCTTTGGTTAGCAGAAGCTCGCCTTTGGTGGGTTAAGTTGCAATTGAGTGACAAAGGGTTGCATGTGGTAAATTTGATCGCTTATGGTGAAAAGAAAGTCACCTATGGTAAAATGAATCGCTTTTGGTAAAAAACATAGGAAAACTTAGGGTTTGATGCAAAATAGGCTCACATTCATAAATGACACTTAATCAGGTGATATATGCACAGTGTATTGCCAGCGTTGATGTCAAGGGAGGTTCATCCTACATATTTGGCATTGGTCAGGCAGCTAGATGCGGAGGAGCACATGTTCTTGGAGATAGTGAGATTAGAGCATGCAGCATGGATCACTCCTGTATGGGCTCATCTTGCATTGATGACAGGATTAGTAGAGTGATGGTATAGTGAGCATAGTTCATTCATGTTTCTGACTAGAGAGGCTACCATCACTTTGGAGGATGTGTGGCATATATTGCGGGTTCCTATTCATGGGGAGCGGATAGACTATGATCCAGAGTGAGGTCCTGATGTACTCCAATGATTGTTTGGGACTCCTAACATAGGGTTTGAGGATCATGAGATACCAATTGGGATGATGAGGGGACACTGTGACAGGCTGCAGAGATTAGTGGTGGTGATCATTCGATTTCTGGTACCAGATAGATGAGCTTGACTGTTCCCTATAGGATGGGGGACTATTATGGAGGGATTATTTGAGTATGGCATTAGATATGCATGGGGTGCATGTGTATTAGGATAGCTATATCATTATCTGCATGACTGCACTTATTTATTTGGCTCGAGTATATCAGCTAGGGTCACATTATTGCATGTTTGGGCATATGAGCATATCGCTATGACAAGGTCAGTGGGTTTACGGCAGAGGGCACCAGGATAGCCCTATGTTCACATTTATGGAGGAGTCACTACATACAGGTAGCTTAATGTGCCTGTATACTGGAGGCGTACATTAGATGAGCTTGATCAGTTCACATGGAGGCCATGGAGAGACTATGAGATTTGGGATGATGATGCAAAGAAACTGTTATATGCGCGACAAACTAGATATCTCTTTGGGAGGAGTATTTATGTTATTGAGCAATGTCTCCCAAAGAGAGTGCCTAGACAATTGGGTTTGCCTCAGGGTGAGACAATTGGAGATGCTATTTATGGACAGACACGACGAGAGATCCTAGAGTGGGGTCCTGAGGTTGTTGGGGAGACCTCATTGGTAGATTTTGAGAGCTTGCAGCCAGTAGTGTGGGATTGGATTATGGGGCCAGATGATCCTGGCATTACTCTTGAGTATGATTCATATTGGTTGATACACAGGCCTACTTGGTTGAGCACTATAGGAGAGGTAGCAAAAGTTGTGGTTCACAAGCTGATGAGGAGGAGAGTGAGGGGATAGAGGTGACCTCTGATGGTATAGATAGTGCCACAGGGATAGGTTCCTCAGGTACAGGGGTAGCAACATGGACCAGGATAGGTTCCTAGGTAGGTACAGGTTCTGGTTCAGCCACCACAATAGTAGGTTGTAGAAGTGGGAGGTGGTGGAGATGGAGGAGATAGAGAAGCTCACTTGCGAAGACAGCTACAGAGGAAGATAGGACAAAGGATTATATTAGAGGCATGGTATAGACAGATGAGCATTAACATGGATAGAGCCTTAGTCACCATGAGGCAAGCTGGGGACAGGTGCAGGCTTACCAGACACAGGCAACACAGGCATAGGCACAACTAACATCAGATGATGGGGTTATAGCTAGACTTAATGCATAGACAGGTGCAGCCATACAAAGAGCAGAGAGATTGATAGGAGAGAGAGAGAGGTATATATGCTACTATAGCTGCCTTGGGTACTGATTAGGCTACATTGTATTTGGCTAGAAATCTCACTCAGTT
The DNA here is from genome assembly GCA_027924645.1 of Cunninghamia lanceolata. Classification (NCBI taxonomy): domain Eukaryota; kingdom Viridiplantae; phylum Streptophyta; class Pinopsida; order Cupressales; family Cupressaceae; genus Cunninghamia; species Cunninghamia lanceolata. Next base: position 2,918,252 of record BSBN01000865.1, on the reverse strand, counting down.
ACAGGGTGAGTTATGTACAACTCAGGTGGAGATGGATTATTACAGGGGCTTATACTTTGGAGCAGTGCCAGTAGACCAAAGATAGTTGAGTTTTCAGATGAGATCCAGGATGTTAGGATCGAGGAGGATAGGAAGATCTGGGCCATCAATTGTGGGCCCACCCCTACAAGCAGGTGCAGGAGGATCTCAGGGAGCTGTTGGAGATCAGAGTGAGGCTTCCTCGCCAAGTGCCACCCACCTGAGACATTAGGGATAGCTTGCTTTTGTATAATATTGTATCATTTTTGTATCATGTTATAGCATTATGAGGCCTGCGAGCCGATATATGTATTATGGATGGCTCTTGATAAACGAATTATATATATCAATTCTTTTGTACATGATGAGACACTTGTATATTGACCCAGATGTATATATATATATATATATATATATGAGGGATTTTTTATGGCGATATATGGTGTTATGATTATGGATGCATGATGTATGATGCTTATTGTATATTTATATTTTTATGATTATGATATGTATATGGATAGATGATAAATGATACATAGATATGATTATGATATGATAATGTAATGCTTATGATGGATGCATAGTTCTAAAAATGTATATATAGATATAATGATATATGTCTAACACACTTGTTTTATAAGATGAAGATGATGAAGATGGAGATGATGAAACAGAGGGAGAGAAGAAATTGAATGAAATTCAATTGATCAATCCTTGTCAGAGCTATAAATTTTATTGTGGGATAAATAGATGGATAATGGATAATAGATGAAGCTTTTGACAATGGTTGCACACACAAACTTAGAGATTTGCAATCCTTATGTTTGATATAGCATATGGATATTATGCACCAAGGTATAAAGGACCAAGGTGACGATGTATCCAATACATACATCATAATACAGTCTTGTCTATCATATGAGGTCAAGATGTGGATCCAACATACACAAGATATGAATATTAGTTGTTTGAGATGGACTTTGACTCTGCAAGCAATGGTTTGAACTTATTTCCACTAAACATAATGACACCTTGTTGGTTATATGTATGGAAAATAGTCTTAGCATAGAATAGTCTTAATGCATAAGAGACTGTTTAGCTTCTCATATACAAAAGATATTGATATGCAAGATGCTAATCCCAACATGGACAAGATACCATATGCATAGTAAGAGAATAAGATCATCCCAAAAACACAGCATACGAAAGTAAATGACCATGCCCCAGTCCATACTTCATCACAACATACCAAGATATGATTAATCAAGGTAGTCTAGATTAGGTATTAGAAAGGGACAAAAGATAAATCAAAAGACACAGACATCATGTTTTCTTGCTAAAGAAGGGTGCTATTGGATGGATTGGATAGCACCTTGTTATGAGAAAAGATATATCTTGTTGAAGGCTAAAATGCTGGATTGATATAGCAAATGCTACTAAAGGCATGCAGACAATGTCTTTGTTTTACCCTTGATTTGATAAGTGCTTGAGATATCACGACATGCATAGTTTGTTTTCTACTTGAGTTAGTCAGAGAGAAGAAGATGGAAGAATAAAATGTTGCAAATATGTGCCTAAGTGGTGTTGTCATTGATGTCAACATATTCTTGTTGCCATTAGTGTTAATTGTATCCTATTTTGTTGTGTATGTAGAAGACCGGATTATTGAGGATATTGAGAAAATTAATAACAATCAATGCATGTAGATCATGTGGACATGTAGAGGATTGTCAAAGGTTTCTCCAATCAAGAATTGAGAAGTCTGCATGAACATTTGAAGGAGTTATGGCCATCTGAGTAGAACTAGTTCCTGCAATAATCAAAAAAGACAGAGTGAGAGGAAAGAGGACCGAATTGATCTGGTAATATAAGATTATGAACTATGGCTCTGAAGGCATGTTTGGGAAGTCGGTGTGTATCATCAACTCCAGTGGTTTATGGTTTGGAGGTCCACAAGCTATCCTTCCAGTCTGACAGTCATGGCAGAGTGGGTTCTTGAGGATTCGAAGGAAGATTCAAATGTTTCTGATAATATGTTTTAGAGTGAATGTTATTGGTGATTCTAATGTGCTTGTGGAGGTCTATGGATCATGTAGCTCCTATGTTGGAGGTCCACATTAAAGTTTGAGCTTGTTGATTTAAGATTGCTTCTTGAGGTTAATGTTCTTCTCAATCCTGGCCGATCGGATGTTCCTAGCCTATTGTGGATGCCTTAAACACATTTCTATGAAGTGTGGAGTGGTTGTAGAAGTAGATTCAAATCTCAGTTGTATTTGGCCAACAGTGTGATGATCTGCGTCAAGTTTAGCCGACCTTGTTGATCATGCCAAGGTTGATGAAGTATATAAATACTTGTTGAAGAAGTACCAAAATTATCCTTGTGTAAAATAGATAATATCCAGAGGAAGGATCAGGAACAGAGTAGCAAAGGAAAGGAACAAGAGTAGTGTAGAGTGTGAAGAAGAGTTTGAGGCCAAGAGAAAGATCTTGAGCATTCATTGAAACTAAATCAGGCATGAAATAGATGCTAATTCTCAATTAATTCTTTCTAAATAAATTCTGTAGGCAGTGAGCCTCTTCTTTTGAGCAGTGAGCTCTGGGTAGTGCACCTGAAGGCATGTGCCTTCTATTTTTCTAAAGTACTTTTAAAAGGGTACGCATTTTGTGGGTTAACCCCCACCATGGTTTTTCCCTTAACCGGGTTTCCACGTCAAAATCTTGGTGTCAAATGTGTTGATTATGTTTCTGCTCTTATGTTGTTAATTCATGTTTAAATGCTTGCATTACTAATCTAATAGTAAGATAATAAAGAAGGTCAAAGGCAGAAAAAGTTTTTAAGGGACAACTGATTCACCCCCCCTCTCAGTTGTTTAGTTCCAACAATTGGTATCAGAGCTAGATCCTCACATAAAAGACTAACTGCTTGAGGAGATCTAGGATGTCGTCCTACAAGAAGGATAGTCCAAGATTTGATGGAACAAATTATTCTGTCTGGAAAGATCACATGGAGTGTCATTTGCAATGCATGGGTGATGCCTATTAGGCAATAACCAGTGTTGAGTATAAACCTCCGGAGAAAGGTCTTTCAACTCCTAATCAAGTCAAAGATGCTGAAAATAATCTTCAAGCTAAAGAAGCCTTGTTGAGTGCCCTGACTGATTCAGAAATGACAAATGTCTTTGGTCTAAAAATTGCTTATCAAATCTTGAAAAAGTTGGAGCATCTATATGAAGGTGACAAATATGTCAAATGTGCAAAATTGCAAAGTCTGAGAGGAAACTTTGAAACTATGAGGATGAGTGAAGATGAAAACATCACAATCTACATGCAAAAGATAAATGAACTTGTGTGTGGCATCAGGTGTGCTGGTGGAGTTTTGGAAGAATCAGAAATTGTATCAAAAGTACTCAGATCTTTACCAGATTCTTAAGGTTGCAGCTATAGAAGAAATCAGGACAGTCTCAGAAGTTACAAGAGATCATCCGGTTGGCAAAATTTAGCCTTCGAATTAAGTGAGCTTGGTGATTCTCTTCCCAAGTCAAAATCTGCATTTAAAACTAGTGTGTATGGAAAACAAAGATATGATCCGGGTGAAAGCTCTTCTACAAGATCAAACAAACTTGCAAAGATAAGAAAGGATCTTGAAGATGTTGAGATAGAAACATCAGACCTTGAAGCTCTTATTGCCAGAAGAATGCCAAGAGGATCTGGTAAGTATGAAGGAAAATTACCACTCAAATGCTTTGCTTGTAACAAGATTGGTCATTTTGCCTCAAGATGTTTGGAAAGGTTTTCAAAACCTAACCCTAACAAGTTTAAAGGTCAAAAGAAATGTTACTATGTCCAAGAAAATGGAGAAGAAGGGGTAACAGATGATGAATCTGATCATGGAGGCTCCTCTGAAAATGATTGGGTGTTTATTTCTATCAAAGAAGAAGATCCTATGTCTACCGAATCTGCTAGTTGTGAAAATGTGGAAAGTACCTTTGCTACTCAGGTTATTGAAAGGGATGAATGGGTGATTGATAGTGGATGCTCTCATCACATGACTGGTGACAAGAGTAAGTTTGTGAACTTTGAAAACTATGAAGGAGGCCTTGTAAAATTTGGAGACAACTCAACTGGTAGAATCTGTGGCAGAGGATCCATCTCTTTTGATGGCAAGAACAACACCAATGATGTTTTGTATGTGGAAGGACTGAAACATAATCTTCTTAGTGTTGGACAGTTGGTTAACAAGGGTTATGATCTTTGGTTCAAGGATGGAAAATACAGAATCTTGGAAAGCTCTGGAACTGAAATTGCATTAGGTACTCAAACTAGAGGTAACATCTTTCACTTAAGTGGTTCTGGTAAAATTTGTTTGATTTCTCAGACAGATCAAAGTTGGCTATGGAATAGGAGGATGTGTCATGTGAATTTTGATAACATTGTCAAAATAAGTTCCACTCATGCTGTAAGAGATCTTCCAAGACTTGTGAAACCTAATAACATATGTAGAGAATGTCAATTGGGCAAGTAGAACAAAATTTCTTTTAAGAGTAAGGAACAAGGTTCAAGTGAAAGATTGGAACTGGTACATACTGATCTCTATGGTCCTGCTAGAGTTAGGAGTGTGCAACGAGATAGATATTTCATGTTGCTAATTGATGACTACTCCCAGATGATGTGGGTAACCTTTCTGAGAGAAAAATTAGAAGCCCTTGACAAGTTTAAGGTGTTCAAGATGATGGTTGAAAATGAGATTGGTGGGAAATTAAAATGTCTGAGATCTGACAGAGGTGGAGAATTTACCTCCAGTGAGTTTGATGCTTTTTGTGAAAAGCACGGAATAAAAAGACAGTTATCTGCTCCTAGGACTCCTCAGCAAAACAGAGTTGTGGAAAGAAAGAACTGGACCATTCAAGAAGCTGCCAGAACCATGATGATGGAAACAAATTTTCCTCAAATTTACTGGAGAGAGGCTATGAGTACTATTGTCTACACTCTTAACCAAGTGCAGATCAAAGGAAATTCTGGCAAGACTCCTTATGAACTTTGGTTTGGTCATTCTCCTACTATGAGATACTTCAGAGTTTTTGGTAATAAATGTTATATCAAAAGAGATGAGGACTTAGGTAAGTTTGAGGAAAGAAGTGATGAAGGAATATTTTTGCGATACTCAACTCAAAGTAAGGCCTACCGGTGCTTCAATAAAAGATTGAAGAAGATTGTTGAAAGTGCGAATGTTAAAGTTGATGAAAGTAAAGAAGGACATTCCAAATACTCTGGATATGACTTAGATGATGAAAGTCAAAATCAAGAAGGCAAAGTCAAGTTTAGACCCAGATTCAATTTGAACTAGTGACTCCAGAGGTTAACACAGATGATGAGGAACAAGTTCAAGAAATAGAAGCTCAAACAGTTTCCAAAACTCCCAAGTATGTAAGGTTAAATCATCCTGAAGACCAGATCATAGGAGATAAGATTAAAGGTGTTCGAACTAGGAGAAAAATGTTTGAAGATCAAGAATAGATTTATTTGATTTCAAGGATTGAACCTAAATTAGTAAGTGAATCTTACAATGATGAAAAATGGGTTAAAGCAATGGAAGAGGAATTGATGCAAATTGAAAAAAATCACACATGGGATCTAGTTCCTAGACCTGAGGATAAAAATGTGATTAGGACCAAATGGGTCTTCCAGAATAAACTAAATGAAGATGCTGAGGTAGTAAGGAATAAGGCAAGATTGGTATGTAAAGGCTAATCTCAAGTGGAAGGAATTGATTTTGAAGAAACTTTTGCTCCAGTGGCAAGGATAGAGGTAGTTAGATTATTTCTTGCATTTGTTACCTTCAAAGATTTTAAAGTTTATCAAATGGATGTGAAATCAACATTTCTGAATGGAGATTTGGAGGAAGAAGTCTACATTGAGCAACTAGAAGGATTTTAGTTGTTTGATCAAGGAGATATGATTTGTAGATTGAGAAACCCCTTGTATGGACTCAAACAAGCTCTAAGAGCTTGGTATGCCATATTGGATAAGCATTTTCTTAAGCTAGGATTTAGCAAAGGTACCGCTGATAGTAATCTCTACTTCAAAATTGATCATGAGAACATTCTAATTGTTGAAGTTTTTGGTGATGATATCATTTTTGGTGGAAATGAGTGCATGTGTAAAGCATTTGCTGATCAGATGAAAAGTGAGTTTGAGATGTCAATGTTTGGTGAGATAAATTTCTTCCTAGGTCTGCAAATTGTTCAATCGGATAAAGGTATCTTCATATGTCAATCCAAGTATGTAAAATAATTGCTAAAGAAACTTGGAATGGAAGACTCAAATGCAGTAGGTACACCTATGGTAATCAGATGCAAGCTAAGCAAAGATGATGACTCTCCCAAAGAAAATTAGAAAAGATATAGATCAATGATTGAAGAACTACTTTATTTAACTCAGACTAGACCTAATATCATGAATGCAGTTGGACTTGTTTCCATATTTCAAGTTGATCCAAAAGAATCCCATGTTATGGCAATCAAAAGAATCTTCAGATATCTCAAGGGAACAATTGATTATGGACTGTGGTATCCAAAGGACAATAACTTCACTCTTCATGCATATACAGATGTTGATTGGGTAGGAGATGCAGATGACAGAAAAAGTACTAGTGGTGGTGCATTCTTCTTGGGGAGAATATTGGTCTCTTGGATAAGCAAAAAGCAAGAGGCAATATCTCTGTCTACTGCAAAAGTAGAGTACATAGCAGCAGCAAATAATTGCACTCAGGTTTTGTGGATGAATTAAATGTTGAAGGACATCAGAATTGTGTTTGAGGAGCCAGTCACAATTTTCTGTGATAATTCTAGTGCAATAAGCATCTCAAAGAATCTGGTATTGCATTCAAAGACAAAGCATATATCTATCAAGTTTCACTTCTTAAGAGAGAAAGTAAATGAGAATGAAGTCAAGTTGGAGTTTGTGCCTTCCAAAGATAAGATTGTAGACATCTTCACCAAGCCTCTTCCCAAGGATACTTTTGAGTATCTCAAAGAGAAGTTAGGGGTTATCACCCCTCCTGAGAAAAACTAAGATGCATTAAGGTGCATCAGTCCGGTGGGATTCACATCCACATCTTGTGATCCGGATTGATGTTAAAGAGGTACTACTCAAAGGGGGAGTAGTCAATATGCAAATTTTGGCAATCAGTCTGAAGCAAAAAGGGAGAAAAGATAGAAAATATGTGCCATTTTCCATTGATGTCAAAGGGGGAGAGAAGTCATGTGAAAAACTAGTTCCTAATGTGAGGGGGAGCAATAGAGAAAGTAGTTGCAGAAGTGAGAAGAGAAAGGGGGAGAAGTTTTTGTCTTGATGGTTAGATTAAGTTTTTCACATCACACGTTTCCATCAATGACAAAGGGGGAGATTGTTGCAAATATGTGCCTAAGTGGTGTTGTCATTGATGTCAACATATTCTTGTTGCCAATAGTGTCAATTGTATCCTATTTTGTTGTCTGTGTAGAAGACCGGATTGTTGAGGATATTGAGAAAATTAATAACAATCAATGCATGTGGATCATGTGGACGTGTAGAGGATTGTCAGAGGTTGCTCCAGTTAAGATTTGAGAAGTCTACATGAAGATTTGAAGGAGTTATGGCCATTTAAGTAGAACTAGTTATTGCAATAATAAGGAAAGATGGAGTGACAGGAAAGAGGTCCGGATTGATCCGATAATATAAGATTATGATCTACAGATTTGAAGGCATGTTTGGGAAGTTAGTGTGTATCATCAACTCCAGTGGTTTATGGTTTGGAGGTCTGCAAGCTATCCTTCCAGTCTGACAGTCATGGCAGAGTGTGTTCTTGAGGTTTCAAAGGAAGATTCAAATGTTTCTAATAATATGGTTTAGAGTGAATGTTATTGGTGATTCTAATGTGCTTGTTGAGGTCTCTGGATCGTGTAGCTACTATGTTGGAGGTCCACATTAAAGTTTGAGCTTGTTGATTGAATATTTCTTCTTCAGGTTAATGTTCTTCTTAGTCTTAGCCGACCGGATGTTCCTAGCCTATTGTGGATGCCTTAAACACATTTCTATGAAGCGTGGAGTGGTTGTAGAAGCAAATTCAAATCTCAGTTGTATTTGGCTGACAGTGTGATGATCCACGTCAAGTTTAGTCGACATTGTTGATCATTCCAAGGTTGATGAAGTATATAAATACTTGTTGAAGAAGTATCGAAATTATCCTTGTGTAAAATAGATAAAATCTGAAGGAAGGATTAGGAGTAGAGCAGAGAAGGAAAGGAGCAAGAGCAGTCTAGAGTGTGAAGAAGAGTTTGAGGCAAAGTGAAAGTTCTTGAGCATTTATTGAAACTAAATCAGGCATGAAATAGATGCCAATTCTTAGTTAATTCTTTCTAAATCAGTTCTGTAGGTAGTAAGCCTCTTCTTTTGAGAAATGAGCTCTGGGCAGTGCACACGAAGGCATGTGCCTTCTATTTTTCTAAAGTACTTTTAACAGGGTACGCATTTTTTGGGTTAACCCCCACCATGGTTTTTCCCTTAACTAGGTTTCCACGTCAAAATCTTGGTGTCAAATGTGTTGATTATGTTTCTGCTCTTATGTTGTTAATTCATGTTTAAATGCTTGCATTACTAATCTGATAGTAAGATAATAAAGAAGGTTAAAGGCAAAAAAAGTTTTGAAGGGACAATTGATTCACCCCCCTCTCAGTTGTTTAGTTCCAACATAAAAGAGATGAACTGGGGATGGAAGAAAGAATCGTCTATTCTTGCGTACTAGATACTTCCTTCATATTCCAGATTGCGTACATACCCTATATCCATGGGATCAAAGCACGCATGATAGATGATGAGACATGATAATATGTAGTTCTGGGTGTTTATTGATGATGTGGGAGATAGATGATAAAAGAAAGTGAGGTGGAAGAAAGAAGATGATTTAGAAGAATGATGAAAGATGGAAATGGTCTATCGTCTATGCCTGAATCTGGGTACTTCCTTCATAGCCTAGATTGCCTACATACCATGTATCCATGGGATCAAGGCACTTAACGATAGAGATGAGATGTAGTTCTGATTTATGTTTTATTGGTGGTGACGATGAAGGTGGATGGGTTAATCGGATTATAGATTGATTGGGATTGATTGGATATTTGATGATATATGATGTTGTTGATAGGATGATATGGATTGGATTGATGATGTGAAATGTTATTGGTATAGTGTTGGATGATGATGCTTAAAATATCTACTCCAAAAACCTAGCCCAAGCAAGTGCCCCCAGTATGGGTTGAATTTATTATGGTTGATGAGGGATGAGGTGATAACCTAAACCTAGAAGGATGATGGACAAAATGACATGTCAACTCCAACAATTTCCAAAACCCATGATAGCAGTAAGCATAAGGATGGAAATAGGAATGATCTTATTGGGGATAGATAAGTTTATTATGAAAATGGATGGACGGTTGTTAGGATACGGACAAAGATTATTATGGATGACAAACGAAGACTGAGTAGATGATAAGAGTTGGTTCTACACATAGCATCTATTTTCCAGGTTTTCACTATGGTACTTATCCAAAGCGCCTGTTTACCAAGTTTTCACTAGAGAACAGATTATTTATCTTTACTATTTTTTTAATTTTATTTTGCTGGGATATTCCAAGGATCATGCATAAAATTTCTTCAGATAAACACTGTTTATGGGTTCATCCAAAGGAAATCCTTCAGGTGTTGAGAGAGTGTAAGCTCTTGATCCATAGAATGATGTGATCACATATGGTCCTAACCGATTCGGTTTAAACTTGCCTTTCTTCTCACGATCCTGTTGATTCTTTTGATTCTCGTTAAGGACAAGGTCTCCTACTTGGAACCTTCTTTCTTTGATCTTTTTATTGTAGCTACGGCAAAGACAATTTTGATAGACTTGAAGATGATTAAGTTTCGTGATAAGTCATTCATCCAATAGCTCTAGATCATTTAGCCTGGATATCTTGTATTCCTCATCAGAAATGAAGTGTTACAATGATACTCTCAGTGAGGGGATCTCGACCTCTATAGGTAAGATAGCTTCAGTGCCATATACAAGAGCATAAGGTGTAGCACTAGTGGGTGTTCTAACACTTGTGCGATAAGCCCACAAGGCTGGATTAAGTTGTAGGTGCCAATCACGACCAGCTTCATTGATTGTCTTCTTAAGGATTTTGATGATGGTTTTATTACAAGCCTCAGTTTGGCTGTTACTCTAGGGATAGTAAGGTGTTGAGAACCTATGTTGGATGTGAAATTTACCACATAGCTCACGGACTTCCTTGTTCTTGAAGGGACATCCATTGTCAGTAACAATGGCTTGTGGAACTACATAACGACAAATGATATGATGAAAGATGAACTTGGATATTTGCTTTTCAGTGATATAAGTCATTGGTATGGCTTCTACCCACTTTGTAAAATACTCTGTGGCAGTAATGATAAAATTAGGACCATTGGATGAGGTTGGATGTATCTTGCCTATAAGGTTGAGTCCCCACTACGAAAAAGGCCATGGTGTAGCAATAGGTTGTAACTCATGTGCTGGAGCATGTATCCCCATGTTTTTGACATTGTAGACAATGCTTAGAAATTTTTTGTGCATCTTGCTCCATTGTTGGCCAATAATATTGAGCTCTCAAGAGTTTCTTAACAACACTAGGGCCAGCAGAATGCAAACGACAGACACCTTCGTGTACCTCGCGTAAAGCAACATTAGCTTCCTCCGAGTCAAGACATCTAAGAAGGATACCATCGAGACTCTTGCGGTATAGGGTTTCTCCAAGGATAGTGTAACGAGAGGCTTGGCAGATGAACATTTTGCGTCGGGTTTTGGATAGTTGGAATGGAATGGTACTATGGCAAAGATATTCGTATATATCCTCATACCAAGGAGAATTGGGACCAACAAGTTCACATATGAGCTCAGATTGTGGAACTTCAAAAGATGGTATCAAAAGTTGTTCAACCAAGAACTCACATCTATGTGCATTGGAAGGCATGTCTAGAAGAGAATCAATTGTAGCCATAGCGTCTGTTGCTTTGTTGTTGATCCTAGGAATTTGCTCAAATGTGATCTTGGAAAAGTATTTATTAAAATCATCTACCATCAACTTGTATGGGACAAGCTTTTCATCTTTGGTTTGATATTCATCTAAGACTTGTCTGATAACCAATTGTGAATCTCGAAAGACTTGTAATTGTGTGATAGCCCATTTTACAACCATGCGTAGTCCTGTGATCAAAGATTCATACTCAACAATATTGTTCATGTACGGGAAAGCAATCCTGTATGACTTCAGTATACAATCTCCTTGAGGTGTGATGAAACAAATTCCAACTCCAGATCCATGTTGTGTATATGATCCATAAAACTATAACTGCCAAACTACTGAAGGATATAAATTAAATAGCTCTTCATCAGAAAACTCAAGACGAATAGGATGAACATTTGTTATTGGTGCTTCTACTAGCTGATCTACGATTACTTGTCCTTTTATAGCTTTGAGATCCACATACTCTATGTCAAACTCACTTAGGATCATTACCCATTTTACTAGTCTTCCTGTGAGCACTACTTTGGAGAGAAGGTACTTGAGAGGATCAAACTTAGATATGAGCTTTGTATGTTGGTTCAACATATAGTGTCGTAACTTTTGGGAAGCAAACACCACCACTAAACATGCTTTTTCCATGGTTGTGTAGTTAAGCTCATAGCCAACAAGACTTCTATTGATGTAGTAGATGGCTTGTTCTTTCCCTGGTTCATCATGTTGAGCTAAGAGAGCACCTAGAGTTGTTGTTGTTGAGGAGATGTATAATAACAATGGTCGATCAGGTACATGAGGTACCAACACAGGAGGTGTAGCTAGATATTCTTTTTTTTTTTGAAAAGATTGTTGGCACTTATCATCCCATTTGAAAGGTTCTCTTCCGAAGAAGGTGTTGAAAAGGATGACACTTTTCTGCTAGTTGTACAATAAATCTACAGATAGACTATAATCTACCCTGTAAGCTGCAAAATTGTTTCAAGTTGGATGGTGGAGGCATTTCTATTATAGCTTTTACCTTGTCAGGATCCACTTTTATGCCTCATTTGGATATAATATAACATAACAGCTTTTTGGATGTTACCCCAAATACACATTTCTTTGGATTTAGTCTCACTTGATACTTCTCCAGTCTATCAAAGATTTTCCCAAGATGTCATCAACATAGTCTTCCATTATGGTATGAAAAAGATCATGGAAGATAATTGTCATGGCTCGTTGATAGGTGGATCCTGCATTCTTAAGACCAAAAGGCATGATGACCGAGCAATAGTACCCCATGGACAAATGAAGGAAGTCTTGTGTTGATCTTCTTCTACAATTCTAATCTGATTATAGCCAGAGAATCCATCCATTAATGATAGCATTTCATGTCCTTCTATGAGATCCACAATGGTACCTATGTTTGGTAATGGAAAGTCATCCTTAGGACAAGCTTTGTTAAGGTCTCTGAAGTCAGTACAATAGCGGATATGACCATCAGGCTTTGAGACTAGTACTAGATTGGAAACCCATTCTAGATAATAAATAGGCCTTATAAACTTAGCATCCAATAGTTTCTAAATTTCTTCTTTGACCAAAAGTACTATTTGAGGATGCATTTTTCAAAGCTTTTGCCTGACCGGTTTTGCATTTGGAGATACTGCTAGATGATGTACAACAAGTAAAGGATCTAACCCTGGCATATCTGCATAGGTCCATGCAAAGTTGATTACTCTTTTTATGAAGAAAACAATGAAATCTCTCTTTTCCTGTTCTGATAATGATGTTGCTAAGAATTTGATCTTGGGATTCTATGTTGTGCCTAGATTCATCTCTTGAGATTTCTCTATTAGCAATGGTGACTATTCTTGATATTCGGTGGTCAAAGGAAGGTCAAATCCTCCATTCTCGGGCGCCTCGGAGAGGTTTTCACCCTTGGATACATCCTTTATTTTTACTTTTTCATGGTCAAGAGGTGCCTTGTGGTTTTCACCTAGTGACCTATCTTTTTTTATTCTATTTATTTCACTTTTTCTATTGAAGGATTTGATGCTTCCACCAAAATATGCTAACAAAGGTAGATCCATCATGAATCCTTCTTTGTGATCTCCCAATGGTATGCCTTCTCTCAAACCCATGAATTCTGCTATAGCTTCATCATTTTGAAATGTCTCTAAAATAGGTGCCCCCTGTTGGTCCCTATCGACAAGGTGAGGATATACGAGTTTAAGGTCAGATGATGAGGAGTACAAAACGGATAAGGTTAATGAAAAGGTAAAGATGGATGTGTCTTGGAAGAGTTTGGTTATGTGGAAGGAAGAGTCCTCGACGGCATCTGTAGTAGAATTCCCTTCTACGGGAAAAGCTTTTGCTACTTCCTCGAGAATACATTCAATGTCTTTGGAAGGAGGAACCTCCTTACCATACCCTAGACCTTGCTTATTAAACTTATTGGTAACAATAATGGGTTTAACAGGTCCTTGTCCTTGTGGTCCTAGACCTCCTTGTCCTTTATAGCCCATATTCTTGATAATGCGAAAGCCATTGTTATATCGCTCCACTTCTAGAGTAAGTTGATCATTTTCATCAAAGAAGAGCCAATAGTTGATGTCATCAATATCTTCATCTTCGAGCATGTCTGCTTTTATGAACATCGTAGGAGGTGCTTTGATAATGGTTGCAGATGGAGTAGCTTTGGATATGGATGGTTAGCCATAAGATTTAGGAGATAAGGGCAAGGTTCCTACACTACAAGATTCTTGTAAAGTGTACTCACCGAGTCCTTTCTCTGATATTTGGAAACAATGGCAAGGATGGATTTACTAGATGAAGGTTTATTTAAGTCGGATGGATCTACATAGGATGTGGATGGATGCACTTCAGCGTTGATGGGGATACGATTGGGATCTTGATATTTAGCTCGAAAAGTGTGATAAACTCAAATGGATTTGGATCGGCGAGGATTGTGACTTCAACTCCATTGTAAGGAAATTTGAGACATTGATGGTATGTAGATGGAACAGCTTTGATAGCATGTATCCAAGGATGACCAAGGATAATATTGTATGATAATTCAATGTCTAGGACTTAGCACTTGGTATCAGTGATAATAGGACCAACTTTGATGCGTAGATAAATAATCCCTTCGGATTCTTTCTCAACATCATCATATGCCTTGATTATACTCTTAGTAGTATCAATACGATCCTCAGAATATCCCAATAATTTAATAAGCTTTAAAGAACATATGTTTAACCCAGCTCCACCATCTACTAATATTCGTTTGACATGGCATTGGTTTGTGAAAATTTTGATATGGAGGGCATCGTTATGGGATGGATCAGGTGATGAGAGATCTTTGTTGGAGAAGGTCAAACGGTAGGGTGATGCAATACTAGCTATCATGGTTTGAAATTGTGTAGTGTCGATATCATTAGGGACTGATGCCTCTTGTAGAGCTTTATCAAGGATAGCTTTGTGGGTAGGCATATACACAATAACTCCAAAATGGAAACATGGGTGGGGTTCTTACCAAGATGATCAAGGATGTTATAGCTAGAGGTTGGACATATGGTAGATGGTGCCCCTTGGATAGTAACATGACCTTGATGGGTGGTAATAGCATAATCATGGCTACTTGGATAGTGATTGAAGCTCGACGAGTGGTATTGGTACAACTAGGTTCTTTTCCTTTGATGGTAATGGTAGATATATGAGCTTGTTCAATGCAACCAATAGTGGATGATTCATAGGTATATTGGATATTTGTCCTTTTATTAGAGGTACTTGCCTTGTCACATGGTTATGGAAGTGGATTCTTAATAGCATCAAGGTCATAGTTTGAGGTTTGTTTAGGTGGATCAACACTAATGGCACCTTGATCGATGAGATTTTGAATCACATGTTTCAATTTCATGCAACCAGATGTGCTATGTCCTTTCACTCTTTGAAATTCATAATATTCATTGTCTTTGTACCAATTGGGCTTATATTGTGGTTCTTCATATGGTCGAGTCTCAGGTAGTGTTATCGTGCCTACTTGTAAACATGTCTTTAAGATTGATTTAATAGGTTCCCCCAAAGGAGTGAATTGACGCTTAGGGACTGGATTCATTTTAACTTGGTCTCATGGAAGAAATGGTGTGCTTTTGTTTGTTGCTTGGATATGAATGGGAGGTTTCACAGTTTGAACATTCTTTGCATCAATAATGCCATCATTCACAATATTTTTGTTTTTGTTCCAAAAGTAAGATTTATCATTTGAGGATTGTGCATTGTCATTGGTTTCCTTGAAAATTTTGTTGACATCTTTAGCAATTAAAGCCTTTTCAATGTTGTTTCCTTTAGATATGAGCTCATCAAAGGTGGTGGCACTTTGTAGTTGTAATTGAAATGATAGGTTAGGATGAAGGTTTTGAACAAAGATATCCACTTGTTGCTTCTTGAGGATTTGCCATGAAAGTTTGCTAGCCATGTTTTGCCAGCGTTGGATGAATGATGAAAAAGTTTCCCCATTGCATTTTTTATTGTTGACAAGATAATTCATTGTCACCTCATGTTCAACATTGAAGGCAAAGTGAGACAAATTTTCTTGAAAGTTCTTTGAAAGATTTGATACCAGGTGGGAGATGCGAAAACCGTTCCAAGGCTTGTCCCCCAAGACTTCGAGGGAATAATCACAAAAGATATGTGTCATTGTAGGCAACATCAAGACAAGAAACATAGAATGTTTGAAGATCGTCAGTTGGATCTCCTTTTCCCTTAAATTTGTCAAATTGTGGGATCCCAAAATGTGGAGGGAAAGGTATAATTTGTCATTACTTATCAAAAGGATAAGGACACACATCCTCAAAATAAAATGTTTTATTTGTTTGTCCCATACTCATGTCATCAAGTTGTTGGTATATTTGCTTAACGTGTTGCTCCATATCGGATAGTTGTTGTTGCAAAGGATTTTGGTGGCTTGGATGCGGTATTGTTGATAGCAAGGAATACTGAGAGGGGGGGTGAATCAGTATTCCACAAAACCACTTCTTAATAAGTTTATTAGTCCAAATTCCAAAATTAATAATATGAAAGCAGAATAAACATAGGAACAACAACCACAAAGACATAACACATGAACACCAGGATTTTTACGTGGAAAACCTGTTGGGAATTAAGGTGTCTCAACCTTGGTAATTCCTTGTATTATTTCATTGTATTTATTTATTTATTGCCTATTGTATAATTAAGATGCAAATCCTATGTTGTCATCTTGTGGGAGTTGGCACAATGATGTGTCATCCTACATGACATATGACCACATGTAAATTTGTCCTCACATGAGGAGATAGGCATCCCACTTAGTGGTAGGAATATTTTGCCATGTGTTAGCATCTTGGAATGTGTGTAAGAGAATATTGACCGAAACAATCATGACAGATTCCTAAGACAAAGTTATGATGTGTAAGAGTCAGAAATAGAAGATCCTATGACAGGTATGGACATGTGTCGAGAAGCATCTTTGAGGAAGGCATCTTTGGGTGCCCCAAGGTTGGTTATGACATGTTATAAGAGAATATGCTATTTATAGCATGTGTATGATAGATTCTCTTACAGATGTAAGTTATGATAGCTATGACAGATTCTATGATGGTTGTAAGAGTCGTAAGAGCATCTGTCATAGCCCATTTTGGGAATAGGTGACCTCTTTGGGATGGGGTGACTTGACAAGTGTCAGGAACATCCTATAGTGTTGGACAAGTGTCCATAGGCATGGGTTTTGGGCCATGAGGCCATGTTGGATGTCCATCTCAATGTGGAGCCATTTTTGCCTTGTATGTTCTTTATAAACAGGTGCTTTAGATAGGTGATGTATTATGTGATTGACAGGTACTGTTATGCTACCGAATCATCTCCAAATATGAGTGTTGAAGACTCCTGCAAGAGCATTGGCTATGTGAATGTATTGTAACCTTCATTGTTTACGGAATACATTTGAGCTGTGTTTTGGAGTGTAGGATTTTTCACCCGTAAGGGTTTTCTCCACGTATATCTTGTGTCTCTCTTCTTCTGTCTTACATTCTTGTGTATGTGTTTGCTGCAATATCTCTATTAGTGGGTTAACATAATCTATAATTGTAAAGATAAAATTGAATTTGCACTCTCCTCCTCTCATTAGATTAGTGTAGGAAGTAATTTCCGCACACCTAGCTTCCTTTCAGTTGGTATAAGAGCCTGGCCAGTTTTGGTTCTAGCTACTGGGTAGGGGTTTTTTGAGCTAATCTTAGGTTGACTGGGAGTTTGTACAGAGTATTTGTATCTTGTTGTAGGAAGGAGATGGAAACCACATCTAGAAGATTAGAGGTGGAGAAATTTAATGGCAATAATTTTGAGTTGTGGAAACTCAAGATGGAAGACCTACTTGTTGATCGTGACCTATGGGAAACTGTATCCAGTATAAAACCTAAAGCAATGTCACAAGATGATTGGGACCTCAAAGATCAGAAGAGTAAGGGCCTCATAAGACTCTGTCTAGCTGACTCTGTCCTGTTAAATGTCCATGAGGAGAAGAGCATGAAAGACCTTTGGAAGAAGTTGGGTGATGTTTATCAAGCCAAGTCCTTGGTGAACAAGCTTTTTTTGAAAAAGAAGTTGTTTGCTTTGAAGATGGAAGATGAAGGATCTGTTGTGGACCATATGAATGCTTTCAACATGATCATTGCACAGTTGACATCTGTGGGTGTGAAAATGGAGGAGGATAGGTGTATGACCCTGCTTTGCTCTTTGCCAAATTCATGGGATCATCTTGTCATGGCCATCGGAAGCACCACTACTTTCTTCAAGACAGAAGATGTAGTGTCTTCGCTGTTATCTAAAGAAATGCAGAGAAAGACATCCGAGTCAGCCAAAGAGGCTCTTGCAGTTTGTGGAAGACCCAAAGAGAAAGGGAAGAAGAAGGACAAGAAAGGTGAAAAGGGCAAATCCAAATCTCGTGGGAGATCCAAATCTCGTGGGAGATCCAAATCTCCTAGAAAGTCCAAGGCTCTCTATTGGAACTGTAGCAAATATGGGCATTTTCGAAAGGAATGCAAAGAAAAAAAGAAAAAGAAAAAGAAGACTACCCCAGATTCAGATTCAGACAAGTCACAAGATGATGGTGATGCCTTCATCACAATCCTGGCCACACATGCATCTGATGATGTGTGGTTGATTGATTATGGTGCATCATTCCACATGACCTCGCATCGAAGCTGGTTCACAAAGTATGAAGAGTTTGATGGTGGAAGAGTGTACCTAGGTGACGACTCTCATCTGAAGATTGTTGGTCATGGAAAAGTCTCAATCTAATTCCTTGATGGACAAGTGAAGGGGATCACTGGGGTTATGCACATCCTAGGCCTAGCACGGAACCTACTTTCTATAAGTATGTTGAATGATGCAGGTGTGCAGGTTGTCTTTTCGAAGGATGGATGCAAGATGACTAGAGGATCTATGGTGCTTGCTAAGGGTACTCAGAGAGGTACTCTATTTCAGCTGGAGGCATGCACTTCACAGTGCAATAGTTCTTCTGACTCAAAGAAAAGAGTTGTAGTCACTTCATCCCTACCATCTGAATGAGTAGTTAAGAAATCTGTTGTAACTAGTTCTGATGGTAGTGCACATGCTTTGGAAGTTAAGCTTCCTACTGAAAAGACTATGTTATGGCATTTGAGATATGGCCACATTGGTGAGAAGGGTCTTAGAACCCTGAAAAATAAAAACTTCATTGAGGGGTTAAATGATTGTAATCTCAAGTTTGACTTTTGTGAACATTGTGTATATGGAAAGAAAAATTGTGTTTAATTTTACTCTAGTTCTCACAAGTCTTCTGGTGTGTTGGATCTTATTCATTCTGATGTGTTCGGTCCTATTAACGTTCCTTTGATTTCCAAATCTATATATTTTGCATCTTTCATAGATGATTATAGTAGGACATGGGTTTATTTTACTAAAGCAAGACTGGAGTCTTCAGTCAGTTTAAAGAGTTTGAAGCCTTTGCTAAAAATTAGACTAGTAAAATGATTAAGTGTTTGAGAACTGATAACGGTGGTGAGTTTTGTTCGGTAGAGTTTGATAACTTCTGTAAGGAGCAAGGAATTGAAAGACATAAGACAACTCCATACTCCCCGCAGAAAAATGGAGTTGCAAAGAGGATGAACAAGACACTAATGGAGAAGGCTAGGAGTATGCTTAGTGGAGCAAGCCTCAAACAAAAGTTTTGGGCTGAAGCTATTGCTACTACTTTCTACCTGGTAAACATGTCTCCTACATCAGCTCTTGTTGGTAAGACACCTATGGAGGTGTGGTCTAGTAAGAAGCCTTCAGTTAGACATCTTCATGTTTTTGGTTGTGAGGCATATGCACATGTGCCTAGGGAGAAATGGTCTAAATTGGAGAACAAGGCTGTTAAATGTATTTTCATTGGCTATGGTGTCGGTGTGAAAGGATACAAGCTTTGGGACCCTGTGGCTAAAAAAATGTTGTATAGAAAAGGTGTTATCTTCAGAGAGATAACACCTTCTTATGTTGTTCTATAGCCAGAACAGACAGAAAAGAAAGAGGATGTGGTTCATTTTCCTTCTACCCCTGAGAAGATTGAACCAACAGACCCTGTGAGACCTGATGATGAGGAGAGCTCTAGCAGCTCAGAAGAAGTTGAACCTCAACCTCAGCCATTGAGGAGATCTACACGAACGAGAAAGCAACCTGATAGATGTGGTTATTCATTACTTGATTCTAGTTGTGCTTTTGCTTTACTTACTAACACTGATGAGCCTAGAACTGTGAAAGAGGCTATGGGCATGAAATATGCAGGTTCCTAGAAGGAGGCCATGGAAGATGAGATGGCTTCTTTGGAGAAGAATAGAACATGGGACTTGGTATCTTTTCCTGAAGGACAGAAACCCGTTGGATGCAAATGGGTGTTCAAAAAGAAATTCAGTGCAGATGGCAGTGTTGAAAAGTACAAGGCTAGATTGGTTGTGAAGGGGTATTCACAAGTGGAGGGAATTGATTATGGTGAAATTTTCTCTCCTGTTGCAAAGTTGACATCCATTCGGTTCTTGTTATCTCTTATAGCTACTTATGACTTAGAGGTAGAATAGATGGATATGAAGACAACTTTCCTTTATGGTGATTTGGAGGAAGAGATTTACATGTCACAACCATAGCATTACATAGAGAAAGGTAATGAAAATTTGGTTTGCAAGTTAAAGAAGTCTTTGTATGGTTTGAAGCAGTCTCCTACGATGTGGTACTTGACATTTGATGCCTTTGTGTTGTCGATTGGATATCTGAGATCAAAATCAGATCATTGTGTGTATTACAAATTTGATAATGATCGCATTCTCATTATTGCATCATGTGTTGACGATATATTGTTGATTGGGAATGGTAAGAATATGATTTCTGATTTGAAGTCTCAATTGTTAGCACAGTTTGAGATGAAAAATCTTGGGGCAGCCAGGTACATTTTGGGAATGGAAATCAGAAGAGACAGAGCTAACAGAAAACTTTGGTTAAGCCAGAGTAAGTATGTGAAGACCATGTTGGACAAGTTCAGCATGGCAGATTGTAGACCATTGTGTGTTCTTGTTTCAGTGGGGACAAATTTGTCTGTTAATGATTGTCCAAAATCTCCTAGTGAGGTGGAGAACATGAGTAGAGTACCTTATGCTAGTTTTGTTAGTAGTTTGATGTATGCTATGGTCTGCACAAGACCAGACATTGTCCAAGCAGTGGGAGTCCTTAGTCGATTTAAATGGCTAATCCTGGATGGGTACATTAGGATGCAGTTAAGCGTGTGTTCAGATATTTGAGGGGTACTTCTGAGTATTCCATATGCTATCATGGTAATGTTACAAGACCTCCACATTCAGTTGTATTCATCGATTTGTGGATTCTGATTGGGCAGGTGACATTGACAACAGGAGATCCACCAGTGCCTATGTGTTCACTATGTTTGGTGGTACAATTAGTTGGATGAGTAAACAAAAACTTGTGGTTGCTTTGTCCATGACAGAAGCTAAGCACATAGAAAAAACTCATGCTTGCAAGGAAGCCATTTGGCTTAAGAGATTGTGTTCAGATATTGGTGTTGATGCAGGACAGATTACGACTTGTTGTGACAGTCAGAGTGCAATTTGCCTTGCAAAAAATCTAACTTTCCATGATAGAACAAAGCATATTGATGTACAATTTCACTTGGTGCGAGACATGGTAAGAGGATGGGAAGGTAAATTTGGAAAAGGTAGATACTTTGAAGAATGTTGTAGATGCATTAATGAAGCTAGTGGGCATAGAGAAGTTCAGATGGTGTTCAGAGTCTATGGGCCTCTTGGTCTATAGCAGTTAAATCATGTTATTTCTATTGGCTCTTACAAGGTGTTTGACAAGTGGGACAATGTTGAGAATTAAGGTGTCTCAACCTTGGTAATTCCTTGTATTATTTCAATGTATTTATTTATTTATTGCCTATCATATAATTAGGATGCAAATCCTATGTTGTCATCTTGTGGGAGTTGGCACGGTGATGTGTCATCCTACATGGCATATGACCACATGTAAATTTGTCCTCACATGAGGAGATAGGCATCCCACTTAGTGGTAGGAATATTTTGCCATGTGTCAACTTCTTGGAATGTGTGTAAGGGAATATTGACCGAAACGGTCATGACAGATTCCTATGACAAAGTTATGACATGTAAGAGTTGGAAGTAGAAGATCTTATGATAGGTATGGACATGTGTCAAGAAGCATCTTTGAGGAAGGCATCTTTGGGCACCCCAAGGTGGGTAATGACATGTTGTAAGAGAATATGCTATTTATAGCCTGTGTATGACAGATTCTCTTACAGCGGTAAGTTATGACAGCTATGACAGATTCTATGACGGTTGTAAGAGTCATAAGAGCATCTGTCATAGCCCATTTTTGGAATACGCAACCTCTTTGGGATGGGGTGACTTGAAAAGTGTCAGGAACATCCTAAAGTGTTGGACAAGTGTCCATAAGCGTGGGTATTGGGCCATGATGCCATGTTGGATGCCCATCTCAATGTGGAGCCATTTTTGCCTTGTATGTTCTTTATAAATAGGTTCTTTGGAGAGGTGATGCATTATGTGATTGACAGGTTCTGTTATGCTACCGGATCATCTCCAGATACGAGTGTCGAAGACTCCTGCAAGAGCATTGGCTCTATGACTATTGTAACCTTCATTGTTTACGGAATACATTTGAGCTGTGTTTTGGAGTGTAGGGTTTTTCACCAGTAAGGGTTTTTCTTACGTATATCTTGTGTCTCTCTTCTTCTATCTTACATTCTTGTGTATGTGTTTGCTGCAATATCTCTCTTAGTGAGGTAACATAATCTATAATTGTAAAGATAAAATTAAACTTACACTCTCCTCCCCTTATTAGATTAGTGTAAGAAGCGATTTATGCACACCTAGCTTCCTTTCAAAACCCAAAATGGGAAAAACCACGGTGAGTGTTAGCTCACAATATATTAAGATAGCACAATACCAAGTTACAAAGAGGCTCACTGCCCAAAGCTCACTGCTCAAAGAGGCTCACTACCAAAGAATAGGCTCACTGCTAATTAGAAGAATGAAGAAAGTAGAAGGCTAGCTCACTACCAAGATGAACTGCTAAGATTTCATCTACATATGCATGGTTACAATTCCAATTAAGCTTATAAACACTGACGCGGAACTCTTCATTTCAATCTGCCCCTATTTCTCTGCTCTGCTCTTACATATGCTCAAGATCTCCCTTCATTTGTAGCAGCCACTCTATCTTCGCATATTTCACATCCACACACATCACATCACTACACACTCAAACACCGAAATCCATCCTCTATTTATATCTGCAACTAATTCTTTCTCATGATCAGGCCGGCAAGCAAACTGTGAAATGTGTATACCAAATGTTATATCCCATCAGCTTGTTCTTATGTTAAATCTTCAATGTAGATCCAAACCATCATGTACATGTCTTCATATGTGTCAACTCTAATCATACAACCACTTACATTTATCATCCAACTCATATTTCTTCTCTGCATAAGGATTTAACCAGCCTATCGGCTTGTTCCTTAATAACATATATGATAGGTTCCTTTGTCACATCACAACTCATGCTATGAACTAGATGAGACTTCATGAATCATATTCAGCAATCATTATTGATCTCTTGACATGTATTCAACTCTGTAGAACAAGATAAATCTGTATGCCAAAAAGCAAACCTTAGAACTGCTACCCCGTCACACTGTAATATTGTCATACTGGATGTCGGTATTGGAGAGCCTATAGAATAAGATCTGCTGCACTTCCAGAGCTACAAACTTGGATTTTGATAGTCATGACCTATCTCTATCTTACTTTAGATTCACAAGACAAAACATGCTAATGCGGAGGAATGATTGTGAGGGGGAAAATAGGTTAATCAAATCAATGAAAACAAAACCCAAACATCAATGGAAGTTGAAAGTAAAAAAGCTTAAAACAAGCAAAAGTAAATGTACTTACAACCTCTTTACCTATCATTTTCCATTGCTCGCCTATTTGTCCTTGATCTTGATGATGAAGCCCTCATAAGCGTTGCTCCCTTGCTTGTTGGAAGATGACAAAGACATAATGGCTCTGATATTCATGTGATTGAAGCTGAACTTCAACACACTAGATAGAGGATGAGATGAATGCTTAAGAAAATGGGTGCCAAAGGCACGCTTGATTTCCTGCAACATAAGTTTGCATAAATGATAAGTGATGAAATGAAGAAGGAGAGGGTGGTATTTATAGAAAAAGGTGAGGGAAGATCAATGGTTTAGAAGAAAAGAGAAAATCAACAAAGGAGGATTGTTGAGGAACGTGCAACAAATGGAAGGAGGACACATGTCATTCAAAAAGCAGCCTTGTTGAGTTAACTTCTCTCTTGATGAGGATGAGATTTGATTTTCTTAAATTAGAATTTATTTTTCTAATTTAAGAGAAGATTTGCTTTAAAGATGCTTTAAAACTAATTTTGCTTTTGTAACTCAGCTTTTTCTTTTATGTGACAAGAGGAAATTATTTTTGGAAGATAAGAAGGCATAATTAAATAAAAAGATTTATTATTTAATTATTTTGTAGATAATTGAGAGGAATAAATAAAATATAGAAATATATTTTATTTTTGTGAAGATATTTGAAGAATAAAATAAAATATAAAAATATATTTTATTTAGTGGAGAATTTAGATTTTATTTAAATAAAATTTGCATTTTATTTAAATTTGGAAGAATAAAAAGGCTTTAATTAAATAATTAAAATTATTTAATTATTTAGCAGAATGAAGGTGATATATATGAATTTAATTAATTAATTAAATGTGTTTATTTAATTAAATGAGAGGAAATGAATCAGGTAAATAAATGAATTTATTTATTTATTGATAGAAGAATGTGAATGATGAAATAAATATTTAAAATATTTATTTAAGTAGAGTCATGCCAATTTTAGGTGTATACATTTTGCCCCTCTTTGATGCAATGTGTTTTATCACGTTGTTTCAAAGAAAAAGAATTTTCGACAGTGATACATGCCCCAATTTGCCCCTGGTACAAGTTTAACAACTGGATGCCCCCTTGGGAGATTGGATGGGAAGAAGGTAGAAGGCGTGAGACAGACAATCTCATGAAGAAGAGGGTGAAAAATAGGATATGGTGTAGAGAAAACGTCATGGGAAGTAGCCATAGTTGTCATGCAGTCAGGTATGGGTCATTTGCTATATAAAGGAGCTGGGTCCACCCATTCTAATCATTTGTACACTTGGCCATAGTTGATTAGTCCTCTAGAGAGCTTAGGAGAGTATGGCAGCTAGACAGATGGATATTCCTTGCGAGGAGCACTGGTTTGAGCGGATTCGACGGTTCAATCGGCCAGCGGAGGCAAGACCCCCGGTATGTAGTTCTTCAAAACTTGTCAAAAGTCGATTTTTATGCATATTAATGGATAGGAAAACCAACTAGGATAGATGCGCCAAAACACTCTTTTGGCGCATATGACCTCCGAAGTGGCGCATCTGTTGCGTTATGGCGCATTTACACTGTAAAGTGGTGCATTTGATAATGTTGCACTTTTGATCCTTAAATTGGCGCATTTGTCATTATTGCTAATTTGAGCTATGAACTGGCGCATATATTGGGAAATTGCGCATTTGAGTCCTGAATGGGTGCATTTGCTAGTATTTGCACGTTTGACATAAGAATTGGCGCATCTGTTGCGTTATGGCGCATTTGAGCTGTGAGGCGGCGCATTTGATAGTATTGCGCATTTGAGTCATGAATTGGCGCATTTATTAGGAAATCGCGCATTTGACCTAAGGATTGGCGCATGTGCCAGAATGGTGCATACAAGCTATGGATCGACGCATTCATGAGGAAGTGGCGCATGTGATATGGATTGGCGCATCTGCTACCTGGATTGGCGCATTTGCACTAGAAACTCAAATGAATTAATGAAATTAACCCAATTGGCACCTTGATCGATGCATCAATTGATAAGCGATCTTTGAGATTGTCGTGAATCTAGTCGAGAGATGATATGTTGTTTTGATTAATTTTATATGTTAAGTCATTGATAGGATATGAGTAGGCTTGCTTGGATATGGATTCTGTTGACGGTATGCTTTGCTTGGTTGCAGGAGGATATTTGGAGTGTCCTGACATCATGAGAGCAGTTCTCGTTGCCGTTGTTGCAGTGGTATATGTTGACCGAGATAGAGCACGAGGCTCTAGGTGCTATGGGGTTGCACTATGTTTGCTTTATGCCCAAGGTTCACACAAACTGGGCTATGTTGATGGCAGCGGTGGAGCGATTCCACAGCGAGGATGGTACATTCCATCTACCGACGGGGGAGATGGCGGTTACTCTCGAGGATGTGTATCAGATTCTGCACCTCCCAATTCAGGGAGAGCTGGTTGAGTATGAGTCACAGTGGGACAATGGCTTGGAGGAGTGTAGACACATTTTTTATGACCCAGAGTTGGTGGGGGAGGAGATTTCGTGGCAGGACATGCATGACTGCTATGACTACTTCCTAGGCATAGTGGTTGGACTGATCAGTGGCATGATATGCCCCGATAGGAGATCGCACAGCTTCCTGATTGGCTGGGGGAGGGTGCTAGAGAGTATGATCATAGACGAGACCCAGTATGCGTGGGGGGTGTGTGTGCTTGCACATTTATATAGGGACATGCACCAAGTGGTTTATCACAGAGGAGCCAGTTTCTCTGCGGGTACGTCATTGTTGCATTTTTGGTTGTGGGAGCACATTGCTATCACACGGCCGATATGCGTATTTCACAAGCAGAGGGGTGAGCCATATAGTTACAACTATGCAGGTGTGATTTCCCAGCACATGCTAGGGAAGTTGGAGTACTGGAGGCATGCTTTTGATGGCTTAGATGCAGTTGTCTAGAGTCCCTACGTAGACTACAAGGTATGGGATGATGAGGCAGATGAGCTTCCATATTGCTTCAAAACGCGGTGCCTCATTGGCAGGTCTAGGTACATTTTGGAGAGGCAGATTGTCAGCAGAGTGCAGAGGCAGTTTGGCCGAGTCTAGGGCAGACCATAGGGGGAGGCACGCTTTGCCAGGACCCATGCAGAGAGGTACAGATAGGGTCCCGTGGCATCATATGAGGAGGCCTTGACAGACTTTTGACAGATTCCTCACGTAGCTTGGCCCATGCGGAGGGAGATAGTAGACGCTGGCATGACACCAGACTACGAGGAGTGGTTCGTGGCACACCCATTCCTGAGATATTTAGGGCTAGGAGAGTTAGCTCCTCATATAGATGAGGGCGATTCAGACGGTGAGGGTGCAGCTGGTAGGAGGAGGGGAGGACGGAGGAGGAGGAGGAGAGAGTAGGGAGATGATGGGAGACTAAGACAGAGGCAGAGGGTCGGAGAGGGGCTTGTGGGCCAGCAGGCAGTTGGACAGGCACAGGTCCAGGTGCCAGTTTAGCTAGAGGTAGCACAGAGGCAGATGCCGCCACCACAGCAGGTGGCACAGCCGACACAGGGACAGGTGCCAGCACAGCAGGTGGCATAGGCAGAGCAGGCTCCACAGCCTGATGTGCAGCAGCAGGTTATGGTTTCACTACAGAGCCAGATTAGGCAGCTAAGGGCTCATTTGAAAGCAGCAGAGTCACGGAGAGAGTCAAATGTGACTCGGTTATTAGAGTTGACTAGAGAGAGAGACGTAACCTTAGCTAGTATGCGGGCCATGAGGGTGAAGAGAGATGCAGCTGTGATGGCCATGGGCATAGATGGGACATCCAATTTTTTGGTTTCACAGGTGCAGCAGGCACAGGCACAGGTGGTCCAGGTGCAGAGTGAGCTTACTAGAGCCCAGGCACAGGCTCAGTACTACAGAGGGTTATATCACGGAGCTGTGTCAATAGAGCATCGTGCCCCTAGCTTTAGGAGCTAGTCAGAGGCATTACAGAGGGCAGGTGGGTCTCGGTCTATAGGCTCAGTGAGGGGCCCATAGCAAACAGGGGGAGACAAGGGAGAGGCCAGTGCAGGGAGCAGTGTTCCCTGGTGGCAGGGTTGGGCACACCCAGATAGTTGTTCCATTTGTGATCAGATTTGTACCCATTTTTTATGGATGGCTGAGATAACTGATATATGTACTTATTGTGTCCTGACACTATCAGGGATTGGACAGAGATTTTGATATGTTGTACAATTGGACATGTTTTTGATGATTATATGATGGTGCAATTGTTCATGGTCTACATGCATTTGTTCTTACATTTATATGCTATGGATGCAATCGATTTGGTGATATACTTGTATATGTGATGCATACTAGATGGATGTTAGGATGATTTGATATGTAAATGTAAATGTGTATGGATATGATTATGCAGCTTTATATGGAAATGTCTATGTTTTTTATTTTGTTGCTATTGATATACTGATGCAAATGTATGTGGATAACCTAATGTATGTATGCAAAATGATTTAATCATGTGGATGACTATCTCATGTGATATGATATGCTATCTATGCTATGTTTTTGAGATGTCCAAATGTACTCAATCGACACAGAGATGATATAGATAAGTAGAAGAAAAGAGGTGGAGGAAATGAGGATTTTGCACTTGATATGTTGTAGGATTTTATTTATTGCATGGATGATATGGATTTGCTGGATATGAGATGGATAAGGGTGTGGATTGTCATCTTGATATTTTTGCAAGGTTTTTTCTTTCATCATTGGGCACTTTTGGGTATTTTTCACTTTTTGAAATGTTGGAAGGAAGTACAAGCATCGAGGTATAATTAAACCGAGATGACCTGAGCATTCCTTGCATGGATTTTGATATAGCAAGTTGATACAAGCATCTAGTCAAACTTGAATCTAGATGACCTGAGTACTTGTGTTTTAATAGACAAGGATTGCCCCTTTTCATGTTTAGACCTCGGAGTCCTCGATGATCTTTTGTTGATCATGTCGTTAGACAAAAGTCGTCACATTACTAAAGTTTAATCCACAAGAAACAGACAAAGAAAACAGTTATGCCCCCATCATAGCATCTCTAGCTTTTGGCATCCTTGAGTAGCATAGGAAGACATAATCACAAAAATTCAAGACCTTGTAAATTGACCTGTTGACAAAACTTCTTTGCATTAGATGTGTCTTTTGCCATAATTGATAGAGAATCATTTTGAGTGTTTTGATATGGTGCTGCATTTTTGTTTTTGGATAAGTTGATGTTTTGCGTCAAGACTTTTGGTTTGGGTAGCTTGTTTTTGTTGTGCTTGCTTGTCTAGTGAAAGGTATCGCAATCCTTATTGGTATCCTCTTAGAAAAGTGGCATTCAAGAATCCAAATCTGTAACTAGGTCGAGGAGTTGCCCCTAGTTTAGACAAGGATCGACTTATTATGGGAGAGACGATAGACAGACATGGAGAGACGGACCCTAATGGACTGACCTAGTGCCTCGGGGGCTCATTACTAATGGCTTTGCCTACATGACGATGCAGAGGCAATGTAGTTCAGGATAAACCTTAGCAGACCTAAGGCCTAGGCGATGGTAAAGTGGTGTGGACTCAGATTGACAGAAGGACTAGATATGGAACAGACGGGACTGTGGAGTGGAGTGAAGTGAAGTGAAGTGAAGCCTCGGGGGCGCATTAAGAATGGCCTTGCCTATGTGATAACTCAGAGGCAACGTAGTTCGACAATGGTTCAAAGGACTGGGTCAAGACGGATGATATGAAGGACACAAGAGATATGAAGTCAGAATAGACAGAGGAAGTGGTTTGTCGCAGATAGCACCTGTTTACCAGGTTTTCACCACTTGCTTTTATTTGTACGAGAAGCTAAAAGTACACATGACACCTGTTTGTCAGGTTTTCACCATGGTACCTATCCTAGGCGCCTGTTTGCCAGGTTTTCACCATAGGATGATTTTTTTATTATTTTTCTCATTTTTTGATTTTTTTGTTCTGTTTTTTATCACTTTTTTGATTTTTTTGATTTTTTCAGGACTCCCTTGCATTGGGGCTTTCAGGTATAGAACTTGTGAAGGTGCATGCTGTTGATAGGATCATCAAATAATTCACCTTCAGACGTAGCCAATTGTTATGCCTCCGATCCATAAGTTGTGATGACGGCATAGGGACCTAGCCAGTTAGGTTCAAACTTTCCTTTCTTTTCTCTGTCTTGCTGATTTCTAGGATTTTCTCTTAGGACTAGGTCACCGACTTGGAATATCCAGGGTTTTACTTTGTGATTGTAGCTTCTGGACATGCGTTGCTGATATGCTTTCAAGTGGTTAAAGGCCTGTTGCCTTCGCTCTTCGAGTAGCTCTAATTCTTGGAGTTGTGTCACTCTGTACTCTTCATCTGATATGAGGCCTTTTAATGAGACTCGCAAGGATGGGATCTCAACTTCAATGGGCAAGATAGCTTCAGATCCATAGACTACGGAGTATGGTGTTGCACCTATGGGTGTACGGATGCTTGTGCGGTAGGCCCACAGTGCGGGATTTAGTTGGACATGCCAATCATGGCCAACATCGTTGACAATCTTTTTTAGGATTTTCAGGATGGTTTTATTTGATGCCTCAGCTTGGCTATTACCTTGTGGGTAGTAGGGGGTTGAAAAGTGGTGCTGGATATGGAATTTGTCACAGAGTTCCCTGACATTGTGGTTTTTGAAGGGTCGTCCGTTATCCATGATAATGGACGAAGGGACACATAACAACAAATGATATAGTTCAGGATAAATGAGGCAATCTATTTACCTATGATGTTGGCTAAGGGCACGCCTTCAATCCACTTCGTGAAGTACTCTGTGGCAGTAATAATGAATTTAGGGCCGCTTGAGGAAGGAGGGTGGATCTTGCCCACTAAGTCGAGTCCCCACTAACAGAAAGGCCAAGGAGTTGTTAATCGCTGTAGCTCTTGTGCTGGTGCATGGATTAGGTTCCCATGGATTTGGCACTTTTTGCATTTCTTTACAAACTATAGGAGTTTTGTTCCATAGTTGGCCAGTAGTACCCCATGCGGATGAGTTTGTTGGCTAGGGTAGGGCCACTAGAGTGAGCCCCGCATATACCGTCGTGTAATTCGCTCAGGGTGGTTTGATATTCCTCACTATCGAGACACCTAAGGAGAGTACCATCGAGACCTTGACGATATAGGGTGTTGGCGACAATGGCATACCGGGATGCCTGCCAGATGAAGGTTCTTTTTTGGTTACTAGAGAGGTCGGGTGGGAGGGTATTCTCTTTTAGATAGGCAAATATTTTACCATAGAGAGGGGAATCGACTCCTACGATGTGGCATATGATATGGGATTCTGGGGTGTCATAAGTAGGATAGGACATTGGCTCTACTAAGAACTCATATCATGTTTGATGACTTGGAATGTCGAGGAGAGATGTGATTGTAGCCATTGCGTCTGCAGCTTTGTTCTCAATCCTTGGTATCTGTTCAAAAGATATTTTGACAAAATATTCTTTGAAGTCATCTACCATTCGTTTGTAAGGAATCAGTTTCTCATCCTTCATTTGGTAGTCATCATTCACTTGATTGATGACTAGTTGTGAGTCCCCATAGACTTGAAGTTCCTTGATGTTCCACTCAACTGCTAGCTTGATACCGATGACCAGGGCTTCATATTCTGCTACGTTGTTAGTGCAGGGGGACATTAACCTGTATAACTTTGGAATAGTGTCACCATTAGGTGTGATTAATAAGATACCTACCCTCGATCCATGCTGAGTGTATGAGCCATCAAAATACATTTTCCAAGTTGTCATATTTATGTGGAAGATAGAGTCATCTGGAAATTCAAAGCTCAGAGGGTTGTCATCTGTTAAAGGTGCTTTTGCCAGTTGATCTGCTAGTACTTGTCCCTTTATTGCTTTCTTGTCGACATATTCAATATCGAACTCACTAAGAAGCATGACCCATTTAGACAATCTACCTGTTAGGGCTGCCTTGTTGAGTAAATATTTGAGCGGGTCTATCTTTGCTATCAATTTGACAGAGTGTGATAGCATGTAATGTCTCCATTTTTGTGAGGCAAAGACAACAGCTAGACATGCTCTTTCGATTGGTGTGTATTGTAATTCATACCCAACAAGTGTTCGACTAATGTAGTAGATAGCCTGTTCTTTCCCATCGTAGTTTTGTTGTGCAAGGAGAGCTCCCAGAGCTGTTGGTGTAGCTGAGATATACAGTAATAGAGGGTTTCCCTAAATGGGTGGCATTAATACTGGTGGCTTCATGAGGTATTCATTTAACTGTTGGAATGCCTGTTCACATGACTCGTTCCATTTGAAGGGTACATTCTTGTGTAGAAGGTGAGAGAATGGGTGGCATTTGTCTGCCAGTTGAGAGATGAACCTTCTAATAGACTGTGGTTTGCCTTGTAGGGATCTTAGCTGAGTCAGGTTCTTAGGAGGTGGCATTTCCATTATGGCCTTCACCTTGGCTAGATCCACTTCGATACCATTTGCAGACACTATGTATCCCAATAATTTTCCTGATGTAACCCCAAACACACACTTCTTAGGATTGAGTCGCACATTAAACTATTCCTACCTATTGAAGATCTTGTCTAACACTACCAGATGTCCTTCTCTTGTAAGTGATTTTGCTAGAATATCATCGACATAGTCTTCCATTATAGTGTGCATCATGTCATGGAAGATTGTAGTCATGGCTCTCTGATATGTTGCCCTAGCATTTTTCAGACCAAATGACATGACACACCAACAGTAGGTGCCCCAAGGACATGTAAATATAGTTTTGTGTTGGTCCTTGAGTGCAATCTTTATCTGGTTATATCCTGAGAAACCATCCATGAGTGACAGCATAGTGTGCCCTGCCGTAAGATTGACAATCATGTTTATGTTGGGCAGGGGGAAGTCGTCTTTGGGACAAGCCTTGTTCAAGTCTCTGAAATCATTGCATATTCTGACCCTGCCATCTGGTTTAGCCACCGGTACTATATTCGAAACCCATTCAGGATAGTCTATAGGCCTAATAAATCTGACATCTAAGAGTTTCTTTAGCTCTTCTTTTACCATGAGGGCCACATGCGGATGCATCTTTCTGAGTTTTTGTTTGACCGGTTTAGCTCCTGGAGCTAGAGATAGATGATGCATGATAAGATTCGGATCTAGCCCTAGCATGTCAGCGTATGTCCATGCGAAGTTGATTTGTTTTCTTTTGAAGAAATCTGTAAATGCTAGTTTTTTGTGTTCTGTGAGAGCTTTTGCCATGTGGATCATTCAGGGCTCATCTCTTGTGCTGACATTGATTGGTTTTGTTGGTTCTATCAAGATCGACGATCTCTCCTGATGTGTAAGATTGGGGAGAGGGTCAAGCCTTCCATCCTTCGGTGCCTCAGAGAGGTTTTCACCATTGGATACGTCTTTATTTTTACTATTTTGATTATCTAACACTTCCGCGGAGCGGTTTTCACCGTTAGATCGTTCTTTTATCTTGATATTTTTATGATTGAAAGGCTTGGCAGTCTCTCCAAAATAGGCCTTCTCTTTGAGTTCAATAGCATAGCCAGCTCTGTGGTCTCCTACCGGTATGTGATTTCTAAGCTCAAGATAATCGATGATGGCTTCGTCATTTTCGAAGGTGTCTAGTTCAAGGGTGGTACCTTCTAGGTCCCAATCTATAAGTTCAAGGTGTACCAAAGGTAAGGATCATCAGGTTGGTCTGGTTTAATGGCGTTAATGGCTAGGACAGAGTTATTGAAGGAGCGGACAAAGTCCGCGATGGTACTCTCTATTAGTGGGTCCGTCAAGGGGGGAAACATTCATTCCTCACGATTTTCACTATTGTTGCTATGCGGGTCAGACTCTAGCGGTCTAGCCCTTGGACCTTGTCTCTCATTGGCATGGGTTGGGTCGTACTCATGGACAACATCAATATCCTTTTCGTCACAAGACATCTCAAAGAGGCTGTCCCACTCATACTTGTTAGAGTCAGTTTCACTCCTCATTTGCATTCTCTAAATTTGTTCAACTAGATTGCTAGTGGATGCTTCTGGTTGTTTGCCTTTGTTCTTATTGGTTCTATTATTTCTTGATGCTCCAGTGTACCCTAGCCCTGTAGTGTCTCGGGCTGTTAAGGTATGAGGTTGGATGGGTTTAGTGATGCCATCCTTTCTTGAATGAAGTGGACCGTGTCCCTCATACCCCATTCTCTATAGCATTTGAAAGCCTTGACCATATTGTGTCATTTGTATAATGGGATGGTTATGTTGTGTTGAGGAACTACCTTCATCTTTGTATAGCCACTGTAGGATATCTTTTTCATGACTTTCATCTTCTAGGCTTCCCCATTTCACAAATGGTCCTTTGGTGGTTCTCTCTGCTTTGGGTGTCCTTAGGATGGGTCTCCCATAGGATCTAGGAGATAGAGGTAGTTGTGCCAAACAAAGGGATTGGGAGACCGTGTACTCACCCAGGCCCTTATCTTGGAGTTGGAGTTTAGGTTGAGACTCTCCTGAAGAGGAAGCAAGTGTAACTAGATCTACACGAGATGAAGAGGCGGCAAAAGCACGGTTGGTGGGGATTACAACTTCTAGTTTGGGCTAAATAGAATTGCAGTATTGAAAGGGGTTAGGGTCACCTTGGATGGTGATCTATTGACCTTCATGTGGGAACTTGATACATTGATGGTATGTGGAAGGTATTGCTTTCAAAGAGTGGATCCATGGTCACCCAAGAAGAATGTTGTATGCTAGCTCCATGTCAAGGACTTGACAAGCTACATCTTTTACTACAGGGCCCACCCTGATTGGTAGGGTAACAATTCCTTTAGACGTTCTTTCTTCCTCATCATAGGCTTTTATGGTGATTTTTCTTGTCGGATTAATAGCCTTCTCTGAAAACCCCAATGTAAGGATTAGCTTTAATGTGCAGATATTCAAACCAGCCCCTCCATCTATTAGGACTCTTTTGATCTTGTGTTTATGTATGAAAGCTTCAATATGCAAGGAAGCGTTATGGGGTTGAGTGATTGACATATCATCCTTCTCAGTGAATGATAAGGAATGCGGTGAGGTGATGTGACCAACCATGGTTTGGAATTGTTCTTCAGCTAAGTTCGTGGGGACAGAGGCTTTTGCTAAGGCTTTGTCAAGTATGGACCTATGAGAAGGAGACAGACATAGAAGTTCTAACATGGAGATGTGTGCAGGTGTTTTGTGGAGTTGATCCACGATACTGTATTGACTAGACGGGGGAGCGGAAGCTCCTCTAAGGGTGACCTTGTTACTACGAGTAGTAACATTGCAATCCAGATACTTGTTGATAGTGATCACATTGATGTGTGACTCACCTTCTGAGATATGGTTAACAACATAGTCGAAGCCAACATTTGTGTAGTTTGTGTTGTTAGAGCCACTGTTATTTCTGTTGGAAGGTCCTCCCTGCTCGTAGTTAGGAAGAGGATCCTTGAATGCTTGATGATCACTGTTGGAGGTATGTCTGTGAGATTGTTCGTTAACGGATATTTTGTTTTGCTCTATTAAGTCTTGGATTATATGCTTGAGTGCAATATAATCATTTGTCTTGTGCCCCCTGTTTCGGTGGTATTCGCAGAAATCATTGTCGTTCCACTAGTGGGGTTTGACCTTTGGTTCGTACTCTCATGCTGAGGGAAGCATTATGAGATTGTTGGCGATTAGCTTCCATAGGGCAATTTCTAGTGACTCATCCAAAGGTGTGAACTTTCTCCTAGGCTGAAAGTTGGTGAACCTAGATTCAGTATTTCTTGGTTTGTCTTGCGTGGGGCTATTTTGAGGTGTTGATAGGTTGAAAATTGGTTGCTTAGGTGCTGCATTTTTGGCATCTACCACCCCGTCATTCACAACGTTCTTGTTTTTTGTCTAGAATCTAGGTTTATCATTGTTGGTGTTGGTATTAGGAGTGTCTTTGTAGAGCTTGATTTGACCTTTCGCGATTAGGGCTTTTTCTATGATGAGGCCCATCTCAATGACCTTGCTAAAAGAAGTAGGACAATGGATTTGGATTTGGTAGCTTAGGTCCATTTGCAGATTGTGGACGAACATTTCTAGCATCTATTTCTCTAGCATTTGGTGTGGGCACTTGCTTGCCAGTTGTCTCCATCTCTATAAGAAGGCAGCGAAAGATTCTCCTCCTTTCTGTTTGGTGTTACAAAGATCCAATATTGAGGTATCATGCTCAATATTGTAAGAGAAGTGGGCGACAAATTTGTCTACAAGCTCATTGAAGGTTTTAATACCGAGTGGCAGTCTAGAAAACCATTCCATGGCTTGCCCACCTAGGCTTCGTGGGAAGAGTCGCATAAGGTAGGTGTTGTTATGTGTGACCTCGAGACAAGTAGTGTTGAATTATCTGATGTGATCCCTTGGGTCACCCTTTCCTCGATATTTATCAAACTTAGGCACCTCAAATTTTGAGGGGAAAGGTATTATGACCAAGGCCCTATCAAAAGGATATGGTGAAATATCCTCTATGGTGTAATGTTTAGTTGATGCTCCCATTTAGTAATGTCCGTGGAAATTTCTTCTTCACTTTCGTGAGTGTTTGGAATGATTTTCTCTGCCATTTCGATCTGTTTTTGTTTTTGTAATCTTGTTAAGACCATGCAAGGTGGTAAAGAGATGGGATGGGGTGAAAAAGATTCTTTGAGCAAGATGCTAGGATGATACAAAGTTTTAGCAAGGTTCTTCTGAGATCTATGTGATGTCAAACAAGTTGGGTATACAAAGCTATAGTCAAAGTAGGGATGTTAGAAATCTAAATACTTGATGTTGACTAGTCTTATATAAGCCACTAGTAGAGTGCTGAGAGAAAGGATAAGTAACCCTTGATATTGGACACTTACTAGGTTTGTTTGAGTATTGATTGTGATCTAGAATAATCTTGGTTCTAACCTTGTTGGAATTTGGGAAGATTTGGTGAGATTGTGGATGAGCAAGTAGCTATGGTGTGAAAAAGAAGGAGAAATGGTTGATTTGCAAGTCTCAATCAGATTTTAAAAAACTGAAACAGGTTTTGAAGATGGTTCTTGAAAAGTTTTTGATAGTTTTTCTCTTGGAAGGTACTAAATTTTGCTCTCAAGTTTAAATGCACATCAGTTTAAATACGCAACAACGTAAGTCAGATGCACCAGCAATCAGAGTAAATGCGCAATAAGTCAGTTCAAATGTGTAGCACTGGCAAGATTTTAAATGCACCATAGCAGATGTTAAATGCACAAAAAGTCAGGTCAAATGCGCAATACTGGCAAATGCGCCACAACAGAGTTTAGATGCGCCACAAGTCGTGGCAAATGTGCAACTCCAGCTTTTGTCTTATTTTCTCAAAATTTTGGAAGATTTTGGAATGTTTCCAGGATCTTTCTGCTTTTGGTTTGAAAAACTTGGTGTTTCTGACAAGTCTGATGTTCAATTATGGAAAAAATATAGCAAACACAGAAGTTTTTCATGATTTTTATTTTTTTTATATTTTTTGGACTATTTTGACTCAAAACAAGTACAACTTAGGCTGGATGTGACAATATTCGTTGAATCCTCTAGCTGTGCCACTCAAAGCATGTAATTCCAGGATCTGGTAGCACCAGTTCCCCTCCATGGCACTCACTTCTCACGCATACCAGATCTGGGTTTCCTTAGGCTCGTACTCCCACCGAACCTTAGGATTGTCCCTGCTACCTCTACTAAGAGTCACTTGAATTGAGGCCACTTCAAGGGCTCCGCCCTTTGCATCAACAAATAGGGGTTTTTGGCTTGCTACACAATTGGTTCTTAGTTAGGGCAACCGTTCAAGTGGTTACACGTGAGGCGACACTACTCTCCATTATGGAGTCTCCTAGCCTCAAAGGGTTACACGTATGAGGGTTTTGGGGGAGGTTGGTCGTTGGTGTAACACAGTAGCACTCGTTGCTTGAGGTTTTCACCTCATGCATAATTTATTTTAAGTGGCTTGGTAGGGCTTGGCTTTAGCCTGTTACCACTTAGGGTCGTTCCCACTTGGACAAGCGTGCATCCAAGGGCAGGCCTCCCTAAAGGTTTGACAAATAGAATGACAAGTCTGGCACTTTGATCACCTAGTTAAGGGGAGAGCATACGCCTATTGTCATTCGCAAGCACAGAGTACAATGGTTAATCCAACCTAGTTAAAAATAGAAAAATTGAATGAGCTAATCTACTTGTGCACTCACACGATTGTGAACTTGGAAGTGTTTAGATCATAGCATTGTTCATTTTCTTATTTGTTAACTTGAAAGTGATTAAGACATAGCAATGTTCATTTTCCCATTTGTAAAGATAGCAGTGGTCTAATCTAGGAAAATAAATGAACAATGCAAAAATAGCAATTTGGGTCCAGTTACTTCCTTCCTATTTATGAACTATGTAAAGTTTGTATGAAATGCACTTGCTTACTTCTCCCCTAATTAGTCTAAATGAACTAGGAAAAGCATCTAAATGACCTAATCTAGCTATTAACCCTGCAAACAACTGTTAGATCCACTGCATAAAATTAGAAACCCTAAAAATAGAAAGCAGAATCAAATGCACCGCACTGCAGCCTAAATGCGCAGAAACAAGGAGTGCATGCGGCGTGTACAAAAGCACAACAATAGAAGGTAAATGCGCAAAAAAATAGAGGTATGTGTGCAACTATGACAGATGTGTCACTTTACAGTGCAGATGTGCCAAAAGATAGTAAATGCGCAACTTGGACACAGGCGCCAAAATAGGGGTCAAAAGCGCCGTTGCGGGGGTCAAATGCACTGAAAGGTCAGATGTGGCGTTGCAGAGGTCATATGGGTCAGAGTGACAGATGCGGCATTGTAGAGGTCATATGCATTAGAGTGACAGATGCGGCGTTGCAGAGGTCATATGCGTCGCTTGTGAGGTCAGATGCACTGAATGATTGAATGCGCCAACTCGAAAGGTAAATGCGTCGTTTCAGAAGTTATATGCGCCAGATGCCTCTGTCAAAAACCTGCTTTGTCACCTGTACGGACCTGTCACTTAAAAACACTCAATTTTTTGATTAGATAGAGGGGCAAGAGCCCCAGGGTGGGCACCAAAATGTGGGGGAAAATAGGTTAATCAAATCAATGAAAACAAAACCCAAACATCAATGGAAGTTGAAAGCAAAGAAGATTAAAAAAAGCAAAAGTAAATGTACTTACAACCTCTTTACCTATCGTTTTCCATTGCTCGTCTATTTGTCCTTGATCTTGATGATGAAGCCCTCAGAAGCGTTGCTCCCTTGCTTGTTGGAAGATGACAAAGATAGAATGGCTTTGATATTCGTGTGATTGAAGGTGAGCTTCAACACACTAGATAGAGGATGAGATGAATGCTTAAGAAAATGGGTGCCAAAGGCGCGCTTGATTTCTTACAACATAAGTTTGCATAAATGATAAGTGATGAAATGAAGGAGAGGGTGGTATTTATAGAAAAAGGTGAGGGAAGATCAATGGTTTAGAAGAAAAGAGAAAATCAACAGAGGAGGATTATTGAGGAACGTGCAACTAATGGAAGGACACATGTCATTTGAAAAGCAGCCTTGTTGAGTCAACTCCTCTCTTAATGAGGATGAGATTTGATTTTCTTAAATTAGAATTTATTTTTCTAATTTAAGAGAAGATTTGCTTTAAAGATGCTTTAAAACTGATTTTGCTTTTGTAACTCAGCTTTTGCTTTTATGTGACAAGAGGAAAGTATTTTTAGAAGATAAGAATGATTTTTGTGAAGATAAGAAGGCATAATTAAATAAAAAGATTTATTATTTAATTATTTTGTAGATAATTGAGAGGAATAAATAAAATATAGAAATATATTTTATTTTTGTGAAGATATTTGAAGAATAAAATAAAATATAAAAATATATTTTATTGAGTGGAGAATTTAGATTTTATTTAAATAAAATTTGCATTTTATTTAAATTTGGAAGAATAAAAAGGCTTTAATTAAATAATTAAAATTATTTAATTATTTAGCAGAATGAAGGTGATGTATATGAATTTAATTAATTAAATAAATGTGTTTATTTAATTAAATGAGAGGAAATGATTCAGGTAAATAAATGAATTTATTTATTTATTGATAGAAGAATGTGAATGATGAAATAAATATTTAAAATATTTATTTAAGTAGAGTCATGCCAATTTTAGGTGTATACAATGATGACCACTTCATTCTGCACTGTTCATTGTTTATGTATTACTTCTGCTGACCCAGACTTCGCCTTTTCATCAGATGACTTCCGGAGGAAGTCAGATCTTGATCACTAGAATATAACAACAATAGGTAGCTATAAACATCACACCTGAACTGCATCTGCAAGTCTTCAATTACGGAGGCATACTGATTCACTTTCTATCCCTCACTCATAATACTTCTTGTACTTAGCCATTTTGGGCTTCCAGATCAAAATACTTTGTGCCTTATTGCCAACTCAAGATTTTCTACCAGAGTAGTGTCTCTTTCCCATGCTGATGGATTCTCTTTGCCTTGTTTCCATCAATGACAACATTCAAGTCTTTTGCAGAGCAGTGTCTCTTGCCAACAATCTCCCCCTTTGGCATTGATGGGGACACTCAGTGAAAAATGCTTGTGTTGCTCCCCCTTACTTTGTACACTTTGTTTTTCTATTCTCCTTCAGATGTATGCTTAATTTTTCACTGGTTTTCCTCTCCCCCTTTTCCATCAATGGCAAAGGTGTGAAATTTGGTCAAAAATGTTCAAAACTGTTATATTTTGTCGCATATATACATATACACATTTTCATCTCAATTTGTCATTACATGTAGAATATCATTGTAGATAGTCTTTATTAGAGTTATCTCTCCATTCCATCTATTCCTTGCACTTTCTAGAATATGGATATGGCCATTCATCAGAAAAACTAACTTCTCTGCCTTATGCACATCTGATGGTGTATCAATTAGTGCCTGTGATTTCAAGGCTTCATTTGCCAGATTGGTCATGGAATCAATTTTTGGACTTATCAGTCCCCTTAGCTGGCACAACTTGTATTTTATTTCTTCCCTTTCCTTCATCAAAGAGCTCAAATCACTGTGAATATTTACAAATTGTGTTTGTTTGGCATTTATTGACTCAACTGCTAGATTATATGTCTTAGAGATATTAAGGAGTTTGAGTTCCAAGTCTTTGATTTTAACTTCTAATTCCTTTGTGATTTTTGGCCAAGATAGACAAAATTGGTATATTTATCGGCTTCTTCAATGGAACTTTGTATGCCTTTTATTCCATTACCTAACAGAGTTTATATTTAGCTATCATAGCCTTAAACTCAGCCAATCTCTTTTCATCAAACTCTTTTCTAACTTTTGCATCTTCAAATTTTTCAAAAGACTCAAAATGTGTACTTATAAAGTTTAATAGCCCTTTGAGATGATCAACGAAGGATAATGAGGTATCCTTTTGAACTGTTGGCATCATCTTTTCCAAAACATTGGATGCATCATTGATCAATTTATTGTCTTGGTCATGTGATTTCAGTATATCTTCTCGTGCCTTGGCTTAGACAATAGATACTAATTTGAATTTCTACATATGTGACAATGAGGCTAGGTTGATTGGTCCTTGAAGAAGTTTAGACTCATCTGTATCTTATTGTCTTCTGGAACCAACTGAGACATTTGTAGTGTCTCTTGCTCTCCTAGATACTTCTTCTTGACTGTATTCCAGAGGATCCATGTCTATATTTTCTTGTTGATCAATGTTTTGTTCTAGTGCAGGGCTCCTTAATAGTTCCCTATTCTCTTCAAGCTCAACCTGTTGCTCAGGAGGCAGATCAGTTTTAGTTTTTCCTTGATCTGACATATCTAATGTGTCTGTGTCAAGGACTTGATCACTCTATTTCGTTCTTTGATCCTAGCTTATCTCTGGCAGAGATGTGTCTTCATCGTTTGCTCCTTCATTGTCATAGATAGTAGGAATATTGTTTTTCTTTAATGCTACCAAAGTGATCCCCTCTATTTCCTTGACTACTTTATCAATTTCTCCCAACATCAATGAGTTCATTCTTCTCTTGGTCCTGAAGGCATCCTTGACCTCTTTAGAGATTTTGGCCTTCTCCTCAAGGGTGATCTCTAGACATAATCTTATCAATGAGTGTTCCCTGAACTCAACATCCTTTGCCATAACCACTTCTTTTCTTGTGCTCATTATATTTGCCAGGCTATGTGGAAGATCAGTAATAATTTCAATTAGAGCCTTGTTGTAGATGTTTAGATATTCTACAACAACAGTCTCAACGATCCTCTTGTCTGGATCATTATACTCATCATACAACTGAGCAATGGGTTTCAGATTTCCATCCACTATTATGGCTTTGAGAACATCTTCAAGGCCTATAGTTGCTTCCTCTATCTGAGGCACATCTTGCTTTACCCTTTTTCCAGGTTTACCCTTACCAGAGGGTTCCTTTTTTCTAGTTCTGGATGCTTTTGTAGCCTCAGTTTTCATCTTCTTTACTTCCTCATCTGATTCTGTTACTTCTTCATCAACAGCTATGCTTACATGCACTCTCTTGGCCTTAGTCTTATTTCTCTTAGAACTAGTGGCAGGAGTTTCCACACTTGCAAATGGTGTGGAATCAGAGGGAATGGATGTAGCTTCTACAGAGGTGGATCCTCTGGTTCTTTTTCTTGAGACCTCTGGCTTTTCAGGTTCACCCTTGGGTTCTTCTAGAGCTCCACTTGATTTACTTTTTCTCTTTTCTTCTACTTCCTTAGCATCTTGTGCTTTTTCCCTTGCCTTTGTCACTTGTTCTTTTGTGAACCCATTTCTTGCAGCAATTTCCTCTACTTCTTTTCTCACTTTCCTAGTGGATGAAGTTTTAAACTTAGTTCTTCATAAGTCCCAAACCTCTCTTAGTGTCTCTAGGTTTGCTGAGCAGGTGTTGGGCATAGTTTTAAAGTATTTGTCCATCTACCTCATAACCCATTGGCATAATCTAGATTGTCCTGGGCTCCACAGATTCCATCAAGTATTGATCTTCCTTATACTTCTCAACTATTCCCTCCAGGATTCTTTCTCTTGACTGCATCATGCTTTGAAAAATTTTGAAATACCCCCACAATGCTGCCTTTTGCTCATCATGACTTCCAATGCTACTTAAAAGATTTCTAATCTAGACAGCTA
Source organism: Cunninghamia lanceolata (assembly GCA_027924645.1). Lineage (NCBI taxonomy): Eukaryota > Viridiplantae > Streptophyta > Pinopsida > Cupressales > Cupressaceae > Cunninghamia > Cunninghamia lanceolata. Next base: position 2,875,431 of record BSBN01000865.1, on the reverse strand, counting down.
CCAGTTTGCTAGTTAACCAAAACAGATTCTTCATCTTTGGTAACTCATTCATAAAATAGAAGAATAGACAGATGATCAATGTACCAAATTTGAATGGATAGTTTTTGCTTTCCTTGATCTTCTTTAGATTCTCTAGTAGTTGGATTATTAGCAACTCACACAAATCATACTCAGAATTCTCTTTGACCATTTGATATGCGGTGTATATTGTAGTACTAGAGACAGAGTTCTCTCAGTTTGAGAAATAGATTTTGTAGCCTAAGAACCATAGAAGAAAATCTTACCGTATGTTCTATGATGTTGTTTATGGTTAATGGCCTCTTGTCAAATTGGGCTCTGGTGGCCTCTGTAATAGTTTGATTCTTCACAGCTTTCAACAAGGGTACACCTCTGGTGGAATTTAACCCTGGTACTGCCCTAATTGCTTCCTTGGTGATTTTGAAAGGCTGCCCTAACCACATGAATTCATAATGAATTTGACTTAGAATATACCAGACCCATTAATCCTCTACGAAAATAGGAAACACTACATACTAGATGAATTTCTTCCCTTCTAAGACTTTGTATTCTTCCTTTAGATCAAATTGATCATTGCTTAGAAACTTCAAGTATAGATCTGAGAACTTGTCACCACCGAGCTCATCTAGGGCAACATCGATATATGCCTTAACATCTTCCACATACAGAATTCCATATGGTATTTTTGAAAATGCACCCATTGGATCAACTTCAGTTGCTTTGAAAAGATGTTTCTTGAATTTAGGTCATGGTTTCTTAGCAATATCCACTACCTGAGGTGTTGCCATTTCTATGGATAATCAAGCAAGTTTCATAAAGGGTTTCAAACTGTAAATACCTCTTAATGCCAGATTAGGGTTTTCTCTACTTGGAATTGCTAGAAATTGCTAATATCACTTATGATCTTTCTTCTACACACCTTAGACACTTGAAGGCTCAAATACAAAGTGATTAGTCCTTTGAGCGCTACCCTTTTTAACCTTTGTTTACCAAAACCTACTCATCATGAATGTTGTTATGGACAATCGATCAAGATTGCTTCGTAATGTGCCGCATTGACTTCTTTTCTTCTGGTTTCTCTTTTAAGAGATTTGTCACATCAGATTCCATCATATACCTTTGTGCCAAATTCTAGCACCCACTTTCTGGCTGGGGGGTTTTGGATTTTCAACACTGCTCCCCTGAGCTAGAGAACCCAATTTACCTCCTATAGGAAGTATCTGCATCAGATGTTGGTGTGGATCTATCATCTTCTTTAATTACTTCTTTCTTGACCCAGATCTTGTCCATTTCCTTCTTGGTTTCAACTGGATCAACCTTTTCTTTTCCTTTATCATTTCTCGACTCTGTTTTCCTTTCTTTAGCATAGTAATTTCTCTTCACATTCTTGCTTCTGCAAAATCTTGCAACATGTCCAAATTTGTTGCAATTGTAGCACACAACATTCCTTTGTTTTTATTCCTTCTATTGATTGGATTTGATCTACATTGATTAGCCATATGTCCAAATCTATTGCAAGAAAAACATTTTCCATTGAATGATTGACTATTCTTTGCATTGTAGGAACCATTCCTTACTAGATTTCTACATTCATTTCATTTGTGACCAATTTTCTTGCAATTGAAGCATTGACTAGAAAAGGATGGAACATTCTGATTTACTCTACTTCTGCATTGAGTAGCTTTATGACCAAACTTATTACAATTAAAATAGTGGCCATTGAAAGATGGATACCTCTGAGCATTTGGCTATCTAATTGGAGGTCTTCTAGGTCTTCTTCTTTGATTTCTAAATTGGTTACCTTTGTTTTGCTTTAACTGTGTTTGTTTGACCAGATTTGAACTTTCCCTTTTCTCAAATCCCAAACCTTGCTTATCATCAGCACTCTTTAGACTAGCAATCATCTCATCAAGTTTTGCAATACTTAGCTTGAACTTTTCTTCATAGCTCTTGGCTTTTTCCAAGTCTGCTTTTAGACTCACAATTTCTTTTTAAGGTTTGGCACAATCTTCTGATTTGCTTTTCATCATTAAATTTAGATCCTCTTCTGCTTTTGTTCTTTCTATAGCTTATGCTTCCAAATCATTTAGAGTTCCATTTGCTGATATTAATTGATTACTAACTTCTTTGTATTTGTCTTTGAATTTCTTAACTTGTTCTTTTAATCTTGAGATGCATTCATCAGTTTCTTGTAAGTTATCCTTTAGATCCCTGACTTCTACTTCAGATTGTTCCAGATCAATAAGAGCTACTTCTAATTCCTTGTTGATTTCACAATTTCCAAATCTTCTTGCTGTCATGATTACAGAAACCTAGATCTTCCTTAAGTTGTTAGACTTCTTCCAAGGAACTTGGCTCTGATACCAATTGTTGATAGCAAGGAATACTGAGGGGGGGGGTGAATCAATATTCCACAAAACCACTTCTTAATAAGTTTATTAGCCCAAATTCCAAAATTAATAATATGAAAGTAGAATAAGCATAGGAACAGCAACCAGAAAGACATAACACATGAACACCAAGATTTTTACATAGAAAACCCAAAACATGAAAAACCATGGTGAGTGTTAGCTCACAATATATTAAGATAGCACAATACCAAGTTACAAAGAGGCTCATTCCCTTAGGGGTCACTGCCCAAAGCTCACTACTCAAAGAGGCTCACTGCTAATTAGAAGAATGAAGAAAGTAGAAGGGTGGCTCACTACCAAGATGAACTACTGAGATTGCATCTACATATGCATTGTTATAGTTCTAGTTAAACTTATAAACACTGACTCGAAACTCTTCATTTCAGTCTACCCCTGTTTTGCTACTCTGCTCTTACATATGCTCAAGATCTCCCTTCATTTGTTGCAGCCACTCTATCTTTGCATATTTTGCATCCACACACATCACATCACTACACACTCAAACATCGAAAGCCATCCTCTATTTATATCCACAACTAATTCTTTCTCATGATCAGGTTGGCAAGTAAACTATGAAACGTGTATACCAAGTGTTATATCCTATCAGCTTGTTCTTGTGTTAAATCTTCAATGTGGATCCAAACCATCATGTACATGTCTTCATATGTGTTGGCTCTAATCATACAACCACGTACATTTATCATCTAGCTCATATTTCTTCTCCGCATAAGGATTTAACCAGCCTGTCAGCTTGTTCCTTAATAACATATATGATAGGTTCCTCTGTCACATCACAACTCATGCTACGAACCAAATGGGACTTCATGAATCATATTCATAAATCATTATTGATCTCTTGACATGTCTTCAACTCCACAGAACAAGATAAATCTGTATGCCAAAAATTGGACCTTAGAACTATTGCCCTGTCACACTGTAATATTGTCATATTGGATGCCGGTATTGGAGAGCCTGTAGAATAAGATCTTCTGCACTTCCAGAGCTGCAAACTTGGATTCTGATAGTCATGACCTATCTCTATCTTACATCAGAGTCACAGGACAAAACATGCTAATGTGGACCACTTCATTCTACATTGTTCACTGTTTCTGTCTTACTTCTACTTACTTTGACTTAGCCTTTTCATCAGATGACTTCCGGAGGAAGTCAAATCTTGATCACTGGAATATAATAGCAATAGGTAGCTATAAACATCACACTTGAACCACATCTATAAGTCTTCAATTGCGGAGGCATACTGATTCACTTTATGTTCCTTACTCAGAATACTTCCCATACTTAGCCATTTTGGGCTTCCAGACCAAAATACTTTGTGCCTTATTGCCAACTCAAGATTGTCTACCAGAGTAGTGTCTCTTTGGCATGCTGATGGATTCTCTTTGCCTTGTTGCCATCAATGACAACATTCAAGTCTTCTGTAGAGTAGTGTCTCTTGCCAATGGGTATTTGGTATACCGAGGTGTAGGTGTTTTGGACTTGATTATCAAATGATGGAGAGGTACGAGTGGTTGGTGATGGATTGACACCATGAGTTTGCATCACATGTGAACCATAAGATGGATGAATGTATGACATTTGTGGATTGGAAGCTGGCGGAGTTTGAGATACATTAGATTAATGGATATAGGATATATGAGGATAAGAATTGGATGGAGCTTGGGGTACAATAAGCAGATTAACATAAGACATTTGTTGGTTGGATGGTTGTGGTCCAAGTGAATGGAGTTGATCAATGTATGGCTATGACCCAAGAGTTTGGTCGATAATTGGCACATTAGTATTGGATGACATTTGCGATGTTTGGACTAGATTCATGGATGCGGATGGTTGGGATGATTCAACATGCAACACAAATAGATTGGTATGAGGTGCCCGTGTGACGTGAGAAGGGGTTGTGTTTATGGAAGAAGATACCATGGGAGGGGATACATAAGATGTAACAACATGAGACATATTTTGGTTAGGCACTTGAGGTGTTTGTGGCACATGCGAAGGAGTTTTATTTATGGAAGAAAGTGGAGTGGATGGAGATACATGAGATGGGGTGACATGCAAGACACTTTGGTTAGACACTTGAGGGGCTTGTGACACATATGAGTTAATAACATCGGTTGGTGTCAACAAAGGTTCAATAGATGTAGATGCATGGAATGGAGGAATAGACAGAGTGGTGTAAAGTGTTGTTGGAATGTTGTGTGGAGATGGTGTAGATATGGTAGACATGGTAGTAATGGCCTTATGGGTATCCTTTGCAACAACAACATTGTTTGTTGGTTCATGTTTTTGGATTGTGGATATATCAAAGTCACTTGGCAATTTGACTCCTTCTTGAGCTAATTGGGCAAAAAATTGTTCACGGTTTGAGCTTATGATCCTATTGGCAAGTCGCATAGCTTTATCATCTTGGAGCTCTAGATCATCTGTATAGTCCTCATCGGTAGGTTGATAATGTGGCACATGAGTGGATGAGGAAGGTCCAAAATGATGTTGTGGCATTTGAGTGGTTAATGAAGATTTGAAATGATGTTGTGACATTTGAGCGGTTGATGAAGATCTTGTAGTATAGCCCTTGGGTACAAACATGTCTTTAGGCATTCCAGTCGTGAATTGTGAAGCATCCTTAAGAGGGGTAGCTTGAAATTGCTATAAATTGCTGTAAATTGGCTTCTATGCCTGCTTTGTATTGGCTCCTTGTGCAAGGGATTGTTTTGGGTGATGTTTTAGATGTGATGTTTTGGACTAGTTTGACAAAGTTGAGACTCTTGGATGGTTTGCTTGGTTTGATTGTTTGATAAGATTTATTTGATCAAATGTTTGGATTGATTTGGATTTGTTGTTTTCTTGGCTTGGTTTGATTGTTTGATTTGGATTGGTTTGATGGATTGATTTGGATTGATTTTGTTTGGATAGATTTGATGGATTGATTATCCCCCAAGAGATAGACTCATGAACTCAAGGGTAGACAAGATTGATTGCTGATGTTGAAATGATCAAAAGGAACAAGGTAATGATCAAAGTGAAGAGATAATGTTGGTTTGCTTGGTTGATTGATGTTGCTGGCTGATTTTGAGTCTCAAGAGGATGGAGGGCTCAACAAGTCCAAAGTGTGATAAAATCAGGCTAGATATGATGAAAATTGGCTATAAGTGATCAATGGATTTCCATGGAAACTGTTAACAGACTCAGGATTGACTGGTAATGTGATTGTCAGACTAGATAATTGATGACAGGTTACAATTTACAAAAGGCGATGTTGTTCAGACCAAAGGTGACTGAAGATAGCTCAAATGTGATTAAGGATAATGCAAAGGCGAATGTCTGAGGATCAACTATGATTTTTTGTTGCTCAAATGCAATGGGGGAAGACTCAAAGGTGCTTTTAATAGCTTAGAGGTGAATGTGTTATGGTCACTAGTGATTTCAGAGCAAGCCAGAGGTGAGCTTCTGTGGGTCAAAGGTGAGTGACTGCTATTCAAATGCAAGTGACTGCTAATCAAATGCAAGTTTCTGGGACAACAATTTTTTTTTGGGCAAGCTTTTGTTGGTTTTTGACAAGAAAATAGATGACTGAAAACACACAGACACAAGACACTCACAAATCTGTACAACCTAGGCTAGAAAGGACAATATTTGTTGGATTCCCACTGTGGATAAATCTGAGCCGCACTTATTTAGAGAGGATAGCTTAGAAGTTTGGTAGCATTGGCTCCCCCTTACACAACACACACTTCTCGGGTGCACCAAACTTTGAATTCCCAAAGACCCGAAGATCTCAAGGAATTTTCTATCTCAACTTTGAACTGTGAGAACATGGGACAGCTACCTCCTGCGCCAACAAATAGAAGGATTTTGGCCACTAAACAAATGGTTTCTAGTGAATATTCAAGGGATCGGCACCTTACAAGCCTCCAGCAAGCCACTTAAAGCTTTAACTAGTTCTACTAGGAGTTTTAATATACGCTAGGTACACCTCCTTTCAAACTAGTACTGTACGGTAAGCGCTTATACCAGTTTGGACTTGGCTTTTGGCTTATCCTATTTTGTATAGCAGACTAAACAAAAGTACTGCTTGGGGTCACAAATGAGTTTTCCTTGAGGATGTGTCTCAAGAGAAGGCCCTCTCTAAAGATAATAACAAATTCTCTTGCACTAAGATCTATTTGATAGGCAAGGGGAGAGGATATTTTTGTTATTAGCTTGGGGATACAAACATGCACAACAAGCAAACAAGAAAGATAAAACAAACATGGAGCAAACAATGTTCCTTTTAAGCACCAAAACCAAATGTTCCTAGATTAGTGAAAAAATATGATGAGTCTTTGACCAATCAATCCTGCAATAGATTTGTCAGTAGTTTAATTCCTCCTTTCTTTGGAAAATAATAAGATGCTGCAATGACAGATGTTAGCTGCCAAAGAAAATCAATGTGCAATAGTATAAACCAAAAGAGAATGAATAGTGATCAAATGCGACTTCCTGCAAATCAAATGCGATGATACTGTTACTAGATGTGACTGCCTGTTGTTCAAAGGTGATTTTGTAGCATGCAAAGGTGATTGATGATCATGCAAATGTGATCCATTATTGATCAAAGGTGATCAGATATTGTAAAATCTGTAAAAGCTCAAATCTCAGGTTCAAATAAATGATCAACAAACAAATATGAGAGCTCTGATAAGCCCTGAAGATGAATTGCCTGAGTCGAATCCTATATTCTACAAAATAACACTAAATATTTAGCTAATTTATATGATTAGGTCAAAGACAAATCAAACCCCAAATAAACCAGCGTGAGGATGACACAAAATGCTTAGGGTTAGCAAATAAACCAGCTTACAATCCAAATTAGACATAGAAAATTAACTAAAGACCCTAGAAGACCTAACAAAGATAGAAAAACATCAACAAAACCCTAGATGACCAAAGGCGATCCTCTGTCGATCAAATGTGATTTTCTACAAGCCAAAGGTGACTGAGGACTGTGCAAATGCAATTTTATGCGTACCAACCGCGATTAACAACCATGCAAAGGCAATGCTCTGCCGTTCAAGTGTGATTCTCTATGGATCAAATGCACTCTGCATATCTAGACTTCAAAACAACTTTCAAATGAAAATGCTAATCAAGGACGTGGGTCCCACCGAGCATGCGAGAATGTGTTAGGAAGAAAAATTAGGTTAACAAGATCAAGCATTGCAAATCAAACCTAATCCTACCACCTTCAAAGAATCCATCTAAATGACACAAGTGATAACAAATCAAAGAACAATATCACCTAGATTGTATTGATTCCTTGGTTGAATTGTGGATTGCTTCTCAATAGTGAACAACCATAGTTGCTATAGCTGCAATGATGATGGATGATATGCTCAAAGTGCTCAATGAGTGCTCAATGGATTCAATAAGCATGAGATGATAATCTGGATGCTTTCAAGATTGTGTGGGATATGGGGTGTGGAATGAAATGAGAGGGTGTTTATATAGCTCCCTACTAAGATTGATCAACGGTGGAGAAAAGGTGGCTATGAGAACGGTTGAGATTGAACAAGAAGCTTTGATGAATGTGTACAAGACATGTGTCCATAAGAAAAGCTTTTATTAAATAATTGTAGTCAGTTTGTTGGTAGTACTAAGATTGCTTTTTCTTAAAATAGGATACTTTTCTATTTTAAGGATTGGATGATGTGGATGATTGATTTTAGAACCAATTAAATCATTGTTGTATTTAATTTATGATAAGACCTATCTTGTACACATAGAAGAATGTGATAAGAAAATGATAAGATAAAAATAAATTAAATAAATAAATTCATTTAATTTATTTTTAAATGATAGAAGAAAAAGCTAAATTTAGAAGATTGGAGAATGAACATAAATTAAATAAATAAATTTATTTAATTTATAAGGATGATAAGAAATATAAATAAATTTATTTATTGATAAGAGGAATAGTGAGATAGTTAAATAATTAAAGATTATTTAATTATAGATAGAAAAAATAGAAGAAAATGGATGAAATTAGAAGAAATAATGATAATAGATGGAATTAATTTATTTAATTAATGATAGAAGATGGATGGCTTATATGAAAATAGATGATTAACACAAGTGTGTTAGACAAAATTGACATATGAGATGGTGAAAATGCAAGAAATTGACAAATGATGTGAAGGGTCAATTTTGGGTGTCTACACTCCTTTCACTACAAACATTCAAGGACATCCAACCAAGTTGAATCACAACTCTTACAAGAGGATTCACCTATAGGTCAGTGTGTCACTTGGAACGATGTGGAAAGTCAGAAATTGTCAATTACTTAAGTATGCTAAAAACACTAATTATGCAAAATCAGAAGTAAACTGATAAATCACAACAAATGCTAGCAGACTAAGATAGTAGACATAGATTAATTACTAACCATTTTTTGAAGTTCATGATGCAGATGTTGGATCTAGGGCATACAACTAAGAGGGGGGGGTGAATCAGTTGTATAAAAATTCTTGTTCTTTCAACACTTGATTCTTTGTTGTTAGTTAGCAGCATATCAATTAATCATCCATGAAAGCATAATACATAAACACAAGAGCAGATAAGTATCAACACATTGAACACCAAGATTTTGACGTGGAAAACCCGGTTAAGGGAAAAACCATGGGGTGATTAACCCAAGAATTATTCTCTGTTAGAAGAATAAAGAAAAATGAATGGCACATGCCAATTAGGGCTCACTGCCTGAGCACACTGCTCACAAAGAGGCCCACAGCCTACAAGGAGACACACTGTCTACAAAGTGATAAAAATCATAGTCTTGAACTGGAGAATGACATCTCTACCATGTCCGGATCAGTTCCAATTAAGCCCAAAAACCTCTGTTCTGCCTTTCGCACTTCTCTTCGCTATGCCACACTCATCCACACACCCCACACCTCGAAATGAACTCACAGACCGTTATTTATACAAGACATCGACTTAGGATCAAACATCTAAGTCGGAAAACAATCATAAGAGTATCCGCAAGATGAATAACACATCCGGTCGGCCACCACAAGAACATTCGCAGGATGAACAACTCATCCGGTCGGCTGAACAGAGCAAGAACTTCATCCGGAAGAATAACTTCAATTCTGGGCTCTACTATCAATGCGGATCAACAACACAACCTCAACACGATCCAGAAAACTTCACAAGCCTGCCTGAATGTCCGGATACATCCGCACTTCCTTTACTTGCTGGAATCTCTTGTCTTCCTCATCCAGAACTTCAAGAACACAGTCTGTCGCCACTGTCATAATGCAAGAGGTACTTCCGGACCTCCAAATCATACACAACTCGAGATGGAACATCACAAGGACATCCCAAATACTCTTTCCAATCCACAGATTAGGATTGTACAATTCCGGACCTCACCGGACCTTTCTGTGATCCTCTGTCACCTCTAAGCACTTGCTGGAACCGGTTTCACACAGACAGCCATAACTTCTTCAGGTCTTCATGCGGACCTCTGAAAACTTGACTGAAGCATCTCAAGACTCATAGCTGCAAACCCTTTAATCTGCATCCTCTGGTTTTCAACCTATCCAATATATTTGCCTTCTTCTCATAACTGTTCTTCACTGTTCCTAACTGAGGGTAATTTTCTCAATATCCTCAACACACAGCTCATCCAATCCTTCTTGTCAATGTAATATGAGTATGTTGACATCAATGACAACACTGGTTCACCTCATACTTGCAACAATCTCCCCCTTTGTCATTGATGGCAACATATGATGTGAAAAACCATCAAGACAAGAACTTCTCCTTTCTGTCACAGCTCCCCCTATCAACACCAACTTTTTACATGTCTTCTCTCCCCCTTTGATCATTAACCACTTGTTTTTCACATGTCTTCTCTCCCCCTTTGACATCAATGGCAAAGGGCTCATACTTGCAATTCTAATACATCAGAATCATACCAGCTGCTCCCCCTTAGTAGCAGCTCCCCATCATCAATCCGGATCACAAGATATGACTGTGATATCCACCGGACTGATGCACATCAGTGCATCTTAGTTTATCACCGGAGGGGCCATGACCCCTAACTTCTCCCGGAGATATTCAAAAGAGTCCTTGGGAAGAGGTTTTGTAAAGATATCTGCAATCTGATCCTTGGAGGGAACATACTCCAATCTGATTTCTTCCTTGTTTACTTGTTCTCTCAAAAAGTGAAATTTGATAGATATGTGCTTAGTCTTAGAGTGCAATACCGGATTCTTAGAAATATTAATTGCACTTGAATTATCACAAAAAATTGTGATAGGCTCCTCATATTCAACTTTGATGTCTCTTAGCATCTGCTTCATCCATAAGATTTGAGTGCAACTACCTGCTGCTGCAATGTATTCTGCTTCAGGTGTAGACAGAGATATTGCATCTTGTTTCTTGCTTAGCCAAGAAACCAATCTCTTCCCCAAAAAGAATGCTCCACCACTAGTGCTCTTCCGGTCATCCACATCTCCTACCCAATCTGCATCTGTGTAATCATGAAGAGAGAAATCTGGATCTCTAGGGTACCATAGACCATACTCAACTGTTCCTTTCAAGTACCTAAAAATTCTTTTGATTGCCATAACATGAGATTCTCTAGGATCAGCCTGGAATCTTGCCACAAGACCAACAACCTACATTATATCTGGTCTAGTTTGAGTGAGATACAACAATCCACCAATCATTGATCTATATTTTGTCTGATCTGCCTTTGGAGAGTCATCATCTTTGCTTAACTTACATCCGGTTGCCATAGGAGTGTTCATAGGTTTTGAGTCTTCCATACCAAATTTCCTTAACAATTCTTTCACATATTTGGTCTGAGAAATGAAGATCCCTTCTTTTGTTTGAGTAATTTGCAAACCCAAGAAGAAATTCATTTCACCAAGCATAGACATTTCAAACTCACTTTTCATCTGATTTGCAAAAGTTTTGCACATACTATCTCTTCCTCCAAAAATGATATCATCCACAAACACTTCAACAATCAATATGTTTTCATGATCAATTTTGAAATATAAGTCACTGTCAACAGTACCTTTGTTGAATCCAATCTGCACAAGATGCTTATCCAACCTTTCATACCATGCTCTTGGGGCTTGCTTCAATCCATACAAAGCTTTCTTCAACTTGCAGACCATATCATCATTATCAGACAATTGAAATCCATCCGGTTGTTCAATGTAGACTTCTTCTTCCAGATCACCATTTAGGAAGGCAGACTTGACATCCATCTGATATACCTTGAAGTCTTTGAAGGCAGCAAATGCAAGAAGTAATCTGACTGCTTCAATTCTTGCCACCGGAGCAAAAGTCTCTTCAAAGTCAATTCCTTCTATTTGAGAGTAGCCTTTGCAGACCAATCTAGCTTTGTTTCTGATTACTTCACCAGCTTCATTTAGTTTGTTCCGGAAGACCCACTTGGTTCCAATTACATTCATGTCTCTAGGTCTGGGAACAAGATCCCAAGTATGATTTTTCTCAATTTGCATCAATTCATCTTCCATTGCTTTGGTCCAGTTTTCATCATTGCAGGCTTCATTTATTGTTTTAGGTTCAATCTTTGAAATCAGACAACATTCATCCTGATTTTGAGCAACATTCCTTCTAGTTTATACACCTTTGCTTTTGTCACCTATGATCTGATCTTCAGAGTGGTTCAGTCTTACATACCTTGGAACTTTGGGAGTATCCTGCACTGCTGCTTCTTGATCAGGCTCATTCAAACCTATCTCTTCTTCCTGATTTACCAGATCAGGCTGACTCTGTCTCACCGGAGAGGATTGAGGTCCTTGAACACTATCTTGGTCATCTTCATCAAACTCATAAAATCTTGAAGGCTTCTCAATTCCTTCATCAACTTTCACATTGGTGCTTTCTATCATCTTCCTCAATCTCTTATTGTAACATCGGTATGCTTTGCTTTGAGTGGAGTAACCCAAGAAAATTCCTTCATCACTTCTAGCATCAAACTTTCCTAGATCTTCATCTCTTTTAATATAACACTTGCTACCAAATACTCTGAAATATTTCACAGTAGGAGTGATGCCAAACCAGAGTTCATAGGGGGTCTTACTGGTGTTGTTTCTGATTTGAACTCGATTGAGAGTGTAGACTGTAGTGCTGATAGCTTCCTTCCAAAACATTTGAGGAACATTTGCTTCCAACATCATTGTCCTGGCAGCTTCCTGAATGGTCCGGTTCTTTCTCTCAACCACTCCATTCTGCTGTGGAGTCCTAGGAGCAGACAACTGTCTCCTTATACCCTGCTTCTCACAAAAATCAATGAACTCACCAGATGTAAATTCACCACCTCTATCAGACCTTAGACACTTTAGTTTCAATCCAGTTTGATTCTCTACCATAGCTTTGAAGATCTTGAACTTCTCAAGTGCTTCTGATTTTTCTTTTAGAAAGGTAACCCACATCATCCGGGAATGATCATCAATCAACAACATGAAATATCTATCACCTTGCAGACTCTTGATTCTTGTCGGACCACAGAGATCAGTATGTACTAATTCCAACAATCTGGTAGAAGACTGATCTTTGCTTTTGAAAGAGACTCTGCTTTGTTTACCTAGCTGACATTCTTTGCACAAACTATTTGTAGGTTTCATCAATTTTGGAAGATCTCTTACGGCCTGAGTATTGCTTATCTTGATGATGTTATCAAAATTTACATGGCACATTCTTCTATGCCATAACCAACTCTGATCAATTTGAGCAAACAAACAACTTTTATTTGAACCAACCAGATGAAAGATATTACCTTTTGTCTGAGTACCGGATGCAATCTCAGTTCCGGAGTTTGTAAAGATTCTGCATTTTCCATTTTTGAACCGGAGATCATAGCCTTTGTCCACTAACTGACCAACACTAAGAAGATTGTGCTTCAATCCTTCAACATACAGTATGTTACCTATTTTGCTCTTTCCATCGAAGGAAATAGTTCCCCTGCCTCTGATTCTGCCAGCAGAATTGTCACCAAACTTTACCATTCCTCCTTCATACCTTTCCAAATTCAAGAACTTATTCTTGTCACCAGTCATATGGTGAGAACATCCACTGTCAATAACCCAATCATCCTTTTCTTCCACTTGAGCAGCCAAAGCTTTTTCAACAACTTTGTGATTGACAGATTCAAAGAGTATTGAATCTTCTTCCTTGATGGCAATAAACACCCACTCATTTCCGGATTTGCTTCCTAGTTCTGATTCATCATCTGTTACTCCTTCATTGTCATCTTCTTCGTGAACATAATAGCAATTCTTTTGAAACCTTTGTCTGTTAGTATTAGATCTTGCAGATCTTTCCGGACATCTTGAAGCAAAATGACCAATCTTATTGCAGTTGAAACACTTAAAGGGTAGTTTTCCTTCATACTTACCGGATCCTCTTGGCAGTCTCTTTGCAATGAGGGCTTCAAGTTGAGCTATTTCTGCTTCTTCTTCCTCCATGTCTCTTCTTGCTTGATCATACCATGACATTTTCCTTGATGAGTTTTCTCCTGGATCAAATCTCTGTTTGCCTTTCACATAGGCACTGGCTTTGAAAGCAGATTCAGTCTTGGGAGGATCATCTCCAAACTCGGTCATTTCAAATGCAGCTAGTTTGCCAGCCAGTTGTTCTCTTGTGACAGTTGTGTGGGCTCTAAATTCATCAATGGCAGCAACCTTGATTTTGTAGGCAGCAGGAAGGGATCTTAGGATTTTGCAGACAATCTCATTTTCATCTAAAGTTCCACCAGCATTTCTGATTCCACATACCAGCTCATTCACTCTTGGCATAAAGGTAGTGATGTTTTCATCATCTCTCATTTTCAATCTTTCAAATTTCCCTTTCAGACTTTGCAACCTTGCACTTTTGACAAACTCATCTCCTTCATACAGAAGTTCCAGTTTAGTCAGGATCTCATATGCAGTTGGTAGGTCAATAACATTCGAGAGATCTGAGTCATTCAATGCGCTTAGAAGAGCTTCCTTGGTCCGCAGATTGTTTCCAGCTTCTGTGATTTCATTCAGAGTTGTCGGACCACCTTGTGGAGGTACATATGGTTTTGAAACCATAGCCAAGTATGCTTTTCCCATACATTCCAAGTGACACTTCATGCAACCTTTCTAGAGAGTGAAGTTGGTTCCATCGAACTTAGGACTATCCTTCTTGTATGACGACATCCTGGATCTCCTCAAGCGGTTAAGCTCCTATCAGAGGAACTTAGCTCTGATACCAATTGTTGGATCTAGGGCATACAACTGAGAGGGGGGGGGTGAATCAGTTGTATAAAAATTCTTGTTCTTTCAACACTTGATTCTTTGTTGTTAGTTAGCATCATATCAATTAATCATCCATGAAAGCATAATACATAAACACAAGAGCAGATAAGTATCAACACATTGAACACCAAGATTTTGACGTGGAAAACCCGGTTAAGGGAAAAACCACGGGGTGATTAACCCAAGAATTATTCTCTGTTAGAAGAATAAAGAAAAATGAATGGCACATGCCAATTAGGGCTCACTGCCTGAGCACACTGCTCACAAAGAGGCCCACAGCCTACAAGGAGACACACTGTCTACAAAGTGATAAAAATCACAGTCTTGAACTGGAGAATGACATCTCTACCATGTCTGGATCAGTTCCAATTAAGCCCAAAAACCTCTGTTCTGCCTTTCGCACTTCTCTTCACTATGCCACACTCATCCACACACCCCACACCTCGAAATGAACTCACAGACCGCTATTTATACAAGACATCGACTTAGGATCAAACATCTAAGTCGACAAACAATCATAAGAGTATCCGCAAGATGAATAACACATCCGGTCGGCCACCACAAGAACATTCGCAGGATGAACAACTCATCCGGTCGGCTGAACAGAGCAAGAACTTCATCCGAAAGAATAACTTCAATTCCGGGCTCTACTATCAATGCGGATCAACAACACAACCTCAACACGATCCAGAAAACTTCACAAGCCTGCCTGAATGTCCGGATACATCCGCACTTCCTTTACTTGCTGGAATCTCTTGTCTTCCTCATCTGGAACATCAAGAACACAGTCTGTCGCGACTGTCATAATGCAAGAGGTACTTCCAGACCTCCAAATCATACACAACTCGAGATGGCACATCACAAGGACATCCCAAATACTCTTTCCAATCCGCAGATTAGGATTGTACAATTCCGGACCTCACCGGACCTTTCTGTGATCCTCTATCACCTCTAAGCACTTGCCAGAACCGGTTTCACACAGACAGCCATAACTTTTTCAAGTCTTCATGCGGACCTCTGAAAACTTGACTGAAGCATCTCAAGACTCATATCTGCAAACCCTTTAATCCGCATCCTCCGGTTTTCAACCTATCCAATATATTTGCCTTCTTCTCATCACTGTTCTTCACTGTTCCTGACTGAGGGTAATTTTCTCAATATCCTCAACACACAGCTCATCCAATCCTTCTTGTCAATGTAATATGAGTATGTTGACATCAATGACAACACTGGTTCACCTCATACTTGGAACAGCAGAATGTTTGGGGACAATGCCCTAGGCAGCCAAGTCCAAGGTACAATTTTCTTCAGGGAATATGGGGCTCCTTCCAGCATTGATAATCACTGCGGAGGACACTGCCCTAGGTTCCCTAGTCCAAGGTAGGCTGTCCTTCGGGATGTCATAGCTTCTTCAAATGTAGATCATCACTGTCATGGACATTCCTATGTCTACAACCTCAGAGGATGTTGCCCTATGTGCCCATGTCCTGAAAGTGCTTCAAACTGCTTCTTTCTGCCAGATCTAGAATTCTTATCTTTTGCAACCTTCCTCTGTAACTCCACTCTACAAAATCTGATACCTATAACTTGCAATCACAAGGAGTGTGGTTGGTGGTTGTGGTGTTTAGAAGTTTGCCTCAATCAAGCCCTGTGTTGGTTGTTCTTCTGAATCAGCATTAGGGTTTGCCACTTCTAATGCACAGGCAGATTCAGCCAACTAAATACAGGAGGTTGCATGAGCTGCCTCCCCTTCACTTCTGCTTCTGCCGCACCAAGGGGGGTATCCCTATAACTCAAGATGTAACCTTGACTAGCTCAAAGATAGAAAGATCTAACTTGACAACAACAAGCAGAATACTCTCATGTATGGACCAAGATCTGTATGATAGATCACAAGGCTGGCAACATTCTTGGACATGATGTCTGGTTGGGTATGAGAGCATGCAGGGGGTCCCTAATCCTACTCCTACAACTAACAGGTGGAAGGATGAAGTAATTTGATATGGATTTTGGATGCAAAGCTGGACATGGTGTATAACCTCAACACAGAGCTAGATTGGTGCCTATCCAGGGCTTGGAGTCGGTAGACATACACCTGTGAATGATCAGCATGAATAGCTAAAACTGGAGTTCAGGGGGATACACATGATATCTGCCTTACAGATATCTCCCAATACAGAGTGTTAAGTTATCTCTACTTATGGCATCCCTACTGCAGTATACCCTTCCCAATGTTCAACCTGAAAACAGTTTAATCTACCCCTTGAGCAGAAGTTAAAAGATCAGACATTCAACATAGGAATTCTATGCTCTAGAATCTGAACATTACCCAAATATCCAGATTCAGAAGAAGAATACATGCAATACTGGAGACAGAATTAACATAACACATGCAAACACAGCATTATTCATATAAGACTAACCATGAAATCAGTGGATTCATGCCAAATCGTACAACGGGAGATACATAAACTCACAAGTTTAAGCTGTACAGAGCAACCAGATCAGCTGGTTTTGAATTACAGAGCCAAAAATCTTCAACTTTTAACAACCACAAATGAGTAACACTTCCTGCTTATAACAGCCAGGTAGTGTACCACAGCAATTAATTACATGGTTGACCAAAAATCCCGCCAGATACACAGTATCAGGAAAATGGCACTCAAACACTACCAGATTGGCGCCCAAACATGAATGCAGCAGGTAGGGGAGGAGACAGGAAGAAATCTCGAGCCCTGCACCACTATCCGCTGATGTACACCTTCAATCGGGTACCAGATCTGCCCATACCTCTGCAACCCTCGCCATTAATGGCGCACCAACCCGTGGCCTTGGGAAAAACATCTAACAGTCCATCGCAACCATTTCCCGCCGAGATTCATCATCATGATATTTCGAATATGCAGGATATCAATTATCCCACATGCACCCTGCGGTGACCTCTTTAACACTTTATATACTAGGTCATGAGCATATATGATGTCGGTGCTTTTGCTCCTGACGACACTAGTATAAGACTTCATCATCATCATCCTCCAGCAACATGATATCCTGTCGCTTGAAATATCACCCTGACGTCAGCATCATATCGCAATATCACCTGCATGATAATCGCCTTTATCGGCACAACCTGATCCATCGGAGGAACACCCTCCTGCTGAGCCTATACCAAAAGTCTGGCCGATGAACATCCTGATGACGTCATCATCATATCCTGCTGACGTCATCATCATATCTGCCTACTGCGCACCTCCTCATATCCGGATGACGTCATCATCATGTTTGCAAATATCCGGAGATCTCCACAAGATGATCTGTGTTAGAAATATGACCCCCCCGGACCTTGATGACGTCATCATCATATCGACATCAGGATGATATTCGGAAGATAACTGGATATTTGGAAATATCATCCTGATGCACAAATATCAGGTTGCACTGTAGCTCCACTATAAGATCGGGGCGATAGACGAATATGATGATGCTTGAAAAGATCACCCCCACTAGATAATGCACGAAGCCGGCAGGCGGATATCTCCTTGATATCGGCATCATCATGACGCTGGAACAAACATACACCCGAGTGATGAAAATATCACCCCCTCCTTCGTAAATATCATGATGCAGATAGGCAGAGAAAAAGATATCACCCTGACATACGAATGACGTCAGCATCATCAGGATGGTAAAACAACAAACATGAAGTGATGCAACATCATCAGGATGATATTGACTAAGATCATCCTGACGTTCAAAATATGATGACCCCAGTGAATATCGGGTCACACTTAGAACTCTTCAACAACATCATCAGGATGATCATAACCAAGATCACCCGATGATAAAGATATCACCCCGGCGAAAAAACACGAAGGCAGAAAATATGATGACCCCCGCAAGCAACACGGTGATAACTGGAAATATGATGATGATGATGACGACCCTTAAGAAAGAACAAGTCAGGTCGAACAACTCAAAAAATAACCCCTTCAGAATATCGGGGCAACATCATCATCATGTTTGGGCAAGGTGATAATTCAAAGATCACCGGATACTTGAAAAATCACCCCCGCAAGCAACACGGGGCACACTGTAGCTCATCAGCAGGATCAGGATGATATCCAAACATCACCCGATAATAAAATATGATGATGACGATGAGAAACCGGTCGACGGAGAACATGATGATGCTGACCACCATCGAAGAAAACATGATGATGATGACCTCCTCATCAAAGAAAATATGATGCTGCAGCTGAAAAATGCTGAGGAGGTCCAACACTTAGAACATTTTTTTGGATACTTAGGGAAAGTGCCTGCATGAAAATTGCTCAAAAACTGTCAGTCAATTCAGGCACTAACACTGGCTCTGTCTGGGGACGTGCAGGTGCAAGACTGCAGCGAGAACCCCAGATCTCTGGGATGCAGACCAGTCCCTTATCCATTGGGCACAGAGTCAAATACTGCACTGACCTGCATCACCAAACACACTTGATGGCCTAAGGCCACCAAGAAAAGAAAAACATGTATCTCCCTTTGTCAAATATCTTGTTTTCATCTGCATGCACTGGGTCAACCTTGGAGATACTACAAAGATCCACCCACAAACAAATCTTGTCATCTGCATATTCAACCCTCTGATTTGGCTCGCCATTATCACCCCTGTGCAGATAACCTTCAGCATCATGTGACATGTGGGTGCAGAATATATCAGGCAATGCATACTCATATGTCATATAGCACAGGTTATCATCTGTATCATCATCATGCATTGCAACATGATCTCCTAGCTAGACTGAAAATAGGAAACACTCAAAGTCAACCACACAGCTAGGAAGATCAGAGCTCATTGTATTATATGCTGGCACATCAAAAGAAAAGCTTTCAAAATCACAATTGTGTACATCATGTGCACAACTATCAGCAGTACCAGGCTGGAAAAGATCAGGCTCTGGCATCTCTTTCAAATCAGGCACATTTTCACAGTCACTTACCTGATGTATGTTGTTTCCTCTTTCATCAGGATGAGAAACAGAATCCAAGCCAAAAATAGTGTCTAGATCTTCACCATACTCAGACAGATCCTCATCATCATATGTGTCATAAATGGGTGATCCAGGTGCATCAGTTTCATCATAGTATGCCATTTGTTCATGGGCAGCAGAGCACACCTCTTCATCACCAATGGATTCACTCTGTGGAGGAGTATCAGCCTGTGTGTCATAAGCAAAACAACCATCAAATGAAAGACAATCAGGCTCTGAACTAGCACTTATTTCAATTTCTGACTGCTCTTCATGATTTCCATGTGTTTGAAAGGTAGGCAATGGGTCACACATAGGACTGCTTCTCTGTTTGCTTATATCTTCTCTGTCTTGAGTACAATACTCACAATTGTCTCCACAGGTCCATTCCAAAAATTGCTCATTGCTGTCCACAACCTCGTTATTGTTTTCATGGTCAGTTGCCTCATCATTGCAATGGGAATCCTCATTAGTCCTTTCACTGGCATCCTCAACTGGTGAACAATCCAGTTGAGCAGTATTGTTAGCATTATGTTCAAACACAGCAGTCTCAACCTCTATGCTTTTATTTTCATTTTTATCTGCACATGATGCCATAATCATTTGGTCATTTGCAGCTTCATAACAATTTTTCACACCAAGGCCTGGGGACAGGGGTTTCAGCAGGTACACATTTCTAATTTTTTCTATCTTTTCTATGAACCTGTATGCCATCTGCATACTTGTCACCTTGAAATCCCTCAGTATTGCACTAAAGCCCTCCTTAAAAGCTTCAAAGAATATGCCAACACAGGCTGAAATATCAGGTCTGAAGACTTCTGGGATCTGTGAAAGGGCTATTGCAAACCTATGACTGAAAACAACACATGGTTCTTCATCTTGTTTTCTGATTCTCATCAATTCTGCAACAAGATCAGCCGGTTCTTTTGCAAATTCTTCCTTGAAACAGTCAGCAAGCTCATCCCAACAGGCAAAGGATTTCTTTGGAAAGCTCAAATACCAGTCTTTTGCTTTTGCATCAAAGGACCTAACAAAAAACCTCATCCACATATCCTCATCTCTGAATGAATATTTTCCCATAAAACTTTGAAAATTTTGGATATGTGCATTCCCATCACATACATTGTGACCACTAAATCTAGGCATCTGACAGTATATCCTAGCAGGCATAGTTTCTACTTTATAATCCACCCATTACAAATCCAGTTGGTCATACAAAGGATCAAAAGGGCTGACAGGAGGTTTAGCTTTCTGACTGGCAGACACAACAGGGTTACTGCTTCTTAACTGGGCCTGCTCAGCCTCTAAGAATATCAACCTATTTCTTATCTCTTCTATTCCTTTATCCAACATTTCACCACTGAGTATGGGATAATTCATACTTGGATTCATAAAAATCTTACTCTTAGACATTGTTTGTCTGTCTAAGACCTAAGGCTTCCCCTGGCATCTAACCTATGCAGTAAAACAGCAAATAAAGGGGAAGGAACAAGGTACCTTTTCTCATACAGATGCAGAAAAATGAACAACACATTTTTGTCACATCACATACATCCATCTTTCATGTGCATTTGGATCTTTTTTGCAGAGTCACCACCTCTCCAGAGAGGACAAAATTTACAGCAGCTGAAAGCTCATCAAATACGTTTCTGAGTTCATTCCACCAGCAGAGCAAAACTTCACCAGAGACTGCAGGATATCACTTTACATCAACATCCCCAGCGGAGTCGCCAATTTGTTGGTTTTTCTTCTGAATCAGCATTAGGGTTTGCCACTTCTAATGCACAGGCAGATTCAGCCAACTAAATACAGGAGGTTGTGTGAGCTGCCTCCCCTTCACTTCTGGTTCTGCCGCACCAAGGGGGGTATCCCTATAACTCAAGATGTAACCTTGACTAGCTCAAAGATAGAAAGATCTAACTTGACAACAACAAGCAGAATACTCTCATGTATGGACCAAGATCTGTATGATAGATCACAAGGCTGGCAACATTCTTGGACATGATGTCTGGTTGGGTATGAGAGCATGCAGGGGGTCCCTAATCCTACTCCTACAACTAACAGGTGGAAGGATGAAGTAATTTGATATGGATTTTGGATGCAAAGCTGGACATGGTGTATAACCTCAACACAGAGCTAGATTGGTGCCTATCCAGGGCTTGGAGTCGGTAGACATACACCTGTGAATGATCAGCATGAATAGCTAAAACTAGATTTCAGGGGGATACACATGATATCTGCCTTACAGATATCTCCCAATACAGAGTGTTAAGTTATCTCTACTTATGGCATCCCTACTGTAGTATACCCTTCCCAATGTTCAACCTGAAAATAGTTTAATCTACCCCTTGAGCAGAAGTTAAAAGATCAGACATTCAACATAGGAATTCTATGCTCTAGAATCTGAACATTACCCAAATATCTAGATTCAGAAGAAGAATACATGCAATACTGGAGACAGAATTAACATAACACATGCAAACACAGCATTATTCATATAAGACTAACCATGAAATCAGTGGATTCATGCCAAATCGTACAACGGGAGATACATAAACTCACAAGTTTAAGCTGTACAGAGCAACCAGATCAGCTGGTTTTGAATTACAGAGCCAAAAATCTTCAACTTTCAACAACCACAAATGAGTAACACTTCCTGCTTATAACAGCCAGGTAGTGTACCACAGCAATTAATTACATGGTTGACCAAAAATCCCGCCAGATACACAGTATCAGGAAAATGGTGCTCAAACACTACCAGATTGGCGCCCAAACATGAATGCAGCAGGTAGGGGAGGAGACAGGAAGAAATCTCGAGCCCTGCGCCACTGTCCGCTGATGTACACCTTCAATCGGGTACCAGATCCGCCCATACCTCTGCAACCCTCGCCATTAATGGCGCACCAACCCGCGGCCTTGGGAAAAACATCTAACAGTCCATCGCAACCATTTCCCGCCGAGATTCATCATCATGATATTTTGAATATGCAGGATATCAATTATCCCACATGCACCCCGCGGTGACCTCTTTAACACTTTATATACTAGGTCATGAGCATATATGATGTCGGTGCTTTTGCTCCTGACGACACTAGTATAAGACTTCATCATCATCATCCTCCAGCAGCATGATATCCTGTCGCTTGAAATATCACCCTGACATCAGCATCATATCGCAATATCACCTGCATGATAATCGCCTTTATCGGCACAACCTGATCCATCGGAGGAACACCCTCCTGCTGAGCCTATACCAAAAGTCTGGCCGATGAACATCCTGATGACGTCATCATCATATCCTGCTGACGTCATCATCATATCTGCCTACTGCGCACCTCCTCATATCCGGATGACGTCATCATCATGTTTGCAAATATCCGGAGATCTCCACAAGATGATCTGTGTTAGAAATATGACCCCCCCCGGACCTTGATGATGTCATCATCATATCGACATCAGGATGATATTCGGAAGATAACCGGATATTTGGAAATATCATCCTGATGCACAAATATCAGGTTGCACTGTAGCTCCACTATAAGATCGGGGCGATAGACGAATATGATGATGCTTGAAAAGATCACCCCCACTAGATAATGCACGAAGCCGGCAGGCGGATATCTCCTTGATATCGGCATCATCATGACGCTGGAACAAACATACACCCGAGTGATGAAAATATCACCCCCTCCTTCGTAAATATCATGATGCAGATAGGCAGAGAAAAAGATATCACCCTGACATACGAATGACGTCAGCATCATCAGGATGGTAAAACAACGAACATGAAGTGATGCAACATCATCAGGATGATATTGACTAAGATCATCCTGACGTTCAAAATATGATGACCCCAGTGAATATCGGGTCACACTTAGAACTCTTCAACAACATCATCAGGATGATCATAACCAAGATCACCCGATGATAAAGATATCACCCCGGCGAAAAAACACGAAGGCAGAAAATATGATGACCCCCGCAAGCAACACGGTGATAACTGGAAATATGATGATGATGATGACGACCCTTAAGAAAGAACAAGTCAGGTCGAACAACTCAAAGAATAACCCCTTCAGAATATCGGGGCAACATCATCATCATGTTTGGGCAAGGTGATAATTGGAAGATCACCGGATACTTGAAAAATCACCCCCGCAAGCAACACGGGGCACACTGTAGCTCATCAGCAGGATCAGGATGATATCCAAACATCACCCGATAATAAAATATGATGATGACGATGAGAAACCGGTCGACGGAGAACATGATGATGCTGACCACCATCGAAGAAAACATGATGATGATGACCTCCTCATCAAAGAAAATATGATGCTGCAGCTGAAAAATGCTGAGGAGGTCCAACACTTAGAACATTTTTTTGGATACTTAGGGAAAGTGCCTGCATGAAAATTGCTCAAAAACTGTCAGTCAATTCAGGCACTAACACCCTGAAAGGACATTCAAGTCTTTCGAACACCGTTGTCAGATAAAGAGTGCATATCCCTACGGGATAGAGGCAAAAACAAATTGATAAATGATTCAAACACAAATAGATATCACCTCAGAGGTGTAGCTCTCACATAGATGAAGATTCTTCAACACATGAGAAGATGAAGCTAAATATGCAATCACAAACATAATAACAATGCTTTGCTCTGCAACAATGAATATCTTGAATGCTCTAAAATCATAAGTTTGCCAAAAGTTCACAATCATCTTCTAGTTTACAAATGAAACACTAAACATGCTTATATATGCAACAACACACATTCCCACTAAGAATTTCATAATTCAAACTTAAGATGTCTACATAGGACCTAATTAATGGTCACATAACTGACATTCAAATTTGGGACCTGCCTAAAATAGAGTAGGACAAGGGCGTGAGTGCCCATGTCCTCAGGTCCTATTTCAGGGTAGGGTTAAGTACAATAATGTCCCTCAAGCCTCATGTGACATGGGTTTTAGGCCATTTTCTTCTGGGAGTCAAAATGAACATGTATGATGCAAAACAAGGGACCTGGGAGCTAAACATAGGAGGAAAAAGTCTAGGGAGACATTTTCTGATATAATAGTTTCCAAAGTAACAAGTACCCCATCGCAAAGTGCATATGTCAAAGCATGAATTATCAAGACAAAGGATTAGGCCTTCATGAGCAAGGAATCTTGGAGGCCATACAAGTCAAAAAAAGTATAGGATTTCAGGGAATTGACAACAAATCTCAATGAAAACAATCTATAGATGTTGGTAACACCTCCATAAGCTTGTCAATGAAGTTGGTTGTGACTATCATCTACAACTTAGTTTAGCCTTATGGGCTTATAAAACCAGTATCTGTACACCTACCAAAGCCACTCCATATTCTCGTCTGTTTAGTTTTGAAGCCATATTACCAATCGAGGTCTAGCTCCCTTCCTAGTGGATTTCCTTGCAGAACCTCATTGATGACGAGGAATATCGCACATCACGGTTACATGAATTGGAACTCTTAGATGAGAAACATCTTCATGACCTAAATCACCTTCAATCATATCATAACCACCTTCGACAAAGTTACAAAAAGAAGATCAAGATCTGCCATTTTAAAATTGGTGACCTTGTCCTTAAAGAGACTCAACAAAATATGTAGGGATGTGAGAAGAAAGGTAAGTTTCAAGCCAATTGGCAAGGACCTTTGTCATCATAGCTACCTATGGATCCGATGCCTATCAACTTGCAACACCAGAGGGCTAACCTCTAGACGAACTAATCAACATCATTCATTGTTCTATACTTGACCCTCGAATATCCCAGTAAATCAAAAAAATAAAAAAAATAAAAAAGTCAAAAGATCAAAAAAATAAATAAATCAAAAAAATGAAAAAATGAAAAAGTATAGAAAAATAGTTCTGTAACATCAGACAATGTCCCCTTGGGGGCTTTTCCCTCTTTAGGTTTAGCTCCTGGGTCTTTTGCATACATTTAGGACATCTTGCTTCATAATTGGCATCCCGATGGAATGAGCCCTAGGTAACATGACGAATGAGACCTAGGAGGACCCCTTGAGCTTGACCCTACCCAAAATAGGGGGGAGGACTTGGGCGCCCACGCCCTAGTCCTACCCTATTTTGGGGCAGCCCTAATTTTTGGGTGTTGGTTTATGACCGTTATTTGGGTCCTATGCCAACACAATAAGTTTGAATTTATGAAATCTTAGCGAGAGTGTTTGTAGTTGCATATAAAAGCATGTTTAGGCATTCATTTGGAAACTAGATTGCAATTAGATTTCAACTAGCTATCAACTTGTGATCAAGGCTTTCATTGTGTTGCAAGAGCAGATTTATGTGGTTTATGTGTTTGTGTTTGCAGATTTGACCGTCCATTTCATCATGGAATGAAGAGAATCTTCCTTGCATGATATCTTCACTATAAGGTGACATTATATTGTGTTTTCATCATCATTTCCTTTGGTTTTTGCCTCTATCTCACAAGGGCATGCACTCTCTATCTGACAACAGTGTTCGAAGACTTAAGTGTCCTCCAGGGCTTGACTGAGGCAAGCCTCTAAACACCACAACCCCCTCCTAAAGTTTTCATGGTTGCAAGTTACAGGTTGCGGAGCTGGGAAAAGTGAAGTTATAGGAAGGCATCTTAAAGTGTTGGAATTGCATAACAGAAGGAAAAATAGCCACCTAGACTTGGGCACCCACTCATTAGTCCTCCAACTTCTGTGATGGGAAAATCTCCAAGATAGTAGGGAAGAGTTGCAGACTGAGTTTCCAGATCCAGACAAAAAAGTAGGGAATTGGACTTAGGTGCTCGCTCTTTTGTCCCTGACTTTTCTACCTTGAAACCCTAAAAATAGGTACTCTGTGATTTGATATTTTGCTTCTGTCTGCAAGAGTTTTTTTTGTTATTCTTCCATTTACAGTCGTATTTGTGAAATTAGGGTTTTAATGTTCAATTAAGCATAAGAGAAGGAAACTTGATAATTAAACACCCTAATCCAAGCTTCCCTACATCTCACAATGACCTAGGGTATGATAGTGTCTGGCCACTCGACCCTAGATCCTTAAATGTATAGGGTGAAAGGAGGATTCAAACATCTAAACACTAAAAACTAAACAATCCCAATTTTACCCTAAACAAGTTCTTTCAATGGTGAAAACCACTTTGAAGTGGTGCCTTGGGCAAGTACCATGGTGAAAACCTGACAAACAAGCATGATGTGGAGAGACTACTATCCAGCATCTATCAGGTTCTTACCCATTCCATTCCTAATAAAAGCCCTCATCCCTCATAGATTATCTTTCCTATCCATCCACCTATCCTACTATCATGGATTGATAATTGTTAGATATTGTTATTACCTATCCTATCCCATCTGTAGTCATATGTATATCCTATCCATTCTATAATAAATCATCTTGCACTTAACTGGGGGCATTCTTGGTATATACCTAGTCATCCTAAAGAAGGTTCACTATCATTGAGACTCACACATTTCACACTAAACATACCCACCTTATTTGTCAAAAACACCAAAAAACTCAAAACATACCAAAACACCAAAAAAATCAAAACATACCAAAACATCAAAAAACTCAAAACATACCAAAACATCAAAAAACTCAAAACATACCAAAACACCCAAAAAACTCAAAACATAACAAAACACCAAAAAAATCATAACATACCAGATATTCCCAAAAATACAAAAAATAAAAAATAAAATATCAAAAATCCAAGCAATAAATCATATGCAAGCCAATTTTTTTGTCCATTTTTCACCCATAATAAATGTGCATCCATTAGACTTGATACTCAAGAAAAATAAACTACACATCAAAACAAAGAGCTTTAACGTAAATCGTAGGGAAGACTACCTTTTGAGACATCATGATGCCTAAGTATCTATTGCCTAAACATCTAGAGATATCACCAAACTTATGCCTAACAACAGGATACATCTTTCCTATATCTGGCACAATCTCATATCAATCACACTCTTGGCAAGAGATTATGATGGTTGCATGGTTTGTTTCATCATTTGGTCTTTTCTTTTGATTTATCTTTTTGTCTCCTTCTATTGCTTATTTAAAGCCACCTAGATGTTTCGATATCTTGGTATGTTACTACTAAGCATAGAATGGGGCATAGTCATTGATTTTTGTGTGTCGTGTTTGTTGGATGTTCTTATTAATCTAGCTAATATTTATCTTGTGTGTGTTGGAATAGATTCTTGCATACCAGTTGTCCTTTGTATATAAGGTTATTCCATACCTTTTGTGTATTGGAACTGTATCATGCTCTAAGTTCTTATTCCAAACATACCTCCAACAAATTATATTATGCTAGGCATGCATAAGGACACCCTTTTGTTTGCAGAGTCAAGTCCAGGAAAAGGATACAAAGTCACACTGGTTCCTTATACCTTGGTGCATATTATGCCATTAAACCCTTGCCTTCTACGAATTAAAAGTTTCTCTTTCACTCTGTGTGCTAGGACAAAAGAATCAGATATATAAGTAGGTTTAAGCATGCATACCTCATGATGTGATCCTTAAGCCACCAAGAAACAAGTCATTCAAGTTTTCCTTTGTAATTGTCTCTACTTATAAGGAGAGATTCTATAATGGTTGAAAATAACCCTTGACTAATCAGGTTTGTTGTAGTTTAGCTAACTGGTTGAAATAGTTGTATAACACACTATTGCTATAGTGTGTCTGTCCATAGCTCCTTTGTAAAAAATTGACCATGTGACATTGAGAGCCTTTTTCTTCCTTTAAGCACATAACCATTGGTACCAAATGAATTGCTCTAATTCTAGATATAAGGAAACCATTGTAACTTTTTTCCCACTTGGAATTTGATGTACATCAAAAAAATCCTCCATTTAATTTATCCAAGTCAATGGACCATTGCCATCAAACTTTCTAATATCCACCTTTGATAGTAGGTTCCAAGATCTCATATGAGTGTTGGCATTTGGATCACAATCAACTTGTCCTAATGATTCACCTTGATTGAGTGGGTTTTGGGGTTGTTCCTTTGGTTGTGAGAATGGTATCTTCTGGATTGACTCTTAGATGTACTCCATTGCCCTTTCCCACTATTCATTTATTACAAACTTGATTCTAGCCATTTCTCCTTTTATCTCATACTACATATTATGCATACCTTCTGGCAATTGACTCACTTTGTCATCTAATGGGAAGGGAGTTATAACTAAGACCCCATTTGATCCAAACTCCAAGTCTGTATCCTCTTTGTCATTACTCGTTCTTGGTGTCTAGGAATTCTTGCCCCTACCTCTAGTCTGTGGTCCTACCATGTTAAGGCTTAATAGTGCAAAATATTTTTCCTTTTTTGTTGACTAAACCTTGATCTGATTATTTAACCACAAAATTAAAATTTCAAAGATTAGACCCCTAATGATTTTTTCCAATCTTTCCAAAAATGTAAAGAAATTTGAAAAATTCTAAAAATTTCACCCTGAATTTATGGAAAACTCAAAAATTGCAATAACTTGCTCAAAACAACTCGAAATGACTTCAAATCAAGACTATAATTGGATCAATGTGCTCTTGTTCGACCGTTTAGAATTTAGAAAGAAAAATCATTATTTTGCAACCCTAGGAGTAAATTTGGTGGAAACTCTAATTTCATAATAACTCCCTCAAATATGCTTCAAACGACCTCAAATCTAGACTATAGCAACTTCAATATATTCTTGATCCACTCTCCAAAAATTATTAAAAATAAAATGTCAAATTAAGAGAGATGCACTTCACAATTTGACCTTCTAAATTAAAAAAAGAAATGTCTTGTTTTTCTTTCCAAATGCCAAGATCATGCTCTCATACCACTTGTAATGAAATAACTTGCACAAATATAATACAAAATATGCTATAAATACTTGAGAGTAATAAACCACTTCAAAGAGCAAACCTCTAAAAGTGTCCAATAAGAATCTAATTCGTAATATGATTATCATAAACTAACAAATAACTCTTATATATGGTACTTATGTCTTTTATGCCACCCACCCAAATTGATTTAACTATCTACTATATAATGATTATATAACTTAATTAAATGTTATGCTAGCCACAACACATATCCTAATACAATGAATGGGTTAAGGACAGAGTAGAAAAAATATGACCTAGTTGATGAGTTGAAACCATACTGTCATTCTTGAATCTCATGCTTTTGTTCTCACTCCTCTTGATAGCTGTGCCTATAAAAAACAAGAACCCTCATCATCTGGTGTGACTATGAAGAGAAGAGCAAGCTAGTTGAAGGGTGACGCAATGTTTATTTTGAAAATCCTGTTCAGAGATTGGTCATATTCATGGAAGAAATGATTAGCCCAAAAAACATCAAACGAGGCTGTGTACAAGCCATGGCCCACATAAGGGGATTATGTTTATTGGCAGGTACTGTTGAAGGAGCTTCTGCCAACGCCCACTGCTCATTACAGTTTACAGCCTGCACTTGTTCAATCTGCTCTTCACATGCCCAACTGCCAAGGTGCCTCCTACCAAGTGATAAATTTAAGTTTTAAGCCCTTCTTCCCTGCAGACTACCAGTACTTGATATGTATGTAAGTACATATATCCAAACTCGTATGTCTCTCCCAACACTAGACTTTCTTAAACATATCGTCTGTACACAGATATGCAATCTGTACTTCCTGCACATTAAGGTATTCCTTCAACGTTACATATGTTTGGACGTGGGAAAGATGGAACTTGAACCCTAACTGGAAAACAATTCACTGACATTATATTCATTCTCCCACTCTTAAAATCTTGATCTCTATTGTAGCTTTAATAACCTGGCCTTTGTTTACATCAAAGTCTTCTTAGCCTATCATTATCTTATGTAAAATAGTATGTAAAATTCTTGTTACTCTATCATCATGTCGACTGAAAATTAAATTTATTTTTACCCTATCATTGTGTAATGCAACATTGGCACTTTCACATCTTGTCTTTCGGTAGAATTAATACAAATTTAGTTTCAATTCTTTGCCTGGGCAAAGCCTTCAATTTTCTGTACTTTGATAACTTAATACAATACAAAAAACTGTCTGATAAACAACGATCCCCAAAGCATGTGTAACTTCTTAACCAGATTGCTTTACAGGTTGGAACTTATCTGGAGACCTCATAAATTGCAATAAACATAGAGTATGAAGAGATACCTAATTTGTCGCCTCAATATAATTTTTTTGGGGTCTAAAATTAGTTACACATAACTACTTTACAAACAACCTTCCATGTAAAGCGTTCCCCCAGTATATAAGAAAAAAATGATACTTTATTTATTTTTAAACATCTTTTAACAAAAAATAAGAGAAAAACTTAACCCTAATGTGCAAGTGTGGCCCAACAAGGCCTCCCACTCCAAACAAAAATTAAAAATATGATAGTCCACCCTCGTTGAAATTGTCATCAATATAATTTGTATAGTGAAATTGTCATCAATATAATTTGTGAAGAGGAAGAGGAAGAGTATGAGCTTCAATCAATTATCATGAGTAGTGTGAATGTAAAATTTAAACATCTCTACTCATGTAAAATTTAAAAATCAATGATTAAATTATGATGGTTGATTTTTTTATTTTTTTTACATTTTAAATTTGTGAAATACTATTTTTTAAAGCAAACATATTTTAAAATTTTAATAGTCAATTGAAATACTTAAGAAAGAGATGAGTATTGGGTCATTAACTACAAAAGTATGAATAATAATGAAACACACGTAACATCATCTAGTGTGATTGTGAAGAGAAGAGCAAGCTACAAATTAACTTATCAAATAAATTTGTCCATGAGTTCCTCAACTTATCTTCTAATTTTTAGGCTAAAAATGTAACCATGATGTCATTTGCCAATATATTAACTTGTTTGAAAATCTAGAAAATCACCTTTAGGTTGTGACAAACATTTTTCATCCAATTTCCTTTATATTCCTTGAGTTTGTCTTTATTTGAATGTGAACTTAATTATGAAACTAAATAAAAAAACTTCATATCTAGTTGATCTTTGAATCTCTAAAGTTTAGAAGATGACCACCTTTTCCCTCTAAAGTGAATCTACATCCAAACTATTTATAAACTTGATTTGTTGCACAAAGTTACTTAAGTATATTTTTAAGAAATTTTCACTACCACTTAAGGGTAATGTTTGGCCCATCATGTTCTTGCACTCACCCACCTCTTACCACATTTCCCATGGCCTATTTTCCTAGGTCTATTGTCCTATTGCATATGAAATATACAGTCAACGATAATAATGCATCCTTCATTTCATCATTAGCAATAAGAGATACGAAAAATCGGGCTAGACCTATTGCATCATGATTTTTAAAATACTTATTGAATATCCTCTTAGAATGTCTAATGTTTGAAACCCTAGATATATTTTCTTCTTTGTCACATAGGGCCTTAACTTATCTAGATTTCAATTTCAAGTAAATGATCTAGTTTCTTAATAGGAATATTTTTCTTGGCATGTTTAATAAGATTAACTTATGATTCTGGGGAGGGAAGAGAATGGCTCTCCTCTCATCCAAATGAGATTAGGCCTCCTCTCTAATATCCATAAGTTTAACATCTTCAACATCTCTTCTATTTTCATGCAACGAAATACGATAGTTTAGATCTCAATACTTAGAAATTTATTGAAGACACAAAGCTTATCCATCACTCTATTTAAGCATATTTTTTTATATAATTGTGAGGGTATCTATTGGGGCCTCACCCTTAAACCAGAATAAAATTCATATAATAATGCCATAGATGGCCAAGGTTATTATAAACTTTAGCTAAATAATATACTCAAAACCACTAATACATACTATTAAGATTAAACCTAAATCACATAGCAGAAGGCACAATTTTGAGTATATGCTTTCATAACACTTCAAAACTAACACTACCTAATGAACCACCTTCACACAACCACCCACCTCTCTTTACTAGTTGTAGCCTCCTCTCTATCAAACACAAATTCCTCCACCCATATGAGAGCTCCTAAAGCACCACTCGTATGCACATTGTTTTGCACTTCTCTTAAAAGTGGTAGAAAACATAGATAAAATTTATGCCTTTGCAATGTTGAGCACAATGGATATATCTTTTACATAAATAAGAATGCAAAATTCACTAGATTAGCTTCTACATAGCCATTTCAATGGGTGATACATAGACCTACCAATAGTTTACTAGTATTATAGCAAAGTTCCTATAGAATGCCTATTCCATAATGAAGTTCCTCCAATTCTTTATTCATATACAACACAGTTGTAGATGAGTTTATTGACTTCACTTTTACTAGCTCTAATGCTTCCTTCCACTCCTTTAGGATCCTCTTTAAACTTGGCAACATCCATATCCCTACATTGATCAAGCATAAACATCTTCAACAAATAGACCTTAAGCTTCATGTTAGGAACAAGGAGTGCCAAATTTGTGAAAAAATCACCATAAAAAACAATTTTATTTTTGTTTCTCGCCTCTAAACTATGTTCTCCTAAGACTTTTTTAACAAACCCTAATGTTACTTTACTCTCATAGTGAAAAATATGCCTCAACTAATGAGTTGAAACCATGCTACCATTCTTGAATCTCATGCCTTTGTTCTCATTCTTCTTAATGGCTATGCCTATAAAAAAAAAGAATCATCCTCCCCATGAAAGAAAACCACCAAGGATAGTGAATAACCAATTCCACATTATACCACAATAAGGCTATGAGAACTACAAAGAGCCAAAAATACCCACTAATAGAAGACCATTTACTTTTCATGTATAGTCATAACACACTTTGAGCTTGTAAAGACTGAAACTATCTCAAACCTACTATGGATTAACTAATATCATGGTTTCTAGTGCTTCAATCACCACAAATGAAAAATCCAAATGCAATGAAATAAATGTTATGTTTACTCCTTCCATTGATAATTTTTAAACAAATCTGAAACATGGAGGAATATATGCACAACCATCCTAAGTTGTAAATTATCTTTCATGGAGGTTGTTGATGAATGTGCTTTTCTAATTCTTTCTAAGAATTAGAATGAGGTCTATACTTAGCCATGAGAGGACCCTGCTCCATCCCTAGATTAGCTAAATAATAAGTTACAACATTCACACTTCTCCAACAAGGAATAAAACTTATAGCAAAGAAATTCTCCTTCAAATTATGCACCTCTTCCACAAAATGATTAGAGCACCAATGAGGACTTAAGTTTTTTACTAGAGCATTTATCACTATTAGGGAGTCTTCCTTAACTACTACATGTTTGAAATTGTGGGCTACTAAATTGTACCAATCCCTACTATTAATGCCTCTCATTTTGGCTCATTATTAGTTGTATTGCCAAAGAATAAAGATCCCCTCATACAAGAAACTACCATGTACATCTCTCGTAATAAACCCAACACCTACTTTGCCTAGATTACCTTTGGAGGCCCTATCAAAATTTAATTTGATAAGCCCTTCTCGAAGAGGAGTCCAAATATCCTTATTATCCTCTTGATATTTCTTCTTTGAATCTTCTTGTAGTTTATCAAAATGTTTTTTTTACCCCTTGAATAGGGGCACTCTATAAGTACATTAATAATAATAAAGGGATAATAAAAAATAAGTATGATAGTTAGTTTATTTCATCAAATTTTAATATATTTTTACTCATTTGCATGTTAATTTTAAAAGTACACTTCATCTCAAAGTCCTAGAAACTCTTATGGTCTTTGATAATTTTTCAAATATGAATTTATTTGAGGACTCTAAATCCTAAACACTTAACCTAGGACCTAAACCCTAAACCAAAAACCAAAAAACTCAAACTAATATCCTTATGTCTCCTAGAAGAAACTCTTATTACTTCAAACCTTTCTATATAAAACACTTCCTATATCTATCATTAAGAAGAGGGAGGAAATAATGATGGATCATAAAGTTTGATCCAAGATATTGATTCAAAAAACTTTCATATATTTTTTATTAGAAACATTCAAACTAATTTACATGGTTGATAAAAATAACATTTTTATAAACCTTATGTAATACTATTGTTTAAGATGTTTTCCTTAGCTTTAATAAGGTTCTCTCTTCATCTCCATGGAGGTTTTGAGTTTTGTTTTTCCTTTCATTATTTTCTCTTTTATTTTTGAGCCCTGGGGATGTTTTGAGTGATTTGACTCTTTTAATTGATAATTAATAAAATTATTCTTCTATCAACAAGAAAATAGAAAAAGGCACTTATAGACTATAATATTTTAAATTCGTGGGGTTCGTTGCATACCTAGGACACCTTTACGTGCCATTGAATAAAAGGAGGACAAACAAAAAGTTGATGTTGAGAGGTCCCCATATTCATATATCACGGATGAGAAACTCAATAAAAAGTTGATGTTGATGTTGATGATGATGATCTGTGGTAAATTTTATGAAAGCTTTGCATCCAGAACTCCACTTCTTCTCTTCTTTTGCCATCAACAGTAAAGTAAAATAAAATGCTGAAATACACGAAAGAGTACAGTAGTCTATTGTGTGGTCATAACATATGGGAGGCCAGTGGGCCAGCCCTAATGAAACACACGTAACATCATCTGGTGTGACTGTGAAGCTATGACGCAATGTTTATTCTGAAAATCCTGTTAAGAGATGGGCCACAGGTAGGTATTCATGGGAGAAATGATTAACCCAATAAACTTCAAAGGAAGCCATGGCCCACACAAAGGAAGCGGAGGGAGTATGTTTATTGGTATGTACTGTGGAAGGAGGAGGAGATTCTGCCGACGCCTACTGCTCATTACAGTTTACAGCCTATCTATACTTGTTCAACCTGCTCTTCACATGCCCAACTGTCCTCATGCCTCCTACCAACTGATAAATTTATGTGTTAAGCCCTTCTTCCTTCCAAACTACCAGTACTTGAAGTACATATATCCAAATTCGTATGTCTCTCCTAACACTAGACTTTCTTAAACATATCGTCTGTACAAAGATATGCAATCTGTACTTCCTGCACATTAAGGTATTCCTTCAACGTTACCTATGTTTGGACATGGCAAAAGTGGATCTTGAACTCATTATTTACCTATCACCATGCTTAGATAATCAATCTTGGCAATGGAGCGCTGAAACTGCCCAACTGGAAAGCAATTCACTGACATTACCTATATTCATTCTCCCACTCTTTAAATCTTGATCCCTAATATTGTAGCTTAGATACCTAATCTGGCTTTTCATATCAAAATCTTCTCAGCCTATCATTATCTAATGTGAAATATTATGCAAAATTCTTGTTACTCTTTCATCATGTGGAGTGACAAATAAATTTATTTTTATCCTGTCATTGTGTAATGCACCATTGGCACTTTCATATCTTGTCTTTCGGCAGCACAATACAAATTTCATTTCAATTCTTTCCCTGGGCAGGCCTTCAATTTTCTCTATATTGATTAACTTAATACAATACCAAAAACATGGCTGCTACGCAAGGATCCCCAAAGTATGTGTAATTTCTTAACCAGATTGCTTTACAGGTTGGAACTTCTTGGGAGACCTCATAAATTGCAATGGTTAATATAATCCGTTAATTTTGACCAATAAAAATAGGACAAATATTTACCATTTTTTGGTTCTAGTAGTCAAAGGTTAATTTTGACCAATAAAAATTGGACAAATATTTACCACCTTTTAGTGTGGATGAGGTGTAAAATTACTATTGACTCTTTGACCATAAAACCAAATGATATTTAAGTAGAGTGAGTTTAGAAGGTGTGAAGAGATATCTAATTTGTCTTGGTCTAAAAAATAGCTATGCATAACTACTTAAAAAGCAATGTTCAATAAAAAGCATTCCCCCATGTTTTTATTAAAAAAAACCATATTTTAGGGATGGGGATATCTTCAAGGTGTGGGGACTTGTCCTAGTGCACCACCTACTAGGGTGGTCATCCTCAAGATAGTCTTGCAGTGTAAGGGACTCCTATCGTTCCTCAAACAACTAGGTGATACCTCAAAGGATGGTCCCTTAATAGGGAATGTTTGGGGACTCCCTATCACTCCTCAGACAACCAAGAGAGAAGATGGCAGAGAGTCCCTGTGCTTTAAAAAATGACACTTTATTTATTTTAAACAATTTTAAAAGAAGATAAGGTAAATCCCTAACCACAGTGCAAGAGTGGCCCCCCACTCCAAAAATAAAATAAAAAATGTGATAGTCCACCCTCATTGAAATAATAATTTGTATTGAGGAAGAGGAAAAGTATGAGCTTCAATCAATCATCATGAATACATAAAATTTAGACATCGATGATTAAATCATGATAGTTAATTTTTAAAATTTTCTTTTAACATTTTGAGGTTTTCAAATACTATTTTTTTTTTCAAAGAAGCATGTTGTAAATTTTCAATAAAAAATTTGAAATAAATAAAAATAATAGATTTCAATCTTTTTAGGTTTTAGGTATTTTTCCAAAATTTCTTTGCATAATGATAAAATAGATAACTAATTTAGCTTTTTGTATCATTTGCTTCTTCATTCCTTCAATTTGAAGTGATAAAAATAGAAGTAAAATTCTCTTTGAGCTTTTTAAATGTTTTAATTTTTAATTTCTTAATTTCAATTTTGTTACTCAAATCATGATTGCATCTTTTCTGTATCCTCTGCTTCTCACTTCATACAGCTTGAAGAAAGAAAATCAAATATGAAATCCTTGTTTGAAGAACTAGTTTATTAATTAATTTTTATTATTGGACTAATCAATTATCAAACAAGAAAAAGCCTTGAAGGAACAAGCATTGCAACTTTTGTGTATTATCTCCTTATGCACTTTATGTAACTGAAATACAAAAAATATGTTTGTTGAACCTTTGCATTAAGCTTATAAGTAAAGTTAAATTTAAATTTTTATTTTTGCAATGTGTCATTATGAGTTCTCATACAATGAGGTTGAGAATCCTGA
The DNA here is from genome assembly GCA_027924645.1 of Cunninghamia lanceolata. Lineage (NCBI taxonomy): Eukaryota > Viridiplantae > Streptophyta > Pinopsida > Cupressales > Cupressaceae > Cunninghamia > Cunninghamia lanceolata. The sequence continues at coordinate 2,837,681 of BSBN01000865.1, read as the reverse complement.
AATTCAAACTAGGAATATAGATGGAGGAATGAAGGTCCATTAAGCTAGTTTTATTAGGAATGGTGTGAATTTTAGTTTCCCTTCCAAGCAATTGGAAGAATTTTCCAAGGGCTCATTTGATAAGAAGGCCCATTTACAATAATTTTCTACAAGGATATAGTCAAACAAATCTACCAATTCAAGGGAGAATCAACTATGGAAATGCCATTTTTGTGTCCATGTATTCTACATGGAAACAACACTAGAGTGAATATGCATCTGCTTCACACTACTATCAAAGAGGTTGGGGTATATACAACCTTGTTGTTGAAATAGATGGTAGAATTAATGAGATTATTGTTGCCAAGCAATCTAGTTCACACCAGTTGTTACCATGATAGTGAGGGCTATAGGTACTTCTCAACAACCACAAGTTCCTCTCTATGTCAATTTTAGAAGAGCCTAAAGGGAAATATAGGGTCATGAGTTCATCTCAAACTCCTAACGCAATGGCAAATTTATTCAACTTGGATGAGGTAAAAGATTTTATTGGCAAGTCCTTTGTTAACTAAATTCCATTACATGTTTTCTCTCCTTATTTAGGGGGCTATGTTTAAGGTGGCAGAAGTAGGGTCTTCATATGTGCCACCAAGAGAGACAAAATTGAGTACCATTTTATTAGATAAGAAGTATTCCAAGATAAAAATACTTATGGAGGAGATGAAGGTCACATGAGTATCACATATCATGGTGACATGTGTAAAGGGCACTTACATCCTTAGGGCTATTGATTATTTAGGGCACCACAAGGATTTAGAGTTTTAGTTTTAGATCTTTAGAGATGTTATTTAAGAACTTGAACCTGATAATGTGATGCAAGTTATAACAAGTGTGCCCTATGATTGAAAGTCAGTGGGAAGTTGGTTGAAGCTACCTAAACAGACATTAGTTTTGGACCCCTTGTTGTGTGAATGCCATAAACAATGAACTGAAGAACATGAGAAAATTGATTGGATCAAATAGGTTGTGGTTGATACGAGAGATCATGTGCATATATTTATCTATAATTATCAAACATCGCATGTTCTATTTTAGATCTTCTCCAAGAAGGAATTTCTCTAACCTATTGAGACCATACATGCATCTGAATACTTCCTTATCTTGGAGAGGATGATTTTGTTGCAAGTGCCCTTACAACTAATGGTTATAACTTAGGAGTAGAATCAGTGGGTTGATTCCAAGATAGAGCAAGGGAGGAGGGTGAAAGAAGTGGTAAAGAGTGACACTTTTTGGCTTGATGGCAAATACATCATGATTCAAGCACATTTAGGTAAACTTCAAGGAACCATGTGCAAGTTACAACACTAAATAGCCAACAATTAAGTTTCTATGCTATCTCAAGCTAGCACACAAGAATTTGTGACAGCATATGCCACCACATATTCTCTTGTAGTCCTTTGTGTGCCACTTAGTGATTATGAAATTATTTCCTTTAGATGAAGCAGCATAGATTTTGACAATCAAGTCTAAACCCCAAATTAAAAATGACCAAGGGGAGGTGAGTGGTTATAAATGTTGAGTGGGAGTACAAATGAGATTTCTATGTCATTGACATCTATGATTATGAAAGCATGTCAATATCCACTTGAATGGCATATGACCTTAGGTGGTCTAAAAATAAATTCTATTAGCATTGGGGGAATATGTTCTTAATTTATTCATTGCTAACATGAAGTTGGTTGTCTAATCAATAGAGAGGACATATTTTATTGTTCATGTTTAGAGCTTAGAAATTCTTGGTAGAGTGTCCAAGCATCCTATGATATGCACAAGAAAAGTGGGATGAGGGACTACATTTAGGAGGGTTTCTAAACTATAAAAGAAAAAGGGCTATAAGGTTGGATTCTAGGAGAATGGGTAGGATATGCTCAGGAGGATTGACTAGAGGTGTATAGGATCTTGTTTCAAGTTTTGATGGATAGGAAGAAGGATGGATAGGTGGAGAAAGATCACAAGGGGGATCCATGGGTGCAGGGGTAGGAGATGGTTTATCATATGTGAGGTGAGGATGCTCTAGAATGGTTTTATCGAGTTCTATGGTACAATAGAGAGATAATTTACCTTGAGGGAATGCTACATATGGTTGAAATATTATAGCTTGTATGATATGAAGTAATAGATTCTCTCTGAAAAGAAGTATGAGAAGATTATCAAGAAGTTAGCATCCCCATTGAACAAACAAAGCAAAGAAGTGGGAGGTAAATTCCTTAACACAAGTCCATGAGATTCTTGTTTTCAATAGGCCAAATGTTTAAGGGATATTAGAGGGTTAAGGTTGAATTGAAAATGGGATATGAAGGCATAGGAAACATTAGAAAAGGAGTGGAGGGATCCAGAAGGTAAGGTATAAAACCATTTTAAGGCATGATCAATTAGTGTATTGGGAAAGAATTTGGCCAAGACATATTCATCATAGGCATGGGTCAAGCATAGGGTGGATAAGCATCTCATATGATGTAAGGGACCACCATGGTTGTTATACTTATCAAAATCAAGAGTCCCCATACCAATAGGAGTGGGGTATGTGAAAATCTCATGGGACAAGGGAGAACATAGCTATCCAAATATAGAGGGTACACCATGAGGACAAAGAGAAGTGTCTAATTTAGAAGAAATCTAATTTTGGAGTTTGGCATAGACATGTCATAAATCAAGGGAAGAGGATGAGGGAGTAATATATGGGTTGGAAGGAGGTAAAAATGTCTCATGTGTAAGGGGGAAGATAAAATTTAGACTGAGAGTTGGGATGGGTGTTGTATCAATAAGTGTTGAGAGAGGAGAAGGTAGCTCTAATGAAATAGATGGTGATGCCTCCAAAATAGGAAATGGTATGGAGGGGTAGTAGATAAAGAAGGAGAAGAAATGTATTTTGGAAGGGTCTAAACCTAAGAGGGATGGGTCATATGTAGGAGAGGGAATAGTGGAGAAATAACAATGAAAAGGATGATCAATATCCACTATATGATGAAGGTTAGGCAATGTGATATTGAGAAAACGATCAATGATCATATCATTTTCTAAATTATCATTTGGAAAAATAATATCATCCTCGAAAGAAAGATAATGAGTGGAAAATTAAGAGAAAGATACATCATGTGATGAGGGAGGAAGGAAATGATCATTAAAATATTGGTGGGCCTCCTCATCGCTAGAATAAGAATCACTAAATCTATCAAAAGAGAAGTTATCAATGGAAGTAGGACAAATTCTAGAAGAAGAGGGATCTTGGGAATATAGTCACATAGGAAAAGCTACATCGCTATGACAAGCATGGAAGAAAGTGTCCTCATCATAAACCCTGTGGGAAAGGCTAGAAAGGGATGTATGAAAAGAGGAAAATAGATGGATGGTGAAAGATAGAAAGATTAAACAAATAAACTAGCAAGGATGGTTTTAATGGAAGAAAGAAAGGTGAGTCTTAGAGCAATAGAAAGAGGTGTAGTTTGATATGTTGGGTTCACCAAATTGTAATTTAGTGTATTTTAAACTCCTTTAAATTTTAAAAGTAGATTAAATTTACATTACATTTGTGTGAATTAAACTAACATAAAGTTGCAAAAAATACAACACAGATGTATAATTTAATTAAATACTATTCTAGATTGAACTTTTGTGAGAAGGGAAAACTATTTGGTAATTGATTCATATTACATAAGTATACATGTTAAAGGTGCAAGAGAAGTGAAGATTTTGAAGCAGGATGTAGAGATGGAGGTAGTGAGGTACAATCACTATTTTAGGGTTTTGTAACAATTGCTTTAGAGTATGTCTTGTGTAGATTTGTCCACTATACCTTCAAAACAAATAGAGTAAAAGTGAAGAGAATGTACTAGAATATTCTAGAATTATATAATCAAAAGTAATATCTAAAAGTACAAAGATGGTCCATAATAAAAAATTAAAGAATGAGTATTCAAATCCTAAGAGAAGAGTCACCATCCAACCCACATTTTAGATAGGGGAAGGGGGTGGCTGTTAGTTTCAAGACAGACAACTGAGAGGGGGGGTGAATCAGTTGTCCAAAAACTTTCTTTTATTAACCACTTAAATCCTTCTTGTAATTCAGCAGCATAATAATAAATCAATCATGGAAACACAATGCAACAATTCAAGAGCAGAAACACATTAACACATATGACACCAAGATTTTAACGTGGAAAACCCAGTTAAGGGAAAAACCATGGGATGACTAACCCAAGATTGTATTCTCTATTAAAAGAATAAGAAGAACAAAATGGCACATGCTAATTAGGGATCACTGCCCGAGCACACTGCTCACGAGAGGCCCACTGCCTAAAGAAGACACACTGTCTATAGAATAATAAATATTACATACTTGAACTGAACAATAGCATCTTCACCATGCTTGAGTCAGTTCAATTTAAGCTCAACACTTATGCTCTGCCTTTCACTCTTCTCCTCTCTACCACACTCTCATCCCCATCAAGATAACTTTGAAATGACTTCACAAATCTTATTTATACAAGACATCGACTTTGGTATAATCATCAAAGTCGGCATACTTTACAGAGAAAATAAACAAATAAAACTTGACTTATTACAAAAGACTTCATGCGAATCACCACACTATCGGCCACACAGATCTAGGACTTAAATCTTCTTTGAGGAACATGTCGTGCTTCATAGAACATCTTCAAGATCATCCACAAGATGTGTAAATCATCCGGTCGGCTAGGTTTAGGAAGAACATCAGCATCCAGAAGTAATTCTTCAATTATGAGCTCCATCTTCAATGTGGACCACCAACACAAATTGGACACAATCCAGAGACCCCCACAAGCTTGCCTGAATCACCAAGAACATCCACACTACTTTTGTTTACTGAAATCATTCTCTTCTTCATCTGAAACCTCAAGAACACAGTCTATCATCACGGTCATATTGGCATAGATGCTTGCGGACCTCTAGACCACAAACCAATTGAGTTGTCAATTCTCATTGACTTCCTAAACACTCCACCAAATCCGTAGAACAAGATATTGCATTTCTGGATCTCACCGGACCTATTTGTGTCACTCTATCACCTCTGAACATCTGCTAGAACCAGTTTTACTCATATGGCCATAACTTCTTCAAATCTTCATTCGGACCTCTCAAATCTTTACTAGATCACCTTTAGACACATATCTGCAAACCCTTTGATGCACATCTTCTTATCTTCACCTTAGCTGGGATCTTCACTTCACTATCTTCACTGTTCTTCTCTATTTTCTCAATATCCTTAGCATACAACATCCAATCCTTGATATCAATACAACAGGTGTTGGCAAGAGACACTATATGGATTCATGAATGTTGTCATTGATCGCAACAAAGTTCATCCCACACATCTGTAGGACATGGTATGTCTATACCGGAAGTCAGAGTGAAGAATGTTGTGGTCTGGTAAACAAGAACAGAGCATGTGGCGAGGCCCGACAGTCAGGTCCGGATCTCTCAGATGAAGTATCTTGGTGAAGTGCGGATTTGGGGAAGTCACAAGGATTACCTTGAGTGATAGATTCCAAGGATTTAGCCTCTGATGATAGATGAAGAAAAAGATATGAATACTTGAGTATCGGGTTCCTGATTGGCAGTGTGACACAGGAAGAACTGACTGGCAGAACATCAGACATTATTCCAGATGTGTTACTGATGATGGTAAAGATTCTTAAGGCATAAGTTATGATTGGCTGACATGATTGATGACTTCTACAAGTATATCCTTGATCCGCATTACTTGGTAAGCAAGGATTTAGCCGACAGATCAGAGTTTGTGGAAAATATTGACTATTCTGGGTGCCAACTAGAAAGGTGATGAAATCACTTGTGCGCATATATATACAAGATGGATTTAGTTGTGAGAGGTGTCATGGTTTTTGGTGATGTGCGAAGAAAAGCAATAGAGCTGAATAAAAGCAGAAAGGAAGGTCCAGTATGTGAAAGGAAAGCAGCACAAAAGAAGAGAAAAGATGAAGTGCAGTAGATCAGTGTACAAAGCCTAACCGGAACTAAACTCCAGCATATGTTGATGCTCCTTATCAGTTCAAGTATTATATTACACTCTTTATAAATTGTAGACAATGTGTCTCTTGTAGGCAGTGTGCCTCTTGTGAGCAGTGTGCTCGGGCAGTGAGCCCTAATTGGCAAGTGCCATTTTGTATTTCCATTCTTCTAACAGAGAATACAATATTGGGTTAATCACCCCATGGTTTTTTCCCTTAACAGGGTTTCCACGTCAAAAATATTGTGTCATGTGTATTTCCATTTCATGGTTATGTTTGCTTAATTGAATTAATGCTGCATTAATTATTAAGAAAGTTCTAAAAGCAAAAATAATTAGGATAATTTATTCATCCCCCCCCCTCTCAGTTATCAACAATTGGTATCAGAGCCAAGTTCCTCCTAACAGAGTCTAACAGCTTGAGGAAGATCTGGGAATTCAAATGGATGTATATGGGTTAAGGGAGCAACTCAAGACTGCCCTTGATGATCTTAAGCAATCAAACTTTGAAGTCAATGAGTTAAAGGAAAGACTCAAACAGGCTGATGATTTCATGAGAGAACTAAAAGACAAATTAAGTCTCTCTATGAAAAAGAGAAAGGAGCTACTTCAGCAATTGGCAAGTCAAAGTGAAGCCAATAATACAAATGAAGATCTGAAGGAGAAAACCAAGTTATGTGAAAAGTTATCAAAAGATATCATTATGGTAAGACATGAAATGGAATAAGGAGTTATGAAGTTTACCCAAGAGATTGAAGAGAAAAGAAAAACTGAAGATAATCTAAGACAATCTCTCAAGGAGAAATCATAAGATTGCCACAAGATGGATAGAATTATCAGACATCTTGAATCTAATCTTGAAGATGCTAAAGATAATGAAGACAAACTTGAGGATCAAATTGTCTCTCTCAAAAGGGATCTTCAAACAACAAATGTATATAAAGAGAAATTCAAGATAAGTTCTGCTCAACTTGAAGTTCTTCTTGAAAGTCAAAAGAGGGTAGATGACAAGTGTGGTTTGGGATATGAGAAAGGAGAAAGCTTCGGATCTGGTCAGAAGAATCTTAGATCAGAAAATCCAAGGAACAGGCCTAGAAGACCTCCAGTAAGACAGCCTAATGCTCAAAGATATCCATCCTTTAATGGATACTGCCACAACTGCAATAACTTTGGTCATAAAGCTAATCAGTGCAGAAAGAGAATGAATCAGACTAATACATCCTTCTCCGGACAGTGCTTCAACTGCAAAAGGTATGGTCACAAATCTCATGAATGCAGAAATATGCAAATGAACAATTCATTCAATGGTAGATGCTTTGCATGCAATGGAATGGGTCATATGGCTAATCAATGCAGATCAAGAGGATATCAATCAAATATGCAAAGAAATGTTGTTTTCCAAGTTTGCAATAGATCCGGTCATATAGAAAAATTCTGTAGAAGCAAGAATCAGGACAAAAGAGGTCCGGTATATTATAATCAGAATCAAGATAAGGGAAAACAAAAAGTGAATGTGGATGAAGTTCAAAGTGAGATGAACAAGATTTGGGTGAAGAAAAGTATAGAGAATGTAGGGGATGGATCCACACCAGACTCTGGTGCTGATATTCCTTCCTGAAATTAAAAGTGAGCTCTGGCTCAGGGGGAGACACAAAGAAAACCTTGTTGCCCCAGCCAGTCAATTGGTGTTAGAACTGGCACAAGGAGAGTTGCAGATTAAAGGGCTCATAAGAGAAAAATCTAAGTAGACTATGGTTAAGATTTGGATGATCTGCAAGATGTTTACAATCAAGATTGATCTGGTTCTTCAAGTCATCCAAATAAGGCAAACCGGAATGACTTAGGTCAAGCATTTATTGCAACTTGATGTTAGGGTTTGCAGAGCAATATAAGGGTTTTCTTATTAAGCATTTGTTCATTCTGCATTCAAGAAGAAATGAAAAGAAGCTCTACAACAGAAATTCCTCAAGCCCATCAAAGATCATCTGTAGAATCTAATTCATCCAGCAATTGATCTGGCTCACTTCGTGAAACTGAAAGGCGCAAAAGGTATTCTCCATTATCAAATATCTTTCTGTAAATCCTTGAATAATGGGTACTCCAAATATTGTGAAGATCGCTGACAGACCTCGCCCCATATTTAAGAAACATCCATACAAATCCTTGGAAGTAGATGCCCTAGGAGCATTTTCCAGTGTTCCGCATGGTGTGTTGCATACATAAGATATTAGGGTTTACATACATGCGAATATTGAAGAGTTTGGGGAATCCTTGAACTAAGTGATATCTATCATAAACAATTGATAGATGATGCTTTTGAACTTAAAACTCAATAGAAGGGCATCCAGGAGAAACATTTTGATCAGTTCATTCATTTCCCCTACTTTGAAGAAGATGAATGGGTCTGGTATGTATTGAGTAGGATGCATGACAACTTCCTATGGCTGAACAGACCTTGCAAAATCACTAAGGAGGCAATTAGGGTAGTAACCGGCTTATACTCCTCCAGAGGGATACCTGTCCTCAAATCTGTCAAAAACCAAATTGTGACTGATGCCACCAGATCAAAATTTGATAAGAGGGCAATGACCATTGAAGATATCACGGACCCAGATATCAAGTTTGCATCTATGATAATAGGGTATAAAATATATCATTCCAGTAGGGAGAATTTAGTGTCTGGAACTGCAATGTATACTGCCTATGAAATGCTGAGAAAGAATGCAGAGTATGATCTATGTGAACTTCTTTTAAGTCAATTGATGGAGAACATACAAAAGATCAAAAAGGACAAGAAAAACTCCTTTAAATATGGTGGACTGATATTGTGTTTATTTTTCTACTTCATGAATGAGCTGCCCGGATCCAATGGATGGGTATGGCAAAATAACAAACTGGTAGCAATACAAATTAGAGATTACTTGCATGGACTTGGGGATGCCAAGGCAAGGAATACAACTCTGTGGGGGTACTTTAAGAATTTCCAAAATACTATGCAAATCAGAGAAAGAATCCCAAAATCTTTAGTTGAGAAGTATAAGGATACTGTTTGCTTCATGGTAGAAACTGATCAGTGCCTTATGGAGGCAGTGGAACCAAGAATAGTATGGATCATGCTGATGGGGTATGAAGTTGATGAGAAAATTGTTGAGCTGTATATTGAACACATGTTAAGTCAGCCAAAAGATCCCAAGGCAGAAAAGTTTGGAACCTTTGAGGAGCTAAGTGTAAAGATTCATGTGGAACTCAGACAACCAGAGATCAAGAGGAAGGTAAGAAAAGAAGTTGAAGATGTTGCAAAAGGTTTTGGCATATCAAAGGAGGCACTTGATGTCAACAAGGAAAAGATGGAAAGGGCTGAGGAAGAGAAGAAAAAGGCAGAAAAGAAAAGTGAGCAAAGTGTTTTGGTAAAACCTTCCACCTAGACCAGATCATCAAAGAGATTTGTACCTACCACTACCAAAAGCTCAAGGCCATCAAAACCGGAAGCAAAATTATCCGGCAAAAGAGAGAAAAGAACAAAGACAAAAGCCACAAGGGCTTATGCCAGTCAAAGGGATGAAGAGGACACTGAATCTGATGAAGAAATCAGGAAAGTGAAGAAAAAGAAGAAAACATCTGGTGAACCCTCTACCGGACAAGAGGAAGAAGAAAAGACAGAGGAATATGTTAAAAAACCCACTCTTCACATTGATGACATAATCAAATCAGTCACAGTGGATGGAAATCTTCAGCCAAAGATTGAGTTCTATGATGATTATGGTGAAGCAGATCAGAAGATATTGCAAGATGCCACAGTCAGGTACCTAAATATCTACAACAAAGTATTTATTGAAATTATATCTTTGATCCCCAAAAGCTTGGAGAAGGAACTAGAAATAAGAAAGAACAATGCCCAAGCCAAAGACCTAGAAATCTGGGAACAGATAGCAATTCAGCTATATCCTTCAATCGATCCCAAGAAAATGAATATGGTATTCAAAAATTGTAAGATGAGTTCAGGAGCAAAGCAAGGATGAATCAACTTATGCTCGGAGAGACTGACAAAGTTGCAAAAGAGACAGAAGAGATCCTCCGGAATGCATTCAAAAGATTCAACATTCCAATTATAGAGGACTTGGGTACTAACCCCTCGACCACAAGTGTTGCAGAAGAGTCGACTGAGAATATGACAGAAGAGGTAATGAATACCGGTGCAGAAACAGTTAAGGACTTGGAATCCTCTACTCCGGAAGAGGTGGCCCATGAACAGTCTAACATTTCTCCTCCGGATTCCCCTGTTGACCCCGGATCTAAAGAAGAAGAAATAATAAAGGAGAAAGAAAAAGAGGTGAAAAGTAAAGAAGGAAGTCAAGCTGAAAAGAACATAAGTGACACTACAAAAGAGAAGAAGAATCTATCTCTGGTAAGAGACACTATAGAATCTATCAAGGACTTCTTGACAAAAGAAACTAATGAGATGGATGAACTAGAATTACTAAAAGGGCCATTAGATTTTGACTCTCTATCTCTGATACAAACAATGAAGATAGCTTCATTTGCAAATGCGAAGGCCAAAGAGAAACTACTGAAATCTCACATGGAAGACTGTGAGCCTATAGAGGCAGCATCTGGAGTGTTGGAAAAGATCATGCCATCTTTTCAAAAGGATCCTACAGCCTCTTCCTCCGGTAATCTCAAAACTCTGGTCAATAGTGTTAGCAAACATTTTAATTCTCTAGAGAAATCAGCTGAGGAGAAGTTCAGGAAAGAATTTCTGGATAAGAGATTCTCAGAGCTGCAAGGGTTAATATCAAATGACAGAAGAGTTATGGGTATTGAGATAAAAAGTTTGGAAAATGCCCTTAAGGATGGTGGTGATGTATACAAATTTTGTATATCCTGGTCTAAAACAATAGTGTAGATTGAGAAGAAAATGAAAGAATAGGAGGATAAACTAATAAAACTTTCTCAAAACTTTGATCCACTCACTACATCCATAATAAATCAAGAATGTCAAATGGTTGCAGTTTTGAATGAAATTAAGAAGCTTGAAAAAGAGAAGAAAAATAGAATCAGTAGGTTGAGTGAGCTCAGAGGGATAATTATCCCTAAGTTAGAGGCCATGCATGAGGCCATAAAAGAAGCCCAGATCACAGCCCAGACCAGTGATCTGACAGATCTAAATAGGGCAGATGCGTTTGTATTCTTGTTAAGCGGTCATATATCAATTTTGGATAGAATGAAGCAAAATTGGGCAACAGAATTTGTCCAATTGAAGACAACTTTTGCAGACATTCTTCAGTTTATGCGAGTATGTTATATGCAGCTAAGTATAGTTAAATTTTTGAAAATTTTGATGCGTGGTTCCCACCCTTTGCCATTGATGTCAAAGAGGGAGTGAAGAGTAGTGAAAAATGTGGAATCCAACTAAGGGGGAGCTCTGAAAAATGTATATAAAAATAGAGCATTAGCCAAGGGGGAGCATAGTGTAAACACTTAGTCATTTTTCACTAAGTGTTGTCATCAATGCCAAAGGGGGAGATTGTTGGCAAGAGACACTATATGGATTCATGAATGTTGTCATTGATGGCAACAAAGTTCATACCACACATCCGCAGGACATGGTATGTCTATACCGGAAGTCAGAGTGAAGAATGTTGTGGTCCGGTAAACAAGAATAGAGCATGTGGCGAGGTCTGACAGTCAGGTCCGGATCTCTCAGAGGAAGTATCTTGGTGAAGTGCGGATTTGGGGAAGTCACGAGGACTACCTTGAGTGATAGATTCCAAGGATTTAGCCTCCGGTGATAGATGAAGAAAAAGATATGAATACTTGAGTATCGGGTTCCTGATTGGCAGTGTGACAGAGGAAGAACTGACTGGCAGAACATCAGACATTATTCCGGATGTGTTACTGATGATGGTAAAGATTCTTAAGGCATAAGTTATGATTAGCTGACATGATTGATGACTTCTACAAGTATATCCTTGATCTGCATTACTTGGTAAGCAAGGATTCAACCGACAGATCAGAGTTTGTGGAAAATATTGACTATTCTGGGTGCCGACTAGAAAGGTGATGAAATCACTTGTGCGCATATATATACAAGATGGATTTAGTTGTGAGAGGTGTCGTGGTTTTTGGTGATGTGTGAAGAAAAGCAATAGAGCCGAATAAAAGCAGAAAGGAAGGTCCAGTATGTGAAAGGAAAGCAGCACAAAAGAAGAGGAAAGATGAAGTGCAGCAGATCAGTGTACAGAGCCTAACCAGAACTAAACTCCAGCATATGTTGATGCTCCTTATCAGTTCAAGTATTATATTACACTCTTTATAAATTGTAGATAGTGTGTCTCTTGTAGGCAGTGTGCCTCTTGTGAGCAGTGTGCTCAGGCAGTGAGCCCTAATTGGCAAGTGCCATTTTGTATTTCCATTCTTCTAATAGAGAATACAATCTTGGGTTAATCACCCCATGGTTTTTTCCCTTAATAGGGTTTCCACGTCAAAAATATTGTGTCATGTGTATTTCCATTTCATGGTTATGTTTGCTTAATTGAATTAATGTTGCATTGATTATTAAGAAAGTTCTGAAAGCAGAAATAATTAGGATAGCTGATTGACCCCCCCTCTTAGTTATCAACAACAGGAGTATGTTGACATCAATGACAACACCGGTTGGGCCCATACTTGCAACAATCTCCCCCTTTGTCATTGATGGCAACATATGATGTGAAAAACTATTTTAACCATCAAGATAAGAACTTCTCCTCACTGACTGACATAACTCCCCTATCAACAACTATTCACATGTCTTCTCTTCCTTTATTGCTCCCCCTTTGATCAACAACCACCTTTGTTTTTCACATGTCTTCTCTCCCCCTTTGACATCAATGGCAAAGGGCACATACTTGCATCAATACAGATTGCTCCCCCTGAGTAGCAGCTTCCTATCATCAATCCAGACCACAAGATATGACTATGAGATCCACCAGACTGGTGCACATCAGTGCAGCTTAATTCAGAACCGGAGGGGTAATAACCCCTAACTTCTCCCTGAGATACTCAAAAGAGTCCTTAGGTAGAGGTTTAGTAAAAATGTCTATAATCTGATCCTTGGAGGGCACAAACTCCAATCTGACTTCATTCTTGTTCACCTAATCTCTCAAAAAGTAAAACTTGATGGATATATGTTTTGTCTTTGAATGCAACACTGGATTTTTTGATATATTTATTGCACTTGAATTATCACAAAAGATTGTGATAGGTTCCTCATACTCCACTCTGATGTCTCTTAGCATTTTCTTCATCCACAATACTTGAGTGCAACTACCTACTGCTACAATATATTCTACTTTTGTAGTGGACAGAGATATTGCCTCTTATTTCTTGCTTAGCCAAGAAACCAATCTTTTCCCTAAAAAGAATGCTCCAACATTGGTACTCTTCCGGTCATCCACATCTCCTACCCAATCCACATCTGTATATGCATGAAGAGAGAAATCATGATCTCTAGGATACCATAAACCATACTCAACTGTTCCTTTTAGATATCTGAGAATCCTCTTGATTGCCATGACATGAGATTCTCTAGGATCAGCTTGGAATCTAGCAACAAGACCAACAACATTCATAATGTCAGATCTAGTTTGAGTAAGATACAATAGTCCTCCAATCATTGATCTGTACTTTTTCTGATCAGCCTTAGGAGAGCCATCATCTTTGCTCAATTTACATCTGGTTGCCATGGGATTATTCATTGGTTTTGAGTCTTCCATCCCAAATTTCTTCAACAATTCTTTCACATATTTGGTCTGTGAAATGAAGATTCCTTTCTTTGTTTGAATGATTTGCAGACCTAAGATGAAATTCATTTCCCCAAACATGGACATCTCAAATTCACTTTTCATTTGATTTGCAAAAGTTTTGCAGATACTATCTCTTCCTCCAAAAATGATATTATCAACAAATACTTCTACAATCAAGATATTTTCATGATCAATTTTGAAGTACAAGTTACTATCAGCAGTACCTTTGTTGAAACCAATCTTTAAAAGATGCTTATCCATTCTTTCATACTAGGCTCTTGGGGCTTGTTTGTGTCCATACAATACTTTCTTCAAATTGCATACCATATCACCATGATCAGACAATTGAAATCCATCTGGTTGCTCAATGTATACTTCTTCTTCCAAGTTACCATTCAGGAAGGTAGACTTGACATCCATCTGATATACTTTGAAGTCCTTAAAGGCAGCATAGGTAAGAAATAATCTGACTACTTCAATTCTTGCCACCGGAGCAAAAGTTTCTTCAAAATCAACTCCTTCTACTTGAGAATAACCCTTGTAGACCAATCTGGCTTTGTTTCTGACTACTTCACCATCTTCATTCAGTTTATTCCAGAAGACCCATTTGGTTCCAATCACATTTTTATTTCTAGGTCTGGGAACAAGATCCCAAGTGTGATTTTTCTCAATCTGCATCAACTCTTCCTTCATTGCTTTAGTCCAATTTTCATCATTGCATGCTTCACTTACTATTTTTGGTTCAATTTTTGAAATCAGACAATACTTTTCTGACTCTTGAGCAATCTTTCTTCTTGTTTGAACACCTTTGCTTTTATCACCTATGATCTGATCTTCAGAGTGATTCAGTCTTACGTACCTGGGAGTTTTGGAAATTTCTTGCACTTCTATTTCTTGAACAGGTTCATTCAAACTTATCTCTTCTTCCTGATTCTCTAGATCAGTCTAGATCTGAATTTCAGAAGGGGCTTGGACTTCTTGGACCAAAACAACATTCTGATCATCCTCTTCATATTCATAAAACCTTGAGGGTTTTTCAATACCTTCATCAACCTTCACATTTGTACTTTCTATAATCTTTCTCAATCTCTTGTTATAACACCGATATGCTTTGCTTTGAGTAGAATAACCCAAGAATATTCCTTCATCACTTCTAGCATCAAATTTTCCAAGGTCTTCATCTCTTTTAATGTAACATTTTCTACCAAAGACTTTGAAATACTTCACAGTGGGAGTGATGCCAAACTAGAGTTCATAAGGGGTCTTACCAGTATTGCTTTTAATTTGTACTTGATTGAGAGTATAGATAGTAGTGCTTACAGCTTCTCTCCAGTAGATCTAAGGAACATTTGCTTCCATCATCATGGTTTTAGATGCTTCCTGGATGGTCTGGTTCTTTCTCTCCACTACTGCATTCTATTGTGGAGTCCTTGGAGAAGATCACTGTCTTTTTATCCCATGTTTCTCACAGAATTCTATGAACTCTCCAGATGTGAATTCTCCACCTCTATCAGACCTAAGACATTTTATGTTTAATCTAGTTTCATTTTCTACCATAGCCTTGAATATTTTAAATTTCTCAAGAGCCTCAGATTTTTCTTTTAGAAAAGTCACCCACATCATCTGGGAATGATCATCAATTAATAACATGAAGTATCTATCACCTTGCAAACTCCTGATTCTTGCCGGTCCACATAGATCAGTATGTACTAAGTCAAACAATCCGGTAGAAGATTGTTCCTTACCTTTAAATGTGACTCTGCTTTGCTTACCCAACTAACATTCTTTGCACAAACTATTGGTAGGTTTCACCAATCTTAGAAGATCTCTTACAGCCTGAGTGTTGCTTATCTTGATGATATTATCAAAATTCACATGACACATTCTCCTATGCCACAACCAACTCTAATCAATTTGAACAAATAAACAACTTTTTCCAGTACCAACCAAGTGGAAGATGTTACCTTTTGTTTGAGTACCGGATGTAATATCTATTCCAGAACTTTCAAAGATCTTACATTTTACATTTTTGAATTGGAGATCATAGCCTTTGTCCACCAACTATCCAACACTAAGAAGATTGTGCTTTCGACCTTCAACATATAGTACATTACTGGTTTTGTTCTTTCCATCAAAACAAATAGTTCCTCTACCTCTGATTCTGCCAGCAGAATTATCACCAAATTTTACCACTCCTCCTTCATATCTTTCTAAATCTATGAACTTATTTTTGTCACCTATCATATGGTGGGAGCATCCACTGTCAATGACCCAATCATCCTTTTCTTCAACTTGGGCAGCCAGAGCTCTTTCTATCATTTTATGATTAACAAATTCAGAGGGCATTAGATCTTCTTCCTTGATGGCAATAAACACCCAGTCACTTCCAGATTTGTTTCCTATCTCTGATTCATCATCTGTTACTCCTTCATCATCATCATCTTCATGAACATAGTAACATTTCTTTTAGAATCTTGATCTGTTTGGATTTGCCCTTGAAAATCTTTCTGGACACCTTGAGGTAAAATGACCAATCTTATTACAGTTGAAACATTTGAAGGGCAATTTTCCTTCATACTTACCGGATCCTCTTGGCAGTCTTTTTGCAATAAGGGCTTCAAGTTGAGCAGCTTCTACTTCATCTTCTTCTAGATCTTTTCTTTCTTTTTCATACCATGATAGTTTCTTTGAGGAGTTCTCTCCTAGATCAAATTTTTGTTTGCCTTTTACAGAGGCACTAGCTTTGAATGCAGATTCAGTCTTGGGGGGTGCATCTCCAAACTCGGCCAATTCAAATGCAGCTAATTTTCCAACCAATTGATCCCTTGTGATATTTGAAAAAGATCTAAATTCTTCAATAGCAGCAACCTTGTATTTGTAAGGAGTTAAGGATCTGAGATCTTTGGCAACAATCTCATCTTCATCCAAGATTCCACCAGCACACCTAATGCCACAAACAAGCTCATTTACTTTTGGCATAAATGTAGTGATATTTTCATCTTCAGGTTTTCAAATTTTCCTTTCAGACTCTATAGCTTGGCACATTTAACATATTTGTCTTCTTCATGTAGAAGTTCCAGTTTTTCCCAAATCTCATATGCAGTTTTTAAATCTATAACATTTGTCAGCTCTGAATCAGATAAGGCACTTAGTAAAGCTTCTTTACCCCAAAGATTGTCTTCATCATCTTTTATTTTATCTATACTTGTCAGACCATCCTTTGGAGGAACATACTTCTTTGAAGCCATGATCCAATATTGCATTCCCATACATTGCAAATGACATTCCATGCGGGTTTTCCAAAGAGTGTAATTGGTTCCATCAAACCTCATACTATCCTTCTTGTAGGAAGACATCCTGGATCTCCTAAAGTGGTTAAGCTCTTTTTAGAGGAACTTGGCTCTGATACCAATTGTTAGTTTCAAGACAGACAACTGAGAGGGGGGGTGAATCAGTTGTCCAAAAACTTTCTTTTATTAACCACTTAAATCCTTCTTGTAATTTAGCAGCATAATAATAAATCAATCATGGAAACACAATGCAACAATTCAAGAACAGAAACACATTAACACATATGACACCAAGATTTTAACATGGAAAACATGGTTAAGGGAAAAACCATGGGGTGACTAACCCAAGATTGTATTCTCTATTAAAAGAATAAGAAGAACAAAATGGCACATGCCAATTAGGGCTCACTGTCCGAGCACACTGCTCACAAGAGGCCCACTGCCTACAGGAGACACATTGTCTACAGAATAATAAATATTACATACTTGAACTGAACAATAGCATCTTCACCATGCTTGAGTCAGTTCCATTTAAGCTCAACACTTCTGCTCTGCCTTTTGCTCTTCTCCTCTCTACCACACTCTCATCCCCATTAAGATAACTTTGAAATGACTTCACAAATCTTATTTATACAAGACATCAACTTTGGTATAATCATCAAAGTCGGCATACTTTACAGAGAAAATAAACAAATACAACTTCACTTATTACAAAAGACTTCATACGAATCACCACACTATCAGCCACACAGATCTGGGACTTAAATCTTCTTTCAGGAACACGCCATGCTTCGTAGAACATCTTCAAGATCATCTGCAAGATGTGTAAATCATCTCGTCGGCCAAGTTTAGGAAGAACATCATCATCTGGAAGTAATTCTTCAATTACGAGCTCCATCTTCAATGTGGACCACCAACACAAATTGGACACAATCTAGAGACCCCCACAAGCTTGCCTGAATCACCAAGAACATCCACACTACTTCTGTTTACTAAAATCATTCTCTTCTTCATCCGGAACCTCAAGAACACAGTTTGTCATCACTGCCATATTGGAATAGATGCTTGCGGACTCTAGACCACGAACCAATTGAGTTGTCAATTCTCATTGACTTCCTAAACACTCCACCAAATCCGCAGAACAAGATATTGCATTTCCAGATCTCACCAGACCTATTTGTGTCACTTTGTCACCTCTGAACATCTGCTAGAACCGGTTTTACTCATATGGCCATAACTTCTTCAAATCTTCATGCAAACCTCTCAAATCTTTACTGGATCACCTTTAGACACATATCTACAAACCCTTTGATGTGCATCTTCTTATCTTCACCTTAGCTAGGATCTTCACTTCACTGTCTTCATTGTTCTTCTTTGTTTCTGATAGGACTAATTTTCTCAATATCCTCAGCATACAACTCATCCAATCCTTGACATCAATGCAATAGGAGTATGTTGACATCAATGACAACACCGGTTAGGCCCATACTTGAAACAGTGGCTACATAGGAGATTGCCAAAGGGTCAAGATCCTATTTTGGTCTTTCAACCTCCACAAGTAGTCAAAGTAAAATGGAGTTTTTGTGTGCTTAACCTACATATGACTAGGTCTACACTAAAATTCCAAGAATAATAACTAATTAGATTTCCATATATATTATTATTCTATTGTGTGTGTAAAGTAGATAAACAGATGATAATTTAGCCATGCTAGTGGAAAGAATCCAAAATATGATTTTATGATAACAATAAAGCTAAATCTAATAGAGAGGAAATGCTAAGTAAAAATAATTCAAACGGAGATGGCTTTATAATCTTTCCAAAGAGAGAAAAGAATAATAAATCCAATAAATGTTTGGAATAATAAATAAAATTTTGCAAGTATATAAATAAGAGAATATAGATGCTTATGCAAATAATAGTTTCTAATAATGCCAAACAGAAACAAATAAATGCAATATCACCAAACTTAGAAGCTCAAGGGTAGAAGTCTCCTTGAATGGTAGATATCTTATCCCAAGGCCTCTTTCATTTACCTGGAAAAGTAGAATACTCAATTAATAATGGAAGGAAATATCTCAATAAACAATAGGAGTAATGGAATAATAGTGCAAGAAGTAATTGTTGAAGGCACAAGACAACCGAGAGGGCGAGTGAATCAGTTGTATCAAAAACTTTAACTTTTCTTAAACAAAATCACATTTACATTCATGTACTTTAATCCCTTAATCTGTTATGAAGATTAAACATGAAATGCAAAATTAAAACTTAAACACATCAACACCATACACACATGAACACCAAATTTTTACGTGGAAAACCCTAAAAGGGAAAAACCAAAAGTGAGAGTTAACTCACAATATAATGTAGTAACAATACTGAATAACAAAAGAGGCTCACTGCCAAAGAGCTCACTGTCCAAGGCTCACTACTCAAAAAAATGCTCACTGTAAAAAGGTTCACTACCAAGGGGTGGCTCACTACCATGAACTGATATGATAGCATCTACCACATGCCTGATTTTAATTCCAATGAAGCGCAATACATACCACCTTCCTTGCCTCACAACACAAACACTTTCATCTTCGCATCTTCGCCTACACACTCAATACACATGGATTCATTACATTTATTTATACCAATCATCAACCTTGGAACATACATCAAGGTCGACAATACAATCTACAACCTTTGGAATCGTCTCCAAGGTTGACAAACATACATAATTTAAATTAGGTCTGGACCTAAACAAAATTGCGGAGCAAATGAATGAAGGAAGAACACTTCATGGCTTAGCTCGGACCCAAATACATCTTCACATGCTTCAACATGCTTCTACAATCCGCAAAGAGTGTTCGCACCCAAGTCGGCCAAACTAGTGCAAACACTAAGAATACTTAGGCACACACTTCCAAGGACTCAATCATAGCTTGTAGATCAAGCACAATCTTTCAACACAATTTGGAGACATCCATGAACAATGTAAAATCACCTGGGAGCCAACAAATCTAGCTACAACAAGTTTCACTTGAAGACAACAAATCTCACTTGAAGACAGTTTACAAACAACACTGCTAAGTTTTACTATTCAATAACTTGCTTTCTAGAGTACCAAATCACAAATACTTTGGAATGAAGGGAGATAAGGACCTTATAAAAATATGTCAAGAACTGCATCACCTAAAACCAATCTGCAGAGAAATACGGATCAAAATACTTTCACCCAGACACCTTTGCACCACTCAGCAACTCTATCAAATATAGTCTTCAAATTGGTGAACACAACTTATACTGCACATCGATCTAGACCACCAAATTCTAGATTTAGTACCTTCAAACACTTCTCTAAAACATATCCAAAACTCATACTCTGATCTTTAGTACAAGAGAAATACGGAGCAAAAACTTAGATAGTACTCTACAAGCCAGAATACTGTGCAACACACTGTTTCCTCTTGGAGGGCAAATTTTCTCAAAAGCACTTGGAAACTCAGCATCATGGGCATCTTCTTATCATATTTAGCACTTATACACCACAATACAAAGCAACTAACTCATCACAATCAAGTAACAAAGCAAGAGCATAGTTGAAACTAATGACAACACAAACATGTTTACATCAATGACAACACCGATTAGCACATACTTGCAACAATCTCCCCCTTTGTCATTGATGGCAACATATGATGTGAAAAATTGAACATGTTTCACCATCAAGACAAAACTCTACATCAAAACTCCCCCTTTCTCTTTACACATCTGAACTCTCTCTGATTATTGAATGCTTTCTTTTTCCCTGAGTTTTTCACATGAACTCTCTCCTCCTTTGACATCAATGGCAAAGGGCAACACATCTCTTTCCACTGCACATACTTGCACTTGTTCTTAACTGCCCTAAATTCTTCCTTCAAATTGCAACATTCTCCAGTATCACTACCTGCTCCCCTTGAGAGGTAGCCTCCATCATTAGTCCAAAAAATAATGACTCCTAAACCACCTAGACTGATGCACTTCCTTATGCATCTAGTTCAACAAAGGAGGGGCAATAACCCCTAACTTTTCCTAAAGATACTTAAATGTGTCCTTAGGAAGAGCTTTGGTGAATATGTCAGTAACCTAATCTTTCATAGGCATGTACTCAAGCTTCACTTCTTTCTCTGCAACGTACTCTCTTAGAAAGTGATATCTGATAGAAATATGCTTTGTCCTTGAATGCATCATTGAGTTCTTTAAAATGTTAATGGCACTAGTATTATCACAGAAAATAGGAATCAGATCCTCACACTCAACTTTGACATCCTTTAGAGTTTGTCTCATCCATAGTACTTGTGTGCAACATGATGCTACTACAATGTATTCTGACTCAGCAGTAGATAAGTATACTGAATCCTGCTTCTTGCTTTGCCAAGACACAGCTCTATCTCCAAGAAAGAACACACCACCACTTGTACTTTTCCTGTCATCTACACATTTGGCCCAATGTACATCTGTGTATGCACTTAGGTTGAAGTCATTATTCTTGGGATACCACAAACCATATTCAAAAGTGCCTCTCAAGTACCTGAATATCCTCTTTATTGCCATAACATGTGACTCTTTAGGATCTGCTTGAAATCTAGCCACAAGACAAACTGCATGTATGATATTAGGTTTCGTAGCAGTTAGGTATAGCAATCCTCCAATCATAGACCTATACCAGCCTTAGTGGATTCATCATCTTTGCTCAGCTTACAACCAGTTGTCATGGGAGTACAGACTACTTTAGATTCTTCCATTCCAAACTTCTTTAACAACTCCTTGACATACTTTGATTGTGAAATGAAAATGCCTTTATCTGTCTAATTAATTTGCAGCCCAAGGAAAACATTCATCTCACCACACATTGACATCTTAAATTTTTTTTGCATCTCATCAACAAAGTTCATACATATACCTTCATTTCCACCAAAGATTATGTCATCCACATAGACCTCAATAATTAGAATTTGATATTTTCTTACCTTGATATACAAATTACTATCTACAAACCCTTTACTGAATCCCTTCTACATAAAACACATGTCTAATCTTGCATACCAAGCTCTAGGAGCTTGCTTCAATCCATACAATGTTTTCTTCAATTTGCATACCATGTCTGGTTTGTCTGATAACTGAATTCCATCTGGTTTCTCTATATATACTTCCTCTTCCAACTCACCATTCAGAAAAGCAGACTTCACATCCATCTGATATACTTTGAAATCTTTATGTACTGCATAAGTTAGAAACAATCTAATGGCTTCCAATCTTGCCACTGGAGCAAAAGTTTCTTCATAATCTATTCCTTCCACTTGTGAGTAGCCTTTGCATACAAGTCTAGCTTTGTTTCATTACCACTTCTCCAATCTCATTCAACTTATTCCTAAAAACCCGCTTAGTTCCAATCACATTCTTATTTGCAGGCCTAGGGACAAGTTCTCAAGTATTATTCTTTTCAATTTGCATCAATTCTTCTTCCATTGCCTTGACCCAATGTTCATCTTTACATGCTTCAGAGACTGTCTTAGGTTCAACCTTTGAAATCAAGCAGATATTTACCTGTTCTTTTGTAGCTCCTTTTCTTGTCAATACTCCTTTCCTCTTGTCCCCAATGATTTGATCTTTAGAATGATTTCTTTGCACATACTTGGGGGCTTTAGGAATTCTTTCCGGAGCTTCTTGTTCTTCAACTTGATCTTCTTCTTCTAGAACAGCTTGCACTTCAATATGAACTTCCTTGTCTTTTTCTTCAACTTTCTCTATATAAGCAAACCCATCTAACTTGTAGCCATTTGGCTCTAAGTTTTTCTAAATATCTTCATCTACCTTCACATTTGCACTTTCAATAATCTTCCTCAATCTTTTGTTATAACACTGGTAAGCTTTGCTTTTAGTGCAATACCCAAGAAATATGCCTTCATCACATCTCGCATCAAATTTTCCCAACTCTTCATCTCTTCTGATATAGCATTTACTCCAAACACTTTGAAATACTTGACAGTAGGAGTTCTTTCATACCACAGCTCATAAGGTGTATTTGTTCCATTTTCTTTGACTTGCAGTCTATTTTGAATATAGACAATAGTATGAATAGATTCTTTCCAATATACTTCTAGAAGGTCATCTTCTTTGATCATTGTTCTAGTAGCTTCCTGAACTGTTCTATTCTTTCTTTCAACTACTCCATTTTGCTAAGGAGTTCTAGGGGCAGACAATTGTCTCTTTATCCCATGTTCTTCACAAAAAGTGTTGAATTTATTTGAAGTGAACTCACCACCTCTGTCAGACCTCAAACACTTGATTCTCAAATCCATCTCATTTTCAACCATTGCTTTAAATGCCTTGAAGTTGTCTAGGGTTTCTAATTTTTCTCTAAGAAAAGTAACCCAAGTCATTCTTGAATAATCATCAATAAGTAGCATGAAGTACCTGTCACTTTGTAGACTTCTTATTCTTGTAGGACCACATAAGTCTGTATGCACCACTTCCAATAGACCGGTAGATGTTTGTTCCTTGCTTTTGAAACTTGTCTTTGTTTGCTTCCCAAATTGGCATTCTTTGCAAAAGGCATTAGTAGGCTTCACAATCCTAGGTAGGTCTCTTACAACTTGAGTTGAGATTATTCTCACTAGATTATCAAAGTTAATATGACACATTCTCCTATGCCATATCCAACATTCATTTGTCTAAGCCAACAAACAACAATTGTCAGTACCTTTCAAATGATAAACATTACCATGAGTCTTCTTACCAACAATAATTATTATTTTAGAGCTTTTCCTTATCTCACATCCATTGTCTTTAAATATCAGATTATATCCTTTGTCACACATCTGTCCAACACTTAGAAGATTATGCTTTAGGCCTTTGACAAAAACAACATCATCTGTATTATGCTTGCCATCAAAAGTAATTGACCATTTTCCACAGATCTTACCAGTTGCATCATCACCAAATCTAACTAGTCCTCCATCATACCTTTCCAATTTGACAAACTTACTCTTATCTCCAGTCATGTGATTTGAACATCCA
This sequence comes from Cunninghamia lanceolata, assembly GCA_027924645.1. Taxonomy (NCBI): domain Eukaryota; kingdom Viridiplantae; phylum Streptophyta; class Pinopsida; order Cupressales; family Cupressaceae; genus Cunninghamia; species Cunninghamia lanceolata. The sequence continues at coordinate 2,813,514 of BSBN01000865.1, read as the reverse complement.
CTATCCATGACCCATTCATCCTTTTCCTTTTTAGCATGAAATGCAGACATCTCTTTCTCTTCTTTAGGACTGACTTCCTTCACACAGCTTGCAAGGTTAGCAGAAATAGGTTCTTATTTTATAGCAATAAACATGCATTCATTGGCATTACCATCTTCAAAATTAGATTCATCATCAGTTACACCTTCATTTTCTCTAACATAATAACTTTTCCTTACCATCTTACCTCTACCTTCTTTGTTCTTGTTCTTCAAAGCTCTATCTAGACACCTTGAAGCATAATGGGCAATCTTACCACAACTGAAACATTTGAAAGGTAACTTACCTTTGTACTTTACGGTTCCATTTTTCATTTTGTTTGTAAAGTTTGCCTCAAACTCATCAAAGTCTTCTTCATCTGATTCCATAGCATACTTATCTGATTTAGCAGTCTTTTCTTCCTTGGCCTTAAAAGCAATCTCAGTTTTCACAGGGCCATCAGTAGTACCAAATTCCCTCATTTCAAAAGTGGTCAGTTTACCAAGCAATTGATATTTTGGAAGCTTATTCATATCAAACAATTCTTCAATGGCAGATATCTTATGATTATAATATTTGGGAAGAGTTTTGAGTACCTTATCTACAACGTTCGTATCATCTATCTTTCCACCAAGACCCTTGATGTTGCTAACAACTTCATGATCAATCTTTTGTATGTAACTTTTATGTTCTCATCTTCAGACATCCGCATAGTTTCATATCTGGTCTTCAAGTTTTGCAACTTAGCCTTCTTGATAGATGCATCACCTTCATAGATACTTTTCAACTTTACCCAGATCTCATGAGTAGTTTCCAGATCCACAACTTTCACCATTTTAGTGTTAGATAAAGCATTTAGTAGAGAATTTTTATCTTTGCCATTAATCTCATAGGCCGTAATCTCACTTGTAGTCCTCGGACCATAATTAGGTATTTTGTATTCATCTTCAACTATTTTCCAAACATTAAAACCAATGGAGACAAGATAATTTTGCATTCATACCTTCTAGAAGGCAGAGTCAGATCCATCAAACTGAGGAATGTCTTTGTGCACCATCCCAGATGTACCTTAAGTTGTTAGGCTTTCTTCTAAGAAACCAAGCTCTAATACCAATTGTTGAAGGCACAAGACAACTGAGAGGGGGGGTGAATCAGTTATATCAAAAACTTTAACTTCTCTTAAACAAAATCACATTCACATTCACTTACTTTAACCTCTTAATCTATTATGAAGATTAAATATGAAATGCAAAATCAATACTTAAACACATCAACACCATACACACATAAACACTAGATTTTTACGTGGAAAACCCTAAAAGGGAAAAACCACGGTGAGTGTTAGCTCACAATATAATGTAGTAACAATACCGAATAACAAAAGAGGCTCACTGCCCAAAAGAATGCTCACTGCAAAAAGGCTCACTGCCAAATGGTGGCTCATTGCCAAGGGGTGGCTCACTGCCAAGAGGGGTGGCTCACTACCATGAACTGATATGATAGCATCTACCACATGCCTAAGTTTTTCTAATGAAGCGCAATACATATCACCTTCCCTACCTCACAACACAAACACTTTCATCTTCACATCTTCACCTATACACTCAATACACATGGATTCATTACATTTATTTATACCAATCATCAACCTTGGAACATACATCAAGGTCGGCAATACAATCTACAACCTTTGGAACAGTCTCCAAGGTTGGCAAACATAAATAATTCAAATTAGGTCTAGACCTAAACAAACTTGTGGAGAAAATGAATGAAGGAAGAAAACTTCACAGCTTATCTCATACCCAAATACATCTTCACACGTTTCAACATGCTTCTACAATCCACGAAACACATCCGCAAAGAGTGTTAGCACCCAAGTCGACCAAACTAGTGCAAACACCAATAATATTTAGGCACACACTTCCAAGGACTCAATCATGGCTTACGGATCAAGAATAAACCTTAAACACAATCTAGAGACATCCATGAACAATATAAAATCATCTGGGAGCCAACAAATCCAGCTACAACAAGTTTCACTTGAAGACAACTTACAAACAACACTGCTAAGTTCTACTATTCAATAACTTGCTTTTCAGAGCACCAAATCATAAATCCTTTGGAATGAAGATAGCTAAGGACCTTATAAACATATGTCCAGAACCACATCACCTAAAACTAATCTGCAGAGAAATGTGGAGCAAAATACTTTCTCCCAGACACCTCTGCACCACTTAAAAACTCTGTCAAATATAGTCTTCAAACTGGTGAACACAACTTCTACTGCATAGCGATCCAGACCACCAAATTATGGATTTAGTACCTTCAAACACTTCTCTAAAACATATCCAAAACTCATACTCTTGTCTTCAACACAAAAGAAATGTGGAGCAAAAACTCAGATAGTATCCTACAAGCTAGAATACTCTGCAAGACACTACTTCTTCTTGGAGGGAAAATTTTCTCAAAAGCACTTGGAAACTCAACATCATGAACATATTCTTATCATCTTCAGCACTTATACACCACAACACAAAGCAACTAACTCATCACAATCAAGTAACAAAGCAAGAGCACAGTTAACACTAATGACAATACAAACATGTTGACATCAATGGCAACACCGATTAGCACATACTTGCAATAGTAATATGACAGCATAGGAATATTGGATAGAAATTTTTAGTGGGAAATATTGTTTTCAACATGAAAGATAGAATAGTATAGTTGTGTTGCAACACTAGAGAATAACAAAATATGGTAGCATAGCAAAATAAGAATGACATGTATTGTTGTAATCTGTAAAATATAATATTATGGTGCACCAAATATTGGAACAAAACCAAGAATAGATCATTAGAAAATGAAAAAGAAAACATATAGATACTTTATACAAAATGGAGTGCTAAAAGAAAAGAAAAAGGAATGTTTTGCACTACCAGAATAGAAAATATCATGAGGTTTTGCTAAAAAGAAGTGTTTCAATTTCATTCCAATAATAAGTGTTTATTTTGGTTAAAAAAGACATTTTAATTTCATTTGAATAGAAGTGTTTGGAAATGTTTTTAATCATTATTGTGTATAAGGTATTTAAGAACATTTTTTCTTTATTAAATAGAAAGTAGATTAAATAAATAAGAAAGTGATAGGAGGATATTTAGTTGGAGTATTTAATATAACATTTAGTTGATTAAAAATCAATTTAATTTAAAGTTGATTAAAAATCAATTTAATATAAAGTTGATTAGAAATGTATTGAGTGAAATTTAAGATTTGTAGAAAGACCTGAATGATGTTTTTTATTTTTTTAAATTTTTTATCAAATGGGATTTCCACAACCTTGAGATGTTCATGCAACCATGAAAAAATCTAAAATGACATGAAATCAATGAAGTATTTGAAGTGGCAAACACACAAGAAGATACAAAATCAAAGTCAACAAATAGATTTAAGAAAACACAATAATGGCACTCAGATTGGGAGAAGGTTACAAAATAACCAAAATGGTCCCTAAAACATGCTATAGAGATAAATGGTACAACAAGCATAAAACATAAAGTAAAAATTACAGGACATGCAATTTCCAACATTACAAGGGAAAGGAGTAAGGCATGCACGTCATAGAATCCAAAATTCAAAAATAGATAAGAAAAGTTTAAATAAGATGTGTTAAAAGGTTATCCAATAGGATTTTTCATGTATCTTCTATATAGCTTTGTTATCAACATTTTTCTATTGAAATATTATGCCTAAATTTTATGAAACATTATTTAGTTTAATGTGCTATACTCCCCACTACTTTTTTTTTTACTATTCACATGATCATTTTTCTTTCAAAATTAAATCAACTTCTTCCTGGAACTCCAAAAAATATTTAGTTGCGGATATTATTCTAAATATTCAAAATGTTTCAATAAATTGCCACTTTTACCATTACAAGTTCCACTTTTTTAGTTGTCTGAGGCTACCAAACTTTAAAATTCCATTAATACTTATAAAATAATCAACAATCTTGTAACACTTTCTTTTCAACTAATCTTAATTTTATATAGGGAAAAGTACATGCTTATTTCCAATTCAAAAAGCATAATTTCAAAAAAAATGGAATATATTTATTTTAGATTCTTTCTAAACTAACTCTCTCATGACTACATATTTCATAAAATATTGTATTCATGTAAAATATGTTTGAACTAACTCTCATAGGAAATTTTTATAATATATTATAATCATGTAAAACTAGTTCTTAATTAAAGGCAATTGCAAATAACTTTTTGCCAAGTAAAATCAACCAATTGTGCAATGAAATAAATAACTAGATCTACTACCATTGTCTACCATTGAAATATACATATTTTTAAATTTATAAAATATGTAATTGTGCATATTTTTTTGGTTGGGAGTATTAACAATGCAACCTATAATTTTCTTTAAAATGAGTAACTTCACCCAAAATATATCAAACCCAACCTCCTCAAATTTAATTTGAAAAGCTAAAACGCCACAAAAGAAGGTGAGTGCATTATGCTTTCCTTAAAGAGGAAATAAGTGTTTGTTGTCATATACAACATATACAACAACAAATAGCATAAAAAATAGATCCATTAACAACTACCCAATCAATAGTTGGTCTTCCAAACCACAATAAAATTATAACATAAGCTTCTACACATTCTATACTTCAACACCCTTACATTCAACATGAATCAATGACCTCACATATTACATTTGAGAATAACAAATAAAATGAAACAACTTCATCAACATGCCAAAATAATAATCACCTCTACTATACAACTCATAAAGATAAAAAAATGCAACATCATGATACTCAAAATGCAACATTATCAAATTCTAGCATTGAGTTCATGATATTTTCTAATTTTTTTGACATAGAATAGATGCACTATCAAATTTACAAGCATGCACTATATGTAAGGAATGCTAACCTAGCATGCATTTTCAGTAGTAATCCTATTTGTAGAATATGCTTTAATGAGAAATGCATACATCTATTTTCCACATGCAACAATATGGGCCTAAGTGAACAACCAAGTGAGTTAAAAAAGCTCACTCAAGTAGAAGAGATGTCGATAGCACAAGTAAATCTAGTATTGCAAGTAACCCATGCTCATGGAAGGAAATACAAATACAATGGTCACACTATTAACCTTCCACAAGATATTAAAATGATAGCAAAATCTCTTCCACATAGAATTATAGACTTGGATGTCTTAATAGCTCACATATTCCATACACAAGGGAAGCATTACGACTATTATGCAAGTAGAAGTCATGTTAGAGATGCATTACAATACAAGATCAAATATGACCCATACTATAGTAATGTCAAAATACATGTTGACTCCCTAGTGCAACTCTCTAATACAAGTACAAATATCCTAGACTTGCTTCACACCATTGAAACTAAAAATGAAGAAATAGTGGCACCAAACATCAAATCTAGAACTAAACAAAATTAAATTGAAAATGAATCAACATACTCATTATCATTTATGGTTAAATTACCAAATAAATTTTGTGAGCTACAAATTATCAAAGAAGCACTACATGTTGAAGATGAAAATGATAACATTATTGATTGGCCCCAGTTAGGCTTATCTCCCATAAACGAATACAATATTGAGATACTCTTAGATATGGAATTTCCCACTCTTTCCAAAAGGAAATGTACTACACATGCAACCTTGAATTAGGGAAGTCCAAATGCATGAATACATGTTGCACATGATGAGATTTCATGATAATAGGTTTGGAAGGCAACCGAGATTTTGATATTTTAACTTAAACCTTATGATGTACAATCATATAGCGAAGGACTTGTTGCAATTTTTATCAAGACAAATGTAGAAGATAGTATACCAACCACTATTAAAAACCTTCATTCCACTTTAACAACTTGCCTAACACACAATTAGTTAAGCAACTAATGCATTTTCAATCTTTCTCATGAGGGGCAAGATTGTATTAGAACAGGGGTCATGGTGAGTTGTAAAAAATGATCAACCTGTTGTTCTCAAAATCAGCTATGCTCATTTTTGTAGACAACCCCTACGAAACTTATCTATTTCATAAACTACACTCTAAGTTCGCAAATCGAGACAAGTCTTCTTGGCCTCGTGCAAAGTCATCTGACATCGTAGAATAGCTTGTGACAATCCTCTAGATCGATTACTTAGGATTCGTGAAAATCGATTAGCTCGTAATCTTGTCAAAATATCAATTCTGATCATTTTAGGGTGTTAGTAAATTTTTAAGTCTCTATGTGTAATGTCGGCAAAATCTGCCACTCTTGCATACTTTTCTGTTTTTATATGTAAAGGCGGCCAAAAATGCCGCTTTTGCATGTTAGTGTTGTTTTTAATTTAGACATGCAATGACGGTAAAAATAGCCGCCTTTACATGTTCTTTGTGGATGACACTTGCTATGGCGGCTATTTTTACCGCCATTGCATGTGGATGACACATGTTGTGTCAGCTATTTTCCTCGACCGAGTAAGATCTTGTGAATCACAAACTTCAGTGGCATTTATTGCCACTTGTGTTGGTTTTAAGATCTCGTCTTTTCAACCTTTTTAATGTGTAAAATCATTTTATTTTGTTATTTATTTTTCCCTTAACCTTCTAGTCGACTATTGAAACCTTCCAAGATTGCTCGATCGCACTGATTCTAGATTTAGACTAATTTTGGGTCACCAAGGTCGCGTTAGGGTTTCGGCTTATTGTCATAGGTGGTTTGTTATTTTTCGTTTTCAATTTCTATTTTAGAATAGGGTTTTGTTAATCCTTTAAAATGATTGTTTTGTAAGCATGTTTGTTTATCAATCTTTTTGGTAAAACTTTGGTAAAGCTCGTGTTTCTATGTGCTATCATTGTCTTAAAATGACTTGTTCTTTCACATATCGAACCCTAGTCTTTCATAAGTTTTGTTGAGGTTCTTGAATAGGGTTTAGGTTTTTGGTTTTTTACATTTGAAAACTTGTGGGTATCATCAGTATTTTCCATTGACGATACCTTTTTCTCTTTCTAGGCCATCACACATGTATCGGCGGTAAAAATCACTGCTGATACATGTGCCTTGTATTTTGATAACCCTTGTGCAGAGGCAAAAAAATTTTTTGCCCTCCCACAAAAGTTTTGATAAAGTGGTATGCACTGTCGATGGATTTTGCCGACCAAACACCAAAGCTATCCCATATGCATTAGTGGCAATTTTTGCCACCATTTACACAACTTGCAGTCTAAACATGCGAAAGCGGCAAATTTTGCCGCTTGGACATAAGAGTTTTACCTAAACATGTAGGGTCGGCCAAATTTACCACTCAAACATGAGAACCTATCCCACATGCAAAAGTGGTAAAAATCACTGCTATTACACAAGATCCAACCTTTATGCAAGGTCGGCAAAATTTGCCGCCCTGACACTTGCAGTTTATTCCATACATGCAAGGGCTATAAAATTTGCCGCCCATGCATTCACTCTCTCAAATCTTTTCTAACTCTAAGAGATTTTCAAATTTAATTTTCTGAGCCTGCTTTCCTTTGTTTTTTCGACCTGCTTGCGCTCTAGCCCTTTCAAGCTCACCCTCGTAGTCATGATCATCAAGATAGAATTTCCCCAGATTACCAGTATTTCTCCTAATTGCATGATCATGGCTTTTGTTGTAGTTTCTTCTGTGGATTTTCTATCTTCATTGACACTCCTTCTGGTGTTAGTTTTTCAAATGACTGAGCTGTCTCCAAAGAAGTTGAAAGTAATGAAGTATAAGTATCAGGGTATTTTTCCAATCACCTCAGTTACCTCCAATATTGATGATATTCGAGATATGTATATTGGCCATATAGACATGGCTGAGTTTGTGGAAAGAACTAAGTCTGATAACCCTAGTTCTATGATGAAGAAGATTGTTGATAGAAATATTCACTTGGTGTCATCTTTCTCGGTGGCAGCTCATACTACAAAGTTTGTTCTCCAATGTGATCAGTTCTACAACAGAGATACTAGAGCAGTGGTGGATATGAATGGCAATGTGATCATCAGATTGGATTTGGAATTCATTGATAAAGTTTTCATGTGTCCTACTGCTATAGAAGTTGTGAAATTAGATTTTACTGAGGCTCAAAAAGAATATGACAAAAATTTTGAGAAAGCTAAGAAGACAATTAACACCAAGTTTCTTAAGACTTCGAGGCCAAACTTGTCTAGGTGGCCAAGAAGCTTTCCTAGAAGTGATTTTATTGAAGAAGTTGGTGATCTCATAACTCTTCTTAGTAGGATAAGGGGGCTGGCTTCTTCCTCTCTTTTCCATGAATGGATGTACCCTTTTATCAAGGTTGTACTTCAAGTCAAGCAAGCCATCTTTTGGGGTGAACAAATCAGCAATGATCTATGTGAGAAATTGACTAAGGTATCCACTACTTTCAAATTCTATATGACTTCTTACCTTGTGTATATAGTAGCCTCAATGATGATCTTTCCGGGTTTCACATCTGAAGGAGATAGGAGAGTGGTTCCTGTGTATCAATACTATCCTCAGCTGATGTTGAAAGGTTCAATTCATCATTTCAAGAGAGTAAATGATGCTTTCTTCGCAGTGTTCTTGTGTCTTTTTGACCCTCAGTTAGAGCAAAGAAGAGTTTCAGATGAAGCTTGGTCAGTTGTGAATGATTATGGGTGCATGTTCTTACAATTTTAGACTTTCTCATATTAAAGGGTTGACTTTTTCCAAGGCTATCCTTATATGTTGCCCAGATTTCCTTTAGATAAGCTTGTTCTGATGGAATTACATAGGCAAATGATTGTCATACATAATAAGCAAATGGAACTCAAGAAACTAGGATTTAGATTTCCAGTTGAAATTGGTAGATACTCAGTGTCAGCTGCAGCAAAGGCCAGGGTGATGGAAACCAAGATGCAGCTAGTGACCATGAAACAGTTTAAACGAAGACCAAGGTTTGATTATAGGGGTTTAAAAGACAAGATCAAAAGGAAGACCCAGTTTCATGAACCAATGGTTGAAGACATCTGAGTGGACTTAAGGATAGAAGAGGATATCAGAAAATTAGACCATAGCATATTATCTCTGGAACAGATTGAGTATCTAGGTTTGGCTGATATTCCTGAAGACCTGGTCGATGATGAAGAGCTGATTGATCCTAGGTATAACACTAAGCAGATTGCTGATTCTCCTCTTCCACCTATTCAATGGTCTCAGAAAGAATTGACTTCTTTAAGGAAAAGATTTGAACCTATATTGGCTAACACAAACAAGTGGTTAGAAGGTACGGGGATTGCTTTGAAATAATTCCTTACTGGATCAGAGACCGAAGTCGAAGAACAAATAGGCAAGAAGGTGGAGAATAGGACAAAGAATAAGAGTGACATTCCCTCTTCTTCTAAGACACATAAACCTAGGATCAAATTTGTGTCTAAGAAGTCAAAGGCTGTAGAGAAAGAATCTGAGGTAGAAGAAATGGAAATTGAGAAATAGAATACTGATGAGCCAACTGCCAAAGAAATGGAGGTTGAAAATAGATCAATAGAGGAGATAGGAGAAGAACAAAGGGATGAAGTTATGTCTCCACAGAAGAATGTACCACAGGATACTAGATTCTCTTCTCCTTTGTCTAACATACCTGTTTCAGTTCCTCTATCTGTTTCACCTATCAACATCCCATCTTCTGAATCTCCATCTCCCTCAAAAATAATTTTTGATAATCCTCAAACTGCTTTTGATGATGTTCTTCATTCTTCTGGGTCCATTCCTAGTATGTCCTCCTCATCTTTTGATATTGGAGATTCTTCAATATTTGATCACTTTGTATTGGGTTCTGAGCAAGTTTCGAATGTGAATGTGTCAGGTGCAGTGTTTACTAATACTCCACCTATTTTTTTTACTTCCAGTGCCAGTATAGTTCCCGTAACACTGACAATTTAACTGGATCCGAATGTGAGTACTTATGTGCTTCCTCCATGGTTGTCAGCATATACGCCTAAAAGAAAGAAACAAGCCATCTCTCTGGATGACTTTGATTTCAGTAAGTTGGTGCCTGTTAAGGCTAAGACTCCAAAGAAGCCAAAAATTCTTTCAAGAGTGTTGGGAGACAAAGGGCACAAATTTGTGGAGATTGCAAGGTCCCTACAAGATACTACCATAGAAAATTTCAATATGAGTGATTACTCTATTTCTAGAATTGAGCTGGGCAAAATAACACATGAGAGTGCAAAGATTGACATGCAATCGACAATGGATATTTTGATTCAGAAGTTTGATAAAGAAAAAGAGATGAAAGATCATTAGAAAGCAATGGTGGAGCAATTGACTGCAGTGGTAAGGAAGATTACTTTGAATTCAGAATCAGTGACTCTTGAGGCCGTTTCTGTTGAAGATCCTATCATCCAGAAAGCTGAAAAGACTCACCTTAAGGGAAAAGTGCTTGAAGAATATTTGGAATGGATGTGCACATAAGGAATCTCTCTTCTTACAGAGCTAGCCGAGAAAACAAGCAAAATGGAGAAAATCAGGGCATAACTCGATGATTTGATTGATGCCATTTCTCAGGATATTGAGCATTTAGAGCAGAGTCATGATAAGTGGGTAGAAATGAGGAAGTTGAAAATAAGTGCTTTGATATCAATTGGTGTTATTCCAAATTAGGATTCATATACCGAGACTAAGGAGGCATTGACATATCAAAGTTGTGTGTTGAAAGATCTGATCAATGACTTAGAAACTGCAAGGAAGCTGAGTGACCAAAGTGACGTTAGTCTCTTACACAAGTTGGAGGAGCTGCCATGCAATTTGGTGTCAAAAGATAATCAATTTCTTTCTGCAGATGAGATGACTCAGGAATTTGAGAATATGTTTCAGAAGGAGTTTGAGGACAAAACATTTTCAGTAGCTTCCATGGATAATATTCTTGATAACCAATTAACTTTGGATAATCTGAAGGCCAAGTTAAATATCCATGCAAAATCAATTACCACAGTCAAAGATGCAATAGTCAGAGCCCGGATGATTTTCAGGAACACAGTCAGTCCGGATAGTTTGGGGATGCAAGTTGCGTTTACTATGTATGATTGCCACATGAAGAAAGAAAGCAGTTCAAGTTAAAGCAGTTTTTTCATCATTAGTTTATTTTCTATTTTTCAGATGTACTTTTGAAATAATTTTGGACATATTTACATGTACTTTTCTCATATGTAATTACATGTAAAAATGTAGGAAGTCCCAAATAAAAAAGGACTCCTTTGTTGAATAAGTCATAGTTAGTTGTTCTTTTCCTATTTTGCTCTTAGTTTCTCCTATAAATAAAGAGGACCCCCCATTGTAATTATCATCTTTTAGTTATTGAAGCGAAACTCTGCCAAATTGAAGAGCATTTTGAGACTTTGTGTTCAAATTGTAAATCATATTTTATCAAGTGAATAGGAAAGCAAGCGATCGTTCAATCTTTGTATTGGAATAACTTGTAGTATATTGGAAAGTGTTCTTATGTCCTTTTCCTTATGCTATCTTATCTACTTGATCAAATTGTAGTGTGAGTGTGGATAATCTGGGAGATGTTCTAAAGCTAATTTCGGAGACTTTGTGCTACAACAATTATCTTTAGTTTGTGATTTTATGTTTTGAAGTAAAAGATATTGGAAAGACTTTGCACTACTATTATCTTTTGTGTATCATATGTTTTGTCATAGTATTCGGTGAAGACTTTCAGTTGCACCTTATCCTACTTAGTTCTAAATTGTAAAAAATAAAAAGAGCAATGATAGACTTTGTGCTCTTGTGGGTTTCTTGGTTATCTCGATTTGTATTGTGAAAGTGCTCTTTTATATTGTAAACATCATTTCTGAAAAAAGAGAAATGGATGACATGATTTCACCCTGAAATTAGTTTTTAGTGTAAATAAGTTTGTAATAGTTAATAGGGAACCTCCCCTTGCTGAGATGAGAGATTTATCTCATTACACTATGGTTGATATAACCATTTTGCCTTGAGTTAGTTGAAGACAAAATATTCACCCAACATTTTTTGGCGACTCTATTGGGGAAGGAACGTGCAACTTGAAGCCTCACGCTCTGAGTTGAAGCACTACAGTTCTTTTCCATTGTTTCAAGTTGTTTTCAAAATTTTGTTGAGTACATTGCGTTCTGGCAGACTCACGGTATACAAGAAGCAAGAGAGCTCAAGGTATTATTGATCTTGTATTTGAGTTGATGCAGCAAAATAACTTTGGTCTTTTGCCTCCACAACCTCGACTTCAACAAACTAGGAGTTTTCCTCCTACTAGCGCCAGGTATCCAATACCAAACAAAGCTTCTAGTTCTAGTACTAACAGACTTTTGTCTATTCAAATTCCAAAGAGGTTTGTTATCCCACCCTTTAATCAGCGCAGCATGGCAGCTCAAGGCCCTTGGGGTGACACTTTTGATCCTTTGAATTTAACTCCACCATTGCATGAACTACCTCGTAGTTCGAGGAAGAATTCTCCTAAGTTCTATGGCAATGGGAAATTCCACCCGAATGAACACATTGCAGCTTTCTGCATAGCTTGTGGTGTATTAGGTGTGGAACATGAAGATGTAGCAATAAGACTTTTTGTGGAAACACTGCAAGGTACTACTGCAGATTGGTTTTACCATCTTCAAGCTCAAACTATAATGAGTTGGAACACTCTCAAGATCAAGTTTGAATCCAGATTCAAACCTATGGAAGATGCAGATGCCTTGTTAGCACAGCTAACGCAGATGAAGAAAGAGCCACATGAACCCATGTGAGACTTCATTGCTAAGTTCAATAAGATGACAAACAGGATTCCTACAACTGCTCAGCCAACGACAGAGAATCTTAAATGTTTCTTTATCAATACTCAGCTTCCTGAGGTAAGCTTTCTACTAAGGCGGGCTGGCCTTGCAAATCTTCCCGCAGCTCAAATTTTGGCTACGGAAGTTGAAGATGATCTTATCCTTGCGGGTAAGATAAGAAGAGATTCCAATAGAAATAGAGGTCAATCCTCTACTGATAATCCTTCCACAAGCACCACAGATCCTATGGTGCAAAAGTTAGCAAATGAATTGCTAGCTTTGAAAATGCAAATGTCTCAAGGTATGTCTTCTCCTCCTTCTTATAGGGATATACCAAGGAGAACATTTCCTAACAATTCATATCAAGGCAATGCTGCCAAAAATCAAGGGCAACAAAATCATCTTCCACCCACACAGGGGAAGCTCGCCATTGAAGCAGCGCCAGTCAACTCAGCAGTTGGCTATAATGAAGCAGAACATGACCATTCTTTCCAACCCGAATTGGATCAGGAGAATGATGCTAATCTTTTTACAGAAGGAGAAGAAGAATTAGCTGGTAACTCTACCATTGGCTTTCTAAATTACCAAGATGAAGCTGAAAGAGAAGGAGAAGTATATGATGGAGCATATGCTATTTTTACTAGGTCCTAGAATCAGTCAAATCAGCAAGCTAATAAAGGAAAGACAAGAGAGGAACCTCAGTTGGTGATCTCAATTGCCAAATGGGGAACTTCGTTGCCTTTCAGTCAAAGGACCCAGTTTTCGATAAGCAAGTAAGTACATCTAACAATCTACTTTTGTTCCTCAGACCAGTACTACCCCTAATAAAACTTAGAATGATGGATTTCCTTCCTCTGTATCTAGTTCATTTCAGCTATTTGACATAATAGATCATGCTAGGAAAACCAAAATCCAAATGTCTGAGGTTGAGTATTTACAAGCTAATCCCGAATAGTTTGATATGTTAGCTAAATACGTTAAAAACAAGACTGTCCCTACAAGGTAAGATTCTCCCAAAGTTGCCCATGACTCCTCAAAGAACAAATCCACCCAAAATAATCTTGTCACTACTCCCCTTGTTGCCCTAGGAAAAATAGAACTTTTTTACGTTTCTTTATTGGTAAATGGTCACAAGTTGAGTGACTGTATAATAGACTCTAGGGCTTCCAATAATGTCATGCCTGCCAAAGTGGCAGATGCCCTCGGTCTTACTTTGACCAAGACCTTTAGGAGTTGTTTCTCCATGGAAAATAAGCAAGTGTCATTGTTGGGCCAAATCAAAGATGCCCAATTTGCATTTGCAGCCTTTCCAGATAAGAGGATCAAGATGACCGTCCTAGTGTCTGATGTTCCAGTGTCTTATGGCATTCTGCTCGGGCATAATTTTTGTAAAGATGTGGGTGGAGAACTAAACATGGACCTATCTGAAGCAAGGATACATGTTAAAGGCGTCATGCAAAATTTGCTTCTTGAGAAGGAAGCAAAATATATTGCTACCCAAACTACAAATCCCAAAGCCCAAATTTTTTTTGAGTCTTCGGGAATGGGTAATTATTTCTTGTCTACTGAAGATACTTCTAGTTCATTAGATGAGAGTTCCAACATTTCAGATGCAAAATCAGAGGATACTTCTAGTAAATCAGATGAAAGTTCAGATGAGAGCATAGTGATGCCAGAATCTTCTCTTTCTGATGAAGAAGAATCTACTAGTAACAAAAACATCAAAGTAAGAAATTCAAATGATGTTTGGGTTTTAGAATTTGATGGTAGTTGTTCTTCCACTAGATCTGGAGCCGGAGTTGTTTTGATATCTCCACAAGGTGATATCTTTCCTTTCTCTTATAAGCTGTAGTTTGATAATACCAATAACACCACTGAATACGAGTCATTGTTGCTCGGATTGGAGGCTGCTCGTGTTAAAGGTGTTAAAAATCTTCATGCTCAAGGTGATGCTAAACTTGTGGTTTGTCAAGTAAGAAATCTTTATCAGACCAAAAATGAAAGGTTGAGGCATTATCGCAACCGTGTTTGGGATTGCATCAAAGGTTTTGATGCTTTCGACATTTCTGCAGTACCAAGAGAGTTTAATGATCGTGCTGATACATTAGCTATCTCTGCCACCCTCATGGTTCCCCATAAGGACTTCAAAGGTAACAAGTACACAATTGAATTGGTTTTCTGGCCAAGTGTGCCTGATAATGCTAACCATTGGCAGGTCTTCAATGGTGACAATCAGATCATTGCCTTCTTAGGAAAGATAGATAACTTTGGTGAACTTTATTTTGATGGTAGTGATTCTCTGCCACGTGAATATGTTTCTGAAATAGATTCACAAACTGGTGAAGAGTTTCTTCAACTAAAAGGGAATAAGATTCCAAAAGGTTTGGTATCTTTAGAAAAGTTATTTGATAAGCATGATAGATATGTAAAACAACAGCAACAACTTGATTCAAGTTCATCTATGGAATTTGAACAAGTAAATTTGAGTTCTGAAGCAGATCCCAAAATGGTTAACATTGGGAAGTGTTGCATTGCTAACGAGAAATTCAAATTCACTACACTTCTTCACCATTACATTGATGTTTTGGCGCATTCTTATGATGATCTGAAGTCTTTCAGACCTAAGGAGATTCAGCACGAAATCCCTCTCAAAGTTGGGTCATTGCCTCACAAGCAGAAACATAGGCAATATAATCCCAAAATATCAGGTACTATTCTTTTTGAAATCTAGAAAATGTTGAATGCAAGAATAATTTTTCCTATTCATCATTCTACTTGGATTGTGAATATTGTTCCTGTGAGAAAGAAGAACAGAGAAATCCGTATTTGTGTTGACTTCAAAAATCTCAACCAGTCTTCTTTAAAAGATAACTACCCTTTGCCTATTATGGACCAAGTGTTACATATTGTAACTAGTTCGAAGATGCTGTCTATGTTAGACAATTTTTCAAGCTATAATCAAGTAGAGGTCAGTGAAGTAGATTAGTACAAGACTGCTTTCACAAACCTTGGGGCACTTTTGCATACCGCAAGATGTCGTTTGGTTTGATCAATGCTGGTGCTACTTTCCAGAGAGCAATGGACCTCGCTTTCAGAGATGAGATGGGAAAATTCATTGTGGTATATCTTGATGACTTAACCGTTTTCTCCAAACAATGTCAAGATCATGCATATCATTTGCGATAGGTGCTGGAAAGATGTTGACAAAATGGTATTTCTCTTAATCCCAAGAAATTAGTTTTTGGGGTTACGGAGGGAAAGCTTCTCGGTCATGTTGTGTCTAGAGAAGGTACTAAAATTGACTCAGAAAGAGTCAAGTCTATCCAAAGTCTTACTTTGCCTGCTAGTAAGACTGTCGTTCATTCTTTCTTTGGAAAGGTGAATTTTCTGCAGAGATTCATTCCAGAATTTGCAGAGAAAACCTGTCACATTATTAACATGATGAAGAGTAAGACTACTTTCCATTGGAGTGTGGAAGGTAAAGCAGCAATTGAGGACATCAAGAGGGCCATAGCTCATGCTCTAGTTCTAGTTTGTCCTGATTATACCAAGGATTTCATAGTATACAGTTATGCTTCCGAGCATACACTTTCAGCCATTCTTGTTCAGGAGAATGAGGAAGGTGTGGAATCTCCTATTTCATTTATGAGTTGTCCTCTGAAGGCTCATGAATTGAAATACTCAAATATGGAGAAACATGCTTATGCTATGGTCAAGGCGGTAAAGCATTTCTGATTTTATATTTTGAATTCACACACTGTTGTTTTGGTACCAGACACAATAGTGAAGTAGGTCCTAACTCAACAGGAGTTTGGAACCAAAAGAGGCAATTGGATTGCCAAGATTCAAGAGTTTGATCTTGATATCAAACCTACCAAGCTTGTGCGTGGCAGAGGTTTGTGTCATTTGATTGCTGATAATGTACCAAAAGAAACAGGAGATGAAGAAGAAGAAGTTGGGGATATGCCAACTATTCTTTTTGTCACTACTACAAATGAGTGGTATTCTAATATTGCTCATTTTCTCACCTATGGTGAGTGTCATTCTCATCTATCCTATAAGGAAAAGAGAACTATCAAATTGAAGGCTACTAACAATGTCCTAGGGGACAATGGTTTGTATAAAAAGAGCCTTGATGGAGTTTTTCTCTGTTGTGTGGATAAAGCACAACAAAGTAGACTTCTGGAGTCTTTTCACAAATTGGCTTGTGGAGGACATTTTTCTGCGCCTGTGATGGCTCATAAGATTCTGTGGGCTAGGTACTATTGGCCCACGTTGTTTCAGGATGCGTACAACTAGGTACGTAGGTGTGAGTTATGTCAACAGTTTGTTGGAAAGCCTAAGTTGGCTGCACTACCTCTCAAGCCAATTGTAATTGAAGAACCTTTTTAGCAATGGGGCATTGACTTCATTGGTGCTATGAACCCACCGTCAAGTGCGGGACACAACTTTGTTCTCATCGCAACTGATTATTTTACCAAGTGGGTGGAAGCCATCCTAGTAAAGCATGCTTCTTCTGAAGTGGTATGTAATTTTCTTAAGGAAAATATTATTTCCCAGTTTGGAGTTCCAAACAAAGTTGTAGTAGATAATGCTACTTGTTTCTCTTCCAATGAGGTCACTAGCTTTGTTATGAACATGGGATTATCCTTTCTCATTCTTCAGACTATTATCCATAAGGAAATGGTCAGGCAGAATCTAGTAACAAAAATTTGGTTACCATTATCAGGAAACTGGTGGAAGATAATCAGAGAACTTAGCATAAAGTGTTGTTTGATGTTTTATGGGCAGACAGGATTACCCCCAAAAGGGGAATAGGCATGTCACCATTTCAACTTCTATATGGTTTGAATGCAGAGATACCTATTACTTTGGAGTTGTTGGCACTGAAGTTGGCGAAGGCAGTAGAAGATAGAATCTTTGAAAGTTCTATTGACAAAAGAATCATGTACCTCACTGAACTTAAAGAGCAACAGGTTATGGTAGTAGACCGTATTGCTGAACATCAAAGTCAGGTGAAGAAGCTCTTTGACAAGAAGGCGAAGGCTCGTGAGTTTCAAATTGGAGATCAACTCTTGTTATGGGACAAAAGGAGAGAACCAAAAGGGATGCATGAGAAGTTTGATTCCCTATGGAGAGGCCCATTCATCATTCATCAACTTTGTGGTGAAAATAGCTTCTTGTTGGAATATCTGGATGGAACACCATTCTTGCTACCTCATAGTGGACAACATTTGAAGCACTTCAATCCTTGAAGTATCAGATAAGTTCATTTGCACATTTGTATATTTTTGTGTTTTTATTTTTATTTTTGTTTAGTCTTTTGTGTCTTTTTTTTGGTAGCTTGACTCTATGGCCCAATGGCATGGATGAAGGCACATAGAGACTGGATTCTTCTCCCTTAGATTGTTTCAAAGTTTGATCGAAGGAAGTTCCCCAGTTAGAGCGAGTTATTTTTCTCAAAATCAGCTACGCTCATTTTTGTAGACAACCCCTACGAAACTTGTCTATTTTGTAGCATACACTCTAAGTTCGCAAATCAAGACAAGTCTTCTTGGCCTCGTGCAAAGTCATCTGACATCGTAGAATAGCTTGTGACAATCTGCTAGGTCGATTACTTGGGATTCGTGAAAATCGACTAGGTCGTAAGCTTGTCAAAATATCAATTCTGATCATTTTGGGGTGTTAGTAAATTTTAAGTCTTTATGTGCAATGTCGGCAAAATCTGCCGCTCTTGCATACTTTTCTATTTTTATATGTAAAGGCGGCCAAAAATGCCGCTTTCGCATGTTAGTATTGTTTTTAATTTAGACATGCAACAACGGTAAAAATAGTCACCTTTACATGTTCTTTGTGGATGACACATGCTATGGTGGCTATTTTTACCACCATTGCATGTGGATGACACATGTTGTGTTGGCTATTTTCCTCAACCAAGTAAGATCTTGCGAATCACAAACTTCAGTGGCATTTATTGCCACTCGTGTTGGTTTTAAGATCTCATCTTTTCAACCTTTTTAATGTGTAAGATCATTTTATTTTGTTATTTCTTTTTCCCTTAACCTTCCAGTCGACTATTGAAACCTTCCAAGATTGCTCGATCGCGCTGATTCCAGATTTAGATGAATTTTGGGTCACCAAGGTCACGTTAGGGTTTTGGCTTATTATCACAGGTGGGTTGTTATTTTTTCGTTTTCAATTTCAGTTTTAAAATAAGGTTTCGTTAATCCTTTAAAATGATTGTGTTTATAAGCATGTTTGTTTATCAAGCTTTTTGGTAAAACTTTTGTAAAGCCCATGTTTTTGTTTGCTATCATTGTTTTAAAATGACTTGTTCTTTCACATATCGAACCCTAGTCTTTCATAAGTTTTGTTGAGGTTCCTAAATAGGGTTTAGGTTTTTGGTTTTTTACATTTGAAAACTTGTGGGTATAGTCAGTATTTTCTGCCGACAATACCTTGTTCTCTTTCTAGGCCATCACACATTTATCGGTGGTAAAAATCACTGCCGATACATGTGCCTTGTATTTTGATAACCGTTGTGTAGGGGCGGCAAATTTTTCCGCCTTTCCACAAAAGTTTTGATAAAGTGGTATGCACCGTCAGCGGATTTTGCCGACCGAACAACAAAGCTATCCCATATGCATTAGCAGCAATTTTCGCCACCATTTACAGAACTTGCAGTTTTACCCGAACATGCAAAGGTGGCAAATTTTGCCGCTCAAACATAAGAGTTTTACCTGAACATGTAGGGTCAGCTAAATTTACCGCTCAAACATGAGAACCTGTCCCACATGCAAAAGTTGTAAAAATCACTGCTATTACACAAGATCCAAACTTTATGCAGGGTTGGCAAAATTTGCCACCCTGACACTTGCAGTTTATTCCATACATGCAAGGGCGGAAAAATTTGCTGCCTATGCATTCACTCTCTCAAATCTTTTCTAATTCTGAGAGATTTTCAAATTTAATTTCTCGAGCCCACTTTCCTCTGTTTTTTCGACCCGCTTGCACTCTAGCCCTTTCAAGCTCACCCTCGTAGTCATGATCTTCAACATGCAATTTTCCCAGATTACTAGTATTTCCCCTAATTGCATGATCATGGATTTTGTTGCAGTTTCTTCTACGGATTTTCTCTCTTCATCGACACTCCTTCTAGTGTTAGTTTTTCAAATGACTGAGCTATCTCCAAAGAAGTCGAAAGCAATGAAATATAAGTATCAGGGTGTTTTTCCAATCACCTCAGTTACCTCCAATATTGATGATATTCAAGATACAAAGATTGGCCATGTAGACATGGCTGAGTTTGTGGAAAGAACTAAGTCTGATAACCCTAGTTCTATGATGAAGAAGATTGTTGATAGCAATATTCACTTGGTGTCATCTTTCCTGGTGGCAGCTCATAATACAGAGTTTGTTCTGCAATGTGCTCAGTTCTACAACAGAGATACTAGAACAGTGGTGGATACGAATGGTAATGTGATCATCAGATTGGATCCAGAATTAATTGATAAAGTTTTCATGTGTCATGCTGCTATAGAAGTTGTGAAACTAGATTTTGCTGAGGCTCAAAAAGAATATGACAAAAATTCTGAGAAAGCTAAGAAGACAATTAACACCAAGTGGCTTAAGACTTCAAGGCCAAACTTGTCTAGGTGGCCAAGAAGCTTTCCCAGAAGTGATTTTAATGAAGACGTTGGTGATCTCATAACTCTTCTTAGTAGGATAAGAGGGCTGGCTTCTTCCTCTCTTTTCCATGAATGGATGTACCCTTTTATCAAGGTTATACTTCAAGGCAAGCAAGCCATCTTTTGGGGTGAACAAATCAGCAATGCACTACATGAGCGATTGACTAAGGTATCCACTACTTTCAAATTCTATGACTTCTTACCTTGTGTATATAGCAGCCTCAATGAGGATCTTTCCAGGTTTGACATCTGAAGGAGATAGGAGAGTGGTTCCTATGTATCAATACTATCCTCAGCTGACGTTGAAAGGTTCAATTCATCATTTCAGGGGAGTAAATGATGCTTTCTTCGCAGTGTTCTTGTGTCTTTTTGACCCTCAGTTAGAGCAAAAAAGAGTTTCAGACGAAGCTTGGTCAGTTCTGAATGATTATGGGTGCATGTTCTTACAATTTCAGACTTTCTCATATTTAAGGGTTAGCTTTTTCCAAGGCTATCCTTATATGTTGCCCAAATTTCCTTCAGATAAGCTTGTTCTGATGGAATTATGTAGGCAAATGATTGTCATACATAATAAGCAAATGGAACTCAAGAAACTAGGATTTAGATTTCCAGTTGAAATTGGTAGATACTCAGTGTCAACTACAGCAAAGGCCAGGGTGATGGAAACCAAGATGCAGCTAGTGACCATGAAACAGTTCAAACAAAGACCAAGGTTTGATTATAGGGGTGTAAAAGACAAGATCAAAAGGAAGACCCAGTTTCATGAACCAATGGTTGAAGACATCTGAGTGGACTTAAGGATAGAAGAGGATATCAGAAAATTAGACCATAGTAGATTATCTCTGGAACAGATTGAGTATCTAGGTTTGGCTGATATTCCTGAAGACCTGGTCGATGATGAAGAGCTAATAGATCCTAGGTATAACACTAAGCAGATTGCTGATTCTCCTCTTCCACCTATTTAATGGTCTCAGAAAGAATTGACTTCTTTAAGGAAAAGATTTGAACCTATATTGGCTAACACAAACAAGTGGTTAGAAGGTACGGGGATTGCTTTGAAATAATTTCTTACTGGATCAGAGACCGAAGTCGAAGAACAAATAGGCAAGAAGGTGGAGAATAGGACAAAGAATAAGAGTGACATTCCCTCTTCTTCTAAGACACATAAACCTAGGATCAAATTTGTGTCTAAGAAGTCAAAGGCTGTAGAGAAAGAATCTGAGGTAGAAGAAATGGAAATTGAGAAATAGAATACTGATGAGCCAACTGCTGAAGAAATGGAGGTTGAAAATAGATCAATAGAGGAGATAGGAGAAGAACAAAGGGATGAAGTTATGTCTCCACAGAAGAATGTACCACAGGATGCTAGATTCTCTTCTCCTTTGTCTAACATACCTGTTTCAGTTCCTCTATCTGTTTCACCTATCAACATCCCATCTTCTGAATCTCCATCACCCTCAAAAATAATTTTTGATAATCCTCAAACTAATTTTAATGATGTTCTTTGTTCTTCTGGGTCCATTCCTAGTATGTCCTCCTCATCTTTTGATATTGGAGATTCTTCAATATTTGATCACTTTGCATTGGGTTTTGAGCAAGTTTCGAATGTGAATGTGTTAGGTGCAGTGTTTACTAATACTCCACCTATTGTTTCTACTTCCAGTGCCAGTACAGTTCCTATAACACTAACAATGGAACTAGATCTGAATGTGAGTACTTCTGTGCTTCCTCCATGGTTGTCAGCATATACGCCTAAAAGAAAGAAACAAGCCATCTCTCCGGATGACTTTGGTTTCGGTAAGCTAGTGCCTATTAAGGCTAAGACTCCAAAGAAGCTAAAAATTCTTTCAAGAGTGCTGGGAGACAAAGGGCACAAATTTGTGGAGATTGCAAGGTCCCCAGAAGATACTACCATAGAAAATTTTAGTATGAGTGATTACTCTATTTCTAGAATTGAGCTGGGCAAAATAACACATGAGAGTGCAAAGACTGACATGCGATCGACAATGGATATTTTGATTCAGAAGTTTGATAAAGAAAAAGAGATGAAAGATCATTAGAAAGCAATGGTAGAGCAATTGACTGCAGTGGTAAGGAAGATTACTTTGAATTCAGAATCAGTGACTCTTGAGGCCATTTCTGTTGAAGATCCTATCATCCAGAAACCTGAAAAGACTCACCTTAAGGGAAAAGTGCTTAAAGAATATTTGGAAAGGATGCGCACATAGGGAATCTCTCTTCTTACAGAGCTAGCTAATAAAACAAGCAAAATGGAGAAAATCAGGGCATAACTTGATGATTTGATTGATGCCATTTCTCAGGATATTGAGCATTTAGAGTAGAGTCATGATAAGTGGGTAGAAATGAGGAAGTTGAAAATAAGTGCTTTGATATCAATTGGTGTTATTCCAAATTAGGATTCATATATCGAGACTAAGGAGGCATTGACATATCGAAGTTGTGTGTTGAAAGATCTGATCAATGACTTAGAAACTGCAAGGAAGCTGAGTGACCAAAGTGACATTAGTCTCTTACACAAGTTGGAGGAGCTGCCATGCAATTTGGTGTCAAAGGATAATCAATTTCTTTCTGCAGAGGAGATGACTCAGGAATTTGAGAATATGTTTCAGAAGGAGTTTGAGGACAAAACATTTTCAGTAGCTTCCATGGATAATATTCTTGATAACCAGTTAACTTTGGATAATCTAAAAGCCAAGTTAAATAGCCATGCAAAATCAATTACCATAGTCAGAGATGCAATAGTTAGAGCCCAGATGATTTTCAGGAACACAGTTAGTCCGGATAGTTTGGCGATGCAATTTGCGTTTACTATGTATGATTGCCACATGAAGAAAGAAGGCAGTGCAAGTTAAAGTAGTTTTTTCATCATTAGTTTATTTTCTATTTTTTAGATGTACTTTTGAAATAATTCTAGACATATTTACATGTACTTTTCTCATAAGTAATTACATGTAAAAATGTAGGAAGTCCCAAATAAAAAAGGACTCCTTTGTTGAATAAGTCATAGTTAGTTGTTCTTTTCCTATTTTGCTCTCAGTTTCTCCTATAAATAAAGAGGACCCCCCACTATAATTATCATCTTTTAGTTATTGAAGCGAAACTCTACCAAATTGAAGAGCATTTTGAGACTTTGTGTTCAAATTGTAAATCATATTTTATTAAGTGAATAGAAAAGCACGTGATCGTTCAATCTTTGTGTTGGAATAACTTCTAGTATATTGGAAAGTGTTCTTATGTCCTTTTCCTTATGCTATCTTATCTACTTGATCAAATTGTAGTGTGAGTGTGGATAATCTAGGAGATGTTCTAAAGCTGATTTTGGAGACTTTGTGCTACAACAATTATCTTTAGTTTGTGATTTTGTTTTGAAGTAAAAGATATTGGAAAGACTTTGAACTACTATTATCTTTTGTGATCATATGTTTTGTCGTAGTATTCGGTGAAGACTTTAAGCTGCACCTTATCCTACTTGGTTCTAAATTATAAATCAATAAAAAGAGAAATAATAGACTTTGTGCTCTCGTGGGTTTCTTGGTTATCTTGATTTGTATTGTGATAGTGCTCCTTTATATTGTAAACATCATTTCTAAAAAAAGAGAAATGGATGACATGGTTTCACCCTGAAATTGGTTTTTAGTGTAAATAACTTTGTAATAGTTAATAGGGAACCTCCCCTTGCTAAGAGGAGAGATTTATCTCATTACACTATGGTTGATATAACTATTTTGCCTTGAGTTAGTTGAAGACAAAATATTCACCCAACACAACCAAATAGGATCACCCACTCTATTCTTCACACTATGTGTTGCAAATATAAAATGCCCAAATTGAAAACAAATATTCTCAACCAAAATAACATCTACAATACAAGCAAACAAAAGCTACATAGATAACATACTTAATAACCCACATATCACATCCCTATATATATGCCAATGATTCACAATCTTCCATGAAGTGGTCATAGAGAAACTCCTTTGTACAAAAGATTTTTGGTATAGGTACAAATGACAACATCAAGGGTCTACACATGTACATGGATTCCTATGGCTTGAGAATGCACCAAACATAGATAAATGACTAGGAAAATAATATTGAAGTGGAAAAAGAAAGAACATTCTTTGACAAATATGTCACTACTTGGAACCCTCGTACTCTATCTAAAAGAAACAACACTAGACATTGATCTCTGCTTGATGATTCCTACTTACCAAAATAAGTGGGATCTTCTCTAAAATTCCCTCTAACGACTATGAAGAGATAATATGTGCAAAGGTACACAAACAACACTAAGAGATCATGTCTACATAAGAAGGGTTAAAACATAGAATTTTGATACAAAGTTCCTTGTAAATAACACATTAGCTCTACCTTATGATACAATGATGGAAAAAAAACTTATGAACTTGCAATCAATGATGATAGGTTAAACATATACAACCTTGAGATGATTTTAATATACAGAGCTAATATAGACTACCAACATTCATGAACACTTGTTCTCAAAGATAAAGCTAGGCATGCATCTAAAATAGAAATAAAATCAAGGAGTTGTGCTAATATGCTAACAAGAATATGTACAAATTAAATTTATTTGAAGACCAAGCTTTGACAACATATCAATATTTTATGATAGAGATTATTGTGAACCATGATATAGGAGCACAAGGAACATCTCATATGCTCCAAAAATTACCTCTTGTTATTTGCAATCAATATTTTATATCATTAAATCTTGGTCAAAAAGTATTTCATTGACTAACAAGAACTATAAATGAATAAAATATAGTCTAGCTACCTACACTCCTATATGCAACACCCTCCTCAACTAGTAACAATAACACTACTTGAATATACACAATCC
The DNA here is from genome assembly GCA_027924645.1 of Cunninghamia lanceolata. NCBI lineage: Eukaryota > Viridiplantae > Streptophyta > Pinopsida > Cupressales > Cupressaceae > Cunninghamia > Cunninghamia lanceolata. The sequence goes on along the minus strand of BSBN01000865.1, from coordinate 2,788,097 downwards.
TTCTCTTATGTTGCTTGCCACAAATGATGCAAGTGGAAAGAGTGGAGAGAAAAAGATTGAGAATATATTTTCTTGATACAGTATGTCATTCCAAAAGAAGATTTAGAACATTTCAAATCATTTTTTGGAGTGAGATACTTTTATACAAGCATTTTCATGACATACACACAAATATAGGTCTCAACAAAGATGAAATAATCGTAAATTGGAAGCACATGAATACAAACAAATACTATATGTGGTATATTGACTACACAATTGAAACAAAGGCTAACCATGAAGAGGACAAAGGTATTGATAATGAGATAGATATAAGAAATTCAACATAAATGAATGAATAGGAGTTATTGTGATGAATGGACCTTACTAACGATATCAATTTAAATAAACTATAAATGTTTGGTAGATGTGATTTTGACAACAACAAATGGGACAAACATAATGCACCTCCACATTTACAGGACTCTACACTTCAAATCATGGACACAAACAAGATATCCCAACATGATAACCACTCCCCTTTAAATTTGAATGACCCAAAATATACTCTATCACCAAAACAACAACAAGCATTCACCATAATCATAGAACACTATAAAGATCATTCCTTAAAGCAACCATTGAATATGATCATTCAAGGAACTACAGGTATTGGAAAATCCTACCTGATCACTTTCATAAGCAATGTGCTTTAAAGTTCAATATCACACAAATAAAATCCACTTCTTTCTCTCACTCCTATAGGAATTACTACATTTAACATGCATACCTCAACTATACATTTGACTCTCAAGATTCCAATAAAATAAATATAACTTATTATAGGGACAGTCATTAACAATTTATTTCAAGAAGACAAGAAACACATAAAATACACCTTCATCAATGAGATGAGTTTCATAGGGCCAAAACTACTAATTAAGATAAATAGATGAAATTATGTGAGGCATTTCCCCACCAACAACCAATTTTCTTTGGTTGCATATCTATAATTATTATAGGTGACCTAGCCCAACTATGACCTATTATGGATAAACCTATATATGCACCAGACTCAAATGCCAAAATTCTATGGTAAAAATTTATTATAATTTTTACATTACAAATAGTGTTTTGGAATCAACAAGGTGACACTCCAACTCAAACCCACTAAATCATCAAACATTACAAAACATTTGTAATGTAGAACAAACATGACATGATTGGGAACTATTAATGAATTGCACAAACAAATTACTAACACCAAATGAAAAAAAATTATGACCACTCAATGCACTTATTGCTACAAATGATTAAGTGAGACTATGCAAAAAGACAATGCTAAAATTACTAAATCTACTAGTTGCACTATGTATTATAGTAAACACACAAAGAAAATCAAACTTTGATACTAATGATGATCAACTTCCCCAAGAACTCCTACTATGTAGAGGCTAACAAATCATGCTAACAACAAAATTATGGATTCAAGCAGGCCTTCTAAATTGATCTCTCAAGGAGGCTAGAGATATTGTTTATGCATTTGGCTCTAAACCACTATATTTACCTATGTATGTCATAGTAAGGATTGATAACTACAATGGTCCACCATGGAAATAATGTGACCCAAAACTATACTTATAATACCTATATCACTAAATAAGTATAGATAAATACCACTATCCATGGCATGGGCAATTACTATACATAAATCCCAAGGCCTAACACTAAAATAAAGCCACAATCCATATTGGTATTAAAATATAAAGACAAGGATTAACATTTATAGCTATATATAGAGTTAAACCAATAAATGGGCTTCATATAGAATCAACATTCTCTTTCAATCGCTACTCTAGAATGCAAAATAACCCATACACAATTATTAGAACGAAGAAGCTCACCTACAATTACTCTCATTATAACAAATTTAGCTATGCAAAATTTCAACCCAACATCTTCCAAATAATCTTTCAATTTATTCTTTTCATTCTTCTATTCATAATATATGATTTACAACATCTATTCTTAACTAATTTATTGAAACATTTGTGATGTACAACTGGATACTCAACAACCATAAACCAATATACCAAGAGATTTGTCTTCCTTATTCAAATTATATTATCTTGCGTTTGTTTACATTACTTAAGATAAACTATATAGCTTTAGAATAAAAGAAAGTACACATTTCTAATTTGAGTTGAATAGCATTCTATTCCAATGCATAAGAACCAAACAAATTACAAAGAAGAAGCTCATGTACATTCATCTAATGAAAGGTTGTTTGTCCTCCTTATTGAAGTTATATTTCCTTGCCTTTATTTACATTACTTAAGATAAACTCACTTCTCATTGTTTACACTATATAGCTTTAGACTAAAAGCAAGTATACATTTATGATTTGAGTGGAATAACTTTCTATTCCAATACATGTAGGAACAAAAAGAATTAGAAGGAAGCAACTCATACCATACTCTTCAAATTCAAAATAAAACTGAAGGTGTTACAAAAGAATCTTTCAAAAGATTATAAACATATATACAATAGGAAATTCTATGTTTATCAAAATTGTAAATTAAATAATGCATCTCCACCTATATTTATCTTCATTAACAAAAATATTGTAATTTCAATACACCTATTTTTCAATGTTATTCTATGTAAATAAAAATTGGTAAAAGAAGTAATATATCTTCTAGCCCATTCTTCCATTTTTACTCTCTAACATTACTTAATGTATAATACATTATTGGTTAATATTATTGGCATAACCATTACATCTTCTTAAAATTCAAATACTAATTACTAAGTCATTGAAGATATCTCACTACTCCATCACAACACCACATTCCACCACTATTCTTAAATATGATCCATTTCAACTCTTAGGTCAATTTTGGCCAATAAAATTAGAACAAATATTTACCACCTTTATTGTAAGTGAGATGTAAACTAGCACTTGCACCCATAAGAGGTTCAAAGAATATGCCCATAGGAGTGACAGAGTTTAGAAAATTTTCCAACAAGTACTATAATGCTCAGATATAAAAGCCTATCCACTAATTTGCTAACTGCTTGACCATTGAAATGGATGATATTTAAGTAGAATGACATTCCACCCCTAACCAAAAAAAAAAAAAAAACATCGATAAGGTTCTGTTTCATGATTTGTGGCTGGAGAACGTCTTTGTTAATGTTAAGAACTAAGTGAATAAACTTATGGTTTCCATTCAAGGGACAAATACCTTAGCTGACAAAATTTAAGTATTGTTAACATCTGACCATCACTATCACAATTTTCTTCCATTAGTTTAACTGTGCATAAATGTGAGTTTGGTTTTGTTAGATGATTTGTGGCTGGCGAAGGCAAACGTCCTGCTTAATGTTTAAGGATTACCTAAATAAAACTTACTGTTGGCATTTGAGAGACAATCTTCCGTAGGGGGGCAAAAAGTACTGTGCCCATTTCTGAATCACCAGTCTGTGTGCACGGTTTCTGTTGTTTTCTCTGTACATATATGTCACCGTTTTTTCATGTGATGAGATTTGATTCAATGAATCTACACGAACCAGTACGCTTGTTTTTAAATGAATCCACACTATCTGGTGGGTACAATAGTTTTGCGACTCACTTTACTATCTGGTGGGAACACTACTTATGGCAATTCTTTATGATTCGCCATTTTCTCTTTCATCATTGCTCAACAGTTAACCATATTATATAGAGCTTTGTATCTTTTTATGAGTGGCTTTTGCCCTCGTATTGCCAATCATACTACATAGTGTTTTTTAATGCTTTGAGTTGGAATTAATGATAATGATTTTAAACATCTTTTCAGTTCAGTTTGATACTGCTGTGGGTGTCCTTCAGTGCTATGAATTGTAATCTACAGATACTGTTCAACTAGAGACTGGAGTATTCTGTACTGTAACTGTCCAACTACAGACCATAATTTGATGACTGCTATATTCGATTTCAGCAACCGTGTATTCTTAATCCAATAAAAAAATTCCTCTAGCCCTTTTTTCACGTTCCTTCTTTCAAAGAAATCATTTCCATAATCTCTTAAACTTTGCCGGACATATTCATGGCGTCATTATAAACTAAATGTTTTTAACACTAAAAAATTAATGTGAGAGAATTTGCATTCCCAATATTTAGTCAGATCGAGACAAACTTACGTAACGTAGGAAACTGCAAGATTTGGGTAGTGTTATAATAATATTAGCCTTACATTTGCCACGAAAAAGTAAATTTAAAAAATAGATTCTCCTCTTGAAAATATTAGAGTGTATTTTATTTGTTTAACTTGTTTAGCATATGTTAAATATTCTCTTATAAAAAAACTAATAGAATCATTTTGTAGGACATGAGCTCAAGAGCAAATGAGGTGCCCAATTTAGTATATCGAGCATCAAATTTAGAGATGGGATAGGGTTTTTATATGGATGGAAGATTGGCTAGATGTTTTGGATAAAGTGCAGACTTTGGTAAATGATTTGTACCTTTAATTGAAGAGAGAAGAAGTCTGATAAACCTCTTCAAAAGCAGCAGTTTATATATATAGTGTATATATAGTTTGTTTTTAATTATAGAATCAACAACTATATATATATATATATATATATATATATATATATATATATATATATATATATATATATATATATATACCTTTAATATTTTATTTGGGAAAACTAGTAATGAATCTTTTATTTTACTCTTATGTGGATATTTATAGGAACATCAAAAGTAGCTTTAAACATTGTATGATTCATGCCAAAAATAAATATAAGTGAAAATAGAAAAATTAAAAAGAGCACCATAATAATGAATCTCTTACTTCACCCTTTAAGCATATGTGGATATTTATAAGAAATCCAAAGTAGTTTTACACATTGTAGATTTGCATGAATCATGCAAAGATAAACATGGGTGAAAATAGAAGAAATTCAAAATAACACCCAAAAACCCATAAATAATTGATTGAAACACTAGATGACTTGAATCAATTTCTAATATATATAAAAATAATGAAAAACTTATAATGGATTTCCCTACAACCCCTTCGCCCCCACCCCCCAAAAACAAAAAAAAGAAATTATATAACATGGAAAAAAAGTATTTAGATCTTTTACTATTTAAAAAATAAAATTATATATTAATTTAAAAATTATTATTTATAGAAATAATAGTTAAGTTTTTTAATCCAAAATAGTATCTATGGCCTATCAATTGTGTCCACTCTTAAGGACGGTCCAGAGAAGTATGGAATGGAATGAAGCCAGGAGATGGCAATAATAATAGATTAACTTGTTTAATTAAATTTTAAGGGGCTAAATTATTGTCAGAATTTGGTTATTAAACAAATAATATTTTTTAAGTCAATGTAAATATTATAACAAAAATTGTAATATTTATATATATTTAATTTTGATTCATTGTATATATATTATTTATAAATTTGATATTTTAAATATTAATGAAATAATATAATTAATTATAGAATGTATATTAAATTATTGATTATACATATTTATGTTAGATTATAGTAAAATGAAATATTAATATATATTTTTGTATAATTATTAAATATTTAAATATTATACTGATCTAAATATTCATATATTATATTGTTTAATATTCATATTAATATAATATTTATATTAATATTTAATTGGTATTCATTGTATATATTAATTATAAAATTCTTATGTTAAATATCAATAGAATAATATAATTAATATATTAGTGATTTTATAATTTTTATATTAGTGATCTTATAATTTTTATATAAAATGATATTAAATATATTTATTGTTTTTAGAAAAAATCATATTAATAAACATTTTTTTTAATTTAAAATGAATAATGTTGTTTATATACAATTTTGTTTTACATATTTATATAATATAGAAGTTTTCAATGAAAGTTTTTTTATCTTTTTAAGATTAAGGGTGTTTTAAAATATATCAAAAGATTAAATATTAAAAAATGAGATATAATATTAATTTTATAGTATTAACTATTATTTTTAAGTAAATTTCAAATATTTAAAATAAATTATTTTCTTTATTATATTATTTGACTAAATATTTTAGAAATAAAATTAAAAATTATATTAAGAGTACTTTATATCAAAAATAGATAATGTTAAAAGAGAACCTCACCAATAAACTACTCACCTTTAGTTTCATATTGATATTTGAAGCGAGGTGATGCAATCAATGTGTTTAAATTTAATATCATTTTTTACTCAATTTTGAAAATGCAACAATATTCATCATCCCGGACATATAGTGAAATAATTTTATTTATTCATGTGCTAATTTCTCTTTAGAATCACATTTCTTTTTGCTATGCTTTTTATGCCTCATGACATGGCATAAACCCATCACGGAGTGGAAAGTAAGGAACTAAGATCACTTGTCCATGTATAGCATTTATGTGATCCAATAATTTCTTTCAACATGGAAATTTTCAATTTTATTTATATACTACCTTCATTAGGATGAAACAAAACATGTTGTTCCCCTCACATTAATGTAAATTTGGTAAATATCACAACCAATGGAGTTTGCATTAAGTATTAAAAGCTTCATTTTATTATTATTTTTAAATTGACTTTTTAATTTATTATTAAACTTTATTTTTTTCTTTCTAATTTTCAAAATTAATTCATTGTAAAGAAAATATGACTTTTTTAAATTTTTTTACCCTGACTAATCGTTTTTACATATTAACAAATCACCCTCCCTTTTGTTAAGCTTGATTTATAAGTTGGCTTTTACTTTTATTTGATTTACATTATTTTATAATTTTTTGGTTATTGTAAAATTACTTAAACATATAAATATATGATTTGGTGACATTCATTAAAAGCCACAACATAGCCTTGTTATCCAGATTTGCCATATTTGTGTTCTAGTAGCTAATTATACCATATTGACTAACAATTAACTGATGCAAGAGCATCCTAAGTGAATCGGCCATCAGCATCAACCAAACAAAAATTACAGGTTTTATTTTCAGTCTTGTTTGGTTTGTTTAGGTTTCAATTGGCTTCTCTTGACCTTGGAAGTGACAAGACATTCAATGAGAAAATATCAACATGTTGTCAAGACAATTCAGTCGATTCAATAATATTATTGTGTAAAATGGTTTAATAAGCACTTTCAGTTTTCACTTATGGGAAGTTTGGATAATCTGGTCATTCTAGCATATGTTCAAATTTTTGTCGATGAACTTATCTTCTTTAAAGGGATCTGTAAGCTCAAAATAGTGTTGTGTTTGATGAAAGTTGTTTTGAGTTAGCATTGAGAAGTTATATTAAGGGACTTGCACATGCCATGAGGAGTATTTGAAGTTTAACCAATGAAACATAACCACTATTGTAGAGTGATTCAAAGCCATTGTCAATTGCAAAGTATAATGTTTGTTGTTTTTGTATTGATGATGAATCCCCTAGAGGAGATAATAGATAAGCAGATTGTATGATGTTCACTATTGAATCCTAACTATATGGGTCCACACTATATCATACTCATGGAAGATGTGTGAACATGAATGGTTCTTATACTTTCTTATGTGCAAAGGGAAAAGGTGATGGTAAGACCAGTTGCACAACTGACAACATACTCGCTTCCCTGCTTATAGGCAAAGAATTGATGACGAGAAGATCAATCAATTCATTAATGAAGTCATAATTCTACCTTAGATTGATCATAGAAACATTATAAAACTCTTGGGCTGCTGCTTGAAAACTTGAATTCCACTACTGGTCTATGAATATGTCTCCAATGGCACACTATCTGATCATCAACAGGATGGTATCAAATTCCTCGCATGGAGTACGAGGTTCTAGATCACAATACAGACTATAGAAGCAGTGGCTTATCTGCATTCTTTTGCTTTGGTTCCAATTGTACACAGAGATATTAAGTCTGCAAACATTTTACTTGACTCCACATACTATGTCAAGCTATCTGACTTTGGATTGTCCCGTCTACTGCCAATGGACAATACCCATCTAATTACTAGTGTGAAAGGGGCATTGAGGTATGTGGATCCACAATACTACAAGACTGTTTAGCTCACAAACAAAACATATGTTTAAGGCTATGTCTATAGATAGAGTAAAAGAGGAACATATCTTGGCAGACTTATTCTTGTCTAGAAAAGGCCATGGGCCTGATAGAAGTGACACATCTGCATATTCCTTCAAGCTATCAACACCAAGGAAGATTCGCACCACATGTAACTGAAGATTATTTGAATATGATTTCATTTAAATGCTTAAAGAATGCTAAAAAGGGACTATGCGAGTTGTGAAGGGAAGTCCAACCGTGGAGATTCGATTGGGTTTAGTCTTCATTTTCTTTGATTCCGTGCTTCTTCACATTCCATGTTGTCGATTGATATATATAAAGAGCTTGGTGGATGGAGAATGTGTCATCGGTCTTTGGAGGATGAACATAGTGATTGTCTCTATTGCAGAGAGAAGCCTAAGGTAGGGAGGCAAAGTTGACTAGTTTGTAGAAGAAAGGAGAACATTCAAAAAGAAAGGATAGAGAGTGGATCAGTGTGAGTATTCATCCCATGAGTGGGGCCTAAGAAGGAATGAGAGCACCTTGGATTTGAGAGAGGGCATGATTGTAAATATTGTTGTCTAAAATTTTTGTATTGTTAAATTTGAATATCAATAAAGCTAGAGTTCTTTGTGCTTATATTTCAATCTTGTATTGTGTAAGTTTGAATTGAGGGTAGAGAGTCTTCCCTACCATGGTGTTTTATGTTTCTGAGTGTTGTTGTAGTAGAGGGAAGTTTTTCTCTCCTGCGTCATATGGTATCAGAGAAGGAGTTCCTGAGAGTATATGCAAAGTGTTGAATGTGAGGCAACCTATTCCAGGACCTACGAGTGGAGATTAAAGTGGTGAGAGTGTCTGAGGAGCTCGAGAGGCTTAGGACAGGTATGGAGGAGTCCTGCAACAACGAGAGTTGAGAGAAGACATTGAAACTATGAAAAGATTGAGAGTGTGATATGGATTATAGATTGAGATGAGATTGCAGCAGTGAGAGAGATGGGGATTTATGTAAGGTCCGTGATATGGGAAGTATGGAGCAAGTACTAAAGAAGGAAGATCTCTTCATTGGTGGTAGATATACATGTGAGGATGGATCGAATAGAGGCTCTGCAGTGTGTGAGTAATGAGATCGTAGTGAAGGATAAGAAAGATGAAATAGAGGATATACCTGCAGCAGTAGGGGCTGAAGATTATGAAGAGGATATGATCATAGTAGTGGAATATGAAGACTTTGTAGCAGATCACAAAGATAATGAAGATGAGGGTGATTTGGTGATAAGGTTGTTCAAAATTAAAGAAGAATGGAATATAACTTCCTTACTGTTATAATAAAGGATGTAGAACAAAATGTTGTAGCTGGGGATGATGCAAGAGATATCATAGCAAAAATCAATGTTGAAGCCATGAAGGAGGATAAGGTAAATCTATTTGATGATGATATTGTTTTTTTTTCAAATATGATAATAGAAGAGGAAAAGTATGCAAAAAAAATGGAGATTGTTGTAGAAAAAGATTTTTGTTTAGATGTTGTGAGTTTATGCATAGAGCTTGTCAAGGATACTAAAGGGTTTTGGTGGAGGTGGTCGATCTGTGGTGGGATAAGTCCCACGAAGGTGAAAGACGAGAAGAGAGGAGTTAGGATTTAGAGGAGAAGTAGAGTGAGCCTTTGGTGGAGGAGGATAGATGATGGTGGGAAAATGATTCCAACATATAATGGGTGGAGGATGGTACTTTTCCCAGCTAAGTGTTGGAAGAGGTGAAAGAAGCTTTCTAGGCCTAGATCAATGATGGAGTTCATTGTAGATTGTTTACAACCTAAAAGGGTGATTCCATCACTCCACTCCACTTTGTGAGCCCATGCTCACAAATGTTTTACTTGGCGTGTCAGATGTAGGAGCATCCTAGGTGAATCGGTGATCAACATCAACCAAAAAAAATTACAGGTTTCATTTTTGTTTTGTTTGGTTTGTTTGGGTTTCAGTTGGATTCTCTTGACCTTAGAAGCGGCAAGACATTCAATGACAAAATATCAACATATTGTCAATAAAATTTAGTCAATTTAGTAATATTATTGTGTAAATAGGTTTAATAAGCACTTTCAATTTTCACTTGCGAGAGGTTTGGATAATCTGGTCATTCTAGAGTATGTTTGAATTCATGTCGATAAACATATCTTCTTCGAAGGGATCTACAAGCTCAAAATAGTGTTGTGTTTGATGAAAGTTGTTTTGAGTTAACATTTATAACATGCCAAATCTCAAAATCCAAATTAACCAACTTAATTACCATTAAGTACAAGGTCATGGTTAACATAATCATAGTTGAACAAAGTAATAATCCATATTATAAGCAAAATCAATATGCATTTCTTTTCTGAATATTTCAAAACTAAAATTTACAACAATTCCAAAGATAACATTCTAGTGAATTCCTTTCACTTTACATTTACAATGTTTTGCTCATAGCATCAATGATAAGTTTACACATAATGTTTGACTAACAAGTCATATAGAAGTATGTACTGTATCTAGAACTTTGACATTTGTCTTCATAAGTCTCAGCTTGTCTTTTGCTTGGGAAGGAGAGCATCACCAGCGTGCTTTTCCTCCAACCACAGACCGATGGTCCCCCACACAAAGTCTTCCTTTCTGGAAGCGTCCCTACCCTTCATGGAGGATATAGATATAAGGAACTGTTAGGTTTTCCATTTGAGTATCTAGTGTTGTGTCCTTCATAATACTTCGTGGTCATACAACTATAGATCCACTCTAACTATGTATGGCACTACTAGAAGCATTATGCCAGATCTAGAGCACAATGAACCAACTAATGCATGCAGAGATGGATGCATTACTTTGGCCAAAGATTTATATACATATACATTTCGCAATGAATGTAGTCAATTTTTCACCCACCTCTACTCAACTTAGAAGCTGTCTCATCCTATAGCAATCATAATTTGACCCCTCTAGGTCATAGAAAAGATAGGATCAAATCACTATTAGTCCATTTACTTGGACTTTTGACTTTGATTCCAAGAGTGCATTCATTATTTGTCTTATTGTCTATGCAACAGGGAACCTATGACTTCACGTCACTCTATTCCCGTTCTTTCTTTTTGTAAGTTTATATGTTCATGGTTTCAGTATTGATGACCATCCCTAGTCTAAGTCTCTATGTTTGCCTTGTCTCAAGGTTTACATCGAATTCCCATCGACTATAACACATACCATTATAGTCGATAGTACTATTAAATTGATAATATTAAGAAGACCTTAGTAAAAAGAGTTCAAAAAGGATTCTTAAAACTCTAGGCTTCATCCACGAAGCACTACCAAGAAGAAAGAAATAATATCCAAATACATTTAAGCAAATGAGTCATCATACTCATTATCATTGTCTTTCCTATAAGGAAATTAAATATCGCTTGAGGGTTTACTTCCCAATAATCAGGGTTTGGCATGCACTTATGCAGCCTAGGCAACATTATCAGTTACCAACTAGTTATTCTTCCATCAGTATTAAGGAGTCATATTATCCTTTCTTACACAAAGGATACACCGAAGATAAAATATCTTCTATCATGAATAGTCAAGTATCATTCTTCACATTACATGTTCCTCGGCAGTCTTAATGCCTTTCCAATAGTCAAAGGTAATAGTTTATAAGATAAAATTATCATTATTCTATGCAAGGCTCTCAGCCTACACAATCAACATCTTTCTTTACTCATTTAAACAATCATTATCATTCAGTAGTATTTCAGTCTAGAGACATGTTAGTCTCAAATAAATGATAAAAAGGATATCAAAGGATATACCAAATGTTTTACATCCTCTACCATATCGACATTCAAGGGCTCATGCATACTACAACAACATCCTTGCATTCAGCCTCATGGCCCCGACTAGGTTGATAAACCATAACAAATAATTTCAAAGAAAAAAACACAGTGTTTTCAATAAATGGCCTCAAAGGCCTCTTCAAGATTATACCGACAACACAATGGCTTTCATAAGAATAACACAGTCATTGATGTTTTGACATAAAGATTTCAACAATGATATCAATGTTTAAATTGCGAAGTTCGGAGCACACGACGGTGCCTCATAATCATACCTATGTATGAAATGTATTACAGTTGAGTTTCAACCTACTGGAGATGATATCTATCATGGTTGATAGTGGCTCTATCCCGTGAGCTTACAATCTCCCAAACCTGCTACTCTTGTAGCCTTTCTCCTCTTAGCTTTCTGCCTAAAATAGCAATAACAACAATAATCATGAAAACCAAAACAAGACTCATATTCAATTGCTTTTACATCCATTATCCTGCATGCCACACCAAAAATGCCACCTTTCCATAAGAAAGTGGGTGAAAAATAGTTCCACTAACCTCGCCACCTTGCGAGTATCAAGACTCCATAAGGTCCATACCTCCCATTCGAGAGTGAGTTGCGATGATTAAGCTTATGATAAGATTCAACTCAGCCTCCACTCACTCCACTCATTGTGGATAGTGGTTCAGTTGACTACAGAAGGGATATATGTTATAATAAGAAAGTGCTTGGCCATTACAAGAATAATGGATAATTATATCACACATAGAATCCTTTACATCTAAATGATGTTATAGGGTTATCAAAATAATCTAAGGTATCATTAAATTATAATATCATTGCTAGGGTGGCATCAATAATATTCACTCCCCCTCTTCGCCATATTAGGCCATAAATAACATATTTAAACGATAATCCCAAAATCTAATAAGGAAATAGATAAGAAAACAAATGAAAACTCGACAACCAAACAAGATTACTTATCGACTAAAAGAACATTATCTAGTCTAATCGACGTAGACAATGTCGAGAGAACTTGAATCATCTTGCCGACACTGGTCAAAATAAAATTGACTTAACAAGGAAAAGACTTATACTCGCCCTATCTTGCATGGGTTCACAAATGATTAACTTCGATACTCAGATGGCAATCTGACCTTTTCCCAACATCTATCTCCTCCACCTAGGTGATACTCTCCTTCCATCCTTGGAGGAAGATACTTTTCATGATTACACTCACAACCATATAACCTTGATTAGTGTATCATCATTTAATTCGTAAAACATTATGATTATAAAATAATCTTTTCAACATGTAATCTCATGTCTAATCCAAACATCAATCAATATCCATATAATCAATTATTCTACTTGATATTTTCCACAAACATCAAATCATTAATCTATGATTAATTGTCTTGTTTACCACATAAAAATATGATTAAGCTAAATCAAAAGTTGGGGATGTAACATATCTCCCCCCATATGAATCATCGTCCTGAATAATTTAATGTTTCCAAAGATCAAACCAACATAAAGAAAAAAAAGTGTTTACTCATCATAGTTAAAAGTTTTAAAAGAGATGGGGAAATCTTTGATAAATATCCTCATAGTTCTCCCATGTGGCATTCTCTTCTGCATATTGGTCCCACTAGACCTTGGATTGAGTTACCTCTTTATTATGTAAGCGTAGCTTACGTGTTTCGAGCACCTTGATGGGCTCTATCATTACCACCCTTGGGTCCTTCACTTGTATGGCATTCCAATCAAGAATAGAAATATCATTATCCCCTAAAATAAACTTTTTCAAATAGGAAACATGGAAAACATTATGCATCATGGCAAGAGTTGGCAGCAGAGCAATCCTGTATGCAACTAGGTTGACCTCTTCGAGAACTTCGAAAGGACCCACATATCTAGGAGCCAATTTGGATGTCTTTCCAAACTTAATGGAGCTCTTTTGGGATTTTACCCTTAGAAGGACTTTTTCTCCCACTGAGAAATGACTTGCGATGCATTTGGCATTCACATAACTTTTTTCCTATCATTGGCTTCTGCTAGCCTTTTCTTTATCAAATGGACTTGCTCTTACATTTCTGACAGCATTTCTGGACCAAGGCTAACCCTATCTTCTAGCTTATCCCAGCTTATAGGGGTTCGACACTTTCTTCCATATAATGCTTCAAATGGAGCCATCTTAATCGTAGAATGATAGGAATTATTATAGGAAAATTCCACAAGAGGAAGGTAATCTTCCCATTTGTATTGTTGATCCATACAATACATTCTCAACAGATCTTCTAGCACTTGGTTTACCCTTGTAGTTTGGCCATCCGTCTCGGGATGATAAGTAAAGCTTATATTCAACTGGGTTCCAAGTGAGGAAAACAAGGTTTGCCAAAACCTTGATGTCATATGGGCATCCCTATCTGAGATAATCTTCTTAGGAATACCATGCAATTTGAAAATTTCTTGCACAAATTTGTGGGCTATGACGGGTGCCCCATCTGTAAAATTCCTAGGTATAAAATGTGTCACTTTGGTGAGTCTATCCACCACAACTAGAATAGCATTGTGCTTGTTCCTTGACATAGGAAGTCCTTGCACAAAATCCATGCTAATGATTTGCCATTTCCATTCTGTAATTTCATGAGGGTATAAAAGTCTTGTCGGGTGTTGGTGTTCCGCCTTCACCCTCTAGCATTCTAGACATCCATCTACAAACCTTGCAGCATCCCTCTTCATTCTCTTCTAGAAGTATAAGGGCTTCACATCAGCTAGTAACTTTGTTACTCCAAGATGTCCTGAATAAGGTGCAGAATGAACCTCTTTCCACATAATATTCCTTAACTCCCCAGAGTTTGGAACATACATTTTTCCTTTATACCTCAATAACTCACCTAGTTCAATGTAAAATCCATCATATTTTAGATTATGGGGATTCCCCAAAAGGGCCTATTTTACCTACTCATAAAACTCATCTCCCTTAGACTTTTGTAATACCTGATTGTTAAAATTAGAATGTATGGAGATCATTGAGGAGATATGTCTTCTCCTACTTAAGGCATCCTCCACTCAGTTTTCCTTGCCTTGAATATATTTAATCTCAAAATCATAATATGAGATTAACTCCAACCATCTTCTTTGGTGAGCATTTATATGTGGTTGAGTGAACAGATATTTGAGCCCTTGATGATCTATTTTTAGTTCAAAGGGTTTCCCAAGCAAGTAGTGTCTCCACATTTGCAGTGCATGAATTACTGCTGCCAATTCCAAATCATGAGTGGCATAGTTTTGTTCATAAGTTTTTAGTTTCTTGGATTCATATATGCAATAACATGTCCATCCTGGACAAGTAGACCACCTAAGCCTTCCCCTAAGGCATCGATAATGACTACAAAATGACCTTTCGGGTTAGGTACCTTCAAGATAGGTGTTGTAGTCAACCTTTCCTTCAGTTGGTCAAATGCCTCCTAGCACTTATCTGACCAATCAAACCTCTTTCCTTTTCTCTGCAAAGAAGTAATAGGATAAGTGATTTTAGAAAAGTTTTTCACAAATTTTCTGTAATAACTTGCTAGGCACATGAAACTTCAGACCTCATGTACATTTCTTGGTGTTGGCCATTCCAATATGGCTTTAATCTTGGCTAGGTCCACAACTATTCCCTTAGCTGAAATTATATGACCCAAATACTGCACTTCCCTTTGAAAGAAAGTACACTTAGACAACTTGCCATACAGTTTATGCTCTCTTAGCCTCTAAAGAACAATCCTTAAATGTTGTAAGTGTTCTTCCTCACTCTTATTGTAAATTAGGATATCATCAAGAAAAACAAGGATAAACTTGTCCAAGCAGTCTCTGAACACATTGTTCATTAAGTTCATAAATTTTGTAGGTGTGTTTGTTAATCAAAAGGGCAGGATAATAAATTTGTAATGCCCATACCTTGTTCTGAAGGTTGTTTTGTGAATATCCTCATCTTTTAACTGCAATTGATGGTACCTAGATCGAAGATTGATCTTAGAAAACACATTTTCTCCTCTCATTTGATCAAAAAGATCATCAATGTGGGGCAATGGGTATTTGTTCTTTATTGTTTCTTTATTTATCATGTGGTAATCTATACATAACCGCAATGTACCATCCTTTTTCACAAAAATTACTGGTGCTCCTAGGGTGACACACTGGGCCTTATCAAGCAATTCCCGCAATTGAGCCTTTAGCTCCATTAACTCAGTGGTGGCCATTCTATATGGAGCTTTAGATATAGGTTTTGATCTTGGAATTACATCTATAGATAAATCAAAAGCTCTTTTAGGAAGCAATCCCGGTAGCTCATCCAGAAACACCTCCTCAAAATCTCTAAGAAAAGGGTACCTATCCATATCTAATCTTTCCTGATCTATGAAATCCCTCTTCTCAACTCCTTTGAGTTTCTAAGATTCATAAAACATTAAATCATCTTAGAAATTAGTTTCCTTAAAACTATTAAATAGTTTCTCCATTTTAACAGCAAAAAGTTGGCATCCCTTTCTTTGGGCTCTTTTCATCTGTAGGGCAGAAATTGACCCCTCTAGGGTTTCCTTGCAGAAAGACTTTGTTCCCTAGGTCATCTAGACATTCTATTGTTTTGGCATAACAATCCACCTTAGCCCAATGTCTCCATAACAAGTTTATCCCAAGGATAACATCATATGAGCCTAATGGGGCTACATAAAGGTTTACTTTAGTGGAGAAACTTGGAAGTTCAACCTTAGCCTCAAACAAGCATTGCTCTACCTAAGCTTTGGTATGATTTGCATATTCAACTAACCAAGTATTTGCCATATATCCAACTTTTCTAGAAATTTTACTTAAAACTTTTGGGGAAACAAAACATTCTATTGCACCAGTATCTATCAAAACAGTAATTAGAAAACTAGATAAAATACCTGTAGTTTCAATGGGAGTGATTTGGTATTCATCTTGCCTATTACCCAGGGTTGCATGTATGCATTGTTGGAATGCCGTTTGCTGAGAGGGAAACAGATTTCCTCGCGGCTGAGTTCCCTGCATCTTGTTAGGACATTGGTTGGCATAATGATCACCACCACATGTATAACACCCTCCCATGGGTCCTCACCTTTCATGAGGCTTTCCATAATTATCTCCATTTTTCTTGGAGTTATTATTGCCTTTCTTTTCTCCCATGGATTCATTTTGCTTGTTCTTGGACCCTTTATCACTTAGAAAAGTTCTACTTTTTGCCCTTTTTCTTAAAATATTGGGAGGATTGAGACCAATTATATCTTTTGGGGTTCCTTTCCCTATAAGCAGACATAAATTTCAATTTTTGTTCCTGTTTAATAGCTTTTTCATAAACCTAGTCCATTGAAGTGGGACCATGCACATCAACTTCACCCCCAATCTAGGTGTTCAATCCCATAATAAACTTTCGGTTGTGAAACCTTTCATCTTGTTGATATTGCGGAACATACTTGAGTAGGTGAGTGAACTTTTCCTAGTACTCATTCATAGTTAAATCACCCTGTCTCAGATTTTGAAAATCTATAATCTTTTGGTCATAATACAACTGAGGCAACCATCTTTGCCTAAAGAGTTCCACAAACCTTTCCCAGGTTAGATTTGTGGATCTCAAGCCTAACTCCATTTTCTTATTCATCCACCAAGTGGATGCTTCACCCACCAACTGGTATGCTCCCCATACCGCTTTGGTGATTTCAGAATAGTTTCTTATTTCAAAGTATTTCTCCATTTTGGTAAGCCATGCCTCTGCGACATCTCTACTTACCGTCCCATCAAACTTGGGAGGGGTAACCTTTTTCATATCTTAGGATAATTACAAAGCCAAGTGGCTTCTTCTATCCTCTTCATGTCTTTCCTTGGAGTTATTCTCTCTCCGTGTTCACTTTGGATGGTGTCCTCATGACGTGCCTCATCATCACCCCCATGATAGGCTTCCCGCCTGGGTCCATGCTGACTCCTGACCTCCTGCTTGATATTTCCAATTCTCGCTCTCACCTTTTGGAGCATAGCAAGGATCTGGTTGAGTTTAGATTTAGAGTGGCCTGAAGGTTACCCTTCTTCCTAGCTATCTCCCATATTGGTTCTTGTCTGAAACGTGCTGCAATCTACTTCTCCTAAAGTTTACAGATTAATCATTCAATTAGTTTTTCATACCATTAAATCCATTCATAATTATAAATCCATTCTCACTCATGTAATCTTTAACAAGAAAGGAAAGATTTGCCAAAATTTTAAAATGTGTTAAGTTTCCATGGATTACATAGAATCCATCTATAGTTACAAATTTTTTCTTTACATTTTCCTACTGCAAGTCATTATTAGATTGGGATATCTTCTCAAGCTTATCCTCATCCTTGAGGTTTATCAAATCAATTTTAGGAGGTGGATGTACTTGCAAGTACTCATCCACAACCTCCCGAGTAACATTAGGATCCTTAAGATCACTTTCCAAGATTGCTTTCTTAGGTGCAGAGGGTTTCACTAATTCATTATAAGAGATAGGAGTAGTAACCCTAACTGCTTTCACCATCTCCTGCTTGATGCATTTAATAGCATTAGTGAAAGTTTCATCATTAGCCAACCATGTGCCTATCAAGCAACCAGTTTGTTCAAGGCATTTCATTCTTGAGGCTCGCTCCCTCATAGCATTAAAGTAATGGCCATTTCCTATTACCTTCTTTCTGGGTGTCATTCTAATTCTTACCATTCTAGCATAACAACATCCAAACATTAGCAATTGTTAATATTGGAGAAAAATGTTATGTAGTGATCTCATAGGTCCATGTATTGAACTCGGTAGCTCTCATACCATATGTAACATGCCAAATCTCAATATCCAAATTAACCAACTTAATTGCCATTAAGTACAAGGTCATGGTTAACATAATCATAGTTGAACAAAGTAATAATCCATATCATAAGCAAATTCAATATGCATATCTTTTCTGAATATTTCAAAACTGAAATTTACAACAATTCCAAAGATGACATTCTAGTGAATTCCTTTCACTTTACATTTACAATGTTTTTTCTCATATTATCAATGATAAGTTCACACATAATGTTTGACTAACAAGTCATATAGAAGTATGTACTGTATCTAGAACTTTGACATCTGTCTTCATAAGTCTCGACTTGTCTTCTGCTTGGGAAGGAGAGCATCACCTAAAAGCTTTTCCTCCAACCACAGACTGACATTCCCCTGCACAAATTCCTTCCTGGAAGCGGCTCTACCTTTCATGGAGGGTATAGATATAAGGAACCATTGGGTTTGCCATCTGAGTATCTAGTGTTGTGTCCTTCATAATACTTCACAGTCATACAACTATAGATCCACTCTAACTATGTATGACACTACTGGAAGCATTATGCCATCTAGAGCACAGTGAACTGACTAATGCATCTAGAGATGAATGCATTACTTTGGCCAAAGATTTATATACATATACGTTTCGCAATGAACGTAGTCGATTGTTCACCCACCTTGACTTGACTTAGAAGTTGTCTCACCCTATAGTAATCATAGTTTGACCCCTCTAGGTCATAGAAAAGATAGGTTCAAATCACCCTTAGTCCATTTACTTGTACTTTCGACTTTGATTCCAGGAATGCATTCATTATTTATCTTGTTGTCTATGCAACAGGGAACCTGTGACTCCACATCACTCTATTCCTGTTATTTCTTTTTACAAGTTTATATGTTCATGGTTTCAGTATTGATGACCATCCCCAGTCTAAGTCTCTATCTTTGCCTTGTATCAAGGTTTACATCAAATTCCCATCGATTATAACACATATCATTATAGTCAATAGTATTATTAAATTGATAATATTAAAAAGACCTTAGTAAAAAGAGTGCAAAAAGGATTCTTAAAACTCTAGGCTTCATCCACGAAGCACTACCAAGAAGAAAGAAATAATATCCAAATACATTTAAACAAATGAGTCATCATACTCATTATCATTCTCTTTCCTATAAGGAAATTAAATATCACTTGAGGGTTTACTTCCCGATAATCAGGGTTTGGCATGCACTTATGCAGCCTAGGCAACATTATCAGTTACCAACTAGTTATTCTTCCATTAGTATTAAGGAGTCATATTATCCTTTCTTACACAAAGGATACACCAAAGATAAAATATCTTCTATCATGAATAGTCAAGTATCATTCTTCACATTACATGTGCCTCGGCAATCTTAGTGCCTTTGGTGCAGTCAAAGGTAATAGTTTATAAGACAAAATTATCATTATTTTGTGCAAGGCTCTCGGCCTACACAATCAATATCTTTCTTTAATCATTTAAATAGTCATTATCATTTATTAGTATTTCAGTCTAGAGACATATTAGTCTCGAATAAATGATAAAAAGGATATACCAAATATTTTACATCCTCTACCATATCGGCATTCGAGGGCTCATGCATGCTACAACAACATCCTTGCATTTGGCCTCATGACCTCGACCAAGTTGATAAACCATAACAAATACTTTCAAAGAAACAAACACAGTGTTTTCAATAAATGGTCTTGAAGGCCTCTTCAAGAATATACCAACAACACAATGGCTTTCATAAGAATAACACAGTCGTTGATGTTTCGACATAAAGATTTCAATAATGATATCAATGTTTAAATTGCAAAGTTCGAAGCACATGATGGTGCCTCATAATCATACCTATGTATGAAATGTATTTCAATCAAGTTTCAACCTGCTATAAATGATATCTATCATGGTTGATAGTGGCTCTATCCCACGAGCTTACAATCTCCTAAACCTGCTACTCCTGTAGCCTTTCTCCTCTTAGCTCTTTGCCCAGAACAATGATAACAACAATAATCATGAAAACCAAAACAAGACTCATATTCAATTACTTTTGCATCCATTATCTCGCATGCCACACCAAAAATGCCACCTTTCCATAAGAAAGTGGGTGAAAAATAGTTCCACTAACCTCACCACCTTGCGAGTATCAAGAGTCCATAAGGTCCATACCTCCCATTCGAGAGTGAGTTACGATGATTAAGCTTATGATAAGCTTCGACTCGGCCTCCACTCACTTCATCATCATGGATAGTGGTTCAGTTGACTACATAAGGCATATATGTTATAATAAGAAAGTGCTCGACCATTATAAGAATAATGGATAATTATATCACACATAGAATCCTTTACATCTAAATGATGTTACAGGGTTATCAAAATAATCCAAGGTATCATTAAATTATAATATCATTGCTAGGGTGGCATCAATAATATGTGATTATGAGGTCAAGTTTCACTCCCCCTCTTCACCATATTAGGCCATAAATAAAATATTTAAATGATAATACCAAAATCTAATAAGGAAATAGATAAGAAAACAAAGGAAAACTTGACAACCAAACAAGATTACTTATCGACTAAAATAACATTCTAAGAACATTATCTAGTCTAATCGATGTAGACAATGTCGAGAGAACTTGAATCTTCTTGCCGACACTGGTCAAAATGAAATTGACTTAACAAGGAAAAGACTTATACTCGCCCTATCTTGCATGGGTTCACAAATGATTAACTTCGATACTCAGATGGCAATCTGACCTTTTCCCAACATCTATCTCCTCCACCTGGGTGATACTCTCCTTCCATCCTTGGAGGAAGATACTTTTCATGATTACACTCACAACCATATAACCTTGATTAGTGTATCATCATTTAATTCGTAAAATAATATGATTATAAAATAATCTTTTCAACATGTAATCTCATATCTAATCCAAACATCAATCAATATCCATATAATCAATGATTCTACTTGATATTTTCCACAAACATCAAATCATTAATCTATGATTAATTATCTTGTTTACCACATAAAAATATGATTAAGCTAAATCAAAAGTTGGGGATGTAACAAAATTGAGAAGTAATATTAAGGGGCTTACACAGGCCGTGAGGAGTATTTGAAGTTTAACCAATGTAATTTAAACACAACAACTGCTATAGAGTAATTCAAATCCATTGTCAATTGCAAAGTATAATGTTTGTTGTGTTTGCATTGATGATGAATCCCCTAGAGGAGACCACAGATAAGCAGATTGTATGATGTTCCTTGTTGAATCCTAACTATATGGGCCCACGTTGTATCATACTCATGGAAGATGTGTGAACATGAATGGTTCTTATACTTGCTTATGTGCAACTTAGGGAAAAGGTGATGGTAAGACCAGTTGAACAACTGACAACATATTCGCTCCCCTACTTATAGGCAAAGAAATTGACAAGGATATGATCAATCAATTCATTAATTAATTCAAAATTTTGCCTTAGATTGATCACATAAACATTATAAAACTCTTGGGCTACTGCTTGGAAACTCAAACTCCACTACTAGTCTACGAATATGTCTCCAATGGCACACTATCTAATCATTGACAGGATGGTATCAAAGTCCTCACATGGAGTATGAGGTTATAGATCACAATAGAGACTACAGAAGCAATGACTTATCTACATTCTTCTGCTTTAGTTCCAATTGTACATAGAGATATTAAGTCTGCAAACATTTTACTTGACTCCACATACTATTTCAAGCTATCAGACTTTGGATTGTCCCGTCTACTACCAATGGACAATACCCATCTGATTATTGGTGTGAAGGGGGTATTGGGGTATGTGGATCCACAATACTACAAGATTGTTTAGCTCACAAACAAAACATTCGTTTAAGGCTATGTCTATAGATAGAGTAAAAGAGGAATGTATCTTGGCAGACTTATTCTTGTCTAGAAAAGGTCACGGGCCTAATAGAGGTGAGACATGTGCATATTCCTTCAATGTATCAATGCCAAGGAAGATTCGCGCCACGTGTAACTGAAGATCCTTTGAATATGATTTGATTTAAATGTTTAAAGAACACCAAAAAGGGACTACGCAAGCTATGAAGGGAAGTCCAACCGTGGAGATTCGATTGGGTTTAGTCTTCATTTCTTTGATTATGTGCTTCTTCATATTACATGTTGTCAATTGATATATATAAAGAGCTTGGTGGATGGAGAATGTTTTGTCAGTCTCTAGAGGATGAATAGAGTGATTGTATCTATTGCATAGGGAAGCATGAGGAAGGGAGGCAAAGTCAACCAGTTTGTAGAAGAAAGGAGAATATTCAAAAAGAAAGGATAGGGAGTGGATCAAGGTGTTTGTTGCAGGCATGAAGCTATCATATATCCACCAATTAGGAGTTGAATGATCTTCATCCTCTTGATGGTTTCATCACATAGGTGATATCATTGTTTTTTATCATCATTTGGATCATCATTATTTTTATTTGATTTCAACCTCGGCCCCCATGAGGACACATACTTTATCAATTAGCGGAGTTGGGAAGCTTGAATGCTATCCCAATATTTGACTAGGGCAAGTCCCTAAACACCATAACCCCCCAAACCCTCTCTTGTCATCTTGTGTGCATGTTAAAGGAGTGAGATCCAAAGAATGTGAAGATACAAGAAGACTGAGTGAAGATCAGGGTTTCGAGATCTGAAAACTGTCATAGAATATTCCTCTATCCAAGTCTTGGGCAGTGGCGCCCTAGTCTTTTTTCCCTTTCTAACTTCAGATCTGGCATCAAGGCAACATCTAAGGCATCTTTCTAGTTAACACCTCTGGTAGATTCTTCCTCTTAGGACTTGGGCGGTACTGTCAGTGTCCTTTGACATCTCAACTTTTAGGAGACAAGTTTTATCATCTTCCTGATCATCCTTGTGCAATTGGTTTTTGGATTGTTGTTGTATTTATTCTTATTATAAGTTGATCTTTGTAGAACTAGGTTTTCATGCATTGGTAACCTAGGGTTTGATAAAAAGGATGAATTAAATCCAATCCATCTATAACATACATAAGTACAAGATTAGCAGATGAGTCCACCTCCATTTGGTAGTGATTTGGCTCGATCTTGTCCTTGAATGTTATATGGAAAAGGGTTTGATCTAGTGTGTATTCGAGTTGTCATCATTCTCCTTTTTCATACCTAATATTTATTAATGTGGTTAACCACCTCTACAATGTCCTCTAAAGATTTGGGACTATTAAGAGCTAAAATAAGGCCCTTGGGGGAGTAGGGTAGGTATCTTGAATACAAGGGAAAGCATCACCAATTGAGGGTTTAGGGAAGGCTTTCCCCTTCCCTTTTCCCTTACCATTGAACTTGTGGTCCATGACCTTCCTTGGGGGCTCCTTAAAACTACCATAATCTTGTTTATCACCTCCCTTATTTATCCTAGTAATATTACCAGCATGGACCTCCTGAGGGTCCTACCCATGAGGCTCATCTGGCCTTTTACATTTTTATCCTTCACAGACCCAATCCCTTTATCAAAATCCTCAATACCCCTCCTATCCTAGATCTCATAATTCTTATCCTTAGAAATCAACTCATTGGTCTCTGAATTAGATTCATCCTCTCCCTCACTATCCTCCTAAGATTCCATAGCGATAGGGTCATCACCAAGAGGACCAGTATTTGAGTTTGTGGAAGATATAATCACCCTTTTCCCTTTCTTATTTATTTTCCTATGGACATTATAGGGGATTGTAGGGTTTCTTTATCTCTTAAAATTAACCATGAGCATGATCAATCCCTGATGTAGGGGAGTTATACTTGGAGCTAGGTTTTACATTCATTTATGGAGTTCTCTAGAGAGAAACAGATAAAAGGGAAAGAACCCAATGTTTTATACCAAAAGTGGTTAAGTATCACAAAGTGGTAAGAGTATAGGGATTTAAACCTCCACTCTAAAGTGACATACCTCATAGCACAGAGCACCACCTCATCTCACAGAGGTTTTAGAGAGTTTATGGAGTCGAGCTTTATCTCAATTAATCTTTGAGAGAATTTTTTCATTAGAATATGTTGTTCTATTCATTTTTGCCTATCTACATATTTAATAATTTCTTGTGTAGAAATGTGCAACACTAGAAAAAAAACTACATTAAAATGAAAAGAGAATATAGAATAGAGTTACTAAAAGGAAGGAGTTAAGAATGAAATATATATTTTAAGATGATTAATCAATTAATATTAAGTATAATAGTGTTAGACGATAAATGAATAAAGTTATAAAGAACAGAGCACCAAAGATTTCGCTATGTTTGTGAAGTTAAAAGAGTAATTAGAAAGATTAGACTATTGTTTACATTTCGATCTTAAAAGGATTGGTCATTTGTATCGATAAAAGGGACTCAAATTTTTAAGAATTTGTATATTGAATGGATTAGATTTCTAGACACATCTAGGTCAAAATGTAATTGATATAAATGTATGTAAATTTTCTTAATCAAAGAATCTTTATGGTTACTTTGATATTTCTATGAGTGGTGCTAGAAGATAATTTTTATGCAAGTTATATTTGTTGATTAAAATGTTTTTTATTTAGAAAGTTGTGGTATAACTTTCTGATGAGATGGAGTAATTTGTATGGGAGGGACTCACACATCACAATGATAAATGGATAAGGATATGAATTGATGTCGCTAGGAGTGGAAAAGAAAATCCTACATATTTATAAATAATGAAACTTCTATATGGTATGTAAGTGTAGTTGTGAAACTATTAAAAAGATGAGAACAAAGAGATTTAGAAGTAGGAGATTGTGAAGGTAAAGAAAGTTGGTGGCAAAAGGTATAATAAGAATGAAATACAAGGAAAGTTTTAGGGATAAATAGATTGTTCCTACAAGAAAAAAGATGATGATGGGATAAGATGATGTTGTGCTAGAAGACTACCTATTTGAAATTGGGTCCTAATAAAAGAGGAAGAGTTTATAGGGAATGTAGAGGTTAAGTAGTTAGAGAAGGAAGTAGTAAATAGGAATAGTTATACTATCTAAAAGTAGAAAATTATTAGGTCAATGGGGAAGAGGTGTTATCAAATCAAGCTCAAAAGTGCAAAAAACATTCTAGAGATGAGATTATCAAGAGATGAATGAGGGTTCACCCTTATAAAGTGGTATATATCATGTGAGGTCATAATGCGTATTTTTTTAAAAAAAATACACTAGTATAATGGAAAATAGGGATATTGATGTAAAAGGGGGTCACATAATTTGAGAGTATTTGGTAGAGAATTTGTTTATGTAGTGTTAAATTTCATTTGTGAAACATTAGTATCTCTTCAAAATTATACCATAACATCACAAATCTCTCCTACCTACTATAAGAGGGTTTAGTATATAATGGTTGAGATGGAATTTATATAAAAATTGATATATTTGGTACCCTAAAATAAGATTTAAAATGATATGTTGTATGGAGGATTAGATAGATAAATGGTTTATTGCTAAATTTAATCTAAACTTGTTGGAACAATAAGGATCAAATGAACAACACAAAAAACTTAGTACAATAAGATCACGAGTACATATGGAACTACCATTAATCCAACTAAAAAAAATGTTACAATAGTTATATATTACAAATCTAAGGATCAAAGACCACCTTTTGTCTTGTGATGTGAAGTTACTAACTAAAAGAGAAGAAAACAAGTAGATACCAATTACTTGGAACATTGAATGTTTTTGTGAATTAAAATGTGAGAAACTTGCTTGATTGTAAGAAAACATTAAGATTCAATTTAAGAGTCTTACATAATGAAAGTAAAGTAATCTAGTATTTAGACATGAAAATAAAGTAATCTAGTATTTGAAAGAGATACCACAAAAAATAGAGGAATCTGTTATGAACATGATATGAGGTCTATAGATGTAATGTATCAAATGAATGTGACATTCGATGAAGAGAAAAAATAAAAATGGTTTGTTGAATGATTACACATAATGGTAAGATTCACTATATCCCAAACATAGTCCTCTAATAAAAGGAAAGTTTTAAGGAAGGATAAGGAAAATAGATTGTTCCTACAAGAAAAAAGACTACTACTTGGGTGTATCATTTTCCACAAATGAGATTTGTATCAAACCATTGATGCACGTGACTTGTATCTTTGTTTGAACATTCATCTTCTTCTAGGTGGAATACTTGTGAGTTCCCAAGTTTTATTTTTTATTGGAGATTTATATTAAGCATCCATTGCAAGTCACCCTCAAGTGATTCTTGTAAATTCAGTGACTTCCTTGCTCTTGTTGGCATTCTAAGCTATTATTTTTCTTGTACAAGATCTATACTATGTTGTATGACTATTGGTTGTAATGCTCTTATTGTTCTTTTTGAAGTAGAATCTTCTTTTTTCTAGTTATTCATAAAATTAATTATAAAAAATCTTATTTTTTAACCTTTATATTATCTATCTCTATTGGTTTATGCAAAACTCAACCTTCATCAAAGTTTACATCTCTTCTTATTAGAATCTCATGTACTATGGGATCATAAATTCTACATAATTTTGAATCCAAGTTATAACTAATCATTAACCACTTATTTATTTTGTCATCCAATTTCCTTCACCATTCATCTAGTCGCCATGCACATATTAGGAAAAATATAAGATTCTTGACACTTTGTTTACTTCCATGACATGATTAATAAGGTGTCCTATGCCATGTACCAGTATTCTATTAGTATTGCTTCATCCTAAAAGGAACTAGACAACTCATTACTCTTAAGCATGAACCTTGCACTTTCAACAAGATATGTGTTCTTTCTTTCTACAACATCATTTTGCTATGGTGAATAAGGAGAAGTGTATTTTAACTTGATCCCTTCTTTGAACAAAATGTTTCAAATGTATTAGAGATAGATTCGCCTCCAATATCACATCTTAGATGTTTCTTGAAGCATTTTCCAACTATTTCTCACCAAAGACTTTAACTATCTTAAACATTTCCAATGCACCTCATTTATGTTTAAAAGAATAAACAAAGACCATTCTTAAAAACCGTCAATAAAACTAATGAAATACCTTACACCTTTATGGCATATTGTTTGTATTAGTACACAAATGTTTGAATGTATCAGCTCAACTTTTTCCTTAGCTCCCCTTTATTTAAAGATATCAAATCTATGTTGCTTTCCTAAATTATAGCCTTCACACATTCCCAACTTTATTGGTAGATGTAGATTCAAATTCTTTACAATCTATTCCTTCTATAATTTTCTAGTGAACATGCACATTTACATGTCCAAATCTATTATTTTAAAGGATTGAATTTGATCTTTCATCATTTTTTGTTGTTAAAGCCTCTTTTGTAATGGTTGCACTCAAATTGTATAAGTTTCCCTCCATAACACCTTTAGTAATGGTCCTTCCTATTCCATCCTTTAAAAAGCATGCATTATTGTCAATGTGTACCATTATGTAGAATCAACAATTTTATTAATTGCTAAAAGGATTTTAGCTAAGTAGGGACATACCATACATCTATAAGTTCCTTACATACACCATTGGGCCTATAAATGGTGATATTATCCACTCCCTTCATCTTAAATGTTTGTTGTTATCTCCAAGAATGACATCATTTCCTTTTAGGCCTTCTTTGTATGTCATGAACAAACTTCTCTCTAGTGTCATGTATTTATTTTTCCCTAAGTCAAAGTACCAACACTTTGATAGTATCAAAACTTGTAAATGTAGTGATTAAAAATAATTCTCTTGGTCACTACTCGAAACTACATTAGCTAAACATCTTCCTTTCTTTTCTTCACCTTTTCAACTCAGGCTAATCATTTTGGGCGTTCTTTCTTCAGATGTCTTAGAGAGCCACAATGAAAGCATTTTCCCTTCTTTTTCACTTCCTTTGTGCCTTTGCTATTCTTGGAGACATTATGATGAGATGTTCGAGATTTTCTTTCACTTTTCTTGTTTACTTTTCCCTTATATCGTATTGAAAATAGAGTCTCAACATTCAATCTTCCATCCTTCCTTTCGACTTCCTCTTGGAGTAGCACCACTACTACTTTTTATAAGTTCATACCAGATTGAGTGCTCACTACTACTACTACCAATCCTAAGTACGATTCTAGAAAACTAACAAGGAATGCCATAACAACATCTTGTTCTATAATCACTGATCCACACACTTTGAATTGATTTTTTAGAGATTTAAATTGGTTTTTATGGTCTAATATACTATATGATTTTTGTATTTTAACTAAAGATATTTTGTAGATATAATCTTGTATTCTCATCGTCTAACTAATACAATTGAATAAATTAATCCTAGGCTTCCTTTGTTATTTTTTACTCATTTACCATGGAAAAAACACATTATCACTTATATTCAAAAGTATATAAGCCTTCTTTTGGGCTTAGTCTCACTTCCTTCAACTATCTTGAGCAAGTCTTTGTTCAACAAAAAAAAAACATCTCTATTTTGAGCTTCTAGATATTAAATTCAATACCATTAAAATGTTCCAAGCCTATGAGGTTCTATAATGTAGCCACTTCCCCATCTTTTAATTTTCAAAATTGAGAAGAGCACTCACTATTAGATGAACCAACTCTAATACCATGTTAAAAGACTTACAATCATTTTATACAAAGTTACCAAAAATTTATCAAAACATAGTATGATTTTACACAAAGCTACCAAAAATGTATAAAACATAATATTATGTACGAAATCAAAGTTAGATTAAAATATATTTTAAAATATTTTATTAACACTCACGCCTACATTTCAAAATAGTGAATCCCTATAAAGAAAACAAGTGTTAGAGTCCTACTAGAAACTCTACTTAATATATTTTTATATATCATATTTCTTAATAAAAATAAAAATCATAAATTTCTACATACAACAACTTAGTGCTCCCTTTTCTTCTTTATATTATAGCTTTTGCAATCCCATAGATCATGATTAAGCTAACATATTGAAAACACAATTCTCATTCAATACACTTGAAATGATATCTCACATCAAATATTACCATTCATTTAAAAAAATCATTAAAATAGAAGTTAAAGGTTATGTAATAATTTGCATTGATAGAATCATAATTGATGAAGTAATGTTTTCAAATAACTGTATTCATTAGCTACTTTATTCATTTGTAATTTTCTTGCTTTGATCCAATACCAAAAAAAAAATGATAACATATTGAATTATACACTTCTTTTAATTCATTATATAGATATGATTTTTATGCAAGAGCTTAAAACAAATAGAACTAAGAGAAATATTTATGTCTAAATTAGAAACATTTTTCTATTTAAAATACTATAGCTTAAAAATATTTAAGATTAAAATTAGAAATGTTTTTTTAAAAATTTTAATGTTTCACAAATATTATGGATTCGACCTTTACATTTAATTAATTCTAAAACACGCAATTTTAAATATATCTGAATTAAATGTTGTGGTCGTACACATCAACTTTTTAATGCATGGTACGAAACGAGCATATCCATTAACTTTGATTTTGTGAGATTTAAAGTTGGCAAACGTTCTTGTCAACAGGGGCCCACTTTATTTGAGGGACATTTTTTTCTTCCTAGTAAAAACAATAGAGATGCAATTTATTTATAGGCGTAGCTTCCAAGCTTCTTCGTTTTGCGAAACATTAGTGACGTCATTCGTCTCTCTCAACAGTTCGTTAAACATTGTTAATTTTTTTAAGAGAAGTCCCCGGTGTGTTGACACGTAAAGGTGGTCCGCGCCAAAAAATTATGAATGGAGTCCACGTTTAGAGAGTAGGTATCTCTATTTGTATTTACCAATGTATCTGTGGAACACTTTGTTATGGAGGGGATCCTCATTGGTTGCATCAATTTGACTGGTAGTGGTTGTAGTTATTTTAACACGTTGTGTTAATTAGTTGTGGGGTCTCATAATCTTACGTTTAATTTATTAAAATAATTAATAAATTGTAAAGAAATAAAAGTTTAGGTTTAATGAATGTATAATAAGTAATGTAATTTAGTAAGGTTAATTTGGGTTTGTGATATATTATATAAAAGAGTTTATAAATTTGGAAATTAAGAGAAGTGAAAATATTTTGTTGATTTTGATAGTTGGATAGATAGTTGTTTATTGTTTTGATCATAACTTTTGAATCGTAGCTCATAATTGATTAATCTAGATGTGTTGGAAATGGAACAAAGAAATTCGTATTGAATTGTTTTTAGAATTTGTCGAGGGGTGATCTGCTTGTGTGGAAATGATATTTTTACTGTAGATTTGAACCTTTTTCTATAGAAATGACCCTCATTTGCAAACTTGAATATGTGATTCTCAAAACTTCTATACTTGTAAACAAGTTTTAGGTGTTGAAGAATAACGCTTGGAGCTAGCTACATGTAAAGATCTTTTCCTTAGTCAAACCCTATTGATCAATTTAACGATTTTGATCAAGTTGGAAGACAACAAGCAACAATGCAAATGGTGTGGCTATGATGATATTAGGTGATTGAGGCTTGTGACTTGATGCAACAAAATGTAATGCAATGGATGTTGGAATGACTTAGTGTAAGCACTAGGGATTGATGGATTCATGCAAGTGACATAGGGATGATGTCCTTTAAATTATACTTGTCGTAGGCATATAATTTTAAAAAATTGCTTTGGAAAATGATGAATAATGGCTAGTTGGAAGAGGTTCAACTTGGGCTCATTATGAAATTTGAATTTTGAAGAAGTGAGTCAATCTCGTAGCTACAAAAATGACCTAGGGTCAAATCCACACCTATGATTTTGAACCGATGAGAGGAAACTATGATTTAATGTTTGAAAATTCTCTAAGTAGGCATAAGATGTTGTTTCTGATGGTCCATCTAAGTCTGAGGTCAACAGGATTGTCAAATCAGTCAAAATCATGTGTTAGGGCAATGTATTTATGATACCCACACATAGTGGTGTAAAACAAAGAGTAAAAGTACAAGGCATCCACTGTCACCCTTACATTTTACCCCCACTTTGGTGCGGATGTAATTCTACATGAGAAAGCATAACAAAGTCAAAAGAATAGACAAAAACAACTAGAAGAAAAATTACTAGAGCCATGATCTAAAATCAACTTGTGAACTGCACATACACTCCATAGGAATACTAAAGAGAAAGAGAAAAGAGGAAATAGGAAAGAGAGTAGAAGTGACCCATAATGAAGGTACCTCAAGTGGTAAACGTAGAATGGAAATTGAAAACTGGATAATAAATAGTAGATATTGGAAATTGGTTAGTGATCATGATGGTAAGGGTTATAAGGTAGCCACCCAAGGAAAGGTCTAGGCCAAACCATGGAAATGGTGTTGTTGATAGTGATCAACAAAAAGGGTAAAATGGTCAAGTGTTTGGCTATGCTATTTCCACCCCTTGGCTACATGTAGTTGCCACCTCAATGTGTTGGCTATATGTGGTTGCCACCCTAATCTTCAAAAAGAGAAAGGAAAATATGATGATGTTATCCATACTTATAAGGTAACAACTTGATTAGATAAGAGGCAAAATAAGCCCAAAGATGATAGGAAAGGAAAATTATAGGGCATGGTTATGATCAAGCAAATAGGAGAATGAGTGCTAGAATATATGCCCCCTTAAATTGATTTGTGATAGAAGAAGAGAGGAGCTAGTCAATTTAAGGAGAAGGGGAAATGCCAAGGATTTTGATGAGAGGAAATGAGGGAAGATGATGAAGGAGGGGAACATCAAATTCATGCCCGTGATATGATAAGAGATAAAAAGGGCCACAAGGGGAATAAATGTTGCATGCCCTAAGTGAATACAAATTAAAGATAATGGTGATGAATAAAGAAGGAATTATAGAGCTACTTGGAGAAAGAGAGAAATGAGACATGGCCCCAAGTTAACACAAATAGTGGATATTAATAAAAAGGAAAGGAAATCATGAATGACGAGGAGCAAGAGAAACACCAAGCTCATACTCCCAAGAGGAAGGATAATCATAGAAGAAGAATGAGATAGACAAGAGAAAGGGTGCATGATAAGAATGATCACAAGGGGATTGAAAAGTAGGGAACACTGAAGTTATGCCCCTAAGAGTAGAGGAATGGTCATGTGATTGATGAAGTGTGCCATGTCAAAGAGGTGTAATAAATGAAACATGTAGAATAGGGAAGTGTATTGATCAATTGGGGAATGTTCAATAAACCATGAGTAAGAAGGAATAATATAAGTACCATGAGTCATGAAAAAGAAAGGAAGGTAAAAATAGGAAGGAGAAGAATATTGTGATAAGGGTACTTGAGAGACTACATTATCATGAGGAAGAAATAATAAGAGGGGAAAGAAAGTTGATGCCCCCAAGTGCCAATTTATAAATTAGGACTAGAATGATAGGGAAAGTGGATGAAGAAATAGATCAACAGAGTGAGGAAAGGAAAGAGAGGCTAATTAGAGGAGGAAAAGATAAGATGAAGGTGAGGGATCATGATAAGTAGTGAATACCCCTAAGAGGAAGAAGATAAGAAATGTGAATTATGGGTAGATAAAGGCAACTTATAGGTGTGGAAGATGTCAAGGTAGATTCTCTTAATAGAAAGAAGTGAAGATGCCCCTAGGTGTTTCCACAATAGTGTGTTCCACTTATGGGACATCCTGATTTTTGTCTAAAATCATATATTTTTTAGAAAAATTAATGATTTAAGCCTTGAGGGGTTCCATCTAAAGGGGTTTAATTGAAGGGGGTTAGATAAAACCCCCTTAGATCAAATCCCCTTGGAAATAACCTTCTTAGTCTTAAATTAAACCCTCAATGGAGTCTCCTCCGCATCTATCAAAATGCTGACAAAAAACTAATTTTGCTTCACTTTTTGAGGGATCAAATGAAGTCATTTAGGAATTATATTTTGTAAGTATGTAGCCATTAATATAATCTTTCCAAAAAGTATGATTTTTAATATATTTCATTTGATTATTATGTTTATTTTCTATTTTCTAGTGATCATAGGTTTTTCACTAAACATCAAGGTGTCTCTTCCACACACATGAAAACATTAAAAGTAGAGAAAAAAGTTTCTAAAAAATATTTGCACACTAGGTATTGATGTAATTGTTTCAACAAAAAAGAAGAAGTTAATTTGGATACATACAAAAAAAAATTGTGTGGTATAAACGTATGTCTGAATAATAATTACTCACTTAAAAAATTAATTAAAAAAATATGCAACAAAAAATTATGAAAAAATATATGTGCACTAGATATTGGTGTTATAAATCTATGTTTAAAAAATTATAATTTTTTTCTTTCTATAAATAAAGTTATGTTGTATGGTATAAACGTCATTTTTTTAAAAATATTGTTAACTATAAAAAATAAGTTATTAAAAGTTACGTAAAAAATTCACAAATTATTTTTTAATTTAAAAAATATATATTTAGAATCTACACACAAAATCTCAAAAATCACTAGTTCACATCATCTTCAAATTCTTAACGAATTAGTTGTTATAAGTGTTAGAAAGTGAAAATTTGGTTAAAAATGTTGATTTCAATGTCTCACTTTGGCCAAAAAGTGTGACATAGTATTGTGGGCTAAGCTCCCCTCAAGAGGTGATAAGGTGGGACATAAGAGTTATAATATTAAGCAAAATAAGTAGGATAATGTCTCTTAAATTACAAAGTGTAATGATAGATGTGATGGTGAGATAGAAGAAAGTGAATGTGAGGACCATTCCTCCCCTCATATTCATATCTTATTTTGATAGACTTGTTTGCTTATGACACTCATGGGTAAGTTATTTTACTTGTGAAAACTATAGACTATGATTACACTAATACTATGTTTAAAATAGTAGTTTAATATATGTTTGATGATGACTTGGGTAACTAATGATTATGGACTTGTTCATATT
The DNA here is from genome assembly GCA_027924645.1 of Cunninghamia lanceolata. NCBI lineage: Eukaryota > Viridiplantae > Streptophyta > Pinopsida > Cupressales > Cupressaceae > Cunninghamia > Cunninghamia lanceolata. The sequence goes on along the minus strand of BSBN01000865.1, from coordinate 2,753,420 downwards.
TTCTAGATTAGAGTTTATGGATTATAATTAATTTATCACTATGGATTGATTTTAGATTGAATATAATTGTGTATGATAAATTTAAATTGTATTTGGTTAAATGCTACTTTTTAATGCAATTTTGTATTTATGATGAATTAAAATTGTTATTTGATTTTTATTTAATTATGATAATATTATTAATTATGAAAAATTTATGATGCATATATTATTTTAATTATGAATATTGCTTCAACTATTATCTTGGATATATTAACATTTGTGTGCAAGTGCATAGGTTTAATTCCTTGACCAGTAGAAAAATCATGGAGGTTCCCCAAGAAACCACTATTGTGTTTCCCCAATGTACCTAGACATTATTGTAAAAGAGGATTACGGTCTTCTTGTGTAAAAGTGTTGTGGATGTGATTGTGTTAATTAAATTTAAAATTATATTTTTGTTAATCTATGTTGGGTGTAGTTAAATTTACTTAAGTGTCAAATCTCTGATTTGAACTTAAGAGGAAGATTTTAGGGCCATAAAGTGTTATTTTATTTATTATTTATGTAAAATTAAACCCTATAGTGATAACCCATGAGAGGGGCCATGTTTGAATATTTAAAAAGTGTTTTGGGAGTAACTAGAGACTTGAAAAGTGCCTTGGAAGATAGGTGATGAGTTTTTGGGAGACAACTTTGTTTTTAATTGCAAATCAAAACTTAAACCTAGTTTTATTTTTATTTATTTATTCTCTTTAGGAAGCTTGGTTTGAGGTTGGCCTTTTTATTGTAGATTTTTTCTATTTTGAGGAACAAGGGTTTTGGAATTTAAGGAGAGATTGAAGTAAAAACTTGGGAGCTTGGAGAAGATGAAGAATTTGGACCATTGAGGTAGGATTTTAAGTTTTTTTTAAAAAAATTGTGATAGTGTTGTTTGTGATTATTATGAAAAAAATATGGTTGTTGATTTTTCAATGAATCCCCTTGTTTTTGTGTGTTGAAAACCCCTTTGTGCATTGCTACTTTGAGTATTGATAATTTTGGATATGGGGTTGTGTTGGGTGCGAATCTTCCCATTTGAGTTAAGAACCACCCATGCATTGGGGTTGAGAGAGGTGTTGACCCTTTCTTGGGGAAACATTCCATTGTATGGTATTTTGGAATGACTACCTTTGTGTATGATGATTGGGTTGTGGAGAGGAGTTAAAATATTTTTGTGGGTTATTTGTGTTGTGGTGGATATTTGATTTGGATGATGGAGTATTGTGATGAATTAGAGAGTTGTATAATTCTTTAGAAAGTAAATATATTGTGAGATATTTGTATTGATGGGGTTATGTGATTTAAATAAGGGATTATTGTGTTGATTTGGAGAGTTGTGGGAATCTTTGATTTATGAGGAGATGGAGATTATTGTTATACTTTGATTCTTCCCCAAGAGGTTAGTGAGTCCACTTAACTCTTCCTTGTAAATGGATCTTGAGAAGATCCATTTATGTGTGTTAGCCATTGGGCATTTTTCAGATTTGTGCGTACTTGTGTTGCAAAACCATTTTCTTGGAAGCCTCCTAGCTTGGGGGTGGACTTGCTTGCAAGTCATATGGTTGAAAGGTGAGCTAGCCTTGGTCATGAGAGGCTTTGTAGCTATTTGTGTTACATATTTGAACTACTTTATGGATGGGAACCTCATTGTGAAGATATGATGTATAATTTTCTTATGTCTTTTACCCTCATTGTTGATGGATTTATGTGATTTTACCCATTTTGAGTTTGGCATATTAGATTTTCATAAAAGAATTGAGTCTATCTTCTAATAAAATTACTATTCTCTTTGGCCATTCTAACTATTTTTTAAAAGAGAAACATATATATTTGTATACTTTGAAGACTTAAATGCATATACACTTTTTCTTACTTGAACAATTTGTTGTTTTGAGATAGAGGACAACAATGTTTTGACCATAAATTTTAATTGGTCAATTGAGTTAGCCCATTTTTTAGATATATTATTATTAACTAAGTAATATTATTATTATTATTAGACCTTTTTATGTTATGAATAATCTATTATGAATTTTGTAAAACAAATTTTGGGTTTTGTAGTTATTTAAGCCTTCTTTCTTTTACATATTATAAGTTAGATAAATGTTATGTTTTGATTAAATTATGATAATTTTACTCCATGATATAATTGTGTGATTACAACCTCATTTTGCATGATGAGACTAACTAATTTACACCATTGAAAATGTCCTAGAAGTATTTAATGCTATTTGAGTTTTTGAAAGGTTTATAAAGTCATTTATACAAATCCATTTCATGTTTATCCCACTTTCATGGCATTCCACATGACCAATATTCTTGGAGGTGTTTTATCCAACAATTCCTATGCCTTCTTATACTTTGAATTTTTTTGAGACATTTGGTCAAAAAAATTGCATGCCTTTTCTATAGGTGCACATTTCATGAGACATTTTATCAAACAATTCATTTGCATTCATAATTTGTATAGAAGTTTACTTGGGTGACTATAATAATATCCTTTACACAAAATCTATTTCTGTATGCTTATGTGGATGTCCTCAAATCATATTTTCAATCATTAAATTTGTTGAGTTTTAGGTTCAATTAATTTTAATTGATTGATTTTCTCTGTTGTGGTTCCCTTATCATTTTCATTGTGCCTAGATTGTAAATGGCATGCCATTGTGAAAGATGGTAGCACCTTAATTTCTCCCGTTGTTATTATTTTACACATTATTTTATATGGTTGTTGTGTTGGATTCGACTATGCCCACCTCAATTTTATTTTACTTGCTTAAACCACATATGAAATATAAGAAAACATTAATTGTTGGTTCAAATGTTTTCTGCACCTATTTGAATGGCTTGAGATTTGAAGGCTCGTGACAAGCTTCATGCTTCCTCAACTTATGTGGGATCTCTCCATGACCAAGTCATTGAATTTTATATTGCTAATAAGAATTAACTTGTCTGGCTTGATGTTGCATTTATGAGTAATGTAATATCATTATATATGAGTAGTTTACGGTCATGGTGTACTGATTAATTGTATAAAGTCACTATACTTTATTATGTAGATTTTTTCATTTTAATGAAGTAGTGTGCATCAAACAAAGTTGCATGGTTAACACTATAACCTCTTGGTAAAATTGATAATTATTGTTGTGCATGGTTGTTATGGAATAGCTATAATTGTATCATAACATATTATTGCAAGAGTAAGTCTTCAAGGATTTGATCTCATTTCCTAATTTTTAACTATATGTATACTAACACTTGACTATATTGAGAGTAAAAAAATGTAGTAGACATCATTAACCATAATTAGTAGGAGGATACCTATGATATTATTGTGTACTACACTTCAGTGTATATATTTAGAAAATTTCATAACTAAAAATAATGTGGAATTTACTAGTATGTTTTGCCACAACATAACTAAATACTATAATCAGATAATGGAAAAGTTATTCCAATTCTTGCCTTGCTCCTTGGTTTAGGATTGAAGCTTGTAAAATGAGATTGGTTGGTAAATGATAGGTTTATCTTATTAGTATTTGATTAGTTAGTTGTATATTTTATAGCTGACTATTTTTTAATTTTATAGCTTGTTTAAGTGACATGAATTTATGTTGATTTATTTGTTATGTTTTATCATTTATGTTAATTGCAAAATTAAATATAAGGAAATAAACTAGAAAAGTAATTATTACTTAAACTATATGGAAAGAAGCAATTAGGTATAATTTTTCAGAAAAAGTGTAGAATTGAATAATAATTAATGATTTTCACTTTTGATTAATGTAAAAAGGTGTACCATAAAATTTGTCAAATCTATTTAGCCAACTTTAAGTTGATTTATCTATGTAGTCTATAACTTCTATTTGCTTCATAAATTTATTGTATTTATTGTAAATCAAAATTTGAGTCAAAATATTTTACATCAATTTCATTTATTGCAAATTGAGTTTAAAGACTATAAAAAATAGTAGATGTCTGGTTAGATTTAATATTAAATTAAAAATTTTTTTGGACTCTTAGAATTTATTGATCAAATCACTTTAAGGTGATGATGAATTATCACTTCCTCTTAGGAAGCTTAGAGGGAAAATAGTCATGAGTTTTTTCTTCCTTTTGTGATGCCATGCATAATAATGTCAAAACCTTGTTAGATTGTCTTCACTTTTCTAGGGTGTTGCGAATAGGGTTCCATTACAGCTACTTTTGTTATTGTTTCTCATTGCCTCAAATGACATGTCCTCATTTTATTACACATGCAAAAATGTCAAGTGTGCATAATTCATTATTGTGAGTAGTGTAATCCTTAGTATCTAAGTGTTGTACAAAAAAGTTTGTTGCATTGTGTTTATGCCCATTTATACATGTGTGCACGGGTGAGAATGATAGTGAATATAAGTTAAAGGTTAGATAATTATAGATAACATCACGTAAGAGGAAAGGAACAAGGTCGCATTAGGATAGGAATAAGCACATAGAGTATAACATATTTTAGTAGGTCACACAATGTCATCCCAATCTTATGTACAAGGGAGGTAAGTAAATTTGTCTCAGCTATCAAGCAAATGTATGCCTTGTATATGGAAAAGTGGAAGTGTATAGGAGTCCAACGTATATAGGGTAATGGAAATGTAGAATATAAGGATAGAGAGCAGTGTAAATGGTCAAGTGAGTAACACAATGCTTACCATGGAACATTCAAGGACCCAATCAATGCATAATCTTGGATTTAGAGAAATAAGGAAATGCAAATGTATAATGGAATAGGGGATGGAAGGTTGAAGTGATATTCTATAGCAGGAAAACCACTTCCAAGTCCATGCCATAAGAAAGGGAAGAGAAGGAATCCTATCTCACAAGCTCAATGTAGAATGACTTATAAGGTGGATTAGAATGGAAAAGAAGAGAGAAGAGGTGCAAACATCTTGAGCCAATTAAGTGCATTAGTGCTTTTTACTTTTTGAAATTTATTTAGAAAACTGCCTTTACATTAACTTAATATAACTTTGTAGTTTGTCTCTTAGGTTTGCATGCTTTTGTTATTTCTTTGTTTTTTCTTTTGATTTTGATGACATCCCGATATACAAACCCCATACAACTATTGGGATGCAAGGGCTCATAACTAAGGATTAGACTAGATGGTTATGGTAATTTATTTTATTAGATGTTGTTATGGAGTAAAAAGTGTCCACATGTCTTTTTACCTCCTTGTTTAGCTCCTAGGTCCCTGTGATTACATTATACATTCAAAATGTTTATCCCGACACAAAATTGCCTAACACCAAGGTAAATTGGGAATATGGGCCCCTTCAATTATCTTATCCTAGACCCAAAAGGAGCTAAAAGATTTGGGCGGCCCCGTCTAAGTCCCTCCTGATTGGTCAGGGAAAAATTAAGTTTACGTCGACCTAGGACCTTTCAAAAGATTTCTCCTTGTCAGCTCTTTTGGTTTAATTTCATGGTTATGAGTGGGAAAGCATATATAAGTGTGTTTTTGGATTCATTTGTAACTAGGTTGAAAAGAGATAACTTGAGATATTGAAGCAAAGCAAGCAAGAGCATTCATTGTGATTCTAGAGAAGATTTGTGTATTGTTGTTGTGTGTTTCTTGCAGGCATGGAGCTATCATCTATCCTCCTTAGGATTTGAAGGATCTTCATCATTCCAAGGGATCATCACATAGGTGATATCATTGTTTATTTATCATCATTTGAGTCATCGCATTATCATTATTTTCAGCCCTTGCCCCATTAAGGCACACACTCTTTAAAAATCAACAGTGTTGGGAAGTTTGAGTGCTATCTTGGGATTTGACTGAGGCAAGTCCCTAAACACCATAACCCCCCAAACCCTCTCTTGTCATCTTATGTGTAGGTTATAGGAGCGAGATCCAGAGAATGTGAAGATATATGAAGACTGAGTGAAGATTAGGGTTTTTGGATCTAATAATAGTCACAAAATATTCCTCTATCCAAGACTTAGGCGGCGGTGCCCTAGACTTTCTTCCCTTTTTGACTTTAGATTTGGCATCAAGGTAACATTTGAGGCATCTTTCCAGTTGGCACCTCTAGCAGATTCTTCCTCTTGGGACTTGGACAGTATTGCTAGCATCCTTCGACATCTATGCTTTTGAGAGATAGGTTCTATCACCTTCCTGATCATACATGTGGAATTAGTTTTTGGATATCTTTTATACTTTCTTTGTTATAAGTAGATCTTTGTAGAATTAGGGTTTTATGCATTATTAACCTAGGGTTTGATAAAAAGGCTAAATTAAATCTGATCCATCTATAACATACTTGAGTACAAGATCAGTAGCTAAGTCCACCTTCATTTGGCAGTGATTTGGCTCAGTCTTATCCTTTAATGTTATATGGAAAAGGGTTTGATCTGTTAGTGTAGGTTTTTATTTCCTAGTGGGTTATTTATTTTTTTCCCTATATTCCTAGGTTTTTCCTACACTTCTATTAATTTCGCTTAGGTTAATAAAGCATGTCTTATTAGGTGAGTGGTTGCGAGGTGTCACCTTCCTACATGTGAGCATCCATTAGCTATCTTGGGAAGATACCTTGCTATTTTTAGTCCAATAGATGGTTGCTTCTGATTGGTCAGTGTTGCCACCTCCTCCCTCTCCCTGTTCTATATAAGCATGCTACCTAGCTCGTTTTTTGCATCTTTCGCTTTTGCATCCTTTTAATGCTATTTTTCTTCTAGCATTTGCATTACTCTCATGGAGACTAACTTTGTGTTGTTACTTTGATCTTGTATCATTTGCTTTCACAATTTGATATCTATTCATTTACACTAGTTTTCTAGGTTATTAATTTTTTTAGATTCTAACATGGTATCAGAGCCATTCTATGTGCAAGAATATATTTTAGTTTCCTTATTTGATAGATTCATAGGGGGCTAATAAATCTTATTACAGTTTTTCAAAAAACTTAGTATGCTCTTCTTTTGCATCTTTGAATGATCTGGAGAATTAGAAAAGTTTGACGAAAACATTTTTAATCTCTGGGGTTTGCACATGTGTTTTATGAAATCTAGGTGATTGCAGCATTTTTGGTTATACTAGCATCATTTCTAGCTATTCCAATGCATCCAAGAGGCTTGAAAAAATCAGATTTGGCTTTCATTTCACCGAAATCGAAGATCGTCATACACAGTTGCGGAACTGGGGTTTCAAGCTCAACTCTAACAACCAACTTGCATATTTGGTGTTTTTAATCAATATTGCAGGTTCCAGCATGCCTTTGCTTGTCTTAGGTAACTGATTCAGCCTTTGCATGCCATTTTTTAGTTGTTGGTGTCATTTTTGGTTGCTAAATGCGTTCTGTTTACAATAGATCCACATCTTCTATACATTAGTAAGAAAAATGCCTTATGGGTTTTGTTCGCAGCATAGAAAAACCATCTGGGTATGTTTTAGTTTTTGCATGCAACTCATATATTTTGCAGAAATAAACTTAGAAAGCTACATTAGGACCCCTCTCCATTGGCAGTTGCAGATTTGAAAGCAGTTTTAAAATGCTTCGTTCCTGCTCATACGAATTCCGTTTCCTAAGATTTTTTTTAGATTTTGGTTATTTTTTTCATGCCCTATGCACTAGTGTAGACGTTTTTTTGATTTCGATGCAAAAATTTTTCATAAATTACAAATTCTCACCTATGACATTGCATAGTTCTCATTTTTGGAACTTCAGAGGATCATAACTTTCACATACAACCTCGTATTGAGGCAATTCTTTTTTTGAAAGTGCATGATTCTTTGAGTAGATTGTAATGGTGCTATTAGTTTTGCTTGGTTGAGTTCCAGTACTATACTTTCAACACACACCCAATTTGTGAGGGTTTTGTAATGCATTAAAATCAAGACCACTTGGTATTTCTTGCTAGTGGTAATTGTAAACGCACTAATATAAAGTGCCAAATCATATTTTCTTGGGGGGGTTCTTTGATTGAGTGAAAAGGGGGGGTTGTCTTGGTTGTGTTCTCTTCTTTTCAACATTTCTTCTTTACATTTCTTCATCATGGATCAAACAACTGTGCCTATCCTATCTCCATACAACTACTTTGAGTGGAAATCACACATGACAATTCACTTAAGGAAAGACGGATTACATAGGATAACAATGGGACTTGAAACTGAACCTGCTAAAGATGAAGATAAGCCTAAGTGGTTTAACAAATGTGTTGAGGCATATGGGACATTCTGTTTGTCTGTTTCTCCTGATTTGCTCTTTCACATTGAGTCTTTAAATTCACCAAATGAAATTTGGACAAAGCTAGAAACACTATTTGGCACACAAGATTCAATGAGGGGTCATATGTTGGAAAATGAACTGATTAGTTTAAGTCCAGGCAATTTCAACACTATCCAGGATTTCTTCACAAAATTGAAATCAATAAGGTTGTAGTTAAAACAATGTGGAATTGAAAAGAAAGATGAACAATTGATTCTCAGTATTCTCTCTAAGCTAAGTTCAGAATATTCTGTGTTTGTTTCTACCTTCTATGCTACTAAGGGTGCACTTGGTACTCAATTCACCATGCCATCTTTAGATGATTTTGCTATCTCTCTCACTCAGGAACATGATAAGCTAATCTAGATGGGCACTCTTAAGTCCTCTAAGTCACATGCCCTAGCTTCCAACCAAGGTACAAAAGAATAAAAAGGACAAAGTAGTAACAACAAGAGTAAGGATAAGAAACAAAACAATAGCAAGGAGAAGAAGGATCAGATACAAGTTGCTTCAAAAGCAACTTATGAGACTCAATCTTCCAAGGGCGAAAAGCCTAAGAAAGAGAAGGTCTAATGTGCCTACTGTAAAAGACCTGGACATGATGAATATAAGTGCTTGAAGAAACAAATTGATCACTTGACACACATTCTTGAGAAGAATAATATCAGTGTTCCTGTCTATCAAACAAAGTTCTAATGAGGGGTCTAACAAGGCAAAAGAAAATAGCAAGGGGAAAGGAAAGGGTAAGGCCCTTGTAGCAGTTGCTTCTGCACCATCTACTTGGGTTCTTGATTCAGGTGCTTCGTACTGTGCATGGCTTCATCAAAGGAAGAACTTACATCTTTGGAGCCGTGTACTATGCCTTCTATTTTGATGGGTGATGACAATCCGATTGATGTGTGTGGGAGAGGGTCTGTTGATGTGGGGGATGGCACATTCCATGATGTTCTTTGTGTGCCCTCATTATCAACTAATCTCCTATCGGTATACCAAATCACTCACACAGGTTCGAGTAAGTGGGTTGAGTTCACTCCTGATTCAATGGAGATTCATGAGTTGCACAGTGGTTCTACAATTGCAATTGGGAGAGTAGATCATTAGTCATGGCTTTATCTATTTTCTCACTTTGTTCCTGATCCTCCTTTGACTATTTTGCTCACTCATTCTGATGATGTGAGTAGATTATGGCATGAGCGGTTTGGCCATCTTAACTTTCACTACTTGCAGTAGCTCAACCAACAAAACATGGTCATAGGGTTGCCTTCAGTTCAATTTTCAAGTGGTGTTTGCCAAGGTTGCATTCTTGGTAAGTATCCTAAGGAAAAGTTTGACAAAGGCAAGGCATGGAGAGCTTCACAGATACTGGAGTTAGTTCACAGTGATTTGGCTAGTCCATTTCAGCAGGGCTAGATACGTCCTCACATTCATTGATGATTTTTCTTAATATACTTGGGTGTACTTTCTCAAATAGAAGTCAGAGGTATTTGATCATTTTTAGGACTTCAAAACTTTTGTAGAGAAGCAATCTGGGAAAGCCATCAAAGTTTTATGCACTAACAATGGTGGTGAGTATGTCAACCATTAGTTTGAGAGGTTTTACACTTCAGAGGGGATTGATTTGCAGCATTCAGTTCCATACAATCCTCAACAGAACGGTGTTACAGAATGGAAGAATAGGTCCTTGAAGGAAATAGTGAACTACATGATTCACTCTAGATCTCTTGCACCACAGTATTAGGCAGAGGCCATTAACTGTGCTTGTTATATCCAAAACTGTGTTCCTCACTGAGCCTTGAAGGGAGTCACTCCTTTTGAAGCTTGGAGTGGTCGAAAACCATCAGTTAAGCACTTTCAATTTTTTGGTTCTCCTGCATGGGCCCATATTCCTACAGAGAAACACAAGGCCTTGGATCTGTAGAGTAGACCTTGCATATTTGTAGGTTATCCTAATGGTGTGAAGGGTTATTGGTTGCTCCACCCTACTACACATGAGCTATTCATTGAGAGGAGTGTTCAGTTTAAGGAGGGCTCTTCGAGCTCACTTTCTATCACTTCTCCAACTCCTTCTACTTTGACATTAGAGTCACTTGGGATACATGACAGATCTTCTGATGAGTCAGATTCACCTGAGTAGTCTTCTACCTCCACTTCCAATGCAGAGAGTGACTCAGAGGACCCACCTCCTTCCTCTCCTAGTCATCATTCATAGATTGATGATTCTCCTTCAGATTCTCCATCTTCTAGTCCACTTTGGGCTAGACAGACCTTGCAGTCTATAGGTGATTGGGTTGGGGATCCATCAGATACTAGGTAGACTCATTCATAGTTCCAGGATGCTCCACGTGTCTTCATTGCCACTGCCTCAGATCCACAGTCTTTTCATGAGACTTTTGGTATTCCTGAGTGGGATATAGCTATGTAGGATGAGTGTAGTTCCTTAATGAGGAACCACACTTGGGATCTTGTCCCTCTTCCTAAGGGAAGAAAACTTGTTCAATGTAAGTAGATCTATTGGACAAAATTTGTAGTAGATGGGTTAATTGACGAGCATAAGGCTCACTTGGTCGCCAAAAGATTCTCCTAGGTTCCTAGGATTGACTACTCTGAGACTTTTGTGCCAGTTGCCAGAATGAATTCCATTTGACTTGTTCTTTCCATTGCTGTAGCCAATCATTAGGAAGTACACTAGATGGATGTGAAGAGTGCTTTTCTTCACGGTGACCTTCAAGAGGAGATTTACATGGAGCAACCATAGGGTTCTTTCAAGATTCTTCACTTGTGTGCCATCTTTGGAAGTCTCTCTATGGCCTCAAACAGGCTCCTCGGGCCTGGTATGCCAAGATGGACTCCTTTCTTCTATCAGTTGGGTTCACTCAGTGCCATTCTGATCCTAATGTCTACATTCTGTAGCAGGATGATTCACTCCTATTTCTAGTTCTGTATGTTGATGACTTTCTGATCACAGGGAGTTCTTCATCCACCATTGGGGTTGTCAAAACTACCCTTCATGATAGGTTTTTGATGACTAACTTGGGCTTGTTGCATTACTTTCTCAGGATTGAGATCCTCTAGTCTGCTTCCAGGATCACCATCACACAGTCCAAGTATGCTCTAGATTTGCTCTTGAGGTTTCATATGGCTAACTATAAGCCTAATCTGACTCCCTTCCTTTCTGGAGTCAAACTTGAGGCTCAGTGTTCTTCTCCACTTGTTGATGGCACTTTGCATTGACAACTTGTTGGGAGTCTCATTTATCTAACTCATACGAGACCTGACATTTCATATGCTATAGGCATGGTCTCTCAATTCATGCAGGAGCCTCATGAGTTGCACTGGAAAGCAGCCAAGCAGATCCTTCACTACATTCAGGGTACTCATAGTTTTGGGATTCACTATGCAGCGGGCATTGAGCTTGACTTGGTGGGCTACACAGATTCAAATTGGGTAGGCAATTCTCAGGATCGCAAGTCTACTTCAGGTTACAACTTCTCACTTGGTTCAAGTCCTATTTGTTGGTCGAGTAAGAAGCAATCTGCTATTGCTCTATCTTCTACTGAGGCCGAGTATCGGGGGGCTATGAATGCCACCACTGAGGCCATTTGGCTTCAAAATCTTCTTACTAAGTTTGGTATCTAGATCAAATGGCCATCAGTCATATTTTGTGACAACCAGAGTGCCATTCAAATCTCATGGAATCCAGTCCATCATCAACGAACCAAACACATAGAGGTCCATATGCACTACATCTGGGAGCTCATCCATGGCCATGTCATCGAACTTCACTATTGTCTAACTTCCAAGCAGGTTGCTAATATCTTCATCAAACCCTTCACTAAGAGCAAGTTCCTTCATTTACAAGATTTGCTGGGGGTGCGGGACACTTCATCTTCTAGGGGGCTTCTTCCTCTCACTTGGAGTCCTGACTCTCTCTACTTTGGGGGGTCTCTTCTCTCTCTATTTTGGGGGGGGCTTTTCTCTCTTTGGGGGGGAATTTTATGTACATGGGTACCTCATCAGGCTTGATTTGTCAGGACCCATTTCTACATCTACCTAACCTTCGCTTATGGGGGGGTGTTAATGTAGGTTTTTATTTCCTAGCAGGTTATTTATTTTTTCCCTATATTCCTAGGATTTTTCTATACTTCTATTAATCTCTCTTAGGTTAATAAAGCATGTCTTACTAGGTGAGTGGTTGCAAGGTGTCACCTTCCTACATGTGAGCATCCATTAGCTATCTTGGGAAAATACCTTGCTATCTTTAGTCCAATAGAAGGTTGCTCCTGGTTGGTGTTGCCACCTCCCCCCTCTCCTTGGTCTATATAAGCATGCTACCTGGCTTGTATTTTGCATCTTTTGCTTTTGCATCCTCTTAATACTATTTTGCTTCTAGCATTTGCATTACTCTCATTGAGACTAACTCTATGTTGTTATTTTGATCTTGTATCATTTGCTTTCAGAGTTTGATATCTATTTGTTTGCACTAGTTTTCTGGGTTATTAATCTTTTTAGATTCTAACATGATCTAGTGTGCATTCTAGTTGTCATCATTCTCCTTTTTATACCTAACATTTTGGTGAACCCATAGCTTTGAGAGTTTGCATCTTGTTGATTGTTCAAATCAGACCTTGTATTGATTCATTGCATATTTATCAATATTCATTTGAAAATCTTGCATAATTTTGAAAAAAGTGCATATTTAGGCCTTAAAAAAGCTTTGCATTTTGGTAAAATTTTGCATTAGGGTTTCAAAAATTCTTTTGCATGATCATATTAGTGGTATGAAATATTCATCAAATCTAGTTTGGCATAGAAATCTTGCATAATTTCATATCCTTGATTTAAAAATTAATACTTTTACAATTACACATTATCTATTTCAACATAAGAAGATAACATCTCTTTCACATTTTGCAAGAAATCGTAAAGTGGTCTATATTTGCCTTTTTGTGCAACACTTTAACATTGGGATCACTTGGTTTGTAGTGACACTAGTGTGTTTTTGATCTTTGCAAAAAGTTTCAAAAACTCAGTTTCCTCAAACTAGTGCTTTGGTGTACAAAAATCTCACATACATGGTGTAGAGTAAAAACTCTACATTTTCAATATTTTAAGGTTCGTGGTGTGGTTCATTTTGTTTCCAACGGAAGAGGCATTGGAGGCATCAATAGAAAAAATGAGCAATAGATGGTGTCACGGATATCTATATATATATATATGTTTCAGCTTATACACGTTTCTATGTGTTTCAGGATGGTGTTGTGTTTCTTTTAGGTTAGAACAGAGGTTCAACGTGTCTCATTTGTGCTCCTCCAAGTAGTATGAACTTTGAAATCTTCATTTTGCTGCACCATTGGTTGGAGAATCCACGCGGCACCTATTCGCATCAGTGGAGTTCCTAGCGGTGACATAGTTCCCATGTTGTATCATTTACTGAGGGAAAGTTAGTCGGATCCACGTGTCACCTCCATGCAAATGCTATAAGGCTCCAGCCCTGACATCTTCCTATTGTGCCATTGGCTGTGAGATCCATGTGTCGCCTCCATGCACAATTTGAGAGACTAGTTCTGACAGCTTTTCCTGTTGCACCATTGGCTGATTGGGATACATGTTGCTTATGCACTTCATATGAGACTCATATAGGAGTAGTATAAAGTTGGTGGACCCTTCATATTTTGAGACATGGCAGCCTCTAAGGAGTCTTGGTGGGTCCCAGCAATGAAGAGATGAGGATCGACACTTGGCAATGCTGCACTTTTGGAAACGCGAGTTTTCTAACAATTTCATTTTGATGCACTATTGGCTAGCTCATCCATATGGTAGCTTTTTCTCCATGTAGAAGATCATGTGGAGTTTTTTGGCTTGTAATAGGTAGCCTACGATGTAACTTGAATTTTTTATATGCTTTTGCTTTGGTTAGCTACTAGTTTCTAGGTTTTCTTTGCTCAGTAGTCTATTTAATAGTGTGAGCTTTTATTTGGTAAGCAGTGGGATTTTATTCGAATATAGTAGAGAAGAGACTTAAGCCTCCGAGGGTGTTTCTCAGAAAGGATTCTAAATATTGTGTATCTGTGCATTAATTGGAAGCCTTGTATACTTTGTTCTCCTTTCACCAATGAAGACAAATGACATTCTGTGCTGATTTCTGAGTCTTTTATTTCTTGTGTTTGCAATATTGTGATTCATTTAATTTATTTATGAATAATGAGATACAGTCTCCTATAAAATTATGCATTTATGCTCTTGAAATAGGCACAATTATTTCTGTTAGTTATTAGTAGCCAAAGAAAGTGAGTCTTTTCCTTCATAGTAAATCTAAATCTAATCCGACGCATCACCTTAGTGTAGTTTTCAATTATCAACATTATCATTTAGTTTTTCTCTCCTCTTTTCTCAAACCATGAAGAAACAAAAAAGAGACGACTTATCTAAAACCCAGAGGTTGTCTTAGAAGCAAGTCCCACATTTTGAGATTTCCCATTGTTGTTAGTAAAACACAAATTTTACCATCAACAATTTTTGGCACACCCAGTGGGACACTATAAATCACCTGATCAAGAGATTTGTTTGCATGTGCCAAGGGCTTATAACGAGGAGTCACTCAGCAAGTAACTCAGGGCTATTAGTTCCATCTTTAGTATTTGTCACTCATAAAAGAATTGCAGCAGGAGCATCAACAACACAGATGGCTCAAACAACACCTCTAATAAACTTTGCCAACTGGAATAGTGATAACGCATTGATTCCTCCAACACCACTAGATACTTGGGATCCTATCCCAGTGAATGTGTTAAAAGAACTTCCAAAGTTTATGGGAGAAGAGTTCAAGACTCCCAAAGAACACTTACGGGATGTAGGAGACCTATGCATAGTGCACTATGTAATAGATCAGAGTATAGCTCTACAATCACTGTTGGCATCATTTAAAGGAAAATCCTTATATTGGTATCGGTCTCTTAGGCCAAATTCAATCAATACATAGAATCAACTGGGAGAATTGTTCTTTTCTAGATTCAATGAGAAAGGAGACATGTCCTCCTTGTTGTAGTAGTTAATTACCATCAGAAGGGCTCCTCAAGAAGCCATAATAGACTTCAATAATAGGTTCTAGAAGACTTGGTAGAGAATCCCAATGATAGCTCATCCTCAAGCAGGTATGGCTATTGTGTATTATTTAAAGGCTTTCAATTCTGATATAGCTGTAATGATTCAATCATTAGGAGGTCAAACCCTTCCTAATGCAAATGATTTAGCCATTCTCACATAAAATAATCTAATAGATGCTAGGAAACTCCCTCCAAGACCCCCTATGCCCGTATTCCCAGAATTTTCTATACCTATTCAAATGGAACTGCCCAATCCTTCATAGCTTAATCCTTCCATGTATGTCTACCCAACAACCCAAGTCTCACCTGTCTCTGTACAAGTACCGCAAGCATCCAAAATGGAAGACATAAAAATTATCTTATGAATCTTTTCAAATGAGATTATAAATTTCAAGAGACAACAAACCAGCTATCCTAGACCCCCATATCAAGGTTTCCAAGGAAATAAACAACCTTATTAGCCTAATCACCACCAAGGGTATCAGTCAAATCGGTATTAAGGGAATCAGAGGCCAGGTCCATCATAACCATTGAATAAAATTGTCTCGATCCCAACTCCATTGTAAACAGTCACACCCAATCCTCACCGAGAGTTGGTAGCCAGCTAGAATAATCTAGTAGAGGAATCAAATGCCCAGTGTTTTCCATGTAATAATTCTCACATGCCTAAAGATTGTCCTAGAGGGAATCTACAACAAAAAGTGGTAGAATAGAGAAGGCAAGCACCACAAGAGGAATCTCAATAGGGGCAATACCAATATCAGTCACCTGGTACGTAGAATGTGGTCTTGGTGCCTCAGATGCAAGGGATGTCCATTGAACAAGAGACTAAAATTTCTCCTAAACATGCACTTTTCTCATGGACAGAAGAGGAGGAGGTAGTGTTTGCAAATGAGGTGTCCACTTCAAGGATCCCTTAGGTCTAATTTGATTATTATACTTGTTCGAAGAGAAGAGTTGTTGAGGATCCAGTGAATGCGCTACAACCTAAAATCACTTTCAAGAAAATTTTGATGTTTCAAGCTGCTCAACTACTAATGCAAAAAAAATGCTGACTCCATAGTAATACTAAATATCGGTGCTATGACTTAGTTGATTGAAAAGGCAAGATTCCCAAGACCATACCAAAGATTGCCAACACTGGACCCGTTAAATGTGGTAGAACAATTAAAAAAGTTTCCAACCAATGTGTCTCTTTGGGATGTGCTATTGATTCTAGAACAAAAAAATTTGCTACAAAATGCATTAAATGCATAGGAGATGCCTATAGATTCATTAGTCTCGAAGGATACTATTACAAGGAAGAAGGTGACGTTTGAAAAAACCTCTCAGCAAGATCCAAAGGTTTCCTTGGTGATTCCAAAGGCGGAAGGAGGTAAGGAAAAACCTACTCCATTCTATCTGACTTTGATAGTAGGCAAGAAGTTGTATAATTCCATGATAGACTCAAGTGCAAGCGCCACTATAATGCCAAAGAAAATAGCTGATGCTCTCCAACTTAAATATGAGCCTATGGAGAAAGCGGTGATGCAACTATATGGGAAGAAGGTACAAACCATGGGATTCCTTAAGGAACTTCCTCTTATGTTGTACGCATGCCCAAATTTTACTATAAAGCAAGATGTTTTCATCATAGACATCCCTCCTATTTTCAGCCTCTACTTATCTAGAGATTTCACTACCAAAATTGGAGGATACCTCTCCTTGAATTGGTTGTATTTGATTCTGAGGACCAAGTATGGTCCTAAAATAAAAGTGTTTTTAGAACCATTGCACAAGGAACACGTTTTAGAGGAAGTAATGACTAATTTTGAAGCAACACATACTCTAGTCACTCAGGATGAAAGACTTGATATGGAATTGCTTGATGATGAAGGCGTCCTGAGAAACAGAAGTGAAGAGGAGGAAGCACTTTTGCTGGAAGGCTCTCAGAATGATCCTTTTAGAAACTATGATTCCACTGGACTAGGAACATATGTAATCATTGAAGAATATTTTGTGATTCCAGAAATCACAAAGATGCCTGGGGAGATCAAGCAAATTACAGAAGAGGATACCTCTCTTTGGACTCTACACTTTGATAGTGCTAAATGCAGAAACAGTTTGGGAGATGGAATATGTTTTGAATCACCAAAAGGGGAGAAGATCCTTAGAGTCTTTTGCTTCCAATTTAGTTGCACGAACAATGATGCTGAGTATGAAGCTTTGGTGCATGGCCTTAGCTTGGATGAAAAGATGGGAATCAAGCAATTACAAGTGTTCGAAGATTCAGAGTTGGTAATCAATCAGGTCCAAGGAAGGGTAGATGCAAAAAATGTGAGGATTAGATCTTACCGTCACCAGGTATGTGACCAAATAGAAAGTTTCACTACTTTCAATATTCAGGTGGTTCCAAGGATTTAAAATACTAAAGCAGAAAAGATGGCACAAATTGGGGCACAGTTTGATCTAACAAAAGATTTGTGGTTAAATGAAAATATGGTGAAATTAACCATTCAATCGGCCATCCTAGATAATGGGAATCACTGGCAAGTCTTTGATAGTGACGATCAGATCACCTTGGTTTTGCAACAATCTGGTGAGTCTGCTGTTCAACTCTAACCTAAGATAGAAGAAGCTTATGAGGAACAAATAGTGCAATTGAAGACAAATAAACTTGCAAAAGGCCTAATAACTTTAGAGAGTTTGTTTGATTTAGATGATGCCAAAATAGACAAAAGAAGGTTCATAGCCAACAAAGATGATTAGTCTTAGCTAGAAGATAATGAAGGGAAAAGAATCAAAGTGGGGAATATTACTACCCAAGAAGAAAAAGAGAGACTAATTTCTTTGTGCAATAAATATGATAAAGTAATAGCCTAGAAGTATGAGGACCTCTGGGGATACAATAAAGGAATAGTTGAACACACTATTGAATTAGTGGAAGGAGCAAAACTAGTTCGTCAGAAGCAGAGGCTAGTGAATCCAAGGATCAAGACCATGATGGTGTAGGAATTGAAGAAGTTAATCGAATCCAAAATCATCTTCCCCATTAAACATTCGACTTGGGTATCCAATTTGGTTCCAGTTCGAAAGAAGAATTGTGAGATCAGGCTTTGTGTTGATTTTCATGATCTGAATTGAGATTCTCTCAAAGATCAGTATCGTTTACCTTCTATGGAGAAAATTTTGCATACAGTGTCCAGAGCTGAAAGATTTTCTCTTTTAGACAGGTTTTCCATATACAATAAGATATGGTTAAAGCAGAAGGATCAACATAAGACCACTTTTACTACAAAGTGGGGAATCTCTTCTTATGCAAAGATGCCTTTCGGCTTGTCCAATGCTGGAGCCACATTTCAGCATGCCATGGATATCACTTTCAGCGAGTTGATGAATAAGATTATTCTAGTTTATCTAGATGATCTCACTATGTTCAATAGGGCTGGTGAAGACCACTTCAATCATGTTGAGAAAGTTTTTCAGAAGTGCCAAGAATTTGGGATTTCTCTAAATCCTAAGAAATGTGTCTTCGGTGTTCCTCAAGGGAAATTGCTTGGACATATTGTATCAAAAGAAGTGATCTCTATAGATCAAAAAGAGTTGAAGCTGTCTTGAAGCTGCTGCTGCTAGTAAACAAGAAGGGAGTGCAATCTTTCTTGGGAAAGATTAACTTTGTGAGCCGCTTCATTGTAGATTTTGCAGGGTTGGTCAGACCCATTACTTCAATGCTTCAAAAGGATTTGAATTTTAAATGGACTCCAAAAGGCCGGTGAACTTTTAAACATATCAAAATGACCATTTCTACTACTCTGGTGTTGGTAAACCTAGATTTTACTAGACTTCTTTATGTATGTATACGACGGTGAGCACAGTGTAGCTATGGCCCTAACTTAGAAGTGAGATATACAGTCTAAAGAACACCCAATTTATTTTTATTCAAAGACTCTGTGAGGGTATGAGTCCAATTACAACTTTGTAGAGAAGCATGGCTACGCTGTAATCAAGGGTCTTAAAAAATTTTGGCACCTGGTAACCAGGAATAAAGTAATAATCCTAGTAGCACATGCGAATGAACGAGAGTATATCATGGAAGGAGAAATCACAAAATAAGAGCCAATTGGATCATGAAGATTATGGAGTATAATGTGGAGATTAGGCCAACAAAGCTGGTTAGAGGAAGAGGAATCTGTGAGTACATTGCCTAGAATTTGGATTTAGCTATAGAACAAGAGGAGACGTTGGAAATAGTATTGATAAATCGAAGTTTTAGCACAGATTCATAGATATCGGACATGGTGTTTTTCATGGAAATAGGGAAATACCTAAGTCATCTTCCTCTTCATAAGAGGCGTTTCTATAGAATGCAGAATCTCAATTACTCCCTAGTCGATGGCTTCCTCTTCAGAAGAAATTTCAATAGAATTTTGCTTAGATGTGTGGAAAAGGGTGAAGCTAATAAAATTCTGCATGAGCTGCATTATGGCCTATTTGGTGGCATTTCTTAGCGAAGACTACTGCAACCAAGATTTTGTGTGTAGGATACTATTGGCCAACCCTGTTTTCTGATTGCTTTGAAATGGTGAAAAGGTGTCAGCAATGCCAATATTTCACAAGAAGATGGAGGAATGTCATGATGCCTCTCAACCCAATTATGGTGGAGGAGCCATTCGCTTAATGGGGTTTAGATTTCATAGGAATGATCAACCTAGTTTTTAGTGCTGGTTGTAAATGGATACTCACAATGACAGATTATTTCACCAGGTGGAGTGAAGCAGTACCCTTGAAAGAAGCTACTGAAAGTGTCATCCTGAGTTTTCTGGAGGATATCATGACAAGATTCAGAGCCCCAAATATAATCATATCTGATAATGATAAGGAATTATTAGGATCTAAAGTCTCTAAATTTTCCCTGTGAAATGGTATTTTCTTTAAGAAGTCCTCAAACTACTATCCGCAGGAAATGGCCTAACAAACAAAAACTTGATTCAATTGATCAAAAGAATGGGTGAGGATCATTAGAAGGAATGGAACAAGAGTCTAAAGACTATGCTATGGGCAGATCAAATTACCCTAAAGAAAGTCATAAAGACTTCTCCTTATGAGCTCGTGTATGGAAAGAGAGCTTCAATACCCATGGTAGTTGAGATTGCAGCACTATAGCTCTTGAAGCAACTAGATATTGAAGAAAGTGGAGCGATGCAAGTAAGGCTTGCTGAATTGATAGAGCTTCAGGAATAGAGGGAATCTTCCTATAACACCATGTATGATTGATAGCCAGTTGTAAAGTGATAGTTTGATCAAGGGACCACTGATTCAGGTTTCAAAGTAGGGGATTTAGTTTTGAAATGGGATGAAAGAGCTGCGAAACCTGATGAACATGCAAAGTTTGATTCCTTGTGGAGAGGACCATTTAAGATAGTTTCTTGCAAGACAAATAATGCATTCAATTTGGAAGATGCAAATGGGGAGGTGACAAAGGTTTCAGTAAATGAGATCTTTTTGAAATTTTATAATTGAAGGATGTTGTGACACTTGTACATAGTTAGTTAGGTGTTGTTGCGCAAGGGGTTGTGTTTCCTACCTCTTTTTGAATAAGTGCCTGCAGCACAATTTGTGTTTTTCAATAAAGCTGTTGGCATTTTTACCATGTTCCTGGTTCTCGTAGTTTCTCAGTTACAGCTACAGAAATTGCCCAACTACCAGAGATTTTCAATCATTGGTTAGTAAGGTATCATTAATTAACATATCCTTATAGAGATTTTGTAATAGATCACTGACAGGACTCTAGCGTGTGTGAAATTAAGGTGGCTACAAGGGCGCACCAATTAAAAATAAGAAATATTAAATGTACACGAGTAGAGTAGCTATATACATTATTTAGAAGCCTAATATGATTCATTTGTGATAATGGATTCAAGGTTTTAGCCAGAGTGAATAGAGCTTTTCTTTGCAAGTCATAGTACTTTGTGATTCTGAGTCTATTTTAGTTGTTTATAGAATCAAAAGTGGTCCAAGAAGCATAGTGATAATATCCCAAGACATGATGGAGGCAGGAAGTAGTGGAACTACCAAAAGAAAGAGGTCTTTTGCAAAAAGGGAAACTATGGAGCTGCCACCATAATTGGTGAACATGAAGTCTCATGCCTCAACACCGACACAACACAAGCTAAAGCTCCCTTGGATCAGAGAGCATGAAAGAGGTAGGTGGAAAGATCCCATTCTTGTAGTAGACCCTACTGATAACATTGTTGACCCTATTTTATCAAAAATACCAAGAATCTCAGAGAAGGAGCACATGCATGCATGATATCAAGGATTAAAGAAGGGAATGTAGAGGCCTTTGGAATAAGGCTCTGAAGTTCTCAATTGGCTCAATTTTAGTGCCTCTAGTATTTCGTATCCCCAAGCTAGTCGATGCCTATATCCAGTGTTACAATAAAGATACCCATGTCATTATGGGTCGAAACATCAAAGTGACAATTTATGCATAGGCTATGGGGATATGCTGGGTATACAATATGATGCTTCTATAGACTTCTGCTATCTGGTTAAGTGGTAGAAGATTTGGGATACAAGGGAAAATCAGTTGGCTTTCTTGAACCATGAGCTTCGTTTGGACCCCAAGAATACGGTTTTGCAATCTCTACCAATTGGTTTAGCTGGTTTCAATAGGGATGTACAAGATGCATTTTCAATGCTTGCTTTCATATATGGTGTTGATAATGATGTAAATATGTATGATTATCAACTGGGTGCTATTTTCTGTCTCAAGATGATCTCCCAGCAAAAGGTTTACAAGATGGATTATTTAGAGATCATAGTGGATAGACCGAACTATCCGTTGGGCACCTTCTATCATCAACAATATTTTAGGTACACATCTTTCTTGTTATATTTGATTCTTTTTCAGAATCCCCAGTTCTTCTTGCCCCACACGCAACTCACAATTGCTGAGGGGACGGGTGACAAAAAAAATTGGACCCTGTGTCTACATGGACTCACCTCCTATCAATCACTTCCAATTTTTATGAGTACTCTGAATGTTTTATGAATATGACTATAATAGATCTCAGTCTAGATGTAATTTCTTTTTGAGTGAGTGACAAGTAGAGAGCCTTGTTGTCTAGTATTCATCTCCCTTATGATTGGTTCTTCGGTACTCATTTCACTATGCTGCATGTACATGTTTCAAGGAGGAACCATTTAGATTACCCAAATTTCTAACTGAAAGAGTTGTAGTCTTTGAAATGATCCACCAGCACGACATTATTAATTCTGAATATGGAGTAGGAAAGAAGAGGAATACCTTTTATGACATCCCCTTCTCTAAAGTGGGAGGCATTACTATAATGAAGAGATAGGTAAACCATTTTCTTATAATGAAACTAGTTTAGATGAGTCTAGATCAAATAATGGACAAATGGCAATTGATATGACCTTGGTGGTGCTATAAGAAGTGGCTATCTTCATCAAAATCTCCAATGGCTTTCGAGCATCAAATTCGCCCTTCTTTTGAAGCAAGGATGTCATCGTTCATTGAAACCAATGATGACTATGTCGAGTTGGAGTAGATTCCAAATGAATCTAGGTCTCCGTGGGAGGTGTTTTACCAAATTCTTAAGCCCTATGATCTAGTAAAACCAATGGGATACAACCTGAGGGCTGCTTTGTTTAAAGAAGATTGGCCTATGGAAAAAATTAATGCCTATTGGAAATATAGGTAGGAAACATTTGAATGTGAAAATAATTTTGGAGAGATAGAGATAAATGAGGAGTGGGAGCAAATATGGGATGAATATCATGCTAAACCAGCCTCCCCATATGATGTTAGTAAGGTTTTTAGTGAAGAAATGGAAGCAGAAATAGACACATAGATGGAGCCAGAATGAGAAGAGGAGACAAAACAAGAGCAACAGGAAAGAAAGAGGTGGAAGCCAATGTTGCAAGTGGTGTCTGAGGATGAAGATCTTGTTATCATTAGGTCAACAACTAGCACAATGGCATCCATCGGAGCTTAGGTAAGTATCTCTTCACCCTCTTCTACTTCTTAGTCTATCCCCATTGCTTTCCAAACTCCCCTCAATGTACGCCCTCCCCCATTTCATCTACTCTGCCTATGACTCCACTAGTCTCATTTCCACACCTACTACTATACAATTAACTGCCCCACCTCTAAGCAATTTTCTACCATTCTCCCCTTCCATTTTGATGATTTATTCTCTAGTTCCCCCACGCTTTGGCCCTGCTTCAATATAGCAGCAGGCAACCATTCCCTATGGTCTTCCTCAAGGTGGACCTTTTTCTGTCAGGATGATTCCATCTCCATCCATGTTTCTCCAACAGGTTGAAACAACAAGGAAGGCTCAAGAGGCCCATTTAGAGAAACATAGGACAAAGGAAGGTTGGGCTCCTGCAATTCCTTGCATGCAATCCCTATATGACCATGCCTAGCAGGCTTTAATGATTTCTCATACAACTCCAATGGTTGTAAAGCCTCAAGAATAGATGCAATCGAAGGACTATTCTATCCACGGCATTGGCTTGAACCTCATGTATGTCAGGCCATTGGTTGTAACTGTGCCTTTTGTTTAAATACACACTGTGTTTTTACCTTTTCTACTATTTTAGCTTAGTGTAATTTAGAACTAGTTATCTGTAAATGTTTATTTCCTCTTAACCTGTGAGTTATCAGCTGTATTTCCTTATTTTGTGCATTTTCAGTTCTGTGAGAGCTTTATATTCAAACCTGGTGTATCACCTCCATTCATTTCTAGTTTTATCCCTCTTTCTCTTTTCCTCAATGGTGGATAGATTAGGTTTAGTCTCAGGAATAGTTGAATCTCCCATTTAGCAAAGGAGCCAGCCTCTCTCATGAGATTTGATCTCCTTGCAGGGTCCCACACTTGGAGATCATCTCAATGTTTCACTAGATTGTTGAAGACCGTTAAACCTCTCCAACATAGGGTGTAAATTCAAGTGACAACAATACCCATTGAGTGTCTACCAACATTACCAAAGCCATCAATGTTAAGATTATCCAGTTTGATTAAAGATGTATCAACCTTGATTTTGTGTAACAAATCAATGCTACAAATATTAAGAACCGATCCATTGTCAATCATAAGTCGCTTTATCAACTTTTTGTTTATTGTGACAAAATTAGAAGAGGATCATGTTGATTTTGAACTTTTATGAAAGTAATTCATATTGTTGAAACATAATTTCATTTTTGTCATATGCATACAATCTTACAAAGCTACTACATCATTTGGATTAACAGTAGGTGGTATAATCACCTTTTGCAAAGCTTCCTGGAGCATTTCATGGTATGTGGGCGATGTTTGTATGAGTTCCCAAAGAGAGATCTTAGCAGGAGTAGCACAAAGCTACCCAACAAGATCATAATCTTGACCAACTTTATGAGTTAGATGAGGTGGATGAGGAAGCATAGGTTGAGAAGTTGGTAACGAGATCAAAATGTTCGAGTGTTGTTTACTTTGTTTATTATTTCACATATTGTATGTGTGAGAAGCCAAATTATGGTAGGGTTGTTGTGAGACATTTTGATACATTTGACTTCCTTGAGTAATTTGTTTTGCAAAATTGAGAATGTAACCCAGGGGTGGAGGTGGTGTTGGAGCACCTTGAACTGTAATCATTGGTTTGAAATGAGGAGGCACATTAGGTGCCCCATTCACAATTATTTTAGGAAGATTATTACACTTATCCACTATCCCCTTAGTGGGTGGAATAAGTCTATTAATGCTAATTGAATTAACATTGCTTTTACTTTGATTAAGCTCGACGTCCATCCCCAATGAATTTAATGTGAGAGACCTTTCTTCATCCATCAATGCTTCATCATTTGAAGGAAGAGCATTGGAACAAAGGGAAGGTAATGTGTTGTTAAGGGAATTGTTGATGATTGTTTCTTTAGTGATGTCTAAGGGGTTTGAACATGCAACCAAAGGAGAGCTATCGATGGTATTCACATCCTTAGAGATATCCAAGGTACTTGAACATTGAACTGAAGGAGGAAGGTCAAGAGTCTTCACTTCCTTAGTGATGTCCAAAGTGCTTGAACAATCAATCAAAGGCAAGAGATCTATAGGATGAGCCATAGAAGCATCTTGTACCATGTGATTATTAGATGAACACCTATTATCTACCCATGGAGGATCCTTTTTAAGAGGAGACTCTTCATCCACTAATGCTTGATTTTCCAGAGGGAGGGCATTGGAATGAAGAGAGGGTAGGGTAATGTTAAGGAATGTATCAATGATTTCACCTTCTTGTGCCAAGATGTCCTCACAAGTGGGAATAACTTTGGGAGAAAAATCATAAGGTGAAATAGACAAAACTAGATTACCATCACATGTATTAGAGACTAGATCTAGGGCATGGTCCTGACCTATAGTGATAGGAGTCGTAGTGGAATGTCCAATAGAGATAAAGTCATCTAGGGCTTCATTTAACATATTTAAATCATCACTACTAAATGATGCATCATATGCATTAAAGTCTTGTAAAAGGAAATCAGACATTGTCACATATTCTAATTTATCCAAGGCTTGAAATTCAGCAAGATATAAAGTATTTTGCAAAAATGAAACTAATATCACTATGCAAAATTAGATTTAATGAATGTGTAATGTAACTAGTAATGATCATGCAAGAGAATTTTTGAAACCCTAATGCAAGATTTTACCAAAATCTAAGATTTATATGCACCTTTTCCAAGAATAGGTAGGATTTTTAAAGCAATGATGAGAAGTATGCTATGAATCAATGCAAGATCTAAATTTAACTATCAGTAAGATGCAAATTCTCGAAGCTATGGGTTCACCAAAATGTTAAATGTGAAAAAGGTGAATGATGTTAACTAGCATGCACACTAGATCAAACCCTCTTCCATGATAACATTCAAGGACAAAATCGAGGCAAATCACTACCAAATGGAGGTAGACTTAGCTATAGATTTTGTACTCAAGAGTGCTATGGAAAGATCTGATTTAATCGATCCTTTTATCAAACCCTAGGTCTGTTACAAATATGTGCCTATGATGTGTTGTCATTGATGTAAACATATCTCTTTGTCAGAGACAGCGAAGACATTGTAGTTCAATAAAGTAGATTGATCAACATTCCCAATAAGATGAAGATCAGAGTCCATAGACTTAAGGGTTTTGTAGAGGATTGTCTGAAGTTACTCCAGTTAAGATTTGAGAGGTCCGCATGGAGGATTGGTGAAGTTATGGCCATCTGAGTAGAATCAAGTTTTGCATTTGTTCAGAAGTAACAAAGTGACAGGGATTTGGTCTGGATTGCTTCGCATTGGAATCTTATGGTCTGCAGATCTAGAGGCATGTTTGGGATGTTGGTGTGTATCCTCAACTCAACTGGTTCGTGGTTTGGAGGTCTACAAGCAATCTTTCTAGTGTGATAGTCATGACAAGTAGTGTTCTTAAGTTATCGTATGAAGATGCAAGTGATTCTGGTGATTTGAGGTGGTGTGGTTGTTCTTGTTGATTTCATTATGCTTGTGGAGGTCTTGGGATCATGTGCCTATTGTGTTGGTGGTCTGCATTGAGATTGAGCTCATAGTTGAAGATTTCTCCTTGGGTGTTGCTGTTCTTTCCAGTCTTGGCCGACTGGATGCTTTGTGCATGTTGCAGATGATCTAAAGATAAGTTCTATGGAGTGTGGCATGTTGTTCAAGGAAGATTTGAGTCCCAGCTATGTTTGGCCGATAGTGTAGTGGTTCGCATGTAGCATTTTGTATTAAGTCAAGTCATGTGATTGTAATTTCTTGTAATTCCTATCTTGGAGAATGTTCCAGATAGATGATTGTAAGGCCGACTTTGATGTTCATTCCAAAGTCAATGTCATGTATAAATAAGTGTAATGAAGTCATGTAAATGTGGTGAATGTGTATGAAGATGTGGAGGTAGAGAAGAAGTGCTTGGGGGCAGAGCAGAGGTGTTGTGAGCTTCAATGGAACTGAACCTTGGCATGGAGAAGATGTTTCTCAGTTCAACCTTTTGGTGTTAACTATGTGAATATTTTTGTAGACAGTGAATCTCTTGGAGCAGTGAGATTTGGGCAGTGTGCCCAAAGGCAAGTGCCTTCCCATTTTTCTATTCTTTTAATAGAGAATAAAATCTTGTGGGTTAACCCCCATCGTGGTTTTTCCCTTAATTAGGTTTCCACGTAAAAATCTTGGTGTTATGTGTGTTTCTGCTCATGTGTTGTTGTTTATTGCTTTCATGGTTATATCATTAATCTGATAATAAGTGGTAAAGAAGATTAAATGCAGAAAAAGATAAAGTTTTGTGACAACTGATTCACCCCCCCTCTCAGTTGTCTACCCTAATTTCAACAATTTATATTAGAGCCAGTTCCTCTAAAAGAAGCTTGACCACTTGAGGAGATCTAGGATGTCGACATACAAGAAGGACAGTCTAAGATTTGATGGAACAAATTACTCTCTTTGGAAGAATTGCATGGAGTGTCATTTGCAATGCATGTGTGATCCTTATTGGTTGATAACTAAGGTTAAGTATACTCCTCCATAGAATGGTCCTACAACCCCAGATCAAATCAAAGATGTTGAAAACAACATTTAGGCTAAAGGAGCATTGTGGAGTGCTCTGACTGATACAGAAATGACAAATGTCGTGGAATTACAAACTGCTCATGAAATCTAGAAGAAGTTGGAAACTCTGTATGAAGGTGATGCATATGTCAAATGTGCTAAGTTACAAAGCCTGAAGGGTAGATATGAATGTTTGAGGATGAGTGAAGATGAAAACATCACCTCATACATGCAGAAGGTGAATGAACTTGTGTGCAGTATCAGGTGTGTTGGTGGAAAACTGGAAGAATCAGAGATTGTTGGCAAGGTGCTCAGATCCTTACTTGCTTCATACAAGCATAGAGTTGCTGCTATTGAGGAGATTAGGATCGTGACAGATGTTACAAGGGATCAGTTGGTTGGCAAGCTTTCAGTATTTCAAATGAGTTAGTTTGGTGATTCTCTTCCTAAATTAGAATTTGCATTTAAAGCCAATGTTTTCAGAAAGCAAAGATTTGATCCAGGTGAAAGCTCTTCAAGAAGACTAACCAGATATGAGAAGGCAAGGAAGGAACTTGAAGAAGATGAATCTGAGATTAAAGAACTTGAAGCCCTTATTGCCAAAAGATTACCAAGAGGATCTGGTAAGTATGAAGGAAAGTTGCCTTTCAAATTTTTTGCTTGCAATAAGATTGGTCATTTTGCTTCAAGATGTTTGGAGAGGGTTTCAAACCCAAACCCTAATAGACCTAGGTTTTAGAAGAAATGCTACTATGTCCAAGAAACTGCTGATGAAGGAGTCACAGATGATGAATCTAATAAGGGAAGTACCTCTAGAAATGAATGGGTGTTCATTGCTATCAAAGAAGAAGATCTGGTGCCTACTGAATCTACTAGTTATGTGAACGTGGAAAGTGCCTTGGCTGCTCAGGTTGAAGAAAATGATGAATGGGTGATTGACAGTGGATGTTCTCATCATATGACTGGTGATAAAAGTTAGTGTGGAAAGATATGAAGGTGGAACTGTGAAGTTTGGAGATAATTCAGCTGGTAGAATCTGTGGCAGAGGATCCATCTCTCTTGGTGGTAAGAATAACACTAATGATGTTTTATATGTAGAAGGGTTGAAGCATAATCTTCTCAGTGTTGGACAGTTGGTTGACAAAGGTATGATCTCCAATTTAAGGATGGAAAATGCAAAAATTTGGGAAGCTCCAGAATTGAGATTGCATTTGGTACATAGACTAGAGATAATATCTTTCATTTAAGTGGTACTGGTAAAAGTTGTTTAATTGCTCAGATTGATCAGAGTTGGTTATGGCATAGCAGAATGTGTCATGTAAACTTTGATAACATTGTCAAGATAAGTTCTACTCAGGCTGTGAGAGATCTTCCAAAGCTTGTGAAACTTGCTAATAGCATGTGTAAGGAATGTCAGTTGGGCAAACAGAACAAAGCTACATTCAAAAGTAAAGAATAATTTTCAAGTGGATTGTTGGAACTTGTGTACACTAATTTGTGTGGTCCTGTCAGAGTTAGGAGTTTGCAAGGAGACAGATACTTTATGCTGTTGATTGATGATTACTCCTAGATGATGTGGGTCGTTTTCTTGAGAGAGAAATTAGAGGCTCTTGACAGATTCAAGGTGTTCAAGGCTAGGGTGGAGAATGAGATTGGTGTGAAGATAAAGTGTTTGAGATCTGACAGAGGTGGGGAGTTTACCTCTAGTGAGTTTAATGCATTTTGTAAAAAGCATGGAATAAGAAGATAGTTATCTACTCCTAGGACTCCTCAGCAGAATGGAGTTGTGGAAAGGAAGAACCAGACTATTCAAGAGGTTGCTAGAACCATGATGATGGAGGAAAATATTACACATGTCTATTGGAGAGAGGCTGTGATTACTGTTGCCTACACTCTTAACCAGGTGCACATCAAAGGTAATACTGGTAAAACACCTTATGAACTGTGGTGTGGTAATGCTCCTACTATGAAATACTTTAGAGTTTTTGGTAGTAAATGCTATATTAAGAGAGATGAAGATCTAGGCAAGTTTGATGCAAGATGTGATGAAGGAATATTTTTGGGCTATTCTAACCAAAGCAACGTATACCGGTGCTTTAACAAGAGATTGAAAAGAATTGTTGAAAGTGCTAATGTCAAGGTTGATGAAAGCAAGGAGAGACCTTCCAAGTCTTGTGGATATGAATCAGATGATCAAAATGAAAGTCCAAATAAAGGAAAGCAAGTTCAAACTCAATCTTAGATTCAAATTGCTTTGGAGAATCCAGTGAGTCAAGAAGTTAGTGAAAATGTTGAGGAACAAGTTCAAGAATCATAAGTTCAAGAAAATCCCAAAACTCCTAGGTATGTAAGGTTGAATCATTCTGAAGATCAGATCATAGGAGATAAAAATAAAGGTGTTCAAACTAGAAGAAAATTTGTTAAAGAACAAATGGAGTATTGTTTGATTTCAAAGATTGAACCAAAATTAGTGAATGAGCTTGTAATGATGAAAGTTGGGTAAAAGAAATGGAAGAAGAATTAATGCGAATTGAAAAGAATCATACTTGGGATCTTGTTCCTAGACCTGAAAACAAAAATGTAATTGGAACTAAATGGGTCTTCCAGAATAAATTGAATGAAGATGGTGAAGATGTGAGAAACAAAGAAAGATTGGTGTGCAAAGGATATTCTTAGGTAGAGGGAATTGATTTTGAAAAAAACTTTTCCTCCAGTGGCAAGAATAGAAGTAGTCAGATTATTTCTTGCCTTTGCTGCTTACAAAGAATTCAAAGTTTACCAGATGGATGTCAAGTCAGCATTCCTGAATGGAGAGTTGGAAGAAGTCTACATTGAGCAACCAGAAGGATTCCAGTTGTCTGATCAAGGAGATATGGTCTACAAATTGAGGAAAGCATTGTATGGACTTAAACAAGCCCCAAGAGCCTGGTATGCAAGGTTAGATAAGTATCTGCTAAAGTTAGGTTTTAGCGAAGGCACAACTGACAGTAATATTTATTTCAAAATTGATCATGAAAACATATTGATTATTGAGGTATTTTTTGATGATATCATCTTTGGTGGGAATGAGAGCATGTGTAAAAAAATTGCTGATCAGATGCAAAGTGAATTTGAGATGTCCATGCTTGGTGAAATGAATTTCTTCTTGGGTCTGCAAAATCATTTAGTCAAATAAGGTCATATTCATATCTCAGTCTAAGTATGTGAAAGAGTTGTTGAAAAAGTGTGAAATGGAGGATTCAAAACCAGTAAGTACTCCTATGATAACCGGATGCAAGTTGAGTAAAGATGATGATTCCCCTAAGGCAAATCAGAAAAGATATAGATCAATGATTGGATGACTGCTTTATCTGACTCATACTAGACCTGATATTATGAATGTAGTTAGCCTTGTTGTTAGATTTCAAGTTGATCCTAGAGAATCTCATGTTGTAGTAGTCAAAAGAATTTTTAGATATCTGAAGGGAACATCTGATTATGGCTTATGGTATCCTAAGGATGATGATTTCACTCTTCATGCATATATAGATGCTAATTGGGTAGGAGATGTGGATGACATGAAGAGTACTAGTGGGTGCATTTTTCTTGGGAAAGAGATTGGTTTCTTGGTTGAGCAAGAAGTAGGAGGCAATATCTCTATCTACTATAGAGGCAGAGTCTATAGCAGCATCAAGTAATTGTACTCAAGTTTTGTGGATGAAGCAAATATTGAAGGATATCAGAATTGTGTTTGAAGAGCCTGTTAAAATCTTCTGTGATAATTCAAGTACAATAAATATCTCAAAGAATCTGGTGTTGCATTCAAAGACAAAACACATATCCATCAAGTTTCACTTTTTAAGAGAGAAGGTAAATGAGAATGAAGTCAGATTGGAGTTTGTTCCTTCAAAGGATCAGATTGCAGATATCTTTACTAAGCCTCTACTTAAGGATACTTTTGAGTATCTCAGAGTGAAGCTAGGGGTTATTACCCCTCCTATTCAGAACTAAGGTGCACTAGTGTGCATCAGTCCGGTGGAACTCACAGTCATATCTTGTGATCTGGATTGGTGTTACGGGGATGCTACTTAGGGGGAGTAGTCAGTATGCTAATTCTAGAGTTTAGTTTGGTTTTGTTTAAGAAAAAAAAAGGGGGAGAGATGATTGCAAATAGGTGCCCTTTGCCATTAATGTCAAAGGGGGAGAGAAGTCATATGAAAAACTTAGAAGTAAGTAGTTGCTGGTGAAAGGGGGAGTAGTGGAGAAAGTAATTGTAGGTGTGATAATAGAAAGGGGAAGAAGTCCTTGTCTTGATGGTTGAATCAAAATTTCACATCACATGTTACCATCAATGGCAAAGGGGGAGATTGTTGCAAATATGTGCCTATGATGTGTTGTCATTGATGTCAACATATCACTTTGTCAGAGACAATGAAGACAGTGGAGTTTAGTAAAGTAGATTGATCAGCATTCCTAGTAAGACGAAGATTAGAGTCCGTGGACTTAAGGGTTTTGTAGAGGATTGTCTGAAGTTGTTCCAATTAAGATTTGAGAGGTCTGCATGGAGGATTGGTGAAGTTATGGCCATTTGAATAGAACCGGGTTTTGCAGTTGTTCAAAAGTAATAGAGAGACAGGGATTTGGTCTAGATTACTCTGCATTGGAATATTATGGTTTGCAGATCTAGAGGTATGTTTGGGATGTTGGTGTGTATCCTCAACTCAAGTGGTTCATGATTTGGATGTCCACAAACAATCTTTCCAGTGTGACAGTCATGACAAGTAGTGTTCTTAAGTTCCCCTATGAAGATGCAAGTGATTCTAGTGATTTGAGGTTGTGTGGTTGTTCTTGTTGATTTCATTGTGCTTGTGGAGGTCTCAGGATTGTGTGCCTATTGTGTTGGTGGTCTGCATTGAGAATTGAGTTCGTAGTTGAAGATTTCTCCTTGGGTGTTCCTGTTCTTTCTAGTCTTGGCCAACTAGATGCTTTGTGCATGTTGCAGATGATCTAAAGAGAAGTTCTATGGAGCGTGGTGTGTTATTCGAGGAAGATTTGAGTCCCAGCTATGTTTGGCCGATAGTTTAGTGGTTCACATGTAGCATTTTGTATCAATTCAAGTTATGTGATTGTAATTGCTTGTAATTCATATCTTGGAGAATGTTCTAGATAGATGATTGTAAGGCTAACTTTGATGTTCATTCCAAAGTTGATGTCATGTATAAATAAGTGTAATGAAGTCATGTAAATGTGGTGAATGTGTGCAAAGATGTGGAGGTAGCGAAGAAGTGTTTGGGGGCAGAGCAGAGTTGTTGTGAGCTTCAATGGAACTAAACCTTGGCATGGAGAAGATGTTGTTTCTCAGTTCAACCTTTTGGTGTTAACCATGTGAATATTTTTATAGACAGTGAGTCTCTTGGAGAAGTGAGCTTTGGGTAGTGTGCCCAAAGGTAAGTGCCTTCCCATTTTTCTATTCTTTTAATAGAGAATAAAATCTTGTGGGTTAACCCCCATCATGGTTTTTCCCTTAAATAGGTTTCCACATAAAAATCCTGGTGTTATGTGTGTTTCTGCTCATGTGTTGTTGTTTCTTGCTTTCATGGTTATATCATTAATCTGTTAATAAGTGGTAAAGAAGATTAAATGTAGAAAGAGATAAAGTTTTGTGACAAATGATTCACCCCCCCTCTCAGTTGTCTTCCCTAATTTCAACAATGCCCTAATTTCAACAAGGTCAATCAATGCACTAAACCCTAGATTTGCAAAGATATGATCATAACAGAATATGTATAATAGATAATCAAAAACCAATTTCACAAGAGTGATCAGAGAGATATTAGAACCTATGTCCTAGAAGCTGGAGTGTCAGAGGACATTTTCAAAGGCACCCAAGTCCTCAACTGTGGAATTTCTAGAAACTGTAAACTAGAGAAATGATGTACAGACTGTCTTGATTCCAGATTTGATGTTAGCTAAGGCAAAAGGATAGTTTCAAAAGCTCCCAATTCTTCTACAAAGGAATATCCCTAAAATGTTGTCAGATCCTAAAACCCTCTTCCTTACTCAGTCTTCCTATGTCTTCAATTTTTTGGATCTCGCACCTATAACCTGCACACAAGAAGAAAAGGTGTTTGGGGGTTATGGTGTTTAGGGACTTGCCTCAGTCAAATCCTAGGATAACATTCAAGCTTCCCAACACTGTTATTTAATAAAGAGTGTGTACCCTAGCAAGATAGAGGCTAAACACAAATCAATATGATGAAATCAAATGATGATGAACACAAATGATATCACCTATGTGATGAAACCCTTAGGAGGATGAATGCTCTTCAACTCATTAGGAGAGATAGATGATAACTTCAAAAACCTGCAACAACACAATGAAAATACAAATCTGCTCTATAATCACAATGAATACTTTGAATGCTCTTTACTCTAATGCTTCAAGTTCACTACCTCTATCTAGGTTCATAATGAATTCAAAAACACACATATATATGCTTTCCTACTAACATTCATGAAATTAACCAAAAGAGAAGAAAAGGAAAAACCCTTTTAAAGATCCTATGCTGACATACATTGAAATTTGCCCTGACCAATCAGGGAGGTCTTGGATGTGGGTGCCCAAGTCCCAAGGCACCTTTTTGGCTTTGGGTAAGGTTTAATATGGGCCCCTAGTTGCCAATTTGCATTGGTTTTAGGGGATTTTGCATTGGGACGGATATTTTGAATGTATAATATTATCACGGGAACCTCAGAGCTAAACAAGAGCTAAAAAGGCAAGTATCCACTTTTTACTCCATAACGCTATACTAGGATGCTTTGACTACTCATTCCAAGAAGGAAGAAGATCACTACATGCATCTTGAGAAGATTTTGATTAGAGCATTGGAGTATGGCATATCACTAAATCCCAAGAAGTGTGCTTTTGGAGTGATTGAGGGTAAGTTGTTGGGACATATTGTATCTAAAGGAGTAAGGATTGATCCTGATAGGGTTGCAACCATTGAAAAGATTCCAATGCCTAAGATAGTTAATGGTGTTGAACACACCCGAATACTGAGAGGGGGGTGGGGGTGAATAAATATTCAAACAAATCTCAAACCCTCCAGAGCAAATTGAAACTTAATCTTTATAGCATTAATAGAAACATAAAAGAACAACACAATGCACAACACCACATAACACCAGATATACATGAAAAACCCCAAAGGGGAAAAACCACGGTGAGAAAAGTTGCTAGGAGCTACTGTCCTAATCCAACCTCACAAAAGAATCATAGTTAAAACTTTGTTTTAGGGCTACAACCCAAGGAAGCTACTACTCTCTGAAGAAAGGTTTTAAGGTCACTCCCAAGGAAGCTACAACTCCTTGCAGACTTTGTTTTAGGGCTTCAATACAAGGAAGCAACTACTCCTTGAACTGAGAATAAACTAATAAAATATTATAGCATGATAGTCCTACTGTTTAAATCTGACAATGAAGTTCAATCCTTTTGATGATTGCAGTTCTACTTTGACAACTTCTGCAACTTCTTCAAATGTCTTCTTTATAGCTTACTGACTCACTGCTTTCAACCTTCAAGAAGTTTTGCCTTTCGCTCACTGCCTCTAACAAACAATTAGGCACACTCTTCACTTCCATTTTGTCTCAAAAATATCTTCAAAATGAATCTGGATAGGATCTATTACTTCTACTCTTTCTCCTTCAGTCACATATCATAATGCATTACACATCCACATTCAACTACTTACTTTCACATTTGCAATCATACGTCACCTAGATCAAGTAGGTTTACAATATATACATGATATTACATTGACTACTTTACATGTCAGCTAGAGACAACAAGAATATTACAATTACAAGTTGGCCAAAGATCAAATAACATAAAATGTGTAGTGGACAAGCCCTAAAATGAACTACACGCACGACTAGGAAGAGGAACATGCCTTGCAGATTCCAAGACATGCTTAACTTTGTCCTAAACACCCTTCATAGCATTAGCCTTCAAAGAATAACATTTGCACACTTTGCACATTTGAAATAGGTTAGCCTTAAGCAAGAAAATATGAAGCTTGTAGCATGTTGGCAATTACAACTTGGCGGTACTCATGGATGATTAAACATTACTTGAGCTTCTCCTAGAGAGTCAACATGATCTAGACAACATCTCCAAACACTCCTTGAACTTCACACAACAAATACTTTGTGGTGCACACTTTCAACATACCCTAGTTGGCTAGGCAAAAACATAACCCAACAACACCTTCATTCTAGACCACATCCTATTTTGGAGAAATCAAAAAACACCTTGCGGAGCAACATGAAACATCACAAGGTCCTCAGGATCATTTTCCACAGACAATTCATCACTTCACACAGTAACAAGTTGGCGCAAGCCAACAGACACTGAAACTAGCCACTGGACAATACAATCCTGCACTCTATCACTTACAACTTTCTTTGTGGAGGGACAAATTATATGAAACTTTGAATGTAGCACCTTATCAACACACTAAACTTAACTTCTAAACTGCATGACCATATCTTCAATGATGGAGGAATATAGAGCATTATCCCAGTTAGTCTTCAAGGCAACTTCCTACAATAGAAACCTTCACCAACGTCCAAAGACTATAACCTCCTTGTAGCAACACATACTTCCTTAGGAACAATAGGAGAGAGCATACAACATGCTACAGACCATCAGCAACATCCCCTCAACATCAACATTATTTATAATCCTCATCTTAATGCTTCTAATTCCCATCTTAATATATCATCATGATATCATCTCTGCTAACAACAAACATACTTGATACAACTTTAATTTACATTAAACAAGGCATGACATCCAACCATGAACATCAACAACATCACTGTTAGCACACCATCATAGAATACCATCAACATGAGCATTAATGACAACCCAAACTAAGTGTTGACATCAATGAAAACCACACCAATGACAACCTTAGGTAACATATGTGCAACAATCTCCCCCTTTGGCATTGATGGCAACACACACCTATTCATTCTCCCCCTTTGACATTAAGGACAAAGGGCAACTACTTCCCTCCCCTTGGGGAACAAAACCTCCTTTTCAACCTTCTCCCCCTTTGATGTACATACACTCCTTGAAGCAACTAATAGGCTCCTCCTGTCAACAAAAACCACTACTTGCTCCCCCTGAGAGGTAGCCACCATCAGTCTAGGAAAAAGATATAGCATGAATTACTCCCCCTGGATAGATGCACCAACTATCCATCTAGCAAGAAGGAGAGGCAATTACCCCTAACTTCTACCGAAGATACTCAAAAGTATCCTTTGCAAGAGCCTTTGTGAAAATATCTACAATCTGATCCTTTGTTAAAACATATTCCAACTTCACTTCTTTATCTGCAACTTTCTCTCTCAAAAAGTGACACCTAATTGATATATGCTTGGTTCTAGAATGCATCACTGGATTCTTGGAAATATTGATAGCACTTGTATTATCACATAGAATAGGAATAGGCTCATCATACTATATCTTGATATCCTTCAATGTTCGCTTCATCCACAACACTTGTGTATAGCAAGAGGATGCAACAATATAATTTGCCTCTGCAGTTGATAATGATACTGAATCTTGTTTCTTACTATGCCATGAAACCAATCTGCTTCCTAAAAAGAAAGCACCACCACTTTTACTTCTTCTATCATCGACACAACCAACCCAATAAACATCAGTGTAAGCACTCAGATCAAAATCATTACCTCTTGGATACCGTAAGCCATAATTTAGAGTTCCCTTCAAATATCTAAATATTCTTTCCACTACCTTCTCATGAATTTACTAAGGATTAGCTTGATATCTAGCAACCAAACATATTGCATACATAATATTAGGTCTAGAAGTAGTCAAGTACAATAATCCTTGAATCATAGATCTATAAAGAGTCTGATCAAACTCAGGTGACTCATCATCCTTTCTCAAGTGACAACTAGTAACCATAGGAGTACTTACTAGTTTGGAAACCTCCATGCCAAATTTCTTCAACATCTCTCTAACATACTTAGCCTAAGAAATAATGATACCATCATCTAGTTGAGAAATTTGAAGCCCAAGGAAGAAAGATAACTCACCAATCATATACATCTCAAACTCTTTTTGTATCTCTTCTACAAACCTCTTACACATATTATCATCTCTACCAAAGATAATGTCATCAACATATACAACAACTATCAAAATCTTGTCTTCGTCTACCTTAATGTAAAGATTACTATCTGTAGTACCTTTCTTGAAACCTTGCTAAAGGAAGTACTTATCCAACTAAGCATACCAAGCTCTAGGGGCTTGCTTGATTCCATAAAAAGCTTTCTTGAGTTTGCACACCATCTCTGGATCTTTTAATAACTAGAAACCTTTTGGTTTCTCAATGTAGACCTCTTCCTCTAAATCACCATTCAAGAAGGCTGACCTAACATCCATATGATAGACCTTGAAGTTCTTGTGAGCAAGAAACATCCTAATTGCCTCCATCCTAGCTACCGGAGCAAAAGTCTCATCAAAATCAATAACTTCAACTTGTGAATAACCCTTACACACCAATCTTTCCTTGTTCCTTATAACTTCACCATCTTCATTCAACTTGTTCTGGAACACCCACTTTGTTCCTATAACATTCTTATCAGTTGGTTTGGGAACCATTTCCCATGTTTGATTCTTTTCTATATGATTTAAATCTTCTTCCATTGCCTTCAACCATCCATCATCTTTGCTAGCATCAGTAAAGGTTTTGGGCTCTACCTTTGATAGTAAGCACAAATTCACTTGTTCAATTGCTTTTGCAAGCCTTCTCATGGTTTGCACACCTTCATTCTTATCCCCAATGATCT
Source organism: Cunninghamia lanceolata (assembly GCA_027924645.1). Lineage (NCBI taxonomy): Eukaryota > Viridiplantae > Streptophyta > Pinopsida > Cupressales > Cupressaceae > Cunninghamia > Cunninghamia lanceolata. The sequence goes on along the minus strand of BSBN01000865.1, from coordinate 2,714,613 downwards.
GATCTACTGAATGGTTCCTCTGAACATACTTTTCTAGAGTCTTAGGGATCTTTTCTGATTCTTGTTCCTTCTCTTCTTTCTCCTCTTCTTCTTCTTCTTCAATGCAAGGAGGTATATCAGATCCACAAACCTCTAGTTCTTGTGAGATATGACACAAATCTTCATCTACCTTAACATTTGTGCTTTCAATCATCTTTCCCAATCTCTTGTTGTAGCATCTATAGGCCTCGCTTCTGGTTGAGTAACCAAGAAAGATCTCTTCATCACACTTTGAATCAAACTTTACAAGGTCTTCTTCATCTCTCCTAATGTAGCATTTTCTACCAAAGACCTTGAAGTATCTAACAGTGGGAGATCTTCCATACCATAGCTCATATGGGGTCTTAGTGCTATTGACCCTCAATTTTACTCTATTAAGTAGGTAGACAATAGTGTGAATTGCTTCCTTCTAATACATATGAGGAAGATATGCATCTTTCAACATTGCCCTAGCCATCTCTTGCACAGTCCTATTCTTCTTCTCCACTACCCCATTCTGCTGATGGGTCCTAGGATGAGACATATGTCTCCTAATACCATGATCTTCACAAAACTTTTCAAATTCATTTGAAGTAAACTCAACTCCTCTATCAAATCTTAAGCATTTGATCTTAGAATTCATTTCATTCTCAACTATTGCTTTGAAAATCTTAAACTTATCAAAGGCTTCTAATTTTTCTCTTAAGAAAGAAACCCAAGTCATTCGAGGATAATCATCAATAAGCAACATGAAGTACCTTTCACCTTGTTGCCTCCGGTGGGAGTTTGAAATTTTTTTAGTCTCTATGGTCACATTTCAAATTTTGGGTCATTAGTTGGTCCCCTGAGGGTTAGGCTTTCATTTTCCATTTGCTAGGGTTCTTTCTTAAGGCTTAAACCTTCCAAAAACCCTATTTCTGTAAAACCCTAACATTTCTTTTAATTCTTTATTGGTATGTTCTCACTTTTCCTAATCACATAATTCATGAATTAAGTCCTTGGTGTCGTTAAAAGGTTGGGCCCTTGTTCCTAGTGAAGCATTTGGTCATGAACACTTTTTAATTTATGTCGTGTCCTAAGTCTGAGCAAGTAAAGTGTCTTAATATTTCATGTGTGCTTTAGACGGGGTCAAAATGTTTTATCATGTGCCTAGGAGGTCCCCCTTTTAAGTTACAACTTAAAACATGTGTTGGAACTACTTTTGGCTTAACATGGCATGGTCCCACAGTTCAATTCCCATTGGTTTCCTATCAGCCTGCGGGATTAAAATACTCAGTGAAAAGATTGTGCAGGATAGAGGGCATGCACCATGTGGCGTATCTTTATGTTGGTTGTGATAGTTCTATGATGGCATTTGCAGTGGGCTCAAGATCAGAGGGTCCAAATCATGTCTGAAGTTTAAATCTTAGTCATTCCCCACCAGCTCATGGGCTATTTGTCTGCTATTGTCGGTACCTCACAGGATATTGGGCGGTTGCCACGTAGCTTCAGCTGGGTCATCCGTTGGTCCAACTCGTTGCGAATCAATGGTTGGGTTTCAAACTTGACAGAGGGCACAGGTTGGTGGGTTTTTGATTGGTCTCTTGGTGTAGTGTTGGTAGAAACGCAAAGGGACTTGGGTCATGTCTGGTTTAGTGTATGGAGTTTTGATTATATATTATCTATAAGGTTATTTGACAGTACTTGTTGATTTTTAGGAACACTGAGAGGGGGCGGGGTGAATCAGTGTTACAAATATCTTTTCATGCACTTTAACTTTCAGCTATTTCCCAAATCTTATTAAACATAAACATAATATGCATATGAACAACAATCATGAAATCATGACACAAGGACACCAAGATTTTTACGTGGAAAACCCAAGAAGGGAAAAACCACAGAGAGGATTAGCTCTCATATATATATTGTAATCTTTACAAAAATGATGTTCAAGCTTGGTCACTCCATGGGCCTAGAACATGCTGGCTCACTACCATGAAGTACAACTAGGTTTAGAAGGCTCCCTACCTCAACCCTAAACCTAGTAAGATTACAATAAGGGTTGTTAAACCTTGAGGGCTGTTAAACCCTGTTGAAGGATCACTACCTTGATGATGAAAGTTTTCTTCCAATCAGATTGCACATGAGAACTGATTACCGCTTAAGCAACTGCCACTATGCTAGGTGCAGTCATTTATCCACTAAATTCTGAATCCCAAGTCTTCATCGTTGTTGCTCTTCTATTCGCATGCTCACATCTCACAGATTATCTCTACTCTACTTCTTCACTCCGTACTACTCTTCACATCTTTTCTTCAAAATTTGTTTTCCATGACTTCCTTACATGTTTATATACAATTCATCAACCTTGGAATGTACATCAAAGTCAGCATTACATTCATCATTCATTGGAACAGTCTCCAAGGTCGGCATTCATACATACGTCAAATTAGGTTTGGACCTAAACACCATTTGCCACAAAAGAATGAGGACATAATGTATTACACCTTAAATTGAACCTAAATCTATCCAAGCATGCTACACATCACTTAAACATTCATCAAAAGCATCTCCTTGATCACCACAATTAATCAGGTCAGCCAAACAGTATGAACTGGGAGAATTCTTGATCACATGCTTCCTCGATAACAAACATAATAAGAAGACCTTGTGCAATGCTTTAACATGATCTTGACACATCCACAAACAACATAAATTCACTTGAGAGCCAATAAATCCATCCACAACATATCTCACTTGGAGATTATTGAAGACAACAAATATCACCTGAACTCAACAACTTTCATCTAAAGTATAACAACACAAACTTGTCTTTCGGAGCACCAAATCACAAACCCTCTAGATTGAAGATAGCTATGGAATTTCTAATCTTAAGTCCAGAACCGCAAAGCTAAATTCCAATCTACGGAGAAGTGCGGAGCACAACACTTTCTCCCTGTCACTCTGCATACATTGCCAAAACCAGTCTTTAAACTGGTGAATAGATCTTTCGCTGTATAGCATTCCAGACCACCAAACTCAAGATTTAGTATCTTCAAACACTTCTTAAATCATATCCTAATCTCACACTCTGATCTTCAATGATGAGGAAATGCAGAGTAAACATTGCACTATTCTGGGAGACAAACACTTGTTCTAACTTAACCAAGTAACTTCCTTGGATGCTAACCTTAAGTGTTGACATCAATGACAATACTTACTACTCATACTTGCAACAATCTCCCCCTTTGTCATTGATGGCAACACATGATGTGAAAAACCATCAAGACATATAATCTTTCTTTGCTTCTTTGCTCCCCCTCACTTGATGCTTTCCCTGACTGCAACTTTCTCCTTAGGTTTTTCACATGAACTTCTCTCCCCCTTTGACATCAATGGAAAAGCATGCCAGAACTTTTACGTCTCTCCTTTCTTGAGTTATCAAGGCTCAACTCAGATCTTATTTCCACTACACAACTTCCCTTGTCAATCAATACTGCAACACTTATTGCTCTTTATCAGGAACTCATATCAGCATCACCTACCTACTTCCTCTAGGAGGTAGCCTCATAATCCTCTTGACTACCAACACATGTGACTCTCTAGGATCTTCTTGAAATCTTGCAACAGGACAAACTGCATGCATTATACCTAGTCTGGTATAGGTCAAATACAGTAGTCCTCCAATCATAGACCTATACTTTTTCTGATCAGTCCTAGGTGAATCAATATTCTTGCTCATCTTGCAACCAGTTATCATAGGGGTACATACATATTCCAAACAGCTCTTTCACATACTTGGATACTACTACTTTGATCAATATGAGATTATTCTTTACTCCTCCTGACTTCAACAACCATCTCTGATTGCTACCTGCTCTGCTGCATCTTTTTCTTTTACTGCTTTGAATACCCCCCCTCAGGAATACACATCAAACTGTGTCATCTTTTGCTCACATTAACATAACTTATCTTCTCAGAAATTCAGACTTGACTTTGCTCAGATCAGAGTATGAAATCCAACCATGAACTTTCCTTCTTCTTAAGGAACATAACATTTCATCTTTTATTATCCTTCATGACAACTTTAAATGCATATTAATCAATTATCTGCAACTTTTCTCCTGTAGACATCCTTTATCCACAACCACACACTCTCACTTTCAACCAAAATTCATCACTCTTATATATCTACATCATGATTTATTTCACCAATCAGCCTGTTCCTCAAGAGCATGCTTAACAGGTTCATCTGCTGACTTACAACTTCTACTGCGGATCACAAAACATTTCCAAAATCGTATCAAGGACTCTTTACACATTCCCAAACTTACCCTCAGAACCACAAGGCATGATATCATCTTGTGGATAAATGCGGACCATCAGAACTTGGACTCTGTCTCTGTCAAACTCTGCGGAGGAATGTGGACCACTGCACTATACCCTGTTCACTGTTCCTGCTATACCTTTGCTTGCCCAGACTTAGACATTTCTTCAAGGTGACTTCCAGAGAAAGTCAGGACTTGATCTCTGAAGCATAACACTATCAAACAATTAAGAACATTATACCTGAGCCACATTACTAGATCATCATCTATGGAGGCATACTATCCAACTTACTGTCCTCTACTCAGAATACTTTCCATACTTAGTCATTTTCTATCAACTGGACCTAGAATCCAACATGTTCAATTTTTCTCTTCATTCATTGTAGAAATAGGTTCATCTAATTTAGATCTAATATTTTTCCCTTGTTTTTATCAACCTTCACATTAGCACTCTCAATGATCTTCTTCAATCTCTTATTGTAGCGTGCTGGTAGGCTTTACTCTTGGTAGAGTATCCAAGGAAGATTCCTTCATCACACCTAGCATCAACCTTGCCTAGTTCTTCTTCTTTCCTTTGACTTGAACTATGTTTAGGATGTAGACAGATGTATGTATAATTTCTCTCTAGTACACTTCCAGTAGGTTAGCCTCCTTCATCATAGTCTTAGAAGACTCTTGAACTGTCTTGTTCCTTCTCTCAACAACTTCATTTTGCTGAGAAGTTCTCAGTGCAGACAACTATCTTTTTGTCCCTTGTTCTGCAATTCTTCTTCTTCTTTGTCAATGCACCTTTGCTCCTTATAGTGTGATGCCTTTGCACAAACCCTTGTACTTTCTTCATCTTTTTCTTGAAGATTCATTTGATTCATGTCCATTTGCCTCTGAGTTCATCAACTACTTCCAATCATCATGAAAATTATTTTGTATTGAAAACAACTGTGTTCTGTCAACCTAAACTTCTGTTACTAATTACTTTCAGGCTACTTATCAAAATCAGACAAATTTCTAGATGTAGATGTAACCAATGACATAACCATATGCCAGGACCACAGAGCAATATCTTCAATAGTGGACCAATGCAGACCAAATTACCGGAGCACTATAAACTTGATTCTATCTTCTTTTCTTGATCAAATCTTCTTGCATAGCAGACTTCTCAAACTACACAAATCTTCCTTAATCCTTTACAAGAATAGTTCTTTGTCCTAACTTAGATCTTTGTTACCAATCCTTGATTTGTCTCTATGTGCTGAGGTATCAACACCAATCCTTTGGCAAGGGAGAAAGGATTTTAATTAAAGCTCCCCCTGAGCTAAAACACCAAATTCACTTCCCAGAGGAAGTATCTGCACCTGAGTCTAGTGTAGACTCATCTCTGACTTCATTTACTTCCTTCTTGACTTCTGCCAGATCAACCTTTTCTACTAGTTTCTTCAATTCTACCTGAGTATCCTTCTTCATCTTCGTACTTCTGTAGAATCTTACAATGTGTCCAGGCCTGTTGCAATTGAAACACATAGTATTTTTTTGACTATTGTTCCTTCCATTCATCCTTGACTTGCATAGGTTAGCCTTGTGCCCAAATTTATTACATGTATAACAATACCCACTGAAGGATTTAACTATCCTATTCTTGCCATAGCCATTTCTCACTTGACTTCTGTAGTCATTTGTCCTATGTCCCATTTTATTGCACGCATAGCACCTAATAGAAATCTGACTTTACTTATGCATACAATAGCTCTATGACCAACTTTATTGCATGTGAAACGTTTACCTTTGAAAGATTGATCATTCCTTCCATTGTTGAAACCTTTCCTAATCTGACTTCTACATTCATTTGCTCTATGACCAATTTTCTTGCAATTGAAACACTGACCAGAGAATGATGGAATCTTTTGATTTATTTTTCTCCTACACTGAGTAGCCTTATGACCAAACTTATTACATGAATTACAATAACCATGAAACAATGGGTACCTTTGAGCACTTGGTTGTCTGACCTGAGGTCTTCTAGGTCTTCTTCTTTGATTTCTGAACTGGTATCCTTTGTTTTGCCTTGGCTTAGTGCTTATTTTCCCAGAGTTTGAACTTTCTCCTTTCTCAAATCCTAAACCATGTTTGTCATCAACATTCCTCTGGCTAGCACTCATTTCATTAAGCTTTGCGGTACTTATCTTGAAATTTTCTTCAAAACTTTTGGCCTTGTCTAGGTCCATTTTTAGACTTGCAATTTCTCTTTCTAGCTTTTGCACAATATTCTGATTTGTTTGTCACAATTGAATTTAGATAATCCTTTGCTCTTGATCTTTCTACAACTTTTGCTTCCAAATCATTTAGGGCTTCATTTGCTAATAACAATTGATCACTGACTTCTATGTATTTGTCTTTGAATTTCTTGACTTGCTCTCTTAGCTTTAAGATGCATTCATCAACTTGTTGCAAGTTTTCCTTCAAATCCCTGACTTATGCTTCAGAATTTTCAAGATCCATAAGGGTTGCGTCTAGTTGGTTGAATCTCTCATAGTTTCCATACCTTCTTGTTGTCATGATAATACTATCCTAGATCTTCCTCTAGCTGTTAAACTTCTTCTGAGGAACATGGCTCTGATACCAATTGTTGATTGTCAAGAACACTGAGGGGGGGGGGTGAATCAGTGTTCCAAAAATATTTTCATGCACTTTAACTTTCAGTTGTTTCCCAAATCTAATTAAACATAAACACAATATGCATATGAACAACAACCATGAAATCATGACACAAGAACACCAAGATTTTTATGTGGAAAACCTAAGAAGGGAAAAACCAAGGAGAGGATTAGCTCTCATATATATATTGTGATCTTTACAAAAATGATGTTCAGGCTTCGTCACTCCACAGGCCTAGAACATGTTGGCTCACTGCCATGAAGTACAACTAGGTTGAGCAGGCTCACTGCCTCAACCCTAAACCTAGCAAGATTACAATAAGGGATGTTAAACCCTGAGGGCTGTTAAACCCTGTTGAAGACTCACTACCTTGATGATGAAAGCTTACTTCCAATCAGATTGCACATGAGAACTAATTATTACTTAAGCATCTGCCACTATGCCAGGTGCAGTCATTTATCCGTTGAATTCTGAATCCTAAAGCTTCATCGTTGCTGCTCTTCTAACTCTGCTCTTCTATTCACATGCTCGCATCTCACACATTATCTCTACTTTGCTTCTTCACTTTGTGCTACTCTTCATATCTTTTCTCTAGGATCTATTTTCCATGACTTCCTTACATGTTTATATACAATTCATCAACCTTGGAATGTACATCAAAGTTGGCATTACATTCATCATTCATTGGAACAGTCTCCAAGGTTGGCATTCATACATACATCAAATTAGGTCTGGACCTAAACACCATATGCCACAAAAGAATGAGGACATAATGTATTACACCTTAACTTGGACCTAAATCTATCCAAGTACTCAACACATAAGTTAAACATTCATCAAAAGCATCTCCTTGATCACCGCAATTAATCAAGTTGGCCAAACAGTATAAATTGGGAGAATTCTTGATCACATACTTCCTCAATAACAACAATAATAAGCAAACCTTATGTAATTCTTTAACACGATCTTGACACATCCATGAAAAACATAAATTCACCTAAGAGCCTATAAATCCATCCGCAACAGATCTCACTTGGAGATTACTGAAGACAACAAATATCACCTGAACTCAACAACTTTCATCTAAAGTATAGCAACACAAACTTGTCTTTCAGAGCACCAAATCACAAACCCTCTAGAATGAAGATAGCTATGGACTTTCTAATCTTAAGTCCAAAACTGTAAGGCTAAAATCCAATCTACCGAAAAGTGCGGAGCACAAAACTTTCTCCCTGTCACTCTGCATACATTGCCAAAACCAGTCTTCAAACTGATGAATAGATCCTTCACTGTATAGCATTCCAGACCACCAAACTTAGAATTTAGTATCTTCAAACACTTCTCTAAATCATATCCCAATCTCACACTCTGGTCTTCAATGATGAGGAAATGCAGATTAAACATTGCACTGTTCTGGGAGACAAACACTTGTTCCAACTTAACCAAGTAACTTCCTTGGATGCTGACCTTAGGTGTTGACATCAATGACAACTCTTACTGCTCCTACATGCAACAGTACTAGCATCTAAGTGAATGTAAATGGTGATTTTCTAAACTGGTTGTCTCTCGAGGTGTGGTTCATGCAAATTATAAAATGAATTAATCAAAGATTGTTCACTTTTGTCTCCATACATTTTTTTATGGATGTATTTTTCTATGAAATGCTCTTATTCAAAAAATGAGTTAAATGTTTTGATAGAAAAGTAGATTTGTATAAATGTATGTAAGGATACTGTAATTATGACTGACTTAGAGATATTGAGTGTAATGTTGCAAGGCAATATTACTAATCTATGTGTTGTTCAAGTTGAATACTATTGATAGCTTTCAATTACATTTGGTTTCCACTCTGTTCCCTGTGGCTAAGGCACCGATTCCTTTCATCTGTTTGTGTTCTCCCACACCAAGGTCAAGCAAGCCCAACACCTCTAAAATTTTAAACATTTGTCTTAAGAGTGTATTGAAGGAATATTTGTTTCTATTCTATGGTCTTGAGTGATGCCAAAAGCTTGGGAAACTTAGGCTGGGTTCTCATATTTTGCATAATCCTCAAGAGAATCTGCATAGAACATATCTGCGAGTTTAGTATTTGAGATAAATTGGTGCAAAATTTTATTAAATATTGTTAAGGCATCACCCTCCCAGGTTTTGCAGAGCCTAAAGTGAAGAGGGAAAGTTATCCTAACTTTCACCTATGTGTTGGCCAGCCCCTCATGATAGCTGAATATTGAAAGTGGCTAAATCATAGGCTATTTCATGAGATAAGGTTGGGAATTAAAAACAACCAACAGAAATGGCGACTCCACTAGGGAACTGAAGTGAAAATATTGTCAAATCTTTCTGTCAAGTTTCTGGTGAAGTTTTTGCCCATTCAAGTCACCAACAAAAATGGTGACTCTGCTAGGGAGAACTTAGATGCATATCTATTTGCAAAGAGTCAAATAATTTAAAGACTGGGAAACCTAGTTTTTGAGGGAATTATTGCAACATATCTAGATGTTTTGTGAAATAATGGTACTCTATTGGTGGAATATACTTAGAAATGTATTTGATCTTTGAGGAGCTTTCAGTTTCTTGAAGATTTTATCCTCTTTGAAGAGATGGCAACTCTGCAATTGAACCTGATCAATTGTTGAAGAATTATTTCTATTTATGCAAGTGGATTGCATAGATCTGCAAAGTTTCCAGTCATAAGAAGAAAATTATGAGGTCTGCAATAATTTCTAGGTATTTAGTCCTTCACTGTTGTTTCATCTCTAAAGCAAAATAAATCAGATGAATAGAAGTTATTTGTGAAAGTACTTTGTGTAGAATGTTATTCCCATGTTAAATGAAGTTCTATAGTGGAGAAGTAAGGGTTTCATTGGAGAGACTTAAAGGTTTGTCAAGAGCTAGAACTATGATTGTTATTGTGAAAGAAATTGTCTCTTGTTGAAAGCATATTTAAATGTGGGTTGTTATACTTTCTGTCTTTCTGCACATTTGAATGTCAAAATACACTGTGCATCACAACAACTATCATACCCTCATAAAAGGGTCTTCTCTGTTGAAAGGTACAGAGCACTAGGTTTTAGTGGTATCCAAAAACTATCCAAATTCTATTCCTGATGGGGTTAGAGAGCATCTGCCAAAGTTCAGTGGTAATAGTTTTGAATTAGCAAATAAGCATTTCTAGGATTTCAGTGACCTGATGGGAGACTATGAGGTTGATGTAGAAGATGTTGTCATGAAGTTATTTGTTCAATCTCTAAAAGGAGATGCAAGGGATTGGTTTATAAGCTTGCCTATGCATTATATTTCTTCATGGCAAGAATTCAAAATAGTTTTTATTGATCTATTTGGTGAAAAGGTCAATGTAAGTTCATTAATCAATAAACTTCTTCAAATTGAGAAGGATGAAGAGGACATACTTCCAACTTTCAATTTGATGTTTGCAAAGACCATAAGAGATATTCCAGAGAATTTTTGGTCAAATGATGGAATGTGTTTTGTTATATACTTGGATGCATTCAATAAAAGGATGAGTTATTTGCTGAGAGATAAAGATCATGTGACACTCCATCAAGCTTCAATTATAGCAATGGATATTGAGAACAACTTAAAGTTCTCAACGATGAAAGAGCATATGTCTAGAGATGTTGGTCATTCTAAAATATATTATGTAGATGAAAAGCGTATATCAGAGAACAACAATGACTGTCAGGACAGTAGCAATTTTGTTGCTATAGTTAGTGCACCATTACATTATCCGAATAATGGTTTAAGTGCTTTGGCAAAGGAGTTGAAGCCTATTAGGATTGGCCAAGTGTGTGAATGCACTGTTCTTTTTGAAGAGAATAGAGATGATCATGAAAAAACTGACATGTTTTCAATCTATAATGATAATGATTCTTATGCTCCATATGATTCAAACCATGATGAAATTATGGAGGGCATGTTCTAAACTAAGGCTATTTCTCATATCAATGGAGAAAGTGATAGTGAGCTCCCAAATAGTGTGGTATGTACTCTTGAGGATGGCATTCATGAGGGTTCAAATACGTTATGTGACACAACTGATGAGGAGGTTCACTTGCAGTCTTATGATTCAAACGATCCTGGTGACATGTTCAATGGTACAACTGTTAATAAGGCAATATATTCATCACTGACTGTGCAAGAGCCATGTATTTCTAAAAATAGTCTTACCAGAGTTAAGGGCCTTATCATTAGTGATCCTGGTATCATTAGGCCTATTCATACGTATCTAACTCATGAGGGTGATCATGCTGATTGTTATTTTGCTGATCACATTGGCTTGTATGAAGTTGAGTTGGAGAGTTTTATTCTAGATGAAGGTAACATTATCATGCAAGATGTTGGTAACATTAGTTCACTCTCATATGATTGGGCTATACATTATGATGAGTATGCAAATGATGAAATATCACCTTTGTTGGTTAGTGATGTTATGGAAGTTGGGGAGCCTTCAGATTGTGTTGACATGGAAGAAATTGCAGATATGTGTGCTGAACAATTAGAGGATGAAGTAAAAGGTGATATTGATTATGATTGTGTTCCTAAAATGGACAATGATGAATTGGGAAATGCTAATGTTGATGAAAACTCAGTGCCCCATATTGATATTCAGGATGGGATATTTTTAGACTTGTCTAAACCTTCTTATGAAGCTGTGTATATGGATATGAGTGATGATTTTAAAGTTGAATTAGACTATATCACTAGACCAAAGATGTGTGCATTTGTGTATTTATGGGATGATGGTGATGCAGATAAGTTGCATTTACAAGATGCCAAGGCAAGTGGTGATATGGCAAAGTCAATATGCTTGGTTGAATGTCCTTGCCAATATAGTGTCTTGCAGTTGCATGAGACACCTATGTATGAGTGTTTCTCCTTTCATATGCCTAAAGGTTGTTTGCACGGTTTGCGATAGTTTCCCTATGAGAACTTTGTGCTTGATGTGCAACCAAATGATAATATTGAATATCATAATGCCAACTATTTGGTAGAATATGAACACTTTTAGTTTTCAATTCAATTGGATAGTATTGTGGTGGAGCATGATAGTAATATGAAGAGTGAATAATGTTACTTACAAAATGCATACATGTCATGTGATGATAAACAATCTCAGTTTTTGCCTGGTTACACAATGCAGAATGATAGAAACTACATTGACAGTGCTATATTGAGAGGAATTATGAGAAGTGTTATTGATGATATTTGTAACTAGGCAGACTTTAGTGGTATAAATAGGAGAGGTCTGGTGAAATCATTGGAGAATAGGATCTTTGATAGAGGCAGAACCCTTTTTTGATTTTAGAATGGTCTGGGACCATCCTGTTGTTGATATTTTTGTTTTCTGTGGCATTTTGTTTCTCTGCATCTGGTCTGCTTCACCATGAGATTTTCTAGGATCTCGCTCTGTTTGTGCCAAATAGGCATCCTCAACTAGAGCCACCAGTGGGACTTTAAAAAATTGTTAGTGGTTCTGTGGTCACATTTCAAAATTTGGGTCATCAGTTGGTTCCCTAAGGGTTAGGGTTTCATTTTCCATTTTCTAGGGTTCTTTCTTAAGGCTTAAACCTTCCAAAAACCATATTTCTACAAAACCCTAATGTTTCTTTTAATTCATTATTGGCCTATTGTCACTTTTCCTAATCACTTAAGTCATGACTTAAGTCCTTGGTGTCGTTAAAAGGTTGGCCCCTTGTTCCTAGTGAAGCGTTTGGTCATGAACACTTTTTAATTTTTGTCGTGTCCTAAGTCTAAGAAAGCAAAGTTTCTTAATATTTCATGTGTGCTTTAGGTGGGGTCATGTTGACCCTATTTCTGCAATTCATAATTCAAACTTTTTCTGTCCAAATGACAAACTTAATCATGGATTAAATCCTTTCCGCCAGAGTCACCTTTCGATTGCAAATCGTCAGTGTCACATTTTTCCCATGTGAGTCCTCTACATAAATTATTGTTGAGATGCCATAATTTGCTTCCCTGCATTGAACTTTGTACGATAACATCATTTTAGAGGAGGGTCACTCATTATTTCACTCAGGTTCTCAGCCGCACTTATCTAGTTTGTAGTTTTCTACGAAAATAATTAAAATCATGAAATCTATGATAGATGGTCAAAATCATTTCATGAAGATATTCAGGATTCCATTTTGCCTAATGTAGCAAAATTTGCAGATCAAGATGCCTCACAGTTTGGGAGATTCTAAGCTTCTAATTTTTTGTTGACAATTTGCAGAAATGATTAAAAAGGATGAAGCAAAAAGGTCTGGCAAGGAGGCCTCATGAAGTCATCATTGACAACATGGCAAGATTTCATGCAAAATTATCAAATTTGTCAAAATTTATGAATATATCTTCATTTGTCAGGTTAGGAGGATTTGTTGAGTGGATTTTGTGAAGTTTTCAGAAATAAATTTCAAGCACTTAGCATTTTAAATCCACTGCTCCAAGTTAGAAGTTAAATGATGAAGTTCGAACTCACTCTTTAGTCACATTTTTAAAATCATTCTTTGGAGTAACAAAGGTATGTGAAATAAAGTTATCACTATGCTATGAAGATGCACAATCGCTCAACTAGAATATGTCATGGAGGCATATACATGTCTGTGGGCTACCAAGAATGTCAATAGAAACATTGTTAGTTACAAGGTGAAGCAAAATTTAAAAAAAATAGATAAGATTCTTTGTTGTGACTACGAGCCTCCATAATTGTAAAGGGAAATGCTTCATAAACACAATGTGTGTAATGTTTGTTGAAGACTTCACAAAGCTTTAAAACCTACATAAAATACCTGACATATACTATATCGGTACTTGGGAGAAATTATAAAACTCATCTAAAAACCCAAAATCCATTATTTTGGATGTTTTAAAAGGTTTTGAAAGTCGTTCAAACTCCCAAACAAAGCTCATCAACTTATTAAAAGGTTTTCAAAACTTATTAATTCCCCCAAGGAAGTTTCAAGATTCTGTTAAACTTCTAGTAAAGACTCCACGATGATGTTGCACCGAAAAAGATGCCAATACTGACATAGAGGAAGGAGGTGGTTATAACGAACCAAGAAGTTGATGTAAAAACTTATTTTTCTCCACATCCTTGCAAAATGTAGAAGCATGGACAAAGCACATACCGGTTCACAAAATAGAGACCTCTTCTAGAAATGCACAACATAATATGGAATTGTTGAGAAGAATTTCAAAATTTTGAAGTAGATATAATAAACTGGCGCAAAAATTGTTTCATAACCTTTAATACCATCTCTTGCCTTGCTTTCCAAAATGGGAGCTTTGAATATATTTTTGTTGTGAATGTAGAAGCATAAACATGGAATTTGAAATGCTTTCTAGGTCACCTAAAGAAATGGCAGTATAAAATGGAGGCATTTAAACTCTTTTGAAGGCATTTGGGCTATTTTGAAGGAACCTCAACAGAGATATCACTTCATGGAATGCAACTATTATAGGATACTACAAAATGGATTTATTGAAAATGCTTTAGAAGCTTTCAAGCAAATCTGCTTGGTAGGTGTAAGAGATGGTTTCACTATGTTTTCCAGCATTCTCTTAGCCTATGCCAAAATGGGAGTTTTAAACAGGGCATGGACATCCAACAAAGCATAATCTAAAGTAGATTTTTATGGAGTCTTAGTTGCGACTAGTCTAATAAGGTATGCACGCAAAACATGGAAGTATACACAAAGGCTTATGAACTGTTTGACAGTTTGCCTCAGAGAAATGTTGTCAAGTGGAATGCAATGGTTGCAAAATGTATGTGAAGGGGATATGCTAAAAATACATTAAAAAATGTTCTTGTCATTCGTTACTCATCTCAATCTCACAGCCTCGTCGCAAATAAATTGCTCACAAGGTTGATTTGTTGAAAAGATCTCAGGTACTTTCAAGTTGGTGCAAGAGGTAACTTCAGTGTAAAACTTGCAAAAAGCCTCATCATGAAGTATAAATCTCAGGACTATGAATATGTTGCAATGATTGACACAATGCTTCTAGAGGTATTTGACACAAAAATGGCGAATATAAACCTACAAGACATCTAGAAATCATTAACAGAAGGAGATCAGTCAAAGTTGTCTCGAAGAATAGCAGAAAGTGGCCTAGTGAATGCAGCATGCTTTCCTATAGCAGTCCAGTGCTCGGAGTTGGTGATAGAATGTACGAAGAGATACAATCCTAAAGTTAGAGAGATCAGAACTATTAATGGGCCCCTGATGGCCAATCTCGATGGGATTTCTATCGGCATCATTCTCTGGGTGCCATATAAAGAGAAATTCATTCATGTTGATAAGCAAAAAGCCTACAAATATTTCAGTGACAACAGAAGCAAATGTTTAAACAACTTGGCTAAAGAATGGATGGTGAAACTAAGAGGCGGGCAATCTCAACTTCCTAAGACACTTCATCGCTATCTTTTCATCAAAGAGATCTTCTATTTGATTGCCCTACTCCACAGATTGACAGGTAGCCCAGACTCAACTGAGTTCGAGATGTGGATGTATCTTTTCATCATGATCATATCAGCCAGGAAATAGTTCATTGATTGGGGCCATCTTATTAGTGATTGCATACATGATCAGTTGGTCCACTTCAAGACAAGCCAACGCTTCCACATGTCATCCTACTTGTTATATGCAATCGCTAATTTGAGATCATGGCCAGGTTTAAGTACTACTGGTGCTCTGAATCAGGAGACACAGGTTTATGACTGCTTCAAGAAGCTACAGTTAGAGGAAAGTTTTGTGTATTTCAAATGAGTGAATGATGCCTTTACAATGCTAGCAGTGAGGCTAGTTCAAAGAAATACAACTATCAAAATATTGAAAGAAGCGACACTATTGATAAAGAAGTATGGAAGTTACTTCATTTAGTTTATGAGATTCACCTACCTTCAAGTAGGAGGATTTGATGGCTATCCTTATAAGTTGCCAAGATACATGGATGATAAACTTGTTTTGATCGAGCTTTGTAGAGAGCTCATGTCAATCCAAAGGAAATGCAGAGATAAGAAGAGCAAAGGAGTTGCTTTCCCTATTTGCCTCGGTCATTATAGATGTGAGTCTAGCTCAAGACCAAAAAATATGGAGAAGGCTCTAGCTAAGATCAATTTGTACACGTACCAGATGAGGTTCTCCTTTGATAGAAAAGACTATGTCAAGAATAATCTGAAGCTTGGTCCTGGGTATATTCATTTCCCTAATATTGAAGAATTTTCGGAAGATTGTGAAGATGAATTTGAAGCTAGAAAAACAAATTGGACGAGATTCACCCTGAAACAAATCTATAATTTCAAGTTGGAATGGGTCATTGAAGGTATTGAAGATGATGAATCGGATCTGATTGATCACTTCTATTTTAAAGAAATCCAGGCTCAACCTCTTCCTGCTATCAATTGGGCAGATCCAGAGGTTAGAGATGTAAAAGAGAGAACTAGTTTTATAATCAAGAAGTCAGAAGCTTGGATAAGAAAGAAGATAGCTCAAATGACTGCTACAAAACCAACAAGTAGAAAGGAGACATCAAGAAGAAGAAGTGACCACCAAGACAGTTCTACTTCATCAGTTCCTTCTCATACACCAGTTATGGATATTCTTCCTCATCAAAATACTCAGGGAAGCAGTGGAGATGAAGATCCCCCAAGAAGAAATAATCTCCAAAACACGTGGAGATGAACCCATTCAAAAGAAGAAATCAAGATCAAGGGATAAAGAAGTAGGCTCTACTTTAGGAGAAGAGAAAGAACAAGAGTCAGTAGAAGTCCTGGATGATTCAAGGTTCGATGAGGGCATACCAACTATGTCACCTTCAATTCTCATTGAATCCCTTCATCATGAAGTACAACATCCTACTTCAATTATGGAACCTTCTTCCTCAAAGGATCGAGTATGTCAAATAGAACAAGTTAAAGAGCGGGCAACCTCACCAGTACCTGAACAACAAAGTCTTCAACAAAGTAATGTACAGGAGCTCTTAGAAAATCTTTCCCTCCCATGGTTGGAACAAAGTCTATTGAAGAAAAGAAAGGTAGAAGAGTTGGTTGTTCCTGAATTCAACATAGTATCTGATCTTTTCAGGAGATTTGGGAAACCAAAAATGATCAAGGTGACTTCAAGAATAAAGACTGATTCAAACTCAGGAAATATGTGTCTAGAGATAGCTCAGCCCATCTCTAAGAAAAATGTAAATGAAGCTACTCCTGCAGATTTTGTTATGACAAGGATCGATATGGGTCCATTCACTCATGAGGCTAACATACAAAACTTCAATGTTGTAGCTGCAAAGCTAGTGGAAAGGACTAAAAAGTAGAAGCAGTTAAAGGATCAGCTAAAGAAACAAGTGCAGAATTTGTCTTCCTACTTGAAGTCCATAGTTGACACTTCTACCATGTCACTCAATGTTGATCACCAATCAATCATCTTGGGTCAAGAAGGAGAAATTGGAAGAAGTACTATTGATAACCTCTAGAAATATCAAGTTTATGGGAAAGCCACTGATAGTTGGGTGAACTAAGTCAAGTCCATTGCATTTGATTTATTTGTTAAGGCAAAAGCTCTTCATGATGAGGCCTTAATAAAAAAGGAGGCCATTGAAAAAGACTTGAAAAGTGTCAGGAAAGAAGAAGTGGTTTGGAAAGATATCATGAAGGATTTCATGAAGATGATGGAGATTGATGTCAACATCCTCGTAGCAGAGAAGAGCCTACGTGGTATAGAAGAAAACTACTTGGAAATTTGGGTGGAAAACCTAAGTTGGAAATTGGTAATCATTGACTAAGTTTCAACAGAGCAGGAAAGGCTTATACTTGCCTGTAAGCAAGTGTCTGCAAAACTCCAAGATCAGCTCACTGCCATCCTCCCGAGTGCATCATTGATGGGAGATTCACAAGTAATCCAAGATAGTTTTTAAGACATGGTTGATCGATAACTCTTCTTCAGAGAGGTCTTCGATGATAATGCAATGGACAAGTTGATCGATCTCTATACTTCCTTGATGATCTCTGTTTCCCAAATACCAAGTATGGTGTCAAAGTTGAACAACATCTACAGGAACCTAAAGACTTGGAAGATGAGGATAGCTAACATCCTAATTCCTAAGGGGAAATCTGTTACTCTAGCTATCAAACTTTTCATAATCATCAAAGAAAAAGAATCCGGTCAATAGAATCAGTCTCTAGAATTAGCCGCTCCATCAACGACACCTTCGACATGCGTGGAATAAATGCATTAGTTCTCATTTTTGATGTGTTTGTGTATGGCTCAAGTCATGATTTTGGCTTGTTTTGTAAATAATTTTTATGATTGATTTTCTCCTTTTCGAGTCTAGTTTTCTATCTTTAATTGTAAAGTTAGGTTCATCCAAAGTCTTTCTTACAAAGTAGTTATTTTAAGTGCCTAAGTTAGGTAGTTACTCTAAGTGACTATCTTCACAAAAGAAAGTTAGTTATTCAAAGTTAGTGCACTTTTGAATGTAGTTATACCAAATAGTTACAAAAAGTGGTCAAGGTAGTTACCTTAAGTGGTTACTAATGTCACCTATAAATACAACATTGTAATTCAATCAAAGGGTTCCACGTTTTTGCAAGGCATTGTGTAAAGGACTCGAATAGTATTATTCATGCAAGAAAGCAATAAAGAAACATTTTGGATGTGTGTTCAACTCGATTTCATGTGTTTTTGTTGATATTCGTATGTTTAATCAATGATAACCATTTGCTTTCCTTTAAACATTGCATGTGGAAAAGATTATCGCGGCAAGTTTTGGTATCTTTACTTGAATGTGTTGAATTTGAGTTAATAAGATTACTTCTTATTTCTTTATTAGTATTAGTTATTCAATTTGTTCTTCACAACCCCAGAAAATCCATATTCCTCTATCATACGAGGGAGCTGCCCCTCTCAAACATAGAGAGGAATCGACATAGTCCTGCGATTCTTCAACTGTTGTGAGCATGTTGTTGCTGATCCAAGGGCAAAATAGAGTTATTCACGAAGGTTATTTAAAAGCAACAAATTTGTTTACCAACAGATTTTTGGTGACTCTAATGGAAAGCAAATTTTTGTCAGATACTACAGTTTGAAATGTGCTTCCAGACATTTATACAAAATGCAGAGGTATAAACAATGCTCATTCAATGGTTTGATACATGCATCATCTCGTGGCATGCAGTGATTGCAGAATGTTGAATCTACCCATAAAGTTCCAAAAATTCCTCCAAAAATTCTAACAAGAGAGCATCCTTTGGAGAATTAACCTCTTATGGCCTTGAAAGATAAGGGTACACAAGGTCTCCCTCTTGGTGATTCATCTCCTTTGCCTGATGAGGCATTTGATTTCATAGAGCATTTCAAGAAAACAAAGGTGAAAATTTCTCAACTCGATTACTTAAAGTCAAATCCTCATCAGTTGGAGAGATTGCTGCATATTGTTAAAGGAAAACCTAATCCTTCTTCTTTAGTACATCAACAGTCAAATGATTCACATCATGAAGAACTGTCACATGATGATCTCTTCAGTGGATCTCCACAAAATGATGCCCTGCTGGTAAATGTTGTTCTCCCAGATAAGCCTGACCCATTCTATGTCTCTTTATATATAGCTAGCTATAAACTAAGTAACTGCATAATAGATTCCAGTGCATTTGACAATGTTATGCCTGCTAAGGTTGCTCATGCTCTCGACTTGTCATTAAATAAACCATCAGGCAAAGTCTACTCAATGGAGTCTAAAATGGTCTCATTAGTAGGTCAACTTAAAGATGCACAAGTTGCTTTAGCCACTTTTCCCCAAAAGAAACTAAAGCTTACAATCCTAGTTGCTGACATTCCCGCGAGTTATGGCATGCTACTTAGTAGAAGTTTCTATAAGGATCTAGGTGGAGAAATAGAACTAGATTGGTCCCATGTCTTGATCCCAATCAATGGGAAGAAAGTCAAGCTGAATCTAGAACCCAAGGCAAAGTATATAGTCCTAAAATCAGATGACCCAAGGGTAGAGATACTATATGAAGAAACGGGACCGAGCACATATATGCTCATGTAGGAAAAAGAGGTAGCCCCTGAAGTTATCTCTCCTGACATGTCTTCTAGCCTTTGGACTATGGAGTTTGACGACAGTTGTTCTTCTTCCGGCTCAGGGGCTAGAATTGTTCTTATTTCACCTGCAGGGGAAAAGTTTGCTATGGCTTTAAAATTGGTTTTCGACAACACTAATAATACAACAGAATATGAGGCACTCCTTCAAGGCCTCAAGACTGCCAAAGAAAAAGGAATCAAAATGTTGAGAGTGCTCAGAGATGTAGAATTGGTTGTCAAGCAAATAAGAAATTAGTTTCAAACAAAAAATGACAAGTTGAGAAAATATCAAAACTTAGTATGGGATCAAATAGAGTTCTTTGACCCATTCTCCATAGAAGTGATTCCTCGAGCTCTCAATTCTAAACCTGACTGCCTTTCTTTTTCTGCAGCTCTATTACTTCCAAATCTGGAATTTAGTAAAGACCAATATAAGATTGAATTGGTGTATCGACCAAGTGTGCCCGATAATGATAAACATTGGCAGGTTTTTGATGATGATAAACAGATTGTGTCTTTTTTGGAGAAGGCCGGTACTTTTGGCAATTTGCTATTTGAAGGAAGTGAGACTTCTGTAGAAGATGAAGTGTTGCAATTAAAGGGGAATACCATCCCAAGGGGGTTGATTACTCTATAGAGCCTATTTGATAAACACAATCATTATTTGAAGAATAAGGCTCAAGAGAACAATCCCAATCTTTCTCAATATGATAAGGTAAATATAGGCACTAAAAATGATCCCAAAATTGTTTGCATTGGTAAAGCATGTTTGCTAGATGAAAGATAGAAGATCATCGCCCTGTTGGTCAAGTACAAGGACATGTTCGCATGGTGCTATGATGATTTGAAAAATTTCATGAGTGGGAAATTTGAGCATTATATCACTCTTAAACTTGGAGCCACTCCTTTTAGACAAAAGCAGAGGCAATTCAATCCTAAAGTTGTTGGTGCTATCTTTGCAGAGATTGATAAGATGTTAAAGGCCAGAATTATATATCCTATTCATCATTCAACTTGGGTAGCAAACATAGTGCCTGTGAGGAAAAAGAATGGAAAAATAAGGATTTATGTTGATTTTCGCAATCTTAACCAAGCGTCTTTGAAAGACAACTACCCTCTACCTGTGATGGACCACGTTTTGCAAACCGTTGCTGGATCTGAGATGATGTCATTACTTGATGGGTTTTCTAGATATAATCAGATACAAGTTTCCCCAGAGGATCAACATAAAACTGCTTTTACAATGCCCTGGGGAACTCTGGCTTACAATTGAATACCATTCAGATTGATCAATGCCGGTGCAACGTTCCAAAATGCAATGGACCTCTCCTTTGGAGACATGAAAAACAAGATTATTGTGGTATACTTGGATGATCTCACTATCTTTTCAAGAAAAAGAGAAGACCATATTCAACATCTGGAGATGGTCTTACAGCGTTACCGCGAACAAGGAATCTCTCTAAACCCCAAGAAGTCCATTTTCGGGGTTATTGAAAGAAAACTGCTAGGGCACATTGTGTCTAAAGACGGGATTCGAATTGATCCTAAATGAGTTGAAGCTATCTAGAAGTTGACATTACCATCAAGTAAACCTGGAGTGAGGTCCTTCTTTGGCTAGATCAATTTCTTAAGGAGTTTTGTACTAGATTTCTCTAAATTAACTCACCACATTGTAGACATGATGAGAGATAAAGTGGTCTTCAAATGGATTGAACAAGGCAAAAGGGCATTCCAAGATATTAAAACTGCAATTGCAAATGCTCCAGTTTTGGTTCATCTTGATTTTTCAAAAGATTTCATTATATATTGTTATGCTTCGAAACATACTTTATCTGCTATCTTGACTCAACAAAATGATGATCATATAGAAGCACCTATTGTATTTATGAGTGTTCCTCTGAAAAAGAACAAACTAAATTATTCTCTAGCAGAGAAGCATGCTTATATAGTGGTCAAGGCAGTAAAACATTTCAGGTTTTATATCCTCAATTCACATTCTAAGGTTTTCATATCAGACACCTCAATCAAAACCATTCTTACCCAGCAAGAAATAGGTGTCAATAAAAGGGCTTCTTGGATTACCAAAGTTCAAGAATATGATATTGATATTAAGCCAACCAAATTGGTATGAGGGAGAGGCTTATGTAAGCTCATAGCTGAAAATGGCACAGTTGGAGAATCTCCAGAAAAGAATGCTGAGCTGCCTCAAGTGTTGTTTGTAGGATCGATAGATGAATGGTTCTCAAATATAGCCTATTTTCTTACATATGGAGAATGCCCGACTCATCTAACTCCAAAAGAGAAAAGAACTATCAAGTTAAAAGCTACAAAATATATCATTTGGAGTAATATTCTCTATAAGAAAGGGATCGATGGCACGTTCTTGAGATGTGTAGATAAAGAGCAACAAAAGAAGTTACTCCAGAGTTTCCATAATGAAGCATGTGGGGGACATTTCTCCTCCTCAGTCATCGCATTCAAAATTTTGAGGAATTGCTATTACTGGCTCGACATTTTCCATGACACAGATGAATGGGTCAAGAAATGTGATTCATGTCAACAGCTTAAAGGGAAAGTACAACTTGCAGCTATGCCACTCAAACCAGTGGTCATTGAAGAACCATTTCAGCAATGGGGTCTTGATTTTATAAGTCCTATCAATCCACACTCTAACGCAGACCACACTCATATTCTTGTGGCAACATATTATTTTACTAAATGGATTGAGGCCATCCCAGTAAAGCAAACCACCTCCGAAGTAGTTTGCAATTTTATCAAATAGAACATTCTAGTGAGATTTGGGGTACCAAATAAGATTGTCACCAACAATTCCACTAACTTCTCTTCTCATGAGATATCATCTTTTTGTTATAAATATGGGATCATCCTTTCTCACGTGTTAGATTACTATCCTCAGGGGAATGGTCAAGTTAAAGCTAGTAATAAAAATATTATCACCATTCTCCAAAAAATAGTTGATGAAAATCAGAGGACTTGGCATAAACATTTGTATGAAGCATTATGGGCTGATCACATGACCAAGAAGAGAACCACTAGGTTGTCACCGTTTGAACTACTCTTTGGTATAGAAGCCAAATTGCCAATACCCTTGGATCTATCTGCACTAAAACTACAAGATATACTGGAGAACCAAGAGTTTAGAGACACACTGGAGAAAAGGATCACTTATCTCACTAAGAAGAACAAAGAGAAGAAGTGGTTGATAAGATCAAGGAACACCAAACTCGGGTGAAAGAGCTACTTGACAAAAAGACCAGAATAAGACCATTCAATATTGGTGATGTTGTGTTACTATGGGACAAGAAAAAGGAGTCGAAGGGTCTTCATGGTAAATTTGATTCTCTCTAGAGAGGACCATTCCGGATCAGAGAAGCATGTGGAGAGAATTCTTTCTATCTTGCATACATGGATGGAATGCCGTTGCCCCTTCCCTACAATGGGCAACATCTAAAAATTTTTAATCAGTGAGAAAGATTGTTTTTTGTCTTTGTATATAGGTTAATTAGGAGTTTTTGGGTGTGTTTTATTTCCTGATGTTTTGTTCCTCTCCTTGTTTCATTTTTGGCTTGTCCACGCACTTTTGAGTTGTTCCAGTATTCTTTCCCTTTCATTGACTCTATTGCCCAATAGATCATGCATTGATCTTTGCCAGTTAACATTCTAGGTTCATCCTACATCCTTTATAGTCCTTGTCCCTAGTTAGAGCCAGCTGTTGACCCTATTTCTACAACTCATAATTTAAACTTTTTGTGTCCAAATGATGAACCTAATCATGCATTAAATCCTTTCCACCAGAGTCACCTTTCGATTGCAAATCATCAGTCTCACATTTTTCCCATATGAGTCCTCCAAATAAATTATTGCTGAGATGTCATAATCTGCTTCCCTGCATTGAACTTTGTACGATAACATCACTTTAGAGGAGGGTCACTCATTATTTCACTCAGGTTCTTAGCCGCACTTATCTAGTTTGCGATTTTCTATGAAAAATAATTAAAATCATGAAATTTATGATAGATGGTGCAAAATCATTTCATGGCGATATTCGGGATTCCATTTCGCCTGATGTAGCAAAATTTGCAGATCAAGATGCCTCATAGTTTGGGAGATTCTAAGCTTCCAATTTTTTGTCAACAATTTGTAGAAATGATTAAAAAGGATGAAGCAAAAAGGTCTGGCAAGGAGGCCTCGTGAAGTCATCGTTAACAACATGGCAAGATTTCATGCAAAATTGTCAAATTTGTCAAAATTTATGAATATATCTTCATTTGTCAGGTTAGGAGGATTTGACAAGTGGATTTTGTGAAGTTTTCAGAAATAAATTTCAAGCACTTAGAATTTTAAATCCACTGCTCCAAGTTAGCAGTTAAATGATGAAGTTCGAACTCACTCTTCAGTCACATTTTTAAAACCATTCTTTGGAGTAACAAAGGTATGTGAAATAAAGTTATCACTGTGCTATGAAGATGCACAATTTCTCAACTAGAATATGTCATGGATGCATATACATGTCCATGGGCTACCAAGAATGTCAATAAAACATTGTTAGTTACAAAGCGAAGCAAATTTTTTTTAAAAAAAATAGATAAGATTCTTTGTTGTGACTACAAGCCTCCATAATTCTAAAGGGAAATGCTTCATAAACACAATGTGTGTAATGTTTGTCGAAGACTTCGCAAAGCTTTAAAACCTACACAAAATATTTGACATATACTATATCAGTACTTGGGAGAAATTATAAAACTCATCTAAAAACCCAAAATCCATTATTTTGGATGTTTTAAAATGTTTTAAAAGTTGTTCAAACTCCTGAACAAAGCTCATCAGCATATTAAAAGGTTTTCAAAGCTTATTAATTCCCCCGATGAAGTTTCAAGATTCTGTTAAACTGCTAGTAAAGACTCCACGATGATGTTGCACTGAAAAAGATGCCAATACTGACGTAGAGGAAGGAGGTGGTTATAATGAACCAAGAAATTGACATAAAAACTTATTTTTCTCCACATCCTTGCAAAATGTAGAAGCATGGACAAAGCACATACCTGTTCATAGAATAGAGACGTCTTCTCGAAATGCACAACATAATATAGAATCGTTGAAAAGAATTTCAAAACTTTGAAGTAGATGCAATAAACTGGTGCAAAAATTGTTTCATAACCTTTAATACCATCTCTTGCCCTGCTTTCCAAAATGGGAGCTTTGAACATATTTTTTTTGTTAATGTAGAAGCATAAACAAGGCATTTGAAATGCTTTCTAGGTCACCTAAAGAAATGACAGTATAAAATGGAGGCATTTAAACTCTTTTGAAGACATTTGGATTGTTTTGAAGGCACCTCAACAGAGATATCACTTCATGGAATGCAACTATTATAGGATACTACAAAATGGATTTATTGAAAATGCTTTAGAAGCTTTCAAGCAAATCTGCTTGGTAGGTGTAAGAGACGGTTTCACTATGTTTTCCAGAATTCTCTCAACCTATGCCAAAATGGGAGTTTTAAACAGGGCATGGACATCCAACAAAGCATAATTTGAAGCAGATTTTTTTGGAGTCTTAGTTGCAACTAGTCTAACAAGGTACGCATGCAAAACGTGGAAGTATACACAAAGGCTCATGAACTATTTGACAATTTGCCTTAGAGAAACATTATCAAATGGAATGCAATGGTTGAAAAATGTACGTGAAGGGGATATGATAAAAAGACATTAAGAAATGTTCTTGTCATTTGCTACTCATCTCAATCTCATAGTCTCCTTGCAAATAAATTGCTCATGAAGTTGATTTGCTGAAAAGATCTCAGGGACTTTCAAGCCGGTGCAAGGGGTAACTTCAGTGTAAAACTTGCAAAAAGCCTCATCATGAAGTACAAATCTCAGGACTATGAATATGCTCAAATGATTAACACAATGTTTCTGGAGTATTCGACATAAAATGGGGCATATAAACCTGCAAGACATCTGGAAATCATTAACAAAAGGAGATTTGTCAAAGTTGTCTTGAAGAATAGCAGAAAGTGGCCTAGTGAATGCAGTATGCTTTCCTATAGTAGTCTAGTGCCCAGAGTTGGTGATAGAATGTGTGAAGAGATACAATCCTGAAGCTAGAGAGATCAAGACTATTGACGGGCCACTAACGGCCAAGCTCGATGGGATTTCTATCACCATCATTCTTCGGCTACCATACAAAGAGAAATACATTCATGTTGATAAGCAAAAAGCCTACAAATATTTCTGTGACAACATAAGCAAATGTTTAAACAACTTGGCTAAAGAATGGATGGTGAAACCAAGAGGTGGGCAATCTCAGCTTCCCAAGACACTTCATCTTTCTCTTTTCATCAAAGAGATCTTCTATTTGATTGCCCTACTCCACAGATTGACAGGTAGCCCAGACTCAACTGAGTTTGAGATGTGGATGTATCTTTTCATCATGATCATACTAGCTGAGAAATAGTTCATTGATTGGGGCCATCTTATTAGTGATTGCATACATGATTAGTTGGTCCACTTCAAGACAAGCCAATGCTTCCACATGTCATCCTACTTGGTATATGCAATCGCTAATTTGAGATCATGGCCAGGTTTAAGTACCACTAGTGCTCTAAATCAGGAGACACAGGTTTATGACTGCTACAAGCAGCTGCAGTTAGAGGAAAGTTTTGTGTATTTTAGATGAGTGAATGATGCCTTTACAATGCTAGTAGTGAGGCTAGTTCAAAGAAATATAGCTATCAGAATATCGAAAGAAGTGACACTATTGATAAAGAAGTACGAAAGTTACTTCATTCAGTTTCCAAGATTCACCTACCTTCAAGTAGGAGGATTCGATGGCTATCCTTATAAGTTGCCAAGATGCATGGATGATAAACTTATTTTGATCGAGCTTTTTAGATAGCTCGTGTTAGTCCAAAGAAAATGTAGAGATAAGAAGAACAAAGGAGTTGCTTTCCCTATTTGCCTCGGTCATTACAGATGTGAGTCTAGCTCAAGAGTAGAAAATCTGGAGAAGGCTCTAGCTAAGATCAATTTTTACACATACCAGATGAGGTTCCCCTTTCATAGAAAAGACTCTGTCAAGAATAATTTGAATCTTGGTTCTGGGCATTTTCATTTCCCTAATATTGAAGACTTTTGGGAAGATTGTGAAAATGAATTTGAAGTCAGAAAAAGAAATTGGATGAGATTCACCCTAAAACAAATTTGTAATTTCAAGTTAGAATGGGTCATTAAAGGTATCGAAGATGATTAATTAGATCTGATTGATTCCTTCTATTTTAAAGAAATCCAGGCTTAACCTCTTCCTGCTATCAATTGGGTAGATCTAGAGGTTAGAGATGTCAAAGAGAGAACTAGTTTTGTAATCAAGAAGTTAGAAGCTTGGATAAGAAAGAAGATAGCTCAAATGACTGCTACAAAACCAACAAGTAGAAAGGAGACATCAAGAAGAAGAAGTGACCACCAAGACAGTTCTACTTCATCAGTTCCTTCTCATACACCAGTTATGGATATTCTTCCTCATTAAAATACTTAGGGAAGCGATGGAGATGAAGATCCCCCAAGAAGAAATAATCTCCAAAACACATGCGGAGATGAACCCAGACAAAAGAAGAAGAAATCAAGATCAAGGGATAAAGAAGTAGGCTCTACTTTAGGAGAAGAGAAAGAACAAGAGTCAGTAGAAGTCCTGGATGATTCAAGGTTTGATGAGGGCATACCAACTATGTCTCCTTCAATTCTCATTGAATCCCTTCATCATGAAGTACAACATCCTACTTCAATTATGGAACCTTCTTCCTAAAAGGATCTAGTATGTCAAACAGAACAAGTTAAAGAGCAGGAAACCTCACCAGTACCTGAACAACAAAGTCTTCAACAAAGTAATGTACAGGAGCTCTTAGAAAATCTTTCCCTCCCAAGGTTGGAACAAAGTCTATTGAAGAAAAGAAAGGTAGAAGAGTTGGTTGTTCCTTAATTCAACATAGTATCCGATCTTTTCAGGAGATTTGGGAAACCAAAAAAGATCAAGGTGACTTCAAGAATAAAGATTGATTCAAACTCAGGAAATATGTGTCTAGAGATAGCTCAGCCCATCTCTGAGAAAAATGTAAATGAAGGTACTCTTGTAGATTTTGTTATGATAAGGATCGATATGGGTCCATCCACTCATGAGGCTGACATACAAGTGCAAAATTTGTCTTCCTACTTGAAGTCTATAGTTGACACTTCTACCATGCCACTCAATGTTGATCACCAATCAATCATCTTGGGCCAAGAAGGAGAAATTGAAAGAAGTACTATTGATAACCTCTAGAAATATCAAGTTTATGGGAAAGCCACTGAGAGTTGGGTGAAAAAAGTCAAGTCCATTGCATTTGATTTCTTTGTTAAGGCAAAAGCTCTTCATGATGAGGCCTTAATCAAAAAGGAGGCCATTGAAAAAGACTTGAAAAGTGTCAGGAAAGAAGAAGCGGTTTGGAAAGATATCATGAAGGATTTCGCGAAGATGATGGAGATTGATGTCAACATCCTCATAGCAGAGAAGATCCTACCTGGTACAAAAGAAAACTACTTGGAAATTTGGGTGGAAAGCTTAGGTTGGAAATTGGTAATCATTGACCAAGTTTCAATAGAGCAGGAAAGGCTTATACTTGTCTATGAGAAAGTGTCTACAAAACTCCAAGATCATCTCAGTGCCATCCTCCCAAGTGCATCATTGATGGGAGAATCGCAAGTAATCCAAGATGGTTTTCAAGACATGGTTGATCAACAACTCTCCAACAGAGAGGTCTTTGATGAGAATGGAATGGACAAGTTGATCGATCTCTATACTTCCTTGAAGATCTTTGTTTCCCAAATGCCAAGTATGGTGTCAAAATTGAACAACATCTATGGGAACCTGAAGACCTAGAAGATGAGGATAGCTAACATCCTAATTCCTAAGGGGAAATTTGTTACTCCAGCTATCAAACTTTTTAGAATGTTCAAAGAAAAAGAATCCAGTCAACAGAATCAGTTTCCATAATCAGCAGCTTGATCAACGGCACCTTTGACAAGCGTGGAATAAATGCATTGTTGCATATTGTATAGTTCTCATTTTTGATGTGTTTGTGTATGGCTAAAGTCATGATTTTGGCTTGTTTTGTAAATAATTTTCATGATTGAGTTTCTCCTTTTCAGGTCTGGTTTTCTATCTTTAATTGTAAAGTTAGGTTCATCCTAACTCTTTCTTACAAAGTAGTTATTTTAAGTGCCTAAGTTAGGTAGTTACTCTAAGTGACTATCTTCACAAAAGAAAGTTAGTTATTCAAAGTTAGTGCACTTATGAAGGTAGTTATACCAAATAGTTACTAAAAGTGGTTAAGGTAGTTACCTTAAGTGGTTACTAACCTCACCTATAAATACAACATTGTAATTCAATCAAAGGGTTCCACTTTTTCGTAAGGTATTGTGTAAAGGACTCGAATAGTATTATTCAACAAGAAAGCAATAAAGAAACTTTTTGGATGTGTGTTCAATTTGATTTCACATGTTTTTGTTGATATTCATATGTTTAATCAATGATAACCATTTGCTTTCCTTTAAACATTGCATGTGGAAAAGATTATCGCGTCAAGTTTTGGTATCTTTACTTGAATCTGTGGAATTTGAGTTAATACGATTACTTCTCATTTCTTTGTTAGTTTTTGTTATTCAATTTGTTCTTAACAACCCCAGAAAATCTATATACCCCTATCATACAAGGGAGATGCCCCTCTCAAACGTAGAGTGGAATCAACATAGTCCTGCGATTCTTCAACTGTTGTGAGCAGGTTGTTGCTGATCCAAGGGCGAAACGGAGTTATTCATGAAGGTTATTTAAAAGCAACAAATTTGTTTACCACTAGGTTGAAATGTTTTATCATGTGCCTAGGAGGTCTACCTTTCAAGTTACAACTTAAAGCATTTGCTGGAATTTCCTTGGGCTTAGCATGGCATGCTCCCACGGTTCAGTTCATTGAAAATATTGTACAGGATATCAGGTATGCTCCATGTGGCATATCTTTATGTGGGCCGCGGTGGTTTCTATGATGGCATTTGTAGTGGGCTCAAGATCTGAGGGTCCAAATCATGTCTGAAGTTTAAATCTCGATCGTTCCCCGCCAGCCCATGGGCTATTTATCTGCTACTGCCAATACCTCATGGGATAGCGGGTAGTTGCCATGTAGCTTCATCCAGGTCATCCATTGGTCCAACTCACTACAAATCAATGGTTGGGTTTCAAACTTGACAGAGGGCATAGGTTGGTGGGTCTTCGGTTGGTCTCTTGGTGTAGTGTTGGTAGAAACGCACAGGGACTTGGGTCCTATTTGGTTTAGTGTATAGAGTTTTAATTATATGTTCTCTGTAAGGTTATTTGGTAGTGCTAGCATCTAAGTGAATGTAAATGGTGATTTTCTAATCTAGTTGTCTCCTGAGGTGTGGTTCATGCAAATTACAAAATGAATAAATCAAAGATTGTTCACTTTTATCTCCATAAAATTTCTTATGGATGTACTTTTCTATGAAATGCTCTTGTTCAAAGAATGAGTTAAATTCTTTAATAGAAAAGTAGATTTGTATGAATGTATGCAGGGATATTGTAAGTATGACTAACTTAGAGATATTGAGTGTAATGTTGCAAGGCAATATTATTAAGCTCTGTGATGTTTAGGTTGAATATTGTTGATAGCTTTCAATTACATTTGGTTTCAACTCTGTACCCTATGGCTAAGGCACTGATTCCTTTCATCTATTTGTGTTCTCCCATGCCAAGGTCAAGCAAGCCCAACACCTCTAAAATTTTAAACATTTGTCTTAAGAGTGTATTGAAGGAAGATTTGTTTCTGTTCTATGGTCTTGAATGATGCTAAAATCTTGGGAAACTTAGGCTATGTTCTCATATTTTGCATAATCCTCAAGAAAATCTGCATAGAACATATCTGCGAGTTTAATATTTGAGATAAATTGGTGTAAAATTTTATTAAATACTATTAAGGGATCATGCTCCTAGGTTTTGTAGAGCCTAAAGTGTAGAGGTAAAGTTATCCTAACTTTCACCTATGTGTTGGCCAGACCCTCATGATAGTTGAATATTGAAAGTGGCTAAATCATAGGTTATTTCATGAGATATGGTTGGGAATTAAAAACAACCAACAAAATATTTGTTCTTATAGGTCCACATAGGTCAGTGTGAATTAGCTCCAGTGTGTAGAAGAATACTCCTTGGTCTTGAAATTTGTCTTTTTCTACTTTACCATTTGACATTCCTTGCATAAAGTGTTTGCAACTTGGTTATCTTAGGCATATCTCTCACCGCATAAGTAGAGATGATCTTCACCATATTATCAAAGTTGATGTGTCCCATCTACTTGTGCATAACCAACACTCACCATATTGTGCCAATAAATAGGTTATTGCATTTACCTCCTTTAGATGATGCATATCTCCATATGTCTTAGTACCTTCTACAACTAATCTTCCGGACCCTGCCTTCCTGATCTCACAACCTTTGGCATGAAATGTAAGATTGTATCATTTACTGCACATCTAACTAACATTGAGGAGATTGTACTTTAGTCCTTTGACATAGAGGACATTCTCAATCTTGTTCTTTCCATCAATAGTTATAGTACCCTTTCCACAAATTTGTGTTGACTCATCACCACCAAACTTGATAGCTCCACCATTCCACTTCTTAAGGACGATGAACTTTCCTTTGTCACTAGTCATGTGGTTAGAGAAACCACTATCAATAACCCAAGCATTTGCTTCTTGTCTTGCATGAAAAGCAGTCCACACAACCATAGACTTTTCATTATTTTTGTTAGCCTGCAAGGTACTAGACTTCTTAGATTTCCCAATATCACATTTTTTGTCACTAACTTTCAAGGCCATGAAAAGTGTTTAATCATTTGAATCATCATGATCCTCATCTTTTGAAGAACAGTTGTTCTCTATGGAATAAAAACTTCTTTAGAGGCAAAATGACCAACTCTCCCATAATTGAAGCATTTGAAAGGTAAATTACCTCTATATTTATCAGTGCCCTTCTTCAATCTTCTCACAAAGTTTGCCTCTACCTCATCAAGGTCATCATCTTGATCAATTGTTTCATCTTCTGTCTTCTTACTGACTTTGAATGTTGCTTCCTTCTTTGGAGCATCTTTGTCAAAACTCTCTCATTTCAAAGGCCATGAGAGCACTAAACAATTGATCTACTAAATAGGTATCCAAGTCCTTAGACTCCTCAATAGTAGATACCTTATGACTGTAGGATTTAAGGAGAGATCTCAAAACCTTCTTCACAATCTCATCTTCTTTCACTTCTCCACCAAGACCTCTGATGTCATTAACTACTTCATCCACCTAGAGCATATAACTAGCAATGTCTTCATCCTCTGGCATCCTTAGGGTCTCAAATTTGCTCTTGAAGATTTGCATCTTGGCTTTCTTTACTATATTATCTCCTTCATAAATGCTGCTAAGTTTTTCCTAGACATCCTTAGTAGAACTACAATTTATTATCTTCAGATGTTCTGAATCAGCTAGCCCACTCATAATAGCAATCTTTGCCTTGGCATTGTTATCATACAACTTAATCTGAGCAGGATTTGTAGGAGTATCAACAGGAGCAGTGTAACCATCCTTGACAAATTGCCAAACACCAAACCTTAGAGAGGATAGATGTCCTTCCATCCTTATCTTCCAAAAGGTGTAATTTGTTCCATCAAACTTAGGTGCCTTGTAAGATCCATAATGAGCCATCCCAAACCTTCCTCAAGAGGTTAAGCTCCTTTTGAGGAACTTGGCTCTGATACTAATTGTTGAACACACCTGGATATTGAGAGGGGGTGAATCAGTTTCAAACAAATCTTAAACCCTCCAGAGCAAACTAAAACTTAATCTTTACAGCATTAACAAAAACATAAAAGATCAACACAATGCACAACACCACGTAACACCAGATATACGTAAAAAACCTCAAAGGGGAAAAACCACGGTGATAAAAGATGCTAGGAGCTACTATCCTAATACAACCTCACAAAGAATCATAGTTACAACTTTGTTTTAGGGCTATAACCCAAGGAAGGTACTACTCCCCGAAGAAAGGTTTTAGGGTCACTCCCAAGGAAGCTACAACTCCCTGTAGACTTTGTTTTAGGGCTTCAACCCAAGGAATCAACTACTCTCTGAACTGAGAACAAACTTAGAAAAGATTACAATATGACAGTCCTACTATCTGAATCTGACAATGAAGCTCAATCCTTTTGATGATTGCAATTCTTCTTTGACAACTTATACAACTTCTTCAAATGTCTTCTCTATAGCTTAAGAACTCACTACTTTTAGCCTTCAAGAAGTTTTGCCTTTGGCTCCCTACCTCCAGCAATCAGTTAGGCACACTCTTCACTTCCCTTTTGTCTCAAAAACATCTTCAAAATGAATCTAGACATGATCTATTACTTCTACTCTTTCTCCTTCAATTGCGCATCATAATGCATTACACTTCTACATTCAACTTCTTACTCTCACATTCACAATCATACTTCACCTATATCAACTAGGTCTACAATATATACATGATATTACATTGATTACTTTACATGTCGGCAAGAGACAACAAGAATATTACAATTACAAGTCAGCCAAAGATCAAATAACATGAAACGTGTAGAGGGCAAGCCCTAAAATGAACTACACACACCACCAGGAAGAGGAACACACCTTGTAGATTTCAACACATGCTTAACCTTGTCCTAAACACTCTTCACAGCATCAACCTTCAAAGAATAACATCTACATGCTTCACACATTTGAAATAGATCATCCTTAAGAAAGAAAATATGAAGCTTGTAGCATGTCGATCATTACAACTTGGCAGTACTCATGGAAGATTAAACATTACTTGCGCTTCTCCCAAATGAGTCAGCATGACCCATACAACATATCCAAACACTCCTTGAACTCTACACAAAAAAGACTTTGTGGCACACACTTTCAACATACCTCAATCAGCCAGGTAAAAACATAACCCAACAACACCTTCATTTCGGACCACAGCCTATTTTGGAGAAACTATAAAACACCTTGTGGAGCAACAAGAAACATTATAAGATCCTCCAGATCATTTTCCACCAGCCAATTCATCACTTCATATAACAACAAGTTGGTGCAAGCCAACAAACACTGAAACTAGCCACCAGACAATACAGTCCCGCACTATGTCACTTACAACTTTCTCTACAGAGGGACAAATGATACAAAACTTTGATTGTAGTACCTTCTCAACACATTGAACTTAACTTCTAAACTACATGACCATGTCTTCAAAGGTAGAGGACTGCAAAGCATCCTCCCAATCAGTATTCAAGGCAACTTCCTGTAGCAGAAACCTTCACCAACATCCGAAGACCAGAGCCTCCTTGTAGCAACACATACTTCCTTAGGAACAACAGGAGAGAGCATACATCATACTATAGACCATCAACAACATCTCCTCAACATCAACATTACTTCTAATCCTCATCTTAATGCTCTAATTCCCATCTTAATATATCATCTCTGCAAACAACATACCCAATACAACTTGAATTGACATTAAACAAGGCATGCCATCTAATCATGAACATCAACAAGATCACTGTTAGCACACCATCATGGTATACCACCAACATGGGCATCAATGGTAACCCAAATCAAGTGTTGACATCAATGACAACCACACCAGTGACAAGCTTAGGTAACATATGTACAACAAAGGGCATTCAGTCATTCTTTGGTCATATTAACTTTGTGAGAAGGTTTGTTACCAACTTTGCAGAAATGACTAAGGTCATATCCAAAATGATGAAGAAAGGTGCAACAGTAACATGGGGAGATGAAGCAGTTCAGGCATTTCAAAATATAAAGGAATCCATTAAAACAACCCCTGTACTAAACTCTCTTGATGTTCAAAGCCTTTCCAATTATCTTCCTTTGCCTCTTTTCATACAATTGCTGCAATAATATTACAAAAGAATGATGAAGGATATGAGCAACCAATTGCATTTTTCAGTAAGTCATTGTAAGCTGTAGAATTGAAGTATAAAATAATGGAAAAGTAGACCTATACCTTGGTTAGGGTAGTGAAAAACTTCAGACCCTATTTGGTGGGTGCTCAGATTATAGCATATGTCCCTCACTTTACAGTAAAGGATATCTTCACATAGCAAGAAGTGACATGAAGATGCTACAGATGGATAAATAGAATTCAAGAATTCAACATTGATATTCAGATTACTAAGCTAGTGAGAGGACAAGGCTTAGCAAAGTTAATGATTGAATTAAATCTTGAAGCTTGTCAAGTGAATATGGTTGAGAATGATGTACAAGGCAAGGTATGCAACGTGCAAAATTTAGAGTGGTACAAGGATATTGTCCAATACTTGTAAGCTATGACATGTCTAGCTCACTTAAGTGATAATTAGAAGAGAACATTGAAACTACAAGCAATAAAATATATCATTCTACAAGGAGAGTTGTATTGGAAGAATCCCGAGGGTGTTTTGTTCAAATGTGTGGATGAAGATCAGGCTAATAAGGTTTTGACTGAGATGCATAGTGGAGTGTGTGGAGGACATTATATGGCCAAAACTACTGCACACAAGATCTTAAGATTAGGTTATTGGTGGCCTACATTATTGATGTACACAAGATGGTGAGAAAATGTGAAGCTTGCCAAAGATTTTTAGAAAAATGGAGTATGCAGGTGCATTGCCACTTAGAACCATCATAGTTGAAGCTCCCTTTCAATAATGGAGAATTGACTTCATTGGTGAAATCATAGAAAAGTCAAGTGGTGGACACAATTGAATATTAGTTGCTACTAACTATTTTACCAAATGGATTAGAGCAATTCCAACCAGGAAGGTTACAAGCAAGGTCATTGCATATTTTGTTCTAGAGAACATAATAATCAAATTTGGAATGTTTTCAAAACTTGTGACAAATAATGTAGTGTGCTTTAGGTTTGGTGAATTTGTGGATTTATGCAATGATTATGGTATCACTTTGTCATACTCTTCACCCTATCACCCTCAGGGCAATGGTCAAGCTGAATCTAGTAACAAGAGATTAATGAAGATAATCAAAAGGATAATTGGGAAGAACAAGAAGGCATGGGATTCCAAGCTCAAATTGGCAGTATGGGCTGATAGATTGATTATCAAGAAGGCAACAGACAAGTCTCCTTTTGAATTAGTGTATGGTGTAGAAGAAAAGATGCTTGTGAATAATCTCTTACCAGTATATATGTTCATACAAGAAAATGATAATGATATAGAGGATGCAATGGTAGAAAGGGTTAACCAATTGGTTTCATTGGATGACACTAGAAGGGAAGCACATAATACCAATATGAAGAAACAACAAAAAGTGAAGTATCTCTTTGATAAGAAGGCTTCAGAAAGGAAGTTTCATATTGATAATCTAGTCCTCATTTAAAATGCTAGATATCAAAACAAAGGTAAACATGGAAAGTTTAATCCTCTTTGGACATGCATATCTGATCAGTAATACACATGGAGATGATTCATATTTTATTCAAAGTTTTGATGGTGAATCTCAAGAATTGCTAGTGCATGGACAATTTCTAAAACCTTTCTTTTCTTAAAGAAGGATCTTTTCCATGCACACTGTACATAGTTAGTTAGGTTGTTTGTCTTTCCTAATTTTGTTTTTCTCTTTATTTGAGTTTTAGGGTTTTGTTTTGTCTAGTTTGCTTCTTGGAGTTCTGTGGCCCTCACCATGACTGAATCAACCATGTGCCCCCAACTGGAGCCACTGGTGGAGCCACCCCATAATTGTCTTACTCTCTCGCCTAAAACCCATGCAATTGGCTAAGTCTAAATGTAGAAGGCCTTAAACCCTAAACCCTTAACCTTTTGTGTAAGCCTACATTATAACTTTGTGTTGAATTCTAATAGGCAATCATCCATGACTTAAGTTACAACCTTATGTCTTAGCTCTTGTTCAAAACCAACCCCTTAGGCCTAGTCACCGACTCCTCCCATGCATGCAAGTTTTTCCTAAGTCCAAGTCTAAAGCCCTTGAAGATAGATCGATGGCTATTGTGACATCGTGGGCTCTAGATCTATCAGATCTATCAGATCCATGATGATGCACCAACTGTTAATCCCAAGCTGGTGGGTCCAAAGTCTTATTTGCTAAGTTGCCCGTTACATGATCCTTCCCCATTGGATCGCATGAGTGCACAACAAAAAGATACCAAGGAATATGCCTTGCGCTGTTGTGACAGGGTGACAAGTGTCAAGTGAGTCTCCATCCAGCCCTAGCAAGCCAAACCTAGTGCTTAGAACGTAAGCATGAGGGCGGTGGTGTGAGTCCTCCTAGGCCTGTGCTGCCATGATGAGTTGACACATGGATCTGGATGGAAAGTCTTTGCTAGAATGGCACATTTTTATTGGTTTATATCATTCCAAGTGTGTAAGCTACTTTTTGTCAATGCTATTTTCAAATCTAAATCATAGATTCTCCCGCGGGTCCATTGCATCGACGGTGAAGATTCAAACACAAAGAATGGCTAGTTGCTAGCTTTCTAGCCGACACATGCTTGCAGTAATGGCAATTTGATGGGAAATCGGCCAAAACTTGCTCGTTTGGTGAAATAAATAGATCAATTGGATCATTGCAATGAGTACAATCATTTGCAATAGAAATTCTTGTGAGAAATGAGCACTATGTGATAACAATTGAAGATGAAGGTATTTCCCAACTTTAAAGATGATTAGGGTCAAGCCAAAACATTGGACCAGTGGAAAGCAAAATTTAGTACTGTGGGCTCAAAGGTGATTGCTTTAGTGTGTTTTGATAGTGGACTGCAAACAGGTTCCTTGAACTCAATATTGGATGAGCTCATTTCATTGGAGAAACTATGTGATAGCATTGGTAAAGAATCAAAGGCAATCTTGGATGCTCAATACATCAGTCATAATGACAAGGTGGTCAATGTTGTAGAGTTCCAATGGCCAGAAGATAAAGAGTATGGAGCTTGGGAAGAGAAGTCCAAAGGTGACTAATGCTTGAGTTAGCTTTCAATCGGTCATTAGTTTCCAAGGATGACCTAATTTTGGTAGTTTTCAAGTGGTACTATGTTTATGGCCTATGCAAATGGATCAAGCATCACCATTGGGGGATTGTGTCGGCACACATTTGATTGTAATTGAATTGTAATATCAAATATTGTAATGAGAACGAGCTCCAAAATGAACGGAAGCTAGGTGTGCGAAAATTGCTTCCTACACTAATCTAAAGACGAGAGAAGAGTGCAAATTTGTTTTAATCCTTACAATTACAGAAGTTTAAACACAACAATTGAGATATTGTAGTAATACACATACACACAGAAATGAGATAGAAGAGAGAGACACAAGATATACATGGGGAAAACCCTTATCTGGTGAAAAACCCCATACTCCAAAACTTGCACAATGTATTATCAAAACTGAACTGGTTTACAATACACTTGCAATACAAGCTCTCAGGAGTCTTCGACACTCATATCTGGAGACAAACTGGTAGTATAATAGTACCTGTCAATCACATAATACATCTCCTCTCAAAGCACCTGCTTAAATAGAAGTTTATAAGGCAAAGATGAGATTCCCTTGAGATGGGCATCCAACATGGCCTCATGGCCCAAAACCCATGCCTAAGGACACTTGTCCAACATTGTAGCATGGTCATGACACTTGTCATAACACCCCATCCTAAAATGGTCATCTATTCCCAAGTTGGGCAATGATAGATTCTCTTACAACTCTTACGACCGTCATAGAATTCGTCATACTGACATATCTTATAGCTGTAAGAGAATCTGTCATACACAGGCTATAAATAGCATATTCTCTTACAACATGTCATAACCATCCTTGGGGCACCCAAAGATGCCTTCTTCCAAGATGCCTTGTTACACATGTCTTCACCTATCATAGAACATTCCATTTACGACTCTTACGTGTCATAGATTTGTCATAGGAATATGTCATAACCATTTCAGTCAATATTCCCTTACACACTATCTAAGATGCCGACACGTGGAAAAATATTCCTACTACTAAGTGGGTTGCCTATCTCCTCATGTGAGGATAAATTTACATGTTGTCACCTTCCATGTAGGATGACACATCACCATGCCAACTCCCACAAGATGACAATAAGGATTTGCATCCTAATTACAATAATAGGCAATAAATAAATAAATACAATGAAATAATACAAGGAATTACCAAGGCTGAGACACCTTAATTCCCAACATTCTCCCACTTGTCAAACACCTTGTAAGAGCCAATGGAAATAACATGATTTAACTGCTATAGGTCGAGAGGCCGATAGACTCCGAACACCATCTGAACTTCTCTGTGCCCACTGGTTTCATCAATGCATCCGCAACATTCTTCAAAGTATCTACCTTCTCCAAATTCACCTTCCTGTCCTCTACCATGTCTCACACAAAGTGAAATTGTACATCAATATGCTTTGTTCTGGCATGGAAAGTTGGATTCTTTGCTAGGCAAATCGCACTCTGACTGTCACAACAAATCATAATCTATCCTACATCAACACCAATATCTAAACACAATCTCTTAAGCCAAATGGCTTCCTTGCAAGCTTGAGTTGCTGCCATATACTTAGCTTCTGTCGTGGACAAAGCAACCACAGGTTGTCGCTTACTCATCCAACTAATTGCACCATCAAACATAGTACACACATAGGCACTGGTGGATCTCTTGCTATCAATGTCACCTGCCCAATCAGAATCCATGAATCCATGAATACAAATAGAATGCGGAGGTCCTATAGGATTACCATGATATCATATGGAATACTCAGAAGTACCCCTCAAATATCTGAACACTCTCTTAACTACATCCCAATGTACTCGTCCATGATTAGCCATAAATAGACTAAGGACTCCCACTACTTGGGCAATGTCTGGTCTTGTACAGACCATAGCATACATCAAACTGCCAACAACACTAGCATAAGGTACTCTGCTCATGTCCTCCACCTCATTAGGAGATTTTGGACAATAATTAATAGACAACTTTGTCCCCAATGAAATAGGAACACACAATGGTCTACAATCTGCCATGCTAAACCTATCCAGCACGGTCTTCACATACTTACTCTAGCTTAACCAAAGTTTTCTGTTAGCTCTGTCTCTTTTGATTTTCATTCCCAGAATGTACCTAGCCGCCCCTAGATTTTTCATCTCAAACTGTGTTGACAACTGAGACTTCAAATCAGAAATCATATTCTTACCATTCCCAATTAAGAACATATCATCAACATACAATGCAATAATGAGAATGCGATCATTGTCAAACTTGTAATAAACACAATGATCTAATTTTGATCTCAGAAATCCAATCGACAACACAAAGGCATCAAATTTTATATACCACATCCTAGGAAACTGCTTCAAACCATACAAAGACTTCTTCAACTTGCAAACCAAATTTTATTTACCTTTCTCTATGTAATGCTCTGGCTATGACATGTAAATCTCTTCCTCCAAATCACCATGAAGGAAAGCTATCTTCACATCCATTTGTTCTACCTCTAAGTCATAAGCAGTTGCAAGAGATAACAAGAACCAAATGGATGTCAGCTTTGCAATGAGAGAGAAAATTTCACCATAATCAATTCCCTCCACTTGTGAGTACCCCTTCACAACCAATCTAGCCTTGTACTTTTCAACACTGCCATCTACACCGAATTTCTTCTTGAGCACCCATTTGCATCCAATAGGTTTTCATTCTTCAGGCAAAGGCACCAAGTCCCATGTTTTATTCTTCTCCAAAGAAGCCATCTCATCTTCCATGGCCTCCTTCCAGGAACCAACATCTTTTGTGCCCATAGCCTCTGTCACAGTTCTAGGCTCATTAGTGTTAGTAAGTAAAGAAAAAGCACAACTAGAATCAAGCAATGAATAACCAAACCTATTAGGTTGCTTCCTTGTTCGTGTAGACCTCCTCAATGGATGAGGTTGAGGTTCTACTTCTTCCTCTGAGCTTTTAGAGATGCTAGAGCTCTCCTCATCATCAGGTCTCATAGGGTCTGTCAGTTTAATCTTCTTAGGGGTAGAAGGAAACTGAACCACATCCTCTTTCTTTTCTGTCTATTTTGGCTATAGAACCATAGAAGAAGGTATTAGATCTCTGAAGATAATACTTCTACTATACAACACTTTTTTAGCCACAGGATCCCAAAGCTTGTATCCTTTCACACCAACACCATAGCTAATGAAAATACACTTAACAGCCTTGTTCTCAAATTTAGACTGTTTCTCCCTAGGCACATGTGCATATGCCTCACAACCAAAAACACAAAGATATCTAACTGAAGGCATTCTTACCAGACCACACCTCCATAGGTGTCTTACCAATAAGAGCTGATGTAGGAGACCTATTTACTAGGTAGCAAGCAGTAGCAATAACTTCAGCCCAAAACTTTTGTTCAAGACTTGCTCCACTAAGCATACTCCTAACTTTCTCCATCAGTGTCTTGTTCATCCTCTCTGCAACTCCATTTTGTTGCAGGGTGCATGGAGTTGTCTTATGTCTTTAAATCCCTTGCTCTTTACAGAACTTATCGAACTCTACCGAACAAAACTCTCCACCGTTGTCAGTTCTCAAAAACTTAATCTTTTTACTAGTTTGATTCTCAACAAAAGCTTTAAACTCTTTGAACTGACTAAAGACTTCAGACTTGCTCTTGAGAAAATAAATCTATTTCCTTCTACTGTAGTCATCTATGAAAGATACAAAATATACAGATTTGGAAATCAAAGGAACACTAACAGGACCAAACACATCAGAATGAATGAGGTCCAACACACCAGAAGACTTGTGAGAACTAGAGTAAAAATAAACATGGTTTTGCTTTCCATATATACAATGTTTGCAAAAGTTGAACTTGAGATTACAATTTTTTCTTTTCCTTTTCTTCTGAATCTAAATCTGGGGCATTCTTCTTCTTCTTTTTCTTTTCCTCTTTGCATTCCTTTCGGAAATGCCCATTTTTGCCATAGTTCCAATAGAGAGCCTTGGACTTTCTAGGAGATTTAGATCTCCCATGAGATTTGGATCTACCCTTTTCACTTTTCTTGTCCTTCTTCTTCCCTTTCTCTTTGGGTCCTCCATGAATTGCAAGAGCTTCTTTGGCCAACTTGGTTGTCTTTCTCCATATTTCTTCAAATAACAGCGAAGACACCACATCTTCCTATTGTAAACAAGGCAGATAACTGAGAGGGGGGATGAATCAGTTATCTCAAATTTCTTAACTTTCTTTTCTTCTTTAACAATAGTGCAGTATCAAAACATATAAGCATAAATGAACATGAGAGCAGAAGTGAAATCAACACACATAACACAAGGATTTTTACATGGAAAACCCTGTTAAGGGAAAAACCACGAGGTGACTAACCCAAGATTGTATTCTCTATTAAAAGAATAAGAGGTACAAAATGGCACTTGCCAATTAGGGTTCACTGCCTGAGCACACTGCTCACAAGAGGCTCACTACCTACAATAGTTTATAGAAAGTAACTAGGTATTTGAACTGATGAGAAGCATCCACATATGCTAAGGTTCAGTTCCAGTTAGGCTCAATATACTGATCTACTGCACTTCATTCTTCCTCTATTTTGGAGCTGCTGTTCTGTCACATACCAGACCTGTATTGCCACTTCCACACTTATCTCTGCCTTTTATCACACACAATATAACACATCACACACCTTCACATCGAAATCCATCTGGTATATATATCCACACCAAGGATTTCAATATCATTCTAGTCGGCATCTGAAATACTCAAGATTTTCCCAAACTCTGGTCTGTCGGCTAAATCCATGCTTACTAAGTGATGTGTATCAAAGAGATTGTTATAGAAGTTATCAATCATGTCGGCCAACCATGAATGATCCCTTAAGTAGCTTGATCACCATCAATTTCTCATCTGGGTTAAGGTCTGATGCTCTACCGGTTAGTTCTTCCTTAGTCTACACTACCTGTCAAGAACCCAACACTTAGATGCTCATATCTTTTCATTCTTTCAACACCAAAGGCTCAATCTCTAGAATGTAGTAGTAATGGTAATCCTCTTGACTTCCCCAAGTTTGCACTTTTCTGAGATACATCCTCTGGGAAATTCAGACCTAATTGTCAGACCTTACTGCATGCTCTGTTCTTGCTCACCAGACCAAAATACTCTTCAATCTAACTTCCGGTATAGACATACCATGTGCTGTGGATGTGTGGGATGGACTTTGTTTCCATCAATGACAACAATCAAGAAGCCACACAGTGTCTCTTGCCAACACTTCCATCTTGAAGGTGGTAGTAGTGCTTCCGATGGCCATGACAAGATGATCCCACGAATCTGGCAAAGAACAAAGCAGGGTCATACACTGATCCTCCTCCATTTTCACACCCATGGATGTCAACTGTGCAACAATCATGTTGAAAGCATTCATATGGTCTGCAACAGATCCTCCGTCTTCCATCTTCAGAGCAAACAACTTTTTCACAAAAATCTTGTTCATCAAGGACTTGGCCTGATAAACATCTCCCAGCTTTTTCCAAAGATCTTTCGTGGTCTTCTCCTTATGGACATTTAATAGGACAGAGTCAGCTAGACAGAGTCTTATGAGACTCTTATCCTTGCAATCTTTGAGGTCCCAATCAGCTTGTGACATTTTCATAGGTTTTGTTCCATCAACGGTTTCCCATAGGTCACGATCAACAAGTAAATCTTCCATCTTGAGTTTCCACAACTCAAAATTTGTGCCATTGAACTTCTCCACCTCTACTCTTCTGGATGTGCTTGCCATCTCCTTCCTGCAACAAGATACAGAATACTCTGCACAGACTCCCATTCAACCTAAGATTAGCTCAAAAAACCCCTACCAAACAGCTAGAACCAAAATTGGCCAGGCTCTAATACCAACTAAAAGGAAGCTAGGTGTGCAGAAATCGCTTCCTACACTAATCTAAAGATGAGAGAAGAGTGCAAATTCATTTTAATCCTTACAATTACAGAATGTTAAACACAACAATGGAGATATTGCAGCAATACACATACACATAGAAATGAGATAGAAGAGAGAGACACAAGATATACATGGGGAAAACCCTTATCGAGTGAAAAACCCCACACTCCAAAATTTGCACAATGTATTATTAAAACTTAAATGGTTTACAATACATTTGCAATGCAAGCTCTCAGGAGTCTTCGACACTCATATCTGGAGACAAACTGGTAGCATAACAGTACCTGTCAATCACATAATACATCTCCTCTCAAAGCACCTGCTTTAATAGAAGTTTACAAGGCAAAGATGAGCTTTCCTTGAGATGGGCATCCAACATGGCCTCATGGCCCAAGACCCACGCCTAAGGACACTTGTCCAACATTGCAGCATGGTCATGGCACTTGTCATAACACCCCATCCCAAAATAGTCGCATATTCCCAAGTTGGGCAATGACAGATGCTCTTATGACTCTTACTACTGTCATAGAATCTGTCATACTGACATATCTTACAGCTGTAAGAGAATCTATCATATACAGGCTATAAATAACATATTCTCTTACAACATGTCATAACCCTCTTTGGGGCACCCAAAGATGCCTTCTTCCAAGATGCCTTGTGACACATGTCTTCACCTATCATAGAACATTCCATTTACGACTCTTACACGTCATAGATTTGTCAT
This sequence comes from Cunninghamia lanceolata, assembly GCA_027924645.1. Taxonomy (NCBI): domain Eukaryota; kingdom Viridiplantae; phylum Streptophyta; class Pinopsida; order Cupressales; family Cupressaceae; genus Cunninghamia; species Cunninghamia lanceolata. Next base: position 2,669,716 of record BSBN01000865.1, on the reverse strand, counting down.
AGGAATCTATCATAACCATTTCGGTCAATATTCCCTTACACACTATCCAAGATGTTGACACATGGCAAAATATTCCTACCACTAAGTGGGACGCCTATCTCCTCATGTGAGAACAAATTTATATGTTGTCACCTTCCACGTAGGATGACACATCATCGTGCCAACTCCCACAAGATGACAATAAGGATTTGCATCCTAATTACAATAATAAGCAATAAATAAATAAATACAATGAAATAATACAAGGAATTACCAAGGTTGAGACACCTTAATTCCCAACACAAAACTATTTTGGGATATAATTGTCAATTTTTTAAAAAATAGTTAGTTTAGAGGCTTAGCCGACATACTTTTGTATTTCTCCTATAAATGGGGAAATTTGTACTATGCTCTGTATCTAGGAATAGTATCAAAAAGGAGATTAGAATAATCAGAAACATATTGTGAAGTCTTGAGATTTTGGTAGATTCCAATAAGAAATGAGTACTTCTGGGTTGTAGGTTATATATTTTGCATGTGAGATTACTTGTTTTTGCATAGCAGTTCTCTATTTAGATTGAGTTATATGAGAAACATTGTATGTACACATGTTATTTTTGATTGTCTCCTTGGATATGAATGCTTTTCTTTTGAGTAAAGTTACTAAGGGTTTCTGATCTCATCAATATACATTTTCTATATTGTATATCTGATTTGTTGCATCTATTTAATTCAGACAAATTCACTGCCAGCAATTCACCACCAGAAAATTCACTGCCAACAATTCACCATGGGAAAATTCACTGCCATGACAAATTCACCTCAAGGAAAATTCACCACCAACAATTCACTGCCATGGAAAATTAATCACATTAATTTTCTAATTGTATATGCGACAAATTTTCCACAGTGGTGAATTGTTGATGGTGAATTTTCCTTGAGGTGAATTTGTCATGGAGGTGAATTTTCTTGTGGTTAATTATTGGCGATGAATTGCTGGCAATGAATTTTCCTAGAGACCTATTCAAGGATTGAATTAAATTGATTTAGATTAGCTATAAGGGGAAGTGTGTTGTATCAAGGGATTAGTAAAGAAGAATCACAAATAATACTCTTTCTTGGGCTCATTGTTCACTTGCATGTAGGTTTTTGACTCTATTACCTTGAATAGGCATTGATATGAGGATATCTTTCAAGTCCAAGCACATAAAACTCTAAAACTAAAAAAGATAAAACCTTTTTATTTTATTTTGTAATGTGTTCAAGTTGTTCTATGTTCTTAGAGTATTGAATAGATATATGTTGAGGATTTAGTTAATTTGAAATAGATTCATTCAGATCTCAATACATAAGTGAGAATGATCTGCTTAACCAATATCTCATTCTACTTAGGAGAAACTTTTTAGATATTGTCATAAGGAAATACCCCCTAGGTATAGTAGAGCCTGAAGTGTAGAGGAGAACAAATAATTGTCTCCTGTTCATTGGCCACTGATCTGAGAGTCTTGAGCATTAAAGATAGCTACCTTATAGAGATAATCAGGCAATCAGTTGGGAACACCAACAAGGTCTAGGATGGCCAAGTGCCCTAGTCCTTTGGGCTCCCAAATGTGGATCCAAGTTCTATTCTACCATATGATCCCCACTGTGGTGTTAGATTTCTGATATCAGTTTTCGATAGCCTATTATGAGTAGATCTTTGTCGACTAGGTTTTGATATTTTACCCTAGTTTGCTTGATTAGATTTGGTTGGATTTGGTTGACACTCCTCTATACAACAAAGGGACAAAATCCTTGAAGTTTGGCTCTCCTTCTTGGGTTGAAGCCAAGCTCAGATTGTGTTCTAATGTTTTGTAGAAGAGGGTTTGACCTAGTTTAATCTCTTGAGCTAGTCTCTCTTTTTCTACTAAACAAATTCTAATTTTATATTTGAAGAATCTAAAATTATCTTCTATTTTAAAAAATATTTGTTAGTGAATTGTTTATTATACTTTATAGTATTTTTTATGAATAATATTTCCCTATCACACATAACTTGAGTTAGAAATAAGATTTTTTTATAATTTCTTAAACATAGATAATTAACACTAATGTCTAGGGTATGCATAATTTTTTGTAATTTTTGTTGCCTTTTATTTTTGTTATTTTAATTAAGATTAATATAACTTAGACACATATTTCCTCATTAGACATAAATATTTTCTTGTCTACTAAATTATTTTTTTTGTTGAAAAATGACATCAATATAAGGGTGGTCATATTTTTCTATTTTTCCACATGTTAAACAAAGGTCTTAATGTTTGGTAAAAACCTATGTTAATTAGAAATATAAAATAAATATAACAATTAAATAAAACTAAAAATTATACTTTTTAGAAATCTTATTCCAAGGGCTACATTCATGTAAAGCCTCATGTAATTACAACTTTGTTTGTTCATGGAAAACATGGTTCAAAACAACAATTTTTGTCCAACAAAAGGTTAACATGTGGAATGGGTGCCACATAGGTGTCATTTAGGAACCTTTGATTTAAGGACTTTCTAATGAAGAACCTTTAATTGAAGGTTTGTTATTAGAAGGCTGCCTTCAACCGAAGGTCCTTCATTAGAATGCCACCTTAAAAAATGGGCCATAAAAATGTTTCAATGTTAATAAAGAGACATTTGATTGAAGGTACCTCCAATTAAAGATCATATGTTCAATTGATTTTTAGTAACACATGACCTTCCTAGGACCTTCATTCAAATGTCCTTTTAACAAGGAAAAACTTTCATCAAAAATTGTTCTAACTTTCCATTCTTTCAAAACATATTTTTCAAAATAATCCACAAGTGAGAGGGATTTATGCTTCCACCTCACAACAAATATAATTCTTCATTGGATCTCTAGAGATCAATGTTGAATAAACAAGTTTAACATTGCATACAGAATTTAACACTCTTCAAACCTATCTATAAGATAACCAAGTTTTTTCTTTCCTTACAAAAGACATCTTCTTTATTGATTGGCATTGCTCCCCTCGTTGTCCTAAAAAAAAAAATTATTTTCTTTTAAAAAAGATAAAATAGGTGCACCATCACATAACCCTATAGACTTCTAGTCACATCATTTTTTATCATGCTTGAAAAAATTAGGTACTCTACAAACACATAACTCACACTTGCCTTATACACCATTTATGAATAAAAATAAGTTGAAGATGTCTAGGTATCTAAGATTTAAGATTCCTTACATGAGCAACCACATTTGTTTTCCCTTAGTATGTCTCATGTATCTCAACACTCTATTGACCATAATTATACCTTTTTGAATAACATATTATAAACATAATAAATTACTCTTGTATGAGCATCTAAATTCTAGGAACAATTTGATAGGAAACATATAAAAATGACTAAATGTTTTAATGGAATTGAAGTAAAAGAACATAGAAAGGGAAATTAAATAATTATCTTTACGGAAAAGAAAACTTATATCGATACGCGGTGGAAATATTTATAAAGGGAATCTTTTCCCTTGAAAATATTTTTGGATTCTACATTAACATGTCACTCCTTTATGGATCTACACAATAGAAAATCAAGAGACAAAAGAGAGTATTAAAAAATTATTCTTGAGAATTTCAATGGTCATTTGGTAAGTACCTCAATAAAAGGTTTTTATATATTGAAAAGTGACATTTTAAGAATTTTTTACATCTCATTTTGAAAATATAATGATGTTACTAGTATTTTTAACAATTTTAAGTGACCTTTTTAATTAATATATCTTAAAATTTTAGTTTAATTTTTATTATAGTTTTTTATTTAAATAATATCAAGAAAGTATATTGATAACAATGTGACATTATTTTTTAGAAAAAATTAAAAAAATATATACCATTTAAAATAAGTTAATTCTCTAATGAAAATGGATTTAAGTAGATATTTCTTAGACAAAAGTATTGGTAATTATGATATTTATATATGATTCACATGACGGTAAGAATGAATGATCCACTAACACTCATTTTCTTTAAATATCAAACAAAGTATGTTCTCATAATATTAGAAACATTACATCATAAAGTTACTATAAAACTTATAAAATAGAGAAGACTTGAAATGAAATGTTCACACTCCTTTAATGTTTAAGAAAATATTAACATCATATTAGAAGGTTAAGATAATTGACTCTTCAAACAAGATTGTCAATTAAACTCCAAAACTTGTGTTGCTCATTTAGAATTTAAAAATGTGTTTTTATTTTCAAGGAAGAACTAAATCACATTTTTTTATGACTAATATTCTGTTTATTGTGTCTAATATACTTTTATAAACAAAAAGTAATTAAATTACATTATATCTAATTGCTAATTTTATCTAAAACTCCACAATGGACATCCATTTGTTAATAACTAGCATACTTATCTTAAATAAATTTATGTAAAAGACATGAAAAAATATTATTCTTGGTGTCTATTTCACTTATATTTATTTTTTGGTCATAAATTTTATTTGTATTTTTATTATTTTTAAATGAATATAAACTATTTATTTACATTATATTTTATGTGTATTTAAAAGAAGATGTTAAAATAATGTTGGCTTAGGTTTTTTCTTTTAGATCATGACATCAGATGCTTCTCCCCCTATAGATTTTAACAAGAATGGTTATCTTGTTATCACTCTTAATCACTTGTTAAGAGTAGCATTACCAAGCTCCTCTTCTCTACTAAAACAAAGTTTGTGTACCTCTTGTTATATTAATCAATCATCTCTAAACTTTGAATGATAAAAAAATAATTTTAGTATTGTTTAGGTTTACTTAACTATATTAATTTGAATTTTTTATAAACATATTAGAAAAATGAAAATAATAATTGTTATTTACCAGCATGTTGTAGCTCAATTGGTTTAGTACAATTGGTGAGGGTGATGGTATATTTCTTCATTATCACATCCACCAAATGCCCCTCACTAAAATAAAATAAAATAAACTTTAACATCACAAATTAGATGCAGGTGAATAACTTTAACATCACAAATTAGATGCAGTTGAATAAGCTTTAACATCACGAATTAGATGAAGTTCTTGATGATCACACTTACTGATACAGAGTAAAGACAGTCTATAAGAAGAGAAAGATACAGAGATCCAACAGAAAAAACAGTACAACCAAAAGAGTTATATTGTTGCATGTGGTGCCAGATAAATGCACATTGCTTTAATTATTATTGATTTTGACTACTGAAAGTGGAATTAAATTCATTTATCTTTCTGAAAACTACTGTTTTTTATGGTACTGGAAATCGAAAGCCATGTCCAATATGTACAGATTTTTGAAAAGTATCTGCAAAACATGAGTAAGGAATAGCGACATCTTTGAAATGTTAATCTGATTTTATCATTTAAAAATTGGAGTCACGTCCTGCACAGGAAATAAACAGCAACAGAGACAAGGATGTCAATAATTATTATTACCATACGGACAACCATGTTGATAACATTTTTCATAATCATTAAAAGATGAGTTATATAGTTGGCAAACATCCACATCAATATTAAGAATGAAGTGGCTAAAACTTTTTGTTGGCATGTGATAGACAATTTTACGTAAAGGGCGGCCGAAAGTATTACGTATGGTCCATTAGATTTGACCCTTACTGTGTTTCTTCAAAAATTTAATGGCTAGACAGACTGGTCCAGCTCACATTATAATATGGGCTTATGTTAATATAGAATTTATTTACCTCGTAGCTTTCCACCTCCTTCACAATTCATTATTACTTACGTCTTTTCTCCATCTCCACAGTTCCTCATAACTTTCTATCCATTTATACAAAGCTATTATTTGATTACAGCCCTGCAAATCCCAATCATGGTTAAGAATATAGATAAAGTTTGACTCAATGATGGTGTTTAATGATTTCATGCCATTTTTTCTTTGTTTCAGCATTTGATTGATGGATTGACATAGAACTGAGCATTGATAAAGTTCGACTGAATCATGGAATTTAATGATTTCAAACATTGCTTCCTTATTTTGGCATGTGATTGATTGATTCTCAGAGATTATACAGATTGCAGGGCATATAACAAGAATGTATATTTGAGCCCATTGTTACGAATCATATGTCATAATCAATACTAGAAACAAGAATGAACCATTTCAATAGCAAGTTCAAAAAAAGTTTGCTCCAGCCATAGCGGAAGGAAAAGGCATGTCCCAGTTTTATATAGTACATTGATGGGTGTTGAAAACCGTGGAGAGATCACCTGGTTCTTAATCAATTATTCTCTCTTACTCTTCAATTATATTTTTCTTTTGTACTACGTTTTTATTTCAAATATAAACCAGTTTGTCTTTGTTTTTCACAGCATAGAGATGCCATTTCGGTGTATGACTACCTCTTTTACATTTTAATTCTTTTCCCAAGGCTATAAAAGGGAAAAAAACAAGTTTCTTTTAAGGGCAAAGGTCCCATGCCACTATTTATGATTTTTAATTCTATAAACTAAAAAATAATAAATTATTTAGATGTGCATTTATTTATGTTAATAAGGAAAATTTTGGAGGTAAATGTAAAAAAAGATTTCTGTTGATGGGTCCAAACTCTTTAATAGAAAGAAATCAAAACAAACTATATATCCCTCATTGCTGAATGGAATATGATTCCCCCTGTAGCACCCTTGGATTCCAATTTGATGATATTATTGAGGCCCAACATGAATGAAATGAAGCTGTTGGGATTTTCTACCACTTTCAAGTGTGAATCATATGATTTCCATTCGCATCCCATAGCCAGGTTCCCCCAATTCCTTTGATGTCCAAAGTTAACCAACACTAATGCTTAAATGAGGATAGAGAGTTACTGGGCCATTCTTGAGAGCCCAACATTAGTTAGAGAAGGAAATGTGATGCAATCACGAACACAAGGTCTAATGGAAGACAGTTCAACCATACAACCCAAACCCCAAACCTAAGTAATAAACACTTTATTTGATCAAACAATGGAACAATTCAAAGTATGTACAACACTATGAATAGAGAAAATGATGTTTACTTCAACCACAATAATTACTACAAGCCCTTATCATTACAATATAATGGACTTCATTAGGAACTCTTTCCCAATCTATAATTACAAATAATTCTACAACATGAATGATACCACAATCTTTAGCCCTTATGTTTACACCACAAGCAATGCACAATCAAATCCTCACAAATGTGCCACCAAACTTCTGATATCTACTACATGGACTCCCACTTGGAACGTGCCTTTTACCTTAGATCTTTAGTTCTACTCTCAATTCCCTATCCAAGCTTTTGGTAGATAGTGTTTGGATGGTTTCACAAACATATATTTGTTTAGTTGGTTAAGAATAGATAGGTTGGTCAAGTGGATATGTTGGTTCATTCTTATTTATTTGAGCCTATAAGGGGCCTACCAAGATAGAGGTAGGGCTACTCTTTCTACAAACTTAAATAATCCTTGAGGAAAGAGACTCAACTTAAATTAGGCAAGCCTTATGAAACAATTATCTTTACAACCCTTTTTCATCAATTCTCGGGCATTGAAAAGCATTACAATCCTTTGTGCTAAGAATTAGGTCTTCAATGAGGATGATTGTGGCCTCAAATCATCAATTATGTATAAATGTATCTTAGAAATAATTTTAGTTATCCTCTTTGTTCAATACAATTCATAGGATGAATTATTCTAATAAAAGAAAACACTCCAATTTGAGTATTAAACTAGCTTTTCACCACCATTGATCCCAGAATCTAAACACACAAAGCTCAATGGTGTTGTTATAAGGCACCCTTGTGAGGAATACCTTCTCAGATGTTACTGCATAGCCTCTTGATGATGAAACACTTCGTATGTGTTACCACATAGGAACAAGACTACCAATTAGGTCTTTCTCTTCATGTGTGGTTAACAGATCCTAACCAATCCTCATGTTGCATTGATAGGTACGTGCTTAGGCTTGTTGTGAACCACTATGAAAACTACAATCTTTAGCCCTTATGTTTACACCACAAGCAATGCATAATCAAATCCTGATGTATGAGCATCCAGTGGTGTAAGGGCAATCTTGCATCGCCCAAAAAGATGTTGATTCAAAATCATTGAAGTTTTTTTATTTCTTTCAATAATTAGTATTTTTGGTTCCATAATCTCTTGAATAATGATGTAGGACTTTCAGTTTTTCCAAACTGCTAAAAATAGCAAATTGCTATTTTTGGAAAGTTTAACTGCCATTTCTGGAAAGTTTGCATTTGGGCACAGGTTGAAGCAAAAATTTATAGGAAGCTTTGTAAATGAAATACAAGACCTTTGGAGAAGGAATCAGGCAAAGATCATTTGTGAGCTGAAAGATATTAAAGTTTATGTTTTCTCAAAAACCCCTGAAATTTTTTGAAACCAAATATGAGGAACTAAAACATCCCATAACATCCTGAGAAGTTGAGAAAAATTTGTTTATAGATTTTTGACCTGATAGTTCACTTCGTGAGCTTTCCAACGCTTCAAGCGACATGTCAATCAGACACCTGGATCAAAAGTTATGCTTCCCGGAAGTTGACCTACTTTTGGAAGGAGTTGCAAATTTTAAAATTTAGCTAGAGGCCGCCAAAAGGGCTATTTATGACATTTTTGGGAACCCTGGGCAGTAGTAGAGATAAGGGGGAAAGTGTAGAGTCAAGAATAGGTGGGAAATAGAAACCCTAGCTGATTTGGGGTTACAAAAGGCAGAAGATTCCAGAGCCTAGGATAGGTAGCTGTAATGTGTTGCAGCCTGTGGAGGATTGATTCCTTTGATTGTATTTGAGCTTCTATAATGTAATGAGTTGTCTAAATCAATAAAAGAACATTATATTTTCTGTGTACAATTTATGTTGTTGTGTGTTTTATGATTTACTCCCTTCATCAAATCCTCACTAATGTGCCACCAAACTTCTGAAATCTACTACATGTACTCCCACTTGGAATGTGCCTTTTACCTTAGATCTTTAGTTCTACTCTCAATTCTTTATCCAAGATTTTGGTATCATAGTGTTTAGATGGATCCACAAACATATATTTGTTTAGTTGGTTAAGAATAGATAGGTTGGCCAAGTGGATAGGTTGGTTCATTCCTATTTATTTGAGCCTATAAGGGGCTTACCAAGATAGAGGTAGGGCTACTCTTTCTATAAACTTAAATAATCCTTAAGGAAAGAGACTCAACTTAAATTAAGCAAGCCTTATGAAACAATTATCCTTACAACCCTTTTTCATCAATTCTCAAGCATTAAAAATCATTATACTCCTTTGTGCCAAGATTTAGGTCTTCAATGAGGATGATTATGGCCTCAAATCACCAAACATATATAAATTTATCTTAGAATTAATTTTAGCTATCCTCTTTCTTCACTACAAGTCATAGGATGAATTATTCTAATAAAATAAAATGCTCCAATTTGAGTAAACTAACTTTGTACCACCACTAATCCCAAAATTTGAACACACAAAGCTTAATGGTGTTGTTATAAAGCACGCTTGTGAGGAATACATTCTCAGATGTTATTGCATAGCCTCTTGGTGATGAAACACTTTGTATGTGTTACCACATAGGAACAAGACTACCAATTAGGCCTTTCTCTTTATGTGTGGTTAATAGATCCTAATCAATCCTCATGTTGCATTGATAGGTACGTGCTTAGGCTTGTTGTGAGACACTATGAAAAGTACAAAGATAAACTCTAACAAAAATTCTAGAACATGAAATACTCATTATGCATTATCAAACAAGATACAGACTATAACTAGGCCTTTATCCTCATGAAGAATTCAAAACTTGGTCAATTACCTAGATCATTACTGTGGACATTATCATGTTTGATGTTGACTATTGATAAGCCAAATTTAGCCAAATTGTAAACTTAGAACTCTAAAATCTATCAAAAGAATATAAAACACAAGGAAAACAAAACAAATATTTTTGGGTGATGCAAGATTGACCAACCCTTGAGATGCTCCTACATCAAACATCCTAGGTAAGAAATTTTTAAACTTAGAGCTAGAAAATAAGGATTGGATGGTAGAACCACCCTTTCATTTGTTATCCCAACTTCAACATGTTATCAACTCATGAACATGTTTAAAGAAACATGAAAGCATATTCCCTAGCCTCTTCTAGTTTTAAAAGCAAGAAATGGGGAGCATCACAAGCTCCTCCACCCACAACTAGGTCCACTACACTCTTCTCTAGTCCTTGAGGAACGGAGTCTCACTTGTATCATCCACCTCCTCCATGTGTTTTTCCATCACACTCTCTTGTGGTATAAATCCCTCAACCAAGCTATGACCAGAACTCTACAATGGCTCTTCTACACCTTTTACTACACTATATTTTTGTTTACATGTTGACTCCTTAGACTATCTACTACTTACATTAGTCTACAACATCTTACTCCACCTTCTCATGCTTCTTCTAAAATCCCTGTTCATTCCCTCTCATTCAATGGATAGTCCACTAAATACATGAACTTCCTAGACTTCATTTTACATTTCTCCTCGTGGTAATTAATAATTACCACCCTAAGCTTACTACTACCACTCCATCTTTCACTAGGTCTAGATCCATCATGCATTGACCATAACCTCAAGAATACTCTTCTTTGATGAGAAATACATTGATTATTCTGTTATTTCCCATTCTAACCTCTCTACAGCCTTATAATACTCATAAAAATGATTGTACACTAGATTAACATCTTTCCATTTGGAATCTAATGTCCATCTATAAATTTGTGTAATTTCATGGGCTTCCTACATTTGGTCTCTTCCATACCCATACTAGGTATCTTGATGCATTCCTCTAAACTACATCCTTTAGGTTTCTCTTAAAACTAATCCATGCCACATTCTTTAGACTAGTCATCCAATCTAGGGACCTCACAGAATCCTTCATCTTAATTGTTTTTGTCAATAATCCCACAATTTCTTCAAGCCCTCTACTAAATAAATTATCCATCTTCATAATTGCGACCATTGGCCTCACCACATTCTCCTCTGTGCTACCTCATATGAGTCCAATCCCATCTATCTATAGTTCAATGCAACCTAGATCAAGTTGTAATGCTTCAAATCCTCTACAACTTAGACTACTCCAAACATCAATCATCTGATTACAAATCAATCTTTTATTCCTCAATTGCTCAATGACTAACTCCTCTGAGTGTTTGAAATCTAGGTAAAAATATAGTAAAAATTATTATTTCTTAGTTCTCATAAATTTATTTAACAATGATAGAACATGTATGGAAATGGAAATAACATTGAAGTAATAAAACATGCAATACCATAAGATCACTATTATACATAGAAAAACCCTTTTAAGTAAAAACCCCACCACCAAAGAGAGTGCAAGCTTGTATTAATCTTAAATCTAGAGTCTATCAACACAATTTTCCCCTTAAATCTAGTAGCATTCCACCAACATAACAACATAGCCTATAAAACCACACAATCTACTAACACAAGGACTCAATATATAGGGAAATGTAATTCAAGAAACCATAAATGATTACCAATACATTGGACTCAAACTATTAGCTATGTAGTCAACATGCAAAAGAGACCTCATGACATGTGTTTTAGAGTTACAAGGATCTTTCTAGAAGCTTCAAAACCTTTCTCATGAACTTGGTTGTCCAACCTCACTAGATGACAAAAATAGACCGCTAGAGAACAAAGTAACAAGTACCTAAGTCCAAAAAAATAACCAATTTCATACACATCATTATAGATGTTTCTAACACATCTTACAACATCATATATTATCATAGGTTTCCTTCCACTTCATGCCAAGTGTTTGTTATGTAGAAAATGAGATCTAGGCTAACACATACATCATCCTAAATCAATCCTTCTCCACATGTTAACATTAGAACACAAATCAAGGAAACTCAATACTCAGCTACAGTCCTCAAAGGAGAGATACGAGGTCTCTTGATTGGTCCCTTTGTTGCCAAGGAGAGAGATCTTATGACTAATTACCAAATCTAGGGTTTCTAGGGCTAAAATAGAGAAAACGAGAGCTACAGCCCTGAAACCATCAAAAACCCAGAAAGCAGTGGTAGGGAGAAGCTGAACAGAGTTGAGAGAACCTAATTCCAGAAGGTTTTAGTCATCCAAATAAGGAGGACAAGGGTGCTAGATGCCCTAGACCTAAATTAGGGTTTTGCAAGATTTTCAGATCTGGTTACCTTCGCTTGTGTGTCTTCCTGTCTCCTATCACTTTGTATCTTTAGATTCCTCTTGATGTGACTTGCACACAAGAAAGAAGGAAAGAGGGTTGGTGCTATTTAGGAGCTTTCCTAAGTCAATCTATGTGAATGGTGTTTCCACCTCCACAATAGAAATGATGAGAGATAAAGAGAGTGTGCCCTAGGAGGGCAGAGGCAAATATGAAGTAGAATGGAATACTATAACAAAGCATAAAAGAAAGGAGTCACCATGAGCATGGAAACCCTAGATTTCTTGATGCGGCATCACAACTTGACTCAAGAAGTTGGTGTAGCCCAAAGAAGTAGAGAGATCTTCACAAGACCTGTAAGAAGTTAGTGAAACAACAATAATCCACCATAGAGAGCATGAGAGAAGAAGAGAGAGCATGAGAGAAGAAGAGAGAGTGCAAGTGTGCCTAGATTGCTTAGATGTTCAAATAAATAAACTAACATTCTTATATATGTATTCCCGCTCACCAACACTGAATAAACCCAAATGGGGCCGACATGTATAAGCCAAGAGGTGTTCTAAGCCGACACCACAAAAATAGGGTTGAGGCTAGGACCAGGGCACTAGGTGCCCTAGTCCTTTATCCCCACAAACTCCAGGGAGTGTCAATTAAAGTGGGCCTAGACCAGTTCTAACTTTATTTTGTTGGGTTTAATCATCGGGATCAAGAATTAATAGTTTTAGATCCACCTAGATGCTAAACTAGGTGTAAAATGGCAAGGGTGCACATTTATTACTCCATAACATTTAGCCCCCGCTTTAGTGTGGGTGTGATGTTATGCTCATAAGTACATTAAAGTACAGAGAGGACAAATTTTAATTACAACAAACATAGAAGCCATAGAATGTCACCAAAATTGAGGGGTGATCAAGTCCCCAAGTTTAGGATTCTAGGAGTCTATGATGAATTGCATACACATAAGACACAAGGCATAATTTATACATATATGAAGCACTTAGAAAAACATAAGACAAGATAAGATATACACAAGGCATACACTTGAGCAATCACAATGTATACATGCAGTATACAAAGCATAGATGCCATACACAAGGTATACACACAATACACAAAGTATACACACCATAAACAATGTATACATGGAATACACATGAGACACACACGGAATATATGTAAATCACTCAAGGGCATGAATAATACATAGAGGACAAGAATATATGAAGAGAATACATGCATCATACAACAATAACAAGAAGTACATAATAGAAGACCCTGAGTCAGCTTGACAAAAGGGACCTCAATCTAAAGGTTGTCTCAATCACCATGCATCATTCCCCAAGATGCAATAAGAAGAAGGATAAGAAGGGGTTAGTTAGTGTTATGTTGTAAAATGTCCCCCTAGGACTTTTACCTCCTAAGTTTAGCTCTCGAGTCCCTTAGCTTTAATCATGCATGTTGAAAATGAATCCCAGAGAAAAATCCCCTAAAACCCATGTCAAATGGGACCTATGGGTGAACCTTGAGCATAATCTAGACCCAAAATAGGCCCCTGGGCTTGGGTACCTATGACCTAGCCCAGTCGTATTTTGTCAGGATCCAAAACTTCTATGTCAGCTTATGACCGTTAAATGGTGTTCCTTGTCAGCATCGTAAGTTTGAATTATGAAATATTAGGGGGAATGTATAAACATGTTTAGGACTTCATTTGTAAACTAGAAGATGATTGTGAGATTAATTTGAACTTATGATCATAGAGCATTCAAGGCATTCATTGTGTTGTAGAGCATAATTGCGTTGTTGTTGTGTTTGTTATTGCAGATTTGGCTTCATCTTCTCATGGCATGAAATATATTCATCTCCTTGAGAGCTACACCTTCGAGGTGATATCTATTTGTGATTCAATCTATCTACTTAATCACTTTTTTTGCCTTTGTCCACCAAGGACATGCAATCTCCATCTAACAATAGTGTTGGAAGGTTTGAATGCCATTCTGGAGCTTGACTGAGGCAAGCTCCTAAACACCACAACCCCCAACCACTGTCTTGTGATTGCAGGTGATAGGTGCATGATCTTATGGAATGGGGTTGTAGGAAACTAGTACAAAGCATAAGGATTTTGAATTTGAAGAAAAAGGTAGAAAATAACTCTAAAAGGTCAAGGGTGCTCGCTCTTTTGACCTCCAATTTTGTAGTGTCAGGAATCTCTGAAGTGGTTGTAGTCTGTAGTAGAAAATATCCCGAAGCCCTTAGAAAAAGTAGCACCTTAGGCTTGGGTGCCCACTCTTTTGACCCCGAGGTTTTTGCCTTCTGAAACCTAAAATCTGGTATGTATTTGATCTGCATTTAGTGTCCTTTTGTGTAAGCATTTGTTCACGATTTTGCATAATTAGGGTTTTAGGCTTAATCAGATTAGGGTTTAACAAAATAATCAACAAATTCCAAATTTCCTTGTCATTCCAAGTGACAACCAACTTGATATATGAGTCCTCTTGCAAAACTTGTGACTTGGCTTAGTTCAATGTCCTTGAATGTATGTAGTGAAAGGAGGATCTAATCAAACAATTAACCAAACCCATCTTCCCTCTTTTCCTACGTTACATTTTGGTGAGCCCATGTTTTGCTAAACATTGCATCTTTCTGAGTTTTGTACATTAGATTTGCATTCATACATTTCATTTTGATTATCCTACATTTGAAAATCTTGCATAAAAATTGAAACATTTGAAAAAAATCAAGCATCCTAGGCTTGCATTTAGGCATAGTTTGCACTATTTTTATTGCATATCATTTAAAGCATTTAAATTTTTGATATTTGCATCAGATATGAGACAAATTACAGCATGTCATCATTTAAAGATCTTTTTCCTTGCATTTTCATATCTCATTTGCTAGGGTTTTTGCTTGAAACTTGCATTTTTCATATAACCTAGTCTTGGTAAAAGCTAGGGTTTGTATTTAAAATCTTGTTTCAGATTTTACTACTCCTTTGAACACTCTTTAAAATCTTATTTTGGATTGTAGAGTTGCTACATTGTACATATTTGCATTTACATTGGCATCTTTACTACTTTTACATTGGAAAAAGTGAAAAAATGAGCGTTTTAGGTGCATAAACAAGCATAGTTTTGCTTTGTTTCATTCCATTTTTCATAAATATCATTCATTTCAGATTTTGCATTCATTTTACAGCATACATTTATTTCCCATATGAAAATTTGAAATCATTTCTCAATCTTTCTTGAAAATTGACATATTCGCTAGGGGTTGTGTACACTTTCTTCAAACAAACTTACAAATCACTCATATTGCCTTGTTGTGTAGTACTTTTTCACTCTACCAACTTTGTTTGTTGTGGACCTTGTGTGTCTTTTAGTACCCACTTCCCTCAAACAAGTGCTTAAAGTGTGAAATAGTCTCACATACATGACTTCTTATCATAACAATAATGCTAGGTTAGATCCTAGACCTTATATAAAAAGAAAAACTCCTGAACCTGAAATAGTATTCACACCACATGATAG
Organism: Cunninghamia lanceolata; assembly: GCA_027924645.1. Taxonomy (NCBI): domain Eukaryota; kingdom Viridiplantae; phylum Streptophyta; class Pinopsida; order Cupressales; family Cupressaceae; genus Cunninghamia; species Cunninghamia lanceolata. The sequence continues at coordinate 2,653,981 of BSBN01000865.1, read as the reverse complement.
AACAATTGGAAACATTGAAGGTAATGGAGACTCCTACGCATGGAACACTTATTGATTCTAATTGTATGACTAATGTAGCTATGGAATAGTTTCTTTATTCACATGATTTGATACAAGATTCTTATGAACCTTCAAATCTAATGGTTAAGACACATGATGGAGATTTTATTCCCACCTTTGGGAAGATATCTTTATTGGTTACAGTATTTGAGAAAGCCATAGAACAACTATTTGATGTCATCCCTACATCCGACCTCTTCTGCATAAAATTAGACCATCCATGGCTAAAAGCTATAAAGGATGTCCCCTCAATAATTCACAAATGTAAAATATTTCCTTTACATGGACAAGTGCACACTATTCATCATAATATATGGCAAGCTATGGTTACTCAAAATAACTTCACTCTTGATTACTTTTGGCCACGACCTACTATATAACCTGAGCCATGAAGAGATTAACTTTTCTTGGGATATAGATGATACAAAGCAAAATCACTATCTAGAGTGGCTGAACCTTCTATTCCACAAAAAGCAAGCTCAAAGGACAACTTGCATTAGAAGAACCTCCTAGATTGAAAGGTAAGGGACTCTATTTCGAGGTTCCTCCTCCATCATCCTTGCAAGGATCGGGAGGCACTTGTAGAGAACAAATTACTTCATCAAAACAAATCAAATTTGTACTGGCTTCCTCTGAAATGTTGAAGAGTATGGAAAATCATGAGAATCCTTTTGAAAACATTACCAATAAACAACCAAGAAATAGACAAGCAAGAGAAAGGAGGAAGAAAAGACAAGCTTTCGCTCAACAAAATACACCTCAACAAGAAAACATTCCACCACCTAACATTGAATCAAATGAAGAAGAGCTTAAAGAAGAAGAATTCAAGGACAATGACAAAAGTTGGACAATCATACCTTATGTACCTCTCTCTAAAATTTGAGATTGGGAATAGGATCATTTGCTCTATGACAACTGTTAGCTTGGTTGTGCACCAGGTAAGTATTTCTAACCTTGGTGGCCACCTTTGTCATAGCATAGTTCGCTTGTTTGTGTGGCCTCCCCTCTTGTGTTGTGTTCCTTCATGATGTGTTATGTGTTGTTTAGGTCTCCTAGGATGACCCTTGATACTCTTGTAAGGTCAAGGATATTGGGAGACCACCTCTGTTATGACCATTCTTCTATTTATTTCATCATTCTTCTATCTTGCCTCTCCTCTATTTTATTGTTGTGTGTCATGCCTTAGGGGCATAGCATTGTGGTTGATGACCTAGGGGCATCCTCCTATGTGGTGTTCCTAAGGCACTTGTTCTTCTTTCTCTTTTATTGTTTACCTTCTTCTAGTGATTCTATCTAGTGAGCAAATGACAAAAAACAAACATTTAACTAATACGGACCACGTGTCTCTTCAGTAAGCAAGCAAAAATAGACCTAGTCCATACATGAAGATGGGGTTGATTTATATATCCGATGCTTGGCTAGTAGAATCACTCTGTATGACATTTGATGTCATCTTATCTTTTCTAACAAACCATTGCAATACATCTTCTCTGTGAACTTTGTCTTGTCTTGTGTCTCACCTTGTTATTACACTCGGTTCTAAGGTACCTGCAGTATAAGCCCAATGGCTATACTTGGATTCAAACACGTATTGTAGCCTTGGTTTCTTTGATGTGATCTCATATATGATTCTTGCATAGATTTCATGTGGTGATATGGTTGTTATCTTAGAGTAAGATTTCTAACCTCTCTTGTTAGTTATCTTAGCATATCTTATCAATGTGTTTGTGGGAACATTCGGCGATCGTGAGCATGCCACCTTGGGGGCATGGGCTTTGTGAAAGCTCTTGTTTCCTTGTGTGTTTTCTCTCTACCTTAACATGCTTGATATTGGTACATGACATCAACCACCTTAAGGTGGAGGCATATATAATGATATCTGTCTGAGGATTTTGGGTACTAATGAAGCATGTTTATAAGCCCTCTACACGAGGCAAGATGTTGTATCTCTAGCATGAGTACACATCTTTATTTATATTGCAATCAAAAAGCCCTCTCAATGAGGCGGGATAGCATATCCTTTCATTCAAAAGCCCTCATCGCGAGGCAGGATGGTGCATCTCTTGAGCTAGTGCACATCCTTTTATACAAAGTCCTTGTGGAGGTAGGGATGGATCTTGAGACTATCCTCTCTTATACATGTTTTTAGCGGTTGTTGTGGCATAAGCCCAACCATCAGGTGTGTTGATGGCATGTTTGACATGGTAGGACTTAGCAATAAGTTCCTACCATCACATTGTTTGCCATGTTTTAGACGTATAGTATGTTTATGGTATGTCATACGACACTTATGTCTTTCATGTGTTTTCCCCTTGTGTAGTGTAAAGGGTGTGGCAATGAGTCCCCCCTACACTTGGGTTTTGTATGGCATTTTTTTCCCTTGTGTAGTGTAAAGGCTGTGGCGATGAGTCCCCCCTACACATGGGTTTTGTATGGCATGTCTTCCCCCTTGTGTAGTATAAAGGGTGTGGCAATGAGTCCCCCCTACACTTGGGTTTTGTATGGTGTGTTTTCTCCTGGGTGTAGTGTAAAGGGTGTGGCAATGAGTCCCCTCTACATCTTGGAGTTTGTTTTATGCGCTTTTTAGAGTTCATTTCATATATATATGAAAATGTTATGAAAATGCTATATCATGTATTCACAGTGTTTTGCGTGATTGCTCTCATGTCTTCATCATGTTTTGCGTGTCTTCAATACTATCTTCTTTGTGTTTTGTGTGCTTCTTAATGTCTTCATTGTGTCTTGCATGTTTGTGATGTGTTTTCTAAATCTTACTTGAGACTAGGGGCTAGAAATAGTCCCTCAATCTTTATGTATGCCTTAGCTTCATGTGTTTGGAGTGTTTGATGTGTTTTTGACCATACATTAATGCATGTATAGGTTGTAAGATCATACATGTATTAAAGTGGGGGCTAAATGTTATGATGTAAAATGTCCCCTAGGACTTTTACCTCCTAAGTTTAGCTCCCAGGTCCCTTAGCTTTAATCATGCATGTTGAAAATGAATCCCAGAGAAAAATCCTTTGAAACCCATGTCAAATGGGACCTAGGGTGAATCTTGAGCATAATCTAGACCCAAAATAGGCCCCTAGTCTTGGGTGCATGCGCCCTAGCCCAACCCTATTTTGTTGGGGTCCTAAACTTCTATGTCAGCTTATGACCGTTAAATGGTGTTCCTTGTTGGCATCTTAAGTTTAAATTATGAAATATTAGAATGAATGCATATATAAACATGTTTAGGACTTCATTTGTAAACTAGAAGATGATTTTGAGATTAAGGTGAACTTATGATCATAGACCATTCAAGGCATTCATTGTGTTGCAGAGTAGAATTGTGTTGTTGTTGTGTTTGTTATTGCATATTTGGCTTCATCTTCTCATGGCATGAAAGATCTTCATCTCCTTGAGAGATACACCTTCAAGTTGATATCTATTTGTGAATCAATCCATCTATTTTATCATTATTTTTGCCTCTATCCACCAAGGATACACACTCTCTATCTAACAACAGTGTTGGAAGGCTTGAATGTCATTCCATGGCTTGACTAAGGCAACACAACCTCTAACACATCTCTTGTGATTGCAGGTGACAGGTGCAGGATATTGCGAAGTGGAGTTGTAGGAAACTAGTGCAGAGCATAAGGATTTCAAATTTGAAGAAAAAAGTATAAAATAGCTATAAAAGGTCAAGGGCACCCACTATTTTGACCTCCAATTTTGTAGTGTCAGGAATCTCTAAAGTGGTTGCAGTTTGTAGCAGAAAATATCCTGAAATCCTTAGAAAAAGCAACACCTTGGGCTTGGGCACCTTCTCTTTTGACCCCAAGGTTTCCACCTTCTGAAACTTAAAATCTGGTATGTATTTGATCTGCATTTAGTGTCCTTCTATGCAAGCATTTGTCGAGATTTGTCTATTTGTTCACGATTTTGCATAATTAGGGTTTTAGGCTTAATCAGATTAGTGTTTAACAAAATAATCAACAAATTCCAAATTTTCTTATCATTCCAAGTGACAGCCAACTTGATAGCTAAGTCCTCTTGGAAAAGTTGTGACTTGGCTCAGTTTAATGTCCTTGAATGTATGTAGTGAAAGGATGATCTAATCAAATAATTAACCAAACCCATCTTCCCTCTTTTCCTACATTACAGTTAGAAATGAGAAAAACAAGAGGGTACAAATACATCATACACATAATCCATATCAAGCAAACTGCTTCCACTTAAGGGAACACACAACCCACCTCCCATAAGAGGATTTACATGAAGCCTTGCAGAATAAGAAGGCATTGCAACCATACCCAAATGTACTCTAGCCAAACTCAAGTTGGTGGTTCCAACCCTTCTCCCAATCATGCAAGGAGCTTCAACTTAGGAGAACGAGATAGACTTAAGATCTTGCTTCCAATCTTGCCATAGTCCTTTCCAAGAGAGTGTAGTAACAAAGATAATCAACAAGTGTTTTGATAGAAAGATAAGAGTAAGGCTCATAGCACAACATATTCCCCCACCTTAAAGTGATTTCTAACTCCAGCAGGGAGCAACTACCTTTAAGGTAGAATAAGAAAGACATATAAAATAGGCACGAGAGATTTCTAAAAGCACATGCCTAAATGACACATGTTCTTAAAAGCTATGTCACCACAAGGGGCTTCCCCCAAGAATGAGCAAACCAAGGCGATGCTTGTAGACATGATACACAATGGCTTGTGTATTCATGGCATGATGTCGATCATTGGAAAAAGGTGCCACATAAATAAAATATCATAACTACGAAGATGACGGAGAAAGGATCACATGAAAGTATAGTACACATAAATTGAATCAACATGGAAGGATGCTAAATCATCCCACAAAAAAAATAAGGAAATTGTAAATTATGACATATAGAGGAATGACACAATGTGTTCTTTCTCCTTGTACCTTTGTGCTAACAAGGGTGCCAAGGGAGAACTAACAATCAACAAAACATCACAATATGGGAATAACAGTACGTACAGGCCTAACACAAATGAGGAGGGACCATACTTGTGAGTCAGCCTATAACAAATCATCCTCCCCCAACTTGCTTATTATAAAATGTATGGGGGACAAGTGATATAGGGACTACATCAAGCGTGGGAAAAAGTGCTAGAGCCATACCATGTCTGAAGTTGTTGAATTTTTCACCCAAGGCTCAACATTCCTTAGTCGAATGGCCAAGCACTCAATGATATGCACAATGATGAATTGATGACTGATTATTTTGTAGAATCTTTTTGTGTGTTGGAGGAGGAAGAGTGATTAAGTGGTCTTTGATTAGACTCGACAACATACACTCTTGTTGAGATAGAAGGGAAGATATAGGTGGAGTAGGAAACAACCCTTTTTGTTGTGAACATGGTGGAGAGAACATAGGAGAAGGTTGGAAACCTAAACCTACTTTACACAAGTGTAGTGTTGGTTCCACGGGTTCCTTAATTCCTTGTTCATTGCATCCTAACCCATTTCCATTGTATCCAAGTTTAGAGAGAATTTTGAATCTACACCCATAACACATCTCCAAATCCAAAGGAAGAGGAGAGGTCATATGACTATCTTTGTTGAAATGAGAAGTGTGATCATGTGTTGAAGAAGAAGTGGAAGGATCCTTCTTTTTATCATGGTGAGGAGGATCAATCTTTGTTTCAACAAGCTCGTGGGGGTTGAAATCTAAAGGGACCTCATCATTACCAAGACATGCATTAGAAGAAGATGATTCACTAGATTGAGATGATACTTTATCACAAATGGCCACCATTTCTTTAGAAGAAATCAGATCTTCATCAATATGAAAAGTTCCATCGTTATTACTTTTGAGTTAAGTTTTTTAGGAGTAGGAGATTGTGTTGAAAAAATATATTTACCTTTGAGGTTTTTGGGTGTGAGGGTGAGATTTTATATTCACCTGCAAATGAGGGTGTAAAATCTAATGAAACCCAATCATCACCAAAAGATGCATTCGAAGGACCAACACTATCCTGACCATTATCGTTGTTAGTAGTGGAGGGTAGTGGTTTGGTTTTTGTTAAAGAAGGGATCAAATTACTTAGAGGAATTTGATATCTCACTTCCATTTGTAAGCAACTTTCTAGAACTAAATCAACTTCAATTGTATGGACCTTGTTTCCAAAAATGAAATTTATTGAATGGTGAAGGGTATATGGGACTACCCCCATGGCATGAATCTATGGTCTACCAAGAAAAAGATTGTATGCAAGAGAATTAGGCATGACATGGATAAGGGTAGGCAATGTCACAGGTCCAACCTTAACATTTAAGGTGATTGTACCTAGTGATTGTTTACTAACATTATCAAAGCCACGAATGTTGAGTTTATCTGGTTTGATGAAAGATGTATCAATATTAAGTTTATGTAATAGGTCTATGCCACAAACATTAAGACTTGATCCACCATCAATCATAGTTCATCTCACCCTCATTTTATTAATGATGACAAATACCATATGAGGTTCATATTGGTTTTGAACTTCTATGGGAGGTAATTCATGTTGTTGAAATAAGATATCTGATGTTATCACATACATACAACTTAACAAAGATTCTACATCATTCCGTCTAATAGAAGGTGGAACAACTACCTTTTATAGATACTTTTGGAACATTCCATGGTATGTAGGCAACATTTGTATTAAATCCCATAGAGATATCTTAGCTAGAGTAGCGCAAAGTTTCTTGACAAGATTGTATTCTCTACCAACATGTTGAGGAAGACGAGGTGCTTGAGGAATAATAGGTTGAGAAGGTGGAAGAGAAGTGGGCATACGAGCTGTGCTTTCTTACTTTATTTGTTATTACAAGTGTTGTATGTGTGAGCAACCACATGAGGTTGTTGCAACACATTTTGAACACCTTGATTCCTTTGAGTAATTTTCTTTGTAAAATTAAAGATGTAACCAGGAGGTCGAGATGGTTTCAGAACACCTCGAACTGTAATCATAGGTTTAGAGAAAGGAGGTGAATTAGGTGCCTCATGTACCATTGTTTTAGGAGTATTTTGAAAATTAGTGCACTTATTCACTATCCCTATAGTGGGTGGAATAATTCTATTAATGATGATGGAATTGACATTGTTATCTTTTTGAGAAATACAAGATTTAGGATGATGAGATGAATGCCCAATATCCACCCATGGGGGATCCATTGTGAGAGAAGTCAATTCATCCACTGATGCTTCATTTTTTGAAGGGAGCACATTGGAATGAAGAGAGGGTAGAGTGATGTTAAGAAATGTATCAATGATTTCATCCTCTTGTGACAAAATATCCTCACGAGTGGGAACCATTTTGGGAGAGGGATCCAAAACATAGGGTGACGTAGGCAAAGATAGGTCACCATCATATGTATTAGAGGGGAGATCAATGGGAATAGACATGGAATTATCATGGCTTGTAGTAGAAGTATAAGAAGAACTATCACCATCATCTTTCTCATGACAATTCATGGAGATGAATTTAGTAATGTCTTCTAATATAGAAGGATATTCACCCATGAGAGTCATGAACCTAGAAAAATCAGATATATAACAAAGGATATCATATATGGACATATATAAATATCAATATCATACATGGATGCTATATGATCTAAAACATACTAATGCATATTAATGAATTTAGAAAAAAATTCAAAATCTATAATATATCCATGCAAAGATTCCAAAGAGCAAGAAGGGTCCATAATGAAATGACTTGTATACTATGTGAAAATATGATATGGAATAAAAATGTACAATCAGATTTATTCATTAATCAAGTATGACCAATATCAAAATAAGATTGCAATCCAAGACCTACAAGTGCAAGAGAATCGAGGTTTTACAAAAATGTGATACTCTTGGTAACCACAACAACTAAGTCTTGCAAATGTAAGATGTGTAGTATGTGCAAAATGAGTGCCTAAATGATTTATCTACTTAAATTCAGAAAATATTTATAGAACTTTTCTTTATTGAAGATGTGCATGTGTCAAATGAAGCTAGATAATTTTTTTGTGCTATTGCTTTACAATTTTAAAGAGAAGATGAATACATGAATGTTCTTGCTTTCTAATTTAAACAAATATGGAACATATGATGAGTTATAGAAACTTAAAATCAGATTTAGAAATCCTTCATCATAGCAAATATCTAAAAATAAGATTTCAAATATAACAACTAAATGCAAGACTAGCTAGGGTTTTACTATCAAAGCCTAGATCTTAAATGCTTATTTCCTAAACACAAATTCTTTAATGCAATAATGATTTTTCTTTGTAATTTGAACACAAATGATATTTAGAAAATGCTACATCAATGTAACATCAGATTTGACCACTAATTATCATTAGCAAAATTTGGAACAAGAGTTTAATTAACACACCCTAGGTGTAAGAGTAGCTAGGTTTTCCAAAAATGCAATTTTTTTGAAAACCCTTATAATGAATAAGTGAAAATGCCAAAATATACCACTAGGAAATGATTAAATGATGTGATACCAATCAGATCTAATGTAAAAATCATAAATTTATATCATGCTATGATGATGTAAACTTATGAAATATAGACAATGTGACAAATATGCGTTTTTCTAAACCTACATCAAATGCTTGATTTTCTAATTTCAAATGCAAAGAAGCAAGAATGTTCTTTTCTTAAACACAAAGATGATATGCTACAAAAAATGAAATCACTTTAATCAACCTAATAATGGTACTAAGATCTGAAACAACTCACTAATCTACAAGCCCTAGGTTCAAGACTAGCTAGATTTAATAGGAATGCAAAGTTTTTGTAAACCCTCAATGAAATAATGTTAAAACAAGCTATGTAGCTATACAAAATGATGAATGAGTGTAACCTAATCCAATCTAGGGTAGAAAATAACTCAGATTTGAAGCAAGAAGGAAGCCAAAGTTCAAGATATGTCAGGTTCATCAAAATGTTATGTAGAAAATGAGATCTAGGCTAACACGTACATCACCCTAAATCAATCCTTCTCCACATAACATTGGAACGTGAACCAAGGAAACTCAATACTCAACTAAAGTTCTCAAAGGAGAGATAATATGTCTCTTGATTGGTCCATTTGTTTCCAAGGAGAGAGATCTTATGACTAATTACCAAATCTAGGGTTTCTAGGGCTAAAATAGAGAAAATAGGAGCTACAGACCTGAAGCCGTTGAAAACCCAGAAAGCAATGGTAGGGAAGAGTTGTACAAAGCTGAGAGAACCTAATTACAAAAGGTTTTAGTCATATGAACATCAATGACAGGGGTGCTAGGCACCCTAGACCCAAATTAGGGTTTTCAAGATTACCAGATCGACTGGGTGCCTTCGCCTGTGTGTCTTCTGTCTCCTGTCACTTGGTATCTTTAGATTCCTCCAAATGTGACCTGCACATAATAAAGAAGGAAAGAGGGTTGGTTCTATTTAGGAGCTTGCCTAAGTCAAGCTCTGTGTATGGTGTTTCCACCTTCATAATAGCAATGATAAGAGATAAAGAGAGTGTACCCTAGGAGGGCAGAGAAAAATTTGAAGTAGAATGGAATGCTATAACAAAGCATAAAGGAATGGAGTCATCATGAGCATGGAAACCCTATCTTTCTTGATGTGATGTCACAACTTGACTCAAGAAGTTGGTGTATCCCAAAGAAGTAGAGAGATCTTCATAAGACCTGTAAGAAGTTAGTGCAACAACAATAATCCACTATAGAGAGCGTTAGAGAAGAATAGAGAGTATGAGAGAGAAGAAGAGAGAGTGAAAGTGTGCCTAGATTGCTTAGATGTTCAAATGAATAAACTAACTTGCTTTTATATGCATTCTTTCTCACCAATAATGAATAAAACCAAATGGGGTTGACATGTATAAGTCAGGGAGGTGTTCTAAGCTGACAGCACAAAAATAGGGCCAGGGCTAACATCTGGGACCAGGGTGCTAGGTGCCCTGGTCCTTTATCCCCACAAACTCCGAGGAGTATCAATTAAAGTGGGCTTAGACTAGTCCTAACTTTTATTTTCTGGGTTTATTCATTGGGATCAAAAATTAATTGTTTTAGGTCCACCCAAGTACTAAACTAGGTGTAAAATGGAAAGGGTACACATTTTACTCCATAACAATATCCAATAATGCCTTACAATGCTTTCTCTAACATTATGCCCCTTGAACACATATTCCAAGTCATCTAGAGAATAATAATTAATTATAAACACCCCAACCTCATGTGGATGTCCAAGGTGGTTGTCTCCATGATCCTTGAATATGTACACATAATTAATAGATTATTAAATAAATAAATTACAATAGTCTAAAAGGATTGCAAGCTGAATATCACCCCAGTCCTAACATTCTCCCACTTGATATTTACACTACAATGACACAATAGAGAACTAAAAAAGAATTAAGTGCTATGAAATGTACTTGTTATGTCATAAAATGTGTACACTAGCATTTTACACCTAGTTTAGCACTTGGTTGGGCCTAAAATGTTTACACTTGTTAATCATGACCTATTTTAACACCCTTTTGAACATTAAATGAATAATTCTCGATACTGATGATAAAACGTGACAAAATAACAATGAGTCTGACCTAAGGACACTTAAAAAGACTTATGCCAGAGTTTTTGGGGCTAAAGGACAAGGGCACCCAAGTGCCCTGGTCCCTCATTTAGCCCTAACCTGAATTGGTGGTATGTTGGCGTAAGACATCTTAAGTGGTTCCTCATGTCGGCCCCATTTGGTTTTATTCATTGTTTGTGAGAGGGAATGTATATAAAAGAAAGTTAGTTTATTCATTTGAACATATCTAAGTTCTCTATGCAATCTAGGCACTCTTGCACTCTCCCTTCTTCTCTCTCATGCTCTCTACTCTTCTCTAAAGCTCTCTATGATGGATTATTGTCGTGGTACTAACATATTACAAGTCTTGTGAAGATCTCTCTACTTCTTTGGGATACACCAACTTCTTGAGTCAAGTTGTGATGCTGCATCAAGCATGCTAGGGTTTCCATGCTCATGGTGACTTCTTTCCTTCATGCTTTGTTCTCACATTCCATTCTACTTTAGATTTGCCTCTTCCCTCTTAGGGCATACACTCTTTATCTATCATCATTGTTATTGTGGAGATGGAAACACTATTTATGGAGCTTAACTTAGGTAAGCTTCTAAATAGCACCCAACCATTTTCCTTCTTGTGTGTGTGTGGTTCATATATGGAGGAATTTGTAGAAATCAAGTTACAGGGAGTAGGAACACAGAAAGGCAAAGACACAAGAGGTTTCACATTCTGGAAAACCCTAATTAGGGTCTAGGGTGCCCAAGCACCCTAGTCCTTTATCCTTCTAACTCTGGATCTAGGTTCTCCTCTGTTCACTGGTCTCTGCTGTGCTTTTAGATTGTTTGTATTTGTTTTCAATTGTCTGTTATGCTCTGATCTTGCTTAATTAGGGTTTCATGTTTTTCCCTAGTTTGGTTGGTTGGATTTGGTTGATTCTCCTTTATACAACAAAGGGACAAAGCCCCTGTAGTTTGGCTCTCCTTCTTGGGTAGAAGCCAAGATCGACTTGTGTTCTAATGTTGGATAAAAGAGGGTTTGACCTAGTTTGATCTATTGAGCTAGTCTCTCTTTTCTATCTAACATTCTAGTGAGCTTGACATTTCTTTCAATAATGCTTCATCTTTTGAAGGGAAAGCATTGGAATGAAGAGAGGGTAGAGTGATGTTAAGAAATGTATCATTGATTTCATCCTCTTTCACCAAAATATCCTCACAAGTGGGAATAATTTTGGGAGAGGGATCCAAATCATAGGGTGAAATAGACAAAGCTATATCACCATCACATGTATTAGAGAGTAGATCCATGGGAATATACATGGCATTATCATGACTTGTAGTAGAAGTAGAAGAACTATCACCATCATCTTTCTCATGACCATTCATGGAGATGAATTTAGTAAAGTCTTCTAATATTGATAGAAGTAATACAAAGAAGCTAATAATACATGTAAGTGTGATATGGAACAATGATGTACAATTGAATTTAGACATGATTTAAGTATCTAGAATAAGACTGCAATCAATGATCTACAAGTGCAAGATAAGCATCGCTTTCCAAAAATGTGGTATTTTTGGTAACCACAACAACTAAGTCTTGTAAATGTAAGATGTGTAGTATGTACAAATGATTTTCCAAAGTAAACACAAGAGGGATTTATAAATCTTTTCTTTAAATGAAGATACATATAAGTGTCAAATGAAGCTAGATAGTTTTGTTTATTCTATTGGTTTACAATTTTAAAGAGAAGATGAATGCATGAATGTTCTTGCTTTCTAATTTAAACAAATATGACACATATGATGAGTTATAGCAACTTAAAATCAGATTTAGCAATAACTCAACATAGCAAAGATCTGAAAAATAATATTTCAAATGCAACCAATAAATGCAAGATTAGCTAGGGTTTATCATCAAAACCTAGATCTTAAATGCTTATTCCTTAAACCAAAATTATTTGATGCAAGAATGTTTTTTCTTTGTAATTTGAACACAAATGATATTTATGAAATTCTATAGCAATGGAAAACTAGATTTGAAATGTAAATGACAACAACAAAATCTGAAACAATATATTAATTACAAACCCTAGGTTTTGAATTTGACTAGGTTTTCCAAAGATGCAACTTTTTTGACAAAACCCTAGAAAATAAGAGTTTTAAATGCAAGATGCAACACCATGAAATGATTAAATGCTGTTATACCAATCAGATCTGATGCAAAAATCAGAATTTTAATTCATGCTATGATGTCTAAAACATATGCAATGAAAACAATGCATAAATATGCTCCTTTTCTAAGCCTATAATGCTTGATTTTTTACTTTTCAATGCAAACAAGTAAGAGTGTCTTTTCATTAAACAAAAATATGATATTCTATAGAAAATGAAATAAATTTAATCATGCCACAAAGATCTGAAAAAACTCACTAATCTACAAACCCTAGGTTCAAGACTAGTTAGATTTTCTAAAAATGAAAGGTTTTTGCAAACCCTAATAATGAAACAATGCAAAATTAAGCTATGAAAGTAAGATAAATTATGAATGAATGTAATCTAATCAGATCTAGGGCAGAAAATATCTTAGATCTGAAGCAAGAAGGATTCCAAAGTGCAAGAAATGACATGTTCACCAAAATGTTAGATAGAAAAGAGAGACTAGCTCAATAGATCAAACTAGGTCAAACCCTCTTCTATCCAACAATACCAAAAAAACTTATTTTTACATACAAGCTTAGTGAGTGAATCTACAAAATTATCCAAAGTGTCAACCTTTTGAACCATGCCCTTTTTTATTCCATATTGTAAACAAAATGATACTACACATCAATGTGTTTGGTATGAGCATGATACGTAGGGTTCTTAATCAAATACACTATAGTCTTGGGACTATTGCATAGTATTTATAACTACACTACCTCTTTTAAAGAATGTGTTGTAGCCATATACTTTACTTCTATAGTCAAAATAGCAATTCTAGGATGTTTTTTATTCATCCAACTAACTGCCCCACCAAACAGACTAAACACATACCCACTTGTAGAATTCCTACTATCTAGATTTCTAGTCTAATCAAAATCAACAAAGCCTTATAAATCAAGTACCTCGGCCACATCATGAGTCCCATGATTCATCTGGTAGGAAGCACCTAAATCAATTAACCAAGAGTCATCATAGGAAAGTTTTTTAAAATAAACAATATATCAGTAGCTTCATCATTTAAGGATCTATTAGTAGATAAATCATCATTATTCTTCCTCTTCCTACATTCCTTCTTTTAAGATAGCCCCATTTCCACAATGCTAATATCTCAACCTACTCATACCAAGGGTTTTGGATCTACCCTTATATTTAGATCTATGTTTTGGCTTATCATTTCCCCTTTTTCCTTACCACCACTTTTTTCCTTGGGTTTTTCCCACACATGTAATGCCTCCTTTGAATAATCAGCCATAGATTTTCTCCTCATCTCCTCACTAAGAAAGGTGAAAACAAAGGAATCCATCTTTTCATTTTTCATAGAACAACTAAGTGCAACAATTAAATTTTCCCAAGATTTAGGTAATGAATAGAGTAACAAGATGCATTAGTCCTCTTCTTCAATATTAACATTGATAGACCCTAACTAACTCAAGATTAAATTAAATGCATTTAAGTGTTCTATAAATGAGTCTCTATCTTTCATTTTCAATGAATACAATTTCCTTTTAAGATACAGCCTGTTAACAAGACTGTTAGGCTTTTGAATTTCACCTATTCTCTTCCACAACTATAATGTAGTAGTTTTACTAAAAACATTCAACAAAACAAAAATAAAAAGACATAACCTTATATTATCTCAGGATTTCTTATCTATCCATACTCAATCTTAATTTGGTATATGTATAGGTTTGTTCTCATTTACCATAGATTTCCATTGATCCCTTTCTTCTAAGAGATCTTCCATCTTTAGCTTCCAAAGTTTATAGTTCATGCCATTAAATTTCCAATATTTGAACTAGATGTGTTGGCAATGATCTCTATCATGAGAATTTGAATTACATGAAAAACACAAAAGTTCCCACTACAACAAAAACCCAACAATCCTCCAAAAGAGGCATCCCCCTTTTGAATCAAGCCAACTAGACTTTGATACCAAATGTTAGAAATTGAGGTCAAAATAAAGTAAAAACTATTGTTCCTTAGTTGTCACAATTTCATTAAAATATGGTAGAACATGTATGGAAATGGAAATAACACTAAAATAGTAAAACATGCAATACCACAAGAACACCAATATACATGGGAAAAACCTTGTCAAGTAAAGAATCCCACCATTGGTGTAGTCACAGTTAGGAGGGTCCATGGAGTGAACAGTCCAGACCGTACAACGAGATTAAACACAACAGAAGCAACTCAATTATAGAATGCAAATGTAGATTTAGATATCCAATATATCATAGATTCAAAATGATAACATGCTGACAACATGCGGGCTTACAATTAGGACTCACAGGCTTGATTCTCCAGTTACAATGTATGCATAAGATATGGCTTGGAAGCACTTTATAAAAGAAAATCTAACTTATGAACTATATCTTACTAATTAACTACTTTCCTATGCATCTATCACATGATTATATATAATCTCCAAATCATAAGAATCCTCTACATCGGCCAAGGGAGATTACAAACTCCAATAAAGGAGATGTAACATGTGTACATAGATAGGTCAGCCCAAAACATATGGAAGTCATCCGTAAGTGAATGAATCAATGTGTGGACCTCAAGGAATGTCAGCTAGGTTCCAAACTATCTTGAATGATGTGTTATTTAGCTCCGCAAGTAATCGAAGTGCTCTGTAAGTCTTCTTCAGCTGCCTATCTGTATGCTCTGCATTATGAAAATAGGTGATCTTATGATAGTGATATCCTTCCAAAAACTAGTCCAAATGATCTGAATTTGGGATATGATCTGCATGATGATGTCTAGATGCTAATTCCTACTCCGCAAGGTCTGAAATGAAAATGCGGTAGAATGCGGACCAAAATACAGAAACTGTCACTGACTGAATTGACTATATTGAATTGGAAAAGGAAAAGAAAACAAAATGAATGCAAATATTTTTGGTTGATGCAAGATTGCTCTTGAACCAGGGATGCTCCTACATCAGACATGTTGATGGTGGTTTTAGCAGACAATAACACAGATGAAATATAAGGGTATCTCACCTCTCTTGAAAAGGAATCTTATCCTAGAAAATACTTCCTTAAGGTTTATACAACTAGATCTTAGCTTGCAGGAATAACTTAGTGGATATGTTAGCTATACCAACAAGGGGACTTACATGCAATGTAAACAAACTTTAGTGCATTAGGATTTGATTGCACATGACCTTGATCAGTTTTTTGATATGACAATGCATAAACAAACTGATATATACCCAGATTGCTACAAAATATGTAATTTCAACATGCAACCAACAATCTTCCAGCATGCATTCACTGGATATGGAATCTATGACAACACTTTGCAAGTTTATGAAACCTAGTCTAATAGGATTTGATAAAGAAAATACAAAGGGAAAGGGATAGAGAAGGGATAAATATGTTGAAATGTATAGGACAACTGAGAGGGGGGGTGAATCAGTTGCCACAAACACTTAACTTCATATGAATATCAAATCATCAAATCCTTAACTGCTGATAATCAGAATTTAATATGAAAGCATGAAACCATAACAATCACACATTTAACATAGTAGACACTAGATTTTTTACATGGAAAACCCTAAGAGGAAAAAACTATGGTGGATGTTAGCCCACAAGATATATGAGTTATAACAATACCAAAAAATAGAGGCTCACTGCCTATAGGGCTCAATGCCCAAATTGCTCACTACAAAGAATGACTCACTGCCAAAGGTTGGCTCACTACTAGAATGGTGAACTGATTAAGTAGCATCTACTCCATGCTTGGGTTCAGTTCCTTTGAAGCACAATAAAACTTCTCTTCTCTGCTTCTTCACACCATTGCACTTATCTCCTCATTTTGCATCACATGATTACTTTCACAACTACATTACATGATTTTATACAATTCATCAACCTTGGAATGTACATCAATGTCGGTATTACATTCATCAACCAATGGATCAATCTCAAAGGTCGGCATTACAATCATACATAAAATAGGTCTAGACCTAATACAAATTATGCTAAGGAAAAGATGTAAGGATGTATGTGGATCATGCCAGACCTTAGCTGGGACTCAAACACAATTCTCCATGCCACAACATGCCTCTACAATCTTCAATGCATCTCAGCAAATAATGAATTCAACCAAGTTGTCCAAGATTGATGATACCATTAGGTCTACTAAGAACATTCTTCATTCACGATCCAATTTTCTCTTTGTGGACCAATCCAAATGTCGGTGTTGAAATTAAGGAACACTGAGAGGGGGGTGAATCATTGTTCTGCAAAACTTATTATTATGTTCCTTTATCAATTTACCACATACATTCAAAAGAAAGAAGCATGAACTTAAGAACAACAACAACAAGATCATTACACATGAACACCAATATTTTTACATGGAAACCTGGTTAAGGGAAAAACCACAGTGGGGGTTAACCCACAAGATTTTATACTCTGTTAAAAGTATTACAAAATGGGAAGGCACATGCATTCGGGTGCACTGCCCAGAGCTCACTGCTCAAAGGAGGCACACTGCCTACAAGATCAATTACAAAAGTTCAATGAAATACTTGAACTGAAGAATAGAATCTAACAATGCAAGATTACATTTCCGGTTAGGCTCAATATATTGACTTCAGACACTTCATCTCTTACTACCCTGTTTTACTGTTCTGCCATGATCCGGAGCTTCAATCTCCTTTCTTCGCACTTGATTCTACCACACTTCGTACCTATCACTTCATATTCATACATCCATACATCAAAATTCTTGAACCCATCAATTATATATATCCGCAACATGAAATTTCATTAACTGCAGTCGGCCTCAAGAAAACTTAGAAATTTTTTTGAGATCACTGTTCTGTCGGCTGAATCCATGCACAAACATCAATGTGGACCAAAACCGATGTATTCAACTCACCACACATGTTGGTCAATACCACTGGATCTCATAAATTTCTCAACCAACCACTTCTCTTAGTCTATACAAGGATCAAACACCAGGTCAGCTTGTTCTTCACCAGACTGAACTATCTAACCAAAGCCCGCTACTCAAATGCTTGTAACTTTCAATCCCTTCATCACCAGAGGCTAAAACTTTGGATTTAGGTAGCCCTGACATCCCTTAACATTTCCTCAGATCTGTAGCACAATATGATTACCTGTAGAGAAAAGTAGACCAAAATGCTAAACCCTGTCATATGCTATGTTCCTATCTATCTGGACTTAGACAAATCTGCAATCTGACTTTCGGTATGATCAAATGATACAATGCGGATGTGTAAGATAGATTTAGTTGCCATCAATGACAACACCTGCCATGCCTAGCAGTGTCTCTTGCCAACAATCTACCCCTTTGGCATTGATGGCAACACTTAGTGAAAAATGACTAAGTGTTAGAACAACTCCCCCTTACTATGTACACTTGTGATTTCCAATGCTCCCTCTTAGCTAAATTCCTCATTTTTCACTGCTTTCCACTCCCCCTTTGACATCAATGGCAAAGGTTGAGATCTGCATATCAAAATTCATGCAAAAACTCTATGTACATGGGCGCTTATATACAAACAATCCTTATGTCTTGTCTACATGAAATTAAACACATCACCAAAAATATTTTTCAATAGTGCCAATTCACTGTCCCAACTTTTCTTCATGCTACCCAAAACTAAAATATGACCACTGAATAAAAATGCTTGTGACTCTACCTTCTGTAGATTAGTGGGATCACTTTTCAGGGCAGCAACTTGAGCTTCTGTCAATGCATTGAACATTGTTTCTAACTTAGGGAAAATCAGCCCCCGAAGTTCACACATCCTTGCCACAATGTTTTCCTTTTCTTTCACTAATTTCTTTACTTCATCAATCAAGCTAATTACTTGACATTCTTGACTTGCCGTAGATATTGTCAAAGGATTAAAGGATTGAGATATTGTCAAAGGATTAAAGGATTGAGATACATTTGACAATTTTTTCTCGGACTCCTTTATTTTCTTATCAATATCCTCTACAACTTTTGGCCAAGATAAACAAAATTTTACACATCTCCTCCTTCAGTGAGGGCATTTTGAATATTCTTTACACTAGTATCTAGCATAATTCTATCACTGTCAATTATTCTTTTCAGTTCACTAAATCTTTTATCATTAAATTCATTCTGGACTTTGACTTCTGATGACTTCTCAAAAGACTCAAAGTGAGTACTTATAGAATTTATCAGGCTCTTCAACTAATTGGAGAGGGATGCTAATGAATCCTTCAGAAATGTAGGCATGATTTTCTCCAAAATGCCAGATGCAAGACCAAGAAACTCACTATCTTGTATATGGAACTTCAAGATTTCCTCTCTGGCCTTAGCTTGTGCAAAAGAGGCCATCTTCATCTTCTGTACCGGTGATAGAGTGTCAAAATTGATTGGACCTTGTATTATATCCGGATCTTCTGCAACTTGTTTATCTTTCTCTAAAATTTCTTTCACTACTTTTGCAGTGTCTCTTGCCCAATATGATGTTTTAGTTTTATGTTCATTAGGGCCTGCATCTTCTCCCTTTCCGGAGTCAACCACATTGTCTTGCTTATCATTTTCATTCTTTTTCTCTGCTTCTTCTCTCTCTGTGTCATCAGCAATGTCTTCTGCATTCTTTTCCAGAGAATTTTCTATATCCTCAGTAGCAACATTATCAAATTCCTCAACATCCAGAATGGAGCAATCAATTCCATCATCAGTTTCTTCTTCTTGATCTTCATTGTCCTTAACTTGTTCTGCTTTTTACTCTTTATTCTTTTTAGAATCACCTTCAGTAGGAGCATTTATCTCCATATTCATCTCTGTATTTTCTTTACCAGATTGGTCTGGAGGAATTTGAGTAACTTCTGCACCATCAACATTATCTTCCTTCACCATTTCTTCATCTCCTTTATTTAATATTTCCTCTTTTGGAACAGAGAAATCATCTACCTTAGCTTGTTGCTCATTTTTATTCAACTCTTCATCATCAACAGGTTCTTCAGTGACCACATAAAACTTATTCTTGTCTAGGGCTTTCTTCAGAATTTGTTCTGTTTCTTTGACCACTTCATCAATGTCTCCAATCATTAGCTTATTCATCCTTTTCTTTCTTCTAAATTCATCTTTAACTTCTTTGAAAATTTTATATGCTTCCTTTCTAGAGATTACCGGACACAGACTGGACAACACATGTTCTCTTAGCTCCAAATCCTTTGCTTTAGCAATTTCTTTTCTCATCTCCAAAATGGCTCTTAGATTCTTATGGATTTCTGACAAAATTTCCACAAGTGCTCTATTGAATGTATTTAAGTACTTAATAGTAGCATCCTCCAAAATTTTCTTGTTGACATTATCAAAGTTGTCATAATATTTTGTTATGGGCTTCAAATTCCCATGAACAATTACTTCATTCACAATATCTTCAACTGACAAGGTGGATTTTTCGACATGAGTCTCAGTCTTTTGTCTTTTGCTCACCTTTATACTTATGGAGGGCTTGTTTTTGGCAACCCTTGATGCTTCTTCTTTCTCTAATTTTGTGCTTCTAGAGGGCTTCTCCTTAGACAATTTAGCATCCTTAGTGCCCGAGGCCTTCAACTCTTTAACCTCACCATCTGACTCAGTCTCTTCTTCATCCTCCTCCACACTAACAAATGACCTTTTGCCCATTACTTTTGTCCTTTTTCCTTCCTTACTGGTAGGTTTTTCTTTGAATTTATCTGCAATAGGAGATGGTGATGCACCAGAGGTCAAACCTAAACTCCTAGTAGTCCTTTGCTTAGAAGAGGTTCTACTGGAACACTTCCCTATTCCTTGTCCTGCTTGTCCTTCTCATCTTTCTTTGTTCTTTCCCTGTTTTGTCGCATAGCTTCCTTTGTTATTCCAATACTTTTTGCATAAATTTCAACTTGCTTTTGGACCTTTCTCTTAATTTTAGGTTTTTGAAGCTCAACATGCAGTTTCACACTAAGCTCACCATATGTAGCGAATCTCTCAACTGAGGTATCTTTTGGTTTGCTTAGAAGGTGTTGAGCATACATTTCTAGTATTTGTTCATTAACTTCATATCCCATGGGCATGATCCATACAGTCCTTGGTTCAACTGCTTCCATCAAGCATTGATTTGTTTCCACCATGAAACAAATTGTATCCTTGTACTTTTCCACCACAAATTTAGGAATTCTTTCCCTTGATTGCATCATATTCTAGAAATTTTTGAAATATCCCCAAAGAGTAGTCCTTTGGGTATTAGAGTCACCAATATTGTGCAAATGCTCTCTTATTTGTATGGCACCAGGCTTGTCACTAGTCCAGCTTTTCTTCCCGGGCAATTCATTCATGAAATAAAAGAACAAGCACAAGACCAACGTATCATATTTGAATGTATTCTTCTTATCCTTCTTGATCTTGTTTAGATTCTCCATAAGCTAGTTTTGCAGAAGCTCACACAAGTCATAGTTAACATTTTCTTTTAACATCTGATAAGCAGCATAAATGGCTGTACCGAACACTGAGTTTTCCCCGTTGGAGTGGTATATCTTATACCCAATCACCATAGATGTAAATTTGACATCCGAATCAGTTATATCATTTATTGTCATTGCCCTCTTATCAAATTTTGACCTTGTAGCATTAGTTACAGTATGATTCTTCACTAACTTTAACATCGACAGTCCACATGAATTTAGCATGCATCTGACTCAGTACATACCGGACCCACTTGTCCTCATCGAAGGACAGGAACATAATAACCTGAATGAAATGTTTGTCTTGCAGCACCTTATACTCAGGTTTAAGACCATAAATCTCACCCCTCAGGTGATTCTTACACAAATCTACTAGCTTTGAATCCCCAAACCCATCTAGGCTAGCATGAATGTAAGCCCTAATATCTTCAATGTGCAACACACCATGCAGAACATTAGAAAAGGCACCTAACAGATCGACCTCTACAGATTTATGTGGATACTTTTTGAATTAAGGTCGAGGCCTTTCAGTGATGTCAACAACCAATGGAGTAGCCATCTCTAGATATTACAAATCCAAAGATCTTTATAAAGAATACCTTGTTTCGCCGGTTAGGGTTAGCTGTCAAATTCACTTTTCACACTTCAAATCTTTGAAATGTCAGCTCAGGCGCTCTTCTCCTTGTTCTCTATGAATGCAAAGTGATTTAAATGTTGAGTGAATGACCTTTTATGCTCCACAAAACCTAATTCACCATTGTAATAAATGCTTTGCCCTATTTCATCCAGTTACACTGTTTCTAAATATAGTTAATCTTCAATTACTTTGCAATTAATCACATTAGCTTCTTTTCTTCTAAAATTTGTTGAAACAGATCTGCAATAGGCTTCTTTATCTTCATTCATCATGCCAGATTCAGGCACCCACTTATTGGCAGGGGGAATTAGATTTTCAATGTAACTCCCCCTAAGCCAGAGCTCCTGTTTCAATTCACAGAGGAATTATCAGCACTAGATTCTGGTGCGGAACCATCACCATAATTCATTTCACCTTTCTTCACCCATGTTTTGTTCATTTCATTCTGGATCTCATTCACATCTACTTTACCCTTGCCTTTATCTTGTCTCTGCATGTTTTGGTTTTTGTTTACTGGACCATTTCTATCATCATTCTTGCTTCTGTAGAATCTTGCAATATGACTGGATTTGTTGCAATTAAATCACACAACATTTCTTTTTTCATTTACTTGATTTCCTCTTGATCTACACTAATTAGCCACATGTCCAAATCTATTGCATGCAAAACTGTTGCCATTGAAAGCATTGACATTTCCTCTATTGTTAGAGTAGTTCATCATCATACTTCTGCATTCATTGGATCTATGACCATACATTTTACAATTGAAGCATTGATCAGAGAAAGATGGACTACTTTGATTCACTCTACTTCTACACTGAGTAGCTCTATAACCAAATTTATTGCAATTGAAACAATTTCCATTGAAAGATGGAAACCTTTGAGCATTAGGTTGTCTTACTGGAGGCCTTCTTAGATTCCTTCTTGAATTTCTTCCTTCAAGATTTCTTTGACTGGATCCAGAGCTTTCACCTTTCTCATATCTCATACCATGCTTATCATCTACCTTCTTCTGACTATCAAGCAACACCTCAAGTTTAGATGAGCTTATCTTGAACTTCTCTTTGTATTCATTTGCAGCTTCTAGGTCATGTTTGAGAATAACAATTTGCCTTTCAAGTTGTTCCTCATTATATCTGGTTTCTTGAAGATCAGACTCTAGATGGTCAATTATTCTATCTAATCTACAACACTCTTCTATCCTTTCTTTCAGAGACTGATTCAAGTTTTCTTTAGTCTTCTTCCTTTCCTCAATTTCCTTGGTTAGCCTCATCACCATAGATTCCATCTCATGTTTTATGACAACTTCTTTTGCCAGCTTCTCACATTCCTTTGTCTTCTCCTTGAGAACCTCATCCATGCCATTATTTTTATTCTAATCTGCTCACCGCTAAAGTAGCTCCTTCCTCTTTTCCATAGATTTGCTCAGTTGCCCTTTTAAAGTTTGAATGAAATCCTCAGCATCTTTAAGGTTCTCTTTCAGTTCTTTGATTTCTGCTCTAGACTGATCAAGATCTTCTAAATAAACTTGAAGTTGTTCATTGATGCCATTAGAATACCTAAATGAACCCATTGAAATACCTTCCAAGATCTTCCTCAAGCTGTTAAACTTCTTTCGAGGAACCTTGCTCTGATACCAATTGTTGAAATTAAGGAACTCTAAGAGGGGGGTGAATCAATGTTCTACGAAACTTATTATTATGTTCCTTTATCAATTTACCACATACATTCAAAATAAAGAAGCATGAACTTAAGAACATCAACAACAAGATCATCACACATGAACACTAGGATTTTTACATGGAAACTCAGTTAAGGGAAAAACCATAGTGGGGGTTAACCCACAAGATTTTATACTCTATTAAAAGTATTACAAAATGGGAAGGCACATGCCTTCAGGTGCACTGCCCAAAGCTCACTGCTCAAAGGAAACTCACTACCTATAAGATCAATTACAAGAGTTCACTGAAATACTTGAACTAAATAATTACATCTAATAATGTAAGATTACAGTTCCGTTCAGGCTCAAAATACTAACTTCACACACTTAATCTCTTACTACTCTATTTTACTGTTCTGCCATGATCTGGAGCTTCGATCTCCTTGCTTCGCACTTGATTCTAGCACACTTCGCACCTATCACTTCATATTCGCACATCCATACATCAAAATGCTTGAACCCATCGATTATATATATCCACAACATGAAATTTCATCAACTACAATCGACCTCAAGAAAACTTAGAAAAATTTTTGACATCACTATTCTGTTGGTTGAATCCATGCACAAACATCAATGTGGACCAAAACCTATGTATTCAAGTCACCACACATGTTGGCCAATACCACTGGATCTCATAAATTGCTCAACCAACCACTTCTCTTATTCCACACAAGGATCAAACACCAGGTCAGCTTATTCTTCACCAAACTGAATTGTCTAACCAAAAGCCGATACTTAGATGCTTGTAACTTTCAATCCCTTCATCACCAGAGGCTAAAACTTTGGATTTAGGTAGCCCTAACATCCCTTAAAATTCCCTCAGATCTACAACACAATATGATTACCTATAGAGAAATGTGGACCAAAATGTTGAACCCTATCATATGCTTTGTTCCTATCTATCCGGACTTAGACAAATCTACAATCTGACTTCCGGTATGATCAAATGATACAATGCGGATGTGTAAGATAGATTTAGTTACCATCAATGACAACACCTGACATGCCTAGTAGTGTATCTTATCAACAGTAGTAACATGATCAGGAGACATCAACAAGCACATTGTAATCACCAGGAACAACCGCATGATCTCTAACCACTCTCTCAAGAAGATTTTTCAAATTGGAGCACACGAACAACACTTTTAGCCACTATCATAAGTAAAAGATAGCTTGAAGACCACCAAATTATGAACCATCATAGTTGAAGGCACTTAACATCATTACAGACTTGATTCCAGAACTGCAGACTGAAACACTTCAATGCGGAGCATAACACTTCCTCCCTATCACCACCAAACATACAGGAAAACCAGTTTTCACACTGGTGAACATAACTCACTCAAATATTTATTTCAGAGGCTCAAACTTGGAATATAACATCTTCAGACAAACTTCTAAATAACTTCCAATCTACTGGAAAAGATATTCATTCTATAGGAAATGCGAAGCAAACTTCTAAACTATTCTTCTAATTACAATACATTGTTTCCATTGCAACATACTATTACCACTAAAGAGGCTAATTTTCTCAATATCCTCAACAAATTAAGAGTACATTTAACACCAATGACAACACAGATATGTTGACATCAATGACAACACCAGTTAGGCACATACTTGCAACAATCTCCTCCTTTTTCATTGATGGCAACATATGATGTGAAAACTTAGTGACCATCAAGACAATATACTCCCCCTATCTTTTTACACATCTGCACTCCTTCCACCCTTGAGTTTTTCACATGATTTCTCTCCCCCGTTGACATTAATGGAAAAGGGTACATACTTGCATGTTGTTGCTCTGATCCACTGAACTTTCTCTATTATAAATACTTACTTTATTAGAAACATCTAGCTACACCCCCTGAGAGGTAGCCCTCAAAACATCAATCCAGATCAAGGAATGACACTTTGAGCACCATTGGATTGATGCATTCCTATGCATCTTAGTTCAGAGTAGGAGGGGTAATGACCCATAACTTTTCTTTGAGATACTCAAAGGTATCTTTCAGTAGAGGCTTAGTGAAAATATCTGCAATCTGATCCTTTGTGGACACATATTCCAACTTTACTTCATTCTCTATCACCTTCTCTCTCAAAACGTTATACCTTATTGATATGTACTTTGTTCTTTAGTGCATCACTAGATTTTTGGAGATATTTATGGCACTTGTATTGTCACACAAGATTGCAATTGGGTCTTCATAAACAACTCTTATATCCTTCAAAGTTTGCTTCATCCATAACACTTGAGTACAACAACATGCTGTTGCAATAGACTCTGCTTTTGCAGTTGACAAAGAGATTGAATCTTGTTTCTTGCTTAGACATGAAACCAATCTATTACCCAAGAAGAAAGCACCTCCACTTGTACTCTTTCTGTCATCAACATCTTCGGCTCAATCTACATCTATATAGGCACTGAGAGTGAAATCATTGTCCTTTGGATACCATAAGTCATGATCCGAAGTGCCTTTTAAATACCTCAAGATTCTCTTAACTTCCATCACATGTGATTCTCTTGGATCAGCTTCAAATCTTGCAACAAGATAGATTGCATGCATAATATTAGGTCTAGTTTGAGTTAGATAAAGCAATCCCCCAATCATGGATCTATTTTTTTATCAGTTTTGGGTGCAGTCACAGTAGGAGGGTTCATAGAATGAACTATCCAGACCGTGCAGCAAGAGTAAACATAATGGAAAAAAATCAAAGATATGAAATAGATGCAGATTCAATCATTTAGTATATCAAAGAATTCAAATACAATCTAGCTGACATCATGTGGGCTTACAATTAGGGCTCAAAGGCCTGATTTTAGAATATCAGAATAGGTGCAAGGTATAGCTTTGAAGCTCCTTCGCTCAAAATCTAAACTATTAACTATCACTATTATCCTAAACTACTTTCCTAAGGATCTATTACATCAATATATATCATCTCTGGAACATAATATTCCTTCGCGTCAACCAAGAAAGATCACAAACTCCAATGAAAAGCTGTAATGTGTGTACATGAATATGTTGGACCTAAGTGAGTACAAATCCTCCACAAATGAATGGAATGATGTGCAGATCTCGAGGAAGGTCAACCACGAACCACAAATCTTTGAATGATGTGTCATTAGGCTCCACAGGTCGAGGAATGCTCTACAAGTCTTTTCCTTTAGCTAATTATTAGAGATTGTCAGGATGCTCTATTCTGAGAAAATAGTCTATCTTCTGATAGAGATAACTTTCTGGTACTTGATCCAAATGTTCTGAATTCTGGATATGATGTAGATGAATGAATCTAGATGCTAAGTCTAGCTCCACAAGATGTGAAATACAACTGCGGTAGAATGCAGACCAAAATACAGAAAATGCTATTGACTAAACTACCTGAATTGAACTGGAAAATAAACAAACTGAATTGCAAAAAAACTTAAATGCAAATGTTTTTGGTTGATGCAAGATTGTTCTTGAACCAGGGATGTTGTTGCATCAGACATCCGGGGTTATTGAAAAAAAGTGAGTCCCTCACTTTGTTGGGGCTGGAGGAAAACCAAGATAGTCCATCTTAGCCTGGGAAATCCATGATGAATCTTCTTCCAGTCTTCCTTTCCACTTCACAAGGTATTCTTTGTATTCTCTTCCTCTAGTGCTGTGTCCAACTCTACTGTCCAAAATGTCTTCAATTTGCTCTGGTGCTTGTTGTGGTAACTGTTTCTTCAAGTCTTCTTCAATGCTATCACTGAACTCTACTTCATGATAATGATATAGGTTTGCAATATTGAAAATAGGTGATATACCCAATGTCTCTGGTAACTCCACTTCATATGCATTTCCTGAATCAAATTTCATGAGTATCCTACAAGGTCCAAACTTCTTCATTTTCAACTTGTTATATGTCCCAATTAGAAACCTTTCTTTTCTCAAGTATACCATCACTTCGTCTCCTACTGTAAATTCTTTGTGTCTTCTCTTCTCATCTACCTTTTCCTTGTACTTATTGTTCATATCTTCCAAATGCTTCTTCACCTAATTATGCACTATCCTCATGTGATCTGCAAATTCTTTTGTTTCTGTACTTCTCTTTTCTTTCAAACTGTTATCTCTCAATTCTGTAACTCCTCTAGGGTTTACTTTGGTAACAATCTCAAAAGGTGTTCTTTCGGTACTCCTATTGACTGAATTATTGTATGCAAACTCTACTTGTGAAAGAATCAAAACCCAACTTCCTGCTTTCTCTCCAACCAAACAACTCAACAAGTTTCCCAAACTCCTATTCACTACCTCTATCTATCCATCAGTCTGTGGATGAAATGCTAAATTGAATTTCAAATTTGTCTTCATCTTCTTCCAAATTATCTTCCAAAATTATCCACCAAACTTTGTATCTCTATCTGAAACTATACTCTTAGGTAATCCGTGCAATCTTACAATCTCTTTGAAAAATAGGTCATCTACATGCACTGCATCAGTTGTCTTCTTACAAGGTATGAAATGAGCCATCTTTGAAAACCTATCCACTACTACAAATATTGAATCATGTCCTCTCTGTGTCTTAGGCAATCCCATTACAAAATCCATGCTTATGTCTTCCCAAGGTTTCTCTGGTACCATCAAAGGTTTATACAATCTAGTATTCTGACTACTCCCTTTTGAAACTTGACAAATTCTACAACTGTGCACAAAATTCCTAACATCCTTATGTATCTGAGGCCAAAAGTAATTTTCACTCACAAAAGCCACAGTCTTGCCAATGCCAAAATGTCCTGCCAATCCTCCACTATGTTTCTCCTTGATCAAATTATCTCTCATTGAACTTCTAGGTATGCATAACTAACTTCCTTTGAACAACATATCTTCCTGAATGAAATAATCCAGCCACTTACTCCTATATGTCACAATAGGTTCCTTACATGCTTTCCAAGGTTCTGCAAAATCAGTGTCTCCCTCATACATGTTCTTCAATTCATCAAATCCCAACACATCAATTCTCATTTCTGTCAACAAATT
Organism: Cunninghamia lanceolata; assembly: GCA_027924645.1. Classification (NCBI taxonomy): domain Eukaryota; kingdom Viridiplantae; phylum Streptophyta; class Pinopsida; order Cupressales; family Cupressaceae; genus Cunninghamia; species Cunninghamia lanceolata. The sequence continues at coordinate 2,625,336 of BSBN01000865.1, read as the reverse complement.
TCTTCTTCTACTCAACTCATCATCAACTTTGTTTGATTTTCCATTCCTATGCTTCTACACAAAAGTGTAACTCTGCATGAACTCCACCCATCTCATGTGTCTCTAATTCAACTTTTCTTGACTATTCAAATATTCCAAAGCTTGATGATCTGTATACAACACAAACTCCTTAAGCAACAAGTAATGTCTCCACTTCTTCAAGGCTTGAATTATGGCATAGAACTTCTGATCATAGACTAAATATCTTTTCCTCACATCATTCAACTTCTCACTAAAGTATGCTATAGGTCTACCTTATTGACTTAATACTTCAATTGCATCATAATCAACTTGAAATACCTTATTGAAATTCGGTAATGCCAACACATGTTGCTCTGTCATGGCCTTTTGCTTCAACAACTCAAAACTTTTGTCTGCTCTAGATGTCCACTTAAAGTCTTTTCTGTTGCCTCTCATTATCTCTGTCATAGGGTTACAAACTGAACTAAAATTTCTGATGAACTTCTAGTAGAAACTAGCCAATCCATGAAATGATCTAACCTCTCCAATGCTCTCTGGTGTAGGCCATTCAACAATTGCTCTTACCTTCTTAGGATCCATCTTCAATCCTTCCGCATAAATCACAAATCACAGATATACCAATTCTTCTTTCATGAAACTACATTTCTTGATGTTTATCAACAATTTCTCTTCTCTCAGTCTCTGCAAAACTTGTCTAATATGCCACAAATGTTCTTCTCTTGTCTTACTAAAAATTAGAATGTCATATAAATACACAATAACAAACTTACCTAAGAATTTAGACTTCAAAACTTCATTCATCAATCTCATGAAAGTACTAGGTGCATTTGTTAATCCAAAAGGCATCACTAACCACTCATACAATCCTTTCTTTGTCTTAAAAGTAGTTTTCCATTCATATCCTTCTCTATTTCTGATTTGATGGTATCCACTCTTCAAATCTATCTTTGTGAAATATCTTGCTCCACTTAAACAATCCATGATATCATCCACTCTAGGTAAAGGAAATCTATACTTAACTGTGATCTTGTTTATTGCTCTAAAGTCAATACACATTGTCTACTCTCCATCTTTCTTTGGTACTAACACTGCAGGTACTACACAAGGACTCAAACTTTCTCTGATCAAACCTTTTCTCAACAATTCTTGTATCTGTCTATTCAATTCTTCATTCTCTTTCGGTGTCATTCTATGTGGTGCTTTATTAGGCAAACTAGCTCCCGGTATAAGATTCATGTGATGACTGATACTCCTTATAGGTGGCAATCCTTCAAGTACATTGTCTAATATGATATCTTCATACTCTGTCAGCAAGTCTTTTATCTCCTCCAATTGTGATTCTTCAGTCTCCTTCTTCAATGTTTCAAGCTTCTTAGGAATTAAAGCATAACACATGTTCTCATGTCTCAAACCATCCAGAAATTTTCTTCCATCTACCAAACAAATTCTAGCATTCCCACATACTTCACTCTTAGGATCATCTTCCAAAGGAATCAAAGTAATTCTCTTCCCATTTGATGTTATAGTGTATGTATTCTTTCTCCCATCATGTATAGCTTTTCTATCATACTGCTAAGGTCTACCCAATAGGATATGACATACATCCATAGGCATAATATCACACAAGACTTCATCATGGTAAGATCCAATATGAAATTTCACTTCACTCACCACTACCTTATGATCATACTAAATCCATACTATCTAATAGGGATTAGGGTGTTTCAACCTTTCTAACTTCAGCTTAGTCACCATCTCCTTTGAAACTAGGTTATCAGAACTACCACTATCGATAACAACTTTCCAACATTTACCTCTTGATTTGCATCTTGTTCTGAACAAACTCTTCCTTTGCAATGGTTCCTCAGTTGTCTCTACTTGAAATAGTGCTCTCCTCATCACCAATGATTCTCCTATCTCTAGTTTACCAACTGAACTAGGTGATCCAACAAGTTCTTCTTCCACATAAGCTACTCTTCCACTGTTCTTTTGCTTGTACTCCCCTGATTACACTCAAATGCTCTATGTCCTTCACCTCCACACTTGAAAGAAGTGCCTCTAAATGTTTTCTTATCAAATCCTCTTCCTTCTCTTTTGTATCCTTCATTCTTGTATGCACTAGGGTTTCCTCTCCGGTAAAAATTTCTATCATCCCTCTGGTAAGCATTATTATCTCTGTCTTCCTTCTTGAATGTGTTGTCAAACTTGTTCTGCTCTGCAAATGATTTATCTCCTTTGGAAAATGTTCTACCTCTCTAAAATTTACCTCCTCTGCCTCTCTGTCTCTGATCATGCCTCTTGTTCAACTTCTCTTCAACTTTTAAAGCAAACTGATATGCTTCCTCTAAAGATGTCATCCTTACTAAACTTAGTTCTTCTTGAATGTTCAATCTCAGTCCATTGATGTATCTAGCCACTTTCTCCTTGCTTTCTTTGCTATGTCCTATCCTTATAATCATCTTATGAAATTCTTTAGTATACTCCTTCATAGATTTCTCCTTTTGTCTCAGGTTTTGCAGTCTTTTCAATAGCTCCAACTCATAGTCAGCAAGTATAAATTGATTCTTCAATTTTTCCACCATCCTATATATCCCACTTTGTAATCTTTTCTTTTCCTCTTCTATTTCTATCCAACTGAACTTCTTTCCACCATATAGCAGCATGTCCTTTCAGCTTTGTCTTTACAAATTTCACCTTCTCCAGATCTTTAACTTCTTCATACTCAAAGTATTCTTCCATGTCATTTATCCAGTCAATCAACTCTTCAGGGTTCAAAATATTAGTATAATTTGGTAAATCAACTCTAGGTCTTTTCTCAATCTTTGAAATAGGTCGTAGCATCTTGACATGATCTGATTCGTCTTCTTCATCACCTCCTAGGGTTTTGCCAATTTGTTCAACAGATTGAAATTCCTCTTCATCACTTTTAACATTAGGTCTTGGTGTCAATCCTCTTTGCCTATCTTCCTCAACAACATCCAAATTAATTCACATTATTTTCACCATTTCCATCATCTCATCCATTCTACTAGCCATTGTTCCAATGGTAGCAACTCTCCTTAGTGGCATTTTTCCTAGGATCAAGTGTAAACTGCCTCAAGTTCGACAATCAGGCTACAAGGTGACAACTGCCTCACAATCGGTGATCAGTTGTGGTAAAAGTAACCTGCATCAATTTGGTGATCTGTCCATAACAAGATCTTACGAAATTCCTTTGCTCAATTCACTCCCAAAGGTTTGAACTTTCACTTTGATACCACTTGGTGTAGTCATGGTAGGAGGGTTCATAGAATGAACTATCCAGACCGTGCAGCAAGAGTAAACACAACAGAAACAACTCAAAGATATGAAACATATGCATATTCAGTCATTTAGTATATCAAAGAATTCAAATACAATCTAGCTGGCATCATGTGGGATTACAATTAGGGCTCAAAGGCCTGATTTTGGAATATCAGAATAGGTGCAAGGTATAGCTTTAAAGCTCCTTTGCTCAAAATCTAAACTATCAACTATCACTATTATCCTGAACTACTTTCCTAAGGATCTATTACATCAATATATATCATCTCTGAAACATAAGATTCCTCTGATTCAGCCAAGAAAGATCATAAACTCCAATGAAGAGCTGTAACATGTGTACACAGATAGGTCAGACCTAAGTGAGTAGAAATCCTCCGCAAATGAATGGAATGATGTGCAGATCTTGGGGAAGATTGGCCACAAACTACATGTCTCTGAATGATGTGTCATTAGGCTCCACAGGTCGAGGAATGCTCTGCATGTCTTCTCCTTTAGCTGATTATCAGAGATTGTCAGGATGCTTTGTTCTTAGAAAATAGTCAATCTTTTGATAGTGACAACTTTTCGGTACATGATCCAAATGCTCTAAATTCTAGATATGATGTAGATGATTGAATATAGATGTTAAGTCCATCTTTGCAAGATGTGAAATGCAATTGCAGTAGAATGCAGACCAAAATACAGAAATTGCTATTGATTGAACTGCCTGAAATGAACTGGAAAAGAAACAAACTAAAATGTGAATATTTTTGGTTGATGCAAGATTGCTCTTAAACTAGGGATGCTCCTTCATTAGTTTTGCTCAACTTGCAACCAGTCACCATGGGAGTACATACCGGTTTAGAGTCTTCCATCCCAAACTTCTTCAATAATTCTTTCACATACTTAGACTGAGATATGAAGATTCCTTTATCTGGTTGATTGATTTGTAGACCTAGTAAGAAATTTATCTCACCAAACATGGACATCTCAAACTCTTTTTGTATTTCACCAGCAAATTTCATACACATACCTTCATTGCCTCCAAAGATGATATCATCAACAAATACTTCAACAATCAAAATTTGATCATCATTAATCTTGAAATAAAGATTATTGTCATCAGTACCTTTATTGAATCCTAACTACAATAAGTACTTATCCAACCTTGTATACTAGGATCTAGGAGCTTGCTTGAGTCCATACAAAGTTTTCTTTAACTTGCACACAATATCACCTTGGTCTGATAACTTAAATCCTTCTAGTTGCTCAATGTAAACTTCCTCTTCCAACTCACCATTCAGAAATGCAGACTTCACATCCATTTGATACACTTTGAAATCTTTGTGGGCTGTAAATGCTAGAAATATTCTAATTTCTTCAATCTGAGCTATTGGAGAAAAAGTTTCTTCAAAATCTATTCCTTCAATCTAAGAGTATCCTTTGCACACAAGCCTTGCCTTATTCCTTACAACCTCTCCATTCTCATTCAACTTATTCCTAAAAACCCATTTGGTTCCAGTAACATTATTATCAGTAGGTCTAGGAACTAACTCCCAAGTCTCATTCTTCTCTATCTGATTAGTTCTTCTTCCATTTCCTTAACCCAATTTTCATCATTGCAGGCTTCATTCATAGTCTTTGGTTCAACTGTAGAGAGCAAACAATAATTTACTTGTTCTTTTGCATCTCTTTTCCTTATCAGTACTCCTTTGTCTTTCTTTCCAATAGTTTGATCTTTAGAGTGATTGATTCTTACATACTTGGGGGTCTTAGCAGCAACTTCTGGACCCTTTTCTTCTTCATCTTGATTGACTTCTTGTTCAACTTTTTCTTCATAAGCAGCAGCAAGTTCATCTAATTCATAGCAATTCTAATATGATGTTCTTCCTTTGTGTTCATCCACCTTCACATTTGCACTCTCCACAATCTTTTTCAACCTTTTGTTGTAGCACCAGTAGGCCTTGCTCTTGGTAGAGTATCCAAGGAAGATTCCCTCATCACATCTTGCATCAAATTTCCCTAGATCTTCATCTCTTCTGATATAGCATTTGCTTCCAAAGACTTTGAAATATCTTACTGTTGGAATTCTTCCATACCACAGTTCATAAGGAGTTTTAGTACCATTTCCTTTTACTTAAACTCTATTTTGAATGTAGACAACAGTATGTATAGCTTCCTTCCAGAAGACTTCTGGCAGACCTCCTTCCTTCATCATTGTCCTAGTAGCTTCTTGAACTGTTCTGTTCTTTCTTTCCACAACTCCATTCTGTTGAGGAGTCCTAGGTGCAAACAATTACCTCGTTATTCCTTGTTCTTCACAGTAATTGTTGAATTCATTTGATGTGAACACACCTCCTCTATCAGACCTCATGCATTTGATTTTTTTCTCTATTTCATTTTCAACCATTGCCTTGAAGGATTTGAACTTCTCTAGGGCGACAGATTTATCTCTCAGAAAAGTAACCCAAGTCATTCTAGAATAATTATCAATAAGCAACATGAAGTACCTGTCACCTTGTAGACTTCTTATCCTTGTAGCACCACACATATCTATATGAACTAGATCTAGTAATCTGGTAGGAAATTGCTCTTTGCCCTTAAAACTTGTTGTTGTCTGCTTCCCCAACTGACATTCTTTGCAAATGGTATTGGTATGTTTCACAAGTTTTGGTAAATCTCTCACAGTCTTCAACCTGAACTTATCTTTACTAGATTATCAAAGTTTATATGACACATCCTTCTATGCCATAACCAACTCTCATCTACTTGAGCTAATAAACAGTAATCATTAGTTCCTCTTAATTGATAGATATTACCTCTGGTCTTCTTACCAGTAGCAATCATAGTTCTGGAGCTCTCCATGATCTTGCACCCATTGTCTTTGAATCTTAGATCATAACCTTTGTCACACATCTATCCCACACTCAAAAGATTATGCTTCAGGCCATTCACATATAGGACATTGTCAGTATTATTCTTTCCATCAAATGAAATAGATCCTTTTCCATAAATCTTACCAGCTACATTGTCTCCAAACCTAGTCAGTCCCCCATCATACTTTTCCAAGCTTACAAACTTACTTTTGTCACAGGTCATGTGATGTGAGCATCCACTATCAATAATCCATTCATCCTTATTTTCCTCAACTTGAACAGCCAAAGTGTTGCAAATATGTGCCTAATCAGTGTTGTCATTGATGTCAACATATCCTTGTTGCCATTAGTGTCAAATGTATCCTATTTTGTTGCCTATTTAGAAGACTGGAATGTTGAGGATATTGAGAAAATTAATGAAGCTCAATGTATGCAGACCATATGGCTATATAGACAATTGTCTAAAGTAGCTCTAGTTAAGTTTTTAGAGGTCCACATGAAGATTTGAAGAAGCTATGGCCATTTGAGTAGAACTAAATTTTACTGTGTTCAGAAGAGACAGAGTGACAGTTAATCGGTCTGGATTGCTCCACATTGAAATATTATGATCTATGGTTCTAGAGGTATGTTTGGGAAGTCAGTGTGTATCATCAACTCAAGTGGTTCATGGTTTAGAGGTCCGTAAGCAATCTTTCTAGTGTGACAGTCATAACAGACAGTGTTCTTGAGGTTTTAGGAGAAGATGCAAGTGATTCAAATATTTTGGAGGACTGCGGATGTGTTTGTTAAATTTAATGTGCTTGTGGAGGTCTCTGGATCATGTGCCTATTGTGTTGGAGGTCTACATTGAAGACCGAGCTCGTAGTTGAAGATTTTCTTCTTGATGTTACTATTTTTCCCAGTCTTGGCCAACTGGATGATTCTAGCGTGTTGCAGATGATCTAAGAGCAATTCTATGGAGCATGGCATGTTGATCAAGGAAGATTTGAGTCCCAGTTATGTTTGGCCGATAGCTTAGTGATTTGTATTAAGTCAGATGTTTGGAGTGTTGACCTTGATGTTTATTCCAAGGTTGATGAAGCATATAAAGGCATGTAGTTGAGTTGTGGAAAATCATCCTTGTGCAAAATAATCAAATTCGGAGAAAGGATTAGAGGTAGAGCAGAGAAGAGGAGGAGTAGAGGAACAAGAAAAGTAAAGGATGAAGTGATAGTGAAGAAGTATTTGGGAAAAGAGTAGAAGTTTTATGAGAATTTAATGAGACTGAACCAGGCATGAAGAAGATGCTATCTCTTAGTTAATTCTTTCTGTATTAAACATAAATTCTGTAGGCAGTGAGCCTCTTTTGAGCAGTGAGCTCTGTGTAGTGCGCTCGAAGGCAAGTGCCTTCCCATTTTCAATTATTTTTAACAGGGTCCAAATCTTGCGGGTTAACCCCCATCGTGGTTTTCCATTAACCAGGTTTCCACGTTAAAAATCTTGGTGTCAAGTGTGTTAATTGTGATTCTGCTCATGCGTTATTATTTCATGCTTTAATGTTTACATCATTAATCTGTTTATAAGTTGTGAAAGAAGATCAAAAAGGGAAAAGGTTAATTTTGTGGGACAACTAATTCACCCCCCTCTTAGTTATTTGGCCTAATTCCAACAATTGGTATTAGAGCCAAGTTCCTCTGAAAGAAGCTTGACTGCTTGAGGAAATCCAGAATGTCGACCTATAAGAAAGACAGTCTACAATTTGATGGAACAAATTACACTCTGTGGAAGATGCGCATGCAGTTTCATTTGCAATGTATGGGGGATGCTTATTGGTTGATAACTAAGAATGAATATAAGATTCTAGAAAAGGTCCTACAACTCTAGGTGAAATCAAAGATGCTGAGAACAACACTCGAGCTATAGAAGCCTTGTTGAGTGCCCTGTCTGATACAGAAATGACAAATGTACTGGAATTGAAAACCATGCATGAAATCTGGGAGAAGTTGGAAACACTGCATGAAGGTGATGAACATGTCAAATGTGCCAAGCTACAAAGCCTAAAGGATAGATATGAAAGCTTAAGGATGAGTGAAGATGAAAATATTACATCCTACATGATAAAAGCGAATGAACTTGTGAGCGGTATAAGGTGTGTTGGTGGAAAATTGGAAGAATAAAAAATTGTTGCCAAAGTGCTTAGATCCTTACCTCCAGTCTACAAGCATAAATTTGCTGCCATTGAAGAAATCAGGACTGTGACAACTGTTACAAGGGATCAGTTGGTTGGTAAACTTTCAGCATTTGAAATGAGTGAGTTTGGTGATTCTCTTCCTAAGTCTGAATTTACATTTAAAGCCATTATTCATGGAAAACAAAAATATGATCCAGGTGAAAGTTCTTCAAGAAGATCTAACATATTTGACAAGGCAAGGAAGGATCCTGAAGGCGATGAAACTAAGTTCGATGAACTTGAAGCCCTTTTTGCCAAAATATTGCCAAGAGGATCCAGTAAGTATGAAGGAAAGTTGCCATTCAAATGTTTTGCTTGTAATAAGATTTGTCATTTTGCCTCAAGGTGTTCAGAGAGGGGTTCAAGGCCAAAACCTAATAGACCTATAGTTTAGAAGAAATGCTACTATGTCCAAGAAGCTGGTGAAGGAGTCACAGATGATGAATCTAATCATGGAGGTTTCACTGAAAATGATTAGGTATTCATTGCTATTAAAGAAGAAGATCTAGTGCCACTGAATCTGCTAGCTATGCAAATGTGGAAAGTGCCTTGGCTGCTCAGGTTGTAGAAAAATATAAATGGGTAATTGACTATGGATGTTCTCATCATATGACTAGTGATAAAAGTAAGTTTGTAAGCTTTGAAAAATATGAAGGTGGAATTGTGAAATTTGGAGACAACTCAGCTGGTAGAATCCATGGCAAAGGATCCATCTCTTTTGATGGTAAGAATAACACTAATGATGTTCTGTATGTGGAAGGATTGAAGCATAATCTTCTTAGTGTTGGACAATTGGTTGACAAGGGTTATGATCTCTGATTCAAGGATAGAAAATGTAAAATCTTGGAAAGCTCCAGAATTGAAATTGCATCTGGTACTCAGACTAGAGGTAACATCTTTCATTTAAGTAGTTTTGGAAAAAGTTGTTTGATTGCTCAAATTGATTAGAGTTGGTTATGGCATAGGAGAATGTGTCATGTGAATTTTGATAACATTATCAAGATAAGTTCTACTCAGACTGTGAGATATCTTCCAAAACTTGTGAAACATGTTGATAGCATGTATAGAGAATGTCAATTGGGTAAATAGAATAAATTCAAGAGTAAAGAACAATTTTCAAGTGGACGGCTGGAACTTGTACATACTGATCTGTGTGGCCCTACTAGAATTAGGAGTGTGCAAGGAGACAAATATTTTATGTTGCTGATTGATGATTACTCCCAAATGATGTGGGTAACCTTCTTGGAAGAAAAATCAGAAGCTCTTGACAAGTTGAAGATGTTCAAGGTTATGGTGGAAAATGAGATTAGTGAAAAAATAAAGTGTCTAAGATCCGACAGAGGTGGAGAGTTTACCTCCAGTGAGTTTGATACATTCTGTGAAAAGCATGGAATAAAAAGATAGTTATCAGCTCCTAGGACTCCTCAACAAAATGAAGTCATGGAAAGAAAGAACTGGACCATTCAAGAAGCTGCCAGGACCATGATGATAGAAGCAAATGTTCCACAAGTCTATTGGAGAGAAGTTGTGAGTACTGTTGTCTACACCGTCAACCAGGTGCAGATCAAAGGCAATTCTGGTAAGACCCCTTATGAACTATGGTTTGGTCATCCTCATACTATGAGATACATTAGAGTTTTTGGTAGTAAGTGCTATATCAAAAGAGATGAGGATCTAGGAAAGTTTGAAGCAAGAAGTGATGAAGGGATATTTCTAGGTTACTCTACTCAAAGCAAGGCATACCGGTGCTTTAACAAAAGATTGAAAAAGATTGTTGAAAGTACAAATGTTAGAGTTGATGAGAGCAAAGAACAACATTCCAGGTCTTGCGGATATGAATTAGATGATCAAGATGAAAATCAAAGTCAAGGAAGATGACTTCAAACCCAGACTCAGATTTAGATTCATCAAGAAAATCCAGTGACTCAAGAGGTTAGTACAGATGTTGAAGAACAAGCTCAAGAAATAGAGATTCAAATAAATCCCAAAACTCCTAGGTACATAAGACTGAATCATCTTGAAGATCAGATTATAGGGGATAGATATAAAGGTGTTCAAACTAGGAAAAGAATTGCTGAAGATCAAGAGGAAATTTGTTTGATTTCAAAGATTGAATCAAATTTAGTAAATGAAGCTTGCAATGATGAAAATTGGGTAAAAGCCATGGAAGAAGAATTAATGCAAATTGAAAAGAATCACACTTGGGATCTTGTTCCTAGACCTGAAGATAAAAATGTGATTGGAACTAAATGGGTCTTTCAGAATAAACTAAATGAAGATGGTGAAGTTGTAAGAAACAAAGCAAGGTTGGTCTGCAAAGGATATTCTCAAGCGGAAGGAATTGATTTTGAAGAAACTTTTGCTCTGGTGGCAAGAATAGAGGCACTCAGATTATTTCTTGCATTTTTTGCTTATAAAGATTTCAAGGTCTATCAGATGGATGTCAAGTCAGCATTCCTAAATAGAGAATTAGAAGAAGTCTACATTGAGTAACTGAAAGTATTTCAGTTGTCTGATTAGAGAGATATGGTCTGCACGTTGAGGAAAGCATTGTATGGACTCAAACAAGCCCTAAGAGCCTGGTATGCAAGATTAGATAAGTATCTGCTAAAGCTAGGATATAGCAAAGGCACTGCTGACAGTAATCTTTACATCAAGATTGATCATGAGCACATTCTGATTGTTGAGGTATTTGTTGATGATATTATCTTTGGTGGAAATGAGAGTATGTGCAAAACATTTGCTGATTAGATGCAGAGTGAATTTTAGATGTCCAGGTTTGGTGAAATAAATTTCTTCTTAGGTCTACAAATCATTCAGTCAGATAAAGGTATCTTCATATCTCAATCTAAGTATGTGAGAGAATTGTTGAAAAAGTTTGGAATGGAAGATTCAAAGCCAGTGGGTACACCCATGGTAATTAGATGTAAGCTAAGTAAGGATGACACCCCTAAGCCAAATCAAAAAAGGTATAGATCAATGATTGGAGGACTACTCTATTTGACTCAGACCAGACCTGATATCATGAATGCAGTTGGACTTGTTGCTAGATTTTAATCTGATCCTAGAGAATCCCATGTTGTAGCAGTCAAGAGAATTTTTAGATATCTCAAAGGGACACTTGATTATGGCTTATGGTATCCAAAGGATAATGAATTCACTCTTCATGCATATACAGATGTTGATTGGGTAGGAGATGTGGATGATAGAAAAAGTACCAGTGGTGGTGCATTCTTTTTGGGAAGTAAATTTCTTGGCTGAGCAAAAAGCAGGAAGCAATATCCCTATCTACAGTAGAGGTAGGGTATATAGTAGCAACAAACAATTGTACTCAAGTTTTGTGGATGAAACAAATGTTAAAGGACATTAGAATTGTGTTTAAGGAGCCTGTCACAATCTTCTGTGATAATTCAAGTGCAATAAGCATATCAAAGAATCCGGTGTTGCATTCAAAGACAAAGCACATATCAATCAAGTTTCACTTTTTAAGAGAGAAGGTTAATGAGAATGAAGTCAGATTGGAGTTTATTTCCTCAAAGGACTAGATTGTAGATATTTTCACCAAGCCTCTACCCAAGGATACTTTTGAGTATCTCAGAGAGAAGTTAGGGGTTATTACCCCTCCTGATCAGAACTAAGATGCAGTAGGATGCATCAGTCCGGTGGAATTCACAGTCATATCTTGTGATCCTCATTGATGTTAAGGAGATACTACTCATGGGTAGTAGTTAATATGCAAATTTTGAGATCAGTCTAAAATAAAAAGGGGAAGAAAAGATTGCAAATATGTGCCCTTTGCCATTGATGTCAAAGGGGGAGAGAAGTCATGTGAAAAACTAGTTGCTAATGAAAGGGGGTGCAGTGAAGAAAGTAGTTGCAGAAGTGATAAGAGAAAGGGGGAGAAGTTCTTGTCTTGATGGTTGAATCATTTTTTCACATCATATGTTGCCATCAATGACAAAGGGGGAGATTGTTGCAAATATGTGCCTAATTGGTGTTGTCATTGATGTCAACATATCCTTGTTGCCATTAGTATCAATTGTATCCTATTTTGTGGCCTATTTAGAAGACTGGAATGTTGAGGATATTGAGAAAATTAATGAAGCTCAATGTATGCGGACCATATGGCTATGTAGAGGATTGTCTAAAGTAGCTCCAGTTAAGTTTTTAGAGGTCCACATGAAGATTTGAAGAAGCTATGGCCATCTGAGTAGAACTAGCTTTTGCTGTGTTCAGAAGAGACAAAGTGATAGTTAATTGGTCTAGATTGCTCTACATTGAAATATTATGATTTGTGGTTCTAGAGGTATGTTTGGGAACTCAGTGTGTATCATCAACTCAAGTGGTTCGTGGTTTAGAGGTCCGCAAGCAATCTTTCTAGTGTGACAGTGTTCTTGAGGTTCCGAGAGAAGATGCAAGTGATTCTAATGATTTGGAGGAGTGTGGATGTTTTTTTTAAATTCAGTGTGCTTGTGGAGGTCTCTAGATCATGTGTCTACTGTGTTGGAGGTCCGCATTGAAGACTGAGCTCGTAGTTGAATATTTGCTTCTTGATGTTGTTGTTTTTCCCTATCTTGGCTGACCAGATGATTCTAGCATGTTGCAGATGATCTAAGAGCAATTCTATGGAGTGTGGCATGTTGATCAAGGAAGATTTGAGTCCCAGTTATGTTTGGCCAACAACTTAGTGATTCACATTAAGTCAGATGTTTGGAGTGCCGACCTTGATGTTTATTCCAAGGTTGATGAAGCATATAAAGACGTGCAGTTGAGTTGTGGAAAATCATCCTTGTGCAAAATAATCAAATTTGAAGAAAGTATCAGAGGTAGAGCAGAGAAGAGTAGGAGTAGAGGAACAAGAATAGTAAAGGATGAAGTGATAGTGAAGAAGTATTTGGGAAAAGAGTAGAAGTTTTATGAGCATTCAATGAGACTGAACTAGGCATGAAGAAGATGCTATTTCTCAGTTAATTCTTTCTATATTAAACATAAATTTTGTAGGCAGTGAGCTCTGGCAGTACGCCTGAAGGTAAGTGCTTTCCCATTTTCAAGTACTTTTAATAGGGTATGAATCTTGTGGGTTAACCCCCATCGTGGTTTTCCTTTAATCGGGTTTCCACGTTAAAAATCTTGGTGTCAAGTGTGTCAATTATGTTTCTGCTCATGTGTTATTGTTTCATGCTTTAATATTTACATCATTAATCTGTTTATAAGTTGTGAAAGAAGATTAAAAAGGGAAAAGATTAATTTTGTGGGATAACTGATTCACCCCCCCTCTCAATTGTCTGGCCTAATTCCAACACAAAGCACTTTCTTCCACTAGTTTTTCTTCCTTCACACAACTAGTAGAATCAGTAGACACATGTTCTTCTTTAATAGCAATAAACAAGCATTCATTTGTACTAGTATTAGCATCATTAGATTCATTATTAGTCACACCTTCATCATCAAAATCTCTAACATAGTAGCATTTCTTTGGAGCTCTAGGCCTGTTCTCAAATCTTTTTCTATTTCTTTCAATTCTTTCAGGACATCTGGAAGCATAATGACCTACTTTACCACATGACAAACATTTGAAAGGTAGTTTGCCTTTGAACTTACTAGAGCCTCTTTCCAATCTGTCAACAAAATTGGCTTCAATTTCATCAAGCTCATCATCAGGTTCTACCAAGTACTTTTCTGCTCTAGAGATCTTCTCTGAAGTACTAGATTTGAAAGGTGTTTCAACTTTTGGTAGAGCATCACCAAATTCTCTCATTTCAAAAGTAATAATCCTACCAAGCAACTGATCCTTGTTTATCTTTTTCACAGTCATTAATTCTTCAATTGTAGCTACCTTGTGAGCATAGGATTTAGGTAATGACCTAAGTATTTTCATCACAACTTTAGTTTCATCTACAGTTCCTCCCATACCTTTGATCTCAGTAACAAGTTCATCAACCTTTTGCATGAAGGATGTTATGTTTTCATCTTCTCCCATCTTAAGACCTTCATATTTAGCTTTTAGTCCCTACAGTTTGGCACTATTTACAGATTCATCTCCTTCATATAGATTACTTAGCTTATCCCTGACTTCTTTGGCTGACTCATAATTGATAACCTTTATCGAATCAGAGTCATTCAATGCACTCAACAGAGCATCTCTGGATTTTATATTTATCTCATATTCTTTGATTTCATCTTCTGTTGTCAGACCATTCTCTGACATGGTATAATTAGTTTATGTTGTTTGCCATACTTTATAACCAATACAAAGCAGATGGCTTTTCATGCACACCTTCCAAGTTGCATAATTCATTCCATCAAACTGCAAAGCCTCCTCACTGCCAAAGGTTGGCTCACTGCCAGAATGGTGAACTGATTAAGTAGCATTTACTCCATGCCTGGGTTTAGTTCCTTTGAAGTGCAATAAAACTTCTCTACTCTGCTTCTTCACACCATCGCACTTATCTCCTCATTTCACATCACATGATTACTTTCGCAACTACATTACATGCTTTTATACAATTCAACTTTGGAATGTACATCAAGGTCAGCATTACATTCATCAACTGTTGGATCAATCTCCAAGGTCAGCATTACAATCATTCATAAAATAGGTCTAGACCTAATACAACTTAAACTAAGGAAAAGAAGTAAGGATGTATGTGGATCATACTATGCCTTAGCTGGGACTCAAACACAATCCTCCACGCCACAACATGCTTCTACAATCTTTGATGCATCTCCTCAAATAATGAATTCAACCAGGTCGGCCAAGATTGATGATACCACTAGGTCTGCTAAGAACATTCTTCATTCATGATCCAATTTTCCCTTTGTAGGCCAATCCAAATGTAGGAACATGATCAGGAGACATCCACAAGCACATTGTA
This sequence comes from Cunninghamia lanceolata, assembly GCA_027924645.1. Lineage (NCBI taxonomy): Eukaryota > Viridiplantae > Streptophyta > Pinopsida > Cupressales > Cupressaceae > Cunninghamia > Cunninghamia lanceolata. The sequence continues at coordinate 2,610,073 of BSBN01000865.1, read as the reverse complement.
ATCACCAGGAACAACTGCATGATCTTTAACCACTCTCTCAAGAAGATTCTTCAAACCGGAGCATAAGAACAAAACTGTCAGCCACTGTCATAAGTAAAAGATAGCTTGCCGACCACCAAAGCATGAACCATTGTAGTTGAAGGCACTTAACATCATTATAGACTTGATTCTAGAACCACAGACTAAAACACTTCAATGCGGAGGAATGCAGAGCATAACACTTTCTCCCTATCATCGCCAAACATACAAGAAAAACAATTTTCACACTAGTTAACATAACTCGCTCAAATCTTTATTCTGGAGGCTCAAACTTGTAATATAACATCTTTAGACAAACTTCTAAATAACTTCCAATCTATAAGCAAACATATTCATTCTATAGGAAATGCGGAGCAAACTTCTAGATTGTTCTTCTAAGTACAATACATTGTTTCCACTGCAACACACTGTTACCATTGGAGAGGCTAATTTTCTCAATATCCTCAACAAAGTAAGAGCACAATTGACACCAATGACAACATAGATATGTTGACATCAATGACAACACCGGTTAGGCACATACTTGCAACAAAAGAGATCCTATAGACAACTACAGAAATGATCAACACATGGATAGATAGATTCCCAACAACAAATGAATCCTTTCTTAACTAGGCATCCCACAACGCCATAGAGACTGTATAATCTTCTAAGGAAATGTAATGGTTTTGAAATTATGAAAGATTTATTCAAAACCCAACTCCTAGCACAGCTCAATGAACTCACACAATCAAACTTAGCTTATATAAAATATGTGCAGACTAACCATGCACAATGACATACAATCAACAAGCCATTAATGGTATGGACATGAAATCCATCAAATATCTATATGATTAACCACAAATGCAATTGAATAACTAATTGGAAAGATGAAGAGGAATCATGGAAACCATATCCAACCAACAAGATGAACTCATATGGAAGGGGCAAATGGAATTCTATTTGTATTGATTCAGAAAAATGACAGAGTTTCAACAATCCTTTCTTCAGTGCTTCCCTTATATTTTTACAATGAGAGATGTTTCCTTTCTATAGAGAGGCAACCATATTGAGTTTTTCAATGGATGGTGGAGATTAAATCAGCACCAATGGTCTAGATTACATGGCACTTAATTTTGATCAATGGGTAGTTACAATCCCAAATTTGTTTCTGTCTTGTAGGAAAAATATGAAATTACAACTTTCTAGCTCAAGAGAACAAGACAAAATAGCCACCTTTTGATTTTTCTAATGGGACAAATGACTTTTCTAATGTGTTGACTGGTCAAGAAGATTATGTATCACATTTTTTATGAAGGCATTCCAGCTAGATGCTTGTTGGATCAACATTGCATGATTAGATGACTGGAATAGCTATGAACATGTCTTGGACATTGGACTGGATCTGCAGGAACAATAGTGAAGTAGGCCTAATCTTCTATCTTCTAGCTCTTGGGGCTTATTTCCATCATCTTGGATAGCATACTGACTTCCTTTTGTAGGTGCAGCAACAATTTGGTTGACCAAATGATAATTCTACATATTTGGATCAGCAGGGTATCTCTGTGTGTTCATCCTTCCAAGACAACTCCAACAATCTTGTTTGTCCTCTCAGACCTACAATTCACAATGCCAAGCATCAATTTTATCATAACAAGTCATTTTCCAGCAAGATTAGTGAAAACATGTGCATTTGCAGCCATGGATCACTCAGGAACAACTCATTGTCAATGTTGCTTTCTTATGAACAACTTCACAAATCTAGTGGTTTTCACATGATTTTATGTGTTTTTCACCATTTTTAAGTACCCATTTGTCATATATAATGATCTGGGATGTTTTGGTGGTGAGTTGGATCCATTTGGATACTTTTATTTTGCATTTTTAGCCCCTTTTTGCAAAAAGTGAGATTTTTGGGGGTCACTGGATATTCAGGTACAGTGGCATTAATTAATGCAAGACATTCCCAAAATCCACACTAACCTGCTAAAAATGTTGGTCATGATGTAATAGAAGGATGTGCAATTGAAATTCATCAATAAAATCCAAGTTTCATCTTCAAAAAACATGTTTTCCAGGCCAAATTGCCAAAAAGCAGGGTTTTGAGGTGTCACTGGATATATCTAATGGAGGCTAATTTTAACACTAAGTCTTCTTATGCCTTTCATGGGGATTTTGGTCCTCACAGGATGGTGTGGATTTTTTGTGTCATTGGATATATCATGTGACATCCTATTTTAGCGTAAAACTTCATGAGTGCTTCTGGTGGAGGTTTTACCTATCACTGGATTGTGGGGTTTTTATCCATCACCGGACATGTCCGGTGAGGAGGGATTTCAGCGCAAATCCTGTGACAATGAAATTCAGCACTAACCTTTATAAACACTACCTTCAAACCTTTTAATGAAGGATTTAGGGGGTACACGATAGTGGGAGTTTTTGGGGGTGCCAGATATATCTGGTTTAGCTTGTTTTTAGCACAAAACCTTAGAAGGAGCCGACAGGGAAAATGCAGTGAATTGGACATGTCCGGTGGGATGGAAAATTAGCGTTGATCCTGTCCCATGTATTTTTAGTGCTGGATGATATGTGAAAGGTTTAGTGTTGATATCCAGTGACACTAGATATTAGCATAATATGCAGTAAGGGTGATTTTTTTTGCTAGATTTTGAAAGTGTCCTGGGTGATAGTATATTTAAAAACTTATTTAAGTATAAGAAATATTTTTAAATATACTGTCAAAATGTTTGAGATAGGTCCTGGATCCATAGGATTTAACATGCAGATTCTAGATTTTGGAGGATCCACCAGATTTTAGACTTAGTCAGTTTTTCAGGGTTTCAGGACATTAGACTTAGCCAATTTTAGGGTTTCAGATACATGCATTAGGATGAAAGTATATGGACCCCTTAGTGAAATTTTGTGGAATTTGACATGATTTTGCAATTCTAAGGCATGTAAACTAGGAATTTCAACATGATACATCCTGCTATAGTAGTTTCAAGGACTACATCCAGTGACACATGATTTTAGAGCAAAATGCAGTAACACCCAATTTCAACACAAAAGGCAACAAATGTCTATTTCTTAAGCACAAACTTAATCAAGGCACCTCCAAATCAAACATGAAAGGCATCAAATCACTCCAAACATGCTAAATACTCAAATTTGGAACAAATCCTTCATTCCAAGCACCTTTTCACTTCTTCATCATCATAAGGAAGAAAGGTTGAAACTCCAAGTAGAGATTTTTTTAGTGGCAAATATTCGCCAATTAGCGAATATCGCAAATCAGCCAAGTCGGAATTGGTGAATAAATCACATCCAATAGGGTGGTCAAATCGCCTTAATTTTATGTATTATCAGTCAAATGCATATCTATTCACCATCGATTTATTTTATGAGAATCAACTTAGTAAGATTTTCGCCATAACAAACTACGTGTTTCAAATGGGCTGACTAATATTTTCGCTTGGAATTTTGGAAGCAAGTACTAAATCACCTATATATTCACCAATACTATTAAAATAACACTGTGTATCGAGACATGTTTCACCAACTCTATTAAATGGTCGCTGCACGTGAGGACCCATTTGACCAACCCCATTAAATGGTCACTACACGTGAGGACCCATTTCACCAATTAAAATTTACAAGTAGTTGATTATGAGGGGCCATTTCGCCAATTTCCATGACACCTCCATGCTAATTGTAGGGTCATATTTGCCTTAGAAATTACAATGTATGTAGTTCGTTAAGGTTTGATCACACGGGATTCACCAAATCTTTTTAATATACCATATAGAATTCCCGTAGAATTCATCGAATATGGATTGATATAAATACAATCGAAACTCTAATTTATTCTTACACATTTTGTTCAGTTCTCAACTTGTGAGCTCTCGATTCAGATTTTGGAAGTTGGAGTTGGAACCTTGAAGTTGAATACAGGCAAATTTATAAACTTATAACACAAGCATTCCTGCATTAATGAATAGCAAGTTAGTGAAAACCTAAACTTAAAGGTGAGTAATCATTTCTTCATAGTATTAGTGTTATAAAATTTCTTTATCTCTCTTCCATTCTTGATTCAATCTTAAAGAAGATATTTAGTAGGGAATGGGATATATATTCTATGAGTATGTCCTTCTTAAAGAAGAAGACATTTTTTTCCAGCTTTTATTCGAAGTGGGAGATCAAGATGTCGAGCCGCAAGTGCGACAAGGGTAAGACTTCTCAGGGTGGTGAAGGAACTGGGAGGCCATCAAAATGCTGAAAAGGTGGAGTTAGTATATAGTCTTACTTTGGAACTGGCAATGTTTCTGATCCATCAAATCAAGATGGAGCTACACCATCAACTCTTGCACCAAATAATAATGAAGAACCCATTCACAATACCTCACCACCAGAAGGTGGGATTGCCATTAAGTCAAATGATGATGGCAATACCACAGAAGATGGCATACCCTGGTTAGCCAGAATGAGGATGACAATACCATAGAAGATGTTACAAGGGATACCCTGGTTAGCCAGAATGAGGATGGCAATACTGCAGAAGATGTTCCAAGGGATACCCTGGTTAGCCAGAATGAGGATGGCAATACCATAGAAGATGTTCCAAGGGATACCCTAGTTAGCCAGATTGAGGATGGCAATGCTGCAGAAGATGTTCCAAAGGAAACCCTGGTTAGCCAGAATGAGGATGGTAATACTACAGAAGATGTTCCAAGGGATACCTCAGTTAGCCAAATTGAGATAATTGAATTGGATGAAAAAGAAAATGTTGACATTGTAGATGATGTTGGCAATAAGAAAAGAAAAGACAAATCAAAAGATTCAAAAGGTAAATCAAAATCTTCAAAAGACAAATCAAAAGATTCAAAACTAGGGCACGAGTGAGAAATGTCAAGGAATTTTTAGCTTGATTGGGTGTCAAAGTACCCATTCATTGAACCAGTGGAGAAAGCAAACAAAGATGAACAACCAACAGAATGTAAGTGTGTGATTTGTAGTTGGAAATGTAAAAGAGACAAGAAATTGCATCTAAAGCTTGACACTATAGAAAAACATATAGGTAAAGTTTATGAAAAAGAAATCAGAGACGGAAAGGAAACATCAGTAGTAAGATGGAAATTAAAGGAATAATGTCTTAATGTGAAGTATGCCACAGAATATGATGAGCATAAGAAAAGAATGATGAAGCTTGCTGCAAGTGGAGGTACAATCAAGGCTCAATTTGGAAAAGCAATAGAAAGAGCACAACTAGCAAAAACTATTTAGATGAGTGTTGTTTTTCATATTTTGTCCAGAAGGCGTCCTATGATAGACTACCCAGAGTATAGTAAATTATTATCTTTTTTGAGTGTTCCTCACTATCCTAGCACACATTGGTCAATAAATGCTAGATGGGAATGGGCAAACTATCTCACTATGGTGGAAAAGCAAGATTTAAAGGAGAATGTAAAAGAGTCAAACTTCATTGCATTATCTTTAGATGAAGTTACTGTGGTAGATAATACTTCTTGGGTCTGTATTCATGTGTATAATGTAAAAGAACATGTCCGCTGAGCTCATCTACTCTGTGTTCATAAAATGAAGGATAGTTCAACATCGCAAAATCTATTTGAACTAGTTAAGAAGTCTTTGAATGAAATTGCAAGTATGGATGACTTGATAATTGCCAAAAAGTTGGTATGTGTAGGAGCTGATGGAGCTGTAGTAATGCAAGGTCATAGGACCAGTCTTTGCACAAAATTACAAACTACTTGTGCATCATACATGCTTGCCATTCACTGCATGGCCCACAGAATGAATTTAGCATTTAAAATTGTAAGCAAGTTTCCTACAGTATCAAAAGTTAAAAATCTAGTCCATGTGCTCCATGCATACTTCTACTGAAGTCCCAAACGTTTTGTAGAATTTCAAAATTTTGCTGAGGGAATAACAACAAGAAACAAGAGTCTTAAGGATGTTGATACCAAATGGATCTCCTTGTATGGAATAGAGCAACGAGTTCTTTCAGAATATCCATCCTTGATTGGAATAATGTATGAGCATCACAACATAGTAGACAAAGCTCCTAACCTCTTACATAGGTTAAGCGATATATAGATACTCTTAACTTTAGCTAGTCTTCTCCCCATGATGGATGAAATGAACAATCTTGTGAAGAAAGCCCAAGACAAAACTATGTATATCTATGAGTATACCAAACTATGTAGAATGACATGCATGGCCCTTGATAATCTATATCTAGATCTAACTTCTTAAAGCCCAAATTTTTATAGGTGGTAGATAATTACAAATTTGAATCATCCTAAAAATTATTTACAGTTTAATGCAAGTGGGGAGTTATGTGCCTTTGTACATGGATTTGCGATACCAATGCACCATTGTAAGACGGTCAGGCACTCTATCAGAGAAGTACTTGTTAGAAAGGAAGATTTTGATGGCATTGTTGAATTTGTTAGTAGTAATTTGAAGGAAATTGCAAGCAATCTTTCAACAGAGATTTATAATCGATTCCCTCAAGAAGAAATACTTGATGCCATGTGTATTGTGTATCCTCAATTTTGGGTTCAAGGCCACCGAGATAGCCCAAGCTTTTTTCATAAAAAAGTAACTACCTTGACTGCATACTTTTTGAAAAGTGCAGAATGCAATGGACAAAAAATAGAAGGAATTATAGATGGAAATAAGCTTCGAGGACAATGTAGTCAATTTGCAAGAAGATGATAGACCAGTTCAATGCCATGGAGAATCCCTTTGAAGCAGGATCAATAACAAAGGCCTGGAAAAACTTGGGTCAGAGTGAAATATTGCGTGATTCGATATCAGAATGTTTCAAAATTGCTGATTTATGTCAAACCATGATATTGGGTTCGGTGGAAGATGAGAGAGTTTTCAGTGCATTGGGGTTTTTGAAATCAAAGATAAGAAACAAACTAGACAAGAATTTGGAAAATTGCTTGAGGGTGTTAGGAAGTGCGTATAATGTCAAAAATTTTCCTTATGAAAGGGCACTTACAATCTAGAAGTCCATATACGAAAGAAGAGGGTTGTGCAACACTTCAAGTTCAAACGTTGGTGGTGGTGGGACAAATGACAGTGACACAATGACTGATGAATTTGACTTTTAGACTTAGAATCAAGATGAAGAAAATGAAGACAAGACTCAGAATCAAGACGACTCTTTTTCTTTATCTGAATGATAGTTTGAGGACCTTGACTCGATTTGGGAAATGGAAGTGAATTAGCAGTTTTAGGTATTTCTATTGCATTTCATGAATTATATTCCAAAACTGTATTTGATGATATTTTATTTTGTACTCCTTGAAATTGTGAATCAAATTGAATACATTAACATATTATTAATTATTTCATATTTTAATTGTGTCATACTAATAAGTTTTACATGTACTCAGTGATTCATCATTCAACTCGATGCTTAATATTTCCTTGCTAAAGTTGATTTTTGCATAAAACATAAAATTTGCAGTAAAGTAGAATTTTGGTTTTTGATTTGATATGTGATTCTGCATCATTTTTCATAGTTTATGAATTATTTTGATCAGTGCCTTATCCGCAACTAAGTCGGAAAATGAAATATACATAAACCTAACCTTTTAACCTTTTGCGTTATAATTTTAAGTTGACTTATTACCGCTAGTTCCCGGTCATCCAAGTTCACACTTAAGCCATCAAACCCATCAGTATTACTGGCCCCCTTGCCTTGTCTCATTGGTCACTGCTTGGTTGGGAACATTATGCGTAAAAAAATGTTTAAAGGGGTTAAATATTTCATCTTTTATCTTAAGTCTTGACTCGCAAAGTTTTTATGTCCCTTTGTCCTGTCAACCTAGGGATGTCTGCTTATAACTCACAAACAATTCACATGTGCATATTTGAACATTAATGTGAGTTTCTGGATCTCGTAGGTTGAATCCTGACCGCTTCCCGCCAGCCCGCTTGAATAAAATAATGTTTTAAGAAATCCAGAGGCATAGCAGGCTAATGACACCTGTTGCTTGTCAAAGTGGAACCCATCGTCCACTATAGATGTTGAACATCAAAGCATTGAAAATCAACATCTTTAGAGTCAATCTGGGTCATTCCTCACTAGCCCACGGGGGGCCCACCAAAAGCTTTCATCTCTTAGAGGGATAGCAGGGAGATGATGCGTGTCTTCATCTGGACCATTGAAGAGACTTTAGAAGACATGACATGAATTTTTTTGTCAAATATTTCAAAGGAGTTGCATTGGGTTTTAAACAATGAGCTACTTAAAGAAATTATAAAGCACATGGGCAAATATGCGATAAGATGTTTTAATCTTAACCATCTGATGATAAAAAAGGTTAAGCTCTAAACACTAGTGAAGCCAGAGGGATAGCGGGCGGTCTCAATGGCATGTGAATAAAACATTTGAAATGGTAAATAACATTAGCTTAACACATTAAAAATAGTAGGATATAGAACAATGAACATCAGCAATCATTGAATGTGTATTTAGTAGTTGAAACCAAAGTTTATATTCAATTGATAAAATAAATAATACATATTGTTATAGGAAAATTGGCGTAAATGAATAATCAATATTATATCAATAATACCCAATAACGCAATGAAATATAGAAACAAAGAAATCAAATCAAACAAAGAACTTCAAACCTTTGCAAACCTCTTCACTTCGTGGCTTCTATTGACTGCCTATCTCAAATGATCTTGTCTATGAATATGGGCCTCAGAAGGTGCACTTCCTTGCTATTCCAAGATGTCAAGTGGGAACGACTATGATAGTTTATTGTAATGAAGATGAGCTTCACAATAATGATAATGATATGGTAACAAGTTGACGCAAGCAAATGGAATGACTTGGGTGCCAAAGGTGCGCTGTAGTTCTTGCAGAGTAATAATACTAAAAGCTTGGATGAATGAAATGAAAGAATTGGGTTCAATTTATAGACTTGAGAGAGAGAAGATCAACGGTATAGAAGACTTGAGAGAAAGTGCGTGAATAGAAAGAAGACAAGTGTCACACAAAAGTTGTTTTGTTTGAGTTAACTACTTTCTTTTATAAAGATAAGATATGCTTTCATAAATTAGAAAGCTTTTTTCTAATTTAAGAGTTGTTGATAAAAACAAGATAGATTGAGTCAGTTAACTCAACTTGTGATTTGCTTTTGCATGATTTGAGAGAATTTAAATAATAAATTATTTAATTTTGTGTGCATGAAGAAGAAGAATTAATATTTATAAGATTTGGAAGATATTTAGAAGATAAGAAAGCAAATTAAATAAATAAATTTATTTAAATGTTTGTGCATGCTTTTGGAAGAATAAATAAAATATTTTATTTTATTTTATTTTTAGAGGTTCAGAGAATTTAAATAAATTTAAATGATTTATTTAAATTTGGAGGAATGATTTGATTTAATTAAATAATTAAGAATTATTTACTTGTTTGGAAGAATTGAATTAAATAAAGGATTTTATTTAATTTTGACTTTAGAAGAGGTAATTAAATATTTTGATATTTAATTAATTTAGAGGAATATGAATCCAATAAATAAATTTGTTTATTTATTTATTGATAGAGGAATTAGATGGAATAAATATTAAGAATATTTATTTAGACAAAGTCATGTCATTTTTAGGCGTATACATTTTGCCCCTCTTTGATGCAATGCAGTTTACAGCATTGCTTCTGTTGGTTTTTTCCCAGACTGGATGCTTATTCCCAGATTTCCCTACAAGGTAGCCATCAGTGATCAACAAGATCTCTGGGCCAGGGGCCAACAGTGTAGGAGATAGACTCTATATTTTATCTCCTCTTCTTCTTCAGGCTCTGCAAAACCTAGGGGGGTATTCCCTACTCAACACCCATGATAATGTGCATACTAAGGCTGGGATGCTGACAGAAAGCAGATGAGTCCTCCTGTAAGTAGACCAAAACTGAAAGATAAGAGCAAAGGGGCTAGCTTTGGGCCTATTTGCAGTTGTAGACAGAGGACTGAGGATCCTAAAACTAATTCTAATGTCCTAATGGTTGTTTTAGAGTTTGATTATGATTTTAAGTTTGGATGCAAAGCTGGACATGGTTGTAACACAAACACAAAGCAAGATTGGTGCCTATCCAGGGCCTAGAGTCAGTAGACATACACCTGTGAATGATCAGCATGAACAGCTAAAACTAGATTTCAGGGGGATATATATGATACCTGCCTTACAGATATCTCCCAACACAGAGTGTTAAGTTATCTCTACTTATGGCATCCCTACTGCAGTATACCCTTCCCAATGTTCAACCTGAAAACAGTTTAATCTACCCCTTGAGCAGAAGTTAAAAGATCAGACATTCAACATAGGAATTCTATGTTCTAGAGTCTCAAATATTGCTTAAATATCCAGACTTAGAAGAAGAATACATGCAATACTGGAGACAGAATTAACAAAACACATGCTAAGATAGCATTTCTCATATAAGATTAATCATGAAATCAGTGGGTTCATGCCAAAACATACAACAAGAGATACATAGACTCACAGGTTTAGCTGTACAGAGCAACTAGATCAGCTTGTTTTGAATTACAGAGCCAAAAATCTTCAACTTTTAACAATCTAAAAATGAGTAACACTTCCTGCTTATAATAGCCAGGTAGTGTACTACAGCAATTAATTACATGGCTATTACAAAATCTGCCAGATACAGTCCTCAGAAGGAATGGCGCTCAGAAAATGTTAATGCAGCAGACAAAGGGGGGCCTCGAGCCATGCGCCACTATCTGGAAGTCTTCATGTCAAAAATCTGGTACCTGATTGTGCAACAACTCGCCCATGCCCCAGCACAGTCACCATTAAGGGTCTCAACCACCCGTTGTCGCCTAAAAAACCGTCGCTGCATACAAAAAGGATTTCCCGCCAAAACATGTTCAACCGCGGGTTCAAAATAAACAAGGGAATAATCCCACATTCACGGTGAAGAGATCACTCCAGCGCTTTAAAAGCATAGTCGCATACATACCAAGTGTCGAGCGTTTTGCCGCGCTCGGCACACGATCCCTCGCCCACAGCCCATCGCCATGACATACATTATCGGCCTTCCTCAAAAATCTCCTGCCGACCACAGTGGTCTCGCTGATCGCTACATCTCCACAAGTCACCAACATCCCCATCGGCCAGAGGAGAACCATTGGCCAGCTCCACAAATCTCCTGCCGACCTCAAAGGTTATGCCGACACCTATTTCACATTCCTTGTCTGTCGGTGAGACCAAAACCATCAGCGAGCAACAAAATACCTACGCCGATGTCAAAGGTTACGCCGATGGCCATCCAAAACATTGCCAAGTCGTTCCCTCGGTGAGACATTACCCATCGGAGCAACGAGAAACTCCCTGGCTGACCACACTGCTGACCCCGATACACACATCCTCTGTCGGTGAGACCCTCAACCGTCGGCCAAGCAGAAACATCCTCTGCCGATGATACCATTCACACCGATGACCACTCCATGCTCCCCTCCATCGGCGAGACCTATGCCGATGACATCGCATCGGCCAAGCCTCCCACCGTTGGCACAATTCAAAATACCTAGGCCGACAATACAACTCTCGCCGATGAACCATGGCTTCATCCCTCCATCGGCCAAACACACGCCGATGATTCTTCATCAGCCAAGCTCCTCACATCGGTAGATCGAAACAATGCTAGCCCGATACACCAAATCTTGCTGATGAACACTTGACTTACCCCCATCGACATGACCAACACCGTCGGTGGAAACACAATATCCTTTGCTGATAGGCAATAGTCTTGGCAATGGACAAGAACACTTAGGGTTTGAAAGAAGAAACCCTCCAACAAGCAAGCTCAACGTCCAGGTCAAAATGAGCACCAACACTGGCTCCGAATGGGGACGTGCAGGTGAAAACCTGCAGCGAGAACCAGATCTTTGGGCAGACCAGGCAAAAAACCAAAAAGCACGAACTGCACAAGACATTTACACTATATACATGTTTTTTTACAAATGTGCACAGCGACAAGTCATCTATGCAAAATAGAACTTAAGGAATTGGCCATGCACAGGCAATTCCAGAACTTCACCATCTAGGGCCTGGAGGAAATAAGAATCCTCCCCATGAGTACTGTAAATCTGATATGGGCCCATCCATAAGGGTTTGAATTTACCATGTTTACCCTTGTCCTGATCTTTTGCATACCATATGAGCACCAGATCATTGACCTGAAATTTCCTTTTAGTAGCTCTCCTGTCAAACTGATATTTCACCTCTTGTTGTCTCTTGAGATTGATCTGGTGGGCTTTCCTTCTGTCTTCATCCAGTGCAACCAGCTGATTCACTCTTTCTGTCATGGAATCTTCAATCTCCTCATCATTTTCCTGAATGAATCCGTAAACTGGCAGTAGATTGTTTATGGGCAATCTGGCTGATGCACCATAGACTAGCTCAAAGGGTGACATTCCAATAGCCTTTTTTACTGTCACTCTGTCAGCCCATATTGCTAATTTTAATTTTGAGTCCCAAGCTCTCTTGTTCTTGTCCAGTATCCTCTTGATAATTTTCATGATGCTTTTATTGCTTGATTCTGCTTGACCGTTTCCTTGTGGGTGGTATGGTGATGCATATGATAGACTGATCCCATATTTGTTGCAAAAATCAACAAATTCACCTGATCTGAAGCACATAGCATTATCAATGACTATCTTGAATGGTACTCCAAACCTGATGATAATATTTTCTAGCATGAAATCTGTCACCACCTTACTTGTAGCTCTCTTAGTTGGAATGGCCTCAATCCATTTGGTAAAGTAATCTGTTGCCACCAAAATCCAACTGTGTCCCCCACTTGATTTGTCTGCAATTTCCCCTATGAAGTCAATTCCCCATTGTTGAAATGGAGCATCCACAATTATAGTCCTGAGGGGTAAAGCACCATCATATTTCAACTTTCCTGAAAATCTTTGGCAAGGGTCACACTTCCTCACTAACCTTTGTGCATCTGAAAAGAGAGTAGGCCACCAATATCCTACTCTGAGAATCTTATGAGCTGTTGTTTGGGCAGTATAATGTCCACCACACAATCCTTTATGCATATCAATCAAAACATTGTTAGCCATATCCTCATCCACACATCTCAGCAGCACACCATCAGGGTTTTTCCAGTATAGCTCACCTTGAACAATAACATACCTGATTGCATGTAACTTTAAAGTCCTCTTTTGACTGTCACTGAGATGGGAAGGACAATTTAGATTTTGCAAGTAGTATATAATGTCCTTGTACCATTCAGATCTTGATACATTTACATTCTCATTTTGGACTACATTAACTTGGCATGCTTCCAAGTTTGACTGTGCCATCATCTTGGCTAATCCTTGTCCTCTTACCAACTTGGTAATTTGTATGTCTATGTTAAACTCTTGCAGTTTGTTTATCCATCTGCACCTTCTTCCAGTCACCTCCTGCTGAGTGAATATGTCTTTGACTGCTGCATGGGGTACATATGCAATTATATGTGATCCTACCAGGTATGGTCTGAAACTTTTGATGGCTCGGACTAGTGCATATGCCTGTTTTTCCATAATATCATATTTCAACTCAGAAGCCTGCAAGGACATACTAAAGAAAGCTATGGGCTGTTCAAAACCATCTTCATTTTTCTGTAGCAAACATGCAGCAACAGTGTGAAAGGAAGCAAATGAAAACAATTGGAATGGCCTAGAAAAATCAGGAGATTTAAGAACAGGGGCCATCTTGATTGCCTCTTTGATACTCTGAAATGATTCTATTGCTTCACTTTCCCAGTGGACAGTTGCATCCTTCTTCATCATCTTGGAAATGTTCCTTGTGGTTTCTGCAAAGTTGGGAACAAATCTCCTAACAAAATTTATCTGTCCAAAGAAGGACTGAACTCCTTTTACAGTTTTTGGCATTTGAATTCTGTCAATAGCAGCCACTCTCTCTGGATCTATCCTAACTCCATCCTTGGAAACAATATGTCCCAGGAGCTTTCCTTCAACTACCCCAAAGGCACACTTCTTTGGATTTAAAGAAATACCATATTCTAGTGCTCTTATGAAAATCTGCTCCAGATGCAAACAATGCCGCTCCTCTTTCTTTGAATAAGCAGTCAAGTCATCCTGATATACAGCCAGGATTGAATCAATCAACCCTGCAAAAGCAACATCCATTGCTCTTTGAAATGTAGCACCTGCATTGGTTAGCCCAAAGGGCATTCTAACATACACATAAGTTCCCCATGGAGTGGTGAAGGTAGTCTTATACTGTTCTGATTCCTTCACCTTCACCTGATTATAACCTGAAAATCCATCCATCATGGATAAGAGTTCACAACCAGTCACTCTCTGCAACATAGCTTCCATATTAGGCAATGGATAGTTATCCTTTAAAGAGGATACATTCAAGTTCCTGAAGTCAACACAAAGCCTAATATCACCATTCTTTTTTCTGACTGGGACAAGGTTAGACACCCAAGTTGAATGCCTGATTGGCACAATTATTCCAGCTTCCCTAAGCTTTTTAAGTTCTTCCTGCATCTTTGGAGCCAAGGTAGGATTAATAGGTCTTTGCCTTTGTCTGAATGGCTTAGCTCCTGGCTTCAATGGGATCTCATGCTGGAATAAATCTTCCCTGTAGGCTTTTAGGTCCTCATATGACCAAGCAAAAACATGTTTATACTTTTTCAGTAATGCAATCAGCATACTCCTAATGTGTGGTTTGAGCTGTTTACCAATGTATACCTTTTGAGGGGCCTGAGATGTCCCCAAATTTATCTCTTCTAAATCTTCCTTATTTGTGGGAGATGTCCTTGTGACCAATTTATCTCTACTGTCAAAAGCTCTTTCCAAAGCTACTAATCCTCTGGGGATTTTATTAGTCTTCAATTGAATTATCTCTTTTCCCACAAGAGTTTCTTTTCCATCTATAGTCTCTACAAAAGCTTGGAAATCAATTTCTTGATTCTCATATTCATCTATGCAGTGCAAAAATTTTAACAAGTCCCTATCATCATTAAACACTTGCCAACTGCATATATTTTCTGGTACTGCAGGCCTAATTTTAATTTCTACATTTGTAACATCTGACAGAGTGATGTCATCTGGCCTTATTGCAACATTGGCTAAGAAATCAGCCATAACATTCTTTGACCTCTCTACCCAGCCTATTGAAAATGCATCAAATAGTTCAATGGTATCCCAAACAGCATGCTTGTATTGTTTCAATCTTTTGTTTTTTGAAGCATACCTATCTCTAATTTGGGATACAATCAGCTCAGAATCCCCAAATACTCTTAGCATTTTGATTCCATGTTTGAGAGCAATATTTAGGCCTAAGAGTAAAGCCTCATATTCTGCAATGTTGTTTGTGCAAACAAACCTCAGCAAGAAAGAGAATTTGAGGAGCTTACCAGTTGGAGACAGGAAAACAACTCCAGCTCCAGAGCCTTCTTTTGCACAAGCTCCATCAAAAAACATGGTCCACAAACCTTGCTGATCCAATTCCTTAATGCAGACATTTTTCTTTTTATCTTCTTTTCTATCATCTGAGACAACCTTGAAGTTATCACAGTCAGTGTTTACAAAGCATATCTGTTCCTCTGCTTCTTGGTCTTCCTCTGTCTCTGATGATCTTTGTTCTCTGATTAGCTTAACTTCCCTGCCATTCATTGGAATCATGGCATATGACAGGTCCAGCTGCATACTTCCACCAATTAGTGCTGCCCATCTTCTTGACAACAACATACCATACTATGGCTTGATGTCAACCACTGTTATATTCATTTTATATCTCTTTTCAGGAAATGCTGCCAGTTTGAAATCTACATCCTTCATGATTCCAATAACTGGTACCTCTCTGGCATCCATAGCATAACATTTTCCACATGCCTTGTCAATTTTCAATCCAGCTTGTTGCATGATGGCCAAAGGCATGACATTTGTAGATGCTCCAGAATCAAGCATACAATTTCTGATTATTTTTCCATTTATAACTAGGGAAACATAAAATTGTTCCACTTGTGAAGGACACTTTGTCATAGTCACTCCTAAATAGACTTCAGGAGCCTCATCTTCTTCATTACATATGACATGTTTCTCACCCTGGGTCTGAGCATTTTGTTTAGCTTGAAAAGGTACCCCTGAAATTAGGGATACTATCCTATTCTTGATTTCTTCCACTTTCATGAGTTCCATAAGTGGAACAGAGACTTTTACCTGGGAGAGGACTTGAGCTATATCAAATGGAACATAATTTTGTATAACAGTTGTAGCTTGCTCCACAATCTTGTTTTTATTCTGAACTGATTTAGCTTTTACTTTCATAGTTCCCTGATCATCATTCTTGTCTTGGGAACCTTTATCTTGATCTTCAGCCTGAGGGATTCTATTTTCTGGTCCTTGGGATTCATGACCTGTTCTATGTCTGAAATTCTGTTTATTATTAACCCACTGCCTTTTTTGTAATTCCATCCCCTTATTACCATGCATTGGCCGTCCTATAGTAACATCTTTTGGCTGATGTGGGCTGCTTACCTGATTTTTACCTCTGAGATTGTAGTTGCTCTTGACTTGAGCAACTGCTGCAGCTGTGAAGGCCCTAATTTCCTCATCAGAAGGTCGTTGTAAGTTACTCAGAAAATTGTGTGAGTTCTGAGCATAGGCATAGTTAACTTCATCATCTTCATCATATGGGAACTGTTGGCAGCCCTGAGTTCCATCATTTGTACTCTCATCAGCATCATAAAGAGTGTATCCATTGCTTATGGACATCATATTTACATCATCATCTTGCACATAATGTGGCTCATTGCACTCATTACAAGATGTAGTATTATCACACAAGGACTGAGCAATCATACACTATGACTGTGAATGTGGCATCTGACAAATTATACACCATGGAGCATCATCAACAATATTTACAGCTTTCTTTAGAGGATCGGGAGTTTCTTTGACATGTTGAGCTCTTTGATTTGTGTTTTTACGTGGGAATATAGGTTTACCATCATGCCAATTGGTATTATAAGGCATATCATGCAATGATGGCCTCTTTCCTGCCTTTGATAAACTTGCCTATCAGGACCTATCCCTTTTTCACTCCTAGCTAATCTATAACTCAGGTCCTTAACAACATTTGCCAATTTGTCTATCTTATCTTCAGGGGTAGACGTATTACCTTGAGTGTTCTGAGGCTTGTTTGGATTCTGTAGAATTTTCACATCATCCCTTCTATTAGTCTTGCCTGATGCTTTCCTGTTGTTCTCAATATTCACTGCAATTCTGAAAGCATCCCTGAGAGTAGCAGGACCTTTATCTCTTAATCCATATGCAGTTTTTGCATCAAAGGCATTGATATACAATATTATGCACATTGGTTCATTTGGCCTCATGTGATGTGGCAATTTGTTTAACACTTTAGTAAATCTTGCATTAAAATCTGCAACCTGCTCATTTGACCCTTTAGTGATACTGGTGAACTCATTTACAAAAAAGCTAGGGTCAGTTTTGTCACCATATTGCTCCTTGAACATCCTTTTAAAATCATCCCATGATGAAATACTCCGGTCAGGCAGATTCTTGTACCATTCTCTTGCCTCATCTATTAAGGATTGCATGAATGACTTCATGAAAACATCCTCATGTTCAACCTCAAAGTTATCCATGACATTTTGAAAAGCTTTTAGATGATCTTCTCCTGACACAGTGTTGTTTCCTGAAAATTTAGGCACTTGCAGTCTCAGATGCTTATCAATGGGGTTAGGATACCCAGGAATACCATCAAATACCAGCTGTCTGAATCTATCTAGCTGCATTGGCTGTCTGTTTAACTGATTAACATTAATATTTCTGTTTGCATTCTAGTTTCTTACATTGTTCAGTGGTATCCTAGCATCATTCACATTTTGTCTCTCATCATTATGTTGATGTTGCACTTCATTTCTCTGTTGATGTCTCTGCACATTTGCATTCTCAAGGGTAGGAATTGAATTATTGTGGGCAGTGCTCAAAGCTTGCACTTTCTTCCTCAAGTCATCTCTGATTGATATTGCTTGCTGATATTCAAACTCGGCCCTTAAGCTCCTAATTTCATCAGCTAGTTCTTCCTCGCTGGGCCTAGAGGAGGATGGTTTTATCATATTCTGATCTTCGTCTTCATCATCCCTCAGAGACTCTGCCTCTTCAAACCTTTCACTAGGGTCTAGAAATGGGCGTTCTTGGAACACCTCTGACCTCATTCTCATGTTACCACCCTGTTGCCTCTCATATGCACCCTGAATATCAGCTTCTGCATTTGAAAAGTAAGGTACTGTCTTGTCTGAAGACCTTGGATTGTCTTGCATATCATCATTTTTTCTGGGGGAACCCTCACGACTGACTGAGATAGCTCCCTTTCTTCTGTACATCATTCTTCTTGTTACTGGTAACTCTTCAAATAAAGGATTTTGTTGGGATCTTCTCCCCTGCATATAAATTTTACTTTGACCGGTTGGGAGATTACTTCGGAGTTGCCACCTATTACTAGGAACTGTTTTCTTTTTGTAAATCAGGGTTCTTTCACAATTCCCCAGCGGAGTCGCCAATTTCTGTTGGTGACTCGGATGGGTCACAAGATATAACCCTTTCTCAAATTTGTCCCCAGTAGAGTCACCAATTTATGTTGGTTTTTTCCCAGACTGGATGCTTATTCCCAGATTTCCCTACAAGGTAGCCATCAGTGATCAACAGGATCTCTGGGCCAGGGGCCAACAGTGTAGGAGAGAGACTCTATATTTTATCTCCTCTTCTTCTTCAGGCTCTGCAAAACCTAGGGGGTATTCCCTACTCAACACCCATGATAATGTGCATACTAAGGCTGGGATGCTTACATAAAGCAGATGAGTCCTCCTGTAAGTAGACCAAAACTGAAAGATAAGAGCAAAGGGGCTAGCTTTGGGCCTATTTGCAGTTGTAGACAGAGGACTGAGGATCCTAAAACTAATTCTAATGTCCTAATGGTTGTTTTAGAGTTTGATTATGATTTTAAGTTTGGATGCAAAGCTGGACATGGTTGTAACACAAACACAAAGCAAGATTGGTGCCTATCCAGGGCCTGGAGTCAGTAGACATACACCTGTGAATGATCAGCATGAACAGCTAAAACTGGATTTCAGGGGGATATATATGATACCTGCCTTACAGATATCTCCCAACACAGAGTGTTAAGTTATCTCTACTTATGGCATCCCTACTGCAGTATACCCTTCCCAATGTTCAACCTAAAAATAGTTTAATCTACCCCTTGAGCAGAAGTTAAAAGATCAGACATTCAACATAGGAATTCTATGTTCTAGAGTCTCAAATATTGCTTAAATATCCAGACTCAGAAGAAGAATACATGCAATACTGGAGACAGAATTAACAAAACACATGCTAAGATAGCATTTCTCATATAAGATTAATCATGAAATCAGTGGGTTCATGCCAAAACATACAACAAGAGATACATAGACTCACAGGTTTAGCTATACAGAGCAACCAGATCAGCTTGTTTTGAATTACAGAGCCAAAAATCTTCAACTTTCAACAACCTAAAAATGAGTAACACTTCCTTCTTATAACATCCAGGTAGTGTACTACAACAATTAATTACATGGCTATTACAAAATCTGCCAGATACAGTCCTCAGAAGGAATGGCGCTCAGAAAATGTTAATGCAGCAGACAAAGGGGGGCCTCGAGCCACGCGCCACTATCTGGAAGTCTTCATGTCAAAAATCCGGTACCTGACTATGCAACAACTTGCCCATGCCCCAACACAGTCACCATTAAGGGTCTCAACCACCCGTTGTCGCCTAAAAAACTGTCGCTGCATACAAAAAGGATTTCCCGCCAAAACACGTTCAACCGCGGGTTCAAAATAAACAAGGGAATAATCCCACATTCACGGTGAAGAGATCACTCTAGCGATTTAAAAGCATAGTCGCATACATACCAAGTGTCGAGCGTTTTGCCACGCTCGACACACGACCCCTCACCCACAACCCATCGCCATGACATACATTATCGGCCTTCCTCAAAAATCTCCTGCCGACCACAGTGGTCTCACCGATTGCTACATCTCCACAAGTCACCAACATCCCCATCGGCTAGAGGAGAACCATCAGCCAGCTCCACAAATCTCCTGCCGACCTCAAAGGTTATACCGACGCCTATTTCACATTCCTTGTCTGTCGGTGAGACCAAAACCATCGGTGAGCAACAAAATACCTACGTCGATGTCAAAGGTTACGTCGATGGCCATCCAAAACATTGCCAAGTCGTTCCCTCGGCGAGACATTACCCATCGGAGCAACGAGAAACTCCCTGGCCGACCACACTGCTGACCCCAATACACACATCCTCTGTCGGCGAGACCCTAAACCGTCGGCCAAGCAGAAACATCCTCTGCCAATGATACCATTCACACCGATGACCACTCCATGCTCCCCTCCATCGGCGAGACCTACGCCGATGACATCGCATCGGCCAAGCCTCCCACCGTCGGCACAATTCAAAATACCTAGGCCGACAATACAACTCTCGCCGATGAACCATGGCTTCATCCCTCCGTCGGCCAAACACACACCGATGATTCTTCATCAGCCAAGCTCCTCACATCGGTAGATCGAAACAATGCTAGCCCAATACACCAAATCTTGCCGATGAACACTTGACTTACCCCCATCGGCATGACCAACATCGTCGATGGAAACACAATATCCTTTGCTGATAGGCAATAGTCTTGGCGATGGACAAGAACACTTAGGGTTTGAAAGAAGAAACCCTCCAACAAGCAAGCTCAGCCTCCAGGTCAAAATGAGCACCAACAGCTTCAAAGAATAGATTTTTTCTGATAATGATACATGCCCTAGTTTGGCCCTGGTATAGGTTATGACGATAGGATGCCCCCTTGGGAGATTGGATGGGAAGAAGGCGGAAGGATGTGAGACAGACAATCTCACGATGAAGGAGAAAAATAGGTTAGGTTTGAAGGAAATAGGTTATGGTTTAGAGAAATGGGAAGAAATAGGCCTAGGAAGTAGTCACGGTTGCCACACAGCCAGTTAGGGTTAACTTGCTATATATAGGAGCTAGGTCCACAAATCTAGTCATTTGCACACTTGGCTTTTGCTGACAGGTCCTTGAGATCTTAGGAGAGCATAGGAGCATAGAACAGTCAGTATAGAGATGGATATTCCACGTGATGCGCACCGCTTTGAGTGAGTTCAACAGTTCGATTAGCCAGCTGACATAGGACCACCAGTCTGTAGTTCGAAAAAACTCACCTAGGGTCATTTATTAGTGCAATAAATGCTAGGGAAATTTTAAGTAAATGAATGCATTGTTTCACAGTTTAGTGCATTTGCCATGCGAAACTACGCTTCTGTTGAATTTTAGCACATTTATGGTATGAATTGGCGCATGCATGTTAACTATACATTTGTTATAAGAAACTATGCACTTGTTAAGAAACGGCGCCTACAGCATGAGACTGCGCTTTTGGGATGCCTTGCTGCACATGCATGTAAAGGTACGCATGTGCTATGTGACATTGCACTTTTGATATGGAACTGTGCATTTATGAAATGTCGCGACGCATCTGCTAGAAGTGGCGCATTTATTGGGAAATGGCGCATATACCTTTTGGTTTGGTACATATGCTTTAGATAGTCAGTTTCCTTAATGAAATTGATTCGATTGGCATCTTGCTCGATGCGTCAATCGATAAGCGATCTCCGAGATTGCAAGATTCTAGTCAAGAGATGTTTATGCTATTTTGATCAATTTGATATGTTAAGTGATATGATGCTTTAGATAGTTTTGAGTAGTTATGCAGTTTTGGTTGACGCATTGCTTTGCTTGATTGCAGGAGGACATCCATGATTTACTTATGTCACAAGAGTAGTTTCCCTTGCCATTGTTGTAGCGGTACATGCTCACAGAGATAGATCGAGAGGCTCTTGGTGCTATGGGACTAGATTATGTTTGCCTCATGCCTAAGGTTCATGCAAACCTCAGTTTGTTGACTGCAGCAGTGGAGCGATTCCACAGCGAGGATGGGACCTTTCACCTGCCTACTGGTGAGATGGTGATTAATTTGGAGGACGTCTACAAGATTATGCACTTGCCAATATAGGGTGAGCTTGTAGAGTATGATCCCCAGCAGGATGCAAGACTGGCAGAGTATAGGTGAGTTTTTGATGATGCAAAGCTTGAGGGTCAGGTTATATCTTGGAAGGATATTCATGACTATTATGACTACTTCCCAGGGATAGTGACAAGGTTGATCGAGGGTGTTGTCTGCCCCAATAGGAGGTCGCATGGGTTCCCTATTGGTTGGGGTCAGATTATGGAGCGGATGATCACAAAGGGCACCTGATTTGCATGGGGTGTCTACATTTTGGCGCACTTATACCATGATATGCATCAGGTGGTATATCATAGGGGTGCTAGTTTGTTGGTAGGCGTCTCACTTTTATAGTTTTGGTTATGGGAGCATATTACTATTACTCAGCTGATATGCATCTTTTCTAGGCAGAGGGGTGAGCCTTATAGCTATGGATATGCAGGTGTTATTTTCTAGCACAAGTTGGGAAAGCTTGATTATTAGAGACACCGCTGGACAATGTGGATAGAGTTATCTGGCGACCCTATCTAGATTGTGAGTCATGGGATGATGAGGATGATGTGCTACCACACTACTTTCAGAATCGGTGGCTCATTGGTAGGACTCGATTCATACTAGACAGGAAGATTGTTAACTGGATTTGGTGACAGTTTGGTAGGATATAGGGTATGCCACAGGGGTAGGCCTAGTTTACAAGGACAAATGCAGAGCGGTTCAGATGGGGCCCAGTTGCATCCTATGAGGAGGCATTAGCAAAGTTTTAGTAGACTCCCTACCTGGCCTGGTTGATAAGGAGGGAGGTGATAGATGCAGGTATGACTCCTGACTATGAGGAGTGGCTCGCTGCTCATCCATTCCTGAGATATTTAGGACCCAGAGAGTTGGTGCCTCACCTAGATGAGGAGGATTGAGATGATGAGGATGGTGCAAGCAGGAGGAGGAGATGGAGTAGGGGAGAGGAGGATGGGGAGATGGGGATGATGGAGGTGACGGAGGAGGAGGAGGAGGAGATGGAGGTAGAGGGATCCAGAGACAAAGGAGGAGAGTTGGGGAGGGATCTTCCCAATAGTAGCAGGTAGTGCAGCCATAGGTTGCACAATAGGTACAGATGCTGACACCACAGTAGGTGAATCAGTAGGTAGTTCAGCAGCAAGCTGCACCACAGTAGGTGCAAGGACAAGTACAGGCACAACAGGTGCCCCAACAGTAGGTGCCATAGGTTTAGGTTCCTCAGCCTGATTTATAGCAACAGGCCATTACTACGCTATAGGGTCAGGTGAGATAGCTTTGGGCACATCTCAGAGTGGCATAGTCTCAGAGAGAGTCAGATGCACGGGTATTATCGGGGCTCACTGTAGAGTGGGATACAACATTGGTGAGGGTGTGGGCCCTCAGATTGGAGAGAGACTTGGCCCTAGCAGCTTTGGGTATGGATGGGGCCACTACATTTTTGGTTACATAGGTGCAGCAGGGACAGGCTCAGATACATCAGCTGCAGACACAAATTTTGCAGTTACAGGGTGAGCTTACCAGAGCATAGGCTCAGACACAATATTACAGAGGATTGTACCATGGGGCAATATCGACAGACCAGAGGGCACCTAGCTACAGGAGCGAATCAGTGGCTGTACATCCTAGAGGGCAGGGGGTTCATGATCAGCAGCGTCGGTGATGGGCTCACAACAGTCGGGGGCTAGCAAGGGAGGGGATGGAGAGGGCAGTGCTGGGAGTAGTGTCCCACAACAGTAGGGCTAGCTGACACTACACTCGTACCAAATTTTGGTTTATGTACACACTTTTTGATGGCTCAGATAGCCTGATATGTATATACTTGTATCATTTTGTACCGAGACATGTATCATTATTTTTGTGATGTATACACTTTATACAATTTGACTCAAAGATGGACTTTGATTTGTTGTACATTTGGACATGTTTTATGCTTATTTATATGATGATACAGCTATATGATCTTTATATGTAGTTGTTTATTCTATATGCCATGGATGCATTCTATCTTATGATGTTTCATATGTGATGCACATGTTTATGATGTCTATATGATGCTATGTGATGGATGAACATTATTGTTGATGTCTATACTATGATGCTTGATGATGATCTAATGCAGACTTAGATGATTTCTGATGATCTAATATGCGAATGTTCTCTATATGATTAGGCAATTTATGCGATGATCTACATGTACTTGTCTATGTTTTTGATCTTTTTTGTTGACACTATGTTATGATGCAAATGTATATGGATGACCTAATGCCCTATTATGTATGCAAAATGATTTAATCATGTTAATGACTAACTCATATGATATGATATGCAATTTTAACGCTATGTTTTTGTTATGTCCAAATGTACTCAATCGACACAAGAATGACACAATGATAGATAGAAGATTGACTGAAGACTGACTCAGTAGAAGGACTCACAAGCTTTTACAAACATTGATACTCTACATTTTGGATCTGTTATTACATGGGATATGGATGTAAATGGATACGATATGGTTTTTGCCATCTTAATATTGCAAGTATTTTGAAGTGCTTATTTCATCATTGGGTGATTTTTTTTTGGTACTTTTTTCAAATGTTGTAAGTTAATACAAGCATCTAGGTATAACTGAACTGAGATGACCTGAGTATCTCTTACATGGATTTTGATTTAGGAAGTTAATACAAGCACCTAAGTATAATTAAACCAAGATGACCTGAGTATTTCTTGCATATCAACAGACAAGGATTGCCCCCTTTCATGTTAGACCTCTAATGTCCTCGATGATCTTTTGCCGATCATGTCATTAGACAAGGCTTCACATTACTAAAGATTAATCCACAAACAGCAAACAAATAAAATAATCATGTCCCCATCATAGCATCTCTAGCTTTTGGCACCCTCGAGTAGCATAGAAAGACATGATAACAAAAATCAAGACACTATAACCTAACCTGATCACAACCACAAAACATTCTTGCATTTAGATGTGTTTTTCTTGCCATAATTTAGACAAAATCATTTAGAGTGTTTTAGGTGCTTGTTTGCTTTGCTTTGGATGGGTTGATGTCTTGCGTCAAAACTTCTGTTTGAAAGTGGGTTTTACTTGTGCTTGCATGCATGTCTAGTAAAATAGACCCTAAGGGACTGACCTAGTGCCTCATGGGCGCATTAATAAATGGCCTTGCCTACGTGATGACGCAGAGGCAACGTAGTTCGGGGACTTGGACTATGGATGGACTAGAGGATAGATGACAAGGTATGGGATGGACGAGAAGTGGAGCCTCGGGGACGCGTTAAAAAATGGCCTTGCCTACGTGACGACGCAGAGGCAATGTAGTTTAGGGTTGACCCTATGATACTGATGACAGATGCTAAGCTAGGCTAACACTGTGGATAGGATACTAGATAAGACCTTAGTTGATAAGGCGATAAAAGAGATAGAGTATCAAGACACGATATGTTACCGTTAGGTTTTTATTATGAAACAGATATGGATCGGATGAGACACTATGGTAGGAGGAATGGACACAAGGTGATTGGTTTCCCAAAGATGGATGAAGTGGTTCATCACAAGTAGCGCCCATTTACCAGGTTTTCACCACTAGTTTTTATTCACATGAAAGCTAGAAGAACACATGACTCCTGTTTGCCAGGTTTTCATCATGGTACTTATCCAAGGTGCCTGTTTGCCAGGTTTTCACCAGAGGATGATTTTTTTTGTTGTTTTTCCACTTTTTTGATTTTTTTGTTTTTTTGTTTTTTTTTTTGAATTTTTGAATTTTTGCCCCCTTACATTGGGGTTCTCTTAGGTATAGAACTGGTGAAGATGCATAATGTTGATTGGATCATCGAATAGCTCACCCTCTAATGTTTCTAACTGATATTCCCCTGATCCATAGGTAGCAATGATGACATAAGGACCAAGCTAGTTGGGTTCAAACTTACCTTTCTTTTCCTGATCCTGTTAATTGTAGGGATTTTCCTTAAGTACTCGATCACCAATGTTAAAGACCCTTGGATAGACTCTGTGGTTGTAGCTCCATGACATTCTGTATTGATATGCCTTGAGATGGTTAAAGACATGTTGCCTTCTCTTCTAACAGCTCTAACTCTTGCAATCTGGAAACTCTGTAGTCTTTGTCAGTGATAAGACCTTTTCACAACACCCTTAGGGATGGTAACTCGACCTCGATTGGCAAAATGGCTTCTGATCCATAGACAAGGGCATATGGGGTAGCACCTGTGGGAGTGCGTATACTGGTTTGATAGGCCAACATAGCAAGATTCAGTTGTATGTGCCAATCACAGTCAGCATCGTTGACTGTCTTCTTGAGGATTTTCAAGATTGTTTTGTTAGATGCCTCTACTTGGCCATTGCCTTGTGGATAGTAGGGTGTGGAGAAACGGTGTTGGATTTTGAATTTGTCACAAAGCTCTTGGACATCCTGGTTCTTGAAAGGTCTTCCGTTATCCATGGCTATGGATGAGGGAATTCTGTATCTGCAGATGAGGTAATTAAGGATTAATGAGGCAATCTGTTTGCCTGTAACATTGGTGAGTGGAATAGCTTCAATCCACTCGGTAAAATATTCAGTGGTGGTTATAATGAACTTGTGGCCGTTGGATGTTGGAGGGTGATTTTTTCCCACAAGGTCGAGTCCCCATTGAAAAAAGGGCCAAGGTGTCGTTAAAGGTCAGAGCTCTTGAGATGGTGCATGTATCAGGTTTCTATGTATCTGGCACTGCTTGCATTTCTTCACAAACTGATCTGAATCAGTCTCCATGTTTGTCCAATAGTATCCCAAACACATGAGTTTCTTAGCTAAAGAAGGACTACTAGAGTGTTGCACAAATTACTTCGTGTATGTCTCGTAAGGCAGTGTGAGATTCTTCAAGTTCTAAACATCAGAGTAAAGTACCATCCAGACCTCGTCAGTATAGGGTATCGGCAATAATGGTGTAACGAAAGGTTTGGCGAATGAAAGTTTGGCGTTGGTTGGTAGACAAGTCAGGTGGTAGGGTGTTATCCTTGAGGTAAGTGTAAATCTTACCATACCAAGGTGAATTAGATCTGACTAATAGGCATATGGAGTGTGTTTTAGGAAGATCATAAGATGGTTGCATAACTGACTCCACCAAGAACTCATACCATGACTCGTGCTCTGGGATCTCGAGGAGCAAGGCAATGGTTGCCATGGCATCTGCTACTTTGTTTTCAATGTGAGGTATCTGCTCAAAGGAGATGATCACAAAGTACTCTTTAAAGTCATCGACCATATGCTTGTATGGGATTAACTTGTCATCTTTGGTCTGATAGTCGTCGTTGACTTGATTGATTACCAGTTGGGAGTCGCCATAGACATGTAGCTCTATTATTTTCCATTTTTCTACCATTGTGAGACCAATGACCAAGGCCTCATATTCTGCTATATTGTTTGTGCATGGGAATAGCAAATGATAAGACTTAGGTATGGTGTCACCGTGAGGAGTGACCAATAGGATTCCTGCCCCCGATCCATGGTTTGTATAGGATCCATCAAAGTAGAGTTTCCACGAGTGTGTTGTGATACTAAATATGGATTCATCTAGAAACTTGAATGTCATCGATGTGGTATCTTGTAATGGTGCTTCTGCTAACTCATCAGCAATGATTTGACCTTTGATAGCCTTCCTTTCTACACACTCGATGTCATATTCACTTAATAGAATTACCCACTTGGCTAGGTGGCTTGTTAGAGCTGCTTTGCTTAATAGGTATTTTAGAGGATCTATCTTTGCAATAAGCTTGACTGAATGTGCTAGCATGTAATGTCATAGTTTTTGGGAAGCAAAAACCATAGCAAGACATGATCTTTCTATTTGGGAATATTGGAGTTCGTAGCCCACCAATGTGTGACTAATATAGTAGGTAGCCCTTTCTTTGCCTTCATAATCCTATTGTGCTAGGAGGGCTCCAAGAGCTGTTGGCGTAGCAAATATGTAAAGTAATAGTGGCTTTCCTTGGATATGAGGCATCAAGATAGGTGGATCCATAAGATACTCCTTCAATTTGTCAAATGCTTCTGCGCAGTTCTCATCCCATCTAAACGAAATGTTTTTATATAAGAGATGACTAAATGGTTGGCACTTGTCTGCCAGTTGTGATATGAACCGGCGGATAGCCTGTAACTTGCCTTGTAGAGACCGCAATTGAGTGATGTTCTTTGGCGGTGGCATTTCCATGATAGCTTTGACTTTGGCAGGATCTACTTCAATCCCATTTGTTGATACAATGAAGCCCAAGAGCTTGCCGGAGGTGAATCCAAACACACATTTCTTCAGATTCAATCTGACTTTAAATTATTCCAGTCTTTGAAAGACCTTCTCGAGTACATCTAGGTGGGATTCTCTTGTGAGTGACTTTGCAAGGATGTCATCTACATAGTCCTCCATTGTGACATGCATCATATCATGGAAGACAGTGGTCATAGCATGTTGATATGTTGCCCCCACATTCTTTAACCCAAATGGCATGAAATTCCAGTAGAAGGTGCCCCATGGACAAGTAAAAGTAGTTTCATGTTGGTCTTCTGGTGCTATCCTGATTTGATTGTATCCAAAGAAGCCATCCATAAGAGAAAGCATGGTATGTCCTGTTGTCAAGTTGACTATGATATCAATATTGGGCAACAGAAAATCATCCTTGCAGCAAGCTTTGTTGAGATCTCAGAAATCATTACATAATTTGACTCTACCATCAGGTTTGGATACTTGCACTATGTTGGATACCCACTCTGGATAGTCTATTGCCCTGATGAACCCTACATCCAACAGTTTCTTGAGTTCCTCTTTTACTAGTAATGCAATGTGTGGGTGCATCTTCCTGAGCTTCTACTTAACTGGTTTGACCCCTGAATCTAGTGGAAGATGATGTAGAATCAAATCTGGATCTAAACCAGGCATATCTATATATGACCAAGAAAAGTTGACTTGCTTTTTATTGAAGAATGGTACAAATTTGGTCTTTTCTGGTGGAGAGAGAGACTTTGCAAAGTGAATGGTCTTAGGATTATCCTCTGTTCCAATGTTGATAGGTTCTGTAGGTTCTACAACGATCTGAGACTTCTCCTGATACATGTTGGTGGGGAGAGTGTCAAGCCTTCCATTGTATGGCACCTCAAAGAGGTTTTCATCATCCGATGAATCCTTTCTTTTTACTATTTTGGGATCTGACACTACCGCAGAGAGGTTTTCACCATTAGATCCATTTTTGATTTTCATGTTTTTAAGACTGGAAGGCTTGGCACCCTCTCCAAAACAAGCCACGGTGTTGAGTTCAATGGCGAAGCCAACTTTATGATCTCCTGTAGATAGGTGGTCCCTAAGTTCCATGTAGTCAATATAGGCATCATCATTTTGGAACATGTCTAGTTGCAGGGTTCCTCATAAATCCCAGTTGATAAGTTCAGGATGCACAAGGGGAAGGGGGTCAGAAGATAGATTTGATTTGTTGGGTGTGGTAGTTTGAATGGATATACAGTCAAGATTCAAATTGGTAGGGATAGGATCTGGGATGGTACTTTCTTCTAGATTGTATATTGCAATGGAACTCTGACCTTCCTTGAAAGTCATACTCTCAGGAGTTGGTAAATCACACTCTAATGGTCTATGCATTAGCGTTTGTCCCTCATGGTATGAGATATAGCTTTGAATGGTGTCAATTCCTTTGTCCTCATAGGAGTGCTCTGTTAGTTCATCCCATTCATATTCATTGGAATTTGTGTCACTGTCCTCTTGAAGGTTATGGATCATTTCCACAAGACAAGCATTTGCCTTAGCTTTGTCTTTGTCCTTGTATCCTAGCCCTTTTGTATTTCTTGCCAATCAGGATGAAGAGGGTTGGATGGGTTCTATTATTCCTTGTTTTCTTAGGCCAATGGGACCTTGTCCTTCATAATCCATTCTGTGTAGGATAGACTCACCATGCCCATAGATTTCCCTTGGGAGGTTAGGTGGTTCTTGTTGTGTGTTATCTTCCTCTGTGTAGAGCCATTGCAAGACATCTCTTTCCTCACTCTCATCTGATAGGGTCCCCCATTTTACAAAGGGAGCTGTGGGAGGTTTGGGAGAAGCAGAAGGTTTTGGAATGTACATAGGTGTAGGTTACCCAAAGGATCTTGGAGATAGAGGCATTTTGGCTATGCTCAATGGAGTATTCCCCTACCCCCATTTCTTTAATCGTGATTTTCTACTCTTTGGGCTTGGACGAGGAAGCTTCGAAGGTAGAATCATGCTGTGAGATGGGGGAGGTGTAAGCTCTATTATTGGGTATGATGCAATTAGGCTTTGAGCAGATAGTGTTGCAATGCTAAAAAGGATCTAGATCACCTTGGATGGTTATCTGTTGCTGTTATGAGGAAATTTGATGCATTGGTGGTAGGTAGAAGGCACAACTTTCATGCCATGGATTCAGGGTCTACCTAGGAGGATGTTATAGGCTAGCTCCCTGTCTAGGACTTGGAAAACAATGCCCTTTATTACTAGTCCAACTTGTATTGGTAACACAACTCTTCCTTTAGTAGTTCTTTCTTCTTCATCATAGGCCTTAATAGTGATCTTTTTCCTTGGTCCACTGCAATTTTAGAGAACCCCAATGTAAGGACTAGCTTGAGCATGCAAATATTTAAATTGGCTCCTCCATCAATATGAACCCTTTTGATACGGTGTTTATGAATGAAGGCAATGATATGCAAGGGTGTGTTATGGGGCTGAGACACTAAAAGGTTATCCTATTCGGTGAATGAGATGGTGCTAGAGGAGGCTAGATTTCCTACCATGGCTTGAAACTTCTCTTGGGCCAGGTTCGTGGGCACAGTTATTTCCACTAAGGCTTTATCAAGAATTTCTTTATGGGAGGGAGACAAATGCAACAACTCTAAGATAGATATGTGGGCAAGAGTTTTCTGAAGTTGGTCTATGACACTGTACGTATGGGAGTTAGATGGTGAAGGTGACGATCTAGGAGGAAGCGTGTTTAACGTGACCTTACCACTACGGGTGATGATGCTGCTATAAGGAAATGAGAGCATCTTAGAACATATTTCTAAGAACAGTGGTGTCTTCAACAGATTTAAATTCTTTTCAATTGCTTCAAAAAAACATGCACAACTATGCCATTAAAGTGAAAACTGACATAGAACATTTCCAACATTGACCCTTAGAGGAAAGTACAAGTGAACATTAAACATGAAAGACAGAACAAGAACATAGATTTACGTGGGGAATAAACTCTTACGGGTAAAAAATCCCACGCTCCAAGTCACAAAGCCATTGTATTATTCAGCAACCAAATAGTTACAATACATTTACAGGCTCATAGCCTTTACAGGAGATTAACATCTTATTCCTTCTAAAGAATATCTGACAGTATAACCCTGCACAAAGTTCTCCAGCACTTAGTAGTTCTTCATAATGTTATCGTGCCACAATTAGCACACAGTACGGAACTTCACCTTCTCGGCCAGAACCATTTCACCTGAACTCTGTTTACACTCTCTCCTCAGTCCTTTTACATACTGTTAACATGCTACGCACAACATACATCATAGGACTTCACAGAAGAAGAAGAACAAAGTTTTCCAGATTGATCGCACCATCACTATCTCTCTCTCTATTGATTCCCAATTGCTTTTAGCAATCCAATCAACTCCTCATGCAACTAACCGTTAGTTCCAACTGCCCAGCATCGCCAAACTGTTCACTATCTTCCAACCGTCCAAACTATCAAACCGTTCACATATCTATGAGAAACTTTTAGTCCCACATGCATCAGTCATCGGTCATTTTTCTAGTTTACATACCCGACCACTCAGTAAGACTATCGTCAGAACTTTTGCCACTGATGACACCTATCTAACCTCATCGATATTGTTGACTTTTTCCCAGACTGGATGCTTATTCCCAGATTTCCCTACAAGGTAGCCATCAGTGATCAACAGGATCTCTGGGCCAGGGGCCAACAGTGTAGGAGATAGACTCTGTATTTTATCTCCTCTTCTTCTTCAGGCTCTGCAAAACCTAGGGGGGTATTCCCTACTCAACATCCATGAAGATATGCATACAAAGGCTGGGCTGCTGACAGAAAGCAGATAAGTCCTCCTGTAAGTAGACCAAAACTGAAAGATAAGAGCAAAGGGGCTAGCTTTGGGCCTATTTGTAGTTGTAGACAGAGGACTGAGGATCCTAAAACTAATTCTAATGTCCTAATGGTTGTTTTAGATTTTGATTTGGATTTTAAGTTTGGATGCAAAGCTGGACATGGTTGTAACACAAACACAAAGCAAGATTGGTGCCTATCCAGGGCCTGGAGTCAGTAGACATACAACTGTGAATGATCAACATGAACAGCTAAAACTAGATTTCAGGGGGATATATGTGATACCTGCCTTACAGATATCTCCCAATACAGAATGTTAAGTTATCTCTACTTATGGCATCCCTACTGCATTATACCCTTCCCAATGTTCAACTTGAAAACAGTTTAATCTACCCCTTGAGCAGAAGTTAAAAGATCAGACATTCAACATAGGAATTCTATGCTCTAGAATCTAAACATTACCCAAATATCTAGATTCAGAAGAAGAATACATGCAATACTGGAGACAGAATTAACAAAACACATGCTAAGATAGCATTTCTCATATAAGATTAATC
Organism: Cunninghamia lanceolata; assembly: GCA_027924645.1. Lineage (NCBI taxonomy): Eukaryota > Viridiplantae > Streptophyta > Pinopsida > Cupressales > Cupressaceae > Cunninghamia > Cunninghamia lanceolata. Next base: position 2,577,164 of record BSBN01000865.1, on the reverse strand, counting down.
ATGAAATCAGTGGGTTCGTGCCAAAACATACAACAAGAGATACATAGACTCACAGGTTTAGCTGTACAGAGCAGCCAGATCAGCTTGTTTTGAATTACAGAGCCAAAAATCTTCAACTTTCAACAACCAAAAATGAGTAACACTTCCTGCTTATAACAGCCAGGTAGTGTACCACAGCAATTAATTACATGGTTGACCAAAAATCCCGCCAGATACACAGTATCAGAAAAATGGCGCTCAACGCACTACCAGATTGGCGCCCAAACATGAATGCAGCAGGTAGGGGAGGAGACATGAAGAAACCTCGAGCCCTGCGCCACTGTCCGTCGATGTACACCTTCAATCAGGTACCAGATCCGCCCATACCTCTGCAACCTTCGCCATTAATGGCGCACCAACCCGCGGCCTCGGGAAAACGTCAATTCTGCATCGCAACCATTTCCCGCCAAGATTCATCGTCATGATATTTGAAAATATGCAGGATATCAATTATCCCACATGCACCCCGCGGTGACCTTTTCAACACTTTATATACTAGGCCACGAGCATATATAATGTCGGTGCTTTTGCTCCTGACGACATTAGTATAAGACTTCATCATCATCCTCCAACAGCATGATATCCTGTCGCTTGAAATATCACCCTGACGTCAGCATCATATCGCAATATAACCTGCATGATAATCGCCCTCATCCACACAACCTGATCCATCGGAGGAAGATCCTCCTGCCTAGCTGATGAACATCCTGATGACGTCATCATCATATCTGCTGACGTCATCATCATATCTGCCCACTGCGCACCTCCTCATATCCGGATGACGTCATCATCATGTTTGCAAATATCGGGGGATCTCCACAAGATGATCAGTGTTAGAAATATGACCCCCCCGGACCTTGATGACGTCATCATCATATCGACATCAGGATGATATTCGGAAGATAACCAGATATTTGGAAATATCATCCTGATGCACAAATATCATGCTGCACTGTAGCTCCACTATAAGATCAGGGTGATAGATGAATACGCCAGATATTTGAAAAGATCACCCCCACTAGATAATGCACAAAGCCGACAGGCGGATATCTCCCTGATATCAGCATCATCATGACGCTGGAACAAACATACATCCGGGTGATATTCAAAAATGAAAATATCACCCCCTCCTTCGGAAATATCATGATGCAGATAGGCAGAGAAATAGATATCACCCCGACATAAGAATGACGTCAGCATCATCAGGATGATAAAACAACGAACATGAAGTGATACAACAACATCAGGATGATATTGACTAAGATCATCCTGACGTTCAAAATATGATGACCCCAGTGAATATCGGGTCATACTTAGAACTCTTCAACAACATCATCAGGATGATCATAACCAAGATCACCCGATGATAAAAATATCACCCCGGCGAAATATCATGCAGGTAGAAAATATGATGACCCTCGCAAGCAACACGGCGATAACTGGAAATATGATGATGATGATGACGACCCTTAAGAAAAAACAAGTCAGGTCGAACAACTCAGAGAATAATCCCTTCAGAAGATCGGGGTGACATCATCATCATAAAAGGGCAAGGTGATAATTGGAAAATCACCGGATACTTGAAAAAATCACCCCCGCAAGCAAATCAGGGCACACTGTAGCTCATCAGCAGGATCAGGATGATATCCAAACATCACCCGATATTGAAATATGATGATCCTGATGAAAAACAAGTCGACAGAAAACATGATGCTGCGGACCATCATCGAAGACAAGATGATGATGATGATCTCCTCCTCAAAGAAAATATGATGCTGCAGCTGAACAATGCCGAGGAGGTCCAACACTTAGGAAAATGGGCAAGAAGATATAGGGTTCAAATGAAGAAACCCCCTAAACATGAAAAATCAACCCCCAGGTCAAAAAGAGTGCTAACACTGGCTTCGAATGGGGACGTGCAGGTGAAAACCTGCAGCGAGAACCAGATCTCCGGGCAGACCAGACAAAAAGCCAAAAAGCACGAGCTGTACAAGGCATTTACACTACATACATGTTTTTACAAATGTGCACAGCAACAAGTCATTTATGCAAAATAGAACTTAAGGAATTGGCCATGCACAGGCAATTCCAGATCTTCACCATCTAGGGCCTGGAGGAAATAAGAATCCTCCCCATGAGCACTGCAAATCTGATATGGGCCCATCCATAAGGGTTCAAATTTACCATGTTTACCCTTTTCTTGACCTTTTGCATTCCAAATGAGCACCAGATCATTGACTTGAAACTTCCTTTTTGTAGTTCTCCTGTCAAACTGATATTTCACATCTTGTTGTCTTTTGAGATTGATCTGGTGGGCTTTCCTTCTGTTTTCATCCAATGCAACCAGCTGATTCACTCTTTCTGTCATGGAATCTTCAATCTCCTCATCATTTTCCTGAATGAATCTGTAAACTGGTAGGAGATTGTTTATGGGCAATCTGGCTGATGCACCATATACTAGCTCAAAGGGTGACATCCCAGTAGCCCTTTTTACTGTCACTCTGTCAGCCCATATGGCTAACTTTAAATTTGAGTCCCAAGCTCTCTTGTTCTTGTCCAGTATCCTCCTGATAATTTTCATGATGCTTTTATTGCTTGATTCTGCTTGACCATTCCCTTGTGGGTGATATGGTGATGTATATGATAGATTTATTCCATACCTGTTGCAAAAATCAACAAATTCACCTGATCTGAAGCACATAGCATTATCAGTGACTATCTTGAATGGTACTCCAAACCTGATGATAATATTTTCTAGCATGAAATCTGTCACCACCTTGCTTGTAGCTCTCTTAGTTGGAATGACCTCAATCCATTTGGTAAAGTAATCAGTTGCCACCAAAATCCAACTGTGTCCCCCACTTGATTTGTCTGCAATTTCCCCTATGAAGTCAATTCCCCATTGCTGAAATGGAGCATCCACAGTTATAGTTCTGAGGGGTAAAGCACCATCATATTTCAGCTTTCCTGAAAATCTTTGGCAAGGGTCACACTTCCTCACTAACTTTTGTGCATCTGAAAAGAGAGTGGGCCACCAATATCCTGCTCTGAGAATTTTATGAGCTGTTGTTTGGGTAGTATAATGTCCACCACACAATCCTTTATGCATATCAATCAAAACATTGTTAGCCATATCCTCATCCACACATCTCAGCAGCACACCATCAGGGTTTTTCCAGTATAGCTCACCTTGAACAATAACATACCTGATTGCATGTAACTTTAAAGTCCTCTTTTGACTGTCACTGAAATGGGAAGGACAATTCAGATTTTGCAAGTAGTAGATAATATCCTTGTACCATTCAGATCCTGATACATTTACACTCTCATCTTGGACTGCATTAACTTGGCATGCTTCCAAGTTTGACTGTGCCATCATCTTGGCTAATCCTTGTCCTCTTATCAACTTGGTAACTTGTATGTCTATGTTGAACTCTTGCAGTTTGTTTATCCATCTGCACCTTCTTCCAGTCACCTCCTGCTGAGTGAATATGTCTTTGACTGCTGCATGGGGTACATATGCAATTATATATGATCCTACCAAGTATGGTCTGAAACTTTTGATGGCTCTGACTAGTGCATATGCCTGTTTTTCCATAATATCATACTTCAACTCAGAGGCCTGCAAGGACATACTGAAGAAAGCGATGGGCTGTTCAAAACCATCTTTGTTTTTCTGTAGCAAACATGCAGCAACAGTATGAAAGGAAGCAAATGAAAATACTTGGAATGGCCTAGAAAAATCAGGAGATTTAAGAACAGGGGCCATCTTGATTGCCTCTTTGATACTCTGAAATGATTCTATTGCTTCCCTTTCCCAGTTGACAGTTGCATCCTTCTTCATCATCTTGGAAATGTTCCTTGTGGTTTCTGCAAAGTTGGGAACAAATCTCCTAACAAAATTTATCTGTCCAAAGAAGGACTGAACTCCTTTTACAGTTTTTGGCATTTGAATTCTGTCAATAGCAGCCACTCTCTTTGGATCTATCCTGACTCCATCCTTGGAAACAATATGTCCCAGGAGCTTTCCTTCAACTACCCCAAAGGCACACTTCTTTGGATTTAAAGAAATACCATACTCTAGGGCTCTTATGAAAATCTGCTCCAGATGCAAACAATGCTGCTCTTCTTTCTTTGAGTAAGCAGTCAAGTCATCCTGATATACAGCCAGAATTGAATCAATCAGCCCTGCAAAAGCAACATCCATTGCTCTTTGAAATGTAGCACCTGCATTTGTTAGTCCAAAGGGCATTCTAACATACACATAAGTTCCCCATGGAGTGGTAAAGGCGATTTTATACTGTTCTGATTCCTTTACCTTCACCTGATTATAACTTGAAAATCCATCCATCATGGATAAGAGTTCACAACCAGTCACTCTCTGCAACATAGCTTCCATATTAGGTAGTGGATAGTTATCCTTTAAAGAGGATACATTCAAGTTCCTGAAGTCAACACAAAGCCTAATATCACCATTCTTTTTTCTGACTGGGACAAGGTTAGACACCCAGGTTGAATGTCTGATTGGCACAATTATTCCAGCTTCCCTGAGCCTTTTGAGTTCTTCTTGCATCTTGGGAGCTAAGGTAGGATTAATAGGTCTTTGCTTTTGTCTAAATGGCTTAGCTCCAGGCTTCAATGGGATCTCATGCTGGAATAAATCTTCCCTATAGGCTTTTAGGTCCTCATATGACCAAGCAAAAACATGTTTATACTTTTTTAGTAATGCAATCAGCATACTCCTAATGTGTGGTTTGAGCTGTTTACCAATGTATACCTTCTGAGGGGCCTGAGATGTCCCCAAATTTATCTCCTCTAAATCTTCCTTATTTGTGGGAGATGTCCTTGTGACCAGTTTATCTCTACTGTCAAAAGCTCTTTCCAAAGCTACCAACCCTCTAGGGATTTTATTAGTCTTCAATTGAATTATCTCTTTTCCCACAAGAGTTTCTTTTCCATCTATAGTCTCTACAAAAGCTTGGAAATCAATTTCTTGATTCTCATATTCATCTATGCAGTGCAAAAATTTCAACAAATCCCTATCATCATTAAACACTTGCCAACTGTATATATTTTCTGGTACTGCAGGCCTAATTTTAACTTCTACATTTGTAACACCTGACAGAGTGATGTCATCTGGCCTTATTGCAACATTGGCTAAGAAATCAGCCATAACATTTTTTGACCTCTCTACCTAGCCTATTGAAAATGCATCAAATAGTTCAATGGTATCCCAAACAGCATGCTTGTATTGTTTCAATCTTTTATTTTTTGAAGCATACTTATCTCTAATTTGGGATACAATCAGCTCAGAATCCCCAAATACTCTTAACATCTTAATTCCATGTTTGAGAGCAATATTTAGGCCTAAGAGTAAAGCCTCATATTCTGCAATGTTGTTTGTGCAATCAAACCTCAGCAAGAAAGAGAATTTGAGGAGCTTACTAGTTGGAGACAGGAAAATAACTCCAGCTCCAGAGCCTTCTTTTGCACAAGCTCCATCAAAAAACATGGTCCATAAGCCCTGCTGATCCAGCTCTTCAATGCATAGATTTTTTTCTTTATCTTCTGTATCATCTGAGACAACCTTGAAGTTATCACAGTCAGTGTCTACAAAGCATACCTATTCCTCTGCTTCTTGGTCTTCCACTGTCTCTGATGATCTTTGTTCTCTGATTAGCTTAACATCCCTGCCATTCATTGGAATCATGGCATATGACAGGTCCAGCTGCATACTTCCACCAATTAGTGCTGCCCATCTTCTTGACAACAACATACCATACTGTGGCTTGATGTCAACCACTGTTATATTCATTTTATATCTCTTTTCAGGAAATGCTGCCAGTTTGAAATCTACATCCTTCATGATTCCAATAACTGGTACCTCTCTGGCATCCATAGCATAACATTTTCCACATGCCTTGTCAATTTTCAATCCAGTTTGTTGCATGATGGCCAAAGGCATGACATTTGTAGATGCTCCAGAGTCAAGCATACAATTTCTAATTATTTTTCCATTTATAACCAGGGAAACATAAAATGGTTCCACTTGTGAAGGACACTTTGTCATAGTCACTCCTAAATAGACTTCAGGAGTCTCATCTTCTTCATTACACATGACATGTTTCTCACCCTGGGTCTGAACATTTTGTTTAGCTTGAAAAGGTACCCCTGAGATTAGGGATATTGTCCTATTCTTGATCTCTTCCACTTTCATGAGTTCCATAAGTGGAACAGAGACTTTTACCTGAGAGAGGATCTGAGCTATATCAAATGGAGCATAATTTTGTATAACAGTTGTAGCTTGCTCCACAATCTTGTTTTTATCTTGAGCTGATTTAGCTTTTACTTTCATAGTTCCCTGATCATCATTCTTGTCTTGGGAACCTTTACTTTGATCTTCAGCCTGAGGGATTTTGTTTTCTGGTCCTTGAGATTCATGACCTGTTCTATGTCTAAAATTCTGTTTATTATTTACCCACTGCCTTTTTTGTGGTTCAATTCCTTTATGACCATGCACTAGCTGACCTGCAGAAATATCTTCTGGCTGATGTGGGATGCCTACTTGATTTTTACCTCTAAGATTGTAGTTGCTTTTGACTTGAGCAACTGCTGCAGCTGTGAAGGCTCTAATTTCCTCATCAGAAGGTCGTTGTAAGTTACTCAGAAAATTGTGTGAGTTCTGAGCATACACATAGTTATCTTCATTATCTTCATCATATGGGAACTGTTGGCAGGCCTGAATTTGATTATCTGTATTCTCATCAGCATCATAAAGAGTGTATCCATTGCCTATGGACATCATATTAACATCATCATCTTGTACATAATGTGGCTCATTGCATTCATTACAAGATGTAGCATTATCATACAAGGATTGAGCAATCATACACTGTGACTGTGAATGTGGCATCTGACAAATTATACACCATGGAGCATCATCAACAATATTTATAGCTTTCTTTAGAGGATCAGGAGTTTCTTTGACATGTTGAGCTCTCTGATTTGTGTTGTTACGTGGGAATACAGGCTTACCATCATGCCAATTGGTGTTATAAGGCATATCATGCAATGATGGCCTCCTTTCCTGCCTTTGATAGACTTGCCTATCAGGACCCATCCCTTTTTCACTTCTAGCTAATCTATAGCTTAGGTCCTTAACAACATTTGCCAATTTGTCTATCTTATCTTCAGGGGCAGATGTATTACCTTGAGTGTTCTGAGGCTTGTTTGGATTTTGCAGAATTTTTACATCATCCCTTCTATTTGTCTTGCCCGATGCTTTCCTATTGTTTTCAATATTCACTGCAATTCTGAAAGCATCCCTGAGAGTAGCAGGACCTTTATCTCTTAATCCATATGCAGTTTTTGCATCAAAGGCATTGATATACAATATTATGCACATTGGTTCATTTGGCCTCATGTGATGTGGCAATTTGTTTAACACTTTAGTAAATCTTGCATTAAAATCTGCAACCTGCTCATTTGACCCTTTAGTGATACTGGTGAACTCATTTACAAAAAAGCTAGGGTCAGTTTTGTCACCATATTGCTCCTTAAACATCCTTTTAAAATCATCCCATGATGAAATACTCCGGTCAGGCAGATTCTTGTACCATTCTCTTGCCTCATCTATTAAGGATTGCATGAATGACTTCATGAAAACATCCTCATGTTCAACCTCAAAGTTATCCATGACATTTTGAAAGGCTTTTAGATGATCTTCTCCTGACACTGTGTTGTTTCCTGAAAATTTAGGCACTTGCAGCCTCAGATGCTTATCAATGGGGTTAGGATACCCAGGAATACCATCAAACACCAGCTGCCTGAATCTATCTAACTGCATGGGCTGTCTGTTTAACTGATTAACATTAACATTTCTGTTTGTATTCTGGTTTCTTACATTGTTCAGTGGTATCCTAGCATCATTCACATTTTGTCTCTCATCATTATGCTGATGTTGCACTTCATTTCTTTGCTGATGTCTCTGCACATTTGCATTCTCTAGGGTAGGAACTGAATCATTTTGGGCAGTTCTTAAGGCTTGCACTTTCTGCTTCATATCATCTCTGATTTTCATGGCTTGTAGATATTCTAGTTCTGCTCTTAGACTTCTGATTTCTTCAGCTAATTGTTCATCCTTAGGCCTGGAGGTAGATGGTCTCATACCATTCTGGTCATCATCTTCATCATCCCTCAGAGACTCTGCCTCTTCAAACCTTTCACTTGGGTCTAGAAATGGGCGTTCTTGGAACACCTCTGACCTCATTCTCATGCTACCACCCTGTTGCCTCTCATATGCACCTTGAATATCAGCTTCTGCATTTGAAAAGTAAGGCACATGCTGTCCTGATGGCCTAGGGTTATCTTGTACATCATCATTTTTTCTGGGGGAACCCTCATGACTAACTGAGACAGCTCCCTTTCTTCTGTACATCATTCTTCTTGTTACTGGTAACTCTTCAAATAAAGGATTTTGCTGGGATCTTCTCCCCTGCATATAAATTTTACTTTGACCGGTTGGGAGATTACCTCGGAGTCGCCACCTATTACTAGGAACTGTTTTCTCTTGAAAACCAGGGTTCTTTCACAAAGTCCCTAGCAGAGTCGCCAATTTCTGTTGACTTTTTCCCAGACTGGATGCTTATTCCCAGATTTCCCTACAAGGTAGCCATCAGTGATCAACAGGATCTCTAGGCCAGGGGCCAACAGTGTAGGAGATAGACTCTGTATTTTATCTCCTCTTCTTCTTCAGGCTCTGCAAAACCTAGGGGGTATTCCCTACTCAACATCCATGAAGATATGCATACAAAGGCTGGGATGCTGACAGAAAGCAGATAAGTCCTCCTGTAAGTAGACCAAAACTGAAAGATAAGAGCAAAGGGGCTAGCTTTGGGCCTATTTGCAGTTGTAGATAGAGGACTGAGGATCCTAAAACTAATTCTAATGTCCTAATGGTTGTTTTAGATTTTGATTTGGATTTTAAGTTTGGATGCAAAGCTGGACATGGTTGTAACACAAACACAAAGCAAGATTGGTGCCTATCCAGGGCCTGGAGTCAGTAGACATACACCTGTGAATGATCGACATGAACAGCTAAAACTGGATTTCAGGGGGATATATGTGATACCTGCCTTACAGATATCTCCCAATACAGAGTGTTAAGTTATCTCTACTTATGGCATCCCTACTGTAGTATACCCTTCCCAATGTTCAACCTGAAAATAGTTTAATCTACCCCTTGAGCAGAAGTTAAAAGATCAGACATTCAACATAGGAATTCTATGCTCTAGAATCTAAACATTACCCAAATATCCAGATTCAGAAGAAGAATACATGCAATACTGGAGACAGAATTAACAAAACACATGCTAAGATAGCATTTCTCATATAAGATTAATCATGAAATCAGTGGGTTCGTGCCCAAACATACAACAAGAGATACATAGACTCACAGGTTTAGCTGTACAGAGCAGCCAGATCAGCTTGTTTTGAATTACAGAGCCAAAAATCTTCAACTTTCAACAACCAAAAATGAGTAACACTTCCTGCTTATAACAGCCAGGTAGTGTACCACAGCAATTAATTACATGGTTGACCAAAAATCCCGCCAGATACACAGTATCAGAAAAATGGCGCTCAACGCACTACCAGATTGGCGCCCAAACATGAATGCAGCAGGTAGGGGAGGAGACAGGAAGAAACCTCGAGCCCTGCGCCACTGTCCGTCGATGTACACCTTCAATCGGGTACCAGATCCGCCCATACCTCTGCAACCTTCGCCATTAATGGCGCACCAACCCGCGGCCTCGGCAAAACGTCAATTCTACATCGCAACCATTTCCCGCCAAGATTCATCGTCATGATATTTGAAAATATGCAGGATATCAATTATCCCACATGCACCCCGCGATGACCTTTTCAACACTTTATATACTAGGCCATGAGCATATATAATGTCGGTGCTTTTGCTCCTGACGACACTAGTATAAGACTTCATCATCATCCTCCAACAGGATGATATCCTGTCGCTTGAAATATCACCCTGACGTCAGCATCATATCGCAATATAACCTGCATGATAATCGCCCTCATCCGCACAACCTGATCCATCGGAGGAAGATCCTCCTGCCTAGCTGATGAACATCCTGATGACGTCATCATCATATCTGCTGACATCATCATCATATCTGCCCACTGCGCACCTCCTCATATCCGGATGACGTCATCATCATGTTTGCAAATATCAGGGGATCTCCACAAGATGATCAGTGTTAGAAATATGACCCCCCCCGGACCTTGATGACGTCATCATCATATCGACATCAGGATGATATTCGGAAGATAACCGGATATTTGGAAATATCATCCTGATGCACAAATATCATGCTGCACTGTAGCTCCACTATAAGATCGGGGTGATAGATGAATACGCCAGATATTTGAAAAGATCACCCCCACTAGATAATGCACGAAGCCGACAGGCGGATATCTCCCTGATATCAGCATCATCATGACGCTGGAACAAACATACATCCGGGTGATATTCAAAAATGAAAATATCACCCCCTCCTTTGGAAATATCATGATGCAGATAGGCAGAGAAATAGATATCACCCCGACATAAGAATGACGTCAGCATCATCAGGATGATAAAACAACGAACATGAAGTGATACAACAACATCAGGATGATATTGACTAAGATCATCCTGACATTCAAAATATGATGACCCCAGTGAATATAGGGTCATACTTAGAACTCGTCAACAACATCATCAGGATGATCATAACCAAGATCACCCGATGATAAAAATATCACCCCGGCGAAATATCATGCAGGCAGAAAATATGATGACCCTCGCAAGCAACACGGCGATAACTGGAAATATGATGATGATGATGACGACCCTTAAGAAAAAACAAGTCAGGTCGAACAACTCAGAGAATAATCCCTTCAGAAGATCGGGGTGACATCATCATCATAAAAGGGCAAGGTGATAATTGGAAAATCACCGGATACTTGAAAAAATCACCCCCGCAAGCAAATCAGGGCACACTGTAGCTCATCAGCAGGATCAGGATGATATCCAAACATCACCCGATATTGAAATATGATGATCCTGATGAAAAACAAGTCGACAGAAAACATGATGCTGCGGACCATCATCGAAGACAAGATGATGATGATGATCTCCTCCTCAAAGAAAATATGATGCTGCAGCTGAACAATGCCGAGGAGGTCCAACACTTAGGAAAATGGGCAAGAAGATATAGGGTTCAAATGAAGAAACCCCCTAAACATGAAAAATCAACCCCTAGGTCAAAAAGAGTGCTAACAGATATAAATCAAACTATCAGCGACCACTTCACTTCCTACATCGATAGTTCCATGTCTCAGCGACATCTTCAACTTAGCATATACATAACATGACTTACTATAGCTGGTAATCCATTGTATCTTTCCCCGATGTCACTGATACAGCCGGTCATCCTTTGTATCTAACTCAATGTACATTCGAAACATACAACCTCGACATACAATTGTAAGATACACACGAAATGATACTCACATGCATTTGTGGTATGCACATGAAATGTTCACAACATACATTTGTGATATACGCACAAATTGTATATTCAGTGAAATAATGCAAAATTCATGTCGATACATTCATATTGTTGAAACCTTGTATATCAGCCAAGGGATTCTCACTTTCCCCGATACAAGATGTCTTCCCGATGATCACTACCATCGGTGAAACACAAGTCATCGTAGAGCCAAACAAAGATACGCCGATAGTGTTCTGTCAGGCTGATAACAAAGGATAACTCACTGTGAACAATGTGCTCGCTGAGACAAAGCACAGCTCTCGTTGATACCTATAATCTGAGTCACTAGTACTCAACATTCTCCCACTTGATGAAGGAATTACAGGAAACCATCAACGCTCCAGAACCAAATTTAATACTGCCTCCACTCCACTGTGCTCACAAGCTACACAAAAGCTCTAACTTCAAAACTTCCAGAACACAGCCATGAAACCATTCTCCATAAACAAGATAGAACATCAGCTAGATCAACAAACAGGAAACTGACTGCACCCATCCAACTGAACAAAAAACCCATGTGACTAAAAATAGCACACACAGCCAGTGCTAGAACATCCAATCACTCATACCTTGAAGGTATGAACATCAGCAGACTCATGCCACCTACATATGTACCCATCAACTACAAATACAAGCTCCATGTGTCAACCAGTCGAAGAAGACCAAACACATCCAAAAACTCCCATTGCATGGGTAATTCAGATCTAAAAAAGATCAAGGCATACAAAGTCTACAAATAGCATAACATAGAAGGTGTAAATATCATGTAGTACTAGGGAAACATCCACCATGATATGTAAAAACTGTAAATGAATAACATGTACATCTCACCACCAGTCTAGAAATCTCTCAAGTTCTTCACACCCAACAATGAAAGAGATAACAAAACCTTCATGCTATCACCCAAGAACACAAGTGAAAGCACATGACAACAAACTAGTGATCACTTCAACTCCTAAATAAAACCTCAAAACAATGTAATGTGAAACACACTATCAAAAAAATAACTAAGACCAAGAGAAACACTGCACATCATATACCTATAGACAATCCTTCTACATGCACCTCTGAATGCCAACTGTGTCAAGTATGATCTCCTTCACAACACCCCAAAAAGAAATAGCATAACAACACCCAAACATAACATTCAATCTCAAGAGATCAAATGCAACTAACATGGATGTAAGCTTCATAAACCAAAGAAGATCAAATTAATTCATTTCCCATTTTAGGAAATCAGCCCATAAAACCATCTCCTAACAATTCTCATCAAAGTATGATATCTTTAAACTCAAATGCAAAAAGGAGATAAACATGCTATCCATCTCTCACAATGAATCCCCCAGAACCAACTATGAGTAGTTTAAGATCCATGTCTATGAAAGAAAGCATAAAACACCTGAGAGAAATAATGGGTAAAACCTCTCAAGTATTAAATTGTCGAGTACACCATGAGTGGGGATAAGAATGCTCCTCCAAGATATAAAAGCCATCATGACTCCTCTATGATCAATCTCCGCATAGGTCTCTGTTGAACTCACGTCCAACCAAGGTGAAGACTCCTCAGACTTCCTGCTGCAAATTTTGATCAAGCACAACATATACAGTCTCACCTTATTCTCCATGTATCCATGAGTACCTACGAACAATCACCTCATGCTAAACTCCAACTGCATCACTACAACACTATGAAGTAATCAAGCAAATGATAAATGTACCCAAACATAGAGAAGTTCCAGACCACTGTCAAAGCTCCAATCATCTGAATCAGGAACTTATCATGACATCATGATCTTACCATCTCCCTTAGGAGATTCCATGCTTTAGGAGAACTTAACTAAAGTCTCAAGAGCAATATATCATGCCAAAACACTAAACCAACATCACCTATCAAGCATCACCAACACCTCAGCTAGGAATTTCATGAATCCTCCATGACTTCAAGATGTTACTCATCCTCAAATAGTGCCCCTACAAATGCGAAAGAACCCTTCTGCAGCAACAGGATCAAAGAGCTCCTCCTAGTAACATCTGTAACATTAAAGAAGATCATTCACCACTAAGTGATGAACACATAGTCAATGCTAAAGCTCCCACTAAACTATAACAACAGAGCTTTCCAAGCATCCTGACCAAACATCTCCTAATCTGAAAATCTTCCAGGTCCACACATTAACATGTCCATGTGACAGTAAAACCAAGTGACACCAAGATCTCCAAACCAAGGAAATAAACTATCACTGTCAATATCTTACACAAACCTGTGTATTCAAGCTATACATGACATCATGATACACATACTACATGTCTCTATAACCAACTATTCAGATACTCTACAACATCCATCCTCTCATCCCGAAATAGTCACACCAATGCACAAGTGACCATAGACAAGGCCAGCTAACAAGTCTGCATAATCAAATAATCAATCTTGTGGATATAGACCATCCACTTCCAAGTTATCCCACTACAATCAATAAGTTGTACACACCTAAAAAACTGCATAACTTGTAGATCCAACTATACTAAAACAAGCAAACTTACTATTGCACTAGAAACTACAAAACGAAGATCTCAATGAATAGATAACAATGTAGACAACATGACTCAAGCACCGAATTACTTACAAATCTGATTCGCCAAACATGTCCACAACTAGAGCACCATAGTCAAGAAACCAGAAGCATTACCACAGAAATGCTAAGTGTCATATCACATACTAGCACTCCCATGCAGAGAAAGCATTTCACCTCCTCACACCATGCACAGAGCAAGCATGCAAAATTGCAACTATATCATCCAGCATCACCCCAAAAGCCAAAGTCTAGAAATAGCTTAATTGCAGCTTCACAAAACCACAAGTTTTTCTTTTGACTGTTTAAAACTTGCAAAACCACTGTGTTTGAAAAACACCCATGCACATCCATACCCACTTCACATCTGGAAGACCCAAAAGTCTGCAACATAAACTCCATAATAGTTAAACTAGAAAAATGGATCATCATGAATATGCATAACCATAGATTTTAAGGACAAACTATAAAACCCCTCAAATCTAATAAACATGAATCTGAGTCATGCAAGTATGAAATATCCAATTAATGAAACAATAGTTCAAGAGCTTCAGGCCCACTTGTAGACCAATCCCTCAACCACCAACATGCACATGCATATGAGAGAATCAGGCTATTACAGAAGCTCTTAGACCATCCAATGATCAACTCTATAGCCTACATACAATCAGGGTAATAGAAAATTATGCCTTCCAATACCAAGAACAAAACACCCAGCATAAGCACAATACTCCATGGCTGAGCAATAACACAAACTTCTTCATATCATCAGAGAGCCTCTCACACAGACACCCAATATGAAAGTTACTACAACAACACAACCACAAAGCAAAACCCCATGCAACATAATTAAATATTGTCAACTAAGAGCCTTAGGCCACATCATGACCAGCTCCAGTCTCTTCATCTTCACCATCCTTCAAGCACCTGCTATAACATGAAGACAAGATTAACTACAATACTTCCACTCAAACAAGGATCAAACAAACAGATGTTTTCTTCAGATTTCCTCAAGCCTGTCACACTAAGAAATCATCACAGAAGGAATACCCAGACCTTATACACCAGGAACTCTTACATGCAAACACATGCAGTACACAAACGTACATATGTGAGCAACAAAACAGATCCCAGAAGAAGGCTCTGATACCACTTGTAAGGAAATGAGAGCATCTCAGAACATATTTCTAAGAACAGTGGTGTCTTCAACAGATTTAAATTTTTTTCAATTGCTTCAAAAAAACATGCACAACTATGCCATTAAAGCAGAAATTGACATAGAACATTTCCAACATTGACCCTTAGAGGAAAGCACAAGTTAACATTAACCAGTTTCAATAGCAGAGACATTAAACATGAAAGACAGAAAAAGAACACAGATTTACGTGGGAAAAAACCCTTACAAGTAAAAAATCCCACACTCAAAATCATAGAGCCATTGTATTATTCAGCAACCAAACAATTACAATACATTTACAGGCTCATAGCCTTTACAGGAGATTAACATCTTGTTCCTTCTGAAGAATATCTGACAGTATAACCCTGCACAAAGTTCTCCAACACTTGGTAAGTTCTTCATACTGTTATCGTGCCACAAATAGCACATAGTACAGAACTTCACCTTCTCAGCTAGAACCCTTTCACCTGAACTCTGTTTACACTATCTGCTCAGTCCTTTTACATACTATTAACATGCTGCGTACAACATACATCATAGGACTTCACAAAAGAAGAAGAACAAAGTTTTCCAGATTGATCGTATTGTCACTATCTCTCTCTCTCTCTCTATCGATTCCCAATCGCTTTTAGCAATCCAATCGACTCCTCATGCAACTAATCGTTCATTCCAACTGCCCAGCATCGCCAAACTGTTTGCTGTCTTCCAACCGTCCAAATTGTCAAACTGTTCGCATATCCATGAGAAACTTTTAGTCCCACATGCATCAGTCATTGGTTGTTTTTCTAGTTTACATACCTGACCACTCGGTAAGACTATCATTGACACTTTTGCCGCCGACGACGCCTGTCTAACCTCATCGATATAACTCAAAATATCAGCAACCACTTCACTTCCTACACTGATAGTTCCATGTCTCAGCAACGTCTTCGACTTAGCATATACATAACATGACTTACTATAGCTGGTAATCCAATGTATCTTTCCCCGATGTCACCGATACAGCCGGTCATCCTTTGTATCTAACTCAATGTACATTCGCAATATACAACCTCGACATACAATTGTAGGATACACACGAAATGATACTCACATGCATTTGCGGTATACACATGAAATGTTCACAACATACATTTGCGATATACACACAAACTATATATTCAGTGAAACAACGTGAAATTCACGCTGATACATTCATATCGTTGAAACCTTGCATATCGGCCAAGGGCTTCTCACTTCCACCGATACAAAATGTCTTCCCGATGGTCACTACCATCGGTGAAACACAAGTCATCGGTAGAGCCAAACAAAGATACACCGATAGTGTTATGTCAGGCTGATAACAAAGGATAACTCACTGTGAACAATGTGCTTGCTGAGACAAAGCACAACTCTCGCCGATACCTGTAATCTGAGTCACTAGTACTCAACAGCTGCAATCAATTTTGTTGGGTCCTGATTGTTGGTTGAATGTGACCACATTGACTTGTGGAATGTGCTCTGATATGTAGTTGACAGTATAATCAAACGACATGTTTGCGTAGTTAGCATTGTTGTGTCCATTGTTTTGATTCTTCCTGTTATGGTTGTTATTGTTGTTGTTATATGGCTTGTCATGGTTGAGGAGTGGATCCTTATATGCCACATGTGTCTCATTACAACTATGTTCTTTAGTGCCTACCTGATTTTGGTCAAGTATGTCTTGAATGATGTGTTTGAGATGGATACAATCGTTGGTCTTATGGTCTCTTCCTCTATGATATTCACAGAAATTAGTATCTTTCTAGTAATGAAGTTTTACTTGAGGTTCATAGTCGCTAATGTGGGGAAGAGTAATCTCATTGTTGGCTAATAGCTTTCTTAACGTAGACTCTTTGGAATCCCCTAGTGGTGTGAATTTTCATCTAGGATTAGAGGTGAACCATTGTTTTGGCTCACAAGAGAAGGTTTTGTTTGGTGTAGCATTGCTTGCTTCTCCTTTGAGAGTGAAGATTGGTTGATGTTTGGGAGCTGCCACTTTGGCATCAACTACTCCATCATTGACAACATTTTTGTTCTTTGTCCAAAACTTCGACTTGTTTGTGGTGTAGTTAGAGTTAAGGGTGTCCTTGTACAACTTTATTTTCCCCTTGGTGATCATAGCTTTCTTGATAAATAATCCCATCTCAATGACTTTCGTAAATGAGGTAGGGCATTGAATTTGGATTTGGTAACTTAGATCAGGGTTAAGGTTGTGGACAAAAATCTCCATCAATTGCTTCTCAGGCACATCATATGAGCATTTTCTCGCGAGTTGTCTCCACCTTTGTAAGAAAGAGGAGAAGGATTCACCACCCTTTTGCTTTGTATTGCATAGGTCAAGCATGGAGACTTTGTGTTCAATGTTATATGAGAAGTGTGTGATGAACTTGTTTACTAACTCATCAAAAGTTTTGATACCCGGGGGAAGTCATGAGAACCATTCCATGGCTTGTCCACTTAGAGATCTAGGGAATAGTCTCATTAGGAAAGTTTCATTGTGAGCCACTTCTAGGCATGCAGCGCTAAATTCCCTAATGTTAGCTCTTGGGTCTCCTTTCACTTTGTATTTGTCAAACTTAGGAACTTCGAATCGAAAGGGGAAGGGTACCATGTTCAATCTTTTGTCAAAGGGATATGGTACGATGTCTTCCAAGGAATAATGTTTAGCGGGCATCCCTGTTTTGAGTTCCACTAACTGTTGTGTTAGGCCTTCAACTTGTTTCTGTAATGTTTCCATAGGTATGTTTGGGTCTGTGACTTTCTTTCCTTTGTCTAGGCCAATGGTTTTATCTTCACTTGTGTAATCCTCATGAGTTTCTTCTACTACGGTTTCTTTTAGTTTGTTGAGATCAAAGTCCGAGGGGAGTTTGATTCCTTGGTTTGCAAGATGAAGAAAGTACCTTTGAGGGTCCTCTTTGAGCATTTTTTCTTGTATGCGATAAAATTTTCAATCTTGGAGGGCTCCTTGATAGTCCTCATGAGAGATTTCCTCATCACTGTCATGAGGAGACATAATTCTTTTAGATGTTCCAGCTATTTCAAGTTGCTTTTGGTATTGGGATCTAGTTAAGACCATGCAAGGCAACGTGGGAAGAAGGGGGGTGAAACTAGAGACTTTGGTAAGCTATTGGTGGAGATTGGTGAGAAGGGGATACTTGCGGTGATGAGATTCAAACAAGGGACTCTTTTTATCAATGATTCCAAGTAAGTTGGTTGATACAAGACGATAGCCACAAGTAAGGATAGCCAGTACTCGTTTACTATGTAGAGACTAGTCTTGCACCAAGACCACTAGTGAAGTTCTGTGACCTACTAGGGTTACTTGAATCTGAAATGATCTGGAAAAGGTCTTGCACTAATCTGTTATAGAACTTTGACTTGTTTGTAGGAAGACTTGATAGAGGGTGGAGGAGACGACCGACAAAAGAGAGGGTTTGCTATGGAAACAGATGGAAGAGGTGGCTGTATGGTAAATCTGCTCTCAGAAATAGGAACAAGGCTGAAATGGATATCTAGAAATGCTGAAAATTTTCTCTCAAAAGATGTGGAAAAGCTCACTATTGTGGATATGCAGCACTAAATGCGCTGAAACAAAGAATAAAAGCATAGTAAGTTAGGACAAATGTGCAGCTCTGGTGAAGGATAAAAGCACAGTAATAGATGACAAATGCATAGGAAGTCACAATAAATGAATAACAGGTTGAAATGGATGTGCAACTTCAGAGGGTATATGCGCAGCTCTGGTTTTTCTAATTATTTTTGCAATTTTCTTGGCACATTTTTTGGTGTTTTTGGTTTCTTTGGTTGTAAGTTGGTCTTTTGCTCTGATTTCTCAATTATGACAAGTAAAAAATAGCAAACATAAAGAATTTTTCATGATTTTCTTTTTTGATCTTTTTTTTTGTAATTTTTTGGACTCTTTTTGACTCAAAAGCAAGTACAAATCCTAGGTTGGCTAGGACAATATAAACTAAATTCTGACTATTTCTGGATGAGGCATCTTCAGGAGGTGATAATCGCCCTTCCCTACACTAGCTTATAGGGGTTTTTAGCTACTAAAAATAAAGGATAATTAATAAGTGCAACCGTTCGAGTGGTTATACATGTGGCAGCACTACTCTCCATTTATGGAGTCTCCCAGCCTGCAAGGGTTGCACCTTGGAGGGTTTTGGGGGAGGTTGGCTATCAGTATAACACAACTTCACTCGTTGTTTGAATCTTTCACTCCAAACACAATTTATTTATAGTGGCTTGGCAGAGCTTGGCTCTAGCTTGTTACCACTCAAGGTCGTTCCCACTTGGATGGAAGGATATCCAAGGGCGGGCCTCTCTAAAGGTTTAACACATGCAAAAATGATATGTCTGGCATTTTGGTCACCCAAGATAGGGGAGAGCATAGGCCTAGTATTATTCCCAAAAACACAAAAGACAGTGATTCTTTTCCCCTAGTTAAAATGAAAAAGACTATATGAGCTAGCTACTTGGGCACACACACAAGTTGTTAACTTTGAAAGCAAGATAACAATGGTTCAATTTTATCCTCCTAGCATTGGGACTAGATTCAATCTGTTGATGTAACAAGATCAAGTTACTCCCTTCCTAGTTAGATCTAGATGTGATTTTGCATGAGCATTTGATTACTATCCTTTAAAAATATGATGTGTGTTAACAATGCAACTAGAATGACTAAACGGGCCCCTAACCTACAAGTAGATCAGAGAATTTTCTTGTGAAAAGTGTCAACGTTATCAAAATCACAAGAAAACCCTAAAAGTCACTATCAGCATCAGATGTGTAGGTACAGAGATTAGATTTCCAGAGATAGAGATCAAATGCGCAACTATTACAAAAGCATTGAGACAGAGGTTAAAAGTGCAGAAATAAAGAGCATATGCGCAGTTTGGTAGATGCACTCTAACATAACACAGATGCATAGCTTCAAGAGGTAAATGCGTCGAAAGAGTAGATGCACCAAAACAGAGCTCAGATGCACATTAGAATTGATCAGATGTGCTGAATCCTCCTATGTACGGAACCTTAGCACAAGAAACTCAATTTTTGGGTTAAATCAGGGCAAGGCCCCATGGTGGGCACCAAAAATGTTATGGGAAAATTGGTGTAAATGAATAATCAATATTATGTCAATAATACCCAATAACTCAATGAAATATAAAAACAAAGAACTTCAAACCTTTGCAAACCTCTTCACTTCGTGGCTTCCATTGATTGCCTATCTCAAATGATCTTGTCTATGAATATGGCCCTTAGAAGGTGCACTTCCTTGCTATTCCAAGATGTCAAGTGGGAACTGCTCTGATAGTTTTGTAGACACCCAAAATTGACTCATTATCATTAACATTCAAATATCACATTATCACACATCTGCATTTGTCTAACACACTTGAGCAATTTCCCTAACATATCTATTTCTTCTATTAATTAAATAGATTTATATTTATTTAATTAATTCATTAGCTACTTCTTCTATTTTTTCTAAGCTATAATTAAACAATCTTCAATTATTTAATTATCTTCATTCTATCTATTTTTAATTAAATAAATCTTATTTATTTAATTAAAAATTCCTTTCATAATCCCACATTCCAATTAATTAAATAAATTGTATTTATTTAATTAATTTATCTTATCATTTATCTCATGAGCCGACATGTGTGCCTCTTTCATTTCAAAAGATAAGTGGTACTATATCCTTTTATTTAATATCTTTCATATGTAGTACTTTTTATGTACACAAGCACACATGAGCCCTATCTTCCCACCACTTGTCATCTTCACATTCACCTATGCCTATCTTTCAATCTTAGCCATTCACATAGCCACTGAATCTCCACTGTTGATTGAATTTGGTTGAGTTCTATATAAACACCCTCTCATTCCATACTACATCTATCCAGCATTCGTATAGCATCTACATTATCATCCTGAGCATATTGAGCATTTGAGCATCCATAGCATCTATTGAGCTTTCATCATTATCATCCATCATGGCAGCTTTTATCTTCATAATTGTTTATTGTTGAAGAAGCAATCCACATCATAAACAAGGAATCACACAATCTAGGTGATGTTGTGCTTGAATTGAATTACTTTTGATTTCATTTAGATTAGATTCTTTGATGATGGCAGGGTTAGGTTTTCATGGTTATGCTTGATCTTATTAACCTGACTTTTTACCTATCACATTTTGGCATGTCCGGTGGGACTCACGTCCTTGATTAACTTTGTTGTTTGAAGTTGTTTTTATGAAGACCAGATTTTTCGAGCGCTTACAGCAAGTTCAAGTCACTTTTGAGAAAAAAATCGTCACTATCTGCATATCCGCGTCACTTCTACACTGAAATCTGTCACCTTTAGCTATTCTTGGATCGCTTATAAGCAGACAGTGATCACTTTTTGTTTATTCTGCATCACTTTTAGACTAACAGTGCTCACCTTTGCATTTAACCTAATTGATTTTAATCTTATAGTGGCCTCTTTTAGATAATTGAATAACTTTTTGTAGAATTAGGGCTTTTTGTTGTGTATTGTCTCTGTTGCAGATCTAGGTCGCTTATGAGCCTTAACCAGTCACCTCATACTTTTTCGTATCGCTTCTGAACTTCAACAATCCGCATCTGGCATTTTTGAAATTGCTTTTGATCTATAGTAGTTTGCCTTCGACAAGATGGAGATCGCTTTGACAGACAGTGAATCACCTCTGGTAAACTATGTGGTTTTAGTCTATATAATTTGCAGTTTGTTTTCTTGGCTACTAATTGGGTATTTGTGCAACATCATATCGATTTGTCCAAGAAAATGAGGTTATAACACTACTAACATATCTATTGCAGCTCTGATTGGTCCAAGACTTGTGGTTTTTCACTAAATTAGGAACATTTGGGCTTGGTGCTTAAAATGAATCATTACTTGCTCTGTACTTGATTTATCTTTTTTGATTTCTTGCATGTGATTGATTGTAACCCAAATTTAATAACAAAAGTATCCTCTCCCCTTGCCTATCAAATGGATCTTGGGTGTATGAGAACTTGTTATTATCTTTAGAGGGCATGCCTTCCCGGTGTGAGAAGGGATATGACCCAAGCGGTAACGGGCTAAAGCCAAGTCCTTCTGAGACACTATATAAGAAAAGTGTTTGTGTTGAAAGCCACAAAAAATAGGTGTTGTTGCATTATACCAATAGGCAACCTCCCCCAAAACCCTCCAAGGCGTAACCCTTGAAGGCTGGGAGACTCCACAACGGAGAGTAGCATTGCCGCATGTATAGCCACCTGAACGGATGCCCTTATTAGCAACTTTGTGTAGTAGCCAAAAACCCTCTATTTGTTGATGCAAAAGGTGGGACCTTTGAAGCAGCCCTGATTCACATGGTTCTTAGAAGAGATAGCAGGGACAATCCTAAGGTTTGGTGAGGGGTAGGCCTTTAAGGAAACTTGGATCTTGGTATGCATGAGAAGTGTGTGCCGTGGAGGGGAGCCAGTGCTACCAAGATCCTGAAGCTATCTGCTTTGAATAAGCACAGCCAGGGGATTCAACAAATACAGTCCTTTCCTAACCTAGGTTGTACAAGTTTGTGATTATTGTGAGTGTGAGTGACTGTAATTACTATTTTCTTGTCAAAAATTACAAATTAGACATCTTTCCTGACAAACATAGTCACTTTTAAGCCTAAATTGCCCACATACAGACAACAGAATTGCTTTTAAACCATAGTTATCGCTACTTCCCTGAACTGAATCACCTTTGAACAGCTGTTAATCACTTTTTGCATAAACAGGGTCGCATCTAAATAGCAGTCAGTTGCCTCTTATCTGAATCAGGTCACCTTTACACAACAGTCATTTGCCTTTAGCCTAACCTGAATTGCTTCCAACCAATAGTAAATCACTTTTGAGCCAACGGTTATCACCTGTGAACAATTGGATTGCCTCTGGTTAACACTGTAACCTGCTTCAAAACCTAAACTAGTCCATATTTGAGCTATTACCAGCCACCTTTAGCCTTCTCTGAGTTGCATATGAGCTATCACTTGTCTCCTGTGGTCTAATACTAGCAAATCTTAGTGACTCAGCCGAATTAGCCACAAATCCAGCTTGCTTAGCTTTAGCATTAGCTTTCAGACCTGTCTCTGATCATTAGCAGATACCTGGACTTTGTCTCCTATTTTGAGCTTACCAATCAATTGCATTTCATGAGCTTTTCATCTTTTTGAGATTCCAAAACAGCAAACCAAACATCAAATCAATCATTTTGATCCATCAACAAAACATCAGCAACATAGAAACCTTTAGCAAACAACTTTTCCCTTGAGTGTGTGAGCTATTCTCTAGGGAAAACTAGCCAACAAAAAATCAACAAACCAAGCAAAACAACACATCAACCAAGAAAACCAATCAAAGCAACCAATTAGCAAATCATCATCTTTTGGGTCTCAAAACTTTGACAAGCTAAAACTTTAGTTTTCAACATCAACATCATGCCTTAAACTAGGAGTCAATATAGAGCTGAAATGGAAGCTAAATACAGAGCTGAAATGGAAGCCAAATTGCAAGCTACGATGCAACAACTTAGATCGACACCTCTTAAGGACGCAACTCAATTCACGACTGGTATGCCTCCTCATATGTTTACGCCTCATGGGTATACCCATGGAGAATCCTCCTCACAACAAGTACAACCTCCAATAGCTTTAGAGACTTTTGAAGAACAATCCCAAGAAGACTTATCAAAATTTTAGGACACCCATGTGTGGGATCAAGTTGAGAGACTTGTTTTATCTAAGCCTAATCACTACTTCTTGCAACTTGCTCACATGGGTGCTAAATTACCAAAAGATTTTGACATATCTGCTATTAGAGAGCATGATCCAAACACTCCCGCTGATGTTGCAAAGGGACCATCCACTATAGTTACACCATCCCCCACCATATCACAAGCTCCATCTTTTACCAAATCTCTTTCATTGCCTATTGTTACTTCATTTGATCTACCACACTCGGAGCACACTTTAGAACCTTTGATCATACCAACCAATGTGCTCCCTCTCATGTCACAGAATATGAACCTTCCACCTTTCCATGTTCCTCAACATACTCCTCCTACCATGACTGTTTCCATGCCTCAAGTAACACAAGCTGTCCATGTAGCCCAAGCGCAAATGCTCCAAACATCACAAGCTATCCCCATATCCCAGAGTGTGAAAGCCTCCCAAACTATACCAACACAACCAATAGTCCAAGCTTCACACTCATCACAATCTACCATATCCCATATGAATACCATATCCCATATACCAATTGCTAATACGCTTTCCACCATCTCTACATATCCTTCTACTACACCATATAATCCCAATGTTAGTCTTATTGATATGAGTGACCCTCCTATCATTTCTCAAGCTAATCCTAGCTCTACGGTCACTTATGTTGAGCAACTTACATCCATTCCATCATACTCTTTCAATCCTTCACACACCATTAATCCATCTTATGTTACCCAAGGCTTGCTTATTGTCACCCAACACATGACACATACCAATCCCCATGTTGTCCAAAATACAAACCCAAGTGTCCATCCTTCTTTCGCATCTACCAATCCTTCCATCGCTTACCATGTCACAAATCCAACTCCAACTTCCCAACCGTTAACTAATGTCAATCCATCTTCCACTTCGCATATGATGAAAAATCTTGGTGCCCATTCATCCCAATATACCCAACCACCACTTGTGCCTCAAGGACAACAATCCTCAACTACATATGTGTCACATCCAAATCCTTTGACATATATTGTGAGTACACAACCCCAACAAACGGTCATGGCTCCATATATCCCACAACAGCAACCTCAATATACACCATACCATGTTTCACCCCCTTTGCAACAACAACAATTATCTTCAGCGGATGTTCAACAAATGATTAACCAAGTGGTAGGACAAGGCAAGTGATGCAGAGCGAAATGCAACGGAGGCTAACTAACAGGAAGGAGCTGCCAACAACACAAACAGCATGATAAAAATGTCTATCGGCTCAGCATCATCATCATATTTCCTAGAAACACCAACAGCATCATCATATTTTGGTCGGGCACAATTATCCTCCTGCCGACTACTGTTCACCTCCTCCGCCTGTCGCCTATCATCATCATCATGATAATCAACGGGCGCAAACATCCTCCGGTTGCACTGTTCATCGGGTGCCAAACACTAGCGGCATCATCATGATATTCAATATCACCTTCGTCAGCAGGATATCCAAATATCCGGTTGCTCTCAATATCCTGATGACGATCTCCTTCAACACCTTGCCTTCGACGCTCCACTGCCCGACGATACAAGCAACAGCATCATGATCTAATTTATCCGGTTGTCTTGGAACCTCCTGATGATGCTTAACAACTTTCTGCCTACGCTGATACACCTCCTGATGATGTTTCACAACTTTCTGCCGAGAGCCTTCGCCGATACCTAAACCCTTAGCGACGACAGGATCAATATGCATAGGGGGATATCTCAATATCCTGATGACGATGACGTCATATCCTGATGACGATGACGTCACACATCATCCTGATGAACTCTTCAATACTTAGACAAAAACTGAACTTTCACACCCGCATCTGCTAGCGATATGCGGATGATGAGCTTCCCCGAGAGATGATCCTGACTGCGATATATACACTGAGTATATATCCAACTTAGAACATCATGATGCACTTCAACTTGCAAACTTCAACCGCTTCACGACCCGATCCTGATGGCGATGCATTCGCAGATGATGATGCGGCTTGCTCCGGCTGGAAACGCACATGTAGACTCCTGTGTATCCGTCCACTGCATGTAAACACTCAGAACCGCATAATTACACAAAGATAATGTAACGACCGGGCCGGATCACCTTCAAACCAAAGTCTAACAACTTATCTTTCTATACCTAGCACATGAGGATGCTAGGCTGATTCACAGCATGCTCCTAACAGATCTCTTGAACAATGCAATGCATAAACAGAAAACACAAATGTAACCTAAGCTATGATACAGGACCATTCCACCGATTTGCAGGTTCAACCGGTGGAAGGGTTGAAAGTACCCATCAACTTGCAAACAGAAAGGAAATCAACACAGATACAACTGATACAACCAGATACTGCAAAAGATGAGATCTTATTCAATTGAAATTCAAAAGTCCTGAATACAGATTCACAATGTCTGAACTGCTCTCAACTCAACACAACACCAATACATCTATCAACATCAATCTCAATATCAATATGAACTGTCTCTAAACCCTAACAGATCGAAGGTATATATAACAAATCCTTCGAGTACTACCAACTCACTTCCCAGCGGCTGGGAGCTTCCAAGCGGCTGGGAGAGAGGACAGCTCAGAGAACCTTATCCCGATCTCTAACTGCCTACACATACTCCTATGCTGATCTAATACATAGCATCGGTCTAATGGACCTTATTACATGATAAAGTCAAACATACTAAAATTAGCCTACTGCCCTGTCATCATGCGGACAATTCACCTATATCCTGATCATGTTATCCTATATCCTGATCATGTATGTCATCATGCGGACCTATAACCAACTAACTGCCTCATGGAGGCCAGCTGTTAGGTAGGTGCCTCTGCACCATACTCCCCAAAAGAAAATAACTCATGTCCCATGAGTTAGGATATGGAAATCTTCCACCTCTACACTTTGCCTGTGTAATGTTCTGCCCTGTGCCAGCTTTGTCTGCTGCTATCTCTTGGCTGCTCCAAGACTTCTGAACTGTAACTTGCTTTCTGGCAAGTAAATCCTCATGCCTGTCAATGTAGGCTTTCCTCTCACATACCTTGGGTTTGTCAGGTTGCCTGACCAGAACCTCTTCCTGAACTGCCTCTTGAACTGCTGCAATGTTCAATTCTATCTTCCTGTCAATCTTGATAGGACAAGCAATAGTCCCAATTATGACAACATTCCTGTCATTCTTCTGAACTGGTTGCTATTGACCATCCTGTTTCTGAACCTGCTGCTGACCTCTGTCAGTCACAACTGAAACTTTCTTCAGCTTGTTGTCTTGAACAACTTCTTTCCCTGCAGTGTTCTCAACTGCCTGCATGCCTACTCCTATAGGCTTCTGCACAAATTCCTTCTTTCCCATTAAAATGACTTTGGCTGCCTTCTGTGCTGCAGCTGCTTCCTGTAATGGCATCAACTTAATAGTCTTTCCATCTTTTTGGATGGTGTAGGTATTAGCATACCCATCATATAGTACTCTTCTGTCAAATTGCCATGGTCTACCCAACAGTAGGTGACAACATTCCATGGGCAAAATATCACATAAAATTCTATCCTGATATGCTCCAATCTGGAAATCTACATATGCCTGTCCAGAGACAAAAAGTGAATGCCTATCACTCACCCAAGATGCCTTGTAAGGGTGTGGATGTGGAATCCTTTCCAAATGCAGTTTATCCACCATCTCCTGAGATACCATGTTGTCTGTTGAACCAGTATCAATGACAACCTTACATACTTTACCTTTACTCTTACATGTGGTCTTGAAAAGAGCTCTTCTTTGCATCATATCCTTTGATGCCTGCAAACTAATTCTCCTTATCATCAATGATTCTCCACTCTCTGGATATCCAACATTATCAGCCTCCTGATCCTTTTGATAAATGTTTGGACTCTGCACACTTTTCTCTTCTTTTTCTTCTTGCACCAGTTGTACTCTCTTGTCACTTGTTCTATCATTTTTGGATGATGAACCTTTGTTTTCTGGACATTTGAAGGATGGATGTCCAAACTCACCACAGGTATAACATTTTCCGGAAAATGTAGTAGAACCTCTACCACCTCCAAATCTTCCTTTATTACCTCTCCATCCACCTCTGAAATCAGACTGTCCCTGTCCTTTACCAGTGTCTTCTTGACTCTCATTGGTTTGCCTTGTCTTATGGGCTGATCCTCTTCCTCTATTGTTTTGTTCTTGTTTTCTCTTCAACTTTTCTTCCACTTTCAATGCCAACTGGAAACATTTCTGCACTGTATCTGGAGTATGCAGACTTAGATCATCCTGAATATTAAACTTCAATCCATTAAGGTATCTGGCTACCTTCTCTTCTTCACTTTCTTTCACCTTCGTCTTCATACAGAGTTTCATGAACTCTTCTGTATATGAGCTGACATCTAGCTCCTTATGCTTCAGGTTTTGCTTCCTCTTGTGTAACTGGATACTGTAATCCAATGGAATATAAGCTTCCTTCACCAATTCCATCATCTTCTTCCATGTGGCAACTCTACGTTTTCCTTCCTGCACTCTATCATCCTGAACAAAGTTCCACCATGTCAAGGCAGCTTCTTTCATCTTTGACTGTGCTATCTTCACTCTCTGCTGTTCTGGTATCTCCTCTGTTACAAAGAAATTGTTCAGACAGTCTATCCATTCCATCACTGAATCAGGGTCCATCTTACCTGTAAACACTGGCAAATCCAGCTTCACATCCATGGTTCTCCTCTCCATGGCCTTGAGGGCGTTCAACAGTGGCCTCTGGTCTGCAGGAACGACCTCCTCGCTCCAATTAGGGATCTCTTCTTCTTCCCTATCATCTTCTCTACCAGAACCTACCTTGCTCCTCAACTTTGCTAACTCATCTTTCAACTCCTGATTCTGAGCCTTCACGGCCTTGCTTTCTGCAATCTGTTTCTTCACCAGAACTGCCAACTCAGCGTTGGTCATCCTTGCTGGAACCTCAGATGTTCCTTCTTCGTCTGACATCCTGCTTATCTTTACCAGAAGATCCTAACCTTTGCTCTGATACCACTATGATGCAGAGCGAAACGCAACGGAGGCTAACTAACAGGAAGGAGCTGCCAACAACACAAACAGCATGATAAAAATGTCTATCGGCTCAGCATCATCATCATATTTCCTAGAAACACCAACAGCATCATCATATTTCGGTCGGGCACAATTATCCGCCTGCCGACTACTGTTCACCTCCTCCGCCTGTCGCCTATCATCATCATCATGATAATCAACGGGCGCAAACATCCTCCGGTTGCACTGTTCATCGGGTGCCAAACACTAGCGGCATCATCATGATATTCAATATCACCTTCGTCAGCAGGATATCCAAATATCCGGTTGCTCTCAATATCCTGATGACGATCTCCTTCAACACCTTGCCTTCGACGCTCCACTGCCCGACGATACAAGCAACAGCATCATGATCTAATTTATCCGGTTGTCTTGGAACCTCCTGATGATGCTTAACAACTTTCTGCCTACGCCGATACACCTCCTGATGATGTTTCACAACTTTCTGCCGAGAGCCTTCGCCGATACCTAAACCCTTAGCGACGACAGGATCAATATGCATAGGGGGATATCTCAATATCCTGATGACGATGACGTCATATCCTGATGACGATGACGTCACATATCATCCTGATGAACTCTTCAATACTTAGACAAAAATTGAACTTTCACACCCGCATCTGCTAGCGATATGCGGATGATGAGCTTCCCCGAGAGATGATCCTGACTGCGATATATACACTGAGTATATATCCAACTTAGAACATCATGATGCACTTCAACTTGCAAACTTCAACCGCTTCACGACCCGATCCTGATGGCGATGCATTCGCAGATGACGATGCGGCTTGCTCCGGCTGGAAACGCACATGCAGACTCCTGTGTATCCGTCCACTGCATGTAAACACTCAGAACCGCATAATTACACAAAGATAATGTAACGACCGGGCCGGATCACCTTCAAACCAAAGTCTAACAACTTATCTTTCTATACCTAGCACATGAGGATGCTAGGCTGATTCACAGCATGTTCCTAACAGATCTCTTGAACAATGCAATGCATAAACAGAAAACACAAATGTAACCTAAGCTATGATACAGGACCATTCCACCGATTTGCAGGTTCAACCGGTGGAAGGGTTGAAAGTACCCATCAACTTGCAAACAGAAAGGAAATCAACACAGATACAACTGATACAACCAGATACTGCAAAAGATGAGATCTTATTCAATTGAAATTCAAAAGTCCTGAATACAGATTCACAATGTCTGAACTGCTCTCAACTCAACACAACACCAATACATCTATCAACATCAATCTCAATATCAATATGAACTGTCTCTAAACCCTAACAGATCGAAGGTATATATAACAAATCCTTCGAGTACTACCAACTCACTTCCTAGCGGCTGGGAGCTTCCAAGCGGCTGGGAGAGAGGACAGCTCAGAGAACCTTATCCCGATCTCTAACTGCCTACACATACTCCTATGCTGATCTAATACATAGCATCGGTCCAATGGACCTTATTACATGATAAAGTCAAACATACTAAAATTAGCCTACTTCCCTGTCATCATGCGGACAATTCACCTATATCCTGATCATGTTATCCTATATCCTGATCATGTATGTCATCATGCGGACCTATAACCAACTAACTGCCTCATGGAGGCCAGCTGTTAGGTAGGTGCCTCTGCACCAGCAAGAAGACATTTTCTTTAGACAACATATGCGTTTATCCATTTGACAAGTCTCTTCATATGATACCTTTTCCACCACACTTTGAATTCCACAATTTGACAAGTACAAAGGCAAAGGAAATCTAGAAGACCATCTTAGAGCATTCTTTGTGGCATGTCTCGATGTTGCTTATGATGATACATATCTTTTGAGACTATTTCCTCGAAGCTTAGCAGGACAACCTCTTGAATGGTTCTCTCATTTACCTATGGGAATTAAGTCTTTTTCAGAGTTAGCCAATAAGTTTTGATCTCACTTCACTTTCAACATTGACCATGAGATAAACATGAACGATCTTGTCAACAATAAACAACACAATGGTGAAGCCTTTTCTTCATTTACTCAACGATGGCATAATATGGCTAGCAAACTATCATGGAAAATCCCTGAGAAACAACAACTTGATATCTTTGTTCTAAATCTTCATCCTGAGCTATCATTCCAATTACAATTGCAAAGTGCTAGCACCTTTGATGAACTTGTTTCCAAAGGAACCATCATTGAATGAGCTTTAATTACGAAAGGAACTATCAAGATCTTTCGCGATAACAAAGACTATCCTCAAAACTCCAATGATAAGTCTCACTTTTGGAACAAGAATAAGAATATTGTCAATGATGGTGTTGTAGATGCAAAGAACATCCAAGCTATGAAAGCTCCTATCAACATCCAAGCTGCTTCTACAACAACACAACCTTTTCAATGAATGCGACAACACCAAACTTCTAATCTACGTCGATAGTTTACACCATTAGCGGAACCCATGGAAGTTATCTTTCGAAAGCTTCTTCAAGCGGGCAATATTATCTTACCAGATGCACCACCCAATGGTGAACCACTCTTCAAAGCTCCTTGGTACAAAGAAAATGAGTATTGCGATTTCCATAGAGTTAAAGGACACAAAACAAATGGTTGTATGCGCATAAAACATGTCATCCAAGATTGCATCAATCAAGGTTTAATCAAAGTTACACCTTCAACAACTCAACCTGCACAACAATCAACATCAAACTATGATCTAGAGACTTTGAAGAATCCACTTCCATCTCATGACAAAACAAGTAACCCTCATGTTGGGAATGCCATTCAGTATACTTATGAATCGTCTACCATTGGCCGCATTGACCATGCTCACATTTCTACTAATACTATCCAAGGTAAAGTACCTGATTACATTGTAACCACTCGAAGAAGTCGAGTCACTATTCAAGGAGTACCTGTTCATCCTCCCCAACCATTCCCTAACTATAATATCCTGGATCACCTTGGCAAAACACCCACACACATATCCATTCTTGAGTTGCTTCGCATATCCCCTGCTCAAAAAGCTATCCTTGACAAATCTCTACAAGAATCTTCGATGCCCAACGATATTGATCTCTCACAATTCCAATCTAAGGTTGCTAGCATTGCAGCCCCTTGTCATTTAACCTTTTTTGACAAAGATCTTCAGCCCTCCATCCATCCTTTACACAATGAAGCCCTCCACATTGAAGTGTTTGTCAAACAACGCCGTATCAAATGAATCCTCGTAGGTGGTGGAGCTGGTCTTAATATATGTTCTTTGAAATTGATAAAACAACTAGGATATTCTGAGAAATATGTTGACACCTCCAAGGTTATTACTATTAGAGCATATGATGATGTTAAGAGAGATACCGAAGGAATTATTTCTTGCCTATCCAAGTTGGGCTGATCACCACAGAAACTCGTTGTCAAGTTCTTGTTATTGACCTTCCTTATAACATCATCCTTGGTCGTCCTTGGATACATGCCCTCAAGGTAGTTCCTTCCACATACCATCAATGTCTCAAGTTTCCACACAATGATGTTGAAGTTACTATCCAAGCTGATCCCAATTCATTTGAATTTTATCGTGCCTTTCAAGCTAAATATCAGAGTCCAAACTATATTCCTATCAACACTGAGGCATATCCATCTTCATCCTATATAGATCCATCTGACCTACTCAAGCCATCATCTAGTAAAACGCCTTCCAATCTCTGTATCAAGTACACCAAACATGGCCCTGGTGAATACACACTGCAAGACTTTTGTTGTGTAGGTACCCTTCCATTATCTCCTAAATCCTATGGTAAAACTTCCACATCCAAACCAACTTCAGCCCCCGCTGTCATCAAAGCTCCACCTATCGTATTCCTTAAAGGCAGATTCCTAGATGATGAAGACATTGATGATATAGACTCTTGGATATTCTTTGATGGAAATGACTAAGTTCAACTAGAAGTAGGGAAAGATACAACAATGGGTTCCACATCATAAAGAACATGGGCTACAAAGGACATGGTGGATTAGGATCATAGGAACAAGGACCTATTGAACCCATTATTGTGTCTAAGAAGTTTAATAAGTAAGGCCTTGGTTATCAGCTGGAGGTACCGCAACTCAAGGACATTAAGTGTATTACTGATACTGACGTTGGACCTGTTGGTGCCTGAATTGACTGTCAGTTAATTTAGCAATTTTCATGCAGGCACCTTCCCAAAAAATCCAAAAAATTTCCTAAGTGTTGGCCCTCCTCAGCATTTTTCAACAGCAGCATCATATTTTCTCCGAGGTGTTCAGCATCATCATGATTTTCTGTCGACCAGATTTGTCATCAGGATCATCTTGTTTCAATATCGGGTGATGTTTGGATATCATCCCGATCCTGCAGTAGAGCTACAGTGCACCCTGATGTTCTTTGAGTTAAAGGGGTCATCATCATCATCCAGTTTACAGTGCATCATGATATTTTGTTTCGGGGGTGATATTTTGAAATATTAGGTTATCTTACTAATATCACCCCGGCACCTATATGGCGATGACGTCATCCGGATATGAGAGTTGCGCGGTATGCAGACAGGTGATGGTGACATCATCAGGACATGATGATGACGTCATCAGGATTTTTGAAGGCATCGGCGAGACCATGGGCATTGGCAAAGGAGTTTTGTGCTGGCCTAATGGTCTATCTCTGGCCAATGGAGCAGATTGTAAGGTAGGCATCGGCGAGACAATTGAGATCGATGAGAGATTTGTGGGGTTGGCCGATGGCCTAAGTCTTAGCGATGGGCTTTTGGAGAAGGAGCGTGTGTTGAGCGTGGCAAAAGCGCTTGACACCTATTATACATGCGGCCATGTTTTTAAAGTGTTGAAGGAGCCTCCGCACCATGCATGTGGGATTATTCCCCTGTATAATTTGAACCTGCGGAGAAGTGCATTTTGGTGGGAATTTCTCTTTTGAGCGCAGCGATGGTTTCCAGGTAGGTCGTGGGTGGTTGGGCCATAAATGGTGACAGTACAGGGGTATGGGCGATGGTACACATGATTAGGTTGCCCGATTTTTATCATGAAGACTTCCAGATGGCGGCACAAGGCTCGAGGCTTCCCTTGTTTGTTGCAGTAATAATTTCTAAGCACCATTCTTTCTGATGGATGTATTTGGCGGGATTTTTGGTCAACCATGTAATTATTGCTAGGGGTGCACTTTCTGGCCGATATAGGCAGACTGTGTTACCATTGTTTAGGGGGTTGAAGGCCTGAGGCATTTTTGTGTAAATAATGAAGATCAGGGCATGATCTTGGCTATTTTATCCCATTTTGGAGTTTATGAGTTGCAACATGGATGTATTTTGCACATATTTTCAGTTTCAATGTTAATGTTATATGAAAAATACTTATTGCATGTGTCTATCTGCTTGTCTCCATTTGCTGCATGTTATTCTCTTTCTTTTGAATCTGGTTGCATGTCAGCAGGGATATCTGTAAGTAGAGGCAGTTAGGTACCCATTCTTGGGTGATGTTTGTAAGGCAAGCATTAGTCCAACCCCCTGAAACTTGAGTGAAAGTTGCAAACCATCTGTTGTATACGTCTAGTTGACTCCTTGCCCAATGGATAGGCACTAGTCTGCTCCTGGATTAGTAGTTATGAGCCAAAACCCCTTGTCTTGCATCTCGGACATTATGTCCGCCCATTTCATCACTTCCACCTGTTAGTTGTAGGATTAGGAGTAGGAAAACCCCTGCGTGCTCTCATACCTAACCAGACATTATGTCCAAGAATGTTGCCAACCTTGTGATCTATCATGCAGATCTTGGTCCATACATGAGAGTATTCTGCCTGTTGTTGTCAAGTTAGATCTTTCTATCTTTGAGCTAGTCAAGGTTATATCTTGAGTTATAGGGACACCCTCCTTGGTGTGGCAGAACTAGAAGTGAAGGGGAGGAGCTCACGCAACCTCCTGTATTAGTTGGCTGAATCTGCATGTGCATAGGAACTGGCAAACCCTGATGCTGATTTAGAAGAAAAACCAACAAAATGGCAACTCTATTGAATGAACATATCAGTAGCTACAACATATCTAGGTATTTGTACAAGTTTTTGAAGAGTTCCCTATCTAGTGAAATAGCACTGGTTAAAAGGGAAACATTGGTGAAAGCAGAGCTTGCATGCTTTTGTTAGAACCTACTCTATATTTCAAAAGGGCATGCAATGTTTTTCAAAAGACTCATATAGAGGACTTTAGGCAGGTTGAAATAGCAGTTTGTATTTTAAGGGCCTAAGGTCATATTGTGATTGAAAATCTGAGTAGAGAAGAGGGTTGCGAAAGCGTAAAAAGATGTATTGTCAGCTTATGCACCCTTGTGAGGTGTCAAATGCAATAATGTATAGTAGTCAGTCCCAACCATGTAATAAAAGAAGTTTCAACATAGATAGATATAAGCCCATAAATTTTAGTGGCATTTGTGGCTACCTAAATGCTCTTCCACCTAAAATTAGAAGATATTTGCCCAAATTTAGTGGCGCAAAGGATGAATCAGCTGAGAGACACTTGCAGCAGTTTATAAATGTTATAGATGATTTCAAGATTGACCATGAAGATGTAGTTATGAGATTATTTGTTCAATCTCTAGATGAAGATGCAAGGGATTGGTTCTCCTACCTTCCAGCTCGCTCTGTCAGCGCTTGGCATGATTTTAAATCTGCATTTCTAGTACAATATGGTGAAAGAATTTCTAAATATGCAGTTATTAGTGACTTCATGTACATCCATATTGAAGAAGATGAGTTGATCCCAACCTTTAACCTTAGATTTATGAGGGCATTGAACAGAATACCAGAATGTATGAGACCTAATGATGCACTGTGCTTAGTTGTCTATTTGGGAGCCTTTGATAAGAAAATAAGTTATAGATTGAGAGATAAGGAGCCCACCACATTGCATCAGGCACATCAGTTTGCAATAGATATTGAAAACAATTGGAGGTATGGAATTCAAAAGGGTTATTTTTCTAGAAATTTTTGTTGTCTTGCAACCCCCAATGTTGATGAAAGATTTAATTCAAGTGTTGACAATGAATGTCAAAGCACTCACACCCTTGTTGTCCTAGTTTTTGCATCATTCCAAGTGGATGATGTTTCTATTATAGAGGAGGATGTCCTTTTTTGCCCAGCAAGTGAATTTGAAAATAATAATTTTTCAAGTAATATTTGCATACCAGTCCTAAACAAAGAGCCTTCATGTTTAAATGATCCAGTTATACAAAGTTGTGATCATGTGGATCAATAGTCAGTATCAGTTTCATCAGGAAGCATTGGAGGGCTGGAAAGTGATGCAGATAGTTCAACTTCAGAGTACATTGAAACAGCAGAAATCTTGTATATGGGGAAATCAGATGATGAAAATGATATCCATGATCAATTCATGGATCAGGTTTGTTCTTTTTATGACTCTGGATCTGATAGTAGTGAAGAAGAATTGGAGTGTCATGAAGAAGAAGCAGAGGCCTTTGCATTAAGTGTTAATCCCCTTTATGATGAGCCTGTAGATGCATATGATGTTGTGAGTCGTGACCTTCATTGGTGCAAGATTAACCCTTTGTTTGAAGATGATGATACTGATTTGCAAACTGTGAATAATGAATGTTCATCATCACCTAATTCAGACATGTGCAACATTGGGTGTGTGGATCAGGATTTGTTTTCAATATCAGTAGATATTAGGGGTCTCATGTTTTCTGAGTATTTTGAGTTTTTGGATCAGCTGGATGAGTGCCTAACAATGTGCAGCAGCCAGATAAATGATGAAGAATGCAAAGAGCAGTATGATGTACTGTCTGAGGGATATAACATAACTGTGTTGCCTAATGTTGAAGAATATTATGTGTATGGTTATATGTCTAATTTTGAAATCCAAAATGATAGAACTGAAAATGATGGTGGCAAGCTTTCAAAACTGGTGGAATATCCATTTAAGCAGATGACATTATGGGCAGATTATGCCAATCTTTTCAGTTGGGATTGGGATCTTCCAGTTTGGAATCAGGCATTTGACAAGAAAAAATTATGGTTCTTCCTTTTTGGCTGCCTAGGGCCGCCAAAATAATGTGTTTGGTGATGCAGATCAATATAACATCATGACTCTGTGCCCAATGGATAGGGGACTGGTCTGTATCCCAGAGATCTGGGGTTCTCACTGCAGTCTTGCACCTGCACATCCCCAGACAGAGTCACTGTTGGTGCCTGAATTGACTGTCAGTTAATTTAGCAATTTTCATGCAAGCACCTTCCCAAAAAATCCAAAAAATTTCCTAAGTGTTGGCCCTCCTCAGCATTTTTCAACAGCAGCATCATATTTTCTCCGAGGTGGTCAACATCATCATGATTTTCTATCGACCAGATTTGTCATCAGGATCATCTTGTTTCAATATCGAGTGATGTTTGGATATCATCCTGATCCTGCAGTAGAGCTATAGTGCACCCTAATGTTCTTTGAGTTAAAGGGGTCATCATCATCATCCGGTTTATAGTGCATCGTGATATTTTGTTTCGGGGGTGATATTCTGAAATATCAGGTTATCTTACTAATATCACCCCGGCGCCTATATGGCGGTGACGTCATCCGGATATGAGAGTTGTGCGGTATGCAGACGGGCGATGGTGACATCATCAGGACATGATGATGACGTCATCAGAATTTTTGAAGGCATCGGCGAGACCATGGGCATCGGCAAAGGAGTTTTGTGCTGGCCCGATGGTCTATCTCTGGCCGATGGAGCGGATTGTAAGGTAGACATCGGCTAGACAATTGAGATCGATGAGAGATTTGTGGGGTTGGCCGATGGCCTAAGTCTTAGCGATGGGCTTTTGGAGAAGGAGCGTGTGTTGAGCGTGGCAAAAGCACTCGACACCTATTATACATGCAGCCATGTTTTTAAAGTGTTGAAGGAGCCTCCGCACCATGCATGTGGGATTATTCCCCTATATAATTTGAACCTGCGGAGAAGTGCGTTTTGGCGGGAATTTCTCTTTTGA
The DNA here is from genome assembly GCA_027924645.1 of Cunninghamia lanceolata. Classification (NCBI taxonomy): domain Eukaryota; kingdom Viridiplantae; phylum Streptophyta; class Pinopsida; order Cupressales; family Cupressaceae; genus Cunninghamia; species Cunninghamia lanceolata. Next base: position 2,538,848 of record BSBN01000865.1, on the reverse strand, counting down.
GTGCAGTGATGGTTTCTAGGTAGGCCGCGGGTGGTTGGGCCATAAATGGTGATAGTACAGGGGTATGGGCGATGGTACACATGATCAGGTTGCCTAATTTTTAGCATGAAGACTTCCAGATGGTGGCATAAGGCTCGAGGCTTCCCTTGTCTGTTGCAGTAATAACTTCTGAGCACCATTCTTTCTGATGGATGTATTTGGCAGGATTTTTGGTCAACCATGTAATTATTGCTAGGGGTGTACTTTCTGGCCGATATAGGCAGACTGTGTTACCATTGTTTAGGGGGTTGAAGGCTTGAGGCATTTTTGTGTAAATAATGAAGAACAGGGCATGATCTTGGCTGTTTTATCCCATTTTGGAGTTTATGAGTTGCAACATTAATGTATTTTGCACATATTTTCAGTTTCAGTGTTAATGCTATATGAAAAATGCTTATTGCATGTGTCTATCTGCTTCTCTCCATGTGCTACATGTTATTCTCTTTCTTTTGAATCTGGTTGCATGTCAGCAGGGATATCTGTAAGTAGAGGCAGTTAGGTACCCATTCTTGGGTGATGTTTGTAAGGCAAGCATCAGTCCAACCCCCTGAAACTTGAGTGAAAGTTGCAAACCATCTATTGTATACGTCTAGTTGACTCCTTGCCCAATGGATAGGCACCAGTCTGCTCTTGGATCAGTAGTTATGAGCCAAAACTCCTTGTCTTGCATCCTGGACATTATGTCCGCCCATTTCATCACTTCCACCTATTAGTTGTAGGATTAGGAGTAGGAAAACCCCTGCGTGCTCTCATACCTAACCAGACATTATGTCCAAGAATGTTGCCAACCTTGTGATCTATCATGCAGATCTTGGTCCATACATGAGAGTATTCTGCCTGTTGTTGTTAAGTTAGATCTTTCTATCTTTGAGCTAGTCAAGGTTATATCTTGAGTTATAGGGACACCCCCCTTAGTGCGGCAGAACTAGAAGTGAAGGGGAGGAGCTCATGCAACCTCCTGGATTAGTTGGCTGAATCTGCATGTGCATAGGAACTGGCAAACCCTAATGCTGATTCAGAAGAAAAACCAACAGGACCTTCCTCGGTAGGAGAGACTTCTAATTCAGATACTATCAATGACTCCCCCTTTCATATTACCAACCTTTTCCAAGAACACTCCATCTTCATGATATTCGCAGCTTCCTCTAGCCATAACAATTCCTCCATTAACCTTTCACTCGTATATCCTGACCTCGTTGATTGGGACCAATAGGGGGCAAAATGATGAAGCTATTGCAGAATTCATGGGCTTGCGACAAGGCATTCGATTGGGTGATCACAAAGCAGGTTTCATGATGGACTTACCTAAACTAGCATATTTTGGTAGAAGTATCAAATCCTTTAGTCGCAAAAGTGAAATAAACAAAAGCAAACAAAATAGGTTTCTAGGTGAAAACTGAAAGGCACCTCTTGACTATGAAAAAGTAAAAATAAAGGACATATCCGAAGGTGAAAACCTCTCTGAGGCACCTGAGGATGGGGGATTTGATCTTCTTGTTGCCACTAATTATCATGAGAAACCAACAGTGCTAGTTGAACAATCACAAGACATGAACTTGGGTACTGAGCAGAATCTGAAGATCACTTTTTTGGCAGCATCGCTATTAGAGCAAGAAGGAAGAAACTTCACAACATTTTTTCTGAGAAGAGCTATAAATTTTGCATGGACTTTTACTGACATGCCGAGTTTAGATCCATCACTTGTGGTACATCATCTAGCAGTATCTCCTAATGCAAAACCTATCAAACAAAAATTGCGCAAAATGCATCCATAGGTAGCCTTATTGGTCAAGACAAAGATTCAGAAACTGTTAGAAGCAAAGTTCATAAAGCCTATTGATTATCCAGAGTGGGTTTCAAATTTGGTACTTGTAGAAAAACCTAATGGACGAGTTTGTTGTTGCACAAACTTTAGAGATCTCAATAAAGCATGTCCTAAGGATGACTTTCCATTACCAAGGATAGACAACATTGTAGATCTTACAGCCGGACATGAAATGCTATCTTTGATGGATGGATTTTCAGGGTATAATCAAATTATAATAGTAGAGGAAGATCAAGATAAAACATCTTTTATTTGTCCATGGGGCACATATTGCTGGGTGGTAATGCCTTTTGGTCTCAAGAACGCTAGAGCTACTTATCAACGAGCCATGACAATTATCTTTCATGACCTTTTTCATACTATCATGGAAGACTATGTTGATACCATCTTGGGAAAATCTAAGACAAGAGAAGGACATCTATAGGTATTAGCACAAATCTTTGATCGATTAGAAAAGTATCAAGTCAGACTGAACCCAAAGAAATGTGTATTCGGTGTAACATCTGGAAAACTATTGTGATACATTGTGTCTTGACGAGGAATAGAAGTGGACCCAGCTAAAGTAAAAGCTATCATGGAAATGCCTTCGCCAACAAATCTCAAATAGCTTTGCAGTTTACAAGGCAGGTTACAGTCTATCCGCAGATTTATCTCACAACTAGTAGATAAATGTCATCCTTTTCCGCATCTTCTACGTAAGGGTGAACCTTTTAAGTGGGATGAAAAGTGTCAACAAGCTTTTGATAAAATAAACGAATATATGGCAACACCTCCTGTGTTAGTACCTCCTGTGCTCAGCCACCCATTATTGCTCTACATATAATCAACAACAGCAACATTGGGTGCCCGTCTAGCTCAACATGATGATTCAATAAAAGAACAAGCCATCTATTACATCAGTAGAACTCTTGTGGGATATGAACTCAATTATTCATCTATAGAAAAAGCATGTTTAGCATTAGTATTTGCTTCCCAAAAGTTGCGACACTATATGCTAAACCAAACAACCAAGCTCATATCAAATTATGATCCACTTAAATATCTTCTTTCTAAAGCAATTCTCATGGGAAGATTAGCAAAATGGGTCATGATCTTAAGTGAGTTTGACATACAATATGTGGATTGAAAATCCATCAAAGGACAAGTCATTGCTGATCAATTAGCTGCAACACCCATCACAGATGTCCATCCAATATATCCAGAATTCCCTGATGAAGGATTGTACAATTTAACTTCTCCAACATGGTGGCAGCTATATTTTGATGGATCATACACACAACATGGATCAGCAGCAGACATCTTGTTTGTTACCCCTCAAGGAGATTGTATACCCAAATCATACAGAATTGCATTTCCATGTACCAATAACATAGCAAAGTATGAAGCTTTAATCACAAGATTGCGCATGGCACTATAATGGGCTATCAAATAGTTACAAGTCTTTGGTGATTCTCAACTGGTTATCAAACAGGTCTTAGATGAATATCAAACAAAAGATGAGAAGCTTCTTCCATACAAGCTAATGGTTGATGATTTTAAAAGGTACTTTGACAATATCACTTTTGAACAAATCCCAAGACTACAAAACAGAGCAGCAGATGCTATGGCTATGATTGGGTCTCTCCTAGACATGCCATCTAATACACATAAATGTGAGTTTTTGGTCAAACAACTTTTGATTCCAGCATTTGAAGTTCCATAGTCTGAGCTTATATGTGACATTGTTGGTCCTAATTCGCCGTGGTATGAGGATTTATACGAGTATCTCCATAATCAAACCTTTCCACTTCAACTATCTAACAATCAACACAAAACCTTTATCCGCCAAGCCTCTCACTATACTATCCTAGGAGACACCCTTTATCTAGAGTCTTGATGGTATCCTTCTTAGGTGTCTTGATTCTAAGGAAGCAAAAGTGGCCTTACGTGATGTACATGAAGGTGTCTGCGGCTCACATTTCACTGGCCCTGGCCTTGTTAAGAAAGTTCTACGAGCAGGATACTATTGGCCAACCATGGAAAAAGATGCACAACAATTTTCAAAGAGATGTCTACAATGTCAGAAACATGGAGATTTAATACATGCACCAGCACATGAGCTTCAGCCTATCACTACTCCATGGCCTTTTTCACAGTGGGGACTTGATCTCATAGGCAAAATCCATCCTACTTCATCAAATGGTCATAAGTTCATTATCAGCACCACTAAATATTTCACAAAGTGGGTGGAAGCCATACCAATGACTTATATCACAGGCAAGCAAATATCTAAGTTTATTCTACATTATATCATTTGCCATTATGGAGTTCCTCAAGCTATTGTCATAGATAATGGTCATCCCTTCAAGAATCAAGAAGTCAGAGATCTTTGCAACAAGTTTCATATCCAACATCGATTCTCTACTCTATATTATCCTCACAGCAATGGCCAAGCTGAAGCTTCTAATAAAATAATTATCAAAATTCTCAAAAATATAGTCAATGAAGCTGGTTAGGATTGGTATCTACAACTCCATCCTACATTATGGGCATATAGAACAAGTATCAGAACTCCCACAGGAGCCACACCTTATGCTCTTGTGTATGGCACTGAAGCTATTTTACCTATTGAGGTTGAGATCCCCTCACTGCGAGTATCCTTACAACATACCATCTCAGAGTAAGAATATTGAGTATCCAGACTCCATGATCTTGAGCTCCTAGATGAACGGTGTCTTACAGCACTCAACCATCTCCAAGTCTATCAAAACCGTCTACATTGCAGCTACAACAAAAAAATTAGAGAACGCCGATTTCAAGTTGGAGATCTTGTCCTTAAAGAAAATCAAAAGAATCAGCAACACCATGAGAAACAGGGCAAGTTTGAACCAAATTGGCTTGGTCCTTTCATCATCACAGCAGTTTATGGATTAGGTGCCTATAGTCTCTACACCTGAAGGCATTCCCTTGGATGAACCAATCAACATCGTTCATCTCAAGAAGTTTTATCCTTAAATCTCAGCTATCTCAAAAAAAAAAAAATCCATCCAACAGTGAAAACCACTTTGTGGCATTGTGGATAACAAAAAAAAAAGTAGTCTAAGATAAATAATCTATCCTCTAGTGAAAACCTGGTAAACAGGTGCCTTGGATAAGTACCATAGTGAAAACGTGGCAAACAGGTGCTATGTGTAGTGACCAATTTCCATCGTCTACTTGGTTTGTTTGATCATCATTTGTTCTACCATACTTCACCATCCTATCCAACATAGTCCATATCATACTCCATATATCATCGCAATAAATAGCCTTTTCCACCTTGGCCTCTGTCAATGCTAGTTATCATACTTGAGACATTGTTGCGATAAATATATCTTTGGCACCTTAGCATCTTGACTGCACGCCTTCTCCATCATCGCTCCTTCATAATAGACCTCATCCCGCACTGGGGACATTTTGTTGAGTCTTGTTTGGAAGTGGGTACCGCTATCTCCAGCTCATAACACATCAAACATCTTTAGCTCATAACATAGCAAACTTTCAACTTCAACCATAGTGTTCATCCAACAACAAATGTGGCAAAACATTTTGCAACCAGGCTTCATATCTTTCAAATCAATACGCGCTCATCTGACATCCAAAAATTTCTAGACATCACCAATGCAAACACTCAAGCAATCACGTTAGTCTTTCAACATCATCTCACCAGCGTAATAAGCAAGAACTACATCCCAGCTCTATCGTTAAAGCCTTAATCCCGTGGATACAGGGTATGTAGGCAATCTGAGATGCAAAGGATGCACTCTGATTCAGGCTAAGACGATAGCCCTTTCTTTCATCATCCATCTTTCATCTTTCTTCTAATCATCCTTCAATCTTTCATCACACATTCTTATATCTTTCATCACTAACATGATCAATAAAACCCAGAACTACATATTCATCATGTCTTATCTTCATCGTAAATGTGCTTTGATCCCGTGGATACAGGGTATGTAGGCAGTCTAGAATATGAAGGAAGTTTCTAGTACTCAAGCATAGATGATCCATCCCATCTTCCCATGTTCTTCATCATCATGTTCCATCTTCTTCTTTTTTTGATCCGCTCAAGCAAGAAGCAAACTGTGTATACTAAAAGCTCAAGCACTTTAACCAATCAAGAATAAGCCAGAAGCTATTTGTCTACATGCCTTAAGCCAACATTTGCTATAGCAGTTTATCAACATCTTTTAGCCTTTAACAAGATGCAGCTTTCCTCTCAACAAGGCACCAGGTTACCCATCTAAGAGCATCTAAATTTGGCAAGAGAACATGATGACAATATCTTTTGTTTTATCTTTTGATTTATCTTTTGTCCCTTTTCGATGCCTAATCAAGACTGCCTTGATCTATCTATATCTTGGTATGTTGCGATGAAGTAAGGAATGGGGCATAGTCATAGTGCTTTCGTATGCTGTGTTTGCCGAAGGATCTTATTCTCTTCCTATGTGTGTTGGTATCTTGTACGTGTTGGGATTAGCATCTTACATATCAATATCTCTAGCATCTGAGAAGCTAAACAGTCTCTTATGTACATGAGACTATTCTATGTTAAGACTAGCTCCATACATATAACCAACAAGCTATCACTATGTGTAGTGGAGATAAGCTCAAACCATTGCTTGTAGCATCAAAGTCCATCTCACAACACTAGCTGTTATTCATATCTTGTGCATGTTGGCTCAACATCTTGACCTCATGTGTTCAGACAAGATTGTAGCATGCTAGTTCCGCATTGGATATCTCGACACCTTGGTCTTTTATACCCTGGTGCATAACATCCACATGCTATATCAAACATAAGGATTGCATTTATTTTTCATTTTTTGAGCAATTACTTAAAAAGTTGCCCATCACATCATCTATCCATCTATTATTCACCTATATAGCCTTCAACCAAGATCAATCCTTTCCATCATCTTCGTCCACATCTCGTATCCTACAAAACAAGTGTGTTAGACATACATCAGTTCATCATATATCATCTCATTACCATCTATCTATATGCATAAGTCCATTCATATCATAACCATTTACACATTTGCATTATCATACCATTTCCATACATAGCATTTGCATAAACATCCATACATAGTCCATGAACATACAAATACAACATGCATAACCATCATAAAATCAACAGTGCATCCATTACAACATCATATAGATAATCAATATGCCATCATAGATATATACATGTGTCAATATACAAGTGTATACAAGCTGAGCCATAAAGAATGTATGTACAATCAGCTCTAGGACTCATCATGATACAACATAAAACAAGGTACCCCTAGTGACTACTGGCAGCTCCCTTGCCCTGACCACCACCACTAGGTCCTGCACTTGGCCCCCTATCTCTTGGTGGCCCCATCACTGAGGCTACTAATCGAGATCCACCTGAACTCTGTGAACCTGAAGCCCCTGACCTGCTCCTGAAGCTAGGCTGCCTCTGCTCTGCTAGCACAGCCCCATAGTATAAGCCTCTACAGTACTCAGCCTCACCCTATACTCTACGCAGCTCTATTTGTGCCTGTGTCAATTGTGTGGCCAAGTACATCGTAACCCCATCTGTCCCTAATGTAGTCACTGCTCTATCTCGCTCACTAGTCATCCCCTGTAGCTACTGTATACCCATATCTCTCTCTGCTCGTAGACCATCTCTCTCTGCTCTCATAGCCTGCACCTGCTGCACTACCATATCACGCTCTAACCTCATCATCTAGTCACTCAGTCTAGCTGCATCCCTCTCTCCTATCACTCTAGCTAGTGTAGCATCATCCTGTTCATCCCCAGCCTGTGTTGTCAACTGTAACTGAGCCTGATATGTCTAAGCCTGAGCTCTTGCATGCCGCAATCCAATCACCGCCTGATGTCTATCTATCTCCACCCTCCTCAATCTCATCTGTGCCCACTGCCTCCATCTCCTCTCCTCTCTAATCCATCTCCCACCAATATCTGCCCCTGAGGCTGTGCAAGTATCTGAGGCTGTCCTAGCATCTGTCCTGGCATCTGTATCCCTAGCACTGCTGGTACAACAACCTACGCTGGTGGAGCCCATCGTCACCTCCTCCTAACTAGTCTCTCCATCCCAATCTCCCCTATCTCTCCAACCCGCGTCGGCTGAGTCGGTCTACCTGTCACCCAGTAAGCATTATAGTTTGGTAGCGTCCCTAGATCTACAGGACCCTATCCCCACTACCATACAACTGGCTGTAGCCCATCTCTCTCTGCCAAAGCCATCTCAACCACAACCTCTGGCCCCCAATCAAAAACCTCATGTCTAGTCCTCCCAAAATGGCATCACCAACTGATACTGCCTACGGCAACCTGAACTGTCTCAAAACCCTCTCTGGCAAATAGTGCTCTATAATATATATGTCGCATCTAAAAATATATCTCACCTACCTAGCATAGACAAGCTCCACATCCTCCTCCTCCCATCGTTCACATCCCAGCCATGGCCTCCATACAAAGCTATCCACCTCATCCAATCTCCTATGCCAGTACACTACTCCTCGATGTTGTCGGTATGTCAGAGCTCCTCTATACATCCTAGCATAAGGCTCTCCTATAACTCTAGCCACCCATCCCTCTAGTCTCATCACTGGAATGTGCTCATAAGCCCATACATGCAAAATTGTAACTCCTACAGACATACTAGCTCTGAACATATACGCGCAATCATGCAGGTAATGATAGAGCTATCCCAATACACATCCGCCCATGCATATATCGTGCCATAGGAGAACATCCCCTCCATCACTATCCCCCATCCTACTGGAAAGCCTGTCGCTCGTCTATCTCCCACTAGCCATCTGATGATAGCCACTACCACTCACTGCAATCTGTCACATAGCTCCTCCATCCTTGCCATCGGGATCTCTGAGCCCTCTACTCTAATGTCTGGTGTCCCGAATAATCTCCTAAACACAGCTAGACCTAAATCAAGATCATACTCTACTCGGTCCCCATCTATCGAAATCCACAGAATCTGAAACACATCCTCCAGCGTGATCGTAGCCTCTCCTGTCAGCAATAAGAATGAACTATGCTCACTCATCCATTGCTCCACCATCGCCGTCATCAGTCCTCAATGTGCTTACACCGGCTCCAATCTCGACACATGCTCTAATCTGAGGATCTCTAACACTAGCCGCTCCTCTGCATCCAGTAATCGCACCAATCACAAATCCCTAAGATGTGGCTCCTATTATAACAAAGGCGGTAGTATGTCCTGCATCATTCCATTCATCATGTCAGTCCCTTGCGCTACTTAAATGCTATCAAAATTTGACCGTTTATTGCTCTCCTAGCTTCCATCTACCATAAGCAGTTCAATTTTCCATATGTGCCTATCTGTTGATCAAAAGTGACCTCTTTTACCATATTCATTTCTATCTTGTTCATAAGCGATCTATTCTGTATATGCGATCATTGTTGGACTACATGTGAGCTAAATTCCCTATGCACTTCTTTTTTGCCCATAAGCGAGCTATCTACCATATGCAAGCACTTTTTCTTTCTATGCAAGCTTCACCCCTATATGCGCCTACTATTTTCCCATAAGCGACCCATTTCTATCTATATGCACATTTAGCCTATATCTATGCTACTTGATTGGAAGCGACCAAGTCGCGCCTAAAAGTGATCTAACCTACCATAAGCAACCTATCTTCCTACACAAGTGACCTGAACTACCTATCTTAAGCCCTAGTCACTTCTGGTGAAGTGTGTGCATTTATGACGCTTCTAGCCTATCAAAAACATGCTTTTAGCAAAAGTTTCGATACATACCGGTACGCCTGATCCCTCTAGTCACCCATGTGTCCTCACTCACTTGGCACGATGATCTCTACGTGGAATCACCATCCTAATAGCTCTCCAACTCTCGTCGAACACCAACTCTAAGGAGCTCTAGATCTTTATAGCTTTCTGAGCACAAATGAACCTATTTTCCATTGCAGAACCTACTTATAGCCCTATCCAAGCCCTAATTCTTCTATGCCAAAGCCTGTTTTCAGCTGTTTTATCCTATTTTTTTCCACCCCACCCCTGTTTTCTTCGTGTCAACCTTGTGTCCTAGCTTTTCTTCTATTGCGAGCCAACCCAGCCCTTCCTGGTTAGCCTTGCTTACCTCTCGAGGGGGCATCACCCACCAGTTACACTGGGGCATAACTTTGTTTATCAAGAGAAATATCGTATCTTCTTTGACACAACGCTCTATCGAACATTGTAACAAAGAGGGGCAAAATGTAGACACCTAAAATTGACTCATTATCATTAACATTTAAATATCGCATTATCACACATCTGCATTTGTTTAACACACTTGAGCAATTTCCCTAACATATCTATTTCTTCTATTAATTAAATAAATTTATATTTATTTAATTAATTCATTAGCTATTTCTTCTATTTTTTCTAAGCTATAATTAAACAATCTTCAATTATTTAATTATCTTCATTCTATCTATTTTTAATTAAATAAATCTTATTTATTTAATTAAAAATTCCTTTCATAAACCCACTTTCCAATTAATTAAATAAATTGTATTTATTTAATTAATTTATCTTATCGCCAATAAGAGCGTGGTTCAATGGTTAAGTCGTTTGGTTGTAGTGGCCGCCACCAGAGTTCAAACCCCCGCTGGGCCAATGAGCTCGTAGGCATTATGCCTTCGCTGGGCCAACAAGCTCACGGGTTTGAAGTGTTCTTTCTTGGGGATGAGGTCCCTCGTGTTATGGCCTCACCGGTTCATAGCTCCGGGCAAAAGCGTTGTGTGGAGCCAGAGGGTGTGTCGCACCAGCATCACCGGTCACGTTAAAAAGTTTACCAAGCGCATTTAAAAATAAATAAAATTAATTTATCTTATCATTTATCTCATGAGCCGACATGTGTGCATCTTTCATTTAAAAAGATAATTGGTACTATATCCTTTTATTTAATATCTTTCATATGTAGTACTTTTTATGTACACAAGCACACATGAGCCCTATCTTCCCGCCACTTGTCATCTTCACATTCACCTATGCCTATCTTTCAATCTTAGCCATTCACATAGCCACCGAATCTCCAATGTTGATTGATTTTGGTTGAGTTCTATATAAACACCCTCTCATTCCATACTACATCTATCCAGCATTCGTATAGCGTCTACATTATCATCCTGAGCATATTGAGCATTTGAGCATCCATAGCATCCATTGAGCTTTCATCATTATCATCCATCATGGCAGCTTTTATCTTCGTAATTGTTTATTGTTGAAGAAGCAATCCACATCATAAACAAGGAATTACATAATCTAGGTGATGTTGTGCTTGAATTGCATTACTTTTGATTTCATTTAGATTAGATTCTTTGATGATGGTAGCGTTAGGTTTTCATGGCTATGCTTGATCTTATTAACCTAATTTTGTACCTATCACAAATTTATTGCAATGAAGATGAGCTTCACAACAATGATAATGATATGGTAACAAGTTGATCGCAAGCAAATGGAATGACCTGGGTGCCAAAGGCACACTGTAATTCTTGCAGAGTAACAATACTAAAAGCTTGGATGAATGAAATATAAGAATTGGGTTCAATTTATAGACTTGAGAGAGAGAAGATCAACGGTATAGAAGACTTGAGAGAAAGTGTGCGAATAGAAAGAAGACAAGTGTCACACAAAAGCTATTTTGTTTGAGTTAACTGCTTTCTTTTATAAAGATAAGATATGCTTTCATAAATTAGAAAGCTTTTTTCTAATTTAAGAGTTATTGATAAAAACAAGATAGATTGAGTCAGTTAACTCAACTTGTGATTTACTTTTGCATGATTTGAGAGAAATTAAATAATAAATTATTTAATTTTGTGTGCATGAAGAAGAAGAATTATTTTTAGAAGATTTGGAAGATATTTAGAAGAATTTAGAAGATAAGAAAGTAAATTAAATAAATAAATTTATTTAATTGTTTGTGCATGCTTTTGGAAGAATAAATAAAATATTTGATTTTTTTTTTTTAGAGATTGAGAGAATTTAAATAAATTTGAATGATTTATTTAACTTTGGAGGAATGATTTAATTTAATTAAATAATTAAGAATTATTTAATTGTTTGGAAGAATTAAATTAAATAAAGGATTTTATTTAATTTTGACTTTAGAAGAGGTAATTAAATATTTTGATATTTAATTAATTTAGAGGAATATGAATCAAATAAATAAATTTGTTTATTTCTTTATTGATAGAGGAATTAGATGGAATAAATATTAAGAATATTTGTTTAGACAAAGTCGTGTCATTTTTAGGTGTATACACATATAATTGAACAACAACACATTACTGAATTTGATTTTTCTATTGATTTTCAAATGAAAGAATACATAGAAGCATGTAAAATCTTGCTTAAAGACAACTCTGCACAGAGCCGAGTTGGAACTCAGAAACTCATATTACCAATATCAAATTATTCTAATAGCTTTTTTTAGCAAATTCCACTATTTAGGTGGTGGAATTGTCATTTCTTCTAGCTGATGTTATCTGACTTGAATTTTTGTTAACAATGAATGATCGAATTTCAATTTGGATCATGGGTCTGTCTTGAATCTTTTAGCTAAAGATACATTCAAGATTATCAGTTGTTTGATGAAATCCAAAAAGTTTGCCTCATCTGGGTTTTGAGGAAACTGGTCCAAATCAATCTTCCTTGCATCCTCCATCTTCTTTCTGAAATTATCCTTTCTAATGAATCAGTCATTTGTGTCAAAATCCTGTGGCAAACCAAGATTTGTCAAGTTCCATACCTTTTCATCCTCCTTAATCTTTGGTGTAGCCTCAATCACAAATTCTGTTGTTTCACGCATTCTTGAACACTTTTGAATGATAGATGTCACCTTCATTGAGGCTTCAATCCAATTAGTAATGCCTTTTGAAATCAATTCATTGTCAATGGCTTTGTAGACTATTTCTAGAACTTGATTTGCAGATTTCTCTTCTGCCTGTAGTTGTACATTTTTGTTTTCCATTAAATATTTGCTTAGCTTATTATGATTTAGTCTCATGGAATCAATCAGTTGAAAGAATTCACACAAATGATCAATCATTTGCATTATTTCCTCCCAGATCTTTTGTTTCATGTGCTTCATTGTTTGTCTACAAAATTCAGTTAACTTTTTTTGACAAGATTTTATTTCATTTTTTGCTTCCATAAGCTCTGCAGCCAATGTTTCATTTTTTTGCCTCTCTTTCTCCAATTTTTGTTCCCACTGTTCATTTGCTTTCCCAATGCTTTGTTTTAATTTTTCTGAAGTGGATTTTTCCTCATCATATTTCTTTTTTCTCTCATCTAACCTTTGCTTTAGTCCATTCAATTCCACCTCTATTTGTTTATCCTCTTTGCTTGTTGATGTAGAGGAGGATTTTTTTATTCTTTTTTCTAATTCATTGCTATTGTTATATGCTGCTTTCCTCTTTTCTTTCTCATTTGCTAAGTCTTTTTGTAATTTTTCTATTTGATTCTGCAACTTTTTTTCTCTCTATCATGCTTTACCAATGATGTGTACACCAATTCATTGTTCTTCTTTAATATATTAATTTTGTCAGTATTTTTTAATCCAGAAAAATTAAATTGCAAACTGCTCACTTGAAATTTAGATCGATCCATCTGATTTTCTGGTTTATTTTGAACTGAACAACAATTGTGTACTCCATGATTTTTGTATTTGTGTCAAATGTGGGTAATATCATGGTTGTTGCAGGATCTAAAGTTACAACATACACACTCTCCATCAGTTGCTTCTTTTCCTTTTTATACAATTCTGATTTATTTTTAAACTCTTGAATGTAATCAAAATCTGGGGACACAAGAATAAGGGAATGCTTGAATGGTGAAGGAATAGGAGTACTTGGAATTTTTGTTACAGCTACACTAACTAGGGGAGTGCCTGGAAAAAATTTCTTTGTAGTGGAATTGGTAGTTGGACTTAGACCTGTCATAACTCTTTATCTCTCTTGTATCCCTTGATCACTGAGTGTTTGTGTGGTATCTTGTATTGGTGTCCTCTTGTGTGTAATTTGTTGTTGGACCTATTGTTGTAGCACATGTTGATTAAGTTCTCCACCAGTGGTAGTTCCAGTCACACTAGGCTCTCCACCATAGGCATGTCCAAGTTGTGATTGCATCTGACCATGAGGATTAGGATTTGAAGCTATAACATAATCAATTCTTTCAATTCTACTTATATGACCTTGGTCTATTTTATCAGTTGATTCATCTCTAAGGCCTCGTTTATCAACTGGTTTTCTGGTGACTAAATCTATTGGGTTCCAAATGCCTTGTCCTTGGGACCCTAAACCACCACCATGACAACCCATATTTTCAGCTATGGCTACTCCTGAAGTATATGCTTCTTTTGTGGCCTGACTTAAACTAGGTTTGAAATTGCTTTGTTCATCCCTATCATCATTAGGTTCATCATCACTATTAGTTTCTTCATCTTCATGTACATTGGGATGCTCTATATTCCACAATTTGCTAAACTTTTCATCTTCATCGATTTCTCCATACTCTGCAACAGTTCTTGGTTCACCTAGCTCCTTCCTCACAAACCAAAATGTAGTAAATTTTAATCGTGACCAATATTTCTTTGTAATAGACTCATCTAGAGAATCTGGCATTTTTTCTCTAATAGATGATTTATCACTTTTTCCATAAATACTGTTGTACCTCCTGATTTCATTCTCTGCTAGTGCTAGTGCTCATGTATTTTGGTGCAATGCCATAATTTCTACTAACAATTGTTCAAAAGAAATAGCTTTCTAAGCAGCAGTTTTCTCCATTGTTATTTTGACCTCATCCCAGGAATCCTTGTTTCTCAAGTTTTCAAGCAAGGGTTTACTTTGATGTTGAATTCTACTTGTAGCATTCTTATTGGCCACAATCAATGTTTTAATGGTGTCACATGGATCATACTGCCATAATAAACAGTATTAAAATTAAGAATTTTCAAAAGATAATGTGCCACCTTAAACGCTTTTCTCTCCAATGTGAACCCTCCACATGAAATAGGTAAAGAAGGAAATAACACCTTTTTCTGTTGACCAACAAAGTGTAGTTTATCAGTACTCTACATCTGCCTGTTTAGGGTAAAATTGGGATTGTTTAGTTTTTGGTGTTTAGATGTTTGAATCCTCCTTTCACCCTATACATACAAGGATCTAGGGTTGAGTGGCCAGGCACTATCATACCCTAGGTCACTGTGAGATGTAGGGAAGCTTGGATTAGGGAATTTAATCACCAATTTATCTTCTCTTATGCTCAATTGACCATTAAAACCCTAATTATACAAATATGGCAATAAACTGACGAATAACAAAAAAAGCTCTTGCAGACGGAAGTAAAATAGCAAATCACAAAGTACTTGTTTTTGGGGTTTCGAGGCAGAATAGTTGGGGACACTAGTGCAGGTGCCCTAGTCCAAGGTACTAGTTTCTTTTTCAGATCTGGACCTCCTTCCAACATTGATTAGCACTGTAATTCTTGTTTCTAGAAATTTAGCTACGGAGGACACTAGAGCGAGTGCCCAAGTGATGGAAATGCTCCGGTGTCCTACTTCTCTTCGGATCCTGAATCCTTGATGTTTGCCAATCCTTCCTGCAACTTCACTTTCCCCAAATGCGACACTTGTAACCTACAATCACAAGACATTGGGAGGGGGTTGTGGTGTTTAGAGGCTTGCCTTAGTCATGTCCCGGAGGACACTTAAGTCTCTGAACACCATTGGCAGATAGAGAGTGCATGCCCTTGTGAGGTAGAGGCAAAAACCAAAGGAAATGATGATGAAAACACAATATAATGTCACCTTGTAGTGAAGATATCATGGGAGGAAGATTCTCTTCATTCCATGATGAATGGATGCTCAAATATGCAAACACAAAAACACATAGACAACACAATTTTGCTCTTGCAACACAATGAAACCCTTGAATCACCTTGAGAACACAATAGTTTGCTAGTAATCATCTAGTTTACAAATGAATGCCTAAACATGCTTTTATATGCAACTACAAACACTCCCACCAAGATTTTCATAATTCAAACTTACCATGTTGGCCAAGGACCCAAATAACGATCATAAACCGATACCTAGAAATTGGGGCTGCCCCAAAATAGAGTAGGACTAGGGTGCGGGTGCCCAAGTCCTCCCCCCTATTTTTGGTAGGGTACAGCTCAAGGGGTCCTCCTAGGTCCCAT
Organism: Cunninghamia lanceolata; assembly: GCA_027924645.1. Taxonomy (NCBI): domain Eukaryota; kingdom Viridiplantae; phylum Streptophyta; class Pinopsida; order Cupressales; family Cupressaceae; genus Cunninghamia; species Cunninghamia lanceolata. The sequence goes on along the minus strand of BSBN01000865.1, from coordinate 2,522,725 downwards.
TTGTCATGTTACCTAGGGATCATTCCATCGGGAATTTCAAATTATGAACTAAGATGTCCTAAATGCATGCAAAAGACCTGGGAGCTAAACCTTATGAGGGAAAAGCCCCTAAGGGGACATTTTTTGACGTTACATTTAGCCCCCACTTTAATGTATGTATAAACGTGAGGCCAATACATGCATTAAAGTAAGATCACAAACATAACAAACACATCAAGCATGGAGAAGACACGCCAATCACATAGAAAATAGTAACAGGCACGCAAAACATGGAGAATACAGTAAATGCATAGAAGACAAATTAATGCATGGAAGACATGCATGATTTTTCTTTTCTTTTTCTTTTTCTTTCATATATATAAAATGCAAATGCAAGTACTAGAAAGTAAACAAACCTCCCATAATACAGGATGCACTCATCATGCAGGTCTTTGTATATATGGGGCAACACACATGCAAGACACGCAAAACCTCCCAAAATGCATACTGCATATGGGGCAATAGACATGCAAAAAAAATGAGCATGCCAAAACATACACACTTGAAGACAGAGAAAACATGGCAGACAAGTGATGGTGTGTTCCCTATTTCTAGTCTCATCACCATCTTAGGCACATTACAGGCACACACCGACGACTGGGCTTCGCCACAACAATCACCAAAGACACACTTAAGGGTTCAGTTAGTCACAACCACTCCCCACCTCCGCAGAGGACTTTTGAAAATGGAACCCCACCCTCGTCATGGAGATGCTTTACAGTGAAAAGGAAGAATGACATACAACCCCACCTGCATCATAGAGACACCTTACGGTGAAAAGGAGGTATGAGCTCAAAAGTATACAACCCCACCCACATCACGGAGATGCCTTACAGTGAAAAGGAGGTATACGTAATAGATTTCAAGATAGATTGATTAATTGCAAACAAACTCAGGATGTAGGAAGTACTCATCACGCTAGTCTGCACTTGAGGACAAGCACATTGCTAATGTCTATAATAGACAACTTACCTTATATATGCCCCCAACTTAAGGTGGTTGATATTAGTTATCAATATCAAGCACGTTAAGGTAGGAAGAAAACACACAAGGGAACATAGACTTTCGCAAAGCCCATGCCCCCCGAAGGTGACATGTACGTTATGATCGCCAAATGTTCCCACAAACACATCCCTATAAGAAACATGTTAGTGTATACGCCTAAAAATGACATGATTCATCCTAAATAAATATTCTAAATATTTATTCCATTCTTCTATTAATTAAATAAATATTCTAAATTTATTTAATCGATTCACTATTCCATAATTAAATAAATTCTATTTATTTAATTAAAATTCTTCTAAATGTCCTACACAATTAAATAATCATAAATTATTTAATTAATCCAAATTCCTCTATCCTAAGTTCTAAATTCCAAAAATCCACCTCACCTTTTCCACCTCACCTTGTCCACCTCATCAGGTTGCACATGTAATTAAATATATTTAATATTTAATTATCTTATTTTCCCTCACTCACATGGCCTATTTCTTCTCAAATCAGAGGTTAGTTAATTAATAAATCAAATCTGTTAACTAACCTGTCAATTGAGTCAAATCCTCAATCAATTCAGTCAGTTCCACGATTTATTCTTCTAACTGATCAATCAAGTCTGTTAACAGACCAGTCAATGGAGTTAACTCTCCAATCAGTTTTGTCACATCCCCCCTTTCATGATGGAGCTGGGACACTTGTCACATTTCTACTGGTTGCACATTCCTCAACCATCCTCAGCCGTCGATCTTCATATCTCCTCTCAACCGTTGATTCCCATTCTTCCAAGTCTATAAATGAAGCTTCATCCCTCCATTCTAATCATCCAGGCTTTTGACATCGTTACTCTGAAGAAATACCACCAGCGCGCCTTTGGCACCCTTTTGTCATCCACAAGCTTGCGATCACATACTTGCATTGGAGCTCATCTTCATTGCATATCACCATAGCCGTTCACCATCGACTTCCTAAAAATAGCTAAAAAGATTGCACTCTCTGAGGGCTCATCTCATCTGCAAAAGGACGATTTGTGATAGGCGAACAACAGAAGTTTCGAAATGGGAGAGGTTTGCACTGTGTTTGTTCATTGCTTTGTTTATTGAATCCTTCTTGTTTCACTATTCTGTTGATGTTTGGGTCTTGTTTAATTCATTTGATTGATCACCATTTTACCCTTACATTTTTGGCACCCACCGTGGGGCCATTTGCCCCTTTATTTTACCGTTTCTGAGCTTTTTTGAAGGCAGGTTCCGTACAGGTCACGCAGAGTCATGCACAGATTACTTCGGCGCATCTATTCATTTCCACAGCGCATATAAACACTGTTACGGCGCTTTTGTTATTTTTGCGCATCTGTGTATTTTCGCTGTGCTTCTGTACACTGTTACGACGCTTTTACTATTTCTGCGCATATGTGCTTTTCTGTTGCGCTTTTACAGACTGTTACTGCGCATACGTTAATACATTCATTCCTTTTAACTGCGCATATATTCAATCTTGCGGCGCATTCATTATTGTGGCGCTTCTGTTGATCATTTCTGCGCATCTGATCACTGAAGCTGCGCATTTGTAACAGGCTGAGGTTTTAGTACTTTTCTAGGGGAAGTTGCTAACACTAACCCTTTCGCAGGTGTTTGCTGGAGTGGTTTTTGCAGGATAGGTGCAGGTTTAGTTCCATGTAGTTGCATCTAATTAGTTCACATTTCATTTTCAAAGGGAAAGTAAAAATTAATGTTCATTCAAATCTTCATCTAGTTCTAATTAGGGAGGAAGTAACCGGATTTATTTCTTGCTTGCATTGCAAACACCTTCCAAGTTATTTCTGGGTGATCAGAGTGCCAGACTTGTCATTCTATCTGTTTAACCTTTAGGAGGGGCCTGCCCTTGGATGCACGCTTGTCCAAGTGGGAACGACCCTAAGTGGTAACAGGCTAACGCCAAGCCCTACCAAGCCACTTAAAATAAATTGTGCTTGAGGTGAAAACTTCCTGCAACAAGTGCTGTTATGTTACACCGACGGCCAACCTCCCCCAAAACCCTCTCAGGCGCAACCCTGTGAGGCTGGGAGACTCCATAACGGAGAGTAGCGCCGCCGCACGTGTAACCACTTGAACGGTTGCCCGAATTAAATACCTCTTGTTTTAGTGGCCCAAATCCCTTATAATCCATTTCTCACCTAGGATTTTGTGCTTGCTTTTGTCCAAAATAGAGTCAGAAAATTTACAAAAACAATGAAAAACTACAAAATATTCTTTGTGCTTGCTGTGTTTTCTTGCTATTAAATTCATAATATCAAATTAGGAAGACCTTTTCTAGCCAAAAAATACCAAAAATAGAGGAAAAATTGAAAATTTTGCAAAAACTTCAGAGCTGTGCATTTACACATTTCTGTTGCGCATACACAGAGACTTGTTGCGCTTTTGTAGCGACTTACTGTGCATATACCTTTTTGCTGTGCATATATGCACTGTTGCTGCACATATATAGTTCACCAGACTGGTGCATTTACTGCGACTTGCTGTGCATCTGTTTCTGCACATATGCGACAGTGAGCACTTGCCCTATTTTTGAGGAGAAATTTTCACCTGATCAGAGCACCCATTTCAGCCTAGTTTCACTTTTTGAGATTAGAGTCAACCTTGCAGTCAATCTCCATCCGTTTCACCCAACTCTTTCTCTTTCGTCCATTGTCGCACTCACCCTCTGTCCAAATCACTCTTGTCCCAAAGTAGCCTATCCCATATCGATTCGGCATAAGTTCTTTTTCGTTTCATTAGTGAATTCACGTAAGCCTAGTAGGTCACAGTACCTTTGCTAGTAGTCTTGTTGAACAACTAAGCCCTACACAGTAAGACTAGTATCGACTACCCTTGCCAGTGGCTAGAGTCTTGTGTCAACCGTCTTACTTGAAGTCATTGAGCGAGAGAATCCTTTATCCAAGTCTTATCCTAGGTATCCCATTCATAATAGTCTCAGTCGGCACCTTGCCAGAATTTCTAGTTCTCACCCCCTCTATCCCGCATCACCTTGCATGGTTCTTACTCGATCCCAGTACAACAAGCAAATCGAAATGGCCGACTCATCTGATCACATTCTCCCACCACGTGATGGTGAAGAAGAGATTTCTCATGAAGAATTAGTGGCGCACATGCAAGATAGAAAATTCCAACGCATCGTAGAGAAGATGATCCTTGAAGACCCCCATAAGTATTTCCATCATCTTGCTAGTCTCGGAATCAAACTCCCCGCAGATTTTGACATTAGCTCCATCATGGAAAATGCAGACAATCATCATGAGAGGGGCACACATGATACAGTCCCACATGCGCATGAAAGAGGCACAAATGACACGGTCCCTCATACAAATGAGAGAGGAAAGCAACCCGTAGATCCAACTACTCCTATGGTAGACGTGAGACAACAAATCGAAAGTCTAAAGCTCGAGATATCCAACCTTAAGACCGGTACAAGTTCTAAGAACTACTCTTTGGAAGATATAGCATCATACCCCTTTGACAGAAATTTGATCATGAAACCATTCCCCTATCAGTTCGGAGTTCTGAAATTTGACAAATATAAAGGGAAGGGGGACCCTAGAGATCATATCAGGGAATTCACTGCAGCATGTTTAGAAGTAGCTCACAACGAGACCTACTTAATGAGACTATTCCCGCGATCTTTAGGTGGTCAAGCTATGGAGTGGTTCTCGCGTCTCCCACCAGGAATCAAAACTTTTGATGAACTTGTCAATAAATTTATAACGCACTTCTCTTACAACATAGAACACGAGGTATCTATGCTAGATCTATGCAACACCAAGCAGAAGAGTGGTGAGTCATTCACCGCCTTCCTACAATGATGGAGATAGCTAGCTAGTAAGTGTTCTTATGATATGCCTGAGAAGCAGCTATTGGAAATGTTTGTCCACTATCTAAACACTGATCTTAGCTATCAGATTCAGATACAATGCCCTACCTCGTTCGCCAAAGTCATTGAAATGGGCCTCTTCATTGAAAAAGCTATGATCACTAAAGGAACTCTCAAGCTCTACAAGGACACACCTCCTTCCAATTACACAACAGATAAATCAAAGTTTTGGACCAAGAACAAGAATGTGGTCAACGATGGAGTAGTGGACGCCAAGGCAGCAGCCCCTAAGCAACAACCCATATTCACTCTTAAGGGAGAAGCAAATACCGGTGCACTCAACAAACCACCCCCTCGGGAACCTAGACCCTGGTTCAATTCAAATCCAAGGAGAAAATTCACGCTGTTGGGGGAATCTCAAGAGTCTGCCCTCAAGAAGTTGTTGGCTAACAATGAAATTTCCCTACCGCCAACAAGTGACTATGAGCCTATCGTCAAACCTCCCTATTGGAAGGACACAGACTATTGTGAGTATCATCGAGGAAGGGGGCACACGACTAACAATTGCATCCGCCTCAAGAATGTCATACAGGATATACTGGATCAGAATCAGGGAGGGACACAACAGCATACCTCCAATGAATCTCATGTGGCCTACCGGGACCCTCTTCTGAACCACAATCTACCATATAACAACAATCGCCACAATGACCACAACAGCAACAATGGTCACAATGGCAACAACTCCAATGGCAATCCCAATAACGACAACAGTCACAACCGGCCAAATCAGAATAGTGGGTCGAGTAATGCTAACTATGCAAGCATTCCATTTGAGTACACCATTAACTGCATTTCTGAGCATATTCTACAAGTTAATGTCATCTCCCCCAACCAACAACCAGGACCTAACAGAACTGGTTGTAGTATAATTACCCACAGTGGTAAGGTCACGATCAATACCACCCCTCCAAGGTCGTCACCATCTCCGTCCAACTTCCGCCCATACAATGTCATCGACCAGTTGCAAAAAACTCTAGCGCACATTTCTATATTGGAGCTCTTGCGTCTATCTCCTTCTCATAAGGAGATTCTTGAGAAAGCCTTAGTGGAAACTACTGTCCCCACTAACCTAGCCCAAGAAAAGTTTCAAACCATGGTGGGTAATTTGACATCCTCCACTTCCATCTCGTTTACGGAGCAAGATGACCTTTCCATATCTCAACCCCACAACACTCCTCTACACATTGTCGCATTCATGCACAAGCACCGCATCAAGAGGGTTCTCATTGATGGGGGCGCCGGTCTAAATATTTGCACATTGAAGCTAGTCCTTGCACGGGGGTTCTCCGAATAGGCAGTACATCCAAGACAGAAAATTACTATCAAAGCCTATGACAAGGAGGAATGAACCACCAAAGGAACAGTTGTCCTACCCATTTAAGTGGGACCGGTAATTAAAGATGTGGTGTGCCAAGTCCTTGATCGGGAGCTTGCTTACAATATTCTACTAGGGAGACCATGGATCCATGCCATGAAGGCTGTCCCCTCCACCTACCATCAATGCATTAAGTTCCGACACGATGGCAAGCAGGTCACCATACAAGGCAACCCCGACCCCTACCAACATTGCAATTCATTCGAAGCAAAATCTAAATGCATCATTCCCAACAACAGAGCCTACATTTCCCCCACTCCGCAACAAGACCATACCACTGAAACTTACCATAAAAGAAAATGGCATGGGGGAGTACTCCATTGAGCATAGCCTCAACCTTGCCACCATGCCTTTGTCTCCTTGCTCCTTTAGCAAACCCAAGCATCAACCTAGGCATTTTCCAAAGCCATCTGCTCCTCCTACAACTCCCGCAAATCCCTTTGTAAAATGGGGGACCTTATCTGATGAGACAGAGGAGAGAGATCTCCTGCAATGGCTTTATGCTAAAGAGGAAAACACACCCCAAGAGCCGCCTAGACTCCCTACAGAACTCTATGGACAGGGTGAAACCATTTTGCACAGGATGGGATATGAGGGACAAGGCCCCATAGGCCTCAGAAAAGAAGGAATCGTTGAACCCATACAACCTTCTTCATCCTCTTCGGCTAGAAACACAACTGGCCTAGGGTACAAAGGTAAAGGTAAAGCCAAGGAAAATGCCTGCCTTGTGGAGACAATTCAAACACTCCAAGTGGATAGAGACATGGATTTAGATAATTCAAACGAGTATGAGTGGGACGCGCTAACAGAGCACTCCTACGATGACAAGGAGATTGACACCATCCAAACTCTCAGCCCCTACCATGAGGAACAGACGCAACGGGACAGACCACTGGAGTCTGATTTGCCCCTCCCTGAGGTTATGGCTTTCGAGGAAAGTTTCGATTCCATTGCGATAAACAACCTGGAGGAGAGTACCACCCAGAACACTATCCCCACCAGTGCCCATAACATTTCCATTCACAACATTAGTGAATCAGATCTCTCATCTGACTCCCTTCCCCTCTTACACCCTGAGCTTATTGACTAGGATCTGCAAGGAACCCCTCAATTAGATATGTTCCAGAATGATGATGCTTACATTGACTATATGGAACTTAGGGATCACTTACCAAAAGGAGATCATAAAGCTGGTTTCATTATCGAACTCAATACCGTAGCTTACTTCGGGGAGGGTGCCAAGCCTTCTAGTCACAAAAATATTAAAATAAAAAATGGATCTAACGGTGAAAACTGCCGTGCGGCAGTGTCAGATCATAAAACAGTAAAAAGAAAGGACGTATCCGAAGGTGAAAACCCAACTGTGGCACCTGACGATGGAATGCTTGAGACCCTCCCTAGTGATATGTATCAGGAACGGTCACAGATTGTGGTGGAGCCAACAGAGCCAATGAATATTGGGACCGAAGAGCAGCCCAAGATTATCCACTTCGCAAAATCTCTCACACCACCTGAGAAAACCAGGTTTGTACCATTCTTTAAGAAGAAGAGAGGCAGCTTTGCTTGGTCATATGCTGACATGCCAGGTCTAGACCCAAACCTGATTCTGCATCATTTGCCATTGGATCCAGGGGTGAAGCCCGTAAAGCAGAAACTGAGAAAAATGCATCCTCATATAGCCCTTTTGGTCAAGGAGGAACTCAAGAAATTGCTAGATGTGGGGTTCATCAAAGCCATAGATTACCCCGAATGGATATCAAACATTGTGCCAGTGTCTAAACTAGATGGCAGGGTTCGACTATGCAACGATTTTAGAGACTTAAACAAAGCATGCCGCAAGGATGACTTTCCGTTACCAAACATTGACATCATAGTCGACCTTACTGCAGGGCATACAATGCTATCGCTCATGGACGGGTTCTCCGGGTATAACCAAATCAAAATAGCACTGAAGGACCAACACAAAACAGCTTTCACTTGTCCATGGGGTACCTTTTGCTGAAATGTCATGCCTTTTGGGCTGAAAAACGTAGGGGCTACATATCAGCGGGCCATGACAACCATATTCCATGACATGATGCATGTGACCATGGAGGATTATGTTGACGATATCTTAGCAAAATCTCTCACGAGGGACTCACACTTGGATATTCTAGAGAAAGTCTTCCAACGGCTGGACCAATTTCAAGTTAAATTGAACCCAAAGAAATGTGTGTTTGGGGTAACATCGGGCAAGCTGCTAGGCTTCATCGTGTCAGCAAACAGGATAGAGGTCGACCTGGCCAAAGTCAAAGCAATAATGGACATGCCACCGCCTAAAACTCTAACACAGTTGAGATCCTTACAGGGCAAGCTGCAGGCCATCCGAAGGTTCATCTCACAGTTGGCAGACAAGTGCCAACCTTTCAGCCACCTCCTACACAAGAATATTCCATTTAAATGGGATGAGCAGTGCGAAGAGGCATTCAACAAGCTAAAGGAGTACCTTATGAACCCTCCTATACTCATGCCTCTGATCTAAGGAAAACCTTTGATTCTCTACATTTCTGCTACACCTACTACTCTTGGGGCTCTCCTAGCACAGCAAGACTATGAGAACAAGGAAAGAGCTGTATACTACATCAGTCAAACCTTAGTGGGCTATGAGTTACAATACTCACAGGTAGAACGATCATGCCTTGCGGTGGTTTTTGCTTCACAAAAACTCTGACACTACATGTTGGCACATCCTGTCAAACTCATTGCTAAAATCGACCCACTAAAGTATCTTCTCAGCAAAGCAGCTCTCACAGGTCGACTAGCAAAGTGGGTTATGCTTCTTAGTGAATATGATATAGAATACGTGGACAGAAAAGCCATCAAAGGGCAAATCATAGCTAACCAACTAGCCGAGGCACCATTACAGGACACTTCACCAATGCAGTTTGAGTTTCCCGATGAGTCTCTATTCACTCTGTCAACATCTCCTTGGAAACTCTACTTCGACGGGTCTTACACCAACCATGGATCGGGCGCAGGTATCCTGTTTATCACTGCCCAAGGTGACACAATTCCAAAGTCCTATAGGTTGTTATTTCCATGCACTAACAATATAGCAGAATATGAAGCCTTGGTAATCGGTCTCAAGATGGCCATTGAGTGGAAAATCCAAGCACTATGTGTCTACGGTGATTCTCAGCTTATCATAAATCAGGTTAATGATGAATATCAAACCAAAGATGAGAAGCTCATCCCATACAAACTGATGGTCGACGACCTCAAGGAACACTTTGGGACCATCTCCTTTGAACAAATACCCAGGATCGAGAACAAAGCAGTAGATGTAATGGCTACCATAGCCTCTCTTCTTGAAATACTTGAATACGAGTCACGGTATGAGTTCTTAGTAGAAACCATTCGGCAACCGGCTTATGATCTCCTCGAAACCCATTCCATTTGCCTCCTAGTAGGATCTGATTCACCTTGGTACGATAAGACCTACACTTACCTCAAGGACAATATTCTTCTACTGGACCTCTCTTCCAACCAAAAATGAACTTTCATCTGACAAGCCTCCCGTTACACCATCATTGCTAATACCCTTTACCGATGTGGTCTGGATGGTTCTTTACTCCGTTGTCTAGAACAAGAAGAATCCGTAACGGCCTTGCAAGACATACACGAAGGGATCTGTGGAACACACTCCAGCGGTCCTTCCTTAGCTAAGAAACTCATGCGTTTGGGTTATTACTGGCCCAATATGGAAATGGATTCATATCAGTTCGTCAAAAAGTGCAAACAGTGCCAGATACATGGGAACCTGATTCATGCACCTGCTCAGGAGTTGAGACCTCTAACGACACCCTGGCCCTTTTGCCAGTGGGGACTTGACCTTGTGGGAAAGATTCATCCACCTTCTTCCAATGGCCATAAATTTATCATAACCGCCACTAAATACTTCACAAAGTGGATTGAAGCCGTTCCCCTAACCATTGTCACAGGAAAACAAATTTCCTCGTTCATTCTGAATTACATTATCTGCCGATACGGCATCCCTTCATCCATCATAATGGATAATGGGAGACCTTTCAAAAATCAGGATGTCCAGGAACTTTGTGAGCGTTTCAAAATCCAACATCGTTTCTCCACCCCATACTACCCTCAAGGTAACAGCCAAGCTGAGGCATCGAATAAAACCATTCTGAAAATCCTAAAGAAGACTGTCAATGAAGCTGGTCGCAATTGGCACGTCCAACTCAATCCCGCTCTGTGGGCCTACAGAACCAGTATACGCACTCCCATAGGTGCTACACCCTACGCCCTTGTCTATGGTTCTGAATCCATCCTTCCCATTGAGGTCGAACTCCCATCCCTCAGGGTGTCGTTGAAAGGTCTCATATCAGACAAAGAATACAGAGTCTCTAGGCTACAAGAACTAGAGCTGCTAGAGGAAAGGCACCAGAAGGCTTTTGACCATCTCAAAGCCTATCAACAGATGATGTCTAGAAGCTACAACCATAAGGTTAGACCAAGATGCTTCAAGGTTGGGGACCTCGTTCTAAAAGAGAACCCTCACAATCAGCAGGACAGAGAAAAGAAAGGTAAGTTCGAGCCTAACTGGCTTGGGCCCTATGTGATTGTAGCTGCTTATGGATCAGGGGCATATCAGTTGGCCATGTCAGAGGGTGAGTTGTTTGATGATCCAATCAATAGCATGCACCTTCACCGGTTCTATACCTAGGAGAACCCCAGTGCAAGGGGGCACAGTAAAGTCAAAAAAAAATCAAAAAATCAACAAATCAAAAAAATAAAAAAAAAATTGAAAAGAGAAAATACAAAAAAATTAGAAAAAATTGAAAGGCATACAAAAAAAATTGTCCTTTGGTGAAAACTTGGCAAATAGGCACCTTGGATAGGTATCGTGATGAAAACCTGGCAAACAGGCGTCATGTTACTTTCTAGCTTCTCATGCAAATAAAAGCAAGTGATGAAAACCTGGTAAACAGGCGTTACTTGTGATAAACTACCTTCTCCATCTTTGAGAATCCAATCACCTTGAGTCCATTCTTCCTTCGCTCATTTTCCATTCGACCCATATCTACCCCACAATAAACACCTGGTAGTTACCTATCATGGCTTGATACTCTCCTTGTGGCCTTGTCAACCAAGATTTTGTCCCATACCGTCTCCTCAATGTGAGCCTAGTATAGTGTCTCTCGTCGGTGTCCACGGTCCGAGTCCGTGAACTACTTTGCCTCTGCGCCGTCACATAGGCAAGGCCATTATTCTAATGCGCCCCCGAGGCTTCCATTTCTTCCATGGTCCCATTCATCCCCTTTCTTGTCTTCATTCTTGTCGCCTTTCTTCTAGTCCATCCATGGTCCATTAGGGTTTACCCCGAACTACGTTGCCTCTGCGTCGTCACGTAGGCAAGGCCATTTTAGCAATGAGCCCCCGAGGCACTAGGTCAGTCCCTTAGGGTCCGTCTCCCCAATAAGGATTGGGCAATCTTCTCACCAAGCAAACAAATGCAAGCAGAACCTGCGCTTCAAGCAAAAATCTTGACAATGAGCATCTTAACCTATCCAAAGCAAAGCAGATACCCAAGGTCTTCTAACTGATTTTATTTAAATTATGGCAAGAAACTCACATCTAAATACACGAATGTTTTGTGGATTGGAACCATGGTTAAGTTACAGAGTCTGGATTTTTGTTATCCTGTCTTTCTACGCTACTCAAGGATGCCAAAAGCTAAAGATGCTATGATGGGGGCATGATTATTTTCTTTGTTTGCTATTTGTGGATTAAACTTTCGTAATGTGAAGCCTTGTCTAAGGACATGATCGGCAAAAGATCATCGAGGACATCAAAGGTCTAACATGAACGGGGGCAATCCTTGCTTGTTGAAATGCAGGAAGTACTCAGGTCATCTAGATTCAATTTTGACTAGATGCTTGTATTAACTTGCTAAATCCAAATCCATGTAAGCGATACTCAGGTCATCTCGGTTCAATTATACCTAGATGCTTGTATTCACTTACAACATTTCAGAAAATGTACCAAAAACAAACTGCCCAATGATGAAATAAAGCATTCTAATAGCAAAACATCCATCCTATGTCCACATACACATCCATGCAATCCTCATTATCCAAACTATGCAGAGTAACAATATCAAGTAAAGTTTCTAAGTCATCTTCTCACAACCATTCTTCTATCTATCTATCGTGTCATTCTTGTGTCGATAGAGTACATTGGACTTCACAAAAACAAAGCATATAGGAGCATATCGTATCATTCGTAGGACTAGTCATGCACATGTTTAGGTTCATAGAATACACCATCCAATGCATTAGGTCATCAATACATTTGCATCACATCACATCTTAAAACACAGATAATCACATCAAACTCATAACACATATACATACATTTGCATTAGATCATATAGATGTCCCATAACCCAGTTGTATCATCACATAAAAATCATAACACATATACATACATTTGTATTAGATCATATAGACGTCCCATAACACAGTGGCATCATCACATAGAAATCATAACACATATGCATACATTTGCATTAAATCTTATACACCTCCCATAACAAAGTTGCCTCTCACATAGAAATCATATTACATTTTGCATTCATTTGAAAACATTAAATCACATAGACATCATATAGTAGCATATCATAAAGCATCTCATATAGCATCAGATAGACCATCTAACTATGCACATACATCACATCATACAATAGAAGTAAATCTTCATCACATAGCACATGCAATAGATACACAAAGCTGCATCATCATATATACTATCATATAAAAGAAGTCCAAATGTACAAAATCGTCATCCATCTCTGGAATAAAAGTGTCATATACAATATACATCCAAATGGATGGTGATCCATGTCCCAAAATGTACAGAATCCTGTCTATGTCTATCCCTGCTGCTGTGGGCCACCACTGCCAGCCCCTGACTGCTGAGGACCCATCACGGAGGCCCCTGACTGTGATGGACCTGCTCTATGAGTCACCCCAGACTGACTCCTGAAACTCCCTGCCCTCTGGCTCGATGCCACGACACCGTGGTATAACCCTCGGTAATACTGCACCTGGGACTGTGCCCTGGCTAGATCTGTCTGTAGCTGTGCCAACTGCATCTGCAACTGGCCAACCTGTGCTTGTGCCTGCTGCACCTGCCCAACCAAAAATGAACTCGCTGCATCTGTCCCCATGGCAGCCACAGTAGTGTCCCGCTCTACACAGATAATCCGTACCCGTGCATCCGCCATGTCTCTCTCGTGAGTCAACCCAGCGATCACCGCTGCGTCTGTCTCTTGCCTCCGCTCTACCCTCCTCAGCTGTGCCTGCAGCTCTCGCACCTGTCCCCTCAGGCCAGCTATGGTCCTCTCATGAACCTCTCCCTGTACTGGCCCCTGTGCTGCCTCTGCCTGTCCTGGCCCCTGTGGCTGGGGCACCTGCTGCTGTGGTACCTGCTAGGGTGGTGGCATCTGTGCCTGTTGAGGTATCTGCTACTGTGCCTCTGCCTGCCCTGGCACTGCCTGCTCAGCCTGAGCTATCCTCCTCCACTGTCTCAGCCTCTCTCCAGCCCTACCACCCCGTTGTCCTCGTCCCCTCTACCTCCCCTCCGCCCTGGGCTAGCCTCTCCCTCCTCCTCTGAGTCCGCCTTGTCAATACGAGGCACTAGCATGCTGGGTCCTAAATATCTCAGGAAAGGATGCGCAGTGATCCAATCCTTGTACTCCTGTGTCACCCCCACATCTGCTATCTCTCTCCTCATGTCCTAGGCCACATACGGCGTCTGCTGGAACTCTGCCAGAGCCTCCTCATAAGAAGCCATCGGCCCCCATCGGACCCTCTCTGCATGCGTCCGTGTGAACATAGCCTGCCCCTATGGCATACCCTGTCGCCGCCTAAACTGTCTCTGCACCCTGCCCACCATCTGTCTCTCCAAAATATGCCGTGTTTGGCCTATCAGCCACCTAGTCTGGAAGCAGTATGGCAGCTCGTCTCCCTCGTCGTCCCAGGGTTCACAATCTAGATATGGTCGCCAGATGACCACATCCACTCCGTCCAAGGTGTGTCTCCAGTACTCTAGCTTCCCCAGCCTGTGCTGGGAAATCACTCCTGCATAGCCATAACTGTATGGCTCTCCTCGCTGCCTCGCAAAGACACATATCGGCCTAGTCACCGCTATGTGCTCCCACAGCCAGAACTGTAACAGCAGCACCCCAGCCGATAGACTCGTGCTGCGGTGGTACACCACCTGATGCATGTCGTGGTATAGGTGGGCCAGTACGGAGACTCCCCATGCATATCAGGTGCCCTCAGTCAGCATCCGCTCCATGATCCTGCCCCATCCAATGGGGAACCCATGCGATCTCCTGTCCGGGCATACAACGCCCTTGATCAGTCCTGCCACAATCCCAGGGAAGTAGTCATAATAGTCATATATATCCTGCCACGGGATAACCTGTCTAGCTAGCTCGGGGTCGTCAAATACCCGCTGTGCATCATACTCCACTAGCTCGCCTACCACAGGCAAGTGCAGTATCTGGTAGACGTCCTCCAAGGTCACCGTCATCTCTCCCGTCGGAAAGTGGAAGGTCCCATCCTCACTGTGGAATCTCTCCACGACAGCTGTCAGCAGTCCACGGTGTGCCCGCACCTCAGGCATGAAACATACATAATCCAATCCCATGGCACCAAGCGCCACTCTGCCAGTCTCCGTCAGCATATATCTCTACAATAAGGGCATAGGAAACGTCTCCCTTGACTGCAGTGTGTCCCGAATCTCCTCCTGCAAGCAAGCAAGGCAAAGCATCAATCTCAAGCGACATATACCATACTCAACATACCTACTGAACTATATCAACTAAACTTAGCATTTCAAATTGATCAAAACAACACACTACATCTCTTGACTAGATTTCTACAATCTCGGAGATAGCTCATCGATTACCGCGTCAAATAGATCGCTAATCGAGTCAATTTGGCTAAGTCCTTTGCTATCCACAGCAAATGCGCCACTACAGGTGGTAAATGTGCCATTTTTTGGTATATGCGCCGCTAAAATCAGCATATGCGCCGCTTCACACAAATGCGCCGCCCCGGTGCACGTATGCGTAGATCCGACAGATGCGCTGCCAAATTAGGCATATGCACCAGCATATTATGAAAGCGCCGCTAAAATCGACATATGCACCGCTACTTTCAACATATGCGCGGCTTAATAACACATGCGCCGCCAAATCACAAAAGCGCCGCTACATTGCACAGATGCGCAACTTTCATGTATGCACCGCCGAAACTGGCATATGCGCCACGCAACGACAAATGCACCGCTTCGCGAGGCATATGCGCCGTTCTGAGTTTCAGCGCATGCATTTAACCTATTTTCTACGTGCATTTATGACATCCTAAATCGACCCTAGGAGAAATTTTTCGAAACACATACCGGGGGTCCTGCCTCTGCTGGCCGCTCGAATCGACGGACTCGCTCGAATCGGTGCTCCTCACGTGGAATGTCTGCTGCTCTGGCTGCCATGCTGCTCCAAGTTTACTCTAAGCTCTCTCAATCCAATCCAGAGTAAACAAGTGTACAAATGACTATTCTTGTGGACCCAGCTCCTATTTATAGCCTCCAAACCCTAATTCTGGCTAGGTGGTGACTGTGACTACTTCCTGTGCCTGTTTTTCTTCCCATTTTCTTCCCGCATCCCTGCCTGCGTCCCTTTTCCTCCAACCTATCCTAACCCCTTTGTCTTCGTGAGATTGTCCGTCTCTGAATCTTTCGCCCTTTTCCCATCCAATCTCCCGAGGGGGCATCATATTGTCATTAAACTTGTACCAGGGGCAAACTGGGGCATGTATCATCATTCAGACTATCAAATTCTTTGAAGCAATGCTGTAAACTGCATTGCATCAAAGAGGGGCAAAATGTATATGCCTAAAAATGACATGATTCATCCTAAATAAATATTCTAAATATTTATTCCATTCTTCTATTAATTAAATAAATATTCTAAATTTATTTAATCGATTCACTATTCCATAATTAAATAAATTCTATTTATTTAATTAAAATTCTTCTAAATGTCCTACACAATTAAATAATCATAAATTATTTAATTAATCCAAATTCCTCTATCCTAAGTTCTAAATTCCAAAAATCCACCTCACCTTTACACCTCACCTTTTCCACCTCACCTTGTCCACCTCATCAGGTTGCACATGTAATTAAATATATTTAATATTTAATTATCTTATTTTCCCTCACTCACATGGCCTATTTCTTCTCAAATCAGAGGTTAGTTAACTAATCAATCAAATCTGTTAACTAACCTGTCAATTGAGTCAAATCCTCAATCAATTCAGTCAGTTCCACGATTTATTCTTCTAACTGATCAATCAAGTCTGTTAACAGACCAGTCAATGGAGTTAACTCTCCAATCAGTTTTGTCACATCCCCCCTTTCATGATGGAGCTGGGACACTTGTCACATTTCTACTAGTTGCACATTCCTCAACCATCCTCAGCCGTCGATCTTCATATCTCCTCTGAATCGTTGATTCCCATTCTTCCAAGTCTATAAATGAAGCTTCATCCCTCCATTCTAATCATCCAGGCTTTTGACATCGTTACTCTGCAGAAATACCACCAGCGCGCTTTTGGCACCCTTTTGTCATCCACAAGCTTGCGATCACATACTTGCATTGGAGCTCATCTTCATTGCATATCACCATAGCCATTCACCATCGACTTCCTAAAAACAGCTAAAAAGATTGCACTCTCTGAGGGCTCATCTCATCTGCAAAAGGACGATTTGTGATAGGCGAACAACAGAAGTTTCGAAACAAGAGAGGTTTGCACTGTGTTTGTTCATTGCTTTGTTTATTGAATCCTTCTTGTTTCACTATTCTGTTGATGTTTGGGTCTTG
Source organism: Cunninghamia lanceolata (assembly GCA_027924645.1). NCBI lineage: Eukaryota > Viridiplantae > Streptophyta > Pinopsida > Cupressales > Cupressaceae > Cunninghamia > Cunninghamia lanceolata. The sequence continues at coordinate 2,505,434 of BSBN01000865.1, read as the reverse complement.
TTTAATTCATTTGATTGATCACCATTTTACCCTTACAGTTAGTGTCTACAAAATCATGATAAACAACAACATCAATGCATATGGTTAACCACACAAAGAGCCAAGGTTATACCACAAATTCAGAGTTCAAGGATAACCATGGGGCTATATCATGAAGCTCTCCAAATTGAGTACCACCAAGGCTAGATTCAATGACAAACAAAGGTGCACAGAGCAGTAGTATTGTTAAGGTTTGTAAATGAGATAAAAAAACATTATCAAATTAACTACGTGGAAAGCATGAGTGCTTCCACTAGCCAAGCATCAGATAAGATATACAACCCCATCGTCATATTAGGAACTAAGTCCATTTTTTGATTGCTCTCAAAAGGGACACTAGGTCTGCATTAGTATAAATGTTTTTCATCATCTACCCGCTAGATGGAAACAGTAGAGGAAGGGAAACCATAAATAAGAGATGAGAAACAAGTGTCTTAGGGACAATCACATAGGAGGGTGCCCCCAGTGTCACCAACTGCAACGCTATGTCCGTAAGACACAATACACAATGATGAAATCAAAGAGAGAGTCAATATAGAAGAATGATGATACAAATAGAAGGTCACAATAGAGGTGGTCTCCTGGTATCTCAGACCTTATAGGAGAATCTGAGGTCATCCCAAGAGGCCTAGACAACACATAAAACATCACAGGGGAACCACATCATGACAGAGATAAAGGGTTAGAGATATGTACCTGTTAGGATACCATCGTTAAGAACTTGCATAGCTGGGATATCTATCATGTTGTTTTGGTCTTGTTGAATTAACATTAAGTGTAGGATGACAGGAGGATTTTTTTTTCTTTAAAAGGATTATATCCAATGCTGCTTGAGTAATGCGTTGACGCAGATTCTATAGGTACTCAAATCCCTTGTTGATTTACACCACATCCCTTACCTACATATTCATAATTGTTATAAAGGATCTTAAATCCTCAACCATAAAGGGATGTCATTTCCTTAGAAGATGGTGAAGCCTCATAGGTCTCGTAGTTTGTGGTATAAGTGAGAGTATTGTTTTTATTTTCTACCAAGGGGACTTTAGGTTTCTTAGCTGATTCAAAGGACTGCTTAGGTGAGATCGATGCCACTTTTGATGTGTCAAGGCTATTAATTTTTTATTCCCCTATACTACAAGGATTAAAATCTAATGAGCCCCAATCATCACTAAAGAGTGCATTCAATGGTATAGAATCTTTCACAACATTATTCGTGGCTAGAGGCATTGATGAATTATCTTGTAAATTGTTTAAGCTCATATGATTGTAAGCTAGTTTTTGCATTTCAATATCTAAACAGTTATTTGGTTTAGGATCAGCATGAATAGTATGAATTTTACCTTTGAATATGAATTTGATTGAATGATGTAGAGTGGAAGGGACAACCCCCAATGCATGAATCTAAGGTCTACCAAGAATCATGTTGTAAGACAAAGAACAAGGCATGACATGAATCAGGGTAGGCACAAGTACAGATCCTACTTGTATAGGTAGAGTTATAGTGCCCATGGATTATTGTCCAACATTATCAAAGCCACGAATGCTAATGCCATTTGATGTGATTTGAGATGTGTCAACCTTGATTTTATGTAGTAGGTCAATGCTACAAACATTAAGAGTTGATCCATTGTCAATCATAACTCATTTTACCAATGTTTTATTTATTGTGACAAAGATTACAAGAGGATCATATTGGTTTTGAATTTCAATTGACAGTAATTTATGTGGTTGAAAGATAATATCTATTTTTGTCGCATGCATACTATCTAATATGACTGCTACATCATTAGGCTTAGCAGTAGGTGGGACAATCACCTTTTGCAAAGCTTCTTGGAGCATTCCATGGTATGTAGGTGATGTTTGTATCAAATCCCAAAGAGAGATCTTAACCGGAGTAGCGCAAAGCTATTTGACAAGATCATACTCTTGACCACTTTTATTAGTAAGATGAGGTGGTTGAGGGAGCATAGGTTGAGAACATGGAAGAGAGATAGGCACATGCGGTCCTTGGTTACTTTGTTTTTTATTACGGGTGTTGTATGTGTGAGCAATCACATTGTGGTGTGGTTGTTGTATCAGATTTTGAACACCTTGAGTCGTAATCACCGACTTTAAGCAAGAAGGTGCATTAGGTGCCCCTCGCACAACCATCTTAGGAATAGTGCTACCAAGTCTATTAATAAGTATTGAATTAACATTGTTTCCCTCTTGATTGCACCCAACATCCACCCCTAAAGTATTTAATGTGAGAGACCTTTTCTCATCCACTAATGGTACATCTTGGCCAGGGAGAGCAATGGGATGAGAGGAAGGTACATCATCATCATACTCTATGAAAAAAAGAGGCTTTTGACTCTCATCTTTCTCATGAGTGTTCCTAGAGATGAATTTGGTTAAATCTTCTAATATCAAAGGATGTTCACTCATGAGGATTAGTAATTTGTCAAAATCAAGATCTTTGATAAATGCATGTAGAGATACCATACAAAAATGACATGAAGGTGCCATTGCATTATTTTCAATGTAAACCCAGATTTTAAAAGCTTTTCAAATTTGATTCCAAAGACAAGTGCAAAAGAATGTATGAAAACGACTTAAAATGCTTTATTTTTTGTACTTTTTCAATGCAAATATATGAAAGAAAAGGTGTTGTAGGGATTTTGATCAAGGGTAGCAAATTATATGTCTGATATTAGTCCAAAACAACAATATGATCCTTCTCAACACAATCTTGATGCAAATCCAAGATAATGCCAAGTCAAACTATAGTGAAAATATGTCAAAATAGGCACTTTTTTCACCAAAACTCAATGCAAAAAGAGCATAACTAAGGGTTTTGTAAGGAAAGTGATGATGGACAACAAATTATATCAGTAATAATAGCCACTTAATGTCAAAATGCCCAACACAATACACTTTTAGCCCTAGTGAAATATAGCACGGTTTTTCAATTCCAAGACCTAGCAAAAGGGGTGTTGTAATGAATTTCAGGAGGTGCAACAAATAAAATCAATGATATCAGTCACCTCAATCTATAAAATTGATCACAACATGCTTGGAGTGCAAACTAGGTCAAACCCTAGGGCAAAAATAGTCAAAATGTGTAGTTTTTCACCGAATTTTCAATACAAGAGCCCGTTAAAAGGGTGTTGTGAATATTTTTAGGAGGGGAAGAAAATTATTACCCTAATAACAGCCAATTAATGTAAAAATATCCTTCACAACATGCCTATGGTGCAAGTTTTAGAGAGACGATAAGGCCAAATTTAGTGAAAATCAGTGTTTTTGAAGCCCTAGGTTTGAGATCTTGACAAAAAATGATATATGAATATTTTGAAGTCTGATTTATGATGAAAATGAATTGATCTAAGATATAAAAATGATTTCCAAGCTTTAATGTGCAAAATGCCATTGCAAATCTAATGAAAATGCATGAAAATTGCTAGTTTTTGTTGAAATTTTCTATGCAAAATTGTAAATATTTGAAATCTAAATGCAAATTTACACTTAAATGCAAGAATACAGCCAAATTTTAATTTGAATGAGCCTATAAAATCAATAGAAAAATCTAAAAGAAGATTTTGCCTACTAACCCTAGATTTTGGAATTACTAGGTTTAATTAAAAATTGTCAAAATTTCTACAAAAGCCTAGCAAATTAATGATGAAAATACAATGTGAATTATTAAATTTTTGTGTTTTTCTCTAGTTTATATCAAATCTGATGCAAAAATCATGAATTAGGGAAATTGAGAAAGAATTGATGCAATTTGGTAATCTATATGAAAATGTAAGCTAGGGTTTTCGAAATTTTGCAATTTTTTCAATTTTTTTTGTAATTTTCTCAATGCAATAAGATGAAAGACTATATGAATGAATGAAATCAATCCAAATATAAAGACACACACTTAGAAAGTTGTAATTTAAGTCCAAAACATAGGTTCACCAAAATGTTTAGGGTAAAATTGGGATTGTTTAGTTTTTGGTGTTTAGATGTTTGAATCCTCCTTTCACCCTATACATTCAAGGATCTAGGGTCAAGTGGCCAGGAATTATCATACCCTAGGTCACTGTGAGATGTAGGAAAACTTGGATTAGGGAATTTAATCACCAATTTATCTTCTCTTATGCTCAATTGACCATTAAAACCCTAATTATACAAATACGGCAATAAACTGACAAATAACAGAAAAAGCTCTTGCAGACAGAAGTAAAATAGCAAATCACAGAGTACCTATTTTCAGGGTTCTGAGGTAGAATAGTTAGGGACACTGGTGCGGGTGCCCTAGTCCAAGGCACCAGTATCTTTGCGGGATCTGAACCTCCTTCCAACACTGATCAACACTGTAACTCCTATTTCTAGAATTCAGCTGCAGAGGACACTACAGTGAACACCCAAGTCCTGGAAATGCTCTGGTGTCCTACTTCTCTTCAGATCCTAAATCCTTGATGATTGGCAATCCTTCCTGCAACTTCACTTTCCCCAAATGCGACACATGTAACCTGCAATTACAAGACATTGGGAGGGGGTTGTGGTGTTTAGAGGTTTGCCTCAGTCAAGCCCCAAAGGACACTTAAGTCTCTGAACATCGTTGTCAGATAGAGAGTGCATGCCCTTATGAGGTAGAGACAAAAACCAAAGGAAATGATGATGAAAACACAATATAAAGTCACCTTGTAGTGAAGATATCATGGGAGGAAGATGCTCTTCATTCCATGATGAATGGATGCTCAAATCTGCAAACACAAACACATAGACAACACAATTCTACTCTTGCAACACAATGAAATCCTTGAATCACCTTGAGAACACAATAGCTTCCTAGTAATCATCTAGTCTACAAATGAATGACTAAACATGCTTTTATATGCAACTACAAACACTCCCACTAATATTTTCATAATTAAAACTCACCGTGTCGGCCAAGGACCCAAATAACAGTCATAAACCGACACCCAAAAATTGGGGCTACCCCAAAATAGGGCAGGACTATGGCGCGGGTGCCCAAGTCCCCCCCTATTTTGGGTAGGGTACAGCTCAAAGGGTCCTCCTAGGTCCCATTTGTCATGTTACCTAGGGCTCATTCCATCGAGATGCCAAATTATGAACTAAGATGTCCTAAATGCATGCAAAAGACCCAAGAGCTAAACCTTATGAGGGAAAAGCCCCCAAAGGGACATTTTCTAACGTTACACTGCCTTACATATTCCAATGCAAAAACCCTTTCTATCACATGTATTGGAAGTTTGTATGGCTCTGCTCTTGATCCATAAAATCTTAGCATAGTATATTCTTCCAATAAGTACCAATCAACCAATTGTATTTCTTTTCCTAGTTGAATGAAATCTCTACATGATATAGGCAATCTAGGCATTGGACTATTTGTAATTCCTTCATACAATGGAGCCAAAAAGTAGTCTACAAAATGATTGTAGTTCCTTTGAGAATCATGCATCCTTATCTTAGTGGTCCAATCATATATTGGAGCCATTTTCTTTTCCTCAGCATTATTATAGGCCTAAATATGAAGCTTGTTGGTCTGAAACATTCCACTAAATTTGAATAGAAAAAAATAGCACAATTGGGTTGTAAACCTAAATGTCTTGGTGGAACCTCCTTTAATCATTAAAAAATGTTTATGCATGGATTCTACAATGTTCTCAATAAATTTATATTTGACATGTACACCAATATCATAATAGATATTATATACCATTTCAAGGAGGCTTGTATCCACTTCCCAATTGCTATCCAATCCAAGGAAAAATGCTAGCATGGAAATAGTATCCCGAGCCCATGATTTAAAAAATTTCAAAGGATAAGGAGGCTTATGGTTATCTTTCAAGTTGTTTTTTCTTGAACTATTTTATTTAGGAAAACATTTTTTTCCCTTTCATCCACTACTTCATAATCACTAGCAAGCTTTTCTAAGTCAATGTGGATGTCTCCAAATTCTTCGGTTGTAAACCCCAACACTTTTCCAAATTCTTCTGCATTAATGGATAAAATTTCTTCTTTGGTATCCTTATTTACAATTGCTCTTTTTTTATCATCATAATTGTGGGCACAAAGCATGATAAATTCTGGGCAAGGGAAAACCTCATGTAACATCATGCGTCCTAATCCAATTACCCATAGTGCACTGATACTATCAAATTTCTTTTTCTTGGCATCCTTATTCTTAGATGAAAATCTAAGTTCTGAGGTAAGTTTACCATACATGTTAGGATCATAATTATCATGGTATTCATTAGTCAAACCTAAGTTTTTAAGCAATTCAGAATAATCTATTTTTCTATCTGTACTTGCTTTGCCTTTCCCAAAAACTTTGTCTAGTCTGCTAGTGGTAGTTCTAGACATGCTTATACAGTGTGAAATTATGAATTCCCTCTTAAGTCCTTAATTTTTATTAAGTCTTTCAACCCTAAACATAAAGTTTGACAAAATAAAATTTTAAGAAAAAAGTTTGACAAAATAAGATTTTAAGAAATGATGAAATGTAGCCTAGGAATTCTATGTTTTGTCTTACCGGCTTTGTTGGAAATGGCATTGCAATGAGCAATCTAAAATCTCTTCGTGTGCTGACCCTCTCGGCTCTCACTTAAAAATAAAATCACTTAGTAGTAAAAAGTAGAAAGTTTACTTTTTTTATAAAGTGAATTTTTTTTAGTGAATGAAACATCAAGTCAACGTGTTGCTTCTGGACTATGCAATTAGTACATGTCGCACTACTGTCCTACATTGACAGCTCACAGAAATTTCTAAACCATTGATCTTTATAAATCTAATAGTATAGGGTGATTCTGGAGATTTAAGTTTGCAAGCCTAGCGTTCTGTGCATTTTATTCCGGAATACAACTACAACCATCCATCGAATGTTCATCGAATGATCAAGTAATTTATGATATAAACAATCAACATAATCTACTTTTAGTGACAACTTTTAGTGTTTAAAATGTAATTTGTCAATTTGCTGGAAACATTTTTTTTTCATTTGTATTGATTTATGTTTTAAATCTGCATGCAAATATTTTTTTATGTTTTACATTAGCAAAATGGGTACTCAATTGATATTAATTCAAAAAATTATTACAATTGGGGGATAGCTAGGTCCCTGGCATATCATTATGTTACAAAAAATTCCCATACATATTCTTTCCAAACTAATATGATAATATTACATAGCAAAAATCAAAAGTTCAAAACGCTGGTCCACTAGCTAAGGTAAACCATAAAAATCTCCTATTTCCACTAGGTTTGCGAAGCACAACGCCCATTCCACTTTCAGCTCCATGTCAAGAGCTTGAGAGTGCCTTAGAAAATTCAGAATGACGGTGGTGGGCAAGAGCCCCATCTATCATGTTGAGTAGAAAGAGAAGCTGTTGAATCCCCACACCCATCTCTGCCCCAACAACCACGTCTAAATCATTTCCCAGATAATATGCCTTGAAAATTTCTCACAACAGAATGAGAATATCCTCCTTCACACCTCCAAGGTCTAGCAATGATGCCAAGAACCAAGAAGCTATGTCAGAATTTACTCTGTATCTATTCCTATCTATTAAGAAGTCCCTCCCAAGCACCATTTTCATCGCTTCCAACTCTAGGAAGTGCAAACAGACAATTCCGTGAGGCTTCGTTATAGCTCTAAGCCTCAAGTCTGTTATGAAACCCAAATAAGCAATTTGCCTTTGCGGCGCTATAAGGCAAATTGGCGTATCTATTTTATTTGTTAAGCAGCAAGCTAGCTTCAAACTTTGGTATGACTATGAGGCAGTGTTGGGCTCCATTAAATAGAGCTAGGCTTCATTAATAGTGCTTGGCTTCAAAGCTTTGGGATATCTTTCCAAGTGTGCCAATATTTAAGTGATATTATATATCTTTTCAAGTGAATTTAAGTGAATTTAATCTGCATGTAAATATTTGTTATTGATTTGATGTAAGTATATAGATACTACTTAATAGTGTTTCTAAACTATGTTCCACGTATGCAATCCATGACACATGTCACCAATTTTGAATTAAAAGGAGCACAATATTTGTAAATTGATATGTAAGATCCAACCAATTTTATATACAATAAAGTTTAAACTAATAAGAAATACCATAAAAAGAGGGAGTAATTCTTTTTTTTCTAATTTCAACAAAAGTCATCTCAGATCAAATATATTCAACAAATGAATAGTACAATAATCATCAAAACATTAACATTTACATGTACTTCATCACTTTAGAAATCTAAAGTGTTTAGACCTCCATAGTTGATGCTCCTCCTCTGTTGGCCAAATGAAATTGACAAGTTCATCTGCTTTGGTCCTATAAGGTGTGTACTTGATAACCACTCGATTAGATTCCTTGTCAAATTCCTCTAAGAAAATGCTAGTGTGAATCAACTTATCCATGCTGCTTCTTAACATATCTAAATCAACAGTGTCATAGATGAGCTTAACTTGAGCAGATATTATTTGTTTTGCCTGGTCCTTCCACAATTGTAGAGGTTTAACCCCACCATTTTCACTCAAAATAACAGGAAGCAGACTAAAATTCCATTCATCAAACTTTTTGACAAGCTCCTTGATATTTATTTCCAAAGGACCTACCAACCCTTGAAAATCCTTAATTGAATTTATAAGCCTGAGAGTTGGGACAATGTTAGGAGGTGCATCCTTGACATGCTTGGTTGCAATTTCCATGTCTCTTAATGCCTAGGCTCTAGGGATCCATGTATCCATTAATGATGTTACAACATCCTTATTCTTATCAAAATCCATTATGGCATCAAACATAGAAGAATAATTTGAATGAATGCTAATTAATCTCCTATCAATCTCTTTATTCAAGTGTTTACGAACTATAGTTACAATCTTCATATTACTTGAATAAATTGATTCATTGACCTGTGAAAGAAATTTCTTGTATGTCTCAATTTGATCCAATAATTCCTCTTTAGTAGGCTTAATTGATGGAGCTACACCTGATGTACTTGGCTCCTCAACTGCAAGGGGTAGGGGTGCATCTCCACGATTGTATAGAATGATTTCCATTGAAACTTCTGGAAGGACAGGAGAGTCAGACTGTGTTGGGGCATGAGCATGTATATTTTACAATTGTTTCTTTAACAATGCCACTTCAGTTTCCAACTTGGTAACCTTTTGCTAACTGTCATTATACTCTACAACCATGTCATTATACATGAATCTATATTGATCTCTTTCCTTAGTGATATTCTCTATTGTTGCCTTTCTAAATTTGGCAATGTTCACTGACATGTTTGCTACCTCAATTGCTGGGGTATCAGACACTCTTAATAATTAGCCCTCCACTTATGTTTGGAGCAGGCTCAGCAAAACTGTAGGTTTCCTTGCATCTGGGGCCAATGCCCAAATAGCAAGTGTTTCCCATTCTTCACTAAAAGCACACCCCTACAAAGCCAATTTTGCTTCCTCCTCTATTTGATACAATGGTTTGTCATGCCTCTACATTGTGTCAAAAGCAATTGCCGAGGCTAAATCCCACTCTAGCAGCAATAAAATACCACTTTCCATCACCAACTCTCTACCTTTTTCAGTTGTTATCTTCTGAAACTGTTCTTTCATTTCCTTTCTAACCTTAGCCTAAATAACTGCTTCTAGTAATTCAGGGTGCAAGCTTCTCTTTTTGGCAATAGTATCAACATATTCATCTCTCCTTGCCCTCCAAGCAAACTCTCTAAAAGCAGGGATCTGGACAAATGAATCATCTGTCATGAAGGCCTTGCAAGCTTCCTCCCTAAGGTCTGCCTTACCCAACCTGATGTTGCTTTCTGGTTCTATTATCTCCCTAGGGGGAGAGGGCATTCCTTGTCTCATATCCTCCTTAGTGACAATGATATCATCTGGATAATCCACCAAGCTGCTTTGTTCAACCTTTTACTTCTTTGGAGTGGTTGTCTTGGAGGTGAATCCACCTCAATCACTTGTGGAGATGCTTGCCTTGGGGGAGATAGTGGTGGCATCATGCAATGGTGAGGAAGCTCTTGAGCCCTCCATCTCAGAATCAGAAGATGTGGTTGGGGTGGCAATAGATTGTTGCTTCCTCACAATACCTTTTCTCCTTGCAAAGACTAATCTTTTGTGGTGGTTGGTAGGTAGGCCTTTCCTCCAACACTGGGGCCTTCCCCTTATCCTTTTCCTATTCTTCCCCAACCACATCCTTTCCTTTGTTAGCAACCAATGTCTCTCTTTTCATCCTGCCAACCACTTGCTCAAAATTTTGGAGCATATATTCAACTTTTTGCAATTCATTTTTGAATTGAAGCAGCCGTAGGGGATCATATTGGGGATCAGTCTTCTATTTTTCCCAAGTACCATCTTATCATAGGTGATCCATTTTGCCTTCCTGTCCTCCTGTATTTGGTAATTAAAGATGTTCCTAATAACATCTTTAGGGAAATAGAAGTTATGTATGAACTGGCTACTTCTAATCCTCACTTTCAATGCAGCCATGAAACCTTTAGGATCATGATTTCTTGGGTGCACTCTCCTCATGTTGTATGCTTCAAGAAATTCATCCATTTTTCTCCACCCTCCACCAATCCTCACAAAGTCTACAAAAACTCTCCATGTTGGGAAGAAGGTTCCTTTCCTCATGTTTAACAAGTGGTCATCTTCAACATTACCCAGCTGCCAAATGACCTTAAGGAATCCAATTCTTAGTGGCACATCTCTTGGGAGAACATGTGGTCTAACCGTAGTGCCATAGATTCTGAGAATTGTACAATCTGGATAGGGGATGGCATCTCCCCAGTTGTGATCAATTTTTAAATCAGACCTCCTTTCTTTTAGCTTGAGAAAATCATGTAGTTCAGTTGGAATCCTTGGTGGATTCAGGATTAGGTCATTCCTCAACTTTGATACAAAGACATTCTCAAACACCACAAAACCAAACTTTATATCATCCTTGTCTAGAATTCTTGTCTAACATTAGACAGACAGCTCAACACCATCCTCCTCCTTTTCCAACTTCATATCATTCTCAAAGAATTTTGCCCTTTTGAATAAAAACATGTACATTAACAGTGACTACCACCTAAACTGAACCTAATCTTTACCATTCTTTAATGAAATTAAACCCTCATGAATGTTATCTGCCAGGTAGGAAGCAAAGTCATATACTATGTTGTAAGCAGGGTGTTGGATATGAGAAACCATACACATGAAACTCATTGGCATTTCGGAAGCAGGATCAAACCCCAAGATTTGACACAAAGAATAGAAAGTTTTCTAAAAATATGGAGCAAAATACTTTATTGGGGAGGGTTCCTTATCTGATGGACCAATAACAATTCTCCCCTTTCCCTTTCCAACTAATGCTAGATGATTTGGCAGCATTGTGATTTTAAAGACATGTCGTGTCTTCTCGTATTCACTCCTAAAGGCTTTCAAATCAATTTTTACCAAATCCTCATTCCACTCATGAAGTTGAAAAACTTCAGCAATCTCTTCCCTGCTGATCTTTACCATTTCGATCCCATTATACATCCTGACAACTCTGGAGATAGGATCATATCTAGCTGCCACAACTTTTAACAAGTCCAGATCCATGTAGACATTTGAGACAACCAATTTCCCCATGTCCAATCTCCAGGGGTTACATATAGGAGAACACAAATTCCTGTTCCCAAACTAGTTCTTGAACAATGACCATCCTGTAAGTGGTATGGTGGCATCCTTGATATGGATATGTTTATCTATGAGGCCTTCTTTAATTTTGGAACCCTGGAAAAGAAGAAGACCTTTTACTTTGTCATTAGTGGGGGGCTTTAATTGATCAAGAAGGTCCTGGACTATGGGCCTTTTTGTCTCTCTAGAGCTTGAGGTTTGAGCTCGTGGGGGTGCCATTATGGTGATAATTTTTCAAATTAGGCTTTTAGTTTAGCAAGAATTATAGGTTCACAACTAGGGTTCCGACTTAAAGCAACAATAAAGCTCAAAATTTATAGTTCAACAATCTAAGAAGGAAAAACCCTAGAAGAAATGAAAATTTATCAATAATTCCTATTGACAGAACCACGATAGTGAATATAAGAAATGAATTTTAGAGGTTGAGATTTTAACTTACGGCTTTGAACGCTTTGAAAACCCTAGTTTTGATCGCCAAGAGATTGAAATTTTCCTCGATAGATTGAAATTGCCTTGAGTCTTCAAGAGGTTGAAATTGCCTCCAGATGCTTTAAAAGGCTTAGACAGATTTAAATTATACAAAAAGGCTGCTTTTATGGCATTAAAACTGCCATTAATGCTTGCTCGTGCAAAGCAGAATGACTCCCATGGTCACTTTCTCAATTTCAAACTCTAGCCATTGATCTCTTGATGAGATGGCAAGATGGATGGCAGTGATGAAGTTTTCTGCTACAGAATTTCTTACTCATCTTTTGATAGACCCCATCTTCACTTTAGGCTGCAAAGTGTACTAGATGGCGTTCATCTTTGAGCCCGTTGGGTTTATCGCCCGTGCATCTTCTGACAACAGGCTAGTGGGGAACAGTTAGGATTAACCTGGGCCCTCCAACCTACTCGCACATTAACTTCTCAAGCTATCTATTGTCTACTTAAATTCTTCAACATTGGACAACTAAGATTAAAACATCTTGCCAAGGAATTTCCCATGTGTCTTATTTAAACCTTTAATAGCTCACCCTTTAACTTTTAAGTCTCTTAAGGCTACTTCTAAATATTTGCTAAAATATTTCAAACTCTATCCATTGATCTTTTGATGAGATGGCAAGATGGATGGCTGTGATGAAGTTTTCTGCCACATGGCATTGCTTACTCATCTTTTAGAGGACCCCACCTTCTCTTTAGGTTGTGAAGTCTACTACGTGGCGTTCACCTGTTAGCCCATTGGGTTTATCGCCTATGCATCTTCTGACAATGCGCTAGCGGGGAATAGTTAGGATTATCCTTAGCCCTCTAACCTACTCGCACATTAACTTCTCAAGCCATCCGCTGTCTACTTAAATTCTTCAACATTGGACGGCTAAGATTAAAACATCTTGCCAAGGAATTTACCATGTGTCTTATTTAAACCATTAATAGCTCACCCTTTAACTTTTAAGTCTCTTAAGGCTGCTTCGAAATATTTGCTAAGGTATTTTAAACTCTAGCCGTTGATCTCTTAATGAGATGGCAAGATGGATGGTCATGATGAAGTTTTCTGCCACATGGCATTGCTTACTCATCTTTCAGTGGACCCCACCTTATCTTCAGGCTATGAAGTTTGATACGTGGCATTCGCTTGTTAGCCCGTTGGGTTTATCACCCATGTATCTTCTGACAACAGGCCAGCAGGGAATGATTAGGATTAACTTGGGCCCTCCAACATGCTCGCACATTAACTTCTCAAGCCATTCGCTGTCTACTTAAATTCTTCAACATTGGATGACTAAGATTAAAACATCTTGCCAAGGAATTTCCCATGTGTCTTATTTAAACCTTTAATAGCTTACCCTTTAAGTCTCTTAGGGTTGCTTCAAAATATTTGCTAAAGCATTTAAAAAGTGGACCCTGCTAGGTTAATCTGTTCCCCACCAAATGGTGACCAACAAGACTAGGTATAAGGGGCTGGTAAACAACATGGTTTTGATGGCTCATGTTTCAACTTAAACAATTGGCAACTGGATGTAGCAAGTCAACATAAGATTATGCAGAGGGTTTCTCATATGAAATCTCAACCATTGATATTTGGAAATCTAATGGTTCAAGTGTTATTGTGGAGGTTTGAAGTTGCAAGTCTAGTGTTTCAGACATTTTCTTCCAGAATGCAACTACAACCGTCCATCAAAAATTCATCGAACAGTCATCTATTATATTAATTTGCATTGACATCTTGCTTCAGACATAATGAATATGTTGACACTTGCCCCCATGCCAGACACTTTATGAAGGAATTTCAATATGTGTAAAATTTGTCTCAGAATAGAACAATATGTAACATTTGATATTTTGCCATAGTGTATGATTTTTTATTGGCATAACAATTTATTTCGTCAATTAATTTTTTATTGGTTTGAAACTCTATTTAATTTGCCAATGATTTTTTTTATTAGTTTGAAAATTGGTTTAGTATGCCATTGAAAATATATTTTTTGGTTTGAAATTAGATTTTAATCGCCAACAAAAATATTTTTTTATTTAGAAAACAGGTTTAATTCTCCCACAAAAATATTTTACTGGTTTGAAAATAGGTTTTAATCTGCCAATGAAAATATTTAATTGGTTTGAAAATAGGTTTTAATCACCAACGAAAATATTTTATTGGTTTTAAAAAAATTACAATTCACCAGGATTTTCCATTGACCTCTAGCGATTACAAAAGATTCACCAAATAAGATTTTTTTTTCCTGAAAAAATGAAAAAATTCGCCAATAAAATTAATATTTTCTTGGGAAGTATACATGTTTCGCCAGGTTTATACACCTTCTCCGAGGAGGGGGTTCTTAAATTTATCCCTGACTCCAAGCCAAAGAAAAAAGAAGGGGTCTCTATTTGACAAAATGGGGCGTGTGTGCAAGGCACAACAAATGGCGACTCTACTGGGAAAATGCTTCAAAGCATTTCTAAGATAAACTTCAATTTTGAACCCAGAATCCCTGTGTTTATCACATATTAAAATGGACAACATGATACAAGATCAAAGGAGAAGAGATCACTAACTCAGTACAACTATCCATATCCTGAAAGTCTAATTGTGTGAAGTTACATTCATTCCCATCCTTTTGTAACCAAGATCATCAAGGCTTACTTGCATTAAGCTATGTAAAGATACATACCTTTTGAACTACCTTGGACATTGCCTTGCTTCCAGTAGGTGTCTATAGTACCGACGACGTTGTCTCTATGATTCCCTCAAGCATTGCTCTACTACCCGTTAGGCGTCCATAGCCCTTGATAGAGTTACTTGACTCCTCCAGCTGATTGAACATTTTGATAAGGAAATTAGGAAGTATTGATTTAGCAGAGTATTTATTTAATAATGCATTGAGCTTAGCTCTTGATATGAGTAATAGAAAGCACCACATACCCTTGTAGCACATGATAAATATCATATGGGCTATGAATTGGTTCAACTTCTCTAGGTTTGGAATTGTAGTGGCAGCAAAGGTGAGCCTATGAATTTTTCACTTAACCCAAGATCACCAATATTCCTTTAGAATCTTCAAGATTATTTAAAGATGTGAGATATATTGGACTAGAAAATATTTCAAGTGAACCAAACCAATGACTCCTTTCCTAGGAACAAGCATCATACCATCAAAGAGTAACAATAGAACCCACAAGAAGACCTGAGTAGAAAACCAAAGTTTCACAAGGAAATAATCCAAATTACTTACCCAAAGAGAACCTTTTGCAGGATGACATAACTTTCACCACGTTTAAGAAATGGAGGACCCACACAAAAGCAAGTGTAGAAAGAAAAAGAAAAGAAAGTAAAGGCAACTAACCTAAACAAAGCAAACTACCCTAACCAAACAAAAATGAAAGCAACAACTAACAATTAACAACTAAAGAAAACAAAAAGACAGAAAGCATAAACTAATCTAAAACAACAGAGAACTAACCAAAACCTAACTAAAAACAAGAAAGACTATGTACAAAGGCCTTGGACAACAAGTATGCACACTTCCCCATGATTTATTTCTCAGGACATGCAGGAGTAACAAGGTGCATGTCAGTGTCCTAAATCTGGCAAATTAATTTTTATACTCTGAAAAGTAAGGTATAGGCATGTTAGGCTCATGTTCAATATAACATTCACATAGGATCAATATTTGGGGCAATTCATTAGGGCCATGATCAATCCAAATGCAATTTGTCTTACCCATGTCTCCATAATCAAATTCATAATTGTTGAAACTTAGCGAAGAGAGGGAAGATACAACCTGATTTGCAGTACCATCAGTCAGAAATGCAAGTTCATCACCTTGCTGCATTGCACCAAATACCTTCTCATCTTCAGGGGGTCTCAGCTTGTGGTGGATCATATCTTGTGCATCAGATACCTCTGGGTCACTAAATGTTGTAGCAACCTCCTAAGAAAATAGAAAGTCTAGACAAATTTGTTCAGGTTGTGGATCATTTAGATGGATTCTGAATGAATTGGCTAAAGCAAAGTCTATCATGTGCAGTGAATTCTCATGTAGTAGCATATCTTTGCTTATTCTTGATACCAACTCGATGATGTGATCAAGTGATTGACATGAAAAAGATTCCAATCCATCACTCTGCATGACTGTTTAATTTTTATTCTCAGATTGCATACTTTTGTTCCCATCGGCAATTACTAGGTCAACATCAACCATGTGGAGATCTTCTTTAATGCAAGTATGAACAAAATTAGCCTAATGAATATATGATATACTTGGATTTACTTCACCAAAATTAGTCATATGTTATGAAAAACTTCCTCTGTATCAATCAACAATCCTCCTATTTGGACTGTACATCCATTATCTGCAACAGTAATAGGGTCTCCTTCTTCTTGCATAACTGAACTCATGATGTCACTATCATCTTGGAGTGATGCATCATCCCATTCTTCTTGATTTGACTTAGCTTGAGACTCTTTTGCAGCAATTGTATTAACTTGATATGGCAGATCATGATGATAGACTGCGCTGATGCAGTCAAGAGTATGATCACTTTTCTTTTGATAATTTGATTGTGGCTCAAATATATCAACTAGAACAACTTCCTGCATTGATATCCATGACTGTTCTTCATCTAGAGGACTGATTTCTTCTTGTTTTTGCATATATATGATCTGATCAAGCTGCTATTCAAAATCAAAATTACCAACCCCCTGAAATGGATTACTGTTCTGTTTAGGGGAAAATCAGATTTGTCCATGCTCTAGATTTTAGATGTTTAAATCCACCTCTCCACTATACATTGAAGGATCTAGGGTCGAGTGGTGAGCACTATCATACCCTAGGTCACTTGTAGATGTAGGGAAACTTGGATTAGGGAATTGAATTATTAATTTTCCTTCTCTTATGTCCAATTAACCATTAAAACCCTAATTATGCAAATACGGAAACAAATTGACGAAAGACGGAAAAGGCTCTTGCAGACAAGAATAAAATACCAAATCATAGAATACCTATTTTCGGGGTTCCGAAGTGGAATAGTCAGGGACACTGGAGCAGGCGCCCAATTCCAAGGTACCTGCTTTTTCATGGAATCTGGACTTCCTTCCGACACTGATCAACCTTGTAACTTCTATTTTTTGGAGATTTATCTATGGAGGACACTAGAGCAAGCGCCCAAGTCCTAGAAATGCTCCTGTGTCTGGCTTTTCTTCAGATCCTGAATCCTTGATGCCTACCAATCCTTCCTGTAACTCCACTTTTCCCAAATGCGACACCTGTAACCTACAATCACAAGACTTGGTTTGGGGGTTGTGGTGTTTATAGGCTTCCCTCAGTCAAGCCCTGGAGGACACTTAAGTCTCTGAACACCGTTGTCATATAAAGAGTACGTGCCCTTGTGAGGTAGAGGCAAAAACTAAAGGAATCAATGATGAAAAGACAATATTATGTCACCTTGTAGTGAAGCTCTCATGGGAGGAAAAGGCTCTTCATTCCATGAGGAAATTGATGCTCAAATCTACAAATATCAACACACAAAACACATAAGTCTGCTCTTGCAACACAATGAAAGCCTTGAATCACCTTGAGAACACAATAGCTTGCTAGTAATCATCTAGTTACAAATGAATGCCTAAACATGCTTTTATATGCAACTACAAACACTCCCGCCAAGATTTTTGCAATTCAAACTTACCGTGTCAGCAAAGGGACCAAATAATGGTCACAAACTAACACCCAAAAATTAGGGCTACCCCAAAATAGGGCAAGACTAGGGCGTGGGCGCCCAAGTCCTCCCCCCTATTTTGGGCAGGGTATAGCTCAAGGGGTCCTCCTAGGTCCACTTTGCCATGAAACCTAGGTCTCATTCCATCGGGATGCCAAAATATGAACTAAGATGTCCTAAATGCATGCTAAAGACCTAAGAGCTAAACCTTATGAGGGAAATGCCCCCAAGGGGACATTTTTTGACATTACATTTAGCCCCCACTTTAATGTATGTATAAGCGCAAGTCCAATACATGCATTAAAGTAAGGTCACAAACACGCCAAGCATGGAGAAGACACACTAATTACACAAAAGATAGTAAGAGGCATGCAAAACACGGAGAAGACAGTTACAGTCATGCAGAACACAGAGAATACAGTCAATGCATAGAAGACACATTAATGCATGGAAGACATAAATGATATCTTTTTTTAATTTTTCTCATATGTATGAAATGCAAATGCAAGTACTGAAAGTGAACAAACCTCCCATAATACAGGATGCACTACCTTAGGGTGCCAGTCTTTGTATATATGGGGTAACACACACGCAAGACACACAAAACCTCCCAAAATGTAGGAAGCACTACTCAAGGGCACTAGTCTTTGCATATGGGGCAACAAACATACCACACAAAACAAGCTTGCCAAAACACACACACTTGAAGACACAGAGAAAACATGACAGACAAGTGATGGAGTGTTCCCTATTTCTAGGCTCATCACCATCTCAGGCACATTATAGGCACACATTGACAATTGGGCTTCACCACAACAATTGTTGAAGACACGCTTAAGGGTTGAGTTAGTCATAGAACTGCTCCCTACCTCTATAGAGGACTTTTGAAAATGATAGGATGATACAATCTACTCCGAGAAATACACCATCCCCACCTCCACAGAGGGATTAAGATAAAAAGGATATATGCGATATCTCACCTCCACAAAGGGCTTACATGATTGATTGATTGCAAACAAACTCAGGATGCACGATGCACTACTCCGGGGAGCAAGTCTTTGCATATGAGGTCAAACACATTGCTAACATCTATAACAGACAACTTACCTTATATATGCCCCCACCTTAAGGTGGTTGATATCAGTTATCGATATCAAGCACGTTAAGGTAGGAAGAAAACACACAAGGGAACACTGACTTTTGCAAAGCCCATGCCCCCCGAAGGTGACATGTACTTTACAATCGCCAAATGTTCCCACAAACACATCCCTGCAAGAAACATGTTAGTGTCTACAACATCATGATAAACAACAACATCAATGCATATGATTAACCACACAAAGAGCCAAGGTTATAGAATGAATTCAGAGTTCAAGGATAACCATGGGGCTATATCACGAAGCTCTCCGAATCAAGTACCACCAAGGCCAGATTCAAAGGTAAACAAAGGTGCATAGAGCAGCAGTATTGTTAAGGTTTGTAAATATGATAGAAACATCATGAAATTCACTACGCAGAAAACATGAGTGCTTCCACTAGCCAAGCGTAAGATAAAATATACAACCCCATCATCATATTAGGAACTAAGTCCATTTTTTGATTGCTCTTGAAAGGGACACTAGGTCCGCATTAGTATAAATGTTTCTCGTCATCCGCCCGCTAGATGGAAACACTAGAGGAAGGGAAACAATAAATAAGAGAGGAGAAACAAGTGTCTTAGGGACAGTCACGTAGGAGGGTGCCCCCATGTCGCCAACCACAACGCAATGTCCGTAAGACACAAAGCACAACAATGAAATTAGAGAGAGCAATATAGAAGAATGATGATACAAACAGAAGAAGGTCACAACAGAGGCGGTCTCTTGGTATCTCAAACCTTACGGGAGAATCTAAGGTCATCCTAGGAGGCCTAAACAACACATAACACATCACGGGGGAAGCACATCACGAGAGAGATAAAGGGTTAGAGATACTTACCTGTAGGGTCTTCATATTACATCTTGGAACTCTCAAATCTCTTGGAGAAGTATTCGATCATGTTTAATATAAACGTTGAGTGGTTCTTATGAAAGTCTTGTTTGTTATCATATGATCCTTGTTCCTTAAATCCTTGTTTGAATGAGACTTTTTGGTGCTTATGAGGGGGAGAATTGTTGCAAGTATGGGCCTAACCAGTGTTGTCATTGATGTCAACATACTCCTGTTGCATTGATGTCAAGGATTGGATGAGTTGTGTGTTGAGGATATTGAGAAAATTAGCCCTATTAGAAATAGAGAAGAATAGTAAAGTTAGTCAAGTTCCATGAAGTGAAGATTCCAGACTGTTGAAGATCATAGTATGCGCATCAAAGAGTTTGTAGATATATGTCTGAAGGTGCTTCTATAAAGATTTCAGAGATCCGCATAAATATTTGGAGAATTTATAGCCATATGAGTAAAACTAGTTCTGGCAATTGTTCAGAGGTG
The DNA here is from genome assembly GCA_027924645.1 of Cunninghamia lanceolata. Taxonomy (NCBI): domain Eukaryota; kingdom Viridiplantae; phylum Streptophyta; class Pinopsida; order Cupressales; family Cupressaceae; genus Cunninghamia; species Cunninghamia lanceolata. The sequence continues at coordinate 2,485,077 of BSBN01000865.1, read as the reverse complement.
ACAGAGTGACACAAATTGGTCCGGTGAGATCCAGAAATGCAATATCTTGTTCTACGGATCTGGTGGCATGTTTGGGAAGCCAATGTGAATTGACAACTCAATTGGTTCGTGGTCTGGAGGTCCACAAGCAATTATTCTTATGTGACAGTGATGACCAGCTGTGTTCTTAAGGTTCTAGATGAATATGTGAATGATTTCAGCAAGCAGAAGTGGTGTGGATATTCTTGGTGTTTTAGGCAAGCTTGTGGGGGTCTCTAGATAGTGTCTAGTTTGTGTTGGTGGTCCACATTGAAGATAGAGCTCGTAACTAAAGATTTACCTTTGAGTAATGATGTTCTTCCCAGTCTTGGCCATCTGGATGTTTTACAAATGTTGTGGATGATCCTGAAGATATTTTATGAAGCATGGCATGTTCCTCGAAGAAGATTAAAGTCCCAGTTATGCATGGCCTACAGGGTAGTGACGCGCATGAATTTTTTGTAGTAAGTCAAGTTGTATTTGTGTAATTACTCTGTAATAAAATAAAGTATGTGTCGTGCCAACTTTGATGATCATCCCAAAGTTGATATCTTGTATAAATAAGATTTATAAAGTCATTTCAAAATATGTGTGGTAGTGATGAGAAAGTGATAGAGAGGAAAGGAGCGAAAAGCAGAGCAGAAGTGTTGAGCTTAAATGGAACTGTCTCAAGCATGATGAAGATGCTAATCTCTAGTTCAAGTATGTAATATTTATATTATTTTGTAGATAGTATGTCTCTTATAGGTAGTGGGCCTCTTGTGAGTAGTGTGCTTGGGTAGTGAGCCTTAATTGGCAAGTGCCATTTTTGTTCTTCTTATTATTTTAACAAAGAATACAATCTTGGGTTAGTCACCCCGTGGTTTTTGCCTTAACTGGGTTTTCCACGTTAAAATCTTGGTGTCATATGTGTTGAATGTGTTTCTGCTCTTGAGTTATTACATTTTGCTTTCATGATTGAATAAATATTATATAAGAAGGATTTAGGGATTTAAGGATCAGAAGGTTTGGTAACAACTGATTCACCCCCTTCCTCAGTTGTCTGTCCCAAACCAACAATTGGTATCAGAGCTGAGTTCCTCTAAAAGAGCTTAATCACTTGAGGAGATCCACGATGTCTTCCTACAAGAAGGATAGTCCGAGGTTTGATGGAACGAACTACACTCTTTGGAAAAACCCCATGGAATGTCACTTGCAATGTATGAGATTTCAATATTGGAACATGACTATAAAAGAGTATATTCCTCCAAAGAATGGTCCAACAACTCTAGATGAAATTAGAGATGCTGAAGATAATCTTTGAGCTAAAGAAGCCTTACTAAGTGCCTTATCTGATACAAAGCTGACAAATGTTATGGATTTAAAAATTACATATGAAATTTGGTCAAAGTTGGAAATTCTGCATGAAGGAGACAAATATGTTAAATGTGCCAAGCTTCAAAGTCTGAAAGAAAAATTTGAAAACTTGAAGATGAAAATATCACTACATTTATGCCAAAAGTAAATGAGCTTGTTTGTGGCATTAGATGTGCTGGTGGAACTTTGGATGAAGATGAGATTGTTGCCAAAGTTGTCAGATCCTGACCTCCTGCTTACAAACACAGGTTGCTGCTATTGAGGAATTCAGATCTTTATCAAATATTTCAAGGGATCAATTGGTTGGGAAGTTAGTTGCATTAGAATTGGCTGAGTTTGGAGATGCTCCTCCCAAGACTAAATCTACATTCAAAGCTAGTGCCTCTACAAAAGGTAAACAAAGTGATGATCCAGGAGAGAGTTCCTCAAAGAAATTATCATGGTATGAAAAAGAAAGAAAAGATTTGGAAGAAGATGAGGTAAAAGCTACTCAACTTGAAGCCCTTATAGCAAAAAGACTACCAAGAGGATCTGGTAAGTATGAAGGATAATTACCTTTCAAATGTTTCAATTGCAACAAGATTGGTCATTTTGCCTCAAGATGTCTTGAAAGATTTTCAAGGCCTAACCCTAATAGATCAAGATTTCAAAAGAAGTGTTACTATGTTTAAGAAGATGATGATGAAGGATTAACAAATAATGAATCTAAGTTAGGAACCAAATCCGGAAGTGATTGGGTGTTTATTGCCATCAAGGAAGAAGATCCAATGCTTATTGAATCTACCAATCTTAAGATAGAAAGGGATTTGGCTACTCAAGTTGAAGAAAAGAATGAATGGGTCATTAACAGTGGATGCTCCCATCATATGACTTGTGATAAGAACAAGTTCATAAATCTAGAAAGATATAAAGGAGGAGTTGTAATATTTGGTGATAATTCTGCTGGCAGAATCAGAGGCAGAGGAACTATTTATTTTGATGGAAAGAACAAAACCGGTGATGTTCTGTATGTTGAAGGACTGAAACATAATCTTCTCAGTGTTGGATAGTTGTTAGACAAAGGCTATGATCTCTGATTCAAAAAAGGAAAATGCAAGATCTTTGAAAGCTCTGGAATTGAGATTGCATTCGATACTCAAACAAAAGCTAACATCTTCCACTTGGTTGGTACTGGCAAAAGGTTTTTATTTGTTCAAATTAATCAGAGCTGGTTGTGGCATAGGAGAATGTGTCATGTGAATTTTGATAATATCATCAAGATAAGCAACACTCAGGCTATAAGAGATCTTCCAAGACTGGTGAAACCTACTAATAGTTTGTGCAAAGAATGTCAGTTGGGTAAGCAGAACAGAGTCACATTTAAAAGTAAGGAACAATCTTCTAGAAAATTGTTGGACTTGGTACACACTGATCTATGTGGACCAACAAGAATCAGGAATCTGCAAGGTGATAGATATTTCATGTTACTGATTGATGACCACTCCTGGATGATGTGGGTGACTTTTCTGAAAGAGAAATCTGAAGCACTTGAGAAGTTCAAAATATTCAAGTCTATGGTAGAAAATGAAACTAGGCTAAACATAAAATGTCTTAGGTCTGATAGAGGTGGTGAATTCACATCTGGAGAGTTCATAGAATTCTATGAGAAACATGGGATAAAGAGACATTTATCTGCTCCAAGGACTCCACAGCAGAATGGAGTAGTGGAGAGAAAGAACCAAGCCATTCAGGAAGCATCTAGAACCATGATGATGGAAGCAAATGTCCCTCAGATCTACTAGAAAGAATCTGTAAGCACTGCTATCTATACTCTTAATCGAGTACAAATCAGAAGCAATACTGATAAGACTCCTTGTGAACTTTGGTTTGGCATCACTCCTACTATGAAGTAAATTAGAGTCTTTGGTAGTAAATGTTATATCAAAAGAGATGAAGACCTTGGAAAATTTGATGTTAGAAGTGATGAAAGAATATTCTTGGGTTATTCTACTCAAAGCAAAGCATACTAGTGTTATAACAAGAGATTCAGAAAGATTGTAGAAAGTACAAATGTGAAGGTTGATGAAGGCATTGAAAATCCCTCAAAGGTTTTATGAGTATGAAGCAGATGATCAGAATGATTTTTCTATCCAAGAAGAACAAGCCCCAAATACAGTTCAGATTCAGACTGATCCGAAGAATCCTGAAATATAGGAAGAAGAGACAAGTTTGAATGAACTTGTCCAAGAAATAGAAGTGCAAGAAATTCCCAAAACTCCCAGGTATGTAAGACTGAATCATTCTGAAGACCAAATCATAGGAGATAGAAGCAAAGGTGTTCAAACAAGAAGAAAAATTTCTCAAGATTCAGTGAAGTATTGTCTGATTTCAAAGGTTTAACCAAAAACAGTAAGTGAAGCATGCAATGATGAAAGATGGGCTAAAGCAATGGAGGAAGAGTTGATGCAGATTGAGAAAAATTATAGTTGGGATCTTGTTCCCAGACCTAAAGACAAAAATGTGATTGGGACTAAGTGGGTCTTTCAGAATAAACTGAATGAAGATGGTGAAGTAGTTAGAAACAAAGCCAGATTGGTCTGTAAGGGTTATTTTCAAGTAGAAGGAGTTGACTTTGAAGAAACTTTTGCTCTAGTGGCAAGAATTGAAGCAGTCAGATTATTTCTTTCTTTTGCTACCTTCAAGGATTTCAAAGTATATTAGATGGATGTCAAGTCTGCCTTCCTAAATGGTGATTTGGAAGAAGAGGTATACATTGAACAACCGAATGGATTCCAATTGTCTGATCACGGTGATATGGTCTGCAAGTTGAAGAAAGCATTGTATGGACTCAAACAAGCCCCAAGAGCCTGGTATGAAAGATTGGACAAACATATTTTGAAGATTGGTTTCAACAAAGGTACTGCTGACAGTAACTTGTACTTCAAGATTGATCATGAAAATATCTTGATTGTTGAAGTATTGGTTGATGACATTATTTTTGGAGGAAAAGGTAGTATGTGCAAGACTTTTGCAAATCAAATGAAAAGTGAATTTGAGATGTCTATGTTTGGGGAAATGAATTTCTTCTTGGGTCTGCAAATCACTCAAACAAAGAAAGGAATCTTCATATCACAGACCAAATATGTGAGAGAATTGTTGAATAAATTTGGGATGGAAGATTCAAAGCCAATGAATACTCCCATGGAAACCGGATGTAAACTAAGCAAAGATGATGAATCTCCTAAGGCTGATTAGAAAAAGTATAGGTCAATGATTGGAGGACTACTATACCTTACTCAAACTAGACCTAACATTATGAATGTTGTTGGTCTTGTTGCCAAATTCCAAGCTGATCCTTGAGAGTCTCATGTCATGGAAATCAAGAGAATTCTTAGATATCTGAAGGGGATAGTTGAGTATGGCTTATGGTTTCCTAGGGATCATGAATTCTGTCTTCATGCATATACAGATGCTGATTGGGCAAGAGATGTGGATGACCAGAAGAGTACTGGTGGTGGTGCATTCTTTTTGGGAAAGATTGGTGTCTTGGCTGAGCAAGAAACAAGAGGTAATATCTCTGTCCACAATATGTCTGTCCACTACAGAAGCAGAGTATATTGCAACAGTAGGTAGTTGCACTCAAGTATTATGGATGAAGCAAATGCTAAGAGACATCAGAGTGGAGTATGAAGAACCTATCACAATCTTTTGTGATAACTCAAGTGCAATAAATATATCAAAAAATCTGGTGTTGCATTCAAAGACAAAACATATATCCATCAAGTTTCACTTTTTGAGAGCAGGTGAACAAGAATGAAGTCAGATTGGAGTTTGTGCCCTCAAAGGATTAGATTGCAGACATTTTCACTAAACCTCTACCTAAGGACTCTTTTGAGTATCTCAGGGAGAAGTTAGGGGTTATTATCCCTCCAGTTCTAAATTAAGGTGTACTGATGTGCATCAATTCGGTGGATCTCATAGTCATATCTTGTGGTCTGAATTGATGATAGGAAGTTGCTACTCAGGGGGAGCAGTTTGTTTGATTCTGAAGTATGATGCAAGTATGTGCCGTTTTCCATTGATGTCAAAGGGGGAGAGAAGACATGTGAAAAAAAAAAGTGATTGCTGATCAAAGGGGGAGAAATAAAGAAAGAAAAGATATGTGAATGATTGATGTTGTTAGGGAGAGCCAGTGAGGATAAATTCTTGTCTTGATGGTCAAAATAGTTTTTCACATCATATGTTGCCATTAATGACAAAGGGGGAGATTGTTGCAAGTATGGGCCTAACTGGTGTTGTCATTGATGTTAACATACTCTTGTTGCATTGATGTCAAGGATTGGATGAGTTGTGTGCTGAGGATATTGAGAAAATTAGCCCTATCAGAAATAGAGAAGAACAGTAAAGTCATTCAAGTTCCATGAAGTGAAGATTCTAGACAGTTGAAGATTAGAGTATGCACATCAAAGGGTTTGTAGATATATGTCTGAAGGTGCTTTTGTAAAGATTTCAGAGATCCACATAAAGATTTGGAGAAGTTATAGCCATATGAGTAAAACTGGTTCTAGCAGCTATTCAGAGGTGATAATGTGACACAAATTGGTCTGGTGAAATCCAGAAATGCAATATCTTGTTCTGTGGATTTGGTGGCATGTTTAGGAAGCCAATGTAAGTTGACAACTCAATTGGTTCGTGGTCTAGAGGTCCGCAAGAAATTATTTTATGTGACAGTGACGACTGACTATGTTCTTAAGGTTTCAGATGAAGATGCGAATGATTTCAGCAAGCAAAGGTGGTGTGGATGTTCTTGGTGTTTCAGGAAAGATTGTGGGGGTCTCTAGATAGTGTCCAGTTCGTGTTGGTAGTCCGCATTGAAGATAGAGCTCGTAACTAAAGATTTACCTTTGAGTGATGATGTTCTTCCCAGTCCTAGTTGACTGGATGTTTTACACATGTTGCAGATGATCTTTAAGATGTTTTACAAAGCATGGCATGTTCCTCGAAGTAGATTGAAGTCCCAGTTATGCATGGCTGACAGGGTAGTGATGCGCATGAAGTTTTTGTTATAAGTCAAGTTGTATTTGTGTAATTGCTCTGTAATAAAATAAAGTATGTGTTGTGCCGACTTTGATGATCATTCCAAAGTCAATGTCTTGTATAAATAAGATTTGTAAAGTCATTTCAAAATATGTGTGGTCATGATGAGAAAGTGATAGAGAGGAAAGGAGTGAAAAGTAGAGCAAAAGTGTTGAACTTAAATGGAACTATCTCAAGCATGGTGAAGATGTTAATCTCCAGTTCAAGTATGTAATATTTATATTATTCTGTAGACAGTATGTCTCTTGTAGGCAGTGGGCCTCTTGTGAGGAGTGTGCTCGGGCAGTGACCCCTAATTGGCAAGTGTCATTTTTGTTCTTCTTATTCTTTTAACATAGAATACAATCTTGGGTTAGTCACCCCGTGGTTTCTCCCTTTACCAGGTTTTCCACATTAAAATCTTGGTGTCATATGTGTTGAATGTGTTTCTGCTCTTGAGTTATTACATTTTGCTTTCATGATTGAATAAATATTATATATGAAGGATTTAAGGATTTAAAGATCAGAAGGTTTGGTAACAACTGATTCACCCCCCTCTCAGTTGTCTGTCCCAAAACCAACAAGAACCACTGTTATTTCTGACTATTGATTGTTGTCTTGCTCTTTTCTAATTTTTAGCGAGTTTACGTTGTTGAATCTTTCTAGAATAGTAATGGGAATCATCCTATACCATCTTACTCGTTTGTATCAGTTGTTGTTCTTTCTTTTCTGATGCATTTTGAATGTCTCCCGATCCATATAAGGATAATGGAGGAGGAACCTCAGCATAAATTCCATTTCTTCGTGGATGAGGTGGATTATCCATTTGTTTCTTGTCAACTTCAATCATACCCACGATACTATCATAGTCCAAGTAATCATCCTCGTCTACTTCTACTAAATCTTGTTCCACCATATTTTTTTCGGTATGTTTAGGAAAAGGATTAGTGAAGATTTGTAAATTCTGATTTGGTGGAGCAATCAACTTATTTCCATTATCATTCAAACCTAATACCTGGATGACATTTGAATCAATAATGTCTTATATCTCATGTTTAAGACACATACATCGTTTAGTGTCATGTCCTTTCATTCGATGATAATGACATAAGGCATTAGCATCGAAGTAAGGTCATTGTTTACTAGGATCAATAGGATTGATCAGGGGAAGCTTCAGAATATTATTACTCACGGCTTGATTCATTATGGAATGATAGGACTCAAATATCAGAGTGAAGTTTCTTGGTTGATACAATGGTTTCTTTGGATTATTTATAGCAGACACATTCATATTTGGTCTGTTGATCTTGATGAAACCCCTATTATTGTTCCTCTTAAAATGTTTAGGGGAAAATTGGATTTGTCAATGCTCTAGATTTTAGATGTTTAAATCTGCCTCTCCACTATACATTGAAGGATCTAGAGTCAAGTGGCGAGCACTATCATACCCTAGGTCACTTGTAGATGTAGGGAAACTTGGATTAGGGAATTTAATTATTAATTTTCCTTCTCTTATGTCCAATTAACCATTAAAACCCTAATTATGCAAATATCGCAACAAATTGACGAAAGACAGAAAAAGTTCTTGCAGATAGGAATAAAATACCAAATCACAGAATACCTATTTTCAGGGTTCTGAAGTGAAACAATCAGGGACACTGGAGTGGGCACCCAAGTCCAAGGTACCTTCTTTTTCATGAAATTGGGACCTCCTTTCGACATTGATTAGCCATATAACTTCTATTTTCAGAGATCTATTTATGGAGGACACTAGAGTGAGCACCCAAGCCCTGGAAGTGCTCCTGTGTCTAGTTTTTCTCCAAATCTCTAATCCTTGATGCCTGCCAATCCTTCCTGTAACTCCACTTTTCCTAAATGCGACACCTGTAACCTACAATCATATGACTTGGTTTGGGGGTTGTGGTGTTTAGAGGCTTGCCTCAGTCACGCCCCGAAGGACACTTAAGTCTCTAAACACCATTATCAGATAAAGAGTGTGTGCCCTTGTGAGGCAGAGGCAAAAAACAAAGGAATCAATGATGAAAACACAATATTATGTCACCTTGTAGTGAAGTTCTCATGGGAGGAAGAAGCTTTTCATTCCATGAGGAAATTGATGCTCAAATTTGCAAATATCAACACACAAAACACACAAGTCTACTCTTGCAACACAATGAAAGCCTTGAATCACCTTAAGAACACAATAGCTTTCTAGTAATCATCTAGTTTACAAATGAGTGCCTAAACATGCTTTTATATGCAACTACCGACACTCTTGCCAAGATTTTCGTAATTGAAACTTACCGTGTCAGTAAATGGACCAAATAACAGTCGCAAACCGACACCCAGAAATTAGGGCTGCCCCAAAATAGGGCAGGACTAGGGTGCAGATGCCCAAGTCCTCCCCCTATTTTGGGCAGGGTATAGCTCAAGGGGTCCTCCTAGGTCCACTTTGCCATGACACCTAGGTCTCATTCCATCAGGATGCCAAAATATGAACTAAGATGTCCTAAATGCATACTAAAGACCCAAGAGCTAAACCTTATGAGGGAAAAGCCTCCAAGGGGACATTTTTTGACATTACATGTTCTCCATCTCTACAACAATAAATTTAGGCTTAGAACCTGATATCTGTGAAGCATCTAGTTGCTGATCTGCATTCTTAACATGACTGTTCATAAGGTTTGATTCCTGGTCCGTCTTATCAATATCCTCAGTAGTAGAAGTGTGACCCTGTATACTGCCCTGTTCATTGTCCTGTGACTAAAAACTAGGTTTTAAACAAGCTGGGACATCATATTCTTCGAATGACTTGTCTGACTGAGAAAGAGATTTTATCTAGTCATGGATCTCATATTCATTAGTTGGGTGACTTGCAGACCACATGCATTTCCTACCATTCTCATCTGGATATGTATTTTGATGAACAACTCAAGGAACTTCAATTTTTCCAATGTGTAGACTTCCCTTTTGACTGTGATCAATTATGGATGGTGGATCTGCAACTCCTATAACCTCAACTCTTTATGTGTTCTTAACTGAGACATGATCACATGCATAGGTATCCATCCGTGTTGCAGCTCTCCTATGCATTGTCTTACTCTGAATATGTCTATCATGCATATATCCCACTTCAGGCTTATATATTTCAAAAATAGGGAGCAGTCATTTCAAATACAGATCTAACCTTTATAGAAAGGTTAAATAATCAATCTTGTTATGTGACTCTCCAGGATGTATAGTGCAGCCCTGAGGTGAACTAAAATCAAGCAATGTCAGTGGAGGATACTTCACCCCTGATCTGCCTATCTAATACTTCTTCAAAAAATGGGATATCTACTTTGAAGTTTTCTTAATGATATGACTACTGAGACATTCCCCTAAAGAACGAAGGGATCTCATGATAGAAACCCTTATGTGTATCCATTGGAGCTGAATCTCCTGCATGTTCAATTCATTTCAGCATGTACAGTAAACCAATGAAATTGAAAGCTTACATCATAATCTATGTTCAAGCCCTCCTTCTAGCGCTAATTCAGTTGATGGTGGTTTTAGCACACAATAATGCAGATGAAATATAAAGGTATCTCACCTCTCTTGAAAAGGAATCTTATCCTAGAAAAGACTTCCCCAAGGTTTATACAACTAGGTCTTTTCTTGCAGGAATAACTTAGCGGATATGTGTCAGTTCTACCAACAAGGGGACTCAATGCAATGCAAACAAACTTTAGTGCATTAGGGTTTGATTGCACATGACCTTGATTAGTTTTCTGATTTGACAATGCATAAACAAACTGATATATACTTAGATTGCTACAAAATATGTCATTTCAGCATGCAACTAACAATCTTCCAACTTGCATTCACTGGATATGGAATCTTTGACAACACTTTGCAAGTTTATGGAACCTAATCTAACAGGATCTGATAAAGAAAATGCAAAAGGGAAAGGGATAGAGAAGGGATAAAGAGATCCTATAGACAACTACAAAAATGATCAACATAGTTCTAGACATATTCCCAACAACAAACGAATCCCTGCTTAACCAGGCAACTCACAATGCCACAAAGACTGTGCAATCTTCTAAAGAAATGTAAGGGTTTTCAAATTGTGAAAGATTCATTCAACACACAACTCCTAGTACAATTCAATGAACTCACACAATCAAACTTAGCTCATATAAAATATGCCTAGACTAACCATGCACAATGATATACAATCAAAAAGCCATTAATGGTATGTACAGGAAATCCATCAAATATCTGCATGATTAACCACAAATGCAACTAAATAACTAATTGGAAAGATGAAGAGGAACCATGAAAACCATATCCAACCAACAAGATGAACTCAAATGGAAGGGGCAAATGGAATTCTATTTGTATTGGTTCAAAAAAATGACAGAGTTTCAATAATCCTTTCTTCAGTGTTTCCCTTATATTTTTACAATGAGAGATGTTGCCTTTATATAGAGAGGTAACTGTACTAAGTTTTTCATTGGATGGTGGAGATTAACTCAACACCAATGGTCCAAATTTCATGGCATTTAATTTTGGTCAGTGGGTAGTTACAATCCTAGATTTGTTTTTGTCTTGTAGGAAATAGATGAAATTACAACTTTCTAGCTCATGAGAACAAGACAAAATAGCCACCTTTTGAGTTGTCTAATGGGACAAATGACTTTTCCAATGCGTTGAGTAGTCAAGAAGAGTAGGTGGCATGTTTTTTATGAAGGCATTCCAGCTAGATGCTTGTTGGATCAACATTGCATGATTGGATGATTGGAACAGATGTGAACATGTCCTGGACATTGGACTGGATCTATAGGGACAATAGTGAAGTAGGCCTGATCTTCTATGTCTTCTAGATCTTGGGGCCTATCTCCATCATCTTGGATAGCATATTGACTTCGTTTTGCAAGTGCAACAGCAATTTGGTTGACTAAATGATAATTATACATATCCGGATCAGCAGGGTATCTCTGTGTGTGCATCCTTCCAAGACACCTCCAACAAGCTCCTTTATCCTCTCATACCTACAATTCATAAAGCCAAGAATCAACTTTATCACAAGTCATTTCCCATCAAGATTAGTCAAAACATATACATTTGCAGCCATGGATCACTCAGGAACAACTCATTGTCAATGTTGCTTTCTTATGAGCAACTTCACAAATCTAGTGGTTTTCACATGATCTTCTATGTTTTTCACCATTTTCAAGTACCCATTTGGCATATATAATGTTTTGGTATGTTTTTGTGGCTAGTTGGATCCATTTTGATACTTTTATTTTGCATTTTTAGCCCCTTTTTGCAAAAAAGTGGGATTTTTGGGGGTCACTAGATATTCAAGTGCAGTGGCATTAATTAATGCAAGACATTCCCAAAATCCACACTAACCTACTAAAAATGTTGGTCATGATGTAATAGAAGGATGTGGAATTCAAATTCATCAATAAAATCCAAGTTTCACCTTTGAAAAATGTGTTTTCTAGGCCAAATTGCCAAAAATCAAGGTTTTTAGGTGTCACTAGATATATCTAGTGGAGGCTGATTTTAGCACTAAGTCTTCTTATGCCTTTGGCAGGGATTTTGGTCCTCATAGGATGGTGTGGATTATGTGTGTCACTAGATATATCATGTGACATCCTGTTTTAGCGCAAAACTTCATGAGTGCTCCTGGCGGAGGTTTTACCTATCATTGGATTGCGAGGTTTTTATTGATCACCAGACATGTCTGGTGAGGAGGGATTTCAGCACAAATCTCATGACAATGAAATTTAGTGCTAACCTTTATAAACATTGCCTTCAAACCTTTAAGTAGAGGATTCAGGGGGTAGAGGATAGTGGAAGTTTTTTGGGGTGCCGGATATATCCGGTTGAGCTTGTTTTTAGCACAAATCCTGTCATCAATAATTTTAGCGCAAAACCTTAGAAGGAGCCAGTGGGGAAAATGCAGTGTACTAGATATGTCTGGTGGGATGGAAAATTAGTGTCGATCCTATCCCATGTATTTTTAGTGCTGGATGATATGTGAAAGGTTTAGCACTCATATCCAGTGACACTAGATATTAGTGGAATATGCAGTAAGGGTGATTTTTTCTGCTAGATTTTGAAAGTGTCTTGGGTGATAGTATATTTAAAAACATATTTAAGTATAAGAAATTATTTAATTTCTTATACTTTAAATATTTTTAAATATATTGTCAGGATGTTTGAGATAGGTCATGGATCCATAGGATTTAACGTGCAGATTCTAGATTTTGGAGGATCATTTCAGACTTAGTCAGTTTTTCAGGGTTTCAGGACATCAGACTTAGCCAATTTTAGGGTTTCAGAGACATGCATTAGGATGAAATTATATGGACCCCTTAGTGAAATTTTATGGAATTTGACATGATTGTGCAATTCTAAGGCATGGAAACTAGGAATTTAAACATGATACATCCTATTGTAGCATTTTCAAGGACTACATCTAGTGACAAGATTTTAGAGGAAAATGTAGTAACACCCAATTTTAGCACAAAAGACAACAAATGTCTATTTCTTAAGCATAAACTCAATCAAGGCACCTCCAAATCAAACATGAAAGGCATCAAATCACTCCAAACATGACAAATACTTAAATTTGGAACAATGGATTATAAGCACCATTTCACTTTCTCATCATCATAAGGAAGAAAGGTTGAAATGCCAAGCCAAAGAAAAAAGAGGGGGTCTCCATTTGACAAAATGGGGCATATGTGCAAGGCACAACAAGACACCTAGGATTGTTGAAAAAAGTGAGTCCCTCACTTTGCTAGGGCTAGAGGAAAACCAAAACGGTCCACCTCAGCTTGTGAAATCCAAGATGAATCTTCTTCCGGTCTACCTTTCCACTTTATCAAATATTATTTTTATTGCTTCAACCTGTTCCGATGCTTGTTGTGGTAATTGCTTCTTCAAGTCTTCATCAATGTTTTCATTGAACTCTCCTTCATGATATTGATATAGGTCTGCAATGTTGAAAATAGGTGATATGTACAATGTCTTCGGTAGCTCCACTTCATATGCATTTCCTGAATCAAACTTTCTGAGTATCTTACATGGTCCAAATTTCTTCATTTTTAACTTGTTATATGTTCCTACTGGAAATCTTTCTTTTCTCAGATATACCATTACTTCATCCCAACTTCAAACTCTTTGTGTCTCCTCTTCTCATCTACTTGCTCCTTATACTTGATGTTCATCTCCTCCAAATGCTTCTTCACCTGATTATGTACTTCCTCTATGTGTCCTGCAAATTATTCTACCTCTACACTCCTCTTGTTCTCCATATTGATATCCTTCAACTCTACTACTCCTCTAGGGTTAGTTCCAATCACAATCTCAAGTGGTGTCTTTTCGGTGCTCCTATTCACTGAACTATTGTATGCAAACTCTCTTGTGGTAGAATTACATCTCAATTTATTTTCTTCTCTCCAACCAAACATCTCAACAAGTTACCCAAACTCCTATTTACTACCTCTGACTATCCATCAGTCTGTGGATGAAATGCTGAACCAAACTTCAAATCTGGTGCAGTCATGGTAGAAGGGTTCATAGAATGAACTATCCGGACTATGCAACAAGAGTAAACACAATGGAAACAACTAAGAAATGGAACAAATGTAGATTTAGTCATTCAGTATAACATAGAATTCAAATAGAGATCAGTCGGCAACATGTGGGCTTAAAATTAGGGCTCACAGGCTTAATTACATACATGCGCAAGATAAAGCTTTGAGGCTCCTCACAAAAATCTAAACTATTAGATACTCTATGTGAATCACTACTTGATAACTACTTTCCTAAGGATCTATTACATCAATATATATCAAGACCAGATCATAAGATTCCTCTGCATTGGCCAAAGAAGGTCACAAACTCCAATAAAGAGCCGTAACATGTGTACACGGATAGGTCATACCTAATTGCATAGAACTCCTCCAAAAAATGGATGGAATGATGTGTGGATATTCGGGGAAGGTTGGCCATGAACCAAAGATCATTGAATGATGTGTCGTTAGGCTTCATAGATCAGGAAATGCTTCTGTAGGTCTCTCCTTTAGCTGGTTGTCTATGATTATCAGGATGCTATGTTCTGAAAAATAGTCGATCTTCTGATAGCGATATCTTTCCTGTAATGATGTGTGGATCTCTAAATTCTAGATATAATGTAGATGAATGAATGTAGATGCTAAGTCCAGCTCCATAAGGTTTGAAATGCAACTAGACCAAAATATAGAAACTGCTTCTGACTGAACTACCTGAACTGAATTGGAAAATGAAAAGAATCAAACTGAACTACAAACAAACTAAAATGCAAATATTTTTGGTTGATACGAGATTGCTCTTGAACCAGGGATGCTCCTACATTAGACATCTGGGGTTATTGAAAAAGTGAGTCCCTCACTTTGTTGGGGCTAGGGGAGAACCAAGATGGTCCACCTCAGCTTGAGAAATCCATGATGAATCTTCTTCTGGTCTACCTTTCCACTTCACAAGATATTCTTTGTATTGTCTACCTCTAGTGCTGCATCCAACTCTACTATCCAAAATGTCTTCAATCTGCTCCGGTGCTTGTTGTGGAAACCACTTCTTTAAGTCTTCTTCTATGTTGTCACTGAACTCTACTTCATGATACTGATAAAGGTCTGTAATGTTGAAAATAGGTGATATACCCAAGGTCTCCGATAACTTTACTTCATATGTATTTCTGGAATCAAATTTCTTGAGTATCTTACAAGGTCCAAACTTCTTCATTTTCAACTTGTTATATGTCCCAATTGGAAATATTTATTTTCTCAATTACACCATCACTTCATCCCCAACTTCAAATTCCTTATGTCTTCTCTTCTCATCTACCTTTTCCTTATACTTATTGTTCATGTCCCCCAAATGCTTCTTGACTTGATTATGCATTGTCTTCATATGATCTGTAAATTCTTCTACTTTTGCACTCCTCTTTCCTTCCATGCTGATATATCTTAATTCTTCTACTCCTCTAGGGTTCACTCCAATCACAATCTCAAAAGGTGTTCTTTTGGTACTCCTATTTACTGAATTATTATATGCAAACTTAGCTTGTGAAAGAATCAAATCCCAACTTCATGTCTTCTCTCCAACAAAACATCTCAACAAGTTTCCCAAACTCCTATTCACTACCTCTGTATGTCCATCAGTCTGTGGATGAAAAGCTAAACTAAACTTCAAATCTGTCTTCATGTTCTTCCAAAGTGTCTTCCAAAAGTATCCAACAAACTTTGTATCTTTGTCTGAAACTATACTCTTATGTAATCCATGTAATCTCACAATCTCCTTGAAAAATAGGTCAGCTACATGCACTACGTCAGTTGTCTTCTTACAAGGTATGAAATGAGCCATCTTTGAAAATCTGTCAACCTACAAATATTAAAGCATGTCCTCTCTGTGCCTTACACAATCCCATTACAAAGTCCATACTTATGTCTTCCCAAGGTCTCTCCGGTACTGTCAAAGGTTTATACAAACTAGTGTTCTGACTACTCCCTTTTGCAACTTGACAAACTCTACAACTCTACACAAATCTTTGAACATCCTTATGTATCTTAGGCCAAAAGTAGTTTTCACTCACCAAAGCCACTGTCTTATCAATGCCAAAATGTCCTGCCAATCCACCACTATGTTTCTCCTTGATCAAATTATCTCTCATTGAACTTCTAGGTATGCACAACTGATTTCCTCTAAACAACATATCTCTTGAATGAAATAATCCAACCACTTACTCCTATATGTCACAACAGGTTCCTTACATGCTTTCCAAGGTTTTGCAAAATCAGTATCTCCCTCATACATGTTCTTCAATTCATCAAAACCCAACACTTCAACTCTCATTTTTGTCAACAAGTTTCTTCTTCTACTCAATGCATCAACAACTTTATTTGATTTTCCACTCCTATGTTTCAACACAAAAGTATAACTTTGCATGAACTCTACCCATCTCATATGTCTCTAATTTAACTTACCTTGACTATTCAAATATTGCAAAGCTTGATGATCTGTATACAACACAAACTCCTTAGGTAACAAGTAATGTCTCCACTTCTTCAAGGCTTGAATTATGGCATAGAACTTTTGAGCATAAACTGAATATCTCCTCCTCACATCATTCAATTTCTCACTGAAATATGCTACTAGTCTACCTTCTTGACTTAACACTACTCCAAATGTATTTCCACTTTCTGCTTGAACAACTCAAAACTTTTATTTGCTCCAGATGCCCACTTGAAATCCTTTCTGTCACCTCTCATTGTCTCTATCATAGGGTTACAAACTAAACTAAAATTTCTAATGAACTTCTGGTAGAAGCTAACCAATCCATGAAATGATCTCACTTCTCCAATGCTCTCCGGTGTAGGCCATTCAATAATTGCTTTCACTTTCTCAGGGTCCATCTTCAATCCTTCCGTAGAAATCACAAACCCCAAATATACCAACTCTTCTTTCATGAAACTACACTTCTTGATGTTTATTAGCAATTTCTCTTCTCTCAGTCTCTGCAAAACTTGTCTAATATGCCACAAATGTTCCTCTTTTGTCTTACTAAAAATCAGAATATCATCCAAGTATACAATCACAAACTTACCCAAGAATTTCTTCAAGACTTCATTCATTAATCTCATGAAAGTACTCGGTGCATTCATCAATCCAAAGGGCATCACTAACCACTCATACAATCCTTCATTTGTCTTAAAAGCAGTCTTCCACTCATCACCTTCTCTGATTCTAATCTGATGGTATCCACTCTTCAAATCTATCTTTGTGAAATATCTTGCTCCACTCAAACAATCCATGATATCATCCATCCTAGGTAAAGGAAATCTATACTTAACTATGATCTTGTTTCTTGCTCTAGAGTCAGTACACATTCTCCATTCTCCATCCTTCTTAGGTGCTAACACTGTAGGTACTGCATAAGGACTCAAGCTTTCTCTGATCAAACCCTTTCTCAACAACTCTTGTAATTGTCTATTTAATTCTTCATTCTCTGTCAGTGTCATATGATGTGCTGCTTTGTTAGGCAAACTTGCTCCCGGTATAAGATCCATGTGATGACTGATAATCCTTATAGGTGGCAATCCTTCAGGTACATTATCTAATATGATGTCTTCATACTCTGTTAGAAGTTCTCTTATCTCCTCCAGTTGTGTCTCTTTAGTTTGCTTCTTCAATGTTTCAATCTTCTTAGGAATCAGGGCATAACACATATTCTCATGTCTCAAACCATCCAGAAATTTTCTTCCATCTACCAAACAGATTCTAGCATTTCCACATACTTCACTCTTCGGATCATCCTCCAAAGGAATCAAAGTAATTCTCTTTCATTTTCTGTTATAGTATATGTATTCTTTCTCCCATCATGTATATCTTTTCTATCATACCTCCAAGGTCTACCCAACAAGATATGACAAACATCCATAGGCATAATATCACACAAGACCTCATCATGATAAGATCTAATATGAAATTTCACCAAACATTGTTCACTCGCCAGTACCCTACGATCATCTTGAATCCATGCTATCTAATAGGGTTGTTTCAATCTTTCCAACTTTAGCTTAGTCACCATCTCCTCTGAAACTAGGTTATCTAAACTACCACTATCAATTACAACTTTACAACACTAACCTCTTGATTTGCATCTAGTTCTGAATAGACTCTTCCTTTGTGGTGGTTCCTTATTTGTCTCTACTTGAAATAGTGCTCTCATCATCACAAGTGATTCTCCTTTCTTAGGTTTGCCAACTAAACTGGGTGATCCAATAGGTTCTTCTTCCACATATGTTGCTCTTCCACTATTTTATGTCCTCTTACTTGTACTACCCTGATTACGCTCAAATGCTCTATGTCCTTCACCTCAACACTTGAATAAATTACCTCTGAATGTTCTCTTATCAAATCCTCTTCCTTCTCTTTTGTATCCTTCATTCCGGTATGCATTAGGGTTTCCTCTCTGATAAAAATTTATGTCATCTCTCTAGTAAGCATTGTTATCATTATCATCTTTCTTAAATGGGCTGTCAAACTTGTTCTACTCCGGATGTGATCTGTCTCCTCTGGAAAATGTTCTACCTCTCTAAAATTTGCCTCCTCTGCCTCTCTGTCTTTGATTATGCCTCTTATTCAGCTTCTCTTCAACTTTCAAGGCAAACTGATATGCTTCTTCCAAAGATGTCATCCTTATCAAGCTTAGTTCTTCTTGAATGTTCAATCTCAGTCGATTGATGTATCTAGCCACTTTCTCCTTGTTTGCTTCACTATGTCTTGTCCTTATGATCACTTTATGGAATTCTTTAGTGTACTCCTTCACAAATTTCTCCTTTTGTCTTAGGTTTTACAATCTTTTCAACAGTTAAAACTCATAGTCATCAGGTATAAATTGATTCTTCAACTTTGTCACCATCCTATCCCATTTTGTAATATTTTCTTTTCCTCTTCTATTTCTTTCCAACTGAACTTCTTTCCACCATATAGCAGCATGTCCTTTCAACTTTGTATTTGCAAATTTCACCTTCACTGGATCTTCAACTTCTTCATATTCAAAGTATTCTTCCATGTCATTTATCTAGTCAATCAATTCTTTAGGATTCAAATTACCACTATAGTTTGTTGAGATGAGGGCAGACAACTAGAAGGGGGGTGAATCAGTTATCACAAAACTTTTATCTTTTGCTACATTTAATCTTCTTTACCACTTATTAATAGATTAATGATATAACCATGAAATAATGAATCAACAACACATGAGCAAAAACATAATCAACACACATAACACCAGGATTTTTACGTGGAAACCCAGTTAAGGGAAAAACCATGGTGAGGGTTAACCCACAAGATTTATTCTCTATTAAAAGAATAGAAAATGGGATGGCACTTGCCTTTGGGTGCACTACTTAGAGCTTACTACTCAAAAGAGGATCACTGCCTACAAGAACATTTACAATGTTAACACAGAAAGGTTGAACTGAGAAACAACATCTTCTTCATGTAAGGTTCAGTTCCATTGAAGCGCACAACACCTCTACTCTACCCCCACTCACTTTCTCACTACACTTTCCATGACTTCATAACACTTATTTATACAAGTCATCGACTTTGGAATGAACGTCAAAGTCGGTCAAATAATCATGTATCTGGAACATTCTCCAAGATAGACATTACAAGCAATTACAATCACAAGACTTAAAATGCTACAAGTGAATCACTACACTATCAGCTAAACATAATTAGGACTCAAATCTTCCTCAAACATCAAACCACGCTTCATAAAACCTCTCTTAGATCATTCGCAACATACACCATGCATTCGGTCGACCAAGATTGGAAAGAATAGCCACAACTAAGGATAAATCTTCATCCATGAGCTCAATCCTCAATGCAGACCACCAACATAATAGGCACCTAATTAAGAGACCACCACAAGCACAATGAAATCAAATGGAACAAATGCACCACCTCAGATCACCTGAAGCACTTGCACCTTCATCTAGGAACTCAAGAACACCAACTGTCATGACTGTCACACTAGAAAGGTTTCTTGTGGACCTCCAAACCATGAACCACTTGAGTTGAGGAAACACAGTAACATCCCAAACACACCTCTAGAACTGTAGACCATAATATTCCAATGTGGAGCAATCCAGACCAAATTCTTGTCACCCTGTCACCTCTGAATAATTGCAAAACTTGGTTCTACTCAAATGGCCATAACTTCATCAATACATCACGCGGACCTCTCAGATCTTTACTAGAGAAACTTCAGACAATCCTCTACAAACCCTTTAATCTGCAAACTCTGATCTTCATCTCACT
Organism: Cunninghamia lanceolata; assembly: GCA_027924645.1. Taxonomy (NCBI): domain Eukaryota; kingdom Viridiplantae; phylum Streptophyta; class Pinopsida; order Cupressales; family Cupressaceae; genus Cunninghamia; species Cunninghamia lanceolata. The sequence goes on along the minus strand of BSBN01000865.1, from coordinate 2,464,776 downwards.
AGGAATGTGGAGCAATCTACTTCACTGATCTGCACTGTCTTCACTGTCTCTGACAGAGATATGTAACTCACTTGTTTCTTCTGTAGAGGCTAATTTTCTCAATATCCTCAACATACAAGTCTTTTAAACAAGAAATAGAATAAGATATAGTTGACACTAATGACAACAAGGATATGTTGACATCAATGACAACACCGATTAGGCACATATTTACAACAATCTCCCCCTTTGTCATTGATGGCAACATATGATGAGAAAAATTGGTTCAATCATCAAGACAAGAACTTCCACCCCTTTCTCTTATCACACCTGCAACCACTTTCTTCATTGCTCCCCCTTTCACCAGCAACTACTCACTTCCATCCAATTTTTTCACATGACTTCTCTCCCCCTTTGACATCAATGGCAAAGGGCACATATTTACAATCATCTCTCACCCTTTTTGTTTCTTAGACAATACCAAATTGAACTCAGAACATGCTGGCTACTCCCCTTGAGTAGCATCTCCTTAACACCAATCTGGATCACTAGATATGATTGTGAGTTCTACCGGACTAATGCACACTAGTGCACCTTAGTTCTGAATAGGAGGGGTAATCACCCCTAGCTTGCCTCTGAGATACTCAAAAGTCTCCTTACGTAGAGGCTTAGTGAAGATATCTGTAATCTGATCCTTTGAAGAAACAAACTCCAATCTGACTTCATTCTCATTTACCTTCTCTCTCTAAAAGTGAAACTTGATGGATATATGCTTTGTCTTTGAATGTAACACCAGATTCTTTGAAATATTTATTGCACTTGAATTATCATAGAAGATTGTAATAGGTTCTTCAAACACAATTCTGATATCCTTCAGCATTTGCTTCATCCACAAAACTTGAGTACAATTGCTTGCTCCTGCTATATACTCTGCCTATGTAGTAGATAGAGAAATTGCCTCCTGCTTTTTGCTCAACCATGAAACCAATCTCTTACCCAAGAAAAATGCACCACCACTAGTACTTTTCATGTCATCCACATCTCCTGCCCAATCAACATTTGTATATGCATGAAGAGTGAAATAATCACTCTTAGGATACCATAATCCATAATCAGATGTTCCATTTAGATATCTAAAAAATTATTTTGACTACTACAACATGAGATTCTCTAGGATCATCTTGAAATCTAGCAACAAGGCCAACTGCATTCATAATATCAGGTCTGGTATGAGTTAGATAAAGTAGTCCTCCAATCATTGATTTATACCTTTTCTGATCTACCTCAGGGGAATCATTATCTTTAGTCAACTTGCATCTGGTTATCATAGGAGTACTCACTAGTTTTGAATCCTCCATTCCAAACTTTTTCAACAACTCTTTCACATACTTAGATTGAGATATGAAGATGCCTTTTTTCTGACTGAATGATTTGTAGACCTAAGAAGAAATTCATTTCACCAAGCATGGACATCTCAAATTCACTTTGCATCTGATCAGTAAATTTTTTACACATGCTCTCATTTCCACCAAATATGATATCATCAACAAATACTTCAACAATCAAGATGTGTTCATGACCAATTTTGAAATGAAGATTAATGTCATCAGTGCCTTTCCTAAAGCCTAACTTTAGCAGATACTTATCTAATCTTACATACCAGGCTCTTGGGGCTTGTTTAAGTCCATACAATGCTTTCTTCAATATGTAGACCATATCTCCTTGATCAGACAACTGGAATCCTTCTAGTTGCTCAATGTAGACTTCTTCCTCCAACTCTCCATTTAGGAATGCTAACTTGACATCCACTTGGTAAACTTTGAAATCTTTGTAAGCAACAAAGGCAAGAAATAATCTGATAGCTTCGATTCTTTCCACTAGAGAAAAAGTTTCTTCAAAATCAATTCTCTCTACCTAAGAATATCCTTTACACACCAATCTTGCTTTGTTTCTCACAACTTCATCATCTTCATTCAATTTATTTCGGAAGACCCATTTAGTTCCAACTACAATTTTGTCTTCAGGTCTAGGAACAAGATCCCAAGTATGATTTTTTTTCAATTTGCATTAATTCTTCTTCCATTTCTTTTACCCAACTTTCATCATTACATGCTTCATTCACTAATTTTGGTTCAATCTTTGAAATTAAACAATAATCCACTTGTTTTTCAACAATTTTTTTTCTAGTTTGAACACCTTTATTTCTATCTCCTATGATCTGATCTTTAGAATGATTCAACCTTACATACCTAGGAGTTTTGAGATTTTCTTGAGCTTCTGATTCTTGAACTTGTTCCTCAGCATTTTCATTAGCCTCTTGAGTCTCTGGATTTTTTGGAGCAATCTAAATCTGAGTATGAGATTGAACTTGCTTTTCATTTTCATCATCTGATTCATATCCATAGAACTTGAAAGGTCTCTCCATTCTTTCATCTACCTTGACATTAGCACTTTCAACAATCCTTTTCAATCTCTTGTTAAAGCACTGATATGCCTTGCTTTGGTTAGAATAACCTAGAAATATTCCTTCATCACACCTTGCATCAAACTTGCCTAGATCTTCATCTCTTTTGATATAGCATTTACTACCAAAAACTCTGAAGTATTTCACAGTAGGAGCATTACCAAACCATAGTTCATAAGGGGTTTTACCAGTATTACCTTTGATATGCACCTGGTTAAGAGTGTAGATAGTAGTACTCACAACCTCTCTCCAATAGACATGTGGAACATTTGCCTCCATCATCATGGTTCTAGCAACCTCTTGAATAGTTTGGTTCTTCCTTTCCACAACTCCATTCTGCTGAGGAGTTCTAAGAGCAGATAACTGTCTTCTTATTCCATGCTCTTCACAAAATGTATTAAACTCATCAGAGGTAAACTCTCCACCTCTATCAGATCTCAAACACTTTATCTTCACACCAATCTCATTCTCTACCCTAGCCTTGAACACCTTGAATTTCTCAATAGCCTCCTATTTCTCTCTTAAGAAGGTGACCCACATCATCTGGGAGTAATCATCAATCAACAACATAAAGTATCTATCTCCTTGCAAACTCCTAACTCTGGTAGGACCACACAAATCAGTGTGCACAACTTCCAACAATCCACTTGAAAATGTTCTTTACTTTTGAATGTAGTTCTACTCTGTTTGCCCAACTGACATTCCTTACATATGCTATTAGTAGGTTTTACAAGCTTTGGAAGATCTCTCACAGCCTGAGTAGTACTTATCTTGATAGTGTTATCAAAATTTACATGACACATTCTTATATGCGATAACCAACTTTGATCAATCTAAGAAATCAAACATCTTTTATCAGTGCAACTTAAATGAAAGATATTACCTCTAGTCTGTGTACTAGATGCAATCTCAGTTCTAGAGCTTTCCAAGATTCACATTTCCAATCCTTGAATCAGGGATCATACCCTTTGTCAACCAACTATCTAACACTGAGAAGATTATGCTTCAACCATTCTACATACAAAACATCATCAGTGTTGTGCTTGCCATCAAAAGAGATGGATCCTTTGCCATAGATTCTACCAGCTAAATTGTCTCCAAACTTCACAATTCCACCTTCATATCTTTCCATACTTACAAACTTACTTTTATCACCTATCATATGGTGAGAACATCTGTTGTCAATCACCCATTCATCCTTTTCTTCAACCTGAGTAGCCAAGGCACTTTCCAATTCATATAGCTAGCAGATTTAGTAGACACCAGATTTTCTTCTTTGATAGCAATGAACACCCATTCATTTCCAGACCTACTTCCCTTATCAGATTCATCATTTGTAACTCCTTCATTAGTAGCCTCTTGGACATAGTAGCATTTCTTTTGAAACCTAGGTTTGTTAGGGTTTGGCTTTGAAACCCTCTCCGGACATCTTGAAGAAAAATGACCAATCTTATTGCAAGCAAAACATTTGAAAGGCAACTTTCCTTGATACTTATTGCATCCTCTTGGTAATCTTTTGGTAATAAGGGCTTCAAATTCTTCAAGCTTCGTTTCATCTTCTTCAAGTTCCTTCTTTGTTTTCTCATATCTGGTTAGTCTTCTTGAAGAACTTTCACCAGGATCAAATCTTTGCTTCCCGGAAACACTGGCCTTAAAAGTAGATTTTGATTTAGGAAGGGAATCACCAAACTCACTCATTTCAAATGCTGAAAGATTGCCAACCAACTGATCCCCTTGTAACAGTTGTCACAGTCCTGATCTCCTCACTAGCAGCAACTCTATGCTTGTATGAAGTAGGTAAGAATCTGAGCACCTTGCCAACAATCTTTGATTCTTCCAATTTTCCACCAGCACGCGTGATACTGCACACAAGTTCATTCACCTTCTACATGTAGGAAGTGATGTTTTCATCTTCACTCATCCTTAAACTATCATATCTATCTTTCAGGCTCTGTAACTTAGCACATTTGACATATGCATCACCTTCATATAGAGTTTCTAACTTCTTCCAGAATTCATGAGCAGTTTTCAATTCCAGGACATTTGTCATTTCTGTATCAGTCAAAGGATTTATATCTAATTTTGCAGGGCTAGTTAGGCCCATTACTCTGCTGCTGAAAAAGGATTTAGTTTTCAAATGGACTACTGAAGGGAGACAATCTTTTTAAGAAGTCAAGAAAGCTATTTCCACTGCCCCAGTACTAAGAAATATAGATTTCTCTAAGCCCTTCATAATGTATGTATATGGAGGAGAACACAGTGTTGCAATTGTTCTGACCCAGAAAGATGACAAGGAAGAAGGAGAACATCCAATTGCATTCTTCTCCAGGACCCTAAGGGAGTATGAATCTAGGTATAATTTCATTAAAAAGCAATCTTATGCTATGGCAAAAGCTCTAAAAAAATTTAGACATTTAGTGATAGGGAATAAGATCCTAATATTAGTAGCTCACCCTAGTGTAAGGGAGAATATCATGGAAGGTGAGATTACTAAAAATAGGGCCAATTGGATAAATAAAATCTTAGATTATGATGTAGAGGTAAGGCCTACTAAATTGGTCAGAGGTAGGGGACTTTGCCAATATATTACTCAAGACATAAGGGAGTCAATGCCTGAAGAAATAGAGAATGAAACCGTATTGAAACTCCAAGAGATTGATCAAGATTCTTGGGTAAGTGACAGAATACAGTTCATGAGAAATGGTATTTTCCCTAATAAAATTTCCTCTGATAAGAAAAGATACTATAGACAACAGGGAGTTCATTTTGTATTGAATGCATAAGCAACAGAATGCATTTGAGCTAGAGACTATGGAAGGAGAACCTGAAGAGATTCCTATGAATGGGATCTTCTTGAAACATTTTACATAGTCTTGAGACCTACCATGTATCTGTTACCTAAATTTCACTATAGCTCATTCAGGTAGAGCTTTGATTTAAAGCTTAAAAGATATATTGCATCTAATCTTTCCTACATTACATTCAAGTGCATAAATGAAATAATTCAAAGGATTATGTTTATTAAATTATTGCATTCATACAAGTGCATGTAACATAAGAAAGATTTACACAAGTCTTTTATGAACAAAGAATTAATCTTTATTGAATGTAAAATGTACATTGTCTCACACAAGCCGTGAGATTAACTTTACTTATTCAATAGAATTGAAGAAAAATATGTACATGAATAAGTAAATAAAAGTAGATGTGCATATAAGGTTGGAGGCCAGTCATTGCCTGAGAATGATTGGTTATGTGTCATCTTGTTCTGCTGCTGCCCCGAGCTACTTCTATCCTTCCTAGCTCCATGTTGCTCCTAGTTCTTGCATCTGGCAATAACGCTGATGTTAGAGAAATGCTCTAAGCAATGAAAGGTCTCAAACCTTACATGAACAAACACCTATGCATGTACAAACTGATCTCCAAATGCATTAAATAAGTAATTCAAACCTTGGATTCCCTAGACAACAATCAAGCCATCAAACACATCCAAAATATGCATTTATTTTCCTAACAAGTTTTCTTCATGTGCAGATACAGGTGTAATTATGTCTCTATTTTGATTCATTAGATTACATTATGAGTGGGGAAAATGTATATTCATCAGAAATAAGGATCAACTTATACAGATAGGTCTATTCACATACTTGAACAATATGATTTATTGCCAGAGACAGTCACGTGAACAGTTTGAAGAGCCATGTATTTGTAAACTGTCATCAAGGATAGCATGGAAATGATAAGTGATGTTTTTGTACTGAGAGAAGAGTCATTAAACATATATGCTTTGAAGAGTATTAAGCTATCTGAGAGCACCAAGAGATGAAAGTCAACAAAGAAGAATGAGGTCAAAATAAGGAAAAACCATCATATCTATCCACTTGCAAAGAGAGAGAGTAGTCATCAAACAAATAAAATAATGTAGCAATCTTATTGGTGCAGCAGGTCTGCTAGAAAGAGGGTGAAATGAAGAGTTTTTATCAAATGTTAGAGAATGCATGGTGGTTACATTCTTGAAGGGGCAATGTTTAGTCTTAAACCTTTGTGGAATAGTGATAAATCTAAGGGAATCTTATACATGGCAACACCAACTTCATGGAGCAGCAGCCATGAAAGAGATCAAATAGTTTTTGTACCATCATCACAATGAGAAAGCATGGTTGGTTGAAGTCTGTATTTTGAGACAGTCATAATTATGGACAAGTCAATAATCATACAATGCCAAGACTGGGAAGTATGTCAAAGATGTTTGTAATAGTGGCATGGAGAGAACAATGTACAGTCCTAAGAGAGGCAAGAAATCAGAGCCTATAAAGGACAGTCAATACATGAAGAGAAGTTGGAAGCCATGTATGGATAGCATGTTAAGTATATAACTCATATCAGCAGTCTGCAAGAAATTTGAAGATTTTAACAAAGATAGGAATAGCAGTAAGTTGTCAGAGTATCAAGGAGTAGGATGACAACAATCATGGATGAAAGAGCATTGTTATTATAGTAGTCTTGTAAGATGAGTAAAGTGTTAGATTCAGGACAAACAACTGAGAGGGGGGGTGAATCAGTTATCAAAAACTTTCTTTCCAATTACACACTTAAATCCTTATTGTTAGATCTAGGGCACACAACTGAGAGGGGGGGTGAATCAGTTGTACAAAAACTTGCTTTTACTTCAGACACTTGATTCTTCTTTGTTATTAATAGCATGTCGATTAACCATTCATGAAAGCATAAAGCATAAATACTAGAGCAAATAAACATCAACACATTAGACACTAAGATTTTTACGTGGAAAACCCGGTTAAGGGAAAAACCACGGGGTGATTAACCCAAGGATTATTCTCTGTTAGAAGAATAAGAAAAATGGATGGCACATGCCAATTAGGGCTCACTGCCTGAGCACACTACTCACAAGGAGGCACACTGCCTACAAGAGACACACTGTCTACAAGATAACAAGTATTACAAACTTGAACTAGAGATTGACATCTTTACCATGCCTGGATCAGTTCCATTTAAGCCCAAAAACTCCTGCTCTGCCTTTCACACTTCTCTTCTCTATATCATGCTCATCACCACAAGACACACTGCAAAATAAATTCACAATCCCTTATTTATACAAGGCATCAACTTAGGAACAATCATCTAAGTCGGCAAACATCTACAAGATCATTCGCAAGACGTGTAATACATCCAGTCGGTCTGTCTTAGGAAGAACACCAATATCCATGGTTATTCTTCAAATGCAAACTCTAACTTCAATGCAAACCACCAATAAGAATTGTACACGATCCAAAGATCACCAAAACCTTTCCTGAGTCATCAAGAACATCCGCACTTTATCAGCTTACTGGAATTCTTCTGTTCTTCATCCGAAACTTCAAGAACACAGTCTATCCTCACTGTCATAATGAAAAAGTTTCTTCCAGACCTCCAAATCATTCACAAATCTAGTTGTCACTTCACACTGACTTCTTCAACAATCCTTCTAATCTACAGAATGAAACAATGTAATTCCAGATCTCACCGGACCAATCTGTGACACTCTTTCTCCACTGAACACCTACCAGAACCGGTTCTACACAAGCAGCCATAACTTCTTTAGATCTTTATGCAGACCTCTGAAATCTTAACTAGAACATCTCAAGACTCATATCTACAAACCCTTTAAACCACATCCTCTGATCATCAACCTATTGAGTACTTTTGCCTTCTTCTCATCACTGTTCTTCACTGTTCCTGATGGAGACTAATTTTCTCAATATCCTCAGCACACAGCTCATCCAATCCTTCTTATCAATGCAATATGAGTATGTTGACATCAATGACAACATTGGTTAACCTTATACTTGCAACAATCTCCCCCTTTGTCATTGATGGCAACATATGATGTGAAAAACTATCAAGACAAGAACTTCTCCTTTCTGTCACAGCTCCCCCTATTAGCAACAACTCTTCACATGTATTTTCTTCCTTTACTACTCCCCCTTTGATCATCAACCACTTTTTTTTCACATGTCTTCTCTCCCCCTTTGACATCAATGGAAAAGGGCTCATACTTGCAATTCTAACATATCAAAATCATACCAGCTGCTCCCCCTTAGTAGCAGCTCCCCATCATCAATCCAAATCACAAGATGTGACTATGATATCCACCAGACTGATGCACATCAGTGCATCCTAGTTCATTACCGGAGTGGGCATGACCCCTAACTTCTCCCTGAGAGACTCAAAAGAGTCCTTGGGAAGAGGTTTAGTAAAAATATCTGCAAGCTGATCCTTGGAGGGCACATACTCCAATCTGACTTCACCCTTGTTCACTTGTTCTCTCAAAAAGTGAAATTTGATAGATATATGCTTGGTCTTAGAATGCAATACCGGATTCTTTGAAATATTTATTGCACTTGAATTATCACAGAAAATTGTGATAGGCTCCTCATATTCTACTTGAATATCTCTTAGCATTTGCTTCATCCACAAAAGTTGAGTGCAACTACCTGTGGCTACAATGTTTTCTACTTCTGTTGTAGACAGGGATATTGCTTCTTGTTTCTTGCTTAGCCAAGAAACCAACCCTTTTCCTAAAAAGAATGCTTCTCCACTTGTACTCTTCCTATCATCCACATCTCCTACCCAATCTGCATCTGTATATGCATGAAGAGAAAAGTCATGATCTCTAGGATACCATAGGCCATACTTAACTATTTGTTTCAAGTACCTAAAAATTCTTTTGATTGCCATGACATGAGATTCTCTGGGATCAGCCTAGAATCTCACCACAAGACCAACAACCTGCATTATATCTAGTCTAGTCTGAGTGAGATATAGTAAACCACTAATCATTGATCTATACTTTGTCTGATCTGTCTTAGGAGAGTCATCATCTTTGCTCAACTTACATCCGGTAGCCATGGGAGTGTTCATTGGCTTTGAATCTTCCATTCCAAATTTCTTCAATAGTTCTTTCACATATTTGGTCTGAGAGATAAAGATTCCTTTCTCTGTTTGAGTAATTTGCAGACCCAAGAAGAAATTCATTTCACTGAGCATTGCCATTTCAAACTCACTTTTCATTTGGTTTGCAAAGGTTTTCCACATACTATCTCTTCCTCCAAAGATGATATCATCAACAAATACTTCAACAATCAAGATGTTTTCATGATCAATTTGGAAATATAGGTTACTATCAGCAGTACCTTTGTTGAAACCAATCTTCAAAAGATGTTTGTCTAGCCTCTCATACCATGCTCTTGGGGCTTGCTTTAGACCATACAGTGCCTTCTTTAATTTGCAGACCATATCACCATCCTCAGATAACTGAAATCCATCCGGTTGTTCAATGTACACCTCTTCTTCTAGGTCACCATTTAGGAAAGTAGATTTGACATCCATCTGATATACTTTGAAATCTTTGAAGGTAGCAAATGCAAGAAATAGTCTGACTGCTTCAATTCTTGCCATCGGAGCAAAGGTTTCCTCAAAATCAATCCCTTCTATTTGTGAGTAGCCTTTGTAGACTAATCTGGCCTTATTTCTGATTACTTCACCAACTTCATTTAGTTTGTTCCGAAAGACCCATTTGGTTCCAATCACATTCTTGTTTCTAGGTCTAGAAACAAGATCCCAAGTGTGATTTTTCTCAATTTGCATTAATTCTTCTTCCATTACTTTTGTCCAATTTTCATCATTGCATGCTTCATTTATTGTCTTAGGTTCAATCTTTGAAATCAGACAACATTCATCTGAATTTTGAGCAACATTCCTTCTAGTTTGCACACCTTTGCTTTTGTCACCTATGATCTGATCTTCAAAGTGGTTCAGTCTTACATACCTTGGAACTTTGGGAGTTTCTTGCACTTCTGCTTCTTGATCATGCTCATTCAGACCTATCTCTTCTTCCTAATTTATCAGATCAGTCTGAATCTGACTTTCAGGAGAGGATGGAGCACCTTGAACCAGAACATCATTCTGATCATCTTCATCATACTCATAAAATCTTGAGGGCTTCTCAATACCTTCATCAACCTTCACATTTGTACTTTCTATCATCTTTCTCAGTCTCTTATTGTAACACCGGTATGCTTTGCTTTGAGTGGAGTATCCCAAGAAAATTCCTTCATCACTTCTAGCATCAAACTTTCCTAGATCTTCATCTCTTTTAATGTAACACTTGCTACCAAATACTCTAAAATATCTCATAGTAGGAGTGATGCCAAACCAAAGTTCGTAAGGAGTCTTACCAGTATTGCTTCTGATTTGAACTCAATTGAGAGTGTAGACTACAGTGCTGACAGCTTCCTTCCAAAACATCTGGGGAACATTTGCTTCCATCATCATTGTCCTCGATGCTTCCTGGATGGTCCGGTTCTTTCTCTCAACTACTCCATTCTACTGTGGAGTCCTAGGAGCAGACAATTGTCTCTTTATACCATGCTTCTCACAAAATTCTATGAATTCACTGGATGTGAATTCACCACCTCTATCAGAGCTCAGACATTTCAGTTTTAATCTAGTTTGATTCTCTACCATAGCCTTGAAGATTTTGAACTTCTCAAAAGCTTCTGATTTCTCTTTCAGAAAGGTAACCCACATCATTCGGGAATGGTCATCAGTCAGTAACATGAAATATCTATCACCTTGCATACTTTTGATTCTTGTCGGACCACATAGATCAGTATGAACTAACTCCAATAATCTGGTAGAGGACTGATCCTTGCTTTTGAATGAAACTCTGCTCTGTTTACCTAGCTGACATTCTTTGCACAAACTATTTGTAGGTTTTACCAACTTTGGAAGATCTCTTCTAGCCTGAGTATTGCTTATCTTGATGATGTTATCAAAATTTACATGACACATCCTTCTATGCCATAACCAACTCTGATCAACTTGAACAAACAGACAACTTTTATTAGTACCAACTAGATGGAAGATATTACCTTTTGTTTGAGTACCGGATGCAATCTTTGTTCCGGAGCTTTCAAAGATCCTGCATCTTCCATTCTTGAACCGGAGATCATAGCCTTTGTCCACCAATTGACCAACACCGAGAAGATTGTGCTTCAATCCTTCAACATACAGTACATTACCGGTTTTGTTCTTACCATCAAAAGAGATAGTTCCCCTACCTCTGATTCTACCAATAGAGTTGTCACCAAACTTTACCATTCCTCCTTCATACCTTTCCAAATCTAAGAACTTGTTCTTGTCACCTGTCATATGGTGAGAGCATCCACTGTCAATAACCCAATCATCCTTTTCTTCAACTTGGGCAGCCAAAGTTTTTCTACCACCTTATGATTGATAGATATTGGATCTTCTTCCTTGATGGCAATAAACACCCATTCATTTCTAGATTTGTCTCCTATCTCTAATTCATCATCTGTTACTCCTTCATTATCAGTTTCTTCATGAACATAATAACAATTCTTTTGGAACCTTTGTTTGTTAGAGTTTGACCTTGTAGATCTTTCCGAACATCTTGATGCAAAGTGACCAATCTTATTGCAGTTGAAGCATTTAAAAGGTAATTTTCCTTCATACTTACCGGATCCTCTTGGCAGTCTTTTTGCAATGAGGGCTTCAAGTTGGGCTATTTCTGCTTCTTCCTCTTCCATGTCTTTGCTTGCTTGATCATACCATGACAACTTCCTTGAAGAGTTTTCTCTCGGATCAAATCTTTGTTTGCCTTTCATATAGGCATTGGCTTTGAATACAGATTCAGTCTTGGGGGGATCATCTCCAAACTCGGTCATTTCAAATGCAGCCAGTTTGCCAGCCAATTGGTCTCTTGTGACAGTTGTATGGGCTCTGAATTCATCAATGGCGGCAACCTAGATTTTGTAGGCAGTAGGAAGGGATCTGAGAATTTTGCAAACAATCTCATTTTCATCCAAAACTCCACCAGCATTCCTAATTCCACACACCAACTCATTTACTCTTGGCATAAAGGTAGTGATATTTTCATCATCTGTCATCTTCAATCTTTCAAATTTCCCTTTGAGACTCTGCAACCTTGCACTCTTAACAAACTCATCTCCTTCATGCAAAAGTTCCAGTTTAATCCAGATCTCATAGGCAGTTGGTAGATCAATAACATTTGAGATCTCTGAGTCGGTTAATGCACTTAGAAGAGCTTCTTTGGTCCGCAGATTATTTTTAGCATCTATGATTTCATTTAGAGTTGTCGGACCACCCTGTGGAGGTATATATGCTTTTGTGACCATGGACAAGTATGCCTTTCCCATACACTCCAAGTGACATTTCATGCGGCCTTTCTAAAGAGTGAAGTTGGTTCCATCAAACTTCAAACTATCCTTCTTGTATGATGACATCCAGGATCTCCTCAAGCGGTTAAGCTCCTTTTAGAGGAACCTAGCTCTGATACCAATTGTTAGATCTAGGGCACACAACTGAGAGTGGGGGTGAATCAGTTGTAAAAAAACTTGCTTTTACTTTAGACACTTGATTCTTCTTTGTTATTAATAGCATGTCGATTAACCATTCATGAAAGCATAAAGCATAAACACCAGAGCAGATAAACATCAACATATTTGACACTAAGATTTTGACGTGAAAAACCCGGTTAAGGGAAAAACCATGGGGTGATTAACCCAAGGATTATTCTCTATTAGAAGAATAAGAAAAATGGATGGCACATGCCAATTAGGGCTCACTGCCTGAGCACACTACTCACAAGGAGGCACATTGCCTACAAGAGACACATTGTCTACAAGATAACAAGTATTACAAACTTGAACTAGAGATTGACATCTTTACCATGTCTGGATCAATTCCATTTAAGCCCTAAAACTCCTGCTCTGCCTTTCACACTTCTCTTCGCTATATCACATTCATCACCACAAGACACACTGCAAAATGAATTCACAATCCCTTATTTATAGAAGGCATCAACTTAGGAACAATCATCTAAGTCGGCAAACATCTACAAGATCATTCGCAAGACGTGTAATACATCTGGTTGGCTTGTCTCAAGAAGAACACCAATATCTATGGTTATTTTTCAAATGCAAACTCTAACTTCAATGCGAACTGCCAATAAGAATTGTACATGATCCAAAGATCACCAAAACCTTTCTTGAGTCATCAAGAACATCTGCACTTTATCAGCTTACTGGAATTCTTCTGTTCTTCATCTGGAATTTCAAGAACATAGTCTATCCTCACTGTCATAATGAAAAAGGTTCTTCCAAACCTCCAAATCATTCACAAATCTAGTTGTCACTTCACACTGACTTCTTCAACACTCCTTCCAATCCGCAGAATGAGATAATGTAATTCCGGATCTCACTGGACCAATCTGTGACACTCTGTCTCCATTGAGCACTTGTCGGAACTGGTTCTACACAAGCAGCCATAACTTCTTTAGATCTTTATGCGGACCTCTAAAATCTTAACTAGAACATCTCAAGACTCATATCTACAAACCCTTTAAACCGCATCCTCTGATCCTCAACCTATTGAGTACTTTTCCCTTCTTCTCATCACTGTTCTTCACTATTCCTAATGGAGACTAATTTTCTCAATATCCTCAGCACACAGCTCATCCAATTCTTCTTATCAATGCAATATGAGTATGTTGACATCAATGACAACATTGGTTAACCTCATACTTGCAACACTTTTGTGATTTAGTAGCATATCAATAAATCAGTCATGGAAACATAATGCATTAAATCAAGAGTAGAAACACATCAACACATAAGACACCAAGATTTTGACGTGAAAAACTTAGTTAAGGGAAAAACCACAGGGTAATTAACCCAAGATTGTATTCTCTATTAGAAGAATAGAAAGAACAAAATGGCACATGCCAATTAGGGCTCACTACCCGAGCACATTGCTCACAAGAGGGTCACTGCCTATAAGAGACACACTGTCTACAAAATGATAAGTATCACATACTTGAACTGGAGAATAGCATCTTCACCATGCTTGAATCAGTTCCATTTAAGCCCAAAAACTTTTGCTCTGCCTTTCACTCTCTTCCTCGCTACTACACTTTCATCTCCATAAGACACACTTTGAAATGACTTTACAACTCCTTATTTATACAAGGCATCGACTTAGGAATAATCATCTAAGTCGGCAAACATCTACAAGAACATCTACAAGAACATCTGCAAGATGTGTAATATATCTGATTGGCTAGTCTCAGGAAGAACACCATCATCCGAAAGTTATTCTTCAATTGCGAGCTCCAACTCTAATGTGGACCACCAACGTGAACTGGACACAATCTAAAGACCTTCACAAGATTGCCTGAATCACCAAGAACATCCATACTTCATCTGCTTACTAAAATCCTTCTCTCCTTCACCCGGAACCTTAAGAACATAGTCTGTCATCACTTTCACAAAGGAATAGATGCTTGAGGACCTTCAAACCATGAACCAATCGAGTTGACACTTCTGTCATGCCCACTTTTTCCATGCAGTTATAACACGCATTACACACATGTCATGTCCACATGCATCATGTGGTTATGATACGAACTATCAAAGTTTTTCCCTTACTACTCTAAAAACCCCTTGCATGCATAAGCGTGCTCGGCAGTGCGCACTTAAGGCGAAAGTAATACAGTTGACGGCGGCGTACCAAAAACATGTGCACACACTCTAGACAAGGAAACGTGTGGTTCCCTGTCTTAGGTTAATCTCATGAATTATATTTGAACAAAGTTTTTTTAGGTGATAGATCATTTTTCAACAAAGCACGAAACAAACATACATATAAAACAACAGATACACAAGAGAGTAGACTTGATTCACCAACCTTCCAAAGCCCAATTATGGAATGAAAGTTGATGAAGAGCTCCACTCTAGCATCCTTCTCCAAAATTCTCCTTTTCTCAATAATCCAACCCCAAAAATAATCTCTCTATGATCACAAGCAAGGGATAATGAATGGATGATATAGGATGGCTAGAATAATTTTGGCATTATGAGGCTATGAAGAGAAGAATAGAGAAAGAATTGGGCATTATGAGGATGCCAGAAGGAGATTTCCTAGAGGAAATTAGGCATGATAAGAATGCAATAATGAAGTGCCCCTACAAGAATGAAGTCCCCTCCTGCAAGAATGAAGTTCCCCAGCACAAAAAATGAAGTTCCTCTGCAAAATCATGTCTCCCAATTGCTTAGAGAAGGGTCTTATTTATAGATTTTCTAAGAAGGGAATGGAAGGTGAGGATCAAGAGTTGAGATCAAGGGCTCACATTATTTGTGAATTTTGAATTCATAGTGGATAAATTAAAAATTCATTTTTTTAAGATTGTAATATTTAAATAACCCCACTATCCCAAGTGGAATTTATAAAATATCCCCACTATCCCAAGTGGAATTAATAAAATATCCCCACTTTCCCAAGTGGAATTAAAAAATATCCCCACTATCCCAAGTGGAATAATAAAATAAACCCACTCATTATCCATTATCCCTAATGGACTTAAAACAATTAACCCCACTCAAGAGGTCCCCCATTATAGCCCACATGTAGAAATAAAATACAATAAGTAAACTAAAATAAGAGAGAGTGGGTGACACACCAACCTCATTAAGGGGAACCCCACCAAAAGAGAGGCACAAGGAGACAAGCACTCCATTATTAGGGGATCATGGAGTTGCTCCATGACTTGAAAGTGGGCCTGAGTGTGGATTCCACTCATCCCATTGTCCCCATGCTTCCAAATTCGTCACTTAACTTCACCCTGAAGTTGAAGTGACCATATAGAGGTTAACCCAAGGTTATCCTAGTCAAAAAGGTCCCTAGACCCATGGGGTATAACCTAGTGTTGTTTTAAACCTAGTTAGGACTCCCAAAGTCAAGTAAAAATACAAGAAGAGGGTCAAAGAGAAATAAAGTTAAAACAAGATTCAAAACAACATTTCTTACAACACTTATCACAATATAATTAATTTAGAAGATAGAACTATTTCCCTTAACCTCATGCAACATTACAACAATTTACCAAACACAAGGTTGATCTTAGTTCCTCGTGAAACTAGATCGGCTCACAAGGGATACAACATAGGGTGTGGAATGATCTCCTATATTTGTGGTTTTGTTAGAAATACCTGCACACTCAATTTCAAAGTTAATTCCACATATAAATATCATAGCCGAAGAAAATTTAATACATGGATTTCTAAAGCATACCACAGTTCTTATAAACATAATGAAATCACATGACAATTTTCTAACATCACCCAATTAGTTTTCCTTTAACATAATAAGATTTTAATAGTTTAAAAATCTGGGAACAACAGTCCCATAAATATAAAAATACCAACAATAGTAAGCTAAATAGTCACATGTACATAAATGAAAAAGTGTAGGCCTCACATACTCCCCCCCTAAGACTGTACTTCCTCCTGGAAGTCATCAAAGAGGTGAGGATAAAAGGAACTCATAAGATTTTAAAGTATGATACTAAATGTTATAAAGGCATAATCCTATTCACAAAGCACACTGTATTGATTGAAATCAACATAAGAAATTTCATGTTCATCAATCATTATCACACATGCGTAAGGAATTCACACATCGTACAACCTATTTATATAGAACATCAACTCATATACAGATACATCAATTACAAATCTGACATCTAAACACATATTTTCATTCATCCACATTACAGGGATTAACTTCACAAGGCTCATATAAAGGTTTAGGGGGATGTCATAGTCTCATCATAGAACCAAGTAACCAATAACTAGTGCCAAATAACCAAAGATCCAAGAACCAGGTAGAATGATGGTCTCAGGGCCACATGCCTAGGAGCCTCGCCATACATTCCACAATGGCCTACCTCTTATTTGTACAAGGGTTTAGCCTCCAAGAGATAACCAATATAAGAACAAGATCACTAGGAAAGTAAGTGGATAATGACCAGCCCATACTAGTCCACACCTACCCCCATCCTCATAAGTTTCCCACGTCTGCTTCCTTATATACACTCCACCAGAGGTCGCTCCATCGACATGGCGAGAAGAACAACACAACACAAGACCAGCACTAGAAAAATAGAAAGAACCTAGCTTAGCCAACACAAATATCCAGAAAATCCAAGAGGAGAAGTCTCCAAAATGCAAATTAGAATAAATAAATAAATGAATAAATGCGCGCAATTTCAACATTAAAACAACGTAACCATAGGAGTTACATGAAAAAGGAAAAATCAAAAGTTGTGGCTAAGCTACTTTTAGACAAGATAAAATAACAAGGCTGGTCCACACAACCAAGATACAAAAAGGTCACCAAACAACCGAAAGAAATAATTGCAATCCAAGAAAGTGCACATTACATCACTATACTCCACAAGATACATAAGGGCAAGGAAGAGTCCAACACAACCCTCACCACCTAGACCAACTGACTCAAGAGGACAATCGACCAAGAGGATCACAACCACCACAAAACACAAGCAGAAGACTTCGATACTCATGTGACAAAGCCATCATGATGACAAAACAAGAGGATGGGTATTCCTCCAAGGTAAAGGTTAGGTGACAAACTACAACCTCACTCTCTCGTAGCTACATGTAGTAGGACAAGGGTCAAACCATGCTCAACCCACTCCATGTCGGTCTAAACAACATGCAAACCCCAGAGCTCCCAATGTTGAAACATGTGCTTTGATACCAAATGTCATGCCCACTTTTTCCATGCGGTTATAACACGCATTACACACGTGTCATGTCCACATGCGTCATGTGGTCATGATACGAACTATCAAAAATTTGTCCTTACTACTCTGAAAACCCCCTCGCATGCATAAGCGTGCTCAGCGGTGCACGCTTAAAGCGAAAGCAATACAGTTGACGGCGGCGTACCAAAAACATGTGCACACACTCTAGACAGGGAAACGTGTGGTTCCCTGTCTTAGGTTAATCTCACGAATTATATTTGAACAAAGTTGTTTTAGGTGATAGATCATTTTTCAACAATGCACGAAACAAACATACATATAAAACAACAGATACACAAGAGAGTAGACTTGATTCACCAACCTTCCAAAGCCCAATTATGGAATGAAAGTTGATGAAGAGCTCCACTCTAGCCTCCTCTAAAATTCTCCTTCTTTTCTCAATAATCCAACCCCAAAAATAATCTCTCTATGATCACAAGAAAGGGATAATGAATGGAGGATATAGGATGACTAGAATAATTTCGGCATTATGAGGCTATGAAGAGAAGAATAGAGAAAGAATTGGGCATTATGAGGATGCTAGAAGGAGATTTCCTAGAGGAAATTAGGCATGATAAGAATACAATAATGAAGTCCCCTTGCAAGAATTAAGTCCCCTCCTACAATAATGAAGTTCCCCTGCACAAAAAATGAAGTTCCCCTACAAAATCCTGTCTCCCAATTGCTTAGAGAAGGATCTTATTTATAGATTTTCTGAGAAGGGAATGGAAGGTGAGGATCAAGAGTTGAGATCAAGGGCTCACATTATTTGTGAATTTTGAATTCATAGTGGATAAATTAAAAATTTATTTTTTTAAGATTGTAATATTTAAATATTCCCACTATCCCAAGTGGAATTAATAAAATATCCCCACTATCCCAAGTGGAATTAATAAAATATCCCCACTTTCCCAAGTGGAATTAAAAAATATCCCCACTATCCCAAGTGGAATAATAAAATAAACCCACTCATTATCCATTATCCCTAATGGTCTTAAAACAATTAACCCCACTCAAGAGGTCCCCCATTATGGCCCACATGTAGAAATAAAATACAATAAGTAAATTAAAATAAGAGAGAGTGGGTGACACACCACCCTCATTAAGGGGAACCCCACCAAAAGAGAGGCACAAGGAGACAAGCACTCCATTATTAGGGGATCATGGAGTTGCTCCATGACTCGGAAGTGGGCCTGAGTGTGGATTCCACTCATCCCATTGTCCCCATGCTTCCAAATTCGTCACTTAACTTCACCCTGAAGTTGAAGTGACCATATGGAGGTTAACCCAAGGTTATCCTAGTCAAAAAGGTCCCTAGACCCATGGGGTATAACCTAGGGTTGTTTTAAACCTAGTTAGGACTCCCAGAGTCAAGTAAAAACACAAGAAGAGGGTCAAAAAGAAATAAAGTTAAAACAAGATTCAAAACAATATTTCTTACAACACTTATCACAATATAATTAATTCAGAAGATAGAACTATTTCCCTTAACCTCATGCAACATTACAACAATACAACATTACAACAATTTACCAAACACAAGGTTGATCTTAGTTCATTGTGGAACTAGATCGATTCACAAGGGATACAACATAGGGTGTGGAATGATCTCCTGTATTTGTGGTTTTGTTAGAAATACCTGCACACTCAATTTCAAAGTTAATTCCACATATAAATATCATAGCTGAAGTAAATTTAATACATGCATTTCTAAAACATACCACAGTTCTTATAAACATAATGAAATCACATGACAATTTTCTATCTAACATCACCCAATTAGTTTTCCTTTAACATAATAAGATTTTAATAGTTTGAAAATCCAGGAACAACAGTCCCATAAATATAAAAATACCAACAACAGTAAGCTAAATAGTCACATGTACGGAAATGAAAAAGTGTAGGCCTCACAACTTCACAAAGACTTCCTCAACACTCCCTCAAATCCGCAGAATAGGATAACGCATTTTCGGATCTCACCGGACCTATCTGTATCACTCTATCACCTCTGAACACTTGCCGAAACCGATTTTACTTTAGTGGCCACAACTTCTTCAGATCTTCATGCGGACCTCTGAAATCTTTACTAGATCACCTTAAGACACATATCTACAAACCCTTTAGACCGTATCCTCTAATCCTCATCTTATCTTGGACTTTTACCTTACTATCTTCATTGTTCTTGATATGACCAATTTTCTCAATATCCTCAGCAAACAGTTCATCCAATCCTTATCATTAATGCAACAAGAGTATGTTGACATCAATGACAACACCGGTTAGGCCTATACTTGCAACAATCTCCCCCTTTGTCATTGATGGCAACATATGATGTAAAAAACTGTTATGACCGTCAAGACAAGAACTTCTTCTTACTGTCACAACTCCCCGTATTAGCAACAACCATTCACATGTCTTCTCTTCCTTTCTTGCTCCCCCTTTGATCAACAAACACTTGTTTTTCACATGTCTTCTCTCCCCCTTTGACATCAATGGAAAAGGGAACATACTTGCAATTCCACCATTTCAAAATCATATCAGCTGCTCCCCCTGAGTAGCAGCTCTCCATCATCAATCCAGATCACAAGATATGACTATGATATTCACCGGACTGATGCACATTAGTGCACCTTAGTTCATCACTGGAGGGGTAATAACCCCTAATTTCTCCCTGAGATACTTAAAAGAGTCCTTAGGTAGAGGTTTAGTAAAGATATCTACAATCTAATCCTTGGAAGGCACAAACTCCAATTTGACTTCATTTTTGTTCACTTGCTCTCTCAGAAAGTGAAACTTGATAGATATATGCTTAGTCTTTGAATGCAACGCTAGATTCTTAGATATATTTGTTGCACTTGAATTATCACAGAAGATTGTGATAGGCTCCTCATACTCCACTCTTATGTCTCTTAGCATTTGCTTCATCCACAAAACTTGAGTGCAACTATCTGCTGCTGCAATATATTCTGCTTCTATAGTGGACAGAGATATTACCTCTTGTTTCTTGCTCAGCCAAGAAACCAATCTCTTCTGCAAAAAGAATGCTCCACCACTGGTACTCTTCCAGTCATCCACATCTCCTACCCAATCCGCATCTATATATGCATGAAGAGAGAAATCATGATCTTTGGGATACCACAATCTATACTCAACTGTTCCTTTTAGATATCTAAAAATCCTCTTAATTGCCATGACATGGGATTCTCTAGGATCAGCTTGAAATCTAGCAACAAGACCCACAGCATTCATAATGTCAAGTCTAGTTTGAGTGAGATACAACAATCCTCCAATCATTGACCTGTACTTTTTCTGATCAGCCTTAGGAGAGTCATCATCTTTGCCCAATTTACATCCAATTGCCATGGGAGTATTCATTGGTTTTGGGTCTTCCATCCCAAATTTCTTCAACAATTCTTTCACATATTTGGTCTGAGAAATGAAGATTCCTTTTATTGTTTGAGTGATTTGTAGACCCAAGAAGAAATTCATTTCCCCAAGCATGGACATCTCAAATTCACTTTTCATTTGATTTGCAAAAGTTTTACACATACTATCTTTTCCTCCAAAAATGATATCATCAACAAACACTTCAACAATCAAGATGTTTTCATGATCAATTTTGAAATACAAATTACTATCAGCAGTACCTTTGTTGAAACCAATCTTCAAAATATGCTTATCCAATCTTTCATACCAGTCTCTTGGGGCTTGCTTTAGTCCATACAGAGCTTTCTTTAACTTGCAAACCATATCACCATGATCAGACAATTGAAATCCATCTGGTTGTTCAATGTATACTTCTTCTTCCAAGTCACCATTCAGGAAGGCAAACTTGACATCCATTTGATTTACTTTGAAGTCCTTGAAGGCAGTAAAAGCAAGAAATAATCTAACTGCTTCAATTCTTGCCACCAGAGCAAAAGTTTCTTCAAAATCAACTCCTTCTATTTGAGAGTAACCCTTGCAAACCAATCTGGATTTATTTCTGATTACTTCACCAACTTCATTCAGTTTGTTTTGGAAGACCCATTTTGTTCCAATCACATTCTTGTTTCTAGTTCTGGGAACAAGATCCCAAGTGTGATTTTTCTCAATTTGCATCAGCTCTTCCTCCATTGCTTTAGTCTAGTTTTCATCATTGCAATCTTCATTTACTGTCTTAGGTTTAATCTTTGAAATCAGACAATACTCATCTGAATCTTGAGCAATTCTTCTTCTTGTTTGTACACCTTTGCTTTTATCACCTATGATCTGATCTTTAGAGTGGTTCAGTCTTACATAACTAGGAATTTTGGGAGTTTCTTGCACTTCTAATTCTTGATCAGGCTCATTATAACTCATCTCTTCTTCGTAATTTACTGGATCAGTTTGAATCTAAATTTCAGAAGGGGCTTGGGCTCCTTGAATTAGAACACCATTTTGATCATCTTCATCATATTCATAAAACCTTGAAGGTTTTTCAATTCCTTCACCAACTTTCACATTTGTAATTTCTATAATCTTTCTCAGTCTCTTGTTATAACACCGATATGCTTTGCTTTGAGTAGACTAACCCAAGAATATTCCTTCATCACTTTGAGCATCAAACTTGCCTAGATCTTCATCTCTTTTAATGTAACATTTTCTACCAAAGACTTTGAAATACCTCACAGTAAGAGTGATGCCAAACTAAAGTTCATAAGGAGTCTTACCGGTATTGCTTTTGATTTGAACTCGATTGAGAGTATAGACTGCAGTGCTGACAGCTTCTCTCCAATAGATCTAAGGGACATTTGCTTCCATCATCATGGTCCTAGATGCTTCCTGGATGGTCTAGTTCTTTCTCTCCACTACTCCATTCTATTGTAGAGTCCTAGGAGCAGATAACTGTCTCTTTAGTCCATGTTTCTCACAGAATTCTATGAAATCATCGGATGTGAATTCTCCACCTCTATCAGACCTCAGACATTTCAATTTTAATCTAGTTTCATTCTCTACCGTAGCCTTGAATATTTTGAATCTCTCAAGAGCTTCTAATTTCTCTTGCAGGAAAGTAACCCACATTATCCGGGAATGGTCATCAATTAATAACATGAAGTATCTATCACCTTGAACACTCCTTATTCTTGCCGGACCACACAAATCAATATGAACTAAGTCCAATATTCTGGTAGAAGATTGTTCTTTGCTTTTGAATGAGACTCTACTTTGTTTCCCCAACTGACATTCTTTGCACAAACTATTTGTAGGTTTCACCAATTTTAGAAGATCTCTTACAGCTTGAGTGTTGCTTATTTTGATGATATTATCAAAATTCACATGACACATCCTCCTATGCCATAGCCAACTCTAATCAATTTACACAAATTGACAACTTTTACCAGTACCAACTAGATGGAAGATATTACCTTTTGTCTAAGTACCAGATGCAATCTCTGTTCTGAAACTTTCAAAGATCTTGCATTTTCCATTCTTGAATTGGAGATCATAGCCTTTGTCCACCAACTGTCCAACACTGAGAAGATTGTGCTTCAGTCCTTCAACATATAGTACATTACTGGTTTTGTTCTTTCCATCAAAAGAAATAGTTCTCTACCTCTGATTCTACTAGCAGAATTATCACCAAATTTTACCACTCCTCCTTCATACCTTTCCAAATATAAGAACTTATTTTTGTCACCTGTCATATGGTGAAAGCATCCACTGTCAATGACCCAATCATCCTTTTCTTCAACTTGGGCAGCCAGAGCTCTTTCTACAACTTTATGATTGACAGATTTAGAGGGCATTGGATCTTCTTCCTTGATGCCAATAAACAACCAATCACTTCTGGATTTGTTTCCTGTCTCTAATTCATCATCTGTTACTTCATTATCATCTTCTTCATGAACATAGTAATAATTCTTTTGGAACCTTGATCTGTTAGGATTTGGCCTTGAAAATCTTTCTGGATATTTTGAGGCAAAATGATCAATCTTATTGCAGTTAAAACACTTAAAAAGCAATTTTCCTTCATACTTACCAGATCCTCTTGGTAGTCTTTTTGCAAAAAGGTCTTCAAGTTGAGCAGTTTCTGCTTCTTCTTCTTCCAGGTCTTTTCTTTCTTTTTCATACCATGATAGTTTCCTTGAAGAGTTCTCTCTTGGATCAAACCTTTGTTTACCTTTTACAGAGGCACTGGCTTTGAATGTAGATTCAATCTTGGGAGGGGAATCTCCAAACTTAGTCATTTCAAATGCAACCAATTTACCAGCCAATTGATCTCTTGTGACAACTGTATGGGCTCTGAATTCTTCAATGGCAGCAACCTTGATTTTATAAGAAGCAGGAAGGGATCTGAGAATTTTGCCAACAATTTCATCTTCATCCAAGACTCCACCAACACATCTAATTCCACAAACAAGATCATTTACTCTTGGCATAAAAGCAGTGATATTTTTATCTTCTCTCATCTTCAGATTTTCAAATTTCCCTTTCAAACTTTGTAGCCTTGCACATTTAACATACTTGTCTCCTTCATGTAGAAGTTTCAATTTTTCGTAAATCTCAAAAGCAGTTGGTAGGTCAACAACATTTGAAAGCTCTGAATCAGATAATGCGCTTAGAAGAGCTTCTATAGTCCGCAGATTGTTTTCAGCATCTGTGATTTCATTTGGGGCTTTCATGCCACCCTGTGGAGGAGTATACTTCGTTAAAGCCATGGTCCAGTACTGCATTCCCATACATTGCAAGTGACATTTCATGCAACTTTTCCAAAGATTAAAATTGGTTCCATCAAACTTCAGACTATCCTTCTTGTAGGACGATATCCTGGATCTACTCAAGCAGTTAAGCTCTTTTAGAGGAACTTAGCTCTTATACCAATTGTTAGATTCAGGATAGACAACTGAGAGGGGGGGTGAATCAGTTGTCAAAAACTTTCTTTCCAATTACACACTTAAATCCTTTTGTGATTTAGCAGCATATTAATAAATCAATCATGGAAACATAATGCATTAAATCAAGAGTAGAAACACATCAACACATAAGACACCAAGATTTTGATGTGGAAAACTCAGTTAAGGGAAAAACCATGGGGTGATTAACCCAAGATTGTATTCTCTATTAGAAGAATAGAAAGAACAAAATGGCACATGCCAACTAGGGCTCACCACCCAAGTACACTGCTCATAAGAGGCTCACTGCCTACAAGAGACACATTGTCTACAAAATGATAAGTATCACATACTTGAACTGGAGAATAGCATTTTCACCATGCTTGAATTAGTTCCATTTAAGCCCAAAAACTTTTGCTCTACCTTTTGCTCTCTTCCTCGCTACTACACTTTCATCTCCACAAGACACACTTTGAAATGAATTTACAACTCCTTATTTATACAAGGCATCGACTTAGGAATAATCATCTAAGTCGACAAACATCTACAAGAACATCCACAAGATGTGTAATACATCCGGTTGACCAGTCTCAGGAAGAACACCATCATCCGGAAGTTATTCTTCAATTGTGAGTTCTAACTCCAATGTGGACCACCAACATGAACTGGACATGATCTAAAGACCTCCACAAGATTTCCTGAATCACCAAGAACATCCATACTTCATTTGCTTACTGAAAACCTTCTCTCCTTCATCCGGAACCTTAAGAACATAGTCTATCATCATTGTCACAAAGGAATAGATGCTTGCGGACCTTCAAATCATGAACCAATCGATTTGACACTTTACAAAGACTTCCTCAACACTCCCTCAAATCCACAGAACAGGATAACACATTTCTGGATCTCACTGGACCTATCTGTATCACTCTGTCACCTTTGAACACCTGCCAGAACCAGTTTTACTTGAGCGGCCACAACTTCTTTAGATCTTCATGCAGACCTTTGAAATCTTTACTGGATCACCTTAAGACACATATCTACAAACCCTTTAGACTGCATCCTATGATCCTTATCTTATATTGGACTTTTACCTTATTGTCTTCACTGTTCCTGATATGACCAATTTTCTCAATATCCTCAGCAAATAGTTCATCCAATCCTTATCATTAATGCAACAGGAGTATGTTGACATCAATGATAACACCGGTTAGGCCCATACTTGCAAAATAAAGATCATAATGTTCAAGACACTAAAAACAGAGGTAAAGGCAGTTGTAATAGTCATGGCCCTAGCAATTATTGTTTGTTTGCATGGAATGTTCAGATAAAACCTAGCAGAGATCTGTCACACATGCAAAGGTTTTGAAGGTGTTGAGACACACTCTCTTGAATGTTTCAAGGTAATATGACTATGGGGACCCCTGTAGCTTCTAGGATAGGTCACTGGTCATCAAAAGAGAAGATCAATTTATAAGAGCGCATGAACAATAGGCTGGTGAGGTCATCTTAAACACTGTTTAAACCTTTAAAGCATCAATAGATTGTCAAGAAAAGGTCTTTAAAGACAGAGAATAGTGGAAGATCTTTGATCAAAGCAAGGGGTCTACATCCTATGATAAAGAAGATAACAGAGTTATAGGTAGAGGAACATTGCTAGGTTTTGACCAAGGTCTAAGAGACTCAATAGTCATTATGTTATCCTTTTGAAGGTCTACATAACTTTTTATTCAAATGTTCCTTATGATGTGAGAAGTTCAGTAAATTGTGTCTCACTCATGCATTTTCAAGTTTGTCAGAGTCCTTGCAATATATCAACTGAAAGGAAAAGCCCAACAGTAAGCTGCTATCAAAGCAGTAAAACAGTGTTTAAAACCTGTAGAAGAATGTGACAATTAATTCATGGTTAGATGCAGCAGTAAAGAGACAACAAGAAGATCTTGTCAAGACTCTAGAATGCTACCCCTTAATTTTAGGGAATCCTAAGACTTTGCACTGTGGTCTTGTGTCTCAGTCAAGAAGCTCTTCATAGTCATCATCATTCAAGAAGGACAAAGGGTGTTGAAGTGCAAATTCTATGTCTAAAAAAAAGTATAGGTGTTTCTCCAAAGTAGCTTCTAGAGGATGCCTCTGTAAATCAAATGCCAAGAACAAGTAAATGATGAACACCAAAGGACAGTTCTAGGTATTGAGTTTTCATACTACATTAGTGTCATGTGACAATGAACAATAAGGAGAATACATAGGCCGTGGCCAGGAGGGCCATTCTTTTTTTCTTTTTTATCAAGCCAAATATATAGAAAAATGAAACAAGGGTTTTTCTTCATTTTTTTAATGTCAAACTTGAGAAGAAAGAAGATCTGTGAAGGCAGTGAACTTACCTTTCAATGGCTGAAGATGGTTGTAGCTATTTTGTTAATTTTCTTTCTCAGATGAAGCAAATAATGCTCACATATACCAAAGAGAAAGCCATGAAGACATAGCAAAAAATGAATGTCAACAGAAAGCCAAAGAGAAAGTGTAGGCCGTGGCCTTAATGTCAAAAGAATGGAGCAGAAGATGATAAAATGCCATATGAAAACCACAGAGCTAAACTCACCTTCGTTGCTGCATCAAAATCCCAAGTGAAACCTTAGGAAATGACAGTTATGGCAGTAAGATCCATGAAAACCCTGAGCAAACCCTTTCTCCATGGCGACGCATAGTTGAATGAGAAAGCAAATGGCCAAGTGAGGAGCAATATTAGGGTAAACTTTCTTTTTTGCTCCAAAAAAGCCCTAATCGACTGAGGGTCTTTTTGACCTTTGTTTTAAAAAAGAAATTCATTTGTTATCTGAATGCAACAATGGGTCAACAACATAAATCATTATACCTAGTGCAAATGGAGGAATCCCAAGAGACCTTTTTTTTGCCTTCTTTTTCTTTTTAACAAAGTCAAACAAGATAATGATAACCTTTGCCCCCCATATATCTCCTTAGACACATGGTCAAAGGTCTAATTTATTTTTCGCATTTCATTTATCAAATGTAAGGCATGTGGTTAAAGTGTTTTTATTATAAAACACTTAATCAAGATGTTTGTCTTTTAAATGCATAAATAGGATACCATGCCTTTTGAGGCTTTTCTGAGTTAAGTCCTTATTTTTTGCAACCATATGGGGTAGTTGAGGAAGTTAGTAGACAAAAGGAGAGCATCTAGGAGGTTTTTATTACTTTTATGAGCTTTTTAGGGGTTGTTTGATGAGTCATCTTGATGGACCTAGTCATGTTTGACGTTTTCACTCATGGAGAGTCCTTTTGGAGTGTTTCTTGTTGCTAGATTTGAGGCTTTTTAGAGGCATCCGACCCCAAATAGTTTTCAGTTCCTCTTTTAGTGGAGTGGATGGGTATAGTCACTTTTGTGACTCTTTTGTAGACAGTTATGATTATGCAATTTGGAGAGACTTGTTATTTTGACATCCTTGCTCAAATTTTAGCATTTTTTGTAACTCATTTTACTTGATATGAAATATAGTGAAGGCCTTAAGTATTATTGACTAAAGATTCTTCCTACTTGTTCTTTGCATTATTGTGCTTAAGCAATTGATTGATCAAGTTATTTGTGAGGTAATGTTTATTTCCTTATATCTTTGTCTCAGATTTAGAGCCTTTATGCATAAATTATACTAATGCAGGTTACAAATTGTGTCAAAAGGTGTAAATTGTTTCTTTCTAGATGTGAAATTATCTTCCTTCTTGAAAGTTTGAGCACTAGGACCTATTTGTGAAACACTTATGTAGAAATATACAGTAATAAGTCGTGTAAGTATGTTTTCTGTCATTATAGTAAGTGCATGAATTTGAGTTTCATATCCTTTCAGTTAGGTGTATCACCCTTTTACTTTTAGTTTTTAGTTTAGTTTTTCCTAAGTTTCATCCTTCCCTTTTCTCTACAAGAAATAATTAGTTTAGGTGATACAAGTTTAGGAAGCTGGCCTTCTCCAGAGATTCACTCCAGTTTCTAGGTGACCCATAGCCTAGGAGTGTTTCCATGTTCCTCTAGAGTACCAATTTTATGCAAATTGGTAGGGTGCAACTTTCAGAGATAACAGTATCATAGTTAATTAGGTATCTTTTAATTCCTTTCCTGCTTTTGTCTTGCTTTCCCACTTTTTTTTTAAATAGGTGTTCTGAGAACACGTGTTTGTAGCATAGTGGCCCCTTTTGTTGGCAGTTGCATTTATCAAGGCCGTTCGGCAGTTCCTTAAACTTTAAGAAAGTACCTAATCATTTCAGAAGATCGCCACTTTTAATACTGATCTGACACACCGTCCCATACAGATTTTCAAAGATACACTAACCATCTTTTTGGCATTAATGCCATTAATAAGAGTGATGGGTCATTAATGCTTCATTATGCCTCGTCGAGCTAAGTATTAGGCCTCTATGATTGTTGCATTTGCTATTTCTCATTCTACATTCTCTAAGTTCTTGTTGTCTGAGTCGAAAGTTTCATTCCTTGCCTGCAATTCTAGCTAAGTTCGAGTTTGTTTACAGTTTCTTGCCTGCTTTCTGCATCAAGAGTTTCTAAGGCTTCTAAAAAAGATACAAAGATGTCGGAGCCATAATTGCCACAGGAAGGGCTAGGGCTCTTTGAGCTAGAAGACAAATGGAAAGGAAGCAAATCTTATTCGTTTGCACCAGCACAACCAAAAGTGAGCTATCCAAGGACAAGGGTCTTGGATACGGGGGTAAGTGTAGATTCTACACAAGTGAAAGACTATGTGTTGTGATGTTCACAACATGCCCCATTTTACTCCTTAGCAAAATGAGGACCCCTGCTGTGGCTTTTTGCTTTTTGCTTGTGTGTGTTGTTTTGCCTAGTGGTAAAGGGAAAAGGGGTTAAAATTGCAAACCTTGTTAAAAATAGAGAAAAATGCATTTCAGTACCCATGCATAGTATGGTTGGATTCCTTGTCAAAAATGAGCTAGGGTTGCTTTTTGAACCATGTTAAAATTTGCCATATTTTGCAAGTTATGAGCATTTTGGTAAAATGTACAAGGGAAGGGTTTGTTGTTTGCACATACAAGTCTCTTTGTATATCAGGTTGCATATACAAGGCCCTTTGTATGTGAGTTCGCTTGTATACAAAGACCTTTGTATATCGCTTTCCATATACAAAGTCGTTTGTATATGCGAAGATCGTTTTATACTTAGTCGCTTTTGTAGTTGGGTTCATATACAAAGTCATTTGTATGTCTTTTTTGCCTTGTATACATTTGGTAGAGTTTATGCATACATGCAAGGTGGACCCGAAATAGTTAAGAGTTGAAATGAATAAATGTTTAAATCCGTCGCATGTATCTCGTGTTTATATGTTTGGCGGGTCGTAACATACAATGCATTTATACAAGGACCGGAACCAAAAAGTTATTAAGCAATGTTAATTCATTGTATATTTTGAGCTTGTATATTTAAACATACATTTGATATATACATTTGCAATGTGTAGGCCACGGACCTAAAAGAGTTATCAAACAATGTTAATTTGTTGTATAAATTCCGGCTTGTATATTTACACATACATTGCGATATACAATAGTTTATACAACCGTCGGAATCAAAAGTATTATGGAATGAAGTCAATTCATTGTATAAATTCCGGCTTGTATATTTACACATGCATTGTGATATACAACAGTTTATACAACTGCCAGAATCAAAAGCATTATGGAATGAAGTTAATTCGTTGTATAATTTCGGACTTGTATATTTCCAAACATACATTGCACACATACAAGCTAGAATCTAGATGAATCTAAAGTTAGATTTAAATGCTTGTATCACGTCCGAGTTGAATATCTAAAAGATACAAACGTTATTATACATTGCGCGGACGTGAAGGAAGGTTAAGAAGAGTTAAATCAATGTATGCATCCAACTTGTATATTGCGATATACAAGGAAATTTTGAGCGGGAAAACGAAGCGATTGAAATTTTTGAAGCCTTTTGGGTGCTCGATGCATGTTTCTGGTCAACAATGGTTGACCCGACTGGTTTTAATGCCGTATATGCATTTTTGATGCACAATTTTCATAATTTCAGGGCCCGATGGCTATGTTTGTGCATTTGGAGCTTTTTTTAACATAAATGTTCATTTTTCCTATTTATTTACCAAACGATGATGCTTATTCCTACTTGTTTATTGTAGATTGTTGGAGTAGCTAGGAAGAAGCAGAGTTGTTGACATAGTAACGGCGTGCAGGTGAACGAAAAGGTGGGGTTTTGAGGTCACCCCAGGAGGTGGACCGGATCCCGAGAAGCCAAACACACCAGAAGAGGAGGGGCTTTCAATGCGAGACGGTTTGCAGATGGAGACATTATTGTTGGAGCGATGCCCTATCTGGGTATGCTAATCGATTTCTTGGCGGGATTCATTTCTCACCGTTGGATGCTACATTTCAAGAGGCTAACCATTGATCTCCTAGGGTTTTTTTTGGGCACCAGATTGGGGAAAAATTAGAGCCATATATATTGGGCCCATTTTTATTTTGAAAAGGAGGAGGTCAATCATACAAAAAAATCAGACCTGTAGTAGTTTTAGGAAGAGATCAGATTACTAAGACTAGTGAGGACTGGATTGTTGAAATAATCAAGGTCCTTTCCTCAGATCACTATAAATGCACTTGTTCTTAAGCATACTGAATGAAGATGAAGTTTTAGACTATATCCTGATTGTAAACCTTAAGTAGTCTTCAAGTTGATTTTTGGATATGTACTAGTGAATGCTGTGTTCTATAGAAGCACTTTCATTTCATTACATGTTGTTGTCAACTTTTACCCTTGAAGATTTGCACTGAATCATGCAGATTTGTGGACTGTCCTGGTGAAGTATGATTTTAATTTTCTTCTCTTCATTGCTGTATGGGAATATGTATGTGGATCTGTGATCTCAGTCAAGTAATTTTAGGAATCTCACTCTCTAACCCTTTTTCTTATTTTAGTTTTATTGAAATCACTTTCACAACTGCACATCATAATAAATATTAAGCAGAACAGAAAAATATGCTGACATCTCGAAGACAACTGAGTATCATTAGCATATTTTGAGCTAAATGCATGTAGTATTGTAAGTGTCATGCAGAGAATCACAAATAAGGGTAGAACTCATGCAAATATCAACTTAGACACATCCTTTGAGGATATATGCTGTGTAGAGTAACTTCCTTGTATAGTATTGTTGCAAAAATAGAATCTACAGATCTATGTAAGACCCCAAAATGGAAAATAGCAATACACATCAACCACATAGTAACATCAGCAGATTATGAACTAATCAACGGGGACTTGGGATCATGAATTCTTTGAATTCATTGTATCTTTCAGGATAAACAAGGGTTGTTGTGTAACTTTTGTTTTGTGTGCTTGGTTGTGAATAACATCATCACCAATCAACATAGAAACTGGTGCTAGAAGGAGGGCCTGTTGACAAAAGAGAACTGTAGACTCCTGCATACATTGCGTAAACATCCTGTCGGTTTGAATTCTGACCATAAACTCACCATTTTACCTTGAAAACTTGAGAAATCCTTTCTTTCAGGCCAAATACCAGGTCCAGATCTAGTGGACTCTTCGAAGAACTACCTATCAAGGGGTTTAGACCCAGAACTATGGACATTCATCACACCCCTGATTCTAGTGCGACAGAAGCCTCACCAGAACATGCTCCTGTCACTCCTATTGGCTTTCAAACACCCACCGGACCACCTATCACACCTCAGGCCCAGCCTCAACCTGTCATACCCCAGATCCAACCTCCACTGGTTGCAATGTCATTTTTCACAGCAGTCACTGCTGGCCTTCAATGCATATCATGCTTTGCCTAAAAATCCAGATAAAATTTGTCCTAAGTACCATCTGTATCAAGATGCTGATGATCATGTTAGGACCTTTAAGGAAGCTTGTTGTAGGGCTAGAATTGAGTATGAGGATGTGGTATGTAGATTGTTTCCATTCTCCTTAGGGGAAGAGGCCTATAACTGGTATACTAGTCTAGGTCAGGGTTCAGTCCGTTCATGGGATGCCTTAGAGAAAGCTTTCAAGGATAGGTTCAAGTTGCCTATAAATCCTTCAATGAACTATCATCTATTTGCCACCATCAAGAGGTACGAAGGAGAACCTATTGCAAACTTCAACGCTAGATTCCAGAAGATGTTGTCTAAGCTAGTTGCTCCCTACGTTGTAATAGACGAAGCTGCTAGGAGCATCTATTATTCAGCTTTAGATCCCCTGACCTCCATGTTTATCAGAAGAACACATCCTGGTGTAACAACCTTAGCACAAGCTTTTGAGGAAGCTATCAAAGTTAGTCAGTAATTGGCTCCTGCCCCCACACCAAACATTGCCTTCCCTACACTTCCTGGTTATCCTACATACCCTGCCTACCAACAAACCAATGGAGCCATGGTACCTTCAGCTGTGATGCTAGCCCCTTTGCAGATACCTCCACTCAGTGTCATGCCACCACCAAGTGGAAATAACCAGATGTTACCATATCAAACACAAATGCCTTAGGCTGTAGAACAATCCAATAATAACAGTGGGTCTTCCTTTTTCAAGCCCCAAACAGAGAATGTGATGGCCAAGGTTCAGGAAGAGAAGGAAGAAATCAAAGAAATATCAGCTCAGTTAAGGAAACTTACTACTGAGGTCACTCATCTGAGAAATCAGAATTTCTACTCTCAACCTAATTAAAACAGAGGTTATGCCAATGACAGACCAAATTATCCTGATAGGGGGTACAACAACAATTACAATAACAACAATGGCAACAATAATCCTCCTAGACAGCCTAGAGTGTGGAACACCAGGTCAAACAATGGTTCCTTGCCTTTACCCCTAGACAATCAGCCTCTTGGTGAACCTAGGCAGACCACCAGAGTAAACCTTGCAGAGGCAGCACTTACGAACTGGTGCAGGATACATAACACCAATGCTCATGCAGAGTTGGACTATCCTCAATTTAGGATTACTGCTAGCATATTCCAAGATGAAGTGGCCAGTACCTCAGGTAACCCACCCTATGCAGAGGGAAATAAAATTGTCCCCTGTGAGTACGATTCTTCCCTAGTGCTAGAAAGCTTCATGCATTGTCCTTATCAGCAGACCATATCATCATATTAGGATTACACCTCAACATGTGAGGAATCAGCCATGGCTTTTGAGTCTAACTATGTTTTCTCCTTTGAGGATGAGAATGAGCCATCAATTGAGCATGAGGAAGTCAATGCTTATCAACAACAACCTTAGGGTAGGCATAACTATAACTTGAGGAATAACCCAAGCAGATCTGCTGATCCTTTGACCACTTCCTTGCCTCCAAATAATTTCAATACTCCACCTGATCCCAAGGCAAGTAATAACCCTAGACTTCCCAGGGTCAATGCTTAATATCTTGCACCACATAACACAGCACCGAAAGCTACAATCCACTTCCTGAATCTAACAAATTGGTTACATATCTGGCAGATGAAATGAAAAAAATAAAGATCAGCCTGCCAATGTTAGAGTTACTTAAAACCCCTGCTATCAAGAATGCTTTCATGGAATCATTGGATGGTTCTGCTCAAAAGGAAGATAGCCATACCCCAGGCCAATTTAGAAATAAAGATCATGCTGCCAAGGATGTTAATGTCAAACTTAAAACCTCAGCTACTGTTCAAGCTACAGATATCTCCCACATGACCCTAGACAAAGACAAGAGTGACTCACCTCCCTTCCTCCTTACCACAAGGATGTTTGGTAAAAATTTGCACAACTGCTTAGTGGACTCAAGAGCATCTACTAATGTAATGCCCCTATCCATATGCAATGCTTTAGGGTTACATCCTGCTAAATCATTGAAGAAGGTAACACAATTAGACAAAACAGAAGTAAGTGTGGTAGGAGAACTAACCCACATTCACATGCAGCTAGCATCAGATCCCAGAATCTAGCACTATATTAATATTCAGGTAGTTGATATACCTAATACATATGGAATGTTACTCAATAGAGACTGGTCAAAAACCCTCAATGGATACATGTCAACTGATTTTAGCCATATGTGGCTACCTTGGAAGGGTATACCAAATCAGATAAAGATCGAAGCTGAACCTCGTATGAGACACATGATCACCGAGTATAATAAAAATAATGAAATCATGTATGTGGATGTGGAACCTGGAGTTTACTCCATCAAACCTCAAGCTGCCAGCATAGAAGAAATCCTGATGCTTGACATACATGATCAGAATGGTGACCTTTGGAGTGATGAAATAAATTCAGAGCCTGATTGTAATCTTGAAAATAAAATAGAACTGGATCATTTCAAGAAATTTGAGATGCATTTGTCTAGGCAGGTGAAATGATGTCAGTTATTAAATGTGCCTATTCATGATATTATGATTGATGGATGGTGCAGGTTACATGAGGAGGCTCATTCTGAAAAAACTTGTGATGCCTGTTTAGACATGTTGGAGTTGGAGCAAGCATACAGTGAAGCATCTTCACTCACGGTAAGTTCCACAGATAACGATAGTGATACTAATTTTTGTTTGTCTTCTACAGGAACAGGAGGATGCACACAGCAAGATGAAAGTTTTGTTCATATGACAAAAGAGATACTGGTATGCAACGGGGGTAATGATAAGAACAAGAAGAAAATCACCCCTGGGAGTGATTGTTTAGTGGAGTCAGATTACGAGTTATCTAAAGAGGATAGTGGCAGCAATCTATCCAAGTTCGAGGAGTTTCTATCAAAAGAAATCCAAAGGATGACACAGCAGCATAGGCCTCCCCAGGATACCTTGATTAAGAAGTGGTGTAAGTTGCATGAGGCACCTCACTCAGAGACATCTTGCTCGTTGTCCCTACATATCTTGAGAAGGCATACGCTGCTTGGTCCAAAGAATGTTCCTCCTAATGATAAGAGAAAAGAAGAAATATTAGGTCCCCATAAAGCCGATAAGGTGGTGTCTAAGAAGGCTAGGACACCAAAGCTAAAATGGATATCCAGTTGTGTGGCTGCCAGAGCCAAAAGAAAGAAAGAAGCACCAGACAAGCTTTTGGATGAAAATAAGCCATGGATCCTCAGGTTTGACGGATCCAAGTCAAAAAAAGGAGCTGGAGTAGGGATAGACCTCATTGACCCATCTAGAAAATCCTATTTGGCAGCATACAGATTGTAGTTCCCATGTACAAACAATGTGACAGAATATGAAGCTCTAATTCATGGGATATTGTTTGCTCTTAGAAAGAAGGTCAAAATTATGCATGTCTATGGGGACTCAGAATTAGTTGTCAGACAGGTGAGAGGTATATACTCTTGCAAATATAGGAGGCTGTCCAATTACAAACACAGGGTGTGGAACTTAATAGAAGAGTTTGATGCATTCAATATCACCCACATACCCAGAGAGCAAAACCATAGAGCAGACGCTTTGGCCCAGGCCGCCAGTACTCTAGAGCCACTATCCATATCAAGCTTAAAAATATTCTCCGTTGAATTAGTATCAGTGCCTTCAGTACCTGATAATGTAACTAATGTCCAAGTATTTGAAGATGATCAGCATATATTGGATTTTATTTCCAATAGAGATGTTTTTGAGGCACAAATCATTGATGAAAAGGATCTAGAAGATCACGTCTGGGAAGAAGAAGAAATCCTGGAGCTGCCAAGTAACCAAATACCTAGGGGGATGATAGATCTAGAGAGAGCATTTGATCTAGACAGCATGCTGAAACAAAGGGATCTTCAAAAGGCTGATGAGGGACAGTATTCGTAGGTTGACATTGGGCAAGGTGATAAAAGAAGAAATGTTCTGATTGGGAAGGTCTGTACAGAAGAAGAGTTGAAAGGGATAACTCAAGTCCTCAAAGATTACATCCATGTTATTTCCTGGACATATGATGAATTGAAAACTTTTGACACATCAGTCATCACTCATACGATACCTGTGAACCCAGACGCCAAGCCTTTTCGGCAAAAGCAAAGACCCGTCAACACTTTACTGGAGCCAATCATTTTCAAATAAGTTAAAAGACTACTTGATGCCAATCATATTTCCGATGAGACACTCCACGTGGGTGGCAAACCTAGTCCCAGTGAGAAAAAAGAATGGTGACATCAGACTGTGTATGGACTTCAGGAACTTGAATCGAGCTTCTGAAAAGGATAATTATCCTTTGCCTTCTCTAGATGAAGTCCTGCAAATTGTGAACAGCGCCAAGATGATGTCCTTCTTGGATGGTTTCTTTGGATACAACTAGGTGATGGGGGACAGAATTGATAGATTGAAAACTGCATTTACCATGAAATGGGGGATCTTCACCTACAGGCGCATGCCGTTTAGGTTGATAAACACTGGAGCCACATTTCAGCGAGCAATGGACATAGCCTTCAGAGGCTTGATTGGTAAGTGCATAGTCATATACATGGATGACTTAATGGTGTTCTCCAAAGATAGAGTGGACCATGTAGAGGACCTGAGAAAGGTGTTGAAGAAGTGCATATCTGGGATGACCATAGGAAAATTGCTAGGTCACCTGACAACTGAAGACAAGATCATCATTGATCCTGACAGAATAGAATCCATCATGAAGATACAACTGCCTGGAAGCAAGACGGAGCTCAAATCTTACTTTGGTAAGATTAATTTTGTTAGGAAATTTATCACTGGCTTTGTAGAGATAGTCAGGCCCTTGAACGCCATGCTCAAAAAGGACACTAAAATTGAATGGACACTGGAAGCTAGAGCATCTTTTGAAGACATTAAGAAGGCCATATCAAATGCTCCAGTTCTGATCAGTCCAGATTACACCAAAGACTTCTACATCTACTCATTCGCTTCAGAGCATACCTCTGCAGCAATGCTGACACAGAAAAATGAAGAAGAGGAAGAAAAGCCTATAGCCTTCATGAGCTGCCCTTTCAGAGACGTAGAGCTTAGGTATATGGACGTTGAAAGACAAGTGCTTGCTTTGGTCTGAGTAGTCAAGAAGTTCAGGCACTACATCCTGAGAAGTAAGGTGATTGTTGTTGTACCTGATGCAGTAGTGAAAATGTTGTTAATGCAAAATGAACCAGGTGAGAAAAGGGCTAAATGGATCACTGTCCTCCAAGAGTATGATATGGACATAACACCTATGAAGTTGGTAAGAGGACAGACATTGAGGCAAATGATATCAGAGGTTGATCCCAATATCATGAGCCAGGAGTATGTTGTAAATACAAAAGATGACAGAGAATGGTACTCAGACATCAGGCACATCCTGATCACTGGCAGATGTCCCTCAAGACTGCAGGCCTCATAGAGGAGAGCCCTAAAGATAAGGTCATTGAAATATATGTTAAAAGGAGGAGTCCTTTTCAAGAAAAGCTATGAGGGGATATACCTAAGATGCTTAGAAAGATCAGAAGCAGATAAGGTGCTAGCAGAATTACATGATAAATTTGGGACTGCAAATGGGTCATCCTTAGCCACCACTCATGCTATCCTTATGGCAAGGGTATTATTGGCCCACAATTTTCAAAGATACAGTTGGACACATCAAATGCTGTCATATGTGTCAGGTTGCTGCAAATAGAGAGAGATATGCTGCTCAACCTTTGCAGCCAGTGATGGAGATGCGCCCCTTTGCTCAATGGGGAATGGACTTCATAGGACCCATCAATCCTCCATCATCCTTAGGCCACATGTATGTTTTAACTATTACTGATTATTGTACCAGGTGGACTGAGGCTGTCAGCAACAAGACATGCAATGTTGAGGATGTCATCAATTTTCTGGAAACCAATATAGTGACCAGGTATGGAGTTCCATATGCTTTAGTATGTGATAATGGACCTACTTTTGCCTCAATTAAATTGTCAAGTTGGGCTTTTGATCATGGGGTCATTTTAAAATTCTCCTCAAACTACTATCCCCAAGGGAATGGATTAGCAAAATCCACAAACAAGAACCTATTGAACATCATAAAAAAACTGATAGATAAGAACCCAAGGGAATGGAACACTCTATTGAAATATGCCTTGTGGGTAGATAGAACTAGGAATAAAGCTGCATTAGGAAATTCACCTTTTCACTTAGTATATGGGGTGGATCCCATCCTCTCTGTCAACTTAAAGATTCCTACACTACAGTTCGCACAAGAGTACCTAGGCATAGATAATAAACAGGAAGTTAGATTGCTACAACTAATGCACCTAGAGGAAAAAAGAAGTGTAGCAATTAACCAATTTGCTAAACATCAGGCTATTGTCAAGTGCTAGTTTGACAAAAAAGCTAGAATCAAGGCTTTCAAGATCTCAGATCTAGTCCTGATGTGGGACAAAGCACATGAAAGGAAGGGTGATCATGCTAAATTTGACAAACTCTGGATAGGCCCCTTTCAAATTTCTAAAATTCTAGGAGACAACACCTATAGGCTCAAGTCCTTGACAGGTGAGGATGTTCCATTACCAATTAATGGACAGTTCCTCAAACACTATTTTCAGGCCTGAGGTGGCATCATGACAGTCATGTGTATCATAGTGTACTTTCTTTGTATAGTTGTTTGTACAGTGGCTTTGTTTTGCTTGTTTTGTTTTGGTTGCTTTGTTTCCTCAACAGGGATCTTCCTTTTGATTTAGAGTATGAAGGAGCAGATTAACAACCACTGAAAACAATGGAAAATTTAGATCATTAAGGTTAATTATTTTAAATTCATGCATAGCTTGTTGTAACTGTCATGAATGTAGAAAGTTGTTTAACTTGTGAAATTTTGTATTCAATAAGAATGGGTTGAGTATTCAAGGAATGTTTCTCAAAATGACACACCTAAAATCCTTGGGTTTGTTGAACTTACCAGTGTAGATATTAGGTGAAAAATCAGAGGTCACCCTTGCTACCATTACAATTCTCAGCTTAATTTCAGCAAGTGACCACTCCTTGCATCATGAAGTTACAAATGCAATATCTTATGAAATCTCTATCAAAATACAAAAAATATATAAATAAATAAAATGGATTATACTAGAAAAATCTAGATTAAGCCATCTAAGTAACTCTACTGGGGCTATAGACGCTCGCTGGCAGTAGGGCTCTACTTAGGAGAATTGTAACGATAACCTTGCCAGGGCTATGGACGCTCGCTGGCAGCAAGGCTCTATCTAGTTGGCTATGAGGGAATGTCCTCACCTATGTAGTCAAATATCAGTCACTAGTTTGTTCAACCGATCTTCAAGATGAGGCTTATTAATCATGTGCACCCACTTAAACTGAAATAAAAATTCATGCACCTTACTGAATACATTGAGTCTCAAGTTGGATAATAATTTACAGAAAAGATAGTTGGAAGTTATGAATTTATTTCATTTAGTTTTCTTTAATGGGTTGAATTTGATTGTTTGGTTTGGTTTCTAGTTGTTGTGATGTTCACAACACACCCCATTTTACTCCTTAGCAAAATGAGGACCCCTGCTGTGGCTTTTTATTTTTTGCTTGTGTGTGTTGTTTTGCCTGGTGGTAAAGGGAAAAGGGGTTAAAATTGCAAACGTTATTAAAAATAGAGAAAAAATGCATTTCAGTACCCATGCATAGTATGGTTGGATTCCTTGTCACAAATGAGCTAGGGTTGCTTTTTGAACCATGTCAAAATTCACCTTATTTTGCAAGTTATGAGCATTTTGGTAAAATGTACAAGGGAAGGGTTTGTTGTTTGCACATACAAGTCTCTTTGTATATCGGGTTGCATATACAAGGCCCTTTGTATGCAAGTTCTCTTGTATACAAAGACCTTTGTATATCGCTTTCCATATACAAAGTTGTTTGTATATGCGAAGATCATTTTATACTTAGTCGCTTTTATAGTCGGGTTCATATACAAAGTCATTTGTATGTCTTTTTTGCCTTGTATACATATGGTAGAGTTTATGCATACATGCAAGGTGGACCCAAAATATTTAAGAGTTGAAATGAATAAATGTTTAAATCCGTCGCATGTATCTCGCGTTTGTATGTTTGGCGGGTCGTAACATACAATGCATTTATACAAGGACCGGAACTGAAAAGTTATTAAGCAATGTTAATTCATTGTATATTTTGAGCTTGTATATTTAAACATACATTTGATATATACATTTGTAATGTGCAGGCCGTGGACCTAAAAGAGTTATCAAACAATGTTAATTCGTTGTATAAATTTTGGCTTGTATATTTACACATACATTGCGATATACAATAGTTTATACAACTGCCGGAATCAAAAGTATTATGGAATGAAGTTAATTCGTTGTATAAATTCTGGCTTGTATATTTACACATACATTGCGATATACAACAATTTATACAACCACCAGAATCAAAAGTATTATGGAATGAAGTTAATTCGTTGTATAATTCTGGACTTGTATATTTCCAAACATACATTGCACACATACAAGCCAGAATCCAAATGAATCTGAAGTCGGATTTAAATGCTTATATCACGTCCGAGTTGAATATCTAAAAGATACAAACGTTCTTATACATTACGTAGATGCGAAGGAAGGTTAAGAAGAGTTAAATCGATGTATGCGTCTGACTTGTATATTGCGATATACAAGGAAATTTTGAGTGGGAAAATGAAGCGATTGAAATTTTTGAAGTCTTTTGAGCGTTCGATGCATGTTTCTAGTCAACGATGGTTGACTCGACTGGTTTTAACGCCGTATATGCATTTTTTATGTGTAATTTTCATAATTTTAGGGCCCGATGGCTGTGTTTGTGCATTTGGAGCTTGTTTTAACATAAATGTTCATTTTTCCTATTGATTTACCAAATGATGATGCTTATTCCTACTTGTTTCTTGCAAATTGTTGGAGTAGCTGGGAAGAAGCAGAGTTGCTGAGACAGTAACAGCATGTAGGTGAATGCAAAGGTGGGGTTTTAAATGATGAGGTGACCCCAGGTAGTGGATTGGATCCTGAGAAGCCAAACACACCAGAAGAGGAGGGGCTTTCAATGCGAGATCGTTTGTAGATGGAGACATTATTGTTGGAGGGGTTCCCTGTTTGGCTTTGCTACTCGATTTCTTGGTGGGATTCATTTCTCACCATTGGATGCCGCATTTCAAGAGGCTGACCATTGATCTCCTAGGGTTTTTTTTTGGGCGCTAGATTGGGGAAAAATCAGAGCCATATATATTGGGCCCATTTTTATTTTGAAAAGGAGGAGGTCAATCATACAAAAAAATCAGACTTGTAGTAGTTTTGGGAAGAGATCGGATTACTAAGACTAGTGAGGACTAGATTGTTGAAATAATCAAGGTCCTTTCCTCAGATCACTATAAATGCACTTGTTCTTAAGCGTACTAAATGAAGATGAAGTTTCAGACTATATCCTGATTGTAAACCTTAAGTAGTCTTCAAGTTGATTTCTGGATATGTACTGGTGAATGCTATGTTCTATAGAAGCACTTTCATTTCATTGCATGTTGTTGTCAACTTTTACCCTTGAAGATTTGCACTGAATCATGTAGATTTGTGGACTGTCCTGGTGAAGTATGATTTTAGTTTTCTTCTCTTCATTGCTATATGGGAATATGTATGTGGATCCGTGATCTCAATCAAGTAATTTTAGGAATCTCACTCTCTAACCCTTTTTCTTATTTTAGTTTTATTGAAATCACTTTCACAACTGCACATCATGATAAATATTAAGCAGAATAGAAAAATATGCTGACATCTCGAAGACAACTGAGTATCATTAGCATATTTTGAGCTAAATGCATGTAGTATTGAAAATATCATGCAGAGAATCACAAATAAGGGTAGAACTCATGCAAATATCAACTTAGACACATCCTTTGAGGATATATGTTGTGTAGAGTAACTTCCCTGTATAGCATTGTTGTAGAAACAAAATCTACAGATCTACATAAGACCCCAAAATGGAAAACAACAATACATATCAACCACATAGTAACATTAGCAAATTATGAACTAATCAATGGGGACTTGGGATCATGAATTCTTTGAATTCATTGTATCTTTCAGGATAAACAAGGGTTGTTGTGTAATTTTTGTTTTGTGTGCTTGGTTGTGACTAACATCATCACCAATCAACACTATGCAGATGGCATCTTTGACACACATATGCAGAAGAACACAAAAAATCTTTAGGAGGGAGCTCATCAGAGATGCCTCGTACAAGTCGCAAAGGGGGAGTCAGAAACTTTTGGAATGAGGGTTTGGACGTCTCAATTGGCACAGTTTGTGGTTCCTGTTGTTCACCCTTATCTGGAATTGATTGACATATGTGCAGAGTTATTTCATCCTCCAACTACCTCTATTCAATGCGGCCCCTACATGGTCCAAATATCTCCTAAAGCAATTCAAGATATGCTAGGTTTGCATCATGACATGACTGCTACCTTTCCTATGATTCCCAAGTTGGAAAATACATGGGGACATCTCCACAGTAGGGTAAATTTTTTAAACACTAAAATGCATTTAGATGACGACAATACCCAGTTGTCTCCACTGCCCACAGGCTGAGCTCAATTCAATCCTAATGTTCAAGATGCCCTTTCCATGCTATCTTTTATCTTTGGCCAGTATGATGATTCAATAGTACATGATTGGCAACTCGCAACAATTTTTAGAATTAAAACTGTAGACAAGTCTCAGGAGTACCATTTTAACTTTTCAGAACAAATCTCTCAGGCTATTGTGGACCAATTCACAAATTTCTCTCAGAATCATGTTTTCAGGTATTCAGCCTACCTATTTCACTTAATGTTGTATCAAAATTATGGTCTCTTTTAGCAATATATGCATTTAAATATGTATGACCCTAAGTCCTGTAGTAATAGAACAATCCCAGTGTCCGCATGGACCCATGTTCTCTCAGACACTTCAGATCCCTATGAGTTTGCAGTGTTTTTTTGCACCCATTTTTGGGTAGTTAGGGTATGATCCTGTGGAAAATAGAATGATAGAGAGTCTGAGGAGTTTCTTAATGA
Source organism: Cunninghamia lanceolata (assembly GCA_027924645.1). Classification (NCBI taxonomy): domain Eukaryota; kingdom Viridiplantae; phylum Streptophyta; class Pinopsida; order Cupressales; family Cupressaceae; genus Cunninghamia; species Cunninghamia lanceolata. Next base: position 2,420,770 of record BSBN01000865.1, on the reverse strand, counting down.
ATTTGAAAATTCCTTGTGATTACTTTTTTGGGGCCTATACAACTATTATCAAACTTCATGGCTTCGCTGGAGAGTCTGTCCTAGTCCCAAAGGTGCTAACTCCTAGGGTTACATTTTTAGAAGTGGCTCGTCAATTATTTGTTATTGATAGCAATTTTAGATATAAAAAGAGGAAGAAGAAAATGTATGATGTTCCTTGGACTAGAGCGAAAATAACAATTAAGAGGAGAGAAAATGAAAGCCTCCTATTAAGGAAATTAGTAGCTTATGGTTTCCTGATAGTTGAAGATAAGTAGAAGTATGATCCAGATAGCTTCTTAGCTTCTTGGATTGTCAATAACAAGGTTTTTTCAAATTTCATTCATGAGAGATGTCCTTTTTGGGAGAAGAGGAGATTGCCAAAGCAGGATGATCCTGTAGTTTATGTTGAATTGAAAGATCTGCCAGATGAAGGTCCCAATCCATGGGAGACTTTTTATAAGAAGATACAGGACTACGACCCTAAGAAGCTAATGACTGTAGGCCTCAGAGCTATTTTAAAGAAGAAAGATTGGAATGCAGAGAAAATTGCCGCTTACTGGAAATATAAACAGGAGATATCTAAGCTTACCCATACTTTTGGAGATGTTGAGACTGATGAAGAATGGGAAACAGTTTGAGATGAGTTTCATATGACCCCAGTGTTGAGCCCTAACATAAGTAACATTCTGAGTGGTTCTCATAGAGTAGAAGAGGAAGGAGCATCAGAGGAAGCTCAGAAGCTTGAAGAAATAGAGCATGCAACATTAGAAGTTCCTAGAGCCTCATGGCCTCCATCTCTCAGCACTTTACAGAAACAAAAGGCCACAATATCACCGTCTCATGAGACCCAAATAGCTTCGGCATTGGGAGGTCTCAGAGTGGCATCTTTTTAGTGAATATTGATTAATTCAAAAGAAGAAGATCCTAAAAGCATAGAGGATAGGCCTTTGAAAAGAAGGCATAAGTTAGAATTGCAAGCGGAGGACACTAAAAAGATGTATTGGTGCCCCAGCAACAACAAGTTCCTATGACTTCATATGTGGCCCAGGTTAGTGTTTCTTCTCCCTTTTCCCCTTCTTCTATTTCTTCTCATATAGGGGTGGCTGCCCAAGTAACCCATTCTTTCATGCCTCCTGCCACCTTTGTTGCGCCACTACAATCTTTTGCCCCAATTGCTAGTTCACCGTCCATGTCATCATAGGCTATATCACTGCCCCTATTTTCTCCATCTATGCCCAAGCGGGCTTTACCTTAGTTTGACCCAATTCAGCAAATAACTACCATTCCTTATGGTTTACCCCAAGGTTATCCATTTGCTATTGGACACATTACCTCACCTCCTACTTTTTAAGCACAAGCTGACACAACAAGGAAAGCAAGAGAGGCTAGAATGGAAAAGAAGTGAGAGAGAAAATAAGAGCCCTGCTATTTCTCACATGAAATCATTGTTTGATCCTATTCAACAGTCTTTGACTGTTACCCATTTAGCCCCTAATGTGATCAAACCTAGGGAGCAAATGCAACCACAAGATTATACAATGAATGCAGTGGCCATGGATCTAACGCATTTCAGGCCATAGGACAAAGTAGAATTGATGAATGAAACTGCCTCAGCAGTTACTACTGATTATTTGAAGATGTCAAATAGACTATAGAAAGTTGAAGCAGATCTAGCAAAAGAAAAAGCTACTAATAGTAGCTTGACTTCAGAGATAAAAGCCAAGGATAAAGAGATTGACACCTTGAATAAGGATTTGTTGTCTACTGTCTTTATAGATACATCAAGTATCATAGGCTTAGGTCGCAGCTTTGAAAAATGAAGTAGCACAAGAGAAAGTTGTTGTTGCTAAATTAAGACAAGAGAAAGCCATTGTGGAGAAGAAGTATCAGGACAAAATGCAAGAGGTGTCACAATTACAGCAGACCCTTTTAAAATAAGAAAATCTAAATAGTGCCGCTCAGGCTCAATTTATGGCTGAATAGCAAAAGACTAAGCAACTAACTATTGAGCTAGCACAGTGGCCACAAAATGTAGGGGTCTTGGCTATGGTAAAGGAGCTTTATGCATCTGCATGGAGGAGAATTTCTGAAGAGATTGTTTAGCTCAAACCTTCTCTCACTTTCCTGTTGAATGCACAACAATTATGTGAAAAAGTAGAGACCTTTGTTGAAGCAACTTTGTCTATTATTTCTTTGAGAGTTTCAGACTCTCAACTTTTGTTGCAGAAGCTTTATGATACAGCTGATGAGACTCTGTTAGCTACTAGTGTTAGTGATAGAATGATTGCTGCAAAGAAAGTAAATGAAGTTTTAAGTTACAATTCATCTGCTATGAGTTATAAGGCACTACTTGATGTAGTAAAAGAAGGTGTTAAGAATATGAAGAGACACATTGAAGATTTAGTGCAATTGGGCTTTCCATCCCCTTTTCCTAATGATAGTATAGTTCTTATGACTGATGCCATAAAGGCTTTACTGCTGACCAAACAAAATGATCAGACCATTTTCCAAGGTTTGAGTGATTCTTCTAGTGTGGAAGAAGTGGAAGTAGTCCTAGTTCCAATGGCTCGTCTTGAATTTTAGTTACATGTTATAGTACAAAATTTACAGTCCTTTTCTCACAAGAACATCATAAATTTAGATTTTGCATTTCAAGATCTGCAGAGTAAACAGGGATTATGAGACTCGGAGTGGTCTGTATATCAAGCCACATTGCAGAAATTGTGATTCTTTTCTTTGATAATGGCAGTACAATTTTGAAATTTTGTTGATTCTGATGTTCTCTCTGAGCAGGCGTAGAGGTCCATGTGGTCGCCAAGAATTGTAGAGTCAAACTCTACATTTTAATTTCTGTTTGATTGCGTCTCATTGTTGCTCATTTCAGTTTGTTGCTTAGTGTCTGCAGTATTCTATTGATGTTGTTTCCTGTAGGCGTATTGCATTATGTATCAGTATTGAGAGTCAGTAAGAAATGCTTCTAAGTAATGCGGATGGTGCCACGTGGAAGGGGATTTTAGGAGAAAAATAGTTTCTAAGTGTCTCATATAGTGCTACATATTTTCTATCAGCTTCGTAGTTTCCAATTGCTATCGGAATGAGCCGCGTATCCTTGGCATTGTTTCTTTTATTCAGTTTCTTATATAGCTTGTATGCAGAAGTCACCAAGTGTCTTTTTTTACAATGGTGGGAGTTTCCGCGTGTATTCCTTTTGATAAGCTTTAGAGGTATCGAGACACATGTGGTGGGCCCATGATGTTACAACACAAATTTTGACTGCCACAAAGATTGCTACATGTTGTATGCGGAGGTTTGAACTAATTCTATTTTGATGCTACCAGGATGTGCCACATTGTTTCTTTTGTAAGTTTCAATTATATGCGGAAGGTGACAAGTGTCAATTCCACGGGGCTTTGAAGGACTCTTTTTAAAAGGTTTAGAAACATGCAGAGGGTGCCATCTTACTTCTTTTGCTTCAGGCAGATGGTGTCGTGTGTCACTTATTTCTATTAAGTTTGAAAGCTAACGAAACATATGGTGGGTCCTACAAAATAAGCTAAAGTTTCTAAGTAATGCAAAGAGTGACAAGTATCATTGCCGTGGGTGTTTAAGGTATAAGGTAAAGGATCTTTTAGGATGAGTGGAGAGTGCCAAGTGTCCCATTTTTTATTCTTAGGTGTTGTCACGTATCAAGCGATAAGTGTGGTGGATGACGACAAGTGGCAGTATTCGGTGTGTCTCTTTTATGTGAAAAGGAAACTAAACAGCAAGCAAAAGATGCCATGTGGAGCATATTTTGGAGTCGATCGAAGCTTGTGGGTGATGCCAGGTGTGACAATAGAATAACAATTACAGTGCCACATATTTTATTGCTCAACCAATTACAATAAAGGGAAGACACAGTTGCAGATTCAAAAATATTTTCAGTGCCAGGTCCCAGCTGAGTTTTAGTTCTGTTGATGCCGTTAAGATTCTAGGCAATTAGAGGTGATCTTGAGTCAAATTTTGTGGTTATAAATAGGCGAAGATTTTTTAACACATAGAGGATTATTGATTAAAAATTCAAAGATTTAGTGGTGATTAGATTATATCATTTTGCCTTAATTTAGTTGTTTCTAAGAAGGAAGTTGATATATCTGTGCATGTTTCTATGCATTTTGTATTTGCTGAATTGTTAATGAAAGAAGCTGTGTTATGTGCCATTGGTTATATTTTATATGTCTCTATGTCAATCTTCTGAGTTTGGCCTTTGATTTTAAATTCATTTACAATCTGTCTATGTTGCAACATTTGCTCTTTAATATAGTCAAAACATGAGAATTTGATCATTGTGCTAAGTTACTGAAATACATTTAAATCAGGTGGATCACCATAGAATTAGAAGCTCTATTTATTGTATCTATAATCTTGTTTTTTTCTTCCCTTTACCCAAACCCCAATTGAAAAAGGAAGAGACAGCTTTTGTAAAATCTGGACGTTGTTTCAAGTATCAAGTCCTACATTCTTGAAGCTTCCCATATTGGTGTTGGAACCTAGGCAATTTTATACATCAACAACATGAACATTGTGTTTACACTATTCCATGATGAAATATATATTAGTTAGAATGTATGTTGTCTTGTTTACTTGAATTCTCATGTAGCATTGAAATTGCAAGGTATATTTTGATATTCACATAGCTACACCTCCATGATACTTCACTTGATCGATGTGATACTTGTATTCCTTCTCTACATTTACTTGAACAATCAAACCTGATCTATGACATGTCATATTACTTGACATATTGCTGCAACTATAATGATGATGTATTCTTATATACCTCCTATTTATGAATATGGACATCGATACTTCATAGCAAAAACACTTTGAAATTTCATTGCAAAAATCATTTCTTTGCTATTTATGTGGACTGATATATACATCTCACTTGAGGTTCTATTCTCATATAATATGTATGCACTTAACCTGTAATGTGACAATGGCTCACTCTCATGTTGTCATTTCATTTTCCAAATGTTGTACCTACAATTCACTCTGTTTTGAACTTGTTCTAGATAGCATAATACTATCACTCCAATTTAATGTCTTTACTCAAGCACTATGAAATCTGCCTTCATGATTTCTATAGAAACACTTGTAACCAATGACTCTCTTTTATATCAAAAAATTATCATGACAATCTACCATATTGTGGTGGATGATGAGAGATACATTATGACTAATGAGTCATGGCCAGCTTTGAGTCTCTGTGGCTACTTCATACATTGAATGATAATGTCTCACTTCATCAACAAAATGATAAATATCTGTTGTTCTATTGCTATCCAAATATTTCTTTGATGAGGAATAGAAACTTGAATGAAACTCAAAGTATGATAGATGAACCTTCTTATGAACAAAGCACTTCCTTTTGCCTCTTGTATGCAAGCATCGTGAAAAGATACTTTGACAAATATGTTTATAATACATCATTTTTCTTGTCATTAGATATCATATGTCTTGACCAACACAAGACTACTATCCTACCATTGTTTGAGCTGCCTTAAACAAGTTCACTAGTCCTTTATGGCTTTCATTTCATTCCATTTGAACTGACAGTCATAGATGAGTATTGAGCTTGGGGCTCATGCACTAACTTGAGGTAGCATTCCTTCAGTTGAATGTATTCTATCTAAACAATAAGAACATGAACTCCTATTCCATTTCCCTTGAGACTCAGGGGAAGCATGCTGGGATCAACCCTTGTGGGAGCCCACTTTACACCACATGTTAAAATGGTCTTCAAACAGCAACATGATTTCACCTATACCTGCATAGGAAACGAACATGTTAGATAAAATAATAAGACCCAATGATTGTTTCTCTTTCAGTCCCTCCTGCATGTGAATGATTTGTATTTGATTTAGTACACTATAAGGAATGTATTAGGCCTCTATTGATAGGCACATAGGGAACTCATATTTGGAGCTCTAACAAAACTTTTTCCAATCCTGTGGGTTCATATGAAGATCGAGGGTGAGAACAAAAAGCAACCTCGAAACCAAAGGCACTAATCAAGTAATGATGGTTATGATCCCTCCCTTTCTTATTTCTAGATGCATAGTATATTTCCTATATTTGTACTAGTTCAGCTATTCCCACTGTAGACTCCTAAAATTGGACTGCTCTGCAAACCAATTTCTATGCCTCTACACTAATCCACTCCCCCAATCTGCATATCCCTAGTGATCAATTAATTCACCTAATTGGTTCATTTAACCTTACAACCCTATCCTATCAATTAAATCAATATTCCTAATATCCATTTAGATGATTTTCCCTAATCCCTGTTAATGAGATAAATCCTATTTATCTAATTAACCTAGGCTTAAGTTAATTAAGAAAACACTTAATTAACCTTGTCTCCCACTCATCTCCAATCACTGAATTTAATATTCAGTTGTCTCCCACTCATCTCCACTAAACTGAATTTAATATTCAGTTGTCCCCCATTATCCTTCACTCTCCCCAAAGATAAATTATTTATTCATCCACTCCTCCACTCTTCCCAAAATGGGAATTTTTAATTCATCCACTAGGAATAAAAGATTCACTTTTATTCCTAGCCCTTGATCTGATCAGGTGAATCCTGACCCTCCATCCTCATCCCCAAAATCTTATAAATAGGACCCCTCTCTAAGCCATTTAGGGGAGCCAAGTCTAGGCATCAGACCTCTGCCCAAATCTCTCCAAAAGACCACTTGAGGTACCAAACCTCTACCCAAATCTTCTCATATCATCATCCATCATTAGTGTGTTGAAGCTCATCTTCAATCACACAAAGTATCATAGCCATTTCTCCTTGTCATCTTGAGGAATCGAAGCAAGGAAGCAAGCTCCCTTGAGGGCCACCTTCGTTAGTCAAGATCAAGAAAGAATAGGCAACCAATGGAAGCCACAGGATAACAAGGTTGTAAGTTTCATGCTTTCTATTGTTTATTCTTGTTATTCACACATTTCATTGTTGTTTGGGTTATTATTTATCTTCATTGATTTATCTCATTTTCCTATTCACATTTTGGCGCCCACCGTACTATTCTCAAATCTGATCATCATTTTGAGAAGGTTTTGTTGTCAAAATCTTCTTTTTCTAATAGTTTTTGCAAGTTTTGGTGATAAGCTGTTATAGGTTTCATTTTGAGCAAAAACAGACATCATTTTTGTGCTCCGGGCGCTATTTCGGTGAATTTTGACAGTAAACACCCCTAGGTTTTGTGAAAAAAATTTTGAAAAAAATTTGAAATTTTTTTAGGGTACAGTCCGTACCATACAGATCCGTACCATATGAAACCGTACCCCGGTCATACTGGTCTCTATGTTGTTTGTGTGCTGTGATCACAGGTTGTCAAAGTTTTTTGTTTGCAGGTTTTTGTCTTCAAGGTTTTTGTAGGTTTTCAAGTTTTTTTTGCAGCACCACCCCTAGTCGTCGCCCCTCTCCCCGCTTGATCGACACCCTGCGGACCCCCCGTTGTCTCCTTGCACTTCTGCGTCACCCCCTAAAAGACCTGTCGCAGCCTGCCCAATCCACCAAGTCACCGCCGTATACCCCCCGCGCCGCCCCTGCAAACCCTCCTCTGCCTCCCTTACCTTCTCCCCACCCAAACCCCTCCCCCACAGAACCCTATTCTCCCCGACCCTCCCCTCGGCCTCCGGCACCTATCACCTCCCCGACCCTCCCCTTGGCCTCCCACAGTCGCTGCCTCTCCTTCTGTGCCGGCCCCAGCCCGACCTCTGCCGGCCAGATCTTGCCACCGCCGCAGCCGCGCCACATACCCCCCTCGCCGCCTCTGCAAATCCAAACCTCCGCTACCCAAAAACTTATTCGCCACCAGTTGAAACTGCAAGCTCCAAACCCTAATGGTTGGGTATCATTTAATTATTTGGTCCTTAACTAAGGGATAGGGTCGGAGGTTGTTGGCCGCCCCCTTATTTTATCCTTAGTTCTTTTATTTTTATTTTTATATTTTTGCCTCATCTCGGGACTCGGTCACATGAGAGACCAAGGGCTCTGATCAAACTAACTACAAATAGTTAGTCAAACCACATCAAATAGCTAACTACCAGAGAAGCAAACCGCCATATGTGACCGGATTTTGCAAAACCACCAACAGTTAACACCAAACAGATAACCTCTAGTGCCTCATACATGCCGAAGGAGGCTGATTTTTTCAAACTTTCATAACTTTTGCAAACAGAGACGGATTTTCACAAACGAATAGTCGTCAGAAAGAGGATTCCATGTACTTCACAGTTGTGAGGTTTTCATCAGGTGATGGTACATTTTTCCCACTTTTTCTTCGCAGTCAAAGTCAAATTTGCATTGCAAACTTCAAATCGTCATATCTTTTGCAATTTTGATCAAATTTTCGCAAATTTTTTTTCAAATTGCATAGAATCTCCTGAAGAATTAGTTTATGCAATCTGTTTTCCTATATTAGTTTTGCTTTCATCAAATTTTATCAGATTATCAATTCTCACATAACAATCTTTTTGGCTAGTCTACTTGCTCTGTTTTCAGTTTCGTGACTTGTAGGTGATCATTCGGGACTGGACAAACATTAGAAGTAGCAAACACATCAATTTGGACAGCAATTTAATCAGGTGCATCCATTTTCATCCTTTATCTCTTAATCATTACTTGCAAACACACTTCAGTTTGGGTATAAAACGAACATTGTTTGATCATCACACATTGAAATTGGGCATAAAATCAACTAGTGTCTTCAATCACACTTTGAAATTGGGCTAAAAAGAATCATTGTTTGATGTGTTTTTCATCACATTTCAATTTCTAAGGGGCAATTAATCAACTGCGAGTGTGAATCAAGTGGGTGTGTGTATGCTCTCTCCTCGCACCGCAAGGTGATCTTGGAGATCAAAAACACCTCACTTGATTCACTTTTGTCAATCCCTATCCTAGGAGGCCTGCTAGGGGATTTCATCACCCCTAGGGATGACCTCATTCGAGGCTGAATCGAAAGACACCCTCTTTGAAATCAAAATCCTGTCACTCTTGGCTAAGCCCCAAAGAACTTTCTACCTTTGGGAAGTGAAGGTGAAGGGTGGGTTACCCCCTTCTCCCGGCTGTGTGGCAAGATTTTGTTTTCAAATTCCTAGTCAACCTTGTGTAAACATTGCCTAACCCTAACTGGCCATACCTTACATCAAACTAGGCATTAGGGTAAGTTGATTTGCTTTGCGAGTGTGCTTGTTTAATCATTATCATATTCTTCCAATTCAAAATTCAAGGTTGCTTGTGTCTTGTGTGAGTGCTTCTTGTTTGTACATGTGATCATTTGCTAAATATTGCCAAAATCAAGTTAAACATCAAACACATAAGACAAGTCATTCAACTCATTCTTCCAAGCACACTTGTCTCAACTTGTGACGCATTTGTTTTTGCACATCCACACTAGTAAGCTTTTCCAGTCTTGGGTCAATGGCAAACAAATTAGAATATCTTGATCAAAAACTCCAATCTCTGAAATTGCAAATAAACTTAGGTCCCTCACCCCAAGATTGTATAGCAATTATCCAACAAATCGACATCTTAGGACAAGAATTGACAAACTTGCAAGCTGAACGTGCCAGCACTAACTATGCCTCGTCCCAAAATCATACCTTCTTTTCCCGTCTTAATGATACTATTGACAAGGCAACCGCCACCTCAAGAGGGAAATCATATACCATCCCGTCTACTAATCCTCCTTCACCATATCCTAAAACACATATCCCAAAACATATCAGTCCTACGCCAACACCGCCATCTAGTTCCTCAAATTTTAAATGGCACACCAAAAAAGAATCAAATGAGTGGTGGGAAAAATGTTTTCCACATTTATACAACAATAGCAAAGCTAGGGAGAAAGCCAAATCCACTCATCCATCCCCTCATTCATCTACCCATACACTTGCGATGGATGTCATCCAAGGGCTACCAGTAGAGAGTCAACCATGTCCCCAAACTCCGGTCTTTGACCTTACCAAAGATTCTTCCAATACCATGTCAAATCCTACAACCCCTTCAGGTCATCTGCAACCCCTTGAGCTTTTCAAAGAGCCTTCTACCATGCACTAGAGTCAAGGTCCGTCACACCCTCATGTTGTTGACCCAGAGCCTATCCAAGAGCCCTCAATTAACATTCTCAACCCTTCAAGCCCATCATGTGACCAACAAGCCATCAAGCCTATTCAAGAGTCTCCTATTATGAATCCAAGTCAAGAGTCATCATGTTCTCATGTTATTGACCAAGAGCGTATCCGAGAGCCTTCCACTTCCATTCAAGCAACCCAAGAGGTATGTCAAGAGTTTAATCCTAAGCATGTGGAAACATTAAGCCCTAGTCCAACTCAAGATCAAAACACTTTCATGCAACCCATCCATAACCTATATCTTTTCCCTAATCAAGATACTAGTGTTGATGAAGAAGCTCTCCATGAGCAACTTGATCCTATACATGAACTAGAGATCGAATGGTTTTTCTATGATCAAGATGATATTCATAATAATGAACCTCTCCAAGAGCCACTTGATCCTATACATGAGTAAGAGATTCAGTTTTCAACCATGCATAACCTATATCTCTCCTATGATCAAAATCCCATCTATGATGATGAACCTATACAAGAGAACATTAATCCCATCATGCTAAATCCTATCTATGATCAAAATCCCATCTATGATGAAGAACCTATCTATGATCAAGCAGACCATGATGATCCTCATAGCCCACTTTATGTATTCCATGGTCCTAAGCCTAGCACCCCATCTAGTCCTACCCAAGATCCAACAACTTCCACTTCCTCTGATGAGACACTTGCCTCCCAAGAAAGCGTAGAAGATCAAACCAATAATACTCATCTGCCATCCATTATCAACCATGCTACAAATCCTCAACCATATATCCTTGGTCTTACTACATTTATGCATGAATGTTCTTTTTTAAAACACCAGTAACCATCATCATCTATCTCGCCTTCTCCATCCAATAAAGAACTTGTGTCTAGTGTTCCACCTACACATAATCCCGCTATCCACCGCATACTCCAGAAGATGAACTATCAAGGTAAAGGCTTAGGCCTTCATGAACAAGGTATTTTGGAACCCATCCATGTCAATGTTCCCCCACCTTCATATGGCCTTGGATACATACCCCAAGGTAAGCAAACTCAAGATGTTGGTACTTCCTCCACTCCTCCTAAGTCTACCACTTTCCATTGCAACTCCTATCATATTCCCAAAACATATGTTGCCATCCCACCTCCATCATCCTATAATTGCCAAAAGCCTGTGACCATACACCTTCCACCATCCAAACTCCCTCCGCTACTTCCAACTCCTAATATCCCACCATCTAATCTACCTCCGCTACTTCCAACTCCTAATATCCCCCCATGCCGTTTACCACCACTACTTCCAACACCTTATCCATCCATCTATAAATCCTCTAAATACCCCAATCATGGCCGACAAACGCACATATGGTCTAAACAAGGAGCTTTCACCAACCTCACTTCTACCATCCCACGGGGATTCAATGACAAGTATGTGGATGCCTCTACCTATAAAATCAAAAATCCTAAGAGTCCTCATGACCTAGGATATAAAAGACAAGAATCAAAGAATTATCCATGTCAAAAGCTGCATGTCCCCATACATGTCAATGCCAAGCTGAACAAGGTGTGGACCCCCAAGCAACAAATGATTACTCCAAAAGTTGCGCAACAGCTGCATACTCCCATACACCTCAATGCCAAATTGAAAATGGTGTGGGTCCCCAAGCAACAAATGATTAATCCAAAAGCTACACAATAGTTGCATACACCCAAACCCATACCTTCACAGGTACTATCTAAAAACAAAATGGTTTGGGTACCTAAGCAAAAATCCCTAAAGATACATGAGGCATCCACCTCTCAAGAATCTCAACCATCCACTTTCTCCCATTCCATCCATAAGTCTGAAATTCCTCCATCCCACATGGCAAACAAAAATCAGAAAAATCCTAAGTCTATGTGGGTCCATAAATTCCTAAATCATTCATCCACAAGCACAAGTCTTTGTTGCTGACTACACTACTTTCCCATCACCAGCTTCAATGTTTACCATGGTATGTGCAATCGTTGGTCATGATTCCCTTCCATTCCACAACATTTCCACATAACTACATCTCCCCATCTTACATCCATTATCCTACACATCTTCCTCATCTTATGCCTATGGCCCATGCTGTTGCATAAGCCTTCCCTCCATATTCTGCATCATCATCCATTATCTACCTATGCCATATCACTTTCATACGATCCCCTACCAACATCTGTGAGAGCACTGGACATGGTCTATTCGACAGTATCTATCTAGCGGGACTATCCCCTTTCAAGGAACTATATGCTAATGTCTTTCCATATCCACCTTCCCCAATCTCAATATTCAAAAAAAAAAAAGAAGAAAAAGAAAAAAAAAAGAAAACAGTAAAGAAAAAAATCCCTTCATCCAATGGTGAAAACCAGGCAAACATGCACCTTGGATAAGTACCATGATGAAAACCTGGCAAACAGGTGTCATGTGTAACTTGATCTTCTGTCACCTTCACTTGGGGGCACCTTGTCTCATCGACATATCACTCTTCTCCTATCAGTTTCCTTCCATACCATTTCCTATCCTACCATACCTATACTGTCCAGTCCATCCATGCTAAATCTTCCTTTCCTCTATTTCTTTGGTCTTGATAAAGATTAGGGGCACAATGTTGACAAATGTTCTAGATGTCTCTTAGCATACCTTATCCCTCCATACCATGCAGATCATTCATTATCTGCTCATCCTCCTATCATCATTAGCATTGTCATGAACAATCCTATGTAATCTACCTACAATGGGGCATGTTACACTTATGTGACATAGTCCTTGGAGATCACATCCTTGGTTCCTTCTACCTGACCATCCGTATCTACTATCACCCATACATCTACATATCTGTGGTGGTTCCTAGTCATCAGTATTGTTTGTTCCATATCTATTCCATGTCATGTCTCTTTTTGTTCCATATCTGATCCATATCGTGTCTTATCTAATCCATAGCTGATCCATATCGTGCCTTATCTGATCCATATCAGTTCCATATTGCGTCTCATCTGATCCATATCAATGCACCCACGAGGCTCCACTTCCCTGTCCATCTCATATCTTGTCATCTATCCTCTATTACATCCATGGTCCACGTCCCCGAACTACGCTGCCTCTACGTTGTCATGTAGGCAAGGCCATTATCAATGCACCCCCGAGGCTCTGCTTCCCCATCCATCCCATTTCTTGTCATCTTTCTTGTTGTCTTCCTTCTAGTCCATCCATGTCTTGTCATCCGTCCTACCAATAAGGATTGTGATACCTTCTGCTAGACAAACAAGAGCAACAAAGTCTGCTTCCAAACAAAAATCCCTCATCATCTTCAATTGATACACGGTTGTGCATCTAGAAACTCTCAAGTTAATTGAGCTACCATTTGTCGATGTCTTCCGAGACCTCTTTGATGTGCACCATTCAAACATCAGATAAAGACCCAGAGGAAGCGAAAATGGACCTAGAAGGTTCTTTACCTCAAAAAAGATGCATACAAATCTCCTCATTTCTATATTCCAATTTACGCATAAATTCATAGCTTTCTCTATCCTCTATGCACTCTTTACAGATCTCTAGTTGTGTTCTAAGAGTATGGATTTCACTCATCTTACACTCCTGATCATCAACATTTAAGTCCTCCTTTGTTATTGGCACTCCCTTGCAGCTTCCATAAATATCATTTGCTTCAGAATTACATCCAAACAAAAATCTTGACTAAAAACATCAACCTGTCCAAGGCAAAACAGAGCACCATACTGAAACACTCAAGCTAAATCTCATATCAATTATGGCAAGAAACAAACACATCTAATGCCCGCCAGAATGTTTTGTGTTGGTTAGATTAAGAGTCTTGATTTATGCTATCATGCCTTTCTATGCTACTCAAGGATGCCAAAAGATAGAGATGCTAGGATGGGGGCATGATTATTTTCTTTGTCTGCTGCTTGTGGATCAAACTTGAGTATTGTGACGACTTTTGTCTAACGACATGATCGGCAAAAGATCATCGAGGACTCCGAGGTCTAAACATGAATAGGGGAAATCCTTGTCTATTGAAAAATCCATGTAAGTAATACTCAGGTCATCTCGGTTCAATTATACCTAGATGCTTGTATTTTCTTACAACATAATAAAGCCCAATGATGAAAGCACTTCAAAATACTTGCTATCTCAAGGTGACAACTATTCATATCACATCCCATATCTATACCATATCCAATTGCATCTCATATCCATATCCATATCCATACTGTATCCAATTGCAAGTCTATCCTTAATCCATATCAACCAAGTCAAATCAATCTTGTCAAATGATCCAATCACAATCAGTGGTCTTGATCCTTGTCCGGTCGTAAACCAACTCGATCAGTTCATCAATCAATGGTCTTATACAGGATGTTGCATTGTCAAAATCAGACCAACACACGCGTCTTACACAACATGCTTCATTTCCTAAAACTAGACACTATCCTTCGTGTTGCTCTAGGGATATATCATTTCCCGCCATAACAACACTATTGTATCAAATGTCTTAGACAGGATGTTATATTGTCGAAACCAGACCCAAAGTCTCATACGACATATTTCATTCCTGAAACCAGACATCATTGACCCATATCATTGGTTTACCACTTAACAGGGGCAATACCTTGCTTGTGCTTGTCTCATTTGTGCATACTTGCTTACTTGCTTGTGTTTCATCTTTTTATCTTGCATTCCATATCATTCATCCCTTTCTTCTGCATCCAACCATTTCATCTCCTGTCAACCTATCTTATCGTGAGATTGTCCCTCTCATGCCTGCCACCTTCTCCCCAGCCAATCTCCCAAGGGGGCATCCTATCATCATAACCTGTACCAGGGGCAAACTGGGGCATGCATCATTATCAGACTATTTATTCTTTGAAACAACGTGATAAAAACACATTGCTTCAAAGAGGGGCAAAATGTAGACACCTAAAATTGGACTGCTCTGCAAACCAATTTCCATGCCTCTACACTAATCCACTCCCCCAATCTGCATATCCCTGGTGATCAATTAATTCACCTAATTGGTCCATTTAACCTTACAACCCTATCCTATCAATTAAATGAATATTCCTAATATTCATTTAGATGATTTTCCCTAATCCCTATTAATGAGATAAATCCTATTTATCTGATTAACCTAGGCTTAAGTTAATTAAGAAAACACTTAATTAACCTTGTCTCCCACTCATCTACTAAACTGAATTTAATATTCAGTTGTCTCCCACTCATCTCCAATCACTGAATTTAATATTCAGTTGTCTCCCACTCATCTCCACTAAACTAAATTTAATATTCAGTTGTTCCCCATTATCTTTCACTCTCCCCAAAGATGAATTATTTATTCATCCACTCCTCCACTCTTCCCAAAATGGGAATTTTTAATTCATCCACTAGGAATAAAGATTCACTTTTATTCCTAGCCCTTGATCTGATCAGGTGAATCCTGACCCTCCATCCTCATCTCCAAAATCCTATAAATAGGACCCCTCTCTAAGCCATTTAGGGGAGCCAAGTCTAGGCATCAGACCTCTGCCCAAATCTCTCCAAGAGACCACATGAGGTACCAAACCTCTGCCCAAATCTTCTCATATCATCATCCATCATTAGTGTGTTGAAGCTCATCTTCAATCACACAAAGTATCATAGCCATTTCTCCTTGTCATCTTGAGGAATCAAAGCAAGGAAGCAAGCTCCCTGAGGGCCACCTTTGTCAGTCAAGATCAAGAAAGAATAGGCGACCAATGGAAGCCGCATGATAACAAGGTTGTAAGTTTCATGCTTTCTATTGTTTATTGTTGTTATTCGCACATTTCATTGTTGTTTGGGTTATTATTTATCTTCATTGATTTATCTCATTTTTCCATTCACACCCACGACTTGTGTGGGACATTTGATCTATCATGTTTTCATTCAATGCAATGTCTATTCCATTTGTGTATTTCATTTGTAAAATTGAATAATCATTGTAATGAAATGAAATATCTTATCTGTCATGTAACTTTCTGCAATGAAAATGAATGATCAACTAAATCTTTTCCTTCTGTTATAACAATGAAAACTGAAGTCTTCATGTACCTTAAACTATGCAAAATAATCATAGAAAAAAAATGTTAAAACTTTCAACCTAAAATGAACTTGTTGTACCAGCTCTACCAGTTTGAGCTGTAGGTGAAAAATGGTAACAATAACATCTAGTTTACATACAATGGCATATAGGCATGTCCAAACAAAGCCACATAGGCATATATACAAAAATATACATCGGTAACATACAAAAGTATGTACAAACAAAGCCATCTAGGCATACAAAAAATGTCCCAAAAACTAGTTTCCTATGGACTTTTATGAAATAATCTATGGCCCTTGCTTGACCGTGAAGATGGAGAGCCAATCCGTGACTCATCATCTCTCTGTCGTCGAGTAGACCTCTTTGACAATTCAAGTTCATGCATCCCCACCTATTAATACAATCAAACAATATGCACATTACTATAGAAAATGTACATGAAATATATAACATCACATATGTAATTAATCACTTACTGCCATTTCATGATCACTCTCCATCATCTTTTCTCTAGCTTCTTTGTCTGTAGTTGGATGTGTTGGAGTTGTGACCTCCTATGAGAAGCAACAAGAAGAAAAATTAACTAAACATAAATATCTTTTATGTACATCAAATGATATGAGATAAAACAAGAAATACAAAATTATGATGTTTTCATGTTATTGGCTCATACCTCGGTCAAAGGATTTGAAGACATCATGGTTGTAGCAATGCCTATCTACGCTGACTCACAAAGATGAGGAGTCTCCACATTTAGCATCTAAAAGTCAAGTTCAATATTATTTAACCAGAATGAATACATAACATTATTTTAAAAATGCATAATGATTAGAAATGGTTAAATTTACCTCTATAAAAGTGGTGGATTTGTGTCCAGGGGACCAAGGAAACCGTGGAGATGTCGGTGACTGTTGAAATCATCAAATTGTCACAAAATAATATTACCATTGAAATATCTACAATAATTATGATCATGTGATAAATTACATACCTGCTAACTCGACCTCCTCTTGTAACCTGCCAATGGACAACGAACGGAGGCAGGATGAAGACTCTGACCCTAGAATTTCATTTCACAAATAATTACATACATGTTATTTTCAACTTATAATATAGACAATCATATAAAATTAATTATAAATTTCAAATAAAAATTTATTAAATCAAGATGAAACTTGTAACAAATTACTTGAGAGTCAATACCAAATGTAGTCTGTAAGAGATCATTAGTGATAACAATTTGACCCAATATGGATGTCTCCATTATTGGATGTTGCTCCTGCATCACAGCATTCTGTCAAGAGTCCTGCCATGCGTCCTGCATCTTAGTATCCTACCAAAAGTCCTACCATGCGTCCTACATCTCATAATCACACAGGTTCCCATATGAACTGTACAAATGTGGGCTCTCACCGTCATTAGCCTGGGTAAGATCATCAGCATGTTGTGATAGAGTTTGGGTGAGAGTAGTCAATGAATGTAATGTCTCCACCTCAACACTCTCCTTCAAAGTCAAAGGGAGTGACCTACATTCTATCCTCAATAGGGGTATAGGCACATGGTTTTCATCTCGCTGAGCCCTGAGTCTATCTTAGGCAGAGCCACAACCTCTACCCTAGAACTCACGAATGTCAAAATAATTGGAAATCTTGTTGAGGATGAACTCACAATGGATTTTCCTCAAGAAATATTGTGATACCTCATCATTGTTGCATGGGTTGTCATTGAAGACCATGTACCATCTATCCCAAAAGTTTTGAGATATTTCTTCATTCCTACACCAATGAATATGAAATTGTTTGCAAGTTTTTTCTAATCTTTGGCTAGTTTTGGGATTAATAAAGTGTGCACATAATTGAGATTTTGTAATTGTTTCATTCTTGACTTGTTCATATGACAACTTGTTGGTATAATATTGTCGCACCTCTCCCTATAGTCTTGGAATTCAGTGATTTGTTCTATCACCGAATCGGTTTGGGAAACAATCTCCTCTAGCGACTTTGTAAGCGCCCTCCTATGGTTGGTGGTTCCACTTGGATTATTAGCATTTGAATAATGGTTTGAAGATGTTTCTTTCTTTCTTCTATTATTCATAGGTAGTTTTCTTGACTATCCCTTACATTGTGAGGATGTGAAGGTGGGTTTTGAGGGTTTGGAGGGTTTAGAGGGTTTTGGGGGTTGTTTTCACCTTCACCTGCTAGATTTGGGTTTTCTCTTGCCTCAAAAACTATAAATGCAATATAAAAACTAATCAAACAATGCAAAATCCAAAACTTCTTCTAAAACTAACAAAAACTGATCAAACCCTACCTTCTTCAGCTGCTAGACCCTCCAAAGTTGCTACACGACGTCTTTTCCGATGAGGTGACATCGTGAAAATAATGTTTTCTCTCTTGCACATGCTTGGAGAGACTTTCCTTGGATGCGCTCGTGCTTTCTTCTTAGGTTTTTGACACACAAAAGAGTTCTCTCATGGTGAATGACAAAAATAACAAATGTTTTGCACTTTTTATGTCAGGAAAAATGTGTGTGCATTATAATACGCTCGCGTTTTGCATTGTTTTGGACCATGGTGGTGACTTTTTGGTCCCCTATATTTATGAATTCACCCCATGGCAAACACATGGTCTGTAGAGTATGTAAATCATACCAAGGCTCAGGTAGAGTAAGGCCTATTTGAGGCTAGGGTTGAACTTCCAAGCTTTACCACGAAAGTAAATCTTTATGTATCCCCACTAGGCTTGTACAGTGCTATCCTAGGGATAAATTGTCTATGGAGACATCGAGCCAAAGTGGACTGTTATGCCAAAATAGTAGAGTGTCTAGATGATTTAGGAAACAAAGTCTTTCTACAAGGGAAACCTAGGGAAATCAAAATAAGACAAATTTTTGCTCTACAAATGAAATGAGATCAAAGAAAAGGGTGCCAACTTTTCATAGTCCAAATGGAAAAGCTTAACAAGATTGAGGAAACTTATTTCCAAGATGACTTAATGCTTTATGAATCCCAGAAACTTAATGAAGTTGGGATGGAGTCCATAGGTCAGAAAATATGAGATATGGATAGGTATCCCTTAGAGATTTTGAGGATGTATTTCAAGATGAACTACCAAGATTACCTCCTAAAAGAGCCTTTGATTTCACCATTGATATAATTCCTGGATCGGAACCTATTTCTAAAGCCCCCTACAGAATGACTACTACAAAACTGATGGAGCTAAAAGCTCAATTATAGGAGTTGTTAGACAAAGGGTTGATTAGACCCAGTGTGTCACCATGGGGAGCCCTAGTTATTTTTGTGAAAAAGAAAGATGGCACTTTGCAGTTATGCATAGATTACCACATGTTGAATAAAGCAACCATTAAGAATAAATACCCATTACCTCACATCGATGACCTTTTTGATCAGATGAGGGGAGCAACCGTGTTTTCCAAGATCGATCTTTAGTCTGGATATCACTAGTTAAGGTTGAAGGATGAGGACATCCATAAGATAGACTTTAGAACCTAGTATGGACATTACGAATTCACTATCCTACCTTTTGGATTGACAAATGCATCGGCAACTTTTATGAATCTTATGAACAGTGTGTTCACGAACTATCTAGACAAGTTTGTCTTAGTGTTTCTTGATGAAATTTTGATTTATTCTAAGAATGAGGAAGAACATTTATAGCATTTGAGAATTGTTCTTCAGAGGTTGATAGAGCACCAACTGTATGGAAAGCTTTCCAAATGTACTTTCTTTTAAAAGGAGGTACAATACTTGGGCCACATAATTTCATCTGCAGGGGTAGCTATGGACCCAGCTAAAATTAAGGCTATTTTGAAATGGTTGATACCAAGAAATGTACATGAGGTCTGAAGTTTCATGGGCCTTGCTGGTTATTACAGGAAGTTTGTGAAAAAATTCTCTAAAATTGCATATCCTATAACTTCCTTACAGAGAAAAGGTAAGAAATTTGAATGTTTAGATAAGTGTCAGGAGGCCTTTGACCTACTAAAGGAAAAATTTACTTCAGCACCAATTTTCATAGTACCTGACCTAGAGGGTCAATTTGTAGTCATTACTGATGCCTCAGGAGAAGGCTTAGGTGTTGTACTAGTCTAGGATGGACAGGTCATCATGTATGAATCACGTAAACTGAAGAACTATGAACAAAATTATACCCCACATGATTTGGAACTTGTAGCAGTCATTCATGCACTTCAAATGATGGTGGAGACACTATTTACTTGGGAAACCTTTTGAACTGAAAACATATCACCAAGGACTCAAATATCTATTTAGTCAGCCACATCTTAATGCTTGGAAAAGAAGATGGTTGGAATTCATCTCAGATTATGATTTCAAGATAAAATATATATATGGAAAAGAAAATTGGGTGGCAGATGCTTTAAGTAGGAGAAGGCACATCTCGTCCATGATCTCCATACATTCTAGTTTTAGGAATCAGGTGTTACAAAAATCTAAGGGAGATGAGTTTTACGAGCAGGCAAAACAAGCCCTTGAATAAAATCCCCAGAACCTGAGATATGAAGGATTCCACCTTGAACCAGATGGGTTATTAAGGTTTAAAGGTAGGATGTATGTACCTAACTCAATAGAGTTAAGGAATATGGTATGGAAAGAGGTTCATTCTGCACCATATTCTGGGCATCTTGGAGTAACAAAGTTACTTTTTGATGTGAAACCCCTATATTTATGGAAAGGAATGAAGAGGGATGCTACAAATTTTGTAGCTACATGTATTGAATGCTAGAGGGTGAAGGTAGAACACCATCACTCGGCATGGCTCTTATACCCTCATGAAATTCCTGAGTGGAAATGGCAAATTATAAGCATGGACTTTGTGCAAGGGCTTCCTATGTCAAGGAACAGGCACAATGCTATCTTGGTTGTGGTGGATAGCCTCACCAATGCCACTCATTTTATACCTGGAAACTTGACAGATGGAGCACCTGTCATTGCTTGAAAATTTGTTCAAGAGATTTTTAGACTGCATGACATTCTTGAGAAGATTATCTCAGATAGGGATACACGAATGACATCGAGGTTTTGACAAACCTTGTTCTCTTCACTTGGAGCCCAGTTGAACTGCTTATCATCCTGAAATAGATGGACAAACTGAGAGGGTGAACCAAGTGCTAGAGGACTTATTGAGGATGTACTGCATGGATCAGCAGTACAAGTGGGAAGATTATCTTCCTCTAGTAGAATTTTCCTATAATAATTCCTATCACTCAGCTATTAAGATGGCTCCATTTGAGGCATTATATGGATGGAAGTGCCGAACCCCTATAAGCTGGGACAAGCTGGAAGATAGGGTTATCCTTGGTCTATAAATACTATCAGAGATGGAAGAGCAAGTCCGTCTGATTAAGAGAAGGCTAGCAGAGGCCAATGATAGACAAAAGAGTTATATAGATGCCAAGCGCATCGAAAGGCATTTCACAGTGGGAGAGAAAGTTCTCCTAAGGGTAAAACCTCAAAAAAATTCCATTAAATTTGGAAAGATCTCTAAACTGGCACCAAGATACGTGGGTCCTTTCGAAGTTCTAGAAGAAGTCAACCCAGTAGCATAAAAAATTGCTCTACTGCCAGCACTTTCCATGATGCATAATGTGTTTTATGTTTCATATTTGAAAAGGTTTAATTTTTTTGATAATCAAATTCCTATGCTTGATTGGAATACTCTACAGGTGAAAGACCTAGGAGTGGTGGTGATCAAGCCCACCAAGGTGCTCAAAACATGTAAGCTACGCTTACGTAACAAAGAAATATCATAGTGCAAGGTCTAGTGGGACTAATATGCAGAGGAAAACACCACCTAGGAAAATTATGATGACTTTCATGCTAGATGTCCTCATCTTTTCTGAAACATATTTTGATTATGCTCTTGAAATATTTTATTAATATGTTGATTTACTTTTAAGACAATTAATCATAGGGGACGATGATTCTTACGGTGGGAGATATGTTATATCCCCAACTTACAATTAGACTCAATCATTAACTTTGCAAGATAATTAGGAGGATTAGTTATAGTTAACTGATTTGATATTATAGAAAATCTGATTTGATCTTTAATTATGAAGTTAATGATTGATGTTAATAGTTTTGAACAATAATTATTTTATATTATGGGATATTGGTGCAAGTGCACCTAAACCACAGTGGCCTCCATGAGGCATTTAGTTGTTTATGCTTAGTTTTATGTTTTCAATAAGGTCCTAATTGGACATTCAATGTAATAAGGTCTGAATTAACCATGCTTTTACTATTTTTAGATAGTTTGTTTGGACAGTTGTTTAGTTTGTTAGTTCAGTTGGGTCTCCCAGCCGCTTGGAGGCAAAAATAGTACTACTGTGAGTAGATAAATACCCCAGATCAGGTCATTTTAGACATAAAGAGACATACTGAGAAGTTACATAATGCTGTTGGAAAATAGAGTACTGTAATTGCATCTTTTGAAAGCTAATCAAGATTCTATTGGTGTTTTAAATCATTTGATCTCACTGTGTAATTGAATCATTGTTTTGATTGGCCGAATGGGTTCTTCATCCCATTCCACTGGTTGATTCGTAGAATCGGTGGAATGGTTATGTACAGTAGTTTAGGTTTTCGTTTGCATTTTCTGTTTGTTTGTAGGATCACAGTTCAGACGTGTTGAGAACCCTAGCATGGGTATGTGCTAGGTCGTGCAGGTTGTTAGAGTCTAGAAGATCATCCAGGAAGCAGATCGGGTCACCCCAGGAAGTTCAGCGAATCAGAATGGTGAAAATCCACTCAGATCGGTGTATTCATCACATCTGCATCATAAGGATATTTCTGTGTATATCCTGTAGGTACATCAGACATCAGCTGCATATTTGTGAACATGATGCAGTAGATTGCATAAGGTGAATGCGCATTGGGGTGACAATAGCAAGGTGTTGCCGACGAAGAGCATATCGGCGTGAGTTAGTAGATCGGGTTGACATTTCCATCGTGGGCCGACAATGTTATGTTTGGCCGATAAGCAAGGATATTGGAGAGAGTAACTGTTCATGTGACGTCATCGTCATTAGGACATTCCAAATATCACCCGATAAAGGTTTATCCTACCGACGATAAGTGTTTTGGCATAGGCGGAGGACATCGGGGAGATCAATGGATCACGGAAGGAATATTCAGCGAAATATTCGTCGTGTGCATAAAGTTGAGTGTCGTTATCAGGATGTTTCAATATGACCTGATAAGTTATATCCTGATGCTGGTTGTGTAAGCGGGTCAAATATTGGGGTGATGTAAGCATCAGAGGAGAGGTGCATGAGGTTGTCATCATCAAGATATATGGGAGGAACTCGATATTTTATATCCTACCGATAAAAGGTGCAGATGATGCCAAACATCATGATGCTGCTGATAGGCGAAAGGTCAAAGGTTTATCTGCAGGAGGATATCGGTCGGCAGAGAAAATATGATGATGCTGACGGGTTTAAAAATATGATGATGTTGATGGGTTTTTAGTGTGGATGCCTCTGTATCAGATATGATTATAATGTACTGATCATGGTTTTGTTGTCTTGAGTGTGAATAGGAAAATGTAACGTCCTTCGAAGAAGAAAGGAGAGTATCATCTTGGAGGTAGAGTTAGATGTTGGGAAGTGGGGTCAGTAGCCATCTAAGTGTCAGACATTTTGTCCTTTCAAACTGTGTAAGTTGGCGTAAGTTATGCTTCTTCTTGGCCAGTTGATTTTCCTTTTGTGTCATCATGTCAATTTAGTCATTTCAACAATGTTGCATCAACTCGACCCAATGAAATTCTTGAAACGTCAATATGAGTCAAGAGTTAGTTTTTCTTTTTGTCAGAACATTTTCTTTTCACTATAAATATTTTTGACCTGAGATTATAAATCCATTATTATTTGGTCTGTTAAGTTTCGAGTCCTTAGCGGTGCTCGATTCCTAAATCGAACAATGACTCTTTCTCCATGAAGGAGGTGATGTCAAAAAATGACATCTTGGTTAATATTAGTATTCGCATGCATCTAGTGGATGCATGTACAAATATTATCATATAATTATATAAAGTTGATATTTAATATTTTACTATGTTATTGTGTTTGTTATTTTGATATAGTTGACATCATAACTAATGGGAGCTTCGAGCTCACTATAGTCTAGCAGGTGTCATGCTTGTGCGAGCTATAATCATGGTAGTTGGTCAAGTGGGAGAAACCACTCACACCACCTTGGTAGAGGGTGGTAGTTTCCACAAAAATAGGCATGCGAATTAGGATGGAGTAATAATCCTTTAGTCTTTTGGAAAGACTATCATTGTTATCTTTTGGTTTTGAAGAGAAGGGAGAGTTGGAGCTCTACACTAGAAAATACTTTCATAGCAGGATAAACAAAGGTTGATTTGAGAACAACTCTACATTGAAGGACTGTTTACATGTAGACTAAAGGATGTTATTCTTGAATTCGTTATGGGTTATGAGATTCTTTTCTATCGAACTCTCTTAGCATGCATCTTGTATGGAGCTCATGCTTTTATATCTGTTACTATGGCATCCTTATCTTTGACACATACTTAATGGCAGAGGCTTGAGGCCATACAACTGAGCTTGCAATCTTTAAGGCATTTACTTTGTTACAAAGACTCGAGGCCTTACAGTCGAGTCATATTATGCTACATATTTACTATGTTTAAGCTCGAGGCCTAAGGCCGAGCGTTATATATATTAAAACCTTTGTTGAGATTTTTCTCGAGGCTTCATGGCCCAGAAGTAATGTATTGAAGTCTTTTTTTTTATCCTAGCTCGAGGCCATGAGGGCTAAGCTTCAATACTTATACCATGCACTCGTGCCAAAACTCACGGCCATGAAGGCTAAACTATATTGTAATGTATACTGTGCTATGTGTGTAGCTCTAGGCCATGAAGGCTGAGCTTTACATATTGGAACCCATACTATAACAATGGCTCGAGGCCATCATGGTCGAGCCCATGCATAAACCCGAATACATATATACGTCAAATAATGACGTGGCATGGATAAGAAAAGGGTTAAGACTCATATAATGAGTCGATCTTGAGGTACTCAAGGCATAAGAAGTATCAAGCAATAATGTTTATTTACTTATTAAATGGTTATAGTCTGCATATACTAACATAGCCATCACGACTGTGTGAATGGCCGGTATAGCCTTAAATAAAAAACTATGCTTGCAACACTCAAATCAAATGTTGATTCAATTTACATGAAAACTGATTGTGGGTAAATGAGGGTTATAAAAATAACCTTAATGGGGATAGTGTTTATCACCCAAAGCTCATAAGGTAATTTAGAGCTACTCACCATTATGAAACCATTCTTTTCAGTTAAGGCAGGGTATGCCTAGAGTAAATAGAATATGATTCTAACTTATATGATAGATTAAATTGAAGTTGTGAGCCATGAAATACCTAGGGTGGTGAATATGGTTTGCTTTATGATATAAATTGATAGTGGAATGAGGTGACATGGAGTCACTAGTTCCTCATTACAAAAGTAACCCATTGAGTCATAAACCAACTTATGATGGGAGTCGAGCGTCCAAGCATGGATGATGAATCGAATTGATACCACTTATACTAGACCTAGAGAGAAAGGTCAATTTGAATTTACTATAGGACATGACATCTTATAAGTCAAGTCAGGTTGGTGGACATACGACGATCTTCATTGTGCAATGTATATGTATATAAATCTTTAGCCAAAGTAATGCATCCATCTCTGCATGCATTATTGTTCCATAGTATTCTAGATGGCTTAGTGTCTCCAGTAGTGTCATACATAGTTAGAGTGGATCTATAGTTGTGTGACCCTGAGACATTAGGAAGGACACAACACCAAATACTTAGATGGCTAACCTAATGGTTCCTAATATCTAACCTTTCCATGAATGGTAAGGCAACTTCCAGTTAGGAAGTTGAGCGGGGGACCGCAGGTCCGTGGTTGGTGGAAAAGATCCAGGATGATGCTCTCCTTTCCAAGCATGAGACAAGCTGAGGCTTATGGAGACAGGTGTCATTGGTTCCAGATATAATGTTTGCACTTATGACCAGTTGGTCTATTGTAATGTATGAATTGATTTTGATGCCTTGGACATAACTTGTACATGAATAGTGATGATTACTCACTACAGATATGTAAATGATTATTGTATTGTAAGCTTGGTTATATTTTGTTTAGAATAACATGCTTAATTGATGAAATAATAATGAATCATTATGGTTAATTTTTGATTTGCATGATCATAGTGTTAACTAATCTCTTGATTAAGATGGATGTTTATGTTAAATCTTGAGCATTATGGAAAGTGATGTTACAATAATTATCTATAAATAGTCTCTAGCCTCATGTGTATGTTCAAGTTGGTTATCCACATGATCCTTGGAGATGCACACATACTTAATTGATTATTGAATAAATAAATTACAATAGTCTAAAAGGATTATAAGGTGAATACCACCTATATTCTTAACACTAATGATGTATTCCCTCTATTTTACTCCACTATATCATCTTTGTACTTGGCACTCCTTTTCTCCAAGTGATTCTATATAATGTATTCACATTTTGCACCAAAACATTCACCATCTAAATTTTTTAGTAGATCATCAACATTCTTAGAAGCTATCCTAAACAACAATGATATCTTTCCTCTAGATCCATTCTCTAAAGATTTAGTTTGTGCCATCCTACAAACCCACTATGTAGGTCCATCTCCTAATGTGTGCAAATAATGACAAAATAACTTAGTGTCTTTACTCAAAAGACACTCTATAGTAAACAATGTAACCTATCCACTTCTTTGACAAGTAAATCTACAATCTTAGACTCATAACTAAACTCTTGACAGTGAATGCAATGTTGCATTCTTGCAAATTTATTTTCAAATATAAAGTTAGGTAGATATTACATCTCTAAGTCTACGATAGTATAAGAACACATTCCATGGAAGTTCTTCCTTCAAATTTAATACTATGGGAACAATCTATATACCACAATCCTATAATTCCTTTCCTCTTTAGGCATCACTCCAACTCCTTCCAAGTCTTGATCATCAACAACAAAGATCACTTCCCCTTTCTTCAACCATAAATGACCATTTTGGTTTTCTTCAATCCTCAAATCATCCACTTGAATTCTATAGGGAAACTCATCTCCCTTACCTATTGATGTTAGTTAGATTACTACACATCCTCTAGAAGATTCTATTGCATTAAAATTGACAACTTTCCTTGCTATACTACTATTTCAAAATACCATTCTTCTTACTGATTCCATCTAACCTACTAACATATTTAGTTGACCAAGAGTCTCATCAGTTTGACCAAGCATCTTCTTATTTTGTTAGTTTATCAAACTTTCAAATATAAACATCAAATTCTTGAAAAGGTCAATGGTCTTGTCTTCTTGCCTCTTCAAGGCTCTTTCAAAAATAATAACTATAACTCTACCTCTGAAAAACAACCATCTGGTTTGTATCTTGTTAGTAAGGCCCACCAAATTTCTCCTTAGTTTAGATCACCCTTCATGAGCACATCATTCTAACCCACCACCATCATGCTAAGAGACATTCTCCTTCCTTTGTGACCCACCTCTCTAATGTATCACTCTTAGTGTGACATATGTACAAGGTTTAGATGAACTATGACTCCTTAAATGGATCACATATAGTGTGATGGATGCACAAGATCTTCCATGAGCTAACCTATGAATAGATCACTTGTAGTGTAACCAATGCACAAGAACCTATGACCACTCCTCTAAATGGATCACTTGTAGTGAAACTAATGCACATACATCTTCTACTATGGGTTTTCACTCACTCCATAATAACCTAATTTTATTTGTATGGCTTTATGTAGTTATCAATGGGGGGTCTAATGAAAGACAATTTAACCATGCAACATCGACCCCAAAGCTAAAAGGAAGCTATCCCTTTGTACCTCTAAAATCTCTTTTTTTATTGTATATACTACTTCCTATAGCAGTTCACTCCCTTCCACATATAGTTGTAAAATTTTCTCTCTTGCAGAGGATTGGAGAATGTCTCCCAATTGTAATTTATGAAGTGGCAGTATTCCAGCTAAGTTTACTTTTCCTACCACCAAGGGTAATTGTAGCAGCTGAGGTGTCACAATAGGTTGAATTTGTTTTTGTTGTGCCAAGAAATCTTTTATAGATTGAATGGGAGATGCAAAGGAGGATGCATCTTGACTATCTGATCTTTATGTCTCTTCGTCTTTCTGATTATCATCTATATTTTCTTCATCCTCTCTAATCTCCTACTCTTCCTTCTGTGTATTTGTGTTGTGAGGAGCGGATACCCTTTGTTGTTCTTCTTATGCATTGTGTAGAGAGGATATCTTCTAATGTTCTACATTTTTGTCTCCCTCCTTCATAGTATCATACTGTTTCTTTATTATCTGTTCTCCTTCTTGTTGAATTTTGTCCCTATCTTCTTGTTCCATATTCATCAAGGTATCAACCCTCTGCTTTGTCCTTATTTCTTTAGCCTATAATTGGGCTAACTTATATTTTTCTTTTGTGGATATAGAGGTACCTACCCCATCAATAGCCTGTTGTCTCAGTTCTTCTATCTGGAAGGATTTATTCCTCTTATGTCTCAGGGCTTCTACTAGGTCCTCTGGTAACCCTTCTAAGATTTCATCCAGTGTTTTATTTGTTTTAATCATATATCTTATTATTTCCCTTTCTATTATTTTATTATTCTCAGAAGAGAGTTCATTGTATATGGTTGTTGTTTCCTACAATAAGCCATGACATTCCATTCCATTTAATATTGCATCAATGTTTAATGGTTCTTGGGGGGTTTCTACTTCTGTTTGCTTCTTTTTATTTCTCTTTTGTAGTTGTGAGACTTCTTCTTCTTGTTGGTGATGATGTTAGTCATAAACAAACATAGATAAAGAAATGCAAATCAATTCTTTATCATCTTGAAAGATATGATGAATTCAGAGAATTCATGATCCCAAGTCTCTGTGGATTAGTTCATAATCTACTGACGTTGCTTAGTGGTTTGATGTGCCTTGTTGTTTTCCATTCAAGGGCCTTTCATTTTTGTTCCCAAGAACTTCATGTCTAGATGAACTTTAATTCACCTACTTCCTATAAATTTCTCAAAGAACAAGGTTAATCCTACTATATCTAACCAAATGATGTAGATATTTTCTAAGTTTGATCAATTCTTCTATTCATCAACTTATATTGATTAGATTTTACCTCTACATTGTAAATTTGTTTAAATGATGTGCTTATAGTTAGATATTTACATGGTTTCTATCATTATTCCTATTCATTTGCATGATATTTGCCATTTTAACATGCTATTTGCCCAAATATGCATATGATATTCATGTGTCTATGGATGTCTGCTTATTTCCTCTGTTCTCCTTATCATTTTCCATTATTTGTAGTTTTGATGATGATCAAATGAAATTAAACAAATTTGATTGAATGCTTGCTAAATTTTACTAAAATGGGTGATTCTTTAGCTATTGATCCATATACACTCTTTACACTATCATGAAGAGAAGGAAATCAAACCATATGTTCACCAGGATGTTCCACAGCTAGATATGATTGATGCTAACTTCGATGGAAAGGAATGAAAACAACATGCACACCATGAAATACACTCCAAGGGATGCAACAAATCAAATCACATATCCAGAATCCATTCACAGATTACTCAAAGTTTACAATTGTATGTAATCAGAGCTTCTTCTTCATTAAGTATGCAAAAGACATGTACATTTACAATTAGCCTTGAGAATTAGTCCTAATTCTTCAACAATCTAATCTCAATTAGGTTTCGAATGGTTACAAAATGCACTCTATCTCCTTTTATAGGACAAGGATAGGAGGTGGTTACAAAAGATCCTGTGGTCAGGATTTGTCAATTAAGATCAACGGTCCATATCATTTCTTGACCAAGTCAATGGCATACACATGGCATAGGTTGCCAGTTGGCAACCATCTAGTAACATATAATTATTCTTCTTGACTTATTATGTATATGACCCCATCATATTGCATCATGCTTGTTCTTTGTCTTCTTCATTAGTTAATGAGTCTTCTTCCTCTGTATGCACACTAATGACTCCCCTGATGGGCTCATATGCTTGCACTATTCATTCAACTTCTCCTCCATCTTGGACCTTGGCCTTTGTTATTGTATGCTCTTGTGAATTGAACTGTCCTTGTAATGTAGACCATTTGTTCTTCCTGCTATTTAACATTTCATTATATATCTCTACTTTTGATTTCATTCTCATGGCCTTATTGATTATGTCCTCTGATAAATGATTGAGGGGGTCATCTGCAACAGGATTTAAGTTGTCTTGAAAAGACTTAACTGCAAAATTGGCATCTTGATTTTCTATCTTTCCTTCCACCTTTTCCTCGAGGGACTCCAGGATTCCTACTTCCTTGGAAAAAAGTTTATGCAATCTAACACTAATATCTATGAGCTTATCATTGCACTTCTTCAGGATCTCACCTTCAAATTTGGTATCCTCATACCATATAGCCAATAGCTGTGATATCTGGTTATTTAATATTTTGTTGTATATCAGGACATTCACATCTATGTGTTTCATCTCAGATAGGGCAGTCAAATTTTTCTCTACTTTGATTGACCTCTACCCAACCTCCTTCTGTAATTTGTCTACCTTCCCTTCAATGTACTGAGCAAATTCCAATTAGTGAGAGAGATTTTTATTACCTTTTCTTCCTCAGTAATGAATTGAATAAACCATTTATCCATTGTATGTACTTTGTGCTTCATGATGTCCAATCCTGTCACCTCATCCTGGGATATAATAGTCAGTGGGGTGGATGTGCTGACTGGCATATTATTAGGATCCACTAGTCGCTTTGTGAATGTGTGCAGCTGAGGAATGTGCTATTTATGCACCTTATTTTTACTGTTCTCTTTTTCTAATCTAGTCAATAAAGAATCAATTATATCTTTGGCCTCTTGGCCCTCTTGTTGTTCTATGGTAAAGCTCAAGTCAAAGGTGGTTATTTGGAAATCAATGGCACTCATCTCTCCCTTAGCTTTGTCCACCACAAGTACAGCTACTTGAGATGTTCTCCTACCTATCGTCGAATCTCTCTTTATGGCAGAGGTGGCCCTAGCCCTCCTCTTTGGTTTGGCTATATCAGCCAAAAATAATGTAGATATGTCAAAATTGGAGGAGACATTAGGTGCAGGAAGATTTACCTCCTGCTATAGCCAATATGGCACCTCATCTGCAGACCCTTGCTAGCCTGTGTGTTCAATGTGAACATCTTGTGACTGTGTATTCTATTCCACTTTTGGGGGTGGCTATTCCTTCTCTTGTTCATTATGTACCTCCTCATCATGGACCTCCTCATGTGCAAGGACTTCTTGTGTTACCTTTACATTATGGTCCTGCTCATCTTGTGGTGGTTGATCCATATGAGGGTTTGGATTACCTTGATTTGACCTATGCTGATGATCCTCTTGACCATCTTTGTTCACATTCTCTTCTTTTCTTTGATCATCACCTAACTAAGGGTCTTGTTCTCCATCTTTTGGTACATTTGTCTCTTTACGAGATTAAGGTTCAACTATTTCCACTTTCTCTGTCCCCTTCTTAGGTATTTGTTCACTATCCTGATCATCATGCTAAGCAGGTACTTTTGTATACTCCTCCATGGCTACATTAACCTCTAATTTACTTCACCCTGGAAGCAAGTCCTCATCTTTACTTTTATATTACTTGCCCTGATAAGTCAAATCTACCGCTGCTAGGCTGGTAACCTGATCTACTAATCCTGCTAAACCAATTTGATGTGCTACAAAATCAGGATTACCTTCTTCTATTTCTTCTTCTTCTACCTCCTTTTGTACTATGGGAGTACCCTGAGGAGTCATCTTTGTATTCTTTACCAATGTCTCCATAGGGCTGGTTGACACTTCATTCACGACTTCATCATCTGAGAGTTCAACTATTTCATCCAAGGGAAGGGGCTGATGACCTCCCTTATTCTTCTTTTCCTTTCTTTGCTCTTCTACCAGTTCATTTTTGGAATGCACTATGGTGGGAATGGGCACATCATTCTACAAATTTCTCTTGATACCTTCACCACCCTTTCGTTTCAACACAACTGGGTGCACATCAACAGACCCTCTCATTGCTTGTGTTGAATCCTTCTTCTAAGGCACCTCTAGAGTTTTCTTTTTCTTTCTCTTTATGAGGAGATCATCCTCATCTATGCTTTCCTCCACATCCTCATAAGTGGCAGCAGGTTTTGCAATAGGCTTCTGCTGCTTTGTAGGTGCTTGAGATGTTGTAGCAGTGGAGGTTGAAGTTCAATCCTTCTTAGGTTGAGGATGATGAATGATTCTCACACCTACATTCTACTAGTTCATTTTTGAAATGCACTATGGTGGGATTGGGCACATCATGCTGCAAGTTTCTCTTGATACCTTCACCACCCTTTCCTTTCAACACAGCCGGGTGCACATCAACAGACCCTCTCATTGCTTATGTTGAATCCTTCTTCTGAGGCACCTTTGGAGTTTTCTTTTTCTTTCTCTTTATGAGGAGATCATCCTCATCTATGCTTTCCTCCACATCCTCATAAGTGGCAGTGGGTTTTACAATAGGCTTATGTTGCTTTGTAGGTGCTTGAGATGTTGTAGCAATAGAGGTTGAAGTTGAATCCTTCTTAGGTTGAGGATGATGAATGATTCTCACACCTACATTTTGGTTTCCCCTTTTGGATCCCTCCTGCTTCCATTCTCCTTTAGATGCCCTTTTTTCCTTGAGGAAATCATCATACTCCTCTTCTATTAACTCTTGTCTCTTTCTTTTCTTGTCAATGGTGAGGGCCATTCCTTTGTTTTTGAGTTTTGCAATCTCTCCATCCACCCACTCTTTGGTCAATTGTATGACCCTTTGTGTTAGCCTGTCTAATGATGTTTCTTCTGGTTGATTCTAGTCAAGAGACGATATTATCTCATTATATATTTTCATGTTCTCATATTCTTGTGACATGACCATTCCATCATCCTCATGTAGCTATATTGGAACTGCTATGTAGTTAATGTGTGGATTTGCTTTAGAGTAAGCCTTTGGTATCTCCTCTTTCTCACTTCCTGTTATCACCCAGATCTGCACCCTTTGCATGCAGTCGTGAGACCTTATGTAACCTAGAGTAACATGGGAATGATCTCAAAGTGTGGGACCTTGTGATTTGAGATCAGACCTCCATAGAAGCCTATTACTTAGAGTAGTGATACTAAACCTAGTGCTAAACAACTTGCAGGGGAAAGAGTTAGAAAGAAAACTAAAAGGGAAAAGGGGTGATACACCAGATTTAACAAGCGATGGTGGTCAGGGTGTGGACACAACAATGAATCTTTTGCTACTGGAGGGGAGTTCATATAGACTTATGACTGGTTGAGGCTTTGGTATGAAAGTTAAACTTGCAGAGGAGCCGTTTTACCCACAAAAAATACTATAACTTCAAATAAAACACATAAATCCAGGGACAAGAGAGGCAAGGAATCAACATCTATCAATCATGAAGGTCCAGAAAACTATTACAACACAAAAATATTTCATAGCAGGGGCATACCAACATAGCTAATTACATTCATTGGTGGATAAAAGGAAGATAGCAGAGGCCAGATTCAAGCACAGTGAGTCACATTCCCATACCCTTGCAATTACACTAAGATGTCTAACTACAAAAAAAATTGGCAGCATAACAACCCCAAAATCAACCATCCTGCCTCAAAAGAGTTTCACATTGCCTTTTATAAGTCAAACCCCTACTAGAAGGGCGTGGAGTCTTAGATTTCTAGAAACGAGGCCATAAATGCCAGAAGCAGGAAAGTAAGGGCAGAGGCATGGTGAAGGGACAGGGGCCATGCCTATGCCAGGCCAAAACTCAAGAAAATGCAGCCAGGAAGCAAGAAAGGATGGGGCATGGAGAAAGAGCCTCCAAAGTCGTCGTCCATCATGTAGGAAAAGGTCATGAAGGGCAAAGAGCCCATATGCCATGAATGCACCTACAGAACCTCACCAACCCAAGACACTGTGCGGAGAAAAACCCTTTAGAACTTCAAGGCGGCCGCTGAAACATCCAATTGACCCAAACATGCAAATCTAGATCTGAAAAATGCAAACTGGAAAATCCCCCCAAAACCTGCTCAAATGAAAGAGGCAAAAACAAGCATTTTTGCCTCTTACAGTATGTCAAAATTTGCTGAAATGGGGAAGATATAGGTGGTCAAAGCTCTAGTCAACTACCTGTATATATCACTTTTGCATGTGTGTATATATCGGCCTCTGAAAATACATCTGAGTCTGCCTTTGCATGTATCAAACGCTTTGCATGTATCTCTGCTTTTGGCACCTAAAAGGCCTCTGTAATCACTTTCAGAAAAAGGTATTTGAAAATGTCTTGTATATGCAAGAGCCTTTGTATATCTACCCACCACCGCCACGTGGCACCTCCTGATTCACCGTTGAGTTGGTCTAAAAAATAGCATTTCCCCCTTTGTATATTGCATGCACATGCGAATATACAAACGTATGCACACATGCCCACCGCGGACCTGAAAAATCATTAACCCTTTTGTATTTTGAGATAGATCCAGCTTGTATATGGAAATGTATATTGGGTTGTATGTGCGAACATACAACTGCCAATATACAAGCAGTGGGCCTCGGCCTTGTATATTTCTTTGCATGTTTCGATTGTATGTAGAAGACATACAATGCGAAATATACATCTCATTTGTTCCTTGAGCCGATGCATATTTACTGTAGCCGATGTATATTTCCTTGTATATTGAACCTATATGCCCATTTGTATGTAGAAGACATACAATCCTCTTCGTATATGCGCGGGCCTCACATCTTGCATCTTGGCGATATGCAAATGCCTTTGTATGCTTACTTGTATATGCGAATATACAAGCAGAACATACAAACCCCAACATGCAAGCGGGAATCTTTGATGGAATATTCCTACAATGTATAACCCAAAAATGCATATCTTTCCTTGTATGTTGGGGATATACAAACGCCTTTGTATGTCGTGGACCCCACTGCTTGTATCTCGGCCCTTTGCATGTTATCCTTGCCTTGTACATGCGAATGTACATTCCACTATAGCAAATGTATCTTGGCACCTTTGTATGTTGAATATACAAACACAATATACAAACTCCCTTACATACAAATAGGGAATCTTGATAGAATATACCTGCAATGTATATTTCATTGTATATAGTCGCTTGTATGTTCGAACATACAAAGCAATATACAAGCCCCTTGATATGCAAGCGCAGAATATTCTGGGGAATCTTTAATGTATATTCGCCTTGTATATTTCTTTGCATCCTTCATGTGACCCGATATACAAACTGGGAATCTTTGAGGAATATGCGATGAATGTACATTATACCTTGTATGTTTCACTTGCACCTTTCCTTGTATATCGCCGATATACAAACCAGAATATTCCCGGGGACCTGCGAAAGATTCCCAGAATGTACATGCACCTTTTGAGCCTGATATACATTCAGAAAATGCATATAACCTACCTTTTGTTATCATTTTCTAAGGCTAATAGGGATTTGCAAGCCCGCCAAATGTACATTTGAATTGCACATTGACCAAAACTTTGACCATGAATAACTTCTTTGTTTGGTCGAATTTTAGGGTGATGTAAAAAGCAAACCTGCCTATTTTTTTAAGCTCTTTCCAATGGTAAGGTATTTTAGGCAAGGTTTCTTGGGAAAAAATGCACTTTGGCTTTATAGGGACTTCTTCAAAGGGTTTTCAAGGAAAATACCAGGTTAACTATTTAGCTCTGAGCAGAGGAAAAAAGGATAACATTTTTGGTGACCTCTATGGGGTGTTTGCCTGCTAAACTAAGGATCAGTGGCCTTGCATTCATTGGGCATGGAGTCAAAAGAAACTAGAAGTGCCTTGACAAACATCTTGACCCCAAAACCTAGCATGATAGCAATGAAGGACATAGGAGAACAAGGGGCCAAACAAAATGTTGACAGCAACCTGCAAATTGTGCTAGACAGCACTTAGGGAAAGCAAAAGAGGCATCTAAACTATTGTGTAGCAACACTTATTGAAAGCATAGAGACCTATTCTATCAATTTACAAAGCACTCATACCTCAAAACACCTCTTCAGGTGTATCCCATTGACTGGGATAGGCAAATTTTGTCCATTCATACTTGACAACTGAAATGCATTACACTCCTTGCATTCAGTGATGAGAAATGGGCCGCTCCACATGTAATCAAATTTGGAGTGCTTCCCTGGCCTGCTTTTTAATTCATCCCACTTGAGTACCAAATCCCCCTCCTTAAAGATTCTGGGAGTGGTCTTTTGATCAAAACTTCTTTTGGTCTGAAGCTGATGATATTCCATAGCCTTCTTAGCTCTATCTCTCACTTCCTAAAGCTTCCTGAGCTGAGCATATCTGACAGCCATGGGGGATTCTTCTTCAAACATCTCCAGCTGATTCATGATGTCAAGAGCTGGCAGCTCTGTAGATATAGGCAATCTTTCCTCTTTTCCATAAACTAGCATGTATGGAGAATTCCCAATGGACCTCTTAGGGGTTATTCTATCCACCCATAAAGCAAATCTTAAATTAGTATGCCAAGTCCTCTGGTTGTCTTCCACTGTTCTCTTGATGATCCTCATGAGGTTTTCATTTGTGGACTCAGCCAGGCCATTACCCTAAGGGTAATAATTTGATGAAGTGCCCAAATAGATCCCATTTTTCATAGCCCAGTCCGTTATTTTTAATCCAACAAAAGCCAAGGCATTGTCCAAGATGATAGATTCAGGTACTCCAAATCTAGCTACCAGATCACTATAAAAGTTCAAAACAACACTTTCATTGGATTCCTTTACGGCCACCGCCTCAGTCCACCTTGTGAAGTAATCAATTGTTGTAAGTATCCACCTGTGGCCTGCACTGGACGGTGGATTGATGGGGCCTATGAAATCGATACCCCAGCTCATGAAGGGTTGCTCTACTTGAATTAGCTGCAGGGGTAGAGCTGGCAGTCTTTCCTTGCCTACAAAAAGGGTACACTTCACACATTTCCTAGCCCATGCATGAGCATCCTTGAATAAGTTGGGCCAATAATATCCAACTCTCATTATCTTCCAAGTGGTAGTCCTTGGGGCAAAATGACCCCCTACTATTCCATCATGGAACTCATGCAGCACTTTGTCAGTCTTAGCTTCATCAATGCATCTTAATAATACGCCATGAAAATCTCTCTGGAAAAGGATGCCATTGATTAGGATGTATGGGATAGACTATAATCTAAAGTATCTTCTCTTGGCTCTGTCTAACCCTGTTGGGCATTCACCAGTTTGCAAAAAATGGATCATATTATGAACCCAACTGGTGCCCGCTACTGCTGTGTCCATCTGGCGTTCACCCTCTACGACTAGAAATGCCACCTCTTCCTCGCTTGCTTCATTCTCAGGACTGGCGGCAAGCTGTTCAATGAGTCCTCTCCCTTGGACGAGCTTGGTTACCTTGATGTCAACATCATACTCCATGACCTTGGTAATCCAACCAGCCCTTTTCTCATTGACGTCTTTGCTCAATAGGAGCTCCTTCACGCTAGGGTGAGCGACCATTAAATGTATCTGATTATTAGAAATAAGATGTCTAAATTTCTTGAGGCTCCTTACCACTGCAAGGACGTGCCTCTCGATAAAGCTGTATCTTTGTTCATATTCTTCTAAGCCCTAGTTGAAAAAAGCAATTGGCGGTTCAAATCCTTCACTCTGTTGCTACACCAGAATTGTAGAAATGGTATCCAAACTGCCATAAGCATACATAATAAAATCCTTGGAGAAATCAGGATTTATCAGGGTTGGCACAGTTGACAGTGCCTCTTTTATGGACTCAAAGCTTAGCTTGGCCTCCTTCGTCCAACTAAAAATTGTATTCTTTTTTAACATGGACGTCAAAGGCTTTAGAAGGTTTGCAATGCCTAGTATAAACCTTCGTAGAAAATTAATTCTACCAATAAAACTTTGAAGTCCCTTCTTGTGGCTAGGTAAGGGCAATTCTAGAATAGCTCTTACCCTCTCTGCATCAATGGTAATGCCCTCTTTTGACACAACGTGCCCTAGCAGCTTGCCCTCATGTACAACGAAAATACATTTTTTAGGATTGAGAGATATCGCAAACTCTCTGCATCTCTCAAATACTTACCTCAAATAGAATAAATGCTCGGGCGCATTCTTGGAAAAGACTATGATGTCATCTAGGTATACCAACACCAATTTATACAGCAAACCCTTGAAAGCCATGTCCATAGCCCTCTGAAAAGTTGAGCCAGCATTCGATAGACCAAAAGGCATTCTTTTGTAGGCCATGGTGCTCCATTTGGTAGTAAAAGCGGTTTTATACCGATCCTCCTCCTTGACTAATATTTGATTATAGCTAGAAAAATCATCAAGCAAGGAGAATTGCTCTGAGCCAGCTACTACCTGCAAGATCTGCTCCATTGAGGGCAGCGGGTACTGGTCCTTCAGGGAGGCTCTATTTAGATCTCTGAAATCAACACACAATTTGATCTCCCCATTCTTTTTTCTAACAGGGAAAAGGTTGGAGACCCAAGAGGTATGTTTGATCGTTAAGATGATTTTCCCCTTGATCAACTTGGTCAATTCTTTAATCATCAGGGGCTCAAGCTTTTGGTTTAAGGGCCTTTGCTTCTTCCTTACAGGTTTTGTGCCTGGCTCTAATTCTATGGTATGCTGGGCTATGCGAGTGTCAAATCCTTTTAGGTCTGAATAATCCTAGGCAAACACTTCTTCAAATTCATGGCACAGAGCAATAAAAGCCTTTCTATCCTCAGGCAAACAAATTTTTCCAATCTTGAGAAGCCTACCCTTAAAAATTTCCAGCTCTTCATAGTATTCCTCCTTTATCTGCATGCCGGTTTTGGTCTTCTTCACCTGATCATCAGTGCCAAAAAGAGATTCCAGTGTTACCAGTCCCTTGGGCAGCTTGTTTGTTCTTAACTGAACAATTTGATCATGTCCATAATGTTGTCTGAGCTTATCTTGGTTTACCACAGAGAACTCATCCTCTTCTAACCAAAAACGTAGGATTTGCTCATCACTTTCGAAAACCTACCAATGAATGTCATTGTCAGGGATAGAGGGTCTATCAATAATTTTTACATGAGGCTACACCTTCTCCCTTTGAATATCACTGGTTATGTCGAACTGAGCCCCAATTGTAGCTAGCCTATCTGCATGGTAATTCTGATTCCTTGGGATAGATATCAGATTGAAAGCATCGAACTCATCAATCATGTCCCACACCCTATGCTTATAGCATTTCAAAGTATCGTTCTTTGTAGAATGCAATCCTCTCACCTAGTTTACAATGAGTTCATTGTCCCCAAACACTTGTAAATAGCCGATCTTCCTCTTTCTTGCCCACTGCAATCCTTGGATTAATCCCTCATATTCGGCAGTGTTATTGGTGCATGAAAAGGCAAAACAGAAAGTAGAAAAATATCTCTCTCCCTGGGGAGATACAAGCATTGCACCACCACCGGATCCATTTCTGCTCCTTGAGCCATCAAAGTACATTTTCCATACCTAATCTTGCTCATCTATCTGTGGCTCTGGGTCCCTAATAAGGTTTAGAATTACTGATTCGGGCTCATACAGTATGTACACTCCCATACCAGTCTCTTGAACGTGTTCTTCAGGACCATCAATGGTATTTTGCAAGGCCCATTCTCTTAACAGTACCTCTGGTATACTTTTAGCCTGCAGTTGCTGAGCAGCCACAAGCTCAGGATCATCAGAGATAATGCAATTTGCATTACGAAGCTTGGAGTGTAGGGCTCTATGTGATGATTTGAAAGCAATCAAAACTTTAGGGTTACTTTGGTGCCATATCTAGTCCTAAAAAACATGTGGGACCAGTCTGAGAATAAATATCCTCCTATCTTGGCTGTGAACTCCCTTGACAGGCACATGGCAAAGTGAGGAGGTAGGTCTATGATGAACACTTCCTGAGTGATGGAAACGTTTGGACAGGTATGCAAGGTAAGGCTTAAGTCCTTCATCACACCTATGGTGTTGACAGCCGTGCCATCTAGCTGGAGCACACCCTTTGTTAGGGGCTGATATCTCAATCCCAGTTGGTCTGCAATCTATTTTGGCATAACAGAACTACTTGCACCACTATCCACCATGTAATTGTGCACTAGCTTATCTCCTATTATTAATGACACATAGAATGGAAGTGGTTTGATAGTCTTGCTTGGTTGTTTGTTGCTATCCTATGGGGAATTGGTAAGGACAGCTCTAGTTGGGTCGACGGTAGCATCACCTGACAATTTTAAATCAGACAAAGCAAACTACAGTATGTCCTTTTGACCCGGGATTGCTAAGGAATCCCACATAGACATTGTCACATTTGCCTTCTTCATATTCTCAATAATATTAAAAGGGGCAGCAACACCTACCTTGTGATGTGGCTTGGCAGCAGCAATATCGGCCAGTAAATGGGGCTGCTCTTTGGTAGCTACTTGAGTATTCCTTTGTAACACATGGGGAAACTGGGATGTAGACAAATCATTAGGTCCTCTTTCTCTACTTGTTGCCTGATCCATTTCATAGCTCCTACTTTTGGCTCTTGTGTTCTCTACAACTGGAGTGTCATCTCTATTCATGCCACAACACTCATTTTCCTGCCAATTTAAGAAGGCAGTATCATGTTGAGGCTGCTCTATCTGCTGCACGACCCCCTCATTAGATGTGCTTGGCTGTGAAACTGCAGTACCTTCTACTATCAGAGCTTGATTTATGGTTGCATTTGGACATACTGCTTGACCGTACGACTGATTATTTGGAGAGCACCATTCATACTTGGATGCTAGGTTGTTCTGAACAAGGACGATGTCACTAATGACATTAGCGGGCACAAGATTGTAAGGCTGGAAAGGCCTCTGATTTGTGTTCTGCCTAGCCCCCTGGTAATTGTTCTAGTAGGGTGGCCTATTAGCTTGGTAGGGTTGGTTCTGTCCTTGATAAGGCTAGTTTTTCCCTTGGATATGTGGTTGGTAGGGTTGTCTATTCTGAAATTGTTGCCTTTTCATTTTTGTCAGCTCATTACCAAAAGATTGCAACAATCCCTTGATCTCTTGTAACTTGAAAGACTGATTTGGAGCAGCATTTTCTGGCCTATTTGGTTGCACATTAGCTGCTGGTAAAGCTGGAGTGGCAGGTATAACAGCTATGGGAGGTACATATGTTGGGAATGGCAGTTGAATAGCGAGGAAAATTGGAAAAGGAGGTCTAGGAGCAATCTTACCAGCCTGAATGAGACTGTTTTCAGCCCTAATGGCTATGGTATAAGCCTGTGGTAAGGAAAATCCTCCCATGGATTGAATCATGATAGAGATGTTGCTATTCAAAGCTTTCAAAAAATATAGGAATGCATGGTCAGCTATAGGCCTTACCGTTGGTGGGATTTTGTCCCACGTCTTTTGGAAATGGTGGTTGAAGTCTAACATGACCTCGTGAGGAGCTCTTTTGATTGTAGATAGCTACTCCACCAGCGATAGATGGTCTGATTTGTCCTTGAAGAAACCGCACAATTCTTCTCCCAAGCGATCCTAGGAATCTATGGAATTCACCAGCAAACTTCTAAACCACTGTAGAGCCTTCCCTTTCAGGGAAGCTGCTAACAGCCTAATTGCTACATTTTCTTCTGTCACATGATGGATAGCACACAGGTTTGCAATGTCCTTGATATGCTTAGCTAGAGTGGTCTGATCTTCACCATGAAAGATTGGTAAACTCCTCAGGGCAGTGACTGGGATATCATCATGCTGAGCTAGATTCAATGGGCTGCCTTGATTGAAAGCGACAAAGGGCTGATTTCTAGCTGCAGGGATCATTGTGATTGAGGCCCTTGGGGTAGTATGAGCTCCAACTGTAGGGGGAGTCGACTTGGCTCTCCTAGACTGGGCATGAGTCCTTTTGTGCTTCTCAGCTGTTACCCCTCCTCTCCTAGGTGGGGATAATTGTAGATACTCGAAAGGTGAGGACCTACTTCTAGTAGGTATTCTTCTCATAAGCAAAAATACATTGATTCTGCTAAACCAAAGCTTGGAGTCACCAGATATGCAAAGTTTCAACCTCTTATAGGTCTGGATATCACTGGTTGCACATCAAAACTAGTAATCAAATGTAGTACTTGAACTTGTTATTCTTAATTCTAGATCCCACCAGGTGTGCTAGAAACTGTTATCACCCAGATCTGCACCCTTTGCATGCAGTCGTGAGACCTTATGCAACCTGGAGTAACATGGGAATGATCTTGAAGTGTGGGACCTTGCGATTTGAGATTAGACCTCTAGAGAAGGCTGGTTCCTTTCTCTAGGCCTATTACTTAGAGCAGTGATACTAAACCTAGAGCTAAACAACTTGCAGGGGAAAGAGTTAGAAAGAAAATTGAAAGGGAAAAGGGGTGATACACCAAAGTTACGAGCGATGGTGGTCAGGGTGTGGACACAACAATGAATCTTTTGCTACTGGAGGGGAGTTCGCATAGACTTATGACTGGTTGAGGCTTCGGTATGAAAGTTAAACCTACAGATGAGCTATTTTACCCACAGAACAGACTATAACTTCAAATAAAACACAGAAATCCAAGGACAAGAGAGGTGAGGAATCAACATCTATCAATCATGAAGGTCCAGAAAACTATTACAACACAGAAATATTTCATAGCAGGGGCATACCAACATAGCTAATTACATTCATTGGTGGATAAAAGGAAGACAGTAGAGGCCAGATTTAGGCACAGTGAGTCACATTCCCATACCCTTGCAATTACACTAAGAGGTCTGACTACAAAAAAAATTGGCAGCATAACAGCCCCAAAATCAACCATCCTACCTCAAAA
The DNA here is from genome assembly GCA_027924645.1 of Cunninghamia lanceolata. NCBI lineage: Eukaryota > Viridiplantae > Streptophyta > Pinopsida > Cupressales > Cupressaceae > Cunninghamia > Cunninghamia lanceolata. The sequence goes on along the minus strand of BSBN01000865.1, from coordinate 2,377,445 downwards.
GAGTTTCACATTACCTTTATAAGTCAAACCCCTACCAAAAGGGCATGGAGTCTCAGATTTGTAGAAATGAGGCCATAAATGCCAAAACCAGGAAAGTAAGGGCAAAGGCATGACAAAGGGACAGGGGCCATGCCTCTGCCAGGCCAAAACTCAAGAAAATGCAGCCAGGATGCAAGAAAGGACGGGGCATGGAGAAAGAGCCTCCAAAGTTGCCGTCCATCATGCAGGCAAAAGGTCCTAAAGGGAAAAAAGCCCATACGCCATGAATGCACCTACAGAACCTCACCAACCCGAGCCACTATGCGGAGAAAAACCCTGCAGAACTTCAAGGCGACTGCTGAAACGTCCAATCGACCCAAACATGCAAAGCTAGATCTAAAAAATGGAAACTGGAAAATCCCCCCAAAACCTACTCAAATGAAAGAGGAGGCAAAAACAAGCATTTTTGCCTCTTACAGTATGTCAAAATTTGGTGAAATGGGGAAGATATACGCGGTCAAAGCTCTGGTCAAATGCCTGTATATATCGCTTTTGCAAGTGTGTATATATCGGCCTCTGAAAATAACTCTGAGTCTGCCTTTGCATGTATCAAACGCTTTGCATGTATCTCTGCTTTTGGCACCTAAAAGGCCTCTGCAATCGCTTTCAGAAAAAGGTATTTGAAAATGTCTTGTATATGCAAGAGCCTTTGTATATCTGCCCGCCGCCACCACGTGGCACCTCCTGATTCACCGCTGAGTTGGTTTATGAAGTGGCGCTGAAAAAATGCATTTCCCCCTTTGTATATCGCATGCACATGCGAATATACAAACGTATGCACACATGCCCGCCACGGACCTGAAAAATCATTAACCCTTTTGTATTCTGAGACAGATCCGACTTGTATATGGAAATGTATATTGGGTTGTATGTACGAACATACAACTGCCAATATACAAGCGGTGGGCCCTGGCCTTGTATATTTCTTTGCATGTTTCGATTGTATGTAGAAGACATACAATGCGAAATATACATCTCATTTGTTCCTTGAGCCTATGCATATTTACTGTAGCCAATGTATATTTCCTTGTATATTGAACCTATATGCCCATTTGTATGTAGAAGACATACAATCCTCTTTGTATATGCGCGGGCCTCACATCTTGCATCTTAGCGATATACAAATGCCTTTGTATGTTTACTTGTATATGCGAATATACAAGTCGAACATACAAACCCCAACATGCAAGAGAGAATCTTGATGGAATATTCCTGCAATGTATAACCCAAAAATGCATATCTTTCCTTGTATGTTGGGGATATATAAACGCCTTTGTATGTTGTGGACCCCACCGCTTGTATCTCGACCCTTTGCATGTTATCCTTGCCTTGTACATGCGAATGTACATTCCACTGTAGCAAATGTATCTTGGCACCTTTGTATGTTGAATATACAAACACAATATACAAACTCCCTTATATACAAACAGGGAATCTTGACAGAATATACCTACAATGTATATTTCATTGTATATAGTCACTTGTATGTTCAAACATACAAAGCAATATACAAACCCCTTGATATGCAAGCATGGAATATTCTGGGGAATCTTTAATGTATATTCACCTTGTATATTTATTTGCATCCTTCATGCAACCCGATATACAAACTGGGAATCTTTGAGGAATATGCAATGAATGTACATTATACCTTCTATGTTTCACTTGCACCTTTCCTTGTATATCACCGATATACAAACCGGGAATATTCTCGGGGACCTATGAAAGATTCCCAGAATGTACATGTTGTTGATAACTGAGAGGGGGGGAGTGAATCAGTTATCTTAAATTTACTCAACTTTCTATTCTTCTTTAATAATTAGTGTAGCATCAAAGCAAACAAGCATGAAAGTAGAAACAAAGTCAATACACATAACAGAATGATTTTGACATGGAAAAACCGGTTAAGGGAAAAACCACGGGGTGATTAACCCAAGAATGTATTCTCTGTTAGAAGAATAGAAGTATAAAATGATACTTGCCAATTTAGGGCTCACTACCCAAGCATACTGCTCACAAGAGGCTCACTACCTACAAGAGAGGAAGATAACACAATATTTGAACTAATGAGAAGCATCCACACATGCTAAGATTCAGTTCCAGTTGAGCTCAATAAACTAATCTGCTGCACTTCATTCTTACTTTCTTTTGGTTTAGCTGTCCTATCACATTCTGAACCTGTCTTACTGCCTTCACACTACTCTTCTACTTTTATTCACACAATTACATATTCACACCACACACCTTCATATCTAAATTCATCTGGTATATATATCCGTACAAGTAATCTCACCACCTTTCTAGTCGACATCCGAAATAGTCAATATTTTCCCAAGCTCTGATCTGTCGGTTGGATCCTTTCTTACCAAGTGATGTAGATCTAGGAGATGCTTGAAGAAGTCATCAATCATGTCGGCCAATCATGAATGATACCTCAAGAAACTTAGTCATCAGCAATATCTCTTCCGGAATTGGGTCTGACACTCTGTCGGTATAGTTCTTCTTCTATCTACTCTGCCAAATAGGAACCCAACACTCAAGTGCTCATATCTTTTCATCCTTCCATCACCAAAGGCTAAATCCTTGGAATCTATTAGTCAAAGTACTCCTCTTGACTTCTCCAAATCCGCACTTCACTGAGATACTTCCTCTGAGAGATTCGGACCTGACTGTCTGACCTTGCTGACTGCTCTGCTCTTGCTTACCGGATCATAACACTTCTTCAATCTAACTTCTGGTAGAGACTCATCATTTCTTGTGGATGTGTGGGATAACCTTTGTTGCCATCAATGACAACATACATGAATCCATATAGTGTCTCTTACCAACAATCTCCCCCTTTGGCATTGATGGCAACACTTAGTGAAAAATGACTGTCACACTATACTCCCCCTTGGCTGATGCTCTGTTTTTATATACATTTTCTGGAGCTCCCCCTTAGCTGGATTCCTCATTTTGCACTGTTCGTCACTCCCCCTTTGACATCAATGGCAAAGGGTAGGGTCCGCACACCAAAATTCTCAAAAAGTCAACTATACTTAGCCACATAAATATATATATATAGCATACTTACATATACTGAAGTATGTCTGCAAAAGTTGTCTTCAATTGGATGAATTTTGTTGCCCAACTTTGCTTCATCTTGTCCAAAATTGAGATGTGACCACTCAACAGGAATGCAAATGCGTCTGCCCTTTTCAGATCTGGCAGATCATTGGTTTGGGCTGTGATCTGAGCTTCTTTTATGGCCTCATGCATGGCCTCTAACTTAGGGATAATTATCCCTCTAAGTTCACCCAACCTGCTTATTCTATTTTTCTTTTCCTTCTCAATCTTCTTGATTTCATTCAAGACTGCAATAGTCTGACATTCTTGATTTATTATGGAAGAGGAGAGAGGATCAAAATTCTTAGAGAGTTTTCTCAGTTTGTCCTCCTGTTCTTTCACTTTCTTCTCAATATCCAATGTTACTTTTGACCATGATTAACAAAATTTGTACATTTCCCCGCCATCTTTAAGAGCATTTTCTAATCTCTTTATCTCAATATTCATATTCCTCCTATCATTAGTTATTAACCCTTGTACCTCTAAAAATCTTTTTGCCAAAAATTCCTTCCGGACCTTATCTTCTGCTAACTTCTGTAGGGAATCAAAATGTGTGCTAACACTATTGACTAGAGATTTGAGATTACCGGATGAGGAGGCTGAGGGATCCTTTTGAAAAGATGGCATGATCTTTTCTAATACTCCGGATGCAACTTCTATTAGCTCACAGTCTTCCATGTGAGACTTCAGGAGTTTTTCTTTAGCCTTTGCATTAGCAAATGAAGCTATCTTCATTGTTTGTACTGGAGAAAGAGAATCAAAATCAAATGGCCCTTGTAGAAGTTCCAGTTCATCAATCTCCATTGTCTCTTTGTTTAAGAATTCTTTGACAGTTTCTGTAGTGTCTCTTGCCAGAGACAGATTCTTCTTCTCTTCTATAGTCTTAGAGCTATCTCTTGGAGCTTTCTCTCCTTCTACACTCTTACCACTAATAGCTGTGGTCTTCTCTGTTGAAGTCTTCTTTCCTTCTGTAACCTTAGTATTGTCATCTTCCTTTTCCTTCACTCCTTTTTCTTTATCCTCTATTCTTTCTTCTCCTTTGGATCCGGAGTCAGCAGGGGAAACCGGAGGACTGATGTTTGTTCATTCACAGGCCACCTCTTCTAGAGCAGAGGATTCCAAGTCCTTATCTTTTTCTTCACCAGTGTCCATTACTTCTTCTGTCATTGCCTCAGTAGATTCTTTTTCAACACTTGTAGCCGAGGAATCAACACCCAAGTCCTCTATAATAGGAATGTTGAATCTTGAGTATGCATTTCGGAGGATCTCTTCTGTCTCTTCTGCTATTTTATCAGTTTCTCCGAGCATTAGTTGATTCATTCTTGCTTTGCTTCGGAACTCATCCTTGCACTCTTTGAAGATCATATTCATTTTCTTTGAATCAATTGAAGGATATAGCTGAATGGCTATCTGTTCTCAGATCTCAAGATCTTTTGCCATAGCATTATTCTTTCTTATTTCTAACTCTTTCTCTATGCTTTTGGGAATAAGAGATATAATTTCAATAAAAGTCGTATTGTAGATATTCAGATACTTGACTATTGCTTCCTGCAAGATCTTTTGGTCAACCTCATTATAATGATCATAGAATTCAACCATTGGTTGAAGGTTTCCATCCACAATAACTGATTTGATGACATCATCTAATGATAGAGTGGGCTTTTCAACAAACTCTTTTGCCATCTCTTCCTTGTCTTCATCGGTAGAGGGTTCACCAGATACTTTCTTCTTTTTCCTCATTTTCCTTACCTCCTTATCTGACTCAATCTCTTCATCATCCTTCTGACTGATGTAAGACCTTGTGGCCTTTGTCTTAGTTCTTTTCTCTGCTTTACCAGATGATTTTTCTTCTGGTTTTGATTTATTTGAGCTCTTATCAGTGGTAGGTGCAAAGCTCCTAGAAGATCTAGTCCGGGAGGAGGATTCTACTGGAACACTTTGCTTTTCTACCTCTTTCTTCTCTTTCTTAGTCCTTTGCTTCTTTTCCCTGTTGGCATCAAGTGCCTCTTTTGAGATGCCAAAGCTTTTGGCAATGTTTTCTACTTCTTTTCTTGCCTTTCTTTTCATCTATGGCTGCCTTAGCTCAACATGGATCTTCACACTCAATTCTTCAAAGGTTCCAAACCTTTCTGCCTGGGGATCCTTTGGTTGACTCAGCATGTGTTGAACATGCAACTCTATGATTTTCTCATCCACCTCATACCCCATTAGCATGATCCACACTGTTCTTGGTTCCACTACCTCCATTAGGCACTGATCAATCTCTACCATAAAGCATACCGTGTCTTTGTATTTCTCAACTAGAGATTGGGGAATTCTCTCTCTAGCTTGCATCATGTTCTGGAAGTTTTTGAAGAAACCCCAGAGAGATGTGTTTTGTGCTTTGTCATCACCAAGTCCATGCAAATAATCCCTGATATGTATGGCAACCAGTCTGTCATTCTGCCATACCCATCCACTGGATCCAGGTAGCTCATTCATAAAGTAGAAGAATAAGCACAATATTAACCCACCATACTTAAATGAATTCTTTTTATCTTTCTTTATTTTTTGTAGATTCTCCAAGAGTTGGTTTAGAAGGAGTTGACAAAGGTCATAGTCTGAATTCTTTCTTAACATTTCATAAGCAGTGTAGATAACAGTTCCAGGTATTGAATTCTCCCTGCTAGAATGATATATCTTGTATCCGATGATCATGGAGGCAAACTTGATATCCAGATCAGTGATATCTACTATTGTCATTGCTCTTTTGTCAAACCTAAATCTGGTAGCCTCACTTACAGTATAATTCTTGACAAATTTGAGAATAGGTATCCCACCGGATGAGTGCAAACCGGTAACTGCCCTAATGGCATCTTTTGTGATCTTGAATGGTCCATTCAACCACATGAATTTGCCATGTATTCTACTCAAGACATACCGGACCCATTCATCCTCAGCAAAGTAGGGGATATGTATACACTGTGTAAAGTGCTTGTCCCAGAGGGCCTTGTATTGGGGTTCGAGCTCAAATGAAACATCTATTAGTTATTTGTGGTAGATATCCCTCAATTTGAACTCTCTGAATTCTTCAATGTTTGCATGAATGTAAACCCTAATATCTTATGTATGCAAGACATCATGCAGAACACTGGAAAATGCTCCTAGGGGATCTACTTCCAAGGATTTGTAGGGATGTTTCTTGAATTTAGGGCGAGGCCTATCAGTGATCTTCACAATATTCAGAGCAGTCATCTTTAAAAAGATTTGCAGAGAGATATTTAAGAACGAAAAATACCTTTTGCGCCTTTAGGTTTAATGGAGTGAGCCGGATCGATTGCTGGATGAATCGACTTCTGCAAATGATCTTTGATGGGCTTGAGGAAATTTGTTGCAGGGCTCCTTTTTGCTTCTTTTTGGATGTAGAATGAACAAATGTTTAATAAGAAGAACCCTTATATTACTCCGCAAACCCTAATACTAGGTTGCAATAAATGCTCAACTTAAGTCATTCCAGTTTGCCTTGTTTTCCTTATTCAGATGACTTGATGAACCGGATCAATCTTGTTCTAAACATCTTGCAGATCTTTCATATCTTAACCACAAATTATCTAGATGATTCTCTGAGAACCCTTTAATCTGCAACCTTCCTTGTGCCAATTCTGGCACCAATTTACTGGCTAGGGGAAAACGTTTTTTCCTTGTGTCTCCCCCTGAGCCAGAGCTCACTTTTTAATTTTCGAAAGGAATATCAGCACCAGATTCTAGTGCGGATCCATCCCCTACATTTTCTATACTTTTCTTCAACCAAATCTTGTTCATCTCACTTTGAACTTCATCCACATTCACTTTTCCTTTTCCCTTGTCTTGATTTTGGTTATGATGTACTGGACCTCTTTTGTCCTGATTCTTGCTTCTACAGAGTTTGGCAATATGACTGGATCGATTGCAATTGTGGCAAACAACATTTCTTTGCATATTTAATTGATGTCCTCTTGATCTGCATTGATAAGCCATATGACCCATTCTATTGCATGCAAAGCATCTACCATTGAATGAATTGTTCATTTGCATATTTCTGCATTCATGAGATTTGTGACAATACCTTTTGCAATTAAAACACTATCCAGAGAAGGATGTATTAGTCTGATTCATTCTCTTTTTACACTGATTAGCTTTGTGACCAAAGTTATTGCAATTGTGGCAGTATCCATTGAAGGATGGATATTTTTGAGCATTAAGTTGCCTTACCAGAGGTCTTCTAGGCCTGTTCCTTGGATTTTCTGATCCAAAATTCTTCTAACCAGATCCGGAGCTTTCACCTTTCTCATATCCTAAGCCACGCTTGTCATCTACCCTCTTTTAGCTTTCAAGAAGAACTTCAAGTTGAGCCGAACTTATCTTGAATTTCTCTTTGTATTCATTTATTGTTTGAAGATCCCTTTTAAGAGAGACAATTTGATCCTCAAGTTTTTCTTCATTATCTTTAGCATCTTCAAGGTCAGATTCAAGATGTCTGATTACTCTATCCATCTTGTAGCAGTCTTCTGATTTCTCCTTGAGAGATTGTCTTAGATTATCTTCAATCTTTCTTTTCTCTTCAATTTCTTGGGTAAACTTCATAACTCTTGATTCCATTTCATGTCTTACCATAATGATCTCTTTTGATAATTTTGCACATAACTTGGTTTTCTCCTTCAGATCTCCATTTGTATCATTTGTTTCATTTTGATTTGCCAATTGCTAAAGTAGATCCTTTCTCTTTTTCATAGAGAGACCTAGTTTCCGTTTTAGTTCATTTATGAAATCATCAGCCTGTTTGAGTCTTTCCTTCAATTCATTGACTTCAGAATTAGATTGCTCAAGATCATCTAGGGTAGACTGAAGTTGTTCCCTCATACTATACACATCCATTTTAATTCCCAGATCTTCCTCAAGCTGTTAGGCTCTTGTTTGGAGGAACTTGGCTCTGATACCAATTGTTGATAACTGAGAGGGAGGGGAGGGGGTGAATAGTTATCTTAAATTTATTCAACTTTCTATTCTTCTTTAATAATTACTGCAGCATCAAAGCAAATAAGCCTGAAAATAGAAACAAAGTCAATACACATAACACAATGATTTTGACATGGAAAACCTGATTAAGGGAAAAACCATGGGGTGATTAACCCAAGAATGTATTCTATGTTAGAAGAATAGAAGTACAAAATGGCACCTGCCAATTTAGGGCTCACTGCCCGAGCATACTGCTCACAAGAGGCTCAATGCTTACAAGAGAGGAAGATAACACAATGTTTGAACTGATGAGAAGCATCCACACATGCTAAGATTCAGTTCCGGTTGAGCTCAATAAATTGATCTGTTGCACTTCATTCTTACTTTATTTTGGTTCAGTTGTCCTGTCACATTCGGACTTGTCTTACTACCTCCACACTACTCTTCTGCTTTTATTCACACAATTACACATTCACACCACACACCTTCATATCTAAATTCATCTGGTATATATATCTGTACAAGTAATCTCACCACCTTTCTAGTCAGCATCCGGAATAGTCAATATTTTCCCAAGCTTTGATCTGTAAGCTAGATCCTTGCTTACCAAGTGATGCGGATCTAGGAGATGCTTGAAGAAGCCATCAATCATGTTGGCCAATCATGAATGATACCTCAAGAAACTTAGTCATCAGCAATATCTCTTCCAGATTTGGGTCTGACACTCTGTCGGTATAGTTCTTCTTCTGTCTACTCTGCCAAACAGGAACCCAACACTCAAGTGCTCATATCTTTTCACCCTTCCATCACCGGAGGCTAAATCCTTGGAATCTATTAGCCAAGGTACTCCTCTTGACTTCCCCAAATCTACACTTCACTAAGATACTTCCTCTGAGAGATCCGGACCTGACTGTCTGACCTTGCTGACTGCTCTGTTCTTGCTTACCAGATCATAACACTTCTTCAATCTAACTTCTGGTAGAGACTCATCATGTCTTGTGGATGTGTGGGATAACCTTTGTTTCCATCAATGACAACATACATGAATCCATATAGTGTCTCTTGCCAACAATCTCCCCCTTTGGCATTGATGGCAATACTTAGTGAAAAATGACTAAGTGTCACACTATACTCCCCCTTGGCTGATGCTCTGTTTTTATATACATTTTCCGGAGCTCCCCCTTAGCTGGATTCGTCATTTTTCACTATTCCTCACTCCCCCTTTGACATCAATGGCAAAGGGTAGGGTCCGTACACCAAAATTCTCAAAAAGTCAACTATACTTAGCTGCATAAATATATATATATAGCATACTTACATATACTGAAGTATGTCTGCAAAAGTTGTCTTCAATTGGATGAATTTTGTTGCCCAACTTTGCTTCATCTTGTCCAAAATTGAGATGTGACCACTCAATAGGAATGCAAATGCGTCTGCCCTTTTTAGATCTGTCGGATCACTAGTCCGGGCTGTGATCTAAGCTTCTTTTATGGCCTCATGCATGGCCTCTAACTTAGGGATAATTATCCCTCTAAGTTCACCCAACTTGCTTATTCTATTTTTCTTTTCCTTCTCAAGCTTCTTGATTGCATTCAAGACTGCAATGGTCTGACATTCTTGATTTATTATGGAAGAGGAGAAAGGATCAAAATTCTTAGAGTTTTGTCAGTTTGTCCTCCTGTTCTTTCACTTTCTTCTAAATATCCAATGTTACTTTGGACCATGATAAACAAAATTTGTACATTTCCCGGCCATCTTTAAGAGCATTTTCTAAGCTCTTTATCCCAATATTCATATTCCTCCTATCATTAGTTATTAACCCTTGTACCTCTAAAAATATTTTTGCCAAAAATTCCTTTCGGACCTTATCTTCTGCTAACTTCTGTAGGGAATCAAAATGTGTGCTAACACTATTGACTAGAGATTTGAGATTATCAGATGAGGAGGCTGAGGGATCCTTCTGAAAAGATGGCATGATCTTTTCTAATACTCCGGATGCAACTTCTATTAGCTCACAGTCTTCCATGTGAGATTTCAGGAGTTTTTCTTCAGCCTTTGCATTAGCAAATGAAGCTATCTTCATTGTTTGTACCAGGGAAAGAGAATCAAAATCAAATGGCCCTTGTAGAAGTTCCGGTTCATCAATCTCCATTGTCTCTTTGTTTAAGAATTCTTTGATAATTTCTGCAGTGTCTCTTGCCAGAGACAGATTCTTCTTCTCTTTTGCAGTCTTAGAGCTGTCTCTTGGAGCTTTCTCTCCTTCTACACTCTTACCACTAACAGCTGTGGTCTTCTCTATTGAAGTCTTCTTTCCTTCTGCAACCTTAGTACTGTCATCTTCTTTTTCCTTCACTCCTTTTTCTTTATCCTCTATTCTTTCTTCTCCTTTGGATCTGGAGTCAGCAGGGGAAACCGGAGGACTGATGTTTGTTTGTTCATGGGCCACCTCTTCCGAAGCAGAGGATTCCAAGTCCTTATCTTTTTCTTCACCGGTGTCCATTACTTCTTCTATCATTGCCTCAGTAGATTCTTTTTCAACACTTGTAGCTGAGGGATCAACACCCAAGTCCTCTATAATAGGAATGTTGAATCTTGAGTATGCATTCCAGAGGATCTCTTCTGTCTCTTTTACTATTTTATCAGTTTCTCCGAGCATTAGTTGATTCATTCTTGCTTTGCTCCGGAACTCATTTGGTGTAGGAGCACCTACCTGACAGCTGGTCTCCATGAGGCAGTTAGTTTGTTTTGAGTCTTGTTAATATTTTCCAAGAAGGTCTGATAAGACCAATGCATGTAATAAGGTCATGCTGACCATGCTTTACTATTTTTAGATAGTTTGTTAGGACAGCTGTATGCTGTAGGTCCGGTTGGATCTCCCAGCCGCCTGGAGAGATTTCCCAGCCACTTGGAGTCGAGTGGTAGTACTCGCAGGAGATCCTATATATGCATGAGGATCGGTTGATTTTAGATATAGTATTGTATCGAGCTAGGTTGCACAGAGTGAGACAGAGGGAGAGACTGATCATTGTAATTGCATCTGTTGAAATCAATAAAGATCCTGTTTAAGTTCATTTTCTATTTGATCTCCACTATGTGATCGACTTGCTGTTCTGGTGGTTTCATGGATTCGCTGATCCATTCCACCGGTTGATTCGTCGAATCGGTGGAATGGTTATGTACAGTAGGTTAGGAGTTAGTTTGTTTGTTCGCATGCAGGTGTGCAGGATCGTGATCAAGAGGTGTTGAGGACCCTAGCATGGGCATGTGCTAGGTCGAGCTGATAGATTAGAGTTTGGAAGATCACCCTGAAAGTGGATCGGGTCATCCCAGGAGGTTCGGCGGATCAGAACGGTGAAAATCTGCTAAGGCTGGAAATTCGTCAAAATGGCATCATCAGGATATTTCTGCGTATATCCTGCAGTCGCTTCGGGCATCGTCATCCGGGTAGATGGAGATGAGCATGATGCTATCGATTGCATGAAGTGAATGAATGTCGGGGTGATCATCATTAGGAGTTGCCGAGGAGGAGCGTATCGGCATAAGGTAGAAGATCAAGTTGATCGCGGGCCGAAAAAGTTAAGTTTGGCCAACAGCAGGATATTGAGGGACTGCATATGACGTCATCGTCATCAGGATATTCGTCATCAGGATATCGGGCAGCAGGATATTAAGGAGCTGCATGTGACGTCATCGTCATTAGGATAATCGTCATCAGGATATCGGGGTGACGTAAGCATCAAAGGAAAGGTGCGTGAAGTAGAGTGTCATCATCAGGATAAATGGAGGCAACCAGATGTTTTATATCCTACTGATGAACATGATGTTGAACATCATGATGCTGAAGATAGTGAAGAGAGAGGTTGGCGGTAAGGTGAACAGTGAACGTCAGGAGGATGTTCGCGCTTGCCGAATGTGATGATGCTGTCGATAGTCAGATATGATGATGTTGCTGACATGCGAAAGGGCGAAGGCTTGTCTGCAGGAGGATATCGGTCGGCAGAGAGTAAATATGATGATGCTGACAGTGTTAAGGAAAATATGATGATGATGATGAAGGGTTGCGGACATCCATGCTGTATGTCAAGGTTTTAGTGTGGATGCCTCTGCATCATAGTGGTATCAGAGCCCAGAAAAAGGTCTGGGTTGTTGTGTGTTGATTTTGTCACCGAAAGGATAGAGGTAGAGGAGTGAGAGGTTGACAAAATGCCTCCGAAAGGTAGTGGTACTGCAAGGGAATTGCAGGAGATGAAGGAGAAACATGCCAGAGAGATGAGGAAGATGAAGGAGCTTGCTGAAGCACTTCAAGCCAGGCTTGTAGCCCTGGAAAAGAACAAAAAGAGGGAAGTGGAAGACAGTGAATCTGAAGAAGATGAAGATACTGTTGAAGAGTATGAAGAGGTAGCTGAAGATCTGGATGCTGAAGACCAGAGATTGGCAAAATTGTTAAAGGCAGTGCAGAGTGATAAACCTAAGGTAAAGGTTGATGTTTCCAAGTATAATGGAAGTTTGAATGAAGATGAGTTTCTGGATTGGATTGCTGCACTTGATAATCACTTTGAATGTGAAGATGTTGCTGAGGATTAGAAGGTAAAGATTGCAAAGACCAAGTTAGGAGGTCATGCTTTGGTTTGGTGGGATTATGTACAATCTAAGAGAAGGAAACAAGGGAAGTCAAAGATCACTTCATGGGATAAGATGGTAGCAAGGATCAAGGGTAAATTCTTGCCAAGGGATTATGAAATTCAGATGTTTAAGAAGCTGCAATTTTTAAGGCAGAAGGAAATGGATGTGAAGGCATATACTGAGGAGTTTTATAAGTTGAGTATGAGATCTGGTCATCATGAGAATGAGGTAGAAAAGGTGGCTAGGTACTTGGCTGGTTTGAGATTGAACATACAGGATGAGTTAGTTTTAGCTAACCCTAAGAGTGTGGAGGATTGTTACCAAATGGCAATCAGGATTGAAGAAAAAATGAATAGGGGACAAGATAAGTCCATGAGAGGAAGAGGCAGCAATATGAGGGGATGAGGAGCAGCCCCTACACAAAGGCAAACCAATGAGGGTCAAGAAGACACTGGTAAAGGACAGGGACAGTCTGATTTCAGAGGTGGATGGAAAGGTAATAAAGGTAGATTTGGAAGTGGTAGTGGTTCTATTACATTTTCAGGAAAGTGTTACACCTGTGGTGAGTTTGGTCATCCATCTTTCAAATGTCCAGAAAACAAAGGTTCATCATCGAGACATGATAGAACAAATGACAAGAGAGTACAACTGGTACAAGAAGAGAAAGTAGAGCAAAGTGTGCAGAGTTCAAACACTTATCAAAGAGATAGGGAGCCTGACAATTATGCATATCCTGAGGAGGGAGAAGCATTGATGCTAAGGAGAATTAGTTTGCAGGCATCAAAGGATATGATGCAAAGAAGAGCTCTTTTCAAGACCACATGCAAGAGCAAAGGTAAAGTATGTAAGGTTGTCATTGATATTGGTTCAATAGACAACATGGTATCTCAGGAAATGGTGGATAAGCTGCATTTGGAAAGGATTCCACACCATCACCCTTACAAGGCATCTTGGGTGAGTGATAGTCAATCACTTTTTGTCTATGAACAGGCATATGTGGATTTTCAGATTGGAGCATATCAAGATAGAGTTTTGTGTGACATTTTGCCCATGGAATGTTGTCACCTACTGTTGGGTAGACCATGGCAATTTGATAGAAGGGTACTGTATGATGGGTATGCTAATACCTACACCATCAAGAAGGATGGGAAGACTATTAGGTTGATGCCATTACAGGAAGCAGTTGCAGCACAGGGGGCAGCCAAAATCATTTTAGTGGGAAAGAAGGAGTTTGGCAGATGCCTATAGGAGCAGGCATAAAGGTAGATGAGGATACTGCAGGGAAAGGAGTTGTTAAGGACAACAGGTTGAAGAAAGTTTTAGTTATGACTGACAGAGGTCAGCAGCAGGTGCAGAAACAGGTTTGCAAACAGCAACCAGTTGAGAGGAATGACAAGGATGTTGTCATAGTTGGGACTATTATTTGTCCTATAAAAGTTGAAAGGAAGACAGGATTGAACATTTCAGAAGTTCAAGAGGCAGTTCAGACAGAGGTTCTGGTCAGACAACCTGACAAACACAAGGTATGTGAGAGAAAGGCCTACATTGACAGGCATGAGGATTTACTTGCAAGAAAGCAAGTTACAGTTCAGAAGTCTTGGAGCAGCCAAGAGACAGCAGAGGATAAAGCTAGAACAGGTCAGAACACTGACATGACAAAGTGTACAAGGTGGAGGACTTCCACATAGTAAACTCATGGGACATGAGTTCTTTTCTGTTGGGGAGTATGGTGCAGGAGCACCTACCTGACAGCTGGCCTCCATGAGGCAGTTAGTTTGTTTTGAGTCTTGTTAATGTTTTCCAAGAAGGTCTAATAAGACCAATGCATGTAATAAGGTCATGCTGACCATGCTTTACTATTTTTAGATAGTTTGTTAGGACAGCTGTATGCTGTAGGTCCGGTTGGATCTCCTAGCCGCCTGGAGAGATTTCCCAGCCGCTTGGAGTCGAGTGGTAGTACTCGCAGGAGATCCTATATATGCATGAGGATCGGTTGATTTTAGATATAGTATTGCATCGAGCTAGATTGCACAGAGTGAGACAGAGGGAGAGACTGATCATTGTAATTGCATCTGTTGAAATCAATAAAGATCCTGTTTAAGTTCATTTTCTGTTTGATCTCCACTGTGTGATCGACTTGCTGTTCTGGTGGTTTCATGGATTCGCTGATCCATTCCACCAGTTGATTCGTCGAATCGGTGGAATGGTTATGTATACTAGGTTAGGAGTTAGTTTGTTTGTTCGCATGCAGGTGTGCAGGATCGCGATCAAGAGGTGTTGAGGACCCTAGCATGGGCATGTTCTAGGTCGAGCTGATAGATTAGAGTTTGGAAGATCACCCTGAAAGTGGATCGGGTCATCCCAGGAGGTTCGGCGGATCAGAACGGTGAAAATCTGCTAAGGCTAGAAATTCGTCAAAACGGCATCATCAGGATATTTCTGCGTATATCCTGCAGTCGCTTCGGGCATCGTCATCCGGGTAGATGGAGATGAGCATGATGCTATCGATTGCATGAAGTGAATGAACGTCAGGGTGATCATCATCAGGAGTTGCCGAGGAGGAGCGTATCGGCATAAGGTAGAAGATCAGGTTGATCGCGGGCCGAAAAAGTTAAGTTTGGCCAACAGTAGGATATTGAGGGACTGCATATGACGTCATCGTCATCAGGATATTCGTCATCAGGATATCAGGCAGTAGGATATTGAGGAGCTGCATGTGACGTCATCGTCATCAGGATAATCGTCATCAGGATATCGGGGTGACGTAAGCATCAAAGGAAAGGTGCGTGAAGTAGAGTGTCATCATCAGGATAAATGGAGGCAACCGGATGTTTTATATCCTACTGATGAACATGATGTTGAACATCATGATGCTGAAGATAGTGAAGAGAGAGGTTGGCGGTAAGGTGAACAGTGAACGTCAGGAGGATGTTCGCGCTTGCCGAATGTGATGATGCTGTCGATAGTCGGATATGATGATGCTGCTGACATGCGAAAGGGCGAAGGCTTGTCTGCAGGATGATATCGGTCGGTAGAGAGTAAATATGATGATGCTGACAGTGTTAAGGAAAATATGATGATGATGATGAAGGGTTGCGGACATCCATGCTGTATGTCAAGGTTTTAGTGTGGATGCCTCTGCATCATCATTCTTACAATCTTTGAAGATCAAATTCATTTGCTTTGAATCAATTGAAGTATATAGCTGAATGGCTATCTATTCTGAGATCTCAAGATCTTTTGCCATAACATTTTTCTTTCTTATTTCTAACTCTTTCTCTAGGATTTTGGGAATAAGAGATATAATTTCAATAAAAGCCTTATTGTAGATATTTAGATACTTGACTATTGCTTCCTGCAAGATCTTTTGGTCAACCTCATTATAATGATCATAGAATTCAGCCATTGGTTGAAGGTTTCCATCCACAGTAAATGATTTGACGACATCATCTAATGATAGAGTGGGCTTTTCAACAAACTCTTCTGCCATCTCTTCCTTGTCTTCACCGGTAGAGGGTTCACTAGATACATTCTTCTTTTTCCTCATTTTCCTTACCTCCTCATCTGACTCAGTCTCTTCATCATCCTTCTGACTGATGTAAGACCTTGTGGCCTTTGTCTTAGTTATTTTCTCTGCTTTACCGGATGATTTTGCTTCCAGTTTTTATTTATTTGAGCTCTTATTAGTGGTAGGTGCAGAGCTCCTAGAAGATCTAGTCCAGGAGGAGGATTCTACTGGAACACTTTGCTTTTCTGCCTCTTTCTTCTCTTTCTTAGTCCTTTGCTTCTTTTCCATGTTGGCATCAAGTGCCTCTTTTGAGATGCCAAAGCTTTTGGCAATGTTTTCTACTTCTTTTCTTGCCTTTCTTTTCATCTCTGGTTGCCTTAGCTCAACATGGATCTTCACACTCAATTCTTCAAAGGTTCCAAACCTTTCTACCTTGGGATCCTTTGGCTGACTCAGCATGTGCTAAACATGCAGCTCTACGATTTTCTCGTCCACCTCATACCCCATTGGCATGATCCACACTGTTCTTGGTTCCACTGCCTCCATTAAGCACTAATCAGTCTCTACCATAAAGCATACTATGTCTTTGTATTTCTCAACTAGAGATTGGGGAATTCTCTCTCTAGCTTGCATCATGTTCTGGAAGTTTTTGAAGAAACCCCAGAGAGCTGTGTTTTGTGCTTTGTCATCACCAAGTCCATGCAAATAATCCCTGATATGTATGGCAACCGGTCTATCATTCTGCCATACCCATCCACTGGATCCAGGTAGCTCATTCATAAAGTAGAAGAATAAGCACAATATTAACCCACCATACTTAAATGAATTCTTTTTATCTTTCTTTATTTTCTGCAGATTCTCTAAGAGTTGGTTTAGAAGGAGCTGACAAAGGTCATAGTCTAAATTCTTTCTTAACATTTCATAAGCAGTGTAGATAGCAGTTCCAGGTATTGAATTCTCCCTGCTAGAATGATATATCTTGTATCCGATGATCATGGAGGCAAACTTGATATCCGGATCAGTGATATCTTCTATTGTCATTGCTCTTTTGTCAAACCTAGATCCGGTAGCCTCACTTATAGTCTGATTCTTAACATATTTGAGAATAGGTATCCCACCGGATGAGTGCAAACTAGTAGCTACCCTAATGGCATCTTTTGTGATCTTGAATGGTCCATTCAACCACATGAAGTTGTCATGTATTCTACTCAAGACATACTGGACCCATTCATCCTCAACAAAGCAGGGGAAAGGTAAACACTATGCAAAGTGCTTGTCCCGGAGGGCCTTGTATTGGGGTTCGAGCTCAAATGAATCATCTATTAGTTGTTTGTGGTAGATATCCCTCAATTTGAACTCTCTGAATTCTTCAATGTTTGTGTGAATGTAAACCCTAATATCTTCTGTATGCAAGACACCATGCAGAACACTAGAAAATGATCCTAGGGGATCTACTTCCAAGGATTTGTAGGGATGTTTCTTGAATTTGGGGTGAGGCCTATTAGTGATCTTCACAATATTCAGAGCAGACATCTTTAAAAAGATTTGCAGAGAGATATTTAAGAACATAAAATACCTTTTGCGCCTTTAGGTTTCACAGAGTGAGCCGGATCAATTGCTGGATGAATCGACTTCTGCAAATGTTCTTTGATGGGCTTGAGGAAATTTATTGCAGAGCTCCTTTTTGATTCTTCTTGAATGTAGAATGAACAAATGTTTAATAAGAAGAACCCTTATATTACTCCGCAAACCCTAATACCAAGTTACAATAATGCTCAACTTAAGTCATTTCAGTTTGCCTTGTTTTCCTTATTCGGATGACTCGATGAACCGGATCAATCTTGTTCTAAACATCTTGTGGATCTTTCATATCTTAACCACAGATTATTTAGATGATTCTTTGAGAACCCTTTAATCCACAACCTTCCTTGTGCCAATTCCGGCACCAATTTACTGGCTAGGGGAAAAAGTTTTTTCCTTGTGTCTCCCCCTGAGCCAGAGCTCACTTTTTAATTTTTGGGATGAATATCAGCACCAGATTCTGGTGCGGATCCATCCCCTACATTTTTTGTACTTTTCTTCACCCAAATCTTGTTCATCTCACTTTGAACTTCATCCACATTCACTTTTCCTTTTCCCTTGTCTTGATTTTGGTTATGATGTACCGGACCTCTTTTGTCCTGATTCTTGCTTCTACAGAATTTGGCAATATGACCAGATCTATTGCAATTGTGGAAAACAACATTTCTTTGCATATTTGATTGATGTCCTCTTGATCTGCATTGATAAGCCATATGACCCATTCTATTGCATGCAAAGCATCTACCATTGAATGAATTGTTCATTTGCATATTTCTGCATTCATGAGATTTGTGATCATACCTTTTGCAATTAAAACACTGTCCAGAGAAGGATGTATTAGTTTGATTCATTCTCTTTCTACACTGATTAGCTTTGTGACCAAAGTTATTGCAATTGTGGTAGTATCCATTGAAGGATGGATATTTTTGAGCATTAGGTTGCCTTACCGGAGGTCTTCTAGGCCTATTCCTTGGATTTTCTGATCCAAAATTCTTCTGACCAGATCCAAAGCTTTCACCTTTCTCATATCCCAAGCCACGCTTGTCATCTACCCTCTTTTGGCTTTCAAGAAGAACTTCAAGTTGAGCTGAACTTATCTTGAATTTCTCTTTGTATTCATTTACTGTTTGAAGATCCCTTTTAAGAGAGACAATTTGATCCTCAAGTTTTTCTTCATTAACTTTAGCATCTTCAAGGTCAGATTCAAGATGTCTGATTACTCTATCCATCTTGTAGCAGTCTTCTGATTTCTCCCTAAGAGATTGTCTTAGATTATCTTCAGTCTTTCTTTTCTCTTCAATTTCTTGGGTAAACTTCATAAGTCCTGATTCCACTTCATGTCTTACCATAATGATCTCTTTTGATAATTTTTCACATAACTTGGTTTTCTCCTTCAGATCTCCATTTGTATCATTTGCTTCATTTTGATTTGCCAATTGCTGAAGTAGATCCTTTCTCTTTTTCATAGAGAGTGTTAGTTTCCCTTTTAGTTCATTTATGAAATCATCAGCCTGTTTGAGTCTTTCCTTCAATTCATTGACTTTATAATTAGATTGTTCAAGATCATCTAGGGTAGACTGAAGTTGTTCCCTCATACCATACACATCCATTTTAATTCCCAGATCTTCCTCAAGCTATTAGGCTCTTGTTTGGAGGAACTTGGCTCTGATACCAATTGTTGATAACTGAGAGGGGGGGTGAATCAGTTATCTTAAATTTATTCAACTTTCTATTCTTCTTTAATAATTAGTGCAGCATCAAAGCAAACAAGAATGAAAGTAGAAACAAAGTCAATACACATAACACAATGATTTTGACATGTAAAACCCGGTTAAGGGAAAAACCACAGGGTGATTAACCCAAGAATGTATTCTTTGTTAGAAGAATAGAAGTACAAAATGGCACCTACCAATTTAGGGCTTACTGCCTGAGCATACTGCTCACAAGAGGCTCACTGCCTACAAGAGAGGAAGATAACACAATGTTTGAACTAATGAGAAGCATCCACACATGCTAAGATTCAGTTCCAGTTGAGCTCAATAAACTCATCTGCTGCACTTCATTCTTACTTTCTTTTGGTTCAGCTGTCCTGTCACATTCCAGACCTGTCTTACTGCCTTCACACTACTCTTCTACTTTTATTTACAAAATTACACATTCACACCACACACCTTCATATCTAAATTCATCTGGTATATATATCCGTACAAGTAATCTCACCACCTTTCTAGTCAACATCCAGAATAGTCAATATTTTCCCAAGCTTTGATCTGTCGGCTGGATACTTGCGTACCAAGTGATGCGGATCTAGGAGATGCTTGAAGAAGTCATCAATCATTTCAACCAATCATGAATGATACCTCAAGAAACTTAGTCATCAGCAATATCTCTTCCAGATTTGGGTCTGACACTCTGTCGGTACAGTTCTTCTTCTGTCTAGTCTGCCAAACAGGAACCCAACACTCAAGTGCTCATATCTTTTCACCCTTCCATTACCGGAGGCTAAATCCTTGGAATCTATTAGTCAAGGTACTCCTCTTGAGTTCCCCAAATCCGCACTTCACTGAGATACTTTCTTTGAGAGATCCAGACCTGACCGTCGGACCTTGCTGACTACTTTGTTCTTGCTTACCAGATCATAACACTTCTTCAATTTGACTTTCAGTAGAGACTCATCATGTCTTGTGGATGTGTGGGATAACCTTTGTTGCCATCAATGACAACATACATGAATCCATATAGTGTCTCTTGCCAACACATGCACCTTTTGACCCTGATATACATTCAGAAAATGCGTATAACCTACCTTTTTTTATCATTTTCTAAGGCCGATAGGGATTTGCAAGCCTGCCAAATGTACATTTGAATTGCATGTTGATCAAAACCTTGACCATGAATAACTTCTTTGTTTGGTCAAATTTCAGGGTGATGTAAAAAGCAAACCTGCCTATTTTTTCAAGCTCTTTCCAATGGTAAGGTTTTTTAGGCAAGGTTTCTTGGGAAAAAATGGCACTTTAGCTTTATAGGGACTTCTTCAAATGGTTTTCAAGGAAAATACTAGGTTAACTATTTAGCTCTTAGCAGAGGAAAAAAGGATAACACTTCCATTTCATTGTCACAATCAGCCCAATAGTCCTCAAGATGCACCCGATGCATCGATTTCATATACAGTGCCTGCATTCTATCATATGGGTCATATTGTCTACATATAGAGAAAGACTGCAAGGAAATCAACTGTAATCCTCTTGTTGCTTCTTTGCCACTTTCCTTATCAGAAAACATATACCACCCAATCATGAGTGGGATGCAGAGTACATAGTGGAAGCTCTCAAAACATGGGTGAAATACCCATCATGCCCATAGTTCAAATAGATTAATGTTCAAACGGTTTTAAAACCCCCTCTCAAGGTTCTAACAATACCGATCACTTCATAGTTGACACCTATCGGCCAGACCATCACCATTGGCAACTGTCAAAGTTTTTATCCTGACATCACAACTCTCTCTGATGGAGACTCTTCTTTCCGCCTGTTGGCGTGACTTTGTTCATCGGTGGGACTCTTTTCTTCTTTTCTAATACACTGATGTGCATCAACTTAGCATATGTAAGTGTCGACTTGCTACTCCTGGTTCTCCTTACCGTCGCTACCAGTCACCTCTTGTACCCATCGCAATGTATATGTGCAATGTAAATTCCAAATATGCATTCTCAACATACATTTAGAATATGCATTCAGTGGGACTGACCATTGACTTTCACAATACGCCGATACACTATTGGCCAGACTTCCAAGATCGAAAGCTTTTAGACTTCTCTCTCTGACAGCTCCAGTCCTCCCGATGCATAACCTAACTGTTCACAACCGGTCATCTCAGGCATATCACCAGCGATCGGAGGTAAACCAATGTATCTAAACACGGTTTCCTTATCAAAGGCTCTTCAACAAATCTCTTCCTGATTTCCTGTGTCGGTTATACAAGGTACCTTCTCAATGTATATTCGCAACATACACTCCCAATGTGCTTTTGCCATATACACACGAAATGACTCTCGACATGCATTTGTGATATATACACAAAATATATATTCGGTGAAACAACACAAATCTTACACCGATGTAAACCTCTGCAAACCCTACAGCTACATAGATCTTCTACTCCGCCAACCTAGCACATGATGATGCTAGGATCTCTCAGCACCATTGTACGTGATCCTGGGGCTGCACTCCCAATTGGAAAGTTAACACTTTCATCTACCTCCTCTTCTTGCACATATTGAACCCTCTTTTCATTCTTCCTATTACCTCTGGATGGTGAACCTTGCCTTTCTGGACATTTGAATGCTGGGTGACCAATTTCATTACAATGATAACATCTCCCAGTGAAAACATTAGAACCTCTCCAACCACCCCTGAAATTAGACTGCTCTTGTCCTTTACTAGTCTCTTCTCAGTTCTCATTGGTTTGCCTTGTTGTAGGGGCTAATCCTCCCCCTTTTATATTATTGCCTCTTCCCCTCATGGACTTATCTTGTCTCCTTTTCATCTTCTCCTCAATCTTGATTGCCATTTGATAACATTCTTCTACACTCCTAGTGTTAGCCAAAACTAACTCATCTTGTATATTCAATCTCAAACCAGCCAAGTATCTAGCAACCTTTTCAATCTCATTCTCATGATGACCAGACCTCATACTTAATTTATAAAATTCCTCAGTATATGCTTTCACTTCCATCTCCTTTTGTCTTAAAAATTGAAGCTTTTTAAACATTTGAACTTCATAATCCTTGGGTAAGAATTTACCTTTGATTCTTGCTACCATCTTGTCCCATGAAGAAATCTTTAACTTTCCCTGCTTTCTCCTCTCTGATTGTAAGTAATCCCACCATACCAAGGCATGACCTCCCAATTTGGTCTTTGCAATCTTTACTTTCTGCTCCTCAGGAACCTCCTCACATTTGAAATGATTACCTAATGCAGCAATCCAATCAAGTAACTCTTCCTCATTTAAACTTCCATGATACTTTGGAACATCAATATTTACCTTAGGTTTGTCATTCTTGACTACCCTTAATAGTTTTGCAAGTCTCTGATCTTCAGAATCTAGATCTTCATCTACATCTTCAAATTCTCCACCATCCCCTTCTTCTGGTTCACTTTCTTCCACTTCTCTTCTTTTGTTCATCTCCAAGGCTGCAAGCCTGGCTTGAAGGGCTTCTGTAAGCTCTTTCATCTCCCTCATCTCCCTAGTATGCTTTTCCTTCATCTCTTGCAACTCTCTAGTAGTGCCAGCATTTTTCAGAGGCATCTTTCTAACTTGTTTCTGCAACCTCTCAGTTCTTCTACTTCTGCCTTCTCAATGACAGAATCAAACACACAACTGCCCAGACATTTTGCTGGGCTTTGATACTGATTTGATGCAGAGTACACAATGGAAGCTCTCAAAACATGGGTGAAATACCCATCATGCCCACAGTTCAAATAGATTAATGTTCAATGGTTTTGAAACCCCCTCTCAAGGTCCTAACAATATTGATCACTTCATAATTGACTCCTATCGGCCAGACCATCACCATCGGCAACCCTCGAAGTTGTTATCCCGACATTACAACTCTCTCCGATGGAGACTTTTCTTTCCGCCTGTCGGCGTGACTTCGTTCATTGGCGGGACTCTTTTCTTCTTGTCTGATACGCTTGTTAGGTCTCAAAAATGTAGATTGCTAATCCTAAGAGGATGCCAAGCTCTATGCTTAGATTCACAACGTTTTATGAACTAACTTGATGAAATCAACCTTCAAGGTTTGATGATTTCCTACACTTTAGGTCCTGCTACACCTAGGTGGGTGAACCTTTGAGAATTAAAGCAGACTAAATGTAAATGTATTGACTAATTAAATCTATCTACAATGGCATATGGTGTAGGATAGATGAAAGCTTGCTAATTAAATGAGTGGTTATTATAAATTGTATAAGCAATATCAAGGTGAATTTTAAATGATGAATAGAAATAAGACCAGTGCCTTGTTGGGTAAATAGAGTCAAATGAAGGACTAAGACTAGTGGCTTATAATGGGCAGTAATTCTAATTGCTTGGCACAATTTTAGTTTATAACTTGTGTAAACGTGTAGGGAGATGACTGACAAACTCTTCTTATTGATCCAACCAATATAATTAGATATCTTATAATTCACCAAAAGGTATTTTAATCCTTTCTTGAAGGAACCAATTGAGTGGAATATGTAAGAATAACAGATAATATTAACTTGGAGATAGAATGGCAATCCTAATTATATGATTCTTCTTAGTAATCCAAAC
Source organism: Cunninghamia lanceolata (assembly GCA_027924645.1). Lineage (NCBI taxonomy): Eukaryota > Viridiplantae > Streptophyta > Pinopsida > Cupressales > Cupressaceae > Cunninghamia > Cunninghamia lanceolata. Next base: position 2,353,300 of record BSBN01000865.1, on the reverse strand, counting down.
TAACACTTCCAGGTTACTGTGACTGATCAGAAGGATTTTAATTCCTATTATGGAAACCAATTAATCAAACCACACAACTGCAACAAATGTGTATTGATAAATTAAATATATACTTGATATATTAATCTGAATAACAAGGAAATATAGAACTGGAGACAACCACACAATTGATTAACTTTAACAAACAATTGATGCCAGAATAAAACCATAAGATTAGAGAACTCCAATTTACTTCTTCAATAATAAACTTGCAACATGGTCTTTTGAGGACATTGTAAACTATATATATTATATTCTACTGCTGATCATTTCAGCACCAAATGTTTGAACTTATATAGATATTCTTGTGAAGAGACATAACTCTTCAATAAGTCTTTCGGGAATTTTAACAAGATTAACAATCATAACATAACCACGATTAAGCTCTATTCAACCACAAGTAAATTTAGCCACATGGTCAAGGTACTCCTGGCCACGATGGGAATCAATAAATTCAATGGCATTCCTTGTAATCACATCCATCGTGACCATCTTCTCCAAATGTTTGCAGGCTTCCCCGGATGCAGAATATTTGTCCTTAAGAGCTCCCAAAGCTTCATGTAATATAGCTTGACAGTCATTGCTCCATTCTTCTTTGCTTTTCAGTTCTTTATCACTTTTGAATAATGTGGACACTCCTACTTTTGAAGCTTTAGCACATTCTTTGGCATCAGTTTTAAGTTGATCATAGTACTTCTGATGTTGCTTGATCAACTCTTTTGCATTGGTGGCACCTGCAATGTCGGAAGTATCTTTACCTTGTATTGCATTCAATTTCTCCTGCAATCTTTTTTCGAGTCTTTAATGTTCTTGAATTGCTTTATAATTTTGAGAGTAATTATCCCAAAATTGGTCCAACCAATGCACCATGTTGGCATGCTTGCTTTGTAGCACTATGACAAGTGTATCCATCTAAATTTGTGTTGCTTGATCTATGGATAATGTTTGAGTACTTTGTGAACTTTCACCCTGGGTTAACCTCTTTGTTGATCCTTCGAAGGTACTCTTAACAGCATCTTTTAAATAATCATTTTCTTTTGTCAACCTTTCATAGCTCAGTTTATATGCATCTCTTTCCTTAATCAACATTTGAGCCTGTGCTTTATTTAGATTTGCAACATTGATGCCAATGTCTACAGTGATCAAAGGGTTAGTCTCCCCTGCTTTTAAAGTCATGACATGGCCAAAAGTTTTCTCAGTGTCTATAATAGCTATCTTTTTATGAGGAGGATATAGGGCCCATATCATTAATGAATTTTTGTCATTATTATATTTGGTGCCCATGTATACTTCATTGACACCCTCTAGAGAGAGCTTATATTTATCATCTGTATTATTCAAAAAACTGTCAAAGACTAAAGCAGAATTCAAATCAAGGCCAGGAAAGATCATTACTCCTACATCTTTGAGTAATTGTTTGCCCTTGCTAGGGGTCATATCCTGCAACTCATTATCCACTGTTATTTTCAGCATATCAAGTAATTGTCTCTCATTGTTAGCAGAGACATCATCCACTGACTCTCTGATTTCCTTCCCTTTGTATTTATACAAAAATGATTTAAACTCTTTTGAATGAATGAATTTGTCATCAGAAATAAAAGAATCATAAGCCATTTGACGTGGGTCTTCATCAGTAAACCCCTCCTCATCTTGTATTATGACAGGAGGCTGATATTGTTGCATCTTTCTCTTGGACATTTTTATTGTTTTTTCCTATGGTTCCTCTCACCCTGCCAGTTCTTCATCTCCAGAGGTTAATGCCTCAATCTATGCCAGCTATTTTCTTTTCTCATCTAGATCCCTATTATATTTTTCCACCACCAATTCCACCTCAGCCTCTTCTAGGTTTCTGATGACATCATCGTGTGGATAAGGGATGTGTGTGTATCCACTGAGGTTTTGCTTCCTCTGAGCAGAGTCAATAAATCCTTTAGGATCAAATCCTTTTCTCACCTCAGCACACCTCATATTGTAGTGCATCAATTTATCCAGGATGAGATTATAACCTTCTTTAGAAACCACAGTGAAATCTCCAAAACACAAAGTGCTGGGCATAAAAGATTGTTTGCCATGGGAGCTCATATGCATTACATTTGAATAGTGCATTTGCCTAACTATTTCTAGGTAAGCAATTCTATCAAGGACAGTTTTAGGTAAGATGAACAGAGTGTCCTCAAAACCATACACTCTAACCATGGTGGCATCTTCAAAACAATACCAATCTCCCCAATTATGAATGACAGTAGGAGGACCACCAAAATCTTTAGGTCTAAGGAACCTCTTTATCTCAGTTGAGATTGAATACTCACAAGGGTGACTGAAATATCTATACATCACTTTTACACAATATTCTTCAAATTGCACATAGCTAGAATGGCCATATCTATTGTCCCATATCTTGGTCCATATCTGTATCGGTAACTTATGTCCCTTTTGGTCTATAGGAACAACTTTAAATTCACTTGGCCACAACCCCACTTCCTGGTCATAATAGAGCACCATGTGCATAAGAAGTGAGTAATGCTCAAAAGAACTTGTCGAGGCATTATTTTTTATTGTAGTCAGACCAGAGTCCATTCTATTAATAATATAAGCAGCATAAATCAAACTGCCTTGCATTGTGGCACTGGATGTCAGTAGCTATGACCATCAAAGGGATTGTCATAAATTTAGGGACCTCTGATCCTAAGACCTGGCCCACAGAATAATAGGTATGTTGTATGTAGGGTTCAAATATTGATACATGAAAAGGAGGACCATCATCCTCATTGAGGGGCACCAATTCTCCCTCTGCTCTGGGCCTATGAATAGGCAACCTCCATCCATTGTAGGTTGTATCCATTCTCCAGTATTCCTTTTCTAAATCCTCAAAAATAATGGGGACAGTGCATAAATCATCCAAGTCGAATACTTCATAGATGGTATTTTTTGACAAGTGTATAACAGGCTCCCCTTGTGGGTTGCATATAGCCTTCATACTTGGATTATATTGTTTAGCAAGAAGTTGGAGGAGTTCAACATTCAAGAACACGTCAGGTACAACTAATTTACCCAAATTCAAATGCCATGTGTTTGATACTGGAGAATTCCTAAATCTTCTATTGTGGTGGAATTTGAAAAGTTCATACCCTCTGATTGGGGTCCAAATGTTCCCTAGGTGTTTACATTTGTCCTCTAATTTTTCTACTTCTGCCCTAAGTTGAGCAGATCTTCTAGCTTTGGGAGTTGACCCTGGCAATTGATCAATCAAATCTTGATTGAGCTTTCTGTCTTTTATTTTTTCTTCAGGGGTTTTATCAATTTTCTGTTTCTTAGGTTTACTTGTATCCCCTTGTGATTTTTTGCTCTTTCCTTTTCCTAGAGTCTCCATTTTCAATCCTTGACAAAAAATCAAAATACAGGCTACAACACAAAGGTTTGTATGTATGTACCTGTCATCGGTGGCTATGATTGAATTCCCCTGTTTGCGCTTCAAGTTTCCCCTGTAGTTTCCTCTCAAACAACTCTGTTGATTTTAATTATAATGATCTTGGAGGATTTCATCGCTGTTTGCATTTAATTGTTCGAGCAATTCAATATCCTTCATCGTTGTGAAATGTCACATCGTCATAACTCCTTTCATCGGCATGATTTTCATAATGTCTGGGCGATTTTAATATCTCCTTATGGCGCGAACAATCAATCGTTGTAACCCTTCAATTGTCTCTTCGACGCTACATTAAGTCATATTAGCAAGAGATATCTATACCTTGTCTGATGTGAAAGTGGGCATAATTGCCATCGGCATGACCTCTTTCATCGTTGTGTGATTGATATTTCTTTCTGACATGTTAAGTGTTACCGATATGACTATCGGTGAGAGTCTCGTCAATGTATGTGACTATCATTGTTATTGGGTGATCTATGCCATCAGGATAATCTTTTTCAAGTCACTCGATCATGGTTATCTCCCTGATGGCCATTTTATATTCTTTATCAGAGAGAACATCACGAAGTGTCACTGACACTTTTATCGCTGTGACTTGTGGGTTAGTAAGACATATAAATCTCATTTTGACCTGTTTAGCTTTGCCGATGGTTCTTATCTATCACATGCATCGGTGTGATCTATGCCGAAATACCTTTTGTTATTCGCTGAGACATCGAGGTATCGGGGATCTCATAAATCTTTTGTTCCGATGTTCATCTCTTGCCGATGACCACTATTCCTTTTAATTCCACAGGACGCTCGGTGAGAGTTTCACTGAAATACTCTATTGGTATGATGTATACCGTCGAGATGATCTTCGAAGTGTTACCTGATAGCCTTTAGTCATATCGATTGGTGTGACTGATAGATTTTCTTCCTGACAAAAGGTTATTGGCATTATTTCCTCCATCGGTGACTTTTGCAGTCTTCTCTCTGATCCTTATTTTCACGCCAATAGTCATTTTAACTAGTTTCTTATGGATCGGCATAAGTAACATAGAGTCTTACTGATAGTATGAATTTTAAGCCCTTTACACCATTTTGTCATGGACTTTTTGTGGGATGTATCAATTTTAATTATGATTTTGGGCGGGATGTTTTATGATTTGGTCAGATATGGAGAAGTGAAAATACAGGAAAATTTTAAATTTTTATTGTCCCAACAGTGGCTCTGTCTGGGTGTATACTCTTTGTGAGTATAACAAGGATTCAGATCTCTTGGGGGAGTAGACCACACGTTTTATTTGTTCGGGATGATAATTGTATGAAAATGGGAAATGAGAGTGATAACAATGGGGAATGAGAATGATCCTATACTATTGTACATGGAAAAGCTTCTCTTTTTTTTATATAGAGATTGATAGGATTGTCCATGTACTGGCAGATCCTAATCTCTTTTGGTTTTCCTAAACTACTGTGCATGGAATAAGATATTTTGAGAACTGTTTGAGGGTTGTCCATGCACTAGCAACGCTCAATCCTCCTTGTGCATGATTATGAAAAGAACAGCTTCAAATATTGCCCATGCATAGGCAATTCTTGCTCTTCTCCAGACATATTCTGCAAATAGTAAGAGTCATCACCTCCTTTGCTAGTGATAACAAAAGGACCTAACCATAGAGCTTCAAATTTTCCATGCTTTCCTTTGTCTTGACACCTTGCATTCCACATTAGTACTAGATCATTTATTTCAAACTTTCTATCTTTGGCCTTTTTGTCAAAGAGGTATTTTACAGTTTGTGATTGTAACTTAATATTCTGCCTTTGAGCTATTCTTCTTGTTTCATCAAGTTCTGCAAGATGTTCCAACCTCTCCTCCATTGGTTCAGGAATGTTTAAATCTTCCTGGAGAATGAATTTGTATACTGGTATGAGATTTTCTAATGATATTCGTGCTTGTGTTCCATACACCAGCTCAAAAGGAGATCTCCCAATTGCCCTTTTTATAGTAATCCTATTAGCCCATACTGCCATTCTTAATTTTGAATTCAATGCTTTCTTGTTTCTATCCAACATTCTCTTTATGATTTTCAGGAGGCTTTTATTACTTGATTCTGCTTGTCCATTTGCTTGTGGATGATAGGGGGCAGCATAGGACACAGTGATGTCATGTGTACTATAGAAGTTTTTGAATTCATCAGATCTGAAACACATTCCATTATCTATAATTAACCTTATTGGAGTGCCGAACCTGAACATAATATTTTCCATCAGAAAGTTAATCACCACCCTACTTGTTGCCTGTTTGGTTGGAATTGCCTCCACCCATTTTTTGAAATAATCAGTTGCCACTAAAATCCATTTGTGTCCACCACTTGATTTCTCTGCAATTTCTCCTATGAAGTCAATACCCCACTGATAGAATGGAGCCTAGACTTGCATGGGTTTTTAATCTTTACTTAGTGAAGATTATTTTATAATTTTGTATTTTATTATTTTTGGTGTTTAAACTGCAAGAATAAATCTATCTTGGTAGATTCCTCCTTAAGAGGAAACATGTGGCACACACCTTATGCAAGGTGGCATATTGGAGTTACATATAACTCCATTCTTCACCTCTATTTAAGAGGTGGTTTTTCTCTCTTTCTGGATATATCCTCTTCACGAATATCTTCTTCTTCTTCATCTTTTCATTGAGAAGCTTCTTACATCTCTGTAATCTTTATTTTTGGCTTCTTGCCACTTGCATATTCACGGGGGTTTTTCTTTGCTTTTCCCCCCTTCAAAAACTTGTGTTGGTCTCTGGTGCATCTTACAAATCTAGTAATATCTTTATTGTGTTGTTTATCTGCTTTGCATGTTTTGGTTAGTACTTAGATCCTACAATTTTCCTTTCATGGTATCAGAGCCTACTACTAATCATTCTGTGCAAGCTTTTTTTTGAAAGATCTTCTGTAGGTGACATTGGAGACCTGCACTCAACAAAACAGAGACAAGAAGCAGCGTTATGTGGTTCATTTTTTCAACATCAATATAGCTTGTTAAAAACAAATATATATTATTCTACTTTACTCTTTTTTTTTTTACTTTTGAGTGAAATTTTTTCTCAAAAAATCAATATAAATTCTTTTATCAAATCTTTTAGATCTCTGAGTAAATAAAAAATTTCTCCTTTACCACTTCTATATTTTAAAATCAATTTATTTTTTGCAAGGTTTAAAAAAAAAACTTTTTTTCAACCATTATATTGTTTTTTTCAAAAAAATTATAAGCTTTCTTTAAAAAAATTAAGCAAATATTATTATTCTTTTATAAATATAAATCTATGCCTTTTTAAATTAAATTTTTTTTTTGTCCTGTTCTTTATATTTTATAAAAAAAAATTAAATTCTTTTTTAAAAAATTCCAAAGCTTTATAAATTTTAAACCCTAAAAATAATAATAATAATAATAAACTTTAACTTTTTTAAAAAATTCTTAATCTTAAAAATTCTTTTCAAAATTTTAAGGGCTGCGGGGGGGAAATAAACCCCTCAGCTGGCCACGCCACCATCCACCGGGCACACCGCCACCGGCCCTCCTCCAAAGGCCTCTGCACCTCTCTTTGTTGCGGCTCCATCCAAACCCAACGCTGCCCTCCTCTACCGTCCGTTCCTTCTCTGAAAAAAAATTTCAATTAATCAAAAATCTCTAACTTTTTTGACCTCTTCATTCTTTAATACAAAGGCTTTCTTTTTTATTTTAGAAAGTTTCCTTTTAAAAAAGTTTATTCGGCTTATATTTCTATATGCCCTTTCAAGGGTTTTCTTATCTATGTGTTTTATGATATAAATTTTTTTAAATTAGTTTTTTAATAATTCTTATAAAGTCTTTTAACTAAAATTGAAGGTTTAAAAATTTATATTTTTTTTCATTAAATTTAGGTTTATTTTAAAACAAAACACATTTTGCCTTTTAGGGCATTTTGAAATTTTTTTTTGCCTTTTAGGGTATTTTAAAAAAAATTTCCCTTTTATTAGAGTTTTAAAAAAAAAAAAATTGCATGTTCCTCATCTTAATAAGGTAATTGTTTTAAAAAAAAATTGCATTTTGTTTATGTAATTAGGCATTTTTTTCCTAAGAAGGTATATTTTTCGTCGATTGCAAAATATCGACCCTTATTCCTAAAATTAAACTCAATTCGTCTAATTATCACTCATGGAAGCAACACATTAGTTTTATTTTTTGATTTAAGCATCTTTTGGATGTAGCGACTGATTCAAAATCAGAACCTGCAGCTACCGCAACTCAAGATGAAAAAGACAAATGGTTGGCCAAAAATGACGAAGCTCTCGGTCTGATAGGTATCTTGATGTCCCCTGAACTCTATGTTCACATAGGAGCATGCACAAAAGCCCATAACGCATGGGGCATTCTTAAAAATATTTACGACAGTGCAAATGAATCTAGGAAGATTCAACTTCAAGATCAACTCGAAGATCTCAGGTATACAGATTTCAAAACCATGGATGAATTTCTTCTTAAATTTAATGATATTAGTGCTCAATTGACTGATTTAGGAGTTAAGCTTGAACATCTTAGATTGATTCATATCATTCTTAAAAAATGTTTACCTAAACCGTTTCAACAATTTATTACAAATATTCATTCTCAATTAGCTATTCCTACCTTAGCTACTCAGTTAACTTATGATGATATTTTTCAAAATTTGTTACGACAAGAAGAAGCTAAGCTAATTCAATTTGGTACTCTTAGAAATAATGAGCATGCTTTTATGTCGAAACATAATAATTCATCTAATTCAAATCACAATTTCCATTCAAAATTTCCCAACAATCATACTTCTGATAATCACAAACACACTACTTCTAATAATCGACACAATTTTAAAAAGTCGCATAATTAACAAAGATGGTCATTGGACTAGTGATTGTTTCAAAAAGCCTAATGCTAATTATAGGCACAATTTTCAAAGTTTTTTAAATTTTTTTCCTATAGTTTTAACATGTACTTTGTTATTGGATTTGATCAACCCAATAACCTTGAACATATCTTCTATAATAGAGGATATTCATGTAGTCACGAATGCATGAATAATGTCTTATTTTGAGTATTTTCATACTCGTCATTTCTGACCTAATGCTAGGTTCTTGCTTATAACTTTTCTCTCAATTTGTGTCTTTTATCTTTCTCTCAAACCTAAGTCTTGATTTATCTCTATATTTAAAACAAGTCTAGTGTTTCTTCTCAACTATGATTATGTTGTCTTGATAAAGGGAATCTATTTTTTTGTGCCTCATTTATCTGAGATATTAAAAGCTCAATGAAGCTTCTACCTTCTTGATGGTTTTATCCCATCTATTCATTTTTTTGCGAAGTCCAATGCTTCATCTAGTCTCAATGGAGATCTTTTTATGCACAAGATGCATTTGCAGTAATGTTGCATAGGGAGCTCTATTATGTCTCATTGGACTGTTGTTTGGGCCCCATGGAAAATATTTCCATCCACTTTGATGGTATGCACTTACTTTTATGATGAACTGATCGTTGGAGATCATGTTCCTATACTTCTATTGAAGTCAATATGGTTGTTATACCATCTTTAGGACTATTTTCAAAAGTCCTCTCATATTTTATAAAGGTATTATGGTTTTAAAAACCATCTATAGGACTGTTTTTCAAAGTCCGTATTATTGAATTTTCAAATGATGGCACTATGATCTTAGGATTAATTTTTAAAGTCCATTATAATTAAAATTGATCTAAGTTCCCTTTACAATTCAACAAATGATGTAGTGAGAAGCAACCTAGAACTTTTATTGCTATGCCTATATGTTGGCATTTTATAATTTGGGCTATAAGCCATTATTTGTGCTACACTTCTTTACTAGCACTCTTATTCAAGACTTAAGGTTATCTACTTTCACTTTTATGTTAGCTAAGCTAACCTTTGCCTTCGTGACTTCATGACTCAAAATTGTTTCATTTTATCCGCAAACTTTTGTTTTGCTATGTATATCTCTTTATATGATTATACTAATTCAATCTAGGAGATGATCCCAATGATGGGAAATCTATTTGTGGTTATGGTTTCTTTGATGAAACAGGTTCAATATCTTGGCAGTTCATGAACCTTCAAATCCACTTCTCTTGGCTCTAAAGGAGCTCAATGTTTAGATTGTTCGACGACATCTATACAAGCACCTTGGTTCACTCAATTCCTTGAAGACTTGAAGACTTGGCTCTACATCAAGCTTCTTTCTTAAATTATATATTCTTATTCATTGTAAAGGCTTTTATGCCATTCATGTAACATGTAATCATCCTTTGATGGATTTATTGTAAATCTCCCCAAGTAAAGCTTAAGGGGGGTATTAGAAATTAATCTTTACTTAGTGAAGATTATTTTATAATTTTGTATTTTATTATTTTTGGTGTTTAATCCCCACATGTCGGGTAACACCTCTTTTATTCCTCCTGCAGGAATAAATCTATTTTGGTAGATTCCTCCTTAAGAGGAAACATGTGGCACACACCTTATGCAAGGTGACATATTAGAGTTACATATAACTCCATTCTTCACCTCTATTTAAGAGGTGGTTTTTCTCTCTTTCTAGATATATCCTCTTCATGGATATCTTCTTCTTCTTCATCTTTTCATTGAGAAGTTTCTTACATCTCTGTACTCTTTATTTTTGGCTTCTTGCCACTTGCATATTCACGGGGGTTTTTCTTTGCTTTTCCCCCTTCAAAAACTTGTGTTGGTCTCTGGTGCATCTTACAAATCTGGTAATATCTTTATTGTGTTGTTTATCTGCTTTGCATGTTTTGGTTAGTACTTAGATCCTACAATTTTTCTTTCAGTTTTAAGGGTAATGCTCCCTGATATTTCAGCTTGCCTAAAAATTTCTGACATGCTTCACATTTTCTAGTATAATGATATGAATCATTAAAAACTTTAGGCCAATAGTATCCAACCCTTAAGATCTTGTGGGCTGTAGTCTTTGCTAAAAAATGACCTCTACACATGCCTTCATGTAACTCTTTCATGATATGTTTTGATTGATGCTCATCTAAGCATAATAGTAAAATTCTATCTCTATTTTTCCAGTAAAGATCCCCATCAATAAATACATATTTTGAGGCTTGCAATTTAAGTGTCCTCCTTTTGTTATCATCATACCCCTCAGGACACTTCATATGTTTTAGATAATATATAATGTTAGAATACCATGGAGTATACTCAATACTAGAACTTGCATTATCAACATCATTAGCACCACATATCTGGGATGCTTCGAGATTACTTTCAGCCATCAACCTAGCAAGGGCTTGCCCTCTCACTAGTTTAGTGATTTGGATTTCAATATTGAACTCCTGAATTCTATTGATCCATCTGCATCTTCTACCAGTGACTTTAGTTTGGACCAATACATCCTTTACTACAGCATTAGGTACATATGCTATGATTTCGGCTCCCACCAAGTATGGCCTAAAATTTTTAACTACTTTTACTAATACACATGCCTGTTTTTCAACAATGTCATATTTTAACTTTGCATTCTGAAGGGATTTGCTAAAAAATGAGATAGGCTGTTCATATCCATCATTGTTTTTCTACAATAGTACTGCTGCAACTATATGATAAGAAGCAAATGAAATCAGTTGGAATGGTTTTCTGAAATCAGGGGATATCAAAACAGGATCTTCTTTGATTGCTCTTTTAATAGTAACAAATTCTTCTATTGTTTCTGTTGTCCATTTTACTTCTAAGTTTTTCTTTAGCATCCTTGATAGAGGGCAAACAATTTCTGCAAAATTTGATATAAACCTCCTAACAAAATTAATTTGGCCAAAAAACGACTGTATGGCTTTCACATTCTTAGGAATAGGGACTTCGTCAATTACTTTTACCCTCTCTAGATCTATTTTCACTCCATCCTTTGAAACTATGTGGCCAAGCAATTTCCCCTCTGTCACTGCAAAATGGCACTTCTTAGGATTCAATGAGATCCCATATTCTAGGGCTTTGATAAATATTTGCTCCAAATGTGTGCAATGATCCTTAGCCCTTTTAGAATATGCTGTCAAGTCATCTTGATATACTATCATGATTTTATTAATTAACTCAGCAAAAGCCACATCCATTGCTCTTTGAAATGTTGCTCCAGCATTAGTGAGTCCGAATGGCATTCTCAAATATACATATGTTCCCCATGGAGTGGTGAATGCAGTCTTAAATTGCTCTTATTCTTTAACTTTTACTTGATTGTAACCTGAGAAGCCATCCATCATTGAAAACAATTCACATCCAGTAACCTTTTGTAGTATTGCTTCCATATTGGGGAGAGGATAATTATCCTTGAGAGAAGATTTGTTTAAGTTCCTGAAATCCACACACAGTCTAATATCACCTTTCTTTTTCTTGACAGGTACCAAATTTGAAACCCAAGAGGAATGTCTGATGGGTTTAATGATAGCCCCGTCCCTTAATTTTGTAAGTTCCTCTAGCATCTTAGGAGCTAATGTAGGATTGATAGGCCTCTATTTTTGCCTGAATGGTTTAGCATCTAATTTTAGTGGTATTTCATGCTGAAATAGTTCCTCTCTATATGCTTTTAAATCATCATATGACCAAGCAAATACATGCCTATACTTCCTAAGTAAGTTGATAATTTTGCTTCTAATTTTTGGGTTAAGATTTCTTCCAATATACACATTCTTTGGGGCTGCTTGTGTCCCCAAATTGATTTCTTCAAGGTCATTAGGTACCATTGGTGTATCTTTCATTTTAAATCTGTCATGTCCATCGAATGCCTTTTCCAATGCTATAAGTCCCTTAGGTATTTTATTTGTTTTCAACTAGACTATCTCTTGACCAAAAAGGTTTCTTTCCTATCATGTTCTTCTACAAATGCATTGAAATCAATCTCTTGGTTTTCATAATAATCAGCACAATGTAAGAAGTTGATTATATCAGCATCATTATCAAACACTTGCCAGTTATGTATATTATCTGGGATGGTGGGTTTGGTTTTGAACTCAACCTCTGTAATTCCTCCTAATGTGACATCATCTCTTTTCAATGCGATATTTGCTAGAAAATCTGCCATAATGTTTTTAGACCTATCAATCCAATTGATTGAAAAGGCATCAAATAATTCAATATTATCCTAGACTGCATTTTTGTACTGTCTCAACCTTTTATTTTTTGATAGGTATTTTTCTCTCACTTGGGAAGTGACCAATTCAGAATCACCATATACAGTTAACTTTTTTATTTTATGCTTAGTGGCTATGTTCAAACCAATGAGCAAAGCTTCGTACTTTGTTACATTGTTTGTGCATTCAAATGTTAATAGAAAAGAGTATTTGAAAGTTTTACCTCCTGGTGAAATAAACACTACTCCAGCCCCATTTCCTATTTTGTTGCATGCACCATCGAAATACATCTTCCATACATCATTTTCTTCTTTTATAGATTCAGTATGTATTAGATTAGTATTATGCACTTCTGGCATACTTTCTCCCACCTTAAAAGTTCCCAAATCTGTGTCACAAAAGAAATTTATTTGATGTTGATCCAAATGTTCTATAATACTTTCATATCTTGGCTCTCTGCACAACTTAATTTCTTTACCTCCCACTGGTATTGTGGCATATGATAAGTCCAATTGGACATTCCCTCCTGCCATTGCAGCCCAATGTCTTGATAGAAGCATTCCATAATATGGTGGGATGTCAACCATAGTAATATCAATGTTATGAGTTGCTTCAGGGTGTGAGGCAAGTTTTATCTCCACATCCCTCATAATACCAACGACTGGGATAGATCTATTATCCATTGCATAACACTTGCCAAATGTAGTGTCAACCCACATTCCCATTTCTTTCATAACTGCTATTGCCATGATGTTCATGGTAGCACCTGAATCAATCATGCAATTCCTCACTATCCTATTTTTGATCAATAATGTAGTATAGAAAGGGTCTACCTGTGAGGGATTCTTTGTCAATGTATCACCAAGGTATACCTCAGGCATTTGGAATGTTTCTTGATGAACATTGTTTGTTCTACTTTCATGTCCTTTATGTTTTTGACTTGGTGTATCAGAAATCAACTTAACGACTATATTCCTGTATTTATCTGTCTTCATCATTACTAAAAGTGGAACTGATATTTTGACCTGAGATACTGCATGAGCAATGTCAAAAGAGTGGGCCATAGTCTGATCACTCTTTTCCATCTTTATATTTTCCTTTTCTTGATTTTGTAATTTTTCTTTCATTTTATCCTTACCACCCTTTTCTGGTTCTTTAAATGATGACTTTGTATTATTCTTCTTGTTATTCTGATCTTTTATGAATACACTCCCAGGTGTCCCCTGTTCAACGTTTACTGTCCTATTCCTCAAGTTATAAGCATTTTTAGCTTGAGCTATTGCAGCTACTGTAAGAGCTTCTCTTTCATCCTCAGTAGGCTTTCTCCATTGATCATATGGCTGATTGTTATAGTAAGTAGGTTCCTCATAACCATCCTCCTAATCTGAGAACACTTCTTGTTCTCCCATGTTGATATGATGCCTCTGGTTTCCTACATCATACTCATATCCCTCTTCCTCTGTAGAAGAGTAATCTTTAGTCACCACACATGGTGTATCCTGCATCATATTTATAGTATGGTTGTCTCTATTATAATTGTATAACATCTCCTCTTGTTGTACTGATTTAGCCACCTCACAGTACTCAGGTAAATGTGGTAGATTGCACACCAAACACCAAGGTTTATTTTCTACCATATGTGCCATGTTTCTTTTCAGGGGGTCAGGGGTATCCTTGCCATAATGTTGCTTTCTGTTGTTGTTGATGGGTCTCCCATCCTTCCAATTTGTATTGTATGGCATATCGTGCAATATGGGCCTTTCATGCCTATGCTGACCTTCTGGTTTAGTCTGTTGAACATTTGGGTTATGAGGATTTCTAGGGTTATCTCTCTTGCTAATCATACCCGCAACTTTCCTATTGTTTTCAATAGTTAAGGCTACTTTATGTGCTTCAGCCAGGGTTGCAGGACACCGATTTCTAAGCTCGTACCCTATCTTGGGGTCAAATGCTTTCATATAAATGCTCAATGCTGCTGGATCAGATAACTTGGATCCATGTGGTACCTTGTTGTGTAATTTGGAAAATTTTAGATTAAAATCATATACTAATTCATTTTGGTACTTCTGTATACTTATCAGTTCATGTAATGCAAACTCAGGGGCATATTGGTTGCCATACTACTCCTTAAATTGATTATGGAAATCAGTTATTGAATTGATTGAGGCATCAGGTAAATTGTTGAACCAGTCTCTTGCATCTTCAGTGAGGGACATCATGAATAACCTCATTCTAATATCTTCCCAGTCCATACCAATATCTTGCACGAAAGCATTGAAGCTTCTAATATGATCTTCAGTTGATATTGCATTGTTGCCAGTAAACTTGGGAACTATATTTCTCCAATTACTATCCATAGGATATGGATACAACTGATACCCAGTTAAATCAAATTGGCTACATATATTTGCTAGGTTTTGAGGTGGACAATTCATGGGTGGTGGATTAGGATAGTAATTATATCCACCTAGTGGCTGATGATAGGCATATTGATGTTGTGGGTTTATGTGGGGATTTATGTAGGGATTTTGCGGTCTATAATATTGTTGGCCAGGGGGTGGGTAAGGATTTGCCATATGTT
Organism: Cunninghamia lanceolata; assembly: GCA_027924645.1. Classification (NCBI taxonomy): domain Eukaryota; kingdom Viridiplantae; phylum Streptophyta; class Pinopsida; order Cupressales; family Cupressaceae; genus Cunninghamia; species Cunninghamia lanceolata. The sequence continues at coordinate 2,338,109 of BSBN01000865.1, read as the reverse complement.
GAGATGTATTATGTATGGGAGGTGGTCTAGGGTGTTGGGGAATAATATTTTGATGACTTCCAGATGCATGTGAATTTTGAACTACAGCCGGCAGAAGATATCAATTAAATGCAAATAAAGATTAAACAGAGAAATGGAAATACATAGAAATAATAACAACGGGAGACAAGTTTTAATGTGGTTCACCCAAACTCGGGCTACATCCACCAAACAGAGAGTCCAATATTATTATCCAGTAAATCAAAACCAATTACAATCAGCAATCCCTGCAACTCAATACTGCTGCAAAATGCTACAATACAATACCAAAACCCTAACCCTTAGCCACTTTTTATCAGGCTTTTGTCAGTTACAAAATAAGGTTTTCTTATGTCAGTCAATAAAAAAAATTAACTTTCGGTGCATTATAAAATAATAAAAAACCGTGTGAGGTTTCGGGGGCGCTGCCCCTCGATCCCGCCCTGTATCGCGACAGGGAACGCGCTAGGGACGCTGCTCCTGGACCCCACAAGGGGCACTGCCCCTTGACCCCGTCTTGGGGGCGCTACCCCTTGACCCCATAGAAATTTGGGGGGAAACCGCACCGATAAAAGTGGGGTAAATATAACCTCCGAGTCTGATTAGGCTCCATATAACAACATTTCCTCTATGCGGAGGTACATATTTTGGGGGGGCTATTTTAGCTTTACTTTTCATCTATTGAATCTCTTGCTGCAACAACCTTTTATCCTCCTGTATCTTGAACAATTCGAGTTCTTTCCAGAGCCTGAGCACCTCCTGCTGCTCTTCACTCATATTTCCTAGATTCTCTGGATTGTCATTTATTTCTTGATTTGAGAATCCATGTCTTACCCCTTCTCCCTGATGTAATAACATCTTGAAATCATATTTAGCTTCATTTTGATCAATATCCCTCATGACCTATACTTCATACTCGAGCTATTCTTAAGGATCCAGTTTGTATCTTGCCAAAATATCATCAGTTACTCCATTGAGATTTTCGTTTGAATCATGTAGAGGTGTGAACTTGTTGTGAATTGAAATAGTTTACTCTGCATTATCCTCTTGAGCATGCTGGTTATTATCTTGGTGAGAATAATTTGAAGTTCCATTTCATTTAAAAATGTTTCTAAGTGGTGGAGATGACTGCAATTCCTTGCCTTCCATCTTGGATCTCCTACCATCCATTTGGTATTGATTTTTTGTAATAACAGTAACTAGAGTCACCACCTATTTAGTAAATAGGAAAAAGTTTGTGATTTATCTTTAGGGGTTCTTATTGCCAGCAGAGTTACCAAATTAAAGTTTCTAAAATGACTCTATGAAAGGAATGATTTATTTCTAAGGTCTTTTATTTCTATCTCCAGTACAGTCACCAATTTGTTAGGTCTCAAAAATGCAGGTTGCTAATCCTAAGAGGATGCCAGGCTCTATGCTTAGATTCGCAACATTTTTTGAACTAACTTGACGAAATCAACCTTCAAGGTTTGATGATTTCCTACACTTTAGGTCCTGCTACACCTAGGTGGGTGAACCTTTGAGAATTAAAGCAGACTAAATGTAAATGTATTGACTAATTAAATCTATCTACAATGGCATATGGTGTAGGATAGATGAAAGCTTGCTAATTAAATGAGTGGTTGTTATAAATTGTCTAAGCAATATCAAGGTGAATTTTAAATGATGAATAGAAATAAGACCAGTGCCTTATTGGGTAAACAGAGTCAAATGAAGGACTAAGACTAGTGGCTTATAATGGGCAGTAATTCTAACTTTTTGGCACAATTTTAGTTTATAACTTGTATAAACGTGCAGGGAGATGACTGACAAACTCTTCTTATTGATCCAACCAATATAATCAGATATATTATAATTCACCAGAGGGTATTTTAATCCTTTCTTGAAGGAACCAATTGAGTGGAATATGTAAGAATAACAGATAATATTAACTTGGAGATAGAATGGCAATCCTAATTATATGGTTCTTCTTAGTAATCCAAACTAACACTTCTAGGTTACTGTGACTGATCAGAAGGATTTTAATTCCTATTATGGAAACCAATTAATCAAACCACACAACTACAGCAAATGTGTATTGACAAATTAAATATATACTTGATATATTAATCTAAATAAGAAGGAAATACAAAACTGGAGACAACCACACAATTGAGTAACTTTAACAAACAATTGATGCTAGAATAAAACCACAAGATCAGAGAACTCCAATTTACTTCTTCAATAATAAACTTGCAACATGGTCTTTTGAGGACATTGTAAACTGTATATATTATATTCTACTGCTGATCATTTCAGCACCAAATGTTTGAACTTATATAGATATTCTTGTGAAGAGACATAACTCTTCAATAAGTCTTTTGGGAATTTTAACAAGATTAACAATCATAACATAACCACGATTAAGCTCTATTCAACCACAAGTAAATTTTAGCCACATGGTCAAGGTACTCCTGGCCACGATGGGAATCAGTAAATTCAATGGCATTCCTTGTAATCACATCCATCTTGACCATCTTCTCCAAATGTTTGCAGGTTTCCCTAGATGCAGAATCTTTGTCCTTAAGAGCTCCCAAAGCTTCATGTAATATAGCTTGACAGTCATTGCTTCACTCTTCTTTACTTTTCAGTTCTTTATCACTTTTGAATAATGCGGGCATTCCTACTTTTGAAGCTTCAGCACATTCTTTGGCATCAGTTTTAAGTTGATCATAGTACTTCTGATGTTGCTTGATCAACTCTTTTGCATTGGTGGCACCTGCAATGTCGGAAGTATCTTTACCTTGTATTTCATTCAATTTCTCCTGCAATCTTTTTTTGAGTCTTTCATGTTCTTGAATTTCTTTATAATTTTGAGAGTAATTATCCCAAAATTGGTCTAACCAATGCACCATGTTGGCATGCCTGCTTTGTAGCACTATGACAAGTGTATCCATCTGAATTTGTGCTGCTTGATGTATGGATAATGTTTGAGTACTTTGTGAACTTTCACCCTGGGTTAACCTCTTTGTTGATCCTCCGAAGGTACTCTTAACAACATCTTTTAAATAATCATTTTCTTTTGTCAACCTTTCACAGCTTAGTTTATACACATCTCTTTCCTTAATCAACATTTGAGCCTGTACTTTATTTAGATTTGCAACATTGATGCCAATGTTTGCAGTGATCAAAGGGTCAATCTCCCCTGCTTTTAAAGTCATGATATGGCCAAAAGTTTTCTCAGTGTCTATAATAGCTGTCTTTTTATGAGGAGGATATAGGGTCCATATCATTAATGAATTTTTGTCATTATTATATTTGGTGCCCATGTATACTTCATTAACACCCTTTGGAGTGAGCTTATATTTATCATCTGTATTATTCAAAAAACTGTCAAAGACTAAAGTAGAATTCAAATCAAGGCCAGGAAAGATCATTACTCCTGCATCTTTGAGCAATTGTCTGCCCTTGCTAGGGGTCATATCCTGCAGCTCATTATCCACTGTTGTTTTCATCATATCAAGTAATTGTTTCTCATTGTTAGCGGAGACATCATCCACTGACTCTCTAATTTCCTTCCCTTTTGTATTTATACAAAAATGATTTAAACTATTTTGAATGAATGAATTTGTCATTAGAAATAAAAGAATCATAAGCCATTTGACATGGGTCTTCATCAGCAGACCCCTCCTCATCATGTATTATGACATGAGGCTAATATTGTTGCATCTTTCTCTTGGACATTTTTATTGTTTTGTCCTGTGGTTCCTCTCGCCCTGCTAGTTTTTCATCTCCAGAGGATAATACCTCAATCTATGCCAGCTGTTTTCTTTTCTCATCTAGATCCTTGTTATATTTTTCCACCACCAATTCCACCTCAGCCTCTTCTAGGTTTCTGATGACATCATCGTGTGGATAAGGGATGTGTGTGTATCCACTGAGATTTTGCTTCCTCCGAGCAGAGTCAATAAAGCCTTCAGGATCAAATCCTTTTCTCACCTCAGCACACCTCATATTGTAGTGCATCAATTTATCCAGGATGAGATTATAACCTTCTTTGGAAACCACAGTGAAATCTCCAAAACACAAAGTGCTGGGCATAAAAGATTGTTTGTCATGGGAGCTCAGATGCATTACATTTGAACAGTGCATTTGCCTAACTATTTCTAGGTAAGCAATTCTGTCAGGGACAGTTTTAGGTAAGATGAACGGAGTGTCCTCAAAACCATACACTCTAACCATGGTGGCATCTTCAAAACAATACCAATCTCCCTAGTTATGAATGACAGTAGGAGGACCACCAAAATCTTTAGGTCTAAGGAACCTCTTTATCTCAGTTGAGATTGAATACTCACAAGGGTGACTGAAATATCTATACATCACTTTTACACAATATTCTTCAAATTGCACATAGCTAGAATGGGCATATCTGTTGTCCCATATCCTGGTCCATATCTGTATCGGTAACTTATGTCCCTTCTGGTCTATAGGAACAACTTTAAATTCACTTGGCCACAACCCCACTTCCTAGCCATAATAGAGCACCATTTGCATAAGAAGTGAGTAATGCTCAAAAGAACTTGCTGGGGCATTGTTTTTATTGCAGTCAGACCAGAGTCCATTCTATTAACAATATAAGCAGCATAATCGAATTGCCTTGCATTGTGGCATTGGATGTCAGTAGCTATGACCATCAAAGGGATTGTCATAAATTCAAGGACCTTTGATCCTAAGACCTGGCCCACAGAATAATAGGTATGTTGTATGTAGGGTTCAAATATTGATACATGAAAAGGAGGACCATCATCCTCATTGAGGGGCACCAATTCTCCCTCTGCTCTGGGCCTATGAATAGGCAACCTCCATCCATTGTAGGTTGTATCCATTCTCCAGTATTCCTTTTCTAAATCCTCATAAATAATGGGGACAGTGCATAAATCATCCAAGTCGAATACTTCACAGATGGCATTTTTTGACAAGTGTATAATAGGCTCCCCTTGTGGGTTGCATGTAGCCTTCAGACTTGGGTTATATTGTTTAGCAAGAAGTTGGAGGAGTTCAACATTCAGGAACACGTCAGGCACAACTAATTTACCCAAATTCAAATGCCATGGGTTTGATACTGGAGAATTCCTAAATCTTCTATTGTGGTGGAATTTGAAAAGTTCATACCCTCTGATTGGGGTCCAAATGTTCCCTAGGTGTTTACATTTGTCCTCTAATTTTTCTACTTCTACCCTAAGTTGAGCAGATCTTCTAGCTTTGGGAGTTGACCCTGGCAATTGATCAATCAAATCTTGATTGAGCTTTCTGTCTTTTATTTTTTCTTCAGGGGTTTTATCAATTTTCTGTTTCTTAGGTTTACTTGTATCCCCTTGTGATTTTCTGCTCTTTCCTTTTCCTAGAGTCTCCATTTTCAATCCTTGACAGAAAATCAAAATACAAGCTACAACACAAAGGTTTGTATGTATGTACCTGTCATCGGTGGCTGTGATTTGATTCCCCTGTTTGTGCTTCAAGTTTCCCTTGTAATTTTCTCTCAAACAACTCTGTTGATTTTAATTATAATGATCTTGGAGGATTTCATCATCGTTTGCATTTAATTGTTCAAGCAATTCAATATCCTGCATCGTTGTGAAATGTCACATCATCATAACTCCTTTCATCGGCATGATTTTCATAATTTTTGGGCAATTTTAATATCTCCTTATGGCGCGAACAATCAATCGTTGTAACCCTTCAATTGTCTCTTCGACGCTACATTAAGTCATATCGGTAGGAGATATCTATACCTTGTCTGACGTGAAAGTGGGCATAATTGCCATCAGCATGACCTCTTTCATCATTGTGTGATTGATATTTCTTTCTGACATGTTAAGTGTTACTGATATGACTATTGGTGAGAGTCTTGTCGATGTATGTGACTATCATTGTTATCGGGGTGATCTATGCCATCGGGGTAATCTTTTTCAAGTCACCCGATCATGGTTATCTCCCCAATGGCCATTTTATATTCTTTATTAGAGAGAACTTCACAAAGTGTCATCGACACTTTTATCGCTGTGACTTGTGGGTCGGTAAGACATATAAATCTCGTTCTGATCTGTTTAGCTTTGCCGATGGTTCTTATCTATCACATGCATCGGTGTGAGCTATGCCGAAATATCTTTTGTCATTCGCTGAGACATCAGGGTATCGGGGACTCATAAATCTTTCGTTTCTATGTTCATCTCTTGCCGATGATCACTATTCCTTTTAATTCCACAGGACGCTCAGTGAGAGTTTCACCGAAATACTCCATCGATATGATGTATACCGTCGGGATGATCTTCGAAGTGTTACCTGATAGCCTTTAGTCATATCGATCGGTGTGACTGATAGATTTTCTTCCTGACAAAAGGTCATTGGTATTATTTCCTCCATCGATGACTTTTGCAATCTTCTCTCTGATCCTTGTTTTCACGCCGATAGTCATTTTAACTAGTTTCTTATGGATCGGCATTAGTAACATAGAGTCTTGCCGATAGTATGAATTTTAAGCCCTTTACACCATTTTGTCATGGACGTTTTGTGGGATGTATCAATTTTAATTATGATTTTGGGTGGGATGTTTTATGATTTGGTCAGATATGGAGAAGTGAAAATACAGGAAAATTTTAAACTTTTACTGTCCCGACAACACCAATGTGCATCAACTTAGCATATGCAAGTCTTGACTTGCTACTCTCGGTTCTCATTATCATTTCTACCAGTCACCTCTTGTACCTGTCGCAATGTATATGCACAATGTACATTCCAAAGATGCATTCTCAACATACATTCAGAATATGCATTTGGTGGGACTGACCATTGACTTTCACGATACATCGATACACTATCAGCCAGACTTCCAAGATCGGAAGCTTTCAGACTTCACTCTCTGACACCTCCAGTCCTCCCGATGCATAACCTAACCATTCACAACCAGTCATCTCGGGCATATCACCGGCGATGGGAGGTAAACCAATGTATCTAAACAAAATTTCCTTATCAAAGGGTCTTCAACAAATCTCTTCCTAACTTCCTGTGTCGGTTATACAAAGTACCTTCTCAATGTATATTCGCAACATACACTCCCAATGTGCTTTTGTGATATACACATGAAATGACTTTTGACATGCATTTGCGATATACACACAAAATGTATATTCGGTGAAACAACACTAATCTTACACCAATGTAAACCTCTGCAAACCCTGCAGCTACACATATCTTCTACTCCACCAACCTGGCGCATGATGATGCTAGGATCTCTCAACACCATTGTACGCAATCCTGTAGACACAAACCCAAACGAACAAAACAAAAAAAACCAAAGAACTGTACAGCCATTCCACCAATTTCAAAAAAATCTAATCGGTGAAATGGACTAAGAATCCATCTCGACCGCAAAATAGAAATTTGATTTATACAGAGAAAACCCAATGAATCTGGAATGACAGAAAGATACACAGAACAAGACTTTGTTTATTTTGCCTTTTAGAAATGTGCATACATAGATACCCTGTTTCACAATTGCATATCACACTCCTCTTCGATCTGATCTAACCTAAAAACTGATTAAATTTGATCTGCTCTGGGCATTTATCTACTCACCCTAAGTAGTACCAACCCGACTCCAAGTAGCTGGGAGACACCCGTCTAACAACCTCCAACTACCTAACAACCTTTGTGATTACAGATTGACAAGTGTCCTTGGAACTTACAAAATGAACCTAGATACAAACTAAAATGACATGCATTGGGCAAATAGACCTTATTACATGAATGGTCTTCTAGGACCTTATTGAAAACAACAAAAATGAACATTAGACACATCATGAAGTTAAATGCCTCATGGAGGCCACTGTGGATTAGGTGCTCCTGCACCATTATTCTTCTCGACAAAGGCTTCAAATGAAGGCAATATCTACCTAACCATCTCCATCAAGATGACCTTATCCGTTGGGTACCTTGGCAACATGAGAGGCTATCTAGTGAAACCTTCTATTCTTATATATGTGAAAGTGGTGAATTGGACGAACCAATCCCCATCCCTGTATATCATGGCTTGAGCTTCTATGCTCACCCTTTTTGCGCTGCCTTCTTCCATGTTCCTCACTAAATGCATGAAAAATGAATCATTCACTCTCTGGTAGTGTTCAAGAGACTCTCTATTTCAATTGTGGGTAATGATCCCATATGTTCACCTCTCCAAGGTTGCTACCAACCCTGCCTATTATTTATAGACCATTGAATGTCCCTCTGAATGCACGTGCATAAACCACATATGCAATCATATGAAACATGTTGGTCTTTCCTCCTAGATTATTCATGCCTTCATCCAGATTGTCACTGAAAAGCTTTGCCCACTGGGGCTTCTCAATATTAGACTCCACCATTCTCCTAAGACCATACATCCAATCCTTAAAATATCCTGCATTTGGCCTTCCCCTCGTTCGGCTGAGCATTACCATCATATACTGATATTCAAGAGCAAAGTCAAACTTATATAAATGTATAGGTATTGTTGAAGCCTTGTAAGTGCTATCACTAGCCCTCCATGAGAACACGATTTTCCTGCAATCTTTGTGGGTGTTGTTGTATTTCTTTTCTAACTGCTCCAATTCTATTGGGCATACATTGGGTCCTTTTGGTAGATTCAAAGTTGCTATGATGCCCTCGATTGAGAAGTCTGCATACACCTGGCCATGTTTTTCCACCTTCCTGTTGAGAACATTAGAGTTATGAGTATACTCAACTACCAGCTCGGTGGCCTCTGCTGCCTAGGGAAAACCTCCAGCATGCCACATGCCTGAATTGTAAATGTTGATAAGTAAGGGTTTTCTACTAGCCTGTTCTGCTTGTGTCATCCATACATTCAGATCAATGTTTCCTGGATGTGTATCATTTATCTGACCATATTTGAATACTGTTCCTTTAGGTTGTATGCCCATGGACTTAAGAATTTAGTGTCTGACCTGGTTTTACAGACTGCCATTGTATCCTGCAATAAAAACATATGTATGTCTTACCCTAACATGTCATATGTGCATACAAATTCAACGATTATATGAATATCATGATGTTTTGATTCTTATGCGATATCATTCATGCATCATCATATCAATTTACTATGGTAAAAACAATATTTACCTATTTGTTTTATCCCTAGATGAAAAAAGAGGGTTTCATCATTACATACCTAATATTTGCTACCTTTAAACTGTTTAATCTATATCTGGATGTGTGTATTCACCTTGCGGTCACCCTCCTCCGTTTGCCACTTGAATGTGCACCCCATTCCGTTACGTTCACAGGTTGCTGTAATGTTGCCTTAATCACATAGGAGCTCGTAATTTCTTATCTCGAATGCATAATAAGACTAAAATGAATTCAAATCCTTGTTTTTAATCAGAGGCACTAGCGAATTATGGTGTAAGTAATGTTAAATTGTTCATATCCACTGATCGACACCTAAGCTTTTGAGATGTTAACAGGTGGCATGATATTATATAAAATTTTGAATGTTCACCTATGGTTAGAATAGCATTTATTATGGGATCATCACATTCACAAATATCAGGGATATTAAGAAATATGCATCTTCCTTTGAATATGCCCATGATGTAAGCATGATAATGGTCAACCATTGACCAGTAGTCGAAAGATCATGTCACTTTACTTTTGGTTATTATCATGGTATTATGATATGCTAACTAGGATCGGTCAATGTGCCACGTGGCGACATCCTATTGGTTCACAAAAATCCACATATTATAGGTCCCAAGAGTGGATAAGGGAACATTAAGGAATATCCAGATGTTTAGTTACGTCAAATATCATTCCCCTTATGAAGATGAGGGTGACATCAGTAGTTATACTAATATTCTAAATTGTTTGAGGAGGTGACATCATTGTCATATTGGAGAAGATCAGGGATCTTAGCTAATGTGATAGAGATTAAGATTTGCCTTTGTTTGATATTGGGTCAGGATATTAGCGAATATCTAGGATATTGAGAACGAGTTGACCCTTTTGATGTTGGGGAGTATGATGACGTCATCGTCACATCGAGTGTTTTAGAATGGAGCAAGATGACATCATCGTCATATTAACAAAGATCAAAGATCTTAGCTAATGTGATAGATATTAAGAAATATGCCGATGCTAGGTATTTACATTATATTTTAGGTGCTCCTACACATTAGTAAATATCAGGCATATTAAGATTTGTGCACACTCAGGTAATGTATGCAGGTATTGACATGTAAGCATTTCTTGAGCTTAAATTTGACATCTGCACATTAGCAAATATGCAGATATTGAGATTTTCTTTGTTGAAATGTATGTCTGGCATATTGGCAAATATCAGGGTCTTTAGTGAATGTGATGATCCTCCCTTGAGTGACTAGTTTGACCAACTTTGACTGACCATAACTTCCTATCCTTAAGGAATTTTGTAGTGATCCAAAAGGCAAACCTACTTAGAATTTCACACTCTTTCATTTGATGAGGTTTGTGATGACAAAATCTAACTTTGACACTCAACCCTTTTTTATGAGGTCCATGCATGCACATGGTGATATCCTATCACTACATCTAACACTTAATTTTTACCATACCACCCAAAGCAATAAAGAAAGGAGTAAGCCAAAAACAATTGGGTCCCTATTTTGCTAAGGTAAAATGGGGCGTGTTGTGTAACCACACAACAACTTGCCACCAAAAACAACAAAAAATCAAATAATTCAAGAGGTAAGGACAAGTTAAAACATAATGTTCCAACTTCTTGTTAAGCATAAGCATCCTAATCTTTTGGATGGTATCATGATCATCAATGTAACAATGTATTGAAAAGGGATCAAGTGTGTGCATGTGATTCATATCCCTCATCTTGAAGATGAGTTGAAATCACTAGTGGCAGGGTTAAGCTACATAATTTGGTTTGTCCCTCATACCCAACCTGGATAGAGCCTTGCTACTAGTAGGCATCCATAGCCCCGGCAAGGTTATCTTTGCAATTCCCCTAAGTAGATCCCCACTACCAATGAGGCATTTATAGCCCTGATAGAGTTACTTATATGGCCTAATTTTCTCTTTTATATATTCAATGTTTTTTTTTTCATAAGATGTCATCATGTAAGCCCATTTTGCAAGGTGTAGTCACTTGCTGATTTAGGTTAGGAATTGAAATGGTAGCAAGGGCAACCTTTTGATTTTTCACTTAACTCCACACTGGTGTGTTCAACAAATCCAAGGTTGTTAGGTGTGTCATGTGAAGATCTCCTTGAGCAAGAAAAGGTAGTACTGATGAATTGGATATCACAGACCCAATCAGGACACTTCTTAACATGGGTTACAACCTATGTGTGAACTTGTATTCAACTCTTAAATTCTAACAATTCAGTGATGTTCTAAAGTGAAAAGGCGCATCATCTTACCTTACGAAAACAAGGACTCAACGACAACAAGCAAAAAACAAACACACAAAGCAGACTATACAAATAGCTATACAAAATTTATATTATGGTACATCACCACATGACTCTGCTAAGCTTGAAAGTAATGTTTGAGGAATTTTCCCTTGACTGGTAATGGGATATCCTCACTTATTAAGGTCTTGAGTCAGTAGGTACTATTGCCTAGGATTTCTGAGACCTGGAAGGGACCTATCCAAAGTTTATCAAATTTTCCATGATCACCTTTCTTTTCATGGGCTTTCTCCCATGCTAGGACTAAATATGATATCCTAAAGGCTTTTACTTTAGCCCTCTTGTCAAACTAGTGCTTGACAATAGCCTAATGCTTGGTGAATCAGTCAATTGCCCTATCTCTTTTTTCTTCCATTTGCATGAGCTGAAGCACCCTAACTTCTTGTTTATTATCTATTCCTAAATATTCTTGTGCAAACTATAGGGTGGGGATCTTAAGGTTAACAGGGAGGATGGGATCCACACCATAAACTAACTGGTAAGGAGAAGTCCCTAAAGCAATTTTCATTCTAGTTAGATCCACCCGCAAGGCATATTTAAGTAGGGTATTCCACTCTCTGGGGTTCTTTTCTATCAATTTCTTTATGATATTCAATAAATTCTTGTTTGTTGGCTCTGCTAAGCCATTTCCCTGAGGATACTAATTTGAAGAAAATTTCAAAATGATTTCATAATCAAAAGCCCAACTAGATAATCTCAGATACAAAAGCTGGTCCATTATCACAAACAAGGGCATAAGGGACCCCATATCTGGTTATTATGTTGCTCTCTATAAATTTGATTACATCCTCTACAGTACAAGTCTTGCTACTGATTGCCTTATTCCACCTGGTGCAATAATCAGTAATTGTCAAAACATACATGTGGCCTGAGGATGATGGAGGATTGATAGGACCTATAAAATCCATGCCCCATTGAGCAAATGAGCGCATCTCCATAAATGGCTACATGGGTTGAGTAGCATATCTTTCTCTATTGCTAGCAATTTGGCAAGTATGGCAACATTTGATATGATTCGCAGTATCTTCAAAAATTGTTGGCCAATAGTATCCTGCTCTCAGGATAGCATGTGTAATGGCTAGATGAGACCCATGTGATGTTCCTGTTGCAAGTATGTTCCTAACTGGTGTTGTCATTGATGTCAACATACTCCTATTGCATTGATGTCAAGGATTGGATAAGTTGTATGCTGAGGATATTGAGAAAATTAGTCCGATCAGGAACAAAGAAGAACAGTGAAGACAGTGAAGTAAAGATCCTAGCTAAGATGAAGATCAGAGGATACGCACCAAAGGGTTTGTAGATATGTGTCCAAAGGAGATCCAGTAAAGATTTGAGAGGTTCACATGAATATTTGAAGAAGTTATGGCCATATGAGTAAAACTAATTCTAGAAGATGTTCAGATGTGACAAAGTGACACAAATAGGTCCGGTGAGATCTGGAAATGCAATATCTTGTTCTGTGGATTTGGTGGAGTGTTTAAGAAGTCAATGTGAATTGACAACTCAATTGGTTCATGGTATGGAGGTCTGAAAGCATCTATTCCAATATGACAGTGATGACAGACTATGTTCTTGAAGTTCTCGATGAAAGAAATAATGATTTCAGTAAGCAGAAGTAGTGTGGATGTTCTTAGTGATTCAAGCAAGCTTGTGGAGGTCTCTGGATTGTGTCTAGTTCATGTTGGTGATCTGCATTGAAGATTGAGATTGTAATTGAAGAATTACTTCCAGATGATGATGATGTTCTTCCTAAACTTGGCTAACCGAATGAGTTACACATCCTACAGATGATCTTGAAGATGTTCTACGAAGCATGCCTGTTCTTCAAAGAAGATTGAAGTCTTAAATCTATGTAGCCAACAGTGTGGTGATCCGCATGAATTCTTTTGTAATAAGTCAAGTTGTATTTGTGTATTTTCTCTATAAAGTTTGCCAACTTTGATGGTTATCCCAAAGTCGATGTCTTGTATAAATAAGAAGTTGTGAAGTCATTTCAAAGGCATCTTGGCAGAGATGAGAGTGTGGTAGAGAGGAGCAGAGCGAAAGGCAGAGCAGAAGTATTGAGCTTAAATGGAACTGACTCAATCATGGTGAAGATGTGATTCTTCAGTTCAAGTATGTAATATTTATTATTCTATAGACAGTGTGTCTCCTGTAGGCAGTGGGCCTCTTGTGAGTAGTGTGCTCAGGTAGTGAGCCCTGATTGGCATGTGCCATTTTGTTCTTCTTATTATTTTAATAGAGAATACAATCTTGGGTTAGTCACCCCGTGGTTTTTCCCTTAACCAGGTTTTACATGTTAAAATCTTGGTGTCATATGTGTTAATGTGTTTCTTCTCTTGAATTGTTGCATTATGTTTCCATGATTGATTTATTATTATGTTGTTGAATTACAAGAAGGATTTAAGTAATTAATAAGAGAAAGTTTTGGGACAACTGATTCACCCCCCCTCTCAGTTGTTTGTCTTCTAACAATTGGTATCAAAGCTAAGTTCCTCTAAAAGAGCTTAACCACTTGAGGAGATCCAGGATGTCTTCCTACAAGAAGGATAGTTTGAGGTTTGATGGAACCAATTACACTCTTTGGAAAAGTTGCATGGAATGTCACTTGCAATGTATGAGAATGCAATATTGGATCATCACCTCATAGAAGTATGTTCCTCCACAGAATGGTCCAAGAACTGTAGATGAAATCTGAGATACTTAAAACAATCTTCGGGCTAAAGAAGCTCTACTTAGTGCCTTATCTAATTCAGAGCTGACAAATGTTATAGATCTAAAAATTGCATATGAGATTTGGGAAAAACTAGAACTTCTGCATGAAGGAGACAAGTATCATAAATGTGCCAAGCTGTAGAGTCTGAAAGGAAAATTTGAAAATCTGAAGATGAGTGAAGATGAAAATATCACTACATTTATGCCAAAAGTAAATGAGCTTGTTTGTGGCATTAGATGTGCTGGTGAAATCTTGGATGAAGATGAGATTGTTGCCAAAGTTCTTAGATCCCTACCTCCTTACAAATACAAGGTTGCTACTATTGAAAAATTCAAATCTTTTGCAAATATCACAAGAGATCAATTGGTTGGAAAATTAGTTGCATTTGAACTAGCTGAGTTTGGAGATGCACCCCCCAAGACTGAATCTGCATTCAAAGCTAGTGCCTCTCTAAAAGGCAAACAAAAGTTTGATCTGGGAGAGAACTCTTTAAAGAAACTATCATGGTATGAAAAAGCAAGAAAAGATCTGGAAGAAGATGAAGCTGAAGCTGTTCAACTTGAAGCCCTTATTGCAAAAAGACTGCCAAGAGGATCCAGTAAGTATGAAGGAAAATTGTCCTTTAAATGTTTTAACTACAATAAGATTGGTCATTTTGCCTCAAGGTGTTCGGAAAGATTTTCAAGGGCAAATCCAAACAGATCAAGATTCCAAAATAAATGTTACTATGTTCATGAAGATGATGATGATGGAGTAATAGATGATGAATTAGAGACAAGAAACAAATCCGGAAGTGACTGGGTGTTTATTGCCATCAAAGAAGAAGATCCAATGCCTTCTGAATATGTTAATCATAAAATAGAAAGAGCTCTGGCTGCCCAAGTTGAAGAAAAGGATGACTGGGTCATTGATAGTGGATGCTCCCACCATATGACAGGTGACAAAAATAAGTTCATAGATTTGGAAAGATATGAAGGAGGAGTGGTAAAATTTGGTGATAATTCTGTTGGCAAGATCAGAGGTAGAAGAACTATTTCTTTTGATGGAAAGAACAAAACTGGTAATGTACTATATGTTGAAGGTCTAAAGCACAATCTTCCCAGTGTTGGACAGTTGGTGGACAAAGGCTATGATCTCCAATTCAAAAATGGAAAATGTAAGATCTTTGAAAGCTCTAAAATGGAGATTGCATCCAGTACTCAAACAAAAGGTAATATCTTCCACTTGGCTGGTACTGGTAAAAGTTGTTTATTTGTTCAAATTGATCAGAGTTGGTTGTGGCATAGGAGAATGTGTCATGTGAATTTTGATAATATCATCAATATAAGCAACACTCAGGCTGTAAGAGATCTTCCAAGACTGGTGAAACCTACTAATAGTTTGTGCAAAGAATGTCAATTGGGTAAGTAGAGCAGAGTCACATTCAAAAGTAAGGGATAGTCTTCTACTAGATTGTTGGATTTAGTACATACTGATCTATGTGGTTCGGCAAGAATCAGGAGTTTGCAAGGTGATAGATACTTCATGTTATTAATTGATGGCCACTCCTAGATGATGTGGGTGACTTTTCTGAAAGAGAAATCTAAGGCTCTTGAGAAATTCAAAATATTTAAGGCTATGGTAGAAAATGAAACCGGATTAAACATAAAATGTCTTAGGTATGATAGAGGTGGAGAATTCACATCTGGAGAGTTCATAGAATTCTATGAGAAACATGGGATAAAAAGATAGTTGTCTACTCCAAGGACTCCACAACAGAATGGAGTAGTGGAGAGAAAGAACCAGACCATCCAGGAAGCATCTAGAACCATGATGATGGAAGCAAATGTTCCTCAGATCTACTGGAGAGAAGCTGTAAGCACTACTCTCTATACTCTTAATCAAGTACAAATCAGAAGCAATACTAGTAAGACCCCTTATGAACTCTAGTTTGGCATCACTCCCACTGTGAAGTATTTCAGAGTCTTTGGTAGCAAATGTTATATTAAAAGAGATGAAGACCTTGGCAAATTTGATGGTAGAAGTGATGAAGCAATATTCTTGGGTTATTCTACTCAAAGCAAAGCATACCGATGTTATAACAAGAGATTGAGAAAGATTATAGAAAGTACAAATGTGAAGGTTGATGAAAGTATTGAAAAACCCTCAAGGTTTTATGAATATGATGAAGATAATTGGAATGATGTTTTGATCCAAGAAGTCCAAGCCCCTTCTGAAATTCAGATCTAGACTGATCAGGAGAATCAGGAAGAAGAGACAAGTTTGAATGAACTAGTTCAAGAAATAGAAGTGCAAGAAATTCCCAAAGTTCCCAAGTATGTAAGATTGAATCACTCTGAAGATCAGATCATAGGTGATAAAAGAAAAGGTGTTCAGACAAGAATAAAGATTGCTCAAGACTCAGAAAAGTATTGTCTGATTTCAAAGATTGAACCAAAGACAATGAATGAAGCATGCAATGATGAAAGTTGGACCAAAGCAAAGAAGGAAGAGTTGATGCAAATTGAGAAAAATCACACTTGGGATCTTGTTCCCAGACCTAGAAACAAAAATGTGATTGGAACCAAATGGGTTTTCCGGAATAAACTAAATGAAGATGGTGAAGTAGTCAGAAACAAAGCCAGATTGGTCTGCAAGGGTTATTCCCAAATAGGAGTTGATTTTGAAGAAACTTTTGCTTTGGTGGCAAGAATTGAAGTAGTTAGATTATTTCTTGCCTTTGTTGCCTTCAAGGATTTCAAAGTATATCAGATGGATGTCAAGTCTGCCTTTCTAAATGGTGACTTGGAAGAAGAAGTTTACATTGACCAACCGGATGGATTCCAATTGTCTGATCATGGTGATATGGTTTGCAAGTTGAAGAAAGCACTGTATGGACTCAACCAAGCCCCAAGAGCCTAGTATGAAAGACTAGATAAGCATCTTTTGAAGATTGGTTTCAACAAAGATACTGGTGACAGTAACTTGTACTTCAAAATTGATCATGAAAATATCTTGATTGTTGAAGTATTTGTTGATGATATCATTTTTGGAGGAAGAGAGTATGTGTAAAACTTTTGCAAATCAAATGAAAAGTGAATTTGAGATGTCTATGTTTGGGGAAATGAATTTCTTCTTGGGTCTGCAAATCATTCAAACAAAGAAAGAAATCTTCATTTCACAGACCAAATATGTGAAAGAATTGTTGAAGAAATTTGGGATGGAAGACTCAACTAATGAATACTCCTATGGCAACCAGATGTAAATTGAGAAAAGATGATGACTCCCCTAAGGCTGATCAGAAAAAGTACACGTCAATGATTGGAGGACTATTGTATCTTACTCAAACTAGACCTGACATTATGAATGTTGTTGGTCTTGTTGCTAGATTCCAAGCTGATCCTAGAGAATCTCATGTCATGGCAGTCAAGAGGATTCTCAGATATCTAAAAGGGACAGTTGAGTATGGTTTATGGTATCCTACAGATCATGATTTCTCTCTTCATGCTTATACAGATGCAGATTGGGCAGGAGATGTGGATGACCAGAAGACTACCAGTGGTGGAGCATTCTTTTTTAGGAAAAGATTGGTTTCTTGGCTGAGCAAGAAACAAGAGGCAATATCTCTGTTCACTGCAGAAGCATAATATATTGCAGCAGCAGGTAGTTGCACTCAAGTATTGTGGATGAAGCAAATGCTAAGAGACATTAGGGTGGAGTATGAGGAACCTATCACAATCTTCTATGATAATTCAAGTGTAATAAATATATCAAAAAATCCAGTGTTGCATTCAAAGACAAAACATATATCCATCAAGTTTCATTTTTTGAGAGAGAAGGTGAACAAGAATGAAATCAGATTGGAGTTTGTGCCCTCTAAGGATCAGATTGTAGATATTTTTACTAAACCTCTACCTAAGGACTCTTTTGAGTATCTTAGGGAGAAGTTAGGGGTTATTACCCCTCCGGTTCTGAATTAAGGTGCACTGATGTGCATCAGTCCAGTGGATCTCACAGCCATATCTTATGGTCCAGATTGATGATGGGAAACTGCTACTCAGGAGGAGCAATTGGTATGATTCTGAGTAATGCAAGTATGTGCCCTTTGCCATTGATGTCAAAGGGGGAGAGAAGACATCTGAAAAACAAAAAGTGGTTGCTGATCAAAGGGAGAAGACATGTGAATGGTTGTGTTGGTTTTTTCCCTGACTGGATGTTCATTCCTAGATTTTCCTACAAAGTAGCCATCAATGATCAATAGGATCTCTGGACCAAGGGCCAATAGTATAGGAGATAGACTCTATTTTTATCTCCTCTTCTTCTTCAGGCTCTGTAAAACCTAGGGGGGTATTCCCTATTCAACACCCATGAGAATATACTTGTGAGTTGGCTTGGGATGTTGATACAAAGCAGATAAATCCTCCTGTAAGTAGACCAAAACTGTAGGATAAGTGCAAAGGGGCTAGATTTAGGCCTATGTTTAGTTGTGAATTAGAGGATCTTGGTCCTAAACTACTTCTATAGTGCTAATGGTTTGATTTGGAAGTATGAGTTTGATTTATGTTTGGATGCAAATTTGGACCTGGTGTATAACCTCAACACAGAGCTAGAGTGGTGCCTATCTAGGGCTTGGAGTCAGTAGACATACACCTGTGAATGATCAGCATGAACACACTAAAACTGGAATTCAAGGGGATGTTATGGTATCTGCCTTACAGACACCTCCCAAAACAGAGTGTTAAGTTATCTCTACTAATGGCATCCCTATTGCAGTATATCCTTCCTGACACTTAATCTGAAAACACTTTAATCTACTCTTTGAGCAGAAGTTGAAAGATCAAGCATTCAATACAAGAATTCTATATTCTAGAATACCAGACACCCCTTAGATATCTAGATTCAGAAGAAGGATACATGCAATATTGGAGATAGAATTAACAAAACACATGCAAATACAACATTACTCATATAAAATCAATCATGAAATTAGTAGATTCATGCATGAGACATACAACAAGAGATACATAAACTCACAAGACCTCCTGCATAGAGCAACCAGAACCAGTTGTGTACTATTATAGAGCCAGATATGTCTAGTTTTTCAACAACATATAAATGAGTAACAGAGTCCCTCTAATACTACAGGGAAGTGTACCCAGCAATTAATTACATGGCCATTCAAAATTTGCTAGATATAGTCCTTCTGAGGAAAATGGCCTACAAAGATTAAATGCAACAGGGGACAAAACATGGAGAAGCAAGAAAAGGATGAGGGGCAGATAAGCTCGAGCCTTGTGCCACCATTGGAAAATTTTTTGGTATAAATCAAGTACATGACTGTTCGACCACTCGGCCATGCCTCTGCAAATCACCATTGATGGCTCAACCACCCATTTTCTTCTCTTGGAAACTGTCGCAGTTCTCACATGAAAAATTCCTGCTCAAAACATACCTGAGGACGCAAGGAAGAAATACCACTACAACTTTTAAACATGGCCGTCGATCATTTCCCTCCGCAGGATCTATAGCCTCAAATCGCTTTGAAAAGTCGAGAACCACTGAGAATGTGCCATGCAGGCACCTTTGCTTTCATTGACTCTTCAAATTCTGTGAGATGAAAAATCCCACATTTGCCCTGTAGGAACCCCTTGATCACTTTAAAAGCATGGCCGCATGTACACTAAGTGTCAAGTGTTTTGCCCCGCTCGACCCACGAACCCACCGCTAGCGGTCACCATTCCAACTCCCACCTCCGTCAGTGTGACCTACACCATCGAAGTAATTGAAAACCCTCCTGTCGACATGCTGATCACACTGATGACCACTTCACATCCCCCGTCGGCCAAACAAAGACTATCGGAGCAACTGAAAACTCCTTCGACGATCACCAAGTCACCCCGATGGTCACCTTCCTAAAAGCTTCAACCCAAACAAGACATCGGCTAGACCCAAACCATCAGGACGACCACCATACTACATACCGATGCCACACATCACATCGATGGACACCTTGGTCGGCGTGACCAAAACCATCGGCCCAACAAAAAGCTTCCCCGCCGATACACCACATTATGCCGATACAGCTCCATCGACCAGAGTACCCCTGTCGGCCCAACTCTCCACACTCCATCTGATACGTAGTGTCACACCAATAGCACAACCCATCAGCCAAACATAGGGCATCAGAAGAAGATCCCCCAGCTTTGCCGATAGCACATGTCTCACCGAAGAACATCAATGGATTAGGGAGACACACCCTATTGGCCAAAAACAAACCTACCCCACCGAACGCACAACCTAAAACCTTACGCTCACACCCCATCATCCAGACTCCCCACATCGGCAAACCTCATGCATGTTTGCCCGACACAGAAAGTTACTCTGATGAACACTTGATGACAAAAAATTTAATGATCCCTTGGGAAGGTGCCTGCATATTAAGCACTTGAGACCTGATTTATTAAGTAGGCACCAATAGTGGCTCCGATTGGGGATGTGCAGGCACAAGGCTGTAGCGAGAACCAAACCTCCGGGCAGACTAGACAAAACACAAAAAAGCACCAACTATACAAGATATTTACAATATACACATACTTTTACAAATGTGCACAAAGGTAGATCACTTATGCAAAATAAAACTTGAGAAATTGACCATGCACAGGCAATTCTAGCATCTCACCATCTAGGGCCTGGAGGATATAGGAATCCTCCCCATGAGTATTGCAAACCTGATATGGGCCCATCTACAAGGGTTCAAACTTACCATGTTTGCCCTTGTCCTGACTTTTTGCATTCCAGATGAGCACCCAGTCATTTATCTGGAACTTCCTTTCTACAGCTCTCCTGTCAAATAGATACTTCACATTTTGTTGTTTCTTGAGATTGATGTGGTGGGCCTCCCTTCTACTTTCATCCAGTGCAACCAACTAGTTTATTCTTTCTGTCATGGAGTCTTCAACTTCCTCATCATTCTCTTAAATGAATTTGTAAACTGGTAGGAGATTGTTTATAGGTAGCCTGGCTAATGCACCATATACCAGCTCAAAAGGTGACCTTCCAATAGCTTTTTTTACTGTCACCCTGTCAGCCCATAATGCCAGTTTTAACTTTGAATCCCAAGCTATCTTGTTCTTATCCACTATCCTCTTGATGATTTTCATGAGGCTTTTATTGCTTGACTCTGCTTGACCATTTCCCTGTGGGTGGTATGGTGATGCATATGATAAATTTATCCCATACTTGTTGCAAAAATCAACAAATTCACCAGATCTGAAGCACATAGCATTATCTGACTATCTTGGATGGTACTCCAAATCTGATGATGATATTTTCTAGTTGAAATCCATCACTATCTTACTTGTAGCTCTTTTAGTTGGAATAGTCTCAATCCATTTGTTGAAGTAATCAGTAGCCACCAAAATCCAACTATGTCCCCCACTTGACTTTTCTGAAATCTCCCCTATGAAGTCAATCCCCCACTGCTGAAAAGGAGCATCCACAGTTACAGTTCTAAGGGACAGTGCACCTTCATACCTTAACTTTCCTAAGAACCTTTGGCAAGGGTCACATTTCCTTACCAGCCTTTATGCATCTGAAAAGAGAGTGGGCCACCAATATCCTGCCCTAAGGATCTTATGAGCTGTTGTTTGGGCAGTATAATGTCCACCACACAATCCTTTATGCATGTCATTCAAAACATTGTTAGCTTCATCTTCATCCACACATCTTAGCAGTACACCATCAGGGTTCTTCCAGTACAGCTCACCTTGAACAATAACATACCTAATTGCATGTAGTTTTAAGGTCCTCTTTTGATTGTCACTGAAATGGGAAGGACAATTCAGATTTTGCAAGTAATATATGATGTCCTTATACCATTCCGATTTTGATACATTGATATTTTCATTCTGGACAACGTTGACTTGGCATGCTTCTAAGTTTGACTGTACCATCATTTTGGCTAATCTTTGTCCTCTTACCAACTTGGTAATTTGTATCTCTATATTGAACTCCTGCAGTTTGTTTATCCATTTGCATCTCCTCCCTATTACCTCCTACTGAGTGAAGATATCCTTGACTACTGCATGAGGCACATACACAATTATCTGGGATCCTACCAGATATGGCCTGAAACTCTTGATCGCTCTGACTAGTGCATATGCCTGTTTCTCCATGATATCATACTTTAGCTCAGAAGCCTGCAAGGACATACTGAAGAAAGCTATGGTCTGCTCAAATCCATCTTCATTTTTCTGTAGTAAACATGCAGCAACAGTATGGAAATAAGCAAATGAAAACAATTGAAATGGCTTAAAAAAATTAGGAGATTTCAGCACAGGAGCCATCTTGATTGCTTCCTTGATATCCTAGAAAGATCTACTTGCTTCACCTTCCCAACTGACAGTCTCACCCTTCTTTAGCATTTTAGAAATGTTCCTTGTGGTTTCTGTAAAGTTGGGAACAAATCTTCTAACAAAATTTATTTGTCCAAAGAAGGATTGGATTCCTTTTACTGTTTTTGGCATCTGGATCTTATCAATTGCAGCTATTCTCTCAGGGTCAATCCTAACTCCGTCTTTGGAAATAATGTGCCCTAGGAGCTTTCTTTTCAACTACCCCAAAAGCACACTTATTTGGATTTAGAGAAATGCCATACTCTAGTGCTCTTATGAAAATCTGCTCCAAGTGCATACAATGCTGCTCTTCCTTCTTTGAATAGGCAGTCAGATCATCCTGATATACAGCTAGAATTGAGTCAATCAACCCTGCAAAAGCAACATCCATTGCTCTTTGAAATGTAGCACCTACATTTGTTAGTCCAAATGGCATCCTCACATACACATAAGTTCCCCATGGAGTGGTGAAGGCAGTCTTGTATTGTTCTGATTCCTTTACCTTCACCTGATTGTAACCTGAGAAACCATCCATCATAGATAGGAGTTCACAACTAGTCACCTTTTGCAACATAGCTTCCATATTATCCTTTAAGGAGGATACATTCAAATTTCTAAAGTCAACACAAAGCCTAATATCACCATTCTTTTTTCTAACTGGGACAAGGTTAGACACCTAAGTTGAATGTCTAATTAGCACAATTATTCCAGCCTCCGTAAGCTTCTTGAGTTCTTCTTGCATTTTTGGAGCCAAGGTGGGATTAATAGGCCTTTGCTTTTGTCTAAATGGCTTGACTCCATGCTTCAAAGGGATCTCATGTTGGAATAGGTCTTCTCTATAAGCCTTGAGGTCTTCATATGACTAGGCAAAAACATGCTTATATCTTCTCAGCAATGTAATCTGCATTCTCATAATGTGTGGTTTGAGTTGTTTGCCAATGTATACCTTCTTGGGGGCCTGAGATGTCCCCAAATTTATCTCCTCTAAGTCATCTTTATTTGTTGGAGATGTCTTTGTGACCAATTGGTCTCTAATGTCAAAAGCTCTTTCCAAAGCTACTAACCCTCTAGGGATTTTGTTAGTCTTCAACTGAATTACTTCTTTCCCCATAAGAGTTTCTTTTCCATCTATAGTTTCTAAAAAATTTTAAAAATCAATTTCTTGGTTCTCATATTCATCTATGCAGTGCAAAAATCTTAATAATTCCTTGTCATCATCAAACACTTGCCAACTGCATATGTTTTCCGGTACTGCAGGTCTAATTTTAACTTCAACATTTGTAATGTCAGACAGGGTTATATCATCTGGCCTAATAGCCACATTAGCAAGGAAATCTGCCATGACATTTTTTTATCTCTCTACCCAGCCTATTGAAAATGCATCGAATAGATCAATGGTATCCCAAACAGCATGCTTGTATTGTTTTAATCTTTTGTTCTTTGAGGCATACCTATCCCTAACTTGGGATACAATCAATTTAGAATCCCCAAATACCCTCAGCATCTTAATTCCATGTTTGAGAGCTAGATTTAAACCTAAGAGTAAGGCTTCATACTCTGCAATGTTGTTTGTACAAGCAAATCTTAGCAAGAAGGAGAATTTTAGGAGCTTACCAGTTGGAGACAGGAATACAACTCTAGCTCCAGAGCCTTCCTTTGCACAAGCTCCATCAAAATACATGGTCCATAGACCCTGCTGGTCCAGCTCTTGAATGCAAATGTTTTTTTTCTTTATCCTCTTTATCATCTGAGACAACCCTGAAGTTATCACAGTCAGTGTTCACAAAGCATATCTATTCCTTTGATTCTTGATCTTCAACTGACTCCTGTGATCTTTCTTCTCTGATCAGCTTGACATCCTTGCCATTCATTGGGATCATGGCATATGACAGGTCCAGTTGCATACTTCCACCAATGAGTGCTGCCCACCTTCTTGACAATAGCATACCATACTGTGGCTTGATGTCAACCACTGTTATGTTCATTTCATAGTCTTTTTAGGAAATGCTGCCAGTCTGAAATTCACATCCTTCATGATTCTAATAACTGGTACCTCTCTGGCATCCATGGCATAGCACTTCCCACATGCCTTGTCTACTTTTAATCCAGCTTGTTGCATGATGGCTAAAGGCATGATATTTGTAGATGTTCCAGAATCAAGCATACAATTTCTAATTAATTTTCCATTTATAACCAGGGATACATAAAATGGCTCCACTTGTGAAGGGCACTTTGTTATGGTCACCCCTAAATACACCTTAGGGACCTCATCCTCTTCATTGCACAAGGCCTGCTTCTTACCTTGGACCTGGACATTTTGCTTAGCTTGACAAGGCACTCCCGAAATTAGGGATACTGTCCTATTCTTGATTTCTTCAACCTTCATCAGTTCCATTAATAGGACAGAAACCTTTACCTGAGAGAGGACTTGAATGATATCAAATGGAGCATAATTTTGTATGACAGTTGCAGCTTGCTCCATGGTTTTATTCTTTTCTTGAACTGATCCGGCCTTAGTCTTTATGGCTACTTGACTGTCATTCTTGTTTTGGGAACTTTTGCCCTGATCCTCAACTTGGGGGATTTTATTTTCTGGTCCTTGAGATTCATGACCTGTTTTTTGCTTAAAATTTTGCTTGTTATTACCCCACTGCCTTTTTTGTGGTTTAATCCCTTTATGACTATGCACTAGTTGACCGGCAGAAATACCTTTTAGCTGATGTGGGCTGCGTACCTGAGCTTTACCTCTGAGGTTATAATTACTTTTGACTTGAGCTACTATTGCAGTGGTGAGAGCCCTAATCTCTTCATCAGAAGGTCTTTGTAGGTTACTCAGAAAACTGTGTGAGCCTTGAGCATATACATAATTATCTTTATTATCCTCATCATAAAAAACCTGCTGACAAGCCTGAATCCCATCATCTGTGCTCTCATCTACATCATGAGAAGGGTGCTCCCTTCTTATGGACAGCATATTAACATCATCATCCTATATATAATGTGGCTTGTTGCATTCATCAAAAGAAACAGCATTGTCATACAAAGATTGGGCAATCATGCATTGTGACTGTGAATGAGGCATCTGGTAGATTATGCACCATGGAGTATCATCAACAATATTTACAGCTTTCTTCAAAGGATCAGGAGTTTCCTTGGTATGTGGATTCCTTTGACTTGTGTTGTTATGTGGCAATACAGGCCTACCATTATGTCAATTGGTATTATATGGCATATCATGCAATGATGGCCTTTTTTCCTGTCTTTGGTAAACTTGCCTATCATGACCTATCCCTTTTTCACTTCTAGCCAGTCTCTAGCTTAAATCCTTAACAACATTTGCTAGTTTATCAATTTTATCTTCAAGAGCAGATATACTACCTTGAATATTCTGAGGTTTGTTTGGATTCTACAAAATTCTCACATCATCCCTCCTATTTGTCTTGCCTGATGCTTTCCTATTGTTCTCAATATTTGTTGCTATCTTGAAAGCATCCCTACGAGTAGCAGGACCTTTATCTCTTAACCCATATGTTGTTTTAGCATCAAAAGCATTAATATATAATATTATGCACATTGGTTCATTTGGCCTCATGTGATGTGGCAATTTGTTCAATACTTTAGTGAATCTGGCATTAAAATCTGCAACCTACTCATTTGACCCTTTAGTGATACTAGTGAACTCATTTACAAAAAAGCTAGGGTCAGTTTTGTTACCATACTGCTCCTTAAACATCCTTTTGAAATCATCCCATGATGAAATGCTCTGATCAGGCAGATTCTTGTACCATTCTCTAGCCTCATCAACCAAAGATTGCATGAATGACTTCATAAAAATATCCTCATGCTTAACCTCAAATTTGTCCATGACATTTTGGAAAGCTTTTAGATGATCCTCCCCTAACACAATATTATTTCCTAGAAATTTTGGCACTTGAAGCCTTACATGCTTGTCAATGGGGTTAGGATAACCAGGAATACCATCAAACACCAGCTGTCTAAATCTATCCAGCTGCATGGGTTGCCTATCAAACTAATTAGCATTAATATTTCTATTTACGTTCTGATTTCTTACATTGTTCAATGGTATTCTGGCATCATTTACATTCTGTCTTTGATCATTATTCTGCTGATACTGCACTTCATTTCTTTGCTGATTTCTCTGCACATTTGCATTTTCAAGGGTAGGAATTGAATCATTTTGAGCAAATCTCAGAGCTTGCACTTTCTGTCTCATGTCATCTCTGACTTTCATTGCTTGCAAATATTCTAATTCCGCTCTCAAGCTTTTGATTTCTTCAGCGAACTATTCTTCTTTAGGCATGGAGGTAGATGGTCTCATACCATTCTGGTCATCATCTTCATCATCCCTCAGAGATTCTACCTCGTCAAATCTTTCACCAGGGTCTAAGAAAGGGCGTTCTTGGAACACCTCTGACCTCATCCTTAAACTACCACCCTATTGCCTCTCATATGCACCTTGGATATCAGCTTCTGCATTTGAGAAATAAGGCACATGCTATCCTGATGGCCTAAGGTTGTCCTGAATATCATCATTATTCTTGGGGGAACCCTCATGACTGACTGAGACGGTTCCTTTTATTCTATACATCATCCTTCTTTCTACTGGTAACTCTTCAAATAAAGGATTACATTGGGATCTTCTCCCCTGCATATAAATTTCACTTTGACTGATTGGGAGATTACTTCAGAGTCGCCACCTATAACTAGGAACTATTTTCTTCTACAAATCAGGGTTCCATCACTTCATATTCCCCAGCAAAGTCACCAATTTCTATTGGTTACATGAATGGGCCACAAATATATTAGGGATGACAAAAATAACAACTTTCAAATCACGTCCCCAGTAGAGTCGCCAATTTCTGTTGGTTTTTTCCCTGACTGGATGTTCATTCCCAGATTTCCCTACAAAGTAGCCATCAGTGATCAACAGGATCTCTGGGCCAGGGGCCAATAGTATAGGAGATAGACTCTATTTTTATCTCCTCTTCTTCTTCAGGCTCTGCAAAACCTAGGGGGGTGTTCCCTATTCAACACCCATGAGAATATGCTTGTGGGTTGGCTTGAGATGTTGATACAAAGCAGATAAATCCTCCTATAAGTAGACTAAAACTGTAGGATAAGTGTAAAGGGGCTAGCTTTAGGCCTATGTTCAGTTGTGAATCAGAGGATATTGGTCCTAAACTACTTCTATAGTCCTAATGGTTTGATTTGGAAGTATGAGTTTGATTTATGTTTGGATGCAAACCTGGACCTGGTGTATAACCTCAACACAGAGCTAGACTGGTGCCTATCTAGGGCTTGGAGTCAATAGACATACACCTGTGAATGATCAGCATGAACACACTAAAACTAGAATTCAAGGGGATGTTATGGTATCTGCCTTACAGACACCTCCCAAAACAAAGTGTTAAGTTATCTCTACTTATGGCATCCCTATTGCAGTATATCCTTCCCAACACTTAATCTGAAAACACTTTAATCTACCCTTTGAGTAGAAGTTGAAAGATCAAGCATTCAATACAGGAAGTCTATATTTTAGAATACCAGACACCCCTTAGATATCTAGATTCAGAAGAAGGATACATGCAATATTGGAGACAAAATTAACAAAACACATGCAAATACAACATTACTCATATAAAATCAATCATGAAATCAGTAGATTCATGCATGAGAAATACAACAAGAGATACATAAACTCACAAGAGCTCCTGCACAGAGCAACCAAAACCAGTTGTGTACTATTACAGAGCCAGATATGTCTAGTTTTTCAACAACACAGAAATGAGTAACGGAGTCCCTCTAATACTACAGGGAAGTGTACCCAGCAATTAATTACATGGCCATTCAAAATTTGCCAGATACAGTCCTTTTGAGGAAAATGGCCTACAAAGATTAAATGCAACAGGGGACAAAACATGGAGAAGCAAGGAAAGGATGAGGGGCAGATAAGCTCGATCCTTGTGCCACTGTTGGAAAATTTTCTGCTATAAATCAGGTACATGACTGTTTGACCGCTTGGCCATGCCTCTGCAAATCACCATTGATGGCTCAACCACCCACTTTCTTCTCTTGGAAACTGTCGCAGCGCTCACATGAAAAATTCCTGCTCAAAACACACCTGAGGACGCAAGGAAGAAATACCACTGCAACTTTTAAACATGGCCATCGATCATTTCCCTCCACAGGATCTATAGCCTCAAATCGCTTTGAAAAGTCGAGAACCACTAAGAATGTGCCACGCAGGCACCTTTGCTTTTGTTGACTCTTCAAACTCTGTGAGATGAAAAATCCCACATTTGCCCTGCAGGAACCCCTTGATCGCTTTAAAAGCATGGCCGCATGTACACTAAGTGTCGAGCATTTTGCCCCGCTCGACCCACGAACCCACCGCTAGCGGTCACCATTCCAACTCCCACCTCCGTCGGTGTGACCTACACCATCAGAGCAACCGAAAACCCTCCTGCTAACATGCCAATCACACTGATGACCACTTCAGATCCCCTGTTGGCCAAACAAAGACTATCGGAGCGACTGAAAACTCCTTTGCTGATCACCAAGTCACCCCGATGGTCACCTTCTTGAAAGCTTCAACCCAAACAACACATCGGCCAGACCCAAACCATTAGGACGACCACCATACTACATACCGACGCCACACATCACATCGATGGACACCTTGGTTGGCGTGACCAAAACCATCAGCCCAACAAAAAGCTTCCCCACCGACTACACCACATTACTCTGATACAGCTCCATCGGCCAGAGTACCCCTGTCGGCCCAACTCTCCACACTCCATCTAATACGTAGTGTCACACCGATAGCACAACCCATCAGCTAAACTAGGGCATCGAAAGAAGATCCCCCAGCTTCGCTGATAGTACATGTCTCACTGAAGAACATCAACGGATCGGGGAGACACACCCTATCGGCCAAAAACAAACCTACCCCACCGATCGCACAACCTAAAACCTTACCCTCACACCCCATCAGCTAGACTCCCCACATCGGCAAACCTCATGCATGTTTGCCCGACACAGAAAGTTACCCTAATGAACACTTGATGATAGAAAATTTAATGACCCCTTGGGAAGGTGCCTGCATATTAGGCACTTGAGACTTGATTTATTAAGCAGGCACCAACAGGTTGTTGTTGATAGGGGGAGTTATGTCAGTTAGTGAGAAGTTCTTGTCTTGATGGTTAAAACAGTTTTTCACATCATATGTTGCCATCAATGACAAAGGGGGAGATTGTTGCAAGTATGGGCCTAACTGGTGTTGTCATTGATCTCAACATACTCTTATTGCATTGATGTCAAGGATTGGATAATTCGTATGCTGAGGATATTGAGAAAATTATTCCTATCAGGAACATAGAAGAATAGTGAAGATAGTGAGGTAAAGATCCCAGCTAAGATGAAGATTAGAGGATGCGCATCAAAGGGTTTGTAGATATGTGTCCAAAGGAGATCCAGTAAAGATTTGAGAGGTCCACATGAAGATTTGAAGAAGTTATGGCGATATGAGTAAAACCGGTTCAAGAAGATGTTCAGAGGTGACAGAGTGACACAAATAGGTCCAGTGAGATTCAGAAATGCAATAGCTTGTTCTACAGATTTGGTGGAGTGTTTAGGAAGTCAATGTGAATTGACAACTCAATTGGTTCATGGTTTGAAGGTCCGAAATCATCTATTCCAATATGACAGTGATGATAGACTGTGTTCTTGAAGTTTCAGATGAAGGAAAGAATGATTTCAGTAAGCAGAAGTAATGTGGATGTTCTTGGTGATTCAGGCAAGCTTGTGGAGGTCTCTGGATTGTGTCTAGTTTGTGTTGGTGATCCACATTGAAGATTGAGCTCGTAATTGAAGAATTACTTCTGGATGATGATGATGTTCTTCCTAAACTTGGTCGACCGGATGAGTTACACATCCTGCGGATGATCTTGAAGATGTTTTGCAAAGCATGGTGTGTTCCTCAAAGAAGATTGAAGTCTCAAATCTGTGTAGCCTATAGTGTGGTGATCCGTATGAAGTCTTTTGTAATAAGTCAAGTTGTATTTGTGTATTTGCTCTGTAAAGTTTGTTGACTTTGATGATTATCCCAAAGTTGATGTCTTGTATAAATAAGAAGTTGTGAAGTCATCTCAAAGGCATCTTGGTAGAGATGAGAGTGTGCTAGAGAGGAGCAGAGCGAAAGGCAGAGCAGAAGTATTGAGCTTAAATGTAACTGACTCAAGCATGGTGAAGATGCTATTCTTCAGTTCAAGTATGTAATATTTATTATTCTATAGATAGTGTGTCTCCTATAGGCAGTGGGCCTCTTGTGAGCAGTGTGCTCAGGCAATGAGCCCTAATTGGCATGTGCCATTTTGTTCTTCATATTCTTTTAACAGAGAATACAATCTTGGGTTAGTCACCCCATGGTTTTTCCCTTAACCGGGTTTTCCACGTTAAAATCTTGGTGTCATATGTGTTAATGTGTTTCTGCTCTTGAATTGTTGCATTATGTTTCGATGATTGATTTATTATTATGTTGTTGAATTACAAGAAGGATTTAAGTAATTAATAAGAGAAAGTTTTGGGACAACTGATTCACCCCCCCTCTCAATTGCCTGTCTTCTAACAGTTCCAAATTTGGTATGTAACTCTGTAAGAACCTTATCAGCTTCTGGCTTGTCCAGACATCTAAGGTATATTCCTTCATAATTTTTCTTAAAAAGGACCCCCCCTTTGATCATGTACTTTTGTGATCTAATCTTCAAAGCTCTTCTTTGGGAAGTCTACATCTTCAGTGGGCATCTCCCAGTGATCAGAATCTATTTGATACATGAATACCTATCTTTATTTTCTTTTATGTTCACCACATATTGTTGACGTAGTATATTGGGATCAATTTCAGCAATCATCTAGCTTAGGGCTTGACCTCTAACCATCTTCATGGGGGTTATGTCCATATCATATTCTTGGAGTATTGTTATCCATTTGGGTCTTTTCTCTCTAGGTTCACTCTGCATTAAGAGCATTTTAACTGCTGCATTAGGTACCACAATGATTATCTTGCTTCTCAAGATGCAATGCCTAAATTTCTTTACTGCTCTGACTAAAGCAAGAGCTTGTCTTTCAACATCCATGTACCTAAGTTCTACATCCCTGAATGGAGAACTCACAAAGCCTATGGGTTTTTCTTCCTTTTCTTCATTTCTCTATGCCAGGACTACTGCACATGCATGCTCTGAAGAAAATGAATAGATATAAAACTCTCTTGTGTAATCTGAGCTGATCAGGACAAGTGCATCTAATATGGCCTTTTGATGTCCTCAAATGTAGGTTTTGCTTCAGGCGTCCATTTGATCTTGGCATCTTTTTTAAGCATTGCATTAAGTTGCCTAACAGTCTCTGCAAACCCTATGATGAACTTTCTTACAAAGTTTATCTTCCTAAAGTAAGACTTAAGTTCTTTCTTACTCCCAGGAAGTTGTAACTTCATGATAGATTCTACCCTAGCAGGGTCAATGGTGATCTCATTTTCTGATATTAGGTGACCAAGTAACTTACCCGTGGTTACCCCAAATATGCATTTCTTTGGGTTTAGTGAGATACCATATTGTTCACACTTCTTTAGCACCTTTCTAAGGTCTTCTATATGATCACCCCTCTTCTTTGAGAAGTTGTTCATGTCATCCATGTATATGACTATGCATTTTCCCACCAGGCCTCTAAATGCTATGTCCATTGCACACTAGAATGTGGCTCCAGCATTGATTAGGCCAAAAGGCATGAATCTATAAGTGAATATTCCCCACTTGGTGGTGAATGTTGTCTTTAGTTTATCTATCTTGTCTACCATTACCTGGTTGTATCCTGAAAAATCATCTAGGAAAGACATCATTTGGGCTCCATTCACTATTTGTAAGACTTCATCTAATGAGGGTAAAGGATAGTTGTCCTTTTCTAAGGCCATGTTTAGGTTTCTAAAGTCTACGCATAAGCGTATGTCACCATTCTTCTTTCTTTCTGAAGCCATGTTTAGGTTTCTAAAGTCTACCCAAGTTGAGTGTCTAACAAGAAATATGATCCTGGCATTCAACAGCTTCTTAACTTCTTCAAAGATTACAGGCTCCAGTAATACATTGACTAGCCTCTGCTTTTGTATAAATGGCTTGGCATCAGGCTTAAGTGGGATAATATGAGTGATGATTTATGTATCATATGTTTTCATCTCATCATAGGTCCAAGCAATAACATGAATATAATACTTCAATGCTTGGGTTATCCATGCCTTCTCTTCTTCTGTGTAGACTTTACCAATCAAGACATTCCTTGTGTCTTCACCCTATCCTATATTGACTGATGAATACTCCCCTCCATCTGTCTTAGGGAGATCTTTTTGTTTCATCATATTATGTAAGTCAAATGCTCTTTCAAGTTCTATCATACCTTTAGGAATCCTATTACTTGGCAAGTCCATAATTTACTCTTCTTCCCATACATGATCTTCCAAGTTCTTCTCATCTAGTATCTATGCATGAAACATATCCTTTTCTGCTATGAAATCCAAAATATGTTGATCATCATCAAACACCTGGAAGTTAGTTACATTGTCAAGTATGGAAGGTACCGATACCAGCTCAACTAAAAATCTCTTCAATCTAGAAATAGATAAAGGCTCCAATATGCTAGCAGCATATGCCAATGCATCTGCTTTATGATTTTGTTCTTGAGGAACATGCATGATGTTAAATGCATCAAATTCTTCTATCAGGTCCCAAACTCTATGCCAGTAGTTGGACAATCTTTTGTAATTACAAGCATAGATACTCCTAACTTGTCTTACAACTAACTCTGAGTCTCCATAGACATGCAAAATCTTAACTTTCTTTCTAAGGGCAAACAGTAGCCCATGAATTAAGGCTTCATATTCAACCACATTATTGGTACATGGGAATTACAATATGTATGCTACCAAAAAGGACTTTCCTGTGGGGTCAATGAGACCGATGCCTACTCCAACTCCCTGTTTAGATTCAGAACCATCAAATATGAGGATCCATGGTCTTTCTTCTGTTAATGGCTTATCAGGACCTTCTCTTTTCTTTTTAGCTCTGGCAGCTGTACCACTTGATATCCACTTCAACTTTTGAGGTTCACTCCTTATCACTTTTGGTGATTTGTGTGAACATGATATATCTTTTCTTTTCATTTCTCTAATATCATCACTCTCACTGAGTTCGGATATACTTCAATCTCTTTTCTTTCATCTTTAGAGGTATCCCTAATGTCATGTAACTTGTTCTTTGAATACAACTGCTCTTCTTTACCCAATATGTGTAAGCATAAGGCACATGTTGTTTCAGAATGTGGTGCCTCATGGAGTCTACACCATCCCTTAATCAATGCATGGTGTACATGAATTCCTTGTAGGATATGCCTTTGAATTTGTTTGGACAAGAACTCGTTCAACTTTGTTAGGTTACTCCCCTTATCCTCATCTGATATTTTATAATCTGATTCAATTAAACAATCAGTACATAGGGTGATAGCACTTTCTTTTCTATGAGGGCTCTCCTCGTACATTAGGATTTCTCTTGAATTATGCATACAAGCATCATTTGGCTATGCATTTGCATGATAGGAAATACGATCCTCTATATCTGAAGATAACAAACAAGAATCAATATCCCCATTATCAGATATTTCACTTACCTTGACTGGTTATGACACCACTTCACTATAAGTCTTTTCTAACTCGACCATGTCTAGACATGTTGTGCAGTCCTTTTCTGAATGTGCTTCATCATGCAACCTGCACCAACCAAATATCAAGATATTTTCAATTGATATGTCTAATAATTGGCATCTCTGCATTTCTCTGGATAAGTACTATTTAAACTATCTAAAATGATTTGTTCCCTCACTATCAGTTGAACTATGATCTGATTCTATGATCATCTTATCTTCTTAACTTGTATCCCTATGCATATACATGTTATACATCAAAACTTCCTCAATCTTGACTGTTTGAGGTCTTATTGTGTAAACCCCTAGTTCAACATCTACATAAAGTATCTCATTGGTATTATTGTATTTAGTGATCATATGTTTCATCCTAGGTTTAGCTTTTATCCTTATTTGGTTAGGGATCCCCTTTCATGGTAACCACATGTGACTGAAATCAACGAACATGTAACCATTGAGTGTTTTTGACCAATCTCTACTGAGCAACATCCCATAGGTATCAGGGATATCTACCACTTGTATGTCATTGTAATACTGTACCCTAGAGTTTGATGCTAACTGCATGTGGATATGGGTTAACTCTCCTACCACACTCACTTCTATTTTATCCAGTTGTGTCACCTTCTTGAGGGACTTGGCTGGATGTAATCCTAGGGCATTACAAATGAATAGCGACATCACATTTGTTGATGCACCTGAATCTACTAGGCAATTATGCAGGTTCTTTCCAAATAATCTTAACGTGAGTAAAAATGGAGGTGACTCAGTCTTGTCTCTGTATAGGGTCATATGTGATGTTTCAGCAGCTTGGACTATAGCCTGCATTTTATGTTTAACATTATTTTCTTTGGATACAGGGTCTCTAGTTAGGATTTGACTAGGGTTATGACCAGAATTATCATCTTTTGGTGTGGACTCATCTAAAGATTTCAGGAAGGCTTTCTTGATAACTAGAGTCTTAAGCAATTCCGACAAGGATAATCTGACTTTAATATTTTTCATCTCCTCTGCCAGGTATGTAACTAATTTATCAGATTCAGGCAGCTGACTAATGGCTTTTGACACTATATTTTAGGGTGTGAAATACTGAGTATTCACCTTTGGGGGTGCAGCATTATTATTGGATTTGGGATCTAGTGGAGTGTTAAAATTGTTGGGAGGAATAGATGTGGTCAAAGGACTAGATGGCTAGTTGGAATTACTCCTTAGATTATAATTATCCCTACTTTGATATTGTTGTTGGTAAGCATGAACCTCCTCAGGTTCTAGTTTTGGTTCATTTTCATCCTCAAAGTGTAATTCTCATGAGTGGAAATCATTTGATGATGCTAATGATTGGTAGAACTTTCCAACATCAGGGCGAATTCATATCCTAAGGGAACAATTTCATTCCCTTTAGGATGAGGAATATCTCCTGCAGTGTTAGAAACTTCAGGCTGGAAATACTAGCTGCTATCCTAAACTGGGGACAATCTAACTCTGCATGTGCATTAGTATTGTGCATCTTGCACCAATTAGTGAGTCTAGCTTCTACTAGATTCACCCTAGTTGTTTGTTTAGGTTCATTGGGAAGCTAATTGTCTAATGGTGATGGTAATGAACGATTATTTTGCCTAGTATTCGATGTTCTAGGTGGCCTGGGGGTAGTATTGTTGATATTGTTATTGAAATTCCTATCGTTGTTATACCCCTTGTCAGGATATCCAGACCTATCATTGTTGTTTCCATATCCTCTATCAGGATATCCTCTATTCTGATTTGGTTGGGAATAAAAGTTTTGACTTCTCATATCTGTAATCTCAATAGTCAACTTCCTCGGTTGTGCAGATATTTCTTTAATATCATTATTTTCTTCCTGAGCCTTGGCTACTACATTCTCTTGTTGAGATCTAAAGAAAGAACTGCCATTATTATTTTTCCCTACATCTTGGGGTACTTGTCTAGGGTGAAGTATCATTTGGCCATTTCCATTTGGAGGGGGCTTAATACTTAGTGGAGGCACTTGCAGGGGACTAGGCATGATATCTTGAGGTATTGTGACTCCATTATCGTGTGGCTACATAGGACATGCAGGATATCCAACATTAGGTGTAAAGTAAGGTGTTAACTACTAATTGACTTTCATGGCCTCTTCAAAGGCACCTGCTAGTGAAGTGATGGTTGGATGCATTCTTTTGATGAACATGGATGTTAAGGGGTCTAAAGTTGAATAGTATATGGACCTAGCTGCCTCATCAACTATTGGGTTATGGGATTGACATCTTTTTCTATCATTTTCTCTCACTTTTAATCCCTTTCTCCTTACTAAAGATCGTACATTTAATCATTTTTAATGCCTATTTGTGAGATTTTGGTTTAAAGTGTTTTCCATTGCATTTCTTAGTATTTTGTTGAGTTTTGATTAACCTTAGGAAGAATTGGCATAGTTTGTATTTACTTATGAATAATGACTCACTTTGGGAACTACTTTAGATCCATGTGTTGCAGATGCAGGAGTCAACCACTACCAACCATAACACTACTTTGGAAAAATGTTCAAGAATGAATTGTGGTTTTAGATGATGGATTATAAAAAACCCATTTGTATCAATCCATTATTCTACATGTCTCATCTATTCCAAATTAATTTGGGTAGCTACAATTTATTTGTTAGCTATTTCAAATTATGGTTTTAAATTATAATGACAAATTGGTGGTGGATATGAGTACAAATTTGGTTTATCTACAAAGATTTGAAGATCTCCATCCCATATATTATGGTTCTAAGAAGTCAAACATCATTAAATATAATTTGGGATGAGTTTTGACTAAGTTATTATAGCCTACATCTCCAAATTTGAATTTGATAACCAAAGCATCCTAAATATTATGGGAGTTATCAAGGATTAAGGAAACCATTTGCTATGATTGGAAATCATATTGTAACCACATGAGAAACTTGTGGATCATAATTTATTAGTTTGTTATCCTATTTTCAAAGCAAAGTTATGTATAAATAAGAGTGCCTTCTCCATTCTTTAGGGGGACTCTTAGAGCAACAGTCCAATTTATGATGGAATAAATCATATTTCTTTGAGATTTTGTGTTAAGGATTTCTATAGTGTGTTTAATTACTATATTTTCAATTCTCTCATTTCCCTAAAAGCATAGTGTGATTTTGAATTAAGTTCTCCAAATACCCTGTCTCAGAGGAGGAAGGGCCCACTCTTTTGAATAGGTGTTGCAAGTTTAATTCAATTTTGTAGTGTGTTTATTTCTAGCAAGTGTGATTTCCTTTCAGTTGTGTTTTTCATTTCCTACAAGAGTGATTAATTTCCTATCATGAACTATCGATTCCAAGTCATAGATTACATCGGCATATAGTACAACCAATGTTAGGTAGGGAAACTGTAGCCTGCATATACCTTGCATGATAACCTTGAAATAAATAGATGTACCCTGGGTTGGCAATTAATGTGTGAGTAATTGATTGTTTTAATTAGCAATTAATTTACCCAACATTTTGGCACCATTGTCGGGGAGGTTATTAAGGGCACGAAAGTACAATTAGCATTGGTTTTAGCTGCATTTTAATTTAAAAGCATGCTTAGAATTTGTTTCTAACTCTATGAAGTAGGAGTAGTAAGATGAGAGGAAGTTGGCAAGAGGAAGAAAGCATTGGTGAATGAGGATCACATAGGAGGGAAGAAAAGTAGAGTTTCAAGAGATAAAAAGAAAGCACAACCATTCATGTGTCATGCCCACATTTCCCATGCGGTCACAACATGCATCACACATGTCATGTCCACATTTGTCATGTGGTCATGACACGAAATATCAAAAAAAAATTCTATGCTTCCCTAGAAACCCCATTGCACGCGTAAGCATGCTTGGTGGCGTTACACTTAAGGCATAAACATGATAGTTGAATGTGGGGTAATGCGTTCACTTGCACATACCATTCGCAATGAAGGCCAACTAGGGTGTCGAAGCGACGCGGTTAACGTCACCAATAGGGTTAGGATCAATGATCGAAAACCCTATGTTAACCTATGTGAATGATGGGATTTTGACGTAAGTCAAAATCAATAGCCAAAATCAAGTGCAAGAGAGAATATAATTTTACTACAAAAATCTAATGTTGATACTCAGCAAAAAATAATAATATAATCCTAAACAAGGTTAATTATCACTATCCTAGCTAAACCCTAAATTTTGGAAAAATCCAACAGCATAATGCCTCATGGGCGTGATTAGTGTTTATTGTACTAAAACTAATTTTGATCAAAAGGTTTACTAGTTTGGTTTTATATTACCTACGTCTCACTAGTTAAATTGGTAGATCAGTTGAATAAGTTAATTTGTACATTTTTCAACAAAGCTCGATCAATTTGTTCTCCTTCATGTTTTCTATAATTTAACACATTTTTCAACAAAGCTCGATCAATCTGTTCTCCTTCACGTTTTCTATAATTTAAAACATTTTTCAACAAAGCTCGATCAATTTGTTCTTCTTCATGTTTTCTATCAATCAGAGTTATCACTGTATCCTTTACATTATTCCTAATTTCTGGGTAGATCAGATCATGGATACACTTACACTAACTTCGTTTTAAAAGTTTACTAGGTTTCCAAGTTGGTTTTTAAACGTCTAGTTTAAATTCGTTAATTAAACTGCCCCAAAATGATTAAAAGGAATATTTAAAATTTAATTAATAATGATGTAGTTTTAAATTGTCCTCATCGATTTAGGTTTGAAGACCAAGGTTAATATCTCAATAAATATATAGTTGTAAAAAATTAATTTAATCAAATATAACCCTTTTAATAATAAACCAGTCTATAAATTACCATGCCACTAACAAATAAAAATAACTCTAAAAAGGAAAAGGGATTACCCATGGTATTATTTATCTCGAATCCCCTTTATAAATTCAGAACTTAAAACAATGAACAAAACAATTAAAAGAGGGGAAATTAAATTTTAAAAAGAATTTTAATTTCACCTTATCCTAAAATCTTCCAACAATAAAATATGATTTCCTTAAGGGCAAAAAGCCCTAACCCTATTTTTTTTAAACTCCTTTCTTTTCTCCTCTTTTTTTTCTCTTCTTCTTTCTTTTTCTTTCTCTCATTTTTTTTCTTTTGGTTGTGTTGTAGGTCGTAATGGAGGCTATATATGAAATGCATATGATGGCATATATATAGTTTAAAGAGTATACTGCTGTGAGTTTTAAATAAAATAATGTTTATATTTTTATTTCTTTGTTTCTAAACCCTAAGGGTTTGTGGCAGGGCGGACTGTAGCAGAGCTGAGGGGTGTTGTGGACTATGGTGTGGTGGAGGAGGAGTCATGGCGGCGAAGGAGACCGTAGGGTAGAGGGGAAAGGACTGGCAGAGGGAGGTTTTCTTTAAGGCGGTAGTGGCTCTGTGTTGACCGCGGGGGTCTGCGGATATTGGGGGTGTGGGGATGTGGAGAGGGGGCAGAGCCCCCACCCACAGTGGGATGTGGGTGGGGGTTCTGCCCCCTCCCCACATTCCCACTAATAATAGGCGATGGTGGGGGGGTTCGAACCCCTCCACCACATATAACTTCTTTTGTTTTCTCAAAAAAAAAGTGAACTGTGAAAAGATTAAAACACAGTCTATTCTCTATTTTTTTTATTACACAGAATTTTTAAAATAAGTTTTATTTATAAATATATATATATATATATAAGGTAGTCTCTAAATTTTGTTTGATAGAATAATTAAAACAATTTGTAATTAAATACATATAAATACATTCTTTCAAATACACATTATATATATATATATATATATATATATATTTGTATATATATATATATATATTTGTATATATATATATATTTGTATATATATATATATATATATCCATATATAATTATATTTTCAAAAATGATTTTTCATCAACACTTACAATTTTTCTTTTTTTTGAACAATAATCAAAGTTATATTTTCTTTTTATCAAATTTTTTTATAAGGCAAGGAACCCATTTCTCCTAACAAAATATATTCATTATATTATTAATATATTTTTTTCTTTTTTAAAGAAAAGAAACAAATGCAATTAAGTAAATACATCTACTACATAAGATCAACTATTTTTTTTTTTCAAAGAAACAATATACAAATTTTATGTGTCTCTCAACAATAAAACCACAACTTTCTTTTTTGATATTTTATAAAAATAAACATACAAATGAAATAACTTTAAAACCAAATTTTCTTTCTTCAACATTTTTTTTTGAATGATAAGCATTAAAATCAACAAATTTTAAATTTCTATTCCAAATATAAATACCTTATTCACACAAATAAAAATATACTTTTACAACAAGAGAGAGGACAATGTTCTCCTCTCTGAAAACTAACAAATGATACAAACTCCTAAATTGGCCATGCTCTCTCTCAAGAGCTAAAAGGAAATAAGATAACAACTCCAAGAACAAAGATGTTTTCTTCAACTTCACAAACTTAGCTCTAATGAACCTACAATATCACAAGAAGGGAAAGAAGCCACAACAACTTGCTCTCCTCCCTACCATAGACCCGCTAGTGGGTCACCCCCAAGCTAGGGCGATCATCCACACACTTGGAAACTCATACCACATCACAACAAGGCATTCAACAACCAAACACAAATTTACTCCCATTGTTAACACAACACAAGAACTCACTTAGGATGAGTTCAATGGGGTAGGGGAGTGGACAACAATCAACTCAAGAGTGCCACTCCTGAAATATCCCAATAAAAAAATACCTCTCAAGGCCTCAAGCCAACACCTTTGAACATAAT
This sequence comes from Cunninghamia lanceolata, assembly GCA_027924645.1. Lineage (NCBI taxonomy): Eukaryota > Viridiplantae > Streptophyta > Pinopsida > Cupressales > Cupressaceae > Cunninghamia > Cunninghamia lanceolata. The sequence continues at coordinate 2,296,949 of BSBN01000865.1, read as the reverse complement.
TTCACAAAGCTTCCAATTTGGCTCTCAAGCCATTTCACATATTGCACATATTCTCATATTGCCCTCAAGGCTACAATACCACAAAATCAAGGAAATGACCCCGAGGAGGTTCACACCTCCACCACCCCACACTTGTTGAGCATATTCTCCCAAGTGGGAGAGGCTCTTATAACACCCTTACAATTTTTTTTTCCCCACAACAACAAGTAAAAACTCAAAAATAGAACTCACACATAGCATCACACAAGCAAATAAAAATGCATAAGGGAAGGCCTTAGCCTTGAACCCTACCTTAAAAAGCCCAATTTGGTAGATGGTTGAGTAGATCTCCTCCAACTCCAAAATAAGCCACAAAACTCTCTCCAACTTTTTCCCCAAAGTAAATTAAAATCAATAAAATTTGCCAAAAATTCAACAACCCATACCCCTCTCCAAGTGGGATTAAAATAAGCTCTTCCCATGAGCCTTGAGGAATGGGGAGGTGACACATGTCACCTCCTCACTCCTCCTCCCAACTACAAGCAAGACCCTTGGAATGGGTGGTGACACATGTCACTCACCCATCCCCCAAGTCTCTCTCCCTTCCACTTGTCCCCTCTAGAACATGTGGGAGAGAAAAGTGGAGCTTAAGAGGGAATGGGTGTCACATGTGCCCCCAATCCTTTCCTCCCAAGAGGGACCACATAACCCCAAGGTATCCTCACCAATTATGAGAGAGACTTGGAGTAAAGTCCTCCACAATTGAGGGGCCTTGGAGACTTCCCCAACCTAGGGAAGAGGAAAGGATGAGGTTTAGTGTTTGACCCACTCATCCTCTCCCTCCCATGCCTCCATTTTCGTCACTTTACTTCAGGGTGAAGTTAAAGTGACCAAATGGAGGTTTATCTAAGGTCACACAAGCCAAAAAGGTCCCTAGACCCAAGGGGTACAACCCAGGGTCAAGTTTAGCCCATTTTGAGCACCAAGGGTTGAGTTAAAGCACATGAAAAGGGGTCTCAAAAATTTATAACTTAAAAATAAAATTTAAAAGACAATATTCTTACAACACCAATTAGAATTCAAAATAAAAGAGGGGGTAGACTTAGCCTAACTAACAACATGCAACAACATTACAAAAACTCATCATGCACATGGTTGATCTTGGTTCCTCTTGGGACTAGATCGGCTTCACAAGGGAAAACAACACGTGTGTGGGATGATCTCTAATTTCTGTGGCTTTGTTAGAAATACCTGCGCACTCAATGAAATGTTAATTCCACATGTATATAATAGCTGAAGCTAATTGAAACATATACTCGCATACAACATCACATATCCATATAAGCATCAAGGAAGTCACATTACAATTAGATTCTAAATTCTGCATTTCAAACATCCATTCCAAAGATTGAATCACAAAACAAATGTCTAACATCACATGATTAGTTTTCCAATAACATCATAATATAATCCATATGTCTAACATCATAAGTAAATCAAAATCCAGGTCTAAACACATCATAATCATACTAAGCATAACCAATCCACATACAACATAAAGTCTAATAGTCTAGAAATTCAGGATCAACAGTCCCACAAGTCTAAATGTATCACCAACAGTAAAATAAATAGTCAAATGTAAGGGAATGAAAAGTAGGCCTCACATCCTCCCCCCCTAAGATTGTACTTCCTTATGGAAGTCAAAGAGGTGAGGATAAAGGGCCCTCAATCTCGCTGCATCCTCCCATGTCGTCGTGACCTCATCATACATGTCCCACTGGACCCTAACCTAGTCCAGCTCTCGACCTCGAAGGCCCAATGTTCAACAAACCAATATGCGAATTGGCTCCAAAGCCAGCTAACCATCTGCCTCTACCTGAAGAGCACTCTAATCCAATACATGAGATAAATCTGATATGTAACGCTGTAAAACTGAAACATGAAAAACATCGTGGATATGCGACAGGCTAGGTGGCAAGGCTAGATGATAGGCTATAGGTCCTATCTTCTCCAAGATCTCAAAAGTTCCTACAAAATAAGGTGTGAGCTTAGAGCCCTTTCTATAATGGATTGGACTCTTGTGCGGTCACACTCTCAAGAATACTCTGTCCCCAACTAAGAAGCTTCGATCTACCCTCTTAGCATCGACATACTTCTTCTTTCAATCCTGTGCCTCTTGAAGTCTTTGCCTAATCAACATCACCTGTTGCTCCATATCCTGAACCAACTTTGGCCCTATCACAACCCTATCATCAATACGGTCCCAACTCAAAGGTGTCCTGCAAGGTCTACCGTACAGGGCCTGAAAAGGAGGCATACCCAAAGAGCTGTGATGCCCATTATTGTAGGCAAACTCAACTAGATACAAATACTCCTCCCATCTACTCTGATGATCCATGACATACATACAGAGCATATCCTCAAGAACCTGATTAACTCTCTCTATTTGTCCATCAATCTCAGGATGATAAGCAGAACTGAAGTTGAGCAGTGTGCCCAACACCTACTGTAAGGCTCTCCAAAAGGCTGAAGTGAACACTGAATCCCTATCAGAAATGATATGGTGAGGTACCCCATGTAACCTAACAATCTGATCCAAGAATACTCTCACCATAGATGGTGCATTGTAAGTCGTGCGTATAGGTGAAAAATGCGCCACCTTGGTCAACTTGTCAACCATCACCATGGTGGTGTCATGGCGACATGATGACATAGGAAGACCAACAATGAAATCCATGGAAATGATGTTCCATTTCCACTCAGGTATCTCGTGAGGGTATAAAAGACCTGCTGGATGCTGATGCTCGGCCTTGACCCTCTGGCACTCAAGACAATAAGCAACGTATTCTGCAATATCCCATCTCATACCTGCCCAATAGTATAACTGTCGCAAATTGGCATGCATCTTCTTCACCCCTAGGTGTGCTGCATAAGGTGCTCTATGAGCCTTTGAAAGAATCATTGCACGAAGATCACCTGCACGGGGTACATAGATGCATTGTCGATGGCTAAGTAACCCATCTGACTCAAGGGAATATCCTACAAATCTACCCTTAAGGGCCCTGTATTTTTGGATCTCCTACTGTATCTCAAGAAACCACTCGTCCTCAGGCAAATGCTGAATGATGCACTCTCTCAAGTCCACACTCAAGGTCAAGGTCAGGATCTCGTGGCGCCTTTGACTCAAAGTGTCAGTGACCACGTTCTCCTTCCCTTTGATGTAGTGGACATCAAAGTCGTACTCGCATAAAAACTCCATCCAACACCGCTAGTGGGCATTCAAATTTGGCTGTGTGAATATGTACTGCAAGCTATGGTGATCCGAATGGAGCTCAAAGCAATGACCCAAAAGAAAGTGTCTCCAATGAACAAGAGCATGTACCACTACTACGAGCTCTAAATCATGAGTAGGGTAGTTTAGCTCATGTGTCTCAAGCTTACGTGACTCATATGCAATCACTCTACCACCTTGCATAAGCAGAACTCCCAAACCCTCAAGTGATGCATCTATGTAAACAACAAAATCCTCTGTGGGATCTGGAACCGCTAAGATGGGAGCACTGATAAGATGCTCCATGAGGACCCCAAAGGCCCTCTCGCACTACTCGGTCCAAGTGAAACTCTTCCCTTTCTGTTGAAGGGAAGTGATGGGGTGCGCTATCCTGGGAAAGCCCTCTACGAATCTACGGTAGTAAATGGCTAATCCCATGAAGCTCCTGACCTCTGTCACACTGGTGGGTGCTCACCAATCTTGGATAGCTCTAATCTTTGATGGATCTACGGAGATGCCATCACCTAATAGGATGTGCCCCAAATACTGTACCTCTGTCCTGAAGAAGGCACACTTCGCCAGGTTGCCATAAAGCTACTGCTCTCGCAAGCACTACAAAACCTGATGCAAATGATCCACATGCTCCTCCTCGATCTATGAATATATCAAAATATCATTGAGAAAGATGATCACGAACCAATCCATGTAAGTGAAGAACACCCCGTTCATGAGACTCATGAACACTGCAGGGGTGCTCGTCAAACCGAAGGGTACCACTGTGAACTCGTAGTGGCCATATCTAGTTCAGAAAGTAGTCTTATGAATATCTGCCTCTGTGATGCATAATTGGTGATACTTGGATTTTAGATCAATCTTCGAGAACACTCTAGCTCCCTACATCTGGTTAAAAAGGTCATCAATCCTAGGCAAAGGATAATGGTTCTTCATCATCACCTTATTCAACTGTGTTGCAAGTATGGGCCTAACCGGTGTTGTCATTGATGTCAACATACTCATGCTACATTAATGAGAAGGATCGGATGAGCAGAGAGGAGCAATGGAGACAGTGAAGTGGAGATCCCAATTAAGATGCAGATCAGAGGTTGCGATTCAAAGGGTTTGTAGATATGAGTATTGAGATGATCTAGTAAAGTTTCTAGAGGTCCGTATGAAGATCTGAAGAAGTTATGGCCGCTCAAGTAGAACTGGCTCTGGCAGGTGTTCAGAGGTGACAGAGTGACACAGATAGGTCTGGTGAGATCTGGTAATGCACTATCCCATTCTGTGGATTTGAGGGAGTGTTGAGGATGTCCGTCTGAAGTGCCAACTCAATTGGTTCATGGTTTGAAGGTCTGGAAGAACCTATTCCTTTGTGACAGTAATGACAGACTGTGTTCTTAAAGCTCCAGATGAAGGAGAGGAGAATTCCAGCAAGCAGATGAAGTGTGGATGTTCTCAAGTGATTTGGGAAAGGTTGTGGTGATCCTTGGATCATGTCCAGTTCATGTTGGTGGTTCACATTGAAGTTAGAGTGCGCATTTGAAGAATAACCACTGGATGATGGTGTTCTTCCTGAGACTGGCCGACTGGATGTATTACATGTCTTGTGAATGTTCTTGTAGATGTTTGCTGACTTAGATGATTATTCCTAAGTCGATGCCTTGTATAAATAAGGGATTGTGAAGTCTTTCCAAAGTGGGTCTTGTGGTGATGAGTGTGTGGTAGCGAGCAGGAGAGTGAAAGGCAAAGCAAAAGTAGTGGGCTTAAATGGAACTGATTCAAGCATGGTGAAGATGCTATTCTCTAGTTCATGTAGGTGATACTTATTTCTTTGTAGACAGTGTGTCTCTTGTAGGTAGTGAGCCTCTTGTGAGCAGTGTGCTCAGGCAGTGAGCCCTAATTGGCATGTGCCATTTTATTCTTTCTATTCTTCTAACAGAGAATACAATCTTGGGTTAATCACCCCATGGTTTTCCCCTTAACCAAGTTTTCCATGTCAAAATCTTGGTGTCTTATGTGTTGATGTGTTTCTGCTTTTGATTTGAATGCATTATGGTTCATGATTAATATTTTGCTAATCACTAAAGAAGATTTAAGGTTTAATTGGAGAAAGTTTTGCACAACTGATTCACTCCCCCTCTCAGTTGTGTGCCCTAAGTCTAACAATTGGTATCAGAGCTAAGTTCCTCGAAAAGAGCTTAACTGTTTGAGGAGATCCAGGATGTCATCCTACAAGAAGGATAGTCCAAAGTTTGATGGAACCAATTTCAATCTATGGAAAGGTCGCATGAAGTGTCACTTGCAATGCATGGGAATAACATACTGGACCATAGTTACAACATAGTATGTACCTCCACAGGTTGGTCCAAAAGATGCAAATGAAATCATAGATGTTGAAAACAATCTGTGGACTAAAGAAGCTCTTCTAAGCACATTATCTGATTCAGAGCTCTCAAATGTTATTGACCTTCCAACTGCTTTTGATATTTGGAAAAAATTGGAACTTTTGCATGAAGGAGACCAGTACATTAAATGTGCAAGGTTACAGAGTCTGAAAGGGAAATTTGAAAAATTGAAGATGAGAGATGATGAAAATATTACTTCTTTTATGCCAAAAGTAAATGAGCTTGTTTGTGGAATTAGAAATGCTGGTGGAGTCTTGGATGAAAATGAGATTGTTGGCAAAATTCTCAGATCCCTTCCTGCCTCTTACAAAATCAAGGTTGCTGCCATTGATGAATTTAGAGCCCATACAACTGTCACAAGAGACCAATTGGCTAGCAAATTGGCTGTATTTGAAATGACCGAGTTTGGAGATGATCCCCCCAAGACTGAATCTACATTTAAAGCTAGTGCCTTTGTAAAAGGTAAACAAAGGTTTGATCTGGGAGAGAACTCATCGAGGAAACTATCATGGTATGAAAAAGCAAGAAAAGACCTGGAAGAAGAAGAAGTAGAAACTACTCAACTTGAAGCCCTTATTGCAAAGAGACTGCCAAGAGGATCCAGTAAGTATGAAGGAAAATTGCCTTTTAAGTGTTTTAACTGCAATAAGATTGGTCATTTTGCCTCAAAATGTCTGGAAAGATTTTCAAGGCCAAATCCTAATAGATCAAGGTTCCAAAAGAATTGTTACTATGTTCATGAAGAAGATGATAATGAAGGAGTAACAGATGATGAATCAGAGACTGGAAACAAATCTGGAAGTGAATGGGTGTTTATTGCCATCAAGGAAGAAGAACCAATATACTCTGTATTTGTCAATCATAAAGTTGTAGAAAGCGCCCTGGCTGCCCAAGTTGAAGAAAAGGATGATTGGGTCATTGACAGTGGTTGCTCTCACCATATGATAGGTGACAAAAATAAGTTCATAGATTTGGAAAGGTATGAAGGAGGAGTGGTGAAGTTTGGTGATAATTCTGTTGGTAGAATCAGAGAAAGAGGAACTATTTCTTTTGATGGAAGGAACAAAACTGGAAATGTTCTATATGTTGAAGGCTTGAAGCACAATCTTCTCAGTGTTGGACAGTTGGTGGACAAAGGCTATGATCTCCGGTTCAAGAATGGAAAATGCAAGATCTTTGAAAGCTCCGGAACAGAGATTGCATCTGGTACCCAAACTAAAGGTAATATCTTCCACTTGGTTGGCACTGGTAAAAGTTGCTTATTTGTTCAAGTTGATCAGAGTTGGTTAAGGCATAGGATAATGTGTCATGTGAATTTTGATAATATCATCAAGATAAGCAATACTCAGGCTGTAAGAGATCTTCCAAAATTGGTGAAACCTACCAATAGCTTGTGCAAAGAATGCCAGTTGGGGAAGTTGAGCATAATCACATTCAAGAGTAAGGAACTATCTTCTACCAGATTATTGGATTTAGTTCATATTGACCTTTGTGGCCCATCAAGAATCAAGAGTATGCAAGGTGATAGATACTTCATGTTACTAATTGATGACTATTCCCGGATGATGTGGGTAATTTTTCTAAAAGAGAAATCAGAAGCCTTTAAGAAATTTAAAATATTCAAGGCTATGGTAGAAAATGAAACCGGACTGAAATTGAAATGTCTGAGGTCTGATAGAGGTGGAGAATTCACATCCAGTGAGTTCATAGAGTTCTGTGAGAAACATGGAATAAAGAGACAGTTGTTTGCTCCTAGGACTCCACAGTAGAATGAAGTAGTGGAAAGAAAGAACCGGACCATACAGGAAGCATCAAGGACCATGATGATGGAAGCAAATGTTCCTCACATCTATTGGAGAGAAGTTGTCAGCACTGCAGTCTATACTCTCAATCGAGTTCAAATCAGAAGCAATACTGGTAAGACTCCTTATGAACTTTGGTTTGGCATCACTCCTACTATGAGGTATTTCAGAGTTTTTGGTAGAAAATGTTACATTAAAAGAGATGAAGATCTAGGAAAGTTTGATGCTAGAAGTGATGAAGGAATATTCTTGGGTTACTCTACTCAAAGCAAAGCATACCGGTGTTATAACAAAGGACTGAGAAAGATGATAGAAAGTACAAATGTGAAGGTTGATGAGGGAATTGAGAAACCCTCAAGGTTTTATGAAGATGATCAGAATGGTGTTCTAACTCAAGGAGCCCAAGCCTCATCTGTTAGTCAGATTCAAGCTAATCCAGTAAACCAGGAAGAAGAAATAAGTTTCAATGAACCTGATCAAGAATCAGAAGTACAGGAAATTTCTAAAGTTTCTAGGTATGTAAAACTAAACCACTCTGAAGATCAAATCATAGGTGATAAAAGCAAAGGGGTACTGACAAGAAGGATAATTGCTCAAGATTCAGAAGAGTATTGTTTGATTTCAAAGATTGAACCTAAGACAGTGAATGAAGCTTGCAATGATGAAAACAAGCAATGGAGGAAGAGCTGGTGCAAATAGAGAAAAATCACACTTGGGATCTTGTTCCCAGACCTAGAAACAAGAATGTGATTGGAACCAAATGGGTCTTTCGGAACAAACTAAATGAAGCTGGTGAAGTAATCAGAAATAAAGCCATATTGGTCTGCAAGGGCTACTCTCAAATAGAAGGAATTGATTTTGAAGAAACTTTTGCTCTGGTGGCAAGAATTGAAGCAGTCAGATTATTTCTTGCCTTTGCTGCCTTCAAGGATTTCAAGGTATATCAGATGGATGTCAAGTCTGCCTTTCTAAACAGTGACTTGGAAGAAGAAGTGTATATAGAGCAACTAGATAGATTTCAGTTGTCTGATCATGGTGATATGGTCTGCAAGTTGAAGAAGGCACTGTATGGATTAAAGCAAGCCCCAAGAGCCTGGTATGAAAGATTGGATAAGCAACTTTTGAAGATTGGTTTCAACAAAGGTATTGCTGATAGTAACTTATATTTCAAAATTGATCATGAAAGCATCTTGATTGTTGAAGTATTTGTTGATGATATCATCTTTGGAGGAAGAGATAGTATGTGTAAAACTTTTGCAAATCAAATGAAAAGTGAGTTTGAGATGTCTATGCTTGGTGAAATAAATTTCTTTTTGGGTCTACAAATTACTCAAACAAAGAAAGGAATCTTTATTTCTCAGACCAAATATGTGAAAGAATTGTTGAGGAAATTTGGAATGGAAGATTCAAAGACAATGAATACTCCCATGGCAACCGGATGTAAGTTGAGCAAAGATGATGACTCTCCTAAGGCAAACCAGACAAAGTACAGATCAATGATTGGAGGATTGTTGTATCTCACTCAAACTAGACCAGATATAATGCAGGCTATTGGTCTTGTTGCGAGATTCCAGGCTGATCCCAGAGAATCTCATGTCATGGCAATCAAGAGGATTTTTAGATATCTAAAAGCAATAGTTGAGTATGGTTTGTGGTATCCTAGAGATCATAATTTCTCTCTTCATGTATATACAGATGCAGATTGGGTAGGAGATGTGGATGACTGGAAGAGTACCAGTGGTGGAGCATTCTTTTTAGGAAAGAGATTGGTTTCTTGGCTAAGCAAGAAACAAGAGGCAATATCCTTGTCTACAACTAAAGTAGAATACATTGCAGCAGTAGGTAGTTGCACTCAAGTTTTGTGGATGAAGCAGATGCTAAGAGATATTAAAGTAGATTATGAGGAGCCTATCACAATCTTCTGTGATAATTCAAGTGCTATAAATATATCTTAGAATCCGGTGCTGCATTCTAAGACTAATCATATATCTATCAAGTTTCACTTTTTGAGAGAGCAAGTGAACAAGAATGAAGTCAGATTGGAGTTTGTGCCCTCCAAGGATCATATTTCAGATATCTTTACTAAACTTCTACCTAAGGACTCTTTTGAGTATCTCAGGGAGAAGTTAGGGGTTCTTGCCCCTCCAGTGATGAACTAAGGTGCACTGAGGTGCATCAGTCCAGTGGATATCATAGTCATATCTTGTGATCTGGATTGATGGGAGCTGCTACTCAGGGGGAGCAGCAGGTATGATTCTATAGTGTTGGAATTGCAAGTATGAGCCCTTTTGCATTGATGTCAAAGGGGGAGAGAAGACTATGAAAAACAAGTGGTTGATGATCAAAGGGGGAGTAGTAAAGGAAGAGAAGACATGTGAATGGTTGTTGCTATTAGGGGGAGTTGTGATAGTAAGGAGAAGTTCTTGTCTTGATGGTTTTTCACATCATATGTTGCCATCAATGACAAAGGGGGAGATTGTTGCAAGTATGGGCCTAACCGGTGTTGTCATTGATGTCAACATACTCATGCTACATTAATGAGAAGGATTGGATGAGCAGAGAGGAGCAATGGAGACAGTGAAGTGGAGATCCCAGCTAAGATGCAGATCAGAGGTTGTGGTTCAAAGGGTTTGTATATATGAGTCTTGAGATGATCCAGTAAAGTTTTCAGAGGTCCGCATGAAGATCTGAAGAAGTTATCGCTGCTCAAGTAGAACTAGCTCCGACAGGTGTTTAGAGGTGACAGAGTGACACAGATAGGTCTGGTGAGATCCACTAATGCACTATCCCATTCTATGGATTTGAGGGAGTGTTGAGGACATCTATGTGAAGTTTCAACTTGATTGGTTTGTGGTTTGAAGGTCTGGAAGAACCTATTCCTTTGTGACAGTAATGACACACTGTGTTCTTAAAGCTCTGGATGAAGGAGAGGAGAATTCCAGCAAGCAGATGAAGTGTGGATTTTCTCAAGTGATTCAGGAAAGGTTGTGGTGATCCTTGGATCGTGTCCAGTTCATGTTGGTGGTCCGCATTGAAGTTAGAGTGCGCATTTGAAGAATAACCACTAGATGATGGCATTCTTCCTGAGACTGGCTGACCAGATGTATTACACGTCTTGCAGATGTTCTTGTAGATGTTTGCCAACTTAGATGATTATTCCTAAGTAGATGCCTTGTATAAATAAGGGATTGTGAAGTCTTTCCAAAGTGGGTCTTATAGTGATGAGTGTGTGGTAGCGAGGAGGATAGCGAAATGCAGAGCAAAAGTATTGGGCTTAAATGGAACTGATTCAAGCATGGTGAAGATGCTATTCTCCAATTCATGTAGGTGATACTTATTTCTTTGTAGATAGTGTGTCTATTGTAGGCAGTGAGCCTCTTGTGAGCAGTTTGCTCGAGCAGTGAGCCCTAATTGGCATGTGCCATTTTGTGCTTTCTATTCTTCTAACAAAGAATACAATCTTGGGTTAATCACCCTGTGGTTTTTCCCTTAACTGGGTTTTCCACATCAAAATCTTGGTGTCTTATGTGTTGATGTGTTTTTGCTTTTGATTTGAATGCATTATGGTTCATGATTAATATTCTGCTAATCACTAAAGAAGATTTAAGTGTTTAATTGGAGAAAGTTTTGCACAACTGATTCACCCCCCCTCTTAGTTGTGTGCCCTAAGTCTAACAAACTACCTATAATCCATGCATAAGCGAAGAGACCCATCCTTCTTCTTCACGAAGATAACCAGTGCGCCCCATGGTGAAATGCTAGGTCAGATGTGCCCCTTCTCAAGTAACTCCTCTAACTACAGTTTGAGCTCTATGAGCTCATGTGTAGTCATCCTGTAGGGTGCATGAGACACTGGCTCTGTACCTGGCACTAGATCGATGTGGAAATCTACCTCTCTGCATGGAGGCATACCTGGTAATTTTGGTGGAAACACGTCAACAAACTCTCTTAGGATAGGGTGATCATCTAATGAAGCCTCAGGCTCATCCTCTGATCTGTCACTAACCATGATAGCGAACATCTGACATCCCTTCCACATGCAGTGCTTAAGTTGCTGAGTGGATATCATACGAACTATCGTAGGCTTCTGAATGCCCACTATCTCAACCAGTGCACCATGATCATCTAAGCAGCTAATCGCCCTTTAGCGACAATCCAGCTTGGCTCTATGAGCCGCAAGCCAGTCCATACCCAAAACCACACCATAGGATCCTAATGGCATTACTCTAAGGTCACAAGATGTAGTGAAGGAACCCAAAGAAATCTCACAATCCTAAACCAAGGTATCTACTAACATCCTGGCCCCAGAGGCCAACTCAACCTCCCACCTAATGTCCTGCCTAGAAGCCACCAGCCTACAACGTTCCACTAATGACGTAGATATAAAAGAATCAATAGCTCCAGAGTCAAAAAGAATAGAGATGGGGGCACCCTCGATCGTACCTGATGTTTCAATCACAGATGCTTGATAGTCAGCTTGGCGGTTATCAACCACTGTGAACATGTGGTGGGACTTGCCCACATCTCCTACAGTCTGCTCTGACCCTCCTAAATGGGGCTGTCTCCCTACCGTAAAGCCCTGTGGACACTCTCTGGCCAAATGTCCTACCCCACCACAAACATAACATGGGCCCCTAGCCTATATCTGCCCTAACTGAGTCCTAGCTGACTGCTGCTGCCCAGTCCATCCTATGGACCCCTATGAACCTCTATATGACTGCTATGACCTTTTGGGTCCCATAAATGGTCCCTGCTATCTCTAATCCCTACGCGGGCCTTGCTGCTGCCAACCATGATTCTGTCCTCCCCTTGCCCTATGCTGATGTTGATGTTGCTGCTGTGGAGGCCTAGGAGGTAATGATGGAGAACTAAATCCTCCTCTCTGTAGTGGTGGTGGTGGTTTACGAAAGTTCTGTTGCTGTTGATAACTACGGTCCTGAAACTGCAGGCATGAATTCTGCCCTCATCCCTGAATCTCCTCTGCAATATAAGCCTTCTTGGCAGCCTCACTCATAGTTTGGGGGTTTGCCATACACACTGGTCCTGCTATCCCCTTATTCAAACCTCTGATGAATTTGTGCACCAGAATTTTCTCATCGTGGAGATACTCTGCGTAATGTGAAAGCTCAATAAATCAGCTCTCATACTGTGCAACCGTGAGTCCTCTCTGCTATAAGTCATGGAACTCATCTATCCAGCACTACTTATAATGATCTGACAAGTAACGCACATTAAAGTGCTCTATGAATGTGTCCCATGTGAGTGTGTCTAATGATAACCGGTGCTTATACTCCTCAGTGTGCCACCAAGTAGCTTCTACATCTCTTAGGAGGTGTACTTGTTGGTAAGAGACACTGTGTGGCTTCATTGGTGTTATCATTGATGGCAACAAAGACCACTCCACACATCCATAGGACATGGTGTATCTTTACCAGAAGTCAGATTGAAGAATACTTTGGTCCAGTAAGCAAGAACAGAGCATGCAGCAAGGTCCGACAGTCAGGTCCAGATCTCTTAAAGGAAGTATCTTTGTAAAGTGCAGACTTGGGGAAGTCAAGAGGAATACCTTGACTAATAGATTCTAGGGATTGAGCCTCTGGTGATGAAAGAGTGAAGAGATATGAGCATCTAAGTATTAGGGTCCGGTTTGGCAGAGTAGACAGAGGAAGAATTGACCAACAAAGCATCAGAATTATTCTGGATGAGATATTGATGGTGATCAAGGTTCTTAAGGTATCATCCATGATTGGTTGACATGTGAGATGACTTATATAAGTATCTCCTTGATTCACATCACTTGGTAAGCAAGGATTCAGCTAACAGACTAGAGTTTGGGAAAATATTGACTATTTCGGATGCTGACTAGAAAGTGGATGAAATCCTTGGTGCGAATATATATACAGATTTATTTTGGTATGAAGGAGTGTGTTGTGTGTAGTGGTGTACGTAGAAAAGAAGAAGAGGAGTACAGAAGCAGTAAGGCAGGTCCGGTATGTGAAAGGATAGCAGCACAAAAGAAGAGAAAGGATGAAGTGCAGTAGATCAGTATACTGAGCCTAACTAGAACTGAACTCCAACATATGTGGATGCTTCTTATCAATTCAAGTATCTTGTTACTTTCTTTATAACTTGTAGGTAGTGAGCCTCTTGTGAGCAGTTTGCTTGGGCAGTGAGCCCTAATTGGCAAGTGCCATTTTGTACTATCTTATTCTTCTAACAGAGAATACAATCTTGGGTTAATCAGCTCGTGGTTTTTTCCCTTAATAGGGTTTTCCACGTCAAAATCATTGTGTCATGTGTATTGATGCTATTTCCATTTCATGGTTATGTTTGCTTATATGATTAATACTGCATTAATTGTTAAGGAAGATCAGAAAGTAGAAGTAATTAAGATAACTAATTAACCCCCCCTCTCAGTTATCAACAATTGGTATCAGAGCTAAGTTCCTCCAAACAGAGCCTAACAGCTTGAGGAAGATCTGGGAATTCAAATGGATGTGTATGGTATGAGGGAACAACTTTAGTCTACCCTAGATGATCTTGAGCAATCCAACTCTGAAGTCAATGAACTGAAGGAAAGACTCAAACAGGCTGATGATTTCATAAATGAACTAAAAGGGAAACTGAGTATCTCTATGAAAAAGAGAAAGGATCTACTTTAGCAATTGGCAATTCAAGGTGAAGACAATAATACAAATGAAGATCTGAAGGAGAAAACCAAGTTATGTGAAAAGTTATCAAAAGAGGTCATTATGGCAAGACATGAAATGGAATCAGGAGTTATGAAATTTACCCAAGAAATTGAAGAGAAAAGGAAAACTGAAGATGATCTAAGACAATCTATCAAAGAGAAATCAGAAGATTGCCACAAAATGGATAGAATAATCAGGCATCTTAAATCTAATTTGAAGAAGCTAGGGATAATGAAGAACAACTTGAGAATCAGATTGACACTCTTAAAAAGGATCTTCAAACAACAAATGAATACAAAGAGAAATTCAAGATAAGCTCTGCCCAACTTGAAGTTCTTCTTCAAAGCCAAAAGAGAGTAGATGACAACCAAGGCTTGGGGTATGAGAAAGGTGAAAGCTCTGGATCCCGTCAGAAGAACTCTAGATCAGAAAATCCAAGAAATAGGCCTAGAAGACCTCCGGTAAGGCAACCCAATGCTCAAAGATATCCATCCTTCAATGGATACTGCCACAACTACAATAATTTTGGTCATAAAGCAAATCAGTGCAGAAAAAGAATGAACTAGACTAATTCATCCTTCTCTGGACAGTGTTTCAATTGCAAAAGGTATGGTCACAAATCTCATGAGTGTAGAAATATGCAAACAAACAATTCATTCAATAAAAGATGCTTTGCATGCAATAGAATGGGACATATGGCTAATCAGTGTAGATCAAGAGGATATCAGTCAAATATTCAAAAGAATGTTGTCTACTACAATTGCAATAGATCCGGTCATATTGACAAATTCTGAAGAAGTAAGAATCAGAACAATGAGGGTCCGGTACATCATAATCAAAACCAAGACAAAGGAAAAGGAAAAATGAATGTAGATGAAATTCAAAGGGAGATGAACAAAATTTGGGTAAAGAGGAGTACAGAAAATGTTGAGGATGGATCCGCACCAGAATCTGGTGCTGATATTCCTTTCAGAAACTAAATAGATGAGCTCTGGCTCAGGGGGAGTAATAAAAGAAAAACATTTTCCCCTAGCCAGTCATTAGGTGCTCAAAATTGGCACATTAAAGGTTGCGGATTAAAGGATTCTCAGAGAAACATATAAAGAAGGTTTGGTAAAGATATGGAAGATGAGAACGAGCCATGGTTGAGTCAAATTATGTTTTCCCATTTGAAGATGAGAACAAGCCATCAAATGAGCCTAAAGAAGTGCATGCTTACCAACAACAATATCAGGGTAAACACAATTATAATATGAGAAGTAATTCCAACAGACCTACTGGTCCATTAACCAGTTCCTTGCCCCCAAATAATTTTAACACACCTCTTGATCCCAAGGCAAGTAACAATCCGAGATTTCCAAAGGTAAATGCACAGTATCTGTCACCACAGAACACAGCATCGAAAGATGTTGGCCTACCTCATGAATTTGACAAATTAGTCACATATCTGGCAGATGAGATGAAGAAAGTAAAGATCAGCCTGTCTTTATCAGAGTTGTTGAAAACTCCTACAATTAAGAAGGCATTCATGAAATCACTAGATGATCCTACTCCTAGAGAGGATAGTCATCCCCAAGCTCAGCCTAGCAATAGTGATCATGCTGCTGAAGATAACACTGTCAAACATAAAGTGCCAGCTATGGTCCAAGCTGTAGAAACCTCCTACATGACCTTGTATAGGGACAAAAGTGAGTCACCACCTTTTCTCCTTACTATAATGATGTTTAGTAAGAATTTACGCAACTATTTGGTAGATTCAGGTGCATCTACAAATGTCATGCCCCTGTCAATATGCAATGCTTTAGGACTACATCCTGCCAAATCCCTAAAGAAGGTGACACAGCTAGATAAAACAGAAGTAAGTGTAATAGGGGAGTTAACTCACATTCACATGCAACTGGCATCTGATCCCAAGATCCAGTACTACATCGATATCCAGGTGGTCGACATACCTAATACATATGGAATGTTACTCAGTAGAGACTGGTCTAAAACCCTCAATGGATATATGTCTACTAACTTCAGCCACATGTGGTTACCTTGGAAGGGGATACCTAATCAAATAAGAATAGATGATGAGCCTAGAATGAAGCACATGATCACCGAGTATAACAAAACAAATGAGATCATGTACGTGAATGTTGAACCTAGAGTTTATGCCATTAGACTGCAGACTGTCAGGATAGAAGAGATCCTAATGTTTGACTTTCATCATCATGATGATGATCATCAGGAGGACATAACGACTATAGAACCTGATAGTAATTTTGAGAAGGAGAATGAAATAGATCGCTTCAGAAATTTTGAGATGCACCTGTCCAAGCAGGTAAAACATTGTCAATTGTTAAATATACCTATTCATGACGTTTTGATTGATGGTTGGTGCAAATTACATGATGAAGCACATTCAGAGAAAACTTGTGAAACATGCTTAGATATGATGAAGCTAGAACAAACATGCAGTGAGGCATCATCATCATCTAAGGTAAGTTCTGCATCTAGTGATGATGATGATACTAATTCTTGTTCGTCTACTGCAAGAATAGGAGAAGATGTGAGTCAAAATGAAGATTTTATCCAGAAGACAGAAGAAATTCTGGTCTGCAATGAGAAGAAGGATAACAGAAATAATAAGATCACCCCTGGGAGTGATTGTCTGATGGAGTCAGATTACGAATTATCTGATGAAGATGGAGGTAGTAATTTGACCAGATTTGAAGAGTTTTTATCAAGAGAAATCAAAAGGATGATAGCACATGAGAGACTTCCACAAGATACACTGACTAAAGGATGGTGTAGATTGCATGAGGCACCTCACTCAGAGACTGCCTATTCACTATGCTTACATATTTTAAAGAGGCATATATTGCCTAGTTCAGAAGATCATCCTTCTGGTGATAGAAAGAAAGCAAATAGATCAGCTTCCCAGAAGAAAGGAAAGATGAAAACTGAGGAGGTTGAAATTCCTAAGTTAAAATAGATATCAGGTGGTGCAGCTGCCAGAGCTACAAAGAAGAGAGAAAGCTCAGCTAAGCCTCCTACTGAAGATAAATCGTGGATCCTTAGATTCGATGGATCCAAGTTGAAATAAGGTGCTGGAGTAGGAATTGATCTCATTGATCCATCAGGAAAGTCCTACCTAGCAGCCTACAAATTGCAATTTCCCTGTACTAATAATGTAACAGAGTATGAGGCTCTAATACACGGGATATTGTTTGCCCTTAAGAAGAAAGTGAAAATTCTGCATGTCTATGGAGACTCAGAATTAGTGGTAAGATAGGTGAGAGGGATTTACTCTTGTAATTATAGGAAACTGTCTAACTACAGACACAGGGTGTGGGATCTGATTGAAGACTTTGATGCATTTAATATCACCCATGTACCTAGAGAATAGAACCATAGAGCAGATGCTCTAGCCCAGGTTGCTCGTACCTTAGAGCCTTTTTCTATTTCAAGTTTAAAGAGGTTTTCAGTAGAATTGATATCAGTGCCTTCAGTACCTGATAATGTTACTAATCTCCAGGTATTTGATGATGATCAACATATCCTTGATTTCATCTCCAACAGAGATATATTTGATGCTCAGATCATAGATGAGAACAATGTGGAAGATCATGTTTGGGAAGAAGAGGAAATATTAGAGTTGCCTAACAATAGGATTCCCAAAGGTATGATTGAATTAGAAAGAACCTTTGACTTGGATAATATGCTGAAGCAGAAGGATCTTCTAAAGGCTGATGGAGGACAGTATTCACAAGTGAATATTCGACAAAATAATGACAAGAGAAACGTCTTGATTGGTAAGGTTTGCACACCAGAAGAGTTAGAAGGAATAACTCAGGCCCTTAAAGATTACATACATGTTATTGCATGGACTTATGATGAGTTGAAGACATATGACACATCAGTCATAACTCACACTATACCTCTCAAGCCAAATGCTAAACCTTTCAGACAGAAGCAAAGGCTTGTCAATGCTTTGCTTGAACCAATAATTTTTGAAGAAGTCAAAAAGTTGTTGAATGCCAAGATCATATTTCCTGTGAGGCACTCCACCCGGGTGGCTAATCTAGTCCTAGTGAGAAAGAAGAATGGAGACATCAGGCTATGTGTGGACTTCAGGAACCTAAACAGAGCATCAAAGAAAGACAATTATCCTTTGCCTTCCTTAGATGAAGTCCTGCAGATTGTTAATGGTGCCAAAATGATGTCCTTTCTAGATGGCTTCTCAGGCTACAATTAGGTAATGGTTGACAAGATTGATAGACTAAAAACTACCTTTACCACAAAGTGGGAGATTTTTGCTTATAGACACATGCCATTCAGGCTGATAAATGCTGGAGCAACATTCCAGCGTGCAATGGACATAGCCTTCAGAGGCTTAATAGGAAAGTGTATAGTCATATACGTGGATGACTTAATAATATTCTCTAAAACTAGAGAAAACCATGTAGCAGATCTCAGAAATGTATTGAAAAAATGTGAATAGTATGGAATATCCTTGAACCCTAAGAAATGCATATTTGGGGTGACAACAAGAAAGTTATTGGGCCACCTAATAACTGAAAATGGAATTATCATTGATCCTGACTGGGTGGATTCCATCATGAAAACATAGCTTCCTGGAAGCAAGAAAGAACTCAAATCTTACTTTGGTAAGATAAATTTTGTCAGGAAGTTTATCACTGGCTTTGCTAAAATAGTTAGACCTTTAAATGCTATGATGAAAAAGGATGCAAAAATTGCATGGACATCAGAAGCTAGAGCAGCCTTTGAAGACATAAAGAAAGCTATTTCTGATGCTCCTGGACTACACTAGGGACTTCTATATCTATTCATTTGCTTCAGAACATACCTCTGCAACAGTGCTAACTCAAAGAAATGAAGAAAAAGAAGAAAAACAAATTGCCTTCATGAGCTGTCCTTTCAAAGATGTTGAATTGAGATATGTGGATGTAGAAAGGCAAGCACTTTCTTTGATCAGAGCAGTAAAGAAATTCAGGCATTATATCTTGAGAAGCAAAGTGATTGTTGTGGTACCTGATGCAGCAGTGAAGATGCTATTAATGCAAAGTGAGCCTAGTGAAAAAAGGGCTAAGTGGATCACAGTTTTACAAGAATATGACATGGATATCACACCCATGAAACTGGTAAGAGGACAAGCTCTAAGCCAAATAATATCAGAAATTGATCCAAACATAGTGAGTTAGCAGTATGTTATCAATGCTAAGGACAATGAAGAATGGTATTCAGATATCAGACACATCTTGATTACTGGAAGATGTCCTCTAAGATTGTAGGCTTCACAAAGAAGAGCCCTGAAAATAAAGTCCCAGAAGTACATGATGAAAGCAGGAGTTCTCTTCAAGAAGAATTATGAAGAAATATACTTGAGATGCTTAGAAAAGCCAGAAGTAAGCAAAGTTTTATCAGAATTACATGACAAGTTTGGTACAACACATGGCTCATCCTTGGCTACAACACATGCTATCCTCAGAGCAAGATATTATTGGCCTACAATTTTCAAGGATACTACTGAGCACATTAAATGCTATCATGTATGTCAGGTTGCTGCCAACAGAGAAAGATATGCTACACAACCTTTGCAATCAATGATGGAAACACGCCCTTTCGCACAGTGGGGCATGGATTTCATAGGACCAATTAATCCTCCATCATCATCAGGCCACAGGTATGTTTTAACAATTACTGATTATTGTACCAGGTGGACTGAAGCCACTAGCAGCAAGACTTGCAGGGTAGAAGATGTCATTAGATTTCTGGAAAGTAATATAGTCACCAGATATGGGGTTCCCTATGCTCTGGTAAGTGATAATGGCTTTGCTTTTGCTTCAACCAAATTGTCAAGTTGGGCCTTTGATTATGGGATCATATTGAAGTTCTCATCTAATTATTATCCCCAAGGGAAAGGATTGGTAGAATCCACCAATAAAAATTTGCTGAATATCATAAAGAAGTTAGTAGATAAAAACCCTAGGGAATGGAATACACTTCTAAAATATGCCTTATGGGTAGACAGAACTAGAAATAAGGCTGCATTAGGCAACTCACCTTATCATTTAGTCTATGGGGTGGATCCCATCCTCCCTGTTAACCTAAAGATTCCTACCTTGCAGTTTGCCCAAGAGTACCTAGGCATAAACAATAACCAAGAAGTCAGGTTGCTTCAGCTGATGCACCTGGAAGAGAAAAGAAGTCAGGCAATTAATCAATTTGCCAAACATCAGGCTGTTGTCAAACACTGGTTTGACAAAAGAGCCAAAGTCAAAGCCTTCAGGATATCTGATTTAGTCCTAATGTGGGATAAAGCCCATGAGAGAAAAGGAGACCATGGTAAGTTTGATAAATTATGGATAGGTCCATTCCAAATTTCTAAGATATTAGGAGACAGTACTTTCAGGCTTAAACACTTGACAGGTGAGGATGTTCCATTACCAGTTAATGGACAGTTCCTCAAACATTATTTCCAAGCCTAAGTAGCTTTATGTCAGTCATGTGTATCATAATGTATATTTGTATAGTTGTTTGTACAGTATTTTGTTTTGTTTTTGCTTTGTTTGCTTGTTGAGTTTTGTTTTGGTTAGTCAGGATGATGCAGCTCATCACCCCAGAAAATAACAAAATTGTTAAGATTCAAGTGATGAGAACACATTTATATATAGGTTATAACTCATTTTGAGAAAGTCATCATGATTAGGTCTGTGATATCTTTTCATCATGGTGCCTTTTCCTAACCAAAGTGATTTCTTCACAATGACTCACCTAACAGCCTTGGGTTTGTTGAAAATGCAAGTATAGGTGTTAAGTGAAAAATCTAAAGGGACTCCCTTGCTACCAATGCAATCTCCAACCTAAAACAACAAGTGACCATACCTTGCATACTGAGCTTACATGATACATCAGATATATAAAGTAAAATATAAATATTGAAAAATCTAAAAGTATAATAAAATTAGGCCATCTAAGTAACCTTACTGGGGCTATAGACACCTGCTAGCAGTGGGGCTTGCCGGGGCTATAGACGCCTGCTGGCAGCAAGGCTCTATCAAGGTTGGCTATGAGGGATGATCCCAAAATATGTAGCTTAACATCAGTTACTCATGTTTTCAACTTGCTTTCAAGATGAGGATAATTAATCATTTGCACACTACTGATCCTTTGTTAGCATTGTTACCATGAGGACATTTTATCATTCAGAAAGATTATAATGCTTATGCTTAGAAAGAGTTAGAATGCTATGTTAGAATGTGTTCACATCATTTGAATCATTAGAATTTTGGTGTTTTCTTTGGTGGCAAGTTGTTGTGTGGTTACACAACACGCCCCATTTTGACTTGACAAAACAAGGACCCAACTTTTTGTTTGGCTTTGCTTGTGTTTTCTTCTTGCTGGTGGTCTGATAAAAGTAAGACAATACAGATGATCCTGCATAAAAGGGACTGGGTAAGTCATCATGATGAGGCTAATTTTTTCAAAGTTAATATTTCATGACAATAACCTCATGATTGGAAAAGGTACAAAATTTCATGCAGGTTTGCCTTTTGGATCACCCTGATATTCCTTAGGGAACAAAAGTTATGATGAGTCAAAGATCTGGTCAAACTTGATATTCTGAGGGGAGGATCATATTTCTTAATATCAGTCATCTTATAAAAGATCACCCCGATCTAATATTATCATTTGATAAAACCATTTGCTCCGAACATCTAGACGTTAACTTTATGTGATAGTGATATCTACCCGACAAACAACATCATATATTTTGCGAGGATCATATTCTTGAATATCACCTAATATTTGAATATCACCCCGATATTTGAACATCGGCCTGTCACAAAATATCACCCTGAACCAATATCCTGATGACGTCATCCAAATCTGGTAAACAAAGAAATAAACATGACAATGACGTCACCATCCTTTTTACCTCGCGGAGGTATATTTCCAAACATGACCCTTCCTACATAACATGACGATGACGTCATAGGGCCACAATGCTGAACTAAGTCATTATCCTGATGACATCATCCTGATATTTTGATAGGAGGTCATTTTAGTTCAAAGGATCATATTTGAACATCACCCGATATCCAAATATCACCCGATATTGGAATATCATCCTATCCTGCAAAGATCACCCTGCGCCTTGCCACCATAACATTAAATGCATGCAGATGTGGTAGGTGGTTCCTGCCGATTACGAACTTGATATATACACCTGGCGAGATCCTGAGTTGCCGTACAGGAAATCCATGATTTTAATCAATTCATCCCTAATTTTTCCCTAATTTTACCCTAAAGAAGAAGTTAAAAGTGATTTAAATAATCATTTTACACTTATCTTGCAATAAAACAAGTTTTTACAGAGCACAACTTGCAAACCCTCATAAGACTACCTGCAGATGCATATAGCTTGTACCAGAATAGGATACGTGAGCATTGCAGGTATTTGAATTCCTTTTACATGGTTATCAGCATAATTAAGAGGATAAACACATCAGGTGAGTAACTGAAACCCTCTTGTTGTCGTGTTCTGCATATTCAGGTATCATGGTGTTTTCTGGTTTGAAGTTCTAAATTATGCATATCAGGATAAATGAGATATTGAAAGAGTATAATATGCATGATGAATAATGAAGATATGACGTATATGCATGCTTGTAAGATATCAATTGTAAGACCAGTTTTGTTAATTGCAGGCATCCATGGCGGATAAGCAGTTGGCTAAGTCAAAGGCAGAATTTCTAAAGCCCATGTTTGCTCAACCCGAGGGTGTCTAGTTTAGATATGGTGCCATCATAGATACGCACCAAGGAAATACAGAACTGGCTGTATGGTCAGCTAAAATGAGCGATGAAAAGAGTAACAGAACCTTGCTGGATGCAGTCTTTGTATCTGGAATGTGGAATGCAGCTAGTTTCCCTTATTCCATGGAAACTCCTGAGCTGGTCATTGAATGTACAAGAAACTATAACCCACAAACAAGGAAGGTAGAGAAGCATGGCAGAGTATATGCTGATCTGTCTATCAAAGGTCTTGCTACTACATTCAGTTTGCCATTGGGCAAGAAGGTTGCCAACATGGATTTGAAGAAATCGGAAGCAAAATATGAGAATAACAAGAAGTCTGCTAGGAAGAAAATGTACCAATGGAGGGCGAAGAATAGTCCTTATCCTACAACAGCTAAACTTCTAGTACACTTATATAAATTTGACTTTGACGATGAATACCAGTACATGATAGCCCTGCTAAGCAGAGTGATAGGCCAGCCTGATGCTGGAAGTTTTAAGGACTAGATGTATGCAGTCATCCTGATGTGCCTTTACACAGATAACAAGCCAATGTGGGCTAAGATGATAAGTGATGCTCTAGATGAGCAGCTGATGAACCTAGAAGGTCTAGATTGTTCTTTCTACATGACCTCATACATAGTTTATTCATGTGCCTACAAGGGTACATTTGATGCATTGACTATAGTTGGGAGAAGTGGTGGCACAACAAATGATGCACATATATGGGATCATCATCCCCAGCTGCAAAGAGCAAATTACCTCCAAGATTACAAACTAGTGAATGATGAATTCTCTATGCATCTGGTAAGAACAATGGAGGAGGACAGAACTAAAAGACTGAGCATGGAAGCTCAAGAAGTCATATATAGGCATGGAGCCTGGTTTATTCAATTTGCAACTTTCTCTTACATCAGAATTGAAGGCTTTGAGGAAGAGCCTCTCATGCTCCCAAGATACCCTACAGATGTAGTTGTCTTAATGGAATTTTTAAGACAAATTTCCACAATACTGAATGCTTACAAAGCTAACAACAAACTTCCACCAGTATTGTTTCCAGTTACAATGGGCTGGTATATGTGCCCAGATTCTAAGAATATTAAGAAGGCCATAGCTGGTCTAACTATGATGAATTTCTAGCCATTTCCATTCACAAGATCATATGATCCATATGGGAGGATGCAGAGGATCATGGGGAAGCCCATCCATCAAAGACATCTTGAAGACTTCTAGGCAGATTGTGAAGATGAAGCTGAAGCCAGAAGAAGAAGATATCAAAGGCTTACACTCAACCAGTTCAAGACCTTTGATTACATTTCCATCCTGGCACAGCTAAAGAGGGATGATGGTAAAATAATGGCTGATGAGTATGAAGAGAAAAAGATATATAATGACACTATCTTAGCACCAGATCTCACCATGCAGGAAGACATCTCCTTAGATCCATTTACAAGCAGGACATTGCAGTTGACCCAAGCATGGGTCAATGACCAGATAAATACACTGAAGAAAGGAGGTATTGCCATCACGGTGGACAATAAGAAGAAAAGATAGGAGATTTCTGAAGATGAATATGATGATTTCTTGAATGAGAAGAGGAAGTCTAAAGGAGAGAGAGTACCACCTCCTGAGAAAAGCAAGAGACCTCCAAGAGGTAAGAAAATTGATGCTGAACCAAAAGGGGTCATAATTGAAAGAGTGATAATGCCAACTGAGGATGCATCAACATCAGGACAGGCATTAGCATCATCAGCACTGCCTCCAATGGATAAGCAAAAAACTAAAAAGATCCAAAGGCCACCTACACAACCTATTGAAACATATGAGGAGGGTCAAGCCTCACATAAGCAAATAGAAGAGGATATTCCTCTTGATGAGGAGCTGGAAGAAGAAGAAGAAAATGTTGAACCCCTCACCAGAAAAAGAAAAGCACCTCAGGTGATAGCAACTACACCTAAGAAACCAAGAACTTCAATGAGAGGTGAAATAAAACAAACCCCTATAATGATAAAAGGGGCAGGTGGAGAAGTATTCAATAGGGAATTGCAGCATAACGTTCCACTTCCCACCATTGTAAAGTTTAAAACTGAACAAGCAGAAGAACAAATGAAAGAAGCCTCTAAGGCAGTTCAAAGTGGTCTAGTCTCATTAGATGAGATAGTTGACCTATCTGATGATGAGGTGGTGAAGGATGTAGCTTCACAAAGAATGGAAACCCTTGCTGCTAGCACCCGGGTAACTCCACAGGGGACCCCATCAGTCCAGGTAGTATTAGGGGAGATGAAGCAAATAGAATCATAAAAGGAAAAGAGCCCAGAAAACATTACACAGCAAATAGGGCTGGATGCCTTAGTTGATCAGGTAACAAGTCTTGTAGCTATATATTTGGCATATGTAGAGGATGTAAATCCTAAGGATATGGCAGGTGCACCTGAGAAAGTAGAGAATATTGAAGAACTCAAACAGAAAGAGGTGGAGAGCAAAGCTCCAGGTGTGGGTTAGCAATAGCAGGATGCATCAGCTAAGCCCAAAGTAGTAGAAGTCCCACCAAAGGACAAAGAAGATAAAGAAATATTAGGTCTTGATGACCACAAGGCTCAAGAGTTAATTAACACAAGTTCAGAGCTAATTATAACTGCAGATCAGGTGGACAAGCCTAAGATGAATAAAATAACATCCATAGATACTAACATACCTCAGGAAAAGGAAAATGCTAAAGTGGATGAGATACCCATGGAGGAAGTAAAAGATCTGGTTCATGATAAACATGCAGATGATCAACAGGATCACCCTCCAGAAAAAGAAATTCCTCAATAGGAGGATATACCCAAAGATCACCTTCATGAGGAGCATCATGAGGAAGAGATAAGAAAATCACCCTCCCCATCGAACATGATGGTGGATATCGGAGATTAGGGTGTTCATGATGATGATGATGGAAACCAACAGTCAAAGGATCAAATTCCTCAGTGGCTCGAGAAAGAAATTGGCACAAAATCAGGTATAGAGGCATAAGAATTTGATGTATCTACATTATTTTCAGAAAACTTAATAAAGCCTAAGAGGAAGGCTAGAATAACTTCTGCAATAAGAAGAGATCCTGTTATGGACAGGAGGACTACACAGGTAGCACTCCCTACTGTGGATAAAGAAAAAGGTAAGATCACCTTGGAAGAATTCCAGATTAGCACAGTTGATCTAGGGTTTGCTAATGAAGACCAGGAGGGTCAGGAAGGAAAAGATATAATTGATTCATTAACCCAGAGGGTAAAGAGAGAGAAGGAGAAAAATAAGCAGCATAAAGAGCACATTGCTTAGCTGCATGCCTATATAAAGGGGTTAATTGACCCTGATGATACATCAAGTGATCGGGCAATCCCATTGACTGCTATTTCTCAGGAGGAGGTCAATAGGTTGAACCTTATGAAACATAAATCAGTAATAATATTGAAATGGATGACATCTGAGCTCAATGGAGCTGAGGAAATGGTAAAGGCCTCTTCGAAGAGGTGGAATTCTTTAGATACCTCCAAAAGAAAGGTAGATAAGTTATAGATGGAGATCAGGAAAAGGTCCTTTCAGTTAGAGAAAGCTTTGACTGCCTTGGAGGAAATAAAGAGGATTAATCCTCAAGTTCTCATAAGTAAGAAGGTATTAAATAACACTAATGCACTATTAATAGACATATGGTATAAAGATATCATGTTTGAATGTGATGTGCTAAAGAGATGCAACAGTAAACTGAGAAACATCAGCATGAAGCTACATGATATGATGTCTTATGAAGTAGAGGTCCTGGAGACCTTAGAAGGGAAAGCAGAAGGGAAGATTGAAAATCAGGTTGAAGAGTTTGCAATTAAGGCTCTACATAGTAATTTCCAGCTGGTAGCTGATGACCCTTTGAACCACCTGACAAAAGAAGTACTGGACAAAATCATGAGGATCAAGGTCAAAGTAGAGAACTACAATGAAACACTGAGTAGCAGGAGGAATAAGTTAGAAGCCCTCCAGAGCAAATATCAAATGCATAAACATGCCATCACCAAAGAAAGAACTCAAGATGGCGAAGTGGAAAAAATAGTGCAAGCATATGAAAACATCAGGATATCCATGCAGATCCATATACAAAGAGATAGTCATCAGGAGGATATTGAAATCAATGAAAGTGATGATCACGACAATAGAGATGATGACAAAGAACTTGATGAAGATACACCATAAAAGGAATACATGCATTAGGTACTTAGGAAAATGTGAGTTACCTAGATGGTTGCTAGCTGGCAACCTATGCCACATTGAAGGAGTTGACTTAGTCAATGAAGTATGAACCATAGATCTTAATAGATAAATCC
Organism: Cunninghamia lanceolata; assembly: GCA_027924645.1. Classification (NCBI taxonomy): domain Eukaryota; kingdom Viridiplantae; phylum Streptophyta; class Pinopsida; order Cupressales; family Cupressaceae; genus Cunninghamia; species Cunninghamia lanceolata. The sequence goes on along the minus strand of BSBN01000865.1, from coordinate 2,269,638 downwards.
TAATCGTAGATCAATTGTAACCGCTCCCTCACCTTGCTCTATAAAAGGTGTAGGGATGCCTCATTTTAAAACATTCAAAACTTAATTGAAATCTGTTTGCTGAAATATTCAGGGCTCATTTCAAAGTTGTTGTATACATATATGTTCTTGCATACCTAATGAATGAGAAAACTCTTTTGATTACAATCCATAATAAATCTTGAGTAATCAGTGTATGAATTCTTGATACATGATGTGATTTGCTGCGTCCCTTGAAGTGCATTTCTACTAACATGTGTTGTTTTCATGCTTTTCCTTTGAAGTTAGCATCAATTGTATCTAGTTGTGGAATGTCCTGGTGAACATATGGTTTGATTTCTTCTTGTCATGACTGTATCTGATGTATATGTGGCTCAATAGCTGAAGGTTCAACATTAATTTGAAGTATTTCTTTCAATTTCTTTCAATTTCAGAGCATTTCATCATCATAATTGCAAATAATTGACAATCTTAAGTAAATAATACAAATATGTAGACATCCTATAGATAACTGAACATATTCAACATATTTGAGGTTAAAGCATGTCAAAATGACAAATATCATGCAAAGATTCAAAGATAGACACATTATTTGAAGCATATCTTGTGTAGAATAACTTTCTGTGCAGCATCATTACAGGAAACACTATCTTACAGATGAGATTTATGTAAGGCCTCAAAATAGAAACAACAACACACATCAACCTCTGAGTAACGTCAGAAGCTTAAGACCTAATCACCGGAGACTTGAGATCATGAATTCTCTGAATTCATTACATCTTTCAAGATGAATAAAGGTTAATGTGTACTTTTATTCTATGTTTGTTTATGACTAACATCATGATCAACAGACATTTACCACAAGGAACTGATAGATGAATCTTTTGAACTAAAACCTCAGTATAAGGCCATCCGGGATAAACATTTTGGTCAGTACATCCATTTTCCCTGTTTTGAAGAAGATGAGTGGGTCCAGTATGTGTTGAGAAAAGTGCATGATAACTTCTTATGGTTGAATAGACCATTCAAGATCACCAAGGATGCAATTAGGGTAGTAACCAGTTTACACTCTTCCGAAGGGTTACCTGTTCTCAAATCTGTCAAAAACCAAACTGTGAGTGAGGCCACCGGATCAAAATTTGATAAGAGAGCAATGACCATAGAAGATATCACTGATCCAGATATCAAGTTTGCATCTATGATAATTGGCTATAAGATATATCACTTCAGCAGGGAGAATTCAGTATCCAGAACTGCTGTGTATACTGCTTATGAAATGTTGAGAAAGAATATAGATTATGATCTCTGTGAACTCCTAAGCCAACTGATGGAAACCTTATAGAAGATCAAGAAGGACAAAAAGAACTCTTTTAAGTATGGTGGACTGATATTGTGTTTATTTTTCTACTTTATGAATGAGCTGCCCGGATCTAGTGATTGGGTATGGTAGAATGACAGACCTATTGCAATTCAAATCAGAGATTACTTGCATGGGCTTGGGGATGCTAAGGCAAGAAATACAGCTCTGTGGGGTTACTTCAAGAACTTTCAAAATATGATGCAAACCAGAGAAATAATTCCCCAATCATTGGTTGAGAAGTACAAAGATACAGTGTGTTTTATGGTTGACACTGATCAATGCCTAATGGAGGCAATGGAGCCAAGGGTAGTCTGGATCATGCCAATGGGGTATGAAGTAGATGAGAAAATTGTAGAGCTGCATATCCAACATCTGTTGAGCCAGTCCAAAGACCCTAAGGCAGAAAGGTTTGGAACCTTCCAAGAGCTGAGTGTAAAAGTTCATGTGGAACTTAGATAGCCTGAAATCAAGAGGAAAGTGAGAAGGGAAGTTGAAGAAGTTGCCAAGAGGCATGGAATCTCAAAAGAGGCACTTGATGCCCATAGAGAAAAGATGAAAAGAGCAGAAAAAGAAAAGGAAGAAGTAGAAAAAGAAAGTGCTTAGGTAAAAGCCCCCTCTCGGACTAGATCCTCTAAGATCTCTGCACCTACAACTGCTAAAAGCTCAAAGGCATCTAAACTGGAAGCAAAATCATCTGGTAAAGTAGAGAAAAGAACTAAGACAAAGGCCACAAGGTCTTACATCAGTCAGAAGGATGATGAAGAAACTGAGTCAGATGAGGAGGTAAAGAAAATGAAGAAGAAGAAGAAGAAAGGATCTGGTGAATCTTCTACAGGTCAAGACATGGAAGAGATGGCAGAAGAATTTGCTGAAAGGCCCACTCTGTCTAATGATGATGTAGTCAAATCAATCACTGTGGATGGAAACCTAAAACCAATGACTGAATTCTATGATGATTATAATGAAGCTGACCAAAAAGATCTTGCAAGAAGCTATAGTCAGATATTTGAATATCTATAATAAGGCTTTTATTGAAATCATATCTCTCATTCCCAAAAGCCTAGAGAAAGAATTAGAAATAAGAAAGAATAATACTAAGGCAAAGGATCTTGAGATCCAAGAATAGATAGCCATTCAACTCTTTCCTTCAATCACTCAGAAGCAAATGAATATGATCTTCAAAGATTGCAAGGATGAGTTCCGGAGCAAAGCTAGAATGAATCAGCTTATGCTTGGCGAAATTGACAAAATAGCAAAAGAGACAGAAGAGATCCTCTGGAATGCATACAAAAGATTCAACATTCCCATTGTAGAAGACTTAGATGATGAAACCTCTGCCATGGATGACAAAGAAGAATCCACTAAGATAGTAGCAGAAGAGGCAAAGGAGACTAGTGAAGAAAAAGCTAAGGACTTCGATTCCTCTGTTCTAGAAGAGGAAGTCCAAGGAGAAGTAAATCCAGATTCTCCAGCAGTCTCCAGATCCAAAGGAGAAGAAAGAATAGAGGAGAAAGAAGAAGAAGTGAAGGGAAGAGAAGAAGGTCAAGCTAAGAAGAACACAAGTGACAGTGCAGAAGGAAAGAAAACTTTGTCTCCGACAAGAGACACTGCAGAAACTGTCAAGGATTTCTTGACTAAAGAAATGATGGAGATTAATGAACCAGAGTTACTTCAAGGACCATTTGACTTTGATTCTCTATTCCTGGTTCAAACAATGAAGATAGCATCCTTTGCCCAAGCAAAGGCTAAAGAGAAACTTCTAAAGTCTCACATGGAAGACTGTGAGCTACTAGAAATTGCATCCGGTGTGCTTGAAAAGATCATGCCATCCTTTCAGAAGGATTCCTCAGCTTCTTCATCCGGTAATCTCAAGTCTCTTATTAGTTCTGTCAGCACTCATTTTGAATCTTTAGAGAAATTAGCTGAGGTGAAGGTCAGGAAAGAGTTTTTGGATAAGAGATTCTCTGAGTTACAAGGCTTTATAACCAATGATAGGAGAAATATGGATATTGGGATAAAGAGCTTAGAAAATACTCTTAAGGATGGAGGAGAAGTATATAAATTTTGTATATCCTAGACTAAAGTAACAAAGGATATTGAGAAGAAAGTGAAAGAACAAGAGGATAAATTGTCAAGCCTCTCTCAAAATTTTGATCCTCTCACTGTATCCATAATAAACCAGGAATGTCAAACTATTGAAGCCATGAATGAGATTAAGAAGCTTGAGAAGGAGAGGAAGAACATAATAAGCAGGATGGGTGAACTTAGAGGGATGATTATCCCTAAATTAGAGGCCACGCATGAGGCCCTAACTGATGCCCAGACCACAGCCCAAACCAGTGATCTGACAGATCTTAAGAGGGCAGAAGCTTTTGCATTCCTGTTGAGTGGTCACATCTCAATTTTGGATAGGATGAAGCAGAGTTGGGCAACAAAATTTGCCCAGTTGAAGACATCTTTTGCAGATATACTTCAATATATGTAAGTGTATCATGTATTTATACTTATGCGGCTAAGTATAATTAATTTTTTTTTCTTTTGAGGATTGTTGGCGTACGGATTCTACCCTTTTCCATTGATGTCAAAGGGGGAGTGAAGAGCAATGAAAAATGTGGAATCAAGCTAAGGGGGAGCTCTGGAAAAATGTACATTAGAACAAAGCATCAACCAAGGGGGAGTGTAGTGTGACACTTAGTCATTTTTCACTAAGTGTTGCCATCAATGCCAAAGGGGGAGATTGTTGATAAGAGACATTGTGTGGCTTCATTGGTGTTGTCATTGATGGCAACAAAGACCACTCCACACATCTGCAGTACATGGTGTATCTTTACCGGAAGTCAAATTGAAGAATACTTTGGTCCAGTAAGCAAGAATAGAGCATGCAACAAGGTCTGACAATTAGGTCCGGATCTCTTAAAGGAAGTATCTTTGTAAAGTGCGGACTTGGGGAAGTCAAGAGGAATACCTTGACTAATAGATTCTAGGGATTGAGCCTCCGGTGATGAAAGAGTGAAGAGATATGAGCATCTAAGTATTGGGGTCCAGTTTGGCAAAGTAGACAGAGGAAGAACTGACCAATAGAGCATCAGAATTATTCCAGATGAGATATTGATGGTGATCAAGGTTCTTAAGGTATCATCCATGATTCGCTGACATGTGAGATGACTTATATAAGTATCTCCTTGAATCCCATCACTTGGTAAGCAAGGATTCAGCCGATAGACTAGAGTTTGGAAAAATATTGACTATTCCAGATGCTGACTAGAAAGTGGATGAAATCCTTGGTGCAAATATATATACCAGATTTATTTCGGTATGAAGGAGTGTGTTGTGTGTAGTGGTGTGCATAGAAAAGTAGAAGAGGAGTACAGAAGCAGTAAGGTAGGTCTAGTATGTGAAAGGATAACAACACAGAAGAAGAGAAAGGATGAAGTGCAGTAGATTAGTATACTGAGCCTAACCAGAACTAAACTCCAGCATATGTGGATGCTACTTATCAGTTCAAATATCTTGTTACTTTCTTTATAACTTGTAGGTAGTGAGCCTCTTGTGAGCAGTGTGCTCAGGTACTAAGCCCTAATTGGCAAGTGCCATTTTGTACTATCTTATTCTTCTAACAGAGATTACAATCTTGGGTTAATCACCCTGTGGTTTTTTCCCTTAACAGGGTTTTCCACGTCAAAATCATTGTGTCATGTGTATTGATGCTATTTCCATTTCATGGTTATGTTTGCTTATATGATTTAATACTGCATTAATTGTTAAGGAAGATCAGAAAGTAGAAGTAATTAAGATAATTGATTCACCCCCCCTCTTAGTTATCAACAGTCCTACCACACGTGCTTTTGTGTTGCTCCCATAAGGTCGCAACGCAAAGTATCTGTCTAGACTAATGACCCAAGCCTTAGCCTCGGCTCCTTCTGTAGCTCCTGCAAAGGTAGGCAGATTAAGCCTAAGTAGGTCTCTGATGAGATCTCCTCTATCTCTATGTCCTATGATCGACTCATCCATACCATACTCATAGGGTCCATGATGTACCTACTCAACCCTCATAGTCTCATCTCATCTTGTATGTCATGGAGGACTCCTACTCCGTGCTCTGTAAGCTGAACCTACCTCCTCCACTATAGTATCTGGTATCTCTACAAAAGGCTCCACATGTGGCACCTCTCGCAGATCAATGCGGGGCTCTACAAGTGGCTCAACTCATGACTCAGCACACGGCTCCTCAGGTGGTTCCTCTCATGGATCAACGTGGGGCTTGTCATGTGGCACTGGTATAACTGGCAGTAGCCTCTCTAACATGGCCTATAACCTCTGTAAAATCTAAGGTCCTATATAAAGTCCTAGTGGTGCCTGTGGTACTAGCTGATCTGATAAGGTTGTAGGTACCTAACCCTCTGCAGAGGAATCACTGTGCACCTCGACAGACGCAGTGTTACATGATCACGCTCACCGAATTCATCGGGGAGGCATCCTACAAAATAAGGTAGGCACTAATTAATCAAAGTTGCGGAATAAGTAACGTGCCTAAATAAGTCCAGTGTTTAAACTTGGGCTTTGATACCAAATGTCATGCCCACATTTCCCATACGGTCACTACACACATCACACATGTCATGTCCACATTTGTCATGTGGTCATGACATGAAATATCAAAAAAAATTCCACGCTTCCCTAGAAACCCCCTCACATGCGTAAGTGTGCTCGGTGGCGTTACGCTTAAGGCGTAAACAAGACAGTTGAATGCGGGGTAATGCATTCACTTGCGCATACCATTCGCAATGTAGGCCAACTAGGGGGTTGAAGCGACGTGGTTAATGTCGCCAATAGCGTTAGGATCAACGATAAAAAACCCTAAGTCAACCTATGTGAATGATGGGATTTTGATGTAAGTCAAAATCAATAGCCAAAATCAAGTGCAAGAGAGAATATAATTTTAATACAAAAATCTAATGTCGATACTCAGAAAAAAACAATAATATAATCCTAAACAAGGTTAAATATCACTATCCTAGCTAAACCCTAAATTCCATAAAAATTTGGTAGCATAACGCCTCATGGCCGTGATTAGGGTTTATTGTACTAAAACTAATTTTGATCGAAAGGTTTACTGGTTTGGTTTTATATTACCCACGTCTCACTAGTTGAATTGGTAGATTAGTTGAATAAGTTAATTTGTACATTTTTCAACAAAGCTCGATCAATTTGTTCTTCTTCACATTTTCTATCAAACAAAGTTATCACTGTATCCTTTACATTACTCCTAATTTCTTGGTAGATCAGATCACGGATACACTTACACTAACTTCGTTTTAAAAGTTTACTAGGTTTCTAAGTTGGTTTTTAAAAGTCTAATTTAAATTCGTTAATTAAACTGCCCCAAAATGATTAAAAGGAATATTTAAAATTTAATTAATAACGATGTAGTTTTAAATTGTCCTCGTCGATTTAGGTTTGAAGACCAGGGTTAATATCTCAATAAATATATAGTTGTAAAAAATTAATTTAATTAAATATAACCCTTTTAATAATAAACCAGTCCATACATTACCATGCCACTAACATATAAAAATAACTCTCTAAAAAGCAAAAGGGATTACCCATTGTATTATTTATCTCAAATCCCCTTCTTAAATTCAGAACTTAAAACAATGAACAAAACAATTAAAAGAGGGGAAATTAAATTTTAAAAAGAATTTTAATTTCACCTTGCCCTAAAATCCTCCAACAATAAAATATGATTTCCTTAAGGGCAAAAAGCCCTAACCCTATTTTTTTTAAACTCATTTTCTTTTCTCCTCTTTGTTTTTTCTCTTCTTCTTTCTTTTTCTTTCTTTCATTTTTTTTGTTTTGGTTGTGTTGCAGGTTGTAATGGAGGCCATATATGAAATGCATATGATGGCATTTATATATATACAATTATATATATATATATATGTGTGTGTGTGTGTGTGTGTGTGTGTGTGTGTGTGTGTGTGTGTGTTTAAAGAGTATACTGCTATGAGTTTTAAATAAAATAATGTTTATATTTTTATTTCTTTATTTCTAAACCCTAATGGTTCGTGGCAGGGCGGACTATGGTGTGGTGGAGGAGGAGCCACGGCGGGGGCAGAGACCGCAAGGTAGAGGGGAAAGGACCGGCGGAGGCAATTTTTTTTTACGGTGGTGGGGATTCTGTGTTGACAGCGGGGGTCTGCAGATATGGGGGGTGTGGGGATGTGGAGAAGGGGTGGAGCCCCCACCCACATACCACACAGTGGGATGTGAGTGGGGGCTCCACCCCCTCCCCACATTCCCACTAATAATAGGTGACGGTGGGGGGGCTTCGAACCCCCCCACCACATATAACTTCCTTTGTTTTTTCAAAAAGAAATGCAAACTGTGAAAAGATTAAAACACTGTCTATTCTCTGTTTTTTTTTATTACACAGAATTTTTAAACTAAGTTATATATATATATATATATATATATATATATACATATATACATATATACATATAAGGTAGTCTAAATTTTGTTTGACAGAATAATCAAAACAATTTGTAATTAAATACATATAAATACATTCTTTCAAATACACATTATATATATATATATATATATATATATATATATATATATTTGTATATATATATATATATATATATATATCCATATATAATTATATTTTCAAAAATGATTTTCTATCAACACTTACAATTTTTCTTTTTTTTGAACAATAATCAAAGTTTTATTTTCTTTTTATCAAATTTATAAGGCAAGGAACTCATTTCTCTTAACAAAATATATTCATTATATTATTAATATTTTTGTTTCTTTTTAAAGAAAAGAAACAAATGCAATTAAGTAAATACATCTAATACATAAATCAACTAATTTTTTTTTTCTTCAAAGAACAATATACAAATTTTATGTGTCTCTCAAGAATAAAACCACAACTTTCTTTTTTGATATTTAAAAAAAATAAATATACAAATGAAATAACTTTAAAACCAAATTTTCTTTCTTCAACATTTTTTTTTGAATGATAAGCATTAAAATCAACAAATTTTAAATTTCTATTCCAAATGTAAATAGCTTATTCACAGAAATAAAAATATACTTTTACAACAAGAGAGAGAACAATGTTCTCCTCTTTGAAAACTCACAAATGATACAAACTCCTAAATTGGCCATGCTCTCTCTCAAGAGCTAAAAGGAAATAAGATAACAACTCCAAGAATAAAGATATTTTCTTCAACTTCACAAACTCAGCTCCAATGAACTTGCAATATCACAAGAAGGGGAAAGAAGCTACAACAACTTGCTCTCCTCTCTATCATAGACCTGCTAGTGGGTCACCCCCGAGCTAGGGAGATCATCCACACACTTGGAAACTCATACGACATCACAACAAGGCATTCAACAACCAAACACAAATTTACTCCTGTAGACACCCTAAAATGACCGTGTCATCAAATCACTTGCATTTCATAATCTGTCTAATCACTTGCATTACAACGTTAATTAAATAATCTAATTATTTAATTAATTTTCATCAAATTCTTCTAAATCACAAAATTGCGACATTAATTAAATTAAATTCCTCTATATTCTTCCACAATTAAATAATTTTAATTATTTAATTAAATCATTATTCACTTTTCGAAAATCACATCCACATTAATTAAATATATCCAATTATTTAATTAATTCAACAAATTCCCTCTTATCTAAAATTAAATAATTCTTAATTATTTAATTAAATCAAAATCATTCTTCCAAAATCATGCACAACAATTAAATAAATTTATTTATTTAATTTGCTTTTAAATCTTCTAAATTAAATAATTCCAATTATTTAATTATTTCTTCCAAAATATCTTCTCTAAATTTAAATAAATCAATTATTTATTTAAATTGCTTTTTCTTCTAAATTTGAGTTATCTCTAATATAACTCAAGCTTTCTATATTTAATAAAGCAAAATATCTTCTATTCTCATGCAAATCTCTTCTTCTTATTTTAAATCACTTAACTGATTGCTTTATTCTTTTAATTGATTTATTTCTTCAGTTAACTTATTCTTCTATTCTTGATAACTCCTCTCATGCAAAAGCAAGTAAGACACATGTTTTCTTCTCATTAGTTGCACATTCCTCAACTTATCTCCTCCGTTGATTCTTCTGAGTTATCTGGACCGTTGATCGATCTTCCTTGAAATCTATATAAACCCCCCTCATCTCCTTCATTTAGCCCTCTCTCTTCGATCGTATTCTCAGGCATACTTAACAGAGCTTCGAGCATACACAACGCGTCGATTGAGCACTATAACGATCTTTTGACATTGATCTCTTGAGCACATACTTGCTTGTTGCAGCCATGGCTTTGCAACTACATTGAGCAATCCACATATCTCCAAAAGGGAACAATACAGGTTTTGGGAAGAGCTTTCATTTGTCTTTGATTGGTGATTTATGGCTTTTACTTAGATTCATTTCCTTTATGTTATTGGGTTCTTTGGTTTTATTTAGTTTAGATTTAATCCATTTTTCCATATACACATTCTGGCACGCCCGGTGGGACCCACTAATCCCTTTGTTTCTTTGAGAAATTTTTTTTTAAGTCACAATACGGCACAGCGCAGACGATATTACACAGCGCGTCTGGTGGTATCTCTAAGCGCTCTTGCAGGAATAGTTCAGCGCTACTGGCGGTACGGCCATGCTTTTGGCCGCACAGAGCAGCGCTTTCAGTGACACAGAGAAGCGCTATTGGTGGCCTTGTTAAGCACTTCTGGTTAAAATTAGGTTTTGACTTTATTCACGGTGCTGTTGCAGGGTTTTTCTCATTTCAGATCTGTGATTTTGGTTGCACAAGCTATTGTATTTGTCTTCCAAACCTGATTTTTGATATCTCCTAAGCTGATTTATTTAGGAGTATCCTTAAGTTCTGCTAATCTATTGTGTTGACCCATTTTCTGAGTTTTCCAGATTTCACGACCCAGATCTGTCAGATATCATTGTCCAGACAGTAGATCCACCATGAAAAGTTATTTTTGCCTGGTTATTTTGACAAAAACTAATATTTTCTATATCTGAGACAGAACAGCGCTTTTGGCTACACAGTATCACGCTTTCGGTTACACAGTGACGCGCTCCTGGATATTTTACAGCGCTTTTGTTATTATCGTTGCACGCTTTTGGGTATTTATCGCAGGGCCTTTGGAATCACAGTACAGCGCTTCTGGTTATTGTTCAACGCCGCTGGTAATATTCTGTTGCGCTTCTCATCTGTCTTAAAGCGCTTTTGGTTTACAGTGAATCGCTTTTGGTAAGACAGTAACACGCTTTTGGTCAAAGTTGATTTATTTTGCTAACTTGTGAAATTTTGGTGGAACTAACTCACTTGTTGTAGCTTCTTATTACTCACACAGAGCCAATAGGTGTTTTCTTAACATGTTCATGCAGGACGAGCATTGAAGACCTCTTTGATTTATCTCACTAAGTCTTAGAAACACATTGCATGCTTAAAAGGATAATTGAACAAATCTTTTTTTGCAATCTAAGTCTTAGGAACATACTACTTTTTTTAAGGGACAATGGACATGTATGAACAAACACCTCAATTTTCTAAAGGACAATGGACATGAATGCCAAACACTTCATTTCATAAGGGACAATTTATAACTACAATCGTGTGTGTGCATAGCTTAGTTGCACCTTATTTTTCTTATAACGGGACAATTGAACCTTTGTTTGACGTGCTTGCTTTTACTTTTTTGTACTTCCTTTAGAAGGGCCTGCTTTTGGATTGCGATTCATCCAAAAGGGACGACCCTAAGTGGAGTTTTCCTTTGAACCGCTATATAAGAGGGATAAGGCGAAAGCCAAGTCCTAACCGGGCCAAGTCCTTACCTTGTGGTGCCAAACTGAAAAGAGGTGTACTAGCTCTTTGTGGAAATGATTTTCATATTGAGCGAAGTGTTTGAAACTCTTAGTAGGATTGGTTAAATCTTTTAGTAGCTTGTCACATTGCTCATAAGGCATTGGTCCCTCAAAGTCACTAAGAACCAATTTAGATAGAGACTACCTGACCTACCTCTGAACATTGCGGTAATCATCAGTGCAAGGGAAATCGATTTAAACCCTTAAGACACTCACCATTGGCTCCCTTGAGAAGAGATAGTATTCCCTTGGACATAAAGCTCTTGTGACCTACTTGAGCTTTCCAAGGGGAGGGTGAGATATCCCTACCTATCGTCTCTCGCAAAGATACTAAATATCCTACACCTTTATGGAATGATATTTTTATCGATGGAGTATTAAGCTGTGAGCTGATCTACTGCAATGAAACCTTGTCTCTAGGGATAAAAAGTGCTTGTTATTGATTGCAACTGTATTAGACCTATGGAAACATTGGGCTTGTTTGGAGCCTTGAACATACACTATCTGTTGTGTCAGTCCTTGTGCCTTTTTTGACCACTTGTTTGCTATGTTTTCTCTTGCCAAACCAATCCAATCAGAAACAGAAAAATCTTGCCTTTGAAAAACATCAGACACTACTTCAGCGCCCCTGGTATTACAGCAGCTCGCCTTTGGTAATACAGTAGATCGCCTTTGGTCAAGCAGTAACCCGCCTCTGGCAAAACTCTACTTCAGCACCCTCGGTATAACAGTAGCTCGCTTTTGGCCACTGTAGCTCGCCTTTGGCATAGTAGTAACTCGCTATTGGCAGCTCAGTCCATCGCCTCTAGCCCACAGTAGCACGCTTTTGGTAGCACAGTCTTGTGCCTCCGGTCAAACAGTATAGCGCTTTTGGTCCAGTACTTTGTGCATCAGAGTTTGTCTGTTTTCTCAAAAAGCATCTCACAGATTCCCAGCATTACATTGTGTCCAGGTATATTCCATGGTCACCACTAGGCTACAGCAAACTATGAAGTCTAGGCAAGTTGTCCCTAAGAAGCACAAGACACCCCCTCGCACACCACAATCAGGTCGTCTCAACATTACTCCCAAGGTGACTCCTAGTACACCCGCGGCAAAACCAATCAGCTCTCCAAACATGCCACACATAGATGAACCAAGCAATCCTCATGAGGATAGAACCCCTTTGCTAAATGCACCGCAGTATACCACAGGCTTGCCTCCGGATTTTGTCCCACAAGGTTATATCGTAGATCAAACCCCATCTCAAGAAGAGCGACACTTTGAAATAGGTCAATCCTCTCAAGAAGATGGGCAAGATCTTGATGAATTTATACAAGATCCTAGAGCTATAGCTACCTTTGATAAAATCCTTAGTGCGAACCAGGATCATTTCTTTTGCTTGCTTGCAAAGCAAGGCACCAAGTTACCTCAAGATTTTGATGTGTCCACTCTCAAAGAGAGCAACAACACCCAAGAAACCATACAAGCGGTGCAAACCATGTCCACAGTGACTACACCCCTACCTACTCAAGGCTCACAGTATAGGAATCCCCTTTTTCAAAATCCAACAGAGGAGAGGCCCGTATCACCACTGTTGACTCCTATGGAGATCTATCAAAACCAACAAGAAACTCTCCAACGTCAAGCAGAGTTAGCTAAGCAAGCCACCTTAGCTCGATCCAATGTGCAACCACCTCCTAAAGTGTCCATCCCAAGCACAAGCGGAATCTTGGTTACCCCATCACGCGTAGGTTTCCCACCTAATTACAATCCAGGGAACACTTATGTAGCCATGCAACAAGGGTCTCAACAAATACCACCTCCTATATCATCACACCTGCATGTCTCTCAACCAATTGGAGTCACACAGCCCCAACCACAACATTCTTCTACTCTCATCCTCAAGCAACCCCGACCGTCGCAAATCACTTCTACCTATGTTCCTCCACCACAACATTCTTCTACTCTCATCTTCAATCAACCCCAACCATCACAAATCACTTCTACCTATGTTCCTCCTCCACAACGTTCATCCACGCTCAACTTCTTTCATACATTGCCTAGCCACTCTCAACATTCCCAACATCAAGTTTCCCAAAGCTATGTGCCACCATCACAACCTAATCACACGCACTTTAGCTTTCCTCCCCCCAATACTTTTCTTCAACCATCGCAGAGCCAACATTCTTATCTAGCACCACCTCCACCTATGTCTAATCAAGGCCTCCAATTCCAACCCAATTTGAACCAATCATATAATCCATACAATCCCAATCAATCTTACGACCCTTACAATACCAGTACACATGGCTCACACTATAATCTTCCATATGGGCAACACCAACCACTTTTTGGACAACAGGAGACGTTACCAACCCCTCCCACAACTATGGAACTAAAGATTGCGGAGGTGCAACAACAGCTATTTGATCTTACGTTTGGCCACACCAAAAAGACCTTCTCTTTAGAGGAAGTGTGTCCTTATCCTTTTGATCGGTCATTACCAATGATCCCATTTCCTCAAAATTTCACTATTCCAAAGTTCGATAAGTACAAAGGAAAAGGTGACCCAAAAGACCATCTTAGGGAATTCTATCTTGCTTGCTTCGAGGTCTCACATAACGATACGTATCTTATGCGTCTCTTTCCTCGCAGTCTTGGAGGTCAAGCAATAGAATGGTTCTCACACTTACCTACGGGTATCAAGTCTTTCAACGAGCTAGCAGAAAAGTTTGCCACCCATTTTTCTTACAACGCAGAGCTTGAGATTTCCATGACGGACCTATGCAACAATAAACAGAAAAATGGTGAGACTTTCATTTCTTTCCTTCAACGATGGAGACAAATGGCTAGTAAATTCCCTTTCAAGATTCCAGAGAAACAGCTTGTTAGCATCTTTGTGTAGAACCTCAACCAAGAGTTAGGTTTCCATTTGCAAATCCTTAGTGCTACAACCTTCGATGAAATCACATACAAGGGTATCAACATTGAGAAGGCCCTCATTGCTAAGGGTGTGGTCAAAATCTTTAAGGAGATGAAAGATAGCAATTCGCATCAACAGTCGAACGATAAACCCAAATATTGGAACAAGAACAAAAATGTGGTCAATGATGGAGTGGTCAATACTAAGCATGTCCAAACGTTGCAAACACCGCCGCAACTCTCCAAACCAAGTCAAGCTCCACCTCAACAACAACAGCAACAAAGGCAGCCTTATCCCAACCAACAACAAAGACAACAAGAGCAGCCCCAACAAGACTACCCTCCGCGACGTCAATTTACTCCTTTGGGAGTGCCCATCGAATCGGTCTTACAACAAGCTTTGCAGAAAGGGCTCATCACCTTACCTGATGCTCCTCCTTATGGAGAACCTGTCTACAAAATTGCACATTACAGAGACAATGAGTATTGTGAGTTCCATAGGAGCAAATGTCATCGAACTGCATCTTGCATGAAGCTTAAGCACCTCATCCAAAACCTCATCGACGGTAATCAAATCACTTTTGAGAATGAATCACCAGCGCAACACACGAATAAGGATCTCGATATGTACAAGGAACCATTCCCTCATCATGGTCCACCTCCCCCTCAGGATAGAGGTAAAGGTATCAATCATGCTTCCACATCCTTCGATTCCATTGTCGATCATTTTGAAGAGAGTCGAGTGTCTACCCTCACAATTAAAGGCAAATCTATGGATTGTGCTGTTACTACTCGTCGAGGTCATGTCACCATCCGTGCACCTACACCTAGACTTCCGGTTCAGTCTGATTATAATCTTGTCAAACATCTAGGGAGAACACCAGCACAGATCTCTATTTTGGACCTTCTACGATCATCACCGGCACATAGAGTGGTGTTAGAAAAAGCCCTCCAAGAGTCGTCCGTTCTTAACAACATAGCAGTCGCAGATTTCCAAGCTATAGTGGGTAATATTGCTTCGCCTTCCAATGTGGTCTTCTCTGAGAAAGACCTTCCCTCCCATGATCCTTGTCACAACGATGCCCTTCATATTGAAGTTCTCATCCATAAGCACAAAATCAAATGCATCCTCATAGATGGTGGTGCTGGTCTCAACATATGTTCTTTAAAGTTACTAAAGCAATTGGGATACTTTGAGGATCACGTCAACACCGATCATAGTATTACAATCAAGGGGTATGATGATGCAGAACGCCGTTCAGAAGGTGTTATTCACTTGCCTATACAACTAGGCCCAGTCATGCTTGAAACCAGGTGCCAAGTCCTTGATATCGAGCTGCCTTACAACATTATTCTTGGCCACCCATGGATCCATGCAATGAAAGCTGTTCCCTCCACGTACCATCAGTCCCTCAAGTTCCCATACAATGGTACGGAGATCACCATCCCAAGAGATCCTAATCCTTTTGAATTTTGCCGTGTCTTGCAAGGAAGCTATAAGAATTGCAACCAAGTGCCTAAAAATGACAAAGCCCTTGAATCCCCTCTCTATGTTAACGCTGAAACTCTCACGCAAGCCTCTACAAGCGAGCCTACACCCCTCCCCAAAATCACAGCACGCGTCCGAGATATAGGCTTTGCCACTTATGATATCTCTGAATCTTGTTGTGTAGGGCGGATGCCTTTATCTCCAAAATCTTACGGCAAACCACCCGTTGCCAAAGTTACCAAAAAAGCAACTATTCCTCCCCCAACATTCCTAACCCAATTCCAACATGGACGGTTATTGGAAGAGGAAACTATTGAGGACATCTCTTCTTGGCTCTACACGGAGAAAGAACTAGTCACGATACCAGTCAAGCAGTATGGCAATGGCTTAAGGATAGTGAAAAACATGGGCTATAAAGGCAAGGGTGGCCTTGGGAAACAGAATCAAGGAACTATGGAGCCCATTGTGGTAACAAAGAAGCTCGACAAGAAAGGATTAGGATTTGGTAAGAAGGTACCACGCGCCTCGGACATCGAGTATATCCTCGACGAGGTAGCTGACACTTTTCCCACCAATTCGACATCTACAGAGGATATCATCAATGACTCTTCCCTCCACATAACCAATCTATTCGCAGAATCCTCCATTTTTACACTATCCTCCGTATCCTTAACTTCCAACACCAGCACCCAGAATGTCACGCTTGTCTACCCTGAACTTATCGATTGGGACCAACAAGAGGCCCCCATTATAGATGTATTTCAGAATGACGAAGCTCTAGCTGAGTTCATGGGACTTCGGGAAGGTATCCCTCTTGGCGATCACAAAGTGGGTTTTGTAATGGAATTAGAGCCCACGACTTATTTTGGTGAGAATGCCAAATCCTCTAGTCGCAAAAGTGCAAATAAAGAAAGATCTCTAGGTGAAAACCACACTGTGGCACCTCCTGATCATAAAATAGTAAAAATAAAGGACGTATCCAAAGGTGAAAACCCAACTGTGGCACCTGAGGATGGAGGATTTGACCTTCCCTTACCATCTAAGTACCGAGAGAAATCAGCTCTCCTAGTGGAGGATTCTACAGAGATCAACCTGGGTACAGAACAGAATCCAAAGATGACATTCCTAGCGGCATCCTTATCTGACATAGAGCACAGAAATCTTAACAACTTCTTCTTGCAACGAACCATCAACTTTGCATGGACCTATGCAGATATGCCAGGGCTAGACCCTAAACTAGTAGTTCATTATCTCACAGTTGATCCCAAGGTGAAACCAGTCAATCAAAAATTGAGAAAAATGCATCCACAGATAGCTCTCTTGGTGAAGGTGGAAGTACAAAATCTATTAAACGCAAAGTTCATACGACCTATTGACTATTCAGATTGGGTCTCAAACATTGTACCTGTGTCTAAACCTAATGGGCGCATCTGCATGTGTAATGATTTTAGAGATCTCAATAAGGCATGTGCTAAAGATGACTTTCCACTACCAAACATTGACATTATAGTGGACTTGACAGCAGGTCACGAGATGCTTTCTCTCATGGACGGATTCTCGGGTTACAATCAGATAAGGATAGCTAAAGAAGACCAACATAAAACAACCTTTACTTGTCCTTGGGGCAATTATTGTTGGTGCGTCATGCCGTTTGGTCTCAAGAATGCAGGAGCAACCTATCAGCGAGCAATGACAGTGATATTTCATGACCTCTTTCATCACATCATGGAAGACTATGTTGATGATATACTGGCTAAATCTTCTCAGGCGGATCACATACAGGTCCTAGGATAGATTTTTGACAGGCTTGAAAAATACCAAGTAAGACTCAATCCAAAGAAGTGTGTATTCGGTGTAACATCAGGGAAGCTGTTGGGATACATAGTGTCTCGTAGAGGCATCGAAGTAGATCCAGCGAAAGTAAAGGCTATAGTGGAGATGCCTCCACCAAAGAACCTAAAAGCATTAAGGAGCCTCCAAGGAAGGTTGCAGTCCATCAAGCATTTTATATCACAGCTAACAGATAAATGTCAACCCTTTCAACACTTGCTCCGAAAGGATGTTTCATTTCGATGAGACAACAAGTGTCAGGCGGCGTTTGATCAACTTAAAGAGTATCTAGCTACACCGCCCATATTGGTTCCACCAGTTGCGGACAAACCTTTGATCTTATACATCTCCACTACAAATTCAGCCCTAGGGGCCCTGCTAGCACAGAATGATGACATAGGAAAGGAGCATGCAATTTATTACATTAGTAGAACCTTGGTGGGATACGAGCTCAATTATTCAACAATGGAAAGGGCTTGTTTAGCAGTAGTGTTCGCCTCCCAAAAATTGCGGCATAACATGTTGAACCAACACACTAATTTGATAGCCAAGATTGATCCCTTGAAGTATTTACTAGCAAAAGCAGCTCTAACAGGCAGACTAGCTAAATGGGTTATGATCCTTAGTGAGTTTGATATTGAGTACACAGATCGTAAGGAAATCAAAGGACAAGCCCTCGCGGATCAACTAGCAGAAGCACCTATGAAAGATACACATCCTATGGTAGCAGACTTTCCTGACGAGAATCTCTTCACTCTTGCTAACTCCATAATGTGGAAGTTATACTTTGACGGTTCTTACACACAGCATGGATCAGGAGCTGGCATCTTATTTGTTACACCTCAGAATGACTACATTCCAAAGTCATATCGGCTAGCATTCCCTTGCACCAACAACATAGCCGAGTATGAAGCACTCCTCATAGGTCTCAACATAGCAATTCAATGGGACATCATGGAATTACAAGTATATGGAGACTCACAGCTAGTCATTCGCCAAGTCACAGATGAATACCAAACAAAAGATGAAAAGTTGGTCCCCTACAAGCAACTAGTGGATGCCTACAAACCACACTTTTCTAGCATCACATTTGAGCAAATTCCAAGAGAGCATAATAAAGCTGCGGATTCTATGGCTTCTGTAGGGTCACTGATTGACATGCCTGCAAATACACAGAAGTGTGAATTCTTGATCGAGCAATTGTTGATACCAGCCATCGATGTTCCTGTTACTGAAATCATCTGCGAACTTGTTGGTCCCAATTCCCCGTGGTACAAAGATATCTATGAATACCTCAAGAACAATACCTTTCCCCCTGACCTATCATCCACCCAACGCAAAACCTTTATCCATCGATCCTCTCGTTACATCATTCTGGGTGATACACTATATCGCCGGAGTCTCGATGGTATCCTCTTACGATGTCTTAACGCGGAAGAAGCTGAAGCTACCTTACGAGACATACACGAAGGTGTCTGTGGCGCACATTCTACTGGTCCTAATCTTGCTAAGAAGATACTCAGAACAGGTTATTACTGGCCTACAATAGAGCAAGATGTTGCACAGTTTGCTAAGAAGTGTCTACAATGTCAGCAGCATGAAGATTTGATTCACGCACCCGCTCATGAGTTACAACCTGTGACTACTCCATGGCCTTTTTCTCAATGGGGTCTCGACCTCGTAGGACAAATCCACCCTTCCTCCTCCAATGGCCACAAGTTTATCATTACCACCACTGAGTACTTCACGAAGTGGGTGGAAGCCATTCCTATGACCTATATCACCGGTAAGCAAATAGCCAAGTTTATCCTAAACTACCTCATATGCCGGTATGGTATTCCCCAAGCCATTGTCACCGACAATGGGAGACCATTCAAGAACCAATATGTCCATGCCTTATGCATACAATACAATATCCAACATCACTTTTCAACTCCCTACTATCCACAGAGTAACGGCCAAGCTGAGGCTTCCAATAAAACCATTCTCAAGATCCTAAAGAAAACGGTCAATGAAGCTGGTCGTGATTGGGCACTTGCAACTCAATCCCGCCCTATGGGCCTACCGCACTAGTATCAGAACACCAACTGGTGCCACACCATATGCCTTGGTCTTTGGCTCTGAAGCCATCCTACCTATAGAGGTCGAGATCCCATCACTCAGAGTATCCATGCAGGACCTGATCGGCGGAGATGAGTATCGCACTTCCAGATTAGCTGAGCTTGAACTACTAGATGAGAGGCGCCTTGCCGCGCTTAATCATCTCCATGTCTATCAAAATCACCTCCGGCGTAATTACAACAAAAAGATCAAAGAAAGACGGTTTCAAGTTGGTGATCTTGTACTTAAGGAGAATCAGAGAAATCAAGCGGATAGAGAAAAGAAGGGTAAGTTTGAGCCTAACTGGTTAGGTCCCTTCATTGTCACAGCAGCATATGGATCAGGAGCTTATACTTTAGCTACCCCTGACGGCATTCCTCTAGATGAGCCACTTAACAGTGTCCACCTCAAGAAGTTCTATGCCTGATCCTCAGAGTATTCCCACAAAAAAATCAAAAAATCAAAAAAAAAAAAAAAATCACAAAAATAAAAAATCCAAAAAAAAAAAATCCATCCTCTGGTGAAAACCTGGCAAACAGGTGCCTTGGATAAGTACCATAGTGAAAACTTGGCAAACAGGCACTATGCGTAGAGTCAGCATCCATCGTCTATCGAGTCCTATCCACTCCTTGTCCAGTTCACAACACGCTTCATCCATCCATCCATAATAAAACCATTGACTTTGTTTGCATTTCCATCTCCCTACCTAGTATAGCTTGGAAATTTGTCAGTGTCCCTCATCGTCATCCCACGTCTTGATCTGTGTCTACAGTTAACACTGTCTTGTCCTAGGTCAAGTCTTTCTGTGTCTTCTTCGGCGGTCACCCCTACAGTTTCCTCTACCATAATGGGGGCAACTCTTTCCTTAGCTTCGGTCTAGGATTGGTTCCTTGTTCGTGGTTCACAACGCATACTTCGCTCTTTTCTCATTTCCACAGGTAACACCCTTTAACGGACACAGAGTTCCTACGATAAGGCTGTTATCTTCTCAACACTCCTTCTACATCATCACTCTAACCAGAACTACATATCATCTTTTCAATCTTAAGGTACCTTGATCCCATGGATATGGGTATGTAGGCAATCTGGAATACGAAGGATGTTTCCAGTACTCAGGTACATAAGATCACCTCTTCTCCACTTTTTCTACATCATCACACTAACCAGAACTACATATCATCTCTTCTCAATCTTAAGGTACCTTCCCATGGATATGGGTATGTAGGCAGTCTAGAATACGAAGAAAGTATCCAGTACTCAGGTACATAAGATCCCCTCCTTTCACCTTGACCCATTCATCACTCTATCCAGAACTACATATTTATCATGTTCATCTTCCATCGTAAGTGTGCCTTGATCCCGTGGATACAGGGTATGTAGGCAGTCTGGAATACGAAGGATGTATCCAGTACTCAGGCACACATGATCCATCATTCTCCACCTGTCACAATCCATTAGCATTCCATCCTTCTAGTCTTCCGTTTGTCAAAATCCATTCGCCTTGACTTGACTAACTCAAGCAACCAGATAGCGCACCCTTTCGAAGCAAAAGTCCTTAACAAACTTGAAGCAAAGAGGCCTACTTCCAGAGTCATCTACTGTCCTGCATACCTATTGCCAACATCAGCTAAGTACCGCTTAACCAAGCCCTAGATCCACAAGCTTGTCTTCTGCGAAGTGTTCCATTGGCGAGACCAACACACGCGTCTCCTACGACATGTGGCATTTCCCGCAGCAAGACATTGTCTTTTTCGGTAGATAGCACCCTTTAATGGACACAGATTTCCTACGATAAGGCTATTTTCTTTCCTATCCAATCTATCCTGAGCAACCTCTTTGGCAAGAGAATATGTTGGCTGTGGGTTTACTTTATAAGTCAGTCAATTTGCTTTTTGGTTTATCTTTTGTTCCCTATTCCCATACCTATTCAAAGCTACCTTGATTTATCTATAATCTTGGTATGTTGCGATGCAGTATGGATTTGGGGGCATAGTCATTGCTTTCTGTGTGCCGTGTTTGAGGAATGATCTCTAGCATCTTTCTTAGCATTCTATTTATCTTGTGTGTGTTACGTCCTAGCATCTTACATATTAATATTTCTTCTTGCATTTACATGTATTGAAGTTTATTTTATGTTCAAGACTATGGCTTATTCGCATATTCCAACAAGGTTATATTATGTCTAAAGGATCTAGGTTCAAACCGTTTGTTTGCAGAGTCAACATCCACGCACTCGGATATTACTGCACCTTGGTCTTTTATACCTCGGTGGCGAACTATCCACGTGCTATATCAAACTAAGGATTGCTCTTTATATACAAATGCGAAGCCATTGCAACAAGCTCATTCATCCATTTCCACATCCTTTATATCGCTTTCATTGCAGTAATCGATCAACAGTCTCCATCTCCTCCTGTTCTCCTCTCTGGTGCATATCTGCAAAACCCACATGTCAGATATCACTAGTCATCACATCTATATCATCATATATCTCTATCATCATACATCTATAAGCATCATATAAACAATATATGTCATCACATGAAGCCCTAATCTTACATACATATCATCACATCCATGACATCAAGGAATGCATACACAAAAAGCATGAACAACAGTGAGCTGAATCGATCATCATATATATATCATGTAATGGTCATCATAATACAAAGTGTCTGTGTCTACATCAATAATACAAATGTGTATACATCCAAATATACACCAATATAGTACATCAAGGCTATCAAGAGCCCTCCAAATATACATCAGAATGCACGCAGGCATCTGTCTAAAATGATACAATATGAATACAATATACATGAATATGCCCTAGTGGGTAGAGCTGCCCTCCTGCTATGGCCCCTGGCCTCCCCCTGTGCTCGGTGGAGGTCCCCCTGATGGTCCTCCTCCTCCCCTTGGCGGCAAAAGTGGCCCTCTGACTGAGGACGCTGACTGCCCTGTCCTCCAGGATCCTGATGCCCCCAACCTGCTCCTGTCTCTATAGCTCAATGCCTGCTGAGCTGCCGGCACCACACCCACATATAGGCCCCTGTAATACTTGGCCTCTCTGCCAGCTGATACCAGCTCACCCTGCACTTAGACGAGCTCACTGTATAGGGTCCTCTAGTCTGCACCTAGTGCACGGCGTGCCTCCTCTCTCTCCCACCTCACTCTAAAGAGTGTAGCCTGTGCTGTCAGCCGTAGCTGTACCTCTGCATCTCTCTCTCTCCTGGCCTGTGCTACTGCCTCGGTGTCTGCTGCTGGTGTGGCCGGCGGCTGCATCTGTCCCTATGCTTGTGCATGTACCGGGGCCTGTAACTGTCTGTATGCCTGCACCTGTGCCTGTAGCTGTGCCTGTACTTGTGCTAGGGCTGTTTGTGCTGCTGTGGCTGCCTGTGTCTGTGCCTGGGCTGTGGCCTCTACCTATCTTGCCTCTGCCCGCGTTGTATCCTTGTCTCTCCTTAGTCTAACCATCCGGAGCTCTAGTCGAGTCCTCCGGGCTATCTCCTCCTGCAGTAGTCGCTCGGCCCTCTGCAGATCAGTCTCTACGACTGGGCCCAATGCCTCTGCCATCTCAGCATCCTCCTGCTGGCCACCTGCCTGCTGTCTGCCTACCCTGGCCTGCCGCCTCATCCTGGCCTCTCCGCCAAGGACTAATACCTCTCCCACTGCCCCTACTACACCTGGTGTAGTCAGTCTCATCAGCCTGTGTGTCTGCCAGTACTGATCATAGTCTGGCAGTGTCCCTAGGTCTGCTAGCCCAGAGTCCCAATCCTGTCTCACAGGGATAAGTCCCCGCACCTCTGCTAATGCTGTCGCCACTGGGATCACTGCGTCCCAGTCTCCAGTCTCTCTCCGCGTCCTGGCATGTGTGGCCTCCCCCACTGGTAGCCTTTGTGGTAGGCCAAACTGTCTAAGTACCCGCTCGGGAAGATATCTCTCTATCATATCTGTCCGTCTACCAAACAGATAGCGAGCCTGTCTACAGTACATGAGCTGCTCGTGCTCATCCGGCCACTCCTCGCATAGTAACCACGGCCTCCATATAAATATATCCATCTCGTCAATCTGCCGCCTCCAGTAGCTGACAGATCCCATCCTCCAGTGTGTCATCACCCCATCATATAGAAACGCATATGGCTCCCCTCTGTCTTGGTGGTGCTGCGCCATGGGTCAGATAACTGGAATGTTCTCCCACGCCCACACCTATAATAGAGTCACCCCTGCTGAGAGGCTCCTACCTCTCCTGTATACGCAGTAATGCATATCATGGTATAGCTGGCCTAACACGCAAGGTCCCCACGCATACTGTCTGCCATGGGTGAACATCCCTGATAGAACTGTCCCCCAGCCAACTGATAGTCCTCTCGATCTCCTGTCCGGGCACAGGAAGCTGCTAATCAACGATGCCACGATCCAACGGATCCTGTCACAGAGTCTCGGGACATCTGCCCATCGGATCTCCCCATCATCTATCCATAGGTCGTCTGTGCAGAAGACCTCCTCCAAGCCTGCCTCGCCTCGTGCCAGGTCAAAGTCAACAATCTCCCTGTCTATCCGGATCCGCAGGATGCGATATACATCCTCCAGTGTCACTGTAGCCTCCCCTGTCGGGAAGTGGAATGATGAGGTCTCACTGTGGTATCTCTCCACGACTGCTGTCACTAGGGCGAGATTCGCCCTAATGTGTGTCAGGTGTGCCACATGCCATAGCCCTGCATGCTCCAAGAATGCATCCTCCTCCCATGTCAACTGAACAACCTCGTGCGCAATCGCGTGGTGTCGCTCCCGCGACATCAACGGTAGCAAAATCCTCTTCATCCATAACAAATCACGTGTCAGTTCTTCCATAACCAAATCCTCATAATCCTATCTACTCCTGGGCTATGCTATGCAAACCCCAACCATTCCTTTTCCCTCTTGTCGGCTAGGCTAGGCGTCTCTCTTCTATGTCCCCCCATTCTATTAAACCCTAATTTTCTTCTATTCCAAACAAAAGCGCTTTGTTTACACAAAAGCGCTGTCCCTCCCTGCCACCAGCGCCCTGCTGTCCATCCAAAAGCGCTGCATTTTTTCTGCCAACCGCGCCTTGTTTTCCACAAGCGCTGCACCCACATGCCAACAGCGCCATTCTGTTTTACCAGAGGCGCTTCGCTTTTTCCTCTCCCCACCATTTGCGCTGTCCTACCCTAGCAACTGCGCTACACTGCCTAGCCATATGCGCTGTGGGATTTTGCATATGCGCTGTGACGTGGACCCCAACTACCAAACGTGACTTGGTTTTACCAGTAGCGCTGCAGCCACTTACCAAATGCGCTGCGGTGCACCAAAAGCGCGCCGAACGACTACCAGATGCGCTGCAGAAGCCTACAGTGCTTTTGGCTTTCTTGCTCACCCTGCCTAAATCTAGCCCTAATCTACCCCTAATCGACAAATTCACAGGGGGGTTTTCGATCATTTACCGCTGCCGGAGCTCCTGCTAGCCTCCCGTAGGTCCGCACCAGCTCCGCCCGATGTCTATGCACTGGAATTGGCATCTCTCCGCGCTGTCTGCTCACCTCTCTCTCAACTAAGTTTAGAAGCTCTTCTCTCTAAAATTAGAATCTCAATGGGTGCAAATGAGGATTGTGGTCTCCATGGGACCTATTTATAGTGTCCCCCCCTTAGTTTTCTTTCCCACCCCATTTTTTGCTTTTCTTCCCACCTGGTTGCATCCTCTTCTAGTCGAGCGTCAACACCTTTCCTTTGTCGCTTCCCTGTCTTCCCGCTCGAGGGGGCATACGCTGGGGCAACTACCTACACTTGGGCATAAAATTTTGTATTACATCTTCAACAATCGTTTTCTTTGAAGCAATGCTGCAAGCTGCATCGCATCAAAGAGGGGCAAAATGTAGACACCCTAAAATGACCGTGTCATCGAATCACTTGCATTACAACGTTAATTAAATAATCTAATTATTTAATTAATTTTCATCAAATTCTTCTAAATCACAAAATTGCGACATTAATTAAATAAATTCCCTTTATTTAATTAATTAAATTAAATTCCTCTATATTCTTCCACAATTAAATAATTTTAATTATTTAATTAAATCATTATTCGCTTTTCGAAAATCACATCCACATTAATTAAATATATCCAATTATTTAATTAATTCAACAAATTCCCTCTTATCTAAAATTAAATAATTCTTAATTATTTAATTAAATCAAAATCATTCTTCCAAAATCATGCACAACAATTAAATAAATTTATTTATTTAATTTGCTTTTAAATCTTCTAAATTAAATAATTCCAATTATTTAATTATTTCTTCCAAAATATCTTCTCTAAATTTAAATAAATCAATTATTTATTTAAATTGCTTTTTCTTCTAAATTTGAGTTATCTCTAATATAACTCAAGCTTTCTATATTTAATAAAGCAAAATATCTTCTATTCTCATGCAAATCTCTTCTTCTTGTTTTAAATCACTTAACTGATTGCTTTATTCTTTTAATTGATTTATCTCTTCAGTTAACTTATTCTTCTATTCTTGATAACTCCTCTCATGCAAAAGCAAGCAAGACACATGTCTTCTTCTCATTAGTTGCACATTCCTCAACTTATCTCCTCCGTTGATTCTTCTGAATTATCTAGACCGTTGATCGATCTTCCTTGAAATCTATATAAACCCCCCTCATCTCCTTCATTTAGCCCTCTCTCTTCGATCGTATTCTCAGGCATACTTAACAGAGCTTCGAGCATACACAACGCGTCGATTGAGCACTATAACGATCTTTTGACATTGATCTCTTGAGCACATACTTTCTTGTTGCAGCCATGGCTTTGCAACTACATTTAGCAATCCACATATCTCCAAAAGGGAACAATATAGGTTTTGGTAAGAGCTTTCATTTGTCTTTGATTGGTGATTTATGGCTTTTACTTAGATTCGTTTCCTTTATGTTATTGGGTTCTTTGGTTTTATTTAGTTTAGATTTAATCCATTTTTCCATATACACAACTCCCATGGTTAATACAACACAAGAATTCACTCAGGATGAGTTCAATGGGGTAGGGGAGTGGACAACACTCAACTCAAGAGTGCCACTCCTAAAATATCCCAATACAAAATACCTCTCAAGGCCTCAAGCCAACACCTTTGAACATAATTTCACAAAGTTTCCAATTTGGCTCTCAAGCCATTTCATATATTGCACATATTCTCATATTGCCCTTAATGCTACAATACCACAAAATCAAGGAAATGACCCCAACGAGGTTCACTCCTCCCCCACCCCACACTTGTTGAGCATCTTCTCCCAAGTTGGAGAGGCTCTTACAACACCCTTACAATTTTGTTTTCCCCACAACAAGTAAAAACTCAAAAATAGAACTCACACATAGCATCACACAAGCAAATAAAAATGCATAAGGGAAGGCCTTAGCCTTGAACCCTACCTTAAAAAGCCCAATTTGGTATATGGTTGAGTTGAGCTCCTCCAACTCCTTCTCCAAAATAAGCCACAAAACTCTCTCCAACTTTTTCCCCAAAGTAAATTAAAATCAATAAAATTTGCCAAAAATTCAACAACCCATACCCCTCTCCAAGTGGGATTAAAATAAGCTCTTCCCATGAGCCTTGAGGAATGGGGAGGTGACACATGTCACCTCCTCACTCCTCCTTCCAACTACAAGAAAGACCCCTTGGAATGGGTGGTGACACATGTCACTCACCCATCCCCCAAGTCTCTCTCCCTTCCACTTGTCCTCTCTAGAACATGTGGGAGAGAAAAGTGGAGCTTAAGAGGGAATGGGTGCCATATGTGCCCCCAATCCTTTCCTCCCAAGAGGGACCACACAACCCCAAGGTACCCTCACCAATTGTGAGAGAGACTTGGAGTAAAGTCCTCCACAATTGAGGGGCATTGGAGACTTCCCCAACCTAGGGAAGAGGAAAGGATGAGGTTGAGTGTTTGACCCACTCATCCTCTCTCTCCCATGCCTCCATTTTCGTCACTTTACTTTAGGGTGAAGTTAAAGTGATCAAATGGAGGTTTATCTACGGCTATACAAGCCAAAAAGGTGCCTAGACCCAAGGGGTACAACCCAGGGTCAAGTTTAGCCCATTTTGAGCGCCAAGGGTTGAGTTAAAGCACATGAAAAGAGGTCTAAAAAATTTATAACCTAAAAATGAAATTCAAAATAAAAGAGGGGGTAGACTTAGCTTGACTAAAAACATGCAACAACATTACAAAAACTCATCATGCACATGGTTGATCTTGGTTCCTCTTTGAACTAGATCGGCTTCACAAAGGAAAACAACACATGTGTGGGATGATCTCCAATTTATGTGGCTTTGTTAGAAATACCTGCGCACTCAATGAAATGTTAATTCCACATGTATATAATAGCCAAAGTCAATTGAAACATACACTCACATACAACATCACATATCCATATAAGCATCAAAGAAGTCACATTACAATTAGATTCTAAATTCTGCATTTCAAAAATCCATTCCCAAGATTGAATCACAAAACAAATTTCTAATTAACATCACATGATTAGTTTTCCAATAACATCATAATATAATCCATATGTCTAACATCATCAGTAAATCAAAATCCAAGTCTAAACACATCGTAATCATACTAAGAATAATCAATCCACATACAACATAAAGTCTAATAGTCTGGAAATTCAGGATCAACAGTCCCACAAGTCTAAATGTATCACCAACAGTAAAATAAATAGTCTAATATAAGGGAATGAAAATTAGGCCTCACATCATGAAAGGACAATCCAATACTAAGGTATGCTATTCAATTTATGAAATTGATCATTTCTTGATAATTGAGTTGAAGTGTCACCAGATATATGAGTATGCTCTCTTCTTACCTCTAGTCGTGATCTAGAAGATCATAAAAGAGAATTTGGATATAAGTCTTTATATTAGGTTGTAATTCTCCTGCTGGGGTTTTCTAAGATCTAGATCCACCTATGATTCCCAAGTGCATGATCTCTCGAAGGGACATGTTTATTTTGTCAGGGTCTAATATAGTTTGGAGATAGTGATCAGCTTACCCACTACAAGGTAGTGAGCTCAAAGCCCTATAATATCTATTTTTGATTTGACAATGTGATAGTTGCTACAAATGTATTAAGCTTGAGTTTGATATATGGTTATTTTTATTAGTGTCTAAAAATACATGTTAACGAATGATTTGATGATGGTTGTACTTGTCACTCAAATTTTTGGAGTCCTCATCATTTCAGAGACCCAATTTCATAAACAGAATGTGGAATATATCTCATTGTTTCACTTTCATATTTTTAAAAATGGGACACTTCATGGACTCTTTTAAGTTTCCATGATGGTTATGTTAGGATCCCATTACCACATTTTTGGATTTGATGATTAGTTTATCTTTTACTTGCGATTTTGGGTACATTTTTCACATTCATTATAGATATTCTATAAGTCATGGTACATAATCTAAGATCTGGGTTTTATCCATTTTTGGTATGTTGATGCATTATGTTGAATACTACACACTCACAAAAATTCTCATAAACCTAGATCATAGTTTTAAAAAAACCGCTTGTTTATCACACTTTTGTAGCATTCTGCATCGCTGACCTCGCTGAGAACAGAGTTGGGATAGTCACTTTTTGGAAAGATAAATTTATGAATTTTTCAAACGTGTATCTAAGGAAGATAGCCTTTGGAATCTAGTTTCCAACACAATTTGAATCACTTCATTTTGATGTAGTATGAGGAAGTTGTGATCACAATACTTACTGCCTCTCTTAATTCTACACTCTAAAACCTCATTTTTCCAGTTGTTCATTGGCATATTTGACCTACCAATTCTTCTTGTTTTCCAAACCTATTTCTATTGGAGATACCTACATGAATATAATTTCATTTACAATTGGAATCATGTCAATCCAATATCAAACGAAAAAAAGTTGTACTCAATTTAGTGACTGTTGGTCTAGGCGGGAATTCAAAAACAACAATAGTATGCAGGTTATTCCTTAGCAGATTTGACATATCATCTCATGAGATTTTAAAAAATTATTTCTATTGGAAGTATCCCTATGAATCTACTTTAATCTAGCTTTGAAATCACTCAAATCAAACATGAAACGAAGATTTTAACAAAGAAATACCACTGAGAGGTCTAGGCTGGCCACCACTCCTCAGCAGGTAAAAAGTGAATTTGCTTTGATTATTTATCCATGGATTTGTTTTATATGCACTATTTGTGAATTTTTTTCATGTATGTATTGGATGAAGAGAGTCCTTACACCTATCTTCTTCCATGACCTCACGTTTATTGCAGAAACTGCTATTTTTTTGTACGTCTCGAGAGAAGAAAGAAGGTCAATTCACAAACAAGTGATTTTTGAAGCCAAAATATTTTTGAACAAGGTCATGTTATCCAGACATGTATCATGTAGATGAAACATCATACGATGATGAGTCATTGAATATGCCATCATTTGAAGATCAAGTTCCTAGGAGCTTGTTGCATAAGAGTTCCAACTGCTGCCCACCAACATGAAAACTTTTTCAACAAAGTTTCCAATGGATAAACAATGAAAGTCAATGTTCCAAAGGTCAAGTGCCATTGTCAAATTATCCCTCATTGTTACCAAGAAGACCCATTGTTCCTCATGTACTTCACCAATACACTGGTATTCCCATTCATTTTCTCTTCTAGCTCACCATTTTATTATATGGTCAACCTTAAAGTCAAATATCTTTCATGTGACCATTTCAACCTCCATCACTTCTTACTTCCTACTCCACCCACCCCTAACCCATCCAATAAAATCACTCAGTTCACTTGCATTGCTGAGTTATCCCTTATAAAATTTGATGGTGAAAACCTGTCTCAGGCGCCATTAGACCTTGGAATGCTTGAAAACTAGCATGCTGGTGGGCATTCCTTGGGAATAAAATTTCTAACTGTGAAAACCGTCTGGGCGCAGTCAAACAAATCTTGTTTGAAAACTAGCTTGCTTTCCTTATTGTTAATCAAGTTCACTGAATGCCATAGATTTGTATTTGGAAAAGCACTTAGACCTCTATCCTACTTCCTCCTAATTTGCTCTTTCTCCAAGGGCACAAAAATTTTTTAGTTTGGGGGGAGAGACACCGTTACCTATCACTCTTTCACCATCCCTACTCAATCCACACCTTCACTCCATTTGCTCCATGTTGTCATCCACTTACTCTACTTCCATAAGCTCAAGCCCATGCTAACATCTCTTACATCCAAGCATGAG
This sequence comes from Cunninghamia lanceolata, assembly GCA_027924645.1. Lineage (NCBI taxonomy): Eukaryota > Viridiplantae > Streptophyta > Pinopsida > Cupressales > Cupressaceae > Cunninghamia > Cunninghamia lanceolata. Next base: position 2,238,725 of record BSBN01000865.1, on the reverse strand, counting down.
AAGGATAAAATGATACCCTATTATTGCCACACAAGAACCAACAATAGAAAGTATTATTACTACCACACAAGAACTAGTAGTAAGAAAAGAAGAAGATCATGCTACCCCACAAGAACCAATAGAAGAAAGAAAAGCAGTTGACATTAAAACATAGTCATATGTTGTCATACAAGAAGATAGAAAATAGAGGTATGAGCTCATTTTTATGGTTCATTGGTGCATAATTGATTCACCTCTTGTAAAATCATTTGACATATATTTGGGTTGTGACACTCATAGTTCATAGGAAATGTTGTGCATACAATGGAGTATTTAAGGATCAAGTACATTTCAAAACTCTTCATTAATGTTTCCTATTTGAGACTACTCATAAACATTGCAATGCTCATATAACACACGGAAAATGGTCTAAGGAAGGGGATCATTGAACAAATTTAGAGAACTTTCTAGTTTACAGATCATGCATGCGTGATAGAAATGGTTGTAACAATAGTCAAATAAGGCATCATAAGAGCATGTTTTGAAGGAGTATTATTTCATGCTTGAAGAACTTAACCCTACACCTTAGGCATCATTCAAAGTTGCCTCTTCAACTAGAGAAGGGAAATATTTGGCAGCTAAAGGTATAATTGGAAGAAGTTTTAATTCTCCTTTGAAACCATTGCATACAACAATAATTTTGCCCAATAGCAATAGTGATCATATCTAGCATGTGCCCAACAAGTATTATAGTTATTGTGCAAATTGCTAACTTCATCTCTGGCGATGTAAGCCATTTGAGTCCTTTTTGTCTTTAATCTATGTTATTTGCTGGCATCAAGATGAACTTGAAGGAAAGAAAATCTTATCCATATCTTCTTGGATAGCTGTTGGTTTTAGTTCAGGGCATTGTAGATTTGTGCATTGGCAGGCTCATGATTTTTTTGTTACCAAGCCGGCTGCTTTGGATGAACATTGTTTTGTGTGTTTGTGTATATTACCTTGATGCAATACAGTTGTACTTGCATTATGATGTAGGAGCATCCATGGCAAATTGGCAATCAACATCACCAAAAAATATTTTAATTTTTGTTTGTTTGTTTTCATTAAGGTTTATGGGCTTGGGAAATAATATTAATATTTGCAACTTACTACAAATAAGTTGCAAATATTGCAGAATTATTAATGCCACACAAGAAATATGCCAAAAGACTAGGTAGAGAAATAGAAGAGACCTAGATGAGACAAAGACAAGGAGAAGCAAGGAGAGACTTGCTTGAAGAGGAGATGGATTTGTTTAGAAGGTACTTGCAGGCTAGGGGTTCACAAAAGAAGAAGCAAGAAGAAAAAGAGAGGAAGAAGAAAGAGGAAAAGATTAGTCAAATAGAGGTTGAGAAAGAGATAAGAGAACTAAGGCAAGCTATAGAAGAGATGAAAAAATATATAGAAAGAATAGTTCAGTAGTTGCAAAGTTGGCACTTATCACGGAAGAGGAAGGTTACATGACCGATTAAGAAAATTGTCCAAAGAAGGAAGACAAGCAAGGACAACAACAATAGAGGAAGAACAAAAGCAATCTCAGACAGAGAAAGAAGTAAGCAATGAAATGGTGAGTATACCTATGACTATTTTGACACCAAGCATTGAAGAAGACATGGTAAACATAGTTGTGGATGAGTCTCCATGTTATTTTCAGTTATTTGAGTTTGATGTTCAAGATGAGCAAGTGGAAAGGCATGTTGCTAATCAAGTTGTTGTTGATAATAAGGTTGCTAATGAAGATGTTGCAGATTTGTTTGTTAATGAGGTATATGCAGATTTGCAAGGGTATTATGCAGATTGTGGTAATGGCGAATATGCTGATAAATTGTATTCAAATGATGAAGATGAAGACATGGACAGTGGTAATGCGACATATGAACAAGAACTAGAGTTTTGGAACCTTGAAGCTGAGAAGATGCTAAATCATTGGGCTATGCAAAAATCTTCATCCAAAGCCCTCTTTCACCAAATGAACAAGCCTCAATATGTAGAAATTGTGTGAGAAGAAAACCATTATTGGTTTCTCAAAACAACCTTTCCAAATCCACAAGAAAAATCTGTCACTTCTAACCTGTCATTGCTCCCTCAATTTTTGGGATTTTCTAAAACTATTTCTAGGTTTGTGCGCCTTCTTTCTAGATTTCTAGAACATTTTAAATTTTGCAATTTCAATAAGAAATGAAAAATTTATGCCCATTTTACCGAGACTGGGTTTCATAATAACGACCCAAACATGCAACAACATGTAAAGCTTCTGGCCCCACCTCTTGGAAATCAATTCCAAGATCCTTGGCAGCCCCACTTATGACAAAATCCCACCAAAATTACATTTACAAGTGTACCAAAGGGAAATTACATTTGTTGCAAATTAAAATATTATTTCCCAAGCCCATAAACCTTATTGAAAATACACCAAATTAAAATAACAATAATTTTGGTGATGCAAGATTGCCATTGACAATAAACTAAACACTTGGATATTCCTTAATGTCCCCTTATCCACTCTCGGGACATATAATATGGGGATTTTTTTGAACCAATAGGATGTGGCCATGTGGCACATTGACCAATCCTAGTTAGCATATCATAATATCATGATAATAAACAAAAGTAAAGTGAGCCGATCTTTTAGCTACTGGTCAATGGTTGACCATTATCATGCTTACATCATGGGCATATTCAAAAGAACATGCATATTTCTTAATATCCCTAACATTTGTGAATGTGATGATCCCATAATAAATGCTATTCTAAATGTAGGTGAACATTCAAAATTTCAAATAATATCATGCCACTTGTTAACATCTCAAAAGCTTAGGTGTCGATCAATGGATATGAATAATTTAACATTAATTACACCCTAATTCACTAGAGCCTCTAATTAAAAACAAGGATTTGAATTCATTTTAGTCTTAGTATGCATTCAAGATAAGAAATTACAGAGCTCTTGTGCGATTAAGGCAACATTATAGCAACCTTTGAATGTAACAAAATGGGGTGCACATTCAAGCGGCAAACGGAGGAGGGTGACCGCAAGGTGAACACACACATCCAGATATAGATTGAACAGTTTAAAGGTAGCGAATATTAGGTATGTAATGATAAAACCCTATTTTGTCATTCAGGGATAAAATAAACAGGTAAATGTTTTTTTTACCACAGTAAATTGATATGATGATGCATGAATGATATCGCATAAGAATCAAAACATCATGATATTCATATAATCATTAAATTTGCATGCACATACGACATGTTAGGGTAAGACATACATATGTTTTTATCGTAGGATACAATGGCAGTCCGTAAAATTAGGTCAAACACCAAATTCTTAAAGCCCATGGGCATACAACTTGAAGGGACAGTATTCAAATATGGTCAGATAAATGATACACATCTAGGGAACACTGATCTAGATGTATGGACGACACAAGCAGAATAGGACAATGGAAAACCCTTATCAACATATACAATTTAGGCATGTTGCATGCCAGATGTTTTCCCTAGACAACAGAGGCCACCAAGCTGGTAGTTGAGTTTTCTCGTAACTGTAATGTTCTCAACAAAAAAGTTGAAAAACATGGCTGTGTGTATGCAGACTTCTTAATCGAGGGCATCACTGCAACTTTCAATCTGCCAAAAGGACCCAATGTATGCCCAATAGACTTGGAGCAATTAGAAAAGAAATACAATAGCATCCACAAGGATTGCAGGATAATCATGTTCTCATGGAGGGCTAGTGATAGCACTTACAAGGCTTCAACAAAGCTGCCTATACATTTATATAAGTTTGACTTTTCTCCTGAATATCAATATATGATGGTAATGCTTAGATGAATGAGGGGAAGGCCACATGCAAGATATTTTGAGGATTGGATGTATGGTCTTATGAGAATGGTGGAGGCTACTATTGAGAAGCCCAATGGGCAAAGCTTATCAGTGATAGCCTAGAAGAAGGCATGAAGAATTTGGGAGGAAAGACCAACATGTTTCATATGACCGTGTATGTGGTTTATGCATGTGCATTCAGAGGGACATTCAATGGTCTACAGATAGTAGGCATGGTTGATAGCAACCCTAGAGATGTGAACATATGGGATCATTACCCACAATTGAAACATAGAGTCTCTCCAACACTACCAGAGAGTGAATGATTCATTTTTCATGCATTTAGTGAGGACCATGGAATAAGACAGAGCAAAAAGGCTGAGCATAGAAGCTCAAGCTGTGATATACAGGCATGGGGCTTGGTTCATCCAATTCCCCACTTTCACATATAAGAATAGAAGGTTTCACTGGGCAACCTCTCATGTTGCCAAGGTACCCAACAGATAAGGTCATCCTGATGGAGATGGTTAGGCAAATATTGCCTTCATTTGAAGCCTTTGTCAAGAAGAATAAGATACCCAATGCCCTATTCCCACTCATGATTGGGTGGTATATGTGTCCTGATAAGGAAAGTACCAAAGAAGCAATAGGAGGATTATAATTGATGTCCTTGCAGCCTTTCTCTATATCTAGACAATATGAAAAATATGATAGAATGGAGGCACTATATAAGAAATTGATGCATCAAGTGCATCTTGAGGAATATTAGGCTGATTGTGATGATGAAATGCAAGTGAGAAAGAGGATTTACCAAAGGCTTACTCTGAAATAAATCTAAACATTAGATTGCATACCAGTTCCAGTACAACTACATGAGGATGATGGAATGGTGATGTAATAAGAATATGAGAAAGAGAAAATATATAATGAGACAATATAATCTCCTGACTAGAATCAACTAGAAGAAACATCATTAGACAGGATAATACAAAGGGTCATACAATTAACCAAAGAGTGGGTGGATGGATAGGTTGCAAAACTCAAAAATAAAGGAATGGCCCTCACCATTGACAAGAAAAGAAAGAGACAAGAGCTAACAGAAGAGGAGTATGATTATTTCCTCAAGGAAAAAGGGCATCTAAAAGAGAAAGGAAGTAGGAGGGATCCAAAAGGGGAAACCAAAATGTAGGTGTGATAATCATTCATCATCCTCAACCTAAGAAGGATTTAGCTTCAACTTCTGCTACTACAACATATCAAGCACCTACAAAGCAGTAGAAGCCTATTGAAAAACCTGCTGCCACTTATGAGGATGATCTCCTCATAAAAAGAAAGAAAAAGAAAACTCCAGAGGTGCCTCAAAAGGAGTCAACACAAGCAATGAGAGGGTCTGTTGATGTGCACCCGGTTGTGTTGAAAGGAAAGGGTGGTGAAGGAAGAGAAATTTGTAGCATGATGTACCCATTCCCACCATAGTGCATTTCAAAAATGAACTAGCAAAAAAGTAGAGAAAGGAAAAGAAGAATAAGGGAGGTGATCAGCCCCTTCCCTTGGATGAAACAGTTGAACTCTCAGATGATGAAGTCATGAATGAAGTGTCCACCAGCCCTATGGAGACACTAGTAAAGAATACAAAGATGACTCCTCAAGGTACTCCCAGAGTACAAAATGAGGTAGAAGAAGAAATAGAAGAAAGTAATCCTAAATTTGTAGCACAACAAATTGGTTCAATAGGATTAGTATATCATGTTACCAGCCCAACAATAATAGATTTGACTTATTAGGGCAAGGAAGATAAAAGTAAAGATGAGGACTTGCCTCCATAGCAAATTAAATTAGAAGTTAATGTAGCCATGGAGTAAGATACAGAAGTACCTGATTAGCATGATGATCAGGATAGTGAACAAATACTTGAGAAGGGGATAGAGAAAGTGGAGATACTTGAACCCCAAGCTCCTAAAGAGACAAACATACCAAAAGATGGAGAGAAAGACCCTTAGGTAGGTGATGATCAAAGAAAAGAAGAGAATGTGAACAAAGATGGTCAAGAGGATCATCAGGATAGGCTGGATCACAGTAATCCAAACCCTCATATGGATCAACCACCACAAGATGAGTAGGACCATAATATAAAGGTAACACAAGAAGTCCTTGCACATGCGTAGGTCCATGATGAGGCGTTACATAATGAACAAGAGAAGGAACAACCACCCCTAAACGTGGAACAGAATACACAGTCACAAGATGTTCACATTTAACACACAGGCTAGCAAGGATCTGCAGATGAGGTGCCATATTGGCTACAGCAGGAGGTAAATCATCCCGCACCTAATGTCTTCTCCAATTTTGACATATCTACATTGTTTTCAGTTGATATAGCCAAACCAAAGAGGAGGGCTAGGGCCACCTCTTTCATAAAGAGAGATTCGACAACAAGTAGGAGAATAGCTCAAGTAGCTATACCTGTGGTGGACAAACCTAAGGGAGATATGAGTGCCAGTGAGTTTCAAATAACCACTGTTAACTTGGGCTTTGCCATAGAATAACAAGAGGGCCAAGAGGCCAAAGATATAATTGATTCTTTATTGACTAGATTAGAAAAAGAGAAGAGTAAAAATAAGGTGCATAAAGAGCACATTGCTCAGCTGCACACATTCATAAAGGGACTAGTAGATCCCAATAATATGCCAGTCAGCACATCCACCCCAATGACCATTATATCCCAGGATGAGGTGACATGATTGGACATCATGAAGCACAAAGTACATAGAATGGATAAATGGTTTATTCAATTCATTACTGAGGTAGAAAAGGTAATGAAAATCTCTCTCAGTAATTAGAATTTTCTTAGTACATTGAAGGGCAAGGTAGACAAATTACAGAAGGAGGTTGGGTAGAGGTCAATCAAAGTAGGGAAAAATCTGACTGCCCTATCTGAGATGAAACACATAGATGTGAATGTCCTGATATAAAACAAAATACTTAATAACCAGACATCACAACTATTGGGTATATGGTATGAGGCTACCAAATTTGAAGGTGACATCCTGAAGAAGTTCAATGCTAAGCTTACAGATATCAGTGTTAGATTGCATAAACTTTTGTTTGAGGAAGTAGAAATCCTAGAGTCCCTCAAGGAAAAGGTGGAAGGAAAGATAGAAAATCAAGATGTTGATTTTGTAGTTAAAGTTTTTCAGGACAACTTCAAGCCTACAACAGATGACCCCCTCAATCATTTATTAGAGGACATCATCAATAAGGCCATGATAATGTAATCAAAAGTAGAGATATATAATGAAATGTTAAATAGCATGAAGAACAAATGGTCTTCATTACAAGCATAGTTCAATTCACAAGAGCATGAAATAACAAAGGCCAAGGTTCAAGATGGAGGAGAAGTTGAATGAATAGTGCAGGCATATGAGCCCATCAAGAGAGTCATCAGTGTGCATACAGAGGAAGAAGACTCAATCACTGATGAATAAGACAAAGAATAAGCATGATACAATATGATGGGGTCATATACATAATAAGTCAAGAAGAATAATTGTATGTTACTAAATGGTTGCCAACAGGCAACCTATGCCACGTGTCTACCCATTGACTTGGTCAAGGAATGATATGGACCATTGATCTTAACTGACAAATCCTAATCACAAGATCTTTTATAACCACCTCCTATCCTTGTCCTATAAAAGGAGATGGGGTGCATTTTGTAACCATTCAAAACTTAATTGAGATTAGATTGATGAAGCATTAGGACTAATTCTCAAGCCCAATTGTAAATGTATGTCTTTTACATACTTAATGAAGAAGAAGCTCTAATTACATACAATTGTAAACTTTGAGTAATCTGTGATGCTTTGATTTGTTGCGTGTCCCTTGGAGTGCATTTCATGTTGTGCATGTTGTTTTCATTCCTTTCCATCGAAGTTAGCATCAATCATATCTAGTTGTAGAACATCCTAGTGAACATATGGTTTGATTTCCTTCTCTTCATGACAGTGTCAAGAGTGTATATGGATCAACAGCTAAAGATTCACTCATTTTAGTAAAATTTAGCAAGCATTCAATCAAATTTGTTTAATTTCATTTGATCATCATCAAAACTACAAATAATGAAAAATGATAAGTAGAACAAAGTAAATAAGCATACATCCGTAGACACATAATATCATATGCATATATGGGCAAATAGCATGTTAAAATGGCAAATATCATGCAAATGAACAGGAATAATGATAGAAACCATGTAATTATTTGCCTATAAGCACATCATTTAAACAAATTTACAGTGCAGAGGTAAAATCTAATCAGTATAAGTTGATGAACAAAAGAATTGATCAAACTTAGAAAATATCTGCATCATCTAGTTAGATATAGTAGGATTAACCTTGTTCTTTGAGAAATTTACTGGAAGCAAGTGAATTAAAGTTCATCCAGACATGAAGTTCTTAGGAATAGAAACGTAAGGCCCCTGAATGGAAAACAACAAGGCACATCGAACCACTGAGCAACATCAGTAGATTATGAACTAATCCATGAAGACTTGGGATCATGAATTCTCTGAATTCATCATAGCTTTCAAGATGATAAAGGTTTGATTTAGATTTCTTTATCTATGTTTGTTTATGACTAACATCATCACCAACACAAATTAGCACTAGAAGAAGGGTCGATAAATGTTCTAAACCCGGAAGTGGTCACTTGAAGATCATCCTTGCATCTACACAAGGTGATTTTTACAAATTTCGTAAGTATTGGTCTTACTTTAGGTATTCATACAAAGTTTTACTTGTCTTAGGTTATTTTAGGAATCTAATAGTAAATATCCTAGTCTTGTACATGTGTTCCTTGGTATTTATAGTCAATTGTCTAAGCTTTACAAAATTGAATCATTATTTGCATTTTCTTGCAAATACCTCACAAATATCTTCTCCTGTGACCTGATATTTGTAGTCAATGAACTAGTTTGTCCAAATTTATTTTCATATTTGCATCCCCTACAAATACTACACAAGTATTTGACTATCATGAATGTGTGATCATAAATATCCATCTTAGAAGATCACATACCCTGACCTTTGCAAAATCTAGACAAAATATCCACATTCTGTCTTAAGTTGTGAAATTTTGGCTCAAAGACCTAATACCAGGTCCAGATCCATTGGACTCTTAGAAGAATTGCCCATTCATGGTATTAGACCTTGTACAACTGATATTCATCATAGTCCTAAGTCTAGTGCATCAACATCTTCGTCTAAGCATACTGTGACACCTCCAGTGTCTCCAGTTGTATCTCAGACACCTCCACTATCTCCAATTATACTTCAAATACCTCAAGCACTAGCTGCAATGTCTTTCTTTGTAACTCAGTCACCACTTCTATTTGCAATGTATCATCCTTTACCCAAAAATCCTGACAAAATATGTCCAAAGTATCATCCTTATCAGGATGCAGAAGATCATATCAGAACCTATAAGGAAGCCTGTTTTAGAGAAAGAATAGAACATGAAGATGTTGTGTGCAGATTGTTTCCTTACTCCATAGGAGAAGAGGCTTACAATTGGTACATTAGTCTTACTCAGTTGACCATCCCTAACTGGGCTACATTAGAAAAAGCTTTCGTAGGAAGGTTCAAAATACCAGTAGATCCAACTATTACTTATCACATGTTTGCTACAATCAAAAGAGCTAAGGGGGAAATGATTTCTAACTTCAATGCTAGGTTTCAGAAAATGTATTCCAAGTTAATTTCTCCATACAACGTAGCTGATGTTGGGTAGATTAATTGCTAATTAAAGCAATCAATTACTCACACATTAATTGTCAAACCAGGGTACGTCTGTTTATTTCAAGGTTATCATGCAAGGTATATGCAGGCTACAGTCTCCCTACCTAGTATTGGTTATACTATATGCTAATGTGATCTATGACTTGGAATCGACAGTGTATGACAGGAAATTAAACACTCTTGTAGGAATTGAAACAACAACTAAAAGGAAAAAAACTTGTTGAAAGGAGATCACACTTGCTAGAAATAAACACACTATGAAATTGAATTAAACTTGCAACACTTGTTCAAAAGAGTGGGCCCTTCCTCCTCTGAGATAGGGTGCTTGGAGAACTTAATTCAAACTCACACTATACTTTTAAGGAAATGATAGAATTGAAAATACATTAATTAAACACACTATATAAATCTTTAACACAAAATCTCAAAAAAATATGATTTATTCCATCATAAATTGGACTGTTGCTCAAAGAGTCCCCCTAAAGAATGGAGAAGGCACTCTTATTTATACATAACTTTGCTTTGAAAATAGGATAACAAACTAATAAATTATGATCCAAAAGTTTCTCATGTGGTTACAATATCATTTCCAATCATAGCAAATGGTTTCCTTAATCCTTGCTAACTCCCGTAATATTTAGGATGCTTTGGTTATCAAATTCAAATTTGGAGATGTAGGATTTAATAACTTGGTCAAAACTCATCCAAAATGACATTTAATGATGTTTGACTTCTTAGATCCATAATATATGGGATGGAGATCTTCAAATCTTTGTAGATAAATCAAATCTGCACTCATATCCACCACCAATTTGTCATCATAATTTAAAACCATAATTTGAAATAGCCAACAAATAAATTGTAGCTACCCAAATTAATTTGGAATATATGAGACATGTAGAGTACTGGATTGATACAAATAGGTTTTTTATAATCCATCATCTAAAACCACAATTCATTCTTGAACATTTTTTCCAAAGTGGCATTATGGTTGGTAGTGGTTGACTCCTGCATTTGCAACACATGGATCTAAAGTAGTTCCCAAATTGAGTCATTATTCATGAGTAAATACAAAATATGCCAATTCTTCCTAAGGTTAATCAAAACTCAACAAAATACTAAGAAATGTAATGGAAAACACTTTAAACCAAAATCCTGCAAATAGGCATTAAAAATGATTAAATGCAGGGTCTTTCGTAAGTGGAAAGGGATTGAAAGTGAGAAAATGATAGCAAAAGATGTCAATTCCATAACCCAACATCTCCCCCAAACTGAATATGTTGCATGCCCTCATGCAACCCCTTACCTATGTATCAACCAAGCTGAATGAATGATATTTCTCTTTTTCCAATGCATACCACCAAATTCACTGTCAACAAACTACCACCATTGTGTCTTCAGGATCATCAAGAAGTGTGAAATCTCATTCAAAACAACTTTCCATGTCAACCTTCCTTCAAAAATAACATTCTTAAGAAAAAAAATGCAGCAAGCTAGGATCTACATCCAAAAGGAAGGATATGCAGCAAATGGACTAGCGATCCACAACCACAAAATGCAAAATTATTGTAGATGATTTGCAACTTCCAAAACAAAAGTGATTTCTCCAAAACTACAAACTAGGTTTTGGGCAAATTTTGTAGGAATACATTTATGCTTCTCCCTACCAAAAATTGGAGATACCTACATCGCAAGTCTTGAGAAAAAGGCAAACTAGTTATATGTGATGATGGCTATTTTATTGAAAATCATGCACTTGATTGAGGATAATTTTACTAGGTTTGTTCATCTTGATGTAATGCTTCTCTCCTCCAAGTTTCATGAGAACCTAGTTCCTGGTTTGCAAGATATCATCAAAACAATTTCTACACTTTTGCCAAAAAAACCTGAAAGAAAGCTAAACTTGATTTTAAAGTTGTTCTAAGTGGCCACAACAAATTGTTAGACCGTCATTGGCTGTGAACTTCATAAAGAATGGAAACAACCACTCCCCCAAATTGAATTTTTTTCCGTCCCCAGAAAAAAAAAGATAAGAAGGATAAAAATACTCATGGAAGACCAACATAAATGGAGTACCAATTACCATACATATTAATGATTTATTTGAGCCAACATACTTGGAAAGACCAATGAAGGAAAATAATTCTCATAATGTGACGCAGAGGGATACACTCCCTTTCAAATCTACAACACAACACTTCACAAGCCTCTGAAAGCAAGCTGAAAATAAAATGCAACAACAAATAGAAGAAGAGAAATCTGCACAATAATATTTATTCAATCTGAAATTTCATTACAAACTATGGAAGCATATGAGATTCTAAGAATTACACATCCAACACCTGTAACAAATAATTTTCTCCACCTCTAGACTCCTTCCCCAACATCTGGGTCTCTCCTCTATTTTTTTTTTCAGCTCCAATAAAAACCTGTCACTTATTCCTTTCACTACGCCCTCATTTTTTAGAATTTTCTAAAATGGTTTCTGGGTTTCGTGCCTCTCTTTCCCATATTTCTATAACATTTTAATTTTTTTTAATTTTGACAAGATATGAGAAAGTTATGCTTATTTTATCAAGACTGGGTCTCATAATGACGACCCCCCATTTTGGAGTTACAAATTTTGAAATTAATAAAATAAAATTCTGGGAGTTAGGTCCACCAACCTGGGCCATAAAGACTACTTACAAGATTCCTTACATGATTTTGGTTACAAAATAAGTGCTTGCTAAAATTAGGAGTTGGTGACCCAATTTATGACGGTATCTCACCCACCAAATCAGCCCCACCAAAATACAAATTAATGCATATCTCCAAGTGAATCCCTAGGAAAGATTCTCCCCACTAATGGAGGATTTTACAAATTAATGGGATATGTTACATCAAAGTTTGTATTTATTAATATATCCCAAGAAAATATATTTGTTGCAAATATTAATATTATTTCTTAAGCCCATAAACCTTGTTGAAAACAAACAAACAGAAATTAAAATATTTTTGGTGATGTTGATTTCCAATTTGCCATGGATGCTCCTGCATCAGTCTTCTAGCGGCTTCCACATAGGATATGAGCTTTTGCAAAATCATCATCGAGCTCTCTAAATCGTGACACAGACTACCACGTCGAAGTCAACAGTCTTCTGTCTTCTAAAACCTTGCGTTAATGCCAACCAAGACTTTACCGCAATCCTGCACACCATATCTGTTGCTATGTAAACCCATCGTAGGGTTGTGGCTACATTTTATGCCTTATTAACCTTCTACTGTCATCCCACCGCAATCCCTTAAGACCCCTACAGGGCTGTGGCTAGCAGTCACATTATACCGAAGGCTCCCGTAAGCCTGCACACATCTTTTTCGACAGTTGCAGGAGTGCGGTGAACATATTGTGTTTCATGAATAATCTCACTGCCATCTCAAGCACCTTTCTGATGACCTCTAAGGTACAATGGTGAACACATTGCTTCTCACCATTATCCCGTGGGCTTCTTCCTTAACTGTCGTGGAAATGCAGTGATGGTTAGATCCTTACCGTCAGCCTACCATGCTTCATACAAACTGTTGTAGTGTTGTGGTAATTTGTTCAGACTACTTCTTTTACTCCTACAAGCCCATAGACCTTACAATTGATGGTCGTGGTAGTGTGGTAAGCGATTATATTGTATCCCATCTCCCGCAAGCCCACAAGGGTTCATTAGACATACCCATGGGGATGCAGTAATGATAAAAATTACAAAGTTTTAGCATAACACGATAGGAGATGACTCAATAAGGATTCAACAATGGTTTTTGATTTTACAATAATGAGCAGCAGAAGGATTTAAAACATTTTCTAATGAAATTCTAGAATAGGGTGTAAGGGATAATATGTTTAAAAAACATTGAGACCCTAACCAAGGACTCACAAGTTATGTAAAAATTAGGATTTTACTAGAGTCCTATCAATACCAATGCTCCCTATTATAGAAAAACCACCCTCGAAGAGAGAGATTAGCTGAACAGATGTTGTTCAAAATGCTAGCAAGGAACCCATCATGGTGGCCATTACAACTGCCATCCAAAAGGATAAGCTTGTCTCCGTCATTTTTGGCTGTGGTGCCACCTATCTTGCTCCACTCCCATTGCTAAAAAACATCAAGCCCCCACTAAGAAAGAGACACATGGTACTATGCTGGTGAAACACGTTGTGACCTCCTATTGCTCCCGCTAGTAGCTCACTCCCAAAAGAACAAATAGCACCCCGAACAAGATTCCCGAGCCCTAGAGATGCTTCAACTTGTGCCTAGCCAACACATGGCCATCTCTACTGTCTTCACGCATTGCAAAATAAGACTTAACTACCCTTTCCGACATAAAGGTGTGCTAGACACGTGGTGTTATGGCACAAGCCATAGAAAGATTTGCCTCTGTCTTTAATAGGAAATGTACCCTGCTGATACGTGGAACGATAGCACAACATCATAAAAAGTAAAGTGAAAACTAGGCTTCAAAGACCACCACTTAGTTATGCTGCCATGTGTCATCTCCTCACAAGTTTGAAAAGAAAAAGGGCTTGTAAAACCTAGAAACTATGCCACTTTGGCACATGGTGCATTCCACCCCTTGCAACAACCTAGGAAACTCCACAGGGTTGAAACAAAGAACAAATAGGCCAAAGGCCATTGGAGATGAAGTCTACATGTACCTTGCCACTTTCTCCTTGCTTGCTTCACTATGTCTAATCCTGATGATCATCTTGTGAAATTCTTCAATGTACTCCTTCATAGATTTCTCCTTTCACCTTAGGTTTTGCAATCTCTTCAATAATTCCAACTCATAACCAACATGTATGAACTAATTCTTCAACTTTGTCACCATCCTATCCCATTTTATGATCTTCCCTTTTCCTCTCCTATTTCTTTCCAATTGAACTTCTTTCCACCAAATAGCAGCATGTCCTTTCAACTTAGTTTTTGCAAATCTCAATCTCTCTGGATCTTCAATTTCCTCATTTTCAAAGTATTCCTCTAGGTCATTTATCCAGTCAATCAATTCCTCAGGGTTTAAATTTCTGGTATAGTTTGATACTTCAATTCTAGGTCTCTTACCCATCTTATAAATAGCATTCAACATCTTTACCTAATCTGATTCTTCCTCTTCTAGGGTTTCTTCATTTTGGTCAGTTGATTGAAATTATTCATCATCACTTTCATCTACATGTCTAGGGTTTAGTCATCTTCTTCTATCTTCTTCTATAACATCCAATCTAACTTTCATTATCCTCATCATCTCTATCATTTTTTCCAGCAACATTAGCCATAACAGGCATTCTCCTTGGCGTCATCTCTTCCTAGGATCTAGTGCAACAACCTCAATTTGACAATCTGACTAAAAGGTAGCAGCTGCCTCACAATCGACACTCTGTTTACAAACATAAGTAGACTACCTCAGATTGGTGATCTGTTCACCACAAGTTCTTCTAGAATGCCTTCGCTCCCAAAGAAATTACAAACTTCACTCATATACCACTTGGTGAAGTCATAGATGGAGGGTCCTAAGAATGGACTATCCAACCATGCAACTAGAATAAACACAAAAGAAACAACATAGAAAAAACACTTGAATAGAATGCAATGGAAGATTCATATGCTCAATATATCAGACAATTACAATTCTCATATGTTGGCAACATGCAGGTTGCAATCAAGGGCTCACAGGCCTACTTTTCAGGTTACAACATACATGAAAGATATGGCATTGAAGTGCTTCCAGAAGAGAACTATCCTATTGTTACATATCAACTACTCAACTAACTTCCTTCCTAGTGCATCTAAGGAATGCTTATATATCATCTTCTAGCTCAAAGAATCCTTCGCATCAGCCTTAATAAATCTCAAACTCCAAGGAATGATGAAACATGCAGGAAATGTGTAGGTCGGCCTACAACTCTTGGTGGTCCTCCATAAATGAATGGAACATGATGCAGTTCTTAACAAAGGTCTATCTAGTCCCATACTATCTTCAAATATGTTTCATTTGGCTTTGTAAGTCAAGGAAAGGCTCCACAAACCTTGTATGCTTCAACTGAATGCTGACTATTCTGCTCTGTGAAATATGATGATTTTTTGATAGTGATAACTCTCCGCAAATGAATCCAAATCTCATGAAATCTAAAAATGATGTACCTAACATGGCATAGAATCTAGTTCTTGCTCCACAAGCTCTGAAATGAAGATGTGGTAGAATGCGATAGAAAATGTTGAAACTGCAAATGACTGAACTACAAATGACTAAACTTCAAGAAAAGAAAGGAAAGCAAATATTTTTGGTTGATGCAAGATTGCTCTTCAACCTGGTTTTCTCCTACATCACATCAAGTGGGATCCCATACTCATCACTGATGAACTTGTATGATCTCCTCTTGGGTCATAACCAACTTGTCTCTATTTGACAAGTTTAGTGTGTTATGTATTGTTCGGTCAAGTTTGAGTAAAGAATTTTCAAACCTCTCAATAGTCTCAGCATATAAAGTAGAACTATCACTAGTGTCACCTGGATGATCAAACTGAAGTGAAGTTTGATCATCCATGTGTCAAAATATATATAGCCCGATAATTAAAATGTAATTTAGTTAAAAAAAATTTAATGTTTAATTAATTAAATTGAAACTAAAATAAATTTAATTTCTAAGTTTTGAAACCAAACCCAATTTAACAAATATAAGTATAAATGGAATCTAAGTAAAAATTAACTTAAATTTAAATGAAGTATTAAAACACTTCTGAATCATAGACAATGTGTAAACTAAAATCTATCTACTCCAAACTTGAGGATGAGGAACATGTTTGGTAAAAAAGTAAATTAGAATGAAATATAATGTATAACATCATAATTTTTAACGGTCCAAATAATTACATGATCAATGCATAAATTAAATATAGGGGTGACAGTCTAGCAAGAACCAACTTCTATCACCTTTCTTAATTTGAAAATACAACACATAACACAAGAAGGAAATAGTCTTATCCAGTAGATTAGAATATAGGAAGACCTCTTCTTGCATGCTCATAGTTGTTCCTTTAATTACTATTTCATATATCCTCTTCCCCTTGGGGCAAAAATTATATATTCTTCCCTTGGAGGCATCTTCTCACTAGGGGTATCTCATCATTATCTCACATTACCTCAATTACAAGAGCATTATCCTAACGTATCCTATCTTATCTTATCTTAAATCAAACTTTACAAAGGTATCATTTACTATGTAGAAAGGAAACCTAACCTAAGGGCCAGACTTAATGTCTCGGGGGCTCATCCATGATAGCCTTTCCTACATACGCACAGCATAGAGGCTTCGTAGCTTGGTCACAAGAAATTTCAATTGAAAGTTTGACTTAAATACAATAATTCATAAGGTAACTAGTTACACTAATTCATATTTCATTGTGTAAAAGTGGAAATAATAACTAGTCTCAAGAAGGAAAATATAACTTGACCCATGATAGTCAAGTCAAATTCGCATATAGCATATGTTGACGAAGCCACTGTAGACTTAACTAATGCTCATTTGAAGTTGGACATTGTTCAAAAACTTGATAATGGTAAAGAATTTTTAGTATTGAGCTATGTTGCAGTTATCTACAAATCAATTTAATATGCAAACAGAAACATAGGTCAACCTAAAATGCCTTTGGATAACCAAGTCTCCCCAATGCTACCACCTCATAGTAGAGCTTAGGTTTCTTCATGTTCAACACTACGTATTTGAATGGTTTGTTCATGTAGCCATGTTGTCTAGTGGCTTGCATAATGTATCCTTCAAAATTCTTATAATTTTAGGGCTTGTAATTTGAGATCTTATATACATATCATTGGCATGTTTACACTTCAATTGCTGCACTAAAATGAATGCATCATCTACTTGAGAATTCTAGGAGCATTTTCATGGATAAAGAGTGTTTCCATTGATCATTTGTCTAGTCATTAAATCGACATGTAATTACCTAGTTTCACCTAAGGGATTCACTTTCACTGTTAAGTACAAACTAGAAAATTAAAAAAACTATTTAAATTTGTGAGATTAAATATACATTAAAACATAGTGAATTAAAAAGTAGAAGTCAAAAAGTAGTAAAAGTTAAGTTCACTAGTAGAGATCAAGTTCACAGTCATTTTTATGCATTTTTATTCCATTGGATTAACCTAGATTAACTATAGGCTAACTTATGCTTTTTCCATCATATTTTTGGTGACCCTGATTATATGTCACACAACCTAATTTGCATACAAGTTTAGTTTATATTTGTAAAACACGGGGTTTTCAAATCCAATATAATTAATTTGACTTTATTACTTATTTTAGATGTGTCTAGGGGTTATTATTCATTTGATTATATTTTTTATTTATAGTTTGAGTTTGTATATGTTAGCCTACCCTCCCAGCCTATTTTACCCTACATTCTTTACACCTATAAGGGTTTGTTCCTTGGCTAAGATACATTCATTTGTTCCAAATTTTGACATAATTGTATTGTTCACATCTTATGACACATCCATACCTAATTTACATGTGCAATTTTACTATATGTTCATGAATCAAGTTATCTATGGAGGTCCTATTAAATCATGTTATATCTTTCCCATCATTCATTAATTTTGATTGATTTGAAATAATGTAATCAAAGTTTAAATTGCTAGGATGAAAGTATTGATTAGTTTATAAATAGTCTCCCACTATTATTATTGATTTTGTAACTTGTTATTGATTTGTGACTATGATTTGGTGAACTTTGATATTGCTTGTTTCTCACACAACTAAAATTTTAACCTTGACTTTCTAACCATAGTTTTTAACCTTGGATTTCTAACTAAAAATAAAAATATTTTGTAAACAAGATAATTAATATTAACAACCATAGTTAAAAATATATTTATGAATACAAGAACAATGTTTTAAACATAAACATATGGTTTCATTTACTTGAGAATTCTAGGAACATTTTCATGCCTATAGAGCATTTTCATCATTATCCCACATTACCTCAATTATAGGAGAATTATCCTATCATATCCTATCTTATCTTATCTTATCTTAGATCAAACTTTACAAAGGTATCATTTACTATGTAGAAAGGAAACCTGACCTAAGGGCCAAACCTAATGCCTCGGGGGCTCATCTGTTATAGCCTTTCCTACGTATGTGCAATGCAGAGGCTTCGTAGCTCAGTCACAAGAACTTTCACTTGAAAGCTTGACTTAAATACAATAATTCATAAGGGAACTAGTTACACTAATTCATATTTCATTGTGTAAAAGTAGGAACAATAACTAGTCTCAAGAAGGAAAATATAACTTGACTTAGGATAGTCAAGTCAAATTTGCATGACATGAATAGCATATGTGGACAAAGCCACTATAGACTTAACTAATGCTTGTATGAAGTTGGACATTGTTAGAAAACTTGATAATGGTAAAGCATTTTTAGTGTTAATCTATGTTGCAGTTATCTACAAATCAATTTGATATGTAGATAGAAACATAGCTTAACAAAAAATGCCATTGGGTAACCAAGTTTCCCCAATACTACCACCTCATAGTAGCTTAGGTTTCTTCATGTTCAACTTTAGGTATTTGAATGGTTTGTTCATGTAGCCATGTTGTCTAGTGGCTTGCATAATATATCCTTCAAAAGTCTTGTAATTTTAGGGCTTGTAATTTGAGATCTTATATACATATCATTGGCATGTTTACACTTCAATTGGTGCACTAAAAGGAATGCATCATCTACTTGAGAATTCTAGGAGCATTTTCATGGCTAAAGAGTGTTTTCATTGATCATTTGTGATGCAGGAGCATCCAGGCGAATGCGCAATCCGGCATCAACTAAAAATAATTGTAGGTTTTATTTTCAATTTTGTTTGGTTTGTTGGGTTCTAATGGCTTCTCTTGGCACTATGTTTGTTTGGCACAGTCAGGGAGGTAGTTTAGCAATGTTGTTTGAATTTAGTCCCGGTGCATGTGAAGTCAATTTCCATAAAATAATTGTTCCAGGATCTTGGTGAAGTTTCATGGTAAATCCTTCAACAAGAAGATTCTTGATTGCATCTTGGAATTATATACTGTTGGTTAACAAATTTGTCCTTATTCTGAAACTAATTTTATTCTGACTCTATACCCCTCTTCTGGAAGAACAAATGAGTTAAACAACAAATGGGTGAACCTTTTAAATTAGTTCCCCTCTGAATTTAGGTACAGCTCCCTTAAGATTTTTAATGAATTTAATCTATTCTACTATCCACATGCATTTTTAACCAGAAAATGCTTAAGGCAAACTAACATTCATACATAACCATGTTATGAATGCAATAGATTTATACAGTATTAATGAGCAATAGAATGCACAGATCCTATTTTTTATGCATTCAGATATATGGATACATTCACACAAACTTGCTGAACTAATAAATAATAAAACACATATGACGAGCTTGTCCAAATAAAGAACAATTACCAAATGAAAGGAGATTTCACACAGAAAATCTGATTCCACACATTCAGACACACAGATCCAAATAAATAGTATCTGTTTCTTTTTCTCATTCACAGATGAAAAATTACTCAGACAATCATCGCATAAAGTAAAACTATAAAAACAGTTTAGCAAGAAATTTTCTTTCTTCTTCTCTTTCCTAAACTTCTATATCCTTCCAAGATTTTTTTAAAAACCTATAAATACCAATGTCTTAATCATGTCCTTAAGTAAATTAAATCTAGAGTTAACATAACTCTGACCCGTACGGGATTTAGTTTAAACAACTGATTTTAAAGAAACAAGTTTGCTGAAAATAACATAAAGAGGAACTGAAAAGAGAACAAGCCAATGAGATTATGACTGGGGTGACGAATCAGCATCTCCTGATTTGCTATCGGTAGCCTGGGAAGCACGTTGGGTCTTCCACTCCTGAAAGGCAGCAACAAACTCTTGAATTTTAGGGAAGTTTGGTATACCTATATGCTTCATTCTAGATTTCCAAACTTCCTTTTCCCTTCGCATTTTTCCAAATTTTTCTTTGTGTTCTGGGAGTGCGTCGATGTAGAGATAAAGCAGTGACTCAACTTTAGAAATTTTGGAGAAATCTTCAATTAAAATATTATCATTTTCTTTAACAAAGTTGATTTTATCTCTGAAAGAATGGACCACTGCTTCAACATCTTCCACAGGCTTTCCATCATCTTTTAAGTATTTAACATCGATACATCACAAATCATGTTGTAGTGATTGAGTGAATTCTGTTATCTCCTTAATTAACTTTGTGAGTTCAAAGCGCCCTTGTCGGGATATGGAGTTCCTCCACTCAATATTCTTCTTGTTCACATATAACAAATCCTCATCCACACCAGTCAGATTCTTTTCTGCCAAAACCTTCTCCAGCCCGTATTTTTGAACTTCATCCATCTAATTTATTACATTCATCCACTTGCCCTCATCTTTCGCCCAAACAGTGACCTGTGCTTTGAAATCTTCAACGGTGGCAGTAGTCGGGTCATATATACCCTTGAGCTCACGGATGTATTCAGTTCCTTTCTACTCAATGTTATCCAACCAACTGTTTAAACGTTTTTGTCACCATTTTGCTTTTATGAACCTGGTCTAATATCTTTTGATTGACAGGTGATGTTCGGTCAAAAGATAGGGGAAGCTGTGAAATCGGCTATGGGTTAGGATTGTTAATAGCTTCAATGTACTCTGCCATTGAGCGCAGAGTTTGTTTCAACTCCCTCTTGTCCTTTTCATCCTTCATTGTTCAACTGACCATCCTTTTAGTAGAAGCTACAAGGTGGTGGACATCTGCAGCTCTGGAGGCAGCACCAAGATCCACTCTCTCCACAGTGAAATCATGCACTGTTGCATTCTGCACCTCTTCTTCAGTTATTGGCTTAGCAATTTTAGCACTCCAATTACCAGTGTTTGGGTCAATATCTATTCTGGATGTCGTCTTGAGTCTTTTGGACTTGGGGGTTTTCCCCAAACATTTACTTACCATGTCCTCTAAAGGGACAACAAAAGGAATCACTTTTTTCTTATCAGAGATAGAGCTCTCTAGCCATTTTGGTGCAGGGGCTGAGGTTGTCTTCCTGGGGTTCTCTCCATCAGAGGGTTCATTTGAAATCATTAACATCTCAGGGGTCTCCGGAATGGCCCCTGACTGTAACCCAGTGTCAACTACCTCTGTTCTGTTTGGGCTTGCCTCTTTGTCACCCATAGGCTCTTCTGATTCTTCCTCTGAATTTAAATCAACAATTATTGTTTCAGAAGTCTGCTTTTTTCTTTTCCCTTTTGTCCTCAACCTGGTAACACGAGATGGCAGAATATCCGTGAGGACTCTTCTAGATCTCTTGGTGACAGGGCTTCTCTCAGTTGATGGCTTGTTCTTAGTTAATAATGGCACTAACCAGATTGAATAATTATCACTTGGAACAATACGTGCCATAAATATTTGAAAAGACATGAACTCTGATTTTTTCATTTAATAGTAAGTATTACTCACGCGCCATCATGAAGTATAATGATTATCCGTAGCCTCAGCTAAATTAGAGCTCTCGGTTTCATGATGAGTTTCTGACAAATTTTCCTCCAACTTTCCTGCTAAATTTGACTTAGAAAGCCGCAGGAGCAAACGGGACCAACATCACCAAATCTTCAAACTATTGAACCATTGAACCTTGAGGACATGGTTCAACGCGGTGGTTCAATATGATGGTTCAAACATGCCAACTGGACCTTATAGATAAGCAAAAGATTTGACTTACGGAAACAGGGACTTAACTCATGAACCGTTGAACTTGTAAAGATATGGTTCAATACGAAGGTTCAAAGACACAAATGTTATGTAGACCAACAAAAAGTTACGCGGCTTTGGTAAAAGGTTTTCAACTATGAAACAGTGAACTGTTGAACCATTGAACCTTGAACCTCGCTACAGGGTACAAGCGGAAGGTTCAAGTTCAATAATCACACAAGGTAACTGTGTGACCTGACTTACAAGAAGACAGTGAATGTTGAACCTTAAGACCGTTGAACCATTGAACCTTGAACCTCGCTACAGGGTACAAGCGGAAGGTTCAAGTTCAACCCGAAAGTTCAAAGACATTTAAGACAAACAAAACGAGAACTTGCTTTATGAGACACTTCAGACATATTGAACCATTGAACTTTCAACTTTTTGAGAATGGTTCAGGTTCAAAGGTTCAAACCTTAAGCAACTTTGTCTACAAAGACGACAAACGGGTCAAATTTTGAAGGATCAAGAGCCGATTTCAGAAACAAAGGTATGACCAAAAAAAATAACATGGTAAACTAGCTCTTGTTCAAGAAATATTACCAACCAATAAATAAATTTATGGCGACTCAACAGGTAACATTGGCTCAGACTGGGGACTACATTTTATGGCAAAATGTAGAGAACTCAGAAGCTCTGGTTTCGCAAAAAAAGAAAAATAGAGAAGAAAGGAACAGAACGGGCAAAACAAAAACGGGAAAGGAAAACGCAAAACCAAACAAAAGGGGAAACTATGTACAAAATAGGGGACCCTGTTCACAAACGATACCGCTTGAAATCCTGTCCATTATAGGACAGGGGTAAAATAGTTCCATCAGGATATTCCAATTTAAAAGAATTTGGACCCAAAACCTAGTGAATCTTGAAAGGCCCACTCTAGAGCGAGTCAAATTTCCTATGTGCACCTTTGGGTTCTCTCCTTCTGTCCCACAGTAATACTTCATCTCCTTCCATGAACTTCTTGGGTCTTGTCTTCCTGTCAAAAATTTCTTTGACTCTGGCTTGATGCACAGTAATTCGGTCAACCAACTCGTTTCCCTCTTCTTCAATTTTGGTTAAATACATAATCCTCTTCTCCAGGGAATCTTGGAAATACTGATCCTCAATCACACTTTGCAGCTTGGCTGTAGATAGCTCCAGAGGTAAAGATAATTGGGCACCTATCCCATAAATTAATTCAAAAGGTGCCATCCCAATTGCTCTTTTAGGAGTTATTCTGTTGGCCTAGAGTGCTTCATACAACCTCTTATGCCAATCTCTGGGGTTGTCATTCACCAATTTCTTCATGATAGCAATCAAGTTTTTGTTACTATACTCAGCTTGTCCATTCCCTTGGGGATAGTAATCTGACGAATGGGAGAGATAAATACTATGTTCATAACAGAAAGAAGTCATTTCAACTGAAGAGAAACTAGTAGCATTGTCTGCTACAATCTTCTGGGGCACACCAAATCATACCAAAATATTTTCCTTGAGAAAATTACAAACCACCTCTGAAGTTGTTCTTCTTACAGGGGCTGCCTCAACCCATTTTGTGAAATAATCTATTGCTGTTAAGACGTGAGTATGCCCTGCACTTGAAGGGGGTGAGATAGGCCCAATAAAATCCAAACCCCATTATTTAAAGGGTTCTTCAATAACAACAGGCCTCAGAGGTAGAGCTGCAAGTTGTGGCCTCCCTGAGAATATTTTACATTTTTCACAATTGGCCACCCATCTATATGCATCCTTAAACATCCTTGGCTAGTAGTAACAATTTCTGAGAATCTTGAAAGCTGTAACTGAAGAAGAAAAATGTCCACCACATGCTTCATTATGGAAAACTTCTAAGAGCTTATTCTGCTGCTCTTTATCTACACACCTCAGGAAAGTTCCATCTAATCCTTTCTTATAAAGGACATCCCCCCAAATAACATATTTTGCAGCCTTTAGCTTCAGGTTTCTTTTCTCTTTAGGAGTCAGGTGATTAGGACAATCCCCATATGTAAGATAATATGCCACATCCAGAAACCATGGGTCCTGCAAGCTTACCAATAAAACTGTGGGGCTTCCTTCTCCTTCTTGTTCCTTGTTCTCAGCAATCAACTTACATAAACCTTGACCCCTGATCAACTTAGTAGGCTTAACTTCCAGATCATATTCCTGAATTTTGGCAACCCACGTTGCTCTATTATTTAGTCCTACTTCTTGTTGAGTCAAAATACTTTTCACAGCTGAATTTGGAACAAAAACAATTGAATGGGAATGAAGTATATAATACCTGAATTGCTTAATAGCTTTAACCACAGCGAAAGCTTGTTTTTCAACCAAAGAATATTTCAGCTCATGCCTTTTAAGAGGAATGCTCATAAAAGCTATGGGAACCTCTTCATCCAATTCATTTTTGTGTAACAAAATACCTAACATAGTGTGATCTGAAGCATAACAGTAAATAATAAAATCCTTTTGAAAGTTAGGATTTACCAAAGTGGGAGTGTTTGTAATTGCTTCCTTAATGTCTTCAAATGCCTTCTTAGCAACTTCATTCCACTTGAAAGGTTGTTTCTCGCTCATCATCCCAACAACGTGTTTTGTAATCTCAGCAAAGTCAGGAATGAACCTCCTGAGAAAATTGATTTGACCAAAGAAGGATTTGACTCCAGTCCTATTTGAAGGGAGATTAAGCTGTTGAATTGCCCTGACCCTCTCTGGATCAATTCTGATTCTGTCTTTTAAGACTAGGTGTCCCAACAATTTTCCCTCAGTCACATAGAAAACTGACTTCTTAGGGTTGAGTGAGATGCCATGGCTTCGACACCTTTGCAAGACAGACTCCAGATCTCTCAAGTGATCTTCTCTATTCTTGGAAAAGACAGTCAAATCATCAAGGTAAATAATAATAATCCTGTTCTTCAGGTCTCTAAAAGATGAATCCATTGCCCTCTGAAAAGTTTCTCCCACATTAATCAAGCCAAAGGGCATTTGACTATAGGCAAAAGTTCCTCGAGGTGTGGTGAAAGCAGTCTTATGTTGATCTTTTGCAGCTACACCTATCTGATTGTAACCTGAGAAACCATCCAGCATAGACATCATTTCAGACCCAGCAACTGTCTGCAAGATGTGGTCCATCACAGGTAATGGATAGTTATCTTTCAAGCTGGCTTGGTTTAAATTCCTAAAGTCAAGACAGATCCTTATTTCTCCATTCTTCTTTCGTACTGGAACAATATTTGCCACCCAAGTGGAGTGATGGATTGGATAGATAATTCTAGCTTTCAACATCTTATCAATCTCCTTAAAAATGGCTTCAGTAACTTTGGGGTTATAATTTCTCAGCTTTTGTCTGAATGGAGTCGCATTTGCTTTCAAAGGAATATGGTGTTGAAACTACCCATGTCTAAAATTTTTGAGATCATCATAACACCAGGCAAAAACATCCTTATATTTGATTAGCAATTTGATCAATTTGTTTTTCTCCTCTGAAGAGTAGCACTTACCAATGGATACCCATTTAAGATTAGCTTCATCCCTAATATTTATCTTCTCATAATCCTCTGCTTTGTCAGGAATACAGGGAGGTTTGCCTTTAACATATTCATCTCTTCGAGAAAATAGATGTTCCAAAGATACCAGCCCTTTAGGGATTTTGTTTCCCTTTAACTAAATGATGTCATCTCTTGGATTAATCCCAGGGTCAGGATTGAATTCTTTGCACTCTGTTTCAGAACCTTCAAAATAGGTCCCCAGGAACATTTCAGCATTTTCTAAAAACTTTCTGATCTAAATATCACGTTCAAAAATTTGCCAGTTTTCAGCATTGTCGGGGACATTAGGACGATATATCATTTCTATTTTATAAGAATCTTTTTTGAAATCTAGATGTGGTAAAAGGAGAGAAGCTGATACTGCTAAAGAATCTGCTTGGGAGTTCTGATCTCTAGGAATTGTTTCGATAGAGAAGGCATCAAAATATTTGATTTCATCCCATACCCTATTTATGTAATGCCTTAGTCTTTCATTCTTGACAGAAAAGATTCCCCTTACCTATTTCACAATTAGTTCAGCATCACCCTTCACCTTAAGTACCTTCACACCCTTTCCTTTAGCTTCAGATAATTAAAGCAGTAAAGCTTCATATTCTGTAGTATTATTGGTGTTTTTAAACTCTAGCTTAAAAGAATAAGAAAAAATTTCACCTTCAAGTGAGATCAACACAACTCCAGCCCCTGAACCAGTAGTAGCACAACTGCCATCAAATTCCATAACCCATAAATCATCAGAATGTACAGACCTTTGCATTAATTCTTCTTTGGGATCTAACTCACAACTCTGTTCAGAGGAGAGAAAATAGTTGCCAAATTCACATTCCTCAAACAAAATCTGGGCCTTGGGATCATCAGAGGGGTAGATAGTGAACTTGCACTTGGGCTCAGGTTCCAGTTCACTTTCTGCTTCCCCACTAGGATTGTGGCCTCTGACCAATCCAGTTTGATTTGTCCACCCAAATCCTTGCAAAATCTCCTGCTTAAAAGCATTCCATAGCTGGCAAGAATATCTGCTACCAAAATAGTCAATTTGACTCTTTTGTCAGGGTAAGCTGCAAGAGCAACTTGTGCATCTTTAATCTGTCCAAGCAAGGAAACCTATTTTCCATCCGTAGAATAACATCTACCAAATGTTTTTGTGAGTGATAACCCTAGGGCTTTAGCCACAGAGGAAGGCATAATGTTATCAGAGGCTCCTGAATCTATAATGCAGTTACTAAGTTTATGGCCATTGATAAACAAAGACACATAGAAAGGATTGGGTTTCAAATCAGTATAAGGAGCATTGGTTGATGAATTGGGAGTTGTTTTAGGGGCAGACAAGGGTGACTCAGATGAGGAAGCAAATAGTCTAGCAATGGGGGATTCAGTATTAACCTCTAATTGATTCTCAAATTCAGTTTGTGCAGGACTACCTTTAACATGTTTGACTAATTTGTCAAGTTCAGTAGGTTTCAACTTGAGATACTCAATAGGAGAAATTTGAATTTTTGTAGACTTACAGAAATCTACAATATCAAAAGAAGCATCTAGATCATTTCTATGTAGCAATCTATTTTCCTGAGCCTTCATATTAGCATCATGAGTTCTAGTTAAAGGCTCCTTACCTTTGCCAGGTACTTCTTGAGTATTAGAGGGTCTCATATTCCTCTGACTTCTAGTGAGCACAGCGCATGAAGGATCTTCAAGGGTTACCAATATTTCACCTCCCCTTTCTGAATCAAACTTGTATTCTAGGAAGTGTATCTCAGAGCCGCTAGGTTCCCCAAAGTTCCTCTCTTCTTCTGTGGCTTCCCCTAGCATATCTTGAGTAGCAGTCATCTGAGTGTACCTGAGCATTTTTGGGCAAGAATTTCCATCATGGTCAGTAGTCAAGTGAAAAATACACATGTTTCCCCTCCCAGGAGGAGCTTCAATAGTCAGTCTTGGCTGTGCTGATGTCAGGGGTAAAGCCCTACCAGTATTTGCTTGTTGATTCAAATTCCTCCTGCTTATATCTTGATACGGTTGTTGAAAGGGGGCACCAGTTTTAGGTAGTTGCCTCTTCAAGGCAATCATATCATTAACCAACCTTTGCACTACAAGATCCGTAGATGATGAGGGCTGGGCATTTGGCACTTGAACCTCTCTCTTCCATTTACCGGCCATAATGAGATCATCCTCCAATCCAACTGCTAAGGCTTGTGCAGCCAGCAAATCAGCAATTACACCTCTCCTGAGATGGAAGCTAATATCAGGAGGCATAGAATTAATAAAGAAACATTTTTGATTTTCGCCAGACAGTCTTTTAGTAGCAGGGATTTTGTTCACAATTCTATTAAACTTAGCCACGAACTCCCTCATAGGTTCATGAATCTCTTTTTTAAGCTGAGTCAGCTGTGTAAGGAGGTAATGTTCATCCTCTGCACTTTTGAACCTATTTTCAAAAGCAGTCTTCATTTCATTCCAATTGGTGATTGAGGAATCAGTCAGGTGGTAGAACCATTGTGCCACAGTGTCAGTCAAAGTCTGCACAAAGACCCTTATGGTGATATCCTGGTGTTGTACACCTAAGACACTACATGCTGCTGCAAAAGCACACAAATGTTCTTCTGGTGATTGTTTGCCATCTCCATTAAATCTAGGCAAATTTTCTCTTGCATTTTTAGGTAATGGGTTTAGGTTAGCCCCTAGGTTCAGAGGACCTATGGTAGCTCCCAAAGGTTGAGCCATGGGTAGAAAATTTATAGCTAAGGGGATAACGGTGCCTGAAAGAATTAAAGCTTGACAAATAGGGGAGGTAGAAGATTTAGGGGGACTAGGGGGTCTACTACTAGCTCTTCTTGCACGAGTAGGGATATAAGGAAAATTAAGATTTTGCAGTGCTTGAAAGGTAGGGTCCTCAACTCCCTCTCTTCTGGAAGACCTGGTATACGGTCTAGAATCGAGCTTAAAATATTGAAACTGGATAGGCAGTTATTGATTTCTTTGCTGTTCTTGATTTCTTTGTGCTTCAAGGGCTTGGTTTCTTGCTGCGTTTCATGCCTGCCTTCTTCTCTGCCTGAGTAACAGCAGTCTCAGGTTATCAGCCAATTCCTCTTCTTGTTCTAATACTCTTCTTGCTCTTCTGTAATCTTCACTATTCCGACGAGTACGCCAAGCAAGGGTATTCAACTGGCCAATAATGTCTTCCTACTCGTCTTGAAATCCAAGATTGGGTTGGAGAACAGGAATTATGTTTTCATGTGGAAGCACCATTGTTGCTTCATATTCAGGCGACCAATCTTTAATTAATAATTTTTTCTTGATTTTCCCCAGCAGAGTCGCCAAAAACTGTTGGTTAATAGATTTGTCCTTATTCTGAAACTAATTTTATTCTGACTCTATACCCCTCTTCTAGAAGAACAAATGAGTTAAACAACAAATGGGTGAACCTTTTAAATTAGTTCCCCTCTGAATTTAGGTATAGCTCCCTTAAGATTTTCAATGAATTTAATCTATTCTACTATCCACATGCATTTTAACCAGAAAATGCTTAAGGCAAACTAACATTCATACATAACCATGTTATGAATGCGATAGATTTATACAGTATTAATGAGCAATAGAATGCATAGATCCTAGTTTTGATACATTCAGATATATGGATACATTCACACGAACTTGTTGAACTAATAAATAATAAAACACATATGACGAGCTTGTCCAAATAAAGAACAATTACCAAATGAAAGGAGATTTCACACAAAAAATCTGATTCCACACATTCAGATGCACAGATCCAAATAAACAGTAACTGTTTCTTTTTCTCATTCACAGATGAAAAATTACTCAGACAATCATTGCATAAAGTAAAACTATAAAAACAGTTTAGCAAGAAATTTTCTTTCTTCTTCTCTTTCCTAAACTTCTATATCCTTCCAAGATTTTTTTAAAAACCTATAAATACCAATGTCTTAATCATGTCCTTGAGTAAATTAAATCCAGAGTTAACATAACTCTGACCCGTACGGGATTTAGTTTAAACAACTGATTTTAAAGAAACAAGTTTGCTGAAAATAACATAAAGAGGAACTAAAAAGAGAACAAGCCAATGAGATTATGATTGGGGCAATGAATCAGCATCTCCTGATTTGCTATCGGTAGCTTGGGAAGCATGTTGGGTCTTCCACTCCTGAAAGGCAGCAACGTACTCTTGAATTTTAGGGAAGTTTGGTATACCTATATGCTTCATTCTAGATTTCCAAACTTCCTTTTCCCTTCGCATTTTTCCAAATTTTTCTTTGTGTTCTGGGAGTGCGTCGATGCAGAGATAAAGCAGTGACTCAACTTTAGAAATTTTGGAGAAATCTTCAATTAAAATATTATCATTTTCTTTAACAAAGTTGATTTTATCTCTGAAAGACTGGACCACTGCTTCAACATCTTCCACAGGCTTTCCATCATCTTTTAAGTATTTAACATTGATACATCGCAAATCATGTTGCAGTGATTGAGTGAATTCCATTATCTCCTTAATTAGCTTTGTGAGTTCAAAGCGCCCTTGTTGGGATATGGAGTTCCTCCACTCAATATTCTTCTTGTTCACATATAACAAATCCTCATCCACACCAGTCAGATTCTTTTCTGCCAAAAACTTCTCCAGGCCGTATTTTTGAACTTCATCCATCTGATTTATTACATTCGTCCACTTGCCCTCATCTTTCACCCAAACAGCGACCTGTGCTTTGAAATCTTCAACGGTGGCAGTAGTCAGGTCATATATACCCTTAAGCTCACGGATGTATTCAATTCGTTTCTGCTCAATGTTATCCAACCAACTATTTAAATGTTTTTGTCACCATTTTGCTTTTATGAACCTAGTCTAATATCTTTTGATTGACAAGTGATGTTGGGTCAAAAGACAGGGGAAGCTGTGAAATCGGCTGTGGGTTAGGATTGTTAATAGCTGTAATGTACTCTACCATTGAGTGTAGAGTTTGTTTCAACTTCCTCTTGTCCTTTTCATCCTTCATTGTTTGACTGACCATCCTTTTAGTAGAAGCTTCAAGGTGGTGGACATCTGCAGCTCTGGAGGCAGCACCAAGATCCACTCTCTCCATAGTGAAATCATGCACTGTTGGGTTCTGCACCTCTTCTTCAGTTACTGGCTTAGCAATTTTAGCACTCCAATTACCATTGTTTGGGTCAATATCTATTCTGGACATCGTCTTGAGTCTTTTGGACTTGGGGGTTTTCCCCAAACATTTACTTACCATGTCCTCTAAAGGGACAACAAAAGGAATCACCTTTTTCTTATCAGAGATAGAGCTCTCTAGCCATTTTGGTGCAGGGGCTGAGGTTGTCTTCCTGGGGTTCTCTCCATCAGAGGGTTCATTTGAAATCATTAACATCTCAGGGGTCTCCAGAACGGCCCCTGACTATAACCCAGTGTCAACTACCTCTGTTCTGTTTGGGCTTGCCTCTTTGTCACCCATAGGCTCTTCTGATTCTTCCTCTGAATTTAAATCAACAATTATTGTTTCAGAAGTCTGCTTCTTTCTTTTCCCTTTTGTCCTCAACCTGGTAACACAAGATGGTAGAATATCTGTGAGGACTCTTCTGGATCTCTTGGTGATAGGGCTTCTCTCAGTTGATGGCTTGTTCTTAGTTAATAATGGCACTAACCAGATTGAATAATTATCGCTCGGAACAATACGTGCCATAAATATTTGAAAAGACATGAACTCTAATTTCTTCATTTAATAGCAAGTATTACTCACGCGCCATCATGAAGTATAATGATTATCCGTAGCCTCTGCTAAATTAGAGCTCTCAGTTTCATGATGAGTTTCTGACGAATTTTCCTCCAACTTTCCTGCTAAATTTGACTTAGAAAGCCGCGGGAGCAAACGGGACCAACATCACCAAATCTTCGAACTATTGAACCATTGAACCTTGAGGACATGGTTCAATGCGGTGGTTCAATATGATGGTTCAAACATGCCAGCTGGACCTTATAGATAAGCAAAAGATTTGACTTATGAAAATAGGGACTTAACTCATGAACCGTTGAACTTGTAAAGATATGGTTCAATATGAAGGTTCAAAGACGCAAATGTTATGTAGACCAACAAAAAGTTACGCGACTTTGGTAAAAGGTTTTCAACTATGAAACAGTGAACTGTTGAACCATTGAACCTTGAACCTCACTACAAGGTACAAGCGGAAGGTTCAAGTTCAATAATCACGCAAGGTAACTGTGTGACCCGACTTACAAGAAGATAGTGAATGTTGAACCTTAAGACCGTTGAACCATTGAACCTTGAACCTCACTACAGGGTACAAGCGGAAGGTTCAAGTTCAACCCGAAAGTTCAAAGACGTTTAAGACAAACAAAATGAGAACTTGCTTTATGAGACACTTCAGACATATTGAACCATTGAACTTTGAACTTTTTGAGAATGGTTCAGGTTCAAACCTTAAGCAACTTTGTCTACAAAGACAACAAATGGGTCAAATTTTGAAGGATCAAGAGCCGATTTCAGAAACAAAGGTATGACCAAAAAAATAACACGGTAAACCGGCTCTTGTTCAAGAAATATTACCAACCAATAAATAAATTTATGGCGACTCAACAGGTAACATACACAAAGGTTTCATGAGCAAATACCTTCATGTTTTGAAGATTTTAATGTTTTCTAACTTATACTGGCAAATTGGAAAAATATTAATATCTCAAGTTTCATGATGGTTGAGACCAAATGCTTTGGAGGAAGTCTTAGGAATATTAAGATGCTCATCCTTGTTAGTTTTGGCAAGGTTTCGAGCTTCTAGAAAAAAGTTATGGCCCAAGTCAGTTTTCATCCTTGGCACTCGATTCCACATTTCGCTAGTCATAAAAATAATTCAACCTAAAGGAGAATCAAAATGCCTTATTGAAGGGAAGTGTGAGATAATCATGGTTTTTATTGTATATTCTTTAAGTTAGTAGAGGTATTGAGATAAATTATTAAATCTAATTTTAAAACAACATTTAAAATGGAGCAACCAAACATGGGATTTGAGGCAGTTTTATTCATCATTCAAAATATATTTTGGAGAGAAAAAAGGAGGCATCTAAAGTATTCATTTAACAGTTTTTTATTGAAGACATGAAACAAATAAAATAAAGAAGGGTAAGCACCCAATCTAGAGTAAAATTAATATATGTTTAAATGCCAACCAATAAGATATAAAACCTCTCTTAGAGGCAGCTTAAAATAGAAAAACCAAATACAAATGAAGCACATAAGTTCACACAGGAATGAATGTCTCTTAGAAGTTACATATTTAATAATTCCAAACATCAATTAAAAGGATCATATGGAACACCATAGAAGTTGAAACATCTCATTTGAGGCTATAGAGTCAATAAAAGAGAGATATAGTGTAATGTATAGAGGGGGGGCAAAAGAAAAAGAAAATATAGAGTATGCAGGTTGCCAAGAGGAGATAGAAAGTCACCAAAGATAAGGCATGAGAAGGATTGAAGAAGAGTTAGCCTATGAAGAGAGCGAGAGTGTTTGGTAGAGAAGGTTTTTGGTGTTGTTAAGAAAAGTGTCTCATCCTTTCAACTTTGAAAGGTTTCTATTTTTCCTAGTTTTGGTCTTTTTGAATACCCTTTACCTTGGCGAATGGTTTGGAACTTTCAAAGTTTCCAAATAAGCTAATAATAGCGAGACTTACTATTTTTAGTAAGTTCTTTGATTGAGCTCGGATTGACCTCAAATTTTTTCCAGAAGGTGCGGAACAACTAAGTGAACATCTCAGGTGAGTTTCGTCTCAAGATCATATCTGGATTGCGAGATATTAAAGTTTCTATTTATTGAAACTGCAAAAAAAAAAAAGTTTTGAACTCATTACCGAAATTGAAACTTCTCTAAATGTACCAAAAATTTTCATAATCACCATAGCCAATTATAGGGTGATAGATCTCTTCACAACCTTTTGGATGCATTAAATGGTTCGTCAATCAGACACTCAGATCAAAAGTTATGGCCTCTGGAAGTTGGACCTTCTATTTTTGGGAAATATAAAAATGTGTTGGACACATAAAAGTGCTATAAAGGGGAGAGTTACATGTGTTGGTGTGTGTTTTGGCACATCAAAAGGCATCTTTGATTGGAGATAATTTGGGTGCCACTTTATGGGTGGTTTTGGCTCATGGTTTTGTAATTATCGGTAATGGTTTACTGTATTGCATCTCCTATATATCAGGAGCTGGAGATGGAGGCTGTGTGTAAGAATCTTATAGATGTCAAATTACCTCCTTGATATCTAGTGGGATATACTCCTATAAAAGCTTTCTCTACAAGTATATTGTAATCTTCATGATTCATGAATAATATATTGGGCAGAGTGTGCAATTTTTTACCTGAAAGGGGTTTCCCTACGTATATCTTGTGTTGTGAGTTTTGTGTTTGCATTTGGAAGTTGTTATTATCTTTCTATTAATGTGCATCTTAATCTATAACTGTAAAAGAAAAATTTATATAAATCTTTCCTCATTAGATCAGTGTAGGAAGTTTTTTCTGCATACCTTGCTTCCTTTTAGTTGGTATCAGAAAATGATCACCTTTGGTTCTAGTTATTGGGTAGAGGGTTTTTTGAGCTGATTTTCATTTAAATGGGAGCTTGTGTAGAGGATTTTAAAATCTTTGTTGTAGGTAAGAGATGGTGAGCACATCGAGGAGGTTTGAGATAGAGAAGTTTAATGGCAGTAATTTTGAGTTGTGGAAACTCAAAATGGAGGATGTGCTTGTAGATCAAGATTTATGGGAAGCCGTATCTTGTACAAAACCAATGGTAATGTCTCAAGAAGACTGGGATCTCAAAGATCAAAAAGGTAAGGGTTTGATAAGACTCTATTTGACTAATTAAATGTTCCTAAATATCCATGAAGAGAAGACTGGAAAGGAACTTTGGAAGAAGGTTGGAGATGTTTATCAAGCTAAATCCCCAGTGAACAAGTTATTCCTGCGAAAGAAATTGTATTCTCTAAGGATGGAAGATGGAGGATCTGTCGCTGATCACCTAAATACATTTAATATGCTTGTTGCCCAGTTGACTTCTATTGGTGTGAAGATGGAGGAGGAGGATCGATGTATGATATTACTGTGTTCCTTACCAGATTCGTGGGACCACCTTGTTATGGCCATTGGGAGTACCACTACCACCTTCAAGATGGATGAAGTGGTTTCTTCATTGTTGTCTGAAGAGATGCGGAGAAAGTCTTCCGAATTGGCTAAGGAGGCTCTTACGGTTTGTGGTAGTTCTAAAGAGAAGGGAAAGAAAAAGGATAAGAAGAAGGAAGAAAAATGAAGATCCAAACCCCGTGGGAGATCCAAGTCTCCTAGAAAGTCCAAGGCCCTGTGTTGGAACTATGGAAAACCTAGTCACTTCTGCAAGGAGTGCAAGGAGGAGAAAAATAAAAAGAAGAAGAATTATGATTCAGATTCTAACAAGTCCTCTCAGGATGAAGGAGAAGCATTTGTGACTGCCTTGGCAATGCATGCATCTAAGGATGTGTGGCTTATTGACTCTAGTGCATCTTTTCATATGACCTCACATTGGGGCTAGTTTTTGAAGTATGAAGAATACGATGGTGGAAAGGTGTACTTGGGTGATGATTCTCACCTTGATATTGTTGGCCATGGAAGAGTCTTGATTCGATTCCACGATGGACGAGTAAAGAGAATCAATGGTGTTCTACATATCCCTGATTTGACATGGAACCTTCTTTCCGTGAGTAAATTGAATGATGTGGGTGTGCAGGTTGTTTTCTTGAATGGAGGATGCAAGATGACTAGAGGATCTATGGCGTTAGCTAAGGGTGTTTGGATTGACACTCTATTTTAGCTTGATGTATGTGCAGTTCAATGTAATAGTGCCTCTGTTTCTAACA
This sequence comes from Cunninghamia lanceolata, assembly GCA_027924645.1. Classification (NCBI taxonomy): domain Eukaryota; kingdom Viridiplantae; phylum Streptophyta; class Pinopsida; order Cupressales; family Cupressaceae; genus Cunninghamia; species Cunninghamia lanceolata. The sequence continues at coordinate 2,202,835 of BSBN01000865.1, read as the reverse complement.
AGAGAGCTTTAGAGTCTTCATCCTCACCATTGGAACTAGCAGCGAAGAAGATTGTTGCATCTACTTCTGATGGTCGTGCAATCTGGGTACCTAAGGGTGCTCATTCTATGGAGATAAAACTTCCAACTGAGAAGACAATGCTATGGCACCAAAGGCTTGGTCACATTGGTGAAAAGGGTTTGAGGATCTTGAAGAATAAAAATCTTGTTGAGGGTATGTATGATTGTAAGCTTGAGCTTGATTTCAGTGAACATTGCATTTATGGAAAACAAAACCATGTTCAATTTTATTCTAGTTCTCACAAATCTTCTGAGGTGTTGGACTTGATTCATTCTGATGTGTTTGGTCCTATTAATGTTACTTTGATTTCAAAATCTATTTACTTTGTTTCATTCATTAACGATTACAGTAGAAGGACATGGGTGTATTTCCTTAGAAGTAAATCTAAAGTCTTTAATAGATTCAAAGAGTTCAAATCTCTTGTAGAGAATCAAAAGGATAGAAAGATTAAGTGTTTGAGGACTAACAACAATGGTGAGTTCTGTTCAGCAGATTTCGACAAGTTCTATAAAGAATAGGGGATTGAGAGGCACAAGACAACTCCGTATACCCCTCAGCAGAATGGAGTTGCAGAGAGGATGAATAGAACATTGATGGAGAGGGTAAGGAATATGCTAAGTGGAGCTGGTCTTGAACAAAAGTTCTGGGCTGAAGCTGTTGCTACCACTTCTTACCTAGCTAATAGGTCTCCTACATCGGTGCTCATTGATAAGACACCTATGGAGGTATGGTCTTGTAAAAAATCCTTCATTACGACACATTCAAGTATTTGGTTGTGAGGCATATGCACATGTGCCTAAGGAGAAGAGGTCTAAGTTGGAGAACAAGGCTGTAAAGTGTATCTTCATCAGTTATGGCATCGGTGTGAAAGGGTACAAGCTTTGGGATCCAGTAGCTAAGAGAGTTCTATATAGCAGAAGCGTGATCTTCAGAGAGCTCAATCTTTCTTTTGTTGTCTTACAGCTAGAGAAAGAAGAGAAGAAAGATGATGTGGTTCAACTTCCTTCCACCCCTGAGAAAGTTGAACCAAAAACATCTATTGGACTTGATAATGAGGAGAGCTATAGTAGCTCTGAAAGTTCAGAAGAAGATGAAGAACCTCAACCTCAACCTTTGAGGAGGTCCACGCGGATAAGGAAGCAACTTGATAGGTTTGATTATTTATTACATGATTCCAGTTGTATTTTTGCTTTGATTTCTAACACTGATGAGCCTAGAACTATGAAAGAGGCTATGGGTATGAAAGATGCAGGTTCCTAGAAGGAGGCCAAGGAAGAGGAGATGGCTTCTTTGGAAAAGAATAATACTTGGGACTTGGTGCCTTTTCTTCAAGGATGAAAACCTATTGGATGCAAATGGGTGTTCAAAAATAAATTTGGTGTAGATGGTAGTGTTGAACAATATAAGGCTAGATTGGTTGCGAAGGGGTATTCTCAAGTGGAGGGAATTGACTATGGTGAGATTTTCTCTCCCATTGCAAAGTTGACATCTATTCAGTTCCTATTATCTCTTACAATAGCATATGATCTAGAAGTGGAACAAATGGATGTGAAGACAACATTTCTTCATGGTGACTTGGAGGAGGAAATCTATATGTCACAGCCAGAGCACTACATGGTGAAAGGTAAAGAAAAATTGGTTTGCAAGTTGAAAAAGTCTTTGTATGGTTTGAAATAGTCTCCTAGGATGTCGTACTAGAAGTTTGATGTGTTTGTGTTGAGTATTAGATTTCAGAGATCGAAATCAGATCATTATATTTACTACAAGCTTGACAATGATCACATTCTCATTATTGCATTGTATGTTGATGATATATTACTCATTGGAAATGGTAAAAGTTTGATTTCTGATTTGAAGTCTCAGTTGTCAGCATAGTTTGAGATGAAAAATCTAGGGGCAGCTCGCTACATTCTGGGAATGGAAATCAGAAGAGACAGAGCAAACAGAAAACTTTGGTTAGGCCAGAGTAAGTATGTTAACACTATGTTGGAGAGATTCAGCATGATGGATTGTAGACCTTTGACTATAACTATTACAATGGGGACAAAGTTATTTGTTAAAGATTGTCCAAAGTCTCTTTCTGAGACAAATGATATGAGCATAGTTCCTTATGCTAGTGCAGTTGGTAGTTTGATGTATACGATGTTCTATACAAGACCAGACATTGCCCAAGTAGTGGGAGTCCTTAATTAATTTATGGCTAATTTTGGATGGGTACATTGGGATGTAGCTAAGAGAGTGTTCAAATATTTGTGAGGTACTTCCAAGTATTCCTTATGTTATCATGGTTATCCTATAGGACGTCAACATTCACTTTGCATTTGTGGATTTGTGGATTCAGATTAGGTAGGTGACATTGACAGCAAGAGATCCACCAGTGCTTATGTGTTCACTATATTTGGTGGTGCTATTAGTTGGATGAGTAAGTGGAAACCTATGGTTGCTTTGTCCACTACTAAAGCTAAGTACATGGCAGCAACTCATGCTTGTAAAGAAGCCATTTGGCTTAAGAGATTGTGTTCTGATGTTGGGTTTGATGCAGGGAAGATTACTATTTGTTCTGACAGTCAGAGTGCCATATGTTTGTCGAAGAATCCTACTTTCCATGCAAGGACTAAGCATATTGATTTCCAGTACCATTTTGTTCATGGTATGGTAGAGCATGGGAATGTAAAATTGGATAAAGTTGATACTTTACCGAATGTTACATATTCCTTGACAAAACCTATGAGCAGAGAGAAGTTCAGATGGTGTTCAGAGTCTATGGGCCTCTCGGCCCCTAGCAATTAAATCATGGTTTTGATACTCCCTTTGCTCTTCCAAGGTGTTCAACAGGTGGGAGAATGTTAAGAAAAGTGTCTCAACCTTGCAAATTTGAAAGGTTTCTATTTTCTCAATTTTAGTCTTTTTGAATACCCTTTATCTTTGAAAATGGTTTGGAACTCTCAAAGTTTCCAAAAGTTTCCAAACGAGCTCAAAATTGTGAGACTTACTATTTTTAGTAAGTCCTTTGATTTATCTCAGATTGACCTAAAATTTTTCCCAGAAGGTGCGGAATAGCTAAGTGAACATATCTGGATCACAAGATAGTCAAGTTTCTATTTTTTGAAATTGCCAAAAAAAGTTTTGAACTCAATTACCAGGATCGAAACTTTTCTAAATGTCCCAAAAATTGTCATAACTAGCATAGCTAGTTATAGGGTGATAGATCTCTTCATGAGCTTTCGTATATATCAAACAGTTCATCAATCAGACACCCGGATCAAAAGTTATTACCTCTGGAAGTTGGACCTTTTGTTTTTGGGAAATGTAAAAACATGTTGGACACATAAAAGAGATGTAAAGGGGAGAGTTGCACGTGTTGATGAGTGTTTTGGCACATCAAAAGGCATCTTTGATTGGAGATAATTTGGGCACCACTTTATGGGTGGTTTTGGCTCATGGTTTTGTAATTACCGGTAACAGTTTACTCTATTGCATCTCCTATATATCAGGAGTTACAGATGGAGGTTGTGTGTAAGAATCTTATAGATGTCGAATTACCTCCTAGATCTCTGGTGGGATATACTCCTATAAAAGCTTGCTCTGCAAGTATATTGTAATCTTCATGATTCCTGAATATTATATTAGGTGGCTTTGGAGTGTGGGGTTTTTTACCTGAAAGGGTTTTCCCCACGTATATCTTGTGTTGTGAGTTTTGTGTTTGCATTTGGAAGTTGTTATTATCTTTATGTTAATGTGCATCTTCATATGTAACTGTAAAAGAAAAATTTGCATAAATCTTTCCTCATTAAATTAGTGTAGGAAGCATTTTCCGCATACCTTGCTTCCTTTGAGGTGTAAGAGTCCAATCCATGAGTGGAGCAAGAAGCACGAATTGTTGAAATTAGGGTAGACAATTGAGAGGGGGGTGAATCAGTTGTCACAAAAATTTTATCTTTTGCTACATTTAATCTTCTTTACTACTTATTCATAGATTAATGATATAACCATGAAAGCATGAATCAACAACACATGAGCAGAAACATAATCAACACACATAACACTAGGATTTTTTCGTGGAAACCCAGATAAGGGAAAAACCACAGTGGGGGTTAACCCACAAGATATATTCTCTATTAAAAGAATAGAAAAATGGGAAGGCACTTGCCTTTAGGCACACTTCCCGGAGCTCACTTCTCAAAGGAGGCTCACTGCCTACAAAAACATTCACATGATTAACACTAAAAGGTTGAACTGAGAAGCAACATCTTCTTCATGCCAAGGTTTAGTTCCATTGAAGCTCACAACACCTCTGCTTTGCCCCCAAACACTTCCTTGCTACCTCCGCATCCTCGCTTACACCCACACATTTTCATGACTTCACAACACATATTTATACATGACATCGACTTTGGAATGAACATCAAATTTAGCCTTATAATCATCTATCTGGAACATTCTCCAAAATAGGCATTACAAGCAATTACAATCACAAGACTTAAATGCTTCATGCAAAACATTACACTATCAGCCAAACATAGCTGGGACTCAAATCTTCCTTGAACAACACACCACGCTCCATAGAACTCTTCTTAGATCATCTGCAACATGCACCAAGCATCCAGTTGACCAAGACTGGAAAGAACAGCAACACCCAAGTAGAAATCTTCAACCACGAGCTTAATCCTCAATTCATACCACCAATACAATAGGCACACGATCCATAGACCACCACACACACAATGAAATCAACAAAAACAACCACATCACCTGAAATCACCAGAAACACTTGCATCTTCATCTGGGAACTTAAGAACACTAACTGTCATGATTGTCACACTAGAAAGATTTCTTGCGGACCTCCAAACCATGAACCACTTGTGTTAAGAACACATACCAACATCCCAAACATAGCTCTAGATCTACAGACCATAATATTCCAATGCGGAGCACTCTGGACCAAATTCTTGCCACTCTGTTACCTCTAAACAACTGCAAAACCTAGTTTTACTTTAGTGGCCATAACTTCACCAATCCTCCATGCAAACCTCTCAAATCTTAACTGGAGCAACTTTAGACAATCCTCTACATAACCCTTTAGTCCACAAACTCTAATCTTCATCTCACTAGAAATGCAGAGCAATCTACTTTGCTAAACTACACTATCTCTGACAAAGAGATATGTTGACATCAATGACAACACATCATATGCACATATTTGCAACAATTTCCCCCTTTGTCATTGATGGAAACATATGATGTGAAAAACTAATTCAACCATCAAGACAAGGACTTCTCTCCCTTTCTCTTATCACACCTACAACCACTTTCTTCATTGCTCCCCCTTTCACCATCAACTCCTTACTTCCAAGTTTTTCACATGACTTCTCTCCCCCTTTGACATCAATGGCAAAGGGCACATGTTTGCAATCATCTCTAACCCCTTTTGTTTCTTAGACAAAACCATACTAAACTTGGAATATACTGACTACTCCCCCTGAGTAGCCTCCCCTTAACACCAATCCGGATCACAAGCTATGACTATGAGTTCCACCGGACTAATGCACACTAGTGCACCTTAGTTCTGAATAGGAGGGGTAATAATCCCTAGCTTCCCTTTGAGATACTCAAAAGTGTCCTTAGGTAGAGGCTTAGTGAAGATGTCTACAATCTGATCCTTTGAAGGAACAAACTCCAATCTAACTTCATCCTCATTTACCTTCTCTCTCAAAAAGTGAAACTTGGTGGATATGTGTTTTGTCTTTAAATGCAACACCAGATTCTTTGAGATGTTTATTGCACTTGAATTATCATAGAAGATTGTAACAGGCTCTTCAAACACAATTTTGATATCATTCAACATTTACTTCATCCATAGAACTTGAGTACAATTACTTGCTGCTGCTATATAATCTACCTCTGTAGTAGACAGAGATATTGCCTCCTTTTTGCTCAACCAAGAAATCAATCTCTTTCCCAAGAAAAATGCACCACCACTAGTACTCTTCCTGTCATCCACATCTCTTGCCCAATCAGCATCTATATATGCATGAAGAGTGAGATCATCATCTTTAGGATACCATTGTTGGCAAGAGACACTATATGGATTCATGATTGTTGTCATTGATGGCAACAAAGTTCATCCCACACATTCGCAGGACATGGTATGTCACTACCAGAAGTCAGAGTGAAGAATGTTATGATCTGGTAAACAAGAACAAAGCATGTGGCAAGGTCTGACAGACAGGTCCAGATCTCTCAGAGGAAGTATCTTGGTGAAGTGCAGATTTAAGGAAGTCAAGAGGACTATCTTGACTAATAGATTCCAAGGTTTGAGCCTCTGGTGTGGAAAGGATAAAGAGATATGAATGCTTAAGTACGAGGTTCCCAATTGGCAGTGTGAACAGAGGAAGAACTGACTAGCAGAACATCAGACATTATTCTGGATGTGTTACTGATGTTGGCAAAGGTTATGAAGGCATGAATTATGTTTGGCCAACATGGTTAATGATTTCCACAAGTATATCCTTGATCCGCATTACTTGGTATGCAAGGATTCAGCCAACAGATCAGAGTCTATTGAAAATATTGACTATTCTGGGTGCTGACTAGAAAGGTGATGAAATCACTTGTGCGGATATATATACATGATGGATTCAGTTGTGAGATGTGTTGTTGTTGATATGTGATGTGCGAATAAAAGCAGAGCAGAGCAGAAGCAGTAAGGAAGGTCCGGTATGTGAAAGGAAAGCAGCATAAGAGAAGAGAAAAGATGAAGTGCAGCAGATCAGTGTACTGAGCCTAACCGGAACTGAACCATAGCATATGTGGATGCTACCAATTAGTTCAAGTATTGTATAAGACTCTTTTTGTAGATACTGTGTCTCTTGTAGGCAGTGTGCCTTCTTGTGAGCAGTGTGCTCGGGCAGTGAGCCCTAATTGGCAAGTGCCATTTTGTATTTCCATTCTTCTAACAGAGAATACAATCTTGGGTTAATCACCCCGTGGTTTTCTCCCTTAACAGGGGTTCCACGTCAAAAATACTGTGTCATGTGTATTTCCATTTCATGATTATGTTTTCTCATTTGGATTAATATTACATTGTTTGCTAATAAAGTTCACAAAGCAGAAATAATTAGGATAACTGATTCACCCCCCCTCTCAGTTATCAACAACCATAAGCCATAATTAGATGTTCCCTTAATATATCTAAAAAATTCTTTTGACTGCTACAACATGAGATTCTCTAGGATCAGCTTGAAATCTAGCAACAAGGCCAACTGCATTCATAATATCAGGTCTGGTATGAGTCAAATAAAGTAATCCTCCAATCATTGATCTATACCTTTTCTGATCTACCTTGGGAAAATCATCATCTTTACTCAACTTGCATCCAGTTATCATAGGAGTACTCATTGGTTTTGAGTCCTCCATTCCAAACTTTTTCAACAACTCTCTCACATACTTAGACTGAGATATGAAGATGCCCTTATCTAACTAAATGATTTGCAAACCCAAGAAGAAATTTATTTCACCAAGCATGGACATCTCAAATTCACTTTGCATCTAATCAAAAAATTTTTTACACATGCTCTCATTTCCACCAAAGATGATATCATCAACAAACACCTCAACAATCAAGATGTGTTCATGATCAATTTTGAAATAAAGATTACCATCAGTCATGCCTTTGCTAAAACCTAACTTTAGTAGATACTTATCTAATCTTGCATACCAAGCTCTTGGGGCTTGTTTAAGTCCATACGATGCTTTCCCCAATCTGCAGACCTTATCTCCTTGATCAGACAACTAGAAACCTTCCGGTTGCTCAATGTAGACTTCTTCTTTCAACTCTCCATTTAGGAATACTGACTTGACATCCATCTAATAAACTTTGAAATCTTTGTGTTCAACAAAGGCAAGAAATAATTTGACTGCTTCGATTCTTGCCACCAGAGAAAAAGTTTCTTGAAAATCAATTCCCTCTACCTGAGAATATCCTTTGCACACCAATCTTGCTTTATTTCTCACAACTTCACTATCTTCATTCAATTTATTCCGAAAGGCCCATTTAGTTCCAATTACATTTTTGTCTTCAGGTCTAGGAACAAGATCCCAAGTATGGTTTTTTTCAATTTGCATTAATTCTTCTTCCATTGCTTTTACCCAACTTTCATCATTACAAGCTTCATTCATTGATTTTGGTTCAATCTTTGAAATCAAACAATATTCCACTTGTTCTTTAGCAATTCTTCTTCTAGTTTGAACACCTTTATTTTTATCTCCTATGATCTGATCTTCAGAATGATTCAACCTTACATACCTGGGAGTTTTGGTATTTTTTTGAACTTCTGATTCTTGAACTTGTTCCTCAACATTTGCACTAGCTTCTTGGGTCAATGGATTCTTCAGGGCAATCAGAATCTTTCCTTCATTTGGACTTTCATTTTGATCATCCAATTCATATCCACAAGACTTGGTAGGCCTCTCCTTGCTTTAATCAACCTTGACATTAGCACTTTCAACAATCCTTTTCAATCTCTTGTTAAAGCATTCCTATTCTAACCCAGAAATATTCCTTCATCACATCTTGCATAAAACTTGCCTAAATCTTCATCTCTCTTGATATAGCATTTGCTATCAAAAATTATGAAGTATTTCACAGTAGGAGTATGACCAAACCAAAGTTCATAAGGTGTTTTACTAGTATTACCTTTAATCTGCACCCAGTTAAGAGTGTAGACAGCAGTACTCACAGCCTCTCTCCAATAGACATGTGGAACATTTGACTCCATCATCATGGTTCTAGCAACCTCTTGAATGATCTAGTTCTTCCTTTCCACAGCTCCATTCTCCTGAGGAGTCCTAGGAGTAGATAACTGTCTTCTTATTCCATGCTTTTCACAAAATGCATTAAACTCACCGAAGGTAAATTCTCCACCTATGTCAGATCTTAAACACTTTATCTTCACACCAATCTCATTCTCCACCCTGGCCTTGAACACCTTGAATCTATCAAGAGCCTTTGATTTCTCTCTCAAGAAAGTGACCCACATGATTCAGGAGTAATCATCAATTAGCAACATAAAGTATCTGTCTCCTTGCAAACTCCTAACTCGGGCAGGACCACACAAATCAGCGTGCACAAATTCCAACAATCCACTTGAAAATTGTTCTTTACTTTTGAATGTAGCTCTATTCTATTTTCCCAACTGACATTCCTTGCACATGCTATTAGCAGGTTTCACAAGTTTTGGAAGATCTCTCACATCTTGAGCAGTACCACTTAAATGAAGATTCCTTAAATGACACATTCTCCTATGCCATAACCAACTCTGATCAATCTAAGCAATCAAACAAATTTTACCAGTACCACTTAAATGAAAGATATTACCTCTAGTCTATGTACCAGATGCAATCTCAGTTCTGGAGCTTTCCAAAATTCTGCATTTTCCATCCTTGAATTGGAGATCATATCCTTTGTCAACCAACTGTCCAACACTGAGAAGATTATGCCTCAACCCTTCCACATACAAAACATCATTAGTGTTATTCTTGCCATCAAAAGAGATGGATCCTCTTCCATGGATTCTACCAGCTGAATTGTCTCCAAACTTCACAATTCCACCTTCATATCTTTCTAGACTTACAAACTTACTTTTATCACCAGTCATATGATGAGAACATCCACTGTCAATCACCCATTCATCCTTCTCTTCAACCTGAGTAGCCAAGGCACTTTCCACATTCACATAGCTAGCAGATTCAATAGGCACTAGATCTTCTTCTTTGATAGCAGTGAACACCCATTCATTTGCAGAGGTACTTCCCATATCAGATTCATCATCTATGACTCCTTCATCAATAGCTTCTTGGACAAAGTAGCATTTCTTTTGAATCCTAGGTCTATTAGGGTTTGTCTTTGAAACCCTCTTTGGACATCTTGAAGCAAAATGACCAATCTTATTGCAAGAAAAACATTTGAAAGGTAACTTTACTTCATACTTACCAGATCCTCTTGGTAATCTTTTGGCAATAAGGGATTCAATTTCTTCAAGCTCAGATTCATCTTCTTCAAGTTCCTTCCTTGCCTTCTCATATTTGGTTAGTCTTCTTAAAGAACTTTCACCTTGATCAAATCTTTGCTTTTTGAAAACATTAGCTTTAAATGCAAATTCTGATTTAGGAAGAGAATCACCCAACTCACTCATTTCAAATGCTGAAAGCTTGCCAACCAACTAATCCCTTGTAACCTCTATCACAGTCCTGATCTCCTTAATGGCAGCAACTCTGTGCTTGTGTGAAGTAGGTAAGGATTTGAGCACTTTGACAACAATCTTTGATTTTTCCAATTTTCCACCAGCACACCTAATACTACACACAAGTTCATTCACCTTCTGCATGAGGAAGTAATGTTTTCAACTTCACTCATCCTCAAACTTTCATATCTACCCTTCAGGCTCTATAGTTTGGCACATTTGACATATGCATCACCTTCATACATAGTTTCCAACTTCTTCCAGATTCCATGAGTAGTTTTCAATTCCAAGACATTTGTCATTCATGTATCAGTCAGCACACTCAACAATGCTTCCTTAGCCCAAATGTTGTATTCAACTTCTTTGATTTGATTTGGAGTTGTAGGACCATTCTCTGAAGGAGTATACTCATTCTTAGTTATCAACCAATAAGAATCACCCATGCATTGTAAATGACACTCCATGCGATTCTTCCAAAGAGAGTAATTTGTTCCATCAAATCTTGGACTATCCTTCTTGTATGTTGTCATCCTGGATCTCCTCAAGCGGTCAAGCGTCTTATAGAGGAACCGAATCTGATACCAATTGTTGAAATTAGGGCAAACAACTAAGAGGGGGGGTGAATCAGTTGTCACAAAACTTTTATTTTTTGCTGCATTTAATCTTCTTTACCACTTATTCATAGATTAATGGTATAACCATGAAAGCATGAATCAACAACACATGAGTAGAAACATAATCAACACACATAACACCAAGATTTTTACGTGGAAACCTGGTTAAGTGAAAAACCAAAGTGGGGGTTAACCCACAAGATTTATTCTCTGTTAAAAGAATAGAAAAATGGGAAGGCACTTGCCTTTGGGCACACTGCCCAGAGCTCACTGCTCAAAGGAGGCTCACTACCTACAAAAACATTCACATGATTAACACTGAAAGGTTGAACTAAGAAGCAGCATCTTCTTCATGCCAAGGTTTAGTTCCATTGAAGCTCACAACACCTCTGCTCTGCCCCCAAACACTTCCTTGCTACCTCCGTATCCTCGCTTACACCCACATATTTTCACTTCACAACATGTATTTATGCATGACATCAACTTTGGAATGAACATCAAAGTCAGCCTTACAATTATCTATCTGGAACATTCTCCAAGATAGGCATTACAAGAAATAAAACTCACAAGACTTAAAATGCTTCATGTGAACCATTACACTATCGGTGAAACTTAGCTGGGACTCAAATCTTCCTCGAATAACATGCCACACTCCATAGAACTCTTCATAGATCATTTGCAACATGCACCAAGCATCTGGTTGGCCAAGACTGGAAAGAACAGCAACACCCAAGGAGAAATCTTCAACCACGAGCTCAATCCTCAATGCGGATCACCAACACAAGAGGCACATGATCCAAAGACCATGACAAGCATAATGAAATCAACAAAAACAACATCATCACCTCAAATCACCAGAAACACTTGCATCTTCATCCGAGAACTTAAGAACACTAACTGTCATGACTATCACACTAGAAAGATTGCTCACGGACCTCCAAACCATGAACCGTACTTGCGTTGAGGACACACACCAACATCCCAAACATACCTCTAGATCCGCTGACCATAATATTCCAATGTAGAACAATCTAGACCAAATTCCCGCCACTCTGTTACCTCTGAATAACTGTAAAACCTAGTTTTACTCAGGTGGCCATAACTTCACCAATCCTCCATGCGGACCTTTCAAATCTTAACTAGAGCAACTTCAAACAATCCTCTACATAGCCCTTTAGTTTGCGGACTTTGATCTTCATCTCACTGCAAATGCGGAGCAATCTACTTTGTTGAACTGCATTGTCTCTGACAAAGAGATATGTTGACATCAATGACAACACATCATATGCACATATTTGTAACACAAATATGGCTATGCAAGCATACAAGGTAGTGGAAACTTTGGAGAGAGGCCATTGTAGGCTAGAATTGTAAATTTATTTGTAGATTTGTTTTGTTTATTCAATTGGATAAAATAGAAGAAGTTTGTTGCAATCTTGGTATTGTGTTTGAATTTAAATTTGTGAATAGAGAGTCTTTGCTTGTGTGTGAGTGTTTTGTGAGTAGTTGAGCAAGAGGGAGTACCTCTTGCACCAATTTGTCTAGTCATTAAATCAACATGTAATTACCTATTTTCACCTAAGGGAATCACTTTCATTGTTAAGTACAAACTAGAAAAATAAAAAACTAGTTGAAATTTGTGAGAGTAAATAGATATTAAAACATAGTGAATGAAAAAGTAAAAGTCAAAAAGTAGTAAAAGTTAAGTTCACAGTCATTTTTATGCATTTACATATTCCATTGGATTAACATAGATTAAATATATAGGCTAACTTATTCTTTTTCCATCATATTTTTGGTGAACTTGATTGTACCCAACACAACCTAGCTTGCATATAAGTTGATGTAGGAGCATCCCTAGTTCAAGAGTAATCTTGCATCAACCAAAAACATTTGCATTTCAGTTTGTTTATAGTTCAATTTTTTTTCATTTTCCAATTCAGTTCAGGCAGTTCAGTTAGAAGCAGTTTCAGCTTGTGCACTGGTATTGGCATTTCACATCTTGTGGATTTGGACTTAGCATATAAATTCATTCATTTAAATCATATCAAGAATTTAGAGCATTTGGATCAGTTACGGGAAAGATATCGTTATCAGAAGATCAACTATTTTTTCAGTGCAGAGCATTCTAACAGTTCCTGATGATCAGCTGAAGGAGAAGGCTTGCGGATCATTCCTTGACTTGTGGATCTCAATGAAACATCATTCAATGTTCTTTGGTTCATGGCCAACCTTCCTTGGGGGTCCACATGTTGTTCCATTCATTTGAGGAAGTGTTCTATCCATTTAGGTCCTACCTATTTGTGAACATGTTACAACTCTTCATTGGAGTTTGTGATATTCCTTGGCCAACGCGGAGGAATCTATTGGTCCAGAGTTGATAATTATTGATGTAATAGATCCTTAGGAAAGTAGTTCTCATGATTTAGAAGATAGATAGTTGGCTCCTTCATGAGAGGACTTCAAAGCCTTATCTTGTGCATGTGTGTAATTAGGCCTGTGAGCCCTAATTATAAGCCAGCATGTTGCCGGTCGATCTCTATTTGAATTCTATGATATATTGAAGGACTTAATCTACATTTGCTTTATTTCTTTGAGTTTTTTTCATTGTCTTTACTCTTGTTGCATGGTCTGGATAGTTCATTCTATGAACCCTCCTATTGTGACTGCACCAAGTAGTATCAGAGTGAAAAGTTCAAATCTTTGGGAGTGAATTGAGTGAATTAAGCGAAGTTGGCAAGGAATTCTATAAGATCTTGTTGTGGACAGATCGTTGAATTGAGGCAGGTTACTTGTGTTGCAACCGATCGCCGATTGTGAGGCAGTTGTCACCTTGTAGCACGATCGCCGAACCGAGGCAATTTACACTCAATCCTAGGATGAATGTGTTAGACTTAGGGCAGACAACTAAGAGGGGGGGTTGAATCAGTTGTGCAAAACTTTCTCTTCATTAAACACTTAATTCCACTTTGCAATTTAGTAGTCTAATAATAAATTAGTCATGGAAACACAATGCAACAAATAAAGAGCAGAAACATATCAACACATAAGACACCAAGATTTTGACGTGGAAAACCTGGCTAAGGGAAAAACCATAGGGTGATTAACCCAAGAATGTATTCTCTGTTAGAAGAATAGAAAAAACAATATGGCACATGCCAATTAGGGCTCACTGCCCATGCACACTGCTCATAAGAGGCTCACTGCCTACAAGAGACACACTGTCTACAAAGAAATAAGTATCACCTACTTGAACTAGAAGATAGCATCTTCACCATGCTTGAATCAGTTCCATTTAAGCCCAATACTTCTGCTCTGCCTTTCGCTCTCCTCCTTGCTACCACACACTCATCTCTTTAAGGACAACTTTGAAATGACTTCGCAACCCCTTATTTATACAAGACATCAACTTAGGAATAATCATCTAAGTCAGCAAACATCTACTAGAACATCCACAAGATGTGTGACTTATCCAGTCGGCCAGTCTCAAGAAGAACACCATCATCTGGAGGTTATTCTTCAATAGTCAGTTCCAACTCCAATGTAGACCACTAACACACACTAGACACAATCCAAAGTCCTTCACAAGGTTGCCTAAATCACCAAGAACATCTGCACTTCATTTGCATACTGAAATCCTTCTCTCTTTCATCCAGAGCCTCAAGAACACAGTCTGTCACCACTGTCACCAATGAATGGATACTTCCGAACCTTCAATTCATGAACCAATCAAGTTGACACATCACAAGGACTTCCTCAACACTATCTCAAATCTGCAGAGTAGGAAACTGTACTTCTAGATCTCACCGGACCTGTCTGTGTCACTCTGTTACCTCTAAACACCTACCAGAACTGATTTTACTTGAGCGGCCACAACTTCTTCATATCTTCATGCGGACCTCTGAAATTGCTACTAGATCACCTCAAGACACATATCTACAAACCCTCTAATCTACATCCTCTGATCCTCTTCCTATCTTGGACTTTTGCCTTATTGTCATTACTGATCTTCACTTTTCCTGATTGAGACTAATTTTCTCAATATCCTCAGCACACAGCTCATCCAATCCTTATCATTAATGCAACAGGAGTATGTTGACATCAATGATAACACAGGTTAGGCCCATACTTGCAACAATCTCCCCCTTTCTCATTGATGGCAACATATGATGTGAAAACTTGTTTGGACCATCAAGACAAGAACTTTTCCTCACTGTCACAACTCCCCCTATCAACAACTATTCACATGTCTTCTCTCCTTTTACTGCTCCCCCTTTGATCAGCAACCACTTGTTTTTCACATGTCTTCTCTCCCCCTTTGACATCAATGGAAAAGGGCACATACTTACAGTTCCAACACTTCAGAATCATACCTACTGCTCCCCCTGAGTAGCAGCTCCCCATCAATCCAAATCACAAGATATGACTGTGATATCCACTAGACTGATGCACCTCAGTGCACCTTAGGTTATCACCAGAGGGGCAATAACCCCTAACTTCTCCCTGAGATACTCAAAAGAGTCCTTAGGTAGAGGTTTAGTAAAGATGTCTGCAATCTAATCCTTGGAGGGTACAAACTCCAATCTGACTTCATTCTTGTTCGCTTGCTCTCTCAAAAAGTGAAACTTGATGGATATGTGTTTAGTCTTTGAATGCAACACTGAATTCTTAGATATATTTATAGCACTTGAATTATCATAGAAGATTGTGATATGTTCTTCATACTCTACTTTGATATCTCTTAGCATCTGCTTCATCCATAAAACTTGAGTGCAACTACCTACTGCTGCAATACATTCTGCTTTAGTTGTAGATAGAGATATTGCCTCTTGTTTCTTGCTTAGCCAAGAAACCAATCTCTTCCCCAAAAAGAATGCTCTGCCACTGGTACTCTTCCGGTCATCCACATTTCCTGCCCAATTCGCATCAGTATATGCATGAAGAGAAAAATCATGATCTCTAGGATACCACAGACCATACTCAATTGTCCCTTTTAGATATATAAAAATCCTCTTGATTGCCATGACATGAGATTCTCTAGGATCAGCCTGAAATCTAGCAACAAGACCAACAGCCTACATAATGTCTGGTCTAGTTTGAGTAAGATACAACAGTTCTCCAATCATTGACCTGTACTTTGTCTGATTAGCCTTAGGAGAATCATCATCTTTGTTCAATTTACATCTGGTTGTCATGGGAGTATTCAATGGTTTTGAGACTTCTATCCCAAATTTCTTCAACAATTCTTTCACATATTTGGTTTGAGAAATGAAGATTCCTTTCTTTGTTTGAGTGATTTGCAGACCCAAGAAGAAATTCATTTCACCAAGCATGGACATCTCAAATTCACTTTTCATTTGATTTACAACACCGGATTCTTAGATATATTTATAGCACTTGAATTATCACAGAAGATTGTGATAGGTTCTTCATACTCTACTTTGATATCTCTTAGCATCTGCTTCATCCATAAAACTTGAGTGCAACTACCTGCTGCTACAATATATTCTGCTTTAGTTGTAGATAGAGATATTGCCTCTTATTTCTTGCTTAGCCAAGAAACTAATCTCTTCCCCAAAAAGAATGCTCCACCACTGGTACTCTTCCGGTCATCCACATTTCCTGCCCAATCCACATCAGTATATGCATGAAGAGAAAAATCATGATCTCTAGGATACCATAGACCATACTCAATTGTCTCTTTTAGATATATAAAAATCCTCTTGATTGCCATGACATGAGATTCTCTAGGATCAGCCTGAAATCTAGCAACAAGACCAACAGCCTGCATAATGTTTGGTCTAGTTTGAGTAAGATACAATAGTTCTCCAATCATTGACCTGTACTTTGTTTGATTAGCCTTAGGAGAATCATCATCTTTGTTCAATTTACATCTGGTTGCCATGGGAGTATTCATTGGTTTTGAGTCTTCCATCCCAAATTTCTTCAACAATTCTTTCACATATTTGGTTTGAGAAATGAAGATTCCTTTCTTTGTTTGAGTGATTTGTAGACCCAAGAAGAAATTCATTTCACCAAGCATGGACATCTCAAATTCACTTTCCATTTGATTTGCAAAAGTTTTACACATACTATCTCTTCCTCCAAAAATGATATCATCAACAAACACTTCAACAATCAGGATGTTTTCATGATCAATTTTGAAATACAAATTACTGTCAGCAGTACCTTTGTTGAAACCAATCTTTAAAAGGTGCTTATCCAATCTTTCATACCAGGCTCTTGGGGTTTGCTTCAGTCCATACAGTGCTTTCTTCAACTTGCAGACCATATCATCATGATCAGACAATTAAAATCCATCTGGTTGCTCAATGTATACTTCTTCTTCCAAGTCACCATTTAGGAAGGCATACTTGACATCCATCTGATATACCTTGAAATCCTTGAAAGCAGCAAAAGCAAGAAATAATCTAACTGCTTCAATTCTTGCCACCAGAGCAAAAGTTTCTTCAAAATCAACTCCTTCTATTTGAGAGTAACCCTTGCAGACCAATCTAGCTTTATTTCTGGTTACTTCACCAACTTCATTTAGTTTGTTCTAGAAGACCCATTTGGTTCCAATCACATTTTTGTTTCTAGGTCTGGGAACAAGATCCCAAGTGTGATTTTTCTCAATCTGCATCAACTCTTCCTCCATTGCTTTAGTCTAGTTTTCATCATTGTAAGCTTCATTCACTGTCTTAGGTTCAATTTTTGAAATCAGACAATACTCATCTGAGTTTTGAGCAATTTTCCTTCTTGTTTGTACACCTTTCCTTTTATCACCTATGATCTGATCTTCAGAGTGATTCAGTCTTACATACCTAGGCACTTTGGGAGTTACTTGCATTTCTACTTCTTGATCAGGCTCATTCAAACTTATCTCTTCTTCCTAATTTACCAGATCAATCTGGATCTAAATCTCAGAAGAGGCTTGGGCTCCTTGAGTCAGAACACCATTTTGATCATCTTCATCATATTCATAAAATCTTGAGGGTTTTTCAATTCCTTCATCAACCTTCACATTTGTACTTTCTATCATCTTTCTCAGTCTCTTGTTATAACACCGGTATGCTTTGCTTTGAGTAGAGTAACCCAAGAATATTCCTTCATCACTTATAGCATCAAACTTTCCTAGATCTTCATCTCTTTTAATGTAACATTTGCTACTAAAAACTCTGAAATACCTTATAGTAGGAGTGATACCAAACCAAAGTTCATAAGGAGTCTTACCAGTATTGCTTCTGATTTGAACTCGATTGAGAGTATAGACCGCAGTGCTGACAGCTTCTCTCCAATAGATCTGAGGAACATTTGCTTCCATCATCATGGCCCTGGATGCTTCCTGGATGGTCCGGTTCTTTCTCTCCACTACTCCATTCTACTGTGGAGTCCTAGGAGCAGACAACTGTCTCCTTATTCCATGTTTCTCACAGAACTCTATGAACTCACCGGATGTGAATTCTCCACCTCTATCAGACCTCAGACACTTCAATTTTAATCCGGTTTCATTTTCTACCATAGCCTTGAATATTTTGAATTTTTCAAGAGCTTCTGATTTCTCTTTTAGAAAGTTTACCCATATCATCTGGGAATAGTCATCAATTAGTAGCATGAAGTATCTATCACCTTGAATACTCGTGATTCTTGCCCGACCACAAAGATCAGTATGAACTAAGTCCAATAATCTGGTAGAAGATACTTCCTTACTTTTGAATGTGACTCTGCTTGGCTTACCCAACTGACATTCTTTGCACAAGCTATTAGTAGGTTTCACCAATTTTGGAAGATCTCTTACAGCCTGAGTATTGCTTATCTTGATGATATTATCAAAATTCACATGACACATCCTCCTATGCCACAACCAACTTTGATCAATTTGAACAAACAAGCAACTTTTTCCAGTACCAACCAAGTGAAAGATATTACCTTTAGTTTGAGTACCAGATGTAATCTCTGTTCTGGAACTTTCAAGGATCTTGCATTTTCCATTCTTGAACCAGAGATCATAGCCTTTGTCCACCAACTGTCCAACACTGAGAAGATTGTGCTTCAAACCTTCAACATACAGTACATTACCAGTTTTGTTCCTTCCATCAAGAGAGATAGTTCCTCTACCTCTAATTCTACCAGCAGAATTATCACCAAACTTTACCACTCCTCCTTCATACCTCTCCAAATCGATGAACTTATTTTTATCACCTGTCATATGGTGAGAGCATCCACTGTCAATGACCCAATCATCCTTCTCTTCAACTTGGGCAGCCAAAGCTCTTTCCACAGTCTTATGATTGATAGATATAGAGGACATTGGATCTTCTTCCTTGATGGCAATGAACACCCATTCATTTCCAGATTTGTTTCCTGTCTCTGATTCATCATCTTTTACTCCTTCATTATCATCATCTTCATGTACATAATAATAGTTCTTTTGGAACCTTGGCCTGTTGGGATTTTGCCTTGAAAACCTTTCTGGACACCTTGAGGCAAAATGACCAATCTTATTGCAGTTAAAACACTTAAAAGGTAATTTTCCTTCATACTTACCAGATCCTCTTGGCAGCCTCTTTGCAATAAGGGCTTCAAGTTGAGCAGTTTCTACTTCTTCTTCCTCCAGATCTTTTCTTGCTTTTTCATACCATGACAGCTTCCTTGATGAATTCTCTCCTGGATCAAACATTTGTTTACCTTTAATAGAGGCACTGGCTTTGAATGTAGATTCAGTCTTGGGGGGGTCATCTCCAAACTCTGTCATTTCAAATGCAACCAATTTTCCAGCCAATTGATCTCTTGTGATAGTTGTATGGGCTCTGAATTCTTCAATAGCAGCAGCCTTGATTTTGTAAGAAGCAGGAAGGGATCTGAGAATTTTGCCAACAATCTCATCTTCATCCAAGACTCCACTAGAATTTCTAATTCCACAAACGAGCTCATTTACTCTTGGCATAAAAGTAGTGATGTTTTCATCTTCTCTCATCTTCAGATTTTTGAATTTTCCTTTCAAACTTTGTAACCTTGCACTTTTGACATACTTGTCTCCTTCATGCAGAAGTTCCAATTTTTGCCAAATCTCAAAAGCAGTTGGTAGGTCAATAACATTTGAGAGCTCTAAATCAGATAATGCGCTTAGAAGAGCCTCTATAGTCCGCAGATTATTTTCAGCGTCTGTGATTTCATTTTCTGTTTTCAGACCACCTTGTGGAGGTACATACTGTGTTATAACCATGGTCTAGTACACCACTCCCATACATCTCAAGTGACATTTCATGCGACCTTTCCAGAGATTAAAATTGGTTACATCAAACTTCAGACTATCCTTCTTGTAAGATGACATCCTGGATCTCCTCAAGCGGTTAATCTCTTTTAGAGGAACTTAGCTCTGATACCAATTGTTAGACTTAGGGCACACAATTGAGAGGGGGGGTGAATCAGTTGTGCAAAACTTTCTCTTCATTAAACACTTAATTCCACTTTGCAATTTAGTAGTCTAATAATAAATCAGTCATCAAAAACACAATGCAACAAATAAAGAGTAGAAACATATCAACACATGAGATACCAAGATTTTGACATGGAAAACTTGGTTAAGGGAAAAAGAACGGGGTGATTAACCCAAGAATGTATTCTCTGTTAGAAGAATAGAAAGAACAATATGGCACATGCCAATTAGGGCTCACTGCCTACAAGAGACACACTGTCTACAAAGAAATAAGTATCACCTACTTGAACTGGAAGATAAGATCTTCACCATGCTTGAATCAGTTCCATTTAAGCCCAATACTTCTACTCTGCCTTTCGCTCTCCTCCTTGCTACCACACACTCATCTCTTCAAGGATAAGTTTGAAATGACTTTGCAACCCCTTATTTATACAAGACATCAACTTAGGAATAATCATCTAAGTTGGCAAACATCTACCAGAACATCCACAAGATGTGTAACTTATCTGGTCAGCCAGTCTCAGGAAGAACACCATCATCCAAAGGTTATTCTTCAATAGCGAGCTCCAACTCCAATACGGACCACTAACACATGCTGGACACAATCCAAAGTCCTTCACAAGGTTGCCTGAATCACCAAGAACATCTGCACTTCATTTGCATCCTGAAATCCTTCTCTCTTTCATCCAGAGCCTCAAGAACACAGTCTGTCACCACTGTCACCAATGAATGGATACTTTCAGACCTTCAATTCATGAACCAATCGAGTTGACACATCACAAGGACTTCCTCAACACTATCTCAAATCCGCAGAGTAGGAAACTATACTTCCAGATCTCACCGGACCTATCTGTGTCACTCTGTTACCTCTGAACACCTACTGGAACTAGTTTTACTTAAGCGGCCACAACTTCTTCATATCTTCATGTAGACCTCTAAAATTGCTACTGGATCACCTCAAGACACATATCTACAAACCCTTTAATCCAAATCCCCTGATCCTCTTCCTATCTTGGACTTTTACCTTATTGTCATTACTGATCTTCACTTTCCTTGATTGAGACTAACTTTCTCAATATCCTCAGCACACAGCTCATCCAATCCTTATCATTAATGTAACAGGAGTATGTTGACATCAATGACAACACAGGTCAGGCCCATACTTGTAACAGAATGCCGTCGAGGAGAGATGTTGTTGTTGGTACAATGGCTAATAGAATGGATTAGATGATGGAATTGATGAGAGTGATGCAAATCCAATTGGATGTTGTTGAAGAAGATAGGCGAAGAGGATTGACACCAAGACCTAATGTTGAAAGTGATGTTGAGGAAGAATTTTAATCTGCTGAACAAATTGGTGAAACCCTAGAAGGTAATGAAGAAGAAGAATCAAATTAGATAAAGATGTTGCGAGCTATTTCAGAGATTGGAAAGAGAACTAGAGTTGATGTGCCAAATTATACTGGTAATTTGAATCCTGAAGAATTGATTGACTAGATAAATGACATGGAAGAATACTTTGAATATGAGGAAATTGAAGATCTGGAGAAGGTGAAATTTGCAAAGACAAAGTTGAAAGGACATGCTGCTATATGGTGGAAAGGAGTTCAGTTGGAAAGAAATAGAAGAGGAAAATAAAAGATTACAAAATGGGACCGGATGGTGACAAAGTTGAAGAATCAATTTATACCTATTGACTATGAGTTGGAGCTATTGAAAAGATTGCAAAACCTGAGACAAAAGGAGAAATATGTGGAGTATACTGAAGAATTTCATAAATGATCATAAGAATAGGACATAGTGAAGAAAGAAAGGAAAAAGTGGCTAGATACATCAATGGACTAAGATTAAAAATTCAAGAGGAACTAAGTTTGGTAAGGATGACATCTTTGGAAGAAGCATATCAGTTTGCCCTGAAAGTTGAAAAGAAGATGAAAAAAAGACATGATTAGAGGCAAAGAGGCAGAGGAGGAATATTTTAGAGAGGTAGGACTTATTCTAGAGGAGACAGATCATATCCAGAGTAGAACAAGTTTGACAGCCCATTGAAGAAGGATGACAGAGATAATAATGATTACCGAAGAGATGACAGAAATTTTAACCGAAGAGGAAACCCTAGTACATACCAGAGTGAAGGATACAGAAGAGAAGGAAGAGGATTTGATAAGAGAATATTCAAAGGTACTTGTTTCAAGTGTGGAGGTGAAGGACATAGATCATTTGAATGTAATCAGACTAGTACAAGTAAGACGACAAAAAATAGTGGAAGAGCAGCCTATGTTGAAGAAGAAATGGTTGAACTAAGTGACTCCTATTTTTTTGGTAAGCCAGAGAAAGGAGAATCATTGGTGATGAGGAGAGCACTATTTCAAATATAGGCAAATGAAGAACCACCGCAGAGGAAAAGTCTGTTCAGAACTAAATACAAATCTAGAGGTAAGTGTTGTAAAGTTGTAATTGATAGTGGTAGTTTAAATAATTTAATTTTAGAGAAGATGGTAACTAAGCTGAAGTTGGAAAGATTGAAAACCCTAAGCCATATCAGATAGCATGGATTTAGGATGATCATAAGGTACTGGTCAGTGAACAATGTTTGGTAAAATTTTATATTGGATCTTATCATGATGAAGTCTTGTGTGATATTATGCCTATGGATGTATGTCATATCTTGTTGGGCAGACCTTGGCAGTATGATATAAAAGATATACATGATGGGAGAAAGAATACATATACTATAATAGAAAATCGAAAGAGAATTACTTTGATTCCTTTCGAAGATGATCTTAAAGATGTGGTATGTGGGAATGCTAGAATATTTTTGGTAGATGGAATAAAATTTTTGGATGGTTTGAGATATGAGAATATGTGTTATGCCTTGATTCCTAAGAAGCTTGAAGCATTAAAGAAAGAGACTGAACCAGAGGAGATAAGAGAGTTGCTGACAGAGTATGAAGACATCATATCAGATAATGTACCTAAAGGATTACCACCTATATGGAGTATCAGTCATCACATGGACCTTATACCAGGAGCAAGTTTACCTAACAAAGCAACACACTAGATGACACCAGCAAAGAATGAAGAATTGAATAGATAGATACAAGAATTATTGAGGAAAGGATTGATTAGAGAAAGCTTGAGTCCTTGTGCAGTACCTGTAGTGCTTGCACTGAAGAAGGATGGAGAATGGAGAATGTGTACTGATTCCAGAGCAATAAACAAGATCACAGTTATGTATAGATTTCCTTTACCTAGAATGGATGATATCATGGATTGTTTGAGTGGAATAAAAATAATTCACAAAGATAGACTTGAAGAGTTGATACCATCAGATCAAAATCAAAGAAGGTGATGAATGGAAGGCTGCTTTTAAGACAAATGAAGGATTGTATGAGTGGTTAGTGATGCCTTTTGGATTGACAAATGCACCAAGCACTTTCATGAGATTGATGAATCAAGTCCTGAAGAAATTCTTGGGTAAGTTTGTGATTGTGTACTTGGGTGATATTCTAATTTTTAGTAAGACAAAAGAGGAACATTTGTGGCATATTAGACAAGTTTTGCAGAGATTAAGAGAAGAGAAATTTTTGATAAACATCAAGAAGTGTAGTTTCATGAAGGAAGAGTTGGTATATTTGGGATTTGTGATTTCTTCAGAAGGATTGAAGATGGACCCTAAGAAAGTGAAAGCAATTGTTGAATGGCCTACATCGGAGAGTATTGGAGAAGTTAGATCAATTCATGGATTGGCTAGTTTCTATCAGAAGTTCATCAAAAATTTTAGTTTAGTTTGTAACCCTATGATAGAGATAATGAGAGGTGACAAAAAGGATTTTAAGTGGACATCTAGAGGAGATAAAAGTTTTGAGTTGTTGAAGCAAAAAGTGACAGAGCAATCTGTTTTGGCATTACCGAATATTAATAAGGTATTTCAAGTTGATTGTGATGCAAGTGGAAATGCAATTGGAGCAGTGTTAAGTCAAGAAGGTAGACCTATAGCATATTTCAATGAAAAGATGAATGATACAAGGAGAAGATATTCAGTCTATGATCAAGAGTTCTATACCATAATTCAAGCCTTGAAGAAGCGGAGACATTACTTGTTGCCTAAGGAGTTTGTGTTGTATACAGATCATCAAGCTTTGCAATAATTGAATAGTCAAGGTAAGTTGAATTAGAGACATATGAGGTGGGTAGAGTTCATGTAGAGTTATACTTTTGTGTTGAAGCATAGGAGTGGAAAATCAAAAAAAAAATCTGATGCCTTGAGTAGAAGAAGAAACTTGTTGACAGAGATGAGAGTTGAAGTGTTGGGTTTGATGAATTGAAGAATATGTATTAGGGAGACACTGATTTTGCAGAACCTTGGAGAGCATGTAAGTAACCTATTGTGACAGATAGAAGTAAATGGTTGGACTATTTCATCCAAGGAGATATGTTTTTCAAAGGAAGTTAGTTGTGCATACCTAGAAGTTCAATGAGGGATAATTTGATCAAGGAGAAAGATAGTGGTCGATTGGCAAGACATTTTGGCATTGATAAGACAATGGCTTTGGTGAGTGAAAAATTCTTTTGGCCTCAAATACATAAGGATGTTCAGAGATTTGTGTAGAGTTGTAGAGTTTGTCAAGTTGCAAAAGGAAGTAGTCAGAATACTAGATTATATAAACCTTTGACAGTACCGGAGAGACCTTGGCAAGACATAAGCATGGATTTTGTAATGGGATTGCCTAAGACACAAAGAGGACATGATTAAATATTTGTAGTGGTTGACAGATTTTCAAAGATGGTTCATTTCATACCTTGTAAGAAGACAACTAATGTAGTGCATGTAGTTGACTTATTTTTCAAAGAGATTGTGAGATTACATGGATTACCTAAGAGTATAATTTCAGACAGAGACACAAAGTTTGTTGGATACTTTTTGAGGACACTTTGGAAGGAGATGAAGACAGATTTGAAGTTTAGTTCTACTTTTCATCCATAGACAGATGGATAGACAGAGGTAGTGAATAGGAGTCTGGGAAAATTGTTGAGATGTTTGGTTGGAGAGAAGACCGGAAGTTAGGATTTGATTCTTTCAAAAGCAAAGTTTGCATATAATAATTCAGTAAACAAGAGTATTGAAAGAACACCTTTTGAGATTGTGACCAGAGTGAACCTTAGAGGAGTG
Source organism: Cunninghamia lanceolata (assembly GCA_027924645.1). Taxonomy (NCBI): domain Eukaryota; kingdom Viridiplantae; phylum Streptophyta; class Pinopsida; order Cupressales; family Cupressaceae; genus Cunninghamia; species Cunninghamia lanceolata. The sequence goes on along the minus strand of BSBN01000865.1, from coordinate 2,177,308 downwards.
GTAGAATTAAGAGATATCAGTATAGAGGAAAAGAGGAGTACAGAAGAAGAAGAATTTGCAAACCATATGAAGACAGTGCATAACCAGGTGAAGAAGCATTTGGAGGACATGAACAACAAGTAGAAAGAGAAGGTAGATGAGAAGAGAAGACATAAGGAATTTAAAGTTGGATATGAAGTGATGATGTACTTGAGAAAAGAAAGATTTCCAGTTGGGACATATAAAAATTGAAGATGAAGAAGTTTGGACCTTGTAAGATACTCAAAAAATTTGATTTAGGAAATGCATATGAAGTAGAGCTACCGGAGACATTGGGTATTTCACCTATTTTCAATATTGCAGATCTATATCAATATCATGAAGCAGAGTTCAGTGACAGCATGGAAGAAGACTTGAGGAAGTAGTTATCACACAAAGCACCAGAGCATATTTAAGACATTTTGGATAGTAGAGTTGGACACAGCACTAGAGGAAGACAATACAAAGAATACCTTGTGAAGTGGAAAGGCAAACTAGAAGAAGATTCATCATGGATTTCTCAGGCTGAGGTGGACCATCTTGGTTCTCCCATAGCCCCAGCAAAGTGAGGGACTCACTTTTTCAATAACCTTGGATGTCTAATGCAGGAGCATCCCTGGTTCAAGAGCAATCTTGCATCAACCAAAAACATTTGCATTTCAGTTTGTTTCTTTTCATTTTCTAGTTCAGTTCAGGTAATTCAGTCAGAAGTAGTTTCATCTTGTGGTCTAGTATTAGCATTTCACATCTTACAGATCTAGACTTAGCATATACATTCATTCATTTACATCATATCAAGAATTCAGAGCATTTGGATCAATTACCGGAAAGATATCGCTATCAAAAGATCAACTATTTTCTCAGTGTAGAGCATCCTAACAGTTCCAGATGATCAGCTAAAGGAGAAGGCTTGCAGATCATTCCTTGACTTGTGGATCTCAATGACACATCATTCAATGTTCTTTGGTTTGTCTCCGATCTTCCCCAGGGGTCCACACATTGTTCCATTCATTTGAGGAAGTGTTCTATGCATTTAGGTTTGACCTATCATGAACACGTTACAACTCTTCATTGGAGTTTGTGATCTTCCTTGGCTGACGCGAAGGAATCTATTGGTCTAGAGTTGATATATATTGATGTAATAGATCCTTAGGAAAGCAATTCTCATGACTTAGAAGATAGATAGTTGGCTCCTTCGTGAGAGGACTTCAAAGCCTTATCTTTCGCATGTGTGTAATCAGGCTTGTGAGCCCTAATTATAAGCCCGCATGTTGCTGGCCAATCTCTATTTGAATTCTATGATATATTTAAGGACTAAATCTGCATTTGCTATATTTCTTTGAGTTGTTTCCATTGTGTTTACTCTTGCTAAATGGTTTTGATAGTTCATTCTGTGAACCCTCCTACCGTGACTGCACCATAAGTTTAGTTTATATTTATAAAACATAGGATTTTCAAATCCAATATAATTTTGACTTTACTACTTATTTTAGATGTGTCTAGGGTTTATTCTTCATTTGATTATATTTTTTATTTATAGTTTGAGTTTGTATATGTTAGCATACTCTCCCAGCCTATTTTACACTACATTCATTACACCTATTAGTGTTTGTTCCTTGGCTAAAATACATTCATTTGTTCCAAATTTTGACATAATTGTATCCTTAACATCTTATGACACATCCATACCTAATTTACATGTGCAATTTTACTATATGTTTGTGAATCTCATTTATGAAGGTCCTATTATATTATGGTATATATTTCCCACCATTCATTGATTTAGATTGATTTGATTTGTAGACTATCAAGATGATTTTGATTGATTTGAAATAATGTATATTTTGGAATAGTGTAATCTTGAAGTTTAAATTGCTAGGATGAAATCATATTGTCTTATTACACTGAAATACCCAAAAACTGACATAATTTACCACATTTGTTTCAAAAGTAGTGCCTCTGTTACATAAGATTGTTCATTAATATGATTTATGAAAAAAAAACACCTAGTTTTTAGTCTTTGGCTGTATTATCCACCATCTAAAGCATAGTTAAAATGATTAATTAGATATCTTTATCCTCATACATAGAAATCTAGTCAAAAGAAAACATAAAATTACTTTCTACATATTGTTGTTGGCTACTTGGATGTTCAACACACCAGGATACTGAGAGGGGGGGTGAATTAGTATCTAATAAAATTTTAACTTCTCCAGAGAAGATTAAAACTTAAGAATTACATCATCAACATAAACATAAAAGATTAACACAATGCACATCAACACATAACACCAGATGTACATGGAAAATCTAAGAAGGGAAAAACCACAGTGAGGATTAACTCACAATATATAAAGCTCAAAATAACAACTTTGTTTTAGGGCTACAAACCAAGGAAGCTACTACTCCCTAAAAACTTTACTTTAGGGTCAATCCTAAGGAAGCTACTTCTCCTTGAATACTTTATTTTAGGGTCACTCCCAGGGAAGCTACTACTCCCTGAATTAAGAATACATTTAGAACATATTATAGTATGACAGTCTTTCTACTGCCTAGAAACTGACATTGAAATTCACACCTTTGATGATTGTAATACTGCCTCTTCACACTTCCTTCTAATGATTAGAATAGTTAGGTGCACTCTACACTTGATCACTATCACATATAAGTCTTCAAAATGAATCAGGACAACATCTACAACTTCTTCTCTTTCTCCTTCAATTGCACATCATGATGCAGTCATTATGCTCTTTTCTTTGCTTGTGAACCTTGTCAATCACTTTACAATCACACCTCACCTAACTCAATTTGATTTAAAATTTATACAAGATATTATATTGATTACATTTCTTTTTGGCTAAAGAAAAGATGAAAAATACATTTACAAGTCATCCAGAGAACAAACAACATGAAATGTGTAGAGGACAAGTCCTAAACAAGACTACATGCTACACCAGCAAAAGACCCATGCCTTGCAAACATCAACACTTGCTTAATTAGGTCCAAAACATCCTTCACAACATCAAACATCAAGGAATTATATCTGCACACTCCACTGATTTGAAAATAGGATAGCCTTAAGCAAGGTCATATGAAGCTTGAAGCATAACGTCCATAGCAACTTGAAAAACCTTGTGTGGTACTAGAAACAAGAAAGATCTTTATGAAAGATCTTCATGAAACTCTTCTAGATGAGTCTACAGAACTTGTACATCTCTAAACACCCCTTTAACTTTGCACATCAAAGATTTTGTACCACACATCCTCAATCATGAACTCTGGGAAAAACAAGTCATCTGGAACACACTGCAACATACTGCCATTGAAAACTTAAGCTTGCGGACCACCAAGAAACTTGACATTGCAAGGAAGCATGTAATGCACATCCATGAGCATGTCTACAAAATTGCAAAGACAAAAATTCACATCTAGAGGAATGCAGAGCATTCCAATAGGCCTTCAACATTAGCTTACTCTTCCAGAACACATGTTGGTATTCTATCATGTATAACTTTCTCAATGGAAGGACATGTGATCTAGAACCTTAGAATTATCATCTTCACTACATCCTGATCATAGTTCTAGAACTACATGGCCATAACTACAAATGCGGAGGAATGTGGAGCATTCTATTTCCGTATAGTAACTATCTTCAACACTATCTTCAAACTGCAAAACACTCTTCCAGTAAGCCAATCATCATGAAACTTGGATCAGACCACCAGTAACATCTTCTCAACAATAATAGCACATCTAATAATCTTAGTGTTTCTAATTCCCATATTAATATGTCTTCATACTCAACTCTATATTGATCAAGGCATGACATCCAACCATGAACTTCACTAATCTTAACATGACATCCAACCATGAATTGTATCTTCTCTGCTGGATAGGACATGACATCCAACCATGAATTGTATCTTCTCTACTAGATAGGACATGACATCCAACCATGAAATTCATCACACCTCCATGATAGTTTTGACATCAATGACAACCCTAGGGACCAGATGTGTAACAATCTCCCCCTTTGACATTGATGGCAACAAATGCGTGCACATTTATCCCCCATTGCGTCAAGGATAGAGGGCAACCACTACCTACTCATCAGTGACCACATACCTACACATTCTTTCTTAGAGCATGACTTCTTCTTGGAGAAAACAAACTCCCCCTATCAACAACAATAACCACTATAAAAACCCCTTGAGAGGTACCCACCATCAGTCTAGGAACGAGATATAACATGAACTCCCCCTAGACAAATGCACTAGTTGTTGCAAGTATGTGCTTAACCAGTGTTGTCATTGATGTCAAAATATATGTGTTGTCATTAGTGTCAACTGTACTCTTGTTTTGATGCTTGATTATAGTGAGGTTAGATTCTTTGTATTTGCCCATGTAAGTGTTTGAGATCCTGATATTGAGGATATTGAGAAAATTTGCTCCTCTGGTGGAAACAATGTGTTACAGAGTATCTTTGTCTACAAAAGAACTATCCAACAGATTGCTCCACATTTCATGTAGAATGAATATCTTTATCTATGGATTGGAAGTTATTTAGATACATGTTTGAAGATGCTATGTTCCAAGCTTGAGCCTTCGATATGAAGATTTCAGTGAGATATATTCACCAGAGTGAAAATTATTTTTTTGTGTATTCAGTGGTGACAAGGAGGAAGTATTTTTCTCTGTATTCCTCTGCATTGAAGTTTCATAGTCTATGGTTCTAGAATCTAGTTGGTAATGATGTTAAGTGCCTTCAACTTCAATGGTTCATGATTTGGTGGTCCACAAGCAATCTTTTCCTTATGATAGTAGCTGGCAGTGTTGTTTGTGTGCTTCGATTTGAAGAATAATTTTGATAAAATGGTTAGAGATTGTGCAGTTGTTCCTGGTGGTTAGAATGTGCTTGTGGATGTCTCCTAATCATGTTCCTACCTTTAGATTGGTCTGCAAAGAGAATTTTGGATCATGGATGAAGACTGTTCTTAGAAGACTTAGTATTAACACATGTCTTAGCTGACCTGGTTATTTTCACTAATTGTGAAGATGCTTTGAAGATTGTAGTAGCGTGTTGTGATGTGGAAGATTATATTTGAGTTCCAACTAAGGTGTAGTGTGATCAACATACATCTATACATCTTTCCCTTAGAAAATTTTGTATTAGGTCCAAACTTATTTTTTATGTATGATTGTAATGTAGACCCTAGAGATTGTTCCAATAGTTGATTAATGTAATGCCAACCTTGATGTACATTCCAAGGTTGATGAATTGTATAAAAATATGTAATGTAGTTGTGAAAAAGATGTGGAAGTGCAAAAATGTGAAGATAAGTGCGAAGCTGTAAGGAGAGAAGAGCAAAGGTGTTATATTGTGCTTCAATGGAACTGAACTCAGGCATGAAGTAGATGCTATCAAATCAATTCACCAATTCCAGGCAGTGAGCCACCCCTTGGTAGTGAGCCGATCTTGGTAGGTAGCCCTAATATTTGCAATGAGCATTTTGGGTAGTGAGCCCTCTATTTTTTGGTATTGCTATAACATATATATTTTTGTGGGCTAACACCCATCATATTTTTCCCCTTATAGGGTTTTCCACGTAAAAATTCTAGTGTCTCATGTGTTATTATGCTTTCATGATTAATCTTAATAACAATGATTGAGAATTTAATGTTTTAATATTCAAAAGATGTTAAAGTTTTGTGACAATTGATTCACCCCCCTCTCAGTTGTCTTGTGTATTTCAACAATTGGTATTAGAGCCAAGTTCCTCAGAAGAAGCTTAACCACTTGAGGAAGATCTAGGATGCCTTATAGGAAGGAAGCTTTGTAGTTTGATGGAACGAATTATGCTCTATGGAAGGTACGAATGAAAAGCCATCTCCTTTGTCTTGGTCATAAAGTGTGGAAAGCGATAGAGACAAAGTATACCTTTCCTTAGAATGGTTTGGAAACTAAAGATAAAGAAAATAATATGAGTTAAATATAAAAGCTAGAGATGCTCTATTAAGTGCCTTGTCTAACACTGAGTTGATAAAAGTCATGGATCTAGAATTTGCACATGAAGTCTAGGAAAAGCTGGAAAAACTATATGAAGGAGATGATTATGTAAAGAGTACCAAACTACATGGCTTGAAACTGAGATATGATGGTTTAAAAATGAATGAAGATGAAAACATAACTGCCTTCATGCATAAGGTTGATGAACTTGTCACTGGAATCAAAGGTATGGGAAGAACTATTGATGAGAAGGAAGTTGTGATGAAAATTCTTGGATCACTACCTAAATCCTATGCTCACAAGGTAGCTATAATTGAAGAAATAATAATAGTACAAGATGTCATTAAGGATCAGTTGCTTGGAAAGTTTACATCCTTTGAGATGAGAGAGTTTGGTGATGCCATGCCGAAGGTTGAAACTACTTTCAAAGCAAGTACTTCAGAGAAGATATCCAGAGAAGAAAAGTACAAGGTGGAACCTGATGATGAACTTGATGAAATTGAAGCCAACTTTGTTGACATGCTATAAAGAGGTTCTTGTAAGTTCAAAGGCAAATTACCTTTCAAATGTTTTACATGTGCTAAGGTTGGTCACTATGCTTCTAGGTGTCCTGAAAGAATTGAAATAAATAGAAAAAGATTTGAGAGCAAACCTAAGGTTCCAAAGAAATGCTACTATGTTAGAGATCTTGATGATGAAAGTGTGACATATGATGAATCTGATGATGCTAGTACTAGTGCAAATGAATGCTTGTTTATTGCAATTAAAAAAGAACCTGTGTCTACTAATCCTCCTAGCTATGTGAAAGAAGAAAAACCAGTTGAAGAAAGTGCCTAGGTTGTTCAGGTTGAAAAAGATAAGAATGAATGGGTTATTAACAGTGGATGCTCACATCACATGACTGGTGATAAAAGTAAGTTTGTAATATTGGAAAAGTATGATGGTGGACTGGTTAGGGTTGGAGATGATGCAGATGGTAAGATTTATGGAAGAGGATCTATTTCTTTTGATGGAAAGCACAATGCTGATGATGTTATGTATGTGAAGGGTTTAAAGCACAATCTTTTTGTTGAAATACACCGAACAACTAAGAGGGGGGATGAATCAGTTGTCACAAAAACTTATCTTCATATGAACATCAAACCATCAACAACTTAATTGCTTATAATCAGATTTAACCATGAAATCATGAAACCATAAACTTAATCACAAACACACATCCACACAGTAGACACCAGATTTTTTACGTGGAAAACCCTAAAAGGGGAAAACCATGGTGGGTGTTATCCCATAGAAATATATGATTTATAACAATACCAAAAATCAGAGGCTCACTACCTACAGGGCTCACTACCCAGATTGCTCACTGCAAAGAACAACTCACTATCAAAGGGTGGCTCACTGCCAAAGTGGTGAACTGATTAAGTAGCATCTACTCCATGCTAGAATTCAGTTCCATTGAGGCACAATATAACTTCTTTACTCTTCTCTTTCACACCTTCACACTTATCTCTTCATCTTTTCATTCACACACTTTTTTGCAACTCTATTACATGTTTTTATACAATTCATCAACCTTGGAATGTACATCAAGGTCAGCATTACATTCATCAACCATTGGAACATTCTCCAAGGTCGGCATTACAAAACATACACAAAAATAGGTCTAGACCTATTACAAAATTTAGCTAAGGAAAGATGTAGAGAAGTATGATGAACATGCCATGCCTTAGCTGGGACTTAAATGCAATCCTCCATGCCACAACGCACTTCTACAATCTTCAATGCATCTCTGCAAATAGTGAAAACAACCAAGTCAGCTAAGACTAGAGTTAACACAAGGTTTTCTAAGAACATTCTTCTTTCACAATCCACACTTCTCTTTGCGGACCAATCCAAAGGTAGGAACACGATCAAGAGACATCCACAAACACATTGTAATCACTAGGAACAACCACACGATCTCTAACCACTCTATCAAGAAGATCCTTCAAACTGGAGCACAAGAACAACACTGTCAACTACTGTCATAAATAAAGGATAGCTTACAGACCCCCAAATCACAAACCATTGGAGTTGAAGGCACTTAAAATTATCTTAGACTTATCTTTAGAACCACAAATCAAAATACTTCAATGCGGAGGAATGCAGAGCATAACACTTTCTCCTTGTCTTTGCCAAGCATACAAGGAAAAGTTGTTTTCACTCTGGTGAACATAACTCACTAATTTCTTCATACCAGAGGCTCAAACTCAGAACATAGCATCTTTAGATGTACTTCTAAATAACTTCCAATCTGCAGACAAAGATATTCATTCTACAAAAATGTGGAGCATTCTTCTGGATTGTTCTTCTATATGCAATACATTGTTTCCACTGTAACTCACTATTTCTACCAGAGAAGGTAATTTTCTCAATATCCTCAACATCAAGACTACTTACATAAGTAAATACAAATCCTCTTACTCATTACAAGAAAACAAAAATATAGTAGCATAGTTGACACCAATGACAACACAGATATGTTGACATCAATGACAACACCGATTAGGCACATACTTGCAACAATCTCCCCCTTTGTCATTGATGGCAACATATGATGTGAAAAACTGTAAAGACCATCAAGACACAAATCTCCCTCTTTATCTTTACACATATGAACTTCTTTTCTATTTCTGAGTTTTTCACATGATTTCTCTCCCCCTTTGACATCAATGACAAAGGGCACATACTTGTACTCTATTGTTCTGCTCAAATTTGAACTTCTGCAACCAACTCTTTTGTCATCATTCAGCTACTCCCCCTAAGAGGTACCTATCAAAACATCAATCCAGATCAAAGAATAAGTCTTTGGGCACCACTGGACTGATGCATTCCTTTGCATCTTAGTTCAGAGCTGGAGGGGTAATGACCCCTAATTTTTCCCTGAGATACTCAAAAGTATCCTTAGGCAGAGGCTTAGTGAAGATATCTGCAATTTGATCCTCTGTGGGGATATATTTCAACTTAACTTCATTCTCTGTCACCTTTTTCCTCAAAAAGTGATACCTTATAGATATATGCTTTGTTCTTGAGTGCATCACTAGATTCTTGAAAATATTTATGCCACTTGTATTATCACATAGGATTGCAATTGGATCTTCATAAACAACTCTTATATCCTTCAAAGTCTACTTCATCCATAACACTTGAGTACAACATGCTGTTGTAATATACTCTACTTCTGCAGTTGACAAAGAGATTGAATCTTGTTTCTTGCTTATCCATGAAACCAATCTATTTCCCAAGAAGAAAGAACCTCCACTTGTACTTTTTTTTGTCATCAACATCTCCTACCCAATCAACATATGTATAAGCACTGAGAGTAAAATCATTATCCTTTGGATACCATAAGCCATGATTTGGAGTGCCTTTTAAATACCTCAGGATTTTCTTTACTACCATCACATGTGATTCTCTTGGATCAGCTTGAAATCTTTCAACAAGACAAACTACATGCATAATATCAGGTCTGGTTTGAGTTAGATAAAGTAATCCTCCAATCATGGATCTGTACTTTTTCTGATCAATCTTGGGTGATTCATCAATTTTTTCTCAATTTGCAACTAGTCACCATGGGAGTACATACATGTTTAAAGTCTTCCATCCCAAACTTTAACTCTTTCACATACTTAGACTGAGATATGAAGATTCATTTATCTAATTGATTGATTTGTAGACCCAGAAAGAAATCCATCTCACCAAACATAAACATCTCAAACTCTTTCTTCATTTCACCAGTAAATTTCATACACATACCTTCACTTCCACCAAAGATGATATCATCAACAAAGACTTCAACAATCAAAATTTGATCACCATTAATCTTGAAATAAAGATTACTATTAGCAATGCCTTTACTGAATCCTAACTGCAGTAAGTACTTATCCAATCTTCCATACCATGCCTTGGGAGCTTACTTGAGCCCATATAATGCTTTCTTCAACCTGCATACCATATCACCTTGATTTGATAGTTGGAAACCTTCCAGTTGGTCAATGTAGACTTCCTCTTCTAACTCCCCATTTAAGAATGCAGACATCACATCCATCTGATACACTTTGAAATCTTTGTTAACTGTAAATGCCAGAAACATTCTGATTGCTTCAATCCAAGCTACTAGAGCAAAAGTCTCTTCAAAATCTATCCCTTCAATTTGAGAATTTCCTTTGCACATAAGCTTTGCTTTATTCCTTACAACTTCTCCATTTTCATTCAGCTTATTCTTGAAGACCCATTTGGTTGCAATAACATTTTTGTCAACAGGTCTAGGAACTAGTTCCCAAGTTTCATTCTTTTCTATCTGTATTAGTTCTTCTTCCATTGCCTTAACCCAATTTTCATCATTGCAATCTTCGTTCATAGTTTTTGGTTCAACTGTAGAGAGCAGACAATAATTCACTTGTTCTTCTGTAACTCTTTTCCTTGTTAGTACTCCTTTCTCTTTGTCTCCAATAATTCGATCTTCAGAGTGATTGATTCTTACATACTTAGGAGTCTTAGCAATTTATAGAGCCTTTTCATCTTCACTTTGATTGTCTTCTTGTTCATCCTTTTTTTCATAAGTTATATCAACAGGTTCATCTAACTCGTAGCCACTCTGATCTAATGTTTTCCCTTTACCTTCATCCACTTCACATTTGCACTCTCCACAATCTTCTTCAACTTTTTGTTGTAGCACCGATAGGCCTTACTCTTGGTAGAGTATCCAAGGAAGACTCCATCACATCTTGCATCAAATTTCCCTAGGTCTTCATCTCTTCTGATATAGCATTTACTTCCAAAGACTTTGAAGTTTCTTACTATTGGAATTCTTCCATACCACAATTCATAGGGGGTTTTAGTGACATTACCTTTCACTTGAACTCTATTTTGAATGTAGACAACAATATGTATAGCTTCTTTCTAGAAGACTTCCGGCAGGCCTCCTTCCTTCATCATTGTTCTAGAAACTTCTTGAACTATTATTTTCTTCCTTTCCACAACTCCATTTTGTTGAGGAGTTCTAAGTGCAGACAATTGTATTTTTATTCTTTGCTCTTCATAGAAAATATTGAATTTATTTGGTGTGAACTCACCTCCTCTATCAGACCTCAAGAATTTGACTTTCAGTTCTATTTCATTTTCAACCATTGCTTTCAAGGATTTGAACTTCTCTAGGGCTTCTATTTTGTCTCTTATAAAAGTAACCCAAGTCATTCTAGAATAATCATCAATAAAAGATATGAAGTACTTGTCACCTTGAAGACTTCTTATCCTTGTAGGACCACATACATTTGTATGAACTAGATCCAACAAACTGGTAGAAAATTTCTCTTTACTCTCGAAACTTGTTCTTTTCTACTTCCCCAACTGCCATTCCTTAGAAATTGTATTGGAGGGTTTCACAAGTTTTGGTAGATCTGTTACAGTCTGACTTGAACTTATTTTTACTAGATTATCAAAATTTATATGACACAACCTTCTATGCCACAACCAACTTTCATCTGCTTGGCCTAATAAACAATAATCATTAGTTCCTCTTAATTGATAGATGTTACCTCTGGTCTTCTTTGTTAGATTCAAGACAGACAACTAAGAGGGGGGGTGAATTAGCTATCTCAAAACTTTCTCTTATTAACCACTTAAATTTTTTTTGTAATTCAACAGCATAATAATAAATTAATCATGGAAACATAATGCAACAATTCAAGAGCAGAAACACATTAACACATATGACACCAAGATTTTAATGTGGAAAACCCGGTTAAGGGAAAAACCATGGGGTGACTAACCCAAGATTGTATTCTTTGTTAAAAGAATAAGAAGAACAAAATGACACATGCTAATTAGGGCTCATTGCCTGAGCACACTGCTCACAAGAGGCCCACTGCCTACAAGAGACACATTGTCTACAGAATAATAAATATTCCATACTTGAACTAAAGAATAACATCTTCAGCATGCTTGAGTCAATTCCATGAAAGCCCAACACTTATGCTCTGTCTTTCACTCTTCTCCTCTCTACCACACTCTCATCACCGCCGAGACACTTTTGAAATGACTTCACAACTCTTATTTATAAAAGACATTGACTTTGGAATAATCAACAAAGTTGGCAAACTTTACAGAGCCAAAACACAAATACAACTTGACTTATTACAAAAGACTTCATACGGATCATCACATTGTCAGCTACATAGATCTGAGACTTTAATCTTCTTTGAGGAACACGCCATGCTTCGCAGATCATCCACAAGATGTGTAACTCATCCAGTCAGCCAAGTTTAGGAAAAACATCATCATCTAGAAGTAATTCTTCAATTATGGGCTCAACCTTCAATGCAGACCACTAGCACAAACTGGACATAATCCAGAGCCTCCACAAGCTTGCCTGAATCACCAAGAACATCCACACTACTTCTACTTACTGAAATCATTCTCTCCTTCATTTGGAACCTCAAGAACATAGTCTGTCATCACTGTCATATTGGAATAGATGCTTGTGAACCTCCAGACAACAAACCAATTGAGTTGTCAATTCACATTGACTTCCCAGACACTCCATAAAATCCGCAGAACAAGATATTGCATTTCCAGATCTCACCGGACCTATTTGTGTCAATCTGTCACCTCTAAATATCTGCCAGGATTGATTTTACTCATATGGCCATAACATCTTCAAATCTTCATGCGGACCTCTCAAATCTTTACTGATCACCTTTAGACACATCTACAAACCCTTTGATGCACATCCTCTGATCTTCATCTTATCTGGGATCTTCACTTCACTGTCTTCACTATTCTACTTTGTTCCTGATAGGACTAATTTTCTTAAGATCATCAGCATATGACTCATCCAATCCTTTTCATCAAGGCAACAAGAGTATGTTGACATCAATGACAACACTAGTTAGGCCCATACTTGCAACAATCTCCCCCTTTATCATTGATGACAACATATAATGTGAAAAATTGTTTTAACCATCAAGAAAAGAACTTCTCCTCACTGACTCACATAACTCCTCCTATCAACAACAACTATTCACATGTCTTCTCTTCCTTTACTTCTCCCCCTTTGATCAGCAACCACTTTTTGTTTTCAACTTGTCTTCTCTCCCCCTTTGACATCAATGGCAAAGGGCACATACTTGCGTCCCTCAGAATCATACCAACTACTCCCCCTAAGTAGCAGCTTCCCATCATCAATCCGGACCACAAGATATGACTGTGAGATCCACCAGACTAATGTACATCAGTGCACCTTAATTCAGAACCAGAGGGGTAATAACCCCTAACTTCTCCTTGAGATACTCAAAAGAGTCCTTAGGTAGAGGTTTAGTAAAAATATCTGCAATCTGATATTTGGAGTTCACAAAATTCAATCTGACTTCTTTTTTGTTCACTTGCTCTCTCAAAAAGTGAAACTTGATGGATATATGTTTTGTCTTTGAATGCAACACCGGATTTTTTGATATATTTATTGCACTTGAATTATCATAGAAGATTGTGATGGGTTCCTCATACTCCACTCTGATGTCTCTTAGCATTTTCTTCATCCACAATACTTGAGTGCAACTACCTGCTGCTGCAATATATTCTACTTCTGTAGTGGACAGAGATATTGCCTCTTGTTTCTTGCTCAGCCAAGAAACCAATCTTTTCCCTAAAAAGAATGCTCCACCACTGGTAGTCTTCTGGTCATCCACATCTCCTGCCCAATCCACATCTATATATGAATGAAGAGAGAAATCTTGATCTCTAGGATACCATAAACCATACTCAACTATTCCTTTTAGATATCTAAGAATCCTCTTGATTGCCATGACATGAGATTCTCTAGGATTAGCTTGGAATCTAGAAACAAGACCAACAACATTCATAATGTCAGGTCTAGTTTGAGTGAGATACAATAGTCCTCCAATCATTGACCTGTACTTTTTCTGATCAGCCTTAGGAGAGTCATCATCTTTTCTCAATTTACATCTAGTTTCCATAGGAGTATTCATTGGTTTTGAGTCTTCCATCCCAAATTTATTCAATAATTCTTTCACATATTTGGTCTGTGAAATAAATATTCCTTTCTTTGTTTGAATGATTTGCAGACCCAAGAAGAAATTCATTTCCCCAAACATGGACATCTCAAATTCACTTTTCATTTGATTTGCAAAAGTTTTGCACATACTATCTCTTCCTCCAAAAATGATATCATCAACAAATACTTCAACAATCAAGATATTTTTGAGATTAATTTTGAAGTACAAATTATTGTCAACAGTACCTTTGTTGAAACCAATCTTCAAAAGATGCTTATCTAGTCTTTCATACTAGGCTCTTGGGGCTTGTTTGAGTCCATACAGTGCTTTCTTTAACTTGCAAACCATATCACCATGATCAGACAATTGAAATCCATCCGGTTGCTCAATATATACTTCTTCTTCCAAGTCACCATTCAGGAAGGCAGACTTGACATCAATCTGATATACCTTGAAATCATTGAAGGCAGCAAAGGCAAGAAATAATCTGACTGCTTCAATTCTTGCCACCAGAGAAAATGTTTCTTCAAAATCAACTCCTTCTACTTGAGAATAACCCTTGTAGACTAATTTGGCTTTGTTTCTGACTACTTCACCATCTTCATTTAGTTTATTTCAGAAGACCCATTTGGTTCCAATCACATTTCTATTTCTAAGCCTAAGAACAAGATCCCAAGTGTGATTTTTCTCAATTTGCATCAGCTCTTCCTTCATTGCTTTAGTCCAGCTTTCATCATTGCATGCTTCACTCATAGTTTTTGGTTCAAATTTTGAAATCAGACAATACTTTTCTGAGTCTTGAGCAATCTTTCTTCTTGTTTGAACACCTTTGATTTTATCACCTATGATCTAATCTTCAGAGTGATTCAGTATTCAATACCTGGGAGTTTTGGGTATTTCTTGCACTTCAGTTTCTTGAACAGGTTCATCTAAATTTATCTCTTCTTCTTGATTCTCCGGATCAGTCTGGATTTGAATTTTAGAAGGGGCTTGGACTTCTTGAACCAAAACATCATTCTGATCATCTTCATTATATTCATAAAACATTGGGGGTTTTTCAATACCTTCATCAACCTTCACATTTGTACTTTCTATAATATTTCTTAATCTCTTGTTATAACACCGGTATGCTTTGCTTTGAGTAGAATAACCCAAGAATATTCCTTCATCACTTCTAGTATCAAATTTGCCAAGGTCTTCATCTCTTTTAATATAACATTTGCTACCAAAGACTTTGAAATACTTCACAGTGGGAATGATGCCAAACCAAAGTTCATAAGGGGTCTTACTAGTCTCGCTTCTGATTTGTACTCAATTAAGAGTATAGATAGCAGTGCTTACAACTTCTCTCCAGTAGATCTGAGGAACATTTGCTTCCATCATCATGGCTCTAGATGCTTCCTGGTTAGTCCAGTTCTTTCTCTCCACTACTCCATTTTGATGTGGAGTCCTTGGAGCAGACAACTGTCTTTTTATCCCATGTTTCTCACAGAATTCTATGAACTCTCCAGATGTGAATTATCCACCTCTGTCAGACCTAAGACATTTTATGTTTAATCCAATTTTATTTTCTACCATAGCCTTGAATATTTTGAATTTCTCAAGAGCCTCAGATTTCTCTTTCAAAGAAGTCACCCACATCATCTGGGAGTAGTCATCAATTAATAACATGAAGTATCTATCACCTTGCAGACTCCTGATTCTTGCTAGACCACATAGATCAATATGTACTAAGTCTAACAATCTAGTAGAAGACTATTCCTTAATTTTGAATGTGACTCTGCTCTGCTTACCCAACTAAAATTCTTTGCACAAACTATTAGTAGGTTTCACAAGTCTCGGAAGATCTCTTACATCCTAAGTGTTGCTTATCTTGATGATATTATCAAAATTCACATGACACGTTCTCCTATGCCACAACCAACTTTGATCAATTTAAACAAATAGGTAAATTTTGCCAGTACCAACCAAGTGGAAGATATTACCTTTTGTTTGAGTACCAGATGCAATCTTTGTTCTAGAACTTTCAAAGATCTTACATTTTCCATTTTTGAATCAGAGATCATAGCCTTTGTCCACCAACTATCCAACACTGAGAAGATTGTGCTTCAAACCTTCAACATATAGTACATTACTGGTTTTGTTCTTTCCATCAAAAGAAATAGTTCCTCTACCTTTGATTCTGCCAGTAGAATTATCACCAAATTTTGCAACTCCTCCTTCATATCTTTCCAAATCTATGAACTTATTTTTGTCACCTGTCATATGGTGGGAGCATCCAATATTAATGACTGAATCATCCTTTTCTACAACTTGAGCAGCCAAAGCTCTTTCTACCATTTTTTGATTGACAGATTCAAAGGGCATTGGATTTTTTCCTTGATGGCAATAAACACCCAGTCACTTCCAAATTTGTTTCCAGTATCTAATTCATCATCTGTTACTCCTTCATCATCATCATCTTCATGAACATAGTAACATTTCTTTTGGAATCTTGATCTATTTGGATTTTCTCTTGAAAATCTTTCCAGACACCTTGAGGAAAAATGACCAATCATATTGCAGTTGAAACATTTGAAGGGCAATTTTTCTTCATACTTACCGGATCCTCTTGGCAGTGTTTTTGCAATAAGGGCTTCAAGTTGAGCAGCTTCTACTTCATCTTCTTCTAAATCTTTTCTTGCTTTTTCATACCATGATAGTTTCTTTGAGGAGTTCTCTCCCAGATCAAACTTTTGTTTTCCTTTTACAGAGGCACTAGCTTTGAATGTAGATTTAGTCTTGGGGGGTGCATCTCCAAACTCAGCCAATTCAAATGCAGCTAATTTTCCAACCAATTGATCTCTTGTGATATTTGAAAATGAACTGAATTCTTCAATAGAAGCAACCTTGTATTTGTAAGAAGGAGGTAGCGATCTGAGAACTTTGGCAACAATCTCATCTTCATCCAAGATTCCATCAGCGCACCTAATGCCACAAACAAGCTCATTTAATTTTGGCATAAATGTAGTGATATTTTCATCTTCATATTTTCAAATTTTCCTTTCAGACTCTGTAGCTTGGCACATTTAACATACTTGTCTCCTTCATGTAGAAGTTCTAGTTTTTTCCAAATCTCATATGTAGTTTTTAGGTCTATAACATTTGTTAGCTTTGAATTAGATAAGGCACTTAGTAGAGCTTCTTTAGCCCAAAGACTATTTTCAGCATCTCTGATTTCATCTACAGTTCTCAAACCATTCTGTGGAGGAACATACTTCTTTGAAGCCATGATCCAATATTGCATTCCCATACATTGCAAGTGACATTCCATGCAGCTTTTCCAAAGAGTGTAATTGGTTCTGTCAAATGTCAGACTATCCTTTTTGTAGGAAGACATCCTGGATCTCCTCAAGCAGTTAAGCTCTTTTAGAGGGACTTAGCTCTGATACCAATTGTTAGATTCAAGATAGACAACTGAGAGGGGGGGTGAATCAGTTGTCTCAAAACTTTCTCTTATTAACCAATAAAATCCTTTTTGTAATTCAGCAGCATAATAATAAATCAATCATGGAAACATAATGCAACAATTCAAGAGTAGAAACACATTAACACATATGACACCAAGATTTTAACGTGGAAAACCCAGTTAAGGGAAAAACCACAGGGTGACTAACCCAAGATTTTATTCTCTATTAAAAGAATAAGAAGAACAAAATGGCACATGCCAATTAGGGCTCACTACCTGAGCACACTGCTCACAAGAGGCCCACTGCCTATAGGAGACACACTGTCTACATTATAATAAATATTACATACTTGAACTGAATAATAGCATCTTCACCATGTTGGAGTCAGTTCCATTAAAGCCCAACACTTCTGCTTTGTCTTTCACTCTTCTCCTCTCTACCACACTCTCATCACTGCTGAGACACTTTGAAATGACTTCACAACTCTTATTTATACAAGACCTCAACTTTGGAATAATCAACAAAGTCAGCAAACTTTACAGAGCAAAAACACAAATACAACTTGACTTATTACAAAATACTTCATACGGATCATCACACTGTCGGCTACATAGATCAAAGACTTCAATCTTCTTTGAGGAACACACCATGCTTCACAGAACACCTTCAAGATCATCCGCAAGATGTGTAACTCATCTGGTCGGCCAAGTTTAGGAAGAACATCATCATCTGGAAGTAATTCTTCAATTACGAGCTCAATCTTCAATGTGGACCACCAAAACAAATTGGACATAAACCAAAGACCTCCACAAGCTTGCCAGAATCACCAAGAACATCCACACTACTTCTTCTTACTGAAATCATTCTCTCCTTCATCTGAAACCTCAAGAACACAGTTTGTCATCATTGTCATATTGGAATAGATGCTTGCGGACCTCTAGACAATGAACCAATTGAGTTGTCAATTCACATTGACTTCCTAGACACTCCATAAAATCCGTAGAACAAGATATTGCATTTCTGGATCTCACTGGACCTATTTGTGTCACTCTGTCACCTCTGAACATCTGCCAGAACTAGTTTTACTCATATGGCCATAACTTCTTTAAATCTTCATGCAGACCTCTCAAATCTTTATTGGATCACCTTTAGACACATCTACAAACCCTTTGATGTACATCCTCTGTTCTTCACCTTATCTAGGATCTTCACTTCATTATCTTCACTATTCTACTTTGTTCCTGATAGGACTAATTTTCTCAATATCCTTAGCATACAACTCATCCAATCCTTATCATCAATGCAATAGGAGTATGTTGACATCAATGACAACACCGGTTAGGCCCATACTTGCAACATTCTTACCAGTAGAAATCACAGTTCTAGAGTTTTCCATTATCTTGCATCCATTGTCTTTGAATCTCAGATCATAACCTTTGTCACACATCTAACCAACACTCAAAAGATTGTGCTTTAAACCCTTCACATAGAGAATATTGTCAGTGTTATGCTTTCCATCAAATGAAATAGATCATTTTCCACAAATCTTACCCACTGCATTCTCTCCAAACCTAACCAGTCCTCCATCATATTTTTCCAAACTTACAAACTTACTTTTGTCACTGGTCATGTGATGTGAGCATCCACTATTAATAATCCATTTGTTCTTATCTTTATCAACCTGAATAGCCAAAGTACTTTCTTCCAATGGTTTTTCTTCCTTCACATAGCTAGCAGGATTAGTAGACACATGTTCTTCTTTAATAGCAATAAACAAGCATTCATTTGCACTAGAACTAGCATCATTAGATTCATCATCTGTCACACCTTCATCATCAAAATCTCTAACATAGTAACATTTCTTTGGAGTTCTAGGCCTATTATCAAATCTTTTGCTATTCGTTTCAATTCTTTTAGGACATCTGGAAGCATAATGACCTACTTTACCACATGAGTAACATTTGAAAGGTAATTTGCCTTTGAACTTACCGGAACCTCTTTGCAGTCTATCAACAAAGTTGGCTTCAATTTCATCAAGCTAATCATCAAGTTCTACCTTGTACTTTTCTGCTCTAGAGATCTTTTTTGAAGTGTTGGCTTTGAAAGTAGTTTCTACTTTTGCCAAAGCATCACCAAACTCTCTCATTTCAAAAGAAGTAATCTTACCAAGCAACTAATCCTTATTAATCTTTTTTCACAGTCATTATTTCTTCAATTGCAGCTACTTTGTGAGCGTAGGATTTAGGTAATGACCTAAGAATTTTCATCATAACTTTAGTTTCATCAATAGTTCCTCCCATACCTTTGATTCCAGTAACAAGTTCATCAACTTTTTGCATGAGGGATGTTATGTTTTCATCTTCTCCCATTTTGAGACCATCATATTTGGCTTTCAGTCCCTGTAATTTGGCACTCTTTATAGAATCGTCTCCTTCATACATATTACTCAGCTTATCAGACCATTCTCTGGCATGGTGTATTCAATCTGTGTCGCTTGCCATTCTTTATAACCAATACAAAGTAGATGGATTTTCATGTGAATCTTCCAAGTTGCATAATTTGTCCCATCAAACTACGGAGCCTCCTTTTTGTAAGACATCCTGGATCTACCTCAAGTTGTTAAGCTTACCATTGAGGAACCTTGCTCTGATACCAATTGTTGAAATACACTAGACAATTGAGAGGGGGGATGAATCAATTGTCACAAAAACTTAGCTTCATATGAACATCAAACCATCAACAACTTAATTACTTATAATTAGATTTAACCATGAAAGCATGAAACCATAAACTTAATCACAAACACACATCCACACAGTAGAGACCAGATTTTTTACGTGGAAAACCCTAAAAGGGAAAAACAACGGTGGGTGTTATCCCACAGAATTATATGAGTTATAACAATACCAAAAATCAGAGGCTCACTGCCTACAGGGCTCATTGCCCAAATTGCTCACTACAAAGAACAACTCACTACCAAAGGGTGGCTCACTGCCAAGGGGTAGCTCATTGCCAAAGTGGTTAACTGATTAAGTAGAATCTACTCCATGTTAGAATTCAGTTCCATTGAAGCACAATATAACTTCTTTGCTCTACTTTTTCACACCTTCGCACTTATCTCTGCATCTTTTCATTCACACACTTTTTCGCAACTCTATTACATGCTTTTATACAATTCATCAACCTTGGAATGTACATCAAGGTCGGCATTACATTCACCAACCATTGGAACATTCTTCATGGTCGACATTACAAAACATACACAGAAATAGGTCTATACCTATTACAAAATTTAGTTAAGGAAAGATGTAGAGAAGTATGATGAACATGCCACACCTTAGCTAGGACTCAAACGCAATCCTCCACGCCACAACATGCTTCTACAATCTTCAATGCATCTTCGCAAATAGTGAAAACAACCACGTCAACCAAGACTGGAGTTAACACAAGGTTTTCTAAGAACATTCTTCTTTCACGATCCACACTTCTCTTTGTGGACCAATCCAAAGGTAGGAACATGATCAGAAGACATCCACAAGCACATTGTAATCACCAGGAATAGTCGTATGATCTCTAACCACTTTGTCAAGAAGATCCTTCAATCAGAGCACAAGAAAAATATTGTAAGCTACTGTCATAAAGAAAGGATAGCTTGCGGACAGCCAAATCATGAACCATGGGAGTTGAAGGCACTTAACATTATCTTAGACTTATCTCTAAAACTGCAAATCAAAATACTTCAATGCGGAGGAATGTGGAGCATAACACTTTCTCCCTGTCTTTGCCAAACATATAGAGAAAAGTTGTTTTCACTCTGCTGAACATAACTCACTCATTTCTTCATACCGGAGGATCAAACTCTGAACATAGCATCTTCAGATGTACTTCTAAATAAATTCCAATCCACAGACAAAGATATTCATTCTACAAAAAAGGCAGAGCATTCTTCTGGATTGTTCTTCTATATGCAATACACTGTTTCTACCGGAGAAGCTAATTTTCTTAATATCCTCAACATCAAGACTACTTACATAAGTAAATACAAAGCATCTTACTCATTACAAGTAAACAACAAGATAGGAGCACAATTGACACCAATGACAACACAGATATGTTGATATCAATGACAACACCGATTAGGCACATACTTGCAACACTTTTGAGTGTTGGTTAGATTTGTGACAAAGGTTATGATATGAGATTCAAGGACAATGGATGCAAGATCATGGAAAGCTCCAAAACTATGATTGCTACTAGTAAAAAGACCAGAGGTAATGTTTATCATTTGAAAGGAGCTAATAATTATTCTTTATTGGCTCAGACTGAGGAGAGTTGGTTGTGGCATAGAAGGATGTGTCATATAAATTTTGACAACTTGGTAAAGATAATTTCTATTCAGGACGTAAGTAATTTGCCTAAGCTTCTGAAGCCTGCTAACACCATTTGCAAAGAATGCCAATTTGGGAAACAAACAAGAACAAGTTTCAAAAGTAAAGAACAATTCTCTACTGGATTGTTGGAGTTGATTCATACAAATCTATGTGGTCCCACAAGAACAAGATGTCTACAAGGAGAAAGTTATTTTATGTTGCTTATTGATGATTACTCCAGGATGATTTAGGTCACATTTCTAAAAGACAAATCAGAAGCCTTAGACAAGTTGAAAGACTTCAAGGTAATGGTTGAGAATGAGTTAGAATTGAGGATCAAATGCTTGAGGTCTGATAGAGGAGGTGAGTTTACATCAAATGAATTCAATATTTTATGTGAAGAACAAGGGATAAAAAGACAATTTTTTGCACCCAGAACTCCTCAGCAAAATGGAGTTGTTGAAAGGAAAAATAGGATAGTTCAAGAGGTTGCTAAGACTATGTTGAAGGAAGCTGACCTACTAGAAGTATACTAGAGAGAATCTCTACATACTGTTGTGTACATCCTATATGGAGTTCAAGTTAAAGGTAACAGTGCTAAAACTCCTTATGAATTGTGGTATGGAAGAACTCCTACAGTGAGATATTTCAAAGTTTTTTGTAGCGAATGTTATATCAAAAGAGAAGAAGATCTAGGGAAGTTTGATGCTAGGTGTGATGAAGGAATCTTACTTGGATACTCTACCAAGAGTAAGGCCTACCGGTGCTACAATAAGAGATTGAAGAATATCATTGAGAGTGATAATGTGAAGGTTGATGAAGACAAGGAAAGAATATCAGACATGAGTGGTTATAAATTAGATGAACCTACTGCTATAAAAAATGATGAAAAAGTTGAACAAGAAGATAGTCAAGATGAAGAAGAAAAGGCTCCGAAAAGTGTTGCTAAGACTCCCAGGTATGTAAGAATTAATCATTTTGAAAATCAAATTACAGCTGACAGAAACAAAGGGGTGTTAACAAGGAAAAGAGTTGCAGAAGAACAAGTGAATTACTATTTTCTTTCAAAGGTTAAACCAAAAATTGTGAATGAAGCTTGCAATGATGAAAATTGGGTAAACGCCATGGAAGAAGAACTGATGCAGATAGAGAAGAATCAAACTTGGGAATTGGTTCCAAGACTTGCTGATAAGAATGTGATTGGCACCAAATGGGTTTTTAGAAACAAGATGAATGAGAATGGAGAAGTAGTAAGAAACAAAGAAAGATTGGTATGCAAAGGATACTCTCAGGTTGAAGGGATAGATTTTGAGGAGACCTATGCTCATATGGAAAGAATTGAAGCAATTAGAGTATATTTGGCTTTTACAGCATTCAAGGATTTCAAGGTGTATCAGATGGATGTTAAGCCTACATTCTTGAATGGTGAGTTGGAAGAAGAGGTCTACATTGAGCAACCAGAAGGGTTTCAATTATCACAACAAGGTGATATGGTGTGTAGATTGAAGAAGGCCTTGTATGGATTGAAGCAAGCTCCCAGAGCCTCGTATGCAAGGATAGACAAGTATTTGTTGCAATTAGGATTCAGTAAAGGAACTATTGACAACAATTTGTATTTAAAAATCAATGATAAATAGATCTTGATTGTTGTAGTCTTTGATGATGACATTATCTTTGGAGGAAATGAAGGTATGTGCATGGAGTTTGCAGGTGAAATGCAAAATGAGTTTGAGATGTCTATGTTTGGTGAAATGAATTTCTTTTTGGGGCTACAAATTAATCAAACAGATAAAATAATATTCATATCTCATTCTAAGTATGTGAAAGAGTTGTCGAAGAAGTTTGGGATGGAAGACTCTAAACCGGTATGTACTCCCTTGGTGACTAGCTACAAATTGAGCAAAACTAATGAATCACCCAAGATTGATCAAAAAAGGTATAGATCCATGATTGGAGGATTGTTTTGTCCAACTCAAACCATACCTGATATAATGCATGTAGTTTGTCTTGTTGCAAGATTTCAAGCTAATCCAAGATAGTCCCATGTGATGGCAGTTAAGAGAATCTTGAGGTTATTAAGTAGAAAATTGGATTTGTTAATGTTTTAGTGTTTTGATGTTTGAATCCGCGTTTCCACTTTACTTTTAAGGATCTAGGGTTGAGTGGCAATTCACTATCATACCCTAGATCACTGTGAGATGTAGGGAAACTTGGATTAGGGAGTTTAATTATCAATGTCTCTTCTCTTATGATTAATTGACCATTAAAATCCTAATTATGCAAATATGGAAATAAATTGACGAATAATGGAAAAAGCTCTTACAGATGAAAGTAAAATAGAAAATCACAAAGTACCTATTTTTGGGGTTCCAAGGTGTAATAGTCAGGGACACTAGTGCGGGTGCCCTAGTCCAAGGTACCAATTTCTTTGCGAGATCCTAACCTCCTTCTGACATTGATATGCCCTATAACTTCTATTTCTAGAAATTTAGCTGCGGAGGACACTGGTGTGAGCGCCCAAGTCCTGGAAATACTTTGGTGTCCTACTTCTCTTCAAATCCTGAATCCTTGATGTCTGTTGATCCCTCCTGCAACTTCACTTTTCCCAAATGTGACACCTGTAAACTCCAATCATAAGACTTTGGGAGGGGGTTGTGGTGTTTAGAGCCTTACCTCAATCAAGCCCCAGAGGATACTTAAGTCTTTGAACACCGTTGTCAGATAGAGAGTGTGTGCCCTTGTGAGGTAGAGGCAAAAACTAAAGGAATTGATAATGAAAACATAATATAATGTCACCTTGTAGTGAAGATATCATGGGAGGAAGATGCTCTTGATTCCATGATGAATGGATGCTCAAATCTACAAATACAAACACACAAACCACACAAGTCTTCTCTTGCAACACAATGAAAGTCTTGAATCACCTTGAGAACACTTGAACATCAAAATTGCCATCTAGTTTACAAATGAAAACCTAAACATGCTTTTATATGCAACTATAAACACTCCCACCAAGATTTCCATAATTCAAACTTACCGTGTCGGTAAAAGACCCAAATAACGGTCATAAACCAACACCCAGAAATTAGGGCTGACCCAAAATAGGGCAGGACTAGGGCAAGGATGCCCAAGCCCTCCCCCCCTATTTTGGGTAGGGTAAATCTCAAGGGCTCCTCCTAGCTCCCATTTGTCATGTTACCTAGGGCTCATTCCATCAGGATACCAAATTATGAAGTAAGATGTCCTAAATGCGTGTAAAAGACCCGGGAGCTAAACCTTATGAGGGAAAAGCCCCCAAGGGGACATTTTCCAACATTACATTTAGCCCCCACTTTAATGTATGTATAAACGCAAAGTTAATACATCCATTAAAGTAAGGTCACAAACATGGAAATCACACCAAGCACAGAGAAGACACACCAATCAGATAGTAGATAGTAACAGGTACTCAAAACATGGAGAAGACAGTTACAGTCACGCAAAATACAAAGAAGACAGTCAATGCATAGAAGACACATTAATGCATGGAAGACAAGCATGATTTATTTTCTTTTCTTTTTCTCATATATATGAAATGCAGATGCAAGTACTGGAAAGTAACCAAACCTCCCATAATACATGATGCACTCATCATGCAGGTCTTTGTATATATGGGGCAACACACACGCAAGACATGCAAAACCTCCCAAAATGCAAACTACATATGGGGCAACAGACACACCAAACACACACACTTTGAAGACACAGAAGACAAGCACATTATAGTTACATTAAAGGCACACACCGATGATTGCACTTCGCCACAACAATCACCAAAGACATGCTTAACGGTTGAGTTAGTCATAAAACTACTCCTCACCTCCACAGAGGACTTTTGAAAATGCAACGCCACCCGCATCATGGAGACACCTTACAATGAAAAGGAAGCATGGCATACAACCCCACCCGCATTACAAACTTAGTATGAGTAATAGATTTCAAGATAGATTGGTTGATTGCAAACAAACTCAGGATGCAAGAAGTACTCATTGCACTAGTCTGCACCTGACGACAAGCACATTGCTAACATCCATAACAGACAAGTTACCTTATATATGCCCCCACCTTAAGGTGGTTGATATCATGCAATGATATTAAGCATGTTAAGGTAGGAAGAAAACACACAATGGAACACAGTCTTTCATAAAGCCCATGCCCCCCAAAGGTGACATGTACTTTACAATTGCCAAATGTTCCCACAAACACATCCCTGCAAGAAACATGTTAGTGTCTACAAAATCATGATAAACAACAACATCAATGCATATGATTAACCACACAAAAAGCCAAGGTTATACAATGAATTCAGAGTTTGAGGATAACCATGGGGTTATATCATGAAGCTCTCTGAATTAAGTACCACCAAGGTTAGATTCAAAGGCAAACAAAGGTGCATAGAGCAGCAGTATTGTTAAGGTTTTTAAATGCAATAGAAAAATCATCAAAGTCACTACGCGGAAAGCACAAGTGCTTCCACCAGCCAAGCATAAGATAAAATATACAACCCCATTGTCATATTAGGAACTAAATCCATTTTTTTATTTCTCTCGAAAGGGACACTAGGTCCACATCAGTATAAATGTTTGTTGTCATCTGTCCGCTAGATGGAAATACTAGAGGAAGGGAAACAATAAATAAGAGAGGAGAAACAAGTGTCTTAGGGACAGTCACGTAGGAGGGTGCCCCTAGTGTCACCAACCACAACACTATGTCCGTAAGATACAACACACAATAATGAAATCAGAAAGAGGCAATTTAGGAGAATGATGATACAAATAGAAGAAGGTCACAACAAATGTAGTCTCTTGGTATCTTGGTCCTTATGGGAGAATTAGGGGTTGTCTTAGGAGCCTAAACAACACATAACACATCATGGGGGAAGCACATCACGAGAGAAATAAAGGGTTAGAAATAATTACCTGGTAGTACCATCGTTAAGAACATACACATTTAGGATATCTCTCATGTTGTTTTGATCTTGTAGAATTAACATTAAGTTTAGGACGATGAGAAGCTTTCTTTTCTTTAAAAGGATTATATCCAATGCCACTTGAGTAATGTGTTGAAGTGGATACTATAGGTACTCGAATCCCTTGCTGATTTACACCACATCCCTTACCTACATATTCATAATTGTTATAAAGGATTTTAAATCCTTGACCATAAAGGGATGTCATTTCCTTAGAAGATGGTGAAGCCTCATAGGTCTCGTAATTTGTGGTATAAGTGAGAGTATTGTTTTTATTTTCTACCAAGGGCATTTTAGGTTTCTTAGGTGCTTCAAAAGATTGCTTAGGTGAGATCGATGCCACTTTTGATGTGTCAAGGCTATTAATTTTATATTCCCCTATACTGCAAGGATTAAAATCCAATGAACCCCAATCATCACCAACAAGTGCATTCGATGGTTGAGAGTCTTGCACAACATTATTCATGGCTAGAGGCATTGATGAACCAGCTCATAAAGTGTTTAAGCTCATATGATTGTAAATTGGTTTATGTTTTTCAATGTGTAAGCAGTTATCTGGTTCAGGATTAGCATAAATAGTATGAAGTTTACCTTTGAATATAAATTTAATTGAATGATGCAAGGTGGAAGGAACTGCCCCCAATGCATGAATCCAAGGTCTACCAAGAATCATGTTGTAAGATAAAGAACAAGGCATGACATGAATCAGGGTAGGTACAAGCATAGGTCCTACTTGTATAGGTAGAGTTATAGTGCCCACGGATTGTCATCCAACATTATCAAAGCCACGAATGCTAATGCGATTTGGTGTGATTTGTGATGTGTCAACCTTGATTTTGTGTAGTAGGTCAATGCTACAAGCATTAAGAGCTGATCCATTGTCAATCATAACTTGTTTTACCAATGTTCTGTTTATTGTGACAATGATTATAAGAGGATCATATTGGTTTTGAACTTCAATTGACGGTAATTCCTGTGGTTGAAAGAGAATATCTATTTTTGTCGTGTGCATACTATCCAATACGGTTGCTACATCATTCGGCTTAATAACAGGTGGCACAATCACCTTTTGTAAAGCTTCTTGGAGCATTCCATGGTATGTAGGCAATGTTTGTATCAAATCCCAAAGAGAGATCTTAGCTTGAGTAGCACAAATTTGTTTGACAAGATCATACTCTTGACCACTTTTAAAAGTAAGACAAGGTGGTGGAGGGAGCATAGGTTGAGAACATGGAAGAGAGACAGGGACATGCGGTGCTTGGTTACTTTGCTTGTTATTACGGGTGTTGTATGTGTGAGAAATCGCATTGTGGTGTGGTTGTTGTAACACATTTTGAACATCTTGAACCATAATCACTAGTTTTAAGCAAGAGGGTGCACTAAGTGCCCCTCGGACAATCATTTTAGGAATATTGCTATGAAGTCTATTAACGATTATTGAATTAACATTATTTCCCTCTTGATTGCACCCAATATCCATCCCCAAAGGATTTAATGTGGGAGACCTTTTCTCATCCATTAATACTACATCTTGGCCAGGGAGAGCAGTGGGATGAAAGGAAGATACATCAGCATCATCATCATACTCTGTGGCGGAAAAGGGCTTTTCACTCTTATCTTTCTCATGAGTATTCCTAGAGATGAATTTGGTTAAATATTTTAAAATCAAAGGATATGCTCCTATGAGTAAAGTGAAGCTACTAAAATCATGTGTATAAAAAGGTAATTGCAACTCATATGTAGACCATATAGAAGTGTCAATACAACTAATATAAGCTATGTGTTCTAGAATATGAGGATTCTCATTAGTGAAATTAGAGAAATTTTCAAAATCTAGGATATACTCATGCAAATATTTCAGAGATGAATAAAATGAAGATTCCATAGTGAAATGAAAAATCAGATTTTAACAATTTTCCAAGAGTATGCAAAAGACAAGTGCAAACTATATGCAAAAATTATCTTAAAATGCTTTATTTTTTGTACTTTTTTAATGCAAATATATGAAAGCAAAGGTGTTGTAAGGAAATTGATCAGGGTCAGAAAATAATATGTCTGATATCAGTGCAATACAGAAATAAGATCCTTTACAACACACTTTTGATGCAAATCTAAGATAATGCCAAGTCAAACTATAGTGAAAATATGTCGAAATAGGCACTTTTTTCACCAAAACTCAATGCAACAAAGCATAACAAAGGGTGTTGTGGGGAAAATGATGATGGAAAACAACTAACATTAGTAATAATATCCACTTGGTGCCAAAATACCCAACACAACACGCTTTTAGTACCACTTAAGGTAAAACCCTGGTGAAAATATAGCAAAAATAGGCTATTTTTCACGATTTTTCAATTCCAAGACCTAGAAAAAGGGGTGTTGTAATGAATTTTAGGATGTGTAGAAAGTAATACTAATGATATCAGTCAACTCAATACATAAAATTTTTCACAACACGCTTGGAGTGCAAACTAGGCCAAACCCTAGGACAAAAATAGCCAAAATATGTAGTTTTTCATCGAATTTTCAATACAAGAGTCCCCTAAAAGGGTGTTGTGAAGATTTTTAGGAGGAGAAGAAAATTATTACCCTGATAACAGCTAATTAATTCAAAAATACCCTTCACAACACAACTTTGGTGCAAGTTTAGAGAGTCGATAAGGCCAAATTTAGTGAAAATCAGTGTTTTTGAAGCCCTAGGTTTGAGATCTTGGCACAAAATGCTATGTGAATGTTTTGAAGTCTGATTTATGATGGAAATTAAATAATCTTAGATGTGAAAATTATTTCCAAGCTTGAACATGCAAAATGCCAATGCAAATCTAATGAAAATACATGAAAAATTGCTAGTTTTTTGTTGAAATTTTCTATGCAAAAATGCAAATATTTTGAATCTAAATGCAAATTTACCTAAAATGCAAGACTACATCCAAATGAAAATTTGAACGAGCCTCTAAAATTAGTAGAAAAATCTGAAAGAAGATTTTGCCTAGTAACCCTAGATTTATGAATTACTAGGTTATATAAAAATTGTCAAAATTTCTACAAAAGCCTAGCAAATTAATGATGAAAATTCAATGCAAATTTCTTAATTTTTGTATTTTTCTATATTTTATATCAGATCTGATGCAAAAATCATCAATTAGGAAAATTTAGAAAGAATTGATGCAAATTAGTAAGCCAAACAATGTAATTTTTTTTTGAATTTTTCTCAATGCAATAATATGAACGACTATATGAATGAATGAAATCAATCCAAATCTGAAGACACACACTTAGAAAGTTGCAATTTATGTCCAAAAACATGGGTTCACCAAAATGTTTAGTGGAAAATTGGATTTGTTAATGTTTTAGTGTTTTGATCTAGGGTCGAGTGGCAATCCACTATCATACCCTAGATCATTGTGAGATGTAGGGAAACTTGGATTAGGGAGTTTAATTATCAATATCTCTTCTCTTATGCTCAATTGACCATTAAAACCCTAATTATACAAATACGACAATAAACTGATGAATAACAGAAAAAGCTCTTGCAGACGGAAGTAAAATAGCAAATCACAGAGTACCTATTTTCGAGATTCTGAGGCGGAATAGTCAGGGACACTGGTGCGGGCGCCCTAGTCCAAGGTACCAATTTCTTTACAGGATCCTGACCTCCTTTTGACACTGATATGCCTATAACTTCTATTTCTAGAAATTTAGCTGCAGAGGACACTGGTACGAGCAGCCAAGTCCTGGAAATGCTTTGGTGTCCTACTTCTCTTCAGATCTTGAGTCCTTGATGTCTGTTGATCCTTCCTGCAACTTCACTTTTCCCAAATATGACACCTGTAACCTATAATCACAAGACTTTAGGAGGGGGTTGTGGTGTTTAGAGGCTTGCCTTAGTCAAGCCCCAGAGGACACTTAAGTCTCTGAACACTGTTGTCAGATAGAGAGTGTGTACCCTTGTGAGGCAGAGGCAAAAACCAAAGGAATTAATAATGAAAACATAATATAATGTCACCTTGCAGTGAAGATATCATGAGAGGAAGATGATCTTCATTCCATGATGAATGGATGCTCAAATCTGCAAATACAAACACACAAACCACACAAGTCTGCTCTTGCAACACAATGAAAGCCTTGAATCACCTTGAGAACACTTGAACACCAAAATTGCTATCTAGTTTACAAATGAATACTTAAACATGATTTTATATGCAACTACAAACAATCCCGCCAAGATTTTTGTAATTCAAACTTACCGTGTCGGAAAAGGACCCAATAATAGTCATAAACCAACACCCAAAAATTAGGGCTGCCCCAAAATAGGGCAGGACTAGGGCAAGGACGCCCAAGCCCTCCCCCCCTATTTTGGGTAGGGTAAAGCTCAAGGGGTCCTCCTAGGTCCCATTTGTCATGTTACCTAGGGCTCATTCCATCGGGATGCCAAATTATGAAGTAAGATGTCTTAAATGCATGCAAAAGACCCAAGAGCTAAACCTTATGAGGGAAAAGCCCCCAAGGGGACATTTTTCAATGTTATAGAGGTATTTAAAAGGCACACCATATCATGGCTTATGGTATCCAAAGGATAATGATTTCACTCTCAGTGCTTATACAGATGTTGATTGGGCCAGAGATGTTGATGATAGAAAAAGTACAAGTGGAGGCACTTTCTTTTTGGGTAATACATTGGTTTCATGGCTAAGCAAGAAGCAAGATTCAATATCTTTGTCAACTACAGAAGAAGAGTATATTACAGTAGCATATTGTTGTACTCAAGTGTTATGGATGAAGTAAACTTTGAAGGATATAAGGGTCGTGTATGAAGATCCAGTTGCAATCTTCCGTGACAATACAAGTGCTATAAACATTTCAAAAAATCTAGTGATGTACTCCAGAACAAAGCATATATCTATAAGGCATCACTTTCTAAGAGAAAAGTTGATAGAGAATGAAGTAAAGATGGAATATGTGTCCACAAACTATTAGATTGCAGATATTTTCACTAAGCCTTTGCCTAAGGATACTTTTGAGTATGTTAGAGAAAAGTTAGGGGTCATTACCCCTCCCGCTCTAAACTAGGATGCATAGGAATGCATCAGTCCAGCGGTGCTCAAAGTCTCATTCTTTGATTTGGATTGATGTTTTGAGAGATAGCTCTTAGGGGGAGTAGCTAGATGTTATCGGTATGAGTTTCTGATAAAGAAAGTGTTAATAAGAGTAAACGTTCAGATGATTTAGAGCAGCAGAGTGCAAGTATGTTCCCTTTTCCATTGATGTCAAAGGGGGAGAGAAATCATGTGAAAAACTTAGAAGAAGAAAAGAGTGAAGATGTGCAAAGAGAAAGGGGAGAATCTTGTCTTGATGGTCTATACAATTTTTTACATCATCTGTTGCCATCAATGACAAAGGGGGAGATTGTTGCAAGTTTGTGCTTAACCGGTGTTGTCATTGATGTCAACATATATGTGTTGTCATTAGTGTCAATTGTACTCTTTTTTTTATTCTTGATTATAATGAGGTTAGATGCTTTGTATTTTCCCATGTAAGTGTTGGAGATCATGATATTGAGGATATTGAGAAAATTTGCTCCTTTGGTGGAAATAGTGTGTTACAAAGTATCTTTGTCTACAGAAGAATAGTCCAATAGATTGCTCCGCATTTCTTGTACAATGAATATCTTTATCTATAGATTGGAAGTTATTTAGATACATGTCTGAAGATGCTATGTTCCAAGCTTGAGCCTCTGGTATGAAGATTTGAGTGAGATATATTCACCAGAGTGAAAATTGCTTTTTCTATGTATTCAGTGGTGACAAGGAGGAAGTATTTTGCTCCACATTCCTTCGCATTGAAGTTTCATAGTCTGCGGTTCTGGAATCTAGTTTGTAATGATGTTAAGTTCCTTCAACTTCAATGGTTCATGATTTGGTAGTCCACGAGTGAGCTTTTCGTTATGATAGTAGTTGGCAGTGTTGTTTATGTGCTCTAGTTTGAAGAATAATCTTGATAGAATGGTTAGAGATTGTGTGGTTGTTCCTGGTGGTTACAATATTCTTGTGGATGTCTCCTGATTGTGTTCCTACCTTCAGATTGGTCCGCAAAGAGAATTTTGGATCATGGATGAAGACTATTCTTAGAAGACATAGTGTTAACACATGTCTTAGCTGACCTAGTTGTTCTCACTAATTGCGGAGATGCTTTTAAGATTGTAGTAGCGTGTTGTGACATGGAAGATCATATTTGAGTTCCATCTAAGGTGTACTATGATCCGCATACATCTTTACATCTTTCCCTTAGTAAATTTTTTATTAGGTCCAAACTTATTTTGCACATATGATTGTAATTCTGACCTTAGAAATTGTTCCAACGGTTGATGAATGTAATACCAACCTTGATGTACACTCCAAGGTTGATGAATTGTATAAAAACATGTAATGTAGTTGCAAAAAAGATGTGGAAGTGCAAAAATGTGAAGATAAGTGCAAAGGTGTGAGGAGAGCATGTTGCAAGTATGTGCCTAATTAGTGTTGTCATTGAT
This sequence comes from Cunninghamia lanceolata, assembly GCA_027924645.1. Lineage (NCBI taxonomy): Eukaryota > Viridiplantae > Streptophyta > Pinopsida > Cupressales > Cupressaceae > Cunninghamia > Cunninghamia lanceolata. The sequence goes on along the minus strand of BSBN01000865.1, from coordinate 2,143,873 downwards.
GTCAACATATTCTTGTTGTCATTGGCGTTAATTGTATCTTATTCTATTACTTGTTTAGAAGACTTGTATGTTGAGGATATTGAGGAAATTAGCCTCTCTAAAAGAAACAAGTAAGCTACAGAGAAGTGTAGTACAGACAGTGAGTTGTATGTTGAAGAACAGTCTGATAAACTGCTCCGCATTTGTTCCTTCTTGAAGATCATGGTCTACAGATTGAAAGTAAGTTAGAGGTATATTTGACGATGTTGCATTCTAGGTTTGAGCCATTAGCATGAAGATCTGAGTGAGTTGTGTTCACTAGAGTGAAACTTTCTTTTTCTGTAAGTTCAGTTGAGACAAGAAGATAGTATTTGGCTCCACATTCCTCTACAATAAAGTATTTTGTTCTGCAGTTCTAGAGGGAAGTCTGGGATGATGATAAGTGCTTATAGTTGTAATGGTTCATTGTTTGGTGGTCCGCAAGCTATCTTTCTTTTATGACAATTGAAGACAATGAAGTTCATGTGTTCTGATGAGAAGATTCCTATGGATAAAGTGGTTAAGTTTCATGCGGTTACTCCTGATGATTATAACGTGCTTGTGGATGTCTCCTAATCATGATCTAATCTAGACTTTGGTCCACGTTAAGAAATTGTGATGGTATGTGAAGATTGTTCCTAGTTAACGTAGCATGTAACCAGTCTTGGCTGACCTAGTTGATCCCAGTGATTGTGGAGATCTCTAGAACATTGTGGAAGTGTGTTGTGGCATGGAAGATCATGTTTGAGTCCCAGCTAAGGCATGACATGATCCGCATTTCATTCCCTTTGCATGATGTTGCTATAGGTCAGGACCTATTTTGTAAATGTTTGTAATACCGACCTTGGAGATTCTTCTAATGGTTGAAGCTAACCTTGATGATCATTCCAAGGTTGATGTAGTGTATAAATACTTGTAGCTGAGTCATGGAAAAGGTGTCCTCAAGCAGAAATGATAAGATATTAATAAAGGTCCAAAGGCAGATTAGAGAAGAGGCAGAGGAAAGAAGAGGAAGAGAAGAGTAGAGGAAGAGTAGAGCAAAATAAGAGTAGAGCAGAGTTGAGGAATTGTTTATTCATAATAAAGAAAGGTGTCAATGGTGGCAGTGAGTCTGGCAGTAAGCCACTAGTAGGGTTTAACAGCCCTCGGGGTTTAACAACCCTTATTGTAATCTTGCTAGGTTTAGGGTTGAGGCAGTGAGTCTGCTAGACCTATTTGTTCTTCATGGCATTAAGCCAGTATATTTAGGCCCATGGAGTGACCAAGCCAGAACATCACTATTTCAAGATTACAATATATATTGAAAGTTAATCCTCTCAGTGGTTTTTCCCCACCTTAGCATTTTCCACGTAAATCTGGTGTCTCTTGTGTTTGTGGATTAGGTTTATGATTTCATGCACTCATGGTTAAATCATAATAATTATGGATAAGTGATTAATGTTTAAATTGCAAAAAGTGTTTAAGGTTTTGTGACAACTGATTCACCACCCCCCCTCTCAATTGTCCAATGTATATCAACAATTGGTATTAGAGCAAGGTTTCTCTGAAGAAAGTTTAATAGCTTGAGTAAGATCCAAAATGTCTTACAAGAAGGAAGCACTGCATTTTAATGGAACTAATTATGTTCTCTGGAAGGTTCAGATGAAAAGCCATCTTCTTTTTCTTGGTGTCAAAGTTTGGAAAGCTACAGAAATAGAATACACCATACCTCAAAATGGTCTGATGACTAAAGATGAAATCAAAGAATATGAGATAGATATCAAGGCAAGGGATGCTTTGCTAAGCTCATTAACTGACTCAATACTGATAAAAGTGGTGGATCTTGAAACTACGAATAAGGTATGGGAAAATTTGAAAAATCTGTATGAAGGAAATGATTCTATGAAGGAAGCCAAGTTACAAAGTCTAAAAGTGAAATATGAGAGCTTGAAGATGAAAAATGATGAAAACATATCAGCTTTTATGCAAAGAGTTGATGAACTTGTTACAGGGATAAAAGCCATAGGTGACACTCTCGAAGAAAAGGAATTTTTTATGAAAATACTTAGATCTCTTCCCAAGTCCTACTGTCACAAGGTGGTTGTGATTGAAGAATTCATTCAAGTAAAAATAGTTAATAGGGATCAGTTTCTTGGTAAGCTTACTGCTTTTGAAATGAGGGAGTTAGATGATGCTCTGCCAAAAGTTGAGACTACTTTCAAAGCCAATACTCCTGAAAGTACTTCCAGATCAGAAAAGTATAAGGTAGAATCCAATGATGAGATAGATGAAGTTGAAGCCAACTTTGTGGATAGGATGCAAAGAGGATCCGGTAAGTATAAAGGTAAATTACCTTTCAAATATTTTTCTTGTGGTAAAGTAGGTCATTTTGCTTCCAAATGTCCTGAAAGAATTGAAAGAAATAGAAGAAGATATGAGAATAGCCTAGGACCCAAAATAAGTGTTATTATGTTGAAAATTTTGATGATGATGGAGTATTAGATAATACTAATCCCTCTATAAATGAATGTTTGTTCATTGCTATTAAGGAAGATCTTATGTCTACTAATTCTTCTAGCTATATGAAGGAAGAAAAACCAGTGGAAAGTGCTTTGGCTGCTCAGCTCATTAAGGACAAAGATGAATGGGTTACTGATAGTGGTTTCTCTCACCACGTGACTGGTGACAAAAGTAAGTTTGTAAGTTTGGAAAGATATGATGGTGGACTGGTTAGGTTTGGAGATGATACAACTGGTAGGATTTGTGGAAAAGGATCTATTTCTTTTGATGGCAAGCATAATAGTGAAGATGTCTTGTATGTGAAAGGATTAAAGCACAATCTTCTAAGTGTGGTTCAAATGTGTGACAAGGGCTATGACTTAAGCTTCAAGGATAATGGATGCAAGATCAGGGAAACCTCTAGAACAATCATTACAACTGGTAAGAAGACCAGAGGTAATATCTATCACTTGAAAGGAACTGAGAACTATGTAGGAGTTAAGGACAACAATGAGAGGGGGGGTTGAATCAGTGTTGTGTGAATTTTCTAATCTTATTACAAACTTTAACTTGGAGAGCATAAGGAGAGAAAGTTATCATTGAATTGTCAAACACATATGCACATAACTGAGAATGAAAACAAAAAATCATGAGTAAAACATACAACCATAGAGAGATGATCAATATGAATCAAGACACAAGAATTATATGATTGGAAAACCCTCCAAGGGTAGAAAAACCACTCCAGAACTACCTCACTAGCTTAACTAATAAAACATGCCTCACTGGCTACAATATGTGTCTCACTGACCTATAAGCCTCACTGGCATACTGTTTAGAAGCACCAGCTTCAAGGAGCACCAACCCCTAATACAGAACAAACTAAAAACAAGAATTCAGAGGGTTTCTCTGTTTCAATACAAAACATTTCTTCTCTCTCATGTGTCTGTCAAATGTCCATTCTATTCAAAATCAATCCTACATCCAGATATACTCAACAACACTGTATCATTTTGTATGTTTCATCTCTATCATTCAAGACACACCATCAATGCACCTGAACAAACATTATAAATAAATTGAATGTCTTTTCACCTTTCATCTTCTGTATATTTCATCTCTGTCAAATTATGAAGCTGCATTAATACCAAGACTCTTGATGTTCCTCTTCTCTACAAAACAACATCCATCCATTGCAATGACTAATCATATTCCTCTATCTGCAAAAACCATTTTCCTGCAAGAATATAGATCTTCATATTTATCTGTGCATAATTAAAGACTTTTGAATCTTTTCAACAAGATCCTTCATCTCTTCATTCATCTTCTCTCTGCATGATGTTTCATATTCTCCAAAACACAAAACCCTTCAATCTGATTATCTTCTCTGCCTGTAAATTCCTTCAAACAAATTTTCATTATCCTCTTCAAATTCTTCTCCAAAAATAATATCTTCAAAAACATTTTCCAAATTATTCAAAAACATCTTCAAGCTATATAAAAATGGCTCCCATTAAAAAAAAAATCCTCTCAAAATAAATCTCCAAATAATCTTCTCAATCTGCCTTCAAAAAAAATACCTTCATTGATTCCAATATCATCATTGAAAAAAAATCTCTTCATAAAGATTTTCCTCTCATTTAGAAAAAGCAATAAAAAAATCTCCTTATAAAAACTCAGATATAAGGGACCGACCAAAAGAATTTCAAAGAAAGTTTCTAAGTTTTAAAAGGAAACCAATAATGTTTTTCTCGGGCTTCAAAAAGGCTTTATGAACTTGAGTTAAAACCTCCAAGGCATCGGGCCTTTGATGACAATCTACGCGCCCATATATGATTTGATTTTTGGCGTTTTTCAAAACATATGATTTTCTTTTTACCCCGCCATATCTCTTTTTAAAAAAAACTTTTTATCACCAATTTTCCTAGGGTGTCGGGGGCCATGGGGCCAGCAAAACATATGTTATTAATAGACTTCAACCGGTCACTCTTTAAGTAGAAACCTGCAATCTTTGGTCATCAACAAAGTATAGTATAAAGTTCATAAATAAATGATGGGTAGGTTAGGATAGTATAGGATTTATAATCTTCATGTAGAAAATAACAACCTTGATAACCATCATAGTTATAGTTATCACTAGGACTACTTAGACATTTAACATTATGAATGATTCTTAGAAAATTCTTGTCATGTGATAGTCATCTCTTAACACAATGAATGGTAACTCTTGAACACAGAAGCATAAATCCTACCCTGTTTTGTCACTGAAAACATGAAGATCATTGAAGCTTTGTTTCAGAGAATACCATATAACTGATTACTCAAAATACCAAATGGCATCACCTGTCTCTGCCATATAACATTCTCCTAATACAAGATAAACTCAACAAGTAAGATCCTAAAGATACCAACATGAAGACTACTCATCACTTGCAAACATAAGCATACCATCATGTGAATAAAGATTGCAAACATGAATATACTATCATGGAACAAACACTGTGAAGTAAACACTGATTGCATGAAGATCAACTCACAATTGCAACTGAGATCAAATGAAGACTATGCTACTGAATACTGAGATCACAACATATCAAATGTAGATCAATTGCATACCAAACCACTCATGAAACCAACAACCTTGATACAGAATATGCCACTGATATCTGCATCCGTATAGATCACTTCAAACAAAGATCATATATGAACCGATATAAACACTAAACATGAGAATCCATCTTGAGACAACTTTGAAGATATCCTGATCAAATCAAACCATGAATATGAACATGAACAACTCCTGTTAAAACCAACACATTGTAAATTTGCAAGACCTTTTTGACATCAATGACAACCTATCACCATCAAACTATTGCTTGTTGACTCAGATTGATGAGAGTGGTTATGGAATAGAAGGTTGTGTCACATAAATTTTGATAATATTATATAGATAAGTACAAAAACAAATTGTTAGAGATTTTTCCTAAGCTTGTGAAGCCTGCTAATCCAGTTTACAAGGAGAGTCAATTTGGGAAATAGACAAGAACAAGTTTTAAAAGCAAGGATCAATCAGTTGGAGGACTACTTGAGCTAGTGCATACAGATTTATGTGGACCTACCGGAGTAAGAAGTTTGTAAGGAGATAGGTATTTCATGTTGCTCATTGATGATTATTCTAGAATGACTTGGATCACCTTTTTGAAAGAGAATTCTGAAGCTCTAGATAAATTCAAGGCATTTAAAGCAATGGTTGGAAATGAGATGGATTTGAAAATCAAATGTTTGAGGTCTGATAGAGGAGGAGAGTTCACATCAAATGAATTCAATTTATTTTGTGAAGAGCATGGAATAAAGAGGCAACTATCTGCACCCAGAACTCCACAAAAAAATGGAGTTGTTGAAAAAAAAATAGAACAGTTCAAGAAGCTGCTAGAACCATGATGAAGGAAGCTCATCTTTTGGAAGCATATTGGAGAGAATCAATTCAAATCACAGTATATATCCTAAACAGAGTTCAAGTAAAAGATAACAGTTCAAAAACTCCCTATGAATTGTGGCATAGTAGAGTTCCTACTGTAAAATATTTCAAAGTTTTTGGTAGCAGATGTTATATCAAAAGAGAAGAAGATTTAGGCAAGTTTGATGCTAGATGTGATGAAGGAATCTTCCTTGGTTACTCCACCAAGAACAAGGCCTACCAGTGCTATAATAAGATGTTGAATAAAATTATTGAAAGTGCAAATGTTAAAGTTGATGAATGTAAGGAAAGGTCTTCAGAATCAAGTGGATATGAGTCAAATGATCTAGATGTTTCAGAAGTAGTGCAGCATGAAGACAACACAGATGAAGAAGAATAAGCTCCGATAAGTGCTAGCAAAACTCCAAGATATGTAAGAATCAGTCATTCTAAAAATTAAATCATAGGAGATAAGAGCAAAGGGATCTTAACTAGAAGAAAAGCTGCAGAAGAACAAGTAAATTTCTATCTGATCTCTAAGATTGAACCTAAAACTATGGATGAGGCTTACAAAGATGAGAATTGGATAAAGGCCATGGAAGAAGAATTGATGCAGATAGAGAAGAATCAGACTTGGGATCTTGTTCCAAGACCAGTAGATGAGAAATTAATTGGTACAAAGTGGGTCTTCAAAAACAAAATGAATGAGAATGGTGAAGTGGTAAGAAACAAAGCAAGATTGGTATGCAAAGGATACACTTAGGTTGAAAGAATAGACTTTCAAGAAACTTTTGCTCCAGTAGCAAGGATTGAAGCAATAAGGATGTTTCTGGATTTTACAGCATACAAAGATTTCAAGGTTTATCAAATGGATGGGAAGTCTACCTTCTTAAATGGAGAGTTGGAAGAGGAAGTCTATATTGAACAATCAAAAGGATTTCAATCATCAGAGCAAGGGGACATGGTATGCAAATTGAAGAAAGCATTGTATGGATTAAAAAAAGCTCCTAGGGCATGGTATGCATGGTTGGATAGGTACCTAATGTTGATAGGGTTTAGTAAAGGTATGACAGATAGTAATCTCTACTTCAAGATCAATGATGAACAAACCCTGATTGTTGCAGTTTTTGTTGATGACATTATTTTTGGAGGCAATGAAGGTATGTGCTCAATTTTTGCTGGAGAAATGCAAAGTGAATTTGAAATGTCTATGTTTGGGGAGATGAACTTCTTTTTAGGTCTACAAATAAGACAATCAAATAAGGGTATCTTCATTTCTAAGTCTAAGTATGTGAAAGAGTTGTTAAATAAATTTGGGATGGAAGACTCTAAACTAGTATGCACACCTATAATAATTGGTTGTAAGTTGAGCAAAGATGATAACTTACCCTTGGCAGACCAGAAAAAGTATAGATCTATGATTGGAGGATTACTTTATCTGACTCAAACCAGACTTGACATAATGCATGCAGTGTGTCTTGTGGCAAGATTTTAGGAAGAACCCAAGGAATCACATGTGATGGCAGTCAAGAAAATTTTGAGATATTTACAAAGCACAATAGATTATGGTTTGTGGTACCCCAGGGACAGTGACATTGTTCTCAGTGCATATACTGATGTAGATTGGGCTGGAGATGTGGATGACAGAAAAAACACAAGTGGAGGTGCATTCTTTTTGGGAAAAAGATTAGTATCTTGGTTGAGCAAGAAATAGGATTCAATATCCATGTCTACTGCAGAAGCATAATACATTGCAGCAGCATGTAATTGCACTCAAGTGTTATGGATGAAGCAGATGTTGAAGGACATTAGAGTTGTGTATGAAGATCTAATTATAATATTTTTGTGACAATACAAGTGCCATCAACATATCAAAGAATCCAGTGATGTATTCAAGGACAAAGTACATATCCATTAGGTATCTATTTTTGAGAGAAAAGGTGATAGAGAATGAAGTGAAGTTGGAGTATGTTTCTACCAAGGATCATATTACAGACATTTTTACCAAGCCTCTACCTAAGGAAACTTTTGAGTATCTCAGAGAAAATTTAGGGGTTATCACCCCGCCTACTCAAAAATAAGATACACAATATTACATCAGTCTGGAGGTGCTCAGAGGTCTGGATTGATGCTTTTTAGGGCTACTTCTTAGGGGGATTAGTTAGAGAGTTTAGAAGAGAGATTAGATTAGAGAAGATGAGTGCAAGTATGTGCCCTTTGCCGTTGATGTCAAACGGGGAGAGAAGTCATGTGAAAAACTTAGAGTGCAGAAGTGTAAGAGAAAGGGGGAGAATTTTGGAGAAAGAAAGAGTGTAGGTGTTGTTGGTCATGATGTTAGTCACAAACAAACATAGAATAAAAGTACACATTAACCTTTATTCATCTTGAAAGATACTATGAATTCAAAGAATTCAGGATCCCAAGTCTACGGTGATTAGGTCTTAATCATCTGAAGTTACTCAGAGGTCAATGTGAGTTGCTGTTTCCATTTTGGGGCCTTACGTGGAAGTTCATCATCATGATACTACCTTTGCAAAGATTCTTACAGAGGAGTCATATTATATAGTTATTTGATGAAATGATGCAGTAATACTTCAAACTTTGCATGATATTTTCAATTGTGCATGCTTTGGGTTTAAATATTCTAAATATTTACGATTACCTACGAGATGTCTGCATATTTTGTGTTATTTGCTTAGGATTATCAGTTATTTGCAATTGTGATAGTGAAATGCTTTGAAATTGAAAGAAACTAAAAAAGAATACTACAATTTAAAGTTGAACCTTTAGCTATTGATCTACATACATACTCGATACTGTCATGAGGAGAAGAAATCAAACCATATGTTCACCAGGATATTCCACAGCTAGATACAGTTGATGCAAACTTCAGAGGATGATGAATGAAAACAATATATGCAACATGATGAGCACTCCAAGGGATGCAGCAAATCAAAGCACATATCCAGAATTCAGACACAGATTACTCAAGATTGACTAAGATTTGTAATCGAAATACTCTTCTCCTTTATTAAGTATGCAAAAAAAACATGTACATATACAATAGCTTTGAAATGAGCCCTGAATACTTCAGCAAATAGATTTCAATTAAGTTCAGAATGTTTGCAATAAGGCATTCCACCACCTTTTATAGAATAAGGTGAGGAATTCGCCACAAAAAGATCTACAATCTTGATTTATCAATACAAATCTACGGTCATGATTCACTTGACTTTATCAACCTTTACAAAACGGCACAAGTTGCCAGCTGGCAACTATCTATATTATTTATGCTTATATCCCCTTCATGATGTGTCTTCATCATGCTCCTCAGTTGATTCATGTGGATCATCATCATGGGCGTTGCTTCCTGAACTTTCGCTATCCTCATGATGATGATGCTGCATATGGGGCAGCATGCTGCTCCGGATCTATTCATATGAATGCACAACCTGATCTATTCCTCCGCCATCTTGAGTTTTTGCTTTGATGATGGCATGCTTATGTGCTTCATATTTGTCTCTGCTGTTAGCCAGCTTATTTTTTCTATCCTACAGTGTTTCCTTATATTTCTCCATCTTGACTTTGATCCTCATTATTTTGTCTATAAGTTCTTCTGTCAACTGGACAACTGGACCATCTGCCTCTAATTGGAAATTACTGTGTATAGCCTTGATGGCAGACTCTTCATCTTGATTTTCTATTTTACCTTCCACCTTGCCTTCCAGTGTTTCTAATATCACTGCTTCTTCAGCCATTAAATCACGTAGCCTCATGCTGATATCCCTCAGCTTATTATTGCATCTTTTGAGGACTCCGCATTCAAACTGAGTGTCCTTATACCAGATATCTATCAATAATGTAGTATTACTATTCAATACCTACTTACTAATAAGTAGTTGAGGATTTATCCCTTTTATTTCTCCCAAAAGGCTCAAGACCTTTTCCAATTTATAAGACCTTTTCCCGGTCTACATTTGCAATTTATCTACCTTAGTCTTGGAGTCACTTAGAATGCTCCACCTCTTCAAAGAGGCCTTCATTATTTCTACAGCATCATCCAATGACATCCATTTTCTTATTACTGACGCCTCATGCTTCATGAGGTCCAATTTATTTACCTCCTCCTGAGAAATGGCAGTCAATGGGACTGCATGTTCAGTTGTGGTATCATCAGGATTAGTCAGCCCTTTGATATAGGCATGCAACTGAGCAATGTGCTCTTTATTTTGCTTATTCTTCTCCTTCTCTCTTTTCACCTTTTGAATTAGAGAGTCAATAATATCTTTGCCCTCCTGACCTTCTTGGTCCTCATTGGCAAAGCCCAAATCTACTGTGCTGATTTGAAATTCATCTACAGTGATTTTACCTTTTTCTTTCTCCACCACAGGTATGGCAATTTGTGCGGTCCTTCTCCTAGTTGCCAGATCTCTCTTGATGGCCGATGTCATTTTGGCCTTCCTCTTGGGTTTCATTATACCCACAGAGAACAAGGTGGAGACATCGAATTCCTAAATTTCAAGCTCTTCCTCAATATTTACTTCTTTTGCTAACCATGGAGGCACCTGATCATGTTTTTCAGCATCATGATGATGTTTACCCATATCTCCCATTTCTATCAACAGATGTGGTGGAGATGGTGATTTTCTCCTTTCTTCCTCCTGATGCACGCTTTGTTGTTGATCTTGTGGCACCTCCTCCTGTTGAGGAATCTCCTTCTCCGGAGGAGCATCTTCTTGGTGTGGGGAACCTTGCGGTGCATCTATATGTAGATCACGATGATCATGATCTTTCTCTATCATTATTTCATCTATTTTTATTCCTTCCCCTTGTTGTTCATCTAATGCACTAGATACTGGGGATTCTACCTGAGGTGCTGGCATTTGTTCTGCGGCCATTATTTGTTCCTGGCCTGCACTGTCAACCTCCTGTGCCTTAGTAGCTGGATCCTCTAGTGCTTCCTTCTTTTCATTAGCCTTTATTTCTTAAACCTCTACTATAGCAAGTTCCACTGATGTATCTGGTGGATCTTGTTGGCCCAATTCAAGAGTATGGCCTTCTGTTTCCGCCATCTCTATTTCTTCTGCTAGGTGCTCCTTATCAAGTGATCATGCTAGCTATTTAGGACTTGCCTCCTGTTTCTCTGTCAGGTCTACCACTACAGGACTTGTCACCTCTATAATTAATGTATCTAGCCCTATCTCTTGACCTGCTCTGGGCTCTTTTCTTGCTCTTCTTCTGCTTGTTTAATCTCCTCAAGCATAGTTTGAACTGGTGGCAGCTTGTGAGGAGTCATACTTATGTCAGCAGCAAGTGTTTCCATCTTCTGTGCAGCCACATCCTGTACCACCTCATCATCAGACAAATTTATTGTCTCATCAAGCGAGACATGTCCTTCTGCTTGTGTCTGGGACGTTTCTTTCATTTGTTGCTCTGCAAGTTTAGTTTTGAACTTGACTATGGTAGGAAGTGGAACATTATGTTGAAGTTCCTTTGGCACTTCACTACCTGCCCCTTGTAATAGTGTAGGGGGTTGGGTTATTCCACCTCTCATGGATGTTCTTTGTTTCTTAGGTGTGGTGGACACCAACACCTGTGGAGCTCTCCTCTTTCTTTTTATTATCAATGGAGCCTCTTCTTCTTCAGGCTCTTCCTCCATGAGGATTGACCCACTTCCAGGGTCTCAGTGATTCCAGCCTCTGTTGTCTTACTCTTCTTGGGCTTTTCTTTCTTCGGAGGGGATTCTGATTCTGATCCTGATCCTGATCCTGATCTGGCTGCCTCCTTAGCTGCAAATACTACCCTTTCAATTATAATCCCTTTTGGTCCTTTATCCACCTTCTTGCCCCTTGGGGGTCTTTTGCTCTATTGTTGTGGTAGAGGGATTCTATCTCCCTTGGTCTTCCCCTTCTCCATTAGGAAGTCATCATATTCATCCCCAGGAATATCCTGTCCCTTCTTTTTGTTGTCCACCATAATGGCAACACCTTTCTTTTTCAATGCCTCTACCTACTCATCAACCCAAGCTTGAGTCACTTGTATGGTCCTGGCAATGAATGGGTCCAAGGATATGTCCTCCTGCATGGTGAGGTCAGGTGCAGAGATGGTGTCATTGTATATCTTCTTTTGTTCATACTCATCTGCCATTGTCCTGCCATCATCCTTCTTCAATTGTTGGGGAAGGGAGATACAATCAAAAGTTCTAATTTGGTTTAGAGTCAACCTCTAATACCTTCTTCTCCTGGCCTCTGCCTCATCTTCACAGTCAGCCCAAAAATCTTCTAGGTGCCTCTGATGAATAGGCTTTCCTAGTATCTTCTGTATCCTACCGTAAGGATCATATGGTCTTGTTAGCGGGAAAGGTTGCAGATTCATTTTATTTAGGGTGACCATCAGCTTCTTTATATTGTCAGAATCAGGGCACATATAGTTACCAATGCTGACTGGGAACAAAATTGGTGGCAGCTTCTTGGCATCCTTGTACATTTTTATCATTACGGAGCCCTGCCTGATAAACTCCATTAGTACTACTGCATCAGTAGGATACCTTGGCAGCATGAAGGGATGCTCCTCAAAACCCTCAACCCTTATGTAAGAAAAGGTTGCAAACTGTATGTACCAGGCCCCATACCTGTAGACTACTTCTTAAGCTTCCATGCTCAATCTTTTTGTTCTATCCTCTTCCATGGTCTTTACCAGATGCATAGAGAATGCATCATTGACCAGTTTGTAATCTTTGAGGTAGTTGGTTCTCTGCAGCTGGGGATGATGATCCCAGATATATGCAACATTTGTGCCTGTGAGCTTTCCATCTGTAACTAAAGCATCAAAAGTGCCCTTATAAGCACAAGAATAGACAATGTAAGATGTCATATAAAATGCACAATTTGAACCTCCCAGGTTCATCAGCTGTTCATGCAGAGCATCACTTATTATATGGCCCCATAGTGGCTTGATGTCTGAATACAGACACACCATGATTATCCCATACATCCAATCCCTAAAACTACCAGCATCAGGTTAGCCTGTTACCCTGTTCAGGAGTGCAATCATGTATTGGTATTCCTCACTGAAATCATACGTGAACATGTGCACAGGAAGCTTGGCTGCCATAGGATATGTACTGTTCTCTGCTCGCCATTGATACATGTTCTTTCTGGCTGATTTCTTGTTGGCCTCATACTCTTTTTCTGCCTTCTTCAGGTCCACACTCTTAACTTTACTGTCCAACTGCAGTCCAAATGTCTGGGAGAGACCCTTAATGGAGAGGTCTGCATATATCCTCCCATGCTTTACCACCTGCCTCGTCTGAGGATTATAATTCTGGGCACATTCTATCACCAGCTCTGGAGATTCCAGGGAGTATGGAAAACCAGCAGCGTTCCACATCCCTGACATGAACACTACGTCCAGCACAGGACTCTTGTCATGCCCATCATTCAGCTTAGCTGACCAGGCTTCCAAATTGGTGCTTCCTTGATGGGTATCTGTAATTGCTCCATATTTAAAAAAGACCCCCCTCTGAGAAGAGAACATGGGCTTACTGAATTCCTCTTGACACTTAACAAACCATTTGTCAGCCATGGATACTTGCAATTAACAAAATCCTATCTCACAACGGGCATACACATGCATGCATATCACCATTGACTTCATAAATCACTATGTCTACTCTATCACTTCAACATTACTTAATCATATGGGTGCATAAACCAGAACTTACATCATCATACCAGAGCAGAACAACATGATGAGGGTTTCATTTACTTACCTAATTATGCAGATTTCTCTTTTATACCAGTAGATTGCTAGTGACGTTCTTAATCCAGCTGATGATCACTTCCTTCCTTCTGTCTGTAAGCTTAAATCGTGCAACAATCATCTGTATGAGGATGCGGAAGCTGGTGCTCTATAAAACAATTTTATCGCAAGGTAAATGTGAAAATGGTGGTTGAATTACCTTTTAACCTTGCAATTAGGGTACATTTAGGGCAACTCTGACAACTTAGATTGCATTCCCTGATTAATCATGCGAAAACGCAGGATCTCACCAGGTGTTTCATTGGGTTCCAGGGTCGGCAGGAACCACCTACCATGTCTGCGCGCATGAAATGATAATGGTGGCAACGGGAGCAGGGGGATATCCATATGATAGGATATCATGAGGGCAGGATGATACTTGCAAATATTGGGTCGAGTTTCAATATCATCCTCCTCCACCAAATTGGAATAGTTATCGTGACAAGAATCGGGTGACAAAAGCACTTTTTGGTTACGTTTAGTACATCAGGAGGATATTTCAGTGTGTTGGGTGATGTTTCAAATATGATGATGATGAGACAAACTTACAAGACCCTCCTTTGGAATATCGGGATGACATCATCTTGATATTTGTTCTTTGTATCGAAAGGCATCATGACGTCATCATCATATTAGGCGAACATGATCATGTTTAGAAAATATCCTGTCGAGATGTGAATGTGATGATGATGTCATCGTTAAGTTGGTTCCTTCGTTTAATAGGCTTTGATGACATCATTAGGATATTTGGTAGGGGTGATATTTTACGTCAAGAGGATATTAAGAAATATCGGGTTACATTTGAAAACATGACGCTTGCGATACAAAAGACCGCTTGACCGGAAGATTTACTACCACTTAAAGTTGACGTCTGGATATTTGGGCCGCATGACATATTGGGGGATGTTTCAAATATGATGATGACAAGACAACATGACTGAGGTTATAAGATATGATCTTCCTCTTGCGAATATCAAGTTTGACCAAGGCTTTGACTGTTCATAACTCTCACATCCTGAGGAATATCTGGGTGATGTAAAAGGCAAACCTGCATGAATTTTAATACTCTTTCAAACTATGAGGTCACAGAAATGAAATATGAATCTTGACAAACTAACCTCATAATGGTGACTTACCTCATCCTAACTTCACATGATGATGCACCTGACTTACTTTTACCAAACTGCCAGAGAGCAACCAAGCCAAACCAAAAAGTTGGGTCTCTGTTTTGCCAAGTCAAAATGGGGCGTGTTGTGTAACCACACAACAACTTGCCACCAAAGAAAACAAACAAATCCCAATGATTCAAGTGATGTGATCACATTCATCTATAGTATTCTAATTCCATCTAAGTATATGTATCATGATCTTCTGAATGATAAAATTTCATCATGGTAACAATGCTAACAAAGGATCAGGTGTGTGCATATGATTAATTATCCTCATCTAGAAAGCAAGTTGAAAACATAAGTAACTGGTGTTAAACTACATAGTTGGAGATCATCCCTCATAGCCAACCTGGATAGAGCCTTGCTGCCAGCAGGCGTCTATAGCCCTGGAAAGGTTATTGTACAATCTCCCTAAGTAGAGCCCCACTGCCAGCAGGTGTCTATAGCCCCGGTAGAGTTACTTAGATGACCTAATTTTATTTCTTTTCTGATTTTCTCTTTAAAATTTATATCTGGTATCATCATGTCAGCTCATTTGTACAAGGTACAGTCACTTCCAGCTTTAGGTTGGAGATTGTACTGGTAGCAAGGGAGTCCCTTTAGATTTTTCACTTAACACCTCTACTTGTGTGTTCAGCAAACCCAAGGCTGTTAGGTGTTTCATTGTGATTGATTCATTTTGTCCAAGAAAAGGCACCCTGATGAAAGGATATCACAAACCTGATTATGAATACTTCTTAGAATGAATCACAACCTATGTCTAAATGTGATCTCATCATTTGAATCGTAACAATTTTAGTTATTTTCTGGGGTGATGAAGTGCATCATCCTGACTTACCAGAACGAGGTCCCAACCAACAAAACAAAACAAGCAAAACAAACAAGTACACAGACAACTATACAAATATACAATATGATACATATGACTGTCCTGAAGTCATTCAGGCCTGGAAATAATGTTTGAGGAATTGTCCATTGACTGGCAATGGGACATCCTCACCTGTCAAGTTCTTAAGCCTATAGGTACTATCTCCTAGTATCTCAGAAATTTGAAAGGGACCTATCCATAATCTATCAAACTTACCATGGTCACCTTTCTTTTCATGGGCCTTATCCCACATCAGGACCAAATTAGATATCCTGAAAGCTTTAACTCTGGCTCTTTTGTTAAACTAGCGCTTGACAACAGCCTGATGTTTTGCAAATTGGTCAATTGCTTGACTCCTTTTTTCTTCCAGGTGCATCAACTGAAGCAACCTAACCTCTTGCTTATTGTCCATGCCTAGGTATTCTTGGGCAAACTACAGGGTAGGGATTTTCAAGTTTACAAGGAGGATAGGATCTACTCCATATACTAGTTGGAAAGGAGAGTTTCCTAATGCAGTTTTCATTCTAGTTCTATCTACCCATAAGGCATACTTCAGAAATGAGTTCCATTCCCTAGGGTTCTACTCTATCAGTTTTCCTATGATATTCAGTAAATTCTTGTTGGTGGATTCGGCTAAACCATTCCCTTGGGGATAATAGTTGGATGAAAACTTAAGTATAATCCCATGGTCAAAAGCCCAACTTGACAATTTAGTTGAAGTGAAGGCAGACCCATTATCACTTACCAAAGCATAAGGAATTCCATACCTGGTGACAATGTTGCTCTCCAGAAATCTAATGACATCATCTGCAGTGCAAGTTTTGCTACTAACAGCTTTAGTCCATCTAGTACAATAGTCAGTAATTGTTAAGACATACCTATGACCTGAGGAGGATGGAGGATTAATTGGTCCTATGAAGTCCATGCCCCACTGTGCAAATGGGTGCTCTTCCATTACCGGCTGCAATGGTTGTGTAGCATATTTCTCTCTGTTGGCAGCAACCTGGCAAACATGACAACATTTAACATGATCAGCCGTGTCTTTAAAAATGGTAGGCCAGTAATATCCTGCTCTGAGGATTGCATGTGTTGTGGCTAATGCTGATCCATGTGCCATTCCAAACTTGTCATGTAGTTCCGTCAGGACTCGACTTGCTTTTGGCTTCTCTAAGCATCTAAGGTATATTCCTTCATAATTCTTCTTGAACAAGGTTCCTCCCTTCATCATGTATTTTTGGGATCTTATTTTCAATGCCCTTCTCTGTGAAGCTTGCATTCTCGATGGACATCTTCCAGTGATCAGGATGTGCCTAATATCTGAATACCACTCTTTATTGTCTTTCTCATTGATCACATATTGCTGACTAGTGATGTTTGGATCAATTTCAGATATCATCTGACTCAAAGCTTGTCCTCTTACCAGCTTCATTGGTGTAATTTCCATATCATATTCTTGTAATACAGTAATCCATTTAGCTCTTTTTTCACCAGGTTCACTCTGCATCAGCAGCATCTTCACTGCTGCATCTGGTACTACAGCAATCACTTTGCTTCTTAGTATGTAATGTCTAAATTTTTATACTGCTCTGACTAATGCAAGTGCCTATCTCTCAACATCTACATATCTCAATTCAGCATCCTTGAAAGGACAGCTCATGAAAGCAATTGGTTTCTCTTCTTTCTCTTTATTTCTTTGAGTTAACACTACTGCAGAGGTATGTTCTGAGGCAAATGAATAGATGTAGAAATCTTTGGTGTAATCTAGACTGATGAGGACAGGAGCATCTGATATGGCTTTCTTTATATCTTCAAATGCATCTTTGGCTTCTAGTGTCCACTCAATTTGTGCATCTTTTTTCAACATGGCATTTAACGGCCTGACAATTTCAGCAAAGCTGGTGATGAACTTCCTCACAAAATTTATCTTACCAAAGTAAGACTTGAGTTCCTTTTTACTTCTTGGAAGCTGTAACTTCATGATAGATTCCACCCTATCAGGATTGATGATAATTCCATCTTCTGTGATTAGGTGGCCTAGTAAATTTCCTGTTGTCACTCCAAATATGCACTTCTTAGGATTCAAAGATATTCCATACTCTTCACATTTCTTCAGTACACTTCTGAGATCTGCAACATGATTCCCCCTTTCCTTGGAGAATACTGTCAAATCATCCATGTAGATGACTATACATTTTCCTATTAAGCCCCTGAAGGCTATATCCATTGCTCGCTAGAATGTAGCTTCAGCATTTATGAGGCCAAAAGGCATACGTCTATATGCAAATATCCCCCACTTTGTGGTGAAGGCAGTTTTCAATCTATCAATTTTATCAACCATCACTTGGTTGTATCCCGAAAAGCCATCCAGGAAGGACATCATTTTAGCTCCATTTACAATCTGCAAAACTTCATCCAATGAGGGTAAAGGATAATTATCCTTTTCTGATGCTCTGTTCAGATTCCTGAAATCTACACATAACCTGATATCTCCATTCTTCTTTCTAACTAGCACAAGATTTGCCACTCAAGTGGAGTGCCTCATAGGAAATATTATCCTGGCGTTTAACAATTTCTTGACTTCTTCAAGAATTATTGGTTCAAGCAAGGCATTGACTGGCCTCTGCTTTTGTCTAAAAGGTTTAGCATCTGGCTTGAGAGGTATAGTATGAGTTATGACAGAGGTGTCATATGTCTTCAGCTCATCATAAGTCCACGCTATTACATATATGTAGTCCTTGAGTGCCTGAGTTATTCCTTCTAACTCTTCTGTTGTAAAAACCTTACCTATCAATACATTCTTCTTGTTTTAATCTTATCCGATATCCACTTGTGAATACTGACCTCCATCTGCCTTGGGTAGATCCTTCTATTTAAGCATATTATCCCAATCAAAAGCTCTTTCTAATTCAATCATACCTTTGGGAATCCTGTTGCTAGGCAGCTCTAATATCTCATCTTCTTCCCAAACATGATCTTCCATACCACTCTCATCTATAATCTGAGCTTCAAATATGTCTCTATTTAAAATGAAGTCTAGAATGTGCTAATCATCATCAAACACCTGGAGGTTAGTCACATTATCGGGTACTGAAGGTACTGACACCAGTTGTACTGAAAATCTTTTCAGACCAGATATAGACAGTGGCTCTAGTGTACTAGCAGCTTGGGCAAGTGCATCTGCCCTATGGTTTTGTTCCCTTAGTACATGAGTGATATTAAAGGCATCAAAATCCTCAATCATGTCCCACACTCGATGTCTGTAGTTGGACAGCTTTCTATAGTTACATGAGTAAATTCCTCTTACTTGCCTCACAACTAGTTCTGAATCTCCAAAGACATGCAGAATCTTTACTTTCTTCCTATGAGCAAACAGCATCCCATGAATTAGAGCCTCATACTCCGCTACATTGTTAGTGCAGGGGAACTATAATCTGTAAGCCGCCAGATAGGATTTTCCGGTTGGATCAATCAGATCAATTCCTACTCCAGCACCCTGCTTGGATTTGGACCCATCAAACCTCAGGATCCAAGTTTTATCTTCAGCAGGACATTTAGCTGAACTTTCTTTTTTCTTTGCAGCCCTGGCTGCTGCTTTGCCTAATATTCATTTTAACTTAGGAGCGTCATCATCCTCAAGTTTCTTCTTTCCTTTTTCTCGTGAGCCTGATGGCTTTTGTATTTTCTCTTTTATTTCAGTAGGAGGATGATCTTCTGAATCTGCAGCTGCATGCCTTTTCAGAATATGTAAACATAATGCACAAGTTGTTTCTGAGTGAGGTGCTTCGTGTAATCTACACCAATCCTTAATTAAAACCTCCTAGGGAGATTTATGTTGTCATGTCATCTTCTCTATTTCTTTTACTAGAAATTCTTCGAACTTAGTCAGGTCACTACCTTTGTCTTCATCAGACAATTCATAATTTGGTTCCATAAAGCAATCACTTCTAGGGGTGATCTTTTCTTTCCTCACATCATTTATCTGATCAGACACCAAAACTTCTTCTATTTCCAAGATATGATCTTCATCATGGTATGTCAGCTCCTCCGTTCCTACAGAAGACAAATAAGAATTAGTGTCATCGTCATCATCATCAGATGTAGCATTTACCTCAGAACATAATGATGATGCATCACTACATGTCTGCTCCAGCATCATCATATCTAAACACGCTTCACAAGTTTTTTCGGAGTGTGCTTCATCATGTAACCTACACCATCCATCAATCAAAATATCGTTAGCGAGTATATTTAACAATTGACAATGCCTTACTTGGTTAGACAGATGCATCCTGAAATCTCTGAAGCGATCTATTTCATTTTCATTATCAGGATTATTATCATGTTGTTCAACTGGTATATGCTCTTGATGATCATGATGATGATGATGATGATGATCGAGGATCAGGATCTCTTCTATTTTGACAGTCTGTGGCTTGATGCAGTAAACTCCAGGCTCTACGTCTACGTACATGATCTCATTTGTTCTGTTGTATTCAGTGATCATATGTTTCATTCTAGGCTCAATGTCGATCCTGATCTGGTTTGGTATACCCTTCCATGGTAACCACATGTGACTGAAATCTGTGGACATATATCCATTGAGCATCTTGGACCAATCTCGGCTAAGCAACATCCCGTAAGTATCAGGTATGTCAACTACCTGAATATCAATATAATACTGGATCCTAGGATCAGATGCTAGTTGCATGTGGATGTGAGTTAACTCTCCTACTACACTTACCTCTGTTTTGTCCAATTGTGTCACCTTCTTTAGGGACTTAGCAGGATGTAGTCCTAAGGCATTACATATTGACAGAGGCATAACATTCGTGGAAGCTCCTGAATCAACCAAATAGTTGTGTAGGTTCTTGCTGAACATTCTTAAGGTGAGGAGGAACGGAGGTGACTCAGATTTGTCCTTATATAAGGTCATGTGGGAAGTTTCAGTAGCTTGGACTGTAGCTGACACTTTAGGCTTGATAATATTATCCTTAGCAGCATGATCTTTGCTACTGGATTGACTTGAAAGATGATTATCCTCTTTAGGAGCAGGATCATCTAGTGACTTCATGAATGCCCTTTTGATAGCAGGAGTTTTTAGTAACTCAGACAGGGACAAGTTGATCTTAATTTTCTTCATTTCATCAGCCAGATAGGTGACTAACTTGTCAGATTCATGAGGTGTATTTGCAATCTTTGATCTTGTGTTCTGGGGTGACAAGTATTGAGCATTTACCTTGGGGAATCCAGGGTTATTGCTAGCTTTAGGATCAGGAGGTGTGTTGAAATTATTTGGAGGTAGGGATGATGTCAATGGACCAGCAGGTCTGTTGGCATTACTCCTCAAGTTATAACTATGCTTACCAGGATATTGCTGCTGATATGCATGTATTTCCTCATGTTCTGTTGCAAGCTCATTTTCGTCCTCAAAGGGGAAAACATAATTTGTTTCAAAAGTTAAGGCAGACTCCTCACATACCTAGTTGTGACTCTGATGAGGTTGATTAATGTAGGTTTCCAGCACAAAAGCTGAGTCATATCCACAAGGAACAATCTCATTTCCCTCTGCATGAGGTGGATTTCCAGAAGTATTAGACACTTCAGTCTGAAAAATGCTAGCAGTAATTCTAAATTGTGGACAGTCTAACTCTGCATGTGCATTAGTATTGTGAATCCTACACCAATTAGTAAGGGCTACTTCAGCAAGATTGACTCTAGTAGTCTGTTTGGCTTCACCAAGAGGTTGATTGTCTAGGGGTGATGGTAATGAGCCGTTATTGGGCCTAGAGTTCCATATTCTGGGTTGTCTCTGAGGATTACTATTATTTCCACCACTGTTATTGAAATTACTATTGTTATTGTATCCTTTGTCAGGATAATTTGATCTGTCATTGGAATAATTTCTATTCTGACCTGACTGGGAATAAAACCCTTGATTTCTCAAATGTGTCACCTCTGTGGTGAGTTTTCTCAATTAAGCAGAAATTTCTTTGATTTCCTCCTTTTCTTCTTGAGCTTTGGCCACTACATTTTCAGTCTGAGGCTTGAAGAAAGAGGATCCATGGTTACTATTAGACAAATCCGTACCCTAAGGTGTCTGAGCTTGTGCAGGATATTGTGGCAGTTGGCCATTTCCATTAGGAGGGGGCATAATGCTCAGTGGAGGTACTTGCAAAGGTGCAGGCATGACTGCTGGGGGTACCACTGCTCCATTAGGATATTGTGCAGTATATTGTGCAGAATATGATGCAGGATATTGTGAATACATGCCAGGCAAGGTAGGGAATACTATATTTGGAGTAGGAGCAGGTATCAACTGCTGATTTACTTTGATAGCTTCTTGAAAAGCTCCTGTCAATGTAGTGATCTCAGGATGTGTTCTCCTGATGAACATGGAAGTTAATGGATCCAAGGCTGAATAATAGATACTCCTGGCAGAAGCATCAGATACTACATATGGGGCAACTAACTTGGACAACATTCTCTGGAACCTAGCATTGAAATTAGCAATAGGTTCATTCTCAAATCTTTTGATTGTAGCAAACATATGGTAATTCATAGATGGATCAATAGGGACCTTGAACCTGTCAAGAAAGGCTTTCTCTAAGACAGCCCATGAACCAACAGAGGCTTGGCCAAGACTAATAAACCAATTATAAGCCTCTTCCCCTAAGGAAAAAGGAAATAACCTGCACACCACATCTTGATGTTCTATTCTGGCTCTGCAGCAAGCTTCCTTAAATGTCCTGATATGATCATTAGCATCTTGATAAGGATGATATTTTGGACAAAGTTTGTCCGGATTCTTTGGTAACTCATGATATGCAGTAAAGGTCAAAGGTGACTCCGCTACAAAGAAAGACATTACAACCTGAGGAGGTTGAGCTGATGGTGTAGCTGGCTGGGGTTGAACTAAAGGTACACCCTGAGGCTAAACTAGAGGTGTCACAGATACCCCAGAAGGTATTTGTAAACAAACAGGAGTTACAGGAGGTGGTTCTGGTGAAGCTCTTGATACACTAGACCTTGGAGTATGATGAATGTCTACAGTCCTAGGTCTAAAACCTCTAACAGGTAATTCTTCAAAAATTCCACTAAGTCTAGACCTGGTATTTATCCTGTGAGCCAGGACTTCTCAATTTTGAGACAATTTGGCTGAAACTTTGCAAATATTGGCTGGATTTCACCGGATGAGGTGATATTTGTGGTCAGATGGCTGATCAGACTGGATATTTATGAAATATTTGCAAAGATAGTGCAAATATGAAAGGGTATTTGGGGTATCTTGACCCTTAGCACGAGATCTTAAGTTTCTAGGGCCTATATTCTTCAAAGCCTGAACAAATTTAGGTATCTTTGGCCAATATTTATGAATTCAGAATGATCTACTATAAAGCTTGCAATATTTATGTGAGATCTGGAAATCTTTACACAGAATGAACATATACGAGCCTTTTACAGTAAATATTTGTGTAATATTTGAAATTCATAGATGATCCGAGGTTACCTTACTCCCTTCATCATCAGACCTGAAAATAATGATGATGAGCGTGGTCTTCTGGATCAGGCCCTCCTTCTAGTGCCAATTTATGTTGGTCATGATGTTAGTCACAAACAAACATAGAATAAAAGTACACATTAACCTTTATTCATCTTGAAAGATACTATGAATTCAAGGAATTTAGGATCCCAAGTCTCCGGTGATTAGGTCTTAATCATCTGAAGTTACTCAGAGGTCAATGTGAGTTGTTGTTTCCATTTTGGGGCCTTACGTGGAAGTTCATCATCATGATACCACCTCTGCAAAGATTCTTACAGAGGAGTCATATTATATAGTTATTTGATGAAATGATGCAGTAATACTTCAAACTTTGCATGATATTTTCAATTGTGCATGCTTTGGGTTCAAATATGCTAAATATTTATGATTACCTATGAGATGTCTGCATATTTTGTGTTATTTGCTTAGGATTATCAGTTATTTGCAATTGTGATAGTGAAATGCTTTGAAATTGAAAGAAACTAAAAAGAATACTACAATTTAAAGTTGAACCTTTAGCTATTGATCTACATACATACTCGATACTGTCATGAGGAGAAGAAATCAAACCATATGTTCACCAGGATATTCCATAGCTAGATACAGTTGATGCAAACTTCAGAGGATGATGAATGAAAACAATATATGCAACATGATGAGCACTCCAAGGGACGCAGCAAATCAAAGCACATATCCAGAATTCAGACACAGATTACTCAAGATTTACTAAGATTTGTAATCGAAATACTCTTCTCCTTTATTAAGTATGCAAAAAAGACATGTACATATACAATAGCTTTGAAATGAGCCCTGAATACTTCAGCAAATAGATTTAATTTAAGTTTCAAATGTTTACAATAAGGCATTCCACCACCTTTTATAGAATAAGGTGAGGAATCCACCACAAAAAGATCTACAATCTTGATTTATCAATACAAATCTACGGTCATGATTCACTTGACTTTATCAACCTTTACAAAACAACACAAGTTGCAAGCTGGCAACTATCTATATTATTTATGCTTATATCCCCTTCATGATGTGTCTTCATCATGCTCCTCAGTTGATTCATGTGGATCATCATCATGGGCGTCGCTTCCTGAACTTTCGCTATCCTCATGATGATGATGCTGCATATGGGACAACATGCTGCTCCGGATCTGTTCATATGAATATACAACTTGATCTATTCCTCCGCCATCTTGAGTTTTTTCTTTGATGATGGCGTGCTTATGTGCTTCATATTTGTCTCTACTATTATCCAGCTTATTTTTTTCTATCCTACAATGTTTCCTTATATTTCTCCATCTTGACTTTGATCCTCATTATTTTGTCTATAATTTCTTCTGTCAAGTGGACAGGTGGACCATCTGGCTCTAATTGGAAATTACTGTGTACAGCCTTGATGGCAGACTCTTCATCTTGATTTTCTATTTTACCTTCCACCTTGCCTTCTAGTGTTTCTAATATCACTGCTTCTTCAGCCATTAAATCACGTAACCTCATGCTGATATCCCTCAGCTTATTATTGCATCTTTTGAGGACTCCACATTCAAACTGAGTGTCCTTATACTAGATATCTATCAATAATGCAGTATTACTATTCAATACCTACTTACTAATAAGCAGTTGAGGATTTAGCCCTTTTATTTCTCCTAAAAGGCTCAAGACCTTTTCCAATTTATAAGACCTTTTCCTGGTCTGCATTTGCAATTTATCTACCTTGGTCATGGAGTCACTTAGAATGCTCCACCTCTTCAAAGAGGCCTTCATTATTTCTACAGCATCATCCAATGCGGATGACATCCATTTTCTTATTACTGATGCCTCATGCTTCATGTGGTCCAATTTATTTACCTCCTCCTGAGAAATGGCAGTCAATGGGACTGCATGTTCAGTTGTGGTATCATCAGGATTAGTCAGCCCTTTGATATAGGTATGCAACTCAGCAATGTGCTCTTTATGTTGCTTATTCTTCTCCTTCTCTCTTTTCACCTTTTGAATTAGAGAGTCAATAATATCTTTGCCCTCCTGACCTTCTTGGTCCTCATTGGCAAAGCCCAAATCTACTGTGCTAATTTGAAATTCATCTGCAGTGATTTTACCTTTTTCATTCTCCACCGCAGGTATGGCAATTTGTGTGGTCCTTCTCCCGGTTGCTGAATCTCTCTTGATGGCTGATGTCATTCTGGCCTTCCTCCTGGGTTTCATTATATCTGTGGAGAACAAGGTGGAGACATCAAATTCCTAAATTTCAAGCTCTTCCTCAATATTTACTTCTTTTGCTAACCATCGAGGCACCTGATCATATTTTTCAGCATCATGATGATGTTTACCCATATCTCCCGTTTCTATCAACAGATGTGGTGGAGATGGTGATTTTCTCCTTTCTTCCTCCTTATGCTCGCTTTGTTGTTGATCTTGTGGCACCTCCTCCTGTTGAGGAATCTCCTTCTCCGAAGGAGCATCTTCTTGGTGTGGGGAACCTTGGGGTGCA
Organism: Cunninghamia lanceolata; assembly: GCA_027924645.1. Classification (NCBI taxonomy): domain Eukaryota; kingdom Viridiplantae; phylum Streptophyta; class Pinopsida; order Cupressales; family Cupressaceae; genus Cunninghamia; species Cunninghamia lanceolata. The sequence goes on along the minus strand of BSBN01000865.1, from coordinate 2,118,046 downwards.
TCTATATGTAGATCAGGATGATCATGATCTTTCTCTATCATTATTTCATCTATTTTTATTCCTTCCCCTTGTTGTTCATCTAATGCACTAGATACTAGGGATTCTGCCTGAGGTGCTGGCATTTGTTCCGCAGCCATTATTTGTTCCTGGCCTGCACTGTCAACCTCCTGTGTCTTAGCAGCTGGATCCTCTAGTGCTTCCTTCTTTTCATCAGCCTTTATTTCTTGAACCTCTACTATAGCAGGTTCCGCTGATGTATCCCGTGGATCTTGTTGGCCCAATTCAAGAGTATGGCCTTATGTTTCTGCCATCTCTATTTCTTCTGCTAGGTGGTCCTTGTCAGGTGATCCTACTGGCTATTTAGGACTTGCCTCCTATTTCTCTGTCAAGTCTACCAATACAAGACTTGTCACCTCTGTAATCAATGTATCTAGCCCTATCTCTTGAGCTACCTGCTCTGGGCTCTTTTCTTGCTCTTCTTCTACTTGTTTCATCTCCTCAAGCACAGTTTGAACTGGTGGCGGCTTGTGAGGAGTCATACTTATATCAGCAACAAGTGTTTCCATCTTCTGTGCAGCCACATCCTACACCACCTCATCATCAGACAAATTTATTGTCTCATCAAGCGAGACATGTCCTTCTGCTTGTGTCTGGGAGGTTTCTTTCATTTGTTCCTCTGCAAGTTTAATTTTAAACTTGACTATGGTAGGAAGTGGAACATTATGTTGAAGTTCCTTTGGCACTTCACTACCTGCCCCTTGTAATAGTGTAGGGGGTTGGGTTATTCCTCCTCTCATGGAGGTTCTTTGTTTCTTAGGTGTGGTGGACACCAACACCTATGGAGCTCTCCTCTTTCTTTTTATTATCAATGGAGCCTCTTCTTCTTCAGGCTCTTCCTCCATGAGGATATCCTCTTCTCCAGGTTTCTTTGAGGATTGACCCACTTCCAGGGTCTCAGTGATTCCAGCCTCTGCTGTCTTACTCTTCTTGGGCTTTTCTTTCTTCAGAGGGGATTCTGATTCTGATCCTGATCTTGATCCTGATCCGGCTGCCTCCTTAGCTGCAAATACTGCCCTTTCAATTATAATCCCTTTTGGTCCTTTATCCACCTTCTTGCCCCTTGGGGGTCTTTTGCTCTATTGTTGTGGTGGAGGGATTCTATCTCCCTTGGTCTTCCTCTTCTCCATCAGGAAGTCATCATATTCATCCCCAGGAATATCCTGTCCCTTCTTTTTGTTGTCCACCGTAATGGCAACACCTTTCTTTTTCAATGCCTCTACCTGCTCATCAACCCAAGCTTGAGTCACTTGTATGGTCCTGGCAATGAATGGGTCCAAGGATATGTCCTCCTACATGGTGAGGTCAGGTGCAGAGATGGTGTCATTGTATATCTTCTTTTGTTCATACTCATCTGCCATTGTCCTGCCATCATCCTTCTTCAATTGTTGGGGAAGGGAGATACAATCAAAAGTTCTAATTTGGTTCAGAGTCAACCTCTGATACCTTCTTCTCCTAGCGTCTGCTTCATCTTCACAGTCAGCCCAAAAATCTTCTAGATGCCTCTGATGAATAGGCTTTCCTAGTATCTTCTATATACTACCGTAAGGATCATATGGTCTTGTTAGCGGGAAAGGCTGCAGATTCATTTTATTTAGGGTGACCATCAGCTTCTTTATATTGTCAGAATCAGGGCACATATAGTTACCAATGTTGACTGGGAACAAAATTGGTGGCAGCTTCTTGGCATCCTTGTACAGTTTTTATCATGACGGAGCCCTACCTGATAAACTCCATTAGTACTACTACATCAGTAGGATACCTTGGCAGCATGAAGGGATGCTCCTCAAAACCCTCAACCCTTATGTAAGAAAAGGTTGCAAATTGTATGTACCAGGCCCCATGCCTGTAGACTACTTCTTGAGCTTCCATGCTCAATCTTTTTGTTCTATCCTCTTGCATGGTCCTTACCAGATGCATAGAGAATGCATCATTGACCAGTTTGTAATCTTTGAGGTAGTTGGTTCTCTACAGCTGGGGATGATGATCCCAGATATATGCAGCATTTGTGCCTGTGAGCTTTCCATTTGTAACTAAAGCATCAAAAGTGCCCTTATAAGCATGAGAATAGACAATGTAAGATGTCATATAAAATGCACAATTTGAACCTCCCAGGTTCATCAGCTGTTCGTGCAGAGCATCACTTATTATCTGGCCCCATAGTGGCTTGATGTTTGAATACAGACACATCATGATTATCCCATACATCCAATCCCTAAAACTACCAGCATCAGGCTAGCCTGTTACCCTATTCAGGAGTGCAATCATGTATTGGTAGTCCTCACTGAAATCATACTTGAACATCTGCACAGGAAGCTTGGCTGGCACAGGATATGTGCTGTTCTCTGCTCGCCATTGATACATGTTCTTTCTGGCCGATTTCTTGTTGGCCTCATACTCTTTTTCTGCCTTCTTCAGGTCCACACTCTTAACTTTACTGTCCAGTGGCAGTCCAAATGTCTGGGAGAGACCCTTGATGGAGAGGTCTGCATATATCCTCCCATGCTTTACCACCTGCCTCGTCTGAGGATTATAATTTCGGGCACATTCTATGACCAGCTCTGGAGATTCCATGGAGTATGGAAAACCGGCAGCATTCCACATCCCTGACATGAACACTGCGTCCAGCACAAGACTCTTGTCATGCCCATCATTCAGCTTAGCTGACTAGGCCTCCAAATTGGTGCTTCCTTGATGGGTATCTGTAATTGCTCCATATTTAAATAAGACCCCCCTCTAAGAAGAGAACATGGGCTTACCGAATTCCTCTTGACACTTAACAAACCCTTTGTTAGCCATGGATACCTGCAATTAACAAAATCCTATCTCACAATGGGCATACACATGCATGCATATCGCCATTGACTTCATAAATCACTATGTCTACTATATCACTTCAACATTACTTAATCATATGGGTGCATAAACCAGAACTTACATCATCATACCAGAATAGAACAACATGATGAGGGTTTCATTTACTTACCTGATTATGCAGATTTCTCTTTTATACCAGTAGATTGCTAGCAACGTTCTTAATTCAGCTGATGATCACTTCCTTCCTTCTGTTTGTAAGCTCAAATCGTGCAACAATCACCTGTATGAGGATGCAGAAGCTGGTGCTCTGTAAAACAATTTTATCGCAAGGTAAATGTGAAAATGGCGGTTGAATTACCTTTTAACGTCGCAATTAGGGTACATTTAGGGCAACTCTGACAACTTAGATTGCATTCCCTGATTATTCGTGTGAAAATGCAGTATCTCGCCAGGTGTTTCATTGGGTTCTGGGGTCAGTGGGAACCACCTACCATGTCTGCGCGCATTAAATGATAATGGCGGCAACGGTAGCGGGGGGATATCCATATGACAGGATATCATGAGGGTAGGATGATATTCGCAAATATCGGGTTGATTTTCAATATCATCCTCCTCTACCAAATTGGAATAGTTATCGCGACAAGAATCAGGTGACAAAAGCACCTTTGGCTACGTTTAGTACATCAGGAGGATATTTTGGTGTGTCGGGTGATGTTTCAAATATGATGATGATGAGACAAACTTACATGACCCTCCTTTGGAATATCGGGATGATGTCATCCTGATATTTGTTCTTTGTATCGAAAGGCATCATGACGTCATCGTCATATTAGGCGAACATGATCATGTTTAGAAAATATCCTGTCGAGATGTGAATGTGATGATGATGTCATCGTCAAGTTGGTTCCTTCGTTTAATAGGCTTTGATGACGTCATCAGGATATTTGGTAGGGGTGATATTTCACATCAGGAGGATATTAAGAAATATCGGGTTACATTCGAATACATGACGCTTGCGATACAAAAGACCGCTTGACCGGAAGATTTACTACCACTTAAAGTTGACGTCCGGATATTTGGGCCACATGACATATTGGGGATGTTTCAAATATGATGATTGTAGACACCCTAAAATGACCGTGTCGTTGAATCACTTACATTTCGTAATCTATCTAATCACCTGCATTTCACACATTAATTAAATAATCTAATTATTTAATTAATTTCACCAACTTCTTCTAATTTACATACTTACGACATTAATTAAATAAATTCTCTTTATTTAATTAATTAAATCAAATTCCTCTGTTATTCTTCCACAATTAAATAATTTTAATTATTTAATTTAAATCGTTATTCTTTTTCCAAATTTCAATTCCACATTAATTAAATAAAACCCAATTATTTAATTAATTCAACAAATTCTATATTATCTACAATTAAATAATTCTTACATTATTTAATTAAATCAATTGTTCTTCTAAATTTAAATAAAACATGCAAATTTATTTAAATTATCTCAATCCTCTAAAAATAAATAAAATCAAATATTTTATTTATAATCTTCTGTTTTTCCAAAATCATGCACAAACAATTAAATAAATTTATTTATTTAATTTGCTTTCAAATCTTCTAAATTAAATAATTCCAATTATTTAATTATTTCTTCCAAAATATCTTCTCTAAATTTAAATAAACCAAATATTTATTTAAATTGTTTTTTCTTCTAAATTTGAGTTATCTCTAAAATAACTCAAGTTTTCTATATTTAATAAAGCAAAATATTTTCTTTTTCTCATGCAAATCTCTTCTTCTTGTTTTAAATCACTTAACTGACTATTACATTTTGTTAATTGCTTTAACTCATTCTTCTATTCTTGATAACTCCTCTCATGCAAAAGAAAGCAAGACACATGTCTTCTTCTCATTCGTTGCACGTTCCTCAACTATCTCCTCCGTTGATTCTTCTGAATTATCTGGACCATTGATTGATCTTCCTTGAAATTTATATAAACCCCCCTCATCTCCTTCATTACCTCTCTCTTCGATCGTATTCTCAGGCATACTTAACAGATCTTTGAGCATACAAAACGCGTCGATTGAGCACTCTTACGATCTTTTGACATTGATCTCTTGAGCACACAACTTGCTTGTTGCAACTATGGCTTCGCAACTTCATTGAGCAATCCACATTCAATCCAAAGGAAACAATACAGATTTTGGTAAAAGTCTCTATTTCATTGATTATTTGTCATGGCTTTTATTTAATTTCATTTTCTTTATGTTATTGGGTTTTTAGTTTTATTAGTTTAGATTTAATCAATTTTTCCTCATACACATTCTGGCATGCCCGATGGGACCCACTAATCCCTTTGTTTCTTTGAGAAATTGTTTTTCTGAAGTCACAGTACGACACAGCGCAAACGACACTGCACAGCGCTTCTGGCAGTATATTTGAGCGCTCTTGGAGGCACAGTTAAGCACCTTTGGGGGCACTGCGGCGCTTCTGGCAGTGCAGAGTGACGCTTTTGGCATAACAAAAAGGCGCTTTCGACAGTATTATGCAGCGCTTTTGGCTAAATTAGGTTTTTGACTTTGTTCAGTGTCTTGCAGGGTTTGTTCGCATTATCTATCTTATTATTTTGTCTGAGAAGCTGTCGTATTTGTCGGTCAAACCTGCTTTTGTGTACTTCCTAAGCTGATTTATTTAGGAGTACCTTCGATTTTTGTGTTAATCCTTGGTGTTGTTATAGCTTCTGAGTTTCCTAGATTGCAGAACACAAATCTCTCAGCTACCACTTCTCAGAACAGTCAATCAATCATGGAATTTTATTGTAGATCTGATTATTTTGAAACAGTTCCCCATTTTATGATCTGAGACAACGCAGCGCTTTTGGCTATATTGTATCACGTGTTTGGTAACACAGCTCCACGCTTCGGGTTATTGTTCAGCGCTCCTGGTATTATCGTATTGCGCTTCTGGTCTAAATCACAGCGCCTTTGAAAACACAGTACAGTGCTTTTGGTTGTTCTACAGTGCTTTTGGTAATATTCTGCAACGCTTCTACTTTGTGGTACAGCGCTCTTAGAAAAATAGTAAGGCACGGGTAGTAAGATAGTACAGCGCTTTTGGTCAAAGTTGATTTGTTTTTTGCTAACTTGTGAATTTTTGGTGGAACTAACTCACTTGTTGCAGCTTCTTATTACTCACACAGAGCCAATGGGTGTTTTTAACATGTTCATGCAGGATGAGCATTGAAGACCTCTTGATTTATCTCACTAAGTCTTAGAAACACATTGCATGCTTAAAAGGATAATTGAACAAATCTTTTCTTGCAATCTAAGTCTTAGGAACATACTGCTTTTCTTAAGGGACAATGGACATGTATGAACAAACACCTCAATTTTTTTAAATGACAATGGACATGAATGCCAAACACTTCATTTCATAAGGGACAATTTACAACTACAAACGTGTGTGTGCCTAGTTTAGTTGCACCTTATTTTTCTTATAACGGGACAATTGAACCTTTGTTTGACGTGCTTGCTCTTACTTTTCTATACTTCCTTTAGAAGGGCCTACTTTTAGATTGCGCTTCATCCAAAAGGGACGACCCTAAGCAGAGTTTTCCTTTGAACCGCTATGTAAAAGGGATAAGGCGAAAGCCAAGTCCTAACCGACGTCAGCCTTACCTTGTGGTGCCAAACTGAAAAGAGGTGTACTAGCTCTTCGTGGAAACAATTTTCACATTGAGCGAAGTGTTTGAAACTCTTAGTTGGATTGGTTAAAACTTTTAGTAGCTTGTCGCATTGCTCGTAAGGCGTTGGTCCCTCAAAGTCACTAAGAACCATTTTAGATAGAGACTACCCGACCTACCTCCGAACATTGCGGTAATCATCAGTGCAAGGGAAATCGATTTAAACCCTTAAGATACTCACCATTGGCTCCCTTGAGAAGAGATAGTATTCCCTTGGACATAAAGCTCTTGTGACCTACTTGAGCTTTCCAAGGGGAGGGTGAGATATCCCTACCTATCATCTCTCGCAAAGATACTAAATATCTGATACATTTATGGAATGATATTTTTATCGACGGAGTATTAAGCTGTGAGCTGATCTACTGCAATGAAACCTTGTCTCTAGGGATAAAAAGTGCTTGTTATTGATTGCAATTGTCTTAGACCTGTGGAAACATTGGGCTTGTTTGGAGCCTTGAACATACACTATCTGTTGTGTCAGTCCTTGTGCTTTTTTTGACCACTTGTTTGCTGTGTTTCCTCTTGCCAAACCAATCCAATCAGAAACAGAAACAATCTACCAAAATTTTGCCTTTGAAAAACATCAGACACTACTTCAGCACCCCTGGTATTACAACAGCTCGCCTTTGGTAGTACAGTAGATCACCTTTGGTACAGCAGTAACCCACCTCTGGCAAAACTCTACTTCAGCGCCCTTGGTATAACAGTAGCTCACTTTTGGTCACTGTAGCTCGCCTTTAGCATAGCAGTAACTCGCTATTGGTAGCTCAGTCCGTCGCCTCTAGTCCACAGTAGCACGCTATTGGTAGCACAGTCCCGCGCCTTTGGTCAAACAGTATAGCACATTTGGTCCAGTACTTTGTGCATCAGAGTTTGTCTGTTTTCTTAAAAGCATCTCACAAAAACCCAGCATTACCTTTTGTCCTAGTGTATCCCATGGTAACCACTAGGCTGCAGCAAACTATGAAGTCCAAGCAAGTTGCCCCTAAAAAGCCCAAGTCACCCCCTCGCACACCACAATCAGGTCGTCTCAACATTACTCCCAAGGTTACTCCTAGTACCCCCGCGGCAAGACCAATCAGCTCTCTAAAAATGCCGCACATTGATGAACCAAGCAATCCTCAAGAGGGTAGGGTCCCTTGGGTAAGAACACCTCAATATACCACCAACTTGCCTCCAGATTTTGTGCCACAAGGATATACTATTGAGCAAAACCCACCTCAAGAAGGTAGGGTTCCTTTGGAAAGCATTTCCCAATACACCACGGGCTTGCCTCCAGATTTTGTCCCTCAAGGTTATACTGTAGATTTAGTCCCATCTCAAGAAGAGCGACACTTTGAAATAGGTCAATCCTCTCAAGTAGATGGGCAAGATCTAGATGAAATCATACAAGAGCCTAGAGTTGTGGCAACTTTTGACAAAATCCTTAGTGAGAACCAAGATCATTTCTTTCGCTTGCTTGCAGAGCAAGGTGCCAAGTTACCTCAAGATTTTGATTTATCCACTCTCAAGGAGAACAACAATGCCCAAGATACCATACAAGCGGTGCAAACCATGTCCACGGTGACTACGTCCTTACCTACACAAGGCTCGTAGTATCGGAATCCCCTTTTTCAAAATCCAACAGAGGAGAGACCCATATCACCGCTTCTGACTCCTATGGAGATCTACAAAAACCAACAAGAAACTCTCCAACGTCGAGCAGAGTTAGCTAAGCAATCCACCTTAGCTTGAGCGAATATGCAACCACCTCCTAAAGTGTCCACCCCAATCGCAAGTGGAATCTTGGTTACCCCATCACGCGAAGGTTTCCCACCAAACTACAATCCGGGGAACAATTATGTAGCCATGCACCAAGGGTCTCAACAAATGCCACCCCCTATATCATCACACCTTCATGCCTCTCAACCAATTAGAGTCATGCAACCTCAACCACAACATTCTTCTACTCTCCTCCTTAAGCAACCCCAACCACAGCATTCTTCTACTCGCATCCTCAATCAACCCCAACCATCGCAAATCACGTCTACCTATGTCCCTCCTCCACAACGTTCATCCTCGCTCAACTTCTTTCACACATTGCCTAGCCACTCTCAACATTCCCAACATCAGGTTTCCCAAAGCTATGTGCCGCAACCACAACCTAATCAAACGCACTTTAGCTTTCCTCCACCCAATTCTCTTCTTCAACCATCCCAAAGCCAACATTCTTACCTAGTGCCACCTCCACCTCTGCCAAATCAAAACCTCCAATTCCAATCCAATCTAAACCAAACATACAACCCGTATGTTCCCAATCAATCTTACAACCCTTATAACACCAGTGTGCATGGCTCACATTATAATCTTCCGTATGGGCAACACCAACCACTTTTTGGACAACAGGAGATTTTACCAACCCCTCCCACGACTATGGAATTAAAGATTGCAGAGGTACAACAACAGCTATCTGATCTTACATTTGGCCACACCAAAAAGACCTTCTCCTTAGAGGAAGTGTGTCCTTATCCTTTTGATCAGTCATTACCAATGATCCCTTTTCCTCAAAATTTCACTATTCCCAAGTTCGATAAATATAAAGGAAAAGGTGACCCAAAAGACCATCTTAGGGAATTCTATCTTGCTTGCTTCGAGGTCTCACACAACGACACATATCTTATGCATCTCTTTCCTTGCAGTCTTGGAGGTCAAGCAATAGAATGGTTCTCACACTTACCCATAGGTATCAAGTCTTTCAACAAGCTAGCAGAAAAGTTTGCCACCCATTTTTCTAACAACACAGAGCATGAGATTTCCATGACTAATCTATGCAACAATAAACAAAAAAATGGGGAAACTTTCATTTCTTTTCTTCAACGATGGAGACAAATGGCTAGCAAATTCCCTTTCAAGATTCTGGAGAAACAGCTTGTTAGCATATTTGTGCAGAACCTCAACCAAGAGTTAGGTTTCCATTTGCAAATTCTTAGTGCTACAACCTTCGATGAAATCACATACAAGGGGATCAATATTGAGAAGGCCCTCATTGCTAAGGGTGTGGTCAAAATCTTTAAGGAAACGAAAGATAGCACTTCTCATCAACAATCGAACGATAAACCCAAATATTGGAACAAGAACAAAAATGTGGTCAATGATGGGGTGGTCGATACTAAGCATGTCCAAATGGTGCAAACACCGCTGCAGCTCTCCAAACCAAGTCAAGCTCCACCTCAACAACAGTAGCAACAAAGGCAGCCTTATCCAAACCAATAGCAACGACACCAAGAGCGGCCCCAACAAGATTACCCTCCGTGACGTCAATTCACTCCCTTGGGAGTGCCCATCGAATCGGTCTTATAGCAAGCCTTACAGAAAGGGCTCATCACCTTACCGGATGCTCCCCCATATGGAGAACCTGTCTACAAAACTGCACGTTACAGAGACAATGAATATTGTGATTTCCATAGGAGCAAAGGCCATTGAATCGCATCTTGCATGAAACTTAAGCACGTCATCCAAAACCTCATCGACGATAATCAAATCACTTTTGAGGATGAATCACTAGCGCAACACACGAACAAGGATCTAGATATGTACAAGGAGCCATTCCCTCATCATGGTCCACCTCCTCCTCAGGATAGAGGTAAAGGTATCAATCATGCTTCCACGTCCTTCGATTCCATTGTCGGTCGTTTTGAAGAGAGTCGAGTGTCTACCCTCACAATCAAAGGCAAATCTATGGATTGTGCTATTACTACTCGTCGAGGGCATGTCACCATCCATGCACCTTCACCTAGGCTTCCAGTTCAGTCTGATTATAATCTTGTCGAACATCTAGGGAGAACACCAACACAGATCTCTATTTTGGACCTTCTACGGTCCTCACCTGCACATAGAGTGGTGCTAGAAAAAGCCCTCCAAGAGTCTGTCGTTCCTAACAACATAGCGGTTGCGGATTTCCAAGCTATAGTAGGTAACATCGCTTCGCCCTATAATGTGGTCTTCTCTGAGAAAGATCTTCCATCCCATGATCCTTGTCACAATGATGCCCTTCATATTGAGGTTCTCATCCATAAGCGCAAAATCAAACGTATACTCATAAATGGTGGTGTTGGTCTCAACATCTATTCTTTAAAGTTAATAAAGCAATTGGGATACTCTGAGGATCATGTCAACACTGATCATAGTATTACAATCAAGGGATATGATGATGCAGAATGCCATTCAGAAGGTGTTATTCAATTGCCTATACAACTGGGCCCTGTTATGCTTGAAACCAGGTGTCAAGTCCTTGATATTGAGCTGCCTTACAACATTATCCTAGGCCACCCATGGATCCATGCAATGAAAGCTGTTCCCTCCACATACCATCAGTCTCTAAAGTTCCCATACAATGGTATGGAGATCACCATCCCAGGAGATCCTAATCCTTTTGAATTTTGCCATGTCTTGCAAGGAAGCTATAAGAATTGCAACCAAGTGCCTAAAAATGACAAAGCCCTTGAATCCCCTCTTTATGTTGATCCTAAAACTCTCACGCAAGCCTCTACAAATGAATCTACACCCCTCCCCAAAATCACAGCTCGCATCCGAGATATAGGCTTTGGCACTTATGATATCTTAGAATCTTGTTGTGTAGTGCGGATGCCTCTATCTCCAAAATCTTACGGCCAACCACCCATTGCCAAAGCAACCAAAAAAGTAGCTATTCCTCCCCCAACATTCCTAACCCAATTCCAACATGGATGATTATTGGAAGAGGAAACTATTGAGGACATTTCTTCTTGGCTCTATAAGGAGAAAGAACCAATCACCATACCAGTCAAGCAATATGGCAATGGCTTAAGAATAGTAAAAAAATATGGGCTATAAAGGCAAAGGTGGCCTTGGGAAACAGAATCAAGGAACTATGGAGCCCATTGTTGTGACAAAGAAGCTAGACAAGAAAGGATTAGGATTTCGTAAGAAGGTACCACGCGCCTTGGACATCGAGTATATCCTCGACGAGGTAGCTGACACTTTTCCCGCCGATTTGACGTTTACAGAGGATATCATCGATGACTCATCCCTCCACATGACCAATCTATTCGCAGAATCCTCCATTTTTACACTATCCTCCATCTCCTTAACTTCCACCACCAGCACCCAGAATGTCACACTTGTCTACCCTGAACTTATCGATTGGGACCAACAAGGGATCCTCGTTATAGATGTATTTCAGAATGACGAAGCTTTAGCTGAGTTCATGGGACTTCGGGAAGGTATCCCTCTTGGCGATCACAAGGCAGGTTTTGTAATGGAACTAGAGCCCACGGCTTATTTTGGTGAGAATGCCAAATCCTCCAGTCGCAAAAGTGCAAACAAAGAAAGATCTCTAGGTGAAAACCACACTGTGGCACCTCCTGATCATAAAATAGTAAAAATAAAGGACGTATCCAAAGGTGAAAACCCAACTGTGGCACCTGAGGATGGAGGATTTGACCTTCCCCTACCATCTAAGCATCAAGAGAAATCAGCTCTCCTAGTGGAAGATTCTACAGAGATCAATCTGGGCACACAACAAAATCCAAAGACCACATTACTAGCAGCATCATTATCTAAAACAGAGCACAAAAATCTTACCAACTTCTTCTTGCAATGAACCATCAACTTTGCATGGACCTATGCAAATATGCCAGGGTTAGACCCTAAGCTAGTTGTTCATTATCTCACAGTTGATCCCAAGGTGAAACCAGTCAAGCAGAAGTTGAGAAAGATGCACCCATAGATAGCTCTCTTGGTGAAGGTGGAAATACAAAAGCTGTTAGATGCCAAGTTTATATGACCAATTGACTATTCAGATTGGATCTCAAACATTGTACTTGTGTCTAAACCCAATGGGCGCATCTGCATGTGTAATGATTTCAGAGATCTCAATAAGGCATGTCCTAAAGACGACTTTCCACTACCAAACATTGACATTATAGTGGACTTGACAGCAGGTCATGAGATGCTTTCTCTCATGGATAGATTTTCTGGCTACAATCAGATAAGGATAGCAGAAGAAGACCAACATAAGACAACCTTTACTTGTCCATGGGGCAATTATTGTTGGTGTGTCATGCCATTTGGTCTGAAGAATGCAAGAGCAACCGATCAGAGAGCAATGACAGTGATATTTCATGACCTCTTTCATCACATCATGGAAGACTATGTTGATGATATATTGGCTAAATCTTCTAGAGCGGATCACATACAGGTTCTAGGACAGATCTTCGACAGGCTTGAAAAATACCAAGTAAGACTCAATCCAAAGAAGTGTGTATTTGGTGTAACATCAGGGAAGCTGTTGGGGTACATTGTATCTCATAGAGGCATCGAAGTAGATCCAGAAAAAGTAAAGGCTATAGTAGAGATGCCTCCACCCAAGAACCTTAAAGCATTAAGGAGCCTCCAAGGAAGGTTGCTTTCCATTCGGCATTTCATATCACAGCTAGTAGATAAATGTCAACCCTTTCAACACTTGCTCCGAAAGGATGTCTCATTTCGATGGGACAAGTGTCAGGCAGCGTTTGATCAACTTAAAGAGTATCTAGCTATGCCTCTTGTATTGGTTCCACCAGTTGCAAACAAACCTTTGATATTATACATCTCCACTACAAATTCGGCCTTGGGGGCCTTGTTAGCACAAAATGATGACGTAGGAAAAGAGCATGCCATTTATTACATCAGTAGAACCTTGGTGGGATATGAGCTCAATTATTCACCAATGGAAAGGGCTTGTTTAGTAGTAGTGTTTGCCTCCCAAAAGTTACGGCATTACATGCTGAACCAACATACAAATCTGATAGCCAAGATTGATCCCTTGAAGTATCTACTAGCAAAAGCAGCTCTCACAGGCAGACTAGCTAAATGGGTCATGATCCTTAGTGAGTTTGACATTAAATACACAGATCGTAAAGCAATCAAAGGACAAGCCCTCGCAGATCAACTAGTAGAAGCACCTATGAAAGATACACATCCTATGGTAGCTGACTTTCCTGCTGAAAATCTCTTCACTCTTGCTAACTCCATAATGTGGAAGTTGTATTTTGATGGTTCCTACACACAACATGGATCAGGAGCTGGCATCTTATTTGTTACACCTCAGAATGACTACATTCCAAAATCATATCGGCTTGCATTCCCTTGCAATAACAACATAGCCGAGTATGAAGCACTCCTTATAGGTCTCAATACAGCAATTCAATGGGACATCACAGAATTACAAGTATATGGAGACTCACAGCTAGTCATTTGCCAAGTCACAGATGAATACCAAACAAAGGATGAAAAGTTGGTCCCCTACAAACAACTAGTGGATGCCTACAAACCACATTTTTCTACCATCACATTTGAGCAAATTCCAAGAGAGCATAACAAAGCTACAGATTCTATGGCTTCTGTAGGGTCACTGATAGACATGCCTACAAATACACAGAAGTGTGAATTCTTGATCGAGCAATTGTTGATACCAGCCATCGATGTTCCTGTTACTAAAATCATCTACGAACTTGTTGGTCCTAATTCCCCATGGTATGAAGATATCTATGAGTACCTCAAACACAATACCTTTCCCCCTGACCTATCATCCACCCAACGCAAAACCTTTATCCGTCAATCCTCTCGTTACATCATTCTGGGTGATACACTATATCGCCGGAGTCTCGATGGTATCCTCTTATGATGTCTTAACGCGGAAGAAGCTGAAGCTACCTTATGAGACATACACAAAGGTGTCTGTGGTGCACATTCTACCGGTCCTAATCTTTCTAAGAAGATACTCAGAATAGGTTATTACTGGCCTACAATAGAGCAAGATGCTGCACAGTTTGCTAAGAAGTGTCTACAATGCTAGCAGCATGGAGATTTGATTCATGCACCAGCTCATGAATTACAACCCGTGACAACTCCATGGCCTTTTTCTCAATGGGGTCTTGACCTCATAGGAAAAATCCACCCTTCCTCCTCCAATGGCCACAAGTTTATCATTACCGCCACTAAGTATTTCACGAAGTGGGTGGAAGCCATTCCTATGACCTATATCACCGGTAAGCAAATAGCCAAGTTTATTCTAAACTACCTCATATGCTGGTATGGTATTCCCCATGCCATTGTCACTGATAATGGGAGACCATTCAAGAATCAAGATGTCCGTGCGTTATGCACACAATACAATATCTAACATCACTTTTCAACTCCCTACCATCCGCAGAGTAACGGCCAAGCTGAGGCCTCCAATAAAACCATTCTCAAAATCCTCAAGAAAATAGTCAATGAAGCTGGTCGTGATTGGCACTTGCGACTCAATCCTGCCCTATGGGCCTACCGCACTAGTATCAGAACACCAACTGGTGCCACCCCATATGCCTTGGTCTTTGGCTCTGAAGCCATCCTACCTATAGAGGTTGAGATCCCATCCCTCAGAGTTTCCATGCAGGACCTGATCGGCGGAGACGAGTATCACACTTCTAGATTAGCTGAGCTTGAACTACTAGATGAGAGGTGCCTTGCCGCACTTAATCATCTCCATGTCTATCAAAACCGCCTTCGGTGTAATTACAACAAAAAGATCAAAGAAAGACGGTTTCAAGTTGGTGATCTTGTACTTAAGGAGAATCAGAGAAATCAAGCAGATCAAGAAAAGAAGGGCAAGTTTGAGCCTAACTGGTTAGGTCCCTTCATTGTGACAGTGACATATGGATCAGGAGCTTATACTTTAGCTACACCTGACAGCATTCCTCTAGATGAGCCACTTAACAGTGTCCATCTCAAGAAGTTCTATGCCTAATCCTCAGAGTATTCCAAAAAAAAAAAAAAATCTGTCCTCTGGTGAAAACCTGGCAAACAGGTGCCTTGGATAAGTACCATAGTGAAAACCTGGCAAACAGGCGCTATGTGTAGAGTCAGCATCCATTGTCTGTCGAGTCCTGTCCACTCCTTGTCTAGTTTGCAGCGCCTCTCCATCCATCCATGATAAAACCATTGACCTTATTTGCATTTCCATCTCCCTATCTAGTATAGCTTAGAAATTTGTCAATGTCCATTGTCGTCTCCCCATGTCTTGGTCTCGGTCTACAGTTAACACTGTCTTGTCCTAGGTCAAGGCTTTCAGTGTCTTCTTCGGCAGTCACCTCTACAGTTTCCTCTACTAGAATGGGGGCAACTCTTTCCTTAACTTAGGTCTAGGATTGGTTCCTTGTTCGTGGTTCGCAATGCATACGTTAATCTCCTGCTCATTGTTCACAGGTAACACCCTTTAACGGACACCTCGCTCCTACGATAAGGATGTTATCTTCTCCAAACACTCTTTTCCCACATCATCATGCCAACCAGAACTACATATTATCATCTTCTCAGTCTTAAAGTACCTTGATCCCATGGATATGGGTATGTAGGCAGTCTGGATTACGAAGGAAGTATCCAGTACTTAGGTACATAAGATCACCTCTTCTCCGCACTTTTCCCACGTCATCACATCTACCAGAACTACATATGATCTCATTTCAATCTTAAGGTACCTTGATCCCATGGATATGGGTATGTAGGCAGTCTGGATTACGAAGGACGTATCCAATACTCAGGTACATAAGATCCTCTCTTTTTCACCTTGATCCATCTCATCACTCTATCTAGAACTACATATTTATTACGTTCATCTTCCATCGTAAGTGTGCCTTGATCTTGTGGATACAGGGTATGTAGGCAGTCTGGAATACGAAGGATGTATCCAGTACTCAAGCACACACGATCCATCATTCTTCACCCACCCCAATCCATTAGCATTCCACCTTTCTGGTCTTCCATTTTTCAAAATCCATTTCACCTCGACTTGACTAACTCAAGCAGCAAGCTAGTGCATCCTTTCAAAGCAAGCATCCTTAACAAACCTGAAGCAAAGAAGCTTCCTTCCAGAGTCATCTACTGTCCTGCATACTGATTGCCAACATCAGCTAAGTATCGCTTAACCAAGCCTTAGATCCACAAGCTTGTCTTCTGTGAAGTGTTCCATTGTTGAGACCAACACACGCATCTCCTGCAACATGTGGCATTTCCTGCAGCAAGACATTGTCTTTTGTAGGTAGATAGCACCCTTTAATAGACACAGAGTTCCTATGATAAGGTTGTTATCTTCCTATCCAATCTATCCTGAGCAACCTCTTTGGCAAGAGAATATGTTGGCTATATGTTTACTTTGTAAGTCAGTCAATTTGTGTTTATGGTTTATCTTTTGTTCCTTTTCCATTACCTATTCAAAGCTACCTTGATTTATCTATAATCTTGGTATGTTGCGATGCAGTATAGATTGGGGGCATAGTCATTGCTTTCTAGGTGCCGTGTTTGAGGAATGATCTTTAGTATCTTTCTTAGCATCATATTTATCTTGTGTGTGTTACGACCTAGCATCTTACATATTAATAATTCTTCTTGCATTTACATGTATTGAAGTTTATTTTATGTTCAAGACTATGGATTATTCACATGTTCCAACAAGGTTATATTATGTCTAAAGGATCTAAGTTCAAACCATTTGCTTGCAGAGTCAACGTCCATGCACTCAGATATTACTGCACCTTGGTCTTCTATACCTTGGTGGCGAACTATCTATGTGCTATATCAAAATAAGGATTGCTCTTTATATACAAATGCGAAACCATTGCAACAAGCTCACCTTTCATCCATTCCCACCAACCTTTATATTGCTTTCATTGCAGTAATCGATCAACAGTCTCTGTCTCCATCTCCTCCTGTTCTTCTCTCTGGTGCATATCTGCAAAACCCACATGTCAGATATCACTAGTCATCACATCTATATCATCATACATCTATAAGCATCATATACGCAACATATGTCATCACGTGAATCCATAATCATACATACATATCATCACATCCATGACATCAAGGAATGCATACACAAAAGCATGAACAACAGTGAGCCGAATCGATCATCATATATATCATGTAATGGTCATCATAATACAAAATCTTGGTGTCTACATCAATAATACAAAATGTGTATACATCCAAATATACATCAATATAGTACATCAAGGCTATCAAGAGCTCGCAAAATATACATCAGAATGCATGCAGGCATCTGTCCAAAATGATACAATATGATACAATATACAAAGTGTATGTGCCCTAGTGGGTAGAGCTGCCCTCCTGCTATGGCCCCTGTCCTCCCCCTGTGCTCGGTGGAGGTCCCCCTGATGGTCCTCCTCCTCCCTCTGGTGGTAAAAGTGGCCCTCTAACTGAGGACACTGACTGCCCTGTCCTCCAGGATCCGGATGCCCCTGACCTGCTCCTGTCTCTGTAGCTCAGTGCCTGCTGAGCTGCTGGCACCGCACCCACATACAAACCCCTATAGTACTCCGCCTCCCTACCGGCTGATACTAGCTCACCCTGCACTCGAACGAGCTCACTGTATAAAGTCCTCTGGTCTGCACTCAATGCGCGGCGTGCCTTCTCTCTCTCCCGCCTCACTCTAAAGAGTGTGGCTTCTGCAGTCAACCACAGCTGCACCTCTGCATCTCTCTCTCTCCTGGCCTATGCTAGCTCCTCAGCGTCTGCTGCTGGTGCGGCTGGCGGCTGCACCTGTACCTGTGCCTGTGCCTTTACCTAGGCCTATAGCTATCTGTATGCCTACACCTGTGCCTGTAGCTACGCCTGTACCTGTGCCAGGGCTGTCTATGCTGCTGTGGCTACTTGTGTCTGTGCCTGGGCTGTGGCCTCTGCCTGCCTCGCATTCGCCTGCGCTGCATCCTTGTCTCTCCTCAGGCGTACCATTCAGAGCTCTAAACGAGTCCTCTGGGCTATCTCCTCCTGCAGCAGTCGCTCTGCTCTCTGTAAATCGGTCTCTACGACCGGGCCCACTGCCTCTGCCATCTCCACATCGGCCTGCTGGCCGCTACCCTCTCCACCTGCCTGCTGACCCACGGCCTGCTGCCTGGCTACCCTAGCCTATCGTCTCATCCTAGCCTCCCCTCCAAGGACCAATACCTCTCCCACTACCCCTGCTACACCTGGTGTAGTCAGTCTCATTGGCCTGTGTGTCTGCCAGTACTGATCATACTCTGGCAGCGTCCCTAGGTCTGCCAGCCCAGAGTCCCAATCCCATCTCACGGGGACAAGTCCCCATACCTCTGCCAATGTTGTCACCATTGGGATCTCGGCATCCCAGTCTCCAACCTCCCTCCATGTCCTAGCATGTGTGGCCTCCCCCACGGGTAGTCCCTGCGGCAATCCAAACTGCCTGAGAACTCGCTCTGGAAGATATCTCTCTATCATATCTGTCCGTCTACCGAACAGATAGCGAGCCTGTTCGCAGTACATGAGCTGCTCATGCTTGTTAGCCCACTCCTCACATAGTAACCAGGGCCTCCATATGAATAGGTCCATCTCGTCAATCTGCCATGTCCATCTCGTCAATCTGCCGCCTCCAGTAGCTAACAAACCCCATCCTCTGATGTGTCATCACCTCGTCGCATAAAAACGCATAGGGCTCACCTCTGTCTCAGTGGCGCTGTGCCATGGGTCAGATCACTGGAATGTGCTCCCATGCCCATACCTGTAGTAAAGCCACCCCTACTGAGAGGCTCCTGCCTCTCTTGTAAACACAATGGTGCATGTCATGATATAGTTGTCCCAACACACAGGGTCCCCACGCATACTGTCTGCCATGGGTGAACATCCCTAATAGCACTGTCCCCCAGCCAACTGATAGTCCTCTAGATCTCCTGTCTGGACACAGGAAGCTGCCAATCAGTGACGCCACGATCCATCTGATCTAGTCGTAGAGTCTCGGGACGTCTGCCCATCGGATCTCCCTGTCATCTATCCACAGGTCATCTATGCATAAAACCTCCTCCAAGCCTGCCTCGCCCTGTGCTAGGTCAAAATCCACTATCTCCCCATCTATCTGAATCCTCAGGATGTGATATACATCCTCCAGTGTCACTGTAGCCTCCCCCATCGGAAAGTGGAACGACGAGGTCTCGTTGTGATACCTCTCTACAACTGCAGTCACTAGGGCAAGATTCGCCCTAATGTGTGTCAGGTGGGCCACATGCCATAGTCTCGCATGCTCCAGGAATGCATCCTCCTCCCAAGTCAGCTATACAACCTCATGTGCGATCGTGTGATGTCACTCTCGCGACATCAGTGGTGGCAAAATCCTCTGCATCCATAACAACTCACTTGTCAGTTTTTCTTTCCTCAATCCCTCAAAATCCTATCTATCACTAGGCCTATACAACCCCCAACCATCCCTTTCCCCTCTTATCAGCTAGGATAGGCATCCCTATTCTAAGCCCCCCATTCTCCTTAAACCCTAACTTTTTGGCTTCTCAACCAGAAGCACTTTGTTTTATACAACAGCGCTATCCTTCCCTACCAAACACGCTATACTGTCTACCCAACTGCGCTCTGTTTTCTCTCCCAACTGTGCCTTATTTTTCAAGCGCGCCTTACCCACATGCCAAATGCACTGCTCTGTTTTACCAGAGGCGCTTCAGTTTTTCCCACTACCCACCAATTGCGCTAACTTGCCCTACCAAGTGTGCTGTCCTTCTATACCAACTGCGCTGCGGGATTTACCAAATGCACTGCGGTGCTAGCACATTTACCAAAAGCAACTTGATTTTACCAAGCGCGCTGTAAGTGACTACCAGCCACGCTATAGCGCGCCAAAAGCGCGCTAAACGACTACCATATGCGCTGTAATTTTCTAAAGCGCTTCTGGCTTATTTGGTAACCCTACCTAAACCTAGCCCTAATCTACCCTCAAATGACAAATGCAAAGGGGGTTTTTGATCACTTACCACTGCCGGAGCTCCTGCTGGCCTCCTGTAGGTCCGTACCAGCTCCGCTTGATGACTGTGCACTAGAATTGGCATCTCTCCTCACTGGCTGCTCAACTCTCTCTCAACTAGGTTTGAATTCTCTCCTCTCTAAATTTAGAGTCTCCAAGGGTGCAAATGAGGATTGTGGTCCCCATGGGACCTATTTATAGTGTCCCCCCCCCTTAGTTTTTCTTTCCCACCCCTTCTTCTTCTTTTTCTTCTTCCTGGTCACGCACTCTTCTAGTCGAGCGTCAACACTATTCTTCTGCCGCTTCCCTGTCTTCCCGCTCGAGGGGGCATATGCTGGGGCAACTACCTACACTGGAGCAATAAAATTATATTACATCTTCAACAATCATTTTCTTTGACGCAACGCTGTAAACTGCATTGCATCAAAGAGGGGCAAAATGTAGACACCCTAAAATGACCATGTCGTTGAATCACTTGCATTTCGTAATCTATCTAATCACCTGCATTTCACACATTAATTAAATAATCTAATTATTTAATTAATTTCACCAACTTCTTCTAAATTACATACTTTCGACATTAATTAAATAAATTCTTTTTATTTAATTAATTAAATCAAATTCCTCTGTTATTCTTCCACAATTAAATAATTTTAATTATTTAATTTAAATCATTATTCTTTTGCTAAATTTCAATTCCACATTAATTAAATAAAACCCAATTATTTAATTAATTCAACAAATTCTATATTATCTATAATTAAATAATTCTTACATTATTTAATTAAATCAATTGTTCTTCTAAATTTAAATAAATCATGCAAATTTATTTAAATTATCTCAATCCTCTAAAAATAAATAAAATCAAATATTTTATTTATAATCTTCTGTTTTTCTAAAATTATGCACAAACAATTAAATAAATTTATTTATTTAATTTGCTTTCAAATCTTCTAAATTAAATAATTCCAATTATTTAATTATTTCTTCCAAAATATCTTCTCTAAATTTAAATAAATCAAATATTTATTTAAATTGTTTTTTCTTCTAAATTTGAGTTATCTCTAAAATAACTCAAGTTTTCTATATTTAATAAAGCAAAATATCTTCTTTTTCTCATGCAAATCTCTTCTTCTTGTTTTAAATCACTTAACTGACTATTACATTTTGTTAATTGCTTTAACTCATTCTTCTATTCTTGATAACTCCTCTCATGCAAAAGAAAGCAAGACACATGTCTTCTTCTCATTCGTTGCACGTTCCTCAACTATCTCCTCCGTTGATTCTTCTGAATTATCTGGACCATTGATCGATCTTCCTTGAAATCTATATAAACCCCCCTCATCTCCTTCATTACCTCTCTCTTCGATCGTATTCTCAAGCATACTTAACAGAGCTTTGAGCATACAAAACGCGTCGATTGAGCACTCTTATGATCTTTTGACATTGATCTCTTGAGCACACTACTTGCTTGTTGCAGCTATGGCTTCGCAACTTCATTGAGCAATCCACATTCAATCCAAAGGAAATAATACAGATTTCGGTAAAAGTCTCTATTTCATTGATTATTTGTCATGGCTTTTATTTAAATTCGTTTTCTTTATGTTATTGTGTTTTTGGTTTTATTAGTTTAGATTTAATCGATTTTTCCTCATACACAATGATGACAAGACAACATGACTGAGGTTATAAAATATGATCTTCCTCTTGCAAATATCAGGTTTGACCAAGACTTTGATTGTTCATAACTTTCACATCCTGAGGAATATCTGGGTGATGTAAAAGGCAAACCTGCATGAATTTTAATACTCTTTCAAACTATGAGGTCACAGAAATGAAATACGAATCTTGACAAACTGACCTCATAATGGTGACTTACCTCATCCTGACTTCACATGATGATGCACCTGACTTACTTTTACCAAACTGCCAGAGAGCAACCAAGCCAAACCAAAAAGTTGGGTCCCTGTTTTGCAAAGTCAAAATGGGGCGTGTTGTGTAACCACACAACATGTGTGTAAAGAGAAAGGGGGAGAATCTTGTCTTGATGGCTATTGTAGTTTTTCACATCATATGTTGCCATCAATGACAAAGGAGGAGATTGTTGCAAGTATGTGCCTAATCAATGTTGTCACTGATGTCAACATATTCTTGTTGTCATTGGTGTCAATTGTATCTTTTTCTATTACTTGTTTAGAAGACTTGTATGTTGAGGATATTGAGAAAATTATCCTCTCCAGAAGAAACAAGTAAGCTACAGAGAAGTGCAGTATAGACAGTGAGTTGTATGATGAAAATAGTCCATTAAACTGCTCCGCATTTGTTCCTTCTTGAAGATCATGGTCTACGGATTGAAAGTAAGTTAGAGGTATGTATGAGAATGCTACATTCATGGTTTGAGCCATCCACATGAAGATCTCAGTGAGTTGTGTTCACCAAAGTGAAACCTGCTTTCTCTGTAAGTTCAGTTGAGACAGAAAGATAGTATTTCACTCCGCATTCCTCCACAATAAAGTATTTTGTTCTACAGTTATAGAGGGAAGTATGGGATGATGATAAGTGCCTACAGTTGCAATGGTTCATGGTTTGGTGGTCCACAATCTATCTTTCTTTTATGATAGCTGAAGACAGTGAAGTTCATGTGTTCCAGTGAGAAGATTCATATGGCTAAAGTGGTTAAGGTTCATGCAGTTGCTCCTAATGATTATAACATGCTTTTGGATGTCTCCTAATCATGTTCCTATCTGGACCTTGGTCTTCATTAAGAAATTGTGATGGTGTGTGAAGATTGTTCCCAGTTAACATAGCATGTAACTAGTCTTGGCTAACCTGGTTGACCCCAGTGATTGTGGAAGCATGTTGTGGCATGGAAGATCATGTTTGAGTTCCAGCTAAGGCATGGCGTGATGCACATTTCATTCCCTTTGCATGATGTTGCAATAGATCAAGACCTATTTTGTAAATGTTTGCAATATTGACCTTGGAGATTGTTCCAATGGTTGATGCCAACCTTGATGATCCTTCCAAGGTTGATGTAGTGTATAAATACATGTAGCTGAGTTGTGGAAAAGGTGTCCTCAACTGGAAATGATAAGATATTAAGAAAGGTCCAAAGGCACAGAAGAGAATAGGCAGAGGAAAGAAGAGGAAGAGCAGAGCTAAGGAATTGTTTATTCACAATAAATAAAGGTGTTGATCATGGTAGTGAGTCTGGTAGTAAGCCACCAATAGGTTTTAACAACCCTTATTGTAATCTTGCTAGGTTTAGGGTTGAGGCAGTGAGTCTGCTAGACCTAGTTGTTCTTCATGGCAGTAAGCTAGTATGTTTAGGTTTGTGGAGTGACCAAGCCTAAAAATCACTATTTCAATATTGCAATATATATTAAGAGTTAATCCTCTCCGTGGTTTTTTGATGCAGGAGCATCCAAGGTGTATAGGCAATCATGTGTCAACCAAAATATGTTTAATTTTTATGTTGCATTTTTGGAGTGTTTTGAATTTCATATTTTAATTTTTATGAAATTCATTTTTCTGTGCATTTGGATGTCATATCATATTTTAAAGCTTAAAATATGAATTTGGATTTAATTTGAGAAAAACAAGATAGTGGAGATAGTGGGAATTGTGATTTAAAATCACAAAATCTAGAAAAAAGCAAAAGGGGGCGTTGATTTTTTTGGAGGTTTCCAATTCCATTTAAATAAGAAAATTTAAGATTCCCAAATCCCTAAAAAATAGGGCTGGAGAGAGTGAGTGCCCAAGTTAAGGAAAGTAGATTTTTATTTAATACATGAAAGCAAGAATGCTAAAAATAGCACCACCACAAAGCATGGCAAGGCACAAAGTTTGAATGGCTTATTTTAGTCAATTTATTTTATTAAAATAAATGAAATTGGCTATTTTACAAGAGGGGGACGTTACATTTTGGAGAGTGGGCTGGAAATGTATTGAAATGCAAATAAATTTATTGAAATTACATTTCATTCAACAAAAAGATGAGATACAAAAAGGAATTGGAATTCATTTTGAAGGGAAGTTTTTTTTCCAAGTTAAAGGAGAGATAGAGGGGAGGCATGGCTAACCTCCAAGAGGGTTTTGAAAGTGTGTTGTTGCAGATTTGGAGCTGTTTGTATAGCCATTGAGATTCTAGGAGAATCAACTATAGTTGCATAGTAGTTTGTTGTGATTTTGCAGGAGCTGGAAAGCAGAAGTTTTATAAAACTTTGGTTCATTGTAGCAAACCATTTTGTAGTTGATTTTTGCATCCTTGTAAGGGCTTGTTGCAACCCCATTGTCCTTTTTGGACTGATGTAATTTTCTTTTTGTTAAACTCGTTAAATATATGAAAATTGGTTGCAAGTTTTAATTTCTATTTTTGTGTGTGTGAAAGATATATGTGAGGGCTATTTATTCCTTCCCTTCTACATCAAGTGGTATTAGAGATCAGGCCGTAGATCATTGGAAGAGTTGAAGATTGAAGTTTGATAGTTGGAATTTGAAGAGTCAAGATGTATCCAGAAGATGCCATGGCAAAAGAAATTAGAGAGTTGAAAGAAAGGTATGCTAAGTTAAAGGAGATGACTCAAAGGAAATCACTATTCAGAACAATCTGCAAATGCAAAGAAAAGGTATGTAAAGTTGTGATAGATTCTGATTCTACTGACAACATGGTTTCCATAGAAATGGTGGATAAACTAAATTTAGAAAGGATTCCTCATGAAGCACCGTATAAAGCATCTTTTTTGAATGATAATCAGTCAATTTTGGTAAGTGAACAAGCTTTCGTTGAATTTAATGTTGGTGGCTATAAGGATAAAATTCTTTGTGATGTGGTATCTATGAGTTGTTGTAATTTGTTATTTAGAAGACCATGGCAGTATGATAGACATGTCATATATGATGGGAGGTATAATACTTACAATATAGAAAAGGATGGAACCACTTTTAAACTAACACCACTGTAGGAGAATGCTAAGGAGCAGACCAAAGAAGCAAGAGTAATCATGTTTGGCAAGAGGGAGTATATGAAGTTTGAGGAAGACAACAATGAAGAATGTGTAGCCACTACAAAGGCAAAAGATGTCAATACAACAAGTCTAGAAAGAAAAGATAATGAATTGGTGATAGAATCTAAGAAAGAGGAGGTCAAGGATGAATTCCTTGAGGAGACTCAAGTTAGTTTGGAAACGTGTGATGAGGTTGTGGTAGGGACAGTGTTTTGTCCTTTGATTGCAAAAGAAGTTTGTGGGTAGTTTCAATCTGCCAATACAGTGGATTATGAACTTGATAAGATAGTAAGTTTAAAGAGAATTTTAGTATTGGAGAAGAGAAATGATGTGGTGATAGCAAAGACAGGCCAAGAGAAGGCCAAAGGTGAGTTGTTGATGAAGACTCCAAATGGATTGGAGAAGCATGAAGATATTTTGTTTAGGATAGTGCTTTGTCCTTTAATGCAAAGTGAGGTTAGAGGGAAATCATATTCTACCATGAAGGAGGTTTGTGGACCTGATTATGTAGGGGTTCTAAGGATAGGGAACCTAAAAGTAGATGTGAAGACAAGTAGTGAAGTAAACAAGGTTTTTTGGCAAAAACAAATGGATGCGTTTGAGTATGCAACAAAGGTAAGGAAGAAGGACATTCATGGGATAGCTGGTAAGAACTTGTTTGTAGGTATGAGGATAAGAGAAACATCAAGTTTTGATGAGAGGATGGTTAGAATACATGTAGTTGATCAATTAGCAACAAGGAAGCCATATCAAGGTGTCAAACAAAGAGAAAGAGTTGAGTTTGAGTTTGTTCCAAGAGTGAAAATGAAGACCAATTAGAGCTGTTTCAAAGAGGACAAGACATAGAGCATAGAGGACATCAAGGAGGAGCATTCAAAGGATGAATACCTATTACTACCCTCAATCCAAGAGGGCTTGGATTTTCTTTTGGCCAGGAGTTTGATGCAGGAGCATCCAAGGTGTATAGGCAATCCTGTGTCAACCAAAATATGTTTAATTTTTATGTTACATTTTTGGAGTGGTTTGAATTTCATATTTTAATTTTATGAAATTTATTATGCTATGCATTTGGATGTCATATCATATTTTAAAATTTAAAATATGAATTTGGAGAGAAAAGCAAGATAGTGGAGATAGTGGGAATTGTGATTTAAAATCACAAAATCTAGAAAAAAGCAAAAGGGGGCGTTGGTTTTTTTGGAGGTTTCCAATTCCATTTAATTAAGAAAATTTAAGATTCCCAAATCCCTAAAAAATAGGGCTGGAGAGAGTGGGTACCCAAGTTAAGGAAAGTAGATTTTTATCTAATACATGAAAGCAAGAATGCTAAAAATAGCACCACCACAAAGCATGGCAAAGCACAAAGTTTGAATGGCTTATTTT
Source organism: Cunninghamia lanceolata (assembly GCA_027924645.1). NCBI lineage: Eukaryota > Viridiplantae > Streptophyta > Pinopsida > Cupressales > Cupressaceae > Cunninghamia > Cunninghamia lanceolata. The sequence continues at coordinate 2,091,212 of BSBN01000865.1, read as the reverse complement.
AGTTAATTTATTTGATTAAAATAAATGAAATTGGCTATTTTACAAGAGGGGGACATTGCATTTTGGAGAGTGGTATGGAAATGTATTGAAATGCAAATAAATTTATTGAAATTACATTTCATTCCAAAAAAAGATGAGATACAAAAAGGAATTGGAATTCATTTTGAAGGGAAGTTTTTTTTTTCTAGGTTGAAGGAGAGATAGAGGGGAGGCATGGATGACCTCTAAGAGGGTTTTGGAAGTGTGTTGTTGCAGATTTGGAGCTGTTTGTACAGCCATTAAGATTCCAGGAGAATCAACTATAGTTGCATAGTAGTTTGTTGTGATTTTGCAGGAGCTGGGAAGCAGAAGTTTTATAAAACTTTGGTTTGCTGTAGCAAACCATTTTGTAGTTGATTTTTGCATCTTTGTAAGGGCTTGTTGCAGCCCCATTTTCCTTTTTGGACTGATGTAATTTTCTTTTTGTTAAACTGGTTAAATATATGAAAATTGGTTGCAAGTTGCAAACCAGATTTACAAATAATTGATGCAAGTTTTAATTTCTATTTTTGTGTGTGTGAAAGATATATGTGAGGGCTATTTATTCCTTCCCCTCTGCATCATTTTTCCCCACATTGGGGTTTTCCATATAAATTTGGTGTCTCTTGTGTTTGATGTTGTGTTTGTGGATTAAGTTTCTGATTTCATGCACTCATGGTTAAATCATAATAATTGTGGATAAGTGATGAATGTTTAAATTGCAGAAAGTGTTTAAGGTTTTGTGACAACTAATTCACCCCCCCTCTTAGTTGTCTGGTGCATATCAACAGAGTAGAGCGGAAGTGTTATATTGTGCTTTAATGGAACTGAACTTAGGCATGAAGTAGATGCTATCAAATCAGTTCACCAATTCCTGGCAGTGAGCCACCCCTTAGCAGTGAGCCGTAACATTTGTAGTGAGCCTCTATTTTTGGATATTGCTATAACATATATATTTTTGTGGGTTAACACCCACCGTGGTTTTCCCTCATAGGGTTTTCCACATAAAAATTCTAGTGTCTCATGTGTTATTATGTTTGAGCTTCTTGTTTTATGCTTTCATGATTAATCTTAATAACAGTGATTGAGAATTTAATGTTTTGATATTCATAAGAGGCTAAAGTTTTGTGATAGCTGATTCACCCCCCTCTTAGTTGTCATGTGCATTTCAACACCACTATGCTTCTAGCAAGAAGATGGAGGGGCAATTACCCCTAACCTCTACCAAAGATCCTCAAAAGTGTCCTTTGCAAGAGCCTTTGTGAAAATATTTTCCATCTGATCCTTTGTTGGAACATATTCCAACTTCACTACCTTATCTAGATCCTTCTCTCTCAAAAAGTGATACATTATTACTATATGCTTGGTTCTAGAATGCATCACTAGATTCTTGGAAATATTGATAACACTTGTATTGTCACACAAAATATGAATGGGCTCATCATACAATACCTTGATATCCTTTAGGGTTTGCTTCATCCACAACACTTGTGTACATAAGGATGATGTTACAATATATTCTACCTCTACAATTGATAAGGACATTGAATCTTTCTTCTTGCTCTACCAAAAAACCAATCTGCTTCCTAAAAAGAAAGCACCACCACTTGTACTTCTTCTATCATCAACACAACTAGCCTAGTCAACATCAGTGTAGGCACTCAATTCAAAGTCATTATCTCTTGGATACCATAAGCCATAATCCAAAGTTCCTTTCAAGTATCTAAAAATCCTTTTCACTACCTTCTAATGTGTTTTCTTGGGATTGGCTTGATATCTGGCAACCAAACATACTGCATGCATAATATCATGTCTAGAAGTAGTTAGGTACAACAATCCTCCAATCATAGATCTGTAGGAAGTCTAATCCACCTTTAGAGACTCATCATCCTTGTTCAAGTGACATCTTGTGACCATGGGAGTACTCACTAGTTTTGAATCTTCCATGCCAAACTTCTTCAACAACTCTTTGACATACTTATCTTGTGAAATAAAGATACCACCATCTAGCTGAGTAATTTGAAGTCCAAGGAAGAAAGATAGCTCACCAATCATAGACATCTTGAAATCTGTTTGCATTTCCTCTGCAAACCTCTTACACATATCATCATCTCCACCAAAGATGATGTCATCAACATATACTGCAAGTATCAAAATCATGTCTCCTTCTTCCTTGATGTAAAGATTGCTATTTGTAGTACCTTTCTTGAAGAATTTCTAAAGTAAGTACTTGTTTAACCTAGCATACCAAGCCCTAGGTGCTTGCTTGAGGCCATACAAAACCTTCTTGAGTCTGCACACCATGTCTGGATCTTCTAATGTCTGGAACCCATTTGGTTGTTCAATATAGACCTCTTCCTCTAGATCACCATTCAAGAATGTTGACTTAACATCCATCTAATATACCTTGAACTTCTTATGAGTACAAAGGGCAAGGAACATTCTTATTGCCTCCATCCTGGCTACTAGAGTAAAAGTCTTCTCAAAATCAATGCCTCCAACTTGTGAGTATCCTTTACATACCAACCTTGCTTTGTTCCTTACAACTTCACCTTCTTCATTCAGCTTGTTCCAGAACACCCACTTTGTTTCTATAACATTCTTATTAACTAGTTTGGGAACCAATTCTCATGTCTAATTCTTCTCAATCTGATCCAATTCTTCTTCCATTGCCTTTATCCATCCATCATCTTTGCTAGTATTAGCAAAGGTTTTGGGTTCTACTTTTGATAACACACACAAGTTTACTTGCTCATGTATCTTAGCATGCCTTTTTCTTGTTTGCACACCTTCATCCTTATCTCCAATGATCTAATCTACTGAGTGGTTCTTTTGAACGTACTTTGTTGGGGTCGTAGGCATCTGCATTGGTTCTTGTTCCTTTTCTTCTTTCACTTCTTCTTCTTCATCTTCAATGCATCAAAAGATATCAGATTTGGAGTCCTCTAATTCTTGTGAGATCTGATACAGGTCTTCATCTACCTTGACATTGTGCTTTCAATCATCTTTTCTAACCTCTTTTTGTAGCATCTATAAGCCTTGCTTCTGGTTGAGTAACCAAGAAATATTCCTTCATCACTTCTTGAATCAAGCTTTCCTAGATCTTCTTCATCTCTTCTGATATGACATTTGCTGTCAAAGATCCTGAAGTATCTGACAGTGGGAGGTCTTCCATACCATAGCTCATAAGGGCTCTTAGTGTTGTTGACCCTCAGTTGCACTTTGTTAGTTAGGTAGAAAATAGTGTGAACTGCCTCCTTCTAGTACATATCAGGCAGATCTGCATCTTTCAACATTGCCCTAGACATCTCTTGCATAGTCCTATTCTTCCTTTCAACTACCCTATTTTGTTGAGGGGTCCTAGGAGCTGACAAATGTCTCCTAATGCCATGATCTTCAAAAAACTTTTCAAATTCATTTGAAGTAAACTCACCTCTGTTATCAAACCTTAAGCACTTGATCTTAGTATCCACTTCATTTTTAACCATAGCTTTAAACACCTTAAATTTATCAAGGGCATATAATTTTTCTCTTAAAAAAGTAACCCAAGTCATTGTAGAATAATCACCAATGAGTAACATAAAATACCTCTCACCTTGTTGACTCTTTACTCTTGTAGGGCCACATAGATTAGTGTGAATCATCTCCAATGGATTTGAAGAAGAATACTCCTTGTTTTTGAAACATGTCTTTGTCTTCTTTCCCATTTGACATTCCTTGCATACTATGTTTGCAGGCTTGATTATCTTGGGCATGTCTCTCACTACATGAGTAGAGATAATCTTTACCATATTATCAAAATTGTTGTGTCCCATTCTTTTTTGCCATAGCCAATACTCACTGGATTGAGCCAACAAAAATGTTCTTCTATTTACCTCCTTCAGATGATAGATATCACCATATGTCTTGATACCTTCTGTAACTAGTTTTCCAAACCCTGCCTTCCTAATTTCACAACCCTTGGCATGAAAGGTGAGATTATAACCTTTATTGCACATTTGACTAACACTGAGAAGATTGTGTTTTAGTCCTTTGACATAGAGGACATCCTCGGTCCTATTCTTCCCATTAATAGTTATAGCACCTTTTCCACAGATTTGTGTTGATTCATCACCACCAAACTTGACAACAGCACTATCCCAATTCGCAAGGCTGATAAACTTCTCCTTATCACCAGTCATATGGTTTGAGCAACCACTATCAATCACCCAAGCCTTAGCTTCTTCTCTTGCATGAAAATCAATCCATACAACCATTGATTTGTCATTATTTTGATTTGTTTGCAAGGTATCATTCTTCTCACATTTTCTGACATCATCTTTTTTGTCACCAACACTCAAGGCCATGAAAAGTGCTTCATCAATTGAGTCATTATGATCCTCATCTTCTAAAGAACAACTACTTTCTAAGGAATACAAACTTCTTTTGAACTTGTCTCTTTTGTTACTACCCTTTGATTCTTTAAAAGGAGATTTAGAAGCAATGTGACCAACCTTTCCACAATTCAAACATTTGAAGGGTAACTTACTTTTGTATTTTCTAGTGCCTTTATTTAGTCTTCTCACAAAATTTTCTTCAACTTCATCAGAGCTTTCATCTTCATCAACAACTTCATCCTTTGTCTTCATATTAACTTTGAAAGCAACTTCTTTCTTTAGAGCATCACTGCCAAACTCTCTCATTTCAAAGGCAATAAGGGAACCAAACAATTTGTCTACAGTTTATGTGTATACACCTAAAAATGACATGACTCTATCCAAATAAATATTCTTAATATTTATTTAAGTCTAATTCCTCTATCAATAAATAAATAAATAAATTTATTTATTTGATTCATATTCTTCCAACAATTAAATAAAATCAATTTATTTAATTAAAATCCCTAAATTCTTCTAATATCCTCCAACAAATTAAATAATACCAATTATTTAATTAGTTCTTCCAAAATCATTCTAAATTAAATAAAACCAATTATTTAATTGTTTCTTCCAATAATATCTTCTCTAAATTTAAATAAATCAAATATTTATTTAAGTTGTCCATTTCTTCTTGAGTTATCTCTAAATATAATTCAATCAAATGTGCACATGCAATTGAATATTCCAAATATTTAGTTCAGCTAAAATATCTTCTCATCCTCATGCAATATTTATCCTCCAGTTACAATCAGTTAACTCTTCTATCTATTTTGTTAATTGATTAATCTCTTCAGTTAACTCATTCTTCTATTTGATTAATTCCTCTCATGCAAAATAGAGCAAGACACATGTCTTCTTCCTATTCACGCACATCTCTCAACCATTCTCTATCATTGATCTTCTTATTCTTTCTATACCGTTGATCTTCTCTCTCACAAGTCTATAAATTGAACCCTATTCCTCCATTTCTATCATCCAAGCTTTTAGTAAAGTTACTCTTCAGGAATTATAGTGTGCCTTTGGCACCAAATTCCTCCATAGCTTGCAATCACCCTTTTATCATTGCGATTGTGTTGAAGAATCTCTTCATTGCAAACCTATCATAGCCATTCCCACTTGACATCTTAGAAAATAGCAAGGAAGAGCACCTTCTAAGGGCCATATTCATACGCAAGATCATTTGAGATAGGCGACCAATGGAAGCCATGAAGTAAAGAGGCTTGTTGAGGTATTGTTCATTGTTTAAATCTTCTTTGTTTCTTATTCCATTGAGTTTATTAGATTACTTTGATACTATTTATAATCATTCCAATTTTTGGATAACATTTTTGGTGCCCACCATGGGACCTTGCCCCAATTTAACCCAAAAAACTAAGTTTTTGTGCTTAGGTTCTGTAAACAGGAAGATTCTATGCATCTGATCAATTCTAACACGCATCTGAGCTCTGTTTCGGTGCATCTGGTCTTTCAACGCATATACTCCTTGAAGCGGTGTATCTGTGCTCTGAAACAACGCATCTATTCTTTCTACTCATATGTCTTCTATCTCTATGCATATGAGCTCTATTTCTGCGCTTTTGTAATTTTGTGCATCTTACCTCTATCTCTGCGCATCTTATCTCTGTACCTGTACATATGTTCTGGCAGTAGCTTTTTGAGTTGTTCCTTGTGATTTTGCTAACGCTAACACTTGTCTCGCATGAATATTCTCTAATCTACTTGTAGGTTAGGGGCTAGTTTAGTCATATAGTTGCATTTGTTAAATCATCTCTATATCTAAAGAAAAGTAAATGGATGTTCATGTAAATCTCATGTAGCTCTAACCAGGAGGATTGTAATTTGATCTTGTTGCATCAACAACTTGAATATAGTCCCAATGCTAGCAGGATAAGATTGAACCATTGCTATCTTGCTTTCAAAGTTAACAAAATTACATGTGTGCCCAAGTAGCTAACTCGTTTAGTCTTTTTCATTTTAACTAGGGGAAAAGAATCATTGTCTTTCATGTTTTTGGAATGATACTAGGCCTATGCTCTCCCCTCTTTTGGGTCACCAAAATGCCAAACATATCATTTCACACGTTTTTCCTTTAGAGAGGCTTGCCCTTGGATATCCTTTCATCCAAGTGGGAACAACCTTAAGTGGTAACAAGCTAAAGCCAAGCTCTGCCTAGCCACTATAAATAAATTGTGTTTGGAGCAAAAGCTTCAAACAACAAGTGTTGTTAAGTTATACTGATAGCCAACCACCCCCAAAACCCTCCAAGGCGTAACTGTTGCAGGCTAGGAGACTCCATAATGGAGAGTAGCGTTGCCACATGTATAACCACTCGAATGGTTGCACTTACTAATCATCCTTTGTTTTTAGTAGACAAAAACCCCTATAAACCAGTGTAGGGAAAGGTGATTATCACCTCCTGAAGATGCCTCAACTGGAAATAGTGAGAATTCAGTTTATATTGTCCTTGCCAGCCTAGGATTTGTACTTGTTTTTTAAGTCAAAAGGAGTCCAAAAATTACAAAACAAGATCAAAAATCATGAAAATACTCTTTGTGTTTGTTGTGTCTTACTTGCCATAATTGAGAAATCAAATAAAAAAGACCAACTTTCAGCCAAGAAACCAAAAACATCAAAAAACATGTCAAGAAAATTGCAAAAATAGTCAAGAAACCAAAGTTGTGCATGTATCCTATAGAGCTGCGCATCTGTGTCGACCTGCTGTGCATTTACTACAACTTCCTACGTATTTGTCATTTGTTACTGTGATTTTAACATTTACCAGAGTTGTGCATTTGCATAGACTTACTGTGCATGTACCTTATGTTTCAGCGCATCTATAGCTACGCATCTAAGGCAGTGAGCTTTTCCGCATCCTTTGAGAGAGAGAGAGTTATCACCCTTTCTGGGTACCCATTTCGGTCTTGTGTCAATTTTTGTGGAGATGACAAACCAATTAGAAGTACTTGCTCAAGAACTCCAAGCCATACAATAGCAACTGGCAATCTTAGAAACTGAATCTTCCAAAAACCAATATTCGCCACATGACATATCTCCTTATCCATCTGATAAAAGCTTGGCTAAAATACCTTTCTCTTCTAGTTTTGATGAGCCCAAGTTTGACAAATATAGGGAAATAGACTATCCACATGTAACAAATCCCTCCCAACATGAGCATGCCAGTACTAGCTACACCTCACACCAAGATCGCACATTCTTTTGCTGTCTTAATGATACTCTTCACAAGGGGAGCACTACCTTAAGTTTGAAATTGTATACCACTCCATCTACTAGTCCTCCTTCACCTTCCCCTAGAAGGCATAGCCCAAAGCATACTAGTCCTACACCAACACCAACATCAAGTTCCCCAAGCTCTAATATAACAACCAAAGAATCCTCGAATGATTTTTTTCAAAAAAAATTTCCAAATTTATGCAGTAAAATAAAAGCTATGGAAAAATCCAAATCTAATCATCCAATTTCATCCCTATCTAGCACGAGCAATCCTCACCAGGGACCTATACCATCTATCATTATTCTCCAACCGTTATATTGTCCATCTACTCATACACTCATGAAGGATGTGATCCAATGGCTAATAGAAAGGAATCAACCATGTCCATGTCATAACACTTACATCCAAGAGCCTATCAAAGAGCCTTCACGCATGTCCATTTCTCCAACCTCGTCATATAATCTGTAACCCCTTGAGCTTATTGAAGAACCTCCTACCATGAACCAGAGTCAAGATTCATCGTACCTTCATGTTGTTGACCAGGAGCCTACCCAAGAGTCTTCTATCTCCACTTCAATTCAAGCACATCAAGAGTTATGTCAAGAGTGCACTTTAGAGCATGTGGAAAAACCAACCCTTTATCTAAATCAATATCAAAGCACTCCCATCCAATCCATCCATAACCTTTATCTTTTCCATGATCAAGATATTACCTATGAAGAAGCTATCCATGAGCAACTTGATCCTATAGATGAGAAAGAGATCCAAATCCAACCTCTCCATAACCTGTATCTTCTCTATGATCAAGATATTATCGTTGATGAAGAACCTATACACGAGCACATTAATCCCATCACACATAATCCTATCTATGATCAGGATCCCATCTACGATCAAGAGCCTATCTATGATCAAGAAAACCACAATGATCCTCTTAGCCAACTTTATGCATTCCATGGTCACAAGATTATTACCCCATCTATCCATAACCACATAACCATCCATCAGCAAGAAACCTCCATTATTCCTATCCATCTACCACCTAGTCCTATCCATGATCCAACAACTTCCACCTCCCTTGATGACACACTTGCTCCCCAAGTGCACATAGATGATCAAACCAATAACTTGGATCCTACTGAGCATAATGATAATCAAGATCCCAATGATCCTCCACCATCCATTATCGACCATGTTGAAAATCTGTTATCCTATCTCCTTGGTCTCACTACCTTCATCCATGAATGTTGTTCCTTAGGAGAGAAACAACCATTATCTACCGCTTCACCTTCCTCATAAAATAAGGAGATCACTGCTAGTGTCCAAAGCACACATAATCCCATTGTCCACTGCATACTCCAACATATGAACTATCAAGGAAAAGTCTTAGGCCTTCATGAATAAGGTACTTTGGAGCCTATCCATGTCAAAGTTCCTCCACCCTCTTATGGCCTTAGATACACACCCCAAGGTGAACAATCTCAAGATGTTGGTACTTCCTCCACCCCTCCTAATTCCACCACTTTCCATTGTAAACCCTATCATATCTCCAAAACATATGCCGCCATTCCACCTCCCTTATCATATACATCCCAAAAGCATGTGACCATACACCTTCCACCATCCAATCTACCTTTACTACTTCCAACTCCTAATATCCCTCTGTGCATCCTACCATCACTTATTCCATCACCTTATCCATCCATCTATAAATCATCTAAAAATCCCAATCATTGCCAACAAATGCACATGTTGTCTAAACAAAGAGTTTCCACCAACCCCACTTCCACCATCCCAAGAGAATTCAACAACAAACATTTGGATGCCTCTACCTATAAAGTCAAAAATCCTAAGAATCCTCATGACCTAGGATACAAAAGCCAAGAATCAAAGAAAAACCTATCTCAAAAGCTACATACAACCACACACCTCAATGCCAAACTGAAAAAGGTGTGGGTCCCCAAGCAACAAGTAATTACCTTAGAAGCTGCACAAAAGCTACATATACTCAAGCCCATACCTTCACAGGTAAAATCTACAAGCAAAATGGTTTGGGTACCTAAGCAACAAGCACTCAAGTTACATGAGGAATCCACCTTTCAAAATCCCAACCATCCACTTTCTCCTCTTTCATCCAAAAATCCCATTCCATCCAAAAGTCCCAAATCCATTTCTCCCACATGACAAGCAAAAATCAAGAAAATACTCAGTCTATGTGGGTCCCTAAATTCCTAAATCACTCATCCACTATGAAAAAATCTCCATTGCTTCCTACACCACTTTCCCATCATATGCTTCAATGTTTATCATGGTATGTGCAACCATTGGTCATGATTCCCTTCCATCCCACAACATTTCCATATACCTCCATCTCCCCCTCCTTCCACTATTATCCTACATATCTTCCCCATCCTATTCCTATGGTCCATGCTTTTGCGTAAGCCTTCCCTCCATCCGTGCATAAGTCTTACCTAATCCACATCATAATCCACTATCACACCTTCCATATTCTGCTATCTATCTTCTCCATCTCATGTTCATACGATCCTTATCAACATCTATGAGCATAGCGGCACTTGACATAGTCCATGCGACAGCATCCATCTAGTGGGACTATCACCTCTCATGGAGCTAGGAACTTGAGGTCCTCTCATTCATCTTCCGCCTATCCTATCCAAATGTATCCAAAAAAAATCAAGAGAAATCCCTTTGTCCAATGGTAAAAATCTGGCAAACATGCACCTTGGATAAGTACCATGATGAAAACCTGGCAAACAGGTGTTGTGTGTAAGTTGATATTCTTTGTCACCTATTCTTGGGGGCACCTTTTCTCATTGGCATATCACTTTCTCCTATCATTTCCTTCTGTACCATTTCCTATCCTATCCTTCTATCCATTACGTACCTATCCTGTTGAATCCATCCATCCTAATCTTCCATTCCTCTATTTTTTTTTTTATCTTGATAAAGATTGGGAGTACAATGTTGACAAATGTTTTATATGTCTCTTGACATACCTTATCTCTCCAAGTCATGCCAATATAATCCTCTCAGCCTCCTTCATCGTAAGCTTTGTCATGTCAAATCCTAAGTTATTCCTATGTGACATAGTCCTTGGAGATCACATCCTTGTTTCCTTCTACCTAACCATCTGTATCCACTGTAACCCATCCATCTACCTATCCATGGTGTTTCCTTGTCATCAGTATCTACAATTAAGGCTATCCAAAATTCATCTCCAATGTCACCCAAAAGCATTTCAAAATCCCAAAGGTATCATAATCACCTAACGGTAACCTATCATGGCTTGGTACTGTATCTCATTTTGTCACCTTGTTAACTAAGGTCTTATCTAGTATCCTATCCATAGGGTTAGCCTAGCATAGCGTCTTTCATCAGTATCATAGGGTCAACCCCAAACTACATTGCCTCTACATCGTCACGTAGGCAAGGCCATTGTCAATGCACCCCTGAGGCACTAGGTCAATCCCTTAGGGTTTGTTTCACCAATAAGGATTGTGGTATCTTTCACTAGACATGCACACACAGCAAAGCAGCACTTCCAAACAAAAATATTGATGCAAAACATCAACCTATTCCAAGCAAAGAAAACAAAGACCAAGACAATCCAAATGATTTTATCTATGTTATGGCAAGAAAGTACATCTAATGCAAGAATGTTTTGTGAATAGGTTAAGTTACAGCGTCCTAATTTTTTATTATGTCTTTCTATGCTACTCGAGGATGTCAAAAACTAGAGATACTATGATGGGGGCATAATCATTTTATTTGTCTGCTATTTGTGGATCAATCTTTAGTAATGTGACGAGTTTTGTCTAACAACATGATCCATAGAAGATCATCGAGGACTTCAGAGGTCTAAACATGAAAAGGGGCAATTCTTGTCTATTGAAATGCAAGAAAGACTCAGGTCATCTAGATTCAATTTTGACTAGATGCTTGTATCAACCTGCTATATCAAAAATCCATCTAAGCAATACTCAGGTCATCCTAGTTTAATTATACCTAGATGCTTGTATTTTCTTACAACATTTTAAAATCCCAATGATGAAATAAGCACTTCAAAATACTTGCAATATCAAGATGTCAAAAAACCATTTGCATCCAGAAAGTATCCACAAACCATCCATATCCCATGCAATAAAAATTCTATGCAAAGTATCAATGTTTACAAACAAAAGCTTGTGAGTCCTTCTATCGAGTCATTCTTCTATTAGTCAATCTTCTATCTATCATCATATCTCTCATCCTTGTCTAGTCAATCTAAGCAATGATCCAAATGCAAGTCCATCCTTAATTCATACCAATCAAGTCAAGTCAATCTTGTCAAATGATCCAATCACAATCAGTGGTCTGGTCATAAACCAACTCAATCAGTCATAAATTATCAGTGGGATATATCTTTCCCACGCCTATCGTTTCCCGCCATGACAACACTATCTTTCGTGTTTCTCTAGGGATCTATCATTCCCCACCATGACAACACTATCGTCAATCAATATTGATTAATCATTGGTTTATAGCTTGACAGGGGCAATACCTTGTTTGTTCTTATATCATTTGTGCATACTTTCTTGTGTGTTTTATCATTTTATCTTGCATCACGTATCATTCGGTTCTTTCTTCATACCATTTTTCTTCAACCTAACCTATTTTTTCACCTTTTTCATTGTGAGATTGTCTGTCTCATGCCCTCAACCTTTTCATCCCATCCAATCTCTCGAGGGGGCATCTTGTCGTTAAACTTGTACCAAGGGAAAACTGAGACATGTATCATTATCAGAAAAATTTATTCTTTGAAACAACATGATAATACACATTGCATCAAAGAGGGGCAAAATGTATACACCTAAAAATGACACAACAATGTCCAAATAAAAATTCTTAATATTTATTTAAGTCTAATTCCTCTATCAATAAATAAATAAACAAATTTATTTATTTGATTCACATTCTTCCAACAATTAAATAAAATCAATTTATTTAATTAAAATCCCTAAATTCTTCTAATATCTTCCAACAAATTAAGTAACACCAATTATTTAATTAGTTCTTCCAAAATCATTCTAAATTAAATAAAACCAATTATTTAATTATTTCTTCCAATAATATCTTCTCTAAATTTAAATAAATCAAATATTTATTTATGTTGTCCATTTCTTCTTGAGTTATCTCTAAATATAATTCAATCAAATGTGCACATGCAATTGAATATTCCAAATATTTAATTGAGCTAAAATATCTTCTTATCCTCATGCAATATTTATCCTCTAGTTATAATCAGTTAACTCTTCTATCTATTTTGTTAATTAATTAATCTCTTCAGTTAACTCTTTCTTTTATTTTATTAATTCATCTCATGCAAAATAAAGAAAGACACATGTCTCAACCATTCTCTACTGTTGATCTTCTTATTCTTTCTATACCGTTGATCTTCTCTCTCACAAGTCTATAAATTGAACCCTATTCCTCCATTTCTATCATCCAAGATTTTAGTAAAGTTACTCTGCAGGAATTATAGTGCGCCTTTGGCACCAAATTCCTCCATAGCTTGCGATCACCCTTTTATCATTGCGATTGTGTTGAAGAATCTCTTCATTGCAAACCTATCATAGCCATTCCCACATGACATCTTGGAAAATAGTAAGGAAGAGCACATTTTGAGGGCCATATTCATACGCAAGATCATTTGAGATAGGTGACCAATGGAAGCCATGAAGTAAAGAGGTTTGTTGAGGTATAGTTCATTGTTTAAATCTTCTTTGTTTCTTATTCTATTGAGTTTATTGGATTACTTGGATACTATTGATAATCATTCCAATTTTCTGATAACAGTATGTATCCAATTCTAAATTCTCCTCAATAGAAGATACCTTATGACTGTAGCATTTGGGAAGAGATCTAAAAACCTTCTTTACAATCTCATCTTCTTTCACTTCTCCGCTAAGAACTATGATGCCATTGACCACTTCATTCACCTGGAGCATATATCCAGCAATGTCTTCATCCTCTGTCATATTTAGGGTCTCAAATCTGCTTTTGAAGATTTGCATCTTTGTTGCTTTACTTTCTTATCTCCTTCATAAATGGTCTCAAGTTTAACCCAAACATCTTTAGCAGAACTACAACCCATTACCTTTGAATGTTTTGAATTAGCTAACCCACTCATGATAGAAAAATTTGCATTGGTATTGTTATCATATTTCTTAACTTCATCTGGATATGTAGGAATAGTAGCAGTAACTTTGTAACCAATCTTGACTTATTGCTAAACACCGCTTCCTAGAGAATTGATATAGCTTTCCATCCTTAGCTCCCAAAAAGAATAATTTGTTCCATCAAACCTAGGTATCTTGTTGGATCCATTATGTGCCATCTCAAACCTTCCTCAAGTAATTAAGCTTCCTTCAAAGGAACTTGTCTCTGAAACTAATTGATGAATACACCAGGATATTGAGATGGAGGGTGAATCAGTATCTAATCAAACTTTAACTTCTCTGGAGTACACTAAAACTTAACCATTATAGCAACAACATGAACATGAAAGATAAACATAATGCACATAACACCAAATGTATGTAGAAAACTCAAGAAGGGAAAAAACATGGTGAGGATTAACACACAATAAATGAAGCTCAAAACAACAACTTTGTTTTAGTGCTACAACCCAAGGAAGCTACTGCTCCCTGCAAACTTTGTTTTAGGGATACAACCCAATGATGCTACTATTCCCTAAAAAATTTGCTTTAGGGTCGCTCCCAAGGAAGCTACTACTCCCTAAATTGAGAATACATTTAGAATAGATTACAGTATGATAGTCTTTCTACTACCTAAAAACTAACATTAAAATTCACACTTCCTTCTAATGATCAGATCAGTTAGGAAGAATCTACACTTTATCATTGTCACATATAGGTCTTCAAAATGAATCAGGACACCATCTACAACTTCTGCTCTTTCTCCTTCAGCTGCACATCATGATGTAGTCATTCTGCTCTTTGCTTTACTTGTGAACCTTATCAATCACTTTGCAATCTCACCTCGCCTAACTCAATTTGATTTACAATTTATTATTAGCCAAAGACAAGATAAAAAATACATTTACAAGTCGTTTAGACAACACACAACATGAAACGTGTAGGGGACAAGTCCTAATCAAGACTACACGCTACACCAATAGAAGACCCATGCCTTGCGAACATCAACACTTGCTTAAGTAGGTCCAAAAAATCCTTCACAACATCAAACATCAAGGAATTACATCCACACACTCTTCTCATTTGTAAATAGGACAACCTTAAGCAAGGACATATGAAACTTGAAGCATAACAGCCACAACAACTTAAAAAACCTTGTGTGATACTCAAAACAAGAAAGATCTTCATGAAACTATTCCAGATGAGTCTATAGGACTCATACAACATCTCCAAACACCCCTTTACCTTTGCACATCAAATATTTTGTGCCACACATCTTCAATCATGAACTTTGGGAACAAGTCATCCAAAACATACTGCAACATACTGTCATTGAAAACTTGAGCTTGTGGACCACCAAGAAACTTGAAACTGAAAGGAAGAATGTAATGCACATCCGTATACATGTCCACAAAACTGCAAAGACAAACATTCACATCCAGAGGAATGTAGAGCATTCCAATAGGCCTTCAACACCAGCTTACTCTGCTAGAACACATGCCAGTATTCTATCATGCATAACATTCTCAATGGAAGGAAAGATGACCTAAAACTTTGGAATTATCACCTTCATCACATCCTGATCATAGTTGTAGAACTACATAGCCATAACTACAAATGTGCCTAAGGTATGTAGATCATTCTATTGCCATATAGTAACTATCTTCAACACTACCTTCAAACTACAAAACACTCTTCCGGTAAGCGAATCATCATGAAACTTGAATTAGGCCACCAATAACATCTTCTCAACATTAATAGTACATCTGATCATCTTAGTGCTTTTAATTCCCATATTAATATGTCTTCATACTCAACTCTACATTGATCAATGCATGACATCCAACCATGAACTGTATCTTCTCTGCTAGATAGGACATGACATCCAACCATGAACTATATCTTCTTTGCTAGATAGGACATGAAATCCAAACATGAACTCCATCACACCTCCATGATAGTGTTGACATCAATGACAACCCTAGGAACCATATGTGTAACATTGGATTCATTTAGAAACTATTAAATTTAGGTCACAGGTTTTCCTATATACAATTGAATCCATTAACATCAAGCACATTGTCCTTTAAGAATCCATAAAAGGAAGATGTTTTATATGTTGTCTATGAGTTGTATATATATATATATATATGTGTGTGTGTGTGTGTGTGTGTGTGTGTGTGTATGTTGTACATGCTCTATATATATGTTGTGTATGCATTGTATATGTGTATATGCATTGCATATGTTGTAAATGTTGTATATGCACTGTATATGATGTATATGCAATGTATATGTGTATAGGCATTGTATATGCTATATATGCACTATATATGCTATATATGTTGTATATGTATTGTAACTTGAACATTTCTAAAGCCTTTTGAATGAATGAAATCCATGTGTGGCATATACAACATATACACATAGATATACAATATATACATCTTCCTTTTATATACAAAACATATAGTACATATATATAGAGCATCTACAGCATCTTCATGTTGCAAGTATGTGTGAATTGGTGTTGTCATTGATGTCAATATATCTGTGTTGTCATTTGTGTCAACTATATCTTATGGCATTGTTGTTTGTTAATAGATTAAAGAACACTGTCTGAGTACTTTGCTCCTCATATTTCCTGTGTTGAAGACAAGAGTTGAGCTTTGGATATGATTTAGGGAAGTGTTTTAAGAAGCTAAATCTAGAATTTGGTGGTCCAGATCACTATGCAGAAAAAGTTCTATTCACCAGTATGAAGACGGTGCTTGGCAGGGTTTGCAAGATAACAGGGAGAAAGTGTTTTGCCGTGCATTTCTCTGTAGATTAGAATTTTGTCTTGTGGTTCTAGACATAAGCTTATAAGGTCCTAAGTCATATTCATTCCAAAGGATAAGTGATTTGAAGCTCTAGAAAATAAGTTTCTAATTAGCAGAGTTTGATAGTGTCTGATTGGGAACAATTTGTGGTCCATCTTCAAGTGAAACAAGTTGAGATCTATTGCGGATGGATTTGTTGGTCTCCAAATGATTCTATGATGTTCATAGATGTCCCCTAAATGCATTGAATGTGTGTGATTGATCCACAATGAAGATCTTGGAAGCGTGTGTTCAAGTGTACTTGGTGATTGCACCTTTTTGGCTGACCTGGATGATTAACACTCTTTGCAAATGAATCTCTTGAAATGTAAAAGCATGTGGTAGCATGTGAGGATGTAATTGAGTCCATTTTAAGGTGTGAAGTGTTCCTCCTTTATGCACTTAGTCTGCAAGATTTTTTAGGTCTAGTCCTAATTTGATGTATGTATGTATGTCGACCTTAGAGATTGTTCCAATGGTTGATGATTGTAATGCTGACCTTGATGTACATTCCAAGGTTGATGAATTGTATAAATACATGTAATGAATTCATGTTTAAGGTGAGTGTGTGAAGATGTGAAGATAATGTGTGAGTTGTAAAAGCAGAGAAAATCAAAGGAGATATATTGCACTTCAATGGAACTGAACTCAGGCATAGTGTAGATGTGTTGATGATGATGTTAGTCATAAACAAATATAGAATAAAAGTTACACAACAACCTTTACTCATCTTGAAAGATGCAATGAACTCAAATAGTTCATGATCCCAAGTCTCTGGTGATTAGTCCATAATCTACTGACGTTACTCAATGGTTGATGTGTGTTGTTGTTTTCCATTTAGGGGCCTTACGTTCTTCAATAATTTCTGCAAAGTTCATCATTATTTCTCTAGATGTCCTGTCCTTTATATCTGCTCTGCATAAATCTCCAAATTATTCTACCTCTGCACTATGAATTCACTCAAATAATGTGCCTACAGGTTGATATTTGCATGATTTCTACCATTACTTACAATTCTTTGCATGATATTTTCAACACTACATGCATTTAGCTCAAATATGCTAATAATATTCAGTTATCTATGAGATGTCAGCATATTTCATGTTACTTGCTTCTGATTATCTGTTATTTGCAATTACAATGGCGAATTATTCTGAAATTAAAAGAAATGTAAATGAATACTTCAAATTTGGTGAATCTTAGCTATTGAACCACATACATACTAGATACAGTCATGAGGAGAAGAAATCAAACCATATTTTCACTAGGATGTTCCACAGCTAGATACAGATGATGCTAACTTCAAAGGAAAAGGAATGAAAACAAGACATACAGAGTGATAAGCACTCCAAGGGACGCAGCAAATCAAAGCATGTATCAAGAATTCAAACACTGATTACTCAGGATTTATGATGATTTGTAATCAAATGGTCTTCTCTTTCATTAAGTATGCAATGATATGTATGCTTACAATAGCTTTGAAATAGGCCCTAATATTTCAGCAGTCAAATTGCAATTAAGCTTCCGAATGCTCAAATTATCATATCCCTACACCTTTTATAGAATAAGGTGAGGGAGTAGTTACAAATGACCTACGGTCAGGATTTATCTATTAAGATCAACAGTCTAGATGAATAGCACGTGCCTGCTAGTTGGCAACTACATAGTTGGCATAGAATATTCCAACATCTTTGACCTAGTCCATCCTCCAGCTAACAAATAGCATATTTGACAATATCCTCCTTAGCTTTGGTTCATGTTACCTCTGCATGCAACTCTGTAACTTGTATCTTCGTAAATTTTGCCATTTCCCGCACAAACTTCACCTTCCGATACACCCTCGCCACTTTGTCAATTTCCAGATATCTGCGCACCTGATAACAGACAAAAGGATTAAGCATCATCATCATTAAAAACTTTAGCAAGAAAATTAACATTTAAATCAGGCTTAGAATATGCAAACGCAGATAATCAGATGATGAATCCGTGAACAATCGCATACAAAATGCATATATGATGCTAAAATTAGTCGAGTCAACCATCGTTGACCAAAATCATGCTATCAGGCCCTAAAATGGCTTCAATATCTAATCAGGTCTAGGGTCATTTGAGTGATTTTTGATAAAAATATCAAAAATATGGTTTTTGGTATTTTCTACATCTTGGTAAATCGCATTTTCAGAGGCCTTAGGAGCGGAATTAGGGCTCAAGACTTCGTCGATGTTTGGCATTAAGCCTAAGCAACCGAGCAACTCAAACTAGATAACTAGTTTATCTTTCCAATGAGTCCAAAAAGTTTAAATTCCGACACAGTAGCTAGGAGTTATGACCCTGCCAAGGAGAAGATCAAAAATTTCCTAATTTTTTGAGTTTCTGTGAATTTTTTGCAAATGGTTTCACCTTCCGGTAGCTCTTTTTGTACTCCAAGACTAATGTGACCCTTCATATGATATGCAAGCCTTACATTTTTAGTTTTCACATGCATAAGATCATGCATATGCAATACATGCGCTTATGTTCACTAAATTCCATTGAATAAAACTATCAGGTCCGGGTATGCACATTAGTTAATATGAGGGATATTAACTAATATGACTCTCTTCATATATCAGCATATGATGATGATGTCATCATCATGGATGGGCTTCGTTAAAATGTGAAAGGCTAATGTCATGGTCATACTGAAGGAAATCGGGGTGATGTTAAGAAATATGACCTTGATATTGAGGAATATCACCCTCCAAATAGGATGACATCATGGTCATGTCGAGCTTTTTATATCAGGTCAGAATGACGTCACCGTCATGTTAGGAAAGATCAGTCATATTAGAAAAGATGACAGATGTTAGAAATTAGATGACCTTCGGATGTCAAGCCGACTGATGATGTCACCATCATATTGTGTCCTTTGTGGAATGGGATAAGCTGATGTCATCATCATGTTAATGAAGATGAGTCATATTAACGAATGTGACCCCCTTTCAAAAGATCAGGATGACGTCACCATCATATTATTTAAAAGGGTGATCGTTGGATACGTACCTCTGTGAGGTAAAAAGGATGATGACGTCACCGTCAGGGTGATTTCCTGATTTCTTTGTTCATCAAGATTGGATGATGTCATCGGCATATTGGCACTGGGGTGATATTCTGCGGTAGGGTGATATTTGAAATATCAGGTGATATTCACAAGATCGGGTGATATTCAAAATATCAGGTGATATTCGCAAGATCGGGTGATATTTCAAAATATGACCCCCGCCAAATATATGAAGCTATTTGACGGGTAAATGCTTCTATCACCTAAAATTGACGTCCAGATCTCTGGATAAATGATTTATCGGGTGATAAAATTGGATCAGGGTGATCTTTCATAAGATGACTAATGTTAAGAAATATGACCCCCCCTCAGAATATTAGGTTTGACCAGGACTTTGACTCACCATAACTCTCGTTCCCTAAGGAATATCAAGGTGATCCAAAAGGCAAACCTGCATGAAATTTTGTACTCTATCCAACCATGAGGTTATTGACATGAATTATGAACTTTGAAAAATTGACCTCATCATGATGACTTACCCAGCGCCCTTATGCAAGGTCATCTACATGACTTACTTTTACCAGACCGCCGAAGAGCAAAAAAAACAACGCAAGCCAAAGCAACAAAAAGTTGGGTCCCTGTTTTGTCAAGTCAAAATGGGGCGTGTTGTGTAACCACACAACAAGATGCTACTATATCAGTTCAATCCTTGGTAGTGAGCCACCATTTGATATTAGATGTTTTTACTACATTTATATTGTGAGCTAACACTCACCATGATTTTTCCCTATTTAGGGTTTTTCACGTAAAAATTCTAGTGTTCACATGCATGTGATGTTGATGTGTTCAAGTTTTTGATTCTGCTATTCATGTTTATTGTTAATCATAGAACAAGGAAATAATTTAAGTGATTGAGAAATTCATTGTGGTTTATAGAATTTAGAATTTTGATACAACTGATTCACCCCCCTCTCAGTTGTCTTGTGCCATTCAACAATTGGTATCAAAGAAGGTTCCTTTGAAGAAAGCCTAACAGCTTAAGGAAGATCTGGGATGACACACAAAAGGAACACACCTTAGTTTGATGGAATTGAATATGCATACTGGAAGGTATGAATGGAAAGTTATCTTATTTACATAAGTTACAGGTTCTGGATGATAGTCAAAATGTAATATGAAATACCTAAAAATGGTCCACAGACTGAAGAAGAAATCTAGGAGTTTGAATTAAATAAAAAATCTAAAAATGTTCTATTGAATGCTTTATCAAATATTGAAATGGCTAAAGTGGCAGATCTTACAACTGCTCATGAAATTTAGGAAAAACTAAAGAATGTTTATGAAGGTGATGCATCTGTCAAGAAATCTAAGTTACAAAATTTAAAGACCACATATGAAACCATGCAAATGTCTGAAGATGATAATATAACAAATTATATACAGAATATTGATGTTGTCAGCAAAATCAAGACCCTTGGTGGAAAGTTAGAAGATGAAGATGTTATTGATAAAATACTCAAAACTCTTCCAAAGTCCTATAGTCACAAGGCATCTACCATTGAAGAATTGCTTGGTAAACTAACTACCTTTGAAATAAGGGAATTTGGTACTACTGATGGTCCTGTGAAAGTGGAAACTGCTTTTAAGGACAAGGAAGAAAAGACTTCTAATTAGAGAAGTATGTTGTGGACTCGGATGAAGAAGATTTTGTAGAACTTGAGGCTAAGTTTGCAAGCAGAATAAAAAGAGCTAGCTGAGGTTAAGGAAATTAAGATGAAGATAAAATACCAAATGTAATGCATAAGATGACTAGTTATATTTTCAAGATGAGATCCAAAACTCCTTGTTAAGGTGGAGAGCCTTGCACCCTTAGGCTCTTGCTTTACCCATTATTCCTATGTGAAATTCTCTCAAAACTAATATGCAAATCACTAGAATCCTAGCTCACAATGATAAAGATGGAGGGATTTTGGCATGATAACAATACTCAAATCGTGGATGATAAAATGGCTTGGAAGAGGCTCTCTTTATAGGCTCTTTGGAGAGGGATTTGATCTAAAGGTTGAGATTCATTTGAGAGATCAATGGATGAGGATGAATGTGAGGTGGAGGGCTTAGATTAAATCATAGGAAATGGAGGGATGAGAATAAAGATGAATTTTTAATTCATCTTGGGAAGAGAAATGAATTAAATGAGGTTGGGTGAGATGGATTAGATGTGAATTAAACATTCACATGGGGAAGAGAGGAGGATTAGAAATGAATTAAAAATTCATTTTGGGAAGAGCTTCAATTAATGGGTTATGACATGTGTAAGGGCTGTAAGAGATTCTTAATGAGATGTATGATGTAATTGTGTATAAAAAATTGTTTTATGTGGCATAAATATCAATTTTATTTGTGGGATGTGGGGAGGAGTGCTAAACAAGGTTTGACCATTTTAATTGAGGTGATTAGCCTAATTAAAATGGCTGTAGTAAATTAGTGGATTGTCTAATTAGGGGTTAGGGTTAATTAAATAATGTTTAATTTAATTAATCCTAGGTCTAGGGTCATGTAGGTTAGACTAGCTAATTAAATAATGAGTATTTAATCAGGTAAGGATAGGCTAATTAGTAGGTTGAATTAATTAAATAAACATAATTTATTTAATTAATCAGGTTTAATGAAAGGGGTGAATTAATCAAATAAACATTTACACATTTATTTAATTAATTAGGCTAATGTTAGTGAAAGGGGGAACTATTGAATTAATTTAATTAATTCAATTTAAAGGGGAAAATGATGAAAAATTAGGTGTTGGGATGAATAATTAATTAATTAAGAATTTAATTAATTAATTGGAAGGGTAATTGGTGATGTCGGAGGTTGATTAAGTGGTGAAGACATTTTTAGGTGTCTACATTTGCCCCTCTTTGATGTGGCATCGTGACCTAACAGGGATATGGCGTCAACTCAAAGAAAAGTGCCCCAGCTATTGGGAAGGAATAAAATGGGTGAGGGATGCCCCCTCGAGAGGTCAGGTGAAAAAATTTAAAAAAAAAAAAATAGGTGAGCTCTTAAAAGGAAGAACTGGAGGTGAAAAATGGATAGAGGATGAAGAAATAGGTTGACAGAAAGAAAAAACGGGCAAAAAATGTTATGATCTGCACCCTGGGGAGGAAAAAGTGTGTTGGAGGGTGACATTGCTTTCTATAAATAGAAACGTTGGCCCTAAAGTGCCACATTTGTACTCATTGAGCCACTTGGATGAAAGAGAAGGAGACAACGACGAACCCTAACCCACTCTTCCCACGATTTGAGCACTTATCTGATATAATTTAGCTCATAGTACACCAAGGTACGGCTAATATAGTATATGGCTATCTCTTTTCCTTGTTCATCATGTTGTGCCAACAAGGCCCCTATAGTTGTTTCTATTGTTGAAATATACAAGAGGAGGGGTTCTCCTTATTTTGGTGGAATAAGGATAGGTGGGTTAGTGAGGTACTTCTTCAACTATTCAAAATCTCCTTGACACTGATTGTCCCACCGGGCATTCCAAATGAGGTTAAGGAAATCAAGATGAAGATAAAATACTAAATATAATGCATAAGATGACTAGTTATACCTTCAAGATGAGATCCAAAACTCCTTATTAAGGTGGAGAGCCTTGCACGCTTAAGCTCTTGCTTTACCCATTATTCCTATGTGAAATGCTCTCAAAACTAATATGCAAATCACTAGAATCCTAGTTCACAATGATAGAGGATGGAGGGATTTTGGCATGATAACAATACTCAAATTGTGGATGATAAAATGGCTTGGAAGAGGCTCTATTTATAGGCTTTTTAGAGAGGGATTTGATCCAAAGGTTGAGATTCATTTGAGAGATCAATGGATGAGGATGAATGTAAGGAGGAAGTATTAGATTCAATCATAGGAAATGGAGGGATTTGAATAAAGATGAATTTTTAATTCATCTTGGGAAGAGAAATTAATTAAATGAGGTTGGGTGAGATGGATTAGATGTGAATTAAAAATTCACATGGGGAAGAGAGGAGGATTAGAAATGAATTAAAAATTCATTTTGGGAAGAGATCCAAATAATGGGTTATGACATGTGTAAGGGGTGTAAGAGATTATTAATGAGATGTATGACAAGTGTGTATAAAAAATTGTTTTATGTGACATAAATATCAATTTTTTATTTGTGGGATGTGGGTAGGAGTGTTAAACAAGGTTTGACCATTTTAATTGAGGTGATTAGCCTAATTAAAATGGATGTAGTAAATTAGTGGATGGGCTAATTAGGGGATAGGATTAATTAAATAATGTTTAATTTAATTATTCCTAGGTCTAGGGTCATGTAGGTTAGACTAGCTAATTAAATAATGGGTATTTAATCAACTAGGGTAGGGATAGGTTGATTAGTAGGTTGAATTAATTAAATAAACACAATTTATTTAATAATCTAGTTTAATGAAAGGGGTGAATTAATCAAATAAACATTTGCACATTTATTTAATTAATTAGGCTAATGTTAGTGAAATGGAGAACTATTAAATTAATTTAATTAATTCAATTTAAAGGGGAAAATGATGAAAAATCAGGTGTTGGGATGAATAATTAGTTAAATAAGAATTTAATTAATTAATTGGAAGGGTAATTGGTGATGTTGGAGGTTGATTAAGTGGTTAAGACATTTTTAGGTGTCCACGTTCCATATACCAATTCAAATGGGTAGAATTGAGTTAGTCTTTTATAGGTTGTCCTATAAGCCCATAATACTATTGATATCTTGATGTCTCAATCTACAATGCTATTGTTGCATATTTTGGTAAGTTTGGTGCCTATAATCATATTTAAATCCTCACTTGATCCATTTTCTTGAGGATGATAGGGGCTACTTTTATTGTGTGTGATCATAAAGTTGTTTAAGAGTTCCACAATTGTCATATTTATAAAGTATTTTCCTTGGTCACTTGTTATACTAAGAGGACATCCAAAATCTTATTATAATATTTTGGTAAATGAACCTTGGAGTAGTCTTAGTAGTATAGTATTTTTTGCCTCATCCTTCACCCATTTCATGAAGTATTCTATCCCTATCATGATAAATCTTTATTTTGACTTCTTTATAGGGGGATCAATAGGTCCAATGAAATCAATTGCCAATTTCTCAAATGGGGTTTCTTCTAATATTGGAGGTAAAGGCATTTCATCTCTTCCAATAGGTTTCCCTACCCTCTGGAATAGATCATGTTGTCTCACATACTTTTTTCCATCTATAAAGAGTGCAAGCCACCATAATCCTACCAACATTACCTTTTTTTGCAGTGCCTTCTCCTAAGTTGCGCCCTCCAAATATTCCTTCATGGGCTTCTATTAGAATGTTCTCTATTTCATGCCCCAACATAAAGTTTCTTCTTACAGTCTCACCCCTTCCTATCACATATAATTCTCCGTCAATCACTGCATATGATAAAGACCTCTACAATAATCTACTACTTTCATTTTTGGAATAATTTTATAGAAATTACTTGCAGAGTGTAGCTACGCTACTTCTATAAGTTATTCTAGTACCACATTTATCCTAAACAAACTTGTCTTAAGTAACTCTTCCTCAACTAACCCTAGCTCTCCTCTGTATCAATCTTGGATAGATAATTTGGCCCTTTGTCAAGGCTTTTTCAAGTTTTACAATAATCATGAAATCAAATTCCTAAAATATGAGTAGCCACTTGCAAATTCTCCCATGTATTATTGGTCTATTCAATAAATATTTTAGTGGATCATGGTTTGTAAAGAATATGAATGGGTTCCCAAGAGGTAGTGTCTAAACTTTTGTAATGCATGAACTATATCTAATGCTTCTCTTTCTATTGTAGTGTAGTTTCTCTCTACTTTTGATAATTTATAGCTAGAATACACAATTGGATGGTCCTTGTTCCCTCTCGGTTGTGCTAATATCACTCTAATTGTGGTGCCTGAAGCATTCACATGCACATGAAAAAGGATGTTCTAATCTAGGAAAACTAATATTGGTGCCTTCACTATCTTCTTCTTTAGGGTATTAAAGGCTTCTTGGCATTGATCTATCCATTGGAAGGTTTTTCTTGTTTTCTTCTTCAAGAGCTCTTCTATCGATCCAACAATTGTTTGATGAACTTTCAATGATACCCTATAAATCCCAAAAATGTCTTTACTTCAACTACTATTTTTGGGGCTGGAAGGTTTATAATTATTGCTACCTTTAGTGGACCAGCCATTAAGCCTTCCTTACATATAAATGTGTCCTAGGAGTGTACTAAAAGGTACCACAAATATGCATTTCTTCATATTTAGTGAAATTTCTAGACTTCTACATCATTCTAGCATCAACCTAAGTACTTGAATGTGATTCTTTATTAGACCATATATTGTCCCGTCATCTAGGTACACCTCCAAAAAGTTGTGAATGAATTCTTTAAATGCATTTATCATAATTCTATTGAATACCACAAATGTATTCTTTAAGACAAATGGCATTATTTATAGTATATGATGTAGGAGCATCCTAGTTCAAGAGTAATCTTGCATCAACCAAAAACATTTGCATTTCAGTTGTTTTGCATTTCAATTCTTTCATTTTCTAGTTCAGTTCAAGCATTTCAGTCAGAAGTAGTTTCAGCTTGTGGTCTGGTTTTGGCAATTCACATCTTATGGAACTAGACTTAGCATTTGCATTCATTCATCTACATCATATCAAGAATTCAGAGCATTTGGATCAGTTACCGGAAAGATATCGCTATCAGAAGTTGATTGTTTTCTCAGAGTAGAGCATTCTAATAGTTCCTGACAATCTACTGAAGGAGAAGGCTTGCAGATTATTCCTTGACTTGTAGATCTCAATGACATGTCATTCAATGTCCTTTGGTTCATGGCTAACCTTCCCCAAGGGTCCACGTGTGGTTTCATTCATTTGAGGAAGTGTTCTATGCATTTAGGTCTGACCTATCTGTGAACACATTATAGCTCTTCATTAGAGTTTGTGACCTTCCTTGGTCGACACGAAGGAATCTATTAGTCCAGAAAGGATATATAAAGATGTAATAGATCCTTAGGAAAGTAGTTATCAAGTTCTCATGATTTAGATGATAGATAGTTGGCTCCTTTCGGAAGAGGACTTCAAAGCTTTATCTTACGCATGTATGTAATCAGGCCTGTGAGCTCGAATTGTAAGCCTTCATGTTGCAGACCAATTTGTATTTGAATTCTATGATATATTGAATGACTGAATTTGCATTTGCTTTATTTTCTTTAAGTTGTTTCCATTGTGTTTACTCTTCCTGCATGGTCTGAATAGTTCCTTATGTGAACCCTCCTTCCGTGACCGCACCAAGTGGTATCAGAGTGAAAGTTTGAATCTTGGAGAGTGAATTGAGAGAAGTTGGTCAAGGATTCTATAAGATCTTGTTGTAAGCATATCTCTGATCTGATGTAGGTTACTTGTGTGCAACCGATCACTGATTGAGAGGTAGTTATCACTTGTAGCCTGATCGCCGAACCTAAGGTAGTTTGCACTTGATCCTAGGAAGATGCCACCATGAAGAGTTCCTCCTATTGGTACAATGGCTAATAAAATGGATGAGATGATGGAATTGATGAGAACAATGTGAATTCATTCGGATGCTATTGAAGAAGATAGGAGAAGAGGATTGACGCCAAGACCTAATGTTGAAAGTGATGATGAAGAGGAATTTCAATCTGCTAAACAAACTGGTGAAACCCTAGAAGGTAATGAAGAAGAAGAATCAGATCAGATAAAGATGTTGTGAACTATTTCAAAGATTGGAAGGAGACCTAAAGTTGATGTACCAAATTATACTAGTAATTTGAACCCTGAAGAATTGATTGACTAGATAAATGACATGGAAGAATATTTTGAATATGAAGAGATTGAAGATTCGGAGAAGGTGAAATTTGCAAAGACAAAGTTGAAGGGACATGTTGCTATATGGTGGAAAGAAGTTCAGTTAGAAAGAAACAAAAGAGGAAAAGAAAAGATTACAAAGTGGGACCGAATGGTCACAAAGTTGAAGAATCAATTCATACCTGCTAACTATGAGTTGGAACTATTGAAAAGATTGCAAAACTTGAGACAAAAGGAGAAATATGTGGAGTACACTAAAGAATTTCATAAGAAGATCATAAGAGCAGGACATAGTGAAGCAAGCAAAGAGAAAGTGGCTAGATACATCAATGGAATGAGCTTGAACATTCAAGAAGAACTAAGTTTAGTAAGGATGACATCTTTGGAAGAAGCATATCAGTTTTCCCTGAAAGTTGAAGAGAAGCTAAATAAGAGACATGATTAGAGGCAGAGAGACAGAGGAGTTAAATTTCATAGAGGTAAAACATTTTCCAGGTATGATAGATCATTTGTGGAGCAGAACAAGTTTGACAGCCCATTTAAGAAGGATGACAGAGATAACAATGCTTACTAGAGAGATGATAGAAATTTTTACCAAAGAGGAAACCCTAGTGCATACCAGAATGAAGGATACAAAAGAGAAGGAAGAGGATTTGATAAGAGGACATTTAGAGGTACTTGTTTCAAGTGTGGAAGTGAAGGACATAGAGCATTTAAATGTAATTAGGGTAGTACAAGTAAGAGGATAGAAAATAGTGGAAGAGCAGCCTATGTGGAAGAGGAACCTGTTGAATCACCCAGTTCAGTTGGCAAACTAGAGAAAGGAGAATCATTGGTGATGAGGAAAGCACTATTTCAAATAGAGATAAATGAGGAACCACCGCAAAGGAAAAGCTTGTTCAGAACCAGATGAAAATCCAGAGGTAAGTGTTGTAAAGTTGTAATTGATAGTGGTAGTTTAGATAACCTAGTTTTAGAGGAGATGGTGACTAAGCTGAAGTTAGAAAGATTGAAAAACCCTAAACCCTATCAGATAGCATGGATTTAGGATGATCATAAGGTACTGGTGAGTGAACAATGTTTGGTGAAATTTATATTGGATCTTATCATGATGAAGTCTTGTGTGATATTATGCCTATGGATGTTTGTCATATTTTATTTGGTAGACCTTGGCAGTATGATAGAAAAGATATACATGATGGGAGAAAGAATACATATACTATAACAAAAAATGGGAAAAGAATTACTTTGATTCCTTTGGAGGATGATCCTAAAGATGTGGTATATTGGAATGCTCGAATCTGTTTGGTAGATGGAAGGAAATTTTTGGATGGTTGAGACATGAGAATATGTGTTATGCCTTGATTCCTAAGAATCCTGAAGCCTTGAAGAAAGAGACTGGAGAAGAACAACCGGATGAGATAAGGGAGTTGCTAACAGAGTATGAAGACATCATATTAGATAATGTACCTAATGGATTACCACCTATATGGAGTATCAGTCATCACATGGATCTTATGTCGGGAGCAAGTTTGCCTAACAAAGCAGCACATCGGATGACACTGGCAAAGAATGAAGAATTGAATAGATAGATACAAGAATTGTGGAGGAAAGGGTTGATAAGAGAAAGTTTGAGTCCTTGTGTAGTTCCTGCAGTGTTAGCACTAAAGAAGGATGGAGAATGGAGAATGTGTACTGATTCTAGAGCAATAAATAAGATCACAGTTAAGTATAGATTTCTCTTACCTAGGATGGATGATATCATGGATTGTTTGAGTGGAGCAAGATATTTCAAAAAGATAGATTTGAAGAGTGGATACCATCAAATCAAAATCAGAGAAGGTGATGAATGGAATATTGCTTTTAAGACAAATGAAGGATTGTATGAGTGGTTAGTGATGCCTTTTGGATTGACAAATGCACCGACTACTTTCATGAGGTTGATGAATGAAGTTCTAAAGAAATTCTTGGGTAAGTTTGTGATTGTATACTTGGATGATATTCTAATTTTTAGTAAGACAAAAGAAGAACATTTGTGGCATATTAGACAAGTTTTGCAAAGGTTGAGAGAGGAGAAATTACTGATAAACATCAAGAAGTGTAGTTTCATGAAGGAAGAATTGGTATATTTGGGATTTGTGATTTCTACGAAAGGATTGAAGATGGACCCAGAGAAAGTGAGAGCAATTATTAAATGGACTACACTAGAGAGCATTGGATAAGTTAGATCATTTCATGGATTGGCTAGTTTCTATGGGAAGTTCATCAGAAATTTTAGTTTAGTTTGTAACCCTATGACAGAGACAATGAGAGGTGACAAAGGATTTTAAGTGGACATCAGGAGCAGATTAAAGTTTTGATTTGTTGAAGCAGAAAGTGACAGAGCAACCTATTTTGGCATTATCAGATTTCAATAAGGTATTTCAAGTTGATTGTGATGCTAGTGGAAGTGCAATTGGAGCAGTGTTAAGTCAAGAAGGAAGACTAGTAGCATATTTCAGTGACAAGTTGAATGATGCAAGGAGAAGATATTTAGTTTATGATCAAGATTTCTATACCATAATTCAAGCCTTGAAGAAGTGGAGACATTACTTGTTGCCTAAGGAGTCTGTGTTGTATACAAATCATCAAGCTTTGCAATATTTGAACAATCAAGGTAAGTTGAATTAGAGATGGGTAGAGTTCATGCAAAGTTATACTTTTGTGTTGAAGCATAGGAGTGGAAAATCAAACAAATTTTTTGATGCCTTGAGTAGAAGAAGAAACTTGTTGATAGAGATGAGAGTTGAAGTGTTGGGTTTTGATGAACTGAAGAACATGTATGAGGGAGATACTGATTTTGCAAAACCTTGGAAAGCATGTAAGGAACCTATTGTGATAGATAGGAGTAAGTGGTTGGACTATTTCATTCAAGAAGATATGTTGTTCAAAGGAAGTCAGTTGTGCATACCTAGAAGTTCAATGAGAGACAATTTGATCAAGGAAAAGCATAGTGGTGGATTGACAGGACACTTTGGCATTGACAAGACAGTGGCTTTGGTCAGTGAAAATTACTTTTGGCCTCAAATACATAAGGATGTTCAGAGATTTGTGCAGAGTTGTAGAGTTTGTCAAGTTACAAAAGGGAGTAGTCAGAACACTGGATTGTATAAACCTCTGACAGTACCAGAAGAAACCTTGTGAAGACATTGTTGTGCCTTGCACACACACCCCATTTTGCCAAATGGAGACCCCCTCCTTTTCTTTGGCTTGGATTCTCAATGTTTGCCACTTATGATAATGAGAAGGTGGATTTGTGCTTAGAGTGCATGATTTGCTTCAAATTTTAGTATTTTTGCATGTTTGGAGTCATTTGATGTTTTTCATGATTGATTTGGAAGTGTCTTGAGTGGTCTTGTGCTTAAAAAATAGCCATTTGTTGCCTTCTGCATTGGAATTGGGTGTTACTGCACTTTGCTCAAAAAATCCTATGTCACTGGATGTTATCCTTGAAAGTGCTTCTGCAGGATGTTTCATGTTGAAATTCCTAGTTTCCAGGTCTTAGAGTTGCAAAATCATGTCAAATTCCACTAGATTTCACTAAGGGGTCCATATGCTTTCACCATGATACACGGTCCTGAAACCCTGAAAAATGGCTAAGTCTGAAATCTGGTAGAACCTCAAAATTCTAGAATCTGCATCTGAAATCCTATGGATCTGGAACCTATCTCAAACATCCTGAAAGTATATTTAAAAATATTTAAAGTATAAGAAATTTAAATATACTTTCACCCTTGCCAATTCAAAATCTAGTGCTAAAAATGACCCCAACTACAAAAAGCACTAAAAACAGCCTCTACCGACCTTAGCGCTAAATATTGAATCAACTGACTTTGCGCTAAAAATAGTGGCTACCGACTTTCAGTGCTAAAAACCTTGCTCACGGACTTCTGCGCGAAAATCACCGCCCTCCGACCTTAGTGCTAAACTGACCTCTGACTGACTTCCTTCAAACCACTATTAAGTCAGTCGGGACCAAAATCCCCGCTGGCGGCATCTATCAAAGCTAGCGCTAAAATCATGGTCAACCGACTTGCGCTAAACTGACCTCCGACCGACTTGCAAGCCATCAAAGGTCGGACAGACCCAAAATCCACGCTAAGGTCGGACGGACCCAAAATCCGCGCTGAGGTCGGACAGACCCAAA
The DNA here is from genome assembly GCA_027924645.1 of Cunninghamia lanceolata. NCBI lineage: Eukaryota > Viridiplantae > Streptophyta > Pinopsida > Cupressales > Cupressaceae > Cunninghamia > Cunninghamia lanceolata. Next base: position 2,059,345 of record BSBN01000865.1, on the reverse strand, counting down.
ATCTGTGCTGAGGTCAGACAACTCCAAAATCCACGCAAAGGTCAGATGAACCTAAAATCCCCACTGAGGTTGAACAACCCCAAAATCCCCGCTAAGTCAGTGACCCCCCAAATCAGCACTTTTTGGTATTTTGGGCCAAAACTTGGGTTTTTTAAGGTGCAAATGGGATTTTCTTGATGGGTTTGAATTGCATATCTATTTTTCATATCATGATGAATATTTTATTAAGTTTGTGTGGATTTTTGGCACGTTTTACGACAATTAATGCTACTGCACATGAAAGGTCGGACAACCCCAAAAATCTCGCTTTTTGTAGAAAATGCTAGAAAAACATGAAATTAAAGTCTGCAAATGGATCCTAATGACTGCAAAAACTTCCTAGATCAATATATTAGCCAAATGGGTACTCAAAAATGATGAAAAATGCAGAAAATCATGTAAAAATCACTAGATTTATGAAGTTGTCTATAAGAAGGCAACATTGACAATGGGTTGTTATTGACTGATCCATGACTGCAAATGGATATGTTTTGATCCAAATTGATGGAAAATGACTTGTTTATGATGAAATTGATGCTTGGTCTTGTTTATTGTAGGTGTAAGAGCACAAAGGAGCCAATTGGAGCCGTCTTGGAAGGATGTATGCGCAGATATGTAGTACTGATCCAAAGATGCAGAATCGACATTCTATCAACCAAATTGTTGCTGCACATGCAAAAGGAAGTCAGTATAATGTCCAAGATGATAAAGATGAGTCTCAGGAGCTAAAAGACATAGAAGATCATGCCAAATCACTGTTGTTCCTGCAGATCCAGTCCAAAGTCCTAGTGATCCAGTCTGGGGGTCATAACTCCTAGCCATTTTATTAGAATTTAAACTTCTTGGACTCGTTGGAAAGATAAACCGGTTGTCTAGTTTGACTTGCCCAGCTGCTTAGGCTTAACGCCAAGCTGCCGACAGGTTTCGAGCCCCCATTCCGCTCCAAAGGCCTCCGAAAATGCAATTTACTACGATGTAGAAAATACCAAAAATTATATTTTTGATATTTTCCCCAAAATGCCACTCAAATGACCTTGGATCGGATCACCAAGACATGCATACAGCTGTCCCAGTAGGCCAGTCATCAAGAATCAGTTCAACAAGTATCCAGTTGGATATATCTTCACTAATAAAGTGCCAAATACTCCTTTTTGATCTAGTCAGCACTTGGAATCCCGTGGATCCACATCAGCTCAAGTTTTCAAGTGTCATGTGACTCTATTTTGGCTTTATTAGGCCTTGAAAGTTGACTTTTCGTCATGTACAACCAAATGGGTATCCATTTTGTCTAGATTCAATGTATCTGGGAGCTGTTTTTCATCTTTTTCATAGAGGACAAAATCTGATCCGAGAATTGATGTGGGCTGTTATAATTGCCTTTATTGATGTAATCTGGACCATTAGTGTTGAGCTAATCTCCACCATTCATTCGAAAACTAGGGTATGCTACTTTCTATATAAAGGGCTGCTATTTCCACTATTTAGAAGAGAGATTTTTTATGCCAAATTGTTGACTCTATGCCATTTGAAGTAATACAAAGCAAGTTTCTGTAGTAATTCTGAGAATTTGTTCCTTGTGTTAATTCATTGTGGTTTCCATGGTTTGCTTCTTGCTCTCCCATAGTTAGGTTAGTTGTGCTTTTATAATGTTAGAGGTTTGCTGAAGTATTTGATGAATATTCCAAGTCCACACTTTTAGTTGTTTGCTGATGGTAGATAGCTGTGTAAAGTTAGTCTGGGCTTAATATTTGTGCTGAAGTTCAACTTTGTTCATGAGTTAAGTTGCACCGTTTATTGGGTATTTAACAAATGAATGTGGTCTAAAAATCGTTTGACTTCCATTGAAGATAGCACCGCTTTCTGCAGCACTGTAACACCCATTTCAGTTTGGTAACTCAGAAAACTAGTTTAAAGTTTGGGAATATTTGTCTACTGAAGATAACCCTTGCATCGTGAATGTCACTTAGGATCCTTCTAAAACCCTAAACCTTTTGCATTTTCTTTAAACCCATTGATTAGTTGTTAGAATAGATATTTCAGCAGGACTTTATTTTGGTCTATCAGCTGAAAATCATAATAGGGTTTATGTGTATTTGCTGCCCCAAACCTGAAGATTTGCAGATTGCATGTAAGACCCCTTGTAGGTACAGCTAGAACATAACCATTGAGAGATTCCAAGCAAGCTAAGACCTAGCTGTATTATCCTTGGAGTAGTCTTACTTAGGGTAAGATACTTTTCAAGAGAGGTGTGAAACCAGCAATCACACCTGCGTTACTGTGTGCTAAAACCACCATCAATAGACATAAGCATGGATTTTGTGCTGGGATTGCCTAAGACACAGAGAGGACATGATTCAATATTTGTAGTGGTTGACAGATTTTCAAAGATGACTCATTTCATACCTTGTAAGAAGACAACTGATGCAGTGCATGTAGCTAACCTATTTTTCAAGGAGATTGTGAGATTGCATGGATTACCTAAGAGCATAGTTTCAGACAGAGACACAAAGTTTGTTGGATACTTTTGGAAGACACTTGGGAAGAAGATGAAGATAGACTTGAAGTTCAATTCAACTTTTCATCCATAGACAAATGGACAGACAGAGGTAGTGAATAGGAGTTTGGGAAACTTGTTGAGATGTTTGGTTGGAGACAAAGCCAGAAGTTGGGATTTGATTCTTTCACAAGAAGAGTTTGCATACAATAATTCAGTAAACAAGAGTACCAGAAGAATACCTTTTGAGATTGTGACTGAAATGAACCCTAGAGGAGTTATAGAATTGAGAGATATCAGCATGGAAGAGAAGAGAAGTGCAGAAGCAAAATAATTTGCAGATCATATGAAGACAGTGTATAATCAAGTGAAGAAACATTTGGAGGATATGAATAGTAAGTACAAAGAGAAGGATAATGAGAAGAGAAGACATAAGGAATTTGAAGTTGGAGATGAAGTGATGGTGTGCTTGAGAAAATAAAGATTTCCAGTTGGGACTTATAACAAGTTGAAGATGATGAAGTTTGGACCTTGTAGGATACTCAGGAAATTTGATTCAGGAAATGCATATGAAGTGGAGTTACCAGAGACATTGGGTATCTCACCTATTTTCAACATTGCAGACCTTTATCAGTATCATGAAGTAGAGTTTAGTGATAGCATGGCATAAGACTTGAAGAAGCAATTACCACAACAAGCACTAGAGCAGATAGAAGACATTTTGGACAGCAGAGTTAGACAAAGCACTTGAGGAAGACAATGCAAACAATATCTTGTGATGTGGAAAGGGAGACCAGAAGAAGATTCATCATGGATTTCTCAGGCTGAGGTGGACCATCTTAGTTCTCCCCTAGCCCCAGCAAAGTAAGGGACTCACTTTTTCAATAACCCTGGATGTCTGATGCAGGAGCATCCCTAGTTCAAGAGTAATCTTGCATCAACCAAAAACATTTGCATTTCAGTATGTTTGCATTTCAATTCTTTCATTTTCTAGTTCTGTTCAGGCAGTTCAGTCAGAAGCAGTTTTAGCTTGTGGTCTAGTTTTGGCAATTCACATCTTGTGGATCTAGACTTAGTATCTATATTCATTCATCTACATCATATGAAGAATTTAGAGCATTTGGATCAGTTACTGGAAAGATATCGCTATCAAAAGTTGACTTTTTTCTCATAGCAGAGCATTCTAACAGTTCCTAACAATCTGCTAAAGGAGAAGGCTTGCAAATCATTCCTTGACTTATGGATCTCAATGATACATCATTCAATGTCCTTTGGTTCATGGCTAACCTTCCCCAAGGGTCCACACGTGGTTTCATTCATTTGAGGAAGTGTTCTATGCATTTAGGTCTGACCTATCTGTGAACACGTTACAACTCTTCATTGGAGTTTGTGACCTTCCTTGGCCGACACGAAGGAATCTATTGGTCTGGAAAGGATACATAAAGATGTAATAGATCCTTAGGAAAGTAATTATTAAGTTCTCATGATTTAGATGATAGATAGTTGGCTCCTTTCACAAGAGGACTTCAAAGCTTTATCTTGTGTATGTATGTAATCAGGCCTGTGAGCTCGAATTGTAAGCCTGCATGTTGCCAGCCAATTTGTATTTGAATTCTATGATATAATGAATGACTGAATCTACATTTTCTTTATTTTCTTTGAGTTGTTTTTGTTGTGTTTACTCTTTCTGCATGGTCTGAATAGTTCATTCTATGAACCCTCCTACCGTGACTGCACTAGTATACATGAATGATCCCCATTCAGTCATAAATGTGGTTTTAGGTTGATCTTCCTTCTAAATCGTCAGCTGATGGTATCCTAAGAAACTATCTATAAATGAGTAAATTTCCCTTTTGACCACTAATTCCAAGATTTTCTCTATAAATTGGGTGGAAAAAGGGTCATGTATACAAGCTTTGTTCAATTCTCTAAAATCAACGCATGCCATTATTTCCCCTATTTTGTTGTGATGTACCACCATATGACTTATCCATTCTACATCTTCCACTAGTTTGATGATATCTCCAACTAATATCTTGTCAAGTTCATTATTTACTCTAGTCTTTACATTGGGATTAAGTCAACAAGGTTTCTTCCTGTGGTTTTACTCATTTTAGCTAGATTTTCATCATTCGTGCTTCTTCCTTGATACCTTTAAGATAAAGTGTGAGGGAATAGGTATTCATATTTTAAATACTTCTACAACTAGCATTACCTCTCTTTCATCCTAGATCTCCAATTTTAGCAAATTTGGGGTTCGCATCTATCGCTATGTTATCTTCTCTTGTCTTTAAAGGTTCATTGAAGTACTTATTTTCTAGTGCATTCAGAGTACCTATTTCTCTTTCTCCTTCCTCAACTTCTAATTACAAGATTTGTAAATCCTCTGCCTTCTTAGTTTCTTTAGTTTTTCTTTAGGTATAACATAGGTTTTGAGGTGGGGTTTCCACCCTATCCATCCATTTTATTAATTTCCAGATACCCTTTTCCTTTGCTAGTATGTTTTGATGTCTTTTGTTACCACATATGTTCCAAACCTCTTCTATCAATGACAAGATTATTTCTTTCATCTTTTGAATGTGTTATGAATAAGTTTGTTAGGTCTATAGAATAAGAATGTTTTGTAGTAGGTTGTTTGTACCATATCCAATTCCCTAGTTTCTTCTCTCTTTTCTTGGTTGATATACCAAGTTGTTGCAATGGGCATTAATGTCCAATAAAGTAGTTTATTATAAAATCTTTCACCTTACTCTATTCTATAGATTCATTCCTTGATGCAAGTCTATTATTGTGCCTCAAGTTCAATCTCGCCACAATACTTTGAAGTAAGTTTCTAATCTCCTTCTAGTAAATAACTAGTTTTTATAAGGACTATAAATGCCTTCTAAGTTGGGATGTTTGGTTTGTGGGTATACCACCATCTTGTTGCATTACATACCAATGTAACTTGTAGTGCTTCTAGTCTTAGATCTTCCCTTCCAAGCATTTTTTCTATACTTTCTATGTGCATTAGTAGGTCTCCAACTCTAGAGTACTGTGGAAGCTTAATATGTGAAATACCATGCGAGATGTGGTTCAAATGATGTGAAAATTTGATATGTTGTTTGTCCTCATGTCTACATTTTTAATGAATTTTGCAATGGGTTCTCATTATTTTCCATAATGTAGCTATTATTTTTTCCACTTTTCTTAAGTTGTAAATCATTCTTGCTCTTAGTACTTTTCTAGAACTTATTACTGGTTCATTCCAAGAAAAAGCCTCCATTGCATCTTTTCTATAAATGTTTTAGTTGTTGCTATCAAGGATAATTTCTACCTCTGAGTTTGGTTCATCCAAGGTGTCTTTTGTGGGGATTTTTCCTAGAGAGTACAGTGTCTTCTTATCTTCCTCTTTTCTTTCTTCTTTCACTTCTGATTCTATATAGGCATGTTGAAAAGTGCAATACAACTAAGAGGGGGGTGAATCAATTGTAACCAATATTTCAAAACCATTAAGACATCAACCAATTAACATTGAATTTGTATCTTAACCATGAAAGCATGAAAATGAAAACTTAAACACATTCACACATTCAACATAGGAGACACTAGATTTTTACATGGAAAACCCCATAGGGGAAAAACCACGGTGAGTGTTAGCTCACAATATAATATGTTATAACAATACCAAAAATTAGAGGCTCAGTACCTTAGGGCTCACTGCCCAAAATGTTCACTACAAATGAAGAGGCTCACTACCAATGGGGTGTCTCATTGCCAGATTTGGTGAACTGAGATAGCAGCATCTACACTATGCTAAAGTTTAGTTCCATTTAAGCACAATAAACATCCTTTACTCTACTCTGCTTTTTCACTTCACACTTATCTTCACATCTTCACACTTGGATACTTTTTCAATACTTCATTATAAGTATTTATACAATTTATCAACCTTGGAATGATCATCAAGGTTGGCATTACAATCATCAACCATTGGAACAATCTCCAAGGTTGGCAAACACACATACATTAGAATAGGTCTAGACCTAAATAGATTTGCGAAGGAAAAGAATGCATGGAATCACATAACTCCTTAGCTAGGACTCAAATGTGATCTTCTACGCCACAACACAATCTCCAAAGTATAACCGCAATTAGTGAGAACAACCAAGTCGGCTAGAACTAGTGTTAATACTATGACATTTAGGAGCACACTTCATGCATGATCTGGATTATACTTTGTAGACCAATCCAAAGGTAGGAACATGATCTAGAGACTCCCACAAGCACATTACAATCACCAAGAACATCCGCACAACCTCTAACCACTTTATCCATAAGATTCTTCAAACCAGAGCACTTGAACATTACTGTCAACTACTGTCATAAAGGAAAGATCACTTGCGGAGCACCAAATCATGAACCATTTGAACTAAAGGCACATAACATCATCACAAAATTAATTCCAAAACCGTAGATTGTGAAACTTAAATGCAAAGAAATGCGGGGCAAAATACATTCTCCCTGTCACCATTAAATACACAGAAAAATAGTTTTTACTCTGTTGAATAGAACTTGCTCAAATCTTCACACTAGAGGCTCAAACTTGAAACATAGCATGTAAAGACATCCCTTAACATTACTTCCAATCCGCAGGAAAATATATTCAATCTACAAGATATGCGGAGCAAAATACTGCACTACTCTAGCAGATAAAGCACTTCTGTACTTCATTCTAATTCCTCAAATATGTGTTCAAACTTATTCAAATGACTTTCTTAGGTGTTGACATCAATGCCAACACTTACTATTCATACTTGTAACAATCTCCCTCTTTGTCATTGATGGAAACACATGATGTGAAAAACCATCAAGACACATAATCTTGCTTTGCTTCTTTGCTCCCCCTTAATTGATGCTTTCTTTGTCTGCAACTTTCTCCCTTAGGTTTCTCACATGAACCTCTCTCCCCCTTTGAAATCAATGGCAGAGGGTGCTAGACCTTTTCTTTCTTTTTGTTGCACAACTCCCCCTATCATCAACATTGTAACAATTGCTATTCTTGATCAAAAACTTCCACCTACTCCTCCTGAGGAGTAGCCTTCAAAACATTAAACCAAATCAAAAGAATAAGACTTTGAACACAAGTGGATTGATGCACTTCCTATGCATCTTAGTTAAGATTAAGAGGGGTAATAACCCCTAACTTCTCCCTAAGATACTCAAATGTATCCTTAGGCAAAGGCTTAGTGAAAATATCTACAATCTGGTCCTTTGTAGACATATACTCCATCTTTACTTCATTCTCTGTTACCTTTTCACTCAGAAAATGATACTGTATACACCTAAAAATGGCAAAGACAAATTAAATAAATATTTATTATTTATTAATTCCCATTCTTCTATCATTTAGTAAATTCATCAATTTATCTATTTGATTCACGTTTGTCATCAATATTCCAAATATTAAATAAATATCAATTTATTTAATTAAATCAATTAAACCTATTCTTCTAATGTCATCCATTAATTAAATAATAATCAAATTATTTAATTGCAAATCATCCTATTCCAAAGTCAAAAGTCCTCTATTCCACATCATCTAATTCCACCTCACACATCCACCTCATCATATTGTACATGTAATTAAATATTTTAATATTTAATTAGTCCATTTTTCCTCACCCACATGGCCTATTCTTTCTCCAACCATCCTTATTCCAAAGGGCATTGTCTCTCCATGTCACCATGGTCAAAGGGACACTTCGTGAAACTTGTTCCATAGTCCCTAGAATCCTTCCAACCTCCCTACAAACATGTTCTCCTTGTTTGACCTTCTCTCTTTGGTGATTGTGAGCCTTGTGACATGTGGACTCATGTCATGACTTTCTCTCCACCATGTCAAGGTGAGAGGAACATCTTCCCTCTTTCTCTCCCTCATCTCAACCAATTCAATCCTCACCATACACCTCTCAAGACCAATTCTCTACCATTGAGATCTTGACACATGGATTTGCCCCCTCCTTGGCCTATAAAACATTTCAACAACACACAAGCTATAGCAAAGTTACTCTGCAGAAATTCTAGCGTGCCTTTGGCAAAGCATCCATATTGCTCAGTGTATTTTATATCCATTATCTTCATATCCATACAACCATGGCTTCAATAATCCATCCCTCATCCTCACAATAGTTGCATTGTAGGTAATCTTCATTGCATTTTATCCAACATATAGCCATTCAAGTATTGTCATCTTCAAATAGCGAAGAAGCACACTTTTGAGAGCTCTATTCATCAACAAGATCAATACAAGATAGGCGAACAATGGAAGGTTTGAGGTAAATCAGCCCTCAAGGTAATATTACTTTGTTTATTTGATTTGCATCATATTTCATTGAGATTATTGGATTATTAGTAGTTTAATAATGTTGACAATATTTCCACTAATATTTTTGGCACCCACCGTGGGACGTTGCCCCATTTTTAACTTCCATCTGAGTGTTTTGTGAAGGTTCTGTCACGACACGTCATTTCTACGCATACAACTTCTAGTTCTGCACATCCAACATTTCATGCGGTGCTTTTACCTTTCTGCACATCCAAACTATTCTGTTGTGCATCTGAGGTGTTTTGTTGCACTTCTAATATTCCTGTGCATATACAGTGCAGTCCTATGCTTTTGACTGTTATTGCTGTGCATTTGTGAATCTACTCAAATAACCTACAGTCCTGCGCATTCAATTTGTAACAGAGAGTTGTAAAAGTTTTATAAGGTTTTCCATACTAAATTTCATTTGTAGGTGTTAGGAGCTGGATTTAGTCATTTTAGCTGCATTATTAAGCCACTTAGAACTAATTAGGAAGGAGTAACTTAATATGTTTATGCAAATCTTCACATAGACTTAACTAGGAGGAAAGTAAATCATTTTGTTGCAACACAACTTTCATCTAGTCCCAACCTAGGGGTTAAAACTGAACAATTTCTTTATATTTTTACTATCTTGCACTACAATCTATCACATAGCATAATAGGGGAAAGTACTACTTGTCTTATTTCTTCAAACAACAATCTACACTTAGATTTGTTAGAGGGATAAAATTAACAAAATCTTTTCCAAGTTATTGCTATCTTGTTACAAATTTTTGTGCTTGGTAGAGTTAACACATTTAGTTATTTTTCTTTTAACTAGGGAGATAAAGAACTAGTGTTCTCTATGTTTTTAGAATGATAATAGGACTATGCTCTCCCCTTAACTAGGTGACCAAAATGCCAAACTTATTATTTTGCATGTTTTACCTTTAGAGAGGCCTACCCTTGGAATTCCTTCCTTCCAAGTGGGAAGACCTTAAGTGATAACAGGCTAAAGCCAAGCACCTCCAAGTCACTATAAATAAATTATGTTTGCGACAAAATTTGCAAGCAATAGGTGCTATTGTGTTAGACCAACCAATGCACGTGTAACCACCCGAATGGATGCCTTGACTAAAATCCTTTTGTTCTAGTAAGTCAAAATCCCCTATTTGGTGACACAGGAGGAGGAACCTCTAGAGCCATCTAACATCATATACTCATTTAGTGTATAGATAGAAAAGTTCAACTCTTTGGAGGAACTATAACTTGGTATGCGTGAGAAGTGAGTGCTTTGGAGGGGAGCCGGTGCTACCAAGTTATTAGTTGTTTGCCTTTATGCAAGTGGTTGGTGTAAAAACTAAGTTAGAACTCATCAAATATTGTCCTTGCCATCCCTAGGGTTGTAATTATTTGTTTTTAATTTTGTTAAGTAATCATGGAAACCTTTTGTTCTCTGTGTTTTCTAGCAATAACTTGAACCAAAATCAGCATTGCAAACCTTAGAATACCTTAGGAAAACATTCCAAACAAAATAAACTGTCAAACTAAAATAGAAAAACCAAGTACATGCGGTTCTGCGCATCTAAAACACTCTACTGTGCATACAACACATTTTCCTGCACATTTAATCCTGTTGCGCATATAACCAATCCTGCTGCACATTTGAAACATTTTACTATGCTTATAATCTTTCTGCACTTTTAACACATAGAGTTGCGCATATAAAACACAGTGCTGCACATGTAAATTCAACAAGATCTGCACATTCATCACACATATCTGTGCATTTGACCCGTTATTCTATTCTTTTGAAGATGTGCATCCAAGACAGAGAGATATTCCGTATAGTGTGGGATAAAAATGTTATCATTTTTAGGTACCCTTTTTGCTATAGTTTCACCCTAAAAAATCAATTATACCGTGCAAACACCTTTCCATATCATTTTCACAAACATCTTCTTTTCACATCATTGCCTTGCTATCAAAACACCTCAAAATCAAACTACAACTTGCTTCTAGGACCTAGTTGATACTCTACCAACCAAACAAGAGCTAGGTAGTTTTATAATAGGATTTCAAATCATCCTTCTCAACAAAACTATACTAGTGTAACCTTGACAAGAAAATAGTCCTCATCAAATAACGGTGTAAATCTATCCCTATTTGGACTACCACTTGTATCAACACTTTGATAGCTATTAGACATTATAGCTCAAGATTTACCTTGTTTGAGATAAATATAGAATCAACAAAAACCTTAGCAAAATCAATTCCAATCAAACTCACCTTCTACCACATCACACCTCCAATCAAAAAAGCAAAATCCAACAAATCTCATTTCATCCCATCTCAAAATCTTGTATGGTGAAAACTAGATCTCAATCAAAACAAAAGAAAAACATGGACAACCTTAACAATAATATACCCGATCTGGATGATGAGGAAGTCACTCAAGAGGAAATCCTCCAACAACTCCAAGATCCTAAGTTCCAAACAATAATGGATAGAGTTGTTGCTACCAATCCCCAAAAGTATTTCCTCATGCTTGTTCAACAAGGAGCAAAGCTACCCATAGACTTTGATATCTCTAATCTACGGTAGAATAATGCCTCAAATGAAGCTGAGTCATCGAAAGATGGCTCCAAAATTAACCAAGAGACTCCAAAAATAGAAAAGGCTAAGGATACACTTAATCCCTTAGATGCATTGACAACCCAAATCCAAGCCTTACAATAGTAATTGGTAGATATCCAAAGTGGAACCACAATGAAACATTATTCGCTTGAAGATATCTCACCTTACCCATTTCACAAAACCTTGAATATGATACCTTTTCCTATAAGATTTGAAGTGCCAAAATTTGACAAGTATAGAGGAAAAGGAGATCCTAGAGATCATATCAAGGAATTCAGTGCCACTTGTCTTGAAGTCACCCACAATGAAACTTATCTAATGTGACTATTCCCTAGAAGCCTAGGAGGACAAGCCATGGAGTGGCTTTCACGTCTACCTCCCGGCATCCGCACCTTTAACGAATTAGTGGACAAATTCATCACATATTTCTCTTATAACATAGAACATGAAATCTCCATTCTAGACCTTTGCAATAATAAACAAAAAGGAGGAGAATCATTTGCATCTTTCCTACAATGGTGGAGGCAGCTTGCGAGCAAATGTCCCTATCATATACCTGAAAAACAAATGATAGAAATGTTTGTGCATAATTTGTCCACTGAGCTAAGCTATCAAATACAAATTTAATGTCCAAATTCTAGTAAATTCATTGAGATGGGGCTTCTCATTGAGGAAGCCTTAATAGCAAAGGGGTAAGTAATAATATAGAAAGACACCCCAAGATCTAACAACAATGCAGAAAAGTCATGGTTTTCGACTAAAAACAAACCCATAGTGAATGATGGTGTGGTAGGTGCAAAACATGCAGCACCAAAGCAACCTATTTTCAACCGATCTGATCCATAGAATAATGAACCATCTACCAAGCCTCAAGGCAATGAACAGAAACAAAACAACTTCCCTCCAAAAAGAAAGTTCACACAATTTGGTGAATCACTTGAATCCGCACTTAGAAAGTTAATTAGGGGCAACATGATCACACTTCCACCAGTGCGTGAATACAAACCCAAGTTCAAATCTCCTTGGTGGAATGAAAATGACTTTTGCAAATACCATAGGAGCAAAGGTCATAAAACCAATGATTGTATGAAACTCAAGCATGTCATTCAAGACCTTCTTGACCAAAAGTGCATATCTATTAATGAAGGACATACTACTAATGATGAATATATAGCATTCAAGAATCCTCTTCCTCATTATGAGAAGGGAGGACCTTCAAACCAAAACTACAAAAATAAAGCTGAGAAAGTAAGCCATAACAATGCTTCTTTTGATTACACCATCAATCATATCTCCCAAAGTGATTCACACATCAATGTGATCACTATCAATAATCAACTTGATTGTAATGTGACCACATGTCGTGGAAACATAACTCTACAAGGAGCTCAACTGAAACCATCTTCCACCTCAAACTAGTACAGCATCATCGACCAACTTCACAAAACATCCGCGCATATATCCATCTTGGAGTTATTGTGTTTATCACCATCCCATAAGGCCATTTTAGAAAATGCTCTCTTGGAGACAATGGTTCCTACGAACCTTGCACAAGATCAATTCCAGGCTATGGTAAGCCATATCACCACACCACATTTCCTATCCTTCACTGAGAAGGATGACATGTCAATAAATCAACCACAGAGTGCATCCCTACACATTGAGGCCCTAATACATAAGCACAGAATAAAAAGGGTCCTAATAGATGGAGGGGCTGGTTTGAACATTTGTACACTAAAGTTAATCCTTGCATTGGGGTTTTCTGAAAATACCATTGTTCCCAAGAAAAAGACAACCATCAAGGCATATGATGAGGAAGAAAGAACCTCCAAAGGAACAGTGGGACCAGTAGAAAAAGATGTAGTGTGCCAAGTTCTCAACATGGAGCTTGCATATAACATTCTTCTTGGAAGACCTTGGATCCATGCAATGAAGGTTGTTCCATCAACGTATCACCAATGTATCAAGTTCCTGCATAACGGTCAAGAAATAACCATACAAGGGGACCCCAATCCCTTTCAGTATTGCAATACTATACAGTCTAAACTAGATGTTGTGATACCCACCAATAGAGCAACTTCTTCTTCCTCCAAACAAGTGGATCCAAGTTCCTTAGCTTCTACCTCAAAAGCATCGAAGCTTAAAATCAAGGTTAAAGACAAGGGCATTGGGGAGTATGTTATTGAACAATCTTTCTCTCTAGCACAATTACCACTATCACCAAACTCTTATGGGAGACCATCCCCACATAAAGCTAGGTCACTTGAGACTCCCATGGGTCCTTTCATTATATGGGGAAGCCTATCCAATGAGAGTGATGAGATAGATTTCTTACAATGGCTTTTAAAAGATGAAGATAGTCAAACCATACCAGAAGATCAACAACCTAAGCTTCCTACAGAACAGTATGGTCAAGGTTTTTCCATGTTACAAAGGATGGGATACAATGGTCATGGTCCCATATGACTAAGAAAGGATGGTATCATAGAACCTATCAAACCCCCTACTCAAATAGCCTGAGATACTATTGGGTTAGGATACCGAGGTAAGCAGAAGGACACAGGCAAAGGTAAACAAAAGGTTGAAGACAAACAAGCAGCTACCACTAACTTAGTAGAGAAAATTCACCACTTGCAAGAGGCTAGTGAAACTGATTCAAATGAGTATGAGTGGGACAGCCTCTCTGAGATGTCTTATGAAGACAAGGGGATTGATGTGGTCTAACGATATAGTGATGCAGGAGCATCCAGTGGTGTAAGGGTAATCTTGCATCACCCCAAAAAAAGATGTGTTTCAAAATTGTTGATGTTCTTTCCATTTCTTTTCAAAATTTGTGGTTCTAGTTCCATAATCACTGGAATAATGATGTAGAACTTTCAGTTTTTCCAAACTGCTAAAAATAGCAACCTACTATTTTAGGAAAGTTTGCATTTGGGCATGGATTGAACTCAAAATTTACAGGAAGCTTCATAACTAAAAAAAAGACCTTTGGCAAAGGAATCACGCAAAGATCATTTGCGAGCTAAAAGATATTAAAGTTTTTGTTTCTTGAAAAATGCCTAAAAATTATTCAAACATAGGTTTGATGCACTAAACGGCCTCGTACGGGCTTGAAAATGGATGAACTATTGCAAGGTGTGGCCCTTGGTCTCCTTGTTCAGTACAACACTGCGATGGTTTACGACAAGGGCTTAACCGCCTCCCGTGCTTGTTAAGTCAAGTGGTTGTATCGGGCATTAAAAGGTCGATCTTTTGGTGCAATGACAGCTAACAATTGGTATCAGAGCTGAGGTCACGGGTTCAAACCCCATGCTTGTGCTGGGGGGGATTGTTGCAAGGTGTGGCCCTTGATCTCCATGTTTAGTGCAGCGCTGCGGTGGTTTGCGACAAGGGCTTAACCACCTCCCATGCTTGTTAAGTCAAGTGGTTGTATTGGGCATTAAAAGGTTGATCTTTTGGTGCAATGGTAGCTAACATGGACTTGGTAGAGTAGGTTCTTAGCATGTATACCACTCTGTGATCTTTCTGACGCATAAAACAGTTCATCAATTGGACACTCGAATCAAAAGTTATGGCTCCCAAAAATTGACCTATTTTTGGAGGGAGGTGCAAATTTCAAAATTAGGTTGTTGGCTGCAAAAAGGCTATTAATAACCATTTTTGGAAACCTTGGGTAGTAGTAGAGATAAGGGAGCAAAGTGTAGAGTTAATAATAGGGGGAAAATAGAAACCCTAGCTGATTTGGGGTTATAGAAGGCAGATGATTCCAGAGTCTTGTGAGAGGTAGCTGTAGTGTGTTGCAGCCTATGGAGGATTGACTCCTCTGATTGTAATTAAGCTTCTATAATGTAATAAGTTGTCCAAATCAATAAAGAAATATCCTACTTTCTGTGTGCCATTTCTGTTGTTGTGTGTTTTATGATTTACCCCCTTCATCAAGTGGTATCAGAGCCAGGTTTCCTAAGTGTATAGACAGATCATCGACCATGAGGCAGTTTGCACCAGGACCTAAGGTTATGGGTTTGCTATGGAGATCAAGATGCCTCCACAAAGAAATCATATTGGGAGGAATACTTTGACAGAAGAGGGTTTTAGAGCCCTGGAAAGGCAAATCGATGCATTACAAGAGGAGCTACGAAGAGGGTTTGGGCCAAGAACAAGAGAAGAAAGTGAAGATGAAGCTGAAGAAGAGCTATCTGAGCAAGAAAAAGAAGCTGCAGGAGATCTTGTAGAAGTTAGGTTGTTGAGGGCCATTTCAAAGATCAGAAAGAGGCCCAGGATTGAAGTTTCTATATATTCTGGAGATTTGAATCCGGAATAGCCTATTGATTGGATCAATGACATGGAGGAGTATTTCGAGTATGAAGATGTGGAGGACCCAAATCAAGTCAAGTTTGTAAAGACAAAGCTGAAGGGCCATGCACGTATTTGGTGGAAGGAGGTCAAGTTGGAGAGAAATAGAAGAGGAAAAGGAAAGATTACTAGATGGGATCGAATGGTGGAAAAATTGAAGAAGCAGTTCATTCCTGTGGACTATGAGATGGAGTTGTTGAAGAAGCCGCAAGGACTGAAGCAAGGTAACAAGTCTGTTAAGGAGTATACATAAGAGTTTTATAAGATTACTATTAGGATAGGCCATGCAGAGCCCAACAAGGAAAAGGTAGCTCGTTACATTAATGGGTTAAGACCAAGTATTCAAGAGGAGCTAAGTCTGGTCAGAATGACCACCATAGAAGATGCATACAAGTTTTCCCTAAAGGTGGAAGAGAAGCTAAATAAAAGATTTGATAGCAAGCAAAGGGGAAGAGGTCAAGGCGGAAGGACTGGTGGAAGACCCTATGGAGGTTGTAATGAAGATCCAAACAAAAATGAAGAAGCTGGTACCAGTCAAAATTAGAGGGGAGATAATACCTACCGACTTCATGACCAGAATAATGGTGAACAAAGAGGAAGGGGAAGAGGATGACCTGGGCAAGGACCTAGAAGAGGAGATTTAAGACGAACTTGTTTCCAATGTGGAGAAGAAGGGCATCAAGCATACGACTGTCCGTAACATCAAGGAAGGACGAATAGGAGACCTGAAGGTAATGCATGAGTTGCACATGTAGATGAAGATCCACAGTCTGACCATTCTGAAGATGCTAAAAGAGGAGAAACCCTGAATGTCAGAAGAACCTTGTTGAATGAGGAGAAAGAACCAAATCAGATGAAGAGTTTATTCTGCACAAGGTGCAAATGTGAAGGGAAGTGTTGTGATATTATTATTGATAGTGGAAGCACTAATAATCTTGTTTCAGAAGAGATGGTTGACAAGTTGAAATTGACAAGAAGAAAGCATCCGCATCCATATCAGATTGCATGGTTGCAGAAGGACCATAGAGCTTTGGTGAATGAGCAGTGTTTAGTGAAGTTCAAGATTGGGGACTACCATGATGAGGTGCTGTGTGATATCATACCGATGGATGCATGTCATATGTTGTTGGGGAGGCTGTGGCAGTATGATAGGAGCATTGTCCATGATGTACGTGCAAACAAATATTCCCTAACAAAGGATGGAGTTCATCATAAGTTGAAGCCCTTAAAGGAGGTGGAAGAAAAGGTATGTAGTACCACAAGAATTTGCTTGGTAAATGGTAGGAAATTTTTGGAGGGTATGATGCATGAGTGTCATTGCTTTGCATTGATTCCTAAGATTAGTCAAGAGAAATGTGAAGATGTACCAGCAAAAGTTTCAGATATATTGGAAGAATTCTAGGACATTATATCTAATAATGTACCAGAAGGTTTACCACTAGTGAGGAAGATAAGTCATCAAATGGATTTGATACTAGGAGCCAATTTGCCAAATAAGGCAGCCCATAGAATGACCCCTGTAGAGAGCGAAGAGTTGAACCAACAAGTTTAAGAGCTATTAAGGAAAGAGTTGATAAGAGAGAGCCTAAGTCCATGTGCAGTACCTGCAGTACTAGCACCAAAAAAAGATGGAGAGTGGAGAATGTGTACAAATTCTTGAGCCATCAGCAAGATCACAATCAAGTACAGATTTCCATTACCTAGAATGGATGACATAATGGATTATTTGAGTGTAACCAAGTACTTCATGAAGATTGATCTGGAGAGTGGGTATCACCAGATCTGAATTGGAGAAGGAGACGAATGGAAGATGGCCTTTAAGACCAAGGAAGGTTTGTATGAGTGGTTAGTCATGCCATTTGGGCTAACCAATGCACCGAGCACATTCATGCGGCTCATGAATGAGGTACTGAAAGAATTTTTGGGAAGTTTTGTTATTGTTTATTTAGATGATATTTTGATTTTTAGTAAGACTTGGGATGAGCATATGATGCATATCAGAAGACTTTTGGAGAAGCTGGGGGAGGAGAGGTCATTGATCAATCTGAAGAAATGTAGTTTTGCAAAGAAGGAGTTGGTATACCTGGGATTTGTTGTCTTAGAGGAAGGTCTTAAGATGGACCTAGAGAAGGTGAGGTCTATCATCGAATGGCCTATGCTAAGGAGTACCACAGAGGTACAATCTTTTCATGGTTTGGCAAGTTTTTACAGAAAGTTTAATAGGAATTTTAGTAGCATTTGTGCACCCCTAACAGAGACAATGAGGGGGGATAGAAAAGAGTTTAGATGGACTAAAGGAGCAAACAAGAGTTTTGATACATCAAAGCAGAAAGTCACAGAGCAACCTATTTTGGCACTTCCAGATTTCAATAAGGTATTTCAGGTATATTGTGATGCTAGTGGCAGTGCTATAGGAGCTATTTTGAGCCAAGAAGATAAGCCCATTACCTGTTTTAGTGAGAAGCTTAATATGCCAAGAAAAAGTATATTGTTTATGATTAGGAATTTTATGCAATAGTTCAAGCTTTGAAGAAATGGAGACATTATCTGTTGCCAAAAGAGTTTGTTTTATATACTGATCATTAGGCTTTACAGTATCTTAATAGTCAAGGAAAGTTGAATCAAAGGCACTTAAAATGGGTTGAGTTTTTAAAGAGTTATACCTTTGTTTTGAAGCACAGGAGTGGGAAGTCCAACAGAGTTGCAGATGCCTTGAGCAGAAGGCAAAATTTGTTGACAGAAATGAAGATAGAGGTTGTGGGGATTTATGACTGATGAGTGCCAAGTTGCACCCATGAAATACATCTTTTTACCTCTCTTTTTCTCCTTCCTGAGTCCATCTTTCCTAATGATTGCACCCAAATAAGCTAGCAAGATCATTCTATTTAATGATTAATTGAGATAGATTACTTAAGATTATAATTTCTGATTGAGTGACTAATGTGCATGGAATTGATGGAAAAATTTAGAAACTTCTCTCTTTTTGAATCAATAGGTGTAGATGCCAGGAACAATAATTTTGTGCATCTCTTGAGATAGTCTTCAATGATCTTCGGAGACAATACCAGAGTACCATGACACTTGAAGTTTTGAAGAATTGAGGAAAGCCCCTCCGGAGCTGAACAAAGAAAGCTACAGATATCTCTAGAGCTACAAACATATCTCCGGAGCTACAGATATCTCCGGAGCTACAAACATATCTCTAGAGCTACAGACATATCTCTGGAGCTGCAGACAGGGACAGATATCTCCAGTGCCTCCTGAGAGCAGGACATATTTATAGCATAAGCTGTCGATCGGGCACTCTCAGTAGTGATCTTAATACCCCTCATTTCACTCAAATCATCACCTGAGTGGTGAAGGGTCATCTTTAGTTAAACTGCTGGAGTTTTTATCTTTATAAAGTTTTTGCATGAGTTACGGATAGAACTGATTCAATACCCATATTTTTAGGGCCTTACTGCCCAAATTTATTAAGACTCAAACTTAGAATTCTGAGTGGACTTCTGTTCCACTCAGTCTTCTTTTATTTGCATGATTGTTTTCCATAATTAGATGGCTAGTGCAATAAAGAGATGGATGTCATCTCATAGAGGAAATAGTAGAGAAGATAAGTGATAGTTCACTCATTTTAATATATACTGATAGAAATAGTAGAAGAAATATAAAATGATTGAATTATTCTGATTCTCGGTAATCTTAGTTTTGTGATAGCAATTTTTTCATGAATGCAAAGTGAATGAATTGGACTGGATTTGGTTGTGATCTTCTCTTGTGCTGATTTTCTACTATAGCCTTCAGCCCTAAGGGTGTGGAGCAAGGGCCCACTCTCACCACCAAGGCATGAGGCTAGTACCACTGTTTTATTACTTCAGCTTTTTGATATGAAAAGTATTTACTGATTTTGATAGATAGATATATGTTACTCTTTTTAAGAATTGCTTTGAGTAAATTTCCTGTTATATTCTATTTTTAGCATTCTTTAAATTCATTCAGTGAGTAGACAAATTAATCTTTTCAAATTAGTAGAAGCTGTTAAGATTAGCTAGGAAAACTGGTAACTGTAGAATCCCTAGTTGCAGACAACCAAGGACACAGCCCCTGGATTTTTGAAATCTAAAAATAGATTAAATGATGAGGTACAGCGACACCTTGTCATTTTTGGTGCCGTTGTCGGTGATGTATTGTGTTAATTAGGGAAACGTAGTTAAAATAGTTTTCAGGATAGATCTGTATGGTTAGAGCTAGAGATTCGAAAGGAAGATATATAAAGCAGACACCCCAACAACAATCCATAGGGGAAAGCAGTGGGGTGGCACAAGATCTTGTTGAGGAGAGAAACCTAGAGCCTACTTTGGAAGCTGCACCTCAGAACAATAATCCCTTAGATCCTCCAAATCTTCCACTTACCGATTATATCTAGGAATTACAAAAAATGTTTCAGGTAGATCCTTTGATAGAACCTAATTTCCTAGAACCTTAGGGAGAAGAACCAGTACTAAACATGGAAAATGATAATCATGAAGAAGAGGAGAATCAGGCTCCAAGAACCTTCTCATATCCTATTGTTTTGGCTTCTGGAGACAATGCGGCTATGAAGAATATCTCACCAGCACCCTTGCCAAATTTTAGAGGAATTTCTTCTAAGGATCTGCATCAATTCTTGTTTGAATTCAAAGTGATCTGCCAAACTTATGATTATGGATCAGATAACCAAAAACTCAAACTATTCCCTTCAACTCTAAAAGATACTGCGATGAGATGGTTTATGGGTTTACCCCAGAGATGGAAATAGAGTTTTTGGAAAAATACCAGGATTACTATAGATCCAGTAATAAAAATGAAGAATTATTTAAAATTAGACAGGGGGACAAAGAAACCTTAGAGGACTATGTGGATAGGTTTAATTTTGCCTTGGGAAGGTATGGTAACCCAGTGGATCACTCCTTGGCCAGAACCCTGTATGTAAAATGATTGGATAAAGAATCAAAATAGGCATTGTATCTAATGGGAAAAGGGAATATCAACAAAATAGAAATAACTGCTATAGAAGAACTCTACAGGAACTATTCTAGAACCCAAGATGGAGTGAGGTCATCCAAAACTTTTAAAGGGAAGAATGAAATAGGACAGTTAATGGAAGAGATTACAAATCTAAAAACAAACATTTTGGTCCAATTAAATACCACATTTGATGGGATTCAAGCAAAAACTAGAACAACTGATCAAAACAGAGCAACTGAACCACTTTCCATCTATTGTCCTAGGTGTAGAAACAAACATCTATTGAGAGAATGCCCTTTGGACAAATCAGAGATTTGTCAGATCTATGATAAGAAACATCCTACCACTCAATGTAGTCAACTTCCATCCTTGAAAAGATTGAGTACGAAAAATGTTGTAATAGAAGAGGAATTGGACTATGTGGGACAAAAACAAGCTGGGAATTTCCCTTATAATCAGTATCCAAATCAGCCCTCTTACAGGGGTCCTTCTAATTGGGGAAATAATTAGTGGAATCCAACTTGGCATGGGCCTCAAAATAATCCTCCTTGGGGACAACAGGATTGGCCAAGTCAACATTGGCAAAACCAAAATTGGAAAAACCAAAATTTGCAAAATCAGCCTTGGGGAAATCAACAGTGGCCACCACAGTTTGGATCTCAAAACATGCAACCTCAATGGGGTTCTCAATAGGGATATACTCAACAATACCAGGGACAACCTAGATGTTTCCAACCTCAAAAACAAGCATTACTAACTGGACCATCCAACACACAAGGTCAATCACAAAATGAACCAGTTAGCCAACCACCTTTACCAGCTCAGCCTATACCAAACCCATGGAATAAACAGGGAGCAACTGTTTATATGACAGAGCAAGAAAATCTAGCTGGAATTAATGCTATATATTCCAATAACCTCCTGTTGTATTCTGGGAAAGCATTCCCAAGACCATCTCCTCCAACTATAGTTGAAGTAACCAATGATGAGGAACCTAAAAATTCATCCACCCAACCCTCGGAGGAGATTACTAACGAAAAAGTGTTAAAAGAATCATCCTTGGACAACTCCGGAGTTGCTCCTAAAAGACTGACTCTAGAGAACATTCCTGAACACAATTCTGACAAGAGCTCTGGAGATGCTCCAGAGATGGAAAAACTAGCACCATACCCAGAACGGCTTATACAGAATGTTCCCCAGAAAAAGATCTTACAAAAACAAATCCAAACCAACCTAGAATTACAACTTTTACGAGAAATCAAGAAACTAAACATTGAAATTCCTCTCCTCTAGGCAATCAGAGATGTACTAGAACTAAATCAGTTCATTAAATAGTATTGTATCAAAACACAGGGCATGAAAAAAAACTTTCCCTCCACAATACAGGTGGAAGGAAAAGTAGTAGATCTATTGATGGGAGAAATTCTCCTTCCAAAATATGGAGACCCTAGAAACACTGTCATAACTGTTTTCATCTTAAGGGTAGAAATTTTAAATGTTCTGGTTGATTTGCGAGCAACAATTAATGTGATGACAGTTCACACAATGGACAAATTAGCTCTATCAGGTATCTAATCCACAACTACAATTCTTCAACTTGCTGACCAGTTAGTAGTTGTTCCAAAAGGAGTAATCATTGATGTACCAGTTGTGATAGATTCATAGGAATTTCTAGTGGATTTCCTGATATTAGAGCCTAGAAACTAAAGAAATGCTTATCCACTGATCTTAGGAAGACCATGGCTAGCTACAGCAGCAGCATCTATTGATTATCGAACTGGGGATATGGTCATTTCTAATGGGATAGATTTGAAGAGAATATCTCTGTATCCTCCAGCTAAACCATCAATGAATTATACAAGAAGAGTATGGGTGGATGAGCCAGAGAACAATGACAACTATGCCTTAGTAACTATGGTAACCATCAAGGAACATCTGGGAGAGTTAGAAGAATAAATATACTATGATACAACAGAAGACATTACTCACATCCTAATCAATGAGGATGTGATGGAACTCGCCCAAGACTCTAGGAGAAAACTTCTTACTTCTTCTCATTGTACCCTTGCCAACATCATTCCTTGTGGGGAAACCTTTTACAGAGACTTAGTCACTTTCCACATGTTGCTTCCACATTATTGTCCTCTCAATACTATGACTCCAATCTGTAGATTAACTACATCTATAGAACAAATCACAAAATAGGTCATGATTCTACCAGGGAAAACACTTAATATTAATACTCAGTTAACAGCCAATCAAGAAGAAAAACTCATCCAACTTCTAATTTCTCATTCAAAAAATTTTGCGTGGGAATACCAAGATATGAAAGGCATACCTCCTAAAATCTGTACCCATCATATATACACTGAGGATATTAAACCTGTCAGACAACCCCAGAGAAGATTGAATCCTACTTTAAAGGACATTGTCAAAACTGAAATAGAAAAATTACTTCAAGTAGGGTTCATATATCCAATCTCAGACAGTCAATGGGTCTCACCCCTTCTCATAGTGCCTAAAAAGAATGGGAAATGGAGGGTGTGTATTGATTATAGAGAACTCAACAAGGCCACAAGAAAGGACTACTTTCCCTTACCATTCATTGACCAAGTACTGGACAACCTTGCTGGGAGAAAGTATTTTTCTTTTCTAGATGGATTCAGTGGGTATAATCAAATTCAAGTAGCACCTGAAGACTAGGACAAAACCACCTTCATGTGCTCTTGGGGAACTTTTGCTTACAAAGTTCTTCCCTTTGGATTATGCAATGCCCCAGCTACATTTCAGAGACTTGTTTTATCTATTTTTGTTGAACTAGCTAATGAATGCATGGAGGTCTATATGGATGACTTTACTATGTATGGGGATAATTTTGAAGAAGCTCTCACAAACCTTGAGAAAGTACTAAAATGTTGTGAGAAAAATCAATTATCCCTTAGCCATGAAAAATGCTTCATGATGGTGGAGGAAGGAATTGTTTTGGGACACCATATTTCAGCAAAGGGGATCAAAGTGGATCAAAACAAGATAGAAATGATTACAAAGTTGCCTTCACCTAAAAATCAGACAGATGTTAGAAGTTTTTTGGGTCATATAGGCTACTATAGGAGATTCATAGAAAATTTCAGTAGAATTGTTGCTCCCCTGTTTACCCTGCTTAAGAAAGACACAGAATTTCTATGGACAGAAGAATGTCAATCAGCATTTGAAACCTTGAAAGAGAAGCTTACTGTCACGCCAATTTTGAGAGGACCTAATTGGACTTTGCCATTTCACATACAGACTGATGCTTCAAATGAGTCCATTGGAACAATTTTAGGACAAAAGGAGGAAGGAGAAAGTATGCATGCCATTTATTACATCAGCAAAAACCTTACCTCTACAGAAAGAAATTACACCACAACTGAAAAAGAATTCTTGGCAGTCATCTATGCTATAAACAAATTGAGGCATTATATCACTAGATATAAGATATTTGTGCACACTGATCATGTAGCCATCAAGTACCTAATGAATAAACTAGTAGTGGGTGCAAGGATCATCAGGTGGTTATTGCTATTGCAGGAATTTGATATTACCATAGTTGATAATCTAGTAAAGTTTAATTTGGTTGCTGATTTTTTGTCAAGATTGCATATAGGAGGAGAAAACCAACCAGTGGAGGACAAGTTCCCAGATGAACATCTTTTTGCTATATCCTCTACTGTACCTTGGTTTGCTGACATAGCTAATCTTTTAGCTACAAACTTGTATCCATCCCATTTTACTTCAAAACAAAGAAAATGTTTGGTTAAAGGAAGTTTATCTTACAAATGGTTGAATGGTTTACTATTTAAATGTGGTCCTGATTTCATTCTACGCAGGTGTCTAAAAGATGATAAGATTTTTGATGTGTTGAGAGCATGTCATGATCAACCATCTGGTGGCCATTACTCTTTCCACCAGATAGTCCACAAGATCCTCGAAGCTAGGTGCTACTGGCCCTCTCTTCATAAAGATACAAAGAAGTATGTGCAGCATTGTGACTAGTGTCAAAGGATGGGATAGCCAACCTTTACCCAGGAGATGCTACTGCATCCTCAAGTCATGATGGAACCATTTGAGTAGTGGGGTCTAGACTTTGTGGGACCAATTTCTCCACCACCATCAAGCAAGGAGTACATTCTGATATGCACAGACTATGTTACTAAGTGGGCTAAGGTTCAAGCATTACAATTTGCAAGAGAAGAAAATGTTGCTGATTTCCTTTGTAATAAGATTTTCTTAAGGTTTGGAGCCCCAAGATCAATAGTTTCAGACAGAGGACCTCAGTTTACTTCACAGGTAATCCAAGCATTCATAGATTTATATCAAGTCAAACACATAAAATCTTCATCTTACCATCCTCAAGCGAATGGACAGGTAGAAGTAACTAATAGGGAAATTGAAAATATTCTAACAAGGACAGTAGCAATGAATAGAAAAGATTGGGCTAGCAGATTACCTGAAGCAGTTTGGGCTTACAATACCACTTGGAAGTCCACAACAAAGTTCTCACCATATGAATTAGTTTATGGGAAAAAGCCTATCTTGTCTATAGAATTTGAACTCCAGACGCTTAAAATTGTATTGGATATTGGTCTACCATTGTCTATAGCTCAGCAGGACAGAATTCTTCAGCTCAATGAGTTCGATGAAATTCAGACAGAGGCCATTCAGCAAACAGAACTAGTTCAGTATCAGAGGAAGCAATGGCATGACCAACACATCAAAAGGAGGACATTTCAACAAGGTGATTGGGTTCTTCTTTATGATTCTAAATTCAAAGAGTTCAAGGGGAAATTACAAACTCATTGGATGGGTCCTTATCAAGTAAAGAAAGTTTTTGAAAATGGAATAGTATTATTGGAACCTATTGATGGAAGCACGGACACATTCCTAGTAAATGGTCACCAAATCAGACTCTATAAAAGACCATCTACTAAAGAAGAATTTTTTAATGATTTGTGTTTTGATACAGGGGATACCTCCTCTATCACAGTGTTGGATTGAAAAAAAGAAAGGTTGAAAACCAATAAATGGCTACCTTCTAAAAAAAAGAAAAAAAAAAAGAAGAAAAAACAAGGAAGGTTGAAAACCAGCAAATGGCTGCCTTCTAAAAAAAAAAGAGAGAAAGATGGAAAACTAGTAAATGGCTATCTTTCTCAACCAAGGGAGTTGAAAACCAACAAATGGCGGTTCCCTTCTTCAAGACAGTTGAAACAATTGAGCTCCGGAGGTAATCAGGTGTTGGGAGTTAGTCAAATGCACCTCCGGCGCTTCTCAAACCAAATGCACCTCCGGAACTTCTCAAACCAAATGCACCTCTGGTGCTTCTCAAACCAATGCACCTCTAGCACTTCTCAAACCAGGAGCACCTCTAGTGCTTCCCAAACAAGGAGCACCTATGGCGCTTCTCAAACTAGGAGTACCTCTGGTGCTCTGTCAATAAAGAAGTTAATTTCAATAATAAGAGAGGGGACCCACCTCTCCAGGCGGTAAAGTGGACACATCACATGATGAGGTCATCATGACTCATCTTCTACTTTCTCACAAGAATAAATTAAAATAGCATGCATATCATTTGCAGGGGTATTAACAAAGACAACACTGACATCACCAAAGGAACGTGGATTCTTGAACCACTCAATGAAATGATTGCAGGTTGCGTACCAATGGAGGAGTGGACGTCATCTCCAGCCACCAAAAGCTACTCATGTGCCATGACACATGCAGTCTCATAACATGACATAGTATCTCTGCCGTGTACATCGTCCTCATCATTAAAAATGATCTAGGTAATTCTATCTTTAATTAAGCATTAATAGAAACTGTCTTGTCTTTCTATTTTGGGTGCCGCCACTATGACACGTCCTCCAACCATCATTTCCTTTTGTACATTCATGCATGCCACCATCTGTGTTGTACTGCCACCTTGCCTCTGGAGTGTCCTGTCATTCTGTCGCATTTATGACTTCCTAGGTACTCTAACTAATCTGCATAAGCCTAAGCTGAGAAACATAACATTCCTCATTCAAACCTCTGAAGTAACCTAAAGAATAGAGCAACTTGAACAGTCCTCTGGGGCCTACAGAGCAAACTAAATAGTCCTCCGGAGCCTACAAAGATAAGAGGAAAGGATAAACTACAGATTGAGGAGTTGAGCAATTAAGCACAGAAGGTGGAACTAATTTGGCAATGGGGGTAAAGAAGAAGTCTAAGCCAGAAAGTGTTGTGGGTCTTCTGCAAGATGAAGCTGCAGCAAACATTCTAAGGGCTGCAGGATGGTTAGACTTCCTAGAAAATTTTGAAGGGTTTCAGGAAGATGTTGTGGATGAATTCCTTAAAAATTTAAGGGACAATCAGATAGCTATTAGAGGAGTCCAAATCAATTTCTCCTCAACCACTATCAGCCACATTTCTAAACTTCCTGAACAAGGTGAGAGGTTTTATCACTTGAAAACCTTATACACTGATTTAATTAAAAATTTCTCTGTTTGTGGTGAACCTGCTATACAAATGCATTCCAATAAAAATGAAGTAAAAGAAATTCTAAGGTCCACACTCCCAAACCCTTGGCAATCTGTTGCCACTTGGTTGATGAAATATTTTACTTGTGATGGTCAATTCTCTCTAGTTTTAGGGCCAATCATGAAAATGCTGATTTTTCTCAGACATGGAAATAGACACCCTGAGTTTAGCATAAACATCCCCAATTTCTTGTATTCTACCATCAGGGCAACTATAGAGAAATATCAACAAAATAAGGGTCCCATGAAACATTACAGTCTCATCTTTCTTGTAGTTAAACACTACTTCCTGTCTCAGGCCAATGGGGAGGAATTATGGCAAAACTTTCTTGAACAGACTTCCTAGAACAAAGGACTAGAAATGGCACATCCAGGAGGTGAGAGTTCTCCTACTCACCAAGAAGAAGAAACTGAGCCTTTAGCCTCCTCCATAGCTGTTCAAAGAGGAAAGAAACCCTCATAGGAGGCATCTTCATCTGCAGCCCCTATTCCTGATAAAAGGAGGAAAGGAAAAGAAATTACAGAATCTGCTCCTAGACAAACCCCATACATGACTCGATCAGTTAGGAGAAAAATGACTCTAACTAAGGAATCTTGCCCTAAGGAATTAACAGAGGGAAGGTCAGGATAGAGAATAGAGGGAACCTGGTGGGCTGAAGAACCATCTCATAATTCAGATGAGATCCCTCTACTCAGGAAGAGAAAACAAAGAGAAGCTTCCCCAGCACCATCTGTTCACCTGGGGTCAAGTCCAATTTCAAAACCATCATGTTCTCCAGAGACAAAACACATATGTATCTCTTACTATTTCCTCATACTCTAAGGATGAGAGACCTACTCTAGAGGCACCTGCCCCACCTCTGCTATGAAGAAGCAAAAGGTAGAGATAGCTCTCACAGGCTAAGGAAGATACTACCCTCCTAGTTGAGGTACTCCTGGGTTTTAGAACATATGAGGATAAAGTTGGGCCTTCATCGGTACCAACAGAAATAGAGAAACCCCAAGAGGACCCTCAGGACATGCAGTCTAAAAAAAAGGATGAAGCAGGACAAATGGGTACAATTGACAGTGCAAGGCAGATGGCCATGGAAAACCCTGATAATCAGCCAACAGCAATAGAAGCAGAAGCAGACACCTTCTCTCATCCCTTTGATCAAGAGGATGTGGAAATTTTAAAAGAACAGAAAATGATGGAAGAAATTGAAAACTTAAAGAGATTACTCTAGGGGAAGAATGTGATTATTACTGACCTCAAGAAGGTCAAAGTAGAGGTAGAAATAGAGCAAAACCAAATCATTGAAAATCTACAAACAAAACTCCAAAGCAAAGACAAGATCATCTAGGAGAAAGAGGCAGAATTAGAGGCCCAGAGAATTGAGAAAGAAGCAGAATCTAAGGCCTGGAAAATTGAGAAAGAGGCAGAGTTGGAGGCACAAAAAATTGAGGCAGCCAAACTGTTGGAAGAAAAAGAAAAAGAGGCAGCATAGAGTGTTTTTGAGCTCACCATGGCTAGAGACAATAGCCTCACAATAATGGCAGCATTGATTGAGAAAATACAAATCTAGGATAGACAATTAACTTGGGCCAACAACAGACTAGATGACCAGGAGGAATATATTCAAGAGTTAGCTAGCCCAAGGGCAACCAATGAGCAGGAAATACAAACAGATGCCTATGTGGGTCCAATCCCCATTGACATTCCCAAAGCCCTATTCCATTGGGAGAAGAAGTGTAGAGAATATGAGGCTTCCAAGCCTATGTTGTAGTTACAAAGGGCAGTCACTGCCAAAACAAAGAGAATAGCAACTCTGGAAGGCAAAATCATTGAAATGGCCTCCCTTTCTTCAGAAATTCTATCTTGCAGACCTCCAAATGCCAGCTATTCTATGTTCTTACAAGAAAGAGTCCTGGAGAGGAAATTCTCTTTAGTCCTATCTGACCTGGTTGAGGATACAGAGATAGCAGAAGGATTCATGATAGCATATACAAGGAGTAATGATGAGGACAAGAATTTCCTATGTGAATTATACCTGCATGGGTTCTGTGTTAATGATATAACTTTCATTCTTAATCATTTTGTGGGGGAATGCCAGCTTAAGGCATTTATGTCCCTAATGAGGAATCATCAGATCTGGAATGAAAGGATGGAAGATCATCTCAAGAAAGATTTAAAAATAGATATCTTCATCAAGAAGGAACGTCCCAATCCCAATGCTTTTAAGATTCAATTCAGATCCCTTATCTATCATCCTGATAATAAGAACATAATTTTACCATTATACCTAAAACGTTTGCAAGAATGCTCCATCGATTTTGGTCTTTTCATGATCAATTCAGCAAACCTAGTACTTGTCATAGCAAAGAAGAGATGGAATATTTTGACCCCGGAGCAGAAAATGAGAGAGGTGGTCACCCCTGCAAACTTAAGATTATTCATGAGAAAAGAAAAGTTGATATCCAAAATGATGGATAACCATAAGAAGGAATGGATATGTGAATGGTTCAGGCCCCCTCTAATAATTGAACCACTCCATGTCTGGGAAGAACAAATGGAAGATGAGAAATTGTAGGACTGGATGAAGTAGGTTGATGAATACAGAAGCAATGGTAATATCAACTGTACAACTTGGACCACCTATGCACAGGATTATAGCTTGACTGACAAGCTGCTTCACCAGAATAAATCTAGAATGTGAGAAGCAAGAGGACCTGCCAAACCTTAGGTATGGGGGGATGATGAGTGCCAAGTTGTACCCATGAAATACATCTTTTTACCTCTCTTTTTCTCCTTCCTAAGTCCATCTTTCCTAATGACTACACCCAAATAAGCTAGCAAGATTGTTCTATTTAATGATTAATTGAGATAGATTACTTAAGATTATAATTTCTGATTGAGTGACTAATGTGCATGGAATTGACGGAAAAATGCAGAAACTTCTCTCTTTTTTAATCAACAGGTGTAGATGCTAGGAACAGCAATTTTGTGCATCTTCAGAGATAGTATTCAATGATCTCTGGAGACAATACCAGAGTACCATGACACCTGAAGTTTTGAAGAATTGAGGAAAGCCTTTCCAGAGCTCTACGGGAGTCCAGAACATCTCCGGAGCTGAACAAAGAAAGCTACAAATATCTCTGGAGCTACAAACATATCTCCAGAGCTACAGACATATCTTCAAAGCTACAGACAGGGATAGATATCTCCAACGCCTCCTGAGAGCAAGGCATATTTCCAGCATAAGCTGTCGATCAGGCACTCTCAGCAGTGATCTTAATACCCCTCATTTCACTCAAATCATCACCTAAGTGGTGAAGGGTCATCTTTAGTTAAACTGCTGGAGTTTTTATCTTTATAAAGTTTTTGCATGAGTTACGGATAGAACTGATTCAATACCCATATTTTCAGGGCCTCACTGCCCAAATGTATTAAGACTCAAACTTAGAATTCTGAGTGGACTTCTATTCCACTCAGTCTTCTTTTATTTGCATGATTATTTTCCATAATTAGACAGCTAGTGTAATACAAAGATGGATGTCATCTCATAGAGGAACTGGTAGAGAAGATAAGTGATAGGTCATCACTCATTTTAATATATACTGATAGAAACAGCAGAAGAAATATACAATGATTGAATTATTCTGATTCTCGGTAATCTCAGTTTTGTGATAGCAATATTTTTCATGAATGCAAAGTGAATGAATTGGACTAGATTTAGTTTTGATCTTCTCTTGTGCTAATTTTCTACTGTAGCCTTCAGCCCTAAGGGTGTGGAGCAAGGGCCCACTCTCACCACCAAGGCAGGAGGCTAGTACCGCTATTTTATTACTTCATCTTTTTGATATGAAAAGTATTTACTGATTTTGATAGATAGATGCATGTTACTATTTTTAAGAATTGCTTTGAGTAAATTTCCTGTTGTATTCTATTTTTAGTATTCTTTAAATTCATTCAGTGAGTAGATAGATTAATCTTTTCAAATTACTAGAAGCTGTTAAGATTAGCTAGGAAAACTAGTAACTGTAGAATCCCTGGTGGCAAATAGCTGAGGAGACAGCACCTAGATTTTTGGCATTTGAAAATAGATTAAATGATGAGGTACAGTGACACCTTGTCAATGACCTCAAGAGTTTGTATCCAAAAGATCCAAATTTTGTAGAGGCCTAGAAATCTTGTCTGGAACATGTTACTTTGGATAGGACAAAATGGTTGGATTTCATAATCCAAGATGGCATGTTGTTTAGGGGAAGCCAGTTGTGCATTCTGAAGAGTTCCCTGAGAGAGAACTTGATTAAGGAGAAGCATAGTGGGGGATTGGCTGAACACTTTGGTTGAGATAAGATCATTGCTATTGTTGGTGAAAATTATTTTGGCCACACTTGCAGCAGGATGTGAGGAAATTTGTACAGAGTTGTAGAGTGTGTCAAATGGCAAAGGGAACAAGTTAGAATACAAGGTTATATCAGCCACTAGCTATACCAGAGAATCCATGGGATGATATTAGTATGGATTTTGTTCTTGGTTTACCAAGGACACAGAGAGGGCATGATTCCATTTTGTTGGTGGTGGACAGATTCTTGAAGATGGCACATTTTGTTCCTTTCAAGAAGACTAATGATGTTGTTCATATTGCAGAGTTATTTTTCAGGGAGGTGGTGAGATTACACGGTCTACCAAAGAGCATAGTTTCAGATCAAGATACCAAGTTTGTTGGTTATTTTTGGAGGACATTGTTGAAGAAATTGAAGATACATTTGAAGTTCAGTTCTGCACACCATCCACAGACTGATGGACAAACCAAAGTGGTGAATAGGAGTTTGGGTAACCTGCTACGATGCTTAGTAGGAGATAAGCCCAAGGGATGGGATTTAATTTTACCACTGGTAGAATTTGCTTACAACAATTCTATCAATAGGAGTACTGGTAAATCACCATTCCATATTGTATATGGGAATAGTCTAAGAAATGCTTTAGAGTTAAGGAGTTTGGACAAAGGAGAAAAGGCAAGTGCCAAGACTAAAGATTTTGCATGAAGAGGTGAAAAAGCACATTAATAAGATGAATATTCAGTACAAGGCTAAGGCAGATCAGAAGAGGAGATATAAGGAATTCCAGGTAGGAGATGAAGTCATGGTTCACTTGAGGAAAGAAAGGTTCCCAATTGGAACATACAATAAGTTAAAAATGAAGAAATTTGGACCGTGCAAAATTTTGAAGAAACATGATTCAAGAAATGCATATGAGCTAGAGCTGCCAAGTTGGATCAACATTTCCCCTATTTTGAACATTGCCAATGTATTAGAATATCATGAAGGTAGAACAAAGGATGGACCAACAGAAGAACAGTGGAGTATTTTAGCATCTACTTCAACAAAGGAGATAGAAGAGATCTTGGATAGCCGTGTGGGAAGAAATACTTAGAACATGCAATATGAAGAATATCTGGTGAAATGGAAAGGAAGGTCTGTTGAAGATTCTTCTTGGTTGTCTAAGGCAGAGGTTGACCATTTGGGTTTTCCTCACACAAACACCTAAGACATGACAGGGTCACTTCTCAAAATACCCTAGGTGTCTGATGTAGGAGCATCCAGTGGTGTAAGGGCAATCTTGCATCACCCAAAAAAAAAATGTGTTTCAAAATTGCTAATGTTCTTTCCATTTCTTTTAAAAATTTCTGGTTTTGGTTCCATAATCTCTTGAATAATGATGTAGAACTTTCAGTTTTTCCAAACTGCTACAAATAGCAACCTACTATTTTAGGAAAGTTTGCATTTGGGCACAGATTGAAGTGAAAATTTACAGGAAGCTTCGTAACCGAAAACTAAGACCTTTGGCGAAGGAATCACGCAAAAATTATTTGTGAGTTGAAAGATATTAAAGTTTCTATTTCCTGAAAAATGCCTAAAATTTATTCAAACTTAGGTTTGAGGCACTAAATGGCCTCATAGAGCACTCCACGAGCTTTTTGATGCATAAAATGGTTCGTCAATCGGACACCCAGATCAAAAGTTATGGCTCCCAGAAGTTGACCTATTTATGGAGGGAGGTGCAAATTTTGAAATTAGGTTGTTAGCTGCTAAAAGCTATTAATAACCATTTTTGGGAACCCTGGGCAGTAGTAGAGATAGGGGGAAAGTGTAGAGTCAAGAATAGGGGGAAAATAGAAACCCTAGCTGATTTGGGGTTACAGAAGGTAGATGATTCCAGAGTCTTGTGAGAGGTAGTTGTAGTGTGTTGCAGCCTGTGGAGGATTGATTCCTCTAATTGTAATTGAGCTTCTGTAATGTAATAAGTTGTCCAAATCAATAAAGAAATATCCTACTTTCTGTGTGCCATTTCTATTGTTGTGTGTTTCCTGATTTACCCCCTTCATCATATAGTAATACTCCAACAACGCATGAAGGACAAAGCTCTAGAGATATATAACTAGAGTCCAAACCACAACATTATGAGAATGGATTTCATGAAGAGAGTACGATATCAAGCTTGAGGAATCAACTTGAGTATAGTACCGTAATAGACCTCATCGATACCTTGTCCCATTCTAAAGAATTCTCTGTCCTAACCATAACTACCCTTGAGTCTAATCAACATGATGATCCCTTACCTCTTGTTCATTGTGAATTAATAGATTGGGATCTATCAGAAACATCACCTAAGCTTGACACCTTTGAAAATGATGATACCATCATCAACTACCTAGAGCTTAGAGAACACTTACCCATAGGAGACTATAAGGCTGGCTTCCCCATCAACCTTAATGACAAGGCGTACTTTGAATAGAGTGCAAATCCTTTCAGTCGTAAAAATGTCAAAATAAATATGAGATCTAATGGTGAGTGGCAGTGTTAGATCATGAAAAGAAAAAAAGAAAAGATGTATCTAAAGGTAAAAACCTCTCTGAGGCACCGAAGGATGAAAGGCTTGACCCTCTCCCCCTTTATGCACATCAAGAAAGATCTCCAGTATTGATTCAACTAGCAGAACCACTCAACATTGGCACAGAGGCACAACCAAGACTCCTTTATCAAGCAGATTCATTAACTACACAAGAGAAAATAGAGTTTTCTAAGTTCTGCAGAAGAAAATAGATAAACCTTGCATGGTCTTATGCCGATATGCCAGGTATTGATCCTGATCTAATCATGCACCATCTGTCACTAGCTCCAAGAGCCAAGCTAGACAAACAAAAGCTGAGGAAAATGCACCCCCACATAGCTTTAATGGTAAAAGAAGAGCTCAAGAAATTACTAGATGTGGGGTTCATTAGAGCCATTGACTACCCAGAATGGGTCTATAATATTGTACCTATTTTAAAGCCTGACAAGAGAATCAGAATATGCAACAACTTCGGGGATTTAAATAAGGCTTGTCCGAAAGATGATTTTTCTTTACCAAACATTGATATCATCATTGACCTCACAACATGTCACACCATGTTGTCCTTAATGGATGGTTTCTCTGGATATAGCCAAATCAAGATAGAATCAAAGGATCAACATAAAACAACATTCACATGTCCATGGGGCACCTATTATTTGTACGTTATGCCATTTGGTCTCAAGAATGCAGGAGCAACATATCAACGAGCAATGACAATGATCTTCCATGATATGATGCATACCATCATGGAAGATTATGTTGATGATATCTTAGGGAAATCACTCATTAGAGAGGGACATCTTAAAGTCTTAGACAAAATATTCACAAGACTAGAGTAGTTTAATGTGCAGTTGAATCCTAAAATGTGTGTTTTTGGAGTAACATCCGAAAAAATTACTTGGATACATCGTATCAGAAAATGGAATAGAGGTGGACCTGGCAAAGGTCAAAGAAATTATGGAAATGCTGCCACCAAAGAATCTGAGTCAACTACAGTCTTTACAGGGAAAGAGTCTGTCAATTAGAAGGTTTATCTCCCAACTGGCAGACAAGTGCCATCCATTTTCACATCTGTTGCATAAAAATGTTCCATTCAAATGGGATGATAACTATGAGCAAGCATTTCAACGCTTAAAAGAATATCTAATGAATCCACCAGTCCTAATGCCACCAATTCAAGGTAAACCTCTACTATTATATATGTCAGCTACACCCACAACTTTGGGAACATTGCTAGCACAAGAAAACCATGAAGGAAAGGAGTAGGCAATCTACTATATCAGCAGGACATTAGTAGGTTATGAGCTTCAATACACACCAATTGAAAGGGCATGCCTTGCAGTCATCTTTGCTTCACAAAAGTGGAGACACTACATGCTCTCTCACTCCATAAAGCTGGTAGCAAAGATCGACAAACTCAAGTATCTCCTCAGCAAATCTACCCTAATAGGTAGAATATCTAAATGGGTTATGATTCTTAGTGAGTTTGACATTGAGTACATGGATAGAAGAGCCATAAAAGGATGGGTCATCACAAATCAGCTGGCAAATGCACCTTTGATTGATAACAACCCCTTACATTTTGAGTTTCCTGATGAATCTATATTCAATATCACAACAATGGCTTAGAAGCTCTATTTTGATGGGTCATACACGCAACATAGTTCTGGAGCAGGCATCTTTCTAGTAACACCGTAGGGGGATACAATCCCTAAATCATACAGACTTTTGTTCCCATGCACGAACAATGTATCTGAGTATGAAGCTTTGGTTATTGGCAAAAAGATGGCAGTCGAGTGGAAGATCAAAGAGCTTCATGTGTATGGGGATTCACAACTTGTCATTAATTAAATAAATGATGAATACATAACAAGGGACGAGAAGTTGACACCATACAAGCGTATGGTAGATGACTTCAAGGAATATTTTTTTGTGATCTCCTTCGAACAAGTACCAAGGTTAGAAAACAAAGTAGTAGATGCAATGGCCACTATTGCATTACTTCTAGATATCCCTGAAAATCAATCGCGTTATGAGTTTTTGGTGGAGCCAGTCTCCCATCTAGCCTATGAAAGCCCAGAAAATAACACCATTTACCACATCATAGGATCTGATTCTCTTTTATATTGCAAGGTTTACACCTATCTTAAAGAGACTATCCTACCTCCTAACCTGTCAAACAACCAAAAACGTACATTCATATGCCAATCATCCAAATATACCATTGTTACCAACACCCTATATAAACGAAGTTCATATGGTACTGTCCTTAGGTGTTTAGATAGTGATGAATATTAGACCGCTCTAAGGGAGGTTCATGAAGGTATTTTTGGGACGCACTCTAGTGGTCCTACTCTGGCAAAGAAACTCATGTGTTTAGGATGTTACTGGCCGAGCATGGAAGAAGATTCTTATCAGTTTGTCAAGTGGTGTAAGAAATACTAGATTCATGGTAATCTGATACATGCACCTGCTCAAGAATTACAACCTTTAATGACACCTTGGCCCTTCTGTCAATGGGGACTTGACCTAGTAGGCAAGATTCACCCTTCCTCCTCCAACGGCCACAAATTCATTATCACAACCACAGTATTTTACAAAGTGGATTGAGGCCATTCTATTAACCACTGTCACAAGTAAACAGATTTCATCCTTCATCCTTAACTATATCATATGCAGATATGGTATTCCATTATCCATTGTCACAGATAATGGAATACCCTTCAAGAATTAGGATGTATAGGAAATCTGTAGTAAATTCCATATCTAGCATCATTTTTCAACTCCTTACTACCCGCAAGGTAACGACCAAGCTGAGGCATCGAATAAAACCATTCTAAAGATACTTAAAAAGACTGTTGATGACGCTGGTCGGGACTGGCATATGCAATTGAACCCCACTCTGTGGGCCTACAGAACTAGTATACACACACCCATAGGTGCGACACCATACTCCCTTGTCTATGGCTCTGAAGCCATATTGCCTATCAAAGTTGAAATTCCTTCCCTCAGGGTCATTAAAGGGACTCATAACTAATGAGAAATACAAGGCATCAAGGCTTCAAGAACTAGAACTGCTAGAAGAACAGAGACAACATGCCTTTAACCATCTTAAGGCATACCAGTAGAGAATGTCAAGGAGCTACAATCACAAGGTTAAGACAAGGGTCTTCTAGGTAGGTGATCTAGTCCTATGAGAGAACCCATGCAATCAACAGGATAGAGAGAAGAAGGGGAAGTTTGAACCCAATTGGTTGGGTCCCTATATCATAGTCACTGCCTATGGATCAAGTGCATATCAGCTCTCAACATTAAAAAAATGGTACAAGTGGAAGAAAGTGGTGAAAACCTAAAAACAGTTGCTATTTGTAACTAACTGCTACCTCCATCTATTAGTACAACCCTACCCACATCCATCTTTCCTATTGTATTCATCTAGTGACTGCATCCATTTCACATCTACCTCGCAATGACTTACCATAGCTTAGTGTCTTGTCACCCCTATCACCTTATCTAGTAGGGTCATCAAATCACAAGTCTATTGTCAATGTCAGTCATTCTGAACTATGTTGCCTCTGTGTTATCACATAGGCAAGGCCATCTTCAATGTGCCCCTGAGGCTCCTTTTCCTTCCATTCCATCCCATGTCATTCAACCTTTGGTCTATTCGATTCTGTATCATTTCTCATCGCCTAGGCCTTTTAGGTCCACATAGGTCCACCCTGAACTACGTTGCCTCTGTGTCGTCACGTAGGCAATGCCATTTAGCAATGAGCCCCTGAGGCACTAGGTCAGTCCATTAGGGCCTATCACATTGGTCATCATCAGTTCATCCATAATAAATAAATCCTTTACTTGACTGGGGGCAAAATCCTCGACCTAGTCAGGGAATAGGATTCTTGAATGCTATAAATTAAGAGGGTAAACAATCGGATCACAGTTTTATCACTAGACAACAAGCATCATGACAAGCAAGCTTTCAACATCATCTTGACACAAAAGACAGCAAGACTACACTTGGCAAATCACTTTTGACCTAAGACATCAAATTGATTCTATCAAGTTATTGCAAGAAAACATGTTTTGGGCAAGATAGTTTTTCAATGGTTGTTTTAAGAGTCTTATATCATGATTTTTGTTATTATGCCTTTCTATGCTACTCAAGGATGTATCAAACTCGGGAATCTATGATGGGGGCATAACTATTTTATGTGTTTGTTGTTTGTGGATTTACCTTTAGTAATGTGAAAGCCTTGTCTAATGACATGATCAACAAAATGATCATCGAGGACATCAAAGGTCTAAACATGAAATAGGTTTAATCGTTGTCTGTTGATACATAAGCAGTACTCAAGTCATCTTGGTTCAATTATAGTTAGATAGTTGTACTAACTTGCTAAATCAAAATCCATGTAAGAAATGAAGAGACCTAGTGTCTCAAGTTATTGCTTGGAACCTCTTTCTTTCATTGGTCGTCGGCCACACTAGAGTTTAGCAGAACTAGTGAATGTTACACCGACAGTTTTGTTCACATCAATGAAGGGACAAGCTATCGGGCAGACTTACTATATCGGCACAGTCTTAATTTACTTCTCTGATCGATGAGGGTCATACCGATGTGAGAAGTCCATCGACATAAGGTTGGGCATCAGGTAAACTCATGGTGGTCATTCTGATAGTATTGAGTTACCCCGATGGAAGTGTGCGTTGGGATCAATGGATCATCGGCGTAAGAACTATAATTGGCCCAGCGTTGAGATGTCTCTCTGAAGATACTAGTCACTCCGATGAAGGGTTAGCATAGCATTGGCGTCGGTGAGACAAGGAACTGTCGAAGTAAGTGTTGAATAGTTCACCGATGATGAAGGTTATCTCGATGAGTTTTTGTCTATCTTTGTTGGCAACAAAATTGCCGACAATAGTCATTTTGATCATTTGTGGTTACAAACCAGAATAGTATACGCAACCTAGTGCATGTGGGATTATTCATCTCATGGAATGCGAACAGTTACGACTATTGAGTAGCAACAACGATGGGGAAGGTGAATCATTCAATTAGGGCAACAGTCGAGCAACCATTTTTTGCTCTTGCAGACTGATGTTATAAAATTGATCTGCTGGCATCGTTGTTTGAAGATGAAGAGGTTTGATTTGTACAAGTTTATTCTGTAGAATGTGCAGTTGATATAAACAGTTTTGTACAAATTGTAAAATAGACCGATACCTAAACATTAGAATAGGGGATCTTTATTGTATATTCAGTTTTACTATAATAAAGATTGTTCTATTGTGGTGGTGGGTTTTTTACCCGAAAGGTTTTTCCCATGTAATACTGGAGTCTATTTTTGTCTGTTTTGTTTCTCTGGTGTATTTATCTGATTATTTCATTTTGAAAGTTCCATGTCTGCATTTTCCCCTTTGGAATTTTCATTAGGGAAGTTATTTTCTGCACCTGTTCTTTCCTTACAAGTGATATCAAAGCCTGGCCAATTGTGCTATCCTTGTTGGTAGTATGGGTTTTTTGTGTCAATTCTGTGAGTGGGAGTTCTACATAGATTTATTTGGTTAAATAAGATGGCTAGTACGTCAAACAAAATAGACATTGAAAAGTTTAATGGCACAAACTTTGAGTTGTGGAAACTTAAAGTTGAAGACATGCTAGTCTATAGAGATCTTTGGGTTGCTGTGTCTGGAACTCAACCTACAGGCATGAAGTAAGAAGATTGGGATCTGGCAAATAGGAAAACCAAAGGA
This sequence comes from Cunninghamia lanceolata, assembly GCA_027924645.1. Lineage (NCBI taxonomy): Eukaryota > Viridiplantae > Streptophyta > Pinopsida > Cupressales > Cupressaceae > Cunninghamia > Cunninghamia lanceolata. Next base: position 2,019,305 of record BSBN01000865.1, on the reverse strand, counting down.
CTAATAAGATTGAGTTTATCTGACTCTGTTCTATTGAACATCCATGAGGAGAAGACTGCAAGTGATTTGTGGAAGAAGTTGAATAATATTTATCAGGGCAAGTCATTGGTGAATAAACTTTTCCTCATAAAGAAATTGTATTCTCTAAAGATGGATGAAGGTGCATCTGTAGTAGAACATCTGAGTGCATTCAATACGATTGTTACTCAGTTGACATCTATAGGTGTAAAAATAGAAGAGGAGGACCGTTGTATGCTTCTGTTGTGTTCCTTACCTAACTCATGGGACCATCTGGTGATGGCTATTAGAAGTAAAACAACTACATTTCAATAGAAACTGTTGTTGCCTCGCTGTTGTCTGAAGAGATGCGGAGGAAGTCTTCTAGTATGGCCAAAGAGGATCTATCTATTCGAGGTAGATCAAAGGAAAGAGGCAAGAAGGACAAGAATTCTAAGTCCAAATCAGAGGGGAAATCAAAATCTCCTAGCAAGAAGTCCAAGGTGAAGTGCTAGAATTGTGTGCAGAAAGGTCACATCAAGAAAGACTGCAAAGAGGAGAAAAGAAGAAGAAGAGCTTCTTTGACTCTGAGTCTTCATAGAGTGATGTTGATGCCTTCATTGCTGCTTTGGCAATGCTTGCTTCTGAAGATGTTTGGCTAGTGGATTCAGGAGCATCTTTTCATATGACATCTCATAGAGAGTGGTTCACTAAGTATGAACCGTATGCTAGTGGGAAGGTGTTCCTGGCAAGTGATTCAACACTGGAAATTGTTGGCCAAGGACGAGTCAAAATCCAGTTCCCGGATGGCAAGATAAAGGGAATGAATGGAGTTCTTCACATACCAGGTCTGGCTTGAAATTTACTTTCTGTTAGTAAGCTTAATGATGTTGGAGTGCAAGTTACTATTGTAAATAGTGGCTATAAAATGACTAGAGGTTCTGTTGTACTGGAAAAGGGTGAACACATTGGAACTCTATATAGGTTAGATGCAAAACCAGTGTGCTGTAATAATGTCTTTGTAAAATCTGAAGAAGCTACTATTGTAACACATGATGCAAACTCTATGGAAGTTAAACTTCCTGTAGACAAAACAATGCTCTGGCATCATAGACTTGGTCACATAGGTGAAAAAGGTTTAAAAACCTTGAAGAACAAAAACCTGGTAGATGGGCTGACTGATTGTAATCTGGAGTTCAATTTCTACGAACATTATATATATGGAAAAAAGAACCGTGTTTCTTTTTACTCTAGTTCTCATAAATCTTCTGGTGTTCTGGACTATGTACATTCTAATGTTTTTGGTCCAATCGATGTTCCTTCTATGTCTAAATCAAGATACTACATATCATTTATTGATGATTATTCAAGGAGGGCATTTATATATTTTATGAAAAATAAATCAGAAGTGTTTAGTCGGTTTAAAGAATTTAAAACTCTTGTGGAAAATAAGACTGGTAGAAAAATAAAATGTTTGAGAATGGATAATGTTGGTGAATATTGCAATGTGGATTTTGATAAGTATTGTGTAGACCATGGAATTAAAAGGCATAAGACTACACCTTATACTCCACAGCAAAATGGAGTTGTTGAAAGGTTAAATCAATCGTTGATGGAGAAAGCAAGAAGTATGTTGAGTTTGTTAGACTTAGGGCACACAACTGAGAGGGGGGGTGAATCAGTTGTATGAAACTTTCTCAATTTAAACACTTGAATCTTCTTTAGTGATTAGTAGAATATTAATCATGAACCATAATGCATTCAAATCAAAAGCAGAAACATATCAACACATAAGACACCAAGATTTTGACATGGAAAACCCAGTTAAGGGAAAAACCACGAGGTGATTAACCCAAGAATGTATTCTTTATTAGAAGAATAGAAAGAACAAATGGCACATGCCAATTAGGGCTCACTGCTTGAGCACACTACTCACAAAAGGCTCACTGCCTACAAGAGACACACTGTCTACAAAGAAATAAGTATCACCTTTATGAACTAGAAAATAGCATCTTCAGCATGCTTGAATTAGTTCCATTTAAGCCCAATACGTCTACTCTGCCTTTCGCACTTCTCCTCGCTACCACACACTCATCAACATATCACACACTTCAAAATGACTTCACAATCCCTTATTTATACAAGGCATCGACTTAGGAACAATCATCTAAGTCAGCAAAACACCTACAAGAACATCCGCAAGGCGTGTAATACATCCGGTCGGCCAGTCTCAAGAAGAACACCAATATCCGGTGGTAATTCTTCAAGTGCAAACTCTAACTTCAATGCGGACTACCAACATGAATTGGACATGATCCAACGATCATCATAACCTTCCCTGAATCACCAAGAACATCCACACTTCATCATCCTACTGGAATTCTTCTCTCCTTCATCTGGAGCTTCAAGAACACAGTCTGTCATCACTGTTACAAATGAATAGGCTCTTCCGGACCTTCAAACCATGAACCAATCTAGTTGATACTTCACAAGGATGTCCTCAACACTCCCTCAAATCCACAGAACGGGATAATGAAATTCTGGATCTCACCGGACCTATCTATGGCACTCTGTCACCTCTGAACACCTGTCGGAATTGGTTCTACTTGAGCGACCATAACTTCTTCAGACCTTCATGCGGACCTTTGAAAACTTGACTGTAGCATTTCAAGACTTATATCTACAAACCCTTTAAACCGTATCCTCTGGTCCTCAACCTATTGAAGACTTTTACCTTCTTGTCATCACTGTTCTTCACTGTTCCTGATTGAGACTAATTTTCTCAATATCCTCAACACACAGCTCATCTAATCCTTCTCATTAATGCAACATGAGTATGTTGACATCAATGACAACACCAATTAGGCCCATATTTGTAACAATCTCCCCCTTTGTCATTGATGGCAACATATGATGTTAAAAACCATCAAGACAAGAACTTCTCCTTGCTATCACAACTCCCCCTAACAACAACAACTATTCACATGTCTTCTCTTCCTTTATTGCTCCCCCTTTGATCAACAACCACTTTTTTTTCACATGTCTTCTCTCCCCCTTTGACATCAATGGCAAAGGGCTCATACTTGCAACTCCATTACTTCATAACATACCAGCTGCTCCCCCTGAGTAGCAGCTCCCTATCATCAATCCGGATCACAAGATATGACTATGATATCCACTGGATTGATGCACATCAGTGCATCCTAGTTCATCACCGGAGGGGCAATAACTCCTAACTTCTCCCTGAGATACTCAAAAGAGTCCTTGGGAAGAGGTTTAGTAAAGATATCTGCAATCTGATCCTTGGAGGGCACATACTCCAATCTGACTTCATCCTTATTCACTTGCTCTCTCAGAAAGTGAAACTTGATAGATATATGCTTAGTCTTAGAATGCAACACTGGATTCTTAGAAATATTTATTGCACTTGAATTATCACAGAAAATTGTGATGGGCTCCTCATATTCTACTTTAATATCTCTTAGCATCTGCTTCATCCACAAAACTTGAGTGCAACTAACTACTACTGCAATGTATTCTGCTTCAGTTGTAGACGAGGATATTGCCTCTTGTTTCTTGCTTAGCCAAGAAACCAGTCTTTTTCCCAAAAAGAATGCTCCTCCACTGGTACTCTTCATGTCATCCACATCTCCTGCCCAATCTGCATCTGTATATGCATGAAGAGAAAAATTTTGATCTCTAGGATACCACAGACCATACTCAACTGTTCCTTTTAAGTACCTAAAAATCCTTTTGATTTCCATGAAATGAGATTCTCTGGGATCAGCTTGGAATCTTGCCACAAGACCAACAGCCTGCATTATATCTGGTCTAGTTTGAGTGAGATACAATAATCCTCCAATCATTGATCCATATTTTGTCTGATCTATCTTAGGGGAGTCATCATCTTTGCTCAACTTACATCTGGTTGCCATGGGAGTGTTCATTGGCTTTGAATCTTCCATTCCAAATTTTCTCAACAATTCTTTCACATATTTGGTCTGAGAAATAAAGATTCCTTTCTTTGTTTGAGTAATTTGCAAACCCAAGAAGAAATTCATTTCACCGAGCATTGACATCTCAAACTCACTTTTCATTTGATTTGCAAAGGTTTTATACATACTGTCTCTTCCTCCAAAGATGATATCATCAACAAATACTTCAACAATCAAGATGTTTTCATGATCAATTTTGAAATATAGGTTACTGTCAATAGTACCTTTGTTGAAACCAATCTTCAAAAGATGTTTGTCCAGTCTTTCATACCAGGCTCTTGGGCTTGCTTTAGTCCATACAGTGCCTTCTTCAATTTGTAGACCATATCACCATGCTCAGATAATTGAAAACCATCCGGTTGTTCAATGTACACTTCTTCTTCTAAGTCACCATTCAAGAAGGTAGACTTGACATCCATCTGATACACCTTGAAATCCTTGAAGGCAGCAAATGCAAGAAATAATCTGACTACTTTAATTCTTGCCACCGGAGCAAAGGTTTCTTCAAAATCAATCCCTTCTATTTGAGAGTAGCCTTTGCAAACCAATCCGGCTTTATTTCTGATTACTTCACCAACTTCATTTAGTTTGTTCCGGAAGACCCATTTGGTTCCAATCACATTCTTGTTTCTAGGTCTGGGAACAAGAACCCAAGTGTGATTTTTCTCAATTTGCATCAACTCTTCCTCCATTACTTTGGTCTAGTTTTCATCATTGCAGGTTTCATTTATTGTCTTAGGTTCAATCTTTGAAATCAGACAATATTCATCAAAATTTTGAAAAATTTTCCTTCTAGTTTGCACACCTTTGCTTTTGTCACCTATGATCTGATCTTCAGAGTGGTTCAGTCTTACATACCTTGGAACTTTGGGAGTTTCTTGTACTTCTGCTTCTTGATCAGGCTCATTTAGACCATCTCTTCTTCCTGATTTACCGGATCAGTCTGAATCTGACTTTTAGAAGAGGATTGAGATCCTTGAACCAGAGCACCATTCTGATCATCTTCATCATATTCATAAAACCTTGAGGGTTTTTCTATTCCCTCATCAACCTTCACATTTGTATTTTCTATCATCTTTATTAGTCTCTTGTTATAACACCGGTATTCTTTGCTTTGAGTAGAGTAACCCAAGAATATTCCTTCATCACTTCTAGCATCAAACTTGCCTAAATCTTCATCTCTTTTGATGTAACACTTGCTACCAAAGACTCTAAAATATCTTACAATAGGAGTAATGCCAAACTAGAGTTCATAAGGGGTCTTAACGGTATTGCATCTGATTTGAACTCGATTAAGAGGATAGACTGCAGTGCTGACAGCTTCTCTCCAATAGATCTGTGGAACATTTGCTTCCATCATCATGGTTCTAGATGCTTCCTAGATGGTCTGGTTCTTTCTCTCCACTACTCCATTCTACTGTGGAGTCCTCGAAGCAGACAACTGTCTCTTAATTCTATGTTTCTCACAGAATTCTATGAACTCATCGGATGTGAATTCTCCACCTCTATCAGACCTCAGACATTTTAACTTTATTCCTGTTTCATTCTCTACCATAGCCTTGAATATTTTGAATTTCTCAAGAGCTTCTGATTTCTCCTTTAGAAAGGTTACCCACATCATCCGAGCATAGTCATCTATTAGCAGCATGAAGTATCTATCACCTTGAATACTTTTGGTTCTTGCCAGACCACAAAGATCAATGTGAACTAAGTCCAATAATCTGGTAGAAGATAGTTCCTTGCTTTTGAATGTGACTCTGCTTAGCTTACCCAACTGACATTCCTTGCACAAGTTGTTAGTAGGTTTCACCAATTTTGGAAGATCTCTTACAGCCTGAGTATTGCTTATCTTGATGATATTATCAAAATTCACATGACACATCCTTCTATACCATAACCAACTCTGATCAACTTGAACAAATAAGCAACTTTTACCAGTACCAACCAAGTGGAAGATATTACCTTTAGTTTGAGCACCAAATTCAATCTCTATTCTGGATCTTTCAAAGATTTTGCATTTTCCATCCTTGAATCAGAGATCATAGCCTTTGTCCACCAACTGTCCAACACTGAGAAGATTGTGCTTCAAACCTTCAACATACAGTACATTACCAGTTTTGTTTCTTCCATCAAAAGAAATAGTTCCTCTTCCTCTGATTCTACCAACAGAATTATCACCAAACTTCACCACTCCTCCTTCATACCTTTCCAAGTCTATGAACTTATTTTTGTCACCTATCATGTGGTGAGAGAAACCACTGTCCATGACCCAATCATTCTTTTCTTCAACTTGGGCAGCCAGAGCTCTTTCTACAACTTTATGATTGATAGATACAGGGGATATTGGTTCTTCTTCCTTGATGGCAATAAACACCCATTCACTTCCGGATTTGTTTCCTGTCTCTGATTCATCATCTGTTACTCCTTCATTATCATCTTCTTCATGAACATAGTAACAATTCTTTTGGAACCTTGATCTATTAGGATTTGGCTTTGAAAATCTCTCCAGACATCTTGAGACAAAATGACCAATCTTATTGCAGTTAAAACACTTAAAAGGCAATTTTCCTTCATACTTACCGGATCCTCTTGGCAGTCTCTTTGCAATGAGGGCTTCAAGTTGAGCAGTTTCTACTTCTTCTTCTTCTAGGTTTTTTCTTGCTTTTTCATACCATGACAGTTTCCTTGATGAGTTCTCTCCTAGATCAAATCCTTGTTTACCTTTCATAGAGGCACTAGCTTTGAATGCAGATTCAGTTTTGGGGGGATCATCTCCAAACTCAGTCATTTCAAAAGCAGCTAGTTTGCCAGCCAATTGGTCTCTTGTGACAGTTGTATGGGCTCTGAATTGATCAATGACAGCAACCTTGATTTTGTGAGAGGTAGGAAGGGATCTGAGAATTTCACCAACAATCTCGTTTTCATCCAAGACTCCACTAGAATTTCTAATTCCACAAACCAACTCATTCACTCTTGGCATAAAAGTGGTAATATTTTCATCATCTCTCATCTTCAGTTTTTCAAATTTCCCTTTTAGACTCTGTAACCTTGCACATTTAACATACTCGTCTCCTTCATGCAAAAGTTCTAGTTTAATCTAGATCTCATAGGCAGTTGGTAGGTCAATAACATTTGAGAGCTTTGAGTAAGTTAATGTGCTTAGAAGAGCCTCTTTGGTTCATAGATTGTTTTCACCATCTGTGATTTCATTTAGGGTTGTCGGACCACCCTGTGGAGGTGTATATGCTTTTGTGACCATGGACTAGTACGCCATTCCCATACACTGCAAGTGACATTTCATGCGACCTTTCCAAAGAGAAAAGTTGGTTCCATCAAACCTCAAACTATCCTTCTTGTATGATGACATCCTAGATCTCCTCAAGCGATTAAGCTCCTTTTAGAGGAACTTAGCTCTGATACCAATTGTCAGACTTAGGGTACACAACTAAGTGGGGGGATGAATCAGTTGTACGAAACTTTCTCAATTTAAACACTTGAATCTTCTTTAGTGATTAGTAGAATATTAATCATGAACCATAATGCATTCAAATCAAAAGCAGAAACATATCAACACATAAGACACCAAGATTTTGATGTGGAAAACCCAATTAAGGGAAGAACCACAGGGTGATTAACCCAAGAATGTATTCTCTATTAGAAGAATAGAAAGAACAAATGACACATGCCAATTAGGGCTCACTGCCCGAGCACACTACTCACAAGAGGCTCGTTGCCTACAAGAGACACACTGTCTACAAAGAAATAAGTATCACCTTTATGAATTGGAAAATAGCATCTTCAGCATGCTTGAATCAGTTCCATTTAAGCCCAATACTTCTGCTCTGCCTTTCACACTTCTCCTCGCTACCACACACTCATCAACATATCACACACTTCCAAATGACTTCACAATCCCTTATTTATACAAGGCATCGACTTAGGAACAATCATCTAAGTCGGCAAAACACCTACAAGAACATTCGCAAGGCGTGTAATACATCTGGTCGGCCAATCTCAAGAAGAACACCAATATCTGGTGGTAATTCTTCAAGTGCAAACTCTAACTTTAATGCAGACCACCAACATGAACTGGGCATGATCCAACGATCATCATAACCTTCCCTGAATCACCAAGAACATCCGTAATTCATCATCCTACTGGAATTCTTCTCTCCTTTATCCGGAGCTTCAAGAACATAGTCTGTCATCACTGTTACAAATGAATAGGCTCTTCCGAACCTTCAAACCATGAATCAATCTAGTTGATACTTCATAGGGATGTCCTCAACACTCCCTCAAATCTGCAGAACGGGATAATGAAATTCCAGATCTCACCGGACCTATCTGTGGCACTCTGTCACCTCTAAACACCTTCCGAAACCAGTTCTACTTGAGCGACCATAACTTCTTCATATCTTCATGCGGACCTCTGAAAACTTGACTGTAGCATCTCAAGACTTATATCTACAAACCCTTTAAACTGCATCCTCTGGTCCTCAACCTATTGAAGACTTTTACCTTCTTGTCATCACTGTTCTTCACTATTCCTAATGGAAACTAATTTTCTCAATATCCTCAGCACACAGCTCATCTAATCCTTCTCATTAATGCAACATCAGTATGTTGACATTAATGACAACACCGGTTAGGCCCATACTTGCAACAGAGTTATGCTAGGCTTGAACATAAGTTCTGGGCTGAGGCAGTTGCTACAGCTTGTTACTTGCTGAATCGTTCTCCTACTTCAGCATTGGTTGATAAGACACCTATGGAAGCGTGATCTAGAAAGAAGCCCTCTCTAAGACATCTTCATGTCTTTGGCTGTGAGGCATATGCTCATACTCTTGAGGTAAAAATATCTAAGTTAGATAACAAGGCAGTCAAATGTATCTTTATTGGCTATGGAGTTAGTGTTAAAGGGTACAAGCTTTGGAATCCTGAAACTAGAAAAGTAATTTACAGTAGGAATGTAATTTTCAGAGAGTTGAAACCTTTGGTTATTGATCCTCAGCTGGAGAAGACAGAAAAGAAGAAAGAAAAGAGTGTTGTGAATATTCCTCTGATCCCTGTAAAAGAGGAACAACAAACACCAAGTGTAGATGGTTTAGATGTGAGTTCGAGTAGCTCTAAAGATTCAGATCCAAAGCAAGAACCTGAACCTGCACCTCAGCTTTTGAGACGGTCTACACGTGAAAGAAGACAACCAAATAGGTATGGATTTTCAGTAATTGATTCAAGTTGTGCCTATGCTTTACTTACTGATATTGATGAACCTAGGACTGTGAAAGAAGCTATTAGCTTACCTAATTTAGATTCTTGGTTGGAAGCCATGGATAGTGAAATGAAATCATTGGAGAAGAATGGAACCTAGGATCTAGTGCCCTTGCCTAAAGGTAGAAAACCTGTGGGCTGCAAGTGGGTATTTAAAAAGAAATATGGTCCAGATGGTAGTGTTGATAAGTACAAGGCAAGACTAGTTGCTAAGGGGTATTCCCAAAAGGAAGGTATTGATTATGGAGAAATTTTTTCTCCTGTAGCTAAGCTGACATCCATTAGATTTCTTTTGTCACTTGCAGCAGCATATGACTTTGAAATTGAGCAGATGGATGTGACGACAACATTTCTTCATGGGGACCTTGGAGAAGAAATTTATATGTCCCAGCCAGAGCATTTTGTGGTAAAAGGAAAAGAACATCTAGTATGTAAACTTAAAAAGTCTCTTTATGGTTTGAAACAATCTCCCAGAATGTGGTATCTGAAGTTTAATACGTATGTGTTATCTTTAGGATATGTGAGATCTAAATCTGATCATTGTGTCTATTATAAAACTGAAGGTGATCAGATTCTTATAATTGCACTGTATGTGGATGATATGTTGTTCATTGGCAATGGTAAGGGGATGATCTCAGATTTAAAATCTCAGTTGTCCTTGAATTTGAAATTAAGAATCTGGGGGCAAAAAAGTACATTCTGGGAATGGAGATCAAAAGGGACAGATCTAAGAGAAAGCTTTGGTTTAGCCAGAGCAAGAATATTACTAATGTTCTTGATAAATTTAATATGTCTGATTCCAAACAACTAGTTGTTCCAGTTTTGTAGGGAATGAAACTATCTGTTGAAGATTGTCCAGAATCTCCAAATGAAATTGACGACATGAAAAAAGTGCCTTATGCAAGTGTTGTTGGCAGTTTAATGTATGCAATGGTCTGTACTAGACCAGACATTGCCCAAGCAATGGGAGTTTTGAGCCGGTTTATGGCGAATCCAGGCAAATCACATTGGGATGCTGTGAAAAGAGTTATGAGGTATTTGAAGGGAACTTCTGATTATACTATTTGCTATCATGGAAACTTAGATGGATCTAAGAGATCTATCAGTATTCAGGGATATGTTGATTCTAATTGGGTAGGGGACATTGACAGTAGAAGATCTACCAGTGGATATGTATTCATGTTAAATGGTGGTGCTATTAGTTGGATGAGCAAGCGACAGGCTGTAGTCGCTTTGTCCACAATAGAGGCAGAGTACATGGCAGCTACTCGTGTATGCCAAGAAGCTGTTTGGTTGAAGAGGTTGTGTTCTGATGTTGGTTTTAATGCAGGGCAAATACAAATTCATTGTGATAGTCAAAGTGCTATCTGTTTGGTGAACAATCCTACATTTCATGCTAGGACAAAACATATTGATGTCCAATATCACTCTGTTCGTGATATGGTGGAAGATAGAAAGGTAAAGCTAGAAAAAGTTGACACTTTGGAAAATGTCGCTGACACCTTAACAAAACCAGTAAGCACAACCAAGTTCAAATGGTGTTTAGATGAAATGGGTCTTCGGGCCCATAATTCTCAGTAATCCTTTTGAGGATTAAGAGGTTAGCAATAATCTCTTTGACAAGTGGGAGATTGAAGAGACCTAGTGTCTAAAGTTATTGCTTGGAACATCTTTCTTTCATTGGTCATCGGCCACACTAGAGTTTCGTCAGAACTAGTGAATGTTACACTGACAGTTTTGTTCACATTGATGAAGGGACAAGCTATCAGGCAGACTTACTATATCGGCACAGTCTTAATTTACTTCTCTGATCGATGAGGGTCATACCGATGTGAGAAGTCCATCGGCATAAGGTTGGGCATCAGGTAAACTCATGGTGGTCGTTCCGATAGTATTGAGTTACCCCGATGGAAGTGTGCATTGTGATCAATGAATCATCGGCGTAAGAACTATAATCAGCCTAGCGTTGAGATGTCTCTCCGAAGTTACCAATCACTCTGATGAAGGGTTAGCATAGCATTGGCGTCGGTGAGACAAGGATCCATCGGAGTAAGTGTTGAACAGTTCGCCGATGATAAAGGTTATCCTGATGAGTTTTTGACTATCTTTGTCGGCAACAAAGTTGCCGACGATAGTCATTTTGATCATTTGTGGTTATAAACTGGAATAGTAGATGCGACCTGGTGCATGTGGGATTATTCATCTCATGGAATGTGAATAGTTATGATTGTTGAGTAGCAACGACAATGGGGAAGGTGAATCATTCAATTAGGGCAACAATCGAGTAACCGTTTTTTGCTCTTGCAGACTAATGTTATAAAACTGATCTACTGGCATCATTGTTTGAAGATAAAGAGGTTTGATTTGTACAAGTTTATTCTGTAGAATGTGTAGTTGATATAAACAGTTTTGTACAAATTGTAAAATAGACCGATACCTGAACATTAGAACAGGGGATCTTTATTGTATATTCAGTTTTACTGTAATAAAGATTGTTCTATTGTGGTGGTGGGTTTTTTACCTGAAAGGGTTTTCCCATGTAATACTGGAGTCTATTTTTGTCTATTTTGTTTCTTTGGTGTATTTATCTGATTATTTCATTTTGAAAGTTACCTGTCTACATTTTCCCCTTTGGAATTTTCATTAGGGAAGTTGTTTTCCACACCTGTGCTTTCCTTACAAGAAATACTCAGGTCATCATGGTTTAATTATACCTAGATGCTTGTATTTTCTTACAACATTTTAAAATCTCAATGATGAAACAAAGTACTTCAAAAACTTGCACAATTGAAGATGACAAGAATTCATATCCATACTTATCCCATTGCATTATAAGCATGTTATCATTTTACCAAAATCCATGTGTCTTTGTGATCATATGTTTATCCAATTTCTTATCATTTATTAGCAAATCGTTCATTATCACATTTCTTATCTTTCATTATCCATTCATTGTCCAACTCATTTTCTTCTAAAAAAATGTATTGAGATTAAGATTGAGTATACTTGGAATTAACAAAAATAAATCATTGTGTGTCATAATCAGGTCCATCATTATAGATTCATGTCATTTGGTTCATTAGGATGCATAAACACAAGTAAATCATAAATCACCATAGCAAGAGTCATATACTCACATCATTCATCCATTTGAGTGTCATATGTATATCATGATAGAAAACAAAAAAATGCATATGCATAGATAGGGTGATCATCAATTAAATCATCTTACTACATGCATACATGATTCATATCATTACATTTTGCATTACACAAATCAACACATATAGATACATCTTGCATCTAGTATTAGGTCAAACATCATAAGCATGTAGAAGCATCATGTCTAGTACATCAAAAATCTAGAGAAGCATCAACATAGTCATCATAGTGTTGCATTAGACAAGTCATCATATAGTGCATCAGGTCCATCACATAACATGAGCATGAGCATCAAAATCATAAACCATGTAAGTCATCTATAAGCATAGCACATCATAACATCATAGCATCATAGCATAAGTCATGTCCATCGCATATCATCAGTGCATATGTAAATCAAAACATAGTTTGTCATCATGATCTCATATCATCATCATCAAAAAGAATAAAAGTGTCCAAATGTACAATGATATCAAAATAATAAAACAGCTTGAAGTGTCCAAGCCAAAGTGATGTATAAATGTCCAAGTTAAAGAACTAGAAGCAAATGTATGTCAAGAGATAGCTAGGAGTGACTCCCTCCTGATGGTGCTAGCTGTGGTGGTGTGATGCCTCCTGCTCCTCCTCCTCCACATGCTAACCATGTCCTTGGTGCACCTCCTACAGGTGGACCGCGAGGTGGTCCCATAGGTCCCATCACCCCACTACTGCACCTGCTTCAAGAGTTCCTTTGCCCTCCCATATCTCTGGATAGCTATATCTCTCTCTAATCGGGCAGTCTGTAGGTCACCTTGTAGCTGTGTAATATGGGCTTGCATCTGCCCTATTTGTCCCTACTGCTATTGTAACAAAGACTGAACCTGAGGCAGCCAGGCTCGTAATCTTGCTATCACCCCATCATCTGGCCCCTACCCTTGTGGCTACACTGAAGGTTGCACCTATGCTTGTAAAGCTAGTTGAGCATACTAGGTAGGATCAATCCACCGGTGAACCCTCCTCCCAATCTCCATCTCTACCATCATCCCCATCACTGCCATCATGACCACCACCGCCACCACCATCATGACCTCCTCCTCCTCCTCTACCACTACCATCATCCCCACCTCGACCACCTCTGCCTCCCCATCCTTGGCCTCTCCTATGTTGCCTTCGTGGCCCCTCTCCTAATCCTCCTGATCATCCAGAATCGGGGCTCACTCTCCTAGTCCAAAGTAGCATGGAAATAGATGTGTAACAAACCAATCAAAGAAATCCTATGTAGTGCCTACATCTACCACTTCCCTATGCACTGTAATCTCCCCATTGGGAAGGTGAAAGGTCCCGTCCTTACTATGGAATCTCTCAACTAGAGCAGTCAGCATGCCAAGATTAGCCCTAATCTCGGGCATGAAGAGCACAAATAATAATCTAGTCGATCCAATAACAAGTAGATCAGTCTTAGTCAGATAAGGACTCAATGTCTGTGTAACTAGAAACCGCTCCCTCGACATGAGGACATCATCTAACTCCTCATGCAATCAAACAAGCGCATGTTAATCAACCAAAACTAACTAAATTGCAAGTCTATTTATCCAACATCAAAAACATAGTTATTTCAATAGGAAATCAATCCTACCATCTCTCTAGAGATTCTATCAATCTCAGAGATGACCTATCAGTTGACCAGCATCCATCGCACAGTCAACTTCATCAAATTTCGAAGTGATTTGATCAACTAGGCTTATATGCATAGTCATGCCTGTCAAATGTGCAATTTTACCTCATTTGTGCTGAATAAACTCATAAGCGTAGACTTACATTGAATGCACAGATTTACATTGCATGTGCAACGTTGCTCTTTGTATGCACAACATAATCTTGTAAGCACAAGAAAATATCAAATACGTAGTAGAACCTTGAAAGCATAGTATCCCTCTTTGGCTGCGCAACAGAATTTCAAATGCACATTAGTAAACTTTAAATGTGAAAATTTTGCATATGCACTAATTCTAGCGTCATATGCACGAAATCACATCATATGCGTAGAATCACATCATATGTATGGTATCGCGCGTCATATGCACAGTTCTGGCTTTCAGCACATTCAAAACCTCAAACTTTGACCTACATTTAATGCTATCATAAATACACCTAGCCTAGAAATGAAGGGGTACTTACCAACGGCCCGTAGTCTGTTGGATGATTAAACTATCAGATCCACTCGAATCAATGAAGCTCAATAGGAAACTGGTACATCTTCGTTGTCTGCTCTGTGCTCTAAAGGATCTAATCTCCTAAAATCTCTCTCTCAAAGACAAGTGTGCAAATGACTAGGGATGTGACCCCACACTCCTATATATAGTACATGGAACCCTAATGGGAGGTACTTGACCTTGTCCATGCTGGGGCATGATTTTCACCTAGTTTTTCTTCCACGTCAACCAATTTCTTCACCGGTCTATCTAGTCAACTTGTCATTCAACCTATCTCATCGTGAGATTGTCCGTCATCCTGTCATCAATTTATTCCCGTCTAATCTCTCGAGGGGGCATCCTATCATCATTAACCTGTACCAGGGGCAAACTGGGGCATGTATCAATCACAGAAAGTTTTTATTCTTTGAAACAGAGTGTTAAAACACATTGTCTCAAAGAGGGGCAAAATGTATATACCTAAAAATGGCAAAGACAAATTCAATAAATATTTATTACTTATTAATTCCCTTTCTTCTATCATTTAGTAAATTCATCAATTTATCTATTTGATTCATGTTCGTCATCAATATTCCAAATATTAAATAAATATCAATTTATTTAATTAAATCAATTAAACCTATTCTTCTAATGTCATCCCTTAATTAAATAATAATCAAATTATTTAATTGCAAATCATCCTATTCCAAAGTCAAAAGTCCTCTATTCCACATCATCTAATTCCACCTCACACATCCACCTCATCATATTACACATGTAATTAAATATTTTAATATTTAATTAGTCCATTTTTCCTCACCCTCATGGCCTATTCTTTCTCCAACCATCCTTATTCCAAAGGGCATTGTCTCTCCATGTCACCATGGTCAAAGGGACACTTTGTGAAACTTGTTCCATAGTCCCTAGAATCCTTCCAACCTCCCTACAAACATGTTCTCCTTGTTTGACCTTCTCTCTTTGGTCATTGTGAGCCTTGTGACATGTGGACTCATGTCACACCTTTCTCTCCACCATGTCAAGGTGAGAGGAACATCTTCCCTCTTTCTCTCCCTCATCTCAACCAATTCAATCCTCACCATACACCTCTCAAGACCAAGTCTCCACCGTTGAGATCTTGACACATGGATTTGCCCCCTCCTTGGCCTATAAAATGAAGCTCATTCCCTCATTTCAACAACACACAAGTTATAGCAAAGTTACTCTGCAGAAATTCTAGCGTGCCTTTGGCAAAGCATCTATATTGTTCATTGCATTTTATATCCATTATCTTCATATCCATACAACCATGGCTTCAATCATCCATCACTCATCCTCACAATAGTTGCATTGTAGGTAATCTTCATTGCATTTTATCCAACATATAGCCATTCAAGTATTGTCATTATTAAACTGTGAGGAAGCACGCTTCTACGAGCTCTATTCATCAACAAGATCAATAAAAGATAGGCGAACAATGGAAGGTTCGAGGTAAATTAGTCCTCAAGGTAATATTGCTTTTTTTATTTGATTTACATCATATTTCATTGAGATTATTGGATTATTAGTAGTTTAGTACTGTTGACAATATTTCCACTAACATTTCAATTATCTTTCCAATTCCTCTAAAAATATCGTGTTAACTCATGTGCACAATCAGTCTTATTTTTAGAACTCTAAACAAGTCAAATCTAAAGTTAAGTTAATTGGCTTTAATTTATCTTATTTTCATCAACTCATGAATTAGAAGAAAAAGCATTCTAATTTATGAAATCAAATCTATCTTTATCAAAAAAGCAATTATCTTAATAATAATACCTTTTTGGAGTGACACATGTCATGTGCACATTCAGCATGAGTTATTTGATTTATCTCAACCATTCATTCTATGGATTTATTTCATCTATTGATCGATCATGTTTGAAACCTATATAAACCCCCCTCATCTCCTCCACAAATCTTCTTCAATCATTTATTCTTAGGCATTCCTTAATAGTGAATTGAGCATACATCACATTGTTGAGCACATCAATCATCCTGATTCTTGAAGGATCTTCCATTATCTGTGACAATGGATAATGAAATACCATATCTGCATATGATATAGTTAAGGATGAAGGATGAAATCTATTTACCTGTGACAGTGGTTAATGGAATGGCCTCAATCCACTTTGTAAAATACTCTGTGGCTGTGATAATGAATTTGTGGCCGTTGAAGGAGGAAGGGTGAATCTTGCCTACTAGGTCAAGTCCCCATTGACAGAAGGGCCAAGGTGTCATTAAAGGTTGTAATTCCTAAGTAGGTGCATGTAATTCATGAACCTCCCTTAGAGCGGTCTAATATTCATCACTATCTAAATGCCTAAGGAGAGTACCATCTAAACCTCATCTGTACAAGGTGTCAGCAACAATGGTATATCTAGATGATTGGCATATGAACGTATGTTTTTGGTTGTTTAATAGGTTGGGAGGTAGGATATTCTCTTTAAGATAGGTGTAAACCTTGCCATATAAAGGAGAATTAGCTCCTACACTGTGGTAAATGGTGTTATTTTTTGGGTTTTCATAGGCTAGATGGGAGATTAGCTTTACCAAAAACTCATAACATGATTGATTTTCAAGGATATCTAGAAGGGATGTAATAGTGGCCATTGCATCTACTACTTTGTTTTCTAACCTTAGTATTTGTTCAAAGGAGATCACAACAAAATATTCCTTGAAATCATCTACCATACGCTTGTATGGTGTCAACTTCTCATCCTTTGTTTGGTATTCATCATTTATTTGATTAATGACAAGTTGTGAATCCCCATACACATGAAGCTCTTTGATCTTCCATCCAACTGCCATCTTTATGCCAATAACTAGAGATTCATACTCAACTACATTTTTGGTGCATGGGAACAAAAGTCTGTATGATTTAGGGATTGTATCCCCCTGCAGTGTTAGTAGCAAGATGCCTGCTCTAGAACCATGTTGTGTGCATGACTCATCAAAATAGAGTTTCCAAGTCATTGTTGTGATATTGAATATAGATTCAACAGGAGACTCAAAATGTAAGGGGTTGTTATCAATCTAAGGTGTATCTTCCAATTGATCTACGATGACCTGTCCTTTTATGGCTCTTCTGTCCATGTACTCAATGTCAAACTCACTGAGAATCATAACCCATTTAGATATTCTACCTGTTAGGGTAGCTTTGCTGAGGAGATACTTTAGTGGGTTGATCTTTGCTACCAGCTTTATGGAGTGAGAGAGCATGTAGTGTCTCCACTTTTGTGAAGTGAAGATGACTAAAAGGTGTGCCCTTTCAATTGGTGTGTACTGAAGCTCATAACCTACTAATGTCCTGCTGATATAGTAGATTGCCTACTCCTTTCCTTCATGGTTTTCTTGTGCTAGAAATGCTCCCAAAGCTGTGGGTGCAGTTGAGATATATAACAATAGAGGTTTTCCTTGAATTAGCAGCATTAGGACTGTTGGATTCATCAGATATTCTTTTAATCGCTGAAATGCTTGCTCACAGTTATCATCCCATTTGAATGGAACATTTTTATGCAATAGATGTGAAAATGGATGGCACTTGTCTGCCAGTTGGGAGATGAACCTTCTAATTAACTGTAACTTTCCTTGTAAAGACCATAGCTGACTCAAATTCTTTGGTGGCGGTATTTCCATAATTTCTTTGACCTTTGCCGGGTCCACCTCTATTCCATTTTGATGATACAATGTATCCAAGTAGTTTTTTGGATGTTACTCTGAAAACACACTTTTTAGGATTCAACCACACATTAAACTGCTCTAGTCTTGTGAATATTTTATCTAAGACTTCAAGATGTCCCTCTCTGGTGAGTGATTTCCCTAAGATATCATCAACATAATCCTCCATGATGGTATGCATTGTATCATGGAAGATCATTGTCATTGCCTGCTCAATATGTTGCTCCTACATTCTTGAGAACAGATGGCATAACACACCAACAATAGGTGCCCCATGGACATGTGAATGTTGTTTTATTATGATCGTTCAGTGCTATCTTGATTTGGTTATATCTAGAGAAACCATCCATTAAGGACAATATGGTGTGACCTACTGTGAAGTCAATGACGATATCAATATTTGGTAAAGGAAAACAGTCTTTCGGACAAGCCTTATTTAAATCCCTGATGTCATTGCATATTCTGATTCTCTTGTTAGGCTTTAAAATAGGTACAATATTACAGACCCATTCTAGGTAGTCAATGGCTCTAATGAACCCCACATCTAGTAATTTCTTGAGCTCTTCTTTTACCATTAAATCTATGTGGGGGTGCATTTTCCTCAGCTTCTATTTAACTGGCTTGGCTTCTGGAGCTAGTGACAGATGGTGCATGATTAGATCAGGATCAATATTTGGCATATCAACGTAAGACCAAGCAAATTTTATCTATTTTCTTCTGTAGAACTCAGCAACCTCTATTTTCTCTTGTGCAATTAATGACTCTACTTGATAAAGGAGTCTTAGTTGTGCCTCTGTGCCAATGTTGATTGGTTCTGCTGGTTCAATCAATACTGAAGATCTTTCTAGATGTGCATAAAGGGGAAGAGGGTCAAACCTTTCATCTGTCGATGCCTCAAAAAGGTTTTCACCTTCAGATATGTCTTTTCTTTTTTCTTTTCATGATCTAACACTATCACATAGCGGTTTTCACCATTAGATCTCATATTTATTTTGACATTTTTATGACTGAAAGGATTGGCACTCTCTCTAAAGTATGCCTTGTAATTAAGGTTGATGGGGAAGCTAGCCTTATGGTCTCTTGCGGGTAAGTGTTCTCTAAGCTCTAGGTAGTTGATGATGGCATCATTGTTTTCAAAGGTGTCAAGCTCATGTGATGTTTCCAATAGATCCCAATCTATTAATTCAGGGTGAACAAGAGGTAAGGGATCATCAGGTTGATCAGACTCAAGGATAGTTATGGTAAGAATGGAGAATTCATTGGAATGGGACAAGGTATCGACAAGGTCTATTATGGTACTCTCCTCAAGTTGATTCTTCAAGCTTGATATCATACTCTCTTCGTGAAATTCATTATCGTCATGTTGCGGTTCAGACTCTAGTGGTCTAACTGTAGAGATTTGTCCTTCATGCATTGTTGGACTATTACTATATCGTTGGACCACATCAATCCCCTTGTCTTCACAAGACATCTCAGAGAGGCTGTCCCACTCATACTCATTTGAATCAATTTCACTAACCTCTTGCAAGCAGTGAATTTGCTCCACTAAGTTAGTGGTAGATGCTTGTTTGTCTTCAACCTTTTGTTTACCTTTTCCTTTGTCCTTCTTCTTACCTTGGTATCCTAACCTAGTAGTATCTCTGTTGATAACTGAGAGGGGGGGTGAATCAATTATCTTGATTATTTTAACTTTCTGTTCTTCTTTAACAACTAGTGCAACATCAAATTAAATAAGCATGCATAACCATGAAAGCAGAAATAAACTCAATACACATAACACAATGATTTTGACGTGGAAAACCCTATTAAGGGAAAAACCACAGGGTGATTAACCCAAGATTGTATTCCCTGTTAAAAGAATTAGGTAGTACAAATGGCACTTGCCAATTAGGGCTCACTGCCCGAGCACACTGCTCACAAGAGGCTCACTGCCTACAAGAGACTTGTTGTCTACAAGTTATAAAGAGAATAACAAGATACTTGAACTGATGAGAAGCATCCACATATGCTGAGGTACAGTTCCGGTTAGGCTCAGTACACTGATCTACTGCACTTCATTCTTCTTCTCCTTTAGTGTTGTTGTCTTGTCACATACCGGACCTGTGTTACTTCTTCCACTCTTCCCTCTACTTTTCTTCACAGTTCACAATACACCACACACACCTTCTCACTGAAATCCATTTGGTATATATATCCACACAAAGAATTTCAACATCTTTCTAGTTGGCATCCAAAATACTCAATATTTTCCCAAACTCTGGTCTATTGGCTGAATCCTTGCTTACCAAGTGATGCGTATCAAAGAGATGCTTATAGAAGTCATCAATCATGTCGGCAAATCATGAATGATCAATTAAGAAACTTTATTACCATCAATATCTCATCTGGATTAAAGTCTGAAGCTCTGTCAGTCAGTTCTTCCTCAGTCTACTTTGCCAAACAGGAACCCAACACTTAGGTGTTCATATCTTTTCACTCTTACATCACCGGAGGCTCAATATCTAGAATATATTAGTCATGGTACTCCTCTTGACTTCCCCAAGTCCGCACTTTCCTAAGATACTTCCTTTAAGAGATTCAGACCTGACTATCAGACCTTGCTACATGCTCTATTCTTGCTTACCCGACCAAGATACACTTCAGTCTGTCTTCCAGTATGGTCATACCATGTCCTGCGGATGTGTGGGATGGACTTTGTTTCCATCAGTGACAACATTCATGAAGCCACAATGTGTCTCTTGCCAACAATCTCAAGTTGTTTGAGTAGGGGGTTTGATAGGTTTTATGATACCATCCTTTCTTAGTTGTATGGGACCATGACCATTGTATCCCATCCTTTGTAACATGGAAAAACCTTGACCATACTATTCTATAAGAAGCTTAGTTGTTGATCTTCTAGTATGGTTTGACTATATTCATCTTTGAAAAGCCATTGTAAGACATCTTTCCCATCACTCTCATTGGATAGGCTTCCCCATTTAATGAAAGAACCCATAGGAGTCTCTAGTGACTTAGCTTTGTTTAGGGGTGGTCTCCCATAAGACTTTGGTGATAGTGGCAACTATGCTAGAGAGAGAGATTGTTCAATAACATACTCCCCAATGCCCTTGTCTTTAACCTTGATTTTAAGCTCTAATGCTTTTGAGGTAGAAGCTAAGGAACATGGATCCACTTGTTTGGAGGAAGAAGAAGTTTCTCTATTGGTGGGTATCAAAACATCTGGTTTAGACTGTATAGTATTGCAATACTGAAAAGGATTGGGGTCCCCTTGTATGGTTATTTCTTGACCATTATGCTGGAACTTGATACATTCGTGATACGTTGATGGGACAGCCTTCATTGCATGGATCCAAGTTCTACCAAGAAGAATGTTATATGCAAGCTCCATGTCAAGAACTTGGCACACTACATTTTTTCTACTGGTCCCACTCGTATTGGCAAAACTACCATTCCTTTGGAGGTTCTTTCTTCCTCATCATATGCCTTGATGGTTGTCTTTTTCTTGGGATCAATGGAATTTTTAGAAAGCCCCAATGCAAGGATTAACTTTAGTTTATAAATGTTCAAACCAGCCCCTCCATCTATTAGGACCCTTTTTATTCTGTGCTTATGTATTAGGGCCTCAATGTGAAGGGATGCATTGTGTGGTGTATTTATTGACATGTCATCCTTCTCAATGAAGGATAGGAAATGTGGTGTGGTGAAATGGCCTACCATATCCTGGAATTGATCTTGGGCAAGGTTCATAGGAACCATTGTCTCCAAGAGAGCTTTTTCTAAAATGGCCTTATGGGATGGTGATAAATACAATAACTCCAAGATGGATATATGCGCAAGCATTTTGTGAAGTAAGTCGATGATGTTGTATTGGTTTGAGGTGGAATATGGTTTCGGTTGAGCTCCTTGTAGAGTTATGTTTCCATGACGTGTGGTCACATTACAATCAGGTTGATTATTGATAGTGATCACATTGATGTGTGAATCACTTTGGGAGATATGATTGATGGTGTAATCAGAAGAAGCATTGTTATAGCTTACTTTCGCAATGCCATTTTTGTTTTTTTGGTTTGAAGGTCCTCCCTTCTCATAATGAGGAATAGGATTCTTGAATGTTATATGTTCATCGTTCATAGTATGTCCTTCATTAATAGATATGCACTTTTGATCAAGAAGGTCTTGAATGACATGCTTGAGTTTCATACAATCATTGGTTTTATGACCTTTGCTCCTATGGTATTTACAAAAGTCATTTTCATTCCACCAAGGAGATTTGAACTTGGGTTCATATTCAAATACCAGTGGAAGCGTGATCATGTTGCCCCCAATTAACTTTGTAAGTGAGGATTCAATTGATTCGCCAAGTTGTGTGAACTTTCTTCTTGGAGGGAAGTTGTTTTGTTTTTGTTTAGTACGTTGAGGCTTGGTAGATGGTGTGTTATTCTACATATTAGATAGGTTGAAAATAGGTTGCTTTGGTGCTGCATGTTTTGTATCTACCACACCATCATTCACTATGGTTTTGTTTTTAGTCCAAAACTGTGACTTATCTGCATTGTTGTTAGAACTTGGGGTGTCTTTGTATATCTTTATTTGCCCCTTTGCTATCAAGGCTTTCTCAATGAGAAGCCCCATCTTAATGACTTTACTAAAATTTGATGGACATTGAATTTGTATTTGATAGCTTAGCTCAGTGGACAAATTATGCATGAACATTTCTATCATTTTTTTTCAGTTATATGCTAGGGACATTTGTTTGCAAGCTGCCTCCACCTTTGTAGGAAAGATGCAAATGATTCTCCTCCTTTATATTTATTATTGCAAAGGTCTAGCATGGAGATTTCATGTCCTATGTTATAAGAGAAATGTGTGACAAATTTGTCCACTAATTCATTAAAGGTGTAGATGTCAGGAGGTAGACATGAAAACCACTCCATAGCTTGTCCTCCTAGGCTTCTAGGGAAGAGTCCCATTAGATAAGTTTCATTGTGGGCAACTTCAAGACAAGAGGCACTGAATTCCCTGATATGATCTCTAGGATCTCCTTTTCCTCTATACTTGTCAAATTTTGGCAATTCAAATCTTATAGGAAAGGGTATCATGTTCAAGGATTTGTCGAATGGGTAAAGTGAGATATCTTCAAGCGAATAATGTTTTATTGCTGTTCCACTTTGGATATCTACCAATTGTTGTAAGGCTTGGATTTAGGTTGTCAATGCATCCAAGGGATTAAGTGTATCCTTAGCCTTTTCTATTTTTGGAGTATCTTTTTCAGTTTTGGAGCCATCTTTCTATGACTCGGCTTCATTTGAGGCATTATTTTCCCATAGATTAGAGATATCAAAGTCTGCAGGTAGCTTTGCTTCTTGTTGAGCAAGCATGAGGAAATACTTTTGGGGATCGGTAGCAACAACTCTATCCATGCAAGATTGGGTATATTATTGTTAAGGTTGTCCATGTTTTTCTTTTGTTTTGATTGAGATCTAGTTTGCACCATGCAAGATTTTGGGATGGGATGAAATGAGATTTGTTGTATTTTGATTTTTGATTGGAATGAAATGTGATGTGGTAGAAGGTGAGTTTGATTGGAATAGATTTTGCTAAGGTTTTTGTTGATTCTATGTTTGTTTCGAACAAGGTAAATCTTGAGCTATAATGTCTAATAGCTATCGAAGTGTCGATAGTAGTGGTAGTCCAAATAGGGATAGATTGACATTGCTATTTGATGAGGACTATTTTCTTGTCAAGGTTACACTAGTATAGTTTTGTTGAGAAGGATGATTTGAAATCCTTTTAAAAAACACCTAGCTCATGTTTGGGTTGGTAGAGTATCAACTAGGTCCTAGAAGCAAGTTGAGGTTTGATTTTGAGGTGTTTTGATAGCTAGGCAATGATGTGAAAAGAAGATGTTTGTGAAAATGATATGGAAAGGTGTTTGCATGGTATAACTAATTTTTTAGGGTGAAACTATAGAAAAAAGGGTACCTAAAACTGATAATGTTTTTGTCCCACACTATACGGAATATCTCTCTGTTTTGGATGCGTAGCATCAAAAGCGCAAAATAACAAGTCAAATGCGCAGCTCTGTGTGTTAAATGTGCAAATCTAGTTGTGTTTATATGTACAGTACTATTTGTTATATGTATAACTCTGTGTTAAAAGTGCAGAAAGATTATAAGCGTAGCAAAAAGGTTCAGATGTACAGCAGAATTGGTTATATGCGTAGAAAGATTAAACGCGCATCAAAATTTGTTATATGCATAGCAGAATGTTTTAAATGCACAGAACTACAGGTACTTGGTTTTGTATTTCAGTTTGACAATTTGATTTATTTGGAACGTTAACCTAAGTTAATCTAAGGTTTGCAATGCTGATTTTGGTTCAAGTTATTGCTAGAAAACACATAGAACAAAAGGTTTCCATGATTACTTAACAAAATTAAAAACAAAAAATTACAACCCTAGGGATGACAAAGACAATATTTGATGAGTTCTAACTTGGTTTTTACACCAACCACTTGCATAAAGGTGGACGGCTAATAACTTGGTAGCATTGGCTCCCCTCCACGGCACTCACTTCTCACGCATACCAAGTTATAGTTCCTCCAAAGAGTTGAACTTTTCTATCTCTACACTAAATGAGTGTATGACGTTAGACGGCTCTAGAGGTTCCTCCTCTTATGTCACCAAATAGGGGATTTTGGCTTACTACAACAAAAGGATTTTAGTCAAGGCATCCATTCGAGTGGTTACACATGTGACCATTTGCTTCGATAAGAAGGCTTCCCAGCTTGCAGAGGTTATGCTCCATAGGGTTTTGGGGGAAACATTGGTCGGTGTAACACAACAGCACCCATCGCTTGCAACTTTCATCACAAATGCAATTTATTTATAGTGACTTGGAGGTGCTTAGCTTTAGCCCATTATCACTTAAGGTCGTCCCACTTGGAAGGAAGGAATTCTAAGGGCATGCCTCTCTAAAGGTAAAACATGCAAAATGATAAGTTTGGCATTTTGGTCACCCAGTTAAGGGGAGAGCATAGTCCTATTATCATTCTGAAAACATGGAGAACACTGGTTCTTTAACTCCCTAGTTAAAAGAAAAATAACTAAATGTGTTAACTCTACCAAGCACAGAAATTTGTAACAAGATAGCAATAACTTGGAAAAGATTTTGTTAATTTTATCCCTCTAACAAATCTAAGTGTAGATTGTTGTTTGAAGAAATAAGACAAGTATTAATTTCCCCTATTATGCTATGTGATAGATTGTAGTGCAAGATAGTAAAAACATAAAGAAATTATTTAGTTTTAACCCCTAGGTTGGGACTAGATGAAAGTTATGATGCAACAAAATGATTTACTTTCCTCCTCGTTAAGTCTATGTGAAGATTTGCATGAACAGATTAAGTTACTCCTTCCTAATTAGTTCTAGGTGGCTTAATAATGTAGCTAAAATGACTAAATCCAACTCCTAACACCTACAAATGAAATTTAGAACAGAAAACCTTATAAAACTTTTACAAATCTCTGGTACAAATTGAATGCGCACGACTGCAGGTTATATGCGCATCACTACATATTATATGCGTAGATTTGCAAATGCGCAACAAAAATAGTCAAAAGCATAGGACTACGTTGTATATGCACAGGAATATCAGAAGCGCAACAAAACACCTCAGATGCGTAGCAGAATAGTTTGGATGCGTAGAAATGTAAAAGCACTGCAAGAAATGTTGGATGCGCAGAAATAAAAGTTGTATATGTAGAAATGACCTGTCATGATAGAACCTTCACAAAACACTCAGATGGAAGTTAAAAACGAGGCAAGGTCCCACGGTGGGCACCAAAAATGTTAGTGGAAATATTGTCAATAGTATTAAACTACTAATAATCCAATAATCTCAATGAAATATGATGCAAATCAAATAAACAAAGAAATATTACCTTGAGGACTAATTTTACCTCAAACCTTTCATTGTTAGCCTATCTTGTATTGATCTTGTTGATGAATAGAGCTCTTAGAAGCATGTTTCCTCATTGTTTGAAGATGGCAATACTTGAATGGCTATATGTTGGATAAAATGCAATGAAGATTACCTACAATGCAACTATTGTGAGGATGAGGGATGGGTGATTGAAGCCATGGTTGTATGCATATGAAGATAATGGATATAAAATGCAATGAGCAATATGGATGCTTTGCCAAAGACATGCTGGAATTTCTGCAGAGTAACTTTGCTATAGCTTGTGTGTTGTAGAATGAGGGAATGAGCTTCCTTTTATAGGCCAAGGAGGGGGCAAATCCATGTGTCAAGATATCAATGATGGAGACTTGGTCTTGAGAGGTGTATGGTGAGGATTGAATTGGTTGAGATGAGGGAGAGAAAGAGGGAAGATGTTCCTCTCACCTTGACATGGTGGAGAGAAAGGTGTGACATGAGTGCACATGTCACAAGGCTCACAATGACCCAAGAGAGAAGGTCAAATAAGGAGATCATGTTTTTAGGGAGGTTGGAAAGATTCTAGGGACTATGGAACAAGTGTCACAAAGTGTCTCTTTGACCATGGCGACATAGAGAGACCATGCCCTTTGGAATAGGGATAGTTAGAGAGATAATAGGGTATGTGGGTGAGGGAAAATAGATTAATTAAATATTAAAATATTTAATTACATGTGCAAGATGATGAGGTGGATGTGTGAGGTGGATTAGATGATGTGGGATAAAGGACTTTTGACTTTGGAATAGGGTGATTTGCAAATAAATAATTCAATTATTATTTAATTAAGGGATGACATTAGAAGAATAGGTTTAATTGATTTAATTAAATAAATTGATATTTATTTAATATTTGGACTATTAATGATGAACGTGAATCAAATAGATAAATTGATGAATTTATTAAATGATAGAAGAATGGGAATCAAATAACTAATAAATATTTATTTAATTTCTCTTTGCCATTTTTAGGTTTATACATTATTATTGATATATGCTTTGTCCTTGAGTGCATCACTGGATTCTTTGAAATGTTTATAGCATGTGTTTTGTCACAAAAGATTGAGATTGGCTCTTCATACACAACTCTTATGTCCTTCAATGTTTGCTTCATCCAAAGTACTTAAGTACAACAACATGCTGCAGCAATATATTTTGCTTCTATAGTAGACAAAGAAATTGATTCTTGCTTCTTGCTCAGCCATGAAACCAATATGTTACCCAAGAGGAAAGCACCTCCACTTGTACTTTTTCTGTCATCAGCATGTCTAGCCCAATCTGCATCTGTATAAGCACTAAGAGTGAAATTAGTATCTTTGGGATACCACAATCCATAGTCTGAAGTTCCTTCCAAATATCTCATAATCCTCTTGATTGCCATCACATGTGACTCTTTGGGATCTTCTTGAAATCTTGCCACAAGACTGATTGCATGCATTATGTCAGGTCTGGTATGTGTTAGATAGAGCAGTCCTCCAATCAGAGACCTATATTTTTTTGATCAATCTTAGGCGATTCATCATTCTTTCTCAGCTTGCAACCAATTACCATGGGAGTACATACTGGTTTAGAATCCTCCATTCCAAACTTTTTCAACAATTCTTTCACATACTTGGACTAAGAAATGAAAATTCCTTTTTCTAATTGAGTAATTTGTAGTCCTAAAAATAAATTCATTTCACCAAACATAGACATCTCAAATTCCTTTTACATTTCCTCTACAAATATCTTACACATACCTTCATTGACTCCAAAGATAATATCATCAACAAAGACTACAATAATCAGAATTTGATCATTATTGACTTTGAGATAGAGATTATTATCTGTAGTACCTTTGCTGAACCCTAATTGCATCAAATACTTGTCCAACCTTGCATACCAAGCTCTAGGAGCTTGATTGAGTCCCTACAAGGCTTTCTTCAATCTACACACCATGTCACATTTTTCTGATAATTGAAATCCTTTTGATTGTTCAATGTAAACTTCTTCTTCTAGCTCTCCATTCAAGAAGGCAGACTTCACATCCATCTGGTACACCTTGAAATCTTTGTGAGCAGCAAAAGCCAAAAATATTCTTATAGCTTCAATCCTTGCCATAGGAGAAAAAGTCTCTTCAAAATCTATGCCCTAAACCTAAGAATATCCTTTGCATACTAGTCTTGCTTTGTTTCTTACCACTTCACCACTTTCATTCATTTTGTTTCTAAAAACCCATTTTGTTCCAATCACATTTTTATTAGCAGGTCTAGGAACCAATTCCCAAGTTTTATTTTTCTCTATCTGCAATAGCTCTTCTTCCATGGCTTTTACCCAACTTTCATCTTTGCTGGCTTCACTTATAGTTTTAGGTTCAATCTATGAAAGCAAACAGTAGTTCATATGTTCCTCTATAGCTCTTTTCCTTGTCAATACTCCTTTTCTTTTGTCACCAATAATTTGATCTTTAGAATGATTAATCCTTACATACCTGGGAGCCTTAACAACACTTTTTGAAGCCTTTACTTCTTCAACTTGACTATCCTTTTGTTCCACCCTTTCTTCATTGACTGTAATAGTAGGTTCATCTGATTCATAGCCACTCAGATCTGATGTCATTTCTTTGTCTTCATCAACCTTCACATTAGCACTCTCAATCACCTTCTTCAATCTCTTATTGTAGAACTAGTAGTCTTTACTCTTAGTAGAGTATCCAAGGAAAATTCATCACATCTAGCATCAAACTTGCCTAGCTCTTCATCTTTCCTGATATAACATTTGCTTCCAGAGACTTTGAAATATTTCACTATGGAAACTCTCCCATACCACAATTCATAATGAGTTTTAGTACCATTACCTTTAACTTGGTCTCTATTTTGAATGTAGATAGCAGTATGTATATCTTCTCTCCAATACACTTCAGGTAGGTTAGCTTCCATCATCATAGACCTAGCTGCCTCTTGAACTGTTATGTTCTTTCTTTCAACAACTCCATTTTACTCAAGAGTCCTAGGAGCAGACAACTATCTCTTTATCCCATGCTCTTCATAGAAAATGTTAAATTCATTTTATGTAAACTCACCTCCTCTATCATACCTTAAGCATTTGATCCTCAATTCTAACTCATTTTCAACCATTGCCTTAAAAGCTTTGAACTTGTCTAGTGCTTTTGATTTCTCTTTTCCAAAAGTGACCCATGTCATTCTAGAATAATCATCAATAAGCAACATAAAGTACATGTCTCCTTGCAGACTTCTTGTCCTTTGAGGACCACATAGATTTGTATGCACCAGCTCAAGCAATCCAACAGAAAATTGTTCTTTTCTCTTAAAACTTGTCTTTGCCTATTTTCCCAGTTGACATTCCTTGCAAATAGTATTAGCAAGGTTCACCAATTTAGGAAAATCTCTCATAGATCATACTAAGCTTATCTTCACCAAGTTATCAAAACTGATATGACACATTCTTCTATGCCACCTCCAACTTTCTTTTGTCTAAGCCAACAAACAACAATTATCAGTTCCCCTCAAGTGATAAATATTAACTCTAGTTTTCTTACCAGTTGCAATCACTGTTTCAAAGATTTCCATGATCTTGCATTCATTGTCTTTGAATCTCAGATGATACCCTTTATCACACATCTGACCAACACTTAAAATATTATGTTTTAGACCTTTCACATAGAGAACATCATCTGTATTATGCTTTCCATCAAAAGAAATGGATCCTCTTCCATAGATCTTACCAGCTGCATTATCTCCAAACCTAACCAATC
This sequence comes from Cunninghamia lanceolata, assembly GCA_027924645.1. Lineage (NCBI taxonomy): Eukaryota > Viridiplantae > Streptophyta > Pinopsida > Cupressales > Cupressaceae > Cunninghamia > Cunninghamia lanceolata. Next base: position 1,989,243 of record BSBN01000865.1, on the reverse strand, counting down.
CACCATCATACTTTTCCAAACTTACAAACTTACTTTTGTCACTAGTCATGTGATGTGAACATCAACTATCAATGATCTATTCATCCTTATCCTTCTTAACCTAGATAGATAGAGCACTTTCTTCCACTAGTTTTTCTTCCTTCACACAACCAGTAGGATTAGTAGACACAGGTTCTTCCTTAATAGAAATAAACAAGCATTCATTTGCACTAGTACTATTATCATCAAACTCATCATATGTTATACCATCATCATCAAGATCTCTAACATAATAGAATTTCTTGACAATTCTAGGTCTACTTTCAAATTTCTTCTTACCTCTTTCAATTCTCTCCAAACATCTGGATGCATAGTGACCAATCTTACCATAAGAAAAGCATTTGAATGATAATTTTCCTTTGAACTTATCGGAACCTCTTTGCATTCTATCCATAAAGTTGATTTCAACCTCATCTAGGTCATCATCAGATTCCACAACATATTTCTGAGCTCTGGAAGTCCTTTCTGAAGTGTTGGCTTTGAAAGCAGTCTCAATCTTTGATAGAGCATCACCAAACTCCCTCATTTCAAAAGATGTAAGCTTCCCAAGCAACTGATCCTTTGAATTCTTTTTCATAGTCATAACCTCTTCAATTGTTGCCACCTTGTGACTATAGGATTTAGGCAAAGACCTATGAATCTTTAGCACAACCTCATCTTTGTTCGTAGTTCCTCCAAGACCTTTGATTTCATTAAAAATTTCATCAACCTTTTTCATGTAGATTGTTATGTTCTCATCATCACTCATTTTCAGGCCTTCATACTTCGCCTTCAGATTTTGCAATTTTGCACTCTGCACAAAATCATTTCCTTCATACAAATTTTTCAACTTTTCCCAAATCTCATGAGTAGTTTCGAGATCCATAACTTTCACCAACTTAGTGTTAGATAAAGCACTTAATAGAGCATCTCTAGTGTTTCCATTAAACTCATACTATTTCACTTCATCTTCATCTACTGGTCCATTTTGAGGTATAGTATGTTGGCAAGAGACACTATATGGATTCATGGTTGTTGTCATTGATGGCAACAAAGGTCATCCCACATATCCGCAAGTCATAATGTGTCTCTACCGGAAGTCAGAATAAAGAATGTTGTGGTCCGGTGAAGAAGAACAGAGCATGTGGCAAGGTCCGACAGATTGGTCCGGATCTCTCAGAGGAAGTGTCTTGGTGCAGTGCAGATTTGGGGAAGTCAAGAGGACTACCTTGAGTGGTATATTCCAAGGATTTAGCCTCCGGTGATGGACAAGGAAAAAGATATGAATGGTTGAGTACCGGATTCCTGAGAGACAGTGAAAACAGAGGAAGAACTGACTAGCAGAGTATCAGACTGCTTTCCGGATGGGTTACTGTTGATGACAGAGGTTGTGAAGGCATGAATCATGTTTGGCCGACATGATTAATGATATCTACAAGTACATGCTTGATCCGCATTGCTTGGTGAGGAAGGATTCAGCCGACAGAATGAGAGTTTGTAAGAAACTAGACTGTTCCGGATGCCGACTAGAAAGGTGATGAAATTACTTGTGCGGATATATATAGAGGATGGATTTAGTTGTGAAGGGTGTGTTGATATGGAGATATATGCGAATAAGTCCAGATAAGAGCAGAGATAGCAAAAAGGATCCGGTATGTGAAAGATAGCAGAATAAAGAACAGAGGAAAGATGAAGTGCAGCAGATCAGTGTACTGAGCCTAACCGGAACTGAACTCCAGCATATGCAGATGCTTCCAATCAGTTCAAGACTGTGATTCTCATCACTTTGTAGACAGTGTGTCTTCTTGTAGGCAGTGGGCCTCTTGTGAGCAGTGTGCTCGGGCAGTGAGCCCTAATTGGCAAGTGCCATTTTTGTAATTTCCTATTCTTCTAACAGAGAATAATTCTTGGGTTAATCACCCCGTGGTTTTCTCCCTTAACAGGGTTTCCACGTCAAAAATACTGTGTCATGTGTTTCTTATTTCATGGTTAATGTTTTTGTGTTTGATTTTATGCTGCATCAATTAAAAGGAAAGTTCAATAAGGGAAATAATTAGGATAACTGATTCACCCCCCCCTCTCTGGTGCAGGAGCACCTACCTGACAGCTGGTCATGATAAGGCAGTTAGTAGTTTTAGGTCTTGTTTATGTTTCCAAGAAGGTCTGTTAGACCAGTTGCATGTAATAAGGTCATGCTGATCAGGATAAGATCAGGCTGACCGGGCTTTTGCTATTTTTAGCTAGTTAGTTATAACAGCTGTCATGATGTATGTTCGGTGGGATCTCCCAGCCGCCTGGAGAGTTCCCAGCCGCTTGGAATCGGGTTAGTAGTACTCGTAGGAAAGTCTTTATAAGCATGAGATCGGTTGATTGTAGAGATCATCGATTGGCAGTGTAGTGTTGCGCAGAGTAGGTTGAGTGTTCTGTGAGAGGAACATCATATTGTATTGCATCTTTGAATCAATAAAGATCCTGTTTGTGTTCATCCTCTGTTGCATTCCATTGCTTGATAAATTTGCTGGTTTGGGTGGTTGCATGGATTTCCTGATCCATTCCACCGGTTGATCTGTCTGATCGGTGGAATGGCAATGTACAGTAGGTTAGATGTTAGATTGTTTTCCGTTTGCATGCAGGTGTGCAGGATCGTGGTCAAAAGATGTTGAAGACCCTAGCATCCTCATGTGCTAGGTCGAGTTGATAAGCTGATTGAGTTGGGAGATCACCCTGAGTTGGATCGGGTCATCCCTGGTGGATCGGCGAAGAGAGATTTCGCTAAGTGAAGAAGTTCGCCGAAACGGCATCATCAGGATATTTCTGCAAATATCCTGCAGACAGTTCGGACAGCATCATCCGGATAAGTGAAGGAGAGCATGATGTTGTCGATTGCATGAAGTGCAAGTGCGTCGGGGTGATCATCATCAGGAGGGCCGAGGAGGAGCGCATCGGCATCAGGCTGAAGATCGGGTTGATCGCGGGCCGAAGAAAAACTAAGTTTGGCAAACAGCAGGATATGACGTCATCATCATCATGATACACGTCATCAGGACATTTCGGAGCAACAGGATATTGTGAAACTGCGGGTGACGTCATCGTCATCAGGATCTACGTCATCAGGATATCGGGTGACGTCAGCATCAAGTGAACGGTGCGAGGAGTTAGGGTTTGTCATCATCAGGATAAATGGGAAGAACCGGATGTTCATTATCCTGTTGAATATCATGATGCTGAAGCTTGTGTCGTCGGCTATCGGAACATCGAAGGGAAGGTGTTGAAGGTCGTCATCAGGATATTTGGAGCAACCGGATGTTGAATATCCTACTGACGAAGGTGATGTTAAATATCATGATGAGGCCGCTAGTGCTTGGCGCCCGATGAACAGTGCAACCGGAGGATGTTTGCGCTTGTTGAACATCATGATGATGTTGAAGGTAGTGAAGACGGAAATTGTCGGAGAGGTGAACAGTGGACGTCAGGAGGATGTTCGCGCTGGTCGGACATGATGATGCTGCCGAGAATCGAGCAAGGTGATGCTGTTGGCAGGTGAAAGAGCGAAGGCTTGTCTGCAGGAGGATATCGGTCGGCAGGTGCAATATGATGATGCTGTTAGTTTTCGGAAACATGATGCTGACAGAGTAAAGCCGAAATATGATGATGATGATGGCGAAGATGATGATGATGAGGTTGGTCTGCAGACATTCATGCTATATGCGAATGATATAGTGTGGATGCCTCTGCATCACTCTCAGTTATCAACAATTGGTATCAGAGCCAGGTTCCTCCTAATAGAGCCTAACAGCTTGAGGAAGATCTGGGATTTCAAATGGATGCATATGGTTTAAGAGAGCAACTCAAGACTGCTCTTGAGGATCTTGAACAGTCAAATTCTAAAGTCAGTGAATTAAAGGAAAGACTCAAACAGGCTGATGAATTCATGAGAGAATTAAAAGACAAATTAAGTCTCTCTATGAAAAAGAGAAAGGAGCTGCTTCAACAGTTGGCAAGACAAAGTGAAGAAAGCAATACAAATGAAGAATTGACTGAGCAAACCAAGTTATGTGAAAAGTTATCAAAAGAAGTCATTATGTTAAGACATGAAATGGAATCAGGAACTATAAAGTTTACTCAAGAGATTGAAGAAAAAAGAAAGGCTGAAGACAATCTAAGACAATCTCTTAAAGAAAAATCAGAAGAATGCCACCAGATGGACAGGATTATCAGACATCTTGAATCTGATCTTGAAGATGCCAAAGATAATGAAGGAAAACTTGAGGATCAAATTGCCTCTCTCAAAAGAGACCTTCAAACAGCAAATGAATATAAAGAGAAATTCAAGATAAGTTCTGCTCAACTTGAAGTTCTTCTTGGAAGTCAAAAGAGGACAGATGACAAGTATGGTTTGGGATATGAGAAAGGAGAAAGCTCCGGATCCGGTCAGAAGAATCTTGGATCAGAAAATCCAAGGAACAGGCCTAGAAGACCTCCGGTAAGACAGCCAAATGCTCAAAGATATCCATCCTTCAATGGATACTGCCACAGCTGCAACCACTTTGGTCACAAAGCTGATCAGTGCAGAATGAGAATCAATCAGATTAATTCATCCTTCTCCGGACAGTGCTTCAACTGCAAAAGGTATGGACACAAATCCCATGAATGCAGAATTATGCAAGTAAACAAATCATTCAAAGGTAGATGCTTCACATGCAATAGAATAGGTCATAGGGCTAATCAATGCAGATCAAGAGGATATCAGTCAAATATGCAAAGAAATGTTATTTGCCAAATCTGCAATAGGTCCGGTCATAATGCTAAAGTCTGCAGAAACAAGAATCAGGACAAAAGAGGTCCGGTGTATAATCAGAATCAAGACAAGGGTAAACAAAAGATGAATGAGGATGAGGTTAGGAATCAGATGAGCAAGATTTGGGTGAAGAAAAGTTCAGAGAATGTAGAGGTCGGATCCGCACCAGACTCTGGTGCTGATATCTCTTCCGAAAATTAAAAAGTGAGCTCAGGCTCAGGGGGAGACTCAAAGAAAATCTTGTTCCCCCAGCCAAACAAGTGGTGCCGGATGTGGCACAAGATGCGGATCAAAGGGTTTGTAGATATGAGTCTTGAGATACTTCAGTCAAGTTTTCAGAGGTCCGCATGGAGTTATGAAGAAGCTGTGATCGATCAAATAAGACCTGTTCAGGGAGATGCTCCAGTATGATAAAGGATTACAAAAAGGTCCGGAAAGATCCGAAAATGCACTATCTTGTTCTGCGGATTGGACAGAGTGTTTGGGATGTTCTTGTAATATGTTACCTCAATTTATTCATGATTGAAAGATCCGGATGATATCCACAGATCAGGACTAATCCGGGATACTCCAAACTATCCAGACAAGGCAAACCGGAATGATGTAGGTGAAGCATTTATTGCAGACAGATATTAGGGTTCGCGGAGCAATTTAAAGGATTTCTCAAAGGTCATTTGCTCATTCTGCACTTGAGAAGAAGCGAAAAGTGGAGCTCTGCAACAAGGTTCATCAAGCACACCAAGGATCTCCTGCCGAAGTTATTGCATAAAGAAATCAATCCAACCACTCCGTGCAAACCGAAGGCGCATAAGGTATTCTCCGTTTTTCATTACCTCACTGCAAATCTTTGAAGAATGGCTACTCCAAACATAGTTAAGATCTCTGATAGACCTCGCCTCTCATTTAAGAAACATCCCTACAAATCATTGGAGGTAGATCCACTAGGAGCCTTCTCTAGTGTTCCTCACGGAGTTTTACACACCGAAGACATTAGGGTTTACATACATGCAAGCATTGAGGAATTTGGGGAATTCAAATTAAGAGACCTCTATCACAAGCAGCTGATAGACAATGCTTTTGAGCTTAAACCAGAGTATAAGGATATCCAGAAGAAACAATTTGAGCAATTTATTCATTTCCCCTGCTTTGAAGAAGATGAATGGGTCCGGTATGTACTGAGCAGGATGCATGACAACTTTCTATGGCTAGATAGACCCTGCAAGATCACAAAAGAGGCAATTAGAGCAGTAACTGGTCTATACTCTTCCGGAGGGGTACCTATCCTCAAATCTGTCAAGAATAACATTGTAACTGAGGCCACCGGATCAAAATTTGATAAGAGGGCAATGACCATTGAAGATATTTCAGATCCGGATATCAAATATGCATCAATGATAATAGGATACAAGATCTATCACTCCAGCAGGGAGAATTCTGTATCCGGAACTGCAGTATACACTACCTATGAAATGCTAAGAAAGAATGCAGATTATGATCTCTGCGAACTACTGCTAAGCCAATTAATGGAAAATATACAGAAAATCAAGAAGGATAAGAAGAATTCCTTTAAGTATGGTACTCTTATTGTATGTCTATTCTTCTACTTCATGAATGAGCTACCCGGAACAAGTGGATGGGTATGGCAGAATGACAAACCTGTTGCAGTCCAGATAAGAGACTATTTGCATGGACTTGGGGATGCAAAAGCGAGAAATACAGCTCTATGGGGATACTTCAAAAACTTTCAGAGCATGATGCAAGCAAGAGAGAGAATTCCCCAGTCTCTTGTTGAAAAATACAAAGACTCAGTGTGCTTCATGGTTGACACTGATCAGTGCCTAATGGAGGCAGTAGAGCCAAGGACTGTCTGGATCATGCCCATGGGGTATGAAGTGGATGAACAGATAGTGGAGCTGCATGTTCAACACATGCTAAGTCAGCCCAAAGATCCTAAGGCAGAAAGGTTTGGAACCTTTGAGGAGCTGAGTGTAAAAATACATGTAGAACTCAGGGAACCTGAGATTAAAAGAAAGGTAAGAAAAGAAGTAGAGCACATTGCTCAAGGCCTAGGTATCTCAAAGGAGGCACTTGATGCCAGCCGGGAAAAGAGGAGGAAGGCCGAGGAAGAAGAAAGTGCTCCGGTTGAAGCTCCCACCCGGACCAGATCATCAAAGAGACCTGCACCTCCCACAACCAAAAGTTCAAAACCGGAAGTTCAGGCATCCGGTAAGAGATCCAAGACAAAAGCCACAAGGGCTTATGGAAGCCAAAAGGATGAAGAGGAAACAGAATCAGATGAGGGAGTAAGAGAAGTAAAGAAACAGAAGAAGAAAGGATCCGGTAAGCCCTCCATAGGCCAAGACAAGGATGAAATGGCAGAGGTATCTGTTGAGAAGCCCACTCTGTCTCTAGAGAGCATAATCAAGTCGGTCACGGTGGATGGAAACCTTCAACCAATGACTGAATCCTATGATGACCTCAGTGAGGCTGACCAAAAGACTCTGCAGGAAGCCACAGTTAAATATCTGAACATATACAATAAGGCTTTCATTGAGATCATATCTCTCATTCCTAAAAGCCTAGAGAAGGAAATGGAAGTAAGAAAGAATAATGCTCATGCTAAAGATCTTGAGATCCGGGAGCAGATAGCTATTCAGCTATATCCTCAAATTGATCCCAAGACAATGAACATTATCTTCAAGGACTGCAAAGATGAGTTCAGAAGCAAAGCCAGGATGAATCAACTCATGCTTGGTGAGACTGACAAAGTGGCCCAAGAAACAGAAGAGATCCTCCGGAAGGCCTTCAAAAGGTTCAATCTTCCGGTTGTAGAGGATTTAGGTACAAAAACAGCTGAGGACTTGGGACCCTCTGCTCCAGAAGAAGTGGCCCATGAACAAGCTAGCATCTCTCCTCCGGTTTCCCCTACAGTCTCCGGATCCAAAGAAGAAGAGCAATTACAGGAGAAGGAAGCAGTGGTGAAAGACAAAGAGGTTGACAGTTCTAAGACTGCAGAAGAAAAGAAACATCTGTCTCCGGCAAGAGACACTGCACAAACTGTTCAACAATTTTTGAGCAAAGAAACTCTAGAGATTGATGAACCGGAGCTTCTAAAAGGCCCATTTGATTTTGACTCTCTCTCTCCGGTACAAACAATGAAGATAGCCTCATTTGCAAATGCCAAGGCAAATGAAAAGCTCCTGAAGTCTCATATGGAAGACTGTGAGTTGATAGAGGCTGCTTCCGGAGTACTTGTAAAGATCATGCCATCAATCCAGATAGATCCGACAGCCTCCTCTTCCGATAATCTAAAAACCTTAGTCAGCAGTGTTGATACACATTTTGATTCTCTAGAAAAATCAGCTGAAGAAAAGGTCTGGAAGGAATTTTTGGATAAAAGATTTTCAGAAATATTAGAATTAATCTCTAAGGATAGGAAGATTGTAAGCATTGGAATAAGGAGCTTAGAGAATGCTCTTAAGGATGGCGGTGACATCTACAAATTTTGTATATCCTGGTCAAAGGCAACAGCAGCATTTGACAAGAAAATAAAAGAGGAACAGGATAAGCTACAAAGCTTATCTCAAAGTTTTGATCCTCTCTCTTCCTCTATAATAAATCAAGAATGTCAGACCATTGCAGTCTTGAATGAAATAAAAAATCTTGAGAAGGAAAGGAAGAACATCACTAACCGGATGGGAGAACTTAGAAGGATTATAATCCCTAAGTTGGAAACTATGCATGAGGCCATCAGTGATGCTCAGACCACCGCCCAAACAAAAGATCCGACAGATCTCAAGCGGGCAGAAGCTTTTGCATTTTTGCTAAGTGGTCACATTTCAATTTTGGATAGAATGAAGCAAAGTTGGGCTACAGAAATGATCCAATTGCAGACATCCTTTGCAGACATTCTTCAGTACATGTGAGTATGTAAATATGCGGCTATATATAGAAAATTTTTGAAAATTTTGGTGTGTGGACCCTACCCTTTGCCATTGATGTCAAAGGGGGAGTGAGGAGCAGTGAAAAATGAGGGATCCAACTAAGGGGGAGTTCCAGAAATTGTATATAAGGACAGAGCATCAGCAAAGGGGGAGCATAGTGAAAACACTTAGTCATTTTTCACTAAGTGTTGCCATCAATGCCAAAGGGGGAGATTGTTGGCAAGAGACACTATATGGATTCATGGTTGTTGTCATTGATGGCAACAAAGGTCATCCCACATATCCGCAAGTCATAATGTGTCTCTACCGGAAGTCAGAATAAAGAATGTTGTGGTCCGGTGAAGAAGAACAGAGCATGTGGCAAGGTCCGACAGATTGGTCCGGATCTCTCAGAGGAAGTGTCTTGGTGCAGTGCGGATTTGGGGAAGTCAAGAGGACTACCTTGAGTGGTATATTCCAAGGATTTAGCCTCTGGTGATGGACAAGGAAAAAGATATGAATGGTTGAGTACCGGATTCCTGAGAGACAGTGAAAACAGAGGAAGAACTGACTGGCAGAGTATCAGACTGCTTTCCGGATGGGTTACTGTTGATGACAGAGGTTGTGAAGGCATGAATCATGTTTGGCCGACATGATTAATGATATCTACAAGTACATGCTTGATCCGCATTGCTTGGTGAGGAAGGATTCAGCCGACAGAATGAGAGTTTGTAAGAAACTAGACTGTTCCAGATGCCGACTAGAAAGGTGATGAAATTACTTGTGCGGATATATATAGAGGATGGATTTAGTTGTGAAGGGTGTGTTGATATGGAGATATATGCGAATAAGTCCAGATAAGAGCAGAGATAGCAAAAAGGATCCGGTATGTGAAAGATAGCAGAATAAAGAACAGAGGAAAGATGAAGTGCAGCAGATCGGTGTACTGAGCCTAACCGGAACTGAACTCCAGCATATGCAGATGCTTCCAATCAGTTCAAGACTGTGATTCTCATCACTTTGTAGACAGTGTGTCTTCTTGTAGGCAGTGGGCCTCTTATGAGCAGTGTGCTCGGGCAGTGAGCCCTAATTGGCAAGTGCCATTTTTGTAATTTCCTATTCTTCTAATAGAGAATAATTCTTGGGTTAATCACCCCATGGTTTTCTCCCTTAACAGGGTTTCCACGTCAAAAATACTGTGTCATGTGTTTCTTATTTCATGGTTAATGTTTTTGTGTTTGATTTTATGCTGCATCAATTAAAAGGAAAGTTCAATAAGGGAAATAATTAGGATAACTGATTCACCCCCCCCCCTCTCAGTTATCAACATAGTATACTTTTTCTCTTCCATTTTCCAAACATTATAGCTAAGTGAAAAGAGATAACATTTCATTCATACCTTCCATAGAGCATAATCTATTCCATCGAACTGCGGTGACTCCTTTCTATGTACCATCTTGGATCTACCTCGAGCTATCAGACTCTTTGCTGAGGAACCCTCGCTCTGATACCAAATGTTGAAAAGCACAATACAACTAAGGGGGGGTGAATCAGTTGTAACCAATATTTCAAAACCATTAAGACATCAACCAATTAACACTAAATTTGTATCTTAACCATGAAATCATGAAAATAGAAACTTAAACACATTCACACATTCAACACAGGAGAAACTAGATTTTTACGTGGAAAACCCCATAGGGGAATGTTTAGTGAAAAATTGGATTTGGTAATGTTTTAGTGTTTTGATGTTTAAATCTACCTTTCCACTTTACATTCAAGGATCTAGGGTCGAGTGGTAATTCACTATCATACCCTAGATTGCTGTGAGATGTAGGGAAACTTGTATTAGGGAATTTAATTATCAATTTCTCTTCTCTTATTCTCAATTGACTATTAAAACCAATAAACTGACGAATAATAAAAAATGCTCTTGCAGACATAAGTGAAATAGCAAATCACAGAGTAATTCTTTTCGAGGTTCTGAGGCAGAATAGTTGGGGACACTAGAGCGAGTGCCCAAGTCTAAGGTACCAGTTTCTTTGCAGGATCTAGACCTCCTTCTGATACTGATCAGTTTTGTAACTTCTATTTTTAGGAACTCACCTGCGGAGGACACTAGAGTGAGCAACCAAGTCCTGGAAGTGCTCTGGTGTCCTACTTCTCTTCAGATCCTAAATCCTTGATGTTTGCCAATCCTTCCTGCAACCTGCAATCACAAGACTTGGTTTGGGGGTTGTGGTGTTGAGAGGCTTGCCTCAGTCAAGCCCCGGAGGACACTTAAGTCTCAGAACACCGTTGTCAGATAGAGAATGCATGCCCTTGTGAGGCAGAGGCAAAAACCAAAGGAATCAATGATGAAAACACAATATAATGTCACCTTGTAGTGAAGCTCTCATGGGAGGAAGATGCTCTTCATTCCATGAGGAAATTGATGCTCAAATCTACAAACACATAAACCACACAAGTCTGCACTTGCAACATAATGAAATCCTTGAATCACCTTGAGAACACTTGAACATCACAATTGCCATCTAATTGAAATCCATTTTTAGAAATGAATACCTAAACATGCTTTTATATGCAACTACAAACACTTCCGCCAAGATTTTTGTAATTCAAACTTACCATGTCGGTAAAGGGACCAAGTAACGGTCACAAACTGACACTCAAAAATAAGGGTTGCCCCAAAATAGGACAGGACTAGGGTGCAGGCGCCCAAGTCCTCCCCCCATATTTTGGGCAGGGTACAACTCAAGGGGTCCTCCTTGGGTGCACTTTGCCATGAAACCTAGGTCTCATTCCATCGGGATGCCAAAATATGAACTAAAATGTCCTAAACACATGCTAAAGACCCAGGAGCTAAACCTTATGAGGGAAAAGCCCCCAAGGGGACATTTTCCAACACAACAAACATGCCAAGCACAAAGAAGACACACCAATCACATAGAAGACAGTAACAGGCATGCAAAACATGAAGAAGACAGTTACAGTCACGCAGAACACAGAGAAGATAGTCAAAGCATAGAAGACACATTAATGCATGGAAGACAGGCATGATTTCTTTTCTTTTCTTTTTCTCATATATATGAAATGCAGATGCAAGTACTGGAAAATAAATAAACCTCCCATAATACAGGATGCACTACCCTAGGGCACAGGTCTCTGTATATATGGGGCAACACACATGTAAGACATAGAAAACCTCCCAAAATGTAGGAAGCACTACCCAAAGGTGCTAGTCTCTGCATATGGGGCAACAAACATGCCACACAAAACATGCACACCAAAACACACACACTTGAAGACACAGAGAAAACACGGCAAACAAGTGATGGAGTGTACCTATTTCTAGGTCCAACACCATCTCAGGCACATTACAGGCACACAACGATGATTGGGCTTCACCACAACAATCACCGAAGACACATTTAAGGGTTGAGTTAGTCACATAACCACTCCCCACCTCCGCAGAGGACTTTTGAAAATGATAGGATGTGCAATCTGCTCTGAGAAATACACCATCCCCACCTCTGTAGAGAGCTTAAGATAAAAAGGATATACGCGATATCTTGGAAGAGGACTTACATGATTGATTGATTGATTGCAAACAAACTTAGGATGCATGATGCACTACCCTAAGGCGCAAGTCTTTGCATCTAAAGTCAAACACATTGCTAACATCTATAACAAATAGCTTACCTTATATATGCCCCCACCTTAAGGTGGTTGACATCAGTTATTGATATCAAGCACATTAAGGTAGGAAGAAAACACACAATGGAACACTAACTTATGCAAAGCCCATGCCCCCTAGAGGTGACATGTACTTTACGATCACCAAATGTTCCCACAAACACATCCCTACAAGAAACATGTTAGTGTCTACGAAATCATGATAAACAACAACATCAATGCATATGATTAACCACACAAAGATCCAAGGTTATACAATGAATCTAGAGTTCAAGGATAACCATAGGGCTATATCATGAAGCTCTCTGAATCGAGTACCACCAAGGCTAGATTCAAAGACAAACAAAGGTGCACGAAGTAGCAGTATTGTTAAGGTTTGTAAATGTGACAAAAACATCATCAAATTCACTACACAGAAAGCATGAGTGCTTCCACTAACCAAGCGTCAAATAAAATATACAACCCCATCATCATATTAGGAACTAAGTCCATTTTTTGATTTCTCTTAAAAGGGACACTAGGTCCATGTCAGTATAAATGTTTGTCATCATCTACTCGCTATAGGGAAACAATAAATAAGAGAGGAGAAACAAGTGTATTAGAGACAGTCACATAGGAGGGTGCCCCCAGGTCACCGACTGCAACGCTATGTCCGTAAGACACAACACACAACAATGAAATCAGAGAGAGAACAATTTAGAAGAATGATGATACAAATAGAAGAAGGTCACAACAGAGGTGGTCTCCTAGTATCCTAGACCTTACAAGAGAGTCAAGGGTCATCCCAAGAGGCCTAAACAACACATAACACATCATGAGGGAAGCACATCACAGGGGAAGTACATCACAAGAGAAATAAAGGGTTATAGATACTTACCTGTAGGGCCCCTACCGGCTAGAGATTGTCTATAAGCAAATCATCGTCATCATCTTCCCACTTCCTAATGTTGGAGGATAGTGGGATATACAGTACCACAGCCATATTCAAGTCTTGCTCATCATGTCATTGGTCGTTAGGATCATTATTGTTTGGTTGAATGTTGGGATCAATGTTTTCTTGTTGAGAGGCAAGATTTATAGCATATTCCTATCTTCTTTTTCTTCTTTCTCTTGCTTTTCTATTTCTCTTTCTTCAACCACTTATCTCTTGTAAGACAGGGCCTTACTCTAACATAGGTTTTTGAAAATGAGAAGATGAAGCACCGGGATCAAACCTCATTTGTTGCGGTGGAACATTTTGTTGTTGACAATGACCTCCTGATCCTTGTAAGGATTTCGGGGGAGGAACCTCAGCATAGGGACCTTGTCCTTTTGGTATTAAGTTTTCTTCACATGCAGGTTGTTTGTCTTTCGTCATTTCTTGTGTAGGAGGACTAGGTACTTCAGTTTTATCCCAAAAGTAATTCAACTTGTAATGTGTTTTCTGAACCAAAGGTTTATACTTGTTGCGAGGGACAGTGATTATATAGCCATCCAGAGGGAATTTCAGACAATGGTGTATTGTTGAAGGGATAGCTTTCATTTCTTCTAGCCAAGGATGTCCCAATTTAATGTGAAAGAGGTTAGAAATAGGGACAACATCAAACCATTGTTCGACATGTTTTCAGGATAGTGTTACTAACAATGATATCTTACCCAAGGTCTTGATAAAGGTTCCCTTATGTGTCTTAATCATCATGCTCGAGAGGTCATAAGAACCTTGCATTAGTTGATGTGAATAGAGGAACTCCTTAGTGGAAACATTAGTCATGCAATTAGGATCGATAAGAGTTCCATCCACGGGGTTTCCCATTATTTTCACAGTGATGTAAAGAGGTCCAACGGAGTCTCCAATTGTTCTATCATGAGGTGTAAAGACAATTTTAGGTTCAGATGCTTTTCTTTTCATGTAAGGTCTAGGAGGGAACCTATTTTTTTTGTTCTGATTAGAGGCCATGTTTTTATGCTCAAACCAATGCCAAATTATATTTTGAAATCTTTTCAAAATTGGTGCAAAAGACGAGCAAAAATAGCCCAGAATGCTTGATTTTTTGATATGTTTTTCACTGTAAATGAATGAAACAAAGGGTGTTGTAAGGATTTTGATTGAGGGAAGAAATTTATATGTCTAATATTAGTCCAAAACAGCAATTATATCACTCTCAACACACTCTTGATGCAAATCCAAGATAACGCCAAGTTGAAATATAGTGAAAATATGTCAAAATAAGCACTTTTTCCACCAAAACTCAATGCAAAAGAGCATAACAAAGGGTGTTGTGAGGAAAATGATGATGGAAAGAAAATAATATTAGTAATAACAGCCAATTAATTTCAAAATACCCAACACAACACACTTTTAATGCCACTTAAGGTAAAACCCTAGTGAAAATATAGTGAAATATGCAATTTTTCACGGTTTTTCAATTCCAAGACCTAGCAAAGGAGGTGTTGTAATGAATCTCAAGAGCTATAGAAAATAATATCAATGATACCAGTCACCTCAATCCATAAAATTTGTCACAACACACTTGGAGTGCAAACTAGGTCAAACCCTAGGGCAAAAAATGGTCAAAATGTGTAGTTTTTTACAAAATTTTCACTACAAGAGCCCGATAAAAGGGTGTTGAGAAGATTTTTATGAGGGGAAGAAAATTATTACCTTGATAAAAGAAAATTAAAGTAAAAATACTTTTCACAACATGCCTATGGTGCAAGTTGATAGAGTCGATAAGGCCAAATTTAGTGAAAATTGTTGTTTGAAGCCTTAGGTTTGAGATCTTGGGACAAAATGCTATGTGAATGTTTTGAAGTCTGATTTATGATAGAAATGAATTAATCTCATATATTAAAATGAATTCCAAGCCTTAATATGCAAAATGCCAATGCAAATCTAATGAGAATGCATGAAAATTGCTAGTTTTTGTTGAAATTTTCTATGCAAAAATGCAAATATTTTAAATCTAAATGCAAATTTACACTAAAATGCAAGACTACAACCAAATAAAAATTTGAATGAGCCTCTAAAATCAGTATAAAAAACTGAGAAAATATTTTGCCTACTAACCCTAGATTTTGGAATTACTAGGTTATATCAAAATTGCCAAAATTTCCACAAAAGCCTAGCAAATTAATGATGAAAATGCAATGCAAATTATTGAATTTTTGTGTTTTTCTATAGTTTATATCAGATCTGATGCAAAAATTATGAATTAGGACAATTTAGAAAGAATTGATGCAATTTAGTAAGCCAAACAATGCATTTTTTTTGAATTTTTCAAATTTTTCATTTTTTTTTTGAATTTTTCTCAATGCAATAAAATGAATGACTATATGAATGAATGAAATAAATCCAAATTAGAAGACACACACTCATCAAGTTGCAATTTAATTCCAAAAATATGGGTTCACCAAAATGTTTAGTGAAAAATTGGATTTGTTAATGTTTTAGTGTTTTGATGTTTAAATCCGCCTTTCCACTTTACATTCAAGGATCTAGGGTCGAGTGGCAATTCACTATCATACCCTAGATTGTTGTGAGATGTAGGGAAACTTGGATTAGGGAATTTAATTATCAATTTCTCTTCTCTTATGCTCAATTGACCATTAAAACCCTAATTATGCAAATATGGCAATAAACTAACGAATAACAGAAAATGCTCTTACAGACGGAAGTGAAATGGCAAATCACAGAATACATGTTTTTAGGGTTCTAAGGCAGAACCGTCGGGGACACTAGAGAGGACACCCAAGTCCAAGATACCAATTTCCTTGCAGGATCTGGACCTCCTTCTGACACTGATCAGTCCTGTAACCTGGGAACTCAGCTGCGGAGGACACTAGAGCGAGCGACCAAGTCCTAGAAGTGCTCCAGTGTCCTACTTCTCTTCAGATCCTAAATTCTTGATGCCTGCCAATCCTTCTTGCAACTTTGCTTTTCCCAAACGCGACACCTATAACTTGCAATCACAAGACTTGGTTTGGGGGTTGTGGTGTTTAGAGGCTTGTCTCAGTCAAGGCCTAGAGGACACTTAAGTCTCCAAACACCATTGTCAAATAGAGAATGTGTGCCCTTGTGAGGTAGAGGCAAAAACCAAAGGAATCAATGATGAAAACACAATATAATGTCACCTTGTAGTGAAGCTCTCATGGGAGGAAGATGCTCTTCATTCCATGAGGAAATTGATGCTCAAATCTGCAAACAAACACATAAACCACACAAGTCTGCTCCTGCAACACAATGAAAGCCTTGAATCACCTTGAGAACACTTGAACATCACAATTGCCGTCTAATTGAAATATAGTTTTACAAATGAATGCCTAAACATGCTTTTATATGCAACTACAAACACTCCCGCCGAGATTTTCATAATTCAAACTTACCGTGTCGGCAAAAGGACCAAATAACAGTCACAAACTGACACCCAAAAATTAAGGCTACCCCAAAATAGGGCAGGACTAGGGTGCGGGCACCCAAGTCCTCCCCCTATTTTGGGTAGGGTACAGCTCAAGGGGTCTTCCTAGGTCCACTTTGCGCCATGAAACCTAGGTCTCATTCCATCAGGATGCCAAAATATGAACTAAAATGTCCTAAATGCATGCTAAAGACCCGAGAGCTAAACCTTATGAGAGAAAATCCCCAAGGGGAAATTTTTTGATGTTACAGGGAAAAACCACGATGAGTGTTAGCTCACAATATAATATGTTATAACAATACCAAAAATTAGAGGCTCACTACCTTAGGGTTCACTGCCCAAAATGCTCACTACAAATGAAGAGGCTCACTACCAATGGGGTGGCTCACTGTCGGTGGGTGACTCACTGCCATATTTGGTGAACTGAGATAGCAGCATCTACATTATACCAAAGTTTAGTTTCATTGAAGCACAATAAACATCCTTTTCTTTGCTTTGCTTTTTCACTTCACACTTATTTTCGCATCTTTGCACTTGGATAATTTTTCATGACTTCATTATAAGTATTTATACAATTCATCAACCTTGGAATGATTAGATCAAGGTTGGCATTACAATCATCAACCATTGGAACAATCTCCAAGGTTAGAAAACATACATACATTAGAATAGATATGAACCTCAACAGATTTGTGGAGGTATTGCTTAGTATTCAAACTTTTTGCTAAGGCATGTATCCTTTGTCTTCATTGTCACTTCCTTTTCATTTCTTATTTTCCTTATTCATTTCTCCTTTGTTTTCCTTGTCTAGTCGGTGATCTTCCTTGTTTTTGAACCATAGTTGGTAGGTTCAAAAGTTCATGAACCGCCCAACTTCCCACCTTGCTTTAGGATTTAGCATCAAGTTTTCCTTGTGTTAGTCTTAATCCTTTTTCCTATAGTCTAGTCAGAAGGTCAGAGATTTTCTGAACCTCCAAACTTCAAAGTCATCAGTTTAAAAGTTCATTTCCTTCCTGACTTCCCGACTACAGTGGATCACATCTCCCAAGGTACTTTCATCCAAGCTAGCGTATGGTGCAGGGAAATGACAGATGTCATGCCATATTTAAGTTGGAGTATGTGTGAACACCATGGTACATTTTCTAGAGATAACTTATCACATATTGTGGGATTTTCAAAGATTGACATTGTTGACATTTCTTTTGAATCAACATTAGGGATTGCCAGTTCTAATGCACAGGCAGATTCAGCCAAGTGAATACAGGAGGTTGCATGAGCTCCTCCCCTTCACTTCTGGTTCTGCCGCACCAAGGGGGGTATCCCTATAACTCAAGATGTAACCTTGACTAGCTCAAAGATAGAAGGATCTAACTTGACAACAACAGGCAGAATACTCTCATGTATGGACCAAGATCTGCATGATAGATCACAAGGCTGGCAACATTCTTGGACATGATGTCTGGTTGGGTATGAGAGCATGCAGGGGGTTCCTAATCCTACTCCTACAACTAACGGGTGGAAGTATGAAATGTTTTAGTTTGAATTTTGGATGCAAAGCTGGACATGGTGTATAACACAAGAACACAGCATGATTGGTGCCTATCCAAGGCTTGGAGTCGGTAGACATACACCTGTGAATGATCAGCATGAATAGCTAAAACTAGATTTCAGGGGGATACACATGATATCTGCCTTACAGATATCTCCCAATGAAGAGTGTTAAGTTATCTCTACTTATGGCATCCCTACTGCAGTATACCCTTCCCAATGTTCAACCTGAAAACAGTTTAATCTACCCCTTGAGCAGAAGTTAAAAGATCAGACATTCAACATAGGAATTCTATGCTCTAGAATCTAAACATTACGCAAATATCCAGATCCAGAAGAAGAATACATGCAATACTGGAGACAGAATTAACACAACACATGCTAAAATAGCATTACTCATATAAGATCAACCATGAAATCAGTGGATTCATGCCAAGTCGTACAACAGGAGATACATAAACTCACAAGTTAGACTGTACAGAGCAACCAGATCAGCTGGTTTTGGATTACAGAGCCAAAAATCCTCCACTTTCAACAACCTTGAATGAATAACACCGTCTGCATTATATAGCAGGAGGGTGTATTCAGCATTAACTACCAGGTTGACCAAAACTCCCGCCAGATATACAGTATCATAAAAATGGCGCTCAAACATTAATGCAGCAGGTAGGGGAGGAGACAGGAAGATTTTTCGAGCCCTGCGCCACCGCCTAGGGATCCAGATCTTCAACCGGGTACTAGATCAGCCCACGCCATCGCCCATACCTCTGCAACAATCGCCATTAATGGCGCACCAACCCGCGGCCTTGGGAAGAACATCAGACAGTCGATCGCAACCACTTCCCGCTGAGATTCATCATCATGATATTTCGAAATGCAGGATACCAATTATCCCACATGCACCCCGCAGCAACCTCCTTAACACTTTATATACTAGGTCATGAGCATATATCATGTCGGTGCTTTTGCTCCTGACGACACTAGTATAAGACTTCATCATCATCATCCTCCAGCAGCATGATATCCTGTCGCTTGAAATATCACCCTGACGTCAGCATCATATTGCAACATAACCTGCATGATAATCGCCTTTATCGGCACAACCTGATCCATCGGAGGAACATCCTCCTGCTGAGCCTATACCAAAAGTCTGGCCGATGAACATCCTAATGACATCATCATCATATCCTGCTGACGTCATCATCATATCTGCCTACTGCGCACCTCCTCATATCCGGATGACGTCATCATCATGTTTGCAAATATCGGGAGATCTCCTCAAGATGATCAGTGTTAGAAATATGACCCCCCCGGGACCTCGATGACGTCATCATCATATTAACATCAGGATGATATTCGGAAGACAACCGGATATTTGGAAATATCATCCTGATGCACGCAAATCATGTTGCACTGTAGCTCCACTATAAGATCAGGGCGATTGATGAATATGATGATGCTTGAAAAGATCACCCCCCACTAGATAACGCACGAAGCCGACAGGCAGATATCTCCTTGATATCAGCATCATCATGACGCTGGAACAAACATACACCCGAGTGATATTCAAAAATGAAAACATCACCCCCTCCTTCGGAAATATCATGATGCAGATAGGCAGAGAAAAAGATATTACCCTGATATAAGGATGACGTCAGCATCATCAGGATGACAAAACAACGAACAAGAAGTGATACAACATCATCAGGATGATATTGACTAAGATCATCCTGACGTTCAAAATATGATGACCCCAGTGAATATCGGGTCGCACTTAGAACTCTTCAACAACATCATCAGGATGATCATAACCAAGATCACCCGATGATAAAGATATCACCCCGGCGAAATATCATGAAGGCAGAAAATATGATGACCCTTGCAAGCAACACGGTGATAACTGGAAATATGATGATGATAACGACCCATAAGAAAGAACAAGTCAGGTCGAACAACTTAGAGAATAACCCCTTCAGAATATCGAGGCAACATCATCATCATGTTTGGGCAAGGTGATGAATGGAAGATCACCGGATACTTGAAAAATCACCCCCGCAAGCAAATCAGGGTGCACTGTAGCTCATCAGCATCATCAGGATAATAACCAAACAACACCCGATATTGAAATATGATGATGACAATGAGAAACCGGTCGACGGAGAACATGATGATGCTGACCTTCATCGAAACAAGGATGATGATGACCTCCTCCTCAAGAAAAAATGATGATGCAGCTGAAAAATGCTGAGGAGGTCCAATACTTAGAGCATTTTTTGGATACTTAGGGAGAGCACCTGCATGAAAATTGCTCAAAAAACTGCCAGTCAATTCAGGCGCTAACAGACATGCCACCAGAAATTAATGCCATTTATGAATGTTTCGTGAGATGTGACATTACAAATTTAAACCAATTCACTATCTCATTTGAAGTGTTCATCTTTTCATCAAGAGAGAAGTGTTGCAGAGCATAGGAAAATAAGTCCACTACGTGTGAAGAGTGCGCAAGTTTCAAGGTTCATAGATTAACATGTTCTGCCATTACTTTTAGTTTCTTTCTTTCTAACATATAAAGCACTACATTCTTTGGAAAGTGAAAATTACATAGATTCATGAATCTGTGTTGTAAAAATCCTGAGTCCTTTGTATTTCTCAATTTCACCTACATTTGCCTCCAAGCTTCTCGTGAACTAGTTTCTAAATTTGGTAAAGATGAAGTTTAAGTTTCAAGGAGCTCCCGTAGCTCCTGTGGTAGAAAACACTTTGTGTGGGGTGAAAGACACCGAGCTGGGACACATTGATTTTGATGACTTTTGGCTAAGAATGCAAACTAAAGGATGATCAGTCCTAGCTACCAAAGTTATGAATAGAAGCCTAGATAGAGCTGGAGCTTTTCTTCCTGTAGTGCATTATCCTGAGTTGGTGGTCACATGTGTAAACAACTACTTTCCAGAGTCATAGGAAATAAGAGCTTCTGAAAGTTCTGTGGTTGTAAAGATTAATTTTGTATCAATTGCTCTTGCTTTGAATCTAGATGAGTATGAGGAGAATTTAGATGTTTTTGTGTCATCGTCTTGGACTTATTACAATGAGAGAAGAGATTGGTGCTAGAATTGCATTGCAAAAGGTTGGTTAGAGATAGAGAGAAAGGGGAAGTCACGACTTCCTACCGATCTCAAAAGAAGCCATTTTAAGGAGGAAATTTTAGACATGATTATGCTATTGAACCGCGTGGTGGGAAATTCTCAATCTGATACTTTTACTTTCTAGATGTGCCATTTCATTTTATTAATTTGTGGAGATCATAATATTGATTGGGCTAAAATAATTAGAGATAGTATGCACGTGAAATAGATAGATTTTTCAAGAAATGAGGAATTTCACATGGGTTCACAGTTGATATATTTGCTGGATCACAGAGAGGCTATTTGGCCTGGCTTAAGGTCCCAAGGGTTACCCATTGTCGACATGCCTGTGTATGACAATTTCTTTCAATTTCTAAAAGAGGAAGCTACTAAAGATTTTTTAAGAATTAATGATGCTTTTAAAATGTGGTTGATAAAAAGATTTGATGGTACATTGGAATAGAGGTTCTCAGTGGGTGCAACTACACTTGTTATGAATTTTGGAAGTTTTTATGTGTAGTTCAATCATTTTTCATACATAAGAATTGGGAGTTATGAAAATACCCCGCTGAAATTGATGCAGTATTCGTCTGACTATCTTGTTCTTTTGGAGGTATGCAGACAAATGGGTTCTATGAATTTGAAATATCATGCCATGAAGAAAAAGGGATATTCCTTCCTTGTGACTCTATCATTTTATTCTTGTTAAAGTAATGATGTTGCAAGAAATGTAGATAAGGCTTTGTCTAAATTTGGTCTTCACAGTTTATGGACCAAAGCATCTTTTGATAGTAAAAATTTTGTAAAGGAGAATATGCATGGGGGTGGGTCTTATTAGCACAAGCCTCAACTAGAGGATTACTAGGAGGATTGTCTAAATGAAAGAGAAGTCAGAGGAGAAGTTAGATGAGACTGACAATTGATCAAATTTGTGCCTTTAATCTCCCCATGCAAGTGCCAATATTGTGGATGATGGTTCAGACATTTTGGATACCAGATTTCAAGAAGTTTTATCACAACAACTACCTCCTATGAGTTTTGTTATTTTGGTGTCATAAGGAGAACAGATAAATGGATGAAGAGAAAGTTTAGAGAGCAAGTTGGTTCAAATACTGCTAAAGAATTATCAGCTCAGAGCCAGGGTAGGCCCAAAACTATGCATTCTTAGAGGAAGACATCTAGTTTGGACCCAACTACGCAAGGAGTTGGTTCACAATCAAATGGGGATGGCAAAGGACCCCCTGAGGAGAACAATAAGTTGAAATATGTGTGTGAGCTAGATGGTCATCCAGTGAAAGATGATACTAAATTGGTTGTTTCTCCATAGAAAGAAAACCATGTGCCACTAGTTAATGACCCTATTAATGATAGTGATTTGTTGATTTTTACATAGTTGGGAGAAGATAATATTTTTTAGTCTTTGTTGAGCACTCAAAATTCTCCTAGTTTGAATAATCCTCATGCACCTAATTCTTCATCAGTTTGGGTTGATGGTATTGCAAGTATGGTTAATGCCACTAGTGTTTCCACCTCTTCTCCTTCTTGGTTGAAGAAAGTGGTTGAAAAGAAAAAGAGATATGCTCCAATGGTGAACACTGGTGTTGATATAGTGGCTAAGTTGCTACAGGAGAATCCAAAGCCCAAACGTGCCAGGAGAATGTCGAGAATGGTCATAGACCATACTACAAGTAATCAATTCCTTGAGATTGCAAACCCTATGGGAGATATGAATGAGAGCGAAGTGACTGAAGCATTCTTTAACATGAGCAGAGTGGATATGGGACCCTCTACCATTGAAGGTGATATTTATCATGCAAAGTATTCAGTCAGCAACTTATCGAAGAGGGTCAAGAAAGAACAGGAGGAAAACCACAAAATGTGCACTCAAGTAAGTGCTTTATCTTCTTTTATTCAATCAGTTCTAAGCATTACAATGTCCTTGTCAGATGTAATGCCAGATTTAAGTGTAAGTGTGCTAGATCCCAGTCTTTTACAACAAATAAAATAGTCTAGGGTTTTGAATGATGATGTGAATTAATGGGTAGAAAAGGTAGTCTTTGATGGTCTCCTATTTGTTGAAGAAGCTGTTAGGTTGTTTGATTCTATCTGCAGTAAAAGAGAGGTCTTAATTACAAAGTTTTAAAAGGCTAGGAATGATCATACTATCCTATCTTTAGCTTCAATGGAAATTAAAGAAATGGCCAAAATGGATGTCAAGGTCCTAATAGCTGAACAAATTATAAATGCCCTAAATGACTTTGATGCACCATCTTGGACAGACATCCTCAAATGAAGAATAATTGTGTTGACATCAGTCGAGGATGATATGAAGGATGCAATAGCAACTTACTATGTTGAAATGAGAAATATTAAGGTTAATTTTGCTATCTTGGAAAATGAAGCGACTGGGGAAAATGAGGACAAATTATTGGATGTTAAAGAAATAAAGCAAAACTTTAAGAAGTTAGTGATAGAGGAGATAATGGACTATAATGTTATAACCAATGAATCACTTGGGAAGATGGTAGAAACTGCTGCTTACATCAAAACTATCAAGCACGGGTTGGATGAGATTCATCAAAAGATTAATGATACAGATAGGGCAGTTCGTAAGAAGAAGCACAGGATTAGCATGACTGGTACTCCAAGTGGCATGTCCCTCTCCCCTTTTCTCACCAGGTACCAAGCATACAAGGTTAGATGAAGGGAACAAGCATCTCAAGCAGCGCAAGAAGACACAAGTAAGGAAACTAAATAGGGGGAAGATGAAGATGCAGCACAAAATGATGATGATGCTGACATTAAGGATGTGGTAATCCTCAATTAATTCTCTTTTTATGTTTTACAAAAATATTTTACATGCTCTCGAACTATTGGCTCTGGGGGGGCCTTTAAGTATTTATTGTTTAAACTCTCTTTTAAATCAACTGTCACCAAGAAGCCATTAGGGTTAAAGAAATTTATCATATAGCATGCTATAAATTCGATGTGCAAGTCTATGTATGGATCTTTTGGGCAAACTTTATTTTGGTGATAGAGAATTTTGATACTTCTTATTTTCAATTGCTTTATATGCATTTAGTGAAAATCAATGTAGTAGAGATTTAAGTGATCATAGACTTTGTGTTATGGTTATTTAAATTTATGTTTTTCCTATGTTGAATGTATTACTACTAGTGTTGGTAACATTGGTGCATTGAAGTGGTTGGATATCTTTAGTTTTGGCTCACTACTGTGGATTGTTTATCTGTTGATATATTGTTTAGAGCGGTGATTATATGGTGTATGACATCATGTTTCTTTGAGTTTCTAAATATTGTGGTGGTGAAGTCTTTGTACTTCTGATTATTTGAAAAACAAATTTATGCTTTTATTGCTTTCTGGTTAAAATCTTTGCCTTTATTTTTGCTTTCTGGTTAAAAGCAATCTTGGTTTTTCATTCATAAGAATATCTGTCGAAGGTAGTTGTGCCTTGTAAAATGAGCAAAGAGCCTTTATAAAGTACCAATATAATAGGCTCAACTGTTGATTACATTTGTCATCTGTCCAAGTGTAAGAATATAGAGTTAGGTGACAAATCTATTAACCAACAGATTTTTAGCGACTCTACTGGGGAGATTTGTAATATTAATTTTGGTAAGTTGCTTTATTATTGCATGGTTCTCCAAGGAAGATGTGCACCAATTCTGTAGCCTAACGTAGACTGGTTAGTTGGTGATCAAGAAGATATTATCACTAGTCTGCGACTAGTTGCCTAGCAAACTAGGAGGACAAATCAATAGTATCATCAAGTGAATGAAGTTCTTGAAGAAGAGGAGCTTGGTGATATCCTAAGAGAAAACTCATGTCATTTTGGTGAGGCTCAGGAAGTTGTGTTCATTGAAGGATTTATCCCTGTGTCCAGAAGAAAGAGACCCTTCCAAATCCAAGAAGTTCCCAATAACAGAAGGAGGAATCCGGTCGTTAGAGGAGAGTTCACCAAGTACGTAACTGGAACTAGCTATTCATTGAAATAACCAGTAAGTGGTTTGGCGAATCTGCATTGTTTTATTTTATATATTTATGAAGGTTGGCTATGAAAAGATACACTCAAGGTGATAGACAAAAGGGCATTTCTGATACTAATTTTGATTTACTTCAGTCCTTAAACTTTGCTCATTTCCCTCCTACAAGGAGAGTTAAGTCTTTAAGTCGGTGATCCTCTCCCCCTCCTGAAAAACAATCTGCTAGTTCATCCTATCAAGTTCTCACTCTTGACGGAACTGTTCTATCATTACAAGCTAATTTCCCACTCCATACTCCCTTCAATATGGTTCAACCTCCACCTGTCCCATGGGGTGTTGTCATTAGACCTTTAAATCTTGGAAGAAATTTGCATGATTACCCAGGGGTTCAGGAAAGATTGTACCTAAGTTTAAGGGTGATGGAAAGGTCACTCCTAAAGAGCATGCATATAAATGCTTTCTTTTATGTCTATTCTATCTTGGGGTACAACATGAAGATGTGTCTATCAGACTCTTCATTGAGTCATTAATTGGCGTTGTTGTTGAATGGTTCTATCGCTTACCAAATGCATCCATTAATGATTGGGCTTCTACGAGGTGCCAGTTTGAAGAAAGGTTTATGACCGCCGATAATGAACATACGTTGGTAGCCAAGCTCTCCTCAATGAAAAAGGAAATTCATGAGCAAATGAGAGAATTTATAGCAAAATTCAACAAGATTTCCAATAGAATCCCTAATGATGCCATGCCTGGAGATGGATTACTAAAATGTTTCTTTATTAATGTACTTCCCTCAAATGTTAGTTATGCAATAAAAAGGGAAGGTGCTACCAATCTTGCTAAAGCCTAGACCAAAGCTATAGTAGTTGTAGATGACCTTATAACCACTGGTAAATGGAAAAGAGAATTACAGACAAGTAGGCCATTAGTCGTAAATTCTACTAACCCAATTGTCTAGAGATTAGCCAATGATATTATTATGTTGAAGCGGTAGATGCCTAAGGGTCGCCAACAATCTTTTTTATCTTGATGTGACAAGAAAAGATCATAACCCAATGGGAAATCTGAACAGATCTCTTCCCTTACCTGGTCCAACTTAGCAATTGGCAATTGAAGGACCATCTACCAGTAAAAATAATCACATGATGTGCAATTTTCACCTTACATCAAACTATGATGGAAGTTCTTGCCCTGAGATGGTGAGATTTATGTAGATGCTTTCAATGAACAAACATGTGGAAGAACCTCATGTAGAGGAACCTTCTACACCGGGTGATGCTAGTGCCAACATCTTCTAGTATGAATCAAAGGATGAGGATGTAGAAGATGTTTATACCAAGGTTGGCAATCCAAATTGTGCAATATTCACAAGAGGACAACAGGCCCAGAAAGGATATGACCCTAAGAACCCACCTAGCTCTTCCTCTTCTGCTCCAAAGTACATTCTGACCAGATAGAATAATTCAAGTACTAAGAAGATGGACAATACCACCACTAAAGCAGCATCTACTGAGGTAAATTCTACTTCTTCCCCTAAAACACTTGTATCTAGTTCTTTTGATATTGTTGAGTCATGTAAGAATACAAAAATTCAAATTTCCTAAGCTAAATATCTAAGACTCAATCCTTCAGAACTAGATAGGTTGATTAATTATGTGAAACAAGAACCTTCCCCTTCTCATTGCAATGACCGGGTGTCAAATGTTAATGAAGCTCAAGTTGAGAAGCAAAATTGTTCAAACCCTCACTCCCAAGAATCAATACTTCAAAGCCCTCTTGAAAAACTAGAACCCTTCTACATGTCATTGTATATTGGTGGGTATAGATTAAGTAATTGTGTTATTGATTATGGAGCTTCAGACAATGTAATGCTAGCCCAAGTTGCAAAGGCCTTAGGTTTGTCCTACATGTCCTCACATGGTAAGTGTTTTTCTATGGATGGTTCTCCTGTGCCTATCCTTGGTCATATTAAAGATGCACAAGCCTTCCTAGCTGCTTTCCCTAAAAAAAGGCTGAAGCTAACTATATTGGTGGCTGATATACCTGTAAGCTATGGAATGTTGCTAAGTCGCAGTTTCTACAAAGACTTAGGTGGGGAAATCTAGATGGATTAGTGATGCAGGATTATCCCTAGTTCAAGAGCAATCTTGCATCAACCAAAAATATTTGCATTTCAGTTTGTTTGTAGTTTAGTTTGTTTCTTTTATTTTCTAGTTCAGTTCAGGCAGTTCAGTTAGTAGCAGTTTCAATATTTTGGTCTGTATTCTACCACAGTTGCATTTTAGATCCTATAGAGCTGGACTTAGCATTTTGATTCATTTATCTACATCATAACCAAATCTCAGAGCATTTGGATCAAGTACCAGAAAGATATCGCTATCAGAAGATCAACTATTTTCTTAGAACAGAGCATCCTGACATTCTCTGACACATCAACTGAAGGAGAAGGCTTGTGGAGCATTCCTTGACTTGTGGGGCCTAATTTCACATCATTCAATGTTGTTTGGTTCATGGCCAACCTTCCCTAAGATCCATACCTCATTCCATTCACTTGCAGAGGTGTTCTATGCATTTAGGTCTGACCTATCCGTGTACACACATTACAGCTCTTCATTGGAGTTTGTGATCTTCCTTGGCCGACACGGAGGAACCTTATGATCTAGAGATGATATATAATGATGTAATAGATGCCTAGGAAAGTAGTTAGAAATTGGTTCATAAGTTCATAGTTTGGATTTTTATGAAGGAGGTTCAAAGCTATATCTTA
Source organism: Cunninghamia lanceolata (assembly GCA_027924645.1). Classification (NCBI taxonomy): domain Eukaryota; kingdom Viridiplantae; phylum Streptophyta; class Pinopsida; order Cupressales; family Cupressaceae; genus Cunninghamia; species Cunninghamia lanceolata. Next base: position 1,960,973 of record BSBN01000865.1, on the reverse strand, counting down.
TGCATATTCTGATATTCTGTAATTAGGCCTATGAGCCCTAATTGTAAGCCCGCATGTTGCTGGCTAATCTATGTTTGAATCCTATGATATAATAAATGACTGAATCTATATTTGTTCCATATCTTTGAGTCATTTCTGTTATGTTTGCTCTTACTGCACAGTCTAGATAGTTCATTCTATGAAACCTCCTACCGTGACTCCACCAATTGGTCACATGCTTTAATACATGTAGATGGGAAGAAGGTCTGCCTAAACCCATAACTGAACGCCAAGTTTATTGTATTGAAATTTGGAGACCCTAGGGAAGATATCTTGTTTGTAGAAACTGGGTCGGGCACCTATATGTGTATGTCAGAAGAGGATAACAATGCAAGCCTAATCAGCCCAAACCTGGTAGATGAGATGTGGACTTTAGAGTTCGATGTTAGTTGTTCTTCTGCTGGATCTAGGGTTGGTGTTGTTTTGATTTCTCCTGACGGTTTTGTCTTTCCATTTTCTTAAAAGCTTGAGTTTGAAAACATGAACAACACTGCAGAGTATGAAGCCTTGTTGTTAGGCTTGGAATTGGCTAGAGAAAAGGGAATTAAATAATTAAAGGAAAAGGGTGATGCTGAATTGATTGTTAAACAAGGAAGGAAATTGTACAAGGTCAAGAATACAAGATTGAGACATTACCAAAATAGAGTGTGGGACCAAATTGAAGTTTTTGATGCCTTTTCTATAGAAGCAATACCCAGAGAACAAAATACTAGGGCTGATTCCTTAGCTGTTTCAGCTTCCCTCCTCTTACCTCATCCTAACTTCAAGGATAAGCCATATTGAATTGAAGTAATGTATAGACCTAATGTTCTAGATAGCATTAACCATTAGAAAGTGTTTAATTATGACCAACAGATAATTTCCTTTCTTGAAAAAGTAGAAGCCTTTGTCTATGATGCAGAGGCATCCACACTAAAACCTTGACATACAGCATGTATGTCCGCAACCCTTCATCATCATCATCATATTTCCCTTAACACTGTCAGCATCATCATATTTTCTCTGCTGACCAATATCCTCCTGCAGACAAACCTTCGACTCTTCGCCTGTCAGCAGCATCATCATATCCGACTATCGGCAGCATCATCACATTCGGCAAGCGCAAACATCCTCCTAATGTTCACTGTTCATCTTACCACCAACCTCTTTCTTCATCATCATGATGTTCAACATCATGTTCATCAGCAGGATAAAGAACATCTGGTTCCTCCCATATATCCTGATGATGACAACCTCATGCACCCTTCCTTCGATGCTTACGTCACCCTGATATCCTGATGATGATTATCCTGATGACGATGACGTCACATGCAGCTCCTTCAATATCCTGCTGCCCCGATATCCTGATGACGATTATCCTGATGACAATGACGTCACATGCAGTTCCTTCAATATCCTGCTATCGGCCAAACTTAACATTATCGGCCCGCGAAGGAATTGTCAACCCGATCTTCTACCTTATGCCGATACGCTCCTCCTCGGCAACACCTGATGATGATCACCCCAATGCACATTCACTTTATGCAACCGATTGCATCATGCTCACCTCTCCTTACTCGGATGACGCCCGAAGTAACTGCGGGATATACACAGAAATATCCTGATGATGCCGTTGTGATGGATTTTCCAACCTTAGCGAATTTTCACCGTTCCGGTCCGCCGAACCTCCTGAGGTGACCCGATCTACTTTCAGGACAACTTTCCAGACTCTAACAACCAGCATGACCTAGCACATACCCATGCTAGGGTCTTCAACACCTTTCGACGACGATCCTGCACACTTGCATGCAAACGAACACAAAATGCAGACTAAACCCTAAACTACTATACATAGCCATTCCACCAATTCGACGAATCAACCGGTGGAATGGATCAGCAAATCTATGAAACCACCAAAACAGCAAATCGATCACACAAAGGAATCCAAACAGAGAATTGACACAATAGGATCTCTTTATTGATTTTCAAAAGATGCAAATACAATACTCAGTCTCCCTCTGCAATCTAACTCCTCTGCTCAATACAATCTAGCTTCTCAACATCTATGTCTAAAACCAACCAATCCTCATGCATAAATAGGATCTCTTGCGAATACTACTGACCCGACTCCAAGCGGCTGGGAAATCTCTCCAGGCGGCTGGGAGATCCAACCGGACCTACAGCATAACAGATGTCTTAACAAACTAGCTAAAAATAGTAAAGCATGGTCAACATGACCTTATTACATGCATTGGTCTTATCAGACCTTCTTGGAAACATTAACAAGACTTAAACTAACTAACTGCCTCATGGAGGCCAGCTGTCAGGTAGGTGCTCCTGCACCATACTCCCCAACAGAAAAGAACTCATGTCCCATGAGTTTAGTTGTGGAAGTCCTCCACCTTTACACTTTGTCATGTCAGTGTTCTGACCTGTTCCAGCTTTGTCCTCTGCTGGCTCTTGGCTGCTCCAAGACTTCTGAACTGTAACTTGCCTTGTTGCAAGTAAATCCTCATGCCTGTCAATGTAGGCCTTTCTCTCACATACCTTGTGTTTGTCAAGCTGTCTGACCAGAACCTCTGTCTGAACTGCCTCGTGAACTTCTGTAATGTTCAACTCTGTCTTTCTTTCAACCTTTATAGGACAAACAATAGTCCCAACTATGACAACATCCTTGTCATTCCTCTCAACTGGTTGCTGTTTGCAAACCTGTTTCTAAACCTGCTGCTGACCTCTGTCAATCACAACTGAAACTTTCTTCAACCTGTTGTCCTTAACAACTCCTTTCCCTGCAGTGTCCCCAACTACCTTTATGCCTACTCCTATAGGCATCTGCACAAATTCCTTCTTTCCCACTAAAATGATTTTGGCTGCCCCCTGTGCTGCAGCATCTTCCTGCAATGGCATCAACATAATAGTCTTCCCATCTTTCTTGATGGTGTAGGTATTAGCATACCCATCATACAGTACCCTCCTATCAAATTGCCATGGTCTACCCAACAGTAGGTGACAACATTCCATGGGCAAAATGTCACACAAAACTCTATCATGATATGCTCCAATCTGAAAATCCACATATGCCTGTTCATAGACAAAAAGTGATTGACTATCACTCACCCAAGATGCCTTGTAAGGGTGTTGGTGTGGAATCCTTTCCAAATGCAGTTTATCCACCATTTCCTGAGATACCATGTTGTCTGTTGAACCAGTATCAATGACAACCTTACATACTTTACCTTTGCTCTTGCATGTGGTCTTGAAAAGAGCTCTTCTTTGCATCATATCCTTTGATGTCTGCAAACTAATTCTCCTAAGCATCAATGCTTCTCCCTCCTCAGGATATCCATAATCTCCTTGATAAGTGTTTGAACTATGCACACTTTGCTCTACTTTCTCTTCTTGCACAAGTTGTACTTTCTTGTCATTCGTTCTATCATTTCTGGATGATGAACCCTTGTTTTCTGGACATTTGAAAAATGGATGACCAAACTCACCACAGGTGTAACATTTTCCTGAAAATGTAGTAGAACCTCTACCACCTCCAAATCTGCCTCTATTACCTTTCCATCCACCTCTGAAATCAGACTGTCCCTATCCTTTACCAGTGTCTTCTTGACCCTCATGGGTTTGCCTTGTTGTAGGGGCTAATCCTCTTCCCCTCATATTGCTACCTCTTCCTCTCATGGACTTATCTTGTCCCCTATTCATCTTTTCTTCAATCCTGATTGTCATTTGGTAACAATCCTCCACACTCTTAGGGTTAGCTAAAACTAACTCATCCTGTATGTTCAATCTCAAACCAGCCAAGTACCTAGCCACCTTTTCTACCTCATTCTCATGATGACCAGATCTCATACTCAACTTATAAAACTCCTCAGTATATGCCTTCACATCCATTTCCTTCTGCCTTAAAAATTGCAGCTTCTTAAACATCTGAATTTCATAATCCTTAGGCAAGAATTTACCTTTGATCCTTGCTACCATCTTATCCCATGAAGTGATCTTTGACTTCCCTTGTTTCCTTCTCTCGGATTGTACATAATCCCACCATACCAAAGCATGACCTCCTAACTTGGTCTTTGCAATCTTTACCTTCTGATCCTTAGCAACATCTTCACATTCAAAGTGATTATCAAGTGCAGCAATCCAATCCAGTAACTCATCTTCATTCAAACTTCCATTATACTTGGAAACATCAACCTTTACCTTAGGTTTATCACTCTGCACTGCCTTTAACAGTTTTGCAAATCTCTGGTCTTCAGCATCCAGATCTTCAGCTACCTCTTCATACTCTTCCACAGCATCTTCATCTTCTTCAAACTCACTGTCTTCCACTTCCCTCTTTTTGTTCTTTTCCAGGGCTACAAGCCTGGCTTGAAGTGCTTCAGCAAGCTCCTTCATCTTCCTCATCTCTCTGGCATGTTTTTCCTTCATCTCCTGTAATTCCCTTGCAGTACCATTACCTTTCGGAGGCATTTTGTCAACCTCTCACTCCTCTACCTCTGTCCTTTCAGTGACAGAACCAACTCTACCTCTGCCCTTTCGGTGACAGAATCAACACACAACAACCCAGACCTTTTGCTGAGCTCTGATACCACTATGATGCAGAGGCATCCACACTAAAACCTTGACATACAACATGTATGTCCGCAACCCTTCATCATCATCATCATATTTCCCTTAACACTGTCAGCATCATCATATTTTCTCTGCCGACCGATATCCTCCTGCAGACAAACCTTCGACTCTTCGCCTGTCAGCAGCATCATCATATCCAACTATCGGCAGCATCATCACATTCGGCAAGCGCAAACATCCTCCTGATGTTCACTGTTCATCTTACCACCAACCTCTTTCTTCATCATCATGATGTTCAACATCATGTTCATCAGTAGGATAAAGAACATCCGATTCCTCCCATATATCCTGATGATGACAACCTCATGCACCCTTCCTTCGATGCTTATGTCACCCCGATATCCTGATGACGATTATCCTGATGACGATGACGTCACATGCAGCTCCTTCAATATCCTGCTGCCCCGATATCCTGATGACGATGACGTCACATGCAGTTCCTTCAATATCCTGCTGTCAGCCAAACTTAACATTATCGGCCCACGAAGGAATTGTCAACCCGATCTTCTACCTTATGCCGATACGCTCCTCCTCGGCAACACCTGATGATGATCACCCCAATGCACATTCACTTTATGCAACCGATTGCATCATGCTCACCTCTCCTTACTCGGATGACGCCCGAAGTAACTGCAGGATATACACAAAAATATCCTGATGATGCCGTTGTGATGGATTTTCCAACCTTAGTGAATTTTCACCATTCCGGTCCGCCGAACCTCCTGAGGTGACCCGATCTACTTTCAGGACAACTTTCTAGACTCTAACAACCAGCACGACCTAGCACATACCCATGCTGGGGTCTTCAACACCTTTCGACGACGATCCTGCACACCTGCATGCAAATGAACACAAAATGCAGACTAAACCCTAAACTACTATACATAGCCATTCCACCGATTCAATGAATCAACCGGTGGAATGGATCAGCGAATCCATGAAACCACCAAAACAGCAAATCGATCACACAAAGGAATCCAAACAGAGAATTGACACAACAGGATCTCTTTATTGATTTTCAAAAGATGCAAATACAATACTCAGTCTCCCTCTGCAATCTAACTCCTCTGCTCAATACAATCTAGCTTCTCAACATCTATGTCTAAAACCAACCGATCCTCATGCATAAATAGGATCTCTTGTGAGTACTACTGACCCAACTCCAAGTGGCTGGGAAATCTCTCCAGGCGGCTGGGAGATCCAACCGGACCTACAGCATAACAGCTGTCTTAACAAACTACCTAAAAATAGTAAAGCACGGTCAACATGAGCTTATTACATGCATTGGTCTTATCAGACCTTCTTGGAAACATTAACAAGACTTAAACTAACTAACTGCCTCATGGAGGCCAGCTGTCAGGTAGGTGCTCCTGCACCACTTTGCCAACATATTTTTCAAAGGAAGTGAACATGAAAGTAATGATGTATTAGAAGATGAAATTGTTTCTCAAGATGGTCATAATTCTGAAGTCATTCTATTGAAAGGAAATAAAATCCCTAAAGGTTTGGTCTCATTAGAAGACCTTTTTAATGACATGATCAGTATCTTAAAAAGAAGACCAAAGTTTCAATCAATTCATCAGCTGATTATAATAGAGTGAATATTGGAACTGAGGATGATCCGAAGATTGTTTGTATTAGAAATGTTGTTCTCCAAAAGAAAGGAAATGATTAATGTATACACCTAAAAATGACATGATTCAGTCTAAATAAATATTCTTAATATTTATTCCCTTCTAATTCCTCTATCAATAAATAAATAAACAAATTTATTTATTTGATTCACATTCTTCTAAATTAATTAAATATCAAAATATTTAATTACCTCTTCTAAAGTCAAAATTAAATAAAATCCTTTATTTAATTAAATTCTTCCAAACAATTAAATAATTATTAATTATTTAATTAAATCAAATCAAATTTATTTAAATCCTTTCAATCTCTAAAAATAAAATACAATCAAATATTTTATTTATTCTTCCAAAATCATGCACAAACAATTAAATAAATTTATTTATTTAATTTGCTTTCTTATCTTCTAAATTAAATAATTTCAATTATTTAATTGTTTCTTCCAATAATATCTTCTCTAAATTTAAATAAATCAAATATTTATTTAAGTTGCTTTTTCTTCTAAATTGAGTTATCTCTAAATATAATTCAATCTTTGTGCACATGCAATTAAATATTCCTAATATTTAATAAAGCAAAATATCTTCTCATTCTCATGCAAATCCCTTCTTCTTGTTTTAAATCACTTAACTGATTATTATATTCTTTTAATTACTTTAACTCATTCTTCTATTCTTAGCAAATCCTCTCATGCAAAAGAAAGCAAGACACATGTCTTTTTCTTATTCGTTGTACGTTCCTCAACTATTCTCAATCGTTGATCTTCTCATTCTCTCTATACCATTGATCTCTTCTCTCTCAAGTCTATAAATTCAACCCTATTCTTCCATTTCATTCATCCAAGCTTTAAGTATTGTTACTTTGTACAAATTCTAACATGCCTTTGGAACCAATTCCTTCATTGCTTGTGATCACATTCGTTACTACGCACTACTACCATCGTTGTGAAGCTCCTCTTCATTACAATAAACTATCACTGCCATTCCCAATTGACATTCTTGAAGCATAGCAAGGAAGTGCACTCTCTGAGGGCCTTATTTCATACATGCAAGATCGATTATGATAGGCAATCAATGGAAGCTTCAAATTAAGGAGGTTTGCTTTGTTGTTTGTTCATTATTTATTTGAATCTCTTTAGTTCACCATTTCATTGAGTTTTGGGTATCTTGATATTGATTATTATTGATTATTTTTGTTTATTCATTTGAATCCAATTTTTCCTTAACATTTTTGGTGCCACCATGGGGCGTAGCCCCAAATTTAACCCAAAAACTAAGTTTTTATGTTTTAGAAAGCCGTACACAGGAGGAAATAGCGTATCTGATACATCCTAACGTGCATCTATTACCTGTCACGGTGCATACGTTTCCGCAGTGCATATAGTCTCTGTTTTGGTGCATCTATTACATGTTATGGCGCATTCTTTACTACAGTGCATACATACTCTGTTACAATGCTTTTACCATCTGAGACAACGCATCTATCAGACCAGCACATATACACTATATTCCAGCACTTTTAACCTCTGTTTTAGTGCATACGTATTGCAGCGCTTCTGTTCACTGTTTCTGCGCATTCAGTCTCTGAAGCGGTGCATCTATTTTAGGCAATGATTTTAGGGTTTTCTTGAAGGTTTTTGCTAATGCTGACGTCGTTGTAGGAACTCTCTTGATTTGTTTTGCAGGCTAGGTACTGGTTTAGATTCATATAGATTGCACTTGTTAGCTCACAGTTTGATTTCTAAAGGGAAAGTAAAATGGATGCTCATGCAAAATCTCACGTAGTTTTTAACTAGAAAAGTGGTAATTGAATCATTTATATCTTGCATATCATTGAATCATTACTATTGCTATCTTTTCAATGTTAACAATTTATTGCTATCTGGATAAAATTGAACTCATCATTGCTATCTGGGTAAAACTGAACCATTGCTATCTCCTTGACCATCATTTCAAAGTTAACAACTCGTGCTACGTGGATAAAATTGAATGCATCATTACTATCTTGGTTAAAACTGGACCATTGCTATCTTGTTATCACTTCAAAGTTTTGTGCTTGCCCAAGTAGATATCTCATCTAGTTTTTCTCATTTTAACTAAAGGAAAAGAACCACTGTATTCTATGTTTTGGGAATGATACCAGGCCTATGCTCTCCCCTATCTTGGGTGACCAAAATGCCAGACATATCATTTTCACATGTGTTTTTTCTTTAGAGGGGCCTACTCTTGGATACCGTTCATCCAAGTAGGAGTGACCCTAAGTGGTAACAGGCTAGACGCCAAGCCCTTCCAAGCCACTATAAATAAATTGTGTTTGGAATGAAAGCTTTGAACAATGAGTGCAGTTGTGTTATACCGACAGCCAACCTCCCCCAAAACCCTCCAAGGCGCAACCCTTGCAGGCTGGGAGACTCCATAATGGAGAGTAGTGTTGCCACATATATAACCACTTGAACGGTTGCCTTTATTACTCATCCTTGTTTTAGAAAGACCAAAAACCTCTATAATCTGGTGTAGGGAAGGGCGATTATTACCTCCCAAAGATGCCTCACCTAGAGATAGGGAGAACTTGGTTTTATACTGTCCTTTGAAACCTAGGGTTGTACTTGCTTTTCTTTTTAGTCCAAAAAGAGTCAAAAAATACAAAAAAATTAAAAACCATAAAAATATTCTTTGTGTTTGCTGTGTCTTCTTGCCATAATTTTAGAAAATCAGATCAAAGAGACCTTCTTGCAACCAAAGTACAAAAAACATCAAAAAATTTCCAAAAAATTACAAAAAAATACTGAGAAAACCAAAGCGGCGCATCTGTCCTCTGTTGCTACGCATTTGTACTGACCTGTGGTGCATCTGTACCGACTTATAGCACTTTTACTACCTGTTATAGTGCATTTGATTTTTACCAGTGCGGCGCTTCTGTTCTGACTTCCTGCACATATACCAGTTTCTGCAACGCATATGTTCCGGCGCATGCATGACAATGAGCATTTCCACATCTTTTCAGAGAAAAATTTTAGGTTTCTAGGTACCCATTCTAGTCTTGTGTCAGTTTCTATAGAGATGACATACCAATTAGAAGTAATTGCTCAAGAACTCCATTACCTACAAGAACAATTAAACTTTAATATCTCACCCCAAGATCGTATAGCAATTGCCCAAGAACTCCAAGTGATACAACAAGAAATGACAATCTTACGGGCTGAATAGGCCAGTACTAGCTACACCTCACCCCAAAATCATACATCCTTTTCTCGTCTTCATGGTACTGGTGACAAGGCAAGCACCACCTCAAGTTAGAAAACATATACCACTCCATCTACTAGTCTTCCTTCACCATCTCCTAGAGCACATGGCCCAAAGCATACTAATCCTCCCATGGGGAACTCCAAATCCACTCATCCATTACCTCACTCCTCTACTCATGCACCTACCAATGATGTGATCTAAGGGCTACTAGCAGAGAGTCAACCATGTCCCCAAATTCTAGTCCTTGACCTTATCAAAAAACCTTCAAGCATGTCCATTACTCTAACCTCGTCATGTATTCGGCAACCCCTTGAGCTTATTAAAGAACCTCCTACCATGACCCAAAGTCAAGGTCCATCATACCTCCGTATTGTTGACCAAGATTCTATCCAAGAGACCTCTACCTCCACTTCCATTCAAGAGCACCAAGATTTATGTCAAGAGCATACTTTAGAACATGTGAAAACATCAACCCCTTGTCTAAATCAAGATCAAAGCACTCCCATCTGACCCTTACATAACCTTTATCTTTTTGATGATCCTATACCTATACATGAGCAAGAATTTCAAACCATTCATAACCTATCTCTTTTATGATCAAGATACTACCTTTGATGAAGAAGCTATCCATGAGCAACTTGATCCAATACATGAGCAAGGGATCCAATTCCAACCTCTCCATAACCTCTATCCTTTCGGTGATCAAGATATTAACATTGATGATGAACCTATACAAGAGCACCTTAATTCCATCATGCTAAATCCTATCTATGATCAAGATCCCATCTACGATCACAAGCCTATCTATGATCAAGCAAACCATGATGATCCCCTTAGCCCACTTTATGCATTCCATGGTCCTAAACTTATAACCCCATCTAGTCCTATCCAAGATCTAACAACTTCCACTTCCCTTGATGAGACACTTGCCTCCCAAGCAAGTGCAAAAGATCAAACTGGTAATAATCCTTCATCGTCCATTATCAACCATGCTACAAATCCCCCACCATATATCCTTGGTCTTATCACCTTCATTCATGAATGTTCTTCCTTAGAACACCAGCCACCATTATCCTCTATCTCACCTTCTTCATCTAATAAGGAACTTGTGTCTAGTGTTCCACCTACACATAATCCTGTTGTCCACCACATACTCCAACATATGAACTATCAAGGTAAAGGCTTAGGCCTTCACGAACAAGGTGTTTTGGAGCCCGTCCATGTCAATGTTCCTCCTCCTTCATATGGCCTTGGATACACACCTCAAGGTGAACAATCTCAAGATGTTGGTACTTCCTCCACTCCTCCTAGGTCTACCACTTTCCATCGCAAACCCTATCATATGCCCAAAACATATGTCGCCATTCCACCTCCATCATCCTATAATCGTCAAAAGCATGTTACCATACACCTTCCACCATCCAATCTACCTCCGCTACTTCCAACTCCTAATATCCCTCCATGCATTTTACCACCACTTCTTCCAACACCTTATCCATCCATCTATGAATCTTCTGACAATCCCAATCATGGCCAACAAATGCACATGTTGTCTAAACAAAGAACTTCCTCTAACCCCACTTCCACCATCCCAAAAGATTTTAACAGCAAAAATCTGGATGCCTCTACCTATAAAGTCAAAAATCCTAAGAGTCCTCATATCCTAGGATACAAAAACCAAGAATCAAAGAAACATCCTTCTCAAGAGCTACATACACCCACACACCTATACACCAAGATAAAAAAGGTGTGGGTCCGCATCCAACAAATGATTACTCCAAAAGCTGCACAAAAGTTGCATACACCCAAACCCATACCTTCACAGGTACTATCTAAAAACAAAATGGTTTAGGTACCTAAGAAAAAAGCCCTCAAGTTACAAGAGGCATCCACCTCTCAAGAATCCCAACCATCCACTTTCTCCCATTCCATCCAAAAGTCTCAAATTCTTCCATCCCATATTACAAGCAAAAATCAGAAAAATACCTAGACTGTGTGGATCCCTACATGCCTAAGTCATTCATCCACAAGCAAAAGTCTTCGTTGCTTCCTACACTACTTTCCCATCACCATCTTTAATGTTTATCATGGTATGTGCAACTGTTGGTCATGATTCCCTTCCATCCCACAAACATTTTCATATACCTCCATCTCCCCTTCCTTCCACTATTGTCCTACATATCTTCCTCATCCTATTCCTATGGTCCATGCTTTTTCATAGACTTTTCATCCATCCTTGCATAAGTCCTCCGTATTCTGCATCATCATCCACTATCACACCCTTCCGCAATCTGCTATCTACTTTTTCCATCTCACTGTCATGTAGTCTCCTACCAACATCTATGAGAACACTTGACATGGTTTGTGCGACAACATCCATCTAGCGGGACTGTCACCTTTCAAGGAACTAGATACTTGAATCTCTCCTTATCCATATCCACCTTCTTCTATCTAAATATTCAAAAAAATAAAAAATAAAAATAAAAATAAATAAAGAAAAATCATTTCGTTCAATGGTGAAAATCTAGCAAACAGGCGCCTTGGATAAGTACCATGATGAAAACCTAGAAAACAGGCATCATGTGTAAGTTGATCTTCTACGTCACCTACACTTGGGGGCACCTTGTCTCATCGGCATATCACTCCTCTCCTATCAGTTTCCTTCCATACCATTTCCTCTCCTATCCCTCTATCCATTACATACCTATACTGTCAAATCCATCCATCCTAAATCTTCCATTCCTCTATTTTCTGATCTTGATAAAGATTGGGGGCACAATGTTGACAAATGTTTTAGATGGCTCTTAGCATACCTTATCCCTCCCAAACCAAGCAAATCCTTCATTATCCTCCTACCCTCCTATCATCATAAGATTTTTCATGAAAAATCCTAAGTATTCTACCTACAATGGGGCATGTTATTCTTATGCGACATAGTCCTTGGAGATTGCATCCTTGATTCCTTCTACCTAACCATCCATATTTGCTATCGTCCATACATCTACCTATCTGTGGTGTTTTCTTGTCATCAGTATCATCCGTTCCATATCTATCCCATATCGTGTCTTATCTATTCCATATCCATTCCATATCTGACCCATGTCGTGTCTTATCTGATCCATGTCTATTCCATATCATGTCTCATCTGATCCATATCTTAGGTCCATTAGGGTTTACCCCAAACTACGTTGCCTCTGCGTCATCATGTAGGTAAGGCCATTAAGAAATGAGCCCCCGAGGCACTAGGTCAATCCCTTAGGGTCCATCTCGCTAATAAAAATTGTGGAATCTTCTCATCAGGCAAGTAAGCGTAAGCAAAACCCGCTTTCAAGTAGAAATCCTGATGCAAGACACTAACCTATCCAAAGCAAAGCAAACAAACACCTAAGGCCTTCTAAACGATTTTACCCAAATTATGGCAAGAAACAAACACATCTAAAATGCAAAAATGTTTTGTGGATTGGAAACATGGTTAAAGTACATAGTCTTGATTTTTGCTATCATGCCTTTCTATGCTACTCGAGGATGCCAAAAAGCTAGAGATGCTATGATGGGGGCATGATTATTTTCTTTGTTTACTGTTTGTGGATTAAACTTTAGTAATGTGAAGCCTTTTCTAACGACATGATCGGCAAAAGATCATCGAGGACATCAAAGGTCTAACATGAAAAGGGGCAATCCTTGTCTGTTGATACACAAGAAATACTCAGGTCATCTTGGTTCAATTATACATAGATGCTTGTATTAACTTTCTAAATCAAAATCTATGTAAGCAATGCTTAGGTCATCTCGGTTCAATTATACCTAGATGCTTGTATTAACTTACAACATTCAGAAAAAGTACCAAAAAAAATTTGTCTGATGATGAACTAAGCACTTCAAAATACTTACACCATCAAGATGTCAAAAACAAAGCATCCATACCATATCCCATGCAATAAAAGATCCAGAATGCAGAGTATCAATGTTTATAAAAGCTTGTGATTCCTTCTATCACGTCATTCTTCTATCAATCAATATTCTATCTATCGTTGTGGTCCATTCTTCTCAATTTTGGTCAACCTGAACAATGATCCAAATGCAAGTTCGTCCTTAATCCATACCAATCAAGTCAAGTCAATCTTGTCAAATGATCCAATCACACTCAGTGGTCTTGATCCTTGTCTGGTCGTAAACCAACTTGACCAGTTAATCAATCAATTGTCTTATACAAGATGTGGCATTGTCAAAATCAGACCAACACACGTGTCTTACATGACATGCTTCATTTCCTGAAACCAGACACTATCCTTCATGTTTCTCTAGGGATCTATCATTCCCTGCCATGACAGCATGCCTGCCATATTGGTCTAGGGATATATCATTCCCCACCATGACAACACTATCGTATATCATTATCAGTATATCGTTGGGTTACCGCTCGACAGGGGCAATACCTTGTTTGTTCTTGTATCATTTGTGCATACTTTCTTACTTGCTTGTGTGTGTTATCATTCTATCTTGCATCACATATCATTCAGCTCTTTCTTCAACCAATTTCTTCACCCCAACCTATCTTCCACCTTCTTCTTCATGAGATTGTCCATCTCACACCTTTTGCCCTCTTCCCATCCAATCTCCTGAGGGGGCATCCTAACGTCATAACCTGTACCAGGGGCAAACTGGGGCATGTATCATTATCAAAAAAAATTATTCTTTGAAACAACATGATAAAACACATTGCATCAAAGAGGGGCAAAATGTATATGCCTAAAAATGACACGATTCAGTCTAAATAAATATTCTTAATATTTATTCCCTTCTAATTCCTCTATCAATAAATAAATAAACAAATATATTTATTTGATTCACATTCTTCTAAATTAATTAAATATAGAAATATTTATTTACCTCTTCTAAAGTCAAAATTAAATAAAATCCTTTATTTAATTAAATTTTTCCAAACAATTAAATAATTCTTAATTATTTAATTAAATCAAATCATTCTTCCAAATTTGAATAAATCAAATCAAATTTATTTAAATCCTTTCAATCTCTAAAAATAAAATACAATCAAATATTTTATTTATTCTTCCAAAATCACGCACAAACAATTAAATAAATTTATTTATTTAATTTGCTTTCTTATCTTCTAAATTAAATAATTTCAATTATTTAATTGTTTCTTCCAATAATATCTTCTCTAAATTTAAATAAATCAAATATTTATTTAAGTTGCTTTTTCTTCTAAATTGAGTTATCTCTAAATATAATTCAATCTTTGTGCACATGCAATTAAATATTTCTAATATTTAATAAAGCAAAATATCTTCTCATTCTCATGCAAATCCCTTCTTCTTGTTTTAAATCACTTAACTGATTATTATATTCTTTTAATTGCTTTAACTCATTCTTCTATTCTTAGCAAATCCTCTCATGCAAAAGAAAGCAAGACATGTCTTTTTCTTATTCGTTGCACATTCCTCAACTATTCTCAATCATTAATCTTCTCATTCTCTCTATACCATTGATCTCTTCTCTCTCAAGTCTATAAATTCAACCCTATTCTTCCATTTCATTCGTCCAAGCTTTAAGTATTGTTACTCTGCAGGAATTACAATGCACCTTTGGCACCAATTCCTTCATTGCTTGTGATCACATTCGTTACTATGCACTACTACCATCGTTGTGAAGCTCCTCTTCATTGCAATAAACTATCACTGCCATTCCCAATTGACATTCTTGAATCATAGCAAAGAAATGCACTCTCTGAGGGACCTATTTCATACATGCAAGATCGATTGTGATAGGCAATCAATGGAAGCTTCGAATTAAGGTGGTTTGCTTTGTTGTTTGTTCATTGTTTATTTGAATCTCTTTAGTTCACCATTTCATTGAGTTTTAGGTATCTTGATATTGATTATTATTGTTTATTCATTTGAATCCAATTTTCCCTTAACAATTAATTTCTCTACTGATTAGATATAAGGATGTTTTTGCATGGTGCTATGCAAATTTAAAGAAGTTTAGAAATGGAGAAGTACAGCACCATATCCCATTAAAGCTTGGAGGTTTACCTTTCAAACAAAAGTAGAGGACCTATAATCCAAAGGTGGCAGAAGCTATTTTCAATGAGAGACAAGATGTTGAAGGCAAAGATCATTTTTCCTATCCACCATTCCACCTAGGTAGCTAACATTGTCCAAGTTAGGAAGAAGAATGGATAAATTCAAATTTGTGTTGATTTCAGGAACCTAAATCAGGCATCTCCAAAGGACAATTATCCTTTGCGAGTTATGGATCATATCTTACAAATAGTATCTAGCTCTAAGATGATGTCCATTCTTGATGGTTTTTCAGGTTATAATTAGGTTGAGGTTGCTCCTAAAGATCAGCACAAAACAACTTTCACCACCCCCATTGGTGTTTTTGCCTATAATAGGATGCCTTTTGGCCTTATTAATGTAGGGGCCACATTTTAGAGAGCAATGGATTTGACCATTGGAGATCTGAAGAACAAAATCATTGTTGTTTACCTAGATGATCTAACAGTCTTTTCTAAAAGGAAGGCTAAGCACCTACATGATTTGGAGATAGTTCTGCAATGCTGCAGGGAGAATGGTATTTCCCTCAACCTTAAGAAGTCTATTTTTGCTGTTATTGAGGGGAAACTGCTAGGTCATATTGTCTCTAAGGATGGAATAAAGATTGATCGAGAAAGAGTCGGGGCAATTTAGCAGCTAAGCTTACCTACCACCAAGAGCAACACAAGGTCATTCTTTGGCCAGGTGAATTTTCTGAGGAGATTTGTTCCAAAACTTGCTAAACTAACTAGGCACATTGCTGAGATGATGAAGAATCACCCTACTTTTAAGTGGAGTGTTGAAGGTAAACAAGATTTGAAGATATTAAGATAGCTATTGCTAATGTGCCCACACTTGTACATCCTAATTTCTAAAAGGATTTTATCATTTATTGCTACACTTCTGAACATACTTTATCATCCATTCTACTATAGAAAAATGACCAGGGGATAGAGGATCTAATAGCTTTCATGAGTGTGCCACTGAAGAAACATGAGTTGAAATACTCTGCTTTGGAAAAACATGTGTATGCAGTGGTGAAGGCCCATAAGAGCTTTAGATTTTATATTTTACATTCACATGTAGTTGTTTATGTTCACGAATCTATGGTTAAGAACATACTTACACAACAAGAGATTGGATGCAATAATAGGGGGACTTGGATAGCAAAAGTTCAAGAATATGATGTCAAAATTAAGCCCACTAGCCTGGTGAGAGGTAAAGGTTGTGTAAGATGATTGCAAAAAATCAAGTGAGTGAGAATGAAGAATTGCCATTGGTCTTATTTACTAGTACCGTTGATGAGTGGTTTTCAGATGTTGCTTACTTCCTAACTTATGGAGATTGTCCTCCTCATCTCTCTATTAAAGAAAAGAGGAATCTAAAACTCAAAGCCTATAAATATGTTTTGTGGGAGGGAAATATTTATAAGAGGGGAATAAATGGCACTTTTCTGAGATGTGTTGATAAAGAGCAGCAAAGGAAGTTGCTGGAGACATTCCATAATGAGGCCTGTGGGGGACATTTTTCAACCTCAGTAACTGCATTCACAATATTGCAGAAATGTTTTTATTGGCCAAGCATGTTCAAAGACACTTATAACTGAGTATCAAAGTGTGAAAAATGTTCAAGATTTATGAATAGACCTTAGCTGGCTGCATTGCCTCTGAAACTAGTGGTAATGGATGAACCCTTTTAGCAATGGGGATTAGACTTCATTGGACCCATTAATCCTAATTCCAGTGTTGGACACACTCATATTTTGACAGCTACAGATTACTTCATTAAATGGGTAGAAGCAATTCCTATGAAACACATGACTTCTGAAGTTGTCTGTAGTTTTCTCAAGGAGAATATACTAGTTAGGTTTGGGGTGCCTAAGAAACTTGTAACTGACAATGCCTCTAGTTTTTCTTATTTTGAGTTTACTCTTTTCTACTATGATTATGGCATCAACCTTGCTCATTCTTCTAATTATTACCCGTAAGGCAACGGACAAGCTGAATCGAGTAATAAAAACCTCATCACGATTGTCAAGAAACTGGTCGATGAAAATCAAAGGACATGGCACAAAAGTCTGTATGATGCTCTTTGGACTGATAGAATAACTTACAAGAGAGTTATTGGCATGTCCCTGTTCCAGTTAGTGTATGGTATTGATAGTTTTATTCTCATTCCCCTAGAGTTATCTGCACTAAATTTGCAGAAGGCAATCGAAGATGAACAATTTCAAATAGCTCTGGAGAAGAGGATAATGTACCTCAATCAGTTGGAAGAATAGAGAGAAGTAGTTGTGGATAGGATAGCCAAACATTAGCAGTCTGTTAAAAAGATCTTTGATAAGAAGGCCAGGCAAAGAAGTTTGGTTGAAGGGGATTTTGTGCTTCTGTGGGATCAGAGAAGGGAACCAAAAGGAGCTCATAAGAAGTTCGATTCATTATGGAGAGGACCTTTCAAGATTAGACAGGTTATTGGAGAAAATGCATATTTATTGTCCTATCCAGATGGAATGTCATTGCCTCTTGCTTATAATGGGAAAGACTTGAAGTTGTTCAATTGGTAACTTCCTGGTGTCCTACCTTGTACCATAGTTCTTTTCTTTCCCTCCCTTCTTGTTTTGGTTGTGGTTACAAGTGTTTTTGGTTTGACTTTGTCACCCTTCTAGAATAAGGCTTTATTGCCATGGTTTGTCTAGATTCTCTTCGTACCTCTTGGTCCTCGTCCCCAATCAGAGCCTATTGTTGCTTAGTATTCAAACTTTTTGTTAAGGAATGCATCCTTTGTCTTCATTGCCACTCCCTTTTCCTTTCTTATTTTCCTTAGTTATTTCTCCTTTGTTTTCCTTGTCTAGTCGGCGATCTTCCTTGTTTTTGAACCATATTCAGTGGGTCCAAAAGTTCATGAACCGCCTGACTTCCGGACTTGCTTTAGGATCTAGCATCAAGTTTTTCTTGTGTTAGTCTTAATCCTTTTTCCTATAGTCTACTCAGAAGGTTAGAGATTTTCTGAACCTTTGAACTTTAAAGTCATCAGTTTAAAAGTTCATTTCCTTCCCAACTACAGTGGATCACATCTCCCAAGGTACTTTCATCCAAGATGGCATACAGTGCAGGGAAATAACAGATGTCATGCCATATTTAAGTTAGAGTATGTACGAACACCATGGCACATTTTCTAGAGATAACTTATTGCATATTGTGGGATTTTCAAAGATTGACATGTCACCATAAATTAATGCCATTTATGAACGTTTCATGAGATATGATATTACAAATTTAAACCAATTCACTATCTCATTTGAAGTGTTCATCTTTTAATCAAGGGAGAAGCATTGTAGAGCAAAGGGAAATAAGTCCACTATGTGCGAAGAGTGCACAAGATTCAAGGTTCATAGGTTAGCACGTTCAACCATTACTTTCAGTTTCTTTCTTTCTAACATATAAAGCACTACATTCTTTGGAAAGTGAAAATTACATAGATTCATGAATCTGTGTTGGGAAAATCCTGTGAGACCTTTGCATTTCTTTGTTTCACCTACATTTGCCTCCGAGCTTCTCGTGAACTAGTTTCTAAAGTTGGTAAAGATGAAGTTTAAGTTTCAAGAAGCTCCCGTAGCTCCTGTGGTAAAAAACACTTTGTGTGGGGTGAAAGACACAGAGCTGGGACACATTGATTTTGATAACTTTTGGCTAAGAATACGACCTAAAGGACGGTCAGTCCTAGCTACCAAAATTATGAATAGCAACCTGGATAGAGCTAGAGGTTTTCCACCTGTAGTGTGTTGTCTTGAGTTGGTGGTCACGTGTGTAAACAGCTACTTTCTAGAGTCATAGGAAATAAGAGCTTCTGATGGTTCTATGGTTTCAAAGATTGATTATGCGTCAATTGCTCTTGTGTTAAATATCGGTGAGTATGAGGAGAATTCAGATGTTTTTGTGTCATTGGCTTGGACTTCTTACAATGAGAGAAGAGATTGGTGCTAGAATTGCATTGCAAAAGGTTAGTTGGAGATAGAGAGAAAGGGGAAGTCACGACCTCCCACCAATCTCAAAAGAAGCCATTTTAAGGAGGAAATTTCAGACATGATTACGCTGTTGAACCGTGTGGTGGGAAATTCTCAATCTGATACTTTCACTTTCTGGATGTGCAGTTTCATTTTATTAATTTATGGAGATCATCAGATTGATTGGTCCAAAATAATTAGAGATAGTATGCATGAGGATTTGATAAATTTTTCAAGAAATGAGGAATTTCACATGGGTTCACAGTTGATATATTTACTGGCTCACAGAGAGGCTACTTGGCCTAGCTTAACGCCCCAAGGGTTACCTGTCATTAGCACGCCTGTGTATGACACTTTCTTTCAACTTCGAAAAGAGGAAGTTGCTAAAGATTTTTGAAGAATTAATGATACTTTTACAATGTGGTTGACAAAAAGATTTGATGGCACATTGGAATAGAGGTTCTCAGTGGGTGCAGCTGCACTTATTATGAATTTTGAAAGTTTTTATCTGTAGTTTAATCATTTTTCATACATAAGAATTGGGGGTTATGAAAATGCTCCGTTGAAATTGTCGCGGTATCCGTCTGACTATCTCGTACTTTTGGAGGTATGCAAACAAATGGCTTTTGTGAATTTGAAATATCATGCCATGAAGAAAAAGGGATATTCCTTCCCTATGACTCTATCATTTTATTCTTGTAAAAGTAATGATGTTGCAAGAAATGTAGATAAGACTTTGTCTAAATTTAGTCTTCACAATTTATGTAATAGAGCATCTTTTGATAGTAAAAATTTTGTAAAGGAGAATATGCATGGGGGTGGATCTTATCAGCACAAGCCTCAACTAGAGGATTACTGGGAGGATTGTCTAAATGAAAGAGAAGTCTAGAGGAGAAGTTGGATGAGACTGACAATTGATCAAATTCGTGACTTTAATCTCCCCATGCAAGTGCCCGATATTGTGGATGATGGTTCAGACATTTTCGATACCAGATTTCAAGAAGTTTTATTGCAACCTCTACCTCCTATGAGATGGTCAAAGAAAGAAGTTACTAACATTAAACTTTGTTCTTTTAGTGTCATAAGGAGAATAGAGAAATGGCTGAAGAGAAAGTTTAGAGAGCAAGCTAGTTCAAGTACTGCTAAAGAATCATCAACTCAGAGCTAGGGTAGGCCCAAAACTATTCATTCTCAAAGTAAGACATCTAGTTTTGACCTAACTACTCAAGGAGTTGGTTCACAATCGAGTGGGGATGGTGAAGGACCCCCTGAGGAGAACAATAAATTGAAATCCATGTGTGAGCTGGATGGTCAGCCAGTGAAAGATGATACCAGATTAGCTTTTTCTCCATAGAAATCAGACCATGTGCCACTAGTTAATGACCCTGTTAATGATAGTGATTCATTGATTTTTACACAGTTGGGAGAAGATAATATTTTTTAGTCTTTGTTGAGTGCTCAAAATTCTTCTAGGTCGAATAATCCTCCTTCACCTAATTCTTCATCAGTTCGGGTTGATGGTATTGCAAGTATGGTTAATGCCACTAGTGTTTCCACCTCTTCTCCTTCTTGGTTGAAGAAAGTGGTTTAAAAGAAAAAGAGATATACTCCAATTGTGCATACTAGTATTGATACAGTGGCTAAGTTGCTACAGGAGACTCCAAAGTCCAAACGTGCCAGGAGAATGTCAAGAATGGTCATAGACCATGCTACAGGAAATCAATTCCTTGAGATTGCAGACCCTGTGGGAGATAAGAATGATAGTGAAGTGACTGAAGCAGACTTTAACACAAGCAAAGTAGATGTGGGACCCTCTACCATTGAAGGAAATATTTATCATGCAAAGTATTTAGTCAGCAACTTATCGAAGAGGGTCAAGAAAGAACAGGAGGAAAACCACAAACTACACACTCAAGTAAGTGCTTTATCTTCTTTTATTCAATTAGCTCTAAGCATTACAACATCCTTGTCAAATGTAATGCCAGATTTAAGTGTAATTGTGCCAGATCCTAGTCTTTTGCAACAAATAAAATAGTCTTGAATGATGTTGTGAATCAATGGGTAGAAACGGTAGTCTTCAATGGTCTCCTATTTGTTGAAGAAGTTGTTAAGTTGTTTGATTCTATCTCCAGTAAAAGAGAGGTCTTAATTATGGAGTTTCAAAAGGATAGGAATGATCATAATAGCCTCTCTTTAGCTTCAATGGAAAGTAAAGAAATGGCCAAAATGGATGTCAAGGTCCTAATAGTTGAACAAATTATAAATGCCCCAAATGAGTTTGATGCACCAACTTGGATAGACATCCTCGAATGGAGAATAATTGTGTTGACATTGGCCAAGGATGATATGAGGGATGCGATTGCAACTTACTATACTGAAATGAGACATATGAAGGTTAATTTTGCTATCTTGGAAATTGAAGCAACTGGGGAAAATGAGGACAAATTATTGGATGTTAAAGAAATAAAGAAAAACTTTAAGAAGTTAGTGATAGAGGAGATAATGGACTATAATGTCATAACCAGTGAATCACTTGAGAAGATGGCAAAGACTGTTGCTTACATCATAACTATCAAGCACAGGTTGGATGAGATTCATCAAAAGATTAATGATATAAATAGGGCAGTTCGCAAGAAGAAGCGCAGGATTAGCATGACTGGTACTCTAAGTGGCATGTCCCTCTCCCCTTTTCTCACCAAGTACTGAGCATACAAGGCTAGATGACGGGCATAAGCACCTCAAGCAACATAAGAAGACACGAGTAAGGAAACCGAATAGGTGGAAGATGAAGATACGGCACAAAATGATGATGGAGTTGGCATTGAGGATGTGGCAATCCTTAATTAATTCTCTTTTTATATTTTAGCAAAATATTTTACATGCTCTTGAACTATTGGCTCTGGGTGGCCCTTTAAGTATTTATTGTTTAAACTCTCTTTTAAATCAGTTGTCACCAAGAAGTTGTTAGGGTTAAAGATAGTTATCATGTGGCTTGCTATAAATTTGATGTGCAAGTCTATGTGTGCATCTTTTGGGCAAACTTTGTTTTGGTGATAGAGAATTTTGATACTTTCTATTTTCAATTGCTTTATATGCATATAATGAAAATTAATGCAGTGGAGATTTAAGTGATCATAGACTTTGTGTTATGGTTATTTAAATTTATATTCTTCCTATGTCGAATGAATTACTATTGGTGTTGGTAACATTTGTGCATTAAAGTGGTTGGATATATTTAGTTTTGGATCACTGATGTGGATGGCTTATTTATTTATATATTGTTTACTAGAGTGGTGATTATTTTAGTTTCTAAATATTGTGGTGGTGAAGTCTTTGTACTTCTGATTATTTGAAAAATAAATGTATGCCTTTATTTCTTTCTGGTTAAAAGCTCTGCCTTTATTTTTGCTTTCTGGTTAAAAGCAATCTTGGTTTTTCATTCATAAGAATATCTATCGAAGGTAGTTGTGCCTTATAAAATAAGCAAGAGCCTATATAAAGTACCAATATAAGATGCTCAACTATTGATTACATTTGTCATCTATCTAGGTGTGAGAATATAGAGTTAGGTGACAAATCTATTAAACAACAGGAGGAAAAGAATGAATGCAGATCACATAACTCCTTAGTTGGGACTCAAATGTGATCTATGCCAGGACATGCTTCCACAATCTCCAAAGTATAACCACAAGTTGTGAGAACAACCAAGTTGGCTAGAACTGGTGTTAATACTAAGACATTTAGGAGCATGCTTCATGCACGATCTAGATTATACTTTATGGACCAATCAAAAGGTAGGAACATGATCTAGAGACTCCCACAAGTACGTTACAATCACCAAGAATGACTGTACAACCTCTAACCACTTTACCCATAAGATTCCTCAAATCGGAGCACTTGAACATTACTGTCAACTATTGTCATAAAGGAAAGATCGCTTGTGGAGCACCAAATCATGAACCATTTGAACTAAAGGCACATAACATCATCACAAACTTAATTCTAGAACTGTAGACTATGAAACTTAAATACAGAGCAGAATACATTCTCCCTATCACCATTAAATACACAGAAAAATAGTTTTTACTCTGGTGAACAGAACTCGCTCAAATCTTCACACCGGAGGCTCAAACTTGAAACATAGCATTTACATACATCCCTTAACATTACTTCCAATCCATAGGAAAATATATTCAATCTACAGGATATGCGGAGCAAAACACTGCAATGCTCTGGTAGATAAAGCACTTCTGCACTTTGTTCTAATTCCTCAAATACTTGTTCAGACTTATTCAAATGACTTTCTTAGGTGTTGACATCAATGACAACACTTACTACTCATACTTGTAACAAGGCATTACTCCTATCTATATATAAGGGGATGTGTACTATTTTATCTATATCAAAGAATGATAATTCTTCCTTGCAAGAGTCTATTTTCCCATTATAGTTGATGAACCACTCCAAGTTCAACAAGATGTTAAATGTGTCAAATGGTTCCTTCATTTTAGTTACTTCAAAATCAATTTTCTTCTTAATTCCTAGTAGGTTAACTTCTACATCCTCCAAGTTCCAACTATATTGATGGAAGTACCATCTACAAGGGCAATATTATAAGGTGTATCATAGAGTGTTGGTCTTCCAAACTCTTCCCAAACTCTCTTAGGTATAATACTAAAATCTACTCCTAAATCAACTAATGCATTCTTAAAGTGTCTATTGTTTACCTATAATTCTATCAAAAATGATATTTTCTTCCATCTCCTTGGGGTTTTTTCCAAACTTCTGATTTGTGGTCTTAAGATAGTACTTATGGTCTTATTTTAGTATTTTGAAAATTACTTTAACTTTTCAATAAGGTTTTCTTCTTAGACAAAGTTTGCCAATTCTTTTAATAGTTGGGCTTCTCTTTCTACAAAGAAAGCCTTGCAATAGTCTTCCTTTCTCTTTTCTTCTAGGATAATATTTTTGGTATCTTCTGCTATCTGATCATGCTTTGATTTTGTCAAAAAATAATCTTCTTCATCTTCCTCTTCTTCTGGCTAATCTATTAGTACTTTTCCTTTTGTAATGTCAATCCCTCTAGTTATTACCACAACTTTATTTTTCTTTCCATATTTCATAATATCTCTCTTTTCAAGTTCTTCATTCCTCTCCAAATACTCTTTTTCCAATCACTCTTTTCTACAAGTGACATTTTGCTTCTTGTATCTTCTTCATCGAGCTTAGTTTTCACACACCTTCTAGCTCCTTGGGTGTTTTGTTTAGGTACCTTTATTATGACTTCAACTCCTTTGGTTGCATTAGGTCTTGATAATTCTTTTCTCTTTATTTATGATGGTGCATTCTTAAAGTATTGTTGTTCTCTAGTACAGGTAAATAGATCATGACTAGAATCACTACAATATTTGTGGCTCTTCTTTTCTTCTTAACACTCATTGGTGTAATGTCCCATCTGACTACATCTAAAATAGTTGGTATCTTCTTTTCTCCTTTTCCCATTGCCTCTTCCTCTATTATATCCTCCTTTTTATTTATTGTAATATCCTCCGTTATCATTTGGAGGATAGCTAGTAGGAGATTGCTTGGTTACAATCTCTAGTGGAGAAAATTGTGTCACATGAACGTTGCATTGATTCCTCCATGCTAGATATTTATAACCATGGTAATAAAAGGCTCTTTCAACTAATTCTTTAGATTTAACCATTCCTTTGTGCATTGCCTGATTATCCTTACATAGATGATTGCACCAAGGCTCATGTTCATCATCAACTCATATTTTAATAGAAGAGAAGGGAAACCACATATTTCATGGTCATCCCATTCACCACAAATCCCATAATGTACACTTTTTAGCTTCCTAGAAGCTTATTGTAAGTCAACTTTAAGTGACGCAACTCTTTTCTCACCTTTCATCATTGGACATTCATTCCTTAGATGGCCTTCTTCTAATTAGTATGTGCACCATATATTTTTCCTCTTACTTGATATCATGCTAGTCTCACCTTTAGCCAATATGTCTTGTTTTAACTTTAACTATTCTAACTCTAGTCTCATCTTTCCCAATTCCTTATTCTTTCTTATCCAACACTATACTTCTATTCTACATATTATTTCTATCGTACTTGAGTAAGTGTCAAAGGTTCTTCCACCTAATGCAATTCTAACTTATGACCTAGCAATTCAAACATAAATCACTCAATTCTCTATTTCTTAGTCAAGGGTCCTTCCATATTTCTTACTACTTCCTTGAACCTGTAGTTAAATTCCTTTATAGTTTCTCCTTCTTCCTATACCATTTCTCTCACTTTGTTGACACTCTCTAATGGAACCTCGAGAAATCCAAAGTTAGTTAGGAATTTATCCTTTATATCTTGCCATTCCTTATCATGTTGCAGGCACTTTTTCATATACCATTCTAGAGCATCATTCGTCAATGTCCCTATAAAATCACAAAGTTTTTCCTAATTACCTTGAGTTCCATTTCTTCTCTAAGTAGATTCTAACATGAAAATATCTTCAAAGGATTCTGTAGTGTCTTTATTGAAGATAGGTAACTTCATGTTTGGTTCCATTTCAAAAGTTTATTCTCTAGGTCTATTGGTATTGGTAATGGTTCTTCTCGTATTTCCAATAGACTTCTCTCTTATGACCTTGGATTATTGTATATTTTCTCCTTTCTTAATTTTGTCCACTAGTTCTTTATTTCACTAATTTCATGTTCCTTCCTTTATTCCTTGCTAATTCAATATGAAAGAAATTAGTTCCCAATATCTCTACACAATCTCTTATAAATTCATGTTGTTGATTTTCTCTTGTCCATGTTGAATCACTATATATACCCTCGACAAGCACTCTTCTTGTCTTAATCAGCATGGGCGGTGACTCTTGGTCTAGGGGGTTCACCTCATCATGCAACGATTTCAATTTAGGAGACACCATTTCATTAGTTAATGACATTCATCTGTTAATATAAGGTTTTCCCAACCTTCATTAATCATTTCAATAGTGTCCATGACAAGGTCCTTGAAGATGTTATCAGCTTCTATTTCTACTGCATTCTCCTAATTTTCTTGTAAATCCCAATCTCTCATCAATTTCTCTTTTTGTAAACCCATACTTTCACTCATTACTTCATCTAGGTAGACTGCACTCAAATCTAGAGGTTTTAGTTTTATGAAAGAGGTTAGTAGTTCCTCAAATCTGTCATTAACTATTATCTTAAGGTAAGATAGGTCAAGTTCCAAATGAGAGTTGTGCATCAAGAATTCAAATTGTAAAGCAAGTCCATGCTTCTACATCCTCTTTCTAATGACTCATTAAATACCACACATTCTTCAATCTATCTTGCTAACCCTTGTAGGATCTCAGTTTCTTTATCTAGATGGTTACTGAGTTACTCATATGTATCTTTGTTATAGACTAGTGCAATTAACCCACATCTCTCTATTTGTAAAGTTATGTTATTCTCCCTAGATTCTGTATGTTCAACTACAGCCCTTCGATGCACTCATTTATGTTAAATTCTCCCAATAGTGGGTCTTCCTTTTCTTTTCTACTCTCAACTTTCCTAGGAACAACCCCCCTAACGTGATCAAATTCTCCCTATTCTTTCTTATATTCCTCATTTTTTGTAGCACTAGCCCTCCTAGCATGCTCTATTTCAACTTCTCTATCCTTCTCAATCCTTTTGTGGTATCTTTCTTATCTTTCCTAAGTTTTTTTAGTTTCTTCTCTTCCATGTTCAATTCTATTTCCAATTCAATTTCTTCCCTAATTTCTCTCTTCTTTTTTATGTTTCCTTTTACCATGGGTGTTTATTGATTTGGTGTTCCATTAATCCTTTTATCCATTCCTAACGGTTTATTCTAGTCCTTCTCCTAAGGTTCACATCTCTTCAAATATCTCTTTAGGATCCCCCCTTTCCATTTGTGATCCCCTAAGTGCCTAACCCCTCTCATGAGGCTAGAATCTAAAGGATCCTACCATAAATCATCAAATCTTATTTCTCCCTAATGTTAATTCTTCTTTGTTTGATTATTATCTACTATGAATGATATATCTATTGTTTATACCTCTCATTTATCCTTATACTAGGTTCTTAGCAATGGAACCAAGATGTTGGCAAGAATAGGCATAGATCAAAGATCTAGGCCTGAGTTACTTGAAATGTTGTATATATACCACAATGTTAGGAATAAGAAGAGGGTTAGAGAATATGTGGTGTATTATAAAATATTGTAGTAGGAAAGAATACAAAATTAATAAAATATATCAACTAACATACACACATGCATCATAACACATTACATATAGCCTAGATCAACTCGCAATATATTATATTCACCATATATAACTTTGTTACAACATCAAATTGTACCACAAACACATTCTATTATAGTTCCTCATATTCCGTATCTATCATATCCAATATTACATTATTATATTATCTTATTACATCATCTTCCTTTGTTCCTTTTGGATCTTCTATTTTTCCCTTTTCTTATTCTATATATTGCATCTTCTACATATATACATATACATACATATCTCTTCATATATCTCTCTTATATTACATTTATAGATTCAATACTTATACCTAAGTATAATTATATCAAAGAGTG
The DNA here is from genome assembly GCA_027924645.1 of Cunninghamia lanceolata. Taxonomy (NCBI): domain Eukaryota; kingdom Viridiplantae; phylum Streptophyta; class Pinopsida; order Cupressales; family Cupressaceae; genus Cunninghamia; species Cunninghamia lanceolata. The sequence goes on along the minus strand of BSBN01000865.1, from coordinate 1,932,751 downwards.
TGTCTTCTTATATGTGTTGTGTCCTCTAGATGTGTTGATGTTGCATTCCTCTTGCAATGGATGAATCCTGCTACAAAGTTAGATTTGTCCTACAAACAATCAACATGGGGGATGACATTTAGTTTAGGGGCTTCGTCTTCTTGAATAGTGTCTCTTCTACTTAGTGGATGTATCCTTTGGTATCTTATCATTAGTTAATATATTATATTTATAAGCACTTGAGTTATCTTCTTCCTTATCATTAGGACTATTTTCTTCAAACATTTCCAATGTTTCTTGAGCAAATTCCAAATTCTTAGAAATTTCTTTCATTCTGTTAATTTCTCGTCATTCATCTTTTCTCTCAACTAATAGTTTATTTACTTCTTTTCTTCTCCATGTTCCACCATAACTACTCACTTACATATTCCATAGGTCTACATTGAGATTCAATGTGCTCCTTCTAGAGATTGTGGTTACCAACTCTTCAAACCCATTATTTAATAAACCCTTGGATGACACTAGTCAAAATTTTCATTAGCAATGACCCTTGGGTTATCCATCTTATAGGTTGAGATTCACTACATATAAGAATTTCCCTTTCCCTCATATCTATAGTGTCTTTCAACAACTCCACCATTCTGGTTAGATTTTTTCTTTGTGGTTCATATTTGGGTTATGGACCACTTTGGTTCTTTAATATTTAGTGAGTGCCATGTCTATTGAGAAAACATCTACCTTGTTATTAGGGAATTCAACAACCATAGTGCTCCTAGCATGCTCTCTTGATACTTATTGCACCTTTTGCAACTTTCTTCAGTATATCCCTTCTCTATTGTGGGTCTATTTAGTCCTTTATTCTTCTTTCTTTTGTTTTGCAAGGATTGTCTTCTTGCTTTCTTCAACTCCTATTTCAATCTCAACAACAAGTTCTTACCTTCTTATTATCACCCTTTGGCATTGATGGTTTAGTTTACCCATCACTAATCCTCTTTTTTTCATTCTCAAAAGCCAAAGTAGACTTGAATCAATAATCACATCTCTTCAATATCTCCCCCCATTCCATAGTCACCCCCTAGGTGTCAAACCCCCTTGAGGGCTAGGACCTAATATGTTTTATTGCACATCTCCATCTTTTCCATAACTACCAATACTTGACCTCTGTAGAGTATTCGATACTACAAACATTTTTCCTTACTTATGTGGTTCCTACTTAAGCACCAACAAATTGGGGTCCTAGCAATAAATCCAAATGTTGGCAATAAATATAGACCTAAGGTCTAGACTATTTAGGTTAAATAAATTAACCCTAGTGTGATATAGTAAGAACAAAATATAGAAGAAATGTAGTAGATTAACATATACACTAAAATAAAGTATGCATTCATTTAGACATCATAAGATATAACCATTTATATCTTTATTCATATCATCATTCTTACATACAATTTTTCATACTATAAGCATAGATATACACATCACATATGCTTGGGCAATATATTATTTTCTCTTCTAGTACATATTCTCCTTATGTCTTGATTTAATCTCTTCTATCCTTATCGTATTACATTTATGGTACACTATCTTACTATTATAGCCTATCTATGTGTAGGGGCATGTCCCTAAGCTCATCCTTGTGTATTTTTTACCAATAGGAGGTATTACAAGGCATCTAGTACTACAACCTACTTTTTGTTACTATTATAACCTATCTATGTGTAGGGGCATGTCCCTAAGCTCATCCATATGTATTTTTTACTAGTAGGAGGTATTATGAGGCATCTAATATTATGATTCTAATTTATACTATTCTATAGGAAGGTAATACTATAAGAGTCAACTTTAGGCATCCTTGAGGGTGTTCACCATTATCCTCCATTAGGCCACCCTTTCAGGTTTTCAACCTAGAACAAGGATAGATCTAGCTACCCTCTCAAGTTTTCAAAAAAAAAAAATTAATGTATATGTTAGCTTTGTAACCTACCAAAAAGTACCTTAGGACAAGGTAATTGGCCCCCAAAGAAATAGAAACATCATATAGTCACCAAATTTTCTAGAAGTGATCATGTAGCTTAGATCCCATTCCCAACATTATGTTTCTACCCAAACATGTTCTTATAATCTTATTCTAATTTTTTTTAATTGTAGATCAACTTCAACTTCCTTTTCCAACTTTAGCATCATTTATAGTAAATTTAGATCATAATTAGGGTGCTCCTACAATAGTGTGTCCCAATTGTGGGACAAGGCAAAAAACTAAGCCCAAGGAAGAAAAAAATCAAAAATACCTTTGAATCAAAGTACTCTGACCTTTGAATGAAGGTACCTTCTGTTGGAACAAGGTGGATAACTGAGAGGGGGGGTGAATTAGTTATCTTAAATAATTTAACTTTCTCTTCTTCTTTAACAATTAGTGCAGTATCAAAACATTTAAGCATACATGAACATGAGAGCAGAAAAGAAATCAACACACATGACACAAGGATTTTTACATGGAAAACCCTATTAAGGGAAAAACCACGGGGTGACTAACCCAAGATTGTATTCTCTGTTAAAAGAATAGGAGTACAAAATGGCACTTGCCAATTAGGGCTCACTGCTTGAGCACACTGCTCACAAGAGGCTCACTGCCTACAAGAGACTCACTATCTACAGGGTATATAGAAAGTAACCAGGTGTTTGAACTGATCAGAGGCATCCACATATGCTGGGGTTTAGTTCTGGTTAGGCTCAATACACTGATCTGTTGCACGTCATTCTTCCTCTACTTAGTGGTGTTGTTCTGTCACATACCGAATTTGTATAGCTGCTTCCACACTGCTCTCTGCTTTTCTTCGCACACACTATTACACCACTCACACCTTCACATCGAAATCCATCTGGTATATATATCCACACCAAGGATTTCAAAATCTTTCTAGTCAGCATCTAGGATACTCAAGATTTTCCCAAACTCTAGTTTGTCGGCTGAATCCTTGCTTATTAAGTGATGCGTATCAAAGAGATAGTTATAGAAGTCATCAATCATGTCGGCCAACCATGAATGATCCCTCAAGAATCTTGATCACCATCAATTCCTCATCCGGATTAAGGTCTGATGCTCTACCAGTTAGTTCTTGCTCAGTCTGTTCTGCCTGTCAAGAACCCATCACTTAGGTGCTCATATATTTTCACTCTTTCATCACCGGAGGCTCAATCTCTGGAATGTGGCAGTCATGGTACTCCTCTTAACTTCCCCAAGCTCATACTTTGTTGAGATACATTCTCTAAGAGATCCAGACCTAACTGTCGGACCTTACTGTATGCTCTGTTCTTGCTCACCGAACCAAAATACTCTTCAATCTGACTTCCGGTATAGACATACCATGTGCTGTGGATGAGTGGGATGGACTTTGTTTCCATGAATGACAACACTCATGAAGCCACACAGTGTCTCTTGCCAACAATCTCCCCCTTTGGCATTGATGCCAACACTTAGTGAAAAATGACTGTCATAGCACACTCCCCCTTGGCTGATGCTCTGTCTTATGTACACTTTTACCGAAGCTCCCCCTTAGCTAGATTCCGCATTTTTCACTTCTCCTCACTCCCCCTTTGACATCAATGGCAAAGGGTGGAATCCGCACACTAAAATTTGTAAAAAGTAACCTATACATAGCCGCATATATACAAGTTATACTTACATAAACTTAAGTATATCTACAAAAAGTAGTTTTCAACTGGACAAATTCTGTTGCCCAACTCTGCTTCATCCTGTCCAAAATTGAGATGTGACCACTTAATAAAAATGCAAAAGCTTTTACCCTATTTAGGTCTACCAGATCACTGGTCCAGGCTGTGGACTCAGCATCAGTTAGGGCTTCATGTATTGCCTCTAACTTAGGGATAATTATCCCTCTTAGTTTGCTCATTCTGCTTATTCTGTTCTTCTTCTCTTTCTCAAGCCTCTTTATCTCATTTATAGTGGCAATAGCCTGGCACTCTTGATTCATTATTGATGAGGTGAGAGGATCAAAATTTTGAGATAAACTTGATAGTTCTCTCTTGTTCTTCCACCTTCTTGGCAATGTCTGTTGTCATGGTGGACCAAGATAGACAAAATTTGTATAAATCTCTGCCATATTTAAGACCATTTTCTAAGCTCTTTATCCCATTATCCAAATTTCTCCTATCATTTGTTATAAGTCCCTGCACCTCAAAGAATCTCTTTCCCAAAAATTCTTTCCAGACCTTTTCTTCTGCCACCTTTTCTAAGGAATCAAACTGAGTATTGACAGAGTTTATCAGAGATTTAAGGTTACTAGATGGAGAGGCCGAAGGATCCTTTTGAAAGGATGGCTTGATCTTCTCCAACATTCCAGAAGCAATCTCTATCAGCTCACAATCTTCCATGTGAGACTTCAGAAGTTTCTCTTTTGCCTTTGCTTGGGCAAAGGATGTTATCTTCATTGTCTAAACTGGGGAGAGGGAATCAAAATTGAGTGGTACTTGGAACTGTGCCGGTTCATCAATCTCCATTATTTCCTTGGTCAAGAAATTCTTCACTGCTTCTGTAGTGTCTCTTGCCAGAGACTTCTTTCCTCTTGCAGCCTCAGAGCTATCATCAGAGATCTTCTCTATTTGTTCTTCTTCTCTTCCCTTTTTCCCTTCTTCTTGACTTGCTTTCTCCTCTTGTCTTGCTTCTCCTTCAGTTCCAGAGTCTGTTGGGGGATCTAGAAGAGAGATATTTACTTCTTCATGGACTTCCTCTTCTAGAATAGAGGAATCCAAGTCCTTAGTCTTTTCCTCACTTATCTCCTTTGAATCTTCTGGAGTTTTCTCAGTAGAATCTTCCTATGATGCACTTAATCCTTCGACATCCATGGTAGAAGGTTCATCACTTATGTTCTCTATAATAGGAAGATTGAATCTTTTATATGCATTCTAGAGGATGTCTTCAGTCTCTTTTGCCACCTGATCAGTCTCTCTGAGCATAAGCTTGTTCATTCTAGCTTTGCTCTGGAACTCATCCTTGCAATCCTTGAAGATCATGTTCATTTGTTTTGGAGTGATGGAAGGATAGAGATGAATAGCTATCTGTTCCCGGATCTCTAGGTCCTTTGCCTTAGCATTGTTCTTTCTTATTTCAAGTTCCTTCTCTAGGCTTTTGGGAATTAGAGATATGATTTCAATGAATGCTTTATTATAGATGTTTAGATACCTGACTGTAGCATCTTGCAAGATCTTCTGGTCAACTTCACTACATTCATCATAAAATTTAGTCATTAGTTGCAAGTTCCCATCCACAGTGACTGATTTGATGACATCATCAATACAGAGAGTAGGCCTTTTAACAAATTCTTCTACCTTTTCTTCCTTGTTTTGACCGATAGAGGATTCATCGGATGTTTTCTTCTTCTTCTTCATTTTCTTGACCTCCTCATCTGTCTCTGTCTCTTCATCGTCCTTTTAGCTTATGTATGACCTTGTGGCCTTTGTCTTTGTTCTCTTTCTCCTTTTCCAGATGTCTTTACTTCCAGTTTTGAGGCTTTTGGGCTCTTAGTAATGGCAAGTGTAGAGCTCTTTGAGGACCTAGTCCGGGAGGAGGCTTCCATCAGAGCACTTTCTTTTTATGCTTCTTGTCTTTCTTTCTCTGCCCTTTCTACCTTCTCTCTATTGGAATCAACTGCCTCCTTTGATATCCCATATCTCTTGGCAACTTCTTCTACTTCTCTTCTCACCTTTCTCTTGATCTCAGGCTATCTCAGTTCAACATGAATTTTTACACTCAACTCTTGGAAGGTTCCAAACCTTTCTGCCTCAAGGTCCTTTGGTTGACTAGCAGGTGTTGAACATGTAGCTCTAGAATTTTCTCATCTACCTCATAGCCCATTGGCATAATCTAGACTGTTCTAGGTTCCACTGCCTTCATTAGGCATTGATCAGTGTCTACCATGAAGCACACTATATCCTTGTATTTTTCAACTAGAGATTGGGGGATTCTCTCTCTGGCCTGCATCATGCTTTGGAATTTTTTGAAGTAACCCCAGAGTGTTGTACTTTGTGCCTTGGCATCACCAAGCCCATACATATAATCTTTGATTTGTATGGCAACTGATCTATCATTTTGCCATACCCAACCACTGGATTTGGGTAGCTCATTCATATAGTAGAAGAATAGACATAATATCAAGCCACTGTACTTAAATGAGTTCTTCTTATGATTCTTTATTTTCTACAAATTCTCTAACAGTTGGTTCAGGAGAAGCTCACAAAGATCATAATCAGCATTTTCCCTTAGCATCTGATAAGTAGTGTATATTGTTGTTTCGGATACAGAATTCTCCCTGCTGGAGTGATATATTTTGTAGCCAATAATCATAGAGGAAAATTTGATGTCCGGATCTATAATATCTTCTATTGTCATTGCCCTTTTGTCAAACTTTGATCTGGTAGCCTCACTTACTATTTGGTTCTTGACCGATTTAAGAGCAAGCAACCCACTGGATGAGTGCAATCTAGTTACCGCCCTGATTGCATCCTTGGTTATCTTGAAGGGCTTCAACAACCATATGAAGTTATCATGTATTCTAATAAGAACATACTGGACCCATTCATCTTCTACAAAATAGGGGAAATAGATGCAATGTCCAAAATGCTTATCCCGGATGGCCTTGTATTGGGGTTTAATTTCAAATGTTTCATCTATTAATTCCTTGTGATAGATATCCATCAGCTTGGATTCCCCAAATTCCTCAATGTTGGCATGAATGTATACCCTAACATCTTCTACATGCAGAACCCCATGCGGAATGCTAGAGAATGCACCTAGGGGATCAACTTCTAGGGATTTGTAAGGATGTTTCTTGAACTTAGGGCGCGGCCTATCAGTGATCTTAACAACATTTGGAGTAGCCATCTTTCAAAAGATTCAGAGAGATATTCAAGAGCAGAAATACCTTTTTACGCTTCTAGGGTTCATGATAAGAGCCGAAAAGATCAATGGTTGAATCAAATTCTGTGGTTGATCCTTGAGAGGGTTGAAGCAATCTTGTTGCAGAGCTCTTTCTTTCTTCTTCTCGAATGCAAATGTGCAAATGATGAACAAAAGAACCCTTTTATTTTTGCGCAAACCCTAATTCCATATTGCAATAAATGCACAACTTAAGTCATTCTGGTTGCCTTGTTCTCCTTGTTCTGAGAGAGATCTTTCTAGATCACTGAGATGCACGTAGAATGACAACTTACAATATATCTCCCTTTCTCCAATCATTCCATCTAACTGCAGATCCAAATATTTCAATTTTGAATCATACCAGATCTAACTGTGAAAGTCTTGCTTTTGCCGGATGACTGTCAAACCGGATTAATCTTGGATGATTAACCTCTTCAAACTCCTTGCAGATCTTTTATATTTTTACCAAGGGTTATTTGGATGTTTCACTGAGAACCCTTTAATCCGCAACTTTCCATGTGCCAATTTCTGGCACCGATTGACTGGTTGGGGGAATTTATTTTCCTTTGTGACTCCCCCTAAGCTAGAGCTCATCTAATTTGGTTTCAGGAAGGAATATCAGCACCAGATTCTAGTGCAGATCCATCCCCAACATTTTTTGTATTTGTCTTCACCCAAATCTTGTTCATCTCCCTTTAAACTTCATCCGCATTCACTTTTCCTTTTCCTTTGTCTTGATTTTGAATATGATGCACCGGACCCCTTTTATCCTAATTCTTACTTCTATAGAATTTGACAATATGACCAGATCTATTGCAATTGTAGAAAACAACATTTCTTTGCAAATTTGACTAATATCCTCTTGATCTGCATTGATTAGCCATATGTCCCATTCTATTGCATGCAAAGCATCTACCATTGAATGAATTGTTTATTTGCATATTTCTACATTCATGAGATTTGTGACCATACCTTTTGCAGATAAAACATTGTCTAGAGAAGGATGAATTAGTCTGATTCATTCTTCTTCTGCACTGATTTTCTTTATGACCAAAGTTATTGCAATTGTAGCAATATCCATTGAAGGATGGATATCTTTGAGCATTTGGCTGTCTTACCGGAGGTCTCCTAGGCCTATACCTTAGATTTCCTGATCCAGAGTTCTTCTGACCGGATCCAGAGCTTTCACCTTTCTCATATCCCAAGCCATGCTTGTTATCTACCCTCTTTTGGCTTTCAAGAAGAACTTCAAGTTGAGCAGAGCTTATCTTAAATTTTTCTTTGTATTCATTTGTTGTTTGAAGATCCCTTTTAAGCGTGTCTATCTGATTTTCAAGTTGTTCTTCATTATCTCTAGCTTCTTCAAGATCAGATTCCAAATGCTTGATTATTCTATCCATTTTGTGGTAGTCTTCTAACTTCTCCTTGAGAGATTGTCTTAGATTGTCTTCCATTTTTCTTTTCTCTTCAATTTCTTGGGTGAATTTCATAACCCCTGATTCCATTTCATGTCTTACCATAATGACTTCTTTTGATAGCTTCTCACATAACTTGTTCTTCTCATTTAGATCTTCATTAGTATCATTGGCTTCACTTTGACTTGCTAATTGTTGAAGTAGTTCCTTTCTCTTTTTCACAGAGATACTCAGTTTCTCTTTTAGTTCATTTATGAAATCATCAGCTTGTTTGAGTCTTTCCCTCAAGTTATTGACTTCAAAGTGAGATTGCTCAAGGTCATCTAGGGCAGACTAAAGTTGTTCCCTCATACCATACATATCCATTGAGATTCCCAGATCTTCCTCAAGCTGTTAGGCTCTATTAGGAGGAACTTAGCTCTAATACCAATTGTTGGAACAATGTGGATAACTGAGAGAGGGGGTGAATTAGTTATCTTAAATAATTTAACTTTCTCTTCTTCTTTAACAATTCGTGCAGTATCAAAACATTTAAGCATACATGAACATGAGAGCAAAAAAGAAATCAACACACATGACACAAGGATTTTTACGTGGAAAACCCTATTAAGGGAAAAACCACGGGGTGACTAACCCAAGATTGTATTCTCTGTTAAAAGAATAGAAGTACAAAATGGCACTTACCAATTAGGGCTCACTGCCAGAGCACACTACTCACAAGAGGCTCACTGCCTACAAGAGACTCGCTGTCTACAAGGTATATAGAAAGTAACCAGGTGTTTGAACTGACCAGAGGCATCCACATATGCTAGGGTTCAGTTCTGGTTAGGCTCAATATACTGATCTACTGCACTTCATTCTTCCTTTGCTTAGTGCTGCTATTCTGTCACATACCAGATTTGTATAGTTGCTTCCACACTGCTCTTTGCTTTTCTTCGCACACACTATTACACCACACACACCTTCACATCAAAATCCATCTGGTATATATATCTGTACCAAGGATTTCAACATCTTTCTAGTCGACATCCAGAATACTCAAGATTTTCCCAAATTCTAGTCTGTCAGTTGAATCCTTGCTTATTAAGTGATGTGTATCAAAGAGATAGTTATAGAAGTCATCAATCATGTCGACCAACCATGAATGATCCCTCAAGAAGCTTGATTACCATCAATTCCTCATCTGGATTAAGGTCTGATGCTCTATCGATTTGTTCTTGCTTAGTCTGTTCTGCCTGTCAAGAACCCATCACTTAGGTGCTCATATCTTTTCACTCTTTCATCACCGGAGGCTCAATCTCTAGAATGTGGCAGTCATGGTACTCCTCTTGACTTCCCCAAGTCCACACTTTGCTGAGATACATTCTCTGAGAGATCTAGACCTGACTGTAGAACCTTACTACATGCTCTGTTCTTGCTCACCAGACCAAAATACTCTTCAATCTGACTTCCGGTATACACATACCATATCCTGCAGATGAGTGGGATGGACTTTGTTTCCATCAATGACAACACTCATGAAGCCACATAGTGTCTCTTGCCAACACCTTCATTTGAAGGTCCCTTTTAAAATAAAATTAATGTTTTCATGTTAGAAAATGGAAGGGACCTTCAGATGAAAGTGCCTTCATTTGAAGGCTCCTTGCACCTTTGAATGAAGGTCCCTTCCATGACATTTTTTCTCAATTTTTTTTGTAAAAAATTGTCTTTCAAAGTCTAGGTTGCACCATCAAACTCAATTACTAAGACATGAAATTTTACTGGATCATAGCCCTCAGAATAAGTTTTCCCTAAATTATAATTTTGAATATATTTAATTTAATTATTATATTAATTATCTACTTTCTAGTGAACATGGGTTTTTTACCAAACATCAAGGTCTTTGTTCCACACATGTGGAAAAATAGTAAAATACTAAAAAAAATCTTAAAATATCTGTGCACTAGGTATTGATGTCCTTGTTTCAAAAAAAGTTAGTTTGAATATATATAGAAAACGTTATACGATATGGAATAAACTGCCTAAATTATAATTAATCTCACTTCAAATATTAATAAAAATTAAAATATGCAAAAAAAAATTATGAAAAATATCTCTACACTAGATATTGGTGTTATGAATCTATGTTTAAAAATTTATAATTTTATCCTTTCTATAAAAAGCATTATGCTATATGGAATAAATGTCACTTTTTAAAAAAATATTATTAACTATAAAAAAACAAGTTATTAAAAGTTATGTAAAAAAATCACAAATTATTTTTAAAATTTTTTTAAAATATATATTTAGAATCTACACACAAAATCTCAAAAATCACTAGTTCACATCATCTTCAAATTCTTAACACACTATTGGTTCCCAAATTTGAACACATCAAACTCTAAAGATTTGCCACTTCTTATGATCAAGTTCAATGGAAGACTCAGCCAACATAGTGGGAGATTATCTCTTATCTCCCCTTCACTTCAGGTTCTGTCGCACCTAGGGGGGATCCCTCATTCACAATCCATAAATATATCTTTTCAACACCAAGCAGAATGTTCTCATGTGTGCACCAAGATTTATGAGATTAACCACAGATTGGCAATGTTCTTGGATTATCTAACTTATTCACATAAGAGAACATACAAGACCCCAACCTAAAACAAAATAGAACATAAAATGGTTTGCTTCAAATGATTTGTCTTTTAATGCAATGATTTCCTAGACCCTTTGGGCAAGCAAATCTTGGACCAATGCTTTATTAGGGCAACAAAGTCAGACCCATCACTGCAAATATTCCCTCATGACAACAAAACTTTATATCCAGAGGACCAAAATAGAATATTACTGCCTTATAACATGTCCAAGAAAAAGTATTATCTATGACCATACTTCACTAATCCCTTGATAGTACACACTTTTCCCCACATCTAATCTAGAGCAAATTTAATCTACTCCTTGAATAGATGCAAAAAATTAGGCATGCAACATAGCAAGTGTACATTGAAGAACTTAGAAACTCTTGGCAACTTTGTTCAAAAGAAAAATACTAATGCCCAAGGAGACAGTCATAAATAACACACATAGAAAGTGTTTTTCATATATCTCGATCTGGAAAGAACATTGTCATTCAGAAATTTATACATTTACAAAATAGAAAATACCTCTACACCCAGACACAAGAACCAAGTCTGCAATAGAAAAAACTTCCCAAAGTGTGGGTCTTTGTATCCAAAGCCAGAAAAAATCCCCTTACAAAGTGGAACATCATGCTCTCTTATAGTAACAAGAGCATGTTTCCCTAAAATTTATTACATCCTAGCAGTTAGGTGAGTCTTACATTACAAGTTGCTACTAATGAGCCTAGGGAAATTACAAAACGTACAAAAAAGAGGAGAAGACAAAAATAATATAAAATAAGGAGAAAAATGTTTTAATTTGTTTTTCCCTTTTTACTTTGTCCACATTTTAATATTGCAACTGTCAAGCATCTCCATTTCACACCGTTGCATAGCATGCCTGAAGGTTCCTTCATCCATGTGTATGGCTGCGATATGAGGCTGTGGGGGCTCATTTTAGACTCCTCCTTGATTGCATCCATCCTTTGAGATGACAGAGAACAAAATCCTGCAGCCTCCAATCCAATTTTGCCTGATTCATTCACTACTAGGTTGTTTTTCTGATGCATGGGCATTTTTAGCCATTTTGGCAACCAAAAGTCATCACAAACATGCATAAAATCCCTGCCCAAGCATCAGGAATGGTCAATGGATGAATTTAAACCATGAAACAGCAATTTTGAGCTCCAAAACACCCCTAAAAATGTGCCAGAAAGAAAAAAATGTGATTAGCAACTTCACTCTGCAATGATTTCTACTTGAAGCTGCCCAAAAGACCTAAGAAGACCACCCATGAAGATCAAGAGGTGTCAACCTTCATCACAAAGAGATAGTAGGTCAAAATCTGCCTAGGAATGGTGATTTCCCACCATTGTACGGCTTCAGGGAAGCAGCCAACAAGCCCATGCGATGCTACAAAATACATAAGATTTAATCCTTATTTCCTTTGCTTTGCACTTTATAATGTATAAACATTACAATAATGTTTATAATAAAACACTTATCTTTTATACTTGCCAAATAAAATATGTAAATATTTTTCCTTTAAATAATGCATTTGGCAACTTAGAAAAAATGACACTCGGTCAATTTCTCCTCTCGAGCAAACGGTATCTATTCACTGTGAGCAAACTGGACATCGGAGGGCCATGAAAATTTGCATAGAGCCATTATCAATTATTTAGAGCAAACCCATTTCATCAAAATTTGCATCGCCAAAAGATTTCAGGGACTTCCTTTGTAAACTAGCCTATCAGATGCCTTCATCGTAACTAAAATGCATTAAAATAATGCATCATGTGGTCTCCAATTTTGATGAAACTGGAATTGGAGAAGTTTTGGACCAAAGTGAGAAATGGCTCACCCTCAAAATTGTGATATTTGTAACTTTTAGGAACACCAAATCTAGCCCGGTCGTAGTCCAAAAAGCATTAAACAGCTCATCAAAACTCATCTTGGAAGCACGAAACTGAGCAGGCATGTTACCATATGTGCCAAAAAACTTCCTACCACATGGATTTGAAAGATAATCTCTAAGTTGCAAGATTTTAATCAGCGAAAGTGAGCTCCAGGGTAGATTGAGCAGCATGCTGACCTGACCTCTGTCAACACATTGAGAGGAGATAGGCACTTCAAATTTACAAAATTTGAGGGTGCCAACACGCGCTATAGGTGACAGAAAGTGAAATTTTGGTTAAAAATGTTGATTTCAATGTCCCACTTTGGGTAAAAAGTAGGACACAGTATTGTGGGATCACCCATTATCTAATATTATTGTATATTTAATTTGGATCATTTATAGTAAATCTAGATCATAATTATTGTTGACCTATTTTCCTCTGTCCAGAGTTAAATAGTTCAACTTGTATTTTCCTTGAAAATCTTTTAGAAGTGACACTACAAGGCTTAAATCCTGCATTTTCCCATGTTGTGCCTTGCCAAAAAATCCCAAAATCTCGCCTGGAGAATCCTCCCAAAAAAACTCAGAAATATTTTGTCTTCAAGTGCTTTCCATCGCAGGGATTTCTCAATTTCATGCTTAGTATTTGTGTATGCATTTTTTGAATGTATATTCGCATATACATACGCCATTGTATGTTTCTTTGTATGTATGTTTGCGTTGTATGTTCATATATACTATCGCACATACAAAGGTAATATACAAGGCAAAATGCAAAGGGAAATGTGCATCGACAAACATACATAAGACAACATACAAAGGAAAATATGCAAAGATGAATGTATATCAAGTTGTATATTGCAGATGCATAAGGAAATGTACATCGCTGATATACAAGGAAAGCATACAAGGGTGGTGATGCAAAAGGTGGCATCCGCACATACAAAGGCGATTGTATCTCATATACAATTCGCATATTCAAAGCTGACATACAAAGCAGATATACAAATCTATATACAAGTCATAGATACAAAGGCGTTTGTATCTGAAGATACAAAGGACAAAGATGCAAGGAAGAGATACAGAGCCTAGGGCCCACCCATTGTATGTATATTTGTGATTGTATACATATACAATCCGATATACAAGGGGCATCGATACAAGGGTTTTTGACAAGACAATATGCATCGGCGGCTCATCCTAATATCCTTCCGATGGCCGATGGGGATGCAGTTTTTTTAGCGATGGGTCCCAGCTTCAATGTGGCGGCAAATCAAGTGGTGCCACATGGCCGGGGCGGCAGATGCAAAAGGTAATACAAGGGCAAAAGCATATGCGAAGGGAGATTTAAAGCACATACAAAGGGCACATACAATTGTATATGCAAGGCGATTTGAATATGCAAAAGGAGGGAAATTGCATAAATGCATAAGTGAATCCAACAGTCAAGTACATGAGCGCTTGTATATGCAATTGCAAAATTCAACGATATACAAGCACAGATATGCAAAGCGATATACACATACAGTTGACCATAACTTTGACCGTGAATATCTTGCGCATCCTGGCGAGTTTCAACATGCTGTAAAAGGCAAAAATGCTTGTTTTTGCCTCTTCTTTCATTTGGCGGGCTTTTGAGGAGGATATCTTCACTTTCAAAAATTGGATCTGGATTTGCATGCTTTGTCGACTGGACGTTTTAGCGACCATTTTAGATATGCAAATGCATATATTTGTTGCATTTATGGATGCAGGTTGATGATGCAGTAGCTTGCATTGAAGACTCAAAATATCTTCTACCTGCCATGTTCCAGATCTTTTATTCAATAACTTATTGCAGGTGGATGTCCCTTCAGAGGCAGATATTTTCTGACAGCGCCCATGGGCGAAATTGATCGTAACCGACTGAGGTCAAAATGTAAAATGCTATATATACATGTAAAATAGATGTATATGGTTGTTGGTTGTTCTTCTGGGCTATTTTTGTAATGGCTACTTAACCTCTATAATTAATAAAAACTAGTATTTTGCCTCTCTTTCATTATTTTAGCACTGTGTCTGTTCTTTGGATTAGTGTAGGCTGTGTATTGTGGACAAATCGGTCCCTTTCGTTCCTCTATTATTCTGTCTTGACCTCTGTTAGAATTAATATGAGTCTGTGTAAGTCTTTCCAGCTGTGAGATTATTCCTGTGTCGATTCAGTTGCAGCTAAACACATTTAAATCTAGTGTATCACTTATTTCATTTCAGTTTCCTTCTAACCCTTTTTCCAACAAGCATTAGCACTAGTTTTAGATGTTTTCCTCTAAGCATTAGGCTCAGAGGTAGGAAGCCGGCCTTCTCCAGAGGTCTGATCTCAATTCGCAAGGTCCCACACTTTGAGATCATTCCCATGTTTCTCCAGATTGCTAAAGTTTTACAACTACAACAAAGGGTGCAAATCTGGGTGATAACAATTATCTAATATTATTGTATATTTTATTTGGATTGATATATCTAATTATATAATCTAATAATATCATATAAAAGTTAAAACAAACAAGAAAATTCTAACTCTAAGAAGCTTTTTTTATCTTTTAGTTACGTATTGTTTCTTTGTTACTATCTAGGTTAGGTTCTTTTTGAATGTCTCATGTTATTTTATAGCTCTCATGAGTTATGGTTTTAACCCTTATAAGCATTTCTTCCATGAGCCCTTAGGATGGAAATCTTATTTTCAATTTGTTGAATTAATCTAACTCTCTCTCCATAAGTTTTTTTATCAATTCCTCTTATGAAGCCTAATGTTGGGAAGAGAATGAATGTATGAAGAGTTTATCATGTTATTCATGTCTTTTCTACTAGAGGGAGATTGGGATGTTTTACTTACATAGATGCATGAGTTTATTTATAGTCTTCTTGAGTAAAAATGACTATTGATAAGGAATATGGGGCTAGTCTCATAGTTTTAGGAATATAATTGTCAAAGAACTCATCACAATTCTTAATGATAGGAGAGTTTAGATCTTTCAAGTTTTAATATCTTGAATGCATCCACACTTAGCAAGGAGAGGGGAAGAAGAATGCATAGAAAGAAAATTCAAACAACAAGAAAATTTATTTTGCAAGAAAGTTGCAAGAAAGCAAGGAAATAAGAAATGTTGTAATGTTTCAAAGATATTTAAACAAATCAAACCTATGACTAAACTAATATAAACTACACTGATATAATCTAAAAAATACTAACTAATTCAATTTCCTAAATCTAATATAAATTGAAATGTCAAAAGTAAAACTAAAAATATAACCTTCAACATTGTGCTTAAAGCCAAGAATAAGAAGATTGATGTAACTTGTCCTTAAAATATAAATGTCTTTTCCTTTGATTTATAGACAACTAGCTAGAATTTATTCCAAGACCTTGAGAACCTATTTGGGATTGATGAAAGTGACCAAAAACTAGATTAAAGAAGGTGGAGAGGGAAATTGCTTGTGATTGATATAAGGTTGATAATGACTGAGCTATGTTTCCTCAAATTTGTTAACATTAAATAAGATATGTGTGGTTGTATTTATATGTGAGGGAAGTGTTGCAAAGATATGGGATCATGAGAACTCTAGTAAAATGGATCAATTGAGTGAGAGAAAATGAAAAGATAATGTCATTTGATGCTTGAATTTCATGTATGGATGATTTGGTCAAAACGATCACTTTTTAGAAAGTGACAATTTTTTAGAAGTCATGGAAATTACAAAATTGCCAAGGTGGTCATGAGATCCCCGTGATTATTATAAAATCATCATGGTGGTCAAATAACCAATACCTAGGAAAAATTGATAGTTTTACATAGATTACAAAATTACAAGAAAAAAAGACCCAAAAATAGGAGAAATACACTAAAGGGCTAGAAAAGGTTATGAAATATGTTGGAAGATACAAGAGGTTTGGTTGACAAAATTTGACTTAGAGATTGGATTTGGTTTCTACTTATGTGTCATTAGAAATTTTGAAGGTGTTAATCATCATCAAACATAAAATGTTAACTCATACATTTTTAACTACTTATATAGTTCTATATGACACAAAAATAATTGACATACTAAAAGTCCACCTTAATAAACCATTCTTAAGAAAAATTAAGAATAGTAATAATATATTATTAATTTTTCAAATAAATTAATAATGTTATTTATTTTTATTTTTTTGAATTTTCCAACTAGTGATTATAGTGGCTAATCCCATTTAGTTATGTTCTTCCCATATGAGAAGGTTCAAGTGCTATGGCCTTGGAATACTTATGTTGGTGGATGATTAAATCTACATTGCCAACATAAATGTTATAGTATATGGATTATAAGAGAAAAATAGGTAAAGAAGATTGGTGCATGTAATAGCTAGGTACATCATAAAATGCCAAACCTAATTTCCATGCTCTACATGGCTTTCAATTCTTGCTAATTTTGCAATATTAGTGTAAAGTTGTGTCTTAAATCTTCTATATTTATGTGCTTTGTAATTATGTTGTGTCTTAAAGCTTTTATATTTATGTGCTTTAGAATTATGTCGTAGGCTTCATGATAGTAGTTGCAAAATATATTATAGTTTATGAAAATTATCACTAATAAATATAATTGTCACATTGTTATTTTTCTTAAATTCCTTATTTAGGTTCTCCACTTATTGGACTCATTTCTAAAATAGTTATTCCTTAAGAATAATGCAAATTTTGTTTTAAACATTTCTTTCACCATTTCACAAGGAATAAATTTCAAAATGAAATTTAACTTCATACAATGAATGTTTTTGCAAGTATTTTAGTGTGAAGGACATGAATTAGATGTGTGATTATAGATTGTAGAGGGAATAATGAGATCTTTCATCACATAAAGAAATTAAGATAATTTTTATAAATGTTTTGGTAATTAAAAATATTTTTTAGCAATAATTTATAAAATTACTTAAATTATATCATAGTAGATCATATAATTTAATGATTTCATTTAACGTGAATTGTAAATGTCTGGGATGATGAAGATTTTCAAAGATTTGGTATTATTTTTTGTCTTAAGGTGGATGATACAATTTAACTTGAGTTGACTATTTGACCATAAAACTATTTGACCATATAATTTAGTGATTTCATTTAATGTGAATTGTAAATGTCTGGGATGATGAAGATTTTCAAAGCTTTTGGTATTAATTTTTTTTTTTCTTAAGGTGGATGATACAATTTAACTTGAGTTGACTATTTGACCATAAAACTATATGATATTTAAGTAGAGTAGGAGATAAACATCAACTAATCAAACAATTAATTGAATGGTTAGTAAAGGTTGAGTCTAACATTTTAAATTGTCACAAGCTTAGAGATGAGTGCTCACAATTAATTTAGTGGCACATAATAATAATTTTACTTAGAAACAATATTTAGTATAGACATAGCCAATAGATAGGCATTAGACTAGTAATAGATAGATACCATATTTATTCTACCAAGTTTTGTATTTTGCTCCAAGTGTTTTTGGGTTCTTCCTGGTTTGGTTCAAACATTGTATAAACTTTGTTATATTTTGAATGTTATATATATATATGGGAATTACCCCCATGGTCATAGTTTACTGATCAAACAATTATATTTAGAATAGATAAGGAGAAGATTGAGTGATGAAGATGAATACTAAATATTTGTAGTGTATATTTAATCATCACCATAATTGAATTTTGAATTTCCAATTATGAATGGAAATGCTTTTGCTATTCAAATATTCAGTAAATATTCAACAAGGTTTAAGATGAAGTCTAGTAAGGACTTGGATGCTTTTATAGACCACGTATAGACAAAGCTTCAATGATAAATTGAAAAATATTATAAACAACCACAAGCAAAAAAAATATACTAATGGTTGATAAAATTGTGGGACTATGATCATTTATTTTGAAAAGATAAAAATTGTTGTCAGAGGCATCAACACTAGATTGAATCAATTTCACGTAATTATGTTATGAAGAAACTTTAGGGGTGTTTCTAATACCACAATGGATTTTAGGCCCTAGCCTTTCTCTACTCTATAATAATTTTAGCATTTTTAATTTTCAAATACCTGCAATCAATATTTCCATGAAATGTTTGATTCTTTTTTTAAGAAAAATATATATTAATAATTATGAAAAGAATATATAGAGTGAATACAATTTAGATTTAGAAACAAGATAGTCACAATCAAAGAGTCTATGAAGATTTGGGACAAGAAACAATTCTAAAAGGTAGATTATATTTTACAATATAGGAGATTATCTTCAAGAGTGGATAGCACTTAAACATTCATGATAATGTTGTTAAGTTTATGAGCAAAGCTGTTTTCATCTTTCACAAGAGCTGCTAGCTAGGATTGGTCATTGATTGCTTAAGTCTTGAGCTAAGCATTACTTTTCAACACTTTCATCAATGCTTTAATGAGTGTGGACAAGTACAAAAGAATATTAAAGAAAAGACCATGCATGATCACTTATGTTAGCAAGAAAACATTAGAAAAAATAACTTAAATACATCTAATCATCCATATGTACATTAAAATACATTCATGAAAGGATTTTGATATCTTATTTTGTGAATAATGCATCCCTAAAAGTGTGGATTTCTAGTTTATTTTTTGTTAAATATAGTAGGGAGTGAAATCATGATAGTCTGTCTAATTCGTTGTGCATGATTACAAGCCTAGAAGGCATGTTTGATAGTCTACGTTTTGTGATAGAATAGACACTTGAAAAGTTGGGTGGTAAGAAAAGTATGACATTCTCCCACAACAATTTGTATTATGATGTTTATGGCCAGCAGATTAATCCTTCAAAGTCTAAAGTGGTTTTTCTAAACCTTGGTTATTCTATTCAAGCTAGAATTTCTTCAATACTAGGTTTCAAAACAGATGTTCTACCTTGTAAGTATTTGGGCATACCCTTATTTATGGGGACTCACAAAAATGATTTCTGGAATAAAGTCATGTTGGTTGTCCAAAAGAAAATTTCTTTATGGAAGGGTCGTTGGCTTACACTTACAGGGTGAATCACAATGACAAAGGCAGTGCTCTTAGCGGTGTCTATTTATATAATTTTGTAGTGTAGGGTTTGGGGAATCCATGTAAAAAAGATGGTTTTTCTTCAAAGTTATGCAACCTTGGCTCAAGGCTTGCTATGGTGGGTATTGTGTAGGTTTTTTCTCCATTTTCCCAAGATTTAAAGATAGATGGATGTTAGACACACAAGGCTACTGAGAGGGTGGCTGAATCAGTATAAAAACAATTCAACAACTTTAACTTGTCCGAAATAGATTAAACCTTAAGCATCACATTATTAACATGAACATGAAAGATTAACATAATGCACATCAACACATAACACCAAATGTACATGGACAACCCTAGAAGGGAAAAACCATGGTGAGGATTAACTCACAATATATGAAGCTCAAATAATAACTTTATTTTAGGGCTACAACCCAAGGAAGCTACTACTCCCTGTTGACTTTGTTTTAGGGCTACAACCCAAAGAAGCTATTACTCCTTGAAAACTTTGATTTAGGGTCACACCCAAGGAAGCTACAACTCCCTAAAGACTTTGTTTTAGGGTCACTCCCAAGGAAGCTACTACTCCCTGACTTGAGCACAAGTTTACAAAAGATTACAGTATGACAGTCTTTCAACTGTCTAAAAATTGACATTAAAATTCACACCTTTGATGATTGCACTTCTGCCTCTTCACACTTTCTTCTGATGATCTGATCATCTAGGTGCACTCTGCACTTGATCACTATCACATATAAGTCTTCAAGATGAATCAGGACAGCATCAACAACTTCTGCTCTTTCTCCCTCAGTCGCACAAATAATGTATTTATTCTACCTTTTATCTACTTGCGACCTTTTTCAATCAACTTGCAATCACACCTCACCTCACTCAATTTGATTTACAATTTATACAAGATATTACATTGATTACATTGCTTGTCATCTAGATACAACATGAAAAATGCATTTACAAGTCAGCCAAACAACACACAACATGAAACGTGTAGAAGATAGATCCTAAGTGAAACCACACATTGCACCAATAGAAGATCCATGCCTTGCAGACACCAACACTTGCTTAACCAAGCCCAAACCATTCTTCACAACTGGAAACACCAAGGAATTACATCCGCATACTCCTCTCATTTGGAAATAGGGTAGCTTTAACCAAAAACACATGAACCTTGAAGCATAACAGCCATATCAACTTGAAAACCTTGTGTGGTATAGGAAACAAGAAATATCTTCATGAAAACTCTTCCAGATGAGTCCATGTGACACATACAACATCTCCAAACACTCCTTGGCCACTGCACATCAAAGAACTGTGATGCACATCTTCAATCATGAACTCTAGGAACAATCTATCATCTTGAACACACTGCAACATGTTCTCA
This sequence comes from Cunninghamia lanceolata, assembly GCA_027924645.1. NCBI lineage: Eukaryota > Viridiplantae > Streptophyta > Pinopsida > Cupressales > Cupressaceae > Cunninghamia > Cunninghamia lanceolata. The sequence continues at coordinate 1,911,486 of BSBN01000865.1, read as the reverse complement.
TTTGAAAAATTGAGTTGCGGACCACCAAGAACCTTGAAACTACAAGGAAGCATGTAATACATTATTTAGGGTAAAATTGGGATTGTCTAGTTTTTAAGTGTTTAGATGTTTGAATACTCCTTTCACCCTATACATTTAAGGATCTAGGGTCAAGTGGCAATTCACTATCATACCCTAGATCGTTGTGAGATGTAGGGAAGCTTGGATTAGGGTGTTTAATTATCAAGCTTCCTTCTGTCATGCTTAATTAACCATTAAAACCCTAATTTTGCAAATACGACTATAAACGGAAGAAAAATAGAAAAAGCTCTTGTAGACGGAAGCAAAATACCAAATCACAGAGTACCTATTTTCAAGGTTCTGAGGCAGAAAAGTTAGGGACAAAAGAGCGGGTGCCCAAGTTCAATGCCCTGCTTTTTGTCTGGATCTAGAAACTCAGTCTACAACTCTTCCCTATTGTCCTAGAGATTTTCTTGTTACAGAAATTGGAGGACTAATGAGTGGGTGCCCAAGTCCAGGTGGTTGTTTTTCCTTCTGTTCTGCAATTCCAACACTTCAAGATGCCTTCCTGCAACTTCACTTTTCCCAGCTCCGCAACCTATAACCTGCAACCATGAAAACTTTGGGAGGGGGTTGTGGTGTTTAGAGGCTTGCCTCAGTCAAGCCCCGAAGGACACTTAAGTCTCTGAACATTGTTGTCAGATAGAGAGTGCATGCCCTTGTGAGGCAGAGGCAAAAACCAAAGGAAATGATGATGAAAACACAATACAATGTCACCTTGTAGTGAAGATATCATGGGAGGAAAATCCTCTTCATTCCATGATGAAATGGATGCTCAAATCTACAAAACACAAACACATAAACCACACAAATCTGCTCTTGCAACATAATGAGAGCCTTGAATCACCTTGAAAACACTTGAACATCACAATTGCCATCTAGTTTTGTAAGTGAATGCCTAAACATGCTTTTATATGCAACTACAAACACTCCCTCCAAGATTTTTGTAATTCAAACTTACCGTGTCGGCAAAGGACCCAAATAACAGTCATAAATCGAGACCCAAAAATTGGGGCTACCCCAAAATAGGGCAAGACTAGGGCGCGGGTGCCCAAGTCCTCCCACCTTATTTTGGGCAGGGTACAGGTCAGGGGGTCCTCCTAGGTCCCATTTGTCATGTTACCTAGGGCTCATTCCATTGGGATGCCAAATTATGAAGTAAGATGTCCTAAATGCATGCAGAAGACCTGGGAGCTAAACCTTATGAGGGAAAATCCCCCAAGGGGACATTTTCCAATGTTACATACACATCTAGAAACATGTCCTCAAAACCACATGGGAAATCATTCATTTACAGAGGAATGTGAAGTATTCCTATAGACCTTCAACACTAGCTTACTCTGCCAGAACACATGTCGATACTCTATCAAGCATAAATTTCACAGCAGAAGGGTAAATGATTTGAATCTTTGGAATTAATATCTTCACTGCATCATAAACATAGCTCTAGGACCACATAGCCATATCTGCAAATGTGGAGGAATGTGGAGCATTCTACTTCCATATAGTGACTGTCTTCATAGAACCAACACTGTCTTCACACTATCTTTTGCAAAACATACTTCCAGTAGTCCACACATCATGAAACTTGGAATATACATGATTTGTCACTACATTAAGCTATATTCCAATCCACACAAGCACAATATCAAAATAATGAAAATGCTAAGCAGTCTCTCAGACAATTATTTAAAGATAGTCATCTTGTAGCAGAAACTGTCACCAACCTTTGAAGGCCAAACCTTCTTTATATTAACACATTCATACAATATGATTTTAGGCAACCACTAACATCTTCCTACCTCTACAACACATCTGATCAGTGCTTCTAATTCCCATATTAATGTGTCTTCTTGATGCGTCTAATTCCCATCTCAATGTATCTTCTTCAAGAGCATGACATCCAACCATGAACACTATTACGCATTCATAATAGTGTTGACATCAATGACAACCTTGTGATAGTGTTAACATCAATGACAAATATATAATCATAGGAACCATATGTGTGTTGCAAATATGTGCCTAATCAGTGTTGTCAGTGATGTCAACATATCCTTGTTGCCATTAGTGTCAATTGTATCCTATTTTGTTGCCTGTTAAGAAGACTGGAATGTTGAGGATATTGAGAAAATTATTGAAGCTCAATGTATGCAGACCATATGGCTGTGTAGAGGATTGTCTAAAGTAGCTCCGATTAAGTTTGTAGAGGTCCACGTGAAGATTTGAAGAAGCTATGGCCATCTGAGTAGAACCAAGTTTTGTTGTGTTTAGAAGAGATAGAGTGACAGTTAATCGGTCTGGATTGCTCTGCATTGAAATATTATGATATGTGGTTCTAGAGGTATGTTTGGGAAGTCAGTGTGTATCATCAACTCAAGTGGTTCGTGGTTTATAGGTCCGCAAGCAATCTTTCTAGTGTGATAGTCATAACAGACAGTGTTCTTGAAGTTCCGAGACAAGATGCAAGTGATTCTGATGCTTTGGAGGAGTGTGAATGTCTTTGTTAAATTCAATGTGCTTGTGGAGGTCTCTGGATCATGTGCCTACTGTGTTGGAGGTCTGCATTGGAGACTGAGCTCGTAGTTGAAGATTTTCTTCTTGATGTTGTTGTTTTTCCCAGTCTTGGCTAACCGGATGATTCTAGCATGTTGCGGATGATCTAAGAGCAATTCTATGGAGCATGGCATGTTGATCAAGGAAGATATGAATCCCAATTGTGTTTGGCCAACAGCTTAGTGATTCAAATTAAGTCAGATGTTCGGTGTGCCGGCCTTGTAGTTCAGTTGTGCAAAAATCATCCTTGTGTGAAATAATCAAATTTGAAGAAAGGATTAGAGGCAGAGCAGAGAAGAGGAGTAGAGGAACAAGAACAGTAAAGGCTGAAGTGATAGTGAAGAAGTATTTTGGAAAAGAGCAGAAGTTTTATGAGCATTCAATGAGACTTAACCAGGCATGAAGAAGATGATACTTCTCAATTAATTATTTCTGTATTAAACATAAATTCTATAGGTAGTGAGCCTCTTTTGAGCAGTGAGCTCTGGCTAGTGCACCCAAAAGCAAGTGCCTTCCCATTTTCAAGTACTTTTAATAGGGTATGAATCTTGTGGGTTAACCCCCACCGTGGTTTTCCCTTAACTGAGTTTCCATGTTAAAAATCTTGATGTCAAGTGTGTTAATTGTGTTTCTTCTCATGTGTTATTGTTTCATACTTTAATGTTTACATCATTAATCTATTTATAAGTTGCGAAAGAAGATTAAAAAGGGAAAAGGTTAATTTTGTGGGACAACTGATTCACCCCTACCCCTCTCAGTTGTCTAGCCTAATTCCAACAATTGGTATCAGAGCCAAGTTCCTCTAAAAGAAGCTTGACCACTTGAGGATATCTAGAATGTTGACCTACAAGAAAGACAGTACGAGATTTGATGGAACAAATTACACTCTATGGAAAATGTGCATGCAGTGTCATTTGCAATGTATGGGAGATGCCTACTAGTTGATAATTAAGAATGAATATAAGATTCTAGAAAAAGGTCCTACAACTCCAGATGAAATCAAAGATGCTGAGAACAACACTTGAGCTATAGAAGCCTTGTTGAGTGCCCTATTTGATACAGAAATGACAAATGTACTGGAATTGAAAACTGTGCATGAAATTTAGGAGAAGTTGGAAACACTGCATGAAGGTGATCAACATGTCAAATGTGCCAAGATACAAAGCCTAAAGGGTAGATATGAAAGCTTAAGGATGAGTGAAGATGAAAATATTACCTCCTACATGCTAAAAGTGAATGAACTTGCAGTATAAGGTGTGCTGGTGGAAAATTGGAAGAATTAGAAATTGTTGCCAATGTGCTTAGATCCTTACCTCTGGCCTACAAGCATAAAGTTGCTGCCATTGAAGAAATTGGGACTGTGACAACTATTACAAGGGATCAGTTGGTTGGTAAACTTTTAGCATTTGAAATGAGTGAGTTTGGTGATTCTCTTCCTAAGTCTAAATCTACATTTAAAGCCAGTATTCATGGAAAACAAAAATATGATCCGAGTGAAAGTTCTTCAAGAAGATCTAACAGATTCGACAGGACAAGGAAGGATCTTGAAGGTGATGAAACTGAGTTCGATGAACTTGAAGCCCTTTTTGCCAAAAGATTGCTAAGAGGATCCGGTAAGTATGAAGGAAAGTTGTCATTCAAATGTTTTTCTTGTAATAAGATTGGTCATTTTGCCTCAAGGTGTCCAGAGAGGGGTTCAAGGCCAAACCCTAATAGACCTAGAGTTCAGAAGAAATGCTACTATGTCCAAGAAGTTGATGAAGAAGGAGTCACAGATGATGAATCTGATCATGGAGGTTCCACTCCACTAAAAATGATTGGGTATTCATTTCTATCAAAGAAAAAGATTCGATGCCTACTGAATCTGCTAGCTATGCAAATGTGGAAAGTGCCTTGGCTACTCAGGTTGTATAAAAAGATGAATGGGTAATTGACAGTGGATGTTCTCATCATATGACTGGTGATAAAAGTAAGTTTGTAATCTTTGAAAAATATGAAGGTGGAATTGTGAAATTTGGAGATAGCTCAACTAGTAGAATCCATGGAAGAGGATCCATCTCTTTTGATGGTAAGAATAATTATGTATATGGAAGGATTGAAGCATAATCTTCTTAGTGTTGGACAGTTGGTTGAAAAGGGTTATGATCTCTGATTCAAGGATGGAAAATGTAGAATCTTGGAAAGCTCTAGAACTGAAATTGCATATGTTACTCAGACTAGAGGTAACATCTTTTATTTAAGTAGTTCTGGCAAAAGTTGTTTGATTGCTCAGATTGATCAGAGTTGGTTATGGCATAGGAGAATGTGTCATGTGAATTTTGATAACATTGTCAAGATAAGTTCTACTTAGGCTGTGAGAGATCTTCCAAAACTTGTGAAACCTGCTGATAGCATGTGTAGAGAATGTCAATTGGGTGAACAGAATAAAATTTCATTCAAGAGTAAAGAACAATTTTCAAGTGGATGACTGGAACTTGTGCATACTGATCTATGTGGCCCTGCTAGAATTAGGAGTGTGCAAGGAGAGATATTTTATGTTGCTGATTAATAATTACTCCCGGATGATGTGGGTAACCTTTTTGAAAGAAAATTCAGAAGCTCTTAACAAGTTCAAGGTGTTCAAGGTTATGGTGGAAAATGAGATTGGTGAAAAAATAAAGTGTCTGAGATCTGACAGAGGTGGAGAGTTTACCTCCGGTGAGTTTGATACATTCTGTGAAAAGCATGGAATAAAAAGATAGTTATCTTCTCCTAGGACTCCTTAGCAAAATGGAGTCGTGGAAAGAAAGAACTAGACCATTTAAGAAGCTGCCAGGACCATGATGATGGAAGAAAATGTTCCATAAGTCTATTGGAGAGAAATTGTGAGTACTGATGTCTACACTCTCAACCGGGTACAAATCAAAGACAATTCTGGTAAGACCCCTTATGAACTATGGTTTGGTCATCCTCCTACTATGAGATACTTCAAAATTTTTCATAGTAAGTACTACATCAAAAGAGATGAGGATCTAGGCAAGTTTGAAACAAGAAGTGATGAAAGGATATTTATGGGTTACTCTACTCAAAGCAAGGCATACCAGTGCTTTACAAAAGATTGAAAAAGATAGTTGAAAGTGCAAATGTTAGAGTTGATGAGAGCAAAGAAGGACATTCTAGGTCTTGCAGATATGAATCAGATGATCAACATGAAAATCAAATTCAAGGAAGATAGGTTCAAACCAAAGCTCAGATTTAGATTGACATAGAAAATCCAGTGACTCAAGAGGTTAGTACATATGTTGAAGAACAAGCTCAAGAAATAGAAGTTCAAATAAATCCCAAAACTCCTAGGTATGTAAGACTGAATCATCCTGAAGATCAGATCATAGGAGATAGATATAAAGGTGTTTGAACTAGGAAAAGAATTGTTGAAGATCAAGAGGAAATTTGTTTGATTTCAAAGATTGAACCAAATTCAATAAAAGAAGCTTGCAATGATGAAAATTGGGTAAAAGCCATGGAAGAAGAATTAATGCAAATTGAAAAGAATCACACTTGGGATCTTGTTCCTAGACCTGAAGATAAAAATGTGATTGGAACTAAATGGTTCTTTCAGAATAAACTAAATGAAGATGGTGAAGTTGTAAGAAACAAAGCAAGGTTGGTCTACAAAGGATATTCTCAAGTGGAAGGAATTGATTTTGAAGAAAGTTTTTCTCCAGTGGCAAGAATAGAGGCAGTCAGATTATTTCTTGCAATTGTTGCTTATAAAGATTTCAAGGTCTATCAGATGGATGTCAAGTCAGCATTCCTAAATGGAGAATTAGAAGAAGAAGTCTAAATTGAGCAACCGAAAGGATTTTAGTTGTCTGATTAGAGAGATATGGTCTGCAGGTTGAGAAAAGCATTGTATGGACTCAAACAAGCCCCAAGAACATGATATGCAAGATTAGATAAGTATCTGCTAAAGCTAGGATATAGCAAAGGCATTGCTGATAGTAATCTTTACTTCAAGATTGATCATGAGCACATTCTCATTGTTGAGGTATTTGTTGATGATATTATCTTTGGTGGAAATGAGAGTATATGCAAAACATTTGCTGATCAGATGCAGAGTGAATTTGAGATGTCCATGTTTGGTGAAATGAATTTCTTCTTAGGTCTGTAAATCATTCAGTCAGATAAAGGTATCTCCATATCTCAATCTAAGTATGTGAGAGAATTGTTGAAAAAGTTTGGAATGGAAGATTCAAAGCTAGTGGGTACACCCATGGTAACTGGATGCAAGTTAAGTAAGGATGATGACTCCCCTAAGGCAAATCAAAAAAGGTATAGATCAATGATTGGAGGACTGCTCTATCTGACTCAGACCAGACCTGATATCATGAAAGCAGTTGGACATGTTGCTAGATTTCAAGCTAATCCTAGAGAATCCCATGTTGTAGCAGTCAAGAGAATTTTCAAATATCTCAAAGGGACACTTGATTATGGCTTATGGTATCCAAAGGATAATGACTTCACTCTTCATGCATATACAGATGCTGATTGGGCAGGAGATGTGGATGATAGAAAAAGTACCAGTGGTGGTGCATTATTTTTGGGAAGTAAATTAGTTTCTTGGCTAAGAAAAAAGCAGGAAGCAATATCCCTATCTACAGCAGAGGCAGAGTATATAGTAGCAGCAAACAATTGTACTCAAGTTCTATGGATGAAGCAAATGTTGAAGGACATCAGAATTGTGTTTAAGGAGCCTGTCACAATCTTTTGTGATAATTCAAGTGCAATAAGCATCTCAAAGAATCCAGTGTTGCATTCAAAGACAACTCACATATCAATCAAGTTTCACTTTTTGAGAGAGAAGGTTAATGAGAATGAAGTTAGATTGGATTTTGTTTCCTCAAAAGACCAGATTGCGGATATTTTCATCAAGCCTCTACCCAAGGATACTTTTGAGTATCTCAAAGAGAAGTTAGGGGTTATTACACCTCCTAATCAGAACTAAGATGCACTATGATGCATCAGTCCGGTGGAATTCATAGTCATATCATGTGATTTGGATTGATGTTAAGGAGATACTACTTAGGGGAAGTATTCAGTATGCAAATTTTGAGATCAGTCTGAAACAAAAAGGGGAAGAAAAGATTGCAAATATGTGCCCTTTGCCATTGATGTCAAAGGGGGAGGGAAGTCATGTGAAAAACCAGTTGCTGATGATAGGGGGAGCAATGAAGAAAGTAGTTGCAGAAGTGATAAGAGAAAGCGGGAGAAGTTCTTGTCTTGATGGTTGAATCAGTTTTTCACATCATATGTTGTCATTAATGTCAAAGGGGGGATTGTTGCAAATATGTGTCTAATCGGTGTTGTCATTGATGTCAACATATCCTTGTTGCCATTAGTGTCAATTGTATCCTATTTTGTTGCATGTTTAGAAGACTAGAATGTTGAGGATATTGAGAAAATTAATGAAGCTCAATGTATGCGGACCATATGGCTGTGTAGAGGATTGTCTAAAGTAGCTCCAATTAAGTTTTTAGAGCTCCACATGAAGATTTGAAGAAGCTATGTCCATCTGAGTAGAACCAGGTTTTACTGTGTTCAAAAGAGACAGAGTGATAGTTAATCAGTCTAGATTGCTCCGCATTGAAATATTATGATTTATGGTTCTAGAGGTATGTTTGGGAAATTAGTGTGTATCATCAACTCAAGTGGTTTGTGGTTTATAGGTCCGCAAGCAATCTTTCTAGTGTGGTAGTCATAACAGACAGTGTTCTTGAGGTTTCAGGAGAAGATACAAGTGATTCTGATGACTTGGAGAAGTGCAGATGTCTTTGTTAAATTTAATGTGCTTATGGAGGTCTCTGGATCATGTGCCTATTGTGTTGGAGGTCCACATTGAAGACTGAGCTTATAGTTGAAGATTTTCTTCTTGATGTTGCTATTTTTCCCAGTCTTGGTCGACCGGATGATTCTAGTGTGTTGAGGATGATCTAAGAACAATTCTATGGAGCGTGGTGTGTTGATCAAAGAAGATTTAAGTCCCAGTTATGTTTGGCTAACAGCTTAGTGATTCGCATTAAGTCAGATGTTTGGAGTGCCAACCTTGATGTTTATTCCAAGGTTGATGAAGCATATAAAAGGCGTGTAGTTGAGTTGTGGAAAATCATCCTTGTGCGAAATAATCAAATTCGAAGAAAGGATCAGAGGTAGAGCAAAGAAGAGGAGGAGCAAAGGAACAAGAATAGTAAAGGATGAAGTGATAATGAAGAAGTATTTGGGAAAAGAGCAGAAGTTTTATGAGAATTCAATGAGACTAAACTAGGCATGAAGAAGATGCTATTTCTCAGTTAATTCTTTTTGTATTAAACATAAATTCTGTAGGCAATGAGCTCTAGGCAATGTGCCCAAAGGTAAGTGCCTTCCCATTTTCAAGTACTTTTAATAGGGTACGAATCTTGTGGGTTAACCCCCACCGTGGTTTTCCCTTAACCGAGTTTCCATGTTAAAAATCTTGGTGTCAAGTGTGTTAATTATGTTTCTACTCATGCGTTATTGTTTCGTGCTTTAATGTTTACATCATTAATCTGTTTATAAGTTGTGAAAGAAGATTAAAAAGGGAAAAAGTTAATTTTGTGGGACAACTGATTCACCCCCATATCAGTTGTCTGGCCTAATTCCAATAATGTGTAACTGTTGTAAATATGTGCCTAATCAGTGTTGTCATTGATGTCAACATATCCTTGTTGTCATTAGTGTCAATTGTATCCCATTCTAGAAGACTTGTATGTTGAGGATATTGAGAAAATTAGCCTCTCCAGAAGAAACAAGTGAGTTACATATCTCTCTGTAAGAGATAGTAAAGATAGTGTAGCTCAGCCAAGAAGATTGATCTACATTCCCTACAGGATGAAGATCAGAGTTTGCAGACCAATGGGTGTTGTAGAGGATTGTCTGAAGGTGCTCCAATTATGATTTGAGAGGTCTGCATGAAGTATTGATGAAGTTATGGTCATCTGAGTAGAACTGGGTTTTTGTAGTGTTCAGAGGTGACAGAGTGACAGGAGTATGGTCCAGATTGATCTGCATTGGAATATTATGATCTGCGGATCTAGAGATGTGTTTGGATATCAATGTGTATCTTTAACTCAAGTGGTTCATGGTTTGGAGGTCTGCAAGCAATCTTTCTAGTGTGACAGTCATGGTAGTCAGTGTTCTTGAGTTCCTAAATGAAAATGCAAGTGTTTTTGGTGATTTGATGTGGTACGGTTGTTCTTGTTGGTTTCATTGTCCTTATGGTGGTCTCTGGATCATGTGCCTACTGTGTTGGTGGTCTTCATTGAGATTTGAGCTTGTGGTTGAAGATTTGTCCTTGGGTGTTGCTATTCTTTTCAGTTTTGGCCGACCGGATGCTTGGTGAGTGTTGCGGATGTTCTAAGAGAAGTTCTATGGAGTGTGGTATGTTGATTAAGGAATATTTGAGTCCCAGTTATGTTTGGCCAATATCATAGTGATTCGCATTAAATCAGATGGTTGTAGTGCCAACCTTGATGTTTATTCCAAGGTTGATGAAGCATATAAATATGTATGGTTGAGTTGTGGAAATGCATCCTTGTGCGAAAATGACAAGATCATAAGAAAGGAAAAGTAGAGAAGAGAAGAGGAAGCGTATTAAAGGATGAGGAGATATCAAAGAAGTATTTGAGGGACATAGGAGATGTATTGTGCACTTCAATGGAACTGACCTTGGCATGAAGAAGATGTTGTTTTCCAGTTCAATCTTTCTATCATAAACTTATAAATAATTTTGTAGGTAGTGAACTTCTTAGAGTAGTGAGCTCTGGGCAGTGCGCCCTAAAGGCATGTGCCTTCCCCATTTTCTATTCTTTTAACAAAGAATAAATCTTGTGGGTTAACCCCCACCATGGTTATTCCCTTAACCAGGTTTCCACGTAAAAATCCTAGTGTTATGTGTGTTGATTTTATTTTTGATCATGTGCTATTGATTCATGCTTTCATGGTTATATCATTCATCTGTCATTAAGTGGTAAAGAAGTTTAATTACAGAAAAGGATAAAAGTTTTGGTGACAACTGATTCCCCCCCGCTCTCAGTTGTCTGCCCTTATTTCAACAATTGGTATCAGAGCTGGTTCCTCTAAAAGAAGCTTAACCGCTTGAGGAGATCCAAGATGTTGACTTACAAGAAGGACAGCCCAAGATTTGATGGAACAAATTACTCTGTTTGGAAGAGTCGCATGGAGTGCCATTTGCAATGCATGGGTGATGCCTATTGGTTGATAACAAAGGACAAGTATGAGCCCCCAGAGAAAGGTCCTTCAACTCCAGATCAACTCAAAGATGCTGAAAACAACATTTGAGATAAAGAAGCTTTGCTGAGTGCCCTGACTGATACAGAAATGACAAATGTCCTGGAATTGAAAATTGTTCATGAAATCTGGAAGAAGTTGGAAACTCTATATGAAGGTGATAAATATGTCAAATGTGCTAAGTTGCAGAGTCTGAAGGGTAGATATGAAAATTTGAGGATGAGTGAAGATAAAAACATCACCTCCTACATGTAGAAGGTGAATGAACTTATGTGCAGTATCAGGTGTCCTGGTGAAACACTGGAAGAATTAGAAATAGTTAGCAAGGTGCTCAGATCCTTACCTGCTTCATATAAGCATAGAGTTGCTACTATTGAGGAAATCAGGACTGTGACAACCGTTACAATGGATCAGTTGGTTGGCAAGCTCTCAGCATTTGAAATGAGTGAGTTTGGTGATTCTCTTCCTAAATCTAAATCTGCATTTAAGGCTAGTAATTTTGGAAAGCAAAGATTTGATCCAGGTGAAATCTCTTCAAGAAGACTAACTAGATTTGAGAAGGAAAGGAAGGATCTTGAAGAAGATGAATCAGAGTTTGAAGAACTTGAAGCTCTTTTTGCCAAAAGACTACCAAGAGGATCTGGTAAGTATGAAGGAAAGTTGCCTTTCAAATGTTTTACTTGCAATAAGATTGGTCATTTTGCCTCAAGATATCCGAAGAGGGTTTCAAAGCCAAACCCTAACAGACCTAAGGTTCAGAAGAAATGCTACTATGTCCAAGAAGCTAGTGAAGGAGTCACTGATGATGAATCTGATAAGGGAAGTACCTCAGGAAATGAATGGGTGTTCATTGCCATCAAAGAAGAAGATCCGGTGCCTATTGAATCTGGTAGATGTGTAAATGTGGAAAGAGCCTTGGCTGCTCAGGTTGAAGAAAAGGATGAATGGGTAATTGACAGTGGATGCTCTCATCATATGACAGGTGATAAAAATAAGTTTGTAAGTATGGAAAGGTATGAAGGTGGAATTGTGAAATTTGGAGACAATTCAGCTGGCAGAATCCGTGGCAGAGGATCCATCTCTTTTGATGGTAAGCACAACACTAATGATATTTTGTATGTAGAAGGATTGAAGCATAATCTTCTCAGTGTTGGACAGTTAGTTGACAAGGGATATGATCTCTGATTCAAGGATGGAAAATGCAGAATTCTGGAAAGCTCTGGAACTGAGATTGCATCTACTACACAGACTAGAGGTAACATCTTTCATTTAAGTCTTACTGGTAAAAGTTGTTTGATTGCTCAAATTGATCAGAGTTGGTTATGGCATAGGAGAATGTGTCAAGTAAATTTTGACAACATTGTCAAGATAAGTTCTACTCAGGTTGTGAGAGATCTTCCAAAGCTTGTAAAACTGGCTAATAACATGTGTAAAGAATGTCAGTTGGGAAAACAGAGCAGAACTACATTCAAGAGTAAAGAACAATCTTTAAGTGGATTATTGGAACTTGTGCACACTAATTTGTGTGGTCCTTCCAAGGTCAGGAGTTTGCAAGGAGACAGATACTTTATGTTGTTGATTGATGATCACTCCCAGATGATGTGGGTCACTTTCTTAAGAGAGAAATCAAAGTCTCTTGACAAATTCAAAGTGTTTAAGGCTAGGGTGGAGAATGAGATTGGTGTAAAGATAAAATGTCTAAGATCTAACAGAGGTGGAGAGTTTACCTCCGGTGAGTTTAATGAATTTTGTGAAAAGCATGGAATAAGAAGACAGTTGTCTGCTCCTAGGACTCCTCAGCAAAATGGAGTTGTGGAAAGGAAGAACCAGACTATTCAAGAGGCTACTAGAACCACGATGATGGAAGGAAATGTTCCACATGTCTATTGGAGAGAGGCTGTGAGTATTGTTGTCTACACTCTTAACCGAGTGCAGATCAAAGGTAATTCTGGTAAAACACCTTATGAACTGTGGTTTGGTAATGCTCCTTCTATTAAATATTTTAGAGTTTTTAGTAGTAAATGCTATATCAAAAGAGATGAAGATCTAGGCAAGTTTGATGCAAGATGTGATGAAGGAATATTTCTGGGTTATTCTAATCAAAGCAAGGCATACCGGTGCTTTAACAAAAGATTGAAAAAGATTGTTGAGAGTGCTAATGTCAAGCTTGATGAAATCAAGGAGAGACCTTCAAGGTTTTGTGGATATGAATCAGATGATTAAAATGAAAGTCGAGATGAAGGAAAGCAAGTTCAGTTTACTCCAGAGAATCTAGTAACTCAAGAAGTTAATGCATATGTTGAGGAACAAGTTCAAGAATTAGAAGTTGAAGAAAATCCCAAAACTCCCAGGTATGTAAGATTGAATCATTCTGAAAATCATATCATAGGAGATAAAAATAAAGGTGTTCAAACTAGAAGAAGAATTGTTGAAGAACAAGAGGAGTATTGTCTGATTTCAAAGATTGAAACAAAATCAGTGAATGAAGCTTGTAATGATGAAAGTTGGGCAAAAGAAATGGAAGAAGAATTAATGCAAATTGAAAAGAATCATTCTTGGGATCTTGTTTCTAGACCTGAAAACAAAAATATAATTGGAACTAAATGGGTCTTCTAGAATAAATTAAATGAAGATGGTGAAGTTGTGAGAAACAAAGCAAGATTGGTGTGCAAAGGTTACTCTTAGGTAGAGGGAATTGATTTTGAAGAAACTTTTGCTCTGGTGGCAAGAATTGAAGCAATTAGATTATTTCTTGCCTTTGCGGCTTACAAAGATTTCAAAGTTTACCAGATAGATGTCAAGTCAGCATTCCTGAATGGAGAATTGGAAGAAGAGGTCTACATTGAGCAACCAAAAGGATTCCAATTGTCTAATCAAGAAGATAAGGTCTGTAAATTGAAGAAAGCATTGTATGGACTTAAACAAGCCCCAAGAACCTAGTATGCAAGATTAAATAAGTATCTGCTAAAATTAGGCTTTAACAAAGGCACTGCTAATAGTAATCTGTATTTCAAAATTAATCATGAACACATCTTGATTGTTGAGGTATTTGTTGATGACATCATCTTTGGTGGAAATGAGAGTATGTAAAAATTTTGCTGATCAGATGCAAAGTGAATTTGAGATGTCCATGCTTGGCAAAATGAATTTCTTCTTAGGTCTTCAAACCATTTAGTCAAAAAAAGGCATCTTCATATCTTAGTCTAAGTATGTGAAAGAGTTGTTGAAAAAGTTTGGAATGGAAGATTCAAAACCAGTAAGTACTCCTATGGTAACCAGATGCAAGTTGAGTAAAGATGATGATTCTCCTAAGACAGATCAAAAGAGGTATAGATCAATGATTAGAGGATTGCTTTATCTGACTCATACCAGAGCTAATATTATGAATGCAGTTGGCCTTGTTGCTAGATTTCAGGTTGATCCTAAAGAATCTCATGTTGTAGCAGTCAAAAGAATATTCATATATATGAAGGGAACATATGACTATGGTTTATTGTATCCTAAGGGTGATGATTTCACTCTTCATGCATATACAGATGTTGATTGGGTAGGAGATGTGGATGACATGAAGAGTACTAGTGGAGGTGCATTTTTCTTGGGAAAGATATTAGTTTCTTGGTTGAGAAAAAAATAGGAGGCAATATCTCTATGTACTACAGAGGCAGAGTACATAGCAGCAACAAGTAATTGTACTCAAGTTTTGTGGATGAAGCAAATGTTGAAGGATATCAGATTTGTGTTTGAAGAACCTATTACAATCTTCTGTGATAATTTAAGTGCAATAAACATTTCAAAGAATTTGGTGTTGTATTCAAATACAAAGCATATATCCATCAAGTTTCACTTTTTGAGAGAGAAGGTAAATGAGAATGAAGTCAGATTGGAGTTTGTCTCTTCAAAGGATCAGATTGCAGATATCTTCACTAAGCCTCTTCCAAAGGATACTTTTGAGTATCTTAGAGTGATGTTAGGGGTTATTACCCCTCCTGATCAGAACTAAGGTGCACCAGTCTGGTGGAATTCACAGTCATATCTTGTGATTCGGATTGGTGTTAAGGAGTTGCTATTCAGGGGGAGTAGTCAATATGCTGATTCTAGATTAAGAAACAAAAAGAGGAAGAGATGATTGTGAATATATGCCCTTTGCCATTGATGTCAAAGGGGGAGAGACGTCATGTGAAAAACTTGGAGGCAAGCAGTTGATGGTGAAAGGGGGAGCAGTGAAGAAAGTGGTTGTAAATGTGATAAAAGAAAGGGGAGAAGTTCTTGTCTTGATGGTTGAAATAGTTTTTCAGATCATATGTTGCCATCAGTGACAAAGGGGGAGATTGTTGCAAATATGTGCCTAATCAAAGTTGTCATTGATGTCAACATATCCTTGTTGTCATTAGTGTCAACTGTATCCCATTCTAGAAGACTTGTATGTTGAGGATATTGAGAAAATTAGACTCTCTGGAAGAAACAAGTGAGTTACATATCTCTCTGTAAGAGACAGTGAAGACAGTGCATCTCAGTGAAGAAGATCGCTCTACATTGCCTGTAGGATGAAGATCAGAGTCTGTGGACCAATGGGTGTTGTAGAAGATTGTCTCAAG
Source organism: Cunninghamia lanceolata (assembly GCA_027924645.1). NCBI lineage: Eukaryota > Viridiplantae > Streptophyta > Pinopsida > Cupressales > Cupressaceae > Cunninghamia > Cunninghamia lanceolata. The sequence goes on along the minus strand of BSBN01000865.1, from coordinate 1,895,971 downwards.
GTGCTCCAGTTATTATTTGAGAGGTCCGCATGAAGTATTGATGAAGTTATGGCCATCTAAGTAGAACCAGGTTTTTACAGTGTTCAGAGGTGATAGAGTGATAAGAGAATGGTCTGGATTGATCTGCATTGGAATATTATGATCTACGGATCTATAGATGTGTTTGGGATATCAGTGTGTATCCTCAACTCAAGTGGTTTGTGGTTTGGAGGTCTGCAAGTAATCTTTCTAGTGTGACAGTCATGGCAGTCAATGTTCTTGAGTTCCCGAATGAAGATGCAAGTGTTTCTGGTGATTTGAGGTAATGCGGTTGTTCCTATTGATTTCATTGTGCTTGTGATGGTCTCTAGATCGTGTGCCTACTGTGTTGGTGGTCCGCATTGAGATTTGAGCTCGTGGTTGAAGATTTGTCCTTGGGTGTTACTGTTCTTTTCAGTTTTAGCTGACCGGATGCTTGGTGAGTGTTGCAGATGTTCTAAGAGAAGTTCTATGGAGTGTGGTGTGTTGATCAAGGAAGATTTGAGTCCCAATTATGTTTGGCTGATAGCATAGTGATTCGCATTAAGTCAGATGGTTGTAGTGCCAACCTTGATGTTTATTCCAAGGTTGATGAAGCATATAAATATGTATGGTTGAGTTGTGGAAATGCATCATTGTGCAAAAATGACAAGATCATAAGAAAAGAAAAGCAGAGCAAAGAAGAGGAAGAGTACAATAGGAAGAGTAGTAAAGGATAAGGAGATAGTGAAGAAGTATTTGAGGGACAGAGCAGATGTATTGTGCACATCAATGGAACTGACCTTGGCATGAAGAAGATGTTGTTTTCCAGTTTAATCTTTCTGTGATAAACTTATAAATATTTTTGTAGGTAGTGAGCCTCTTGGAGTAGTGAGCTCTGGGCAGTGTGCCCTAAAGGCATGTGCCTTCCCCATTTTCTATTCTTTTAACAGGGAATAAATCTTGTGGGTTAACCCCCACCGTGGTTTTTCCCTTAACCAGGTTTCCACGTAAAAATCCTGGTGTTATGTGTGTTGATTTTGTTTCTGCTCATGTGTTGTTGATTCATGCTTTCATGGTTATATCATTCATCTGTCATTAAGTGGTAAAGAATTTTAATTATACCAAAGGATAAAATTTTTGGTGATAACTGATTCCCCTCCCTCTCAGTTGTCTACCCTTATTTCAACAGTAACAATCTCCCCCTTTGGCATTGATGGCAACACATACCTGCACATTTCTCCCCCTTTGACATCAAGGACAAAGGGTAAGCATCACCTGCTCATCAATAACCACACATCTGCACATTTTTCCTTAGGGTATAACTTCTTCTTGCAACAAACAAACTCCCCCTATCATCAGCTACCACTACTTGCTCCCCCTAAGAGGTAGCCACCATTAGTCCAGGAAACAAGGATATAACATTAAATCCCCTTGGATAGATGCACCACTATGCATCTTAGCAAGAAGGAGGGGCAATTACCCCTAACTTCTATTAGAGATCCTCAAAGGTGTCCTTTATAAGAGCCTTTGTGAAAATATCTACAATCTGATCCTTTGTTGGAAAATATTCCAACTTCACTTCCTTATCTACAACTTTCTCTCTCAAAAAGTGACACCTGGTTGATATATGCTTGGTTCTAGAGTGCATCACTGGATTCTTGGAAATATTGATAGCACATATATTATCACACAAAATAGGAATAGGCTCATCATACAATCCCTTGATATCCTTCATAGTTTGCTTCATCCACAACACTTGTGTACAGCAGGAGGCTACTGCAATATACTCTACCTCTGTAGTTGATAAGACATTGAATCTTGCTTCTTACTTTGTCATGAAACCAATCTAGTTCCTAAGAATAAAGTACCACCTCTTGTACTCCTTCTATCATCAACACAACTAGCCCAATCAGCATCAACATAGGCACTTAAATCAAAGTCATTACCTCTTGAATACCATAATCCATAATCTAGAGTTCCTTTCAAATATCTAAATATCCTTTTCACTGCCTTCTCATGTGTTTGCTTGGGTTTGGCTTGATATTTGGCAACCACACATACTACATGCATGATATCAGGTCTAGAAGCAGTTAGATACATCAATCCTCCAATCAAAGATCTATAGGAAGTCTGATCCACCTCCGGAGACTCATCATCCTTACTCAAGTGGCATTTAGTGACCATGGGAGTACTCACTGGTTTTGAATCCTCCATACCAAACTTCTTCAACATTTCTCTGACATACTTAGCTTGTGAAATAAAGATACCACCATCTAACTGAGCAATTTGAAGCCCAAGGAAGAAAGACATTTCACCAATCATAGACATCTCAAACTCTTTTTGCATCTCCTCTGCAAACCTCTTACACATATCATCATGTCCACCAAAGATGATATCATCAACATATACTACAACTATCAAAATCATGTCTCCTTCTTCCTTGAAATAAAGATTGCTATCTGTAGTACCTTTCTTGAAGCCCTGCTGAAGTAAGTACTTGTCTAACCTAGCATACCAAGACCTAGGTGCTTGCTTGAGACTGTACAAAGCCTTTTTGAGTCTGCATACAATGTCTGGATCTTCTGCTATATGAAAACCATTTGGTTTCTCAACGTAGGCTTCTTCCTCTAGATCACCATTCAGAAATGTTGACTTGACATCCATCTAATATACTTTGAAGTTCTTGTGAGTAGTAAGAGCAAGGAACATTCTAATTACCTCCATCCTGGCTACCGGAGCAAAAGTCTCCTCAAAATCAATGCCTTCAACTTGAGAGTAGCCCTTGCATACCAATCTTGCCTTATTCCTTACAACTTCACCTTCTTCATTCAGCTTGTTCCGAGACACCCACTTTGTTCCTATAACATTCTTATTTGTCACATCTCAGACTTTGATGCTTTCTAAACTTACTTTATGTGGAACTAAATTATGGATGATTATGTGTGGTATTTATTTTGTTATTTTGAAAGATGAAATAAGTAAATAATTAATTTATTATGGAAAAGATGAAATGGAATGAATATTATTTTGTTCAAGTTATTTTGGAATGATAAATTATGGTGCTTCGGCTATGCTTCGACTATTTGGAAACCAACCTATTAATGGGAAATCTGAGTTTTCATGAGTTGCAGGTTGTCGAAGACAGGGGTGTGGTTAAGGTAGAGGAGGTTAGCAGCCAAGCAATTTAAGATGGAGTGGTCTCTCACACACACACAACACTTAGAGTCATATAGGTGCATTAGAATTGCATTAATTAATTATATTATATAGTTTCTTATTTTATTGTGTTATAGTTGGATTATTTAATTAATTGGCATTTAATATTATATGCTCATAGAAAATAAAAGAAATAGTTTTAATTTGTTTATTGATTTTTATTCAAAACTAGAATTAGTATTATTTATTGATTTTTAGATAATTATGATGCAAATAAATAATAATCATGAGCTTTATTTGATAATGTGAGATAAAATATAGAAAAAGAAAAACAAGATTTAGAAAACAAAACAATGAGAAAGAAAATGATAGAAAAATAGGAAAAGAAGACTTAAATTTAGAAAATAAAGCACAAAAACAAAGCAAAATAAAATAGAAAAGAAAGAATAAAAAGAGAAGGAATTCCCATTCTTTCAACATAGAAATCATTCACAACTTCCAAATCTGAAAACTAAAAACAAAGACATAAGAATTAGGGGTTTGGCAAAGTAGAAAGAAGAAGATCTCAATTTGGGTAAGGGGAGAATTCAAAGAACAATAGTGCAAGATTTAACTACAGGGAAGCGTTACACAGGTTTTTATGCATACCCATTATGTTTTTGATGCAAATTGTGTGAATAAGTGCTTGATAAATAATTTATGTTTCTGTGTAAAAAGAATAAATCGATTTCTATTACTGGATTGATTATAAAAAACACCAAAATTGCAGTTAAGATTTAATGTCAATACCAATATTTCATTTGACAATTATATATATATATATATATATATATATATATATATATTACTATTTTAAATTAAAAAAACTGTATATTTTATACATATGTTAAAATTCTTTTCCTGATGTTTATGCTGTAAGATAAAATATTGTTAATATCTGTATGAAAAATTTGATACTGATATATATATATACCATATTTCTGAGTTTACATATTATTAAACTATAAACGATTTGTATATATTTATGGACACTATAACAGTAAGAAATATTATCATTTTTATTGAGTTATGAAGCAATCGTTGCATAAGACGGTATTATAGAAAGGTTTTAAAAGAAAATCAAAACAAACAGAAACTAGGGAATCGGTGCCCATAACACCGACCCCTGCTCTATTTTGAGGGTCGTGGGGAGAGCTATCGTCCCCCACGCAACCCCTCTAAGGAGGCCATCGCCCATACAATGGGTTGTGTGTGTTACTATGAATGAAACTCGTTACTTATTTTTATCGCTGCAGTTGTATTGAGTTCGGCGTTGTTAAATGCTTTTCCAATAGTCTTTTCATATATATAATTAAAACATGAAATAATATTGTTTGAAATAGTCGCTGCATAATATATATATATTCGAATTGGAATGCTTGAATAGATGTATTTATGTTTTATATTTTAAACGGCAGAAATCTTATGGAAATCATAAATATGGAAATCATGAAATCTTTTTATACACAAATCTGTTTATTTTTAAAACCATTTAATAAGGAGAAAAAGAGATTGAAACACTAACTATGAAACAGATAGAAATGAAAGAAAACCATTGGATTGATTATATTTCAAATGAGTACATTTACACCAAACTAGAAATGCCCTTTATTTTGGTAGATCATGACGTCAAAACTGTAAACTTAGATATAACATGCAAACTAGGATTGTTTAATAAGGGTGAATGGTAAAATTGCACTTGTATGATCATAAGAGTAAACTTTTTCTTTGCAAAACTGAAATGGACTCATTGTAAGTGATTATTGAAAATCTTAGATAAACTATTCTTTGCATTGATTTGGTAAAGTAATGTACTTTCGGGACAGGATGTCGAATGTGGGCTCCCAGAGACGGTAGTTTTACTTTTTCTAAAACTACCACTTTTTGTTATTGCTTGGCCAAGATACTATACCATTAAAATAGAGAGAATTAGAAAAAGCCTAGATTCAAGTTATATATGTCTCTGCCACAACCTGCATGCAAGAGTTATGTCATTCTAGTTTAGGAATGCATACAAACATCAGGCACGCATTGAGAGATTCCCTCCTGCATTACCATTCCAGGTTGCTAGGCTCCTTGTGCAGGGTCGGTGTTTTCTTCAAGTTAGGAAGAAACCCAAGGAAGTCCAGTACTTCGTGGTTGGGTGGAAAAAGCACCTTAACCACACTCTTGGCCTCGGCTTGCAGAAGACCAGTGGGGTCACGGCAGTCGAGATTAGAGATTCTATGTTATATGATTCATTATGGATATTTATTTCATTGTATTACTTTTGTATGGCTAGCATAGCCAATTTGTAAAATGTAATATTACTTTCATTGATGCATTGATGCATTGATGCAATATCTTACTTGTAACATTGAAACAGATGTATTGTAACACCCAGACTGGTGTATGTAACTAGAATTGTAACACTTTTTAGTGTATGGAAATTGTACTTCATTATTGGAAACTTGCTATTTTATACAACTATGGATATTTGAATATTATAAATGATTTAATTTCCTCAGTTGGAATGAGCATTTCTTTTTTTGTAATACTATTTTTAGTATGTAAGTTTTCCCCACTTTACATTATTGGTTGGTTTGGCAACCAATTCCCATGTCTGATTCTTTTTAGTCTGATCAAGTTCTTCTTCCATTTCCTTTATCCATCCATCATCATTGTTGGCTTTTGCAAAAGTCTTAGGTTCTACTTTTGATAACAAACACAAGTTTACTTGCTCATGTGTCTTGGCAAAACTTCTCCTTGTCTGTACACCTTCATTCTTGTCTCCAATAATTTGATCTTCTAAGTGGTTCTTCTGAACATACTTTGTTGGAGTCATAGGTACTTTCTCTGATTCTTGTTCCTTTTCTTCTTTTACTTCTTCATCTTCAATGCAAGGAAAGATATCAAATCCGAAGTCTTCTAAATCTGTGAAATCTGATACAAGTCTTCATTTACTTTGACATTTGTTCTTTCAATCATCTTTCCCAACCTCTTGTTGTAGCATCTATAGGCCTTGCTTCTGGTTGAGTAACCAAGAAAGATTCCTTCATCACTTCTTGAATCAAACATTCCTAGGTCTTCTTCATCTCTTCTGATATATCATTTGTTGCTAAAGATCCTGAAGTATCTGACAATGGGAGGTCTTCCATATCACATCTCATAAGGGGTCTTAGTGCTATTGACCCTTAACTGTGCACTCTGTTAATTAGATAGATAGCAATGTGATTTGCTTCCTTCCAGTACATATCAGGCAAATCTTCATCTTTCAACATTGCCCTAGACATTTCTTGCATAGTCATATTCTTTCTTTCAACTACCCCATTTTGTTGAGGGGTTATAGGGGCTGACAGATGCCTCTTAATACCATGATCTTCACAAAACTTTTCAAATTTATTTGAAGTAAACTCACCTCGTCTATCATACCTTAAACATTTGATCTTAGTATCCATTTCATTTTCAACCAAAGCTTTGAAAACTTTAAACTTATCAAGGGCATCATATTTTTTCTCTTAAGAAGGTAACCCAAGTCATTCTAAAATAATCATCAATGAGCAACATAAAATACCTTTCACCTTGTTGACTCTTTACTCTTGTAGGACCACATAGGTCTATGTGAATCAGCTCCAATGGCTTTGAAAAAGAATACTCCTTGCTTTTAAAACTTGTCTTTATATGCTTTCCCATTTGACATTCCTTGCATATAGTGTTTGCAGGCTTGATTATCTTGGGCATGTCTCTCACTGCATGAGTAGAGATGATCCTTACCATATTAAATCAAAATTGTTGTGTCCCATTCTTTTGTGCCATAGCCAACACTCACTGGATTAAGCCAACAAACATGTTCTTCCATTTACCTCTTTCAAGTGATAGATATCACCATATGTCTTGATACCTTCTACAACTAGCTTTCCGGACCCTGCCTTCCTGATTTCACAACCATTGGTATGAAAAGTAAAATTGTAACCTTTGTGATGTAGGAGCATCCACGGTCAATGGCAATCTTGCATCACCAAAAATATTTTAATTTTTGTTTGTTGGTTTTCAATAATGTTGTGGGCTTTGGGAAAATAATATTAATATTTGCAACAAATATATTTTCTCGGGATATATTAATATAACCAAATTTTGATGTAAAATATCCCAGTAATTTGTAAATTCATCCATTAGTGGGGAGAATCTTTCTTAGGCATCCACTTGGAGATATGCATTAATTTATATTTTGGCGGGGCTGATTTGGTGGGTGAGATGTCATCATAAAGTGGGTCACCAACTCCTAATTTTAGCAAGCACTTATTTTGTAACTAACGTCATGTAAGGAATCTTATAAGTGGTCTTTATGGCCAAGTTGGTGGAACTAACTCCCAATATTTTATTTTATTAATTCCAAAATTTGTAACTCCAAGATGGGGGTCATAATTATGAGACCTTTTCTTAGTAAAATGGGCATAACTTTCTCATTTTACATCGAAATTGAGAAATTCAAAATGTTATAGAAATTGGGGAAGGAGACGCACGAAACCCAAAACCCATTTTAGAAAATCCCAAAAATTGAGGGAGAAGTGACAGGTTGGAAGTGATGGGTTTTCTTGTGGATTTGTGGAGGTTGTTTTGAGAAACCAACAGTGGTTTCTTCTCACACAATTTACATATTGAGGCTTGCCCATTTGGAAGAAGGGGGGCTTTGGATGGAGATATTTGTATAGTGAGATGTTGCCGATGTGAATCCAAATGGTTGAAGACACAAATTTTATTACAAGTGTGGATTGTATCTCTTAGAAGCTCATGTACTTCCATATTTTGTAATGAAATTTTAGATTGAATAAATATTAGTATGCAGTTTTCTCTTCTTCTATTTGTTGTTCCATTTTATTTTCAGCTTGCTTTCAGAGGCTTGTGAAGTATTGTGTTGCAGATTTACAAGAGAGAGTATCCCTTTGCATCAGTGGTATCAGAGTAGGTTGTTCTTGAGTCTGCAAGCAAATCGCTGAATGTGAGGCATCTTGTAGCAGGACCTGTGTGGTGAGTGTGTGATTGGAGTGTAGACAGATCACCAAGTGTGAGGTAGTCTATACCCGAGAAGTTGAAGATTAAGAGGTTTTCCTGAGTGTGTAGGTAGAGCGTCGAATGTGAGGCAGTTTTCTCCTGGAAGTGCTGAAGATTTGTAAACAGATTATTGAATGTGAGGCAATTTACATAAGAACTTGAGGATTTGAAGATTTGTGTTGAGGCTTTGAGAGGCCTGTAAAATGGAGAAGAGAAAGAAGAAAAGGACTTTTGTCATTGGATGGATTCTGATAATTCCTAGACTTGAGGAAATCAAAGAAAGACTTAGGAAGGATAGGGTGAGAGAATTTAGGGAATTGAAGCAACAAGTGGAAGAAATTGCAACAGAGTTGGAAAGGAGAAGAGTATTTCATCAGAAAAGAGGTGACAATTTTATTTATCTTTCTAATGATATTTTGAATGCAGGAAAGAAAGAAAATGAAGTAGAGTGTCATGTATGTGACACTGAGGAAGAAGAAGATGAGTGGGAAGAAGTTTTTGAATCTGAAGCTGAGGCATGTCTTTTGGAAGGCATGGAAGAGGTGGTGAAGAATGTTGCAGCAGTTGAAGAGGATAAAGATGTTGCATCTGAGAATGAAGATAAGAATGGAGATGAAGAGAAAGAGGCAATAAATTTGAGTATTGCTGATTTGAGTAGTGTAGAAGAAGTTGAGATGATGGAATTTGAGGGTCCTATATTTGATGAAGAATTTGGTGAAGATGAAGAAGATCTCCTACTCAAAGAGGAGATGAGAAAGATTGATATCTTATTTGAAGGGCAAATGTCAGATGAATGTGATAAGGAAATGGAGAAGATGCATATGAGAGAAGATAAGTCCCATGATTATGCTAACATTGATTTTTTTGCAGATGATTTTGTGTGTGCAAGTAAGGAAAATAAATATGAAGAGGTTATTCATGAGGAAGCTAAAGAAGTTGCAGCAGTATGCTTGGATGAAAGCATGGAAGAAGAGGAGAAAAGTGAAGAAATGAAATTTATTGTAGCATCAGTGAAAGATGGAGGAGTTCCAGAAATGAGTAAAGTTGCAGCAGTTGAGGATGTTGCAGTTAAAACAAAGTATGTAGTGATGTATGTGGATCAAGTGTTCGATGAAGAACTTGATGAAAACCAAGAGTTTCTTGAGGAAGAGGATGTTGTGATAGAAGAAGTCATTGAGGTAAAATCTGATTTTTATGAGTTTTGTAATGTTGAATTTGCAAAGGATTTGCATTTTGAAATGAGTAAAGAGTTAGAGATAAAAAAGGATTGTGTAGATGCAGAGTGGGATACAGATGTATACTTGGAGGTAGAGGTTGTAGAGGATGGTGCAGGTGGAACTTGGTGGAGGTGGTTAGTTTGTGGTGGGTTGAATCCCATGAAGAAGGAGAGGAGAGGAGAAATAATTTGGTGGAGGAAGACAATATTTGGTGGATGCAAATCCACAAGAGGATAGAAGAATGGAGTGCAAATTTGTTGGAGGAATGTGAAGCTTGTTTCAGGTAGATGCTAGAAAAAGAGGAAAAAGAGATGGCAATTTTTTTGTGCACATATTTGTGAGTGTATGCTCACAAATTTCTTACCCTGGGTGTCTAATGCAGGAGCATCCACGATCAATGGAAATCTTGCATCACCAAAAATATTTTATTTTTTTGTTTGTTGGTTTTCAATAATGTTGTGGGCTTTGGGAAATAATATTAATATTTATAACAAATATATTTTCTTGGGATATATTAATAAATGCAAATTTTGATGTAAAATATCATAGTAATTTGTAAATTCCTCCATCAGTGGGGAGAATTTTTCCTAGACATCCACTTGGAGATATGCATTAATTTGTATTTTGGTGGGGCTGATTTGGTGGGTGAGATGCCGTCATAAAGTGGGTCACCAACTCCTAATTTTAGAAAGCACTTATTTTGTAACTGACATCATGTAAGGAATCTTGTAAGTGGTCTTTATGGCCAAGTTGGTGGACCCAACTCCCAAAATTTTATTTTATTAATTCCAAAATTTGTAACTCCATGATGGGGGGTCGTAATTATGAGACCTTGTCTTAGTAAAATGGGCATAAATGTCTCATTTTAGATAAAAATTGAGAAATTCAAATTGTTCTAGAAACTAGGGAAGGAGAAACACAAAACCTAGAACCCATTTTAGAAAATCTCAAAAATTGAGGGAGTAGTGACAGGTTGGAAGTGCGGGTTTTCTTGTGGATTTGTGGAGGTTGTTTTGAGAAATCAATAGTGGTTTCTTCTCACACAATTTCTACATATTGAGGCTTGCTCATTTGGGAAAAGGGGGGATTTGGATGGAGATATTTGCATAGTGAGATGCTGCCAGTATGATTCCAAATGGTTGAAGACACAAATTTTGTTGCAAGTGTGGATTGTATCTCTCAGAAGCTCATGTGCTTCCATATTTTGTAATAAAATTTCAGATTGAATAAATATTATTGTGTAGTTTTCTCTTCTTCTATTTGTTGTTCCATTTTATTTTTAGCTTGCTTTCAGAGGCTTGTGAAGTATTGTGTTGTAGATTTACAAGGGAGAGGTTCCCTTTGGCATTACTTTGTTGCACATCTGACTGACACTGAGAAGATTGTGTTATAATCCTTTGACATAGAGGACATCCTCAGTCATGTTCTTCCCATCAATAGTTATGACACCTTTTCCATAGATTTGAGCTGACTCATCACCTCCAAACTTGACAACTCCACCATCCCACTTCTCAAGACTAATAAACTTCTCCTTGTCACCACTCATATGATTCGAACAACCACTGTCAATAACCCAAGCTTTGGCTTCTTCTTTTGCATGGAAGGCAGTCCACACAACCATTGATCTTTCATTGTTTTGGTCTGTTTGCAGGGTATCAATCTTTTCACATTTTCCAACACCATCTCTTTTGTCACCAACACTTAAGGCCATGAAAAGTGTTTCATCATTTGAATCATCATGATCCTCATCTTTTGAAGAATAACTGTCCTCTATGGAAAACAAGCTCCTTTTGAATTTATCATTTCTGTTACTTCTCCTAACTTCTTTAAAGGGACATTTAGAAGCATAGTGACCAACCTTTCCACAATTGAAACTTTTAAAGGGTAACTTATCATTATATTTTCCAAAGCCTTTATTCAATCTTCTTACAAAATTTGCTTCAGCATCATCAGGGCTTTCATCTTCATTAGCAGTTTCATCCTTTGTCTTTTTACTGACTTTGAAAGTAGCTTCTTTATTTGGAACATTACTGCTAAACTCTCTCATTTCAAAAGTAGTAAGCATTCCAAACATTTGGTCTAAAGTGTATGTATCCAAGTTTGCAGTCTTCTCAATAGCAGATACCTTATGACTATAAGATTTGGGAAGAGATCTCAAAACCTTCTTCACAATTTCATCCTCTTTTATTTTACCACCAAGACATGTGATGTCATTGACCACTTCATTCACCAAGAGCATAAATCTAGAAATGTCTTCATCCTCTATCATCTTTAGGGTTTCAAATCTGCTTTTTAAGATTTGCATCTTAGCTTGCTTCACTTTCTTATCTCCTTCATAAATGGTTTCAAGTTTATCCCAAACTTCTTGACCAGAACTACAACTCATCACCTTTGAAAGTTTTGAATCAATTAATCCACTCATGATGGCAAACTTTGCCTTAGCATTGTTATCATACTTCTTAACTTCATCTTCATCTGTAGGAATAGTAGCAAGAATAGTGTAACTAGTCTTGACATAATCCCAAACTCCACACCATAGAGAATTGATGTAGGCTTCAATCCTTAGCTTCCAAAAGCATAATTTGTTCCATCAAACCTAGGTATCTTGTTGGATCCACTTTGTGACATCCCAAACCTTCCTCAAGTGGTTAAGCTTCCCTTAGAGGAACTTGGCTCTGATACCAATTCTTAGACACACAAGGATATTGAGAGGGTGGGGTGAATCAATATAAAAACAATTTAACAACTTCAACTTTTCTAGAGAAGATTAAACATTAAGCATCACAGTATTAACATGAACATGAAAGATTAACACAATGAACATCAACACATAACACCAGATGTACATGGAAAAACCTATAAGGAAAAAACCACGGTGAGGATTAACTCACAATATATGAAGCTCAAATAATAAAGTTTTGTTTTAGGGCTACAACCCAGGGAAACTACTACTCCCTACTAACTTTGTTTTAGGGCTACAACCCAAAGAAGCTACTACTCCTTGAAATTTTTGATTTAGGGTCACACCCAAGGAAGCTACAACTCCCTGAATACTTTGTTTTAGGGTCACTCCCAAGGAAGCTACTACTCCCTGACTTGATTACAAGTTTACAAAAGATTACAGTATGACAGTCCTTCTATTGTCTAAAAATTGACATTGAAATTCACACCTTTGATGATTGCACTTCTACCTCTTCGCATTTTCTTCTAATGATCTGATTAGTTAAGCACACTCTATGCTTGATCACTGTCACATATAAGTCTTCAAGATGAATCAAGAAAGCATCAGCAACTTTTTCTCTTTCTCCCTCAGTCGCACATCAATAATGTATTCATTCTGTTGTTTATCTGCTTGCGATCTTTTTCAATCAACTTGAAATCGCACCTCACCTCACTCAATTTGATTTATAATTTATACAAGACATTACATTGATTACATTGCTTGTTGGCCAGATACAACATGAAAAATTTGCATTTGCAAGTCATCCAAACAACACACAACATGAAACATGTAGAAGATAGATCCTAAGTGAAACCACACGTTGTACCAGTAGAAGATCCATGCCTTGTGGACACCAACAATTGGTTAACTAGGCCTAAAACATTCTTCACAACTTCAAACACCAAGGAATTGCATCTGCATACTCCTTTCATTTGGAAATAGGGCAGCTTTAACCAAAAACACATGAACCTTGAAGCATAACAACCATATCAACTTAAAAACCTTGTGCAGTATAGGAAACAAGAAATATCTTCATGAAAACTCTTCTAGATGAGTCCACATGACTCATACAACATCTCCAAACACTCCTTAGCCACTGTACATCAAAGAATTATGCCGCACATCTTCAATCATGAAGTCTGGGAACAATCTGTCATCCTGAACACACTGTAACATGCTATCATTTGAAAAACTAAGCTGTGTACCACCAAGAACCTTGAAACTACAAGGAAGCATGTAATACACATCGAGAAACATGTCCTCAAAACTGCAAGGGTAATCATTCATTTGCAGAGGAATGCGGAGCATTCTAACAGACCTTCAACACTAGCTTACTCTGCCAAAACACATGTCGGTACTCTATCATGCATAACTTTCACAACGGAAGGGTAAATGATCTGAATCTCTAGAATTAACATCTTCACTACATCATAAACATAGGTCTAGGACTGCATAGCCATAGCTACAAATGCAGAGGAATGTGGAGCATTCTACTTCCATATAGTGAGTGTCTTCACAGAACCAACATTGTCTCCACACTATCTTTTGCAAAACATACTTCCGGTAGTCCACACATCATGAAAATTGGAATATACATGATTTGTCACTACATTAATCTACATTCCAATCCACATAGGCACAACATCAAAATAATGAAAATGTTGAGTAGTCTCTCAAATAGTTCTTTAAAGATAGTCATCTTGTAGCAGAAACTATCACAAACCTCCGGAAGCCAAACCTTCTTTATATTAACACATTCATACAATATGCTTTTAGGCCACCACTAACATCTTCCTACCTCTGCAACACATCTGATCGATGCTTCTAATTCCCATATTAATGTGTCTTCTTGATGCTTCTAATTCCCATCTCAATGTATCTTCTTCAGGAGCATGACATCCAACCATGAACACTATTACACATTCATAACAGTGTTGACATCAATGACAAATATACAATCATAGGAACCATATGTGTAACATGGGACATTAATATTCATCTATTCATGAGTATGGCTTCTCATAAGCCTTTTTTAATGGCCATCAGGAATGATCTGAGATTAGACAAAGTGGATGAACTAGCAGTTAGATCAATTAAGGCTTCCTTAGAGCTTGATGATGGAAAGGATGGATGGGTCAAATCCTAGAAGAATAAGTATATAAAAATTAATAATATGAAATTAAAAGTGTCCTAATCCCATAAATCTCTTTTATTTATTATTTGTAAGGATAAAAACATGCCCTATAAAATGTCTAATAAATCTAATAGTATAAATTAAATGTAATTTAAAATCTTAGATTTATTGTTTGATAAGGGTGTGGTTAATGATTGATATCCATTAATAAAAGTGTATCCAATGATTTCTAAATATTTCATGAAATCATTTGTTTAGGGATTGGCTAACAAGGCTATAGTGGGGGCCTTGTGTGAAGGAAGCCATAATTGTTCAAGCTTGTAAAAGAAAAGGATTTTCTGATGGTGAAGCATGCAAAGGTATCTTTTAAGTTGAGAATATGGTAGTCTCTGCTATCGATTAGTGGTTCTTTGAGAGTAAGAAGAGGGTACTATATGATGGTGTTTGGGACAAAGACGAATTTGGGCAAAGTAAAGAGAAGATTCATTGTCTATGATGTTGAAAGTGAGGAAGAAGAGATTGGTTTTAAATGTAGCTATAATTTTGGTGAATTTTATTGATTACATCATGCAAGAGATCACTAATCTCACCATGAGAATTTGGATGCTTTGTATGTGGCCTTTGGTTAAAGAAACAGATGGGAAGTCAATGGTTAACATTCATGTTGCAATGGACGATTTGTTGTTGGATCTCATGCAATCACTAGGGTGACACAATAGTTTTGTTGTGGCACAAAGCTTAAGTTGTGCTTTTATGTTGTCAATGACTAAATCTTCATTCTTACTAAAGGAGCATATTGTTGATGTGTAAGAGTAGGAAGGACATAACTATCTAAGGAATCTACATCACCTTTATCTATTATTGGAAACCCTTGGTAAAGTAACCATAGGTTTAGAAGAAATTACTATTTGTCTTAATCCTAAGCTTTCCATTGCTATTATGGTTAAAGGGGGGATTTGTTGTGATGAGTCTATTGAAAGACCTCTTAGATGAAGATATATAGATGATATATTAAAGATAAGTAAATATTTGGGGTTTCATGTTAGGGGGAGCTTGTGTAATTTGCCTTCGTTCCTCCCCACCCCTCCCATTTTGATTATAGCTACAATATTGGGGATTTAAAACTTTAGGTTATAGACTTGGGTTCAAGGTGAGAAAATTTGTTGAAACCATTTTAGTAGTAAATAATGGTTTCTTATTGATAGATAATAGTTTTTTAGTTTGATGATAAATATTTTATGGGGATCTAGTGAACCATCAGGTTACTAGAATGTGGTGCTTTGATGTCATTTTTTGTGGCATCTGTTAGGTCTCAAAAACGCAGGTTATAAACCTTAAGAGGTTGCCAAGCTCTCTTAACATCTTTGGCTAACAAAATAGGGCTGATATGATTGAAAGCCCCCTTATCTTGAGGTTCTACCAAACCTAGGCTGGTGTACCTTGATAGCTGAGGCAGATTTGTATGACCTTAGTGATCTACTCACAATGGCATATAGATGTGAGATGGATATAAGGCTGAAAGCAATTCCTAAATGTGTGAGATTTTGAATATGTGAATAAGGTTTTGAAATGTTATTTTGTAAGGACTAGTGATTTATCTATTATGGGCAACAGAGTCAGGATATGTATGATAGATGTGTCCTCCCTCTTGGCTTAACTTGAATTATTTGGCACTTTTCAACTATTTATACTTTGTATAAATGTGCAAGAATATTGGTTATGAGGCTCTTCTTATTGATCCCAATGATATTTTCCTAGGTTACTGTGATCAATTGAAAGGACTTTTAATTCCATTGTGAAGGAAACCAACCAAGATGATTTATTAAAGGGTTTTAACTCCTGGTAGAGACCAATAAACATAAAACACTTAGAAGGACTCAAATCAACTTCTCTTAGAAACCAATCAAGAAGATCACACAAGTGTAGCAAATGTGCCCTAATAAATTAAACACATCCTTGATATATTCAATTTAAATAACAAAGGAAAACCATTCTAGAGACAGCACGGATAACACATATGAGTGAATATCAACAAATAATTGATCACTAGAGGTTGAAACACTAGGTTATAATATTCTTCCCATTGCCTTGCTTCAAAATTTATTACAATATGTCTTCATTTTTTATCTATTGCCTAATCTACTAATTTATGCTTGCTCTAGTTAATTTCTTACTGTTGATTGATATTGCTCTTACTGCTTGATTTTCATCTCTCATAAATACTTCATATTTTCTAGGGTTATGACCCTTCACACATCTGTCTGGTGTATCCATTCGTTATTTTGATTATCTTCGGCACTAATAAAATATTTAATTTAACTTCTTTGTATCCTAGTGAGCAATTAACTTTAATCATTATTATTTCTTCTTTTGTTGGCAATCTTCATGCTCACATTTATTCCTCGCTCGAAATGTTTCACCCTTAATTTATGCACTTTAGAATAAAAATATCCTCGGGGTAAAAAAATCACCCACTCTATAACTCCCTTGGTGAAAATATTTTACAACTTCATTTTATGTCCAGAGGTGATTAAATTTAATAAATGTTCACCTTCTCATGAATGTATTCACCTTAAAAAATATTTGATATACTTTCCCATAAAAAAATAAAGTACAATTTACTTTAATTTTAATTCCTTTGTTGGCAAATTTCTCATTGTGAATCTTCACCCTCATTTGATAAAAATATTATTTGGGTGGAAATGATTTCTCGCTCCTTAACATTTTCAATGAAAATGTTTTACTAGTCATTACCATTAGTGAAATTTTTATCTTCTCAAAGTAGGATTACGTTTTGAAATAATCACCCTAATCCCCATTTCATTTAACCATTAATTGAATTCTTTGCCGATGAAGTGCCATCACCATATCGAGGAGACCATAACTTGACTTTTGCCGAATTTCACCTCTCTTCGATATGATTTTATATGCTCTCTTTTTTTTCGGTATTTTGAAGAGACTCCTAAATCACTCATTCTGATATTAACAAGTCCCTTTGATATAATTTTTAATAGTGTCTTTGATGCTTCTGCCTTTGGTGAATATCTGCATATCGAAGGGACCTAAAACTTTGTTCCACCAATATTGATTTTTCTCTCCGATAGATTTTTGCTTTGTAATACTTTTCATGTCTTTCAAAATTTTGGAGAGACTAAATGAATGGTCATTCCAATATCAAAAAGTCCTCCCGATATTAGGGTTTCTCAATAGTGTGCCCTTTTCTATCTTTTGTGGCATCAAAGGAACTTGCATTTGATTTCTGTAGATATTCACTTCTTCCTCCGATAGATCTTTGCCTTGCACCATTTTGGGGTTTATGCCTTAAATTTTTTTGAGGCATGATGTGCCCTAAAATTCTGTGTAACCTAAAAATATCATCTGGTATTTTTTCATACTTTGCAATAGCCAAATTGCCAACTCCATCAAGCCTATGTCAAGAAACTCTGCGCCTTCTTCTTGTCTATGAATATGTTTTATACAACTTTGCCATGACTGGGCACCGCAGGTAGACACAAAGAGGGAATCTCGGTTGAAAGCATCTAATTTCTCAAAATGAGTATCATATAAATATCTCTTGTTCCCCGGCCCCTTGATTGCTTTGGTGTCCCATGCATTCCATGTGCAGTAGCTTCTAATCTTAATAACATAACTATTCCATGGTTTCAAACCCTAAAAACATCACAGCTAAACATCATGTGGCCAACCAATTTAGGTTACAAAGATTAAGATTACTCACAATTGTAATTGGAATCCCTGGCAATTTGTAGATTACGTGTTAGGTTTTGTCATTCCATTCATGCAAAAATGTCACCTCTCCAGATGTTTGACATTCGATGGCTATACAAAAAATTTTGACAATCCTATCCCCTTATGTATTTCAACTAGCCCTCTCTACATAATGTTGTGAGATTGAGATGAATAGCCAATAGAATTCAACTTCTCACAAGGACGTTTCTAATATCTTTGTAGTATATATCTCGTTTGTGCATATCTGGCAACTGTTACATGCCTGGAGAACACATTTTTTGAGGCATTTTGTCAAGAAATTCAATGTGTCTTGTCTATGCACTTGTAGCTTACACATATGTCTGCCCAAGCATTTTTTAATAATATCTAATAAGGAACTTATGTTTTATCAAGCTTTGGTAGATGTCCATGTCATGTTCCGGAGTAGGCTGCGGGCTGGAAGATACTAGCATATCTATTAGGGCAGATGCTAGGAAAAGCTAAACGCATGCCAATTCCATCTACTTGAAAAATTCAAAAGTCTTTACAACAAATCTATATTGTACATGTCATGTTTACTAGAGTGCTCCAGACTATAATATCTAACAAAAATCCTACTTCATAGTCTAGCATGCGCTGGGAGGATACCAACAACATTTGTAGAGTTAAGCTTCACTCCTGGGTGATTGTAGCATTATCTAAATAGACCAACCTTGAACCATTGACTTCCTGTGTAATAGGCTTTATCCCAGGGTTCAACTATTTCATCATGTTATTGGAGATTTGCTTCTTAAATTCACTAATTTAATGAAGCTCTTCATCTGCTCTGTCTTTCACCATCTTGAATTTCACAATGAAATACTTGCTCTGTTTCTTCATCAATGGACGAGATGCATGTATTGGGTAAATTGTTCTATTCAAATTGGTCCCAATTGTTAGATCCATATCTTCAATAATTTGAGTCTCAAAACTCCCACCACAAGTATTGTTCCATCAATAAGTCAATCTCTTCGCTTCTATAAATCATTCTGATTTTTTATCTTCAAATCAATACACACCTTCTCTGGTGATTTGTCCCCAAATTCTAGGATATTGATGATAGGAATCACATCAAATGGTAAAACCCGTTCATCCTTCACTCGAAACTTGGCTTTGAGAGCTGCTTTCAATTTCAAATTTGATAGAATCATGCAATCATCATGTGAGTCACTAGGTACACTGGTGATTATTCCTTTGTCTATTAGGATTGTTAACATGGGAAGGGCATATACAACATCATTAGACTTTCAACACCTTGTGCTACATTGAAACCCTTATGACTTCATAGTTGTGTGAAGCATGTCGGGTCCCCTTGTGGGCCCTGCTAAAAAAAATTTCATTTTGAAACAAGTTTTTATCTCGAATTGAGTGGAGACTACCTATGTATGCTTCTGGGATGAAGAAACGAAATGGGTAACAATTAGAATCTTCTTTCTGGCACTTTGTATCTGTGACTAAAATAGATCAAGTAGCATCCAAAATTGCTTTGTAAAACTGATCAAATCATCTCCTGGAGCCATGAAAATGCACATGCATGTAGACTTTAGAACCAAGAATTTAGTGCAACAAACGGCTTGGCCAAATACATCCTGAGGTGTAAGATATTATCGCTCAAAGTAGCTCTTTCAACCCTTTCTGCAATTGCAACTGTTAAAAACCTAATTAGGGCTTAGTAAGTCACCATCCCGAAAAAATACCAAATCTCTTCATGGGAGGTTGCCACTAGAAACATTAGATCATTTAGGTCCATTGAGCATGTGTTCAAGAGGATTTTTCACCAATCATCTTTCTTCACAAAATATTGAGGGTCAAAGTTGACCTCCCTGAAACATTCTAGAAATGCAACTGAAAAAATAGGATAAATTGCATTTGCTTTTGATTTTGAAAAAATACCAAATGAGATGTTGGGGTTTTCAAAACTGGCATGAAAGTACATTAGCATAGGGACAATCTGAAACACCATGAATATCATCAAGATGCTAGATATTGGCTTCTAAAGTTGACCTCCTTGACATATTTCACAATGTGCAGACAGCTAACTTTCCCAAAACCTTCAAGCTTGATGCTTCAAAAACTTGTTAAATCATATCATAGGGAGCTGAAATTGGATATGCATACTCACATATGGTAAATAAACATGTTTGCAAAGTGGTTTGGCATAGGAGTGAATAGGTCTCAAGTTGTGAATTTACAAAGTGGGCTCCTAAGATAGATTTTGTAACAGTATTTCTGAGTGCTGAAGTTGATTTTTTTCTTCATGGGACCTTCAAAGTTTGGCAAATTTTGAAGGTTCCAACAGCATCTTGGGTGCCTAAACCAAGTTACTATAAGAAAAAAAATCTTGGATTTATAAAGGAGCTAAGTACAATTAACTGATTGGAGTGAGTTAGCTGAGATGTAAATATGACGTGTTAAAATTGTAAATGAGACATATTTGGGTTGTGTACATTGAAATTAGTGAAAGGTGGATTTTAGCTAATGTCACATTGTGATAGGAGACTGGTAAGACTGAGATCTAGAACAAGATTCTAGACTAGGTGAGAATATTGAAATTTAAGAAGTTGAGCATCTGGGATGTGATCACATCTATAGTCCTACAAGGTGGGATGATTTTGTCTAGATGATGTGATTTTTTCTTAAGTAGAATTAGACCTTTAGTACTACAAAACCTATTCATAAGATGTATATTTGATGTTAGGAAAACTTGGTGGTGGTAACTAGCACTATGAGACCTACTATGCAAGGATTGATGTTTAGGACTTCCTTGTAGCTTAATGTAACCCTGAGACTGAGTTAATAGTAGTAATTTAGAGATATAAAGTGTGTTAATAGATCATGTCCAGGTATGGTGGCAATGGATGTCATAGAGTTGATCATTGATATCTTCTTGTTCAACCCAATGCAAAATGATGAGTGACTATGTTAAAGATGTCTTTAGAGTGTGCCTTGACATTAAATGGTAATTTGTGGATCTTCAATTATCAATCATTGTTGATGCCTAATGTAAGCAAATTAGGACTAGTGACGAATTCCTACAAAGGGAGAAAAGTTTTTATATTCTTTTGATATGTTATTCTTTTGATATGATGATGTGTGACTATCCTAGGACTGATACCGTTAAATACACAACCCTAAACACATAATTCAAACTTTTTTTGTGCTTACAAAGATAAGTAACTATTAGGTTCTAGTTATGTTGACCTTGGAAATTAAGAACTTAAATTTTATTTAAAAAGGGGGACACACAATCCAAACCACAATCTAGTCTAGGGGATAGAATTACATATATGATCTAATACAAGATTGAAAAACTAACAAGAATTGAGTCAAACAAATTATGAATTTAAAAATACTACATATTAGAATACTAAATTCAAGTTTTAAAATCAATAAATACACCAAAAAAACAAAATTATATACTAAAATCATACATCAAAAACATCATCCTAAAATTATACATGTATATCCTCTTTACGATACTACACTCATCGTACATTATCTTAAAAAAATCTCTGAATCTACACCATTCGTTTCAGAAAAGTTCGTCTCCTCGTAAGAAGACTTTACAAACATGTCTACCATATTTTATACAAATTAAATTTTTTTTCTAATTTATTATATTAATATGAAATTATTATTTAGAAAGAAAAAGAAAATCATCACCGTTTGAATTGCAATCGCAGTGAGATTTGATGGCCCACTTTATCCCATCCATACAAAATTTGACAATGGCGAAACATTTTGATAAACCGTTAACTGAAAATTACCTATAAAGCATACTTACCTATTTCTCAATTATTTTCTCTGTTTTCTTACCGATATATTTCTGATATTCCGTACAATTATACGGGTTTCATTTTTCATTTTGTTACGGCATCATAACGCACCGTAATAACGACGTTCTATTCAAATTAAACACATTGTAAAGAATTTTTTTCATTGAAAAAAGACTATGAAATTACACTTAATAGAATTGACGTTTTCGGAATATTAGACATGTCGTACAATTGACAGGGAATGTAATTCCAAGCACTTCAAAAACATGTGAAAGCAAAAGTTAAAAGCATGGGATGAGCATCAAATCTCAGCTCCAATTGAAAGTGCTTAAAAACAATAACTTTTATTTTTACACTTTCACTACAATATTGCAATATTTGAGACTCCAAGTGTTGACCTAAATAAATTGCATTCATAATCACTAATAAAGAGAAACTTAATCAATATAGACAAATAAATAAATATGAGTATAATCATAGAGTACATGGGATTTATTGTATTAAAATTTAGTTTAAATATAATTGAAGGAAATAATGTGACAATAATATAATATGATTTCAAAATGGTAATAGAAGCCAGTGGAAGTAACCTTAACCAAAGCAAAATAATGTCTACATCTAGATAGATTTTGGGTGGATGCCTTCTTAATAATATCATCATTAACACATAAATATGAGGCATGTGGTGACAATTTCCATGGGCAATGCTTAAGACTAAGAGAGTTAGATTGGATGGTTTTTGGAGTAATATGATGTATATTATAAATATATTATAGTTCTTTTATTTATAGAACTTTAAATAATATTTATTATTTTTATTTTATTTGTATTTTAAATTTTGTATTCTCTTTTTAATATATTAATGGAATATATTATTCAATAAATTTAAGGTAATTAATTAATGTGATTATAAGGTCATTTTTGACTTTGTTTATATGTTTGTATCTAGAAAATGAAATAATACTTATGCATAAAGTAAATGGTTAGAAACTAGAAATATAATTGTTCACTCATCTCATAGTTACCCATCAAAACTAAAAAAATCATCTTTATACATTATCATGTTGCGGTCCTTTAACTAATCTATCTACATGGAAATATTAAAAATATATTTAAAATGATAAAAGGGTAAAGTTTTTTCTTACCATTTTCAAGTGAGACTCTAGTTTGATGTATGAGACCCACTTGGTAGATGCTCACAAGAAGATTTCTTCCCCACTTACCTTGTACATTTCCTTACAAGGCATACATACTAAATCTATAGTTGCTTACAATCCACTAAGGTTCAAGTAAGAGAATATAATTATTGAAAGAGAAAACTCTAAAAACAACTTTGAAATCAACCAAACACCCTCATAATCTCAACATAGGTGAAGGTGGGTGTCTTAGCCACTAGCCACTCTTTTTTTTTTTTGGCTTCTAAGGTAAGTAAGATATTTTTTATATTGGATTAAGAATATACAATTACAGAAAAGCCAGTTCATGACTGCACAAGAGATACTGCAGTCCATAATTGGACAGCAATACACAGAAACTACAGACAACTCATTTAGTTAGAAGAACAAAGCAAATAATTAGAAATGTTGTCCACAAGATCGCTATTCAGATCAAATGTATTCACTCTCAGCTCCACAAAATGGAGATGCAAGGGACACCTACTCATTCCCTTTGAGGTGGCTTTTTGATGATCTTCTGTGCACGTGACAGTCAACCTTATTTCCTGTTTCCACTAGCCACTCTTGACAGCCTATTATAGATAGCCTTATACGTTAGTTTACCCCCTACATGTTTCACAACATGTTTCATTAGAGAACATTAGGTTCTCTATAGGGGTATTTTATTTTACATTATCAATTTGTTACATCTATACTATCGGCATTTTTTACACTTTATGATTTATTTTTAGTTTCTAATATTATTATATTAGGCATCCTTTCTTTTTTATTTTAATATATTTCATTCTTGAATTTTCCTACTACTTTTTATTACTTGTGATAGGTTTTTATTATTTTTATTTATTACTTTCATTTTATTTCCTTTTTATTAGATTCCTAGACTCTTCCTTTCCCCCTCTTCTTCCTTTTTAGATTTCTTTGCATCATTTGGCATCTCCTGACACTTTACATGAAGATTGTTTTACAATCTTTCTACCATTTTCTATCTTCTTGATTTGAAATGTTGATATTTAATAAACTCATACATTTTGTTTCCAAAAACTCCTACTCTATATAATATCTTCTTAGGGATATGCAAGACTCCAAATGATAGATTAAAGTGACTTGAGTGCTCTATCAATAAATGTCATCTCTAATAGCCTTGTAGATCACCTTCTCTTAGGTTAGGATTGAAAAGGGGCATCCAATATGTAACCCAAAGGAGGAATTCAATAGATAAATATGCCAATATATTGAAATAGTAGAGTTGTCATTAAATACCAACAACACTATCATATAGTCAAATGCAAAGAATAAATCCTTTAAGAAGAAGAAATGCCTACAAGTTTGGGTATCTCGTGTGCCTAGAAAATAAGTCACCCATAACATGAAATAGATAAATAGTAGAGATGTCTAGAAGATACCCTGAAGGCAATCAAAGTGAACTATAAAATCACCTTGAAAACATTATATAGACCACTTTTTACATGATATCATAGTTTAAGGCACATGAGAGGTTGGGCCATGAATATTAATACAAGCTCAACTAAAGCACACTATTGTCTATTTAAACCCAAAGAATCAATCCTCTATTAGGACAAATAATACTTTAGGGATCTTTGTTTACAATAGGTGTCATAGACACAAGAGTTGGACCATAGATCTTGATATGTATATGTACATGTGTGTGTGTGTACATATTTATGTATCTAGTTATATACATAGATGTGTATATGTATAATATATGCATATATGTGTGTGTATTAGTTTGCTCAAGTATGAAATTGCAAGTTGGGATTCTAGTGGAGGACTCAATTGCCCCTCTCCCTCCTCTCCTAGATAACTAACTAAAAAGACATAGGGTGAGAGGGAACAATCAATCATGGATTGGTGCATAAATGTAATCTTAGGTTCTCCCACAATCTTTTTCCAATTTTCCCTCTCTCTTTCTAAGATTGTAACTAAGATTATAATGTTAGATAAGTGTTTGAGATCAAAGTATAGTAATTCTATATCTT
Organism: Cunninghamia lanceolata; assembly: GCA_027924645.1. NCBI lineage: Eukaryota > Viridiplantae > Streptophyta > Pinopsida > Cupressales > Cupressaceae > Cunninghamia > Cunninghamia lanceolata. The sequence goes on along the minus strand of BSBN01000865.1, from coordinate 1,870,959 downwards.
AATTTCATAAATTTAACTATAATTCAAATGAAAGATATAAATATTCTTTAACTCAAACCCTAAATTTAATGAAAACACTAAAGTAGATTAAGATGAGTACGTTAATAAGTAATTATACAAATGTAATTATAAAAATTGTATACCCATGCTCTTTTCCCTTATGTTCTAGGCCCACATTGAGTAGAGTGTCTTTTATGTAATAACAAGTCTACAAGTGGCATAATCTTGCATGAATTTGACTTGTGATAATATCTAATTCTAATTCCATCATCACTCATCCCTAGAAGTTGATCTCAATCCATATATCTCACATTTGCTACCCTAGATTATATATGTAGGTGTGGAATTGACCTGTCATTCTCACATTTATATCTCTAAACCTCAAATTTTAAAATTTGAATTTAAACCTTGCTAACTTCTTCCTATTATTCATAATGAGTGTTAAGAAAAATAAGATTGTCTAGAATCTCCTATATAACTATCCATAAAAAAATCTAACATTCCAAATTTTTAGATTAAATATGTAGAATCCTCTAGCTAATGGAAGTTTCCAAATTGATTGAGAACTTGTAGGGAAAGAATTATAAATTTGAGAACTTGAAGGGAAAAAATTATAAATATGTGACTATTCATTAGACAAAACACAATAATCTAATGGATTGGATTATATGCTATACAAGCTAGTTTAATATAATATATTATTAGTTTTCTTTCATCTATTTACTTTGTTTTAATACCCTATTTTGTAGTTTACTACTTTAATGTTCTATCGTATTGCTTCACTACCCTATTCTAGGCCTCTTTTACATGGTATTAGAGCTAGGATTTTGGTATCGAAGGGTTGAGGCATTGATAGCTTATTTTTTTAAGCTAAATAAGATTTGAAATTGATTTGATAAATTTATTTCAACCCTTTTACTTGAGGGCCAATTTTTAACCTCATGGGCTCTACGAATGGAGGTTTGCTAATTTATGATGGAAGTGATTCTCTAAATTGGAAGATTGCAGTTAAGAATTCTTTAAGAGAGGAGGCACTATGGAGGATGCTCAACAAAGAAGTAGGAGAACCTCAACAAAATGATAAATAAAAGGAATTGAGGAAATGCAAATTAGAGAAGCTAGAGGTGTTGTTGGTAAAGTTTTAAGCCCAAATATCAATAGAAAATTTGTTAATGTGGATAATCTAATAGAGCTATGGGTTTAGTTAAAAAATGATTATAAAGATGTAGATATCGCTAGCATGTTTAGTATAGAAGAAAAATTGGTGAACTTAGATCTAGCTTATTTTGAAAAATGGTTGATTGCTTGAATGAAGTTATATACTTAAATGGCCAACTAAAGAAAATAGGTGGTGAATATGCCCAAAAAAAAGTTGATTGCAATGGTTGAAAGCAAGCTTCCCCAACCTTAGAAAATATTTAAAGAATCAAGGAAAAGGGTTACTCACTTAAATCCTAGTACCCCCAACAATCTTTTGATCAATATTGTATGTCAATTTTAGATGAAGAATTTCAACTTATTAAGAAAGAATATATTAAGAAGAATCATACATATGAAGCCAAGGATAAATCATTTTCTAAATATTTTGATGGAAAGAAGAATTGGAAAAGCTATAATAAATTTCATAATAATGATGGTTCTAACATTTTTTTTTTAGAAATGATGGTACAAAAAAGCAAGAAGGAAAAAAACCCATTACTTGCAAGTATTGTGGAGGTGAGAATCACATGGAGAGATTTAGTTTGAAGAAGAGAGACAATGAAAAACAACAATATAAGCCTAAGCAAAAAAGGTTAAAGAATGTTAAGATGGATAAGCATAGTTTTGTGGCCATCTCCATCAAAAAGCAAGAAAAATCAAGTATGAAGGTAATTTATGAACCAAAAAATAAATATATTGTCTAGGGGAGATACTTTGCTTTGAATTCTAATAAGGAGTGGAATTTAGATTCAAGAGCATCTTTTCACATGACTGGAGATAGATCTTTGTTTATTGATTTTCATGAAGGGAAGAACTTAAATCAAGAAATTACCATTCGTAATAAAGTGAAACTTGTAATTTTATGGACATGGACTATCAATGTAACAAATGGGACTCTGAAAAATATTTTATTGGTTAAAGGATTAGGGGTGAATCTTATTTCCATATATAAAATTGTTCAAGTTGGTTATAAGTTTATTGTCACTCAAGTCATTGTTAGAGATAAAAAGGTCCAAGTAATGTAATTGTTATTGGTAGAGTTGATCATAAAGAGAGTCTCTTCAAATATGTTGGCTTTGTTGATAATGAATACATACTCTCTCATACTTTTATGGCTGGGATTGATAATATGTGAAGACTTTGGCATGTGAGACTTGGACATATATACATAAGATAAAACAATTTTCACACTAACAATACAAATTATAGAAAATTACAAGACATTGTTAGAATGAATATGGTTATAGGATTAACAAGGATTTCAACTTCTAAAGGTGTGTGTGAAGAATGTGTTTTAGGTAAACACCATCACAATTCTTTTATTTAAAGGATCTCATGATTTAAAATAATACATTGAGATTGATTTAATTTTTTTAATATATTTATAATGATTTGTATTTCTGTTCTACTACTTTAATTTAAAATTTATATAGTCTATTCAACTCTAATTTATGATTATAATAAATAAAATTCTAAATTTAAAATTAATATACAACTAAATATGTATTGGACAATTAAATGTTCTTAAAACAATAAAAATATAAACATATATGAAACTAATCTTAAAAAAAAAACTTCTAAAATACAATCTGAATCTTAATAAGAAAGTTACAAACCACCTTTAGAATCATTTCGAATGATTGCAATTATTACCTAAAACAAATTATTCACCCCAAAAGAACTTCTTTCATTAAAGAAATGAAGGTGCAGATAAAACAAATAATCACACTAACTAATTCATATACTTTGAAAAATTCAAAAATTAAATAAATTAAACTACTAAATTAAAAATAATAGAATTAATACAACATATATGGTAAAAAAGGAATGTTCTGATGCTAGGGCATCCAAATGTCCTGCATTCTTCTTCTTCCTGTGCCTCTTCAATGCTAGCTTTTGAGCCCTTATATTTTGCCTCCTAATCCTTTAAGGATGCCCTAACAACTTCAAGCTCCTAGACAAAAATTTTGCACAACAATTTTGAGGGCAATGTGAGTTGTGGAGTTGTTGGGAAACTGGTAACGACTGCTTCCTCTAATTTAGAAGCTTCATAGGTGCGATCCACTGGCAGATTGCATCCTATTGAATAAAATCTCAGGTTTCAACAGCTCACACTAGCCCAAATGGTCCGCACCTTGCTGGTGTTAAAACATTTGTTGGATATGTCAAAAAGTTGGCTAGGATTTCATCTACTTTTGATCCACAGACGAAAGCACATACAACTCTAGGAAAGTCTTCTATCATGGTCCCAAGAGGGGACACACCCATAGTCGCTCTTCGTGATGACAATTTGGAGGATGAAGCGTCACACAAAGAACATACGTTGCTTTTTTGCTTCAACAATTTTTGGCCAAACCTAGCAAAGCTTAATGAGTGCATCTTAAAAATTTGACAACCTTTACTGGAAGGCAAACTCTACATCAACCCTTGTGCTAAAGGGTTTTGGCTATGATGCTTTAGCAAGGTTTTTGGGCTTAGACAAATCTTATATGGGCATGAAATCATGGTAGTCAGATTTGAACCCTTTTACAAAGACTTTTACTACTATTGTTATCTGGGTAAGACCTTAAAATCTACTATTGCACATTGGGGCTCTTCTATCTTTGTTCAATTGTAAATTCTATTGGAAATTTTATTTCAAGATTGACACATTCTAATGCTCAATCCTCTTTCAGTCTTCGCTCTTACTTCACATTTGCACAAATTTTGGTGAAAATGGACCTTTCCAAGCCTCTACCTACTGAAATTGGAATCGAGGTTGGATCCAAGATTTGAAATCAAATGGTGAACTACAAAGGTGTTGCATTCAAGAATAGATGTTGTTACACTACAAGGCATAAGGCAGAGGATTGCTCTTTTTTTCCTCCTACAAACAACTAAGCAACTTGTGCTAGAAGAGGGCTGACCTTAGTGATTAACATGTTTTTCCTATTGCAACGGATGTGATTGGGGACAATACTACAACAAAACATTATATGTCTATCTCTCCTACTCTTTGTGGCACAATCTATGAAAAAGTTAATATTGCAAATGGGAATGAACTAGTCATGGAATCATCTTTGGAGGAGGTCTCTTCACAATTCCAAAAGTCTAAAATCAAGGATCCTCCCATGGGAAACACAAATCACTTTGACTCCTATCAAGTGAAAAGGAAGAAATTAAGCAAAATAAGAAATGACAAGTGTTTGATGACTCTATGTTCCCATGAGAAGATGAGAAAATAAGAACCACAAGTAAAAATAATTTTTGGTTTAAACCGATGTTTTCCTTGGCTTTCTTGATAGGGATGTTCTAGATGTTGATTCCTCTTGCCTTTGATGGGTTAAATTATGTTGTTATTCTTATGCACCCCTAGTTACAAGACTGATGCACAAACCTTTTTTTTCTATAAAAATATTTATTCAAAGGTAGTCACCCCATAACCACACTTCGCCTACCAAAAATAATAATACTAATATACTTCTACAACAATATTATAAATATAAAGCCTAAAACTAATTAAAATATTGCCAATATACTTATACAATAATATTATAAATATAAAGCCTAAAAATAATAAAAAATTGTGCTAATATACTTCTACAATAATATTATAAATGTAAAGCCTAAAAATAATATATTGATATTTATGATTTGAATAAAATGGATCAATAATAACTAAAACAAAGCAATATAAATTATAATAGACTTGTGGGACTTAATACATTTAAATATAACAATAAAGTGTTCACAATCAAAATATGCTATCTTCACTATCAAAAATATTTAAGAAGAAACATATTTTTATTTAAAAACTATAAGTTAATCTAATTTAATTGAAATACTTAAAATAAATTAACTTTTAATAATTATTTTAATTTTAGGTAAAGATTTATTTTTTACAAGTACTTGGTCGTTAGATTTAGTAGCACATCTTGTGGTTAATTCCCTTTTTATTTTTTAAGAGGGTAGGTCTCTTAAGACTCTAGACTATTGTTAATGAAAATGAAGTGCCTTTTAAACACCCTAACTGAATGTTTGGCAAGAACTCACATTTTGCAAGTACAAGGTCTCTAGTTCCAATCAGTGTACCAACATCAGAAGCAAAGAAAGTAGCCTTAATTATGATAATAGTTATGTCGATAGGTGTAACTACAATGACTACCAAGAAACTATATATACATCTTTATATAGAAATCTAATAAAATAGCATAGATAGTTAGGTCCACAGGGATAATTACAACGACAACAAACTATATATACATCTTTATATAGAAATCTACTAAAATAGCATAGATAGTTAGGTCCACATCTTTATATAGAAATCTACTAAAATAGCATAGATAGTTAGGTCCACAGGGATAATTACATCGACAACAAGGAAACTATCTGTATAAAGAAATAATATAGATAAATAGGTCCACATGGACAATTACAATAACAAGAAGGAAACTATTTGTACATCTTTATATAGAAATCTAATAAACCACCATAGATATCTTAATTACATCTATCTAAAAGACATTAAAAGATATCAATCTCAAGGCACCTATTCAATTTATATCACAAATCTAATATAAACATCTCCAAATTAATACCTATCAACACTTTTTAAATAAATGTATTCAAAATATCTAAATTAATACTAATATATCTAAATAATAATACTTACTTAAAACATATTTTAACTTTAATTCTATTCTATAAACCAGCACCCAAACTAGAGAGACTAAACAGTGTATCGTTGGTATAGCTAAAACAGTATTTTTTTACTCATATTTTTACAAATAAAAATAAATGCGAAACCCGGGCAATTAACATCTGCCTTATCGCATTCAAGTTAACCCGTCCCTTGCATTCTCGTGTAGTCGTGTTTAAGACCGTTGACAATACATACGGTCGAAAACGCGATCCTCATGTTTAAGAATAGAAAGGATGCAATGTTTTCCAACGTTTTTTGTGCAGGAGTTGCAATCTTAAAATCCAAGAGCTGATTCTGAAGGAATTGGGAGTACGATTTTGTTTTCGAAACAATGCATGGACTCACTCACTGCTGGCGGAGGAAAGGGAAAATGGTATGGCCTGTCCAGAGATAGAGATGACTTTTGATTTGACTGTGTGAGGAAATGTCTGGTCATAATTAATGAAAGTACATCCTCTAAGTGTTGGCCAGTTGGAAAACTAGGGCCTACCTCTGTAAGTCTAAATATGTCAGAGGCGCCCGTTTGAAAATTTTGCCTGCGGCCTTGTCAATTGAACTCTAAGGGTGGGCGGGTGCCGGTCCCATCACAACCGATGTAATTTACAGTAGAGTAGCTGCGACCAATTTGCCCAGTTTTACGCACTTCACAGCACTTGCGTAGCCGAATAAATAGGAGGATACAGCAGGAGCAAAATATAACAAAACCTTCTACGCGGAAAAACATAAAGGGAGACTTTTCGAGGACTTGAATAAGCCAATTCTGTGCGAAAGCCCAACGTTTTATTTCATTGTACTTTTCCTGAAGTCAAGCTATATTCTGAAACCTAACAAGAGCCGTAGGTCTCAGAAATAATTTCAGTTTTCCCAACTTCTTAGGAGGATATTCTAATTTCTCTTCTCTTCTTTTTCTTCATGGATCACGGAGTGTGATCTGAACACATAATTTTTCCAGAAGCTCTACAATCTGATATTCTATTTATTTTCTTTTTTCTCTTATAATATAGATTATTGAGTGTGATTCAAATATTGATCCAAAAACTTTCTGACAGTTTTTACTAGAAACATTTTAAATGCTTTAAAAATTTTGAATTCTTTACTCCTGATCTCTTTGTTCTGATAATGGGTCAAGGATTGTGATCCAAAATATTATGGCACAGCTAAGATTCAAAGACACCTATATTAATATTATAGACTGTGGAAATTTGATATTTTGAATCATCACACTCCATCATAACACATTATTATGAAAATGAAAGTAAATATCTAATTCATCAACAGAATGAAAGCAAATGTTGTATGTGGGCTTATAGAGAAAGAAGCTTTTGCTTCTTAAACCCTAATTCGCAAGAGTGAGTGCCAACTTTGATGATTTTGGATTAATTTTGTTTATACACAAGTGAAGCAAAAAACAAAATGGACGCTGTGAAGTCTTACCTTGAAACAGTAGTTCATTTAAAATGAGAATGAGACGTTCAGAAGACTGACTGATATGATATGCCCCAGTGAGGCTTTCGGAGCGATGGCATAGACAGGTTAATGTGTTTTTTCAATAAAAAGCTTCAATCAGTGCAGCAAACAAATTGTGAGATAAAATTTATGTGCCCGACATCCAGAAAACAATTTGCTTATTGATATGGCTAAAGAAGAGATGAGCTTTAGCTTGATTCAAACTGCGGTGGTTACAAGTTCAAAATGCTGCTGAAATGTAGAGTTAAAAACAGAAAGGAATTGTCCTAGAAATGACAGACGTTCATCATCGAGAGTGGCTCAGACATTTTATTGGAGACTGTTTAACTAAGCCTCGAACAGAAGCGGTTACATGTTAAACCGTAACAACAATTCTTTGAAAAACTTGCCGGAAGAGAATGATGACACGCTACTGCATGTTTTGTGACGAATTAGACTGGAATTAAGAAAAACGTACCACGGTTTTTGCTTTTCTTATCAATGCCTTACACCTTGGAAGATTTGCAGTACTGTTTTACTTTGGCAAGGGCCGAAAGCTGCTTACAATACAGAAGATCGAGATCTGACGTCAACCGTTCGAGTCTCACAAAGTAGAGTCATAAATAGACTGGCCGAACGGTCTGAGCGACTGCATGGTCGCATCTTTGGAGTTCAAACCCAAACCCCCTTGATGATGATGATGACGACGGTGCGATAAATATTCCACCGCAGCAGACGAATCCTCTTCTGTTCTCACTGCTGCCGGCGATTCCAACAAGCTGAACATCTGCTGCTCATGTTCATGCCCACTTTCATGATCACTATTTCCTACCATCCACTGTGAGCTTGCTCCGATATCTCGAGAGCTCGATGTGCTCAGAGGCAGAAAGTTCTGAATAGATGAAGAATAGCCTTCTACATCGGACTTTTCAGACATAATAGGCTGCAGAATATCCATGGGAGGCGAAGGCCTGTGATGATGTGAGGCGGTGTATTCTGAACCAGGTCTCAGCCATGGCAGTGCCAGTTCCAGTCCGCTGTATTCCTGCTGTGGCTGCGTTCTCTGGTTGCACAGGCCCATAGACAAATTTGGGCCGTTTTGACTGTACTGCTGCTGGCAGTCCTTGTGAGAAGAATGCTGTTGCAGCGCAGCATTAGGGTTAGGATTAGCGTTACAATTGGCGGAGGCGTTAGGATTAGGGCTAATCTGTCCTTTGCTGTTCTGGAGCATCAGTGGAAGAGACATTGCGCTCATCAAGGCTTGTGATTCTGCTGCTCTCCCAGGCGGCGCAACCTGTACACCTGGAAAAATCACAACATACACACCCCCACACGCGTTTCTATACCATAGCTTAAAACCCACATCCTCAAAACTTGTGATGCTGAAAATAAAAATGATATTTTGGGCTATGATTTTGGCTCTCACCTCTTGGAGTATTGTCGCTGCTGCCTGATCCATTTTTGTTGCTGTGCTCGTCCTCTTCAGCTTTGAGCGCCGCTGGGGGTGTTTCTGTGTTGGAAGAAACTGCGTTTGGCTGCGGTTTCCGCCTCCGCCTGTTGTGATCGGCCAGACGCTTCCTGCAGCTCCGCTTCGCCTCGTCGAATTCCGACAACGCGTGAAATCTGTTCGTAATACATACACACAGCAAAATTATTACTCTAATTACCTTTTCCTTCTGCGTCTGATACAAAGAAATTTGTATTAACATCCACATAGATTACCAATTGTTGCTCAAGTCGGACTGTAAAAGTACTGTAGTTTCCTTCACCAGACTCATTCAATTGTCAAAAGTTTAAATGAAACAATTTCTTAACCTAGAATATGGCAGGTGAACATTTGAAAACTGTTGTGATTCGTTTCTCCTCAAATAAATATAATATTTCTTTTCTAATTTTGAAATGTGAAAGCTTGGAGAAACTGATTATTAGTTACAAGATTATAATACAATGTCGATCATGCGCTATTAATTAGAAGAACGTTTCCAAGACAGTCTAAGAATGTCATCAGAAGAATATAACTTGCACTAAGATCAACCAGTAATGCTATCTATTTGTGAAGTTTGATTGGATATGAGATTCCAGCAGCCCCCGTTTGCTGCTGAATTAAAGGTAGAGATTTTTTTAATCTTCCGGACAGGTCTTTGTGAAAGACATGACACAGATCACTGAGCCTATGAAAGCGTAACCAGAAACTTGAATCATGAAAATTATTTATATACAATTCTTTCAACAAATTCACGTTTTCAACAAATTATGGACTGTAAAAGCTTAAAACCTGCATAACTCAACAAGAGAAACAATATATATAGAAAATGAATATATACAGGCAAGGTGAAGAATGAATATATTATGCTTGTATACCTGCTGCACTGTTGGCAGAAACGCTGGTGAACGCCTCCAGTGATGACCGTGGCGGCTTTGGAATGGAATTCACAGACTTTATGGCGGCGATGGTAGTGCTTAGCATTGGTTAAATCCGTCTTGCAACCCTCGGCCTGACAGCGGGGAGCTTGCGAAGATGGAGGAAGGGCACGCGAGCGTTTGTAAAGCCTGCTAACGGCAGAATCCTCAGAAGAAAAATAAGCTCTGTGGCCCAGATTCAGCATTGTAGCCTGGTATTCAAGGTCTTCCCGTTTCACTATATCATGAAACACAGCGCTTCCACCGCCTTGCTTATGGTGGTGGTTCTGAATGCTCATCATTTGTGCCAATTGAGATCTGGAATCGCAGCCTCCGTAAGCAAAACTGGGCATTTCAGAGTAGAGCAAGCTCTGGTGGAAAGCAGAAGAAGAAGTGGGAAGCCCAGTGTTGGAATCCCCAAAGGAGCGCATCCCAGATGAATTCAGCATACCCAGCGCATGATGATTCTGGTGGTGTTGACCACCAGAGAAGCTCAAGCCCATACCATTGTATTGGCGAAAGCTTGCTACTGTAGGCCCCAATGGAGGCTGCGCCACTATGTGGGGTTTCTGCTCATCTGAATCAGACTGCTCATGGTGGTGACCATGGTGATGACCATGACCATGGTGGTGACCATGGTGATGGTGGCGCTGGTGAGAGACAAGCAAAGGATTATTACTACTATTATTATTATTATTCACAGTCGCTGCTGCAGTAGCGTTATCCCAATCCCAGTCAAGACGGCCATGAAACTGGCGCGCTGTTTCAAGACCTACAGACATGGCGTTAATAGGCGCGGCGGGATTATCCCAACTCTCGCAAACCCAGCTATTATCTTCGCCTCTCTCCTCCGACGAGCAGCTCACAGAAGGGTTCATCCCACACAAGAATTCCTTCCTTTCTTCCTTTTATCCTCTTCTTCTTCTGCCTCCTGTACAGTCAAACGAATTCGATCCCGAGACCCCGCGAGCAAGAGCAACGCAGCACACATTCTTGCCCGCTGCGACTCATCATTGTTGCGCGCATGCTTATGTTTGCGGATCGAATCGCAATGAATAAAATCAAATCACAAAACCAAACCAAACAAAACTCCTTAAACTCTTTGTCTGAACGACGCCCCTTTTAAGCTCGTCCTTGTAGCAGCACTGCACTCCAGTCCAGTCCAGTCAGCTTTAACCCTTGAATCACCCACAGTAAACCCTTGCACACGTCATCGTCCCCGACACGTGTACGCGCATGTTCCTGTTCGCAAACACTGCCACAGGGTCTGCTACCCAACTAGAATTACCATAGCCTAAGAAAGTAAAGGAGTGAATGTTTTTCCCCCTTTAATCTTTATCGCCTTCTTTTCTAAGAGGATTTTGTCAGATAGTGTTCTGCCAAAGGCTGCCAACGACGGCGACATTGTACGTCCCGGTGGGGGACGTGTGTGAAATTGTTCTCTCTTTTACCTTGCATTATTACTCTGTAATTAAAATATAATAAACAATACCCCCCAAAAGAAGTCGGAACTAAAGTCGAAACTTACGTAAATGTGAGGGCCAGCACTCAAACGGATACTTGTGTCCAATACCCAGCTGACTCCCACATTTTACCCTTTGTTGACATTTTTGCCCCCTTGGGGGTAAAATACGACCAACCTTAACTAAAGCCGGAGCAACTATAAGCAGTACTTGTATAGTATTTCTTTGTCCCGGTTATATTGGGGTTGCACTGTCTTCTATGACAAATTTTTTTTTTTTTAAATAATGTCTCCAAAAGATGGTGTACACAACATAAATGCAAACCTCAACACGAAATAAACCCAAAAAATTAAAAAAGTTGCATGTCCATTCTCTACCAAGTATAGATTATTTTTACCAAACATTATATTATATGATGTAGGGTATGGATCCAACTTTAAAGTGCATCACTTTTACAAACATTTTTAGTTTTACAATTATTTAATATTGTCACAATTAGTTTTTATATTGGATTTCATACATATACATATTAAAAAATAAAATTTACAGTCATATATATATATATATATATATATATATATATATATAATTTTTAGTTTTACAATCATTTAATATTGTCACAATTAATTTTTATATTGGATTTCATACATATACATATTAAAAAACAATATATATATATATATATTAAAAAAAAAATTTAGAGATTAAAGCATTATTAAGGATTAATGATAACAATTCCAAAGATTATTACTATAATTGAATTGATTTGCAATTCAAATCAAATGTTTAAAAAAGGAAATAGAAATCATTGTTGTCGTCATGGAGTGGGGTTGTTTTTGTTCCTTATAAAGCTTTGGGTTTATTTGATGAGACATGTGAATCGAAACTTTGCTTAAATCATCCCTCGTTATTCATAGGATTGGTATCCTCCTACTCAGTACTGTAGTTTTACATATCAAAGAGAGGAGAAATGAGCAATGTAAACCAAGGGAACTTATCACTACAGTTACATAATTAACTATGAGCTGCATTTGTTACGCTATCCATAAAGCACTTTGCTGAAGAGACTACATTTAAAAGCAAGATTATGATAAGATTTGCTCTATCTATGAGGTGAAGCTACTCATAATATTTAAAAAGGTAATTATAAAGTTGGATTTACACAACTCCCAATAAAAGAGGCATTGGCCTACTAAGTAGGAAACTCTTTGTAAGCATGGTAGTGCTTTTAAGAAATTATATTGATTTAAACAAAATTTTAATTTGTAACTAATTTTGAATAACTTGACTAAAATCTATTATTCATGAAGACAATTTTTCTACCTTTTCCTAAAACACTAAATAAAAATAAAAGCATTATGGGAGAGGTTTCAATGTTTAATTTAAGACATATTTTAATGTTATGTCACTATAAAATAGTTTTAACATATATAAGCTTTCTTATCCATGTTCTAAAGAAACCAATCTATTATGGATAAAAATCTAATGATATAAGTTTTCATAAATAATATAATTATTGAATATGACGGGAGTGGTTGCCAAGAACTTCATACTTTTTATCATCCCAAATTTATAGGGAAAACATTGCATAATACAACACAACACATAAAAGGAAAAACAAAAGTGAAAAGAAATAACAATAAGGTTCAAAGGCTCAAAGTGTCAACTAATCATTTGAGGAGGATCTCCCTCTAGCGGGTCATCCCCATCCCAATCATAAACTATAACCTTATCATGTAGAACCAAGCCCTCATCATTGTGCATAGTAGAAATTTTGACCAATGTGTTATAGAGAGATGAAAGTGCTATATTTTCTTCATTTACCCATTGTTCTTATTTTTTTAGAGGTGGCTCTATAAGTAACTCTTGTTGTTGTTTACCTTTTAAATCTTTCTTTAGAATCCATGTAGAAAAAGTTCCATGTTTCTAGAAGAAGAAAAATGCTTTGTTTCATCATTTACAATATCTTTTTTATTTTGATTGCCCTTGGCACACGAATAATGTCTTTCTCATAAGGATCTTTTGAATGCATGTACATAAATCCAAACCCTTATGCACTTGAGCTATACATTTTAGAGATTGAGGCTTTGTAGGCCTTATTTAGTTATTTTCATTGAGTGCCTTGAAATAAGAAGGTGCATATACAACTTTTGATTTCACTACTCTAGGCTCACTAGGTCTATTAATTACTAATTCTTTTCTTCATTCTCACACCATTGATCTTATTTAAACCACATGTACAAAGTTGATACACAAATAATCTTTAGTTTTATAAGGAGTTTCTTGAGGTGTCTTAATAAAAACATCCAAAGTAAATTGACTCAAATTAGATAAAGGATTGTATGGATCTCTATCAACTTTGACCAATTTAACTTCATGAGCATACTTAACAATAAATGCAACATACTATTATGTTTATGGTCTACCAAGAAAATATGAAATCTATCCAAAGTATGAATAATATGGCATAAATACATACTCTTTTGGAGCAACCTCTAAAGGTAAAATAATGCAGCCCATAGGTTCAATGAATAAACCATAGGTTATCCTTAAAGAAACACCAAAATATGCATAATCCTACTATTGAATATGATGATTAAATGAGAACTCTTTGATGCAAATATTAAATTGACAGGCCAAATGAATAAGCATACCATAACATGATTTAGTAGCATTCACATAACCACTAACATTTATAATGACCCATAATAATTATTATGTGGAATCTCATCATCTAAAAATGTAATCAATTGAAAAGAAGAAGAAGAAACACCTATACTATGGATCATGCCAACACAATAATTATGTTGTGCATTACTATCAAAATAAACCTCATGGTCAAACTCATACATACATCTCTATGCTCATGTACCTCACTATAACCTATATGTGCATGACTATCCATATGTGAATGTACTGATATTAACTTGGTCATGGGAGTGAAAAGGATTCGTGTATATTTTCAAATTGTAATTAAGGGGGGCATTGAATGATTGTCCCCATTGTTAACACCTTCTACATGTATCATATTATTATCAAAAAAATCATGCACCTTATGTTTGATAGCAATACAATATCATGAAATATGCCCATTAACCCTATGATACTAAAAAAAAAACATGATCATCATATCCCTTAGGTAAACCTTTAGAAGTATCCTATGGCCAAATAAGAAGAAGAGTAATCATATTATCACCAATTGAACTTTGAAGCACTTTATCTAAGGGCTCACTCAACATAGTAAACTTTCTAAAATCTTTACACTTAAATGCAATAGCATTATATCTACATTAGCCACATGTTAAACATTATGTAAACTATGATAGACATCAGATTTCCACAGTCCATAATGAAATGTAGATCAATGCTTCAGGGTTTAACTGTGTGAGATTTTTTTCCTCAACTTTTCTCTTCTCTTGTTCTTTATTCTCCTGATGATGGATCATGGAGTATGATCCAAAACATCGAGGAAAAAACTCGCACACAGTTAAATCCTGAAGCATTGATCTACATTAGGCAAACTTTTCTTTTAATCATTGCCCTTTTAAAATTTATTCTTGTTTTAAAGCTTTGAACGATGGGAAAATGAATAAGTAGCATGACAAGAACCATATTTAAAGAATTGGAACCTAATAATTTCAATTCCACATTGTTCATAAAAGCACATATATCCATAAAAGAAGCATAATTGTTCAAGTATACACTATCTCTAGTAGGTAACAACCCTTTAACAAAAATCCTTAACAACTCATCATCAAGGAGGTGATGTCTCCTCTTGGCACACAATGAGTAAAATCTAATCACATAATCATTAATACTCTCATTTGATCCTTTTCCACACTTAAACAAGTATAAAACTATACTTTTCAAACCTAGATTCACATGAAAATGAGTAAGAAAAGTTATGGATAGTTAATCATAGGAATGGATGGACCCAAGAGACAAAATTGAAAAGCTCTAAATAGCATAGTCTTTCAAAATGCATGGAAATAACTTATCAACAACTTATCATCACACATAATATAAACATGAAGTCTAAAAAACTTTTAAATGTGTATTGGGGTCACCTTTTCTATAATTTAACTCAAAATGAAGTGCCATAAAGCTAGCTTGATCCAAAAACTAGGTTGAAAATCAATGGACAACTCTCTAGATGAAGTTTCTACATGTGTAGAAGATTTAACAAGTGCAAACAAAGAGAGATATAGAACTAAAATAGTAAATTATGCATTATTTATCTATATGTCTTATATATGGCATACTCTTGAGAAATGTGTATGACTGTTATCTTCTAATCAACCTATATGTATGCTTACTCAATGTTAAGATATACATTATAGATGTACATAGGTTTTATGTCATGAAGGCAAGAGTTAGTAGGAAGTTAAATTATTTCTTATGGAAGTGGAACCGTTTCCTTATATGACTCATCATATCCCAATAGTTGTGGAGTGTATCTATTAGTTGGTAGACACCTGATATGTTAGCAGATGGCTTGGCATAACATAAGCTTCAAGGATGTGTAACGTTGAAAATTGCATACCCTTTGCAATTTCATAGCGTATGTTTCACAACCACCTTAGTGCTTGTGCCTTCTCTCTACATTATAGGCTAAAGTTTGATTGATTTAGGCTTCTTTCTCTCATTCTCCTCAAATTCTAGTCTGATGCTTAAATGGTCACATGATCCTTGTTGAACACACAGGGATGCAAGGGGTGAATCAACATATACTAAAACTTAAATACTTCATTTGCAGATCAGATTCATTTACCTAGAGAATAGAAAGTAAAACATGCAACACATTCATCAACACAATGACACCAAGATTTTTACGTGGAAAACCCAAAACTAGGAAAAACCATGGTGAGTGTTAACTCACAAAATAATGCTCACTTTTATATAAAAGTTTACAACATTATTTTAGGGCTACAACCCAAGGAAGCTACAACTCCCTGCTGACTTTGTTTTAGGGATACAACCCAAGGAGGCTACTACTCCCTAAAGAAAGCTCACTGTTACAAAGAATTATAATGATTAACAAAACTATGAAATGTTCTGAAAGAAGCATCTGTCTTATGATGATATTGTAGTCCTCTTTTCTGCACAATTACTCCATCATACTGATTCTGCACACTCCATACATTTCATTCTACTCTATTACTTTTGCACTCACATCTACAAGTCACAAATGAATTTGTTCTTCTATTTATATCCTCTGCAACACTTCAAAACATTGATTAAGTCGGCATCATAAAAACTTCTAGATGAAACATGTAGTCCTTCGAGGGTCAGCTTCAACTCATGCAATATATCAAGAAAACAAGTTGTGGACCACAACATCTCATCATAGAATTCAAGGAACATCATTACACACCTTTTAATGTCAAAACAATTGATCAAGACCCATTGCACATAACATAAACTAGACTGTTAGCTCAAACTACACAGACATTGCTAACTGTTCCTCTTCACACCACTAGGGAGAAGCCAAAAACATCATGCAGACCAGTGTTTCAACAACATATCTTCTTGAAAACATCCATACATCATTCACCTAAAATATTTGATCATTCTATGCATCCACAAAACAAGGAACATACTGAACGGATGAAAACAGGGCATTCTAACATATTGTAATACATCACAACTTAGAATATTGCATTGGAGACCATCAAACCATTTGAACTTCTTAGGAAGGAACTCATACACTATTATGCATATATTCCCAAATCCACACATCCTTATTTATTACTTCTAGAAAAAAGGTCAAAGACTTGACTTAAGTATACTATAGTCCGTAGCATAGTCATATTTAGTTCTTCACTAACTTAAATGCCTTATGCGGTACCAGAGATAAGAAAGATTTGCATGCGGTTCAAACCTGAGATACATTAAGGCATGTAGAATCTCTGTACAAGCTCCTATAACTGATTTGTATACTTTCCTTCTTCCGCAAGTGCTCAACCATTTGTTCTATAGAGTATTTATGCATCCAAAACTGTTTATGCTACTTTTGTTACTTGAATTCTGACCTTGCGGACCATAATAACACCTTATACTATGAGGAAGCATGCATTATACATCTCTAAACATATTCCCAAAACCACATGGGTACTACTTCTCTTCTGGAGGAATGCGGAGCATTCCAACATGTCTTCCACCATTACTTTTCACTGTCAAGTCACAGTTCGAAACACTATTGCTAATAACTTTCTTTGTTGAAGGAGTAAAGACATGAATTCTTGGATATATCATGTTAATATCAATATGAACTTAACTACTGAACCGCAAGACTAAATCTTGCACTGCAAAGGAATGCAAACCAAAATATTGTAACTCTGCCTTAGGATATACATTGTGAGAGCCTTAACCAAACTTCTGCAACTTTTCTCCAAGTGCGGTACTTCAAACTAATAGGATATCATTGTAGATATATAGGAAACATGTTATAATAGGTTTATACACTTCTGCAGCTCATTCAGACATCAGGAAGATTACCATTCTTATACTTGTACAGTCTTTCTCCATTTGTTAAGTCTTCCCTTAAGCGTGCCAATTCTATGTCTTCAACTTAGTCAAACTATCTCTCTCAAATCTTCCATTATCCATCAACTTCACCCATCTCTAACCTTA
The DNA here is from genome assembly GCA_027924645.1 of Cunninghamia lanceolata. Classification (NCBI taxonomy): domain Eukaryota; kingdom Viridiplantae; phylum Streptophyta; class Pinopsida; order Cupressales; family Cupressaceae; genus Cunninghamia; species Cunninghamia lanceolata. The sequence goes on along the minus strand of BSBN01000865.1, from coordinate 1,853,136 downwards.
GGTTGACACATATTATGTTGACATCAATGACAACACATATTTCCAACAATCTCCCCCTTTGTCATTGATGGCAACACCCAAAACAAAAAATGTGTACAACTACTCCCCTTTATATGTATATTCCTCGCTCTCCCCCTTTGACCTCAAGGAAAAAGGGCCTAACATCCTATACTATCTCAAAAATGTATAAAATCCCCCTTACTATATAATTTTTGCAAACAATTCTCCCCCTTATATGAAAATGCCTCAAAAAGTGATGCTATGTACACTATTGTCCTCTGCAAGTCTATATACATTCAAATTTTTCTTTTCTACAATACTCTGCAACTCATTTAGAAGGTAGGATGACTTTGTATATTACCTTGAGTTGTGTCAAAGTAGATGCCCAAACAACACTTTCTTCAAGGCAAGAATATGATTTTGACATTCACATTGCTTGTATAAGTCCTTAGCTTCCTCTATACTTCTTGGGGTCTTCATCTTCTGATCAACCTTCTCAACTTCCCCTAATAACCTAGACAATGAAGCAAGTCTTAAGTTCGCTACTGCCCTCAGCTGACCAAATTGTTTCTTCAATTTTTCTCTCTGGTCATGAAGCTATGATAACCGTGCATGAAGATTTTCTAGTTGAACCCTTGTTGCTCCATCTTTATCCTTAGACAAATCATATACTCCGCCCATTTGAATGATTTATAACTCAATGGTATCAATTTGAGCTTTGATGTTCTTTGTAGAACTTGGCCATTTTAGGCAAACAGATACAATGTTGTGGCTTCATCAATGCAATCCTTGAACTTCTTCAAATTTTCTTTCAGTTTATTATGTGTATTAGTACATTTGTTAGTCATCTCATCCAACCTTTTATCATTTATCTTTCTTATTGTTATGGAGTAAAAAGTGGACACATGCCTTTTTACCTCCTAGTTTAGCTCCTAGGTCCTCGTGTTTACACTCTACAAGCAAATTGTTCATCCCAATGAGAAATCCCTCGAAACCCATGACAAATGGGGACTAGGGGCCCATTTTATGTTTGAGTCTTGACCAAAAAGGCCCTTGGGACTTGGGCACTCACGCCCAAGTCCACCCTGATTGGTCAGGGTAAAATCAAATCTATGTCAGCCTAGGACTCTTAAATGGGTCCTCCTTTGTCGGCTCTTTCAATTAATTTATGAAAGTGTTTGAATTCATTTGTAACTAGGTTGATGATAGAAAACTTGGTGATAGCAAGGTTATGATATTGTGCAAAGGTGAATTCAAGGCATTCATTGTGTTTGTTGCAAACTTGTGTTAGTATTGTGTTTGTTGCAAATTTGGATTCATCATCAATATCCTTATGAGTTGAAGAATCTTCATCCTGTTGGAAATACGGTTGTCGTTGCATAAAAAGATCAACCTGTTAATGCCCGATACAACCTCCAAAGTTAATGAATCCATAGGAGGTGGTTAAGCCTTGTCACGAACCCAAGTGTTGTGCTACACATCACAAAGAGACCAAGGGCGCATACCTTGCAACAATCCCCCTAGCTCAAGCAAGGGGTTTAACCCCGTGACCCAGGCTCTGATACCATTTGTTAGAAAGATGGTTGTTGTTGCACCAAAAGATTGACCCTATTAATGCCTGATACAATCTCTAGAGTTAATGAATCTACAGGAGGTGATTAAGCCTTGTCACGAACTCAAGCGATGCGTTGCACAACACAAGGAGAACAACGACACACACCTTGCAACACATCCTCCTAAGGACTTCACCTCCAAGGTGACATCATTGTGTTTGAATCATTTCATCATTATTTGGATTATCTTTAGCCTCTACCCTGCTAGGGCACGCTCTCTCATTAACAACAGTGTGTGGGCAAGGTTGAATGCTAACCCAAGATTTGACTAAGGCAAATCCCTAAACACCACAACCCTCAAACCCCTTTCTTCATGTGTGCAAGTTATACATGCAAGAGTTGCATAAGTGAAGGTATAGGGAAGTTGCTTGAGAGATAAAGATTCTAGATCCAAAATGGAGTTTGGAAAATCCACTGTAACAGATTAGGGTGTGAGCCCCAGTGTCCAGCATGTCAAACAAACTTGAAATTCAGCATTAAAGCATCTTCTGTGACATTTTTGTAGTTTTAAGTTATCAGAGATTTAAAGTTTCTAGACTCGGGTGCTAGCCCCTTTGTCCTCTGACATTTCAACTTCTGAGGGACAGGTTTGGACATCTTACTAATCATCTTGGCACTCTCACATCTAGATTTATAGTTTCTATTTCACTATTATAAGTTGATTATCATAGATCTAGGGTTTAGAGCATTGATTGGCCTAGGGTTTGATAATAGGCTTGATTGAATCACATCTTTCCTCTACAAACAAGAGCACAAAATCAGTCGCTGAGCCCTCTTCCATCTTGTATTGGCTTAGCTCAGTTTTGTCCTTGAATGTTGTAGTGAAAGGAGGGTTTGATCTAGTTAACTCACATACTTTGTATCCTTCCCCCTTTTACCATATAACATTTTGGTGAACCCTTGTTTTTAATGAACTTGCATCTTTCTGAGTGTTGAAATCAAATTTTGTATTACATTGTATCATACTTGTCATTCTTCATTGAAAAATCTTGCATACATTTGAAAAAATTGAAAAAAATAAGCATTCTAGGCTTGCATAAAGGCATAGTTTTGCATTATTCTTATTGCATTATCATTAGAAACATTTAAAAATCTAATTTTTACATCAAATCTAAGACAAATAACAACAATCATTCATTTCATGATCTCTCACCTTGCATTTGAATATCTCATTTGCCAGGGTTTTGTTAAAATTTTGCATTTTCCATATAACCTAGTTTTTGCAAAAAGCTAGGGTTTGTAGTCAAAATCTTATTTCAAAATTTTCTACTCCTTTAAACACTCATTCAAATTTGATTTTGAGTTGTAGTGTTGCTTAATTGTTTATCCTTGCATTTAAATTTCAAATTTTACAATTACACAGTGTGTATTTCAACATTAAGGATTTACACACTCTCTTCACACATCTTTAAGCAAACTTTTAAATTCTTCATCTTGCCTTGTTGTGTAGCATTATTTCCAACATACTTACATTGTTTGTCATGAAATCTATGTGTTTTTTTCTCTTTAAAAACTTGACTTCCTCAAACAAGTGCTTTGGTGTGAAACAATCTCACATACATGGCTTCTCATCACAACAATAATGCTATGGTCCCTCCTTGAGTTTATAGGAAGAGAAAGACCCCTGAGACTGAAATAACATTTACACCACATGATAGAACAATTAGAGACATTGAGGGACCTCTTTACATCACCATACATATAAGTGGAAATCCTACAAGAGGGGTCCTTATTGATCCTAATTGTATGACGAATGTGATTACTGAAGAGTTCCTCTATGCGCATTATTTGATACAAGAACCTTATGAACCCACACATATGATGATTAAGATACATACTGGAGATTTTCTCCCAACTCTAGGGAAGATTACATTATTGATTAAAGTAGCGGATAAATCTTTGGAACAATCATTTGACATCATTCCTACATCTAACCTATTTCATGTGAAACTAGGTCATCCGTGGTTCAAGACCATGAAAGCGGTCCCCTCTACAATTCTAAAATTTCCTCACCACGGGAGAGTGTATGTTTTTCACCATAGTATATGGAAGCCTATGGTTACTCGTGGAAATTTTAGCCTAGACTACTTTTAGCCACGACCTACTGAGCCTCCTCAACCAAGACAAGATCAATTCTTCCTAGGATATCAAACATACAAAGTAAAGTTAATAACAAAATTGGCTGGACCTCCTATGGAACAAATCACAAGTGAAAAGTAGCCCGAATTGAAAGAACCCTCTCGACCACAAGGTAAGGGAGTCTTTGTCGAGGTTCCTCCTTCGCCATCCTTAAAAGGATCAGGAGATGCCCGTAAAGAACAAAGCATTTCATCATAGAAAATCAATTCTATATCAGCTTCCTCAACCAAGACAAGATCAATTCTTCCTAGGATATCAAACATACAAAGTAAAGTTAATAACAAAATTGGTTGGACCTCCTATGGAACAAATCACAAGTGAAAAGTAGCCTGAATTGAAAGAACCCTCTCGACCACAAGGTAAGGGAGTCTTTGTCGAGGTTCCTCCTTCACCATCCTTAAAAGGATCAGGAGATGCCCGTAAAGAACAAAGCATTTCATCATAGAAAATCAATTCTATATCGGCTTCCTCCTCTGAAATGTCAAAGACTGTGGAAAATCATGAGAATCCTTTTGCAACAAACTTTTAACACTTGACTAGTAGAATCACTCCGCGTAATGTATCGTGTTATGTAATTTCTTGTAACAAAATTTTGCAATACTCTAAATCTGCTTCTATACACTTTGGATTGTTTTGTATCTCACCTAGTCACTACACTTGGTTTTGAGATACATGCAGTATAACCTCATGGCTATACTCAGTTCCAAACCCGCAAGTATAGCCTTGGTCTATTATGTGAGATGATTTATGTGCAGCATTCATGAATTGATTTGGTTGTTATCTTAGAGTAAGATTTTCTAACCAAAGCTTTTATGTTGTTGATTATCTTAGCAAATGATATCGATGTGTTTATGGGAACATTCGGTGATCGTGGCACATGCCACCTTTGGGGCATGGGCTTTGTAAAAGCTCTTATTCCCTTGCGTGTTTTCACTCTACCTTAATGTGCTTGATACCGGCAAGCGGGATCAACCACCTTAAGGTGGGGGCATATATAATAGTATCTAGTTGATTATTTTGACATTAACAAAGCATGTTTGAAAGCCCTCATCACGAGGTGGGATGGTGTATCTCTTGAGCTAGTGCACATCCTTTTAAAGCAAGAAAGCCCTCACCATGAGGCGAGATGGTGTATCTCTTGAGCTAGTGCACATCTTTTTAAAGCAAAAGCCCTCATCCTGAGGCAAGATGGCGTATCTCTTGAGCTAGTGCACATCCTTTTATACATAGCCCTCATCGCGAGGTGGGATAGTGTATCTCTTGAGCTAGTGCACATCCTTTTATTCAAAGTCCTCATCGCAAGGCAGGGTTGGATCTTGAGCTATTCACCCTCAAGCATGTCTTTGGTGGTTGTGGTAGTGTAGCTCAACCATCAGGTGTGTTTGGCATGTTTTACATAGTGAAGTAGTGATGAGCTCATTCCTATCACTTGTGTTTGTCATGTATAAGACGTATAGTGTGTCTATGACATACTATGTGGCGCTCGTGTATTCCGTGTGTCTTCCGTATGTTTTATGTGTCTTCCTTGCATGTCTTGTGTGTATGTGGTGCGGTCTAAAGTTGTGTGGCGATGATTCCCTCCCCACATTGTGTGTGTTTTGTATGCTTGTGCATGGTCTAAAGTTGTGTGGCGATGAGTGCCTCCCCACACTGTGTGTTTTATTTACTTTCATTAGCACTATATATACATATATGTAATTGCTTAATCATGTCTTCTCTTCATGTATACTTTATGTATTACATAACTATGTTCATTTCGTCTCTGTGTATTGTGTTCTTTCACTGTCTTCTCTGTGTATTGTGTGCTTCCTTACTGTATTCATTGTGTCTAATGTGACTGTTAAGTGTTTTCTTATGTTTGCCTAAATTTGGGGGCTAGAGATAGTCCTTCAAGCTTAGGGTTGTCTTCATTCTAAGTGTTTGATGTTTTTGATATGCTTCAACCATACTTTCATGCATGTGTTGTATCATAGGATCACACACACATTAAAGTGGGGGCTAAATGTTATGGAGTAAAAAATGGACACTTGCCTTTTTACCTCCTAGTTTAGCTCCTAGGTCCCCGTGTTTACACTCTACAAGTAAATTGTTCATCTCAATGAGAAATCCCCCGAAACCCATGACAAATGGGGACTAGGGGCCCATTTTATGTTTGAGTCCTGACTAAAAGGGCCCCTTGGGACTTGGCTACTCGCGCCCAAGTCCACCCTGATTGGTCGGGGTAAAATCAAATCTATGTCACCCTAGGACTCTTAAATGGGTCCTCCCTTGTTGGCTCTTTCAATTAATTTATGAAAGTTTAGCGGGGTAGCATATATATAAACAAGTGTTTCAATTCATTTGTAACTAGGTTGACGATAGCAAACTTGATGATAGCAAGGTTATGATATTGTGCAAAGGTGAATTCAAGGCATTCATTGTGTTTGTTGCAGACTTGTGTTAGTATTGTGTTTTTTGCAGATTTGGATTCATCATCAACATCCTTATGAGTTGAAGAATCTTCATCCTCCTAAGGACTTCACCACCAAGATGACACCATTGTGTTTGAATTATTTCATCATTATTTGGATTATCTTTAGCCTCTACCTTGCTAGGGCACGCTCTCTCATTAACAATGGTGTTGGGAAAGCTTGAATGCTAACCCGAGATTTGACTAAGGCAAATCCCTAAACACCACAACCCTCAAACCCCTTTCTTCATGTGTGTAGGTTATAGGTGCGGAAGCTGTGGAAGTGAAGGTATAGGGAAGTTGTTTGAGAGATAAAGATTCTAGATCCTTAAATGGAGTTTGGGAAATCCACTGTAGTAGACTAGGGTGCGAGCCCTAGTGTCCAATAAGTCAAAAAAACTTGACATTCAACATCAAAGCATCTTCTGTGACATTTTTGTAGTTTTGAGTTATCAGAGATTTGAAGTTTTCAGACTCAAGTGCTAGCCCCCATGTCCTCTGGCATTTCAGCTTTTGAGGGACAGGTTTGGACATCTTACTGATCATCTTGGTACTCTTAGATCCAGATTTGTAGTTTCTATTTCACTGTTATAAGATGATTATCATAGATCTAGGGTTTAGAGCATTGATTGGCCTAGGGTTTGATAATAGGCTTGATTGAATCACATCTTTCCTTTACAAACAAGAGCACAAAATTAGTAGCTGAGCCCTCTTCCATCTTGTAGTGGCTTGGCTCAGTTTTTTCCTTGTATGTTGTAGTGAAAGGAGGGTTTGATCTAGTTGTTTTATATGAAAAAGGAGGGGGTTTGATAAAAGGGTTAGATCCTCCTTTCACTACAAACATTCAAGGACATATCAACCGAGTTGAATCTCTACTAAGTGAGAGCATTCACCTAATAGGTTGGATTGTCACTTGGAACGATGCACAAGCTCAGATGTTATCAATCAATATCTCAATTTAATGCTCAAATACTCTTAAAACCCCAAGTAAGCAAAATCGTAAGCAAATTGATGAATTACAACAAATCCTTTCAGATTAAGGTGAAGGACAGAGATTAATAACTAACCATTTTTCAAAGTTTGGGATGCAGAACAGTCGGGGACACATCCTCTAGTGCCCCTGTCCAAGGTAGTAATTTCTGTATAGAATCTAGATCTTTTCCCGACACTGATATTCATTGTATCTTCTATTTCTACCCCGAAGATGCGAAGGACATCTCCACTAGCGCCCTAGTCTAATGCTAGATGTTCTTTAGGGTGTCGGAAGCTCTTCAGGTGCTGATTACCACTGTCCAGACTATTTCTGAATCTGCAACTCTGGAGGACACTGCCACTAGCGCTTGTGTCTCAAAATGTTCAACTCTGTCTTCTTTCTTCTAGATCCTGAATCCTTATCCTCTGCAATCTCCTCCTGCAACTCCACTCAGTGAACTCGATACCTGTAACCTGCAATCACAAAGGAGTGTGGTTTGGGGTTGTGGTGTTTAGAGGCTTGCCTCAGTCAAGCCCCGGAGAGACATTCAAGTCTTCCAAACACCGTTGTCAGATAAGAGTGTGTATCCCTATAGGATAGAAGCAAAATCCAAATGATAAATGATTGAAAACATAAGTAAATGTCACCTTGGTGATATAGATCTAGTGGAAGGAAGAAGATCTTTCATTGCATGAGGAGATGGAGTCAAATCTACAATCATAAACACAATAACAACAAAATACTGCTCTGCAACATAATGAATGCCTTGAATCACTTTTGCATAAGTTCACAATCATCTTCTAGTTAGCTTCTAGTTTGCAAATGAAAACTTAAACATGCTTATATATGCAACTACAAACATTCCTGCTAAGAATTTTGTAATTCAAACTTTTGGTGTTGGCCTGGGACCTAATTAACATTCACCAAACCGACATTTAAATTTAGGGCTAATCCAAAATAGGGCAAGACTAGGGCGCTAGCACCCAAGTCCACCCTCCCATTTTTGTTCATGGATCATCAAAATAGCAACCCCTAGGTCCTATTTTTCATAAGACTTCAAGGTTTTCTCATCGGGATTCACAATTATCATGCAAGATGCTCTGAATGCATTCTAAGGACTGAGGAGCTAAATCTTAAGAGGCAAAAGCGCCCGAGGGGACATTTTCTGACATAACATTTAGCCCCCACTTTAATGTATGTATAAATGTGAGGCCAATACATGCATTAAAGTACGATCAACCAATACAACAAACACACCAAGCATGGTGAAGACACACCAAACACATTGAAGACAATAACAGGCACGCAAAACACAAAGAAGTCAGTTACAATCATGCAAAACACAGAGAAAGAAACATTGAAGACATGCAAAACACAACGAATGTACAGTGAATGCAGTGATTATTTCTTTTTCATTTTCATTTTCTCAAATATATGAAATGCAAATGCAAGTACATGGAAAGTAAACACACAAGCTAAAATACAGGAGGAGCTCATTGCCACTAGTCTTGAAACTACATAAAGGGCAACATACATGTAATACAAATCTCAAAGTGTAGGAGGAGCTCATCGCCACCAGTCTTGAAACTACACTTGAGAACAAACACGCCAAACAAATCCCAAAGCATAGGAGGAGCTCATTGCCACTAGTCTTGAAACTATGGTTGGGATCAAACACACCATACACACACACACGGAAGACATGGAGAAAACACGGCAAACAAGTGATGGAAGAAACCTATTGCTAGGTTCGCAACCATCTTAGGCACATTGCAGGCACACAACGACGATTGGGCTTTGCCACAACAATTGCCAAAGACACGCTTAAGGGTTAGGATAGTCTCAGATCCGCCTCGCCTACTCAAAGGACTTTTTTAGAAAATGACAGGATGTACAATCTCCTCAAGAAATACACCATCCCCGCCTCCGCAGAGGGCTTAAAATAAAAAGGATATGGACGATATCATGCCTCCACAGAGGGCTTAATGATTGCAATATAGAAATAAAGATGTGCACTCGCTCGGAGATACAACATCTCACCTCTACAGAGGGCTTCAAACACGCTTTGTTAACTAAAATCATCAGACAATTTACCTTATATAGGCCCCCACCTTAAGGTGGTTGATATCGTGTACCGATATCAAGCACGTTAAGGTAGGAAGAAAACACACAAGGGAACATGAGCTCTCGCAAAGCCCATGTGCCCTAGAGGTGACATGTACGTTATGATCACCAAATGTTCCCACAAACACATAGTTTCTTGCAAGAAAAGGTATTAGCAACCATATAATCATGATATACAATAATGCATGTAATCGATCACATGAAGAGACAAGCAAGGCAAGATCCAAGATAATCAAAGTACACAGAGCAGCAATATTGTTATGTTTTGTAAGTGCAATAAGACAACATCAAAATATCACACAGATTGATTCTACTAGCCAAGCACTGGATAATATATATCAACCCCATCGTCATGTATGGACTAGGTCCATTTTTTTTATTTCTCGGTGAAGGGACACTAGGTCCGTATCAGTATATATGTTTTTCATCATCCGCCAGCTAGATAGAAACACTAGAGGAAGGTAAACAATAAATCAAGAGAGAAGAAACAAGTATCTTAGGATCGTCACGTAGGAAGGTGCCCCCAGGTCACCAACCGCAACGCTATGCCCCTAGGACACAACACACAACAATGAAAATAGAGGAGAGGCAATATAGAAGAATGATGATACAAATAGAAGGGTCACAATAAAAGCAGTCTCCTAGTATCCTTGACCTTACAAGAGTATCAAGGGTCATCCTAGCAGGCCTAAACAACACATAACACATCACAGGGGAAACACAACACAGAGGTAAAGGGTTAGAAATACTTACCTGTGAGAGGGTCATGCTAGAGTTTATCAACAATAAATTCATTCTCCTCCCAATCCTGAATGCTAGAGGAGATAGGTGTGTAAGGTACCATAGCCCAACTTTTGTTCTTGTCTTCAAATTGTTTATTGTTAAGTTCGTCTAGGTTTGATTCAATGTTAGGTTGAATGTTTTCTTGTTGAGTTACATTTTGTTGGGCAAAAGATTGTCTTCTCTTCCTCCTTTCTCTTTCTTGTCTATTTCTTCTTATCTTACTATTTATCTCTTCAAAGGAATTGTTATGTTTTTCCATAGTAGTTTGCACATTAGAGGAGGAAGCACCATGTTCAAATCTCATTGGTCTAGATGAAATGTTTTGTTATCGATGAATACCTCCCAATCCTTGTAAGGATGACGAGGGAGGAACCTTAGTATAAGTACCATCTCTCCATGGACGAGGTGAATTATGAAACTTTTCCTTATCCACTTCTACCATGCCAATTATTTCATCATAGTCATAATAGTCTTGTTTTATTCTTATATCATTTTGTCATTTTCCTTTTGTTCTAAGTGGATCTTCAAATGCACGTTGTTCTTCCCTTATTGTTTGTAAAGGAGGCCTGGCCACTCTAGTTAGTTGTTTGATTTGGATCGTCTATATTCTAGGAAATATTGGTCTCTTCGTGGCTCAGGGTCTCTATCAGGTTGCAGCTAGAAGTAATCAAGAGTGAAGTTCTTGTTCTTAGCCAGAGTTTGATATGAATTACGGTGAATAGTACACATTTCTCCATGCAAAGGGAATTTTAAGCATTTGTGAATAGTTGAGGGGATGGCATTCATAGCCTTAAGCCAAGGATGTCCTAGTTTTACATGGAAGAGGCCAGATAAGGGGATAACATCAAATAATTGATCCACGGCTTTATCATATACCAAGACCAATAAGGTTATCTTCCCAAATGTATTCATCAAAGCTCCATTATGTGTTTTAATTCGCAAATATGATGGTTCATAATAATCTTGTGCCAAATCATGTTTAAAAAGGAACCCTTCTGTAACCATATTAGTCATACAATTAAGGTCTATAAGTGTTCCATGCATAGGTCTTTCCATTATGTTCACTGTAACGTAAAGAGGCCCTTCAATATCTATCATTTCTTTGTCATGAGGTGTAAATGTTATTTCAAGTTTAGGGGCTCGTCTTTTCAAATAAGGCCTAGGAGGAAGCCTAGATTTATTGTGGTATTGAGAAGCCATGTAAATGTTTTCAAAAGAATGACAAATCAGATTGTAAAGATTTTCAACACTTATGCAAGAAGCAAATGCAAAAGTATGTATGAATATGACCTAAAATGCTTAATTTTTCAACTTTTTTCACAATTTTTCAATGCAAATCACTAACGGAAGAGGTGTTGTAGAAAATTTCAAGAGTTAGTGGATAATAAGGTCAATATCAGCCCTATGATGGAATAATATCCTTCACAACATGCTTATAGTGCAAATCTAGAGTGATGACAAGTTAAAACCTAGTGAAAATACACCTAAAATATGCAATTTTTCACCAATTTTCAATGTAAAAGCCTAATAGAAAGGGTGTTGTAAGGAATTTGAGAAGGGGAAGAAGATTATAACCCTAATATCAGTCAAATAATGCAGTAAAATCCTTTATAACATGCCTATAATGCAATTCTAGAGAGACAATAAGGCCAAATCTAGTGAAAATGCAAGGTTTTCAAACCCTAGACATGAATTTTTGCAAGAATGACTCGATGATGCAACACTACAATTAGAAATAAGTCCTAATGGGTGTTTTAAAAGGGTAGTAAAATCTGAAACAAGATTTTAACTACAAACCCTAGCTAATGCAAAACTAGGTTTTTATGAAAAATGCACAATTTCAAGCAATTTTTAACAATTTGAGCATGAAAATGCAATGCAAGTGAATATTAAATGATGAATTTCTGTAGTTTAAATCAGATATAATGAAAATAATAGAAATAAAATGAAATTAGATGCCAATTAATTCAAACTATGTCAAAATGCAAGCCTAAGATGCCAATTTTTTCAATTTTTTCAAAATTTTCAATTTTTTTTTTGTAAATTTTCCAATGCAATTAAGATGAATAAATGCAAATCTATCACACAACACTCAGAAAGGTACAAAATTCAAACAAACATGGGTTCACAAAAATATTTTATATGAAAAAGGAGGGGGTTTGATAAAAGGGTTAGATCCTCCTTTCACTACAAATATTCAAGGACATATCAACCGAGTTGAATCTCTGCTAAGCGAGAGCATTCACCTAACAGGTTGGGCTATCACTTGGAACAATGCGAAAGCTTAGATGTTATCAATCAATATCTCAATTTAATGCTCAAATACTCGTAAAACCCTAAGTAAGCAGAACAGTAAGCAAATTGATGAATTACGACAAATCCTTTCAGATTAAGGTGAAGGACATAGATTAATAACTGACCATTTTTTGAAGTTCAGGATGCGGAATAGTCAGGGACACCTCCACTAGTGCCCCTGTCCAAGGTACTATTTTCTATACAAAATCTAGATCTCCTCCCGACACTGATATTCATTGTATCTTCTATTTCTACCTCGGAAGATGCGGAGGACACCTCCCCTAGCACCCTAGTCCAATGCCAGATGTTCTTTAGGCTGTCAGAAGCTCTTCAGATGATGATTACCACTGTCTAGATTATTTTTGAATCTGCAACTCTGGAGGACACTGCCACTAGCGCCCATGTCCTAAAATGTTCAACTCTATCTTCTTTCTTCTAGATCTTGAATCCTTATCCTCTGCAACCTCCTCCTGCAACTCCACTCCGCGAAACTTGGTATATGTAACCTGCAATCACAAAGGAGTGTGGTTTGGGGTTGTGGTGTTTAGAGGCTTACCTTAGTCAAGCCTCAAAGAGACATTCAAGTCTTTCGAACATCGATGTCAGATAAGAGTGTGTATCCCTACGGGATAGAGGCAAAATCTAAATGATAAATGATTGAAAACACAAGTAAATGTCACCTTGGTGATATAGATCTCATGGAAGGAAGAAGCTTGTTCATGCTATGAGGAGATGGAGTCAAATCTGCAATCACAAACACACTAACAACAAAATACTACTCTACAACATATTGAATGCCTTGAATCACTTTTGCATAAGTTCACAATCATCTTCTAGTTAGATTCTAGTTTGCAATGAAAACCTAAACATGCTTATATATGCAACTACAAACATTCCCACTAAGAATTTCATAATTCAAACTTTTGGTGTCGGCTTGGGACCTAATTAACGGTCACCAAACTGACATTTAAATTTAGGGTTGACCCAAAATAGGGTAGGACTAGGGTGCTAGTGCCTAAGTCCACCCTCCCATTTTTGTTTACGGATCATCAAAATAGCACCCCCTAGTTCCTATTTGCCATAAGACTTCAGGGTTTTCTCATCGGGATTCACAATTATCATGCAAGATGCTCTAAATGCATTCTAAGGACCCAGGAGCTAAACCTTAAGAGGGAAAAGCCCCCAAGGGGAATTTTTTGACATAACACTAGTGTACTCACATACTTTGTATCCTTCCCCCTTTTACCTTATAACACTTACTGCCTCTTGCTCTGCTTTCTGCTCAACATAGGAAGAATAGTCTTTGAAAGAATCCATTAATAGCTTGAGTTTCTTCTCTGGAGGCAAATAGATATCAATGGTTACCTTTGGTAACCATTATTGGATCACCTTCACAACATCCTCAACTACACTACTCTTCTTCAAGTTTTCTTGTAGAAATTATTTTCTTGTTGAAGCATGCAATATATCAGCAAGTTGTAGTTTGCAAAGGGGTGAAATGTTTGAAAAATCAATTTTCCCTTCATGTGTAGGAATCTACAGAAGTTGAGGATTAATCACTGGTTGAAATTGTATCTGCAAATCTAATAGGTCTTTGAATGAATCAGACCCTGAAGAACTATGACCAAGTCTTCCACTTTTCCATCTTCCTTTATTTCTGATTCATCCTTATCTTTTTCATCTTTCTCCTTTATTTTATCGTGATCATCTTTATTTTGTTTCTCCTCACTCTTCCATGGAGTTTTCTCTTCTTGTTCTTCCTTAGGGTTATCTTCTTTCCTTTGTTCATCCTTCCCTGTATCATCTGGAGGAGGATTGTCCTATTTTGCACCTACATTTGTTTTCTCCAGAGATGTACTACCTTTATCTTGACCCTCTGTATTTTTTGTTTCAGTAGTTTCCAGAGCAAGAGGATTCACTTTATCATCTTTCTCACCCATATCACCACTTTCCACAACATTTTCAAATATTGACAAATCTATATCCTGAAGGAGTTCATCTGGTATTTCTAAAGGAACTTGTTCCCCAACTTTCACCTTAGCATTTTTCAATTCTTCAAGGATTTTAGCAGTTATCTCTAATGTCTCCTTCTCTAGACTATCTATTTCTTCCTTGTCTCTTCCCATCAAAATATTTATTCTCCTTTTAGTCCTAAATTATTGTGCTTGTTTTTGAGATATTCTGACCTTTTCTTCATCTATGATGAAAGATCCCACCTTTTCAATTGCTAGTTTCCTCATCTCAACCTCATCTGCCATAGCTTTATTTCTCTTGTTGGTGAGTAGGTCTGCAAGGCTCACCAGAGGCTGATCAATGAACTCAATTAAGGCCACATTGAAGGCCATCATATATTTGATTATTGCTTCCTCAATAGTAGCCTTGTCATCAGTAGACACCTTGTCATAGAGATCTGCAACTTTCTTTAGAGCACCATGTTCTATTATAGCATTCATAGTGGCCTCAAGATGTAGAGGCACATGTTCCAATTCTTCTTGAGAAGACTCTTTAGATTTCTTTTTGTTTCCCTTTCCCTTTCCTTTGGATGTTCCTTCTTCCTCCTTTTCTTCTTCTTCTTCTTCTTTTGTTCTCTTCTTTCTTCTCTCAAGCATGATAGATTCTTCTTCTTCATCATCCTCTTCTACATTCACCAGATTCATTTTTCCTTATTTTTCCTGTACTTTAGGTCTATGCTTCTTTGTCTTTGTAGTCTTAGTTTGTGACAGCACTTCAGTGGCAATTCTTTTCTTGTTGGGAGATGTGAGAGTAGGTCTGGAGGATTTTGAAGAGGTAGCAGTAGCAAGGACAAACCAACTTATCCTTCTAGGAGTTTATGAGGAAGAGGTGGTTGGAGCTTGTTCTGGTGAGCCCTTAGGAGTATTGAGCACCTCTTCCAATCTAGACTTCATCTTTTATGTCGTTTCTCCTATATCCTTCTTTGCTTTTTCTTCTGCCTCCTTTCTAATTGTCTTATTGATGATTTCATCATAGGTTCCAAATCTTTCAGCAGAAGGATCCTTTGGCTTGCTGAGCAACATATCAACATATCCAATCAAATTAAATTTAGACACTTCATATGGAAGAGTGGTTATCCAAAAGGTTCTTGGCTTTACAACCTCCATGTAGCAATTAGCTTTGAAAACCATGAATGTAATATCATTCTTATATTTATTAACAACTTTTCTTGGTATCCTTTCTCTTACTTGCATATTAGTTTGAAAGGTTTTGAAGAAGCCCCAAAATAGTGTGACATAGTTTTTATGATCAGGAAAACTAAGCATATAGTTTTTAATTTGGTGAGCAACAAGGGAATCTATCTTCCACACCATATCGTTCATTGAAGGTAATTCCTTCAGGAAATAGAACATAAGGCAAATGATTAAGGACCCATACCAGAATTTGTACTTTATCTCCTTAGTTCTCTTCAAATTGTCCAGTAATTGTTGTTGTAGCATCTCATAGAGATCATAATCCTTCCCTTCTTTTATAATTTGATGAGCTATGTATATTGCAGTGGTGGTGGTAGTCCCCTCTCTGTTTGTGTAGTAAATCTTTTAAGCAATGCCCATAGTAGCATACCAAACCCCTAGATCAGTGATATCATCCATTGTTAGGGTTCTCTTATCAAATTTTGCTCGGATAAGTCTCATTACTTCTTCATTCTTTACTGCCTTTAGTATAGGTACCAGACTAGAGGAGCATAGTCTGGTCACGACCTTGATGGCTTCTTTAGTGATCACATAGGGCTAATCAAGGTAGAAAATGTCCTCATGAATATGACTTAGGGAAATCCTGACCCAATCTTCCTCACCAGAAATTAGGGAAACCCTTCCAAATATCTAGTTGTTTTGCTTCAATATTTGTGAACTCTAGCTTAAATTGAAAATCATCATCTAATAGATGATCAATCCTGAATTGTTCTAGCTTTTGGTGATCATACTCATCTAGTTGTAAATGGATGTATATCTAGACATCCTCAGTGTGCAGCACATTGATGGGAACGTGGGAAAACTCACCATCTTTATTAGTCTCAGTGGATTTAAATGAATGTTTCTTGAATTTAGGTCCCTGTTTCTCCACAACATCAATTACTACAGGTGTCTCCATAATAATACTTTTATAAGATAGAGTTTAAACAATGAAAATGAGAAATACCTAATAATGTGGTAGATAGGGTTTACACCAATGCTCTGCTAAAAACCTTCTACTCTTCTTTGGCTCTTCAACACTCTTGACTTCATTAAAAATGAGATCAAATATTACTTTACAAATATTCCATTATCTGTTGATATTGGTGTGCTACTTCCGAGTGTTTTGGTGCAATGTCAAATACTGGCATTACACGTGGGCCCTTCTATCCAGGACAACCGATTATAATTTTGTTTCACTTGCTTTATTCTGTTGTGAGTTTGAAGTTATTTAGTCACTATAGTGGGAAGAGTATTCCAATTTCATGAATTTGAATTGTTTTTTTGCCCCAAATGTTCTAGGAGTGTGTTTGGTACCCTTGGTAATATCAGAAGCATATATTTATTGGTTGCTTAAGCTTGTGAAGATGAAATACAAATACCAGGGTTTCCCAGTGGCCTCCATTATTGAGAATGGCTTGGCTAATGTGAGATACCGAGTTGGGACATACTGATTTGAAATATTTTTGGGATAGGATGGAACAGAACCCCAGTTCGTCATTGGATAAGAAAACCTTCACAAGTGGGTTAGCTCGTGCAGGAGGTTTCTGTTGCACATATGCTATCTAAGGTTGTCATCGATATGGTTGTGTGGTTGTCATTGATGTCAACACTCAGTTTGGGTTGTTTGATGTCAGCACTTAGTTTGGACTGTCATTGATGCTTCTGTTGATGGTGTGCTAACAGTGATGTTGCTAATGTTCATGGTTGGATGTCATGCATTATTAAGCTGTACTAAGTATGATTGGTGTTAGCAAAGATGATATCATGATGATATATTAAGATGGGAATTAGAAGCATCAAGATGAAGAATGATATATTAAGATGGGAATTAGAAGCATCAAGATGAAGAATGATATATTAAGATGGAAATTAGAAGCATCAAGATGAAGAAAGATATATTAATATGGGAATTAGAAGAATTAATGTTGATACTAAGAAGATGTTGTTGATGGCCTATATCTTGTTGTATGCTCTCTCTTGATGATCCTAAGGAAGTATGTGTTTCTACAAGAAGGTTCTAGTCTCTGGAAGTGGTGAAGGTTTTTACTACAAGTAGTTGCCTTGAAGACCAGTTGGTAAAATGTTCCACATTCCTCTGCATTTGAAGATATGGTCATGCTATTTAGAATTTAAGTTCAATATGCTGTAAAGGTGCTAAATCCAAATCCTCATATCATTTTCTCCTCTGCGGTGAAAGTTATAAGTGACAAAGTTTCGATCTGTGCTCTAGCATAATGAGGTGATAATGAAGGATTGTTGGAATGTTCCACATTCCTCCATAGTGATAGATATGTCTGTGTGGTTTTTAGGATATGCTCAAAGTAGTGTATGAGTGCATCTGTATGAGTGCATCCATATGAGTTTTAGGTGTTTTGGTGGTCTGCAAGTTTAGTTTCTCAAGTGACAGTGAGCTATAGATAGTTCTGAATGCCTAGTTGTTCTTAGAACACATGATTGAAGGTGTACAACACAAAGTCTTTGTTGTGTGGAGTTCAAGGAGTGTTGGGAGATGTTTTATGGGTCATGCTGACTCATCTAGGAGAAGAACAAGTAATGTTTAATCAACCATGTGTACCGCCAAGTTGTAATGGCCGAAGTGCTACAAGTTTCATGTCTTCTTGTTTAAGGGTGACCTATTTCAAATAAGTGTGACGTGCAAATGTTATTTGTTGAATGGTGATGCTATGAAAGATGTTTAGGACCGGGTTAAGCATGTGTTGGGATCCACAAGGCGTGTTTCTCTTTCTAGTGTTGCATGTAGTTCATGTTAGGGCTTGCTCTCTACATGTTTCATGTTGTGTGATCTCTAGCCAACTTGTGAATTGTAATATTCTTATTGTATTGACCAAATTATAATGTAATAAATGTAATATCATGTATATATTGTAAACCTAGTTGATCTAGGTGAGGTATGATTGTGAATATGAATGTATGAAGAGAAAAATATGAATATGATATGCATTATGGTGTGCGATTGAAGGAGAAAGAGTAGAAGTGTTAAAGCATGTCCTAATTCATCTTGAAGATATCTTTGTGATAGAAGGGGATTAAAGAGTGTGTCTAGCTAATTCAATCATAAAAGAAGAGTGAAGAGGCATAAGTGCAATCATCAAAGGAGTGAGATTCATTGTCATCTTTAAACAGTAGGACTGTCATGCTGTAATCTTTTCTAAGTTTGTTCTTAGTTTAGGGAGTAGTTGCTTCCTTGGGTTGTAGCCCTAAAAAAATGTTTGAATGGAGTTGTATCTTCCTTGCGAGTGACCCTAAAACCTTTCTTTAGGGAGTAGTAGCTTCCTTGGGTTGTAGCCCTAAAACAAAGTTGTTATTTTTTAGCTTCAGATATTGTGAGTTAATCCTCACCATGGTTTTTCCCCTTTTGGGGTTTTCTACATATATCTAGTGTTATGTGGTGTTATGCATTGTGTTGATCTTTTATGTTTCTGCTAATGTTGTAATGTTGAAATTTTAATCTACTCCAGAGGATTTGAAGTTTGTTTGCATACTGATTCACCCCCCCTCTTAGTATCTAGGTGTGTTCAATAATTGGTATCAGAGCCAAGTTACTCAGAAGAAGCTTAACCGCTTGAGGAAGGTCCAGGATGGCTCATAATGGATCTCACAAGGCACCTATGTTTGATGGAACAAATTATTCCTTTTGGAAGCTAAGGATGGAATTCTATCTATCTTCTCTAGGGTTTGGTATTTGACAATCTGATCAAGAAGGGTTACACTGCTCCTGCTAGGGATCCTACAGATGCAGATGAGATTAAGTTGTATGAGAACAATGCCAAGGCAAAGAGTGTCATCATGAGTGGGCTAGTTGATTCCGAACTTCTGAAGGTAATGAGTTGCAGTTCTGCTAAGGATGTCTAGGAAAAACTTAGCAACATTTATGAAGGAGATAGTAAAGTAAAGCAAGCCAAGATGCAAATTTTCAAGAGAAAATTTGAGATCTTGAGGATGATAGAAGATGAAGACATTGCTAGTTACATGATCTGGGTGGATGAAATAGTTAATGGCATCAGAGGTCTTGGTGGAGAAGTGAAAGAAGATGAGATTTTGAAGAAGGTTTTGAGATCTCTTCCTAAATCTTACAGTCATAAGGTGTTTGCTATTGAGGAGACTCAGAATTTGGATAAATATACATTAGATCAATTGTTTGGCTCTCTCACAACCTTTGAAATGAGAGAATTTGACAAAGATGCTCTAAATAAGGAAGCAACATTCAAAGCAAGAAGACAAAAGATGAAGTAGCTGATCAAGATGATGACATTGATGAGGTAGAGGCAAACTTTGTAAGAAGATTGAAGAAGGGCACCGACAAATACAAAGGTAAGTTACCTTTCAAATGCTTCAATTGTGGGAAAATTGAGCATTTTTCTTCTAAATGTGGACTTTTAAAGATTCAAAGAATAACAACAAAAAAGAGAAAAGAAGTTTGTATGCCATGGAGAGCAGCTATTCTTTAGAAGATGAGGATCATAATGATTCAAATGATGAAAAAATTTTCATGGCCTTGAATGTTGGTGACAAAAAGGATGATTTGGGGAATTGTGAAAAGTCTGATACCTTGTAGAATGATCAAGATAATGAAAAATCAATGGTTGTATGGATTGCCTTTCATGCAAAAGAAGAAGACAATGCTTGGGTAATTGATAGTGGTTGCTCTAACCACATGATTGGTGACAAGGAGAAGTTTATCAACCTTAAGAAGTAGAATGGTGGAGCTGCTGAGTTTGATGGTGATGAGAGCACAAATATGTGGAAAGGGTGCTATAACTATTGATGGGAAGAAAAGAGCTAAGGATGTCCTCTATGTCAAAGGGCTAAAGCATAATCTTCTCAGTGTCAGTCAAATGTACAATAAAGGATATAATCTTACTTTTCATGCCAAAGGTTGTGAAATCAAGAAGGCAGGGTCTGGAAGACTAGTTGCAGAAGGTATCAAGTCATATGGAGATATCTATCATCTAAAGGATGTAAATGTAAGAACCTGCTTATTGGCTCAATCTAGTGAGTGTTGGCTATGGCACAAGAGAATGGGACACATCAACTTTGACAATATGGTAAAGATCACATGTATTCATGCAGTGAGAGATATGCCTAAGATAACCAAGCCTGCAAACACATTATCCAAGAAATGTCAAATGGGAAAGCAGACAAAGACAATTTTCAAGAGCAAGGAGTATTTTTCTACAATACCTCTGGAGCTGATTCACACTGACCTATGTGGTCCTACAAGAATAAAGAGTCAACAAGGTGAAAGATGTTTCATGTTGCTTATTGAAAATTACTCTAGAATGACTTGGGTTACTTTCTTAAGAGAAAAATCAGAAGTCTTTGATAAGTTTAATATTTTCAAAGCCATAGTTAAGAATGAAATGGATGTTAAGATCAAATGCTTAAGGTCTGAGAGAGGAGGTGAGTTTACTTCAAATAAATTTGAAAAGTTTTGTGAAGATCATGGCATTAGGAGACATCTGTTTTCTCCTATGACCCCTCAGCAGAATGGGGTAGTAGAGAGGAAGAATAGGACTATGCAAGAGATGGCTAGAGTAATGTTGAAAGATGTAGATCTACCTGATATGTACTAGAAGGAAGTAGTTCACACTATTGTTTATCTTCTTAGCATAGTACAATTGAGGGTCAATAGCACTAAGATCCCTTATGAGTTATGGTATGGTAGACCTCCCACTATCAGATACTTCAGGATCTTTGGCAACAAATTCTACATCAGGAGAGATGAAGAAGACCTTGGAAAGTTTGGTGTAAGGTGTGATGAAGGAATCTTTCTTGGTTACTCAACCAAAAGCAAGTCCTATAGATGCTACAACAAGAGATTGGGAAAGATGATTGAAAGCATAAATGTCAAGGTAAATGAAAACTTGTATCAGATCTCACAAGAGCAAGAGGACTGTGGATTTGATATACCTCCCTATATTGAAGAAGAAGAAGAAGAGAAAAAAGATAAGGAATAAGAATCAGAGCATATCCCTAAGGCTCTAACAAAGTATGTTTAGAGGAATCATTCAACAGATTGGATTATTGGGGACAAGAATGAAGGAGTGCAGACTGAGAGGAGGTTTGTAAAAACAAGTGAGCAAGTGAATTTGTGTTTACTATCAAAGTTAGAGCCCAAAACCTTTGCTCATGCTAGCAAAGATGATGGATGGTCAAAGGCAATGGAGGAAGAATTGAATCAGATAGAGAAGAATCAGACAGGGGAATTGGTTCCCAAACCAGCCAATAAGAATGTCATAGGAACAAAGTGGGTGTTCAGGAATAAGCTAAATGAAGATGGTGAAGTTGTGAGAAACAAAGCAAGATTGGTATGTAAGGGTTATTCACAAGTTGAAGGCATTGATTTTGAGGAGACTTTTGCTCTGGTAGCTAGGATGGAGGCAATCAAAATGTTTCTTTCCCTTGTTGATCACAAGAACTTCAAGGTTTATCAGATGGATGTCAATCAGTATTTTGGAATGGTGATCTAGAGGAAGAGGTCTACATTGAGCAACCGGGTGGTTTTTAGTTATCAGAAG
Organism: Cunninghamia lanceolata; assembly: GCA_027924645.1. NCBI lineage: Eukaryota > Viridiplantae > Streptophyta > Pinopsida > Cupressales > Cupressaceae > Cunninghamia > Cunninghamia lanceolata. The sequence continues at coordinate 1,831,033 of BSBN01000865.1, read as the reverse complement.
ATTCAGACCTGGTGTGTAGATTCAAGAAAGCTTTGTATGGACTCAAGCAAGCTCCTAGAGCTTGGTATGCTAGGTTGGATAAGTACTTACTTCAGCAAGGTTTCAAGAAAGGTACCACAAATAGTAATCTTTACATTAAGGAAGAGGGAGAAATGATCTTGAGAGTTGCAGTGTATGTTGATGACATCATCTTTGGTGGAGATGATGATATGTGTAAGAGGTTTGCAGAGGAGATGTAAAAAGAGTTTGAGATGTCTATGATTGATTAGATGTCTTTCTTCCTTGGGCTTCAAATTTTTTAGCTAGATGATGGTATCTTTGTTTCTCAGTCTAAGTATGTTAGAGAGATGTTGAAGAAATTTGGTATGGAGTCCAAACCAGTAAGTACTCCTATGGTCACTAGTTATCATTTGAGCAAGGTTGATGAGTCACCAAAGGTTGATCAGACTCTTTATAGATCCATGATTGGAGGATTATTGTACTTGACTGTTTCTAGACCTGATATTATGCATGTAGTATGTTTAGTTGCCAGATTTCAAGCTAATCCTAAGCAAACTCATGAGAAGGTAGTAAAAATAATATTCATAGATTTGAAGGGAACTTTGGATTATGGCTTATAATATCCAAGAGGTAATGACTTTGATTTGAGTACTTACACTGATGCTGATTGGGTTGGTTGTGTTAATGATAATAGAAGTACAAGTGGTGGTGCTTTCTTTTTAGGAAGTAGATTGGTTTCATTGCATAGTAAGAAACAAGATTCAATATTTTTATCAACTGCAGAGGTAGAGTATATTGCAACAGCATCCTGTTGTACACAAGTGTTGTGGATGAAGCAAACATTGAAGGATATCAAGGTACTGTATGATGATCCTATTCCTATTTTATGTGATAATACTAGTGCTATCAATATTTGCAAGAATCTAGTGATGCATTCTAGAATCAAGCATATATCAATCAGGTATCACTTTTTGAGAGAGAAGGTTACAGATAAAGAAGTGAAGTTGGAATATGTTCTAACAAAGGATCAGATTGCAGATATTTTCACAAAGGCTCTTGCAAAGGATACTTTTGAGTATCTCCAGAAGAAATTAGGAGTAATTGCCCCTCCTTCTTCTTGTTAAGATGCATAATTAGTGCATCTATCTAGGGGGAGTAATTCATGCTACATATTTTTCCTGGATTGATGATGGCTATCTATTAGGGGGAGAAGATAGTGATTGTTGTTGATAGGGGGAGAAGGTTGAAAATGAGAGTTTGTGCCTTGAGAAGGAGAAGTTGTTGTCCTTTGTCCTTGATGTCAAAGGGGGAGAATGAGCTGGTGTGTGTTGCCATCAATGCCAAATGGGAAGATTGTTGCACATACGTTACCTAAAGTTGTCATTGATGTGGTTGTGTGGTTGTCATTGATGTCAACACTCAGTTTGGGTTGTTTGATGTCAACACTTAGTTTGGACTGTCATTGATGCTTTTATTAATGGTGTGCTAATAGTGATGTTACTGATGTTCATGGTTGGATGTCATAATTTGTTAAGTTGTATTGAGTATGATTAGTGTCAGCAGAGATGATATCATGATGATATATTAAAATGGGAATTAGAAGCATCAAGATGAAGAATGATATATTAATATGGGAATTAGAAGCATCAAGGTGAAGAATGATATGTTAAGATGGGAATTAGAAGAATTAATGCTGATACTGTGAAGATGTTGTTGATGGCATGTAGCTTATTGTATGCTCTCTCTTGATGATCCTAAGGAAGTATGTGTTTCTACAAGAAGGTTCTGGTCTCTAGAAGTTGGTGAAGGTTTCTGTTGCAGGAAGTTGCCTTGAAGACTGGTTGGTAAAATGCTCCACATTCCTCTGCATTTAAAGCTATGTTCATGTGGTTTAGAAGTTAAGTTTAGTATGTTGTAAAGTCCTACTAAATACAAAATTTCATATCATTTTCCCCTCCGCAATCAAAGTTATAAGTGACAGAGTTCTGGTCTGTGCTCTGGTAGAATGAGGTGATGATGAAGGATTGTTGGAATGATCCACATTCCTCCACAGTCATAGATATGGATGTATAGTTTTGAGGATATGCTTAGAGTAGTGTATGAGTGCATCCATATGTGTTTTAGGTGTTTTGGTGGTCTGCAAGATTAGTTTTTTAAGTGACAGTGAGCTATAGATAGTTTTAGATGCATGGTTGTTCCCACAACACATGATTGAAGGTGTGTGGCACAAAGTCTTTTTGTGCGGAGTTCAAGGAGTGTTTGGAGATGTTTTATGGGTCATGCCAACTCATCTAGGAGAAAAACAAGTAATGTTTAATCAACCATGTGTACTGCCAAGTTGTAATGGTTGAAGTGCTACAAGTTTCATGTCTTCTTGCTTAAGGGCAACCTATTTCAAATGAGTGTGATGTGAAGATGTTATTCCTTGAAGGATGATGTTGTGAAGGATATTTAGGACTAGGTTAAGCATGCTTTGGGATCTGGAAGGCATGTTTCTCTTTCTAGTGTTGTGTGTAGTTCATGTTAGGGCTTGCCCTCTACATGTTTCATGTTGTGTGATCTCTAATCGACTTGTAAATTATAATATTCTTATTGTATTGACTAACTTGTAATGTAATTAATGTAATATCATGTATATATTGTAAACCTAGTTGATCTAGGAGAGACATGATTGTGAATATGAGTGTATGAAGAGCATAATATGAATATGATATGCATTATGATGTGCGATTGAAGGAGAAAGAGAAGAAGTGTTAGAGCCTATCCTAACTCATCTTGAAGGTATCTTTGTGATAGAAGGGGAGTAAAGAGTGTGCCTAAATGATTCAATCATCAAAGAAGAGTGAAGAGTCAGAAGTGCAATCATCAAAGGAGTGAGCTTCATTGTCAGTTTCAGATAGTAGGACTATCATGCTATAATCTTTTCTGAGTTTGTTCTCAATTCAGGGAGTAGTTGCTTCCTTGGGTTGTACCCCTAAAAAAAGTCTATAGGGAGTTGTAGCTTCCTTGGGAGTGACCCTAAAACCTTTCTTTAGGGAGTAGTATCTTCCTTGGGTTGTAGCCCTAAAACAAAGTCAACAGGGAGTAGTAGCTTCCTTGGGTTGTAGCCCTAAAACAAAGTTGTAATTTTTGAACTTCATATATTGTTAGTTAATCCTCACTGTGGTTTTTCCCCTTATGGGGTTTTCCACGTATATCTGGTGTTATGCGGTGTTATGCATTGTGTTGATCTTTTATGTTTCTGCTAATACTGTAATGTTGAAGTTTTAATTTGCTCTGGAGGATTTGAAGTTTTTTTGCATATTGATTCACCCCCCCTCTCAGTATCCAGGTGTGTTCAATAGTTTCCCACCAGCTATGTCTTGCCCGGACTTGGTCCTCACCTGCGTTAAGAATTATCACCCCGAGTCTCAAGAAATTAGGGCATATGATGGATTTGTAGTGGTAAAGATTGACACTGAGACTATCACCTATGCTTTGACGTTTCCTGAGAAAGGAATTTGTGGAGTTGTTAGTTGAAATGGGTTGGAATTATTTCTTGAATATGAAGAATTGGTTTTTGACCTCCATCACGAAGAGCTGGCTCAAAATTGAAAAGAAAGGGAAGTCCCAAGTGCCCTCTAATTTGAAGAGGGTGCATTTTAAGGACATATCTAACATGATTATGTCGTTGCATCATGTGGTTGGTAATGAGGACTCTAATTCCTTCGAAATATGGTTGTGCCAATTTATTCTAATTATGTGTAGTGAGTCTCAATATGTCGACTGGGCCAAATTAATAAGTGATCGTCTGAATGGTAAACTAGTGAATTTTCATCAGAAGAATTCTTTTTATATTTGTTTGTATTTGTTCTATGTGTTAACTAGTAAGGAGGTGGTATGCCCAGGTTTGAGAACTCACGATTCCTTGACTCTAGACACAATTGTGTATGAGTATTTTCCACAGCTGCAAAAGAAGTAGGTAATAAGGATTTCTAGCACGTCAACGATGCCTTTCTAATGCACAATGTGAGAAGAGTTGAAGGTAATTCAGAGGTAAGTATATCTCTAGAGGTTGCGCAATTGATTATGGGGTTTGAAAGCTTTTATATTTAGTTTGATAGATTTACTTACCTTAAGATTGGTGGGTTCGAAAATACCCCTTTGAAATTTCCTAAATATGCCAATGACTTTTTCATTCTCTTGGAAGTTTGACACCAGATGGCTTGTGTAAATAAGAAATATCACAACATGAAGAAAGGTTACTCTTTCCATGTGTCTCTGAAATTTTTCACATGTAAGACAAATGACAATGCTAAAATTTTTGAGAGAATTCTTGTCGAGTATAATTTTTGTCCTCTTTCTATTAGATCATTCTTTGATAGTAAGAACTTTGTTAAAAGGAATTTGTATGGAGGGAGTTTGTTTGAGCACCAGCCTCATCTTGAGGACTACTGGGAGGATTGTACCAATGAAAGAGAGGTATAGAGAAGAGATTGGATGAGATTAACTCTTGATCAAATATGTGCCTTTATTTGCCACTACAAATTCCTAATGAAGTTGATAATAATTCAAATATCATTGACAAATAATTTCTTGTTGTTGCTTCTAAGCCTTTGCCACGCATTCAGTGGTCAAAAAAGGAAGTCACTAACATTATGGTTCGATCTTCTTTCATCTTAGATAAGATTGAGAAGTGGCTTCAAGGGAAAATTCATGAATGCACTGTGTCTTCTTCCTCACAAAAAAGAACCTATAACAAAGGAGTAGGGGTCTTCCCATACCATTGAATATCAGAGAACTTCATCCAATGTGGAGATAACAAGATCTAGGGTTATTTCACAACAAGACGGTGATGGGGAAGACCCCGAGGAGACTAGAAAATTGAAAAATGTATGTGAAGAAGACAGTGAGCCAATACTTAAAGGATCGGGAGCAGAAAAGGGACTTGATGCTTTGTAACAACTCCAAACAGACCATGTGATCCCTCCTACATCTCCTGTGCTAGGTAATGATTCCTCCATTTTGAAGCAACTTGGTGAAGATAGTGTTTTTCACACTTTGTTTGATATTCCAACTTTTATTGTTTCAAATGAAATTCCTTCTATCAATACTAAAAACCAACCAAAGAATACCATTTTGGATGCCAATCATAGCAATGCAGTGTTACCCTCTCCTTCTTGGCTTAAGAAGGTAGTGGAAAAGAAAAGAAGATATATCCCCACGACTGATGTAAATGTGGATACTATAGCTAAACTGCTACAAACTAGCCCTCAACCTAAGAAGGCTAAAAGGATGTCAAGGGTGGTCATGGATTCTTCTTTTGGACACCAAATTCTTGAAATCATTGACCCCATTGGGGATAAAGATGAACATAATGTTACAGAAGCATATTTCAATATGAGTAAAGTTGATATGGGTCCTCCCACTATAGAAGGAGATATATATCATGCTAAGTTTTATGTTGGAATGTTGTGATGCAGAGTAGGGATAGATAATCTAAAAACAACTCCAATAAAGCAAACTTTCAAGTTTTGAATCATTAAAAGGTGGGTTTTTGGACTCTAGGCCTCAATCCTCTAGTAGCCTTCACAAACTAGTTTTTCCATCATATTTCCTTGTGCAGACCTTTACTCCAAACTTTGAAAACATTTTTGAGTACCCTTTTTGCTCTTTGACAACATAATTAAAAATTTGACTGTCTTATTTCTAGAGCTTAAAGCATGGTGCAACAAAACAACCTTTTAACCATAACTTTTGAATCTGACACTTAATTCAAGTTTGAAAGCAGATTTGAGTACCCATTTGGCTCTTCTATAACATATCGCAATTGTAGGTGCGGGTGTTTTGGAACACAGAGGCCAAATCTCTGATGCTACGCTTTGAATTAGGCCTAATTAGGCTTGCTTCACTAGGTCACAACAAGGTTTTCACACTCCAAGGTTCAGATCTCCATGCCAATGGCTCAGACACATCATATGGTGACTATCAAACCCTATCCAAGCAATTTCGATCGCTACCTAAGAGTTCTTCTTCAAACCCTAACTCCTATGCAACTTCTATGCCAAAACTTAGGGTTTTAGATCAGTTTTCAATAATTTGGCTCTAAAACACTCAAATCTTAATGACACTCATGGGATAAAGTGAAACAAAAAGTATACTCAATTACACATCACCTCCAATAAGTTTCATGCCATGAAATGACCTACAAGGCTGTACAATTCACTGCAACAACAAAATAATGTTCAGAAATGCAGAAAACAAAGCTCCTTTTATTGAATTTCTTCAAAATACAACCAACCCCACTTAGTCTCAACCTTCCCAAGATTATTTAACATTTCCCCCAACATTTCCCAACTTCCATTTGAGTTTCCAACTATTCAAATGCCTTCCTTCCAACTGATGACCCTTCAGATTCCATTTTTTTTTTGCATTTTTGCAATAAAGACAACATTTGCAAAATTGAACAATTAGGACCCACAAACTACCTAGCAACCTAACAAAGACTCAAACATACATGAAACATGGTCCAAAGATGACCTTATTACATTAAAACTAAAATTGACAAAAAATTTCCTCATATAGGCATGTAATCAGCTAGGTGCTCCTACACCATACTCCCTGGGCAAAATAGACTCAAGTCCCATTGAGGACAGTGTTGTAACAACAGAATTAAGTTTGTTCCTATCATCCTCTGAACTCCAAGTGAGATTTCCATCTGGTAAACCCTTCCAATGAACCAAATACTGAAAATAGGCATTGTCTTTTGTGTTCTTGAACTCTTTGTCACCTAAGATATGCTTCAACTACAGAGACTTACTTGATGGATGATCTTTAACCTGTGCTTCATCTAAAAATGTTGTGGAACCAACATCATTACCTACTACCATGTATCCTCCATCCTTGAAATGAACCCCCTTATTCTCCACTTTTGGTGTATGCTTGAACTTGCTCTTTTTCCCTTGTAGTTTATCTTTGATCTCTTCACCTTTGCTTCTCACCTCTTTCATCTGTTCCTCTGCTACAGCTGCAACATCTTTCCTCTCGCTATCTTTCTTCTCACTATCTACTACAATCTTTTTATCTACATACAATCCACTTTGATCCTCATCATAAAAATAAAACATATTATGCATTACCTCTTTCTCTACAACCTTTTCATCATCATTGTCTCATGCTATATCTTTTTCACTCTCATTCTCTATTGCAATTTTTTCATATTCACCAACCACTTCTGCCACCATCATCGTGTCCTCCAAAGGACTCACAACTACTGTAACATTATCCTCTTCAACTGTTGCAACATTACATTGCTCCTAAATCTCTGTTATGATCTCACCATCTTCCTCTACAACTATATCCTTTTTCTTTTCATCCTTAGAAACCTCTTCCATAGCCTCTTCTCTTTCTTCTTTATCCTCAGCCGCTGTTGCACTTTCCTCTTCTTTTTCAACCTCTTTCGCTATGCCTCCATTAGGGCATACTACTGCAACTTCTTTTGCCACTTCCTCTTGTTTATCCTGCAATGGACTCAAAACATACTCTTCCCCATCCTTTATTATGCTATATGTATTCTTTCCACCAGTATGTATAACTTCTCTATCATAGAGCCATGGTCAACCCAACAAAACATGGCATATATCCATAGGTACTATATCACATACAATCTCATCCTTATATCCACGAATCTAAAAATTAACAATACATTGTTCACTTACCCATATCTGACGATCTCCTTGCAACTAAGAAATATTGTAAGGGTTTGGATGCTTTCTTCTCTTCAATTTCAGCTTCTCAACCATCTCGAATGACACCAAATTATTTGTGCTACTACTGTCCACAACCACTCTGCAACACTTTCTACCTGACTTGCAAATAGTTCAAAACACATTGCTCCTCTGGATGGGCTCTTACTTCTCTTTTTGTGGTTTCAGAAATACTTTCTTCATCATAAAATATTCTCCTGGCTTCCAAGACATTTTGTCAAACACTTTCCACACAACCTCAACCTACAACCTACACAAAGCTCATAACCTACTATCCGCAGCTTCACCACTTCTCTTTTCCACCCACAGGTCCTGGTGTAGACTCTACATGCTCAAGACCTCTAGCTTTGATACCAATTTGATGCAGAGAAGGGATAGATAATCTTGCAACAACTCCAACAAAGAAAAATTTCAAGTTTTGAATCATTAAAAGGTGGGTTTTTGGTCTCTAGGCCTCAATCCTCTAGTAGCCTTCACAAACTAGTTTTTCCATCATATTTCCCTGTGCAGACCTTTACTCCAAACTGTGAAAACATTTTTGAGTACCTTTTTTTCTCTTTGACAACATATCCAAAACTTGGCTAGGGTTTCTTTGGTACGAAGGCTTCAAAATTTGGTTGTCCTATTTCTAGAGCTTAAAGCATGGTGTAGCAAAACATCCTTTTTAACCATAAATTTTGGAGTAGACACTTAATTCAATATCTGAAAGCATATTTGAGTACCCATTTGTCTCTTCTATAACATATCTCAATTTTAGGTGGGGGTGTTTTGGAACATAGAGGCCAAATCTCTGCTGCTATGCTTTAAATTAGGCCTAATTAGGCTTGCTTCACTAGGTCACAACAAGGTTTTCACACTCCAAGGTTCAAATCTCCATGCCAGTGGCTTAGAGACATCATATGGTAACTGTCAAACCCTATCCAAGTAATTTAAATCACTACCTAAGAGTTATTCTTCAAACCCTAACTCCTATGCGACTTCTATGCCAAAACTTAGGGTTTTAGACCAGTTTTCAATAATTTGGCTCTAAAACACTCAAATCTTTATGAAATTCAATGGGACAAAGTGCAACAGAAACTAGATTCAATTCCACATCACCTCCAATTGGTTTCACACCATGAAATGACCACACAAGGCCATACAATTCATTGCAACAACAAAATAATATTCAGAAATGCAGAAAATAGAGCTACTTTTATTGGATTTCTTCAAAATACAACCAAACCCACTTGGTCTCAACCTTCCCAAGCTTATTTAACATTTCCCCCAAGGTTTCCCAACTTTCATTCAAGTTTCCAATTGTTCAAATGCCTTCCTTCCAACTGGTGACCCTTCAGATTCCATTTTTTTTTGCATTTTTGCAATAAAGACAACATTTGCAAAATTGAACAATTAGGACCCACAAAATACGTAGCAACCTAACAAGGACTCAAAAATACATGAAACATGGTCCAAAGATGACCTTATTACATTAAAACTAAAATTGACAAAAAATTTCCTCATATAGGCATGTAATCAACTAGGTGCTCCTGCACCATACTTCGCAGGCAAAATAGACTCAAGTCCCATTAAGGACAGTGTTGTAACAACATAATTAAGTTTGTTCATATCATCATCTAACCTCCAAGTGAAATTTCCATTTGGTAAACCCTTCCAATAAACCAAATACTGAAAATAGGCATTGTCTTTTGTGTTCTTGAACTCTTTGTCACCTAAGATATGCTTCAACTGCAGAGACTTATTTGATGGATGATCTTTAACTTGTGCTTCATCTAAGAATGTTGTGGAACCAGCATCATTACCTGCTACCATGTATCCTCCATCCTTGAAATGAACCCCCTTGTTCTCCACTTTTGGTGTATGCTTGAACTTGCTCTTTTTCCCATGTAGTTTATCTTTGATCTCTTCACCTTTGCTTCTCACCTCTTTCATCTATTCCTCTGCTACAGCTACAACATCTTTCCTCTCGCTATCTACTGCAAGCTTTTTATCTACATACAATCCACTTTCATCCTCATCATAAAAATAAAACATATTATGCATTACCTCTTTCTCTACAACCTTTTCATTGTCATTATCTGTTGCTATATCTTTTTCACTCTCATTCTCTACTGCAACTTTTTCATATTCACAAACCACTTCTACCACCATCATTGTGTCCTCCAAAGGACTCACAACTACTGTAACATTATCCTCTTCAACTGTTGCAACATTACATTGCTCCTCAATCTCTGTTGCGATCTCACCATCTTCCTCTACAACTATATCCTTTTTCTTTTCATCCTTAGAAACCTCTGCCATAGCCTCTTCTCTTTCTTCTTTATCCCCAGCCACTGCTGCACTTTCCTCTTCTTTTTCAACCTCTTTCGCTATGCCTCCATCAGGGCATACTGCTGCAACTTCTTTCGCCACTTCCTCTTGTTTATCCTGCAATGGACTCAAAACATACTCTTCCCCGTCCTTTATTATGCTATATGTATTTTTTCTGCCATTATATATAGCTTCTCTATCATAGAGCCATGGTCAACCCAACAAAACATGGCATATATCCATAGGTACTAAATCACATACAATCTCATCCTTATATCCACGAATTTGAAAATCAACAATACATTGTTCACTTACCCATATCTGATGATCTCCTTGCAACCAAGAAATATTTTTAAGGGTTTGGATGTTTTCTTCTCTTCAATTTTAGCTTCTCGACCATCTCTAATGACACCAAATTATATGTGCTACTGTTGTCCACAACCACTCTGGAACACTTTCCACCTGACTTGCAAATAGTTTGAAACACATTGCTCCTCTGGATGGGCTCTTGCTTCTCTCTTTGTGGCTTAAAAAATTATTTCTTCATCATAAAACATTCTCCTGGCTTCCAAGACATTTTGTCAAACACTTTCCACACAACCTCAACCTGTAACCTACACAAAGCTCATAACCTACTATCTGCAGCTTCACCACTTCTCTTTTCCACACACAGGTCTTGGTGTAGACTCTACATGCTCAAGACCTCTAGCTCTGATACCAATTTGATGCAGAGCAGGGATAGATAATCTTGCAACAACTCCAACAAAGCAAACTTTCAAGTTTTGAATCATTAAAAGGTGGGTTTTTGGTCTCTAGGCCTCGATCCTCTAGTAGCCTTCACAAACTGTTTTTCCATCATATTTCCTTGTGCAGACCTTTACTCCAAACTACGAAAACATTTTTGAGTACCCTTTTTTCTCCTTGACAACATATCCAAAACTTGGCTAGGGTTTCTTTGGTACGGAGGCTTCAAAATTTGACTGTCCTATTTCTAGAGCTTAAAGCATGGTGCAACAAAACAACCTTTTTAACCATAACTTTCATAGTAGACACTTAATTCAAGGTCTGAAAGCCAATTTGGGTACCTATTTGGCTCTTCTATAACATATCTCAATTTCAGGTGGGGGTGTTTTGGAACACAGAGGCCAAATCTCTACTGCTATGCTTTGAATTAGGCCTAATTAGGCTTGCTTCACTAGGTCACAACAAGGTTTTCACACTCCAAGGTTCAAATCTCCATGCCAGTGGCTCAAACACATCATATGGTGAATATCAAACCCTATCCAAGTAATTTCAATCATTACCTAAGAGTTCTTCTTCAAACCTTAACTCCTATGCAACTTCTATGCCAAAACTTAGGGTTTTAGACCAATTTTCAATAATTTGGCTCTAAAACACTCAAATCTTAATGAAATTCAATGGGAAAAAGTGCAAAAAAAAGTAGACTCAATTCCACATCACCTCCAATTGGTTCTACACCATGAAATGACCGTACAAGGCTGTACAATTCACCGCAACAGTAACATAATGTTCAGAAATGTAGAAAATAGAGCTACTTTTATTGAATTTCTTCAAAATACAACCAACCCCACTTGGTCTCGACCTTACCAAGCTTATTTAACATTTACCCTAATGTTTCCCAACTTCCATTTGAGTTTCCAACTATTCAAATTCCTTCCTTCCAACCGATGACCCTTCATATTCCATTTTTTTTTGCATTTTTGAAATAAAGACAACATTTGCAAAATTGAACAATTAGGACCCACAAACTACCTAGCAACCTAACAAGGACTCAAACATACATGAAACATGGTCCAAAGATGACCTTAATACATTAAAACCGAAATTTACAAAATTTTTCCTCATATAGGCATGTAATCAACTAGGTGCTCCTGCACCATGTTGGCTAAGAGAGTTAAAGAAGAAAAGCAAGAAAATGTGAGATTACAAACCCATGTGAATGCTTTAAACTCATTTATGAAATCAATTGTAAATGCTACTTATCAGCCCCCTGATATGGCTCTAGGTGTTCCTATTGATGGAGTAGACCCCATAATATTACAACAAATTAAAAGGTATCAAACTATGGCCAAAGCTATTGAGCAATGGATTGAAAAGGTCACTATTGATAGTTTATTGTATATTCAAGAAGCAATGAAATTGTATGCTCATATCTCCAACAAAAGGAAGGAGTTGATTGCAAAATTACAAGCTTTTAAAAAGGATGAGAGTGCTTTACTAATGGTGTCTAAGGAAATGCAAGAGATGAAAAAAATTGATACTAATATCCTAGTGGCTGAAAAAGTCTTGAATGAACCAAAGGAAAATGATTCAATGTCTTGTCTGGATGTGGTTGAATGGAAATTGTCTATGTTTAGACAATTTATTGGTGAGATAAGAAGGATTTTGAATGAATATCATGGCGATTTGGTGGACATTAAGAAAAATTGTGCAATTTTGGAGATTGATATTCTTGATGAAGTTGGAGAGAATTTTCTCAATGTAAAGGAAATTAAACAACACTTCAAAAAGATGATCAATGAAGAGATAACTGGTGTTGATAAAATAACAACATTTCATTCAAAAAACTTGGTCACACGGCAATATATCTCAAAACTTTCAGGAATGAGATCGATGATGTCAACAAGAGGATGGTGGATGCAAAAAGAACTATTAACATGTGGAAGATTCAAATACACATCACTCTCAGTCCAAGTGGAATGATCTTAACTCAAATGATTTCTAGGTTTAGGAGTTACAAAGCGAGGATGAGGCCACAAGTGGATCTGTCAGGTGCTAAAGAACAAGAGAAGGGAGATGATGAAGTCTGAGAGGAAGATTGAGATGTTGTCATATGATGGCTTTTCTTTATTTTATGCTATTTCTTCAAGGCTTTGAAACTTGTTATTTAAAAGACTATTTTATTATTATTTATGTTTTATTTAGCTAATTTAAAGAAGTCATTATGATGTTTTAAGATATTTTCTTTTAAGACAAGGCTATATATGGGGCATGTCAATGTTAGTAGGATCTTTTGGCAAACTTTGTGTTGTTGAATAGTTATTTTTCTGTTCTACTTTATTTCAATTATTTCAATATATGAATGGAATTTGAGGAGTTGCAGATAGATATTGTAGACTTTGTATTATAGTGGATGGATGTTACATTCTTGTTATGTTGAATGTTGTCAGCTCTTTGAATTCTAATTTTATATTGAAAGGATTGGAAATCTCTACTTAAAGTTCATTGTTGTGAATTGTTTCTCTTTCGGTAAAGAATTCCAATGGTGATTATGTTATGGGAAATATTAAGTTGTGAATGTTGCTGAAAGGAGCCTTTGCACTCCTCTTTTCTTTAATTATTCTTTAAGTTGAATGCCTTTATTGTTTTCTGGTTAAAAGCACCACCTTTCTTCTTTCTGGTTAAAAGCACACCCCGTTATTCATTCATTTCAAATCTTTTGAATGTAGTTGTTCCTTGTAAAAATGTAGTCATTACAAATACAATTGCAAATGCACTCAACTGCTAGTACATTTGTCATTATATATGGGTGTGAGAAATAGAGTTTAGTGACAAATCTATAAACTAACAGATATTAGTCTTTTAGCATGCATTTTTGAAAAAAAAAAGAGAAAACATTATATAATCTCTTCGATAAGTTGTGCCTTAAAGGTTGTCATGGTGAACATCTGCATAATTATTGTACACCATAGGATGCTTGGTATGTAGTAAAATTTTGCATTGTGTTTTGTAAAAAGGTGATGATCATGCTACAATGGAATATATAGTACATGGACCCTATGTATATGTGATACATAGTGCACAATATTCCATGTGGTGCTAGTGGTGTTCATTGTTGACAATTTTTATGTTTGTGTGTTAGCATAGTGTGATTATAGGCATGTGAAAAGAGACTTTGTAAGATGAATTAGGTCATCTTGGGTGGATGACCTAAGTCCCCAAGTGTTATAGTATTTGATGGGGAGGCCTATGGGCTTAGAAAACCTATCTTGAACCAACACTTCAAGACCTAAATCATACCCAAGTCTCCCTACCAATTCAAGTGCTTAAAGACATTTTCTACCCAAAATGCCTAATCCAACCTACACAATTTATTACAGAGGTGAAAGACCTATTTAACTGTTATTTTCAGTACAGACGATACTTTCTTGGTGTGAGGTATTCTTCTTTGTCCTCACTGCTTCCAAGATTCCCAATCTCCAAGGCTTATAGCCTTCTTGAGCCCGTTATCAGCCCTCCTCTCTGGGTCCAGGGTTCTGATTGCTTGGTGCTCAATTCTTTCTACTCTATTTTTCACCCCTATCTTCTTAGACTATAACTTGCATACCTAGCCGAGCTATAGCACAGCTCACCTAGGACAAGTTCACATGGCCTCTCATTGACAATCCAAACACTAACACAAACAGAAACAAAAGAGACAAGGTCTCTGCTTGATGGCCCTCCATGACTGTACAAGGAAAATGTAGGGGCATCAAGACAAAGACATCTTGTACAAATAGAAACAAAAGAACATAAATTAAACTGTCTTACTCTACTGTAAACCGGATTATACAAGTACTCTACAGACAATATACAAATGGATTCAAATTGTCAATATTTCTATTATCAGAATTTTCTCTCTTACATTCAATGTATATTCTTCAATCTTTGTCCAACATTCCCACCCATTTACAAAGCCAAGAACAGTTCTTATACCATTTGTCATGTCTCTTATCAGATGGTTAGGGTTTCTTACATTAGTGTTGCTCCTGGCCGTTCCATCGGCCTAACCCATTGGCATCGTTGGAGCTCTTTTACTAATAACCGACAGTCTACTTACTGTGGTTTGCTTTTGCTGACTGTCACCTCGATACAATAGCTTGTGGTTTTGGTCTTCGCCTATCGGCGAGACATCAACTATCGGCCACTTCATAACTTCTTTCACCGATATGTGAACTCTTTCGATGGATATAACCCATCGTTCAGACTTATACAGTCGGCGTGACTTTTCCTTTGTTCTTTGATATACACAACTTACCCCGATGAACATTGATCCATCGGCATGACTTGGACCATCGGTAGCACCTCCTCCTCATCCGTCGATACTACATCTCTCTCCGATACACCGATACAACTATCATCGGCCAGACCTTGAACATCAGCAGAGCTTTCGCTTCGCTCACAGATATCTATCTTCTCCCCGATGGAGACTCTTCCCTTCGCACTTATCGGTGTTACCTTCCATATCGGCCAACTTTCATTTGCTCCTGCTGATATCCTCAGTCACCCCGATGAGTCTTCGGATCTCCTTCATCGGTGTGACTAACATCATCAGCGAACCTTTCACCTCTCCACTGATGGCACTCATCATACCGATGACCTAACACGAAATTCACTTCCACCAAGACTTTAACCTGTCGGTGTAACTTTCCACTTACTATCTGATATCAATACTCTTGCCGACCATTCTATCCCATCGGTGAGACTATATGCTATCAGCTCGACACAACTTTGTTTACCCGATAGTCTTTCTCACACCGATATAATAGCAACCCGATACACTAGAACCAAAAGAAAATCAAAAACATCACACCAAAAATGTGAAGGTATATACATGGGCTCAGGCTCCAAACCCCTTGGTGCTCCTGCACCAGTATTCTATTTATGTTATTTGGTAGACATAGACACTACATAAATCTATGTAACATTATATGATATCTACTAACAAAGAAGCTGGATAGTAGAAAGCTCTTGTATGCAGGTGCACGTGTACCTAGAACATTGAGTACTTGATATTATGTCTAGCCAAGATGTGTGTTTGCAATGAAATGAGTTACACTCATGTGAGTCAAAGATTCTTCCTTCAACTTACTCACAATTTGGAAATATACATGTATGTTGAATATTATAAAAACCTTTGCTGATTTTAAGTAGCATGTATGCTAATTTTATACATTTATAGAAAAGGATTAAATCTTATGATTTTTTTTTACTTGAATACCATTCATATTTGGTGGTTAAAGTTGAACTATAAATGATCCTTATAGGGATTATAGTGGAAAATTTAAATGGCTATTAGAATGATTACTTTATAAGTAGGTGAATATATGCATCATGTGATTATGTTGTAAAAATGGTCTTGCTATGCTCATATGAGCTTTTGAATGTTTTGTGAATTGTTAGAAATGTTTGAATTGAATGTATGTTTATGAAGACATTTTTTGTGTAAATATGACTAAACTTGTCTTATGAGTAATCTTTATGCAATCATTAGATAATGAAAGGGAAATAAATAGTGTTATTATGTTTTGTGTGAAAAACAATATTCCCATGTGAAATTCATGTATAGTAAACTATGGTATATTTGAAAGGAGATCTATTTTGGATGTACATTATGTTGTGAATACCTATGCTTGACTTTTGTGGCCTTGTGAATGTGAATACTTCTTTGCTAGTCTATTTTTTATGTGTTGTGAATACCTGATACTTACTTTGTGTATCCTTGGGCTTGTGATATTGACTATCTAGTCTTGGATTGAGTGTTTGTTGCAAGTATGGTGGATTCATACTTATGTGCTTTCTTGGATGTGTACCCTATTGAGAGCCAATCTTTAGGTTGATGACCTCAACATGTGTGGAGTTGAGTAGGGTAGTGGAAAACATAGGAAGATATGGTGTTATGTTGCTATATTGGCCAGGGAGAATTTTTAGTGGCCATACCTTTCCTTTGTAGAGTACTAACCTACTCCACCTTAGAGATGGAACCACCAAGTTGGTTCATAGTGCTAGTCTATCTTTCCTTGCTATTCCCATGGTATTATTGTATCTTGGTATATGATCTTTTTATGGTTACTATTATAGGTGTGGGTTGCTTACTCTTTGTTGGATACTTGTTGATAAATTTGCGAATGATATTATAATTCCTTGTTGAGGCAACAATATGATCCAACATGTGTTGTAGGGTATGATGCCATCTCTTGAACTTGTGTTTCGACATGAGTGTAGGAGATGATCCCATGTCACTATTAGAGCATATGAGTTATGTGGCTATAGGACATGATTCCATGTCACTTCTAGTGTGACTAGAGGATATGAAGGTGCAAAACTATTTTTTTTAAATCCTTGTGAAGGATGCTCTACCTTTTCTAACAAAAAATACCCTTCTCCCTTGTTAGTGGCTAGATATAGTCACATAATGCATGTAAATGTGCAATTTCAAGATTGTGAATCTTACATTTGGTTATTTTTGAGTTTTATATTTGCTTATGAAGGCCAACAATTAAATTTTTTATCATTAGTTGTGAACAACTTAGCTACAATTTTTCAAAAAATTATTTTCATTTCACTCTTATGGGTGTATATGATTTATTGTTGAAATTGAGCTCATTTTACCTTATTGTTGAATTTGAGATTTCTTTCATTTGGCATTCTTGAAATTGTGGTGGCTATGTTGTTTTTATTATTGTTTTAGCCTGTTGACCTTGTGTTGTATTGTGCTATGACTACCATATTTGACTTGGATCATGGTAGGATTTTTATAAGGGAGTAGATCATGGAGAATATTGTGTGAGGATGGAGGTTGCAAATGGGATTGTGAGTATTACCAGTCATATCCGTTCCCTCCTATACTAGTGCGTGATCTCTCTCATATTTCTCTTGGAGGATAATCCTGTTAAACAAACAAGAGAAATGGATGCTTTGGAAATGTATGGAGGGGTCCTTGGAGCGCCCTGAGACCATAATTCCATTTGGTTGTTGGATACTATGGTGTTACCTTGAAGTTCTCATGGAACATTATTTAAGTTTGTATTGTCAAAAACTATGATGTAAATGATTGAATCATGTATTGTAGAAGTATATGCATTAAGTACAATATCATAAGAGCTAGGTGAAATTATAATTTATGCATTAGATGCATTATCATGTGAACTAAATTATTTTTGTGGATTGTATACAAGAAAGAATAGTGAATGCTAGTGTGTGAATGAAGTGAATGAGATTGTTTTTATTACTAATTTATTTTAAAAAAATCATTGCTTTGTGATTAAAGAAAGAGTTGATCTTGTTAAAAGAGTAAAACTTTGGTTATTAACATTTACCTATTGAATGACTCTTGTGTAGGTTAAACTCACCCTAGAGCAGACTGAATGCCAGGATGGTGTCATCGTGTTTGATGAGATGAATAACTCCTGTAAGGGTAAAATGGTGATCAATCAAATGAATTAAACAAGACCCAAACATCAACAGAATAGTGAAACAAGAGGGATTCAATAAACAAAGCAATGAACAAACACAGTGCAAACCTCTCCCGTTTCGAAACTTCTGTTGTTCGCCTATCACAAATCGTCCTTTTGCAGATGAGATGAGCCCTCAGAGAGTGCAATCTTTTTAGCTGTTTAAGGGAGTCGATGGTGAACGGCTGTGGTGATATGCAATGAAGATGAGCTCCAATGCAAGTATGTGATCTCAAGCTTGTAGATGACAAAAGGGTGCCAAAGGTGCGCTAGTGATATTTCTGCAGAGTAACGATGTCAAAAGCCTGGATGATTAGAATGGAGGGATGAAGCTTCATTTATAGACTTGGAAGAATGGGAATCAACGGTTGAGAGCAGATGTGAAGATCGACGGCTGAGAATGGTTGAGGAATGTGCAACTAGTAGAAATGTGACAAGTGTCCCAGCTCCATCATGAAAGAGGGGATGTGACAAAACTGATTGGAGAGTTAACTCCATTGATTGAATAGTTAACAGACTTGATTGATCAGTTAGAAGAGTGGATTGTGGAACTGACTGAATTGATTGACCAGTGAACTCGGTTGATTGAGGAGTCAACAGAATAGATTGACCAGTGAACTCAAATGACTAATTAGTTAACAGATTTGATTGATTAGTTAACTAACTTCTGATTTGAGAAGAAATAGGCCATGTGGGTGAGAGAAAAATAGGTAATTAAATATTAAATATATTTAATTACATGTGCAACTTGATGATGTGGACAAGGTGAGGTGGAAAAGGTGAGGTGTAAAGGTGAGGTGGATTTTTGAATTTAGAACTTAGGATAGAGGAATTTAGATTAATTAAATAATTTATGATTATTTAATTGTGTAGGACATTTAGAAGAATTTTAATTAAATAAATAGAATTTATTTAATTATGGAACAGTGAATCGATTAAATAAATTTAGAATATTTATTTAATTAATAGAAGAATGGAATAAATATTTAGAATATTTATTTAGGATGATTCGTGTCATTTTTAGGCGTATACATTTTGCCCCTCTTTGATGCAATGCAGTTTACAGCGTTGCTTCAAAGAATAAATAGCCTGACAGTGATATATGCCCCAGTTTGCCCCTGGTACAAGTTTAACGACAGGATGCCCCCTCGGGAGATTGGACGAGAAGAAGGCAGAAGGCGTGAGACAGACAATCTCACGATGAAGAAGGTTGAGTTTGAAGAAAATGGGTGAAGAAAGTGTCAAATGATACGCGATGCAAGATGGAATGATGACACAGACAAGCAAGCAAGCAAGTATACACAAATGACACAAGAACAAACAAGGTATTGCCCCTGTCAAGCGGTAAACCAATGATATACTGATAATGATATACGACAGTGTTGTCATGGTGGGGAACAATATATCCCTAGACCAACACGACAGGCGTGTTGTCATGGCGGGGAATGATAGATCCCTAGAGAAACATGAAGGATAGTGTCTGGTTTCAAGAAATGAAGCATGTTGTGTAAGACGCGTGTATTGGTCTGATTTCGACAATGCAACATCCTGTATAAGACAATTGATTGATTAACTGATCGAGTTGGTTTACGACCAGACAAGGATCAAGACCACTGATTGTGAGTGGATCATTTGTGCAAGATTGACTTGACTTGATTGGTATGGAATAAGGATGGACCTTGCATTTGGATCATTGCTCAGATTGACTGGACAAGGATGAAAGATATGATGATAGATAGAAATCTGATTGATAGAAGAAAGACTCGATAGAAAGATTCACAAGCTTTTATTTGTATTGATACTCTGCATTGTTGGATCTTTATTGCATGGGGTATGGTATGGATGTATAAATGGATATAGGATGGATGCTTTGCTATTGGAGTGCTTTATTTCATCATTGGGCATTTTTTTTTTTTGTGGTACTTTTTCTGAAATGTTGTAAGTGAATACAAGCATCGAGGTATAATTGAACCGAGATGACCTGAGTACCGCTTACATGGATTGTGATTTAACAAGTTAATACAAGCATCTAGTCAAAATTGAATCTAGATGACCTGAGTACCTCTTGCATTTCAACAAGAAAGGATTGCCCCCGTTCATGTTAGACCTTTGATGTCCTCGATGATCTTTTGCCGATCATGTCCTTAGACAAGGCTTCACATTACTAAAGTTTAATCCACAAATAGCAAACAAAGAAAGTAATCATGCCCCCATCATAGCGTCTCTAGCTTTTGGCGTCCTTGAGTAGCATAGAAAGACATGATAACAAAAATCAAGACTCTGTAACTTAACCATGGTTCCAATCCACAAAACATTCTTGCATTTAGATGTGGTTTTCTTGCCATAATTTAGATAGAATCAGTTAGAAGACCTTGGGTATTTTCTTTGCGTTAGATAGGTTAAGATGCTCATAGTCAAGATTTTTGCTTGAAGCGCGGGTTCTGCTTGCATTTGCTTGTTTGGTGAGAAGATTGCACAATCCTTATTGGGGAGACGGACCCTAAGGGACTGACCTAGTGCCTCGGGGGCTCATTGCTAAATGGCCTTGCCTACGTGACGACGCAGAGGCAATGTAGTTCGGGGTAAACCCTAATGGACCATGGATGGACTAGAAGAAAGACGACAAGAATGAAGACAAGAAAGGGGATGAATGGGACAAAGGGAAGAAATGGAAGCCTCGGGGGCGCATTAGAATAATGGCCTTGCCTACGTGACGATGCAGAGGCAACGTAGTTCACGGACTTGGACCATGGACACTGACAAGAGACACTATACTAGGCTCATATTGAGGAGACGGTATGGGACAAAACCTTGGTTGACAAGGCCACAAGGAGAGTATCAAGCCATGATAGGTAACTGTCAAGTGTTTTTTGTGGGGTCGATATGGGTTGAATGGAAAATGAGCGAAGGAAGAATGGACTTAAGGTGATTGGATTCTCAAAGATGGAGAAGGCAGTTTATCACAAGTAACGCCTGTTTACCAGGTTTTCATCACTTGCTTTTATTTGCACGAGAAGCTAGAAAGTAAACATGACACCTGTTTGCCAGGTTTTCATCATGATACCTATCCAAGGCACCTGTTTGCCAGGTTTTCACCAAAGGACAATTTTTTTGTATGCTTTCTATTTTTTTTTTTCTGATTTTTCTCTTTTCGACTTTTTTTGTATTTTTTCTTTTCAACTTTTTTTGTATTTTCTCTTTTCAACTTTTTTTTTTTATTTTTTGACTTTTTTGATTTTATTGTGCCCCCTTGCATTGGGATTCTCCTAGGTATAGAACCGGCGAAGATGCATGCTGTTGATTGGATCATCTAACAACTCACCCTCTGATGTGGCCAACTGATATGCCCCCGATCCGTAAGCAGCTACAATCACATAAGGCCCGAGCCAGTTAGGCTCGAACTTACCTTTTTTTTCTCTATCCTGCTGATTGCGAGGGTTCTCTTTTAGAACGAGGTCCCCAACCTTGAAGCATCTTGGTCTAACCTTGTGGTTGTAGCTTCTTGACATCATCTGTTGATAGGCTTTGAGATGGTCAAAGGCTTTCTGGCACCTTTCCTCTAGCAGCTCTAGTTCTTGTAGCCTGGAGACTCTGTATTCTTCATCTGGTATGAGACCTTTCAACGACACCCTAAGGGATGGGAGTTTGACCTCAATGGGAAGGATGGCTTCGGAGCCATAGACAAGGGCGTAGGGTGTAGCACCTATGTGAGTGCGTATACTGGTTCTGGAGGCCCATAGAGCAGGATTGAGTTGGACGTGCCAATCGTGACCAGCTTCATTGACAGTCTTCTTTAGGATTTTCAGAATGGTTTTATTTGATGCCTCAGCTTGGCCGTTACCTTGGGGGTAGTATGGAGTGGAGAAACGGTGTTGTATTTTGAAACGCTCACAAAGTTCCTGGACATCCTAGTTTTTGAAAGGTCTCCCATTATCCGTTATGATGGATGAAGGGATGCTGTATCGGCAGATAATGTAATTCAGAATAAACGAGGAAATTTGCTTTCCTATGACGGTGGTTAGGGGAACGGCTTCAATCCACTTTGTGAAGTACTCAGTGGTGGTTATGATGAATTTATGGCCATTGGAAGAAGGTGGATGGATCTTTCCCACAAGGTCAAGTCCCCACTGGCAAAAGGGCCAGGGCGTCGTTAAAGGTCTCAACTCCTGAGCAGGTGCATGAATCAGGTTCCCATGTATTTGGCACTGTTTGCACTTTATGACGAACTGACAGGAATCCATTTCCATATTGGGCCAGTAATAACCCAAACGCATGAGTTTCTTAGCTAAGGAAGGACCGCTGGAGTGTGTTCCACAGATCCCTTCGTGTACGTCTCGCAAGGCAGTTACAGATTCTTCTTGTTCTAGACAACGGAGTAAAGTACCACCCAGACCACGTCGGTAAAGGGTATTAGCTATGATGGTGTAACGGGAGGCTTGTCGGATGAAAGTTCCCTTTTGGTTGGAAGAGAGGTCGGGTGGAAGAATATTGTCCTTGAGGTAAGTGTAGGTCTTACCGTACCAAGGTGAATCAGATTCTACTAGGAGGCAAATGGAGTGGGTTTCGAGGAGATCATAAGCCGGTTGCTAAATGGTTTCTACTAAGAACTCATACCGTGACTCGTATTCAGGTATTTCAAGAAGAGAGGCTATGGTAGCCATTGCATTTGCTGCTTTGTTCTCGATCCTTGGTATTTGTTCAAAGGAGATGGTCCCAAAGTGTTCCTTGAGGTCGTCGACCATCCGTTTGTATGGGATGAGCTTCTCATCTTTGGTTTGATATTCATCGTTGACCTGATTTATGATAAGCTAAGAATCACTGTAGACACATAGTGCTTGGATTTTCCACTCAGTGGCCATCTTGAGACCAATTACCAAGGCTTCATATTCTGCTATATTGTTAGTGCATGGAAACAACAACCTGTAGGACTTTGGAATTGTGTCGCCTTGGGCAGTAATAAACAAGATACTTGCCCCCGATCCGTGGTTGGTGTAAGACCTGTCGAAGTAGAGTTTCCGAGGAGATGTTGACAGGGTGAATAAAGACTCATCGGGAAACTCAAACTGCATTGGTGAAGTGTCCTGTAATGGTGCCACGGCCAGTTGGTCAGCTATGATTTGCCCTTTGATGGCTTTTCTGTCCACATATTCTATATCATATTCACTAAGAAGCATAACCCACTTTGCTAGTCGACCCGTGAGAGCTGCTTTGCTGAGAAGATACTTTAGTGGGTCGATTTTGGCAATGAGTTTGACAGGATGTGCCAACATGTAGTGTTAGAGTTTTTGTGAAGCAAAAACTACCACAAGTCATGATCGTTCTACCTGTGAGTATTGTAACTCATAGCCCACTAAGGTTCGACTGATGTAGTATACAGCTCTTTCCTTGTTCTCATAGTCTTGCTGCGCTAGGAGAGCCCCAAGAGTAGTAGGTGTAGCAGAAATGTAGAGAATCAAAGGTTTTCCTTGGATCGGAGGCATGAGTATAGGAGGGTTCATAAGGTACTCCTTTAGCTTGTTGAATGCCTCTTCGCACTGCTCATCCCATTTAAAAGGAATATTCTTATGTAGGAGGTGACTAAAAGGTTGGCACTTGTCTGCCAACTGTGAGATGAACCTTCGGATGGCCTGCAGCTTGCCCTGTAAGGATCTCAACTGTGTTAGAGTCTTTGGCGGTGGCATGTCCATTATTGCTTTGACCTTGGCCGGGTCTACCTCTATGCCGTTTGCTGACACGATGAAGCCTAGCAGCTTGCCCGATGTTACCCCAAACACACATTTCTTTGGGTTCAATTTAACTTGGAATTGGTCCAGCCGTTGGAAGACTTTCTCTAGGATACCCAGGTGTGAGTCCCTCGTGAGAGATTTTGCTAAGATATCATCCACATAATCCTCCATGGTCACATGCATCATGTCATGGAATATGGTTGTCATGGCCCGCTGATATGTAGCACCTACGTTTTTCAGCCCAAAAGGCATGACATTCCAGCAAAAGATACCCCATGGACAAGTGAAAGCTGTTTTGTGTTGATCCTCTGGTGCTATTTTGATCTGGTTGTACCCTGAGAATCCATCCATGAGTAACAACATTGTATGTCCTGCCGTGAGGTCGACTATGATATCGATGTTAGGCAATGGAAAGTCATCCTTGTGGCATGCTTTGTTTAAGTCTCTAAAATCGTTGCATAGTCGAACCCTGCCATCTGGTTTAGACACTGGCACGATGTTTGATATCCATTCGGGGTAATCTATGGCCCTGATGAACCCCACGTCTAGTAATTTCTTGAGTTCTTCCTTGACCAAAAGGGCTATATGGGGATGCATCTTTCTCAGTTTCTGCTTTACGGGCTTCACCCCTAGATCTAATGGCAGATGATGCAGAATCAGGTTCGGGTCGAGACCTAGCATGTTAGCATATGACCAAGCAAAGCTGCCTCTCTTCTTCT
Source organism: Cunninghamia lanceolata (assembly GCA_027924645.1). Taxonomy (NCBI): domain Eukaryota; kingdom Viridiplantae; phylum Streptophyta; class Pinopsida; order Cupressales; family Cupressaceae; genus Cunninghamia; species Cunninghamia lanceolata. The sequence goes on along the minus strand of BSBN01000865.1, from coordinate 1,806,299 downwards.
TAAAGAATGGTACAAACCTGGTTTTCTTAGGTGGTGTAAGAGATTTTGCGAAGTGGATGATCTTGGGCTACTCTTCGGTGCCGATATTCATTGGCTCTGTTGGCTCCACTACAATCTGTGACCGTTCCTAGTACATATCACTAGGGAGGGTGTCAAGCATTCCATTGTCAGGTGCCACAGTTGGGTTTTCACCTTCGGATACGTCCTTTCTTTTTACTGTTTTATGATCTGACACTGCCGCACGGCGGTTTTCACCGTCAGATCCATTTTTGATTTTAATATTTTTGCGACTAGAAGGCTTGGCACCCTCCCCAAAGTAAGCCACAGTATTGAGTTCGATAGCAAAACCAGCTTTATGATCTCCTCTTGGTAAGTGATCCCTAAGTTCCATATAGTCAATGTAAGCGTCATCGTTCTGGAACATATCTAATTGGGGGGTTCCTTGCAGATCCCAGTCAATAAGCTCAGGGTGCAAGAGGGGAAGGGAGTCAGATGAGAGATCTGATTCATTAATGTTGTGAATGGAAATGTTATGGGCACTGGCGGGGGTAGTGTTCTGGGTGGTACTCTCCTCCAGGTTGTTTATCGCAATGGAATCGAAACTTTCCTCGAAAGCCATAATCTCAGGGAGGGGCAAATCAGACTCCAGTGGTCTGTCCCGTTGCATCTGTCCCTCATGGTAGGGGCTGAGAGTTTGGATGGTGTCAATCTCCTTGTCATCGTAGGAGTGCTCTGTTAGCTCGTCCCACTCATACTCATTCGACTCATCTGAATCTGCGTCACTATCCACTTGGAGTGTTTGAATTGTCTCCACTAGGCAGGCGTTTTCTTTGGCTTTACCTTTACCTTTGTACCCTAAGCCAGTCGTGTTTCTAGCCAAAGAGGATGAAGAAGGTTGGATAGGTTCAACGATTCCTTCTTTTCTGAGGCCTATGGGGCTTTGTCCTTCGTATCCCATCCTGTGCAAGATAGTTTCACCCTGTCCATAGAGTTCTGTAGGGAGTCTAGGCAGCTCTTGGGATGTGTTTTCCTCTTCAGCGTAAAGCCACTGCAGGAGATCTCGCTCCTCTATCTCATTAGATAAGGTCCCCCATTTTACAAAGGGATTTGCGGGAGTTGTAGGAGGAGCAGATGGCTTTGGAAAATGCCTAGGTTGATGCTTGGGTTTGCCAAAGGAGCGAGGAGACAAAGTCATGGTGGCAAGGTTGAGGCTGTGCTCAATGGAGTACTCCCCCACACCATTTTCTTTTATGGTAAGTTTCAGCGGTTTGGGCCTCAAGGAGGAAGCTTCGGCAGTACGGTCTTGTGGCGGAGTAGGGGAAATGTAGGCTCGATTATTGGGAATGACGCATTCAGATTTTGCTTGGAATGAATTGCAATGTTGGTAGGGGTCGGGGTCACCTTGTATGGTGACCTGCTTGCCATCGTATGGGAACTTTATGCATTGATGGTAGGTGGAGGGGACAGCCTTCATGGCGTGGATCCATGGTCTCCCTAGTAGAATATTGTAAGCAAGCTCCCGATCAAGGACTTGGCACACCACATCTTTAATTACCGGTCCCACTTGAATGGGTAGGACAACCGTGCCCTTTGTGGTTCGTTCCTCCTCGTCATAGGCTTTGATAGTAATTTTTCGTCTTGGATCTACTGCCTGTTCGGAGAACCCCAGTGCAAGGACTAGCTTCAACGTGCAAATATTTAGACCGGCGCCCCCATCGATGATAACCCTCTTGATGCAGTGCTTGTGCACGAATGCGACAATGTGTAGAGGAGTGTTGTGGGGTTGAGATATGGAAAGGTCATCTTGCTCTGTAAACAAGATGGAAGTGGAGGATGTCAAATTACCCACCATGGTTTGAAACTTTTCTTGGGCTAGGTTAGTGGGGACAGTAGTTTCCACTAAGGCTTTCTCAAGAATCTCCTTATGAGAAGGAGATAGACGCAAGAGCTCCAATATAGAAATGTGGGCCGGAGTTTTTTGCAATTGGTCGATGACATTATATGGGCGGGAGTTGGACGGAGATGGTGACGACCTTGGAGGAATGGTGTTGATCGTGACTCTACCACTGCGGGTAATTATACTACAACCAGTTCTGTTAGGTCCTGGTTGTTGGTTGGGGGATATGACGTTGACTTGCGGAACATGCTCAGAAATGCAGTTAATGGTGTACTCAAAGGGAACGCTTGCATAGTTATCATTACTCGACCCACTGTTCTGGTTTGGCCTGTTGTGATTGTTGTCATTATTGTTATGGCCATTGGAGTTGTTGCCGTTGTGACCATCGTTGCTGTTGTGGCCATTGTTGCGATTATTGTTATACGACTGGTTGTGGTTTAGAAGAGGATCCCGGTAGGCCACATGAGATTCATTGGAGGTATGCTGTTGTGTCCCTCCCTGATTTTGATCCAGTATATCCTGTATGACATTCTTGAGGCGGATGCAATTGTTAGTCGTGTGCCCCCGTCCTCGATGATACTCACAATAATCTGTGTCCTTCCAATAGGGAGGTTTGACGATAGGCTCATAGTCACTTGTTGGCGGTAGAGAAATTTCATTGTTAGCCAACAACTTCCTGAGAGTAGACTCTTGAGATTCCCCCAACGGCGTGAATTTTCTCCTTGGATTTGAATTGAACCAAGGTCTAGGTTCCCGAGGGGGTGGCTTGTTGAGCGCACCGGTATTTGCTTCTCCCTTAAGAGTGAATATAGGTTGTTGCTTAGGGGCTGCCGCCTTGGCATCCACTACTCCATCGTTGACCACATTCTTGTTCTTGGTCCAAAACTTTGATTTATCTGTTGTATAATTGGAAGGAGGTGTGTCCTTGTAGAGCTTGAGAGTTCCTTTAGTGATCATAGCTTTTTCAATGAAGAGGCCCATTTCAATGACCTTGGCGAACGAGGTAGGGCATTGTATCTGAATCTGATAGCTAAGATCAGTGTTTAGGTTGTGGACAAACATTTCCAATAGCTGCTTCTCAGGCATGTCGTAAGAACACTTACTAGCTAGCTGTCTCCATCGTTGTAGGAAGGCGGCAAATGACTCACCACCCTTCTGTTTAGTGTTACATAGATCTAGCATAGATACCTCATGTTCTATGTTGTAAGAGAAGTGCGTTATAAATTTATTGACAAGTTCATCAAAAGTTTTGATTCCTGGTGGGAGACGCGAGAACCACTCCATAGCTTGACCACCTAAAGATCGCGGGAATAGTCTCATTAAGTAGGTCTCATTGTGAGCTACTTCTAAACATGCTGCAGTGAATTCCCTGATATGATCTCTAGGGTCCCCCTTCCCTTTATATTTGTCAAATTTCGGAACTCCGAACTGATAGGGGAATGGTTTCATGATCAAATTTCTATCAAAGGGGTACGGTGCTATATCTTCCAGAGAGTAGTTCTTAGAACTTGTACCGGTCTTAAGGTTGGATATCTCGAGCTTTAGACTTTCGATTTGTTGTCTCACATCTGCCATAGGAGCAATTGGATCTACGGGTTGCTTTCCTCTCTCATTTGAATGGGGAACCGTGTCATTTGTACCTCTCTCATGCACATGTGGGATTGTGTCATTTGTGCCCCTCTCATGATCATTGTTTGCATTTTCCATGATGGAGCTAATGTCAAAGTCTGCGGGGAGTTTGATTCTGAGACTAGCAAGATGATGGAAATACTTATGGGGGTCTTCAAGGATCATCTTCTCTACGACGCGTTGGAATTTTCTATCTTGCATGTGTGCCACTAACTCTTCATGAGAAATCTCTTCTTCTATTTTATTACAGAAAATTTTTCAAAAAAAAAAAAAAAAAACATACACAGAATTTTTTTTTTAAAAAAAAAATATACATAGAAATTTATTTTTTTTACACAAAAAACAATACACAGAAATTTTTTTTAACACAAAAGTAAAAAACAAATAAAAAAATAAAAACAAAAACCAAAAAAATGAAAGATTTTTTTTAAAACTTTCTGTAGGGGCCGCAGCCCCTGCACTCCCTCGAGCGCCGCCCACGCGCCACCCGCGCGCCCCCCCGACCCCTTCCCTCGGCCCCCCCGACCCCGGCCTACCCTACCCTAACCTACCCCAATCCCCCACCCGCCCGCGGTCCCCCGTCCCCAACCCTACGCCGCTACCCCACGGCCTCCCCATCCCCTGCGATCCCCACCCCCCATCCCCTGCGATCCCCACCTGCCCGCAGACCCCCGCCACCCCCTGATCCCCCTCTCCCCCGTCACCAGCCCCTGCCTACCCCACGAAACCCTAACCCTCCTCTGTGATCCCACCTCCCTTCCCGCCGCTTCCCCGACCCTCCCTGTTACCCGCCGCCCTTCCACCATTACCACCGCCCAGCCACTCCACCTGCACCTGCACACACAGCACACTGCATAAAAAAAATAATTATAAAAAAACAAAAACAAACAATAAAAAAACTAATAAACAACAAAAACACAAAAAGGAAATTTTAGGTTTAGGGTTTTAAAAATAAAAATAAAAACAATAAAAACATATAAAACAAAACCAAAAAAAAAAAAAACATTTTTTTTTAGTTTTAGTTTCTTTTTTATTTTTATTTTCAAAAATAGTAATATTAGTCAAATAGGGCATTTTTTTTCTTTTTTGCATAACTTTTTGCAGGAAGGTCGAATTGTCACAAATTTACAGTCATCGGAAAGCTGATCTCGAGAACTTCGCAATGGTGAAGGTATTTTTAGCCCATTTGATCAATTTCATCAGGTATAATCCATCAAACCTCCCATTTACCTTGCAACTTCAATCGACCATAACTTTAGCATTTTTTATCGAATTTTCGTGAATTTTTTTTTTTTTTAAAACAACATAGAATTTTGTGAAGATTCTGATTCTCATATCTATTTTGCTATCAAAATTCATATTTTCATGAAATTTTCCAGATTATGTGTTTTTCATCTAACCATTTGATTTGCAAACTTCTTGATTCATTTTTGTTTTTGTGGACTACAGGTGGATATCAGGAACATCTAGGTATAAGTGAACCGAGATGACCTGAGTATCGCTTACAACATTTCAGAAAATATACCAAAAATAAAACGCCCAATGATGAAATAAAGCACTCTAATAGCAAAACATCCATCCTATATCCATTTATACATCCATACCATACCCCATGCAATAAAGATCCAACAATGCAGAGTATCAATACAAATAAAAGCTTGTGAGTCCTTCTATCGAGTCTTTCTTCTCTCAATCAGATTTCTATCTATCATCATATCTTTCATCCTTGTCCAGTCAATCTGAGCAATGATCCAAATGCAAGGTCCATCCTTAATCCAGACCAATCAAGTCAAGTCAATCTTGCACAAATGATCCACTCACAATCAGTGGTCTTGATCCTTGTCTGGTCGTAAACCAACTCGATCAGTTAATCAATCAATTGTCTTATACAGGATGTTGCATTGTCGAAATCAGACCAATACACGCGTCTTACACGACATGCTTCATTTCCTGAAACCAGACACTATCCTTCATGTTGCTCTAGGGATCTATCATTCCCCGCCATGACAACACACCTGCTGTGTTGGTCTAGGGATATATCATTCCCCACCATGACAACATTGTCGTATATCGTTATTAGTATATCATTGGTTTACCACTTGACAGGGGCAATATCTTGTTTGTTCTTGTGTCATTTGTGCATACTTGCTTGCTTGCTTATGTGTGTCATCATTCCATCTTGCATCGCGTATCATTCGACTCTTTTCTTCATCCCTTTTCCTCCAACCTATCCTAACCCCTTCTTCATTGTGAGATTGTCCGTCTCACGCCTTCTGCCTTCTTCTTGTCCAATCTCTCGAGGAGGCATCCTGTCGTTAAACTTGTACCAGGGGCAAACTGGGGCATGTATCATCATCAGACTATCAACTTCTTTGAAGCAACGCTGTAAACTGCATTGCATCAAAGAGGGGCAAAATGTATACGCCTAAAAATGACACAAATCATCCTAAATAAATATTCTAAATATTTATTCCATTCTTCTATTAATTAAATAAATATTCTAAATTTATTTAATTAATTCACTAATCCATAATTAAATAAATTCAATTTATTTAATTAAAATTCTTCTAAATGTCCTACAGAATTGAATAATCATAAATTATTTAATTAATCCAAATTCCTCTATCCTAAGTTCTAAATTCAAAAATCCACCTCACCTTTTCCACCTCACCTTGTCCACCTCATCAGGTTGCACATGTAATTAAATATATTTAATTACCTATTTTCCCCCCTCACCCACATGGCCTATTTCTTCTCAAATCGGAAGTTAGTTAACTAATCAATCAAATCTGTTAACTAATTAGTCATTTGAGTTCACTGGTCAATCTATTCTGTTGACTCCTCAATCAACCGAGTTCACTGGTCAATCTATTCTATTGACTCCTCAATCAACCGAGTTCACTGGTCAATCAATTCAGTCAGTTCCACAATCCACTCTTCTAACTGATCAATCAAGTTTGTTAACTGATCAGTCAATGGAGTTAACTCTCCAATCAATTTTGTCACATCCCCTCTTTCATGATGGAGCTGGGACACTTGTCACATTTCTACTGGTTGCACATTCCTCAACCATTCTCAGCCGTCGATCTTCACATCTCCTCTCAACCGTTGATTCCCATTCTTCCATGTCTATAAATGAAGCTTCATCCCTCCATTCTAATCATCCAGGCTTTTGACATCGTTACTCTGCAGAAATATCACTAGCGCGCCTTTGGCACCCTTTTGTCATCTACAAGCTTGAGATCACATACTTGCATTGGAGCTCATCTTCATTGCATATCACCACAGCCGTTCACCATCGACTCCCTTAAACAGCTAAAAAGATTGCACTCTCTAAGGGCTCATCTCATCTGCAAAAGGACGATTTGTGATAGGCGAACAACAGAAGTTTCGAAACGGGAGAGGTTTGCACTGTGTTTGTTCATTGCTTTGTTTATTGAATCCCTCTTGTTTCACTATTCTGTTGATGTTTGGGTCTTGTTTAATTCATTTGATTGATCACCATTTTACCCTTACAACTCCTACTATGAGACTGAGGAGGAGGAGACTGAACTTGAACTAGAGGAGGTTGAGCTGGTTAAGAATAATGCCCTTCTGCAGAGGGAATGTGGGAAATGTGTTCAAGTCAGTGGGGAGATGGCTGAGCTGAGATCAAGAATGGACTCCATGGAAGGGAAGCTAAAAATCATGGCTTCTTTGAGTTTGAAAGTGATGCATTGTGCAACTATTACCCTGGCAATCCTACAGGATTTTGAAGTGAAAAGACATGGGATTGATTCTAAGACTTTCATCAACTATGAGGAAATGTATGGTTTCCTTAAAAGGAAGACTGGAGCTAGCTATTCCAGTAGCTTTTCTTTTTGTTCTATTTTTTGTCTCTAGTTATGGGTTTTGTTTTTATACCTAAACTTTAATACGCTCTTTTACTGTTAGTGTGTTGTTGTTCTACTATTGGTGGCTTTTTTGGCTTGTTCTGTTGCTTATTGGGGGATTTTGTTAAAGGGATCTACACCATTGTTTGCAGCTTTCCATAATAAAAATATTTACTTATTAAAAGGTTTAATTTGATGAAAGAATAATATTTTGTTTCTATTGTTGCTTCTGTCATATATTGCATAGAGAGAACCTATCATGTGTGAGTATTATTCATAAGGATTCTCTTCATGATTGTGTGCCTTGTGTGGTGGATAGTCTCAATTAATGCAAAAAGTTAGAGTTGTTTCTTCATTGTAACCATTGTAGACTTCCAGGAGTAAGTTCAAAATTGTGGGGGGGGGGGGGGAGAATGTAAGACCCACCTATGTTTAGCTCTTGTCTTACCATGATTATTATTTATTTGACATGTTATATGTTTTGGACCTACAAATTAGATGGTTAGCCTATGCCAATATTCATACTAATTTATGCTTAATTATGTTTATTATCATATTTATGCTAACTTTGTTTGAATGTGACTCACAAAATCATATTTTCATTTTTGAATGGATGCTATGACTTGTTAAGTCAATGTTTAGGCTAATGCATCACCATGTTAAATGTTATGAAATTTATTGGAAACCACTCATCTTCTAATTAGGTGATTAATTAAGATTGATAATATATAAAATATCATAATGAGGTTTCATAGAACATGATGATGGATTAATACCACATATTGCTTTGGCTATAATTTTATTGTTAGATTTGATGTGTGCAATTAAGTGTGTATGTCCTACAAGTAGAATGGTCGATGGGGTGGCATGTGGAGAAGTAGCTCATGGATTTGTCTAGTAACTATCTTGCTTCATCTAAGGAAGCAATGAGACCATTCTTATGTGTTGACTCAATCACTTTGTCACCATGGGTATGGAAGACCCAGTGACATTTGTAAGTACTTCAGTGTATTGTCACATTATGATTTTTTATTTTTCTTATTTGTGTTATCACACTTCTTGATGTGTCAAAGTTCAGGGTCATTTGATAGATTTTATCCCCATTTGGGATTATTTATTTATCTTGATATTTTAGCATTTTAATTAAATTTTTTCATAAAATTTATTTATTTATTTTAATCATCTAGTTGATTTCTACCTAATGTGAAATTGTGGTAGTCGTAAACCCATAAAAGTTGGATTTTATGGTCTTTTGAATTATGATTTTAAATCCTTGGCATTACTTTGAAATTTGGTTTTTTAGGTTGATTTAATATACATTTGGAGATTTTTTATTTCTATTTTTTAAAAAATTTTATAAGAGTCAAAATTTTAAGCTTCTGGAAAAACTGTGTAGCTTTTTTTTTACATCGATATTTCAGATCACATTGTGATCCATCATCGGGAAGAAAAAGAGAGAATGAAAAAAAAAAAATCTCTTTTTCTTTCTCTTTTTCTTCCTGATGATGGATCATGGAGTGTGATTCGAAACGTCGATGCAAAAAAAAGCTACATAGTTTTTCCAGAAGCTTAAAATTTTGATTATCGTGGACTGTGGAAATATCATGACTATTATTTATAATAGTCTTTTCTAACTTTCAAAATTAAAAAAAAAGTTGCTTGGTTCTTGTTGATTCGAGCTTTTTGAAATGGATTTTGTTTGTGCTATTTTAATTATTTTTGAAAAAAAATTAATATAAAGTTTAATTTAATTTATTTTTATTTTTTCATTTTGGTTTTAATAAATAAAGAAAAGAAAAGAAAAAAATGGAGGCTTAGAGAAAAATAAAAGAAAAAGAAAAGGGATACTGAAGAAAAAAACTATTAGCCACCATAGTGGAGAAAGACATTTTTTGAGGTTTTTGGGCATGTTGGAGGTGCCAAAATGAAAATAGTTTTCATGGTTTCTAATATACTATTGAACTTGATGGACACTTCTTTTGAGAAAGAAGAGTCAAATATAAGTGAGGACATAATGTCCTTAGCTTCATTCTTTATCAGTCCTTTGAGCTCAATTACTAGCTTTTATGTGAGCAAAATATCTTTTTAGGGCTGATATGATGGATTTAATGATAAATTGGAAGTCATCGTGCCATCACATGTCTTTTGGCTGACAGGTTTGTTTTAGAAATGATGGTGTGATAGGTGGTTGGTTATCGCAAGAGCGCTTGGTGAGAAGAAGTGAAGGGATATTCTTTGTGCTAGTGTGATGATATATTTGGTGGTTGGTGGGTCCCATCCCAAGGAGAGTGAAATTGGTGCCCAACATGTGAGCATAAAGGAAGTAGTGTGGGTCCCACAAGACCTGCGATGGTGCGATAGGGTGACATGTGGCTTCAGCGTGTGTGAGACATGCTTTGCTGGCATATTCTGATTGGATGGCAACTAGCCTAATGGGTTTTTAACCATTGATCTCACTCTGATGTAGTTTCAATCAACAACCTAAATTTGAATGAAGAATTTCACACACAGATAGTTTGGTTTAGTTATGATTTGACAAGTAACATGCTTCAGTTGGTTCTGATTTTTGAACATATTTTGGTAATTACACTAGCTATCTATTGTTCATGGGAAATTAAATGTCTTGAGCTGTCATTTTATCCTTTGATGATCATGATGCAATTTTTGAGCATTTCCAACAATAAATTCAAGTGTGCAAAATCTGTAGACACTTGAGATGAAAATTATGCAGGTTGATGGAAATAGAGATCAATTCAATTCAACTTTTCCTATAAATAAGTACCTTTACTTGAGTTGTTCACATCAATTCTTTGTCATGGATTTTGAGTAGAGATTATCTCCTCATGTTTCTTAATGCATTTCTTGAAAGAGTATGCCTCTATTTTCTTGGTTATAGATTTGTTCTTTCTGAATTAAGGAATGGGGCAAATTCAAGACTAGGAATAGGAGGCATAGGTAAGAATGAGAGTTTCTAGTTTCCACAATCTTGCCACTTTCCTAGAACCATAGCTGCATGAATGTATTTTTGCAGGGAAAGTCAAAGATTGGTCAGAAACTCTGATTATAGGAAGCTGCTCCCTCGGGACGAACTAATTGGATGAAGTTTTAATGACCTCGGCTGTATTTGGAATTTGGGTGTTTGGGTAGAGAGGCATCATTTATCCCTCTTCCCCTATCTCTTTTTGATGACCTTCATCAAGAACCCTAGCAAAGGAGGAATGTCATGCCTACATTACTTACTTGGTGATGGAGAGGAGAATTTTTATTGACAAACTCAAAGAAGTCCTCATAAAGACAAGGAAGGGAGCAAGTCATCCTCTGCCTTGATTTCTCATGCTTCTCTTGATGACTCCTCGATATATGGTAATTGGAGATTGAAATATAGGGAGTCATGTTGCCGCCCCAACAACCTATCATCTCGGTTCATGATAAAGTGAAGGAAGTCATACCGTGAAAACTCCACAATCTTCCAGAACATTCTATAATACAGTTGAAGGGATGACACCAACTTTGGTTCATTAGAAAATGGAATCAATTTTTTCTTTGCCAATCAAAGGAAAGAATGTAAAACTTCCGCATGCAATTATTAAAATGTAAAATTGCGGCAGGATTTTTAACTTATATAAGCAAATTGCCTTTATAAAAGGGCCCTGTAAAATTGTAAAGAAGAAAGAGGAGATACATATGGGTAGAGATATAGATGTAAAGACATAAAAGAGCAATACTAAAGAAGTTTTGGGCTATAGAAAAAATTTTCTACATTTTGGGAAGCAATTTTTTGTAAGAGGAAGTGTCTGAATTTAGAGTTGTATAGAGCAAGTCTTGTCCTATGAATGAATAAAATTTCTGTATGACAATTTTCAATTCAGATTGAGTAATATCAATAACACTACATGTGTGTGTTTTCTGCAATTGTCTCCTTGAATGTATGCATTTATTTTGTGAATGAATGAATCAACCTGGTTCTGGATTTCACTTATACACATTTGTTGTATTGAATATTTCTATTTGTTGCTTCTAACCAAGGTTGGATTAAATATGCTTTAAACTAAACATAGGAAGTATTGTATTGCATTAGGGATTTTGAAGAAGAATTGCAAAAAATACTATTTCTTAGGTATATTATTGCAACCCATTGATATGAGTACACCCTTTGAATTTGAAGTTATGTTGTTATAGAGGAAACATTTCCGGGAGAGGTTTTTGATTCTGCTACCCTAATAAAACACTAGTCTAGAATTCTGCTTACCCAATGGTCCAAAAATTCACTAATTAAGATACCTCTTGGTCTATTCTCCTGTTTGTTGTTGTAGTTTAAAATATCTCTGTGCATGTTCTCACAGTAAAATAGAGAAGATAGTCCATGAATTTTTCCAATCTAGGAGTTATCTTGAAAATCTTGGTGCATACATGAAAACATTCTACCTAGTATTGAAAGTCTAGATATATTGATTGTGAATAAGGGAATATTCCCCTAGGTGCAGGAGAACCTGAAGTGCAGGGGAGGTAAGTGTGGATGATTTCCCACCTTGTTAAAAATCTACCACTCTATTGGCCGAGTCTCTTCTTGAAATATGAGAACAAGAGGCGGCAAACTGATGCAGGAGAATCCCAGGTTGCAGAAAAATCTTGCATGAACCAAAAATATTTACATTCGTTTGTTTTCTTTCATTTTCCAGTTCAGTTCAATTCAGTTAGTAGAACTTTCAAAATTTTGTTCCTCATTTTGTTGCATTATCATTTCAGCTCTTACAGAGTAGGACTTAACATCTAGACATCATCATCTACATCATATCCAAAATTTGGATCATTTGGACTTGTCTGCTAAAAGTTATCGCTATCAGAAGATCACCTGTTTTCACAAAGCAGAGCATGCAAACAACTAGTTGAAGGAGAAGGTTCCTGGAGCACTTTCGTGACTTATCAAGCTAAATGAAACATCATTCAAGATAGTTTGGGACCTACCCAACCTCCCTTGAGATTGTATCAAGTTTCCATCATTTACGGAGGAATACCAGATGTTTAAGGCTGACCTATTTGCTTGTACACATTACACTCTTCATTGGAGTTTGTAACTTCTTTCTTGGCCGACACGGAGGAATTCTTGAGCTTGGAAATGATATATATAGATCTCTAGGATATAACAGAAAGTTAGTTAATCAGTGAAAAAGTTAGATAGTTCTTAGTTCGTGATCATTAGATGTTTGTGCTTCAAAGCCATATCTGTTGTAACTGGAGAATCAAGCCTATGAGCCCCAAATTGTAGCCCACATGTTGCCGGCATATAAGTCTTTTGAATCTATGATATACTGAGTATTTGAATAATTCATTGCATCCTACAATTGTGTTTTTTTCGTTGTACTTACTCTTGCTGCACGGCCTAGACAGTTCATTCTGTGAACCCTCTGACCATCACTGCACCAAGTGGTATCAGAGAAAAGTTTTGAATCCTTTGGGAGTGAAGTTGTGAAAGCATTCCATAAGATCTTGCTATGAATAGATTGCCAAACTTGAGGCAATTTACTTATGTTATCAATTGATCGTCGATTGTGAGGCAGTTGTCACCTTGTAGCCCAATCGTCGAATTTGAGGCAATTACGCTTAATCCTAGGAAGAGATGTCGCTGAGGAGAATACCTACTATAGGAACTATGGCTGGAAGAATGGATGAAATGATGGAGATGATGAAAATAATGAAAGTTTGATTAGATGTTGTTGAAGAAGATCGAAGAAGAGGATTGACACCTCGACCTAATGTTGAAAGTGATGATGAAGAATTTCAATCAGCTGATCAAAATGAAGAAACCCTAGAAGAAGAAGAATTAGATGAAGTGAAGATGTTGAGAGATATTTCAAAGATTGGAAAAAGACCTAGAGTGGAAGTACCTAATTACACTAGAAATTTGAATCTAGAGGAATTGATTGATTGGATAAATGACTTGGAGGAATACTTTGAATATGAAGAAACTGAAGCTCTGGAGAAGGTGAGATTTGCAAAGACTAAGTTGAAAGGACATGTTGCTACTTGGTGGAAAGAAGTTCAGTTGGATAAAAGCAGAAGAGAAGAAGAAAAGATCACAACATGGGATAGAATGGTGACAAAGTTGAAGAATCAGTTTATACCTGTTGACTATGAGCTGGAACTGTTGAAGAGATTGTAGAACCTAAGACAAAAGGAGAAATCTGTGAAGGAATATACTAAAAAATTTCATAAGATAATTATAAGGACATGACATAATGAAGCAGGCAAGGAGAAAGTGGCAAGATACATCAATGGACTGAGATTGAACATTCAAGAAGAATTGAGTCTGGTAAGGATGACAACACTAGAAGAAGCATATCAATTTGCCCTGAAAGTTGAAGACAAGTTGAATAAGAAGAATGAGAAGAGATAGAGAGGTGGAGGAGGTAAATTTCAAAGAGGTAGAACATATTCTGGAGGAGAAAGATCATATGTGGAGTAGAACAAACAAGATAGTACATTCAAGAAGGAAGACAGGGCTATCAATTCATACCAGAGGGATGAGAGAACTTTCTAGCATAGAGGACATCATAATTCATACTGGAATGAAGGGTACAAGAGAGATGAAAGAGGGTTTGATAAGAGAACATTCAGAGGAACTTGTTTTAAATGTGGAGGTGAAGGACATAGAGCTTTTGAATGTCATCAGGGAAGTACAAGGAAGAAGACAAAGAACAGTGCAAGAGTAGCTTATGTAGAGGAAGAGCCCGTTGGATCACCTAATTCAGTTGGAAAACCTGAGAAAGGAGAATCACTTGTCATGAGGAGAGCACTATTTTAAGCAAAGACAATTGAGGAACCACCACAGAGGAAAAGTTTGTTCCGGACCAGATGCAAATTAGGAGGTAAATGTTGTAAGGTTATAATTGATAGTGGTAGTACTGATAATTTAGTTTCAGAAGAGATGGTGACTAATTTGAAGTTGGAAAGATTGAAACACCCTAAGCCCTATTAGATAGCATGGATTCAGGATGAACATTAGGTACTTGTGAGTGAACAATGTTTGGTGAAATTTCATATTGGATCTTATCATGATGAAGTATTGTGTGATATTGTGCTGATGGATGTATGTCATATATTGTTGGGTAGACCATGGCAGTATGATAGAAAAGCTATACATGATGGGAGAAAGAATACCTACATTGTAGTATCTAATGGAAAGAAAATTGCCTTGATACCTTTAGAGGATGAACCTAAGAGTGAAGTATGTGGGAATGCTAGAATCTATTTGGTAGATGGAAGGAAATTTCTGGATGGTTTGAGACATGAGAACATGTGTTATGCTTTGATTCCTATGAAGCATGGAACCCTAAGCAAAGAAACTAAAGAATCATAGCCAGAGGAGATAATTGAATTATTGACAGAGTATAAAGACATCATATCAGATAATGTACCTAAAGGATTAGCACCAATCAAAAGTATCAGTCATCATATGGACCTTATACGTAGAGCTAGTTTGCCTAACAAAACAGCACACTGGATTACACCAATAGAAAATGCATAATTGAATAGGAAGATAAAAGAATTATCGAAGAAAGGATTGATCAGAGAAATTTTGAGCCCTTGTACAGTACTTGTAGTGCTAGCACTGAAGAAAGATGGAGAATGGAGAAGGTGTACAGACTCTAGAGAATCAACAAGATCACCGTTAAGTATAGATTTCCATTTCCTAGGATGGATGACATTATGGACTGTTGAGTGGAACAAAATATTTCACCAATATAGACTTAAAGAGTGGATACCATCAGATCAAAATCAGAGAAGGAGATGAATGGAAAACTACATTTAAGACAAATGAGGGATTGTATGAGTGGTTGGTAATGCCTTTTGGATTGACTAGTGCATCGAGTACTTTCATGAGATTGATGAATGAAGTCTTGAAGAAATTCTTGGGTAAGTTTGTTATTGTATACTTGGATGATATTATGATTTTCAGTAAGACAAAAGAAGAATATTTGTGGCACCTGAGACAAGTATTGCAGAGGTTGAGAGAAGAGAAATTGTTGATAAACATCAAGAAATATAGTTTCATGAAGGAAGAATTGGTATATTTGGGATTTGTGATTTCTACGGAAGGATTGAAGATGGACCCTGAGAAAGTTAGAGCAATTGTTGATTGTCCAACACCTGAGAGCATTGGAGAAGTCAAATCATTTCACGGATTATCTAGTTTCTACCGGAAGTTCATTAGAAATTTTAGATTATTATGCACACTTATGGTAGAGACAATGAGAGGTGACAGAAAGGACTTTAAGTGGACATCAGGAGCAGATAAAAGTTTTGAATTATTGAAGCAGAAAGTGACAGAACAACTAGTGTTAGCATTACCAAATTTCAACAAAGTATTTCAAGTAGATTGTGATGCAAGTGGAAATATAATAGGAGCAGTATTAAGTCAAGAATGTAGACAAGTAGCATATTTAAGTGAGAAGTTGAATGATGCAAGGAGAAGATATTCAATTTATGATCAGGAATTCAATACCATAATTCAAGCCTTGAAGAAGTAGAGACATTATTTGTTGCCTAAGGAGTTTGTGTTGTATACAGATCATCAAGCTTTACAATATTTAAATAGTAAAGGAAAGTTCAATCAGAGACATATGAGATGGGTAGAGTTCATGCAGAGTTATACATTTGTACTAAAGCATAGGAGTGGGAAGCCAAACAAAGTTGTAGATGCATTGAGTAGAAGAAGAAATTTGCTGACAAAGATGAGGATTGAAGTATTGGGTTTTGAAGAATAGAAACACATGTATGAAGAAGGCCTTGATTTAGCAGAACCATGGAAATCATGTAAGGAACCTATTGTGATAGATAGAAGTAAGTGGTTGGATTATTTCATTCAGGAGGATAAGTTGTTCAAAGGAATTCGGTTGTGTATACCTAGGAGTTCAATGAGAGATAATTGGATAAAGGAGAAACATAGTGGTGGGTTAGCAGGACATTTTGGAATTGACAAGACAGTGGCTTTGGTAAGTGAACATTACTTTTGGCCTCAGATATATAAGGATGTAAGTAAGTTTGTGCAAAGTTGTAGAGTATGTCAAGTTGCAAAAGGAAGTAGTCAGAATACTGGGTTATACAAATCTTTGATAGTACCGAAGAGATCTTGGGAAGACATAAGCATGGATTTCATATTGGGATTGCCGAAGACACAAATAGGACATGATTCTATATTTGTAGTGGTGGACAAATTTTCAAAGATGGCACATTTCATACCTTGTAAGAAGACAAATGATGCAGTGCATGTTGTTGACCCATTTTTCAAGGAGATTGTGAGGTTGCATGGATTAAACCTAAGAGCATAGTTTCAGATAGAGATACAAGATTCATTAGATATTTTTGGAGACCACTTTCAAAGAAGATGAAGACAGACTTGAAGTTCAGTTCAACATTTCATCCATAGATAGATGGAAAAATAGTAGTTGTAAATAGGAGTATGGGAAACTTGTTAATATGTTTGGTAGGAGAGAAGGTAGGAAGTTGGGATCTAATTCTATCACAAGCAGAGTTTGCATACAATAATTCAGTGAATAGGAGTACTGGAAAGATACCTTTTGAGATTGTAACCAGAGTAAACCCTAGAGGAGTTACAGAGTTGAGAGACATCAGTATGGAGAACAAGAGAAGTACATTAGCATAAAAATTTGTAGGATACATGGAGATAGTACATAATCAGACTAAGAAGCATTTGGAGGAGATGATTAGTAAGTACAAAGATCAAATAGATGAGAAGAGGAGACACATAATTTTTAGTTGGAGATGAAGTGATGGTATATCTGAGAAAAGAGAGATTTCTAGTAGGAACATATAACAAGTTGAAGATGAAGAAGTTTGGACCATGTAAGATAATCAGGAAATTTGATTCAGGAAATGCATATGAAGTGGAGCTGCCGGAGACATTGGGGATATCACCTATTTTCAACATTGCAGACTTGTATCAATATCATGAAGGAGAAACCAGTGACAACATTGAAGATGGATTGAAAAAGCAGCTACCACATCAACAACTGGAGCAGATAGAATACATCTTGGATAGCAGAATTGGATGTAGCACCAGAGGAAAGCAATACAAAGAATATTTGGTAAAGTTGAAAGTCATACCGAAAGAAGATCCATCTTAGATTTCTCAGGCTGAGGTAGACCATTTTGGTTTTCCTCTAGCCCCAACAAAGTGAGGGACTCACTTTTTCAACAACCCTGGGTGTCTGATGCAAGAGCATCCGAGGTTGTAGAGCAATCTTGCATCAACCAAAAATATTTGCATTTTTTTGTTTTCTTTCATTTTCCAATTAAGTTTAGTTGAGTTCAGTTCAGTTAGTAACAATTTTAGAATTTTATTCAATATTTTACCGCATTATCATATTAGTTCTTGCAGAACAGGACTTAACATCTATACATCATCATCTACATCATATCCAAAATTTAGATCATTTGGACTTGTCTGCTAAAGTTATCGCTATCAAAAGATCACCTATTTTCATAGAGCAGAGCATGTAGACAACCAGTTGAAGGAGAAGGTTCCCGGAGCACTTTCGTGACTTGTGGAGCTAAATGAAATATCATGCAAGATAGTTTGGGACCTAGCTGGCCTCCCTTGAGATCCACATCAAGTTTCCATCATTGGCGGAGGAATACCATATGTTTAAGGCTGACCTATTTGCTTGTACACATTACACTCTTAATTGGAGTTTGTAACTTCTTTCTTAGCTGACACAGAGGAATTCTTGAGCTTGGAGATGATATATATAGATCTCTAGGATATAATAGAAAGTTAGTGAATCAGTGAAGAATTTAGATAGTTCTTAGTTCGTGGTCCCATTAGATGTTTGTGCTTCAAATCCATATCTGTTGTAACTAGAGAATCAGGCCTGTGAGCCCTAAATTTTAGCCTGCATGTTACCAACATATAAGTCTTTTGAATATATGATATACTAAGTATTTGAATCATTCATTGCATCCTATAATTGTGTTGTTTATGTTGTGTTTACTCTTGCTGCACGGCCTGAATAGTTCATTCTATGAACCCTTCGACCGTGACTACACCACAAACCTTTAGGATTCAATGAATGCAGATTTGAGAACCAACAGAACCCTTGCCTTCATACTCTTCTTGGGACTTTTATGGATACATATATGCAATGTTTTTGGATGCAATTGAGCTCCCTAAGTGCAATTATTGCTAAAATCCATGCTTTCCACATTGGCTATGTTGGGCTTCATCTTCATTTCTCCATTGAAATCAAAGGAAAGGTATTCTTCATGTCAATTATTTTAATCATTCATTTTATTTATGAGATTGTGAAATGGAAATACATGCATAGATGTCGTTAATGGAGTATGAATCTTATTAAGTGATTGTCTCTATGTAATACCTAATACCTATCATCCTTGACTATTCAGTGACCTTGTTATTTAGAAATAAAAGAATATGAAGTTCTATAGTACAAATGTTTTATATTTAAACATTTAAACATTACAAATATCTACTTTCTAATATGTGCTATAAGAAAGGTTTCTATCATTATATTTATAGAATAGACTACTCAAGAACGAGTTAAGAAACTATCTAATTAATTTATATTTCCTAGAATATTGTTTGATCAAACTTACTACTTCTATCTGGGCCAAGATTTATCAAGAACAAGGAAGGCTTTGAGGTTTTACAAATGCAAAAAGAAGACAAACGGCCTAGGGTTGAGGATAATTTCCAATCAAGGCAAAAGATTGTAGAGGTAAAATTCATTCTCTCCACTATCGACTTCTACCATCATCAAATGATATTGGAGGTAGACAGATTCAATTGGAGAGGTAGAACAAGGTTTAAGAGAGATTTGAAAATAGTAGAGATGTCATCAGATAAGGAGGTACCATTGGAATTTAGCAAAGGTCTTCACTAAGGTCAGTGGCATATGTCCAGGGAGGAGGATATGAGCCAAAACAAAAAACCTAAGATTTGCAGAGCATGAAGAGAGATTGGACATCTTTTTCCTCTGTCAGAGAGAGATGGCTAAATGAAGAATTCCCATAAACTTAAAAAAAAGAAACACAGAACCATGAAGATGGCCAAGAGAAGAAAATTATGTGTAAATTTATTAGGAAAACAAATAAAAGAATGCTATAAATGCCAGTCTAAAAAGCACGTGATGCTCAGGCAGCAATGTTTGGAAGGCAATGCCTCAGGGAACCGTACGACTGCGCCTGGTGAAGAGGGGAAGAAAAATTATTATTGTTTGCATTCATTAACTTGTCCAAAAATTATGGTCAAGGTAATCGGTTGCCAAATCGAAGCCAAGAAGGAGACTGATAATGATTAGATTAAAGTTTATTTTCTTGCCTGAGGCTGCTACACAACATTATGACAAAAAGAGAGAATCGATATAAGTTTCAGGATTTGATTGCAATAATAGTTTGAAAGTGTGGTGCTATAAAGAGCTAGAACACCTAAAAAGGTCGATTGGCATTAGAGGGTTAGCACAAAATGGTCATGAAAGAATTCATTAGATTACCACAGTGGAGATCAATTTGAAAGCCTCAATAGTTGCAGAATGAAATGACGGTGGATGAAATTAATACGCTAGGAAACCTTAGAAGGAAATGGCGACAGGAAGAGTCAAAACACAATTTAAATATATTTAAGGACAAATGTTCAAGCTAGTAAGCACACCAAATTTGATTTCAGATAGGCATTAACTGATGAAAAAGAGATTCACATTCACAACTTTCACTAAACCTCATTCCATTTTTTAGAAAACATACCCAGAAATATAACCTCAAGCTTCGGAATCCTCCTCCTGTTCACTTTCTTCTTCTGCAAAACTTTTTCCTCAAATCTTTCGATCGCAACCTTTTTCCAAATCCCCTCACTGAAGAAAAAATAGCCAAGAAACATAAATGACCACTAACCCAAATCTGTTATAGAGAATCCCACTAACCCCCTTAAAACAAAAGACAATTAATTTTTACTTTTAAAGAGAGATTCGCCCAAATCTAGAATCTTTATTAGACAACCCTCAAGAATTAATTTACTGACTAAAATAATTTTACTAATTGCCATATACTATTTTAACCACAATAAATACTTTATGACACATATTCTAATAAAACCATTAAATAATGAATTTAATCTAAAATAATATACCACAACTCATTAATATACGACTAAGAAATTACCATTATGTTTGAACAAATAACATTATTATAATAATAATAAATTCAATAATGCATTACCAAAACACAAATAAGCTTAACAAGCAAAACTCGACAATACCTCAACAACCACATGACGACCAAAACCTGAGACAAGAATATTAGAGCGACTTAAAGACCCATGACAAAAACTGAAAACGGGAACTGACTGGGGAAAACCTCATGTTATCTCCCATCAACGTTATCCATTAGTGTAGGGCCCACTCAGACCTGCTAAGTCAGGTGGAGTCGAGGCCCAGTACCTGCAACTTGCATAAGAACAATGGGTTGTATATGATCAACTACATATATATCAAACACACACCAAGTCAGATAATCACGGCATAGTAGGGTGCTCGAACCGAGTAGTACTACACCATCCCTACTCTGAAACAAGACCATAACCATTTCTATTTAAAATCAGATGCATAAACATGATAATATTAAACCATCACTAAACATGTCCATCTCCCCATAACTGAAATAACAACAATGTGATCAAAACTCATACCACATGTCAGAACCATACTAGACGAACATAGTTTATCACGATCAAAATAAACATAAACCAAAAGCCTACTAATCCAAATGTCTTAGAATTGACATAGAGAAATGTGAAACTAGCAACTATCACAATCCAAAACACGAGGGGGCATTACATCCTCCCCCCTAGAGTCAGGCTTACTCCTGGAAGGCTGCAAATAAATAAGGGTATGACTCTCTCATCCTGGAAGCATCCTCCCAGGTAGTAGAAGTCTCATCACTAGGGTCCCACTGGACCCTGACCTACTCCACGTCTTTGCCCCTAAGAGTTTACTCTCGATATTGAAGCTCGCACATGTTCTCCAAAGAAGGCTGCCTGTCCTCTACCTGCGGTCTCCAAGGCTATCCCCTGATGCTCTATTGTTGTGAACACTCTATGAGACCTCCTTGTGTCACCTACGGTCAGCTCCAAATTTGCTAGTCCCTGACCAAAACTTGGAGCGTTCCCTTGTGGACACTGCCTAGCTACATGGCCCTGTTGTCCACAAGAGAAACATCCTGAGCCTCTACTGAAACCTCCACCACCCAAAGAAGCATTAGACTAATAAAAATTATCTTTACTTATTGTAGACTGCATACTCTAAGCTGGTTGATCGAAGCGGTTACACCTATTCCACTGCCAAGATCGATCTTTCTTAGATTGAAATCTGTTACCTTGTCGAGGCTGAGTGTTCTTTGGTTGGGACTGAGAACACTATTGTTGTTGCCGCTCGCCTTTGTCAGGTGCAAGATGGTCTCTTAAAGAGTCGGCATCCTGAGACTGACCACCCACACCTACAGAAGGCACACTACAAATGTACACACCTATATGCCCACTGAGTGCCATAGCCAAATTCTCCTCTACTAACCGGCCTTTCTCCACTGCTACCTCCATAGACTTAGGTTTGAATACATGAACCCCTCCACTGATCCGTGCATTTAAGCCCCTGATAAAATGCTGCACTAACATAGACTCGTCATCTCGAATACCCGTATACTACTTGAGCTCATAGAATCTGCGCTCATACTGCTCACCTGACATGGCCATCTACCTCAGCTCATGGAACTCATCTATGTGACGCTGCCTCCAATGATCAGATAGAAAACGGGCTCTGAATCTCTCTAAGAATAACTCCCAAGACACATTGCTAATGTCCAAGTGCAGCTTCTGCTCCTCTAACCGCCACCAAGTGAAGGCAAACCCTTAGAGATGCAAAATAACACATCTGGCTTTGGTGTTGCTACCATAAGGATGCATGGCGAAACACCTACCTAAATCTAGTAACCAAGTCTCTACCTCTAGACCTCTACCAGCTCCATCAAAGATGTGAGGACGTACCCTCAGAAGATCTGTCATATGGCTGGCTAGTGTGGCCTCCTGCTCAGCTGTCAACTCTCTACACCTGGGTGATCATTCTATTTCCTGAGGCTCCGGCTGGTCTACCTCTTGACCCCCTCTAGGCTGCTCAACCTCCTGTCTAGGACCTAATTAGGCAACAGTATCCTCAAGCAACTGTCATAACTGGGCTCCCTCAGGCTGACCCTGACCCTCCATATTCTGACCCCTGCCTTCATGGGCACTCTCATGAGGAGAACTGGGAGGAGGTGTACCACCACCACCTCTCCCACGACCCCTACCTCTGCCATGACCTCGACCCCTACGTCTAGGCATCTACCTACAACACTCAAAAGATGATTTATTACATTCAGAAAGGGATACAATAGGGATGAAGTTAATCTACAGAGTTTAAGCACTAGGTCACATAACGGGATCAATTATAACCAGAGTCCCTAGTGTTTAAACTTGGCTCTAATACCAAATGTGATGCCCCATCATACAACCCTAGAGTGCTAGACCAAGAAGAGAAAAACTTACAGATTTTTTTTTTAAAACAAGGAAATGCATTAAACATTAAATATAACTACACTAATAACAACATTAATTGAAAAGAATAACTAACACTTCTAGGGAACATAACCGCATCAGAAAAAAATTAAAACCATACAAGCGATCTACATCACAATGCAACAGCAGAATAATACATTAAACATTCACAGAGACGAATGATTACAAATTTCAAAACAAGGTTACAAGACCGATTACATCGGTTTACAAATAGTACAATTATGAGTGTATACTACAACTTGAAGATGAAGAGCAAACTGGAACTGGAGCACTTCTGCACTAATCTCGAAACAAACAACCAAGAAGACCAATGGATAGCTTTGTCTCCCAACCATGTGGAACCCTGAGGTCCACCCCTTTGAGCTAGGAGATAACAATGAGGTTCCACTAGGTCAAGGTGACAACCATAAATGCAACAACAACAAGATACAGACTCCATGTAGACAAGACAATACTCGCCAAAACAAGACAAATCAAATCATCAAGATAAGATCAACCATCAAGACAAGACAATTCAAAACGTCAAGACAAGACAGTACTCTAGAGGCATCAACAAAAGATAACAGGAAGTAACTAGACTGTAGTAGGGAGAGTGTCATCGCATGGTCCTAGCATGGGTTACCCAGGCTATCTCTCTCTAGAACCTGGCCCCCATCTATGGTTAGCCTGGCAGCTCTCTCTAGGCACCGGCCCCATAGGGTGACACATGCGGAGTTGACACATCCTCTCATGAAGACAAGGAGGTCGACCTTGCCAACCAGGCCTTCTCATCCCATCCTTAGCCTATGAGAGCACTCAAGGCATGGGTGAGGCGTCATTCTTATCTTGTTATGTGAATGTCTACCCAACCCACCTAAATAAATTATCAAGTTATCACTTAATTAAAACTTCCATGGGGTTACCCAGGCAGCCACCTTGTCACCGGCCCCACCATGAAAGCCACTCTCCTACAAACAACTAGTACCCCTTACCAAAATCTAGAACCAATAACATGCATGGACAAGGGATTGAAAGGCTTCAATCTTTTCACCAACCAAAACATTACATAGACCAATTTAAATCCAAAATCTCAACCATGAACCTTACCCTTGTCCATTTCAAAAAATCCCAATCAGATAAAACATTTAATCCACAATATTCAAATTCAAGGTAACAATCTTTCCCAATACACATCACCAATACACCCTTGCCACAAAATCATACTGAATTTCAAGGTAATGAGCCGCTGGAGCTAAAAGATTTCAACACAAATATCAAAAGGCAACTATCCAAAGCATGACGCTTAACAATCTTAACTCCCACAAAACTAACATGGTCACCAATTATCAGCAAGACTCAAAACTAAAATAAATGAAATGAACCAATCACCTCACTGATATACATTGGTTCAAAATCAACAATAAACAACAAGGAATATATATATCCAAGACCCAATTACTTCAACACTTTTCAAACTATTGACATGGATTCAATGAAAGACTTCCATCTAGTTAAACCATAAACTTTCCTAAGACAACAATGTTCTATTCAAAATTCAAGATCTATAATTTTATACAATGAAGTATTCAACATCTGTTACAAAAGGATTCACATCATGGATTGAAACTTTGTAATACCTTATCCTACAAGCTGCTAATCTTTCAGGACATAATTACAAAGAAAATAGCTATATAGGATGCGACTAACAAACAAATAAGATGATAGTTTTACTATTCCAAAACATATTTATTCCATTCCAATAAAACCTAAATTAACTAACTATGCAAGGAAATTAATACATTTCTTACCCTATAACAATTTTGAAACATTATATAGATTTATAATATACCTGATCACAAACAAAATTTGGGAACTTATCATCCTAATAACATCATTAAATTTTCCTAATATCTTTGCCATAAAAGATTGGTATGAAATCTAATACAATAGTTTGAATCGCATTCCAATGTGCTAAATGTTATATTGGACCCAAGTAGCCTAACCCCTAGAGTCTGTAAGATGGGACACAATACCACGTTACATAAGTCCATCTCCCAAAATGGAAACAAAGGTTTAAACAACTTGACATAAGATAAGGATGTCATCCCATTAAAACAATGACTAAGGATAATACAATAGACCACTTCCTTCATTACTACTTGTCGATATTAACTAGCAATGAAATTAAAAGACCATAACGTATATCAAAACTTAACTCTATTATATCACCCTTCGAACAATATTATCCATAACAACCATATGAACACAGAGTCATCCTTCCAGCTAACCCAAATTCAAATTATTTAAATAAAAAAATTATTGTAATTAAAATTATTACAAAACCTAGGATTGTTCCAAGCTTTCTTATCCTAACTTATAACTATACAAATATGAGTAATATAAATTTAAATTCTCAAAGTACAAGAAGTTATTAACTTATTATATGAACTAATACCTATCATCCTTGACTATTCAGTGACCTTTCTATTTAGAAATAAAAGAATATGAAGTTCTATACTCCAAACATTATATATTTAAACATCACAAATATCTACTTTCTAATATGTGCTATAAGAAAGGTTTTTATCATTCTATTTACAGAGTAGACTACTCAAGAACGAGTTAAGAAACTATCTAATTAATTTATATTTCCTAGAATATTGTTTAATCAAACTTGCTACTTCTATCTGGGTCAAGATTTATCAAGAACAAGGAAGGCTTTGACGTTTTACGAATGCAAAAAGAAGACTAACGGCCTAGGGTTGAGGACAATTTCTAGTCAAGGCAAAAGATTGCAGAGGTAAAATTCATCATCTCCACTATCAACTTCTACCATCATCAAATGATATTGGAGGTAGACAGATTCAATTGGAGAGGTAGAACAAGGTTTAAGAGAGATTTGAAAATAGTAGAGACGTCATCAGATAAGGAGGTACCATTGGAATTTAGCAAAGGTCTTCACTAAGGTCAGCGGCATACATCCAGGGAGGAGGATATGAGCCAAAACAAATAACCTAAGATTTGCAGAGCATGAAGAGAGATTAGATGTCTTTTTCCTCCATTAGAGAGATGGCTAAATGAAGAATTCCCAGAAACTTAAAAAAAACACAGAACCATGAAGACGGCCAGGAGAAGAAGATTATGGGTAAATTTCTCAAGAAAACAAATAAAAGAATGCTATAAATGCCAGTTTGAAAAGCACGTGATGCTCAGGAAGCAATGTTTGGAAGGCAATGCCTCAGGGAACTGTACGACTGCCCCTGGTGAAGAGGGGAAGAAAAATTATTATTGTTTGCATTCATTAACTTGTCCAAAAATTATGGTAAAGGTAATAGGTTGCCAAATCGAAGCCAAGAAGGAGACTGATAATGATTAGATTAAAGTTTATTTTCTTGCCTGAGGCCGCTACACAAAATTATGACAAAAAGAGAGAATCGATATAAGTTTCAGGATTTGATTGCAATAATAGTTTGAAAGTGTGATGATATAAAGAGCCAGAAGACCAAAAAAGGTCGATTGGCATTACAGGGTTAGCACAAAATGGTCATGAAAGAAAAGGCAATGACTTCATTAGATTACCACAGTGGAGATCAATTTGAAAGCCTCAATAGTTGCAGAATGAAATGACGGTGGATGAAATTAATACACTAGGAAACCTCAGAAGGAAATGGTGATAGGAAGAATCAAAACACAATTTAAATGTATTTAAGGACAAATGTTCAAGCTAGTAAGCACACCAAATTTAATTTTAAAAAGGCATCAAGTGATGAAAAAGAGATTCACATTCACAACTTTCACTAAACCTCATTCCATTTTTTCAGAAAACATACCCAGAAATATAACCTCAAGCTTCGGAATCCTCCTCCTGTTCACTTTCTTCTTTTGCAAAACTTTTTTCCCAAATCTTTCGATTGCAACCTTTTTCCAAATCCCCCCACCGAAGCAAAAATAGCCAAGAAACATAAATGACCACTAACCCAAATCTGTTACAGAGAATCGCACTAACCCCCTTAAAATAGAAGACAATTAATTTTTACTTTTAAAGAGAGATTCTCCCAAATCTGGAATCTTTATTGGACAACCCTCAAGAATTAATTTGCTGACTAAAATAATTTTACTAATTTCCATATACTATTTTAACCACAATAAATACTTTATGACACATATTCTAATAAAACCATTAAATAATGAATTTAATCTAAAATAATATAACACAACTCATTAATATACAACTAAGAAATTACCATTATGTTTGAACAAATAACATTATTATAATAATAATAAATTCAATAATGCATTACCAAAACACACATAGGCTTAACAAGCAAAACTCGACAATACCTCAACAACCACATGACGAACAAAACCCGAGACAAGAATCTCAGAGCGACTTCAAGACCCATGACACAAACTGAAAATGGGAACTGACCTGGGGAAAACCTCATGTTATCTCCCATCAATGTTATCCATTGGTGTAGGGTGCACTCAGACCTGCTAAGTCAGGTGGAGTCAAGGCTCGGTACCTGCAACCTGCATAAGAACAATGGGTTGTATATGATGAACTGCATATATATCAAACACACACTGAGTTAGAGAATCACGACATAGTAGGGTGCTCAAATCGAGTAGTACTATACCGTCCCTACTCTGAAACAAGACCATAACCATTTCTATTTAAAATTAGATGCACAAACATGATAATATTAAACCATCACTAAACATGTCCATCCCCCCATAACTGAAATAACAACAATGTCATCAAAACTCATACCACATGTCAGAACCATATCAGATGAACATAGTCTATCACAATCAAAATAAACATAAACCATAAGCCTACTAATCCAAATTTCTCAGAATTGACAGAGAGAAATGTGAAACTAGCAACTATCACAAGCCAAAACATCAGGGGGCATTACATCCTCCCCCCTAGAGTCAGGCTTACTCTTGGAAGCCTGCAAATAAGTAAGGGTATGACTCTCTCACCCTAGAAGCATCCTCCCATGTAGTATAAGTCTCATCACTAGGGTCCCACTGGACCCTGACCTACTCCACGTCTCTGCCCATGAGAGTTTACTCCTAATACTGAAGCTCACACATGATCTCCAAAGAAGGCTACCTGTCCTCTACCTGCGGTCTCCAAGGCTGTCCCCTGATGCTCTATCATTGTGAACACTCTATGAGACCTCCCTGCATCACCTACGGTCAGCTCTGAAGCTGCCAGTCTCTGACCAAAACCTGAAGTGTTCCCTTGTGGACACTGCCTGGCTATATGGCCCTCCTATCCACAAGAGAAACATCTTGAGCCTCTACCGAAACTTTCATCACCCAAAGAAGCATTAGACTACTAAAAGTTATCTTTACTTACTGTAGATTGCGTACTCTGAGCTGGCTGATCAAAGTGGTTACACCTATTTCGCTTCCAAGACTGATCTTTCTTAGACTGAAATCTGTTACCTTGTCAAGGTTGAGTGTTCTTTGGTTGGGACTAAGAACACTGTTGTTGTTGTCGCTTGCCTTTGTTAGGTGCAAGATGGTCTCTTGAAAAGTCAACAGCCTGAGACTGACCACCCACACCTACAGAAGGTGCACTACCAATGTGCACACTTGTATGCCCACCGAGTGCCATAGCCAAATTCTCCTCCACTAATCGGCCTTTCTCCATTGCTACCTCCATAGACTTAGGTTCGAATACACGAACCCCTCCACTGATCCAGGCATTTAAGCCCCTAATAAAATATTGCACTAACATAGACTCATCATCTCTGATACCCACATACTGCTTGAGCTCATAGAATCTGCGCTCATACTACTCAACTGACATGGCCATCTACCTCAGCTCATGGAACTCATCTGCGTGATGCTGCCTCCAATGATTAGATAGAAAATGAGCTCTGAATCTCTCTAAGAACAACTCCCAAGACACAGTGCTAATGTCCAAGTGTAGCTTCTACTCCTCTAACCGCCACCAAGTCAAGGCAAACCCTCAGAGATGTAGAATAACACATATGTCTTTGGTGTTTCTGCCATAAGGATGCATGTGAAACACTTGCCTAAATCTAGTAACCAAGTGTCCGCCTCTAGACCTCTACCAGCTCCATCAGATCTCTCATATGGCTGGCTAGTGTGGCCTCCTGCTCATCTTTCAACTCTCTATGCCTAGGTAATCTCTCTTTCCCAAGGCTCTGACTGGTCTACCTCCTGACCCTCTCTAGGCTGCTCAACCTCCTGTCTAAGACCTAATCGGGTAAGAGCAGCCTCAAGCAACTGTTGTAACTGGGCTCCCTTAGACTGACCCTTACCCTCCATATTTTGACCCCTACCTTCATGGGCACTCTCATGAGGAGAACTGGGAGGAGGTGTACCACCACCACCTCTCACACGACCCCTACCTCTGCCACGACCTCGATCCCTACCTCTAGGCATCTACCTACAACACTCAAAAGATGATTTATTACATTCAGAAAGGGATACAACAGGGATGAAGTTAATCTACAGAGTTTAAGCACTAGGTCACATAATGAGCTTAATTATAACTAGAGTCCCCAGTGTTTAAACTTGGCTCTGATACCAAATGTGATGCCCCGTCATGCAACCCTAGAGTGCTAGACCAAGAAGAGCAAAGTTTATAGAAATATTTTTTTTTAAACCAAGGAAATGCATTAAACATTAAATATAACTATACTAATAACAACATTAATTGAAAAGAACAACTAACACTTCTAGGGAACATAACCGCATATGAAAAAAATTAAAACCATACAAGCGATCTGCATCTCAATGCAACAACAGAATAATACATTAAACATTAACATAGATGAATGATTACAAATTTCAAAACAAGGTTACAAGACCGATTACATCGGTTTACAAATAGTACAATTATGAATGTATACTACAACTTGAAGATGAAGAGCAAATTGGAATTGGAGCACTTCTGTACTGATCTCAAAACAAACATCCAAGAAGACCAATGGATAGCTCTGTCTCCCAACCATGTGGAACCTTGAGGTCCACCCCTCTGAGCTAGGAGATAACAATGAGGTTCCACTAGGTCAAGGTGACAACCATAAATGCAACAACAACAAGATATAGACTCCATTCAGACAAGACAATACTCACCAAAACAAGACAAATCAAATCATCAAGATAAGATCAACCATCAAGACAAGACAAGTCAAAATGTCAAGACAAGACAGTACTCCAGAGGCATCAACAAAAGATAACAGGAAGTAACTAGACTGCAGTAAGGAGAGTGTCATCACATGGTCCTAGCATGGGTTACCAAGGCTATCTCTCTCTAGAAGTTGGCCCCCATCTATGGTTACCCTGGTAGCCTCTCTCTAGGCATCGGCCCCATAGAGTGACACATGCAGAGTCGACACATCCTCTCATGAAGACAAGGAGGTCGACCTTGCCAACCAGGCCTTCTCATCCCATCCTTAGCCTATGAGAGCACTCAAGGCATGGGTGAGGTGTCATTCTTATCTTGTTATGTGAATTTCTACCCAACCCACCTAAATAAATTATCAAGTTATCACTTAATTACAACTTCCATGGGGTTACCCAAGCAGCCAGCTTGGCACCGACCCCACCATGAAAGCCACTCTCCTACAAACAACTATTACCCCTAACCAAAATCTAGAACCAATAACATGCATGGACAAGGGATTGAAAGGCTTCGATCTTTTCACCAACCAAAACATTACATAGACCAATTTAAATCTAAAATCTCAACCACGAACCTTACCCTTGTCCATTTCAAAAAATCCCAATCAGATAAAAAATTTAATCCACAATATTCAAATTCAAGGTAACAATCTTTCCCAATACACATCACCAATACACCCTTGCCACAAAATCATACTGAATTTCAAGGTAACGAGCCTCTGGAGCTAAAAGATTTCAACACAAATATCAAAAGGCAACTATCCAAAGCATGACGCTTAACAACCTTAACTCCCATGAAACTAACATGGTCACCAATTATCAACAAGACTCAAAACTAAAATAAATGAAATGAACCAATCACCTCACTGATATACATTGGTTCAAAATCAGCAATAAACAACAAGGAATATATATATATCTAAGACCCAATTACTTCAACACTTTTCGAACTATTGACATGGATTCAATGAAAGACTTCCATCTAGTTAAACCATGAACTTTCCTAAGACAACAATGTTCTATTCAAAATTCAAGATCTATAATTTTATACAATGAAGTATTCAACATCTGTTACAAAAGGATTCACATCATGGATTGAAACTTTGTAATACCTTAGCCTACAAGCTGCTAATCTTTCACGACATAATTACAAAGGAAATAGCTATATAGGATCCAACTAATAAACAAATAAGATGATAGTATCACTATTCCAAAACATATTTATCCCATTCCAATAAAACCTAAGTTAACTAACTATGCAACGCAATTAATACATTTCTTACCCTATAACAATTTTGAAACATTGTATAGATTTATAATATACCTGATCACATACAGAATTTGGGAACTTATCATCCTAATAACATCATTAAATTTTCCTAATATCTTTGCCATAAAAGATTGGTATGAAATCTAATGCAATAGTTTAAATCACATTCCAATGTGCTAAATGTTATATTGGACCCAAGTAGCCTAACCCCTAGAGTTGGTAAGTTGGGACACAATACCACTTTACATAAGTCCATCTTCCAAAATGGAAACAAAGGTTTAAACGACTTGACATAAGATAACAATGTCATCCCATTAAAACAATATGACTAAGGATAATACAATAGACCACTTCCTTCATTACTACTTGTCGATATTAATTGGCAATGAAATTAAATGACCATAACGTATATCAAAACTTAACTCTATTATATCACCCATTGAACAATATTATCCATAATAGCCATATGAACACAGAGCCATCCTTCCAACTAACCCAAATTCAAATTATTTAAATAAAAAAATTATTGTAATTAAAATTATTACAAAACCTAGGATTGTTCCAAGCTTTCTTATCCTAACTTATAACTATACAAAGATGAGTATTCTAATATAAATTTAAATTCTCAAAGTACAAGAAGTTATTAACTTATTATAATGAACTAATACCTATCATCCTTGACTATTCAGTGACCTTGCTGTTTAGAAATAAAAGAATATGAAGTTCTATACTACAAATGTTTTATATTTAAACATTTAAACATTACAAATATCTACTTTCTAATATGTGCCATAAGAAAGGTTTCTATCATTCTATTTACATAATAGACTACTCAAGAATGAGTTAAGAAACTATCTAATTAATTTATATTTCCTAGAATATTGTTTAATCAAACTTGCTACTTCTATCTGGGCCAAGATTTATCAAGAACAAGGAAGGCTTTGAGGTTTTACGAATGCAAAAAGAAGACAAATGGCCTAGGGTTGAGGATAATTTCCAATCAAGGCAAAAGATTGTAGAGGTAAAATTCATTATCTCCACTATCGACTTCTACCATCATCAAATGATATTGGAGGTAGACAGATTCAATTGGAGAGGTAGAACAAGGTTTAAGAGAGATTTGAAAATAGCAGAGACGTCATCAGATAAGGAGGTACCATTGGAATTTAGCAAAGGTCTTCACTAAGGTCAGTGGCATATGTCCAAGGAGGAGGATATGAGCCAAAACAAATAACCTAAGATTTGCAGAGCATGAAGAGAGATTGGACATCTTTTTCCTCCGTCAAAGAGAGATGGCTAAATGAAGAATTCCCATAAAATTAAAAAAAAAGAAACACAGAACCATGAAGACGGCCAGGAGAAGAAGATTATGTGTAAATTTATCAGGAAAACAAATAAAAGAATGCTATAAATGCCAGTCTAAAAAGCACGTGATGCTCAGGCATCAATGTTTGGAAGGCAATGCCTCAGGGAACCATACGACTGTGCCTGGTGAAGAGGGGAAGAAAAATTATTATTGTTTGCATTCATTAACTTGTCCAAAAATTATGGTCAAGGTAATGGGTTGCCAAATCGAAGCCAAGAAGGAGACTGATAATGATTAGATTAAAGTTTATTTTCTTGCCTGAGGCCGCTACACAAAATTATGACAAAAAGAGAGAATCGATATAAGTTTCAGGATTTGGTTGCAATAATAGTTTGAAAGTGTGGTGCTATAAAGAGCCAGAAGACCTAAAAAGGTCGATTGGCATTAGAGGGTTAGCACAAAATGGTCATGAAAGAAAAGGCAATGACTTCATTAGATTACCATAGTGGAGATTGATTTGAAAGCCTCAATAGTTGCAGAATGAAATGACGGTGGATGAAATTAATACACTAGGAAACCTTAGAAGGAAATGGCGACAGGAAGAATCAAAACACAATTTAAATATATTTAAGGACAAATTTTGAGGCTAGTAAGCACACCAAATTTGATTTCAGACAGGCATCAACTAATGAAAAAGAGATTCACATTCACAACTTTCACTAAACGTCATTCCATTTTTTAGAAAACATACCCAGAAATATAACCTCAAGCTTCAGAATCCTCCTCCTATTCACTTTCTTCTTCTACAAAACTTTTTCCCCAAATCTTTCGATCGCAACCTTTTTCCAAATCCCCCCACCGAAGCAAAAATAGCCAAGAAACATAAATGACCACTAACCCAAATCTATTACAGAGAATCCCACTAACCCCCTTAAAATAGAGGAGAATTAATTTTTACTTTTAAAGAGAGATTCTCCCAAATCTGGAATCTTTATTGGACAACCCTCAAGAATTAATTTGTTGACTAAAATAATTTTACTAATTGCCATATACTATTTTAACCACAATAAATACTTTATGACACATATTCTAATAAAACCATTAAATAATGAATTTAATCTAAAATAATATACCACAACTCATTAATATACGACTAAGAAATTACCATTATGTTTGACCAAATTACATTATTATAATAATAATAAATTCAATAATGCATTACCAAAACACACATAGGCTTAACAAGCAAAACTCGACAATACCTCAACAACCACATGATGACCAAAACCTGAGACAAGAATCTCAGAGCAACTTCAAGACCCATGACACAAACTGAAAATAGGAACTGACTTGGGGAAAACCTCATGTTATCTCCCATCAACGTTATCCATTGGTGTAGGACCCGCTCAGACCTGCTAAGTCAGGTGGAGTTGAGACCTGGTACCTGCAACTTGCATAAGAACAATGGGTTGTATATGATCAACTGCATATATATCAAACACACACGGAGTCAAAGAATCACGGCGTAGTAGGGTGCTCGAACCGAGTAGTACTACACTGTCCCGGCTCTGAAACAAGACCATAACCATTTCTATTTAAAATCAGATGCATAAACATGATAATATTAAACCATCACTAAACATGTCCATCTCCCCATAACTGAAATAACAACAATGCCATCAAAACTCATACCACATGTCAGAACCATATCAGACGAACATAGTCTATCACGATCAAAATAAACATAAACCATAAGCCTACTAATCCAAATGTCTCAGAACTGACAAAGAGAATTGTGAAACTAGCAACTATCACAAGCCAAAACACGAGGGGGCATTACATGATGATGGAAGTATGTGCGAGAGCTCTAGATTCTAGATGAGTAAAATGAATTAGGGTTTGTTCTTTTATATAACATTCTATATAATTTGAAATGTTTTATGCTTTTATTTGGTGCGTAACAACTAGTTGGAAGGGGGCAACATGGACTCAATGTGATTTTTTAATTTTAAAATGGTTGGGGTCGATTTCACACTACAAAATCAATCCATGTTTTATTTTGTGCCACAAAATTGATCTAGTTAGGCAACTAAGTAAACTGGGGACCAAAACTGATTCATGGGCATGTGTGGATATATAATCAGGTTGGGTTTAGGGAATATACAAAATTTTAGTGTAGAAACAACCACTTATATGCTAGTCAATGCATAAAGGCTAACACTGTGAAAATGAAATCGAAATATTAAAAAAAATGTCAGGTATTGTCATTTTCACCATTACACCATTAATACTATGAATTTTTTAATGACAATAGAAGTATTAGAAGTATTAGGCCTTTAACCGTAATTAAGGATGATAGCTCTTCTATTATAAGGATTGGCCTAGATAAGTGATAATAGTGTTATCTACCTATATCAATTTACTTTTCATCCACCGTTTAAAATCAATTTTCTCATCTTCATTTAATTCTTTTTTTCGTTCTCGCAAAAATCCCAAGGTGACCCGCTTGCCCTGTTAACTCGAATTGGTTGCCCTAGTCGATGCCATTGCTCGGTGTACACATGAAATTCAAAACAAGAAAAACAAATATATTTGTTTTCCACTAATTGGGTATCATTATATTGATTTGATTTTCCAAAGAACGTGGTTGGCGAAGGCTCCACTATTACATCTAATTCGACATAATAAGACCATGATTTTAATCTCTTGGTCTTAGGAAAAAGCAATGCAAAGGCATATAAGATTAGAAGTACATCTTTAACATTGCTCTTTCTTTCATTATTACATTATGAAAAAGATGGACAATGCAATAGTGCAACTTTATGAAAGGAAAATAACATTCAATTACACAACCACTTAAATAATGAATATTTGGTCAAAAAGTTGTTGACATGTTGCAACATTATGTATATTTTGTATAAAACATTACGACCAAACAAAATAATTACAACTTGTCTATTTGTATTATAATTATTTAGTCTTAATTTTTTTTTTTGGTTAATAGACAATTTAGGAATTCCAGCTCATATCCATGCATTTAGGGTTATATTTTTATTGGAACGCTGGCTTGTATTATTTAGTAAACAGTGGTATGTAATTAATCATGCAAGCGGCAAATAGAAGAGCATCATAATCTATACATCACATCTAACACACAGTTCGAGACATAAATAAGGGCTCTCTTTTGGAAATGTATTCTGAATTTTAAGGTCTCAAGGCTAAAAGTAAAAAGTCTCATAAAGACATAGTGTTAACTGGTCAAAGTAATTGAAAGTAAACATCAAGTTACTAAGCGACAAAGTATAGCATTAAGATTGGTGAAGAATCATCAGGGTAACCCACAATAATATTTTAGCTTATTTGCAACATGTTTTATGACATTTTTGTGATTTTTGAACTAGAGATTCGCATTTACCATCCACATAATAAAATTTCACTTTCCACTTTAGACATATAAATTCCTCATAATTTTTTTATAAACGTTACAAATAGTGAATTTTACATTCTTTGGATTAAAAAATCCAATGAAAGGAAGGCAATAACAAGGTTTGCATCGCTATTTTTTTTATAACTTCAATTTACGTCATAAAATTTACAATGTTTACCATGATCTTTATATTTAGAGGAAACGCACATTATAATGTTTACATTTCTTAAACCTAATTCAAAGGTAATAAGGAACTTTGTTGTGTTGGAAACTTTTATTTGCTTAAATACTAACATGCAACCTTGCACTAAATGCATAGTTGTTTTTCATTTAAAGGAAAAAATAAATTCATTTTTTGGTTGATTTTAGTCATTGAATTACATTACATTATAGTATGCTACTTATGCATCAAACATTAGGTATAGAGGTCTAATACATTATTTTATAATTATCAAATTAGATAAACATTTTATAGTTGTAGTTCATTTTCAAAAATAAAGATAAATGAATAAAGAATCAAATGAATTTATGTTGTAATTGGTAATGCAATTTAATAAACTTATCATTGATTTTTAAATTGTGAAATACTGAAGTTAATTTATCTACTCGATGCGATTTTATTTTTGTTGTATTGATGTAAAGATGATCACACTAAGCTCCTAGATGAAATTAATAAATCTAGTGATGAACTTAATGATATTTCGAATGAACATAGTGTCTTATGAAAATGGAAGAATGTTAGTGTAAAATATTTAAGGAAAACAAGCCAAATTATATGATCTATACATCCTTAGCACACATGTAATTGATCTATGTTCAATTCAACAAGAAAATATTATGTAACTTTTGTTCCAAGGTTAAAGTACAAGTATTCTCATGACCATTTTAATTTATGAACCTAAAGGTCATGAAGGGTACATTTCAAACTCATTTACATCACAATAAACTTTATGATTTTATTAAAATTATAGTTTTAATTATATAAAATTGTCAAATACTTTATTATTTTAAATTTAATTATATAACTTTTATATAAATTATAACTCATAATATTCTTAATGTAGATTACGAACCAAGAATTCATTAAGAAGACAATTTTTTTCCTTACATGATCATCAAATTATGAATGACATAAGGATGGGTTATATGATAAAAGATGCACA
Source organism: Cunninghamia lanceolata (assembly GCA_027924645.1). Classification (NCBI taxonomy): domain Eukaryota; kingdom Viridiplantae; phylum Streptophyta; class Pinopsida; order Cupressales; family Cupressaceae; genus Cunninghamia; species Cunninghamia lanceolata. The sequence goes on along the minus strand of BSBN01000865.1, from coordinate 1,768,949 downwards.
CCTCAATGATTGTACAAATATACTACAAAGAAAAAAGGAATTAAATTAATGCCTTAATTTCTAGGATTAGCACATATTGATCAAATCAATCAATAAATAAAGTGTCTCACAATGTTCACATCAAATATTGATCACTTACTTTCTTGTATATTGTTCAATTATCAAAGCATATAAAACATCACATAACAAATAGGAGTCAAGATGACTTGACAAAAATACCCAATAAAATATCACACAACAAATAGGAGTCAAGACGATTTGAGAAAAATACCCAATAATGGATTAAATTTTAAGGACCACCTTAGAAATGTATGAATTACATTGGTTGTTGATGATAAAAATCCATTTATAATATATTTGGTTCATTATGTTCTTAAACATGAACCTTCCTCAATGTAAATATAAAAGAAGCACAGATTGTTGAGTTATTTGTGTATGACATACATCCATATTTTATTTAATTAAGATCAACAATTTATTGATTCTTCTCAATATTATTTCTTTTATTTGTTATCAAATTAATTTGTATTTTTATGACTCATAAAATATCAATTGAAATATGATTCATAAAATATCAATTGAAATAAATAGATAGTAAAAGCACAAACCGTGTCACACTTTTATAAAGGAAACAACTAACATTGATCTAACTTTTTAACTTGAATCACTACAAAGTGAAGTATACGTTCTGGATTTTAAAATGATGTAAACTAATAAAATGCAGATTTTTTAGTGTATTTTATGTTTCTATTTTTTAAAGCAATTTAAAAAATTATTTAAATGTAGTATTTTATAAAATTGACACTATAATTTAGTTGTTGATAAAATGCTAAAAAATAAGGTTGAATGGGACGTCACACTTTATATAGTAAATTTCATTTATTTTCCTTCTATTTTTTTTGTGTATTCATAGCTCAAAACTTTAGTGCATGGATTATTTTCTTCCCCATTTGTATAAATATATATTTTAAAATAAATCTTTGAAGTTGTGTGTAATAAAGACACAACTGTTTCAATGGGACGTCAACTTTTGTCTTTATTATTTATCTAAAATAGGAAAAAATTATGCCATCTTGACAAGGAATCTCTCCTCTAGTGCATCATATTTTTTTCAATTTTTTTTGATAAACTTTACTATTTTCTCTTGAGAGGACAATCGACACCATATTTTGCTGTTGATGACCTACTTTTAGGAGAAATAAAAAATAAAATATAAACACTAATTTAAATGTTTAAAAATTATATTTTTACAAAGTAGATTGATTGATCTACAAAAGGGTATTTTTAGATTCTTTTAAAATGATTATTTGTACGAGTAGGAGTTGTTAGAGCATCGTTTTTCAAATAATTTTTTTTTTTTGGTAAATGAGCCCCAAAGTGATGCTACATATGTTTTTAGTGGATGGTTCCAATTGGAAAAGTTATGTCCTAGATCTAATTTAGCTAGAATGAATCAAAATAGAACATAAGTTTCACCAAAATTGACTTTTACTTGGAAATACTTAATTCGTTTATGCTAATAAGCTGGCCTAAAGTGTGACATAACTTTAAACTTTTACCCATGTATATGTTCAAATAATACAAAATTTAGTAATTATGTGTTACGAGCACTAAAAAATAAGGTTAGAAAATTTCATATTAATAGTGTATAATTAAGCTAAGTTCACCTTATTAATGAAGCATCAAAACCATTACACATCATGTATTCAACAATATATTCTTTATTCAATTATTCTCCTTGTTAATTAAGCAAAATTTGTATACACAATTATTAGATTACTTAGGCTGGAATTAAGTACCCTAACCATTGAGCATACCATTCCTTTTTTAATGAGAACGAAAGATAATTGTGCCCCACAATAATTTTGAATACTTAATCAATTTTGTGTGTGATAATCCCTTAGTACGATTTATGTTAATTTATGTTAATGGTTCAGAATAAAGCATCTAGATAATGTTTGTTTAAGTTTTGCATTTTTGTTTTTCACTTAAACACTCAAGGTATAATAGAAAATAGAATAATAATCTACTTAATATTTCTTGAGTTTAATTAATTCATTCTTTTAAGTTGTACATATAATTTTGTGTGGTTCTTTCAACAATCTATAGTTTATCATAATTTAAATGTTGTAAATAAATTTAACTCTGATTTCTAAGTTTGAACACAATTTTAAGAATGTAGATTAACATTAACAATGTACCATACTAATAGTTTATTTTTGAATTAGTAATAATAGTTTAGGTTGAGTCAAATATCCATTACAAGACTTTTAAGAAATATCAATTGCTCAATTATCCTCACTATAATACCTCTAGTTGAAAATTTGATTAACCACTCTGTTTCTATAATATCTTCAATAATTCTTCATAGAAATAAGGACAATAATGGTTTAATATCTATTCAATGTTTACCACTAAATTACAATGCTAATTTTGTAGATGGGAACAACATAATAGAATCTACATTATTCCATAGAATCTTTACAATAACTCTTCCTTGAATTTATAAGTATATATCAATTCATATAATAAAACTGTTTATTACAATAAAAGTTACATTTTTGTCCAAATAGAAGATTATAAAATGAATTGACACTATTTCCAAATGAATGCAAATCACCAAATTTTCTCATAATAACCATACTGCACAAATATATTTCATCATAGAATCCCTACCTTGGATCCATGGCCTAGCTCAAACCCCACTCCCAAGCATAAGCTAGGGTGCATGTGATTGTGGCATGACTCTCCTCAAATCAATAAAATAATAGTGACAACACAAAAACCTTAAAACCCTTTGTACAAAAATGGTCAAGGTACAATAATTTAATATTATAACTCAACTCATTGTTATAACATTAAGATTGCAACTTAACAATAATTTTACCATAATAAGAAATTCATATGGGAGTTTAATTAATGGCCAAGAAATTTAACAACATAATACCCTAGATGGACTCACCATAACCAACATGATAGTCATAAGCTATTTAGGCTTCAAACATATAACAACCAAGGGCCCATTCAACCCCAAATAGATATCAAATCATAAAAATATAATGACCACATCCTTTAAACTAGGATATACACTATAACACTCACCTCTCGTCTTTTAAAACTGAAAAACCTAGCCATAATGGTTTGAAGGTAAATGGTAGACAAGACAATCATTTTCAATAAACCACTAACTAGGTGGTTGATAAGAATATTTAGTTAAAAACTTATAACTAGCACCCATGATAATATCTTACCATGTCCATAGTACTTCTATTAACAAATAACAACCAACAATAAATGTATATGAGGAGTTGGAGATCATATACACAACCATAGTGACTTACCAACAATTACAAGGTCCATTTTATTGCAATTTCATAATACTAGGTTTTACAAAACTTACTAGAATTTCATCACACAACAACCCACAAAAGATGTATCCATTCTTGGATAAGAAAAATACTAGGATTATTTATCATAACCCCAAACAACTAATATTTTGATAATGAACATAGTTACAAGGTGTAGTGTAGGAAAAATTGCTCTTCAACTAAATGTATCAATTAAGGGCATTAAAAGAAACTCTCATCATCACTATAGGCATCTGGTAACATCCATAAATGGTCACCTGGTACTAAATAGATGTGGGATGCTAGCACATCGTGCAGACATCTGCACATACTGCTTGCGTCTAGGTAACTTCAGTTCTTGATCACATGGAACACCTTAGGATGATGTGACAATCAAAACATTAAAATGAAATTGCATGAAAATTAACATAAAACACAATTATAAATAATTCTAAGAAGGCAGACACTAAAGTGGTCACAAAACCTAGCGTGAAATTGCAAGAGTATGAAATCTTTGACATTACATTTAGCCCCCACTTTAGCAGGCTTATGCAACTATGTGAATATGTAAGATAAAGTAAAATAAAGGAGATAACATTACCAGTTTTACCTCAAAAGGATATTGAAGAGGATGTAGAGGATTATTTGAGAAAAGGAATGAAGCCCCCAGGTTGAGAGCCTACAAAACCACAATGTTAGACAATAAAACTTGCACAAGAGGCAATGCGAGAACCACATGTATATAAAGTCATACTAAGAGGATTAGATTGGATATGATTTGTACCAAATATCAAGGTTTAGCAAATCATATAATCTAATACACATTCTACTACTATCTAAAACACATACAACACATGAAAGCAAAGCCAAAGGGGCAATTCTAGCACACTACGAGAGCCAAAAGGATGCTAAGTATGGTTCTAGGACTAGCACACTATGAGAGCTAAGAACCATACCAAACTCTTGTGGGCCACTAGGACTAACAAATTAAGTTGTTAGGTGACTCACAAAGAGTTCCAAAAAAGAGTAGTTGAAAAGCGTGGTCAAGCCAAGCAAGTGCATCTACTTAGGACCACAAGCTGCAAATGCTGCCAAGAGTGAATCACAATGTGGTGTGTGTAAAAGTGTGAAGCATAAAAGTATGCCCCCACCTTAAAATAATTTCATAAAGCATTAGTATGCAAATATTTTAAGGTAGAAAAGGGGAAGAGAACTTGAGAAAAACATTTATGAGTAGATATGTTTTCAAGACTACTTCTTACAAAAGATAAGAGATGCCCCCCCAAGGAGGGACAATCGAGGTGATGTTGTAGGCATGATACACAAAGGCTTGTGTAAGCATGGTATGACACCAAGAAATTCTAACACATGTCTCATGAAGACAAACAACAACACCAAACACACTTAGGGATCTACACACTTTAGGGTCAGTATGCATTTGGGAGGGGAATCAATAAGGAACAACTCATAGAATTTTCATCATTCCCTAAGCACATAGAACTACGATGACAAAGGAACAATGGCACAAAAAATAAAATAAAAATTTTGGGTCAACATGGAAGGAAGGTAATCTTCCAATGCTTTACATCATCCCCAAAATGTCACAATAAACATAGAGACAACAAATAGAATAATATAGGGACAAATAGAAGAATGCCACAACAATTTCCACTTCACTTGAATCCATGTGTTTACAAGGGTATTGTGGGACCTTCAGGTAGAAATAATAGACATAAAATACGTTCACATGGAAAACATCACAATCAAACAAGAAAGCACACAGAAACACATGAAACGAAGGTACCATCCTCATGGATCAGGTGTCATCAAATCATCTTGGTCTCAATCTTGATAAGCATAGGGGGATGGAGGAAGAGTTGACAATGGAACCACACAAAAATTGGTACAATTAGACTCTCCTAGAAACAAGTGCAAAGGATTACTAGTAAGAGAAGGATCTTTCAGAGCACTAGGAACATCAATTGTCAACAATCATGTGAAGATCACAGACAAGGAAGAGACATTAGGGACATGTCTGATGATTCACTCTTTAGGAGAGGAATCAAGATAGTCATTGTTAGAATAATGTACCAACAAAAGATCATAAATGTTATCAGTTTCAAGGAAAGTACTATGAGCTGTGGCTTGAGAAACATCCTCCACTGCAAGAAAAGATGACAAAAAAGGGCATAGAGGCAATCAGGAAGGTTGCATGTGCTTGGGCTTGCAAAATGGTGGGGTGGTGTAATGCTCTGGTTTTCACTTTGGCAGCGGAAAGGGGATGTTTATATCAATGGTGGCACAGTGGAGGATATCTGAGAAGATAGCATGGCAGGTGTGCTGCAAGGGCACAAGAGTGGTGAGGGTGGTGCTAGGAATGACATTGATGTTAGGCATATCCAAGGGCTTGGGAAAGGGTGAAATGCTAGGGATGGACAGAAGGATGAGATCCTCCATAGAAGGAGACAAGACTACTTACACCCTTGGGAGGTGACATTCATCTAGACTTGATTGTGGAGGAGAAGGAGGGGTCAGGGATAGAGGAGACACAGGCTAAAAAATAGAAGGCTGAAGTGTTGAAGAAGAAATATGATCAAAGGGTGGCTGCATAGGAGAAGGATACTCGATGGGAGGCTACACATTAGGATCTCACTCATGGGTTGTAGCATGACAGTGATGCTTGCAATCTCTCACAAGCTAGTTACATTTGGTTCAGGTTGAGGACTTTTCTGACGAAGCTAGGGGGTCTTCCAACATGGGTTCTATGTCATCCACTACCACAAGGACACATGGAGAAACTGAAATAACCTCCAAAGGTTGGGAAACCATAGGGGAAGGGGAGGGTTTTGTGACATGGGATACTTTCCCCATGCCACCAAAGAGGCAGAAAGAATAGAAGCAGCTGTCGAAGGTTGGGGAGCCATAAGAGGAGGTGGAAGAGGAGCATTCAACATTGTCTAGTTTCCTCATTCCATAGAAGAGGCATGAGGAACAAAACCAACCAACAGAGGCTGAGGGGCCCTAGAAACATTTGATGATTGATGTTGTACTCTAAGTGGACCTTGAGGCTTCGAATAGGAAGCAATAGGTGGTACCACAAAGTATAATTTAGGTTCATGGGAACAGGGAGGTGTGCTCTATACGAGATGCTTTCCTTGGACCACCAGAGGGGCAATGGAAGGAATAGGAGCAGCCTTTAAAGACATAAACATTGAAGGTGAAGCAAATATAGAAGAGAAGGAATAAGGGCCAAAAGATAACTAAGCTATTCAACTTGCTTTGAACTTCTGGTGTGAAAGGAACAAGAAGATATTGTGGGACCGAAGTGGCTCAGTGGGTACCAACAAGAAGTAGTCCAAGGAGAAATTCCTTGTATAGAAAGAGGTGTAAATCTACTATGGCGGATCATGTGCACAACACCATCATGAGGAAACTTCAAACATTTATGAACTAAGACAAGACCGCTCGCATAGAAGTGAGCCATGGCTAGCCCAAATTTAGATAAAAATGAACAAAAGTGGGAATGATTGAGCAAGAGATGTCTAGGGATTTAGGTCCCATCTAGATAGAGAGGGTGATCAAACCTAGGATAGGTCATGACATCCCATCATGACATTAGATAAAGATGTTTGATTACTCATAGACATCTTTATACAATTCATAAACATATAAAAACTCCTTTGTAACTTTATTTACTAAGCATGCGGGGTCAACCATGACAGCCTTAACGGACTTAGCATTGACCTGGGCAGAAATATAGAGAGGAGCATCATATGTGTCGGTAGGGATATTGAAAGAAGAGAAAGAGGTGGTGGGCTTAGGAACAAAATGCTTTTGATCAGGGCAAGGGAGAACATCCACCATACCTGCCATCCTAGCATAGGAAGGAGAGGGGAGAATGTCAGTAGTCAAAGCCTATGCCACATAGGATGAAGCAGGATCAATAAAATTAGAGCTATGACATGACATAGGATCATTGTAAATCTACAAGTGTTGATTAGGGGGTGAAGACAAGAAAAGATCAAGGGAAATAATAAGGAAGATAATGCAATAAACACAAATCTTTTACCTTAAACCCTTCTTTCTCCTTTGATAGAGTGAATTGGAATGCACCCTTCTTCCAATGGCTATGCTCCTTGATATGATAGCATGTTGATTTCTTAGTATTTCAGCAACATAACAATACTTGAAAACACTTGATCTATGATGATTTTGACAACATAATGTTACTTTGAACTGTGGATGATAATGGCTTGATAGAGGTTTGATTTATAGATTCTTCAGTGATAGGATGAATGGATAGGATTAAGAGGAGTAATGGATGGCTAGGATTAAGAGGTGGAGGATTAGGGCAATCCTTATGTGAACGGTTGAGATTAAGAGGTGAAAATTTTGAATTGGATGGTTGAGATTAGAAGTTAGTTTGACTTTTGTACAAGTCACTTATTGATTGTGGCAAAGAGATAAGGATGAGGTCAAGTGGAGATAGTTAATTAAATAATAAAATTATTTAATTAAATATGAGAGACATGTGACATGTGAGGATAAAATTAATTAATTAAATAAAATTTATTTAATTAATTTAACTAGAGGGATGACATGGTTTAATTAAATAAATAAATATGATTTATTTAATTAATCTAGGTGATGGATGGAATTAATTAAATAAAGACAATTTATTTAATTAATTTGGGAAATATGATACAATGGATTAAAATTAATTAAATAAATAGATATAATTTATTTAATTAATTTAGAGGGAGGGATAATGATAAAGGGGACCTAGGATGAAAGTGTCTCAAGATAATGTTGACAAAGTGTCAAAAGTGGGTTTAGGTGTCATAAAATGGATAACTAGGTGATGTCTAGGTGATGACCAATTTTTGCTGTCTACATGTTGCCCCTCTTTTCAAGATGATGTTGTGAGTAAGAGAAGTAATATCATTTCAAAGAAGTTTAAAACATAGTGATGGATTGGAAAGGGATGCTCTTGAAATGGATGAAAGGGATTGGTTAAGGAGATGGAGGAGAGATAAGGGATGGATGAGATGGATGAATGATCCATTATGCTACATTGGGTGAGCAACCATATAGTTTGATATAGCACTAGACATGATGCACCAAGGTATAAAGACCAGGGTGGCAATGTGTCTTGTGCATAAAGAGCTGACTCAAAAACATAAAGGTTGCAAGCAAACATATGTCATTAGGCACCATGATATGGAAGACCATAATGTCATGGTGATAATATGCTGCAAGGACTGATACAAATGCCAGACAAAATGATAAAAACATGCACAAGCAAGCAAGCATGCATGCACAAATGATAAAAAGATAAATAAAGTTGTTGCCTCTGTCAAGCTAAAAACCAATGATTGATGGATAGGATAGTGTTGTTGGCCATGCAAATCAACACCAGGATTGATGGATAGATTGATTTCTCTACTTAAGGTAGGTCTATGTTTTTAAGAAAGAGTTGATTGATTTGATTGATGATTGATCAGGTTTGAAACAAGGTTGGGAACAAAACTAAGGATACTTGTGGATGATTGGTTAGATTTCTTGGCTAGATTGACATGGATTAAGGATGACTTGCATTTAGATTTATTGCTTGGATTTTTTGGATGTTATGAATTTTTTGGTTTTTTATGGGATTGTTACATTGGATTGCTTGAGGATAGCCTAGGTGTTGGATACCAATGAAAGGGAACACTTGGTCTAGAGGCAAAGATGAAAGGAGGATTGAATGGATGGATAGAAGGATTGGCGATAATGGATGGGATGGATGAAGGATACATGGTAGATGGATGGAGGGGTTTAAGATGTGATCTCCAATGACTATGCCACATAGGAATAACATGCCTATTGGGAATTAAGGTGTCTCAACCTTGGTAATTCTCTGCATTTGTAATGTTTGTATTTATTATTTAATTGCCTATGTTGTAAATATTTGGAAATTCCATATTGTCATGTTGTGGGATGTGGCATGGTGATGTGTCAATCCTACATGGAATATGACAACTTGTTATTTTGTCCTCACATGAGGAGATAGGCATCCCACTTAGTGGTAGGAATATTTTGCCATGTGTCGGCATCTTCCGTGTTGTGTAAGGAATGTTTGACCGAAATGGTTATGACGGATTCCTATGACGAATCTATGACATGTAAGAGTCAAAAATAGAAGGTTGTAAGACAGGTGATGACATGTGTCATGAAACATCTTTGAATAAGGCATATTTAGGCACCCCAAGGTGGAATATGACATGTTGTAAGAGAATATACTATTTATATCATGTGTATGACAGATTCTCTTACAGCTGTAAGTTGTAACTGCTATGACTGATTCTATGACGGTCGTAAGTGTCGTAAGAGCATCTGTCATAGCCCATTTTGGAAATAGGTGACCTCTTTGGGATGGAAGCTGTGGACAAGTGTCAGGCACATTCTACAATGTTGACCGAGTGTCCTTAGGTGTGGGTTTTGGTCCAAGAAACCATGTTGGACGCCCATTCCAAGAAAGGTCTAATATTGCCTTGTATTTCCTATTTATACAGGTGCTTGGAGATGGAGTTTGTATCACAGGTTTACAAGTACTGTTATGCTGTCAAATTGACTCCAGACATGAGTGTTGAAGACCATTGAAGCTTTCATTACAAGTGTATTGTAAACATTCTTTCAGATTTGTTAATACATTGTGCAAGTTTCTGAGTGGGGTTTTTCACCCGATAAGGGTTTTCCCCACTGTAAATCTTTGTCTCTCTTCTTCTGTCTACTTTCTGGCTCTTGTGTTTTGCTACAATATCTCATGTTAATGGTTTAACATTACTGTAATAGTTAGGATAAATTTGAATTTGCATAGCCCTCTCCTCAATAGATTAGTGTAGGAAGTGATTTCCGCACACCTAGCTTCCTTTCAATTGGTATCAGAGCTTGATCACCTTTGGTCCTAGTTGTTGGGTAGGGGTTTTTTGAGCTAATCTTAGGTTGAGTGGGAGTCTGTGCAGAGCATTCTGTATCTTATTGCAGCAAGGAGATGGCAGGCACATCATGAAGGTTTGAAGTGGAGAAGTTCAATGGCAGTAATTTTGAGCTGTGGAAGCTCAAGATGGAAGACATGCTTGTTGACCGAGACCTTTGGGATAGTGTGAATGGAACTAAACCAGCTGCAATGTCACAAGTTGACTGGGATATCAAGGATCATAAGGCTAAGGGTCTCATAAGACTTAGTCTTGCTGATTCAATGTTGTTAAATGTCCATGAGGAGACTACTGCAAAACTACTTTGGAAGAAGTTGGGGGATGTGTATCAAGCCAAATCCCTAGTTAATAAATTTTTTCTGAGAAAGAAGTTGTATTCTCTTCGAATGGAGGATGGAGGATCCGTTGCTGAACATATGAATGCTTTCAACATGCTGGTTGCACAATTGACATCTATTGGTGTAAAGATGGAGGAGAAGGATTGGTGTATGACCCTACTTTCTTCTCTACCAGACTCATGGGATCATCTTGTCATGGAAATTGGAAGCACCACATCCACATTCAAAATGGAAGAAGTGGTTTCTTCACTGTTGTCTGAAGAGATGCAGAGAAAGTCTTCTGAGGCAGCCAAAGAGGCCCTTGCAGTTCATGGAAGACCCAAGGAGAAAGGGAAGAAGAAGGACAAGAAAGCTGAGAAGGGTAGATCCAAATCCTGTGGGAGATCCAAATCTCTTGGAAAGTCCAAGGCTCTTTGTTGGAACTGTGGCAAAACTAGGCATTTATGAAAGGAATGCAAAGATGAGAAGAAGAAAAAGAAGAAAGCTCTTGATTCAGATTCTGACAAGTCACAAGACGACAGTGATGCTTTCATCATAGCCCTGGCAACCCATGCATCTGATGATGTGTGGCTAATCGACTTTGGTGCATCATTCCACATGACCGTGCATCGAAACTGGTTCACTAAGTATGAGGAGTTGGATGGTGGAAAGGTGTATCTGGGTGACGACTCTCATCTGAAGATTGTTGGTCATGGAAGAGTCTCTATCTGATTCCCTGATGGTCGAGTAAAGGGGATCTCTGGGATTATGCACATCCCAGGCTTAGTACAGAACCTGCTTTTTGTAAGTAGTTTGAATGATGTAGGTGTGTAGGTTGTCTTTTCGAAAGAAGGATGCAAGATGACTAGAGGAGCTATAGTGGTTGCTAAGGGTACTCAGAGAGGTACTATGTTTCAGCTGGAGGCATGCATTTCACAATGCAATAGTTCTTCTAACTCAAGGAAGAGGGCATCAGTTACTTCTTCCCCACCATCTGAACAAGCAGTGAAGAAATCTGTTGTTTCTAGTCTTGATGGTTGTAATCATGCATTGGAAGTTAAACTTCCTATAGAAAAGACAATGTTATGGCATAAGAGATTTGGCCACATTGGTGAGAAGGGTCTGCGTACCCTAAAAAATAAGAACCTCGTTGAGGGGTTAGATGATTGTAATCTTGAGTTTGACTTTTACGAACATTGCATTTATGGAAAACAAAACAGTGTTCAGTTTTACTCGAGTTCTCATAAGTCTTCTGGTGTGTTGGACCTTATTCATTTTGATGTGTTTGGTCCTGTTAATGTTCCTTCATTATCAAAATCTGTATACTTTGTATCTTTTATAGATGATTACAGTAGAAGGACATGGATTTATTTTCTCAGAAGTAAATCTAAAGTCTATAGCAAGTTTAAGGAGTTTAAGGCCTTTGCTGAAAATTAGACTAGTAAAAAGATTAAATGTTTGAGAACTGACAACGGTGGTGAGTTCTATTCTACAGAATTTGATAAGTATTGGAAGGAACTTGGGATTGAAAGGAATAAGAGAACTCCATACACCCCACAGCAAAATGGAGTTACAGAGAGGATGAACATGACACTGATGGAGAAGGCTAGGAGTATGCTTAGTGGAGTTGGTCTAGAACAAAATTTTTGGGCTGAAGTTGTTGCCACTGCTTGCTATCTGGTGAACAGATCTCCTACATCAGCTCTTGTTGGAAAGACACCCATGGAGGTGTGGTCTGGTAGAAAACCTTCAATAAGGCATCTTCATGTTTTTGGTTGTGAGGCATATGCACATGTGCCTAGGAGAAGCGGTCAATGTTGGAGAACAAAGTTGTTAAGTGTATCTTCATCGGCTATGGTGTTGGTGTGAAAGGATACAAGCTTTGGGAGCCCGTGGCTGAAAAAGTGTTGTATAGCAGAAGTGTCACCTTCAGAGAGCTTACACCTTCTTCCACTATTTTGCAGCCAGAAAAAAAAGGAAAGAAAGAGGTTGTTGTCCAGTTTCCTCTCACCCCTAAGAAGACTAAATAGAAAGATAATGTTGGACCTGATGATGAGGAGAGCTCTAGCAGCTCTGAAAGCTCAGATGAAGAAGCTGAACCTCAACCTCAGCTCTTGAGGAGGTCTACATGGATAAGAAAGCAACCTGAAAGGTTTGGTTTTACATTGCTTGATTCTAGTTGTGCTTATGCTTTAATCACTAACAGTGATGAACCTAGAACTGTGTTAGAGGCTTTGGATATGAAGGATGCAGGTTCCTGGAAGGAGGCCATGGAGGAAGAAATGGCTTCTTTGGAAAAGAATCAAACTTGGGACTTGGTGCCTTTGCCTCCTAGATGGAAACCCGTTGGATGCAAATGGGTGTTCAAGAATAAAATTGGTGCAGATGGCAGTGTTGAGAAGTATAAGGCCAGATTGGTTGCGAAGGGTTATTCACAAGTGGAGGGTATAGATTATGGTGAGATCTTCTCTCCCATTGCAAAGTTGACATCCATTCAATTCCTGTTGTCTCTTGCAGCAGCTTATGACTTGGAGGTAGAACAGATGGATGTGAAGATGACTTTCCTTCATGGTGACTTGGATGAAGAAATCTACATGTCACAGCCAGAGCATTACATGGTGAAAGGTAAAGAAAATTTGGTTTGCAAACTTAAAAAGTCTTTGTATGGTTTGAAGCAATCCCTTAGGAGATGGTACTTGAAGTTTGATGCCTTTGTGTTGTCAATTAGATTTGTGAGATCAAAATCGGATCGCTGTGTGTATTATAAATTTGATGGTGATCGTATTCTCATTGTTGCACTGTATGTTGATGATATGTTGCTCATTGGGAAGGGTAAGAACATGATTTTTGATTTTAAATCTCAGTTGTTAGCTCAGTTTGAAATGAAAGATTTAGGGGCAGCCAAGTATATTCTAGGAATGGAAATTAGAAGAGACAGAACCAACAGAAAACTTTGGTTAGGCAAGAGTAAGTATGTGAAGACCATGTTGGACATATTCAGCATGGCAGATTGTAGACCATTGTGTGTTCCCATTTCCTTGGGGACAAAGTTGTCTGTTGAGAATTGTCTAAAATCTCCTAGTGAGGTGGAGGACATGAGCAGAGTACCTTATGCTAGTGCTGTTGGCAGTTTGATGTATGCTATGGTCTGCATAAGACCAGACATTGCCCAAGCAGTGGGAGTCCTTAGTCGATTCATGGCTAATCCTGGACGGGTTCATTGGGATGAGTTAAGTGAGTGTTTAGATATTTGAGGGGTACTTCTGAGTATTCCATTTGCTATCATGGTAATGTTTCAGGACCTTTGCATTCTGTTGATATTCATGGATTTGTGGATTCAGATTGGGCAGGTGACATTGACAGCAGGAGATCCACCAGTGCTTATGTGTTTACACTGTTTGGTGGTGCTATTAGTTGGATGAGTAAGCGACAACCTGTTGTTGCTTTGTCCATGACAGAAGCTGAGTATATGGGAGAAACTCATGCTTGTAAAGAAGCCATTTGACTTAAGAGATTGTGTTTAGATATTGGTGTTGATGCAGGTCAGATCACGATCAATTGTGATAATCAGAGTGTAATTTGCCTTGCGAAGAATCTAACTTTCCATGCTAGAACAAAGCACATTGATGTTTAATTTCACTTTGTGCAAGACATGGTTGAGGATGGAAAGGTAAATTTGGAGAAGGTAGATACTTTGAGGAATGTTGTAGACGCATTGACGAAACCAGTGAGCATAGAGAAGTTCAGATGGTGTTCGGAGTCTATGGGCCTCTCGGCCTATAGCAGTTAAATCCTATTTTTCTATTGGCTCTTACAAGGTGTTTACAAGTGGGAGAATGTTGGGATTTAAGGTGTCTCAACCTTGGTAATTCTCTGCATTTGTAATGTTTGTATTTATTATTTAATTGCCTATATTGTAAATATTTAGAAATTCCATATTGTCATGTTGTGGGATGTGGCATGGTGATGTGTCAATCCTACATGGAATATGACAACTTGTTATTTTGTCCTCACATGAGGAGATAGGCATCCCACTTAGTGGTAGGAATATTCTACCATGTGTTGGCATCTTCCGTGTTGTGTAAGGAATGTTTGACCGAAATGGTTATGACGGATTCCTATGACGAATCTATGACATGTAAGAGTCAGAAATAGAAGGTTGTAAGACAGGTGATGACATGTGTCATGAAGCATCTTTGAATAAGGCATATTTGGGCACCCCAAGGTGGAATATGACATGTTGTAAGAGAATATGCTATTTATAGCATTTGTATGACAGATTCTCTTATAGCTATAAGTTGTAACCTCTATGACAGATTCTATGACGGTCGTAAGTGTCGTAGGAGCATCTGTCATAGCCCATTTTGGAAATAGACAATCTCTTTGGGATGGAAGCTATGGACAAGTGTCAAGCACATTCTACAATGTTGACCAAGTGTCCCTAGGCATGGGTTTTGGTCCAAGAAGCCATGTTGGACGCCCATTCCAAGAAAGGTCTAATATTGCCTTGTATTTCCTATTTATATAGGTGCTTGGAGATGGAGTTTGTATCACAAGTTTACAGGTACTGTTATGCTACCGGATTGACTCTAGATACGAGTGTCAAAGACCATTGAAGCTTGCATTGTAAGTGTATTGTAAACATTCTTTCAGATTTGTTAATACATTGTGTAGGTTTCTAAGTGGGGTTTTTCACCCGATAAGGGTTTTCCCCACCGTAAATCTTTGTCTCTCTTCTTCTATCTACTTTCTGGATCTTGTGTTTTTCTACAATATCTCATGTTAATGGTTTAACATTACTATAATAGTTAGGAGAAATTTGAATTTGCATAGCCCTCTCCTCAATAGATTAGTGTAGGAAGTGATTTCTGCACACCTAGCTTCCTTTCAATGCCCCACTCTAGGTATGATGCCTAGGACTTTGCGTGACAATGCTGATGAGGATAAGTGATAGGAGTAGAGGGAAAATATTAGGTACTTCAAGAAACGTCCAAAGCATTTTCAACATTTTTCCCTTGTCCTTATCAAGATAAAAGAAGGAAGGGAGGATGGAGTGATTCAATAGGATAAGTATGCAGATATATTGGATAGGGATGAAAGGATATGATGAAGGTGATAGGAGGGGATAGATGAGACAACTTGCCCCCAAGTGTAAGGTACATAGATAATCAAATTACACATGATGCCCATAAATGGATTTTCATCATGGTACTTGATGGTTTGTTTAACACATGCATGCACCATAGGGAAGGTGAGACTAAACTTGCCTCTCCTGAAAAGATAGGTGATCCAAAAGAATTAGCGATTCCCAAGGTCTCGGGAGTTGGGTCACAACTATGCTATGCCAGCATAGGGTAAAAATGAATAGTTCATAAGGGGCCTTGGTTATTCAATTAGTTGTTCAAATTGAGTATTGATTAATCTACTTATCATTGTTTTTAAATAAAGATCAAAAGTAAGGGAAAGTAGAATTAAATGACATAGCACTTTGTATTTTAAACTTTATATCAACACACCAACCCAAGAAATTCATTAACCACAATATTAAAATTAGTTTTTACAAAACCCAATCATTCATATCACAGTGCAATAGTCGAAGGATTCCTTAATAAGTATGATTAGAATTATATTTTCTGACTACTATATTTCATATGCAAATCAGAAATAGAGTTCAGAACTTCAAAGCACAAATTTTAGAATTTCTTGAAAAACTATGGAAGTAAAGAATAAGTTCAATGCACTGCACCATAAACATGATGATAGATCCCACGAAATTGACAACCATCTTGTATTAACTTCTTTGAACTTCACTACAAGAAAATAGATCTAGCACAAGTACCAGAAATATGGATCTGTTTCCAGAAAGAACCACCCTCTATGCTAAAATATTGTAAAAAAAAATTGCTAACTACTGAAAAACCTTAAAAAAATCTAAGTGTGGACCAACAACCTAATTCTTCAACTTTTAGACCCTTGAACAAAATGAGTCCTTCCCTTTTATAGGCACTTCAAAATAATAATTACATCAGTCTAAAACTACATGCAATGCCTTTTGTATTTGTTTTTATCACCATCCTCATGCAACTCAAAAAACACATTAAAAAATAGAATTGTTTTTGCATGTCTATTTCCAAGTTGACTTTTCAACTCAAAAATATAAAAAGAAACAAGAAAGATTTTTGTAAGGCCCACTTTATAAAAATAGTGAGTCCCATTTTACAAAAGTGATTTTACACAATTTAGACATCAAAATTGACTAAGTCAAAAAAGTAAACTCAATGGGAGCTGGAAGCCCCTGTAGAAGCTCGGGCCTTTTTGTATTCAGCAAAATCTGAAAGAAGGCGATCCACCCTGTCCTCATTTGGGCCATCTAACCATCCATATTTGAACTTGAAAGTCTTAAGGCATTCAACAACCTATTCACATCTTCTCTCCATATTGCTTATGATGTAGGAGCATCCCTGGTTCAAGAGCAATCTTGCATCAACCAAAAATATTTGCATTTTAGTTTGTTTCTTTTCATTTTCCAGTTCAGTTCAGTTAGTAGCAGTTTCTATATTTTGGTCTGCATTCTACTGCAGTTACATTTTAGTCCTTGTGGAGATGGACTTAGCATCTAGAGACATTCATGCACATCATACCTAACTATCAGATCATTTGGTTAAGATACCGGAAAGATATCGATATCAGAAGATCGACTATTTTCTTAGAAGAGAGCATCCTGACAGTCTTAGACAATCAGCTAAAGGAGAAGACTTGCGGAGCATTTCCAAATTTGTGGAGCCTAATGACACATCATTCAATGATCTCTGGTTCATGTTCGACCTTCCCCGAGATCCACACATCATTCCATTCATTTGCAGAGGAACTCTATGCAATTAGGTTCGACCTATCCATGTACACATGTTACAACTCATCATTGGAGTTTGTGATCTTCCTTGGCCAACGCAGAGGAATCTATTGTTCCGGAGATGATATATATTGATGTAATAGATCCCTAGGAAAGAAGTTAATCTAGTTAGCAATTAATTCAGAGTTCTTAGTTTGAATTCTTAGTGAAGGAGCTTCAAAGCTATAGCTTGTGCATATTCTGATATTCTGTAATCAGGCCTACGAGCCATAATTGCAAGCCTGCATGTTGCCGACTGATCTGTATTTAAATTCTATGATATACTAAATGACTAAATCTACATTCATCTCATATCTTTGAGTTGTTTCCGTTGTGTTTACTCTTGTTGCACGATCTGGACAGTTCATTCTGTGAATCCTCCTACCATGGATGCACTAAGTGGTGTCAGAGCAAAAGTTCAAATCTTTGGGAACGAATTGAGTGAAGTTGGCGAAGGAACTTCGTAAGATCTTGCTATGGATAGATCGCCAATCCAAGGCAACTTACTTGTGTCGCAACCGATCACCGATTGTGAGGCAGTTGTCACTTGTAGCCCGATCGCTGAATTAAGGTAGTCACACTTGATCCTAGGAAAATGCCACCGAGAAGAATCCCTATTGTTGGAAAAATGGCTGGTAGGATGGATGAGATTATGAAAATGATGAAAAAATTGAGAATTCAATTGGATGATGTTGAGGAAGATAGGCAAAGAGGATTGACGTTGAGAGCTAATGTTGAAAGTGATGATGAAGAGGAATTTCAATCTATTGAACAAATTAGTGAAACCCTAGGAGGTGATGAAGAAAAAGAATTAGATCAAGTAAAGATTTTGTGAGCTATTTCAAAGATTGGAAAGAGACCTAGAGTTGATGTACTAAATTACACTAGCAATTTGAACCCTAAAGAATTGATTTATTGGATAAATGACATGGAAGAGTACTTTGAATATGAAGAAGTTGAAGATCCGGAGAAGGTGAAATTTGTAAAGACAAAGTTGAAAGGACATGCTGCTATATGGTGGAAGGAAATTTAGTTGGATAGAAATAGAAGAGGAAAAGAAAAGATCACAAAATGGGATAGGATGGTGATAAAATTGAAGAATCAGTTTGTACCTATTGACTATGAGTTGGAACTATTAAAGAGATTGTAGAACCTGAGACAAAAGGAGAAATCTATGGAGTATACTAAAGAATTTCATAAGATGATCATAAGGACAAGACATACTGAAGTGAGCAAGGAGAAAGTGGCTAGATACATCAATCAACTGAGATTGAACATACTGAAGTTGGAAAGATTGAAACACCCTAAGCCCTATCAGATAGAATGAATTTAGGATGATCATAAGGTATTGGTGAGTGAGCACTGTTTGGTGAAATTTCATATTGGATCATATCATGATGAAGTCTTGTGTGATATTATGCCTATGGATGTTTGTCATATCTTGTTGGGTAGACCACTAGTGCAGAAACAATAATATATTACTAAAAAAATACTAAAAACTGCTTATAAATGACCAAACATGGTCACGTGACCATTAGTAGTTTATTGCCAGTCATTTATAACATGACCTAATTGATGACTAAACCATTTTTAGTCATTTATTGGTTGATTGATCGATTTGGTAGTATATTTAGTCATTGATTGCTATAATCTAGTCACTTATTTAGTCATTTTTTATTCACTGATATATTTGGTCGTTAATTTAGTCATTGATTGTTGTTAATTGGTCACTTATTTAGTCATTTTTATTCACTGATTTCTATCCATTGGTAGTATATTTAGTCATTAATTTTAATCATCATTTTGATTAATTTGGTAGTATATTTAGTCATTTTTATTCATTGATTTAACACTGGTCATATATTTAGTCATATTTATTCACTTGGTCACTGATTTCTATCAATTGGTAGTATATTTAGTCAATTTAATTATTAATTGACGTCAATTAGTAGTATATTTAGTCATTTTGAAGCTTGCATTTAATCATTAGTATATTTTGAAGCTTGCATAATGAAACAACTTTGAGAAGGTAAAAAAACTTGTTTTATTGATAAAAAATGCTTACAAATAGCATATAGATTTGAAAATAAGTTACAATGCTTTCTCTTTTCTAAAAAAACCTTCATGGTTACAATACATAGCTCAAAGAATGAGCAAGAAACTAATTTTCTGAGTATACTTTGATGGTTATTTCACTTGACACTATCATGGTAGATTCACCCTTTGCCTTTGTTCTCTTGTCTTTTCAAGAACCACTGTGGACTATCATCAAAGCTCCTACTCTCTACCTTGCTGGACTGCTCAACACAAGTTTGGTCTATACTCTCACCTTGAAACACTTATCCTTTTATGCCACTCAAGATCTCAAAAACACTTATCCTTTTATGCTCTGGAAGTCACTATGATAGTCTAGGATCAAGGTGTTGTAATTCTAAAAGACAATGTTGTCTTACCCACTGAGATTGCATAGATGAGATTCCATAGTTGTCTTACCCACTGTCCATGCTCTCTTTAACTCACTGTGAACTGTGCTTACTCTATCATGCACTGTAGGTTCTATTTTTTCTAAGTCTGGCTCCTTGAGAAGAACTTTGTGCTTGGCAAATACAATTGAATGTAACATTCTATTTACATCATCATCTTCCAAATTCAGTTGAGATTTGATGTCATCAAAACTAAGTTTTTCAACTTCATTGAACAACATTAATAAAGTGGCCTACAGTTGATTCCATAATAGATTTAGAGTCAATTAATATTGCACACAAAGTAGAATCCTATTTTTTAGAAGTGCATCTCAATTTCAAATAAATGTTTGGGAATCCAAGTTTGTATACTTCTGATAGAAACTCTAAGTAGGCTTGCAAATAATAAATTTCTCACAAATGGCAATTGATATTCAAAAACTAGTCACTTGGTAAGTCAATAATACCATCTCTATTGTGTTGTCATCAAATCTACCTTTCATGGTGTAGGTCCCAAGAGAATATATCCATGTAAGTTTGCACTGCTTATTTTCCTTAGAATAGAATTGTTTATATATATCTATACATTTAGCCTGCATCAAAAAGGTAAGAATAAACAACTAAGACTAGATGTATTTTTTGATTAAAGAAATTACAAACAAGTACCAAATACATTTTACCAGCTCAATAGGAAGATTGATATAAGGGGACTTGTAGGATTGCCAATATCTAGTAGTAAGGACTTTAACACTCAAATGAGTGAACTGTGGAAACATAGACAAAGCAGTGAACTGTTTGACAAAATGCCTCAAAGAAATGTGGTCTCATGGACTGTAATGATTGTAGGATATGCACAAATTGAACTTTTTGAGAAGACTTTAGAAACTTTCAAGCAAATGCAATTGGCAGGTGTAAAGCTAGACTCCATAACCTTTGCCAGCATCCTCCCTACCTGTGCCAAAATGGGAGCTTTGGAATAGGGTATGGACATCCATCAAAGCATGAAGGATAGAGGAATTTTGGCTCTTCCTGCATCACCATGGGAGCTGTCAAGAGTTAGTGTGGAAGTGCGGGAAGATTCCCACACTCCTGTACTAACTCATGATAGCTCCCCTGATGATGCAGGAAGAGCCTGCACTACATCTACCATATGCAAAATGTGGAAGCATTGAGAAAGCATGTGAACTATTTGGTAGAATGCCTCAAAGAGATGTCATCTCATGGAATGCAATGGTTGTGGGATATACACAAAATGGATTTGTTGAAAAGGCTTTAGAAACCTTTAAGCAAATGCAATTAGCAGGTGTAAAGCCAAATTCTACAACCTTTGCCAGCATACTCCCTCCTTGGGCCAAAATGGGAGGGTTTGGAACATGGTATGGACATCCATCAAAGCATGAAGAATAGAGGAATTTTGTCATTTGTTGTAGTTGCAACTGCCATGGCAGACATGTATGCAAAATGTGGAAGCATTGACAAGGCATGTGAATTGTTTGACATAATGCCTCAAAGAAATGTCATCTCATGGAATTCAATGGTTGCGGGATATGCACAAAATGGATTTGTTGAAAAGGATTTAGAAACTTTCAAGTAAATGTAATTGGCAGGTGTAAATATAGACTCCACAACCTTTGCCAGCATCCTCCCTACCTGTGCCAAAATGGGAGCTTTGGAACAGGGTATGGACATCCATCAAAGCATGAAGAATAGAGGAATTTTGGCTCTTCCTGCATCACCGCAGGAGCTATCAAGAGTCAGTGCGGGAGTGCAGGAAGCTTCCTACACTCTCGCACTAACTCATGATAGCTCCCGTAGTGATGCGGGAAGATCCTGCACTGCTTCTACCGTATGAAAAATGTGAAATCATTGACAAGGCATGTGAAATGTTTGGCATAATGCCTCAAAGAGATGTCATCTCATGGAATGCAATGGTTGCGGGATATGCACAAAATGGATTTGTTGAAAAGGCTTTAGAAACTTTCAAGCAAATGCAATTAGTAAGTGTAAAGCCAAATTTGACAACCTTTGCTAGCATACTGCCTACCTGTGCCAAAATGGGAGGGTTTGGAACATGGTATGGACATCCATCAAAGCATGAAGGATAGAGGAAGTCATTTATTGTAGTTGCAACTGCCCTGGTAGACATGTATGAAAAATGTGGAAGCATTGACAAGGCATGTGAACTGTTTGGCAGAATGCCTCAAAGAGATGTCATCTCATGGAATGCAATGGTTGTGAGATATGCTCAAAATGGATTTGTTGAAAAGGCTTTAGAAACTTTCAAGTAAATGCAATTGGCTGGTGTAAAGCCAAATTCCACAACCTTTGCCAACGTCCTCCCTGCCTGTGTCAAAATGGGAGCTTTGGAATAGGGTATGGACATCCATCAAAACATAAAGGATAGAGGAATTTTGTCAGATGTTGTAGTTGCAACTGCCCTATTAGACATGTATGCAAAATGTGGAAGCATAGACAAGGCACATGAATTGTTTGACATAATGCCTCAAAGAAATGTGGTCTCATGGACTGCAATGATTGAAGGATATGCACAAAATGGATTTGTTGAAAAGGCTTTAGAAATTTTAAAGCAAATGCAGTTGGCTAGTGTAAAGCCAAATTCCACAACCTTTGCTAGCATCCTCCATGCCTATGTCAAAATGGGAGCTTTGGAATAGGGTATGGACATCCATCAGAACATAAAGGATAGAGGAATTTTATCAGATGTTGTAGTTGCAACTGCCTTGTTAGACATGTATGCAAAATGTGGACGCATAGACAAGGCACGTGAACTGTTTGACATAATGCCTCAAAGAAATATGGTCTCATGGACTACAATGATTGTAGGATATACACAAAATGGGTTTGTTGAAAAGGCTTTAGAAATTTTAAAGCAAATGCAATTGGTTGGTGTAAAGCCAAATTCCACAACCTTTGCCAGCATCCTCCCTAGCTATGTCAAAATTGGAGCTTTGGAATAGGGTATGGACATCCATCAAAACAAAATGGAAGGGGGATTTTTTTTAGATATTATAGTTGGAAATGTTCTGGTAGACATGAATGAAAAATGTGGAGGCATAGACAAGGCACAAAAACTATTTGACAGAATGCCTCGAAGAAATGTCATCTCATGGAATGGAATGATTGCGGGATATGCACAAAATGGATTTGTTGAAAAGGCTTTAGAAATTTTCAAAGGACAACATGGAACAAAGCCCATAAAGTAGATAAATTTTTGTCAAAGAATCATTGTATTCCCAATCAATGCTAGAAGCAAAGCTTCCATACAAATGCAGTCAAGCAAGAAAGTTCATAAGTCACAGGGATTCCATAGATGGAACTCCATCAATTATAGGCAAAGCTTCTAGTGGTGTTCACCTAGGATTAGGGTTCTAAAGTTGAGTTTGCAAACTCCTGTGTTTATCCCTTCAAACCCTTAGTGCCTTAGTTTGAATTGTTCCTTGACCTACATGCGGTATTTTATTGCTTTTTCCTGTCGCACTTGAGAAGAATGCTAAATTCTGTATATGCAAAGGTGAATTGTATGTTGGCAGGCTTGTGAAATCTCTATCAGCCTCCAAAAAATGATAAGGAATGGAGTTATATGCATTTCTGAATGCATATCGGGCTAAGGAATGTGCATATACAAAGTAGGAATCTTTCACAGATTTCTGGAATAATCCCAGTTTGTATATCGGGTTGCGTGTGGAGATACAAGAAAAAATATACAAGGATGAAATATACATTGCAGATTCTCAGAATATTCACCGCTTGTATATCGGGTCTGCATGTATATTTGGTTTGTATGTTCTGACATACAATGGTTAGATACAAGGGTCATGTGCAAGGAAAAATATGCAGGGGCCGATATACATTTGGTGGGGTCTACCTCACATGCAAAGGACTTTGTATCTCATATACAAAGGAGAATGTATATGCGATATACATTTGGAAATGTACAGGGAAAATATACAAATAGGTCAATGGTGGTCAACGTCAGAATTGGGGCCCACCAGTTGTATGTGCATTCACTTGTATGTTTGCACATACAAGCCGATATACCAACAAATACATACAACCCAGACGCCAAGGAAGAATTAAATGCAGCAAATAATAATTTGGGGTCTATGGGTTGTATAAAGCGCTTGTATATGCTGATATACAAGCCGATGTGCATTGAAAAGGATACAAGCCAGACTTTGAAGGGAGGTACACTCTGGTGCATAATGATTTGAAGTCCATGGCTTGTATGTATGTGTATGTTGTATATCGCGGATGTACAAAGGAAAGAGATGCAAACCAGACCCGAGTGGTTTTTCAATTTATTCTAAACTAGCGTGGGGTTTGCCTTGTATATTAGGTTGTTGCATTATATCCATTCAATAGTATACAAGGGATTTTGAAAGGGCAAATAGCAGTGATTGTATATGCATCCGTTCTTGCATATACAAGGGCTAAATGGAAAAATGGAGAAGGCGAAAAGTCAACGATAGAAGTTTGTAGTGCCCATGTGGCACGATATCACTGGCTAGTGACTTTTCGTGCATGTTTTGGGTCCATTGATCTCAGCGGTGGAATACAGATCGACGGTCAGGTTTTAAACCTTCAGCGATGGATTTTCCTTGTGTCTGCAGTCATTTTTGAGTGGGAAAACTCCATAGGTGCGCTGCTGTGATCTCCAAGAGGAGCTGTGGGTAGTTGAGCCATTAATGGCAACATACAGAGGCATGGGCTGATGGTTGAATGGCCAACTACCAGGTTTATGATGAAAATCTTTGAACGACGGTGCAGATCCCGAGCTCACCTGCCCTCTCCTCTATTTTTCTTGGCGGCCTTCAATGTTTTGGGCGCTATTTCTAGTGCAATGTACCTGGCAGGATTTTTGACTTGTCATATAATTATTTTGCTAGATGTATAGTTTGGTTATTTAAGGGGCAAACTGTGTTATTCATTGGTTGTCGAAAACTAGACAAAAATTTTGGTGCTGTAATAAGATACGACTTCATTGGTGGTTCTGTCTTAGCTATCTTGTGAGTTTATGAGTCTCATGTTGTATGTTTTTCTGCATAAATCTATTCATATCATGCTGATTTAAATGAGTAATGCTATATTGCATGTGTTCTATTATCTGTCTCCAAATTGAGTGTGTTCTTCTTATGACTAAGCATTTAAGGGGTGTTTATGATTCTAGAATATAGGTTTGCTATGTTGAATGCTTGATTTCTTACTTCTGCTCAAGGAGTAGATTAAACATTTCAGATCAAGTGTTGGGAAGAAGACATTGCAATAGGGATATCAGTAAGTAGAGATAACATGATACTATGTTTTGAGAAGTATCTGTAAGGCAGATACTAAAAATCCCCTTGATATCCAGTCTTTGGTATATGTTCATGCTGGCCATTCACATGTGTATGTCTATTGACTCCGAGCCCTGGATAGGCACCGATCTAGTCTTGTATTGAGGTTGCAACCCAAAGTCTCAGTTTTGTATCCAAACATAAAATCAAACTTAAACTTTAAATCAAACCATTAGGACTTTAGAAGTAGTTTAGGACTAAAATCCTCTAATTCACAACTGAACATAAGCCCAAAGCTAGCCCCTTTGCTCTTATCCCATAGTTTTGGTTTGCATAAAGGAGGATTTATTTGCTTTGTATCAACATCCTAGTCAATCCACAAGCATATCTCGTGGATGTTGAATAGGGAATACCCCCCTTGGTTCTACAAAGCCTAAAGAAGAAGAGGAGATATTTATAGAGTCTATCTCCTGTACTGTTGGCCCCTGGCTTGGAAATCCTATTGATTAATGATGGCTACCTTGTAGGGATAACTACGAATAAGCATCCAGTCTGGGAAAATTACCAATAGATTTGGCGACTCTATTGGGGAGTTTATGTAAGAACCCTGGTTTAAAAGAAATTAATTCCTAGTTATAGGTGGTGACTTCGACCCAATCTCCCAACCGATAAGGTAAAAATTTATATGCTAGGGAGAAGATCCTTGCGTAATTCTTTGTCTGAAGAATTACCCAGAAAAATGATGTATAGGAAAAAAGGGACTATTCAAGCTAGTCAAGAGGGTACTCCCAGAAGTAATGATAATATTCAGGATAATCCAAGATCTTCAGAGTGGACAATACCTTATTTTTCAAACACTGAGGCTAAAATCCAGAATGTATATGAAAGATAGCAGGGTAGTGGATTGAGAATGAGGTCGAAAGTGTTTCAAGAACGCCCTTTCCTTGATTCCCCTAATAGATTTGAAGAAGCTGAATCCCCAAGGGATGATAATGATGATTAGAATGTAATGAAACCATCCTCTTCTATGCCTAGAGAGGAGGAATTAGCTGAAGAAATCAAAAGTCTAAGAGCAGAATTAGAATATTTGCAAGTAGTGAAAATTAGAGATGACATGAGATAGAAAGTGCAGGCTCTTAGAACTGCTTAGAATGATTCAATTCCTACCCTTGAAAATGCAAATATGTAGAGAAACTAGCAAAGAAATGAAGTCCAGGATCATCATAATGATCAAAGATAGAATGCAAATAACACTAGAGTACCATTAAATAATGTAAGAAATCAGAATACAAATAGAAATGCCAATGTTAATTAGTTTGGTAGACAGTTGATGCAGCTGGATAGATTCAGACAGCTTGTTTTTGATGGCATCCCTGGTTACCCCAATCCTATTGACAAACATGTGAGGCTGCAAGTGTCTAAGTTTTCAGGAAACAATACTGTGTCAGGAGAAGACCATTTAAAAGCTTTTCAGAACATCATGGACAACTTTGAGGTTGAGCATGAATATGTTTTTATAAAATTATTTATGCAATCCTTAGTTGATGAGGCCAGAGAATGGTACAAGGGTTTTCCTGACAGGAGTGTTTCATCATGGGAGGACTTCAGAAGAATTTTCAAAGAACAATATGGTGATAAAACTGATCCAAGTTTTTTCATTAATGAATTCACTGGCATTACCAAAGGATCAAATGAATAGGTTGCTGATTTCAATGCTAGATTCACTAAGGTGTTGAACAAATTGCCACATCACCTAAGGCCCAATGAACCTATGTGCATAGTGTTATACATAAATGCTTTTGATGCTAAAACAACTTATGGATTAAGAGATAAGGGTCCTCACAGCCTCAGAGATGCTTTCAAAATAGCAACAAATATTGAAAATAATAGAAAAGCATCTAGTAAGACAAACAGAAGAGATGATGTAAAATTTTTGCAAAATCCAAATACTAAATCTCAAAGCATTCAAGGCAATGCATCTACTTCTGAGGATAAATTAGATAAATTGACAACTATTGTCAAGGACCTGAGTTATATAATGACTAAAAATGAAAAGGGGATAGGTCCTGACAGACAGGTTTACCAAAGGCAAGAAAGAAGACCATCATTACATGACATGCCATATAATACTAATTGGCATAATGGTAAACCCATTCTCCCAAACAGCAACCCAAATCCAAGGAATCAAAATGTTAAGGAAATACCTGACCCTTTGAAGAAGGTTGTTAATATTGTTAATGACACCCCATGGTGTATAATATGCCAGATGCCTCACACACAGTCACAATGTATGATTGCTCAGTCTCTATATAATAATGTTGTTGCTTGTGATGAATGCAATGAACCACATTGCATGGAGGATGACAATATCAATATGCTATCTACAAACAGGGAGTATCCTTCTCATGATGTTGATGCAAGCACAAATAATGAGATTCAGGTCCGCCAGCAGTTTCCATGTGATGAAGATGATGAAGATAATTATGCTTATGCTCAGGACTCACACAATTTTTTAAACAACTTGAGTAGACCATCTGATGAAGAGATTAGAGCCTTCACAGTTACAGCAGTGGCTCAAGTCAAAAGCAATTACAATCTCAGGGGTAAAACTCAGGTAAGTAGCTCACACCAACCAAATAATACTTTTGTGAACCAACCAGTGCACAGTCATAAAGGGACTGAACCACAAAAGAAACAATGGAGCAATAATAAGCAAAATTTTAAGCAAAAAATAGGTCATGATTTTCAAGGATCAGAAAATAGAATTCCCCAGGTTGAGGATCAAAACAAAAATCTTCAGATCAAAGATGACAGTCAGGGAGCCACAAAAATTAAACATGGATCATATCAAAATAAAAATAAAACTGTTGATCAGGCTACAACTGTTATACAAAATTATGCTCCGTTTGACATAACTCAGGTCTTGTCCCAGGTAAAGATCTCTGTTCCATTGATGGAGCTGATGAAAGTTGAAGAGTTCAGAAATAAAACATTGTCCCTGATTTTAGGAATACCCTGTCAAGCTAATCAGAATATTGAGACTCGGGGTAAGAAACAAGCTATGTGTATTGATGAGGATGAGGTCCCTAAAGTTTATTTGGGGATGACCATGACAAAATGCCCCTCACAGGTTGAGCTATTTTATGTCTCGCTTCTCATAAATGGAAAAGTGATTAAGAATTGTATGCTTGACTCAGGAGCATCAACGAATGTCATGCCTTTGGCCATTATGCAGTAAGCTGGGTTAAAGATAGATAAGGCATGTGGGAAATGCTATGCCATAGATGCTAGAGAGGTACCTGTCATTGAAATTATGAAAGATGTGGACTTTAGACTGGCAGCATATCCTGAAAAGACCTACAAAATGAACATAACGATTGTTGATATCAAGCCACAATATGGCATGTTGTTGTCAAGGAGATGGGCAACATTCATTGGTGGGAGTATGCAATTAGATTTATCATATGCCATGATCCCGATGGATGGTAGGGATGCCAAATTGATTAGAGAAGAAAGGTCACTAGACACAGTTGAGGATCAAGAATCAGAGGAGCATATATGTTTTGTGGATACTGATTGTGAAAATTTTAGAGTTGTCTCAGATGATCAAGGGGGTAAAGGGAGAGATGTTTGCATTCAAGAGCTTGACCAACAGGGTCTATGGACCATGTATTTTGATGGAGCTTTTTCAAAGGAAGGCTCTGGTGCTGGAATTGTATTTCTGTCTCCAGCCGGTAAGCTTCTAAAATTCTCTTTCTTGCTGAAGTTTTCTTGTACGAATAATATTGCAGAGTATGAAGCTTTGTTGTTAGGATTGAATGTTGCTTTGAAGCATGGGATCAAGATGCTCAAAGTATTTGGGGATTCAGAGTTAGTTGTTTCCCAAGTCAAAGATAAGTATGCATCAAAAAATAAGAGATTAAAACAATATAAGCATGTTGTTTGGGATACAATTGAATTGTTTGATGCTTTTTCAATAAATTGGATTGAGAGATCAAAAAATGTCAGGGCAGATTTTCTAGCTAATGTGGCCATAAGGCCAGATGACATTACTCTTTCATATGTCACAAGTGTTGAAGTCAAACTTAGACCTGCAGTACCAGATAATGTATGCAGCTGGCAAGTGTTTGATGATGATAGAGATTTGCTGAGATTTCTACATTGCATTGATGAATATGAGAACCAAGAAATGGATTTTCAGAACTTTGTAGAAGTTGTGGAGGGGAAAGAAACTCTCTTAGGGAAGGAGGTAATTCAGCTCAAGACAAATAAAATCCCTAGGGGGCTAGTCGCTTTAGAGAGAGCATTTGACAATAGGGACCAATTTGTTACAAAGGCATCTCCAACAAACAAGAATGATTTAGAAGAGATAAACCTGGGGACATCTCATGCCCCCAAAAGGGTATATATTGGCAAATGGCTCAAGCCACATATCGGAACTATGCTGAATGCACTACTGAGAAAGTATAAGCATGTTTTTGCATGGTCATATGAGGACCTGAAAGCTTATAGAGAGGATTTATTCCAGCATGAGATCCCGTTGAAGCTTGGAGCTAAACCATTTAGACAAAAACAAAGGCCTATCAACCCAACCTTGGCTCCAAAGATGCAAGAAGAACTCATGAAGCTTAGGGAGGCTGGAATAATTATGCCTATCAGGCACTGGACTTGGGTGTCCAACCTTGTCCCAGTTAGTAAGAAAAATGGTGACATCAGACTTTGTGTGGACTTTAGAAATGTGAATGTATCTTCTTTGAAAGATAATTATCCATTGCCAAACATGGAAGCCATGTTGCAGAAGGTGACTAGCTGTGAACTTTTATCCATGATGGATGGATTTTCAGGATACAATCAAGTGAAAGTAAAAAAATCAGAACAGTTCAAAACTGCCTTCACCACTCCATGGGGAGCCTATGTATATGTGAGAATGCCTTTTGGGTTGACAAATGCAGGTGCCACATTTCAGAGGGCTATGGATGTTGCTTTTGCA
This sequence comes from Cunninghamia lanceolata, assembly GCA_027924645.1. NCBI lineage: Eukaryota > Viridiplantae > Streptophyta > Pinopsida > Cupressales > Cupressaceae > Cunninghamia > Cunninghamia lanceolata. The sequence goes on along the minus strand of BSBN01000865.1, from coordinate 1,738,673 downwards.
GGATTAATTGACTCAATCTTGGCTGTGTATCAGGATGATTTGACAGCTTATTCAAAAAAGGAAGAGCAACATTGCATGCACTTAGAACAAATCTTTATTAGAGCATTGGAATATGGCATCTCACTCAACCCAAAGAAATGTGCTTTTGGGGTGATGGAAGGAAAATTGCTTGGACACATTGTTTCCAAGGATGGAGTCAAGATTGATCCTGAAAGGGTGGCTGCAATTGACAAAATTCAGATCCCTAAAATAGTGAAAGGTGTTCAGTCCTTCTTTGGACAAATTAATTTTGTTAGAAGATTTGTTCCTAACTTTGCAGAGACCATAAAATATATCTCTAAAATGTTGAAGAAAGGTGCAACTGTCAAATGGGAGGATGAAGCAACTAAGTCATTTCAAAACATCAAAGAGGCCATAAAGATGGCTCCTGTGTTAAAATCTCCTAATTTTTCTAAGCCCTTTCAGCTGTTCTCATTTTCTTCTTTCCATACTATTGCTACATGCTTATTGTAGAAAAATGTAGAAGGTTTTGAACAACCTATAGCTTTCTTTAGCAGGTCATTGCAAGCTGCTGAGTTGAAGTATGACATCATGGAGAAGCAGGCATATGCATTGGTTAGAGCAGTCAAGAGCTTCAGGCCGTATTTGGTAGGTTCTTAGATAGTTGCATATGTGCCTCATGCAGCAGTCAAGGATATCTTCACACAACAGGAGGTAATTGGAAGAAGATGCAGATGGATAAACAAATTGCAGGAGTTCAACATTGAAATACAAATCACAAGGTTGGTAAGAGGACAAGGTTTGACAAAACTGATGACACAGTCAAATCTAGAGGCATGCCAAGTGAATTTAGTGCATAATGAGGTTATAAATATGTCATATTCTGAGTGGTATAAGGACATTATGCATTATTTGCAGAATTTGAACTACCCTTCCCACCTCAGTGACAATCAGAAGAGGACCTTGAAGCTACATACTGTTAAATACATTATTGTTCAAGGAGAATTGTATTGGAAAAACCCTGACAATGTATTACTCAGACGTGTGAATGAGGATCAGGCTAAGGATATTCTAAGTGACATGCACAAGGGAGTGTGTGGTGGACACTATGCTGCCCAGACTATAGCCCACAAAATTCTTAGAGCAGGCTATTGGTGGCCAACTCTCTTCTCAGATGCACACAGAATGGTAAGAAAATGTGACCCTTGTCAAAGGTTCTCAGAAAAGCTAAAGTATGAAGGTGCATTGCCCCTTAGGACTGTAACTGTAGAAGCTCCATTTTAGCAATGGGGGATTGATTTTATAGGGGAAATCTCAGAAAAATCTAGTGGAGGACACAGTTGGATTTTGGTTGCTACTGATTACTTCACTAAATGGATTGAGGCCATCCCAACTAAAAAAGCTACAAGCAAAGTGGTGATGGATTTTATTCTAGAAAATATTATTATTAGATTTGGAGTACCAGCCAAATTGGTCACAGACAATGCTATGTGCTTCAGGTCTGGTGAGTTTATTGATTTTTGCAATGTTTATGGAATTAATTTGTTACATGCATCACCGTATCATCCACATGGAAATGGTCAAGCAGAGTCAAGCAACAAAAGCCTCATGAAAATTGTCAAAAGGATGGTAGGTAAGAACAAAAGGGCTTGGGATTCAAAGCTAAAGTTGGCATTATGGGCTGACAGGGTGACAGTGAAAAGAGCAGTCGGGAGGTCACCTTTCAAATTAGTATATGGTGTAGCAGCTAAACTACCTGTCAACAATCTCTTGCCAGTGTACAAATTCATACAAGAAAATGAAGAGGAGATTGAGGACTCGATGACTGAAAGAATAAATTAGTTGGTTGCACTAGATGAAATGAGAAGGGGGGCACAGGAAACAAACATCAAGAGACAGCAAAAGGTAAAATATTTGTTTGATAAAAGGGCTACAGAAAGAAAGTTTCAGATAGGTGATATGGTCCTTGTATGGAATGCAAGGAGCCAGGATAAGGGCAAACATGGTAAGTTTGAGCCCTTATGGATGGGCCCATACCAAATTTGCGACACTCATGGAGAGGACTCCTATTTTCTCCAGGCCCTAAGTGGTGAGCTACTGGAATTGCCTGTGCACAGTCAGTTCCTTAAATCTTTTTTCTCATAAGACAAATGCCTTTTGTGCACACTGTAAACTAGATGTAAATGTTTTGTACATGCCTTGTATGGTTGGTCATGTTTTGAGTTTTGTGTTTTGTCTGCTCTACCCCGGAGTAGCTTGGTTCTCGCTCCAGTCTTGTGTCTGCATGTCCCCAGTCAGAGCCACTGGTGGTGTTCACCTAGGATTAGGGTTTTGAAGTTGAGTTTGCAAACTTCTGTGTTTATCCCTTCAAACCCTTAGTGCCTTAGTTTGAATTATTCCTTGACCTACATGCGGTGTTTTATTGCTTTTTCCTATCGCACTTGAGAAGAATGCTAAATTCTGTATATGTAAGGTGAATTGTATGTTGGCAGGCTTGTGAAATCTCTATCGGCCTCCAAAAAATGATAAGGAATGGAGTTATATGCATTTATGAATGCATATCGGGCTAAGGAATGTGCATATACAAAGTGGGAATCTTTCATAGATTTCTGGAATAATCCCAGTTTGTATATCGGATTGCATGTGGAGATACAAGAAAAAATATACAAGGATGAAATATACATTGCAGATTCTCAGAATATTCACCGCTTGTATATCGGGTCTGCATGTATATTTGGTTTGTATGTTCTGACATACAATGGTTAGATACCAGGGTCATGTGCAAGGAAAAATATGCAAGGGCCGATATACATTTGGTGGGGTCTGCCTCACATGCAAAGTACTTTGTATCTCATATACAAAGGATAATGTATATGTGATATACATTTGGAAATGTATAGGGAAAATATACAAACAGGTCAGTGGCAGTCAATGTCAGAATTAGGGCCCACTAGTTGTATGTGCATTTGCTTGTATGTTTGCACATACAAGACGATATACCAACAAAGACATACAACCTGGATGCCAAGGAAGAATTAAATGCAGCAAATAATAATTTGGGGTCCATGGGTTGTATAAAGCGCTTGTATATGTTGATTTACAAGCCAGTGTGCATTGAAAAGGATACAAGCTGGACTTCAAAGGGAGGTACATTCTGGTGCATAATGATTTGAAGTCCGCGGCTTGTATGTATGTGTATGTTGTATATCACGGATGTACAAAGGAAAGAGATGCAAACTGGACCCGAGTGGTTTTTCAATTTATTCTAAACTAGTGTGGGGTCTACCTTGTATATTAGGTTGTTGGATGTATATCCGTTTGACAATATACAAGGGATTTTGAAAGGTCAAACAACGGTGATTGTATATGCATCCATTCTTGCATGTACAAGGGCTAAATGGCAAAATGGAGAAGGCAAAAAGTTAGCGATAGAAGTTTGTAGTGCCCACATGGCACGATATCACTGGCTAGTGACTTTTCATGCATGTTTTGGGACCATTGATCTCAGCGGTGGAATACAGATCAACGGTTAGGTTTTAAACCTTCAGTGATGGATTTTCCTTGTGTCTGCAGTCATTTTTGAGTGGGAAAACTCCATAGGTGCACTGATGCGATCTCCAAGAGGAGCTGCGGGTAGTTGAGCCATTAATGGCAACATACAGAGGCATGGGACGATGGTTGAATGGCCAACTACCAGGTTTATGACGAAAATCTTTCAATGGCGGTGCAGATCCCGAGCTTACCTACCCTCTCCTCTATTTTTCTTAGCGGTCTTCAAGATTTTAGGTGCCATTTTTGGTGCAATGTACCTGGTGGGATTTTTAACTTGTCATATAATTATTTTGCTAGATGTACAGTTTGGTTATTTAAGGGGCAAATTGTGTCATTAATTAGTTGTTGAAAATTGGACAAAAATTTTGGTGTTGTAATAAGATACGACTTCATTGGTGGCTCTGTCTTGGCTATCTTGTGAGTTTATGAGTCTCATGTTGTATGCTTTTCTACATAAATCTATTGATATCATGTGATTTAAATGAGTAATGCTATATTGCATGTGTTCTATTATCTGTCTCCAAATTGAGTGTGTTCTTCTTATGACTCTAAGCATATAAGGGGTGTTTATGATTCTAGAATATAGGTTTGCTGTGTTGAATGCTTGATTTCTTACTTCTGCTCAAGGAGTAGATTAAACGTTTCAGATCAAGTGTTGGGAAGAAGACATTGCAATAGGGATATCAGTAAGTAGAGATAACAGGATACTCTGTTTTGGGAAGTATTTGTAAGGCAGATACTAAAAATCCCCTTGATATCTAGTCTTTGGTATATGTTCATGCTGGCCATTCACATGTGTATGTCTATTGACTCTGAGCCCTGGATAGGCACCGATCCAATCTTGTATTGAGGTTGCAACCCAAAGTCTCAGTTTTGCATCCAAACATAAAATCAAACTTAAACTTTAAATCAAACCATTAGGACTTTAGAAGTAGTTTAGGACTAAAATCCTCTGATTCACAACTAAACATAAGCCCAAAGCTAGCCCCTTTGCTCTTATCCCACAGTTTTGGTCTGCATAAAGGAGGATTTATCTACTTTGTATCAACATCCCTGTCAATCCACAAGCATATCTCATGGATGTTGAATAGGGAATACCCCCCTTGGTTCTGCAGAGCCTAAAGAAGAAGAGGAGATATTTATAGAGTCTATCTCCTGTACTATTGGCCCCTAGCCTTGAAATCCTGTTGATCAATGATGGCTACCTTGTAGGGATAATTGGGAATAAGCATACAGTCTGGGAAAATTACCAACAACTTTTATGCACTGTAATTGGAATTTAAATGTTATAAAGTCAATGTTGTCTCATAGGTGACATGATTTCAATTACTTAAAAGTCATCACCAAACAAAACAAATTATTACTAATCAACTGACATGGCTTGTATAAGTATGATTCGAAAACCTTCAAACCTCAATAGGTGAGACTAATGTATTCGAATCTATACATATTTTATCCATATATCAAGCAATATGGCCAATTCTCATTATCAGGTAGCAAATCCAAGCTACTAGATATGATCTATGCCTCCATATTTGAAAGAAATTACTATTCTCTCAATATAAGTAAAATCCATTAGGATCATGAAATTAGAATCAGACAAATAATGCCAGGGAAACTAGATATTTAAAAATAAGATAATTCACAGTTTGACTATTTTTTTTCCCTACTCATGGACCATGATATGAGTTACAAAGCAAGTAGAGCAGAATCAAAATGGTGAACAAGCTATTCTTACTCTTAAAAAATTGTAGCCTTCATCAATAAGCTACCATAAAGAGAAAATGGCATTAAAAGGTGAAAAACTGGATCCATTTTCAAAATGAGCAACCTGAAGTCTTCAAAAGCAGGTTCAATTTTTGATATTGTGCCTACAACAAGAGTATTGATGATAAATCACATACAAAACATATAGCATCATCATAGTGTTGTTTCAAGAGAACTCAAGATGAAACACTACAATGAATAAGTTTCATGATTGCATCCTAATTTTTCTTGTGGTGGGCATATGATATGAAGATCAGTTCTAAATTGTTAGAATGCAAAATGTTCTAGAATAGTTCAGTAATACCAGCACGCTCCCTTTAATAAGATTTGACCATAAATCATGCTTAATACAATACATGTACACATCCCATAGTGGGTTATTGGGTACATTGTTGACATGAACAATAGGGTTGACTTTGATAAAAGATCCTAGCATGAGATCATTAGATAGTTGCTAGTGGTTAATGATCACAAAAGCAACTTGACATGCTATTGGTTGTGAACTTAAAGATTCAAACCTAAACAAACATAGGATTTTCATAATTCTCAATCCAATCAATATGTTAGAAATTTTGTATACAGATTACTGTGCAGTCCTAACATATAACTCTTGAATTTCTTAGCATGTGCACCATGTCAGCTGGTACATACATTTATATCTCTCTTCGCATTTATATGTGTGCATTTTGGAATATAAGAAAAATAGGCCTTTGGTAAAATGCATTTTGGCATGTGGATGTCATTCCAGGTAGTAGAACATAGATTTTCATTTTTACTTTTTCTTTAGTCATCACATATGCAGAATTAGACTTGGGGATATAATCATGGTGGCATCCCATAACAATGTTCCAATAACATATCCATAACTTAGGCTCTCAATCATATTGAAATTTGAAACTCATTTCCTTATTTTGTAACTAAAAATTGAGTGCTCTATATTTTTTCTTTAATTCTAGGGGCAACACATAAACTTAGGCAACTCTTTAGACACAACAAACCCTGCAATTTAGAACATGTAAAGAAAAATTGCAAATCCAAATATTCCTTAATTTTACCCCACGACATTGCATGATGATCTTAAATTTCCTTATAGTCTTCTAATTGAGCAATGCACTACTATATTTTAACTCTTAAAATACAAGCTATTTATAATGCTATTTTCTCAAAAGTTAATATTGAGGAAACACACCTTGAGATTCCCAGGCATTTTTGAGGCTAGTGCCTCTGCATAATTTGCTATAGCATGATGCAAGTATATTGTTGTAGCATGCTGCAGTAGTTTAGTTTGATTCATAATAGCCTCTACAACATCTAGATGACAATATCCACAGGAAATTGTAACAATTCCTCCAAAAGCATCAAGATATCAATGCCCATCCTCATCAAATAAGTATTGCATCTTACCCTCAACAATGTTCAACTGCAAAAGGAAGTAAAGACATCAAGAGAAAATTGTTAGCATTCCTTTATTCTTTTACAAAACAAACCCTACAGAACCAACTATGATGAAACAAAATTCATTAAAATAAAATGCCAAAGGAGCAAGAATTTTTATTTATGACTACATGTATGGGGTGTCAAGTAAATTATTTTCTTGCGTGTAACTCACAAAGAAATTCTCTAATTATTTACCCCCAGAATTATTCAACTACAAAGAAGGTCAATCTAACTTTATGTGAAAACATTTGGAAAGCTAGAACTTACTACTTGTAAGACTTGATTTCGGAACAAATTTAGTTAAAAAAATATCTCAACTATAGTGTAACAATCAAATCTAATGATATCTAAAAGTATTAATTTACAACATACATATAGATCAAACAATCACAAATATAAGTTTTAACAAAATGTCTAAAAAAATTCACAATTAGATAACTTCAAAACTTATGTACACAATCACTTTTTTTCCATCTATGCCATAAAGAGGCAATTTTGATGAAATACAAGGTCAATCATTCATTTTACTTTAGAGGGAAGAATGAATAGAATCTCTCACATGTTCATTCTGACACTGAGATGCTCAATAAAGGGACCTCACAATATATCTCTGAAGGTCCATAGCATTACTTATTGCAACAATAAGAGTATGGCAGACTTCATCTGTCACATAACTCCCAACCTGAAAACATGAAAATTGAAGAATGTAAAATAAATTGCTTAGAACCCATCTCATGCATTTCAACAAGATCAAAAACTAAATATAAATGAACATAAGTATCAACATCTCATTAAATGGAGAAGAATATATACTCAGCAGTGGATGAGCTTTCTGATGTCATGGGTCAGAAACTACTATGCCAAGATCAAAAATATTTTTCTCATCAAATATTGGGGATGTGAAAGGTGGAACCAATTTATCACTACATATTTCATCTAATACTAATAGCACACTTTAAAACCTTGACTGCATTATCTTAAAAAACACACATGAAGCTATGCTTTTGATCAAATCCTCTGTTAGCATCTTACCATGATCTGGAGCCTGGTAATGACTAACTATGTCCAGGGAAACATGGTTGTGCCATAATATGGTTTGTAGACAAGTTTGGTGTATGTAGAGGGGAAAAGGCTAGTTTTACAATTATGTATTTTACATTTGAAAAGCCTTTTTGATCCACGAGAATCTAATTTTGATCAACATGTGCCATCCTATGGGTTCACCAAACATCATGTGATAGATAGTGTTGGCTTCATCATGGTTCCTGGCACTCATGGTCAAAACTGCAGAGCCTAACTCCCATTACACAGCACCAACAAACACTAACAACTACAACACAACCTTTGACACTAATAGTAGAAGAATGGTGGAAAATGACAAACTATGAATTTAAATTGATAAAGGACAAATTATAGCTCTTCTTGTAATCATCCATCCTATCTTTATCCTCTAAACCTAGATTAGCTATAAATATGTTATATGGCTACTCATAAAATAGATCTCTAATTTTGTAGTTCATGTTTTTTCATTTCTTGAGGCATATATCCAACCTTCTGGACTCTATACATAACTTGCAGGTTTATGAATTAATATATTCTATCATTACAATTATAATATGTTGCTTTACAGGTTTCTTGTTAGCACATTCATTTGTAGCCTATTTCATGGCACTCTAATTATTGTTTAGAAAAAGAAATACTAATTCCTGAACCATTAGATCTTGACCAGAAGCAAAATAACAATGTTAAATAAACTCCTGAACCAAAAGATAGCCATACAGATTTAAAACTCGTCTATTCCAAATTAGAATGAAACTTAAAAAAATAAAAATTTGGGGAAAAGATTTAATTTTAGGAGTCTTCGAAAGAAATATAAGGCGAGAAAATATATAAACCCTAAGCCCTAAACCATAATGCAAATCTATTATGTGAAAAGATGAGATAAATTTTGTAGAAATGTGATGAAAGAAGGAATGAAGAGAATAAAAATACCACGGAAGCCTGTCTGTTTTGGTTCACTAATTAAAACAAGCTACATTGCTCGACTCTACAAAATCTTGTCGCTCATAGCCTCCCCTCAAGATAATCAATAACATCCCCAAACATGGTAACTCACCCGCATTCCTGCAAATAAACCCTAAGTATAGTGAGGTGTTATGGTCTTCCATTCCCGGCAATAGAGATTTGCTGACCGACCCTAGCCGAGCTTGGAGTAAACAAATCATGAACACAAGCAGAAGCTTGAAAAGTGATATTGAATGGTGGACTAGCATTGATAGCTACACCAACAGCAAAGGGTTCAGACGAGCCCTCTTCATATTCATCGTATTTTAGTGAAATGGATTTCACTTTTGGTGCCCATCCTTTTCACTTTTGGTGCTCATTTTTTAAAGTCTAATTTTTATTTGTTTATTTGTGTGACTAATTATTTAGTCATTTATAGTTGTGATTTTACCCGATGATCAAATTAATCATTTATTTAGTCATTTATAGTTGTGTTGCAAAAAATTACTAGAATTTAGTCATTTTTAGTTATCGTGACTAAAAGTTTTAGTCACGTAGTCATTTATTTGGCCAAATTCTACTAGTAGACCTTGGCAGTATGATAGAAAAGCTATACATGATGGGAGAAAGAATACATACACTATAACAACAAACGGAAAGAGAATTACTTTGATTCCTTTGGAAGATGATCCTAAGAGTGAAGTATGTGGGAATGCTAGAATCTGTTTGGTAGATGGAAGAAAATTTCTAGATGGTTTGAGACATGAGAATATGTGTTATGCTTTGATTCCTAAGAAACCTGAAACATTGGGGAAGAAGATTGAATCACAATCGAAGGAGATAACTGAATTGTTGATAGAATATGAAGACATCATATCAGACAATATACTTGAAGGATTACCACCTATCAGGAGTATCAGTCATCACATGGATCTTATACCAAGAGCTAGTTTGCCTAACAAAGCAGCACACAAAATGACACCAGCAGAGAATGAAGAACTGAATAGGTAGATACAAGAGTTGTTGAGGAAAGGTTTGATCAGCGAAAGCTTGAGTCCATGTATAGTACCTACAGTGTTAGCACCTAAGAAAGATGGAGAATGGATAATGTGTACAAACTCTAGAGTAATAAACAAGATCACAGTTAAGTATAAATTTCCTTTACCAAGGATGGATGATATCACGGATTGTTTGAGTGAAGCAAGATATTTCACAAAGATAGATTTGAAGAGTGGATACCATCAGATCAGAATCAGAGAAGGAGATGAATGGAAGACTAATTTTAAGACAAATGAAGGATTTTATGAGTGGTTAGTGATGCCTTTTAGATTGATAAATGCACCTAGTACTTTCATGAGATTGATGAATGAAGTTCTGAAGAGATTGTTGGGTAAGTTTGTTATTGCATATCTGGATGACATTCTGATTTTCAATAAGACAAAGGAAGACCATTTGCAGCACCTTAGACAAGTTTTGCAGAGACTGAGAGAGGAAAAATTGCTAATAAACATCAAGAAGTGTAGTTTCATGAAGGAAGAATTGGTATATTTGGGATTTGTGATTTTTGCAGAAGGATTAAAGATGGACCTTGAGAAAGTGAGAGCAATTGTTGAATGGCCTACACTAGAGAGCATTGAAGAAGTTAGATCATTTCATGGATTAGCTAGTTTCTATTGGAAGTTCATCAAAAATTTTAGTTCAGTTTGTAACCCCATGACAGAGATCATGAGAGCTGACAAAAAAGATTTCAAGTGGACATTAGGAGCAGATAAAAGTTTTGAATTATTGAAGCAGAAAGTGACAGAGCAACCCATTTTGGCATTACCAGATTTCAATAAGGTATTTCAAGTAGATTGTGATGCAAGTGGGAATACAATAGGAACAGTGTTAAGCCAAGAAGGTAGACCTGTAACATATTTCATTGAGAAGTTGAATGATGCAAGGAGAAGATATTCAGTTTATGATCAAGAGTTCTACGCCATAATTCAAGCCTTGAAGAAGTGGAGACATTACTTGTTGCCTAAGGAGTTTGGGTTGTATACAAACCATCAAGCTTTGCAATATTTGAACAGTAAAGGAAAGTTGAATTAGAGACATATGAGATGGGTAGAGTTAATGCAGAGTTATACTTTTGTGTTGAAGCATAGGAGTAGAAAATCAAAAAAAGTTGTAGATGCATTAAGTAGGAGATGAAACTTGCTAACAGAGATGAGAATTGAAGTGTTAGGTTTTGATGAATTGATGAATATGTATGAGGGAGACACTGATTTTGTAGAACCTTGGAAAGCATGTAAGGAATGTGTTGTGATAGATAGGAGTAAGTGGTTCGATTATTTCATTCAGGAAGATATGTTGTTAAGAGAAAATCAGTTATGCATACCTAGAAGTTCAATGAGAGGTAATTTGATCAAAGAAAAACATAGTGGTGGATTGGCAGGACATTTTGGTATTGATAAGACAGTGGCCTTGGTGAGTAAAAATTACTTTTGGACTTAGATACATAAAGATGTTAGGAAGTTTGTGTAGAGTTGTAGAGTTTGTCAAGTTGCAAAAGGGAGTAGTCATAATACTAGATTGTATAAACCTTTGACAATATCGGAGAGACCTTGGGAAGACATAAGTATGGATTTTGTAATGGGATTACCTAAGACACAAAGAGGACATGATTCTATATTTGTAGTGGTAGATAGATTTTTGAAGATGGCACATTTCATACCTTGTAAGAAGACAACTGATGTAGTGCATGTAGCTGACCTATTTTTCAAGGAGATTGTGAGATTGCATGGATTACCTAAGAGTATAGTTTCAGACAGAGATACAAAGTTTGTTGGCTACTTTTGAAAGACCCTTTGGAAGAAGATGAAGATAGATTTGAAGTTCAGTACAACATTTCATCCACAGACTGATGGACAGACAGAGGTAGTGAATAGGAGTTTGGGAAACTTGTTGATATGTTTGGTTGGAGAGAAGATAGGAAGTTGGGATTTGATTCTTTCACAAGAAAAGTTTGCATATAATAATTTAGTGAATAGGAGTACTGGAAGCACACCTTTTGAGATTGTTACTAGAGTAAACCCTAGAGGAGTTGCAGAGTTCAGAGATGTCAATATGGTAGAAAAGAGAAGTGTAGAAGTAGAAGAATTTGCAAAACATATGGAGATAGTGCATAATCAGGTGAAGTGGCATTTAGAGGAGATGGACAACAAATATAAGGGACAAGCAGATGAGAAGAGATGACATAAAAAATTTGTAGTTGGAGATGAAGTGATGGTGTACTTGAGAAAAGAAAGATTTCTAGTTGGAACATATAACAAATTGAAGATGAAGAAGTTTGAACCTTGTAGGATACTCAGAAAGTTTGATTTAGGAAATGCGTATGAAGTAGAGTTACCAAAGACCTTGGGTATATCACCTATTTTTAACATTGTAGACTTATACCACTATCATGAAGCAGAGTTCAATGACAACATGGAAGAAGACTTGAAGAAGCAATTACCACAACAAGCACCAGAGCAGATTGAATACATTTTGGATAGCAGAGATGGACACAACACCAGAGGAAGACAATATAAAGAATATCTTGTGAAGTAGAAAGGCAGACTAGAAGAAGATTCATCTTGGATTTCTCAGGACAAGGTGGACCGTCTGGGTTTTCCTCTAGCCCCAGCAAAGTGAGAGACTCACTTTTTCAATAAACCTAGATGTATGATGCAAGATCATCCCTAGTTCAAGAGCAATCTTGCATCAACCAAAAATATTTGCATTTCAGTTTTTTCACATTTTAGTTTGTTTCTTTCTATTTTCCAGTTCAGTTCAGTCAGTAGTAGTTTCTATATTTTGGTTTGCATTCTACCACAATTACATTTCAGACCTCATGGAGCTAGACTTAGCATCTAGAGACATTCATGAACATCATATCCGAATCTAAGATCATTTAGGTAAGATACCAGAAAGATATTGATATCAGAAGATCAACTATTTTCTCAAAACAGAGCATCCTGACAGTCTCAAACAATCAACTAAAGGAGAAGACTTGTGGAGCATTTCCTGACTTGTGAAGCCTAATGACACATCATTCAATGATCTTTGGTTCATGGCTGACCTTCCCCAAGATCTACACATCATTCCATTCATTTGCGGAGGAACTCTATGCAATTAGGTCTGACCTATCTGTGTACACATGTTACAGCTCTTCATTGGAGTTTGTGATCTTCCTTAGCCAATGCGGAGGAATCTATTATTTTGGAGATAATATATATTGATGTAATAGATCCCTAGGAAAGTAGTTAATATAGTTAGCGATTGATTCATAGTTCTTAGTGTTACAAATATGGGCATATGATGTGTTGTCATTGATGTCAACATATCTCTTTGTCAGAGACAGTGAAGACAATGTAGTTCAGCAAAGTAGATTGCTCTGCATTTCTAGTGAGACAAAGATCAGACTCTACGGACCAAAGGGTTGTGTAGAGGATTGTCTGAAGTTGCTCCAGTCAAGATTTGAGAGGTTTGTATGGAGGGTTGGTGAAGTTATGGCCATTTGAGTAGAACTGGGTTTTGCAGTTGTTTAGAGGTAACAGAGTGACATGAACTTGGTCTGGATTGCTCTGCATTGGAATATTATAGTCTACGGATCTAGAGCTATGTTTGGGATGTTGGTGTGTATCCTCAACTCAAATGGTTCATTGTTTGGAGGTCTGCAAGTAATCTTTCTAGTTTGATAGTCATGACAATTAGTGTTCTTAAGTTCCTGGATGAAGATGCAAGTGTTTCTAGTGATTTGAGGTGGTGCAGTTGTTCTTGTTGATTTCATTGTGCTTGTGGTGGTCTCTAGATCATGTGCCTATTGTGTTGGTGGTCCACATTAAGGATTGACCTTATGGTTGAAGATTTCTCCTTGAGTGTTGATGTTCTTTCTAGTCTTGGCTGACCGGATGCTTGGTGCATGTTGCAGATGATATAAGAGAAGTTCTATGAAGCATGATATGTTGTTCAAGGAAGATTAAAGTCCCAGCTATGCTTGGCCAACAAAGGAGTGGTTTGCATGTAGTATTTTGTATTAAGTCAAGTCTTGTGATTGTAATTGCTTGTAATGCCTATCTTGGAGAATGTTCCAGATAGATGATTATTTGGCCGACTTTGATGTTCATTCCAAAGTCGATGACATGTATAAATAAGTATTGTGAAGTCATGGAAAGGGTGTGTGGTGAGAAAAGATGCGGATGTAGCAAGGAATTGAGTGGGGGTAGAGTAGAGGTGTTGTGTGCTTCAATGGAACTGAATCTTGCATGAAGAAGATGTTTCTTAGTTCAACCTTTTAGTGTTAACATTGTGAATGTTCTTGTAGGCAGTGAGCCTCCTTTGAGCAGTGAGCTCTAGGCAGTGCACCCGAAGGCAAGTGCCTTCCCATTTTTCTATTCTTTTAATAAAGAATAAATCTTGTGCGTTAACCCCCATAGTGGTTTTTCCCTTAACTGGGTTTCCATGTAAAAATCTTGGTGTTATGTGTGTTGATTATGTTTCTTCTCATGTGTTGTTGATTCATGCTTTCATGGTTATATCATTAATCTATTAATAAGTTGTAAAGAAGATCAAATGCAGCAAAAGATAAGAATTTTGTGACAACTAATTCACCCCCCTCTTAGTTGTCTGCCCTAATTTCAACAATGGGTATTAGATCTAATTCCTCTAAAAGAAGCTTGACCGCTTGAGGAGATCTAGGATGTCAACTTACAAGAAGGACAGTCTGAGATTTGATGGAACGAACTACTCTCTTTGGAAGAATCGTATGGAGTGTCATTTGCAATGCATGGGTGATCCTTATTGGCTGATAACTAAGAATGAGTATATTATTCCAAAGAATGGTCCTACAACTCCAGATGAAATCAAAGATGCTAAAAACAACATTTGGGCTAAAGAAGCATTGTTGAGTGCCCTGATTGATACAGAAATGACAAATGTCTTGGAATTACAAACTGCTCATGAAATCTGGAAGAAGTTGGAAACTGTGTATGAAGGTGATGCGTATGTCAAATGTGCTGAGTTGCAGAGCCTGAAGGCTAGATACGAAAGTTTGAGGATGAGTGAAAATGAAAACATCACTTCCTACATGTAGAAGGTAAATGAACTTGTGTGTAGTATCAGGTGTGCTAGTGGAAAACTTGAAGAATCAGAGATTGTTGGAAAGGTACTTAGATCCTTACCTACTTCATACAAGCATAGAGTCTCTGCTATTGAGGAGATCAGGACTTTGACAATTGCTACAAGGGATCAGTTGGTTGGCAAGCTCTCAGCATTTGAAATGGGTGAGTTTGGTGATTCTCTTCCTAAATCAGAATCTGCTTTTAAGGCTAGTGTTTCTGGGAAGCAAAGATTTGATCCAGGTGAAAGCTCTTCAAGAAAAGCAACCAGATATGAGAAGGCAAGGAAGGAACTTGAAGAAGATGAATCGGAGCTTGAAGCCCTTATTTCCAAGAGATTACCAAGAGGATCCGGTAAGTATGAAGGAAAGTTGCCCTTCAAATGTTTTTCTTGCAATAAGATTGGTCATTTTGCTTCAAGATGTCTGCAGAGGGTTTCAAAGCCAAACCCTAACAGACCTAGGTTTCAGAAGAAATACTACTATGTCCAAGAAGATGCTGATGAAGGAGTTACAGATGATGTATCTGATAAGGGAAGTACCTCTTGAAATGAATGGGTGTTCATTGCTATCAAAGAAGAAGATCTGGTGCCTACTGAATCTACTAGCTATGTGAATGTGGAAAGTGCCTTGGCTGCTCAGGTTGAAGAAAAGGATGAATGGGTGATTGACAGTGGATGTTCTCATCATATGACAGGTGATAAGAGTAAGTTTGTAAGTATGGAAAGGTATGAAGGTGGAATTGTGAATTTTGGAGATAATTCAGCTGGTAGATCCGTGGCAGAGGATCCATCTCTCTTGATGGTAAGAATAACACTAATGATGTTTTGTATGTAGAAGGGTTGAAGCATAATCTTTTCAATGTTGGACAGTTGGTTGACAAAGGGTATGATCTTCGATTCAAGGATGGAAAATGCAGAATCTTGAAAAGCTCCAGAATTGAGATTGCATCTGGTACACAGACTAGAGGTAATATCTTTCATTTAAGTGGTACTGGTAAAAGTTGTTTGATTGCTCAGATTGATCAGAGTTGGTTATGGCATAGGAGAATGTGTCACGTAAACTTTGATAATATTATCAAGATAAGTACTACTCAGGCTATGAGAGATCTTCCAAAGCTTGTAAAACTTGCTAATAGCATGTGTAAGGAATGTCAGTTGGGTAAAAAAACATAACTACATTCAAAAGTAAAGAACATTTTTCAATTGGATTGTTGGAATTTGTGCACACTGATTTGTGTGGTTCTGCCAAAATTAGGAGTTGGCCAGGAGACAGATACTTTATGTTGCTGATTGATGATTACTCCTGGATGATGGGGGTCACTTTCTTGAGAGAGAAATCATAGGCTCTTGACAGATTCAAGGTGTTCAAGGCTAGGGTGGAGAATGAGATTGGTGTGAAGATAAAGTGTCTGAGATCAGACAGAGGTGGAGAGTTTACCTCCGATGAGTTTAATGCATTTTGTGAAAAGCATGGAATAAGAAGACAATTATCTTCTCCTAGGGCTCCTCAGCAGAATGGAGTTGTAGAAAGGAAGAACCAGACTATTCAAGAGGATGTTAGAACCATGATGATGGAAGAAAATGTTTCATATGTCTATTGGAGAGAGGCTGTGAGTACTACTGTCTACACTCTTAACCGGGTGCAGATCAAAGGTACTACTGGTAAAATTCCTTATGAACTATGGTTTGGTAATGCTCCTACTGTGAAATACTTCATAGTCTTTGGAAGTAAATGCTATATCAAAAGAGATGAAGATCTAGGCAAGTTTGATGCAAGGTGTGATGAAGGAATATTTCTAGGTTATTCTAACCAAAGCAAGGCATACCGATGCTTTAACAAGAGCTTGAAAAGGATTGTTGAAAGTGCTAATGTCAAGGTTGATGAAAGCAAGGAGAGACCTTCCAAGTCTTGTGGATATGAATCAGATGATCAAAATGAAAGTCCTCAAACTCAGATTCAAATTGCTCCGGAGAGTCCAGTGACTCAAGAGGTGAGTGCAAATGTTGAGGAACAAGTTCAAGAATCAGAAGTTCAAGTAAATTCCAAAATTCCTAGGTATGTAAGGTTGAATCATTCTAAAGATTAGATCATAGGAGATAAAAATAAAGATGTTCAAACTAGAAGAAAAATTGCTCAAGAACAAGAGGAGTATTGTTTGATTTCAAAGATTGAACCAAAATCAGTGAATGAAGCTTGTAATGATGAAAGTTGGGTAAAAGCAATGGAAGAAGAATTAATGTAAATTGAAAAGAATCATACTTGGGATCTTGTTCCTAGACCTGAAAACAAAAATGTAATTGGAACTAAATGGGTCTTTCAGAATAAACTGAATGAAAATGGTGAAGTTGTGAGAAACAAAGCAAGATTAGTGTGCAAAGGATATTCTCAGGTAGAGGGAATAAATTTTGAAGAAAATTTTTCTCCGGTGGCAAGAATTGAAGTAGTCAGATTATTTCTTGGCTTTGCTACTTACAAAGATTTCAAAGTTTACCAGATGGATGTCAAGTCAACATTTCTAAATGAAGATTTGGAACAAGAAGTCTACATTGAGCAACCAGAAGGATTCCAGTTGTCTGATCAAGGAAATATGATCTGTAGGTTGAGGAAAGCATTGTATGGACTTAAACAAGCCCCAAGAGCCTGGTATGCAAGATTAGATAAGCATCTGCTAAAGTTAGGTTTTAGCAAAGGCACAACTGACAGTAATCTTTATTTCAAAATTGATCATGAACACATCTTGATTATTGAGGTATTTTTTGATGATATCATCTTTGGAGGAAATAGGAACATGTGTAAAAAAATTGCTGATTAGATGCAAAGTGAATTTGAGATGTCCATGCTTGGTGAAATAAATTTCTTCTTGGGTCTGCAAATCATTTAGTCAGATAAGGGCATCTTCATATCTCAGTCTAAGTATGTAAAAGAGTTGTTGAAAAAGTTTGGAATGGAGGATTCAAAACCAGTGAGTACTCCTATGACAACTGGATGCAAGTTGAGTAAAGATGATGATTCCCCTAAGGCAGATCAGAAAATGTATAGATCAATGATTGGAGGACTACTTTATTTGACTCATACCAGACCTGACATTATGAATGCAGTTGGCCTTGTTGCTACATTTCAAGCTGATCCTAGAGAATCTCATGTTGTAGCAGTCAAAAGAATTTTTAGATATCTGAAGGGAACTTTTGATTATGGCTTATGGTATCCTAAGGATGATGATTTCATTCTTCATGCATATACAAATGCTGATTGGGCAGGAGATGTGGATGACTGGAAGAGTACTAGTGGTGGTGCATTTTTCTTGGCAAAGAGATTGGTTTCTTGGTTGAGTAAAAAGCAGGAGGCAATATCTCTGTCTACTGCAGAAGCAGAGTATATAGCAGTAGAAAGTAATTGTACTCAAGTTTTGTGGATGAAGCAAATGTTGAAGGATATCAAAATTGTGTTTGAAGAGCCTATTACAATCTTTTGTGATAATTCAAGTGTAATAAACATCTCAAAGAATTCGGTGTTGCATTCAAAGACAAAGCACATATCCATCAAGTTTCAATTTTTGAGAGAGAAGGTAAATGAGAATGAAGTCATATTGGAGTTTGTTCCTTCAAAGGATCAGATTGCAGATATCTTCACTAAGCCTCTACCTAAGGACACTTTTGAGTCTCTCAGAGGGAAGCTAGGGGTTATCACCCCTCCTATTCAGAACTAAGGTGCACTAGTGTGCATTAGTCGGAGGTGGAACTCACAGTCATATCTTGTGATCTGGATTGGTGTTAAGGGGATCCTACTTAGGGGGGATAGTCACTATGTTAATTCTGGAGTTTAGTTTGGTTTTGTCTGAGAAACAAAAAGGGTGAGAGATGATTGCAAATATGTGCCGTTTGCCATTGATGTTGGTGAAAGGGAGAGCAGTGAAGAAAGTGGTTGTAGGTGTGATAGGAGAAAGGGGGAGAAGTCCTTGTCTTGATGGTTGAATCAATTTTTCACATCATATGTTGCCATCAATAATAAAGGGGGAGATTGTTGCAAATATGTGAATATGATGTGTTGTCATTGATGTTAACATATCTCTTTGTTAGAGATAGTGAAGACAATGCAGTTCAACAAAGTAGATTGCTCCGCATTTCCAATGAGATGAAGATTAGAGTCTGCAGACCAAAGAGTTGTGTAGAGGATTATCTGAAGTCACTCTAGTCAATTTTTGAGAGGTCCGCATGGAGGGTTGGTGAAGTTATGGCCATCTGAGTAGAACTAGGTTTTGCAGTTGTTTAGAGGTAATAGAGTGATAGGAACTTGGTTCGGATTGCTCCGCATTGGAATATTATGGTCTATGGATCTAGAGGTATGTTTGGGATGTTGGTGTGAATCCTCAAATCAAGTGGTTCATGGTTTGGAGGTCCACAAGTAATCTTTCTAGTGTGACAGTCATGATAGTTAGTGTTCTTAAGTTCCCAGATGAAGATGCAAGTGTTTCTAGTTATTTTAGGTAGTGTGGTTGTTCTTGTTGATTTCATTGTACTTGTGGTTGATGGAGTTAAGTTGTCATTGATGTCAAAAAGGTGTCCTCAGTTTGTTTGATGTTTTATGTCATCAGGACTTGGTTGATCAAGTTTGTCAAGTAAAATCACAAGGTGATTTAGGGTTGTCAAGTGTTGACAACTATTCATCATTCATGTTTGGACAAATGTTCATCATTCATGTGTGCTTGTCTATGTTTGGACAGAGTTTGCCTAGAAGTTGTGATTCATTTCATACTTGATGAAGTGCATATCATGTTTGGTTATGCAGTGTAGAGATACATACTTGTTAAAGGATCAGGAGGATCAAAGAGTTCACAAAGAAGAGTTGGTTTGATTCTAGTATGTTTTGCTTTGAAGGAGCTTAGCTAATTAAGTCATAACTGGCAGGAAGTTTCAGGTGTTCATAATGTTCTTCATGGTTAAAGCGATAACGTTCAATTGTTAGGTAATATTGTCAGTTCATATGAAGTTGTTGTTTCATGATGCTTCCATTTGATCAGGTTATCTTCATAATGATTGAGGAGATGTGCATCATAATGATATCTTTATATCTTCTTACATGTGATGGAGTGTTGTTGGATCATCTTGGATCATCTTGGATCATGTGAAATCAGATATAGGATCATCTTGGATCATCTTGGATCATGTGAAATCAGATATAGGATCATCTTGGATCATGTTTATTATGTCTTCAATGGATCTTCTTTGTGTCGATGAAGGACTTGTTTGATTAGTAGTACTTGCAAAGATTTTTTTTGAATGTGATGATCATCTCGTGACAGTTGTTTGCAATATGGATAGTGGCATCAGTTTCATTGATCATGACAGTGTGTACTAATGCAAATTACAGTGTTGATTAAGATTGAAATGACAAGTGAATTCTATTGATGTTTGCTATCATTTACATTACAAGGTAATTTGGTCTCAAGGTCTTTAAAAAGATATATATAATTCAAAATGCAAATACTAATGCATTTTTTGTTCTAAAAGTCTGTTGACCTTTACAAAAGGTAATTGGTTACCTGCAGAAGGATTTAAATTCATCTTTCAACCGGCCCCTTCTCTCTTTTCCACCGGTGAAACAAGTTTGTGTGAGCATAAATTTCAAACAAGGGAAAGTTTGTTTAAAAATTCAAAGGAGAATGCTTTTTGCAGCCCGATTTATATGTCTCAAAGAAACTACAATAAAAGGGAATGCTTTATATATACGTGTTAAGAAAAGCATGCTATATGCGACATTGAATAGGGAATGCTTTATGCATTAAGAGATTTCAAATCTTTATAAA
Organism: Cunninghamia lanceolata; assembly: GCA_027924645.1. Taxonomy (NCBI): domain Eukaryota; kingdom Viridiplantae; phylum Streptophyta; class Pinopsida; order Cupressales; family Cupressaceae; genus Cunninghamia; species Cunninghamia lanceolata. The sequence goes on along the minus strand of BSBN01000865.1, from coordinate 1,717,968 downwards.
TTGGAACCCGACTACTTAAGCCTTTTATGGCTTTCTTTCATTTTTAAGAAGCTTTGTTTAAACAACTAAGTGGTCGACCCCACTTTTGTGTAATTTTTATGACTTTAAAAATAAGTAATTTCTAATTATGGATTCAGAGAAGGTGGGTAGGTAAGTAAGAATTTTAAGGAGTTTTTTTTTAGAAAGATTTTCTTTCTTTCTTGAATTATCTTATGGAGAGAAAAGCAAAGAGAGGGGATATATTTGTTATATATTTTTTTGGTGAAATTTTTTTTGAGGATGAAGATATAATCATTGAAGAATGATTTTCTTGAGGAGATTTTTTGCTGATTTTTTTTGATATGAAGAGTCTCATTGAAAAGAATATGAAGGATCATGTTTGCAGAGAAGATGAACGAAATTTTTGAGAAGGAGATGAAAGATTGGAGGGATGTTCAAAATGAAAATTGAAAAGAAATTGATTTTTTTTGTAGAGATATAATTTGTTTGGTTCAAGATTTGTTGCAGGTTCTTTATAAGGAAGAAGTTGAAAAGACTTTTTGCAGGAGAATATTTTTGAAGAAAAATTTGAAGAGGTTAATGAAAAATTTGTTTGAAGGAAAGATAATCAGATTGAAGTGTTTTTTGTGTTTTGGAGAATATGAAACATCATGCAGAGATATGAAAAGGTTTTAATGGAGAAAATTTGTCTTGTTGAAGATTTATTATGAGAGAATGTTTTTGCAGGAATATGAATAAAAAATTGAAGAGTTTATTTGCAGGAGAAAAGCAAATGTGTTTTTGCAGAGAAATGAAATTTCAAAAGTCTTGTTGCGAAATTTATGTGATCTGAAGGAGAAATTTATGAAGGAATGTGAAAGGTTCCAAGGCAGTGAAAAGACATTCAACTTGTATAAATTTGTTTTCCAGGTGCACTGATGTATGAATTAAGAAGGATAGAGATGGCATATATAGGGTTGTGAAGTGTTGGATTAGAATACACATTTGATATACAGTGTTGTGAAGTGTTGGATTAGAATACACATTTGATATACAGTGTTGTGAAGTGTTGGATTAGAATACACATTTGATATGCAGTGTTGTTAGAATGCAGTGTTGATTGGATCAGAATAAAGGATTGTTGAGATGTCAGATTGAATAGAATGGGTATTTGATAGACATATATTTGTATTGAATGGAAACAAAGTATCCCTCTGATTTGGTTTATAACTTCTATTGGTGATTTGGTTTGCCAGTGAGGCATTGTATTAGCCAGTGAGGCTTATAGGTCAGTGTGACCTTAATATTTGTCAGTGAGACAATTTGTATTGCCAGTGAGGCATGTTTTTCAGTTAAGCCAGTGAGGCAATTCTGGAGTGGTTTTTCTACCCTGATGGGTTTTCCACTCGTGCATATCTTATGTTATGATTCATATTGATCTTCCTTGTGTGTGTTTAATTTACTTATGAAGTTTTATTCTCTTTCTGCATTCATAGTCATGTGTATATGTATTTGACAAATCAAAGGTATCATTCATTCTTTGTGCTTAGAAAGTTAAAGTTTGAAAAAAGATTAAAGAATTCACACAACACTGATTCACCCCCCCTCTCAGTGTTGTCCTTAACTCCTACAGTGGTGGTCTCTGGATCATGTGCCTATTATGTTGGTGGTCCGCATTGAGGATTAAGCTTGTGGTTGAAGATTTATCCTTGAGTGTTGTTGTTCTTTCCAATCTTGGCCGACCGGATGCTTGGTGCATGTTGCAGATGATCTAAGAGAAGTTCTATGAAGCGTGATGTGTTGTTCAAGGAAGATTAGAGTCCTAGCTATGCTTGGCTGACAAAGGAGTGGTTTGCATGTAGTATTTTGTATTAAGTCAAGTCTTGTGATTGTAATTGCTTGTAATGCCTATCTTGGAGAATGTTCTAGATAGATGATTGTTTGGCCGACTTTGATGTTCATTCCAAAGTTGATGACATGTATAAATAAGTATTGTGAAGTCGTGGAAAGGGTGTGTGGTGAGCGAAGATGCAGATGTAGTGAGGAAGTGAGTGGGGGTAGAGCAGAGGTGTTTTATGCTTTAATGGAACTGAATCTTGCATGAAGAAGATGTTGTTTCTCAGTTCAACCTTTCAGTGTTAACATTGTGAATGTTCTTGTAGGAACTGAGCCTCCTTTGAATAGTGAGCTCTAGACAGTGCACCTGAAGGCAAGTGCCTTCCCATTTTTCTATTCTTTTAATAGAGAATAAATCTTGTGGGTTAACCCCCACTGTGGTTTTTCCCTTAACTAGGTTTCCACGTAAAAATCTTGGTGTTATGTGTGTTGATTATGTTTCTTCTCATGTTTTGTTGATTCATGCTTTCATGGTTATATCATTAATCTATTAATAAGTGGTAAAGAAGATCAAATACAACAAAAGATAAGAGTTTTGTGACAACTGATTCACCCCCCCTCTCAGTTGTCTATCCTAATTTCAACACTTAGTTTGAATTCTTAGTGAAGGAGCTTCAAAGCTATATCTGTTGCATATTTTGATATTTAGTAATCAGGTCCGTGAGCCCTAATTGCAAGCCTGCATGTTGCCGACTGATATGTATTTGAATTCTATGAAATATTGAATGACTGAATCTACATTTGTCTCATACCTTTGAGTTGTTTCCGTTGTGTTTACTCTTGTTGCACGGTCTGGACAACTCATTCTATGAACCCTCCTACTGTGACTGCACTAGCTTATGTCTACTAACACCAACTTAAAATGTGCTTTGGACTCCACAAATCTATCTATCACATTCTCATCCAAACTCAGAGCTTTGTAAAAACCTTCCATTTTCTTCCTGTAGGCTTCCTTCACTTTATCCAGCAGTTCTAGTTTATATTTGTTGTGAGAGTACATATCTGGACCCACAACCACTTTGTCAAAAGTCTCAAAAATAGCAATATACTAAAAAATGTCCCACCTCAATGTAAGTAATGGGGGATGATACTCAACCAATTGCTCAATTTCATATTTTGTAATCTTTATACACATGTCAACAAAATCAGGCTCCTCATGATACAAAATATCTACCTCAATTAGCTCCTCCTAAGTGAGCTTACCTATCTGCTTCAAGGTTCTCAAAATTTGCTCTAACTTATGCTCCTCTTTCTTATGATCTTCAAAAAAATAATCTATCTCTTTTTCTAATCTATACGATTCTTCATAAAAAGGAAAATATTTATCAAAAATACTAAAGGCCTCATCTAGAAACATAACCACCCATCTATCCATTACTAAATTTTTTTCTTTCATCACTTGTAGAGCATCAACTTCCTACTTTGTCATTAAAATTGGTACATCTCTAGATGCTAGTGCTTAGAAACAGAGGTTATGAGTCCTTTGATAAATGTCTTCATATGATCTAGTTGTAATTTCAAATTATCCTTAGTTTGCTGATCTTTCTGCATCCTTTATTTTATGGTTGTGTATGCAGAATCAAATGAAGCTATTTCTTCAACATGTGTTTACTTCCCCAAATTTACTCTTGTAATGTGGTAGTCTTCGACCTGTAGATCCATATCATCTTTGTCAGCTATTGGGGTAGCGATTTCTACAATTCTTTCCCCTTTATCATTGGTGCAGATAGCTAACAAAGTTCTAGCCTTTTTCCTAGACTTTTCCTTCTCAATTTTTGCAATCATCTCCTAAAAATTTAAAAGTTGAATGACCACCTATTGCCTTTTACCCAAATTCAAATTAAGCTAAGAAGGTGCAGCTGGAGCCTGTAAGGTCTGATTAGGTTGATTTTGTGCTATTTGTTGCTTGTTTATTCTGATTTCTTATTGCTGGTCTTGCTGCGGTGGCTCCTCAGTGGTATTTAAAGACACAATATTCTCAAAAGAATTATCTTTATTGACCTACTCTATAACATTAAGAAGTAAGTTTTTGCTGTTCTTACTTAGTGAGCACATGTTCTTCATCAATATCATCTTCTCTTTCCTCTTCAAAAGGAGTATTTGCTTGAGTTTTATCCACCTCTTCATCTACCCTTTCTGCTTCTTCTTCTTCATGAAGACCTTATTACCCCTCAGATTGTTGTTCCTATTCTTGTTTTGGCACTTCTTTACTAGGGACTTCTTGTTGTTCATCTATAGGCTTATCCTCTTCAGGTTGCTCTTATTTTGTTTGTTGTTCTGAAGAGGGAGGTGGAAACATGATTGTACCAAAGGTTTCTTGTGACATCTCTGCCTCAATAGTCTTCTGTCCTTCCCCTAGTATTTTCCCAATAGAATCTCAGGAAGGAATAACTTGTGCTATTGGCCCGACCCTGATGTTGGATGTAATCCCTGCTGCACCCTCTCTGTACATCATGGATGGTTTAGCAAACTTTTTTTCTACAACTTTGAGGACATCCTTAGGAGAGGTAGTATCAATAGAAACACCAAATTTTGTAGTCTTGTTGGTCATGATGTTAGTCATTCGCAAACATAGAATAAAAGTTACACAACAACCTTTACTCATCTTGAAAGATACGATGAATTCAAAGAATTCATGATCCCAAGTCTCCGTTGATTAGGTCTTAATCTACTGACGTTACTCAGTGGTTGATGTGTGTTGCTGTTTTCCATTCAGGGGCCTTACGTGTTTCTGCACTGTTCATCATCACTATCTTCAAATATCCTGCTCTGGATGTTCGCTCTGCATAAGTCTCCAACAATTCTACCTCTGCACTGTAAATTTAGTCAAATAATGTGCCTACAGGCTGATATTTGCATGATTTCTACCATTATTTATGATTCTTTGCATGATATTTCCAATACTACATGCATTTAACTCAAATATGCTAATGATCTTCAGTTACCTACGGGATTTCAGCATATTTCACTATTTCTGCTTGTTATTTATCATGATTTGCAGTTATGGTGATGAATTAATGAAATTAAAAAAAAGAAAAAGGGTTAAAGAATGAGATTCCCAAAACTACTGGACTTAGATCACTGGTCCACATACAAGCTCCCATACTTGCAATGAAAAGAAGGAAAACTAGAAATCATACTTCACCAGGACATTCCACAAATCCGCATGATCTAGTGCAAATCTTCAAAGGAAAAGTTGACAACAACATGTAATGAAATGAAAGCGCTTCCAGTTGAACACAGCATTCACCAGTACATATCCAGAAATCAACAAGAAGATTACGTAAAATTTACAATTAGGATGTAATCTGGAACTTCATATCCATTCAGTATGCTCAAGAACAGGTACATTTACAGTGATCTGAAGAAAGAACCTTGACATTTCAACAATTCTATCCTCATTAGTCTCAGTAATCCGATCTCCTAATTGATTCTACAGTAATTAACTTTTTCGCGCCAGATGCGTCTGTGTATTCTAATGTATATCTCTCTTTAATGACAAGCTCTGGCTCTTATATATAGAGCAAATGCCAGAAACGGTTACAACGATCCAAGGATCAGGATCCTCTCATAACAAACAATGGTCCAGATGAAAAGCACATGCTTCGTCAGTTGGCAAATGCACAGCTGGCACAGAATATTCCAGCATCTTCAACTTGATTCGGTCTCCAGCTGGCGAACAACATACTTGACAATATCCTCCTCATTTCTGGCTCATGTTGCCTCCATGCGCAACTTTGTAATGCTCAGCCTTCAGCAGCATCATGACTTCAATGTTCAGCTTCAGCAACATCATGACTTTCAATGTTCAACTTCAGCAGCATCATGACTTCAATGTTCAGCTTCAGCAGCATCATGACTTTCAATGTTCAACTTCAGCAGCATCATGACTTCAATGTTCAGCTTCAGCAGCATCATCATTTCAATGCTCAGCCTCAGCAGCATCATCAGGTCTTCCTGCAAGTAAACAGACAAATATTAAGTTCATCATCATGTGGATAAACAACAGGAAGTAAACATTTCATTAAACATACCTCCCAATGTGCAGCTACAGGCAATCAGGCTTTACCTGTGGAAAATATGCACTAAATGCATAAACAGCATAAAAACAACCAGGTCAACCCTCGTTGACCAAAATCAGGCAGTCGGGCTTTCAAATTTCTATCGCTTCATGTTTTTGCCCATTTTCTTGTATATCGGGTTCAAATATGATCAGGTATGTCAAAATATACAAGGAAATAACTGCCCCTAACAAATTACTTCATACCTGGCTTTGCATGCTCTGTTTGAATGTTTCAGGTCATCATCATCATGTTCGCATCAGTGCGACCACATATGATCAGGTTGACAATATTGGACTTGGCCGACGACCACAGTTATACCTACACCACAAATCATGATGATGACCAACTCCTATGTCTTCTATCCAGCTGCAGGATATTGCGAACTATGATGCTCCTCCCCTCCGAATGCTCTGATGAAAAACACATCAGGATGTTTTGTTTCTGCATATTCAGGGAAGAAAGACATCATCGTCATCATCATGATGAAGACAAACAGGAGGACTTGGAAAATGATCCTGCCGCTGAGGAAAATCATGATGACGTCATCATCATCATCAGGCTTCGTTAAAATGCAAAGGGATGACGCCACCGTCATGTTTCGTTAAGACGGGATAAATGGAATATCGGGTTACCTCTAAGGAAGATGATCATGTGGTTGAATGCAATATGACCCTTTAGCGAAGAAGGTGATCCTCTTAAAAGATCAGGATGATGAACATCATCATCATCATATCTGCACTGGGTGATCTAAAACATGATCCTGCTGAAAGCCCTGATGACGTCATCAGGATATCCGGGGCTTGTGTTAATCTTCGAACATGACGTCATCGTCATCATCATATTGGTGAAATGGATCACGCCTTGGAAAATATCCTACCGAAGGAGAAAGGTGATGGTGACGTCATCGTCATCATCACATTTGCAAAAGGTTATACTTGTCGGCAGGATGATATTACGAACTGTCGGGAGAGACGAACAAGATCATGATGATCTTGTTCAACATGACTTAGGAAAGGAAAATCACCCTCCGCTTTGAAAGATAAGGTGATCATCATGATCACGCAAAAGGAGGTCAGGAGGATATTACGAAATGCGACCCTGCCTTGAAAGATCCTGATGATGATGATCACCAGGACTTAGTCGTGCGCATGCAAATTTTACAGACGGTGGGTTTCTTAAGCAAGGTGATGATGATTCATCAGCATGATATTATAATATGCTCGCGATGTTGGAATATCATGATGCTCGCGATGTTAGAATATCATGATGATGATGATGTTTCCAGGGTCGCTTGACGGGAAAAGCTCACTGTGACTTAAGATTGACGTCCGGATGTTTCGACCTCAGGATATTATCGGGGGGCTTTTCAAATATCATGATGATGATGTTCATCATACAGCAATTATCAGGTTTGACCAAAAGTTTGACTGTGCATAACTCCCTCATATGGACGAATTTTCAAGTGATGTAAAAGGCAAACCTACATAAAATTTCAAGCTCTTTCTAACTATGAGGTCATAGAAACAAAATATGAACTTTGACAAACTAACCTCATGATGATGACCTACCTCATCCTGACCTTCATGATGATGATGCACCTGACCTATTTTTACCAAACCGCCAGAAACAGACAACACCAGCTAAAACAAAAGTTGGGTCCCTGTTTTGCCAAGTCAAAATGGGGTGTGTTGTGTAACCACACAACAAGTCTTAGGGATTTCCCTTGGACTTTCTGTCTCTTCGCAGAAGGTGATCCTGAGGATGAAGCTTGATCCTTGTTTCTTTTCCTTGTTTGTGGGTTTTGTGGCACAAAATGTAATCTTGGATTCAACCAAGACATACTTCTTTCTATAACATAAGAGCTAAGTTCTCTAATAGAATGCTCTTCTTTTTTTGACCAATTAATGGGGTCCAACCCCTTCTTATCAACGTAGTCTAATTGATATACATGATAGAAAACTATACCATCATCGAAAAACTCCTCCATTATATCATTTCTCAACCTAAATTCTCTTAACTAAAAAGATGCAAGCTTGGTGTACTGCTTCTTTCTAACTTTGAAATCATCTTGGCAATTTGCCCAAAAATCTTCTAAAGAATGCATGTGTTTGAAGTCCATAGTTGGGAATAGTTGATTCAATTTGCCAATAGGGTCAAAATCTTCCCTAGGCTCATACACCTTTAGATTGAGAGCATTTAGCTCTTTAGCTGCTATTTTCATAGTTACAATAGAGGGATACTCATAGAAATCCAACACAAAAGGGTATTTTACTCCATATTTATGTTTACCTGATAATTTCAAATTCACCTCGTTGATTTGGCATGAAAACTCCATCAGAATGATCTTGTCACTATAGTGCCTTGGGAGAAAAAATGGGGCCCTCTTAAAGCCTATTATTCTAATATATGTGGACTTGGGGAATTAAATAAACAATTGTCCCCATGGCTTGATGAGCTCCATTGCCTTCTCAAACATCCTCCAACTAAGATCACTAGTCAACTGTAAAATAATCACATACAAAAATGCATCATTCACTCTCTTGAAATGTTTTTCTGCTTCTTTGAGCTCTAGTTGGGGATAAAATTCCCAAATTTTACTTTTTCCAGGGGCTTCTCCTCTAACTCCCACAATTTTAAAGCATGGAAAATTCCCTACTCTTGCAGCTAACCACACAATATAGGAAGTCATATAGAACATTTTCACTTGCACTACTAACATAAGATGGGCATGTATATTATTTGACACAATAGTAGCCCAATCCAACTTAATTTCTCCTTTGATAGTACAAAAAACAACTTGAAACATCCATGTTTCATTTGTTCTAGATTCTTCTCTCCCAAAAGATCTTCTCAACAAAGTGATCACATCAGAGACTTCTCCTTGGAAATCTGCCCTAGTCAATTTGGCACGTACCTTAGAAGTAGATTTCTTCTTCTTTGCCAATCAATGTTGGTTCAAATATCCTTTGTTGCTAGTAACATCCTGATTATAATATCTTTCTACTTCAACAATTGTCAATAGACTGGCCTGTGGATATACCAGTAAATCGAAGGCAAGTCTGATCATTTTAGGACTTATATTCAATAGGAGGTTCCCACTAGAATCAAAGCATTTTCTTTCCTCCAAGTTATAATGGTGGTTGAAAGTAAGAATCAGCCCAGGGCACTAAACTATTGGTGGAAAGCTAGCTATGTGCCCTAATCTTGATTGAGCAATCTTCTTGGCCCTAACGGTAACATAATCCCCAATTGTTTTGTGTATAAACACTCCAAGGTCTATGTGACCCATTTCTATGTCTGTGATATTCATAAGTTCATTCTTGAATTTAGAATCTTTTAGAACTCCTTAAAATTGATATTTCATTATGACAGGAAGTTCCTTCTTCTTTTTCTGCTTGCTTGGTTTCTTGGATGATTCTACTTCTACTTCCCCTATTTCCTACTCAATCTCTTCTAAGGATTTGGAATTAGAAAGCATTTCCTCACTTTGGTGGGTAGAAGTGTCTTCTTCATACATCTATCTAGCATTCAAGAGTAAAAGGGATATATAAAATTTCAAGAAAATCCAAAGGATTTACTAAATTCTAAGCATTTTGAGGGTTTTTATGCTTTGGTAGGTTTGCGGGACCAAGATGGAAATTTGGACCAAGGGCCAAAATTGGACCTCGGGCCCGCTGTCCCAATCGGGTCCAAAACAATGGGTGGAAATCAGGTTTTTGAGCTAAAAGTGTTAAGAGGATCAAAAACCTGCCACGGGCCTGAAGTCTCGAAATGGATGCTTCATTTGAAATGCTCTATTAGTAGGGAGTGGGTCAATGGAAGGAACTTGGCAATTAGAACCTTTAAAAATTTATGAAATTCTAACTTGTTGTGTGGTTACACAACGCACCCCATTTTGCCTTAGCAAAATAGGGACCCAACTTTTTTGCTTTTGCTTGGCTTATTTGGCTTCCCTTTGCTTTGGGCGGTATGGTAAAAACCAGTAGCAAATGTATGTCAGGATCTTATCCTTGGCATATTCATGTCTTGAAATCTAGATCAAATTTCTAGATTTGGAATTTCTTCTTATAAACCTTGCCAAATGAAAGAGAATGGAATTTTAAGGAGGTTTGCCTTTTGAAGCATATTGAAATTCCTTAAAACAAAGAAGTTGCACCCAGTCAAAGTTTGGTCAACAGATCATGGGGATATTCACATAATCATATTATCTAGATACTACTTTAGTGTCCTGATCCCATAAATTGTTAAGTAGTGCTTAATGTCCTGACATTCGCAAAAGTGCAAACGTCAAAATTAAGTCATGGTGAAAGCTAAACGTCGCATGCATAGATATTGATTAACCTCTGGATATTAGCTTAGTATCTAGATCTTAACTTAATATCCATACCTGAACTAATATCCATGTTTATGTGACATCATTTATCCCTCACCTATTCATACTGCTTATGTCACATGGGCATTTGCCATAAGGATATTAACTTAGTTTAATATCCTTCCCTTTGCCTAATATCTTGATCCAAATGACGTCATTTCATCCTGATTTTATAAAGATTCCCGAACCCACTTACGTCATCAAGATATTAGTGCATTGGGAAATTAGCCTTGCTAACATCTGGGCTTTATATAACATCATGATCCTGATGACGTCATCCCATCTTGACTTCATGAAGAATGTTTATATTTCTTACGTCATCAAGATATTTGACCATCAGGATATTTCAAGTTCTTATTATCCCGATCAAGATGACATCACCCTATCACAGTACAACAAAGGAGCTTTCTCCTAGTGATGTCATTCAAACATTTCGACCATATGGATATTTCACATTCTTAATATACAAACCCTCCAAATATCCATATCCTTGGTCTAACCAAGGATACTATGCCATGTGTCCACATGGACATTTTGACTTATTCTGAATAGATTTGAAATCCAATAGTGGATCTTTAGTCAATGATGGTTGACTTGACATCCCATGCTAACGTAATCTGGATATCTGCATGGATATCCTTATGAATATTCTAAAAGTAAAGGTTCGCTCCATCTTGACACACCATTTTGCATTTAATACAGATAAAAGTAGTTCGCTTTTAAATTTTAATTCGTGCCAATGAACACTTGTCCCAATCTCTCGCAATTACATCGTTAGAATCCATTTAATCTTCTTGAGAGTAATTAATATGCCTTAAAATATGAGAATTCTTAGATTAAAAGGTAAATTGCTTTCACAATTTCATAATTACATTTGAAGAGCTAATAACCTTGCACAGAGAGCCTAAGAATTTAACAGAAGCTGCTACAGTGAACTTGCGACTGGATTTTGACTACATAGAAGGAGACATAGCCATTTAACTTCAAGTCATTGTTCACATTGGATCTAGCTAAGCCAAAGAGGAGGAGTAGGACAATATCTACAATAAAGATAGATGCAACAACATGGAAAAGAACAACTCAAATAGTTGTACCAATAGTGGACAAGGCCAAAGGAGAAATAAGGCCCGAGGAATTTCAAATAACCACCATTGATTTATGCCATACCACCGAGGAGCAAGAAATCCAAGGATTGAGGGATCATACGAATGCAGTGGAGGCTAGAATAAAGAAGGCAAAAGCCATGAAGAAGATGTATAAGGAGTAGGTAGCCCAATTACAGGCTTTTGTGAAGGGGTTAGTAGCACCAACCAATATTTAGATCACAACTACACCACTAATATTAGTATCTCAACAAGAGATAGCTACATTGGATGTGCAAAAACATCATGCACAAGTAATGGATAGATGGTTCACCAAATTTCTAGGTGAAGGAGAACACATAATAAGGACCTCATTGTCCAACTGGGACATGCTCAGTAATTTGAAGAGAAAAGTAGATAAGCTAAAGGAGGTTGGCCAGAGGTTAATAAAGAGTGGGTAGCATTTGACTACACTAAAGGATATGAGGAAGGCAGATGTTGGCACCCTCATGACAAATAAGATCCTGACACCCTAAACACTCCCACAATTGGATAATTGGTTTGAAGATATAAGGTTTGAGGTAGATATATTGAAAAGATGTAATGCCAAGGCTATGGATATCAGTGTCAAAGCACATGAACCCTTAGCAGAGGAGTTAGGGATTTTGGAAGCCCTTGAGGGTGAAGTTGAGGGAAAAGTAGAAAAAAAAGATAAAGAATTTTCTACCAAAGCATTCAAGGATAATTTTAGTCTAGTAGCAAAAGATCCTATTCAGCATTTCGCTGAGGCTACTATTGACAAAGCCATGCACATGAAGGATAAAATAGAGACATATAATGAGGAACTGGATAGACGAACAAGTAGGTGGGTAGCTCTGTAAGAACAATTGAAGGCACACGAGCATGCAATTGAGAAGGCCAAAGTGTTGGATAGAACAGAAATAGATAAGGTCATCTAGGCATATGAACTTATCCAGGGGGTCGGATGTAGGATAACAGAGGAGCCATCTACTGAGGAGGAATCAGATGTAAATGTAGAGTAAAGAGGTCATATTGACCGAGTCAAAGATTCCAAGAATATTCTAGAATGCCAGCTAGACTCCACTAGATTGATTGCCAAATGCAATCATGTGCCATGTTTCATCTTAACCATTAGATCATTGGATCTGTTGTAACCACATCCTCTCCTTGTTCTATAAAAGGGGATGGATTGCCATTTGTACTTTATTAGGAGCTTAATTGAGAGGTTGAGCTTTGTGAGCACTAAGTATACTCTTGTGACTTAGCATTTCCCCATGGTTCTTTCTTGAGACCAATTGTAAATATGCATACATTTGAATATGGAATGAAATAGAGATCTAGGTTACAAATTAATTATAAATCTTGAGTAATCTTTTGTGGATGATATCTGGACATGTCACCGTGAAGTGCTATATTCTCTAAGGTGCATTTCAGTTTGTGAATGTTGTTATCCAATTCCCTTGAAGATTAGCATCAACTGTGTGTAGTTTTGGAATATCTTAGAGAAGCATGGTTTGATTTTATCTCTTTTCATGAAGTATTGAATTGTGCATACGGATCAATGGTCGAAACTCACTCATTTTAAATAATTTTAGGATTTCAGTTCATTTCTTTTAAATTTCATCAATCATCATCATCAACTACAAAATATTGATAAATGATAAGCGAAATATAGTAAATATGCAGAATTACCTAGATAATTGAACATCTTATGCATATTTTGAGCAAATTGCATGTAATATTGAAAATATCATGCAAATACTTGGAAATAATGATACAGAACTTGAAAATATCAGCTTGTAAGCATAATATTTAGAAGAATTTAAGGTGTAGAAGAAGAATTAAGTAAAGATTACTTTAAATTCAAGTAAATTCAGAAGAACTAATCAAAGTTACATAAATCATCATGAGCAATCTTAATTAGAGTAAAGATCAGATGAATTGATCAAACTTAGAACAAATATCTACATATCTTGGTTGGAGATTGTAGGATTAAACATAATTTGTTGACATTCATGCAACATAGGTAAAGTAGGAAAATATTTACATATTCAGATATAGATTACATCAAATTTCATGTGGAAGGCCCCTGAATGTTTAAATAGAAAATTCACATCAAACCACTGAGTGGTTATCAGAATGTTGTGACCTGACCAATGGAGGCTTGGAATCATAAATTCATCTTGAATTTATCATATTCTTCAAGAGGATAAAGGTTTGTTGTATGAATTTTCATCTCCATTAATATGACTAACAGTTGTATCAATAGTTTTTGGCGCTAGAAGGAGGGCCCAATCACTTGAAATTTAAAGGGATTTGTCATCCTGATAGACTTTCCCGCATTCCTATGAAGAAATACTTTGAATTTATCAGAGTACTCCAAATCTTGTGTATTTATGCAAAGATTCTGCCAACGGTTGACAATTTGAGGAATTAGATCACATATATCACTTCTCTAAGGATATTTACCTTGATATTTATAGACAGTTGTCAAGATTTTCAAAGTTTGAGTTGAAAATTTACATTCTCTACAAGTACTTTGCAAATAATTCATCATCTGAGACATTTGTCCGTAAATATCCATTCTTGTGAAGGAATTATCCACATCTTTGTGAAAACCCAGTCCAATATCTAGGTCTTGCCCTGAATTTCTTAGAACTGGCTCATTGACCTAACATAAGGTCAAGATCTTCTAGACATTTGGAAGAATTACCTACATTTAGACCTAGACCAAGTTTAGCTAGTTAGCCTAGACCTATTGTCATTAATCTTCCAGTAGCTCCCTTAGTACCTCCAGTACAAGTTCCAATGTCTTTCTTCATTGTTGAGTCACCGCTTCACTTCAATACATACAATAATGTTCCTAAAAATCTAGGCAATATTTGTCCCAAATATCATCCATATGAAGATGTGAATGATCATATCTAGACCTTTAAGGAAACTAGTTTCAGGGCTAGAATACAACATGAAGATGTTGTATGTAGACTATTTCCTTATTCATTAGGAGAAGAAGTGTATGACTGGTATGTCAGCCTTCCTCAAAATTCCATCGATTCTTGGGATACTCTAGAGAAAGATTTCCAAACAAGGTTCAAGGTACCTGTAGATGTAGCCGCCATGTATCGCCACTTTGCCACAATCAAGAGAGGTCAAGGAGAGTTGATTTCTAATTTTAATGCTAGATTTCAGAAGATGTATTCTAAGTTGATAGCTCCGTACAATGTTCCTGATGAGGTAGCTAGGTTAGTTTATTACTTAGCTTTAGATCCTCTAATGTTAATGTTCATCATGACGACCCATCCTGCAATCACATCTTTGTCAGGAGCCTTTGAAGAAGCTATCAAGGTTAACCTATAGTTAACACTAGGTCTTGCTCCAAACTTAGGATATCTTGCTTTTTCTGGCCAAACACCAACTGGCGGAGCTTTGAAGCTTCTTGCTATAATGCTTAACCCTTTACAAGTGCCTCAACTCAACATCATGCCTCCTCAGGCAAATGATCAAATCATACCACATCCTAGACATGCACCTCAGGATGCTACACATAATAGTAATGGTAGCTCATTTTTCCAACCACATCCAGGTAATGTAGTAGCAAAAGTGCATGAGGAAAAGGATGATATTTGCTCAATTAAGAAAATTGACTACTAAAGTCATGCACTTGAGAAGTTAAAACTTCTATGCTCAGTCCAATTCATAGAACCAACAAAACAGGGGATATCCTGATAGAGGATATGGTAATAACAATGAGAGATCTGAATATCCTGATAGGGGATATAAAAATGAGAGGAACTTCAACAATAATAACAATGTACCTAGGCCACCAAGAGTCTGGAAAACCAGACCAAACAATGGTTCATTACCTTAACCCTTAGATAATCAGCCTTCTTCTGAGCCTAAACAGACCACAAGGGTCAATTTGCAGAGGCTACACTCAACAACTGGTATAAAATACACAATACAAGTGCACATGCTGAGTTGGACTATCCATAGTTCAAGATTGTAGCCAACATATTCTAGGCAAAAGTGCAGAGCACTGCAGGGGGAATCTTTCCTTAAAGGCAATGAGATAGTGCCCCTATGATATGAATTTTCTATGGTACTTGAAAGTTCCTTAGAGAATCATCAGCAACAGAAGATGAGCACAATACATGAAAATTACACTTTAGCATGTCAAGAGTCAACCATGGCCTTTGAAACCACTCATGTCTTCCCCTTTGAAGATGAGAATGAGCCTAAATAGGAGACTGAAGAAGTTCATGCATACCAGCAATATTAGAGAGGACACAATTATAATTTGAGGAGCAATGCAAATCATCCTGCTAGTCCTCTGACCACTTCTATTCCTCTAAATAATTTCAACACACCTCTGGATCGCAAGGCCAGTAACAATCCTAGACCTTCAAAGGTGAACCCACAGTACTTTGCACCACAAGCAATGGTAGCAAAACGTACAAACTAATTACTTGAATATGATAAACTGGTTACTTATTGTTGATGGTGTTTTTAGCACACAACAACACAGGTGCGATTGCTGGTATCACACCTCTCTTGAAAAGTATCCTACCCTAGGTAAGACTACTCCAAGGTTTCTTCAACTAGGTTTTATCTTGCTTGGAATCTCTCAGTTAGAATGTATTGTTGATAACTGAGAGGGGGGGTGAATCAGTTATCTTAATTATTTCAGCTTTCTGAACTTTCTTAACTATTAATGCAACATTAATTCAAATAAGCAAACATAACCATGAAATGAAAATACACATGACACAATATTTTTGAAGTGGAAACCCTATTAAGGGAGAAAACCACGGGGTGACTAACCCAAGATTGTATTCTCTGTTAGAAGAATAGAAATATAAAATGGCACTTGCCAATTAGGGCTCACTGCCCGAGCACACTACTCACAAGAGGCTCACTGCCTACAATAGTTTATACAAGAGAATTAGATACTTGAACTGATGAGAAGCATCCACATATGCTGAAGTTTAGTTCTGGTTAGGCTCAATACATTGATCTGCTGCACTTCATCCTTACTCTTCTTTGGTGTTGTTGACCTGTCACATACCGAACCTGTCTTCTAGCTTACACACTGTTCTTCTACTTTTCTTCGCACACACAACCACAACAACGATAACTCTCATCAAAATCCATTTGGTATATATATTCGCACAAAGGATTTCATCCTCTTTTTAGTTAGCATCCGGAATAGTCAGTATTTCCCAGACTTTAGTCTGTCGGCTGAATCCTTGCTTACCAAGTGATGCGGATCAAAGAGATACTTATAGAAGTCATCTAACAAGTCAGCCAATCTTGAATGATACATTAATAATCTTGATCACCATCAACATCTCATCCAGAATAGTGTCTGATGCTCTGCCGATTAGTTCTTCCTCTGTCTGCTCTATCAAATAGGACCCCAATACTTGAATGCTTGTATCTCTTCACTCTTTCATCACCAGAGGTTCAAATCCTGGAATCTACTAGTCAAGGTATTCCTCTTGACTTCCCCAAGTTTGTACTTTCCAAAGATACTTCCTCTTAGAGATCCGGACCTGACTGTCGGACCTTGCCACAACACTCTATTCTTGCTTACCGGACCATAACACTCTTCAATCTGACTTCTGGTATAGGTACACTATGTCCTGCGTGTTGGCAAGAGACACTATATGGATTCATGGTTGTTGTCATTGATGGCAACAAAGGTCATCCCACATATCCGCAAGTCATGGTGTGTCTCTACCGGAAGTCAGAATGAAGATTGTTGTGGTCCGGTGAACAAGAACAGAGCATATGGCAAGGTCTGACAGATTGGTCTGGATCTCTCAGAGGAAGTGTCTTGGTGCAGTGCGGATTTGGGGAAGTCAAGAGGACTACCTTGAGTGTTATATTCCAAGGATTTAGCCTCCGGTGATGGGCAAAGAAAAAGATATGAATAGTTGAGTACCGGATTCCTGAGAGACAGTGAGAACAGACTGACAGAGTATCAGACTATTTTCCGGATGTGTTACTGTTGATGGTAAAGGTTGTGAAGGCATGAATCATGTTTGGCCAACATGATTAATGATATCTACAAGTATATGCTTGATCCGCATTGCTTGGTGAGCAAGGATTCAGCCGACAGAACAGAGTTTGTAAGAAACTAGACTGTTCCGGATGCCAACTAGAAAGGTGATGAAATTACTTATGCGGATATATATAGAGGATGGATTTAGTTGTGAAATGTGTGATTGTGTGATGGTGTATGCGAATAAGTGCAGAACAGAGCAGAAGTAGTAAGAAAGATCCGGTATGTGAAAGGATAGCAGAATAAAGAATAGAGGAAAGATGAAGTGCAGCAGATCAGTGTACTGAGCCTAACCGGAACTGAACTCCAGCATATGTAGATGCTTTCAATCAGTTCAAGACTGTGATTCTTATCACTTTGTAGACAGTGTGTCTCCTTGTAGGCAGTGGGCCTCTTTGTGAGCAGTGTGCTCGGGCAGTGAGCCCTAATTGGCAAGTGCCATTTTTGTAATTCCTTATTCTTCTAACAGAGAATAATCTTTGGGTTAATCACCCCATGGTTTTCTCCCTTAACAGGGTTTCCACGTCAAAAATACTGTGTCATGTGTTTTCTTATTTCATGGTAATGTTTTTATGTTTGATTCAATGCTGCATTAATTAATAAGAAAGTTCAAAAGGAAAATAATTAGGATAACTGATTCACCCCCCCCCCCTCTCAGTTATCAACAATTGGTATAAGAGCCAAGTACCTCCTAATAGAGCCTAACAGCTTGAGGAAGATCTGGGAGTTCAAATGGATGCATATGGTTTGAGGGAGCAACTCAAGACTGCCCTTGAGGATCTTGAACAGTCAAATTCTGAAGTCAATGAATTAAAGGAAAGACTCAAACAGGCTGATGAATTCATGAGAGAATTAAAAGACAAATTAAGTCTCTCGATGAAAAAGAGAAAGGAGCTACTCCAACAATTGGCAAGACAAAGTGAAGAAAGCAATACAAATGAAGAATTGACTGAGCAAACCAAGTTATGTGAAAAGTTATCAAAAGAAGTCATTATGTTAAGACATGAAATGGAATCAGGAACTATAAAGTTTACTCAAGAGATTGAAGAAAAAAGAAAAGCTGAAGACAATCTGAGACAATCTCTTAAAGAAAAATCAGAAGAATGCCACCAGATGGACAGGATTATCAGACATCTTGAATCTGATCTTGAAGATGCCAAAGATAATGAAGAAAAACTTGAGGATCAAATTGCCTCTCTCAAAAGAGATCTTCAAACAGCAAATGAATATAAAGAAAAATTCAAGATAAGTTTTGCCCAACTTGAAGTACTTCTTGGAAGTCAAAAGAGGACAGATGACAAGTATGGTTTGGGATATGAGAAAGGAGAAAGCTCCGGATCCGGTCAAAAGAATTTTGGATCAGAAAATCCAAGGAATAGGCCTAGAAGACCTCCGGTAAGATAGCCCAATGCTTAAAGATATCCATCTTTCAATGGATACTGCCACAGCTGCAACCACTTTGGTCACAAAGCTAATCAGTGCAGAAAGAGAATGAATCAGATTAATTCATCCTTCTCCAGACAGTGCTTTAACTGCAAAAGGTATGGACACAAATCCCATGAATGCAGAAATATGCAAGTAAACAAATCATTCAAAGGTAGATGCTTTACATGCAATAGAGTAGGTCATATGGCTAATCAATGCAGATCAAGAGGTTATCAGTCAAATATGCAAAGAAATGTTATTTGCCAAATCTGTAATAGGTCCGGTCATAATGCTAAAGTCTGCAGAAGCAAGAATCAGGACAAAAGAGGTCTGGTGTATAATCAGAATCAAGACAAGGGTAAACAAAAGATGAATACGGATGAAGTTAGGAATCAGATGAGCAAGATTTGGGTGAAGAAAAGTTCAGAGAATGTAGAGGTTGGATCCGCACCAAACTCTGGTGCTGATATTTCTTCCAGAAATTAAAAAGTGAGCTCTGGCTCAGGGGGAGACTCAAAGAAAATCCTGTTCCCCCAGCCAATCAAGTGGTGCCGTATGTGGCACAAGATGCGGAGTAAAGGGTTTGAAGATATAAGTCCTAAGTAAATCCAGATAAGATTTCAGAGGTCCGCATGAAGATGCAAAGAAGTTGTGATCCATCAAGTAAGACCTGTTCCGGGAGATGCTCCGGAATGACAGAAGACTACAAAAGGGTCCGGAGAGATCCGGAAATGCATTATCTTATTCTGCGAATTGGACAGAGTGTTTGGGATGTCCTTGTGATGTGTTATCTTGATTTGTTCATGGTTGAAAGTTTCGCACGATGTTCATAGACCAGGACTGATCCGGTTCTTCAGGTTATCCGAATAAGGCAAACCAGAATAATATAGGTCAACCATTTATTGCCATCAGATATTAGGGTTTGCGGAGCAATATAAGGGATTTCTCATAAAACATTTGCTCATTCTGCACTCAAGAAGAAGTGAAAAGTGGAGCTCTGCAACTAGATTCATCAAGCACACCAGAGATCTCCTGCCGAAGTCATTGCATAAAGAAATCAATCCAGCTACTCCGTGCAACCGAAGACGCAAAAGGTATTTTCCACTTTCGATATCTTGCTACAAATCTTTTGAAGATATGGCTACTCCAAATATAGTAAAAATCTCAGATAGGCCCCGACCTGAATTTAAGAAACATCCATACAAGTCATTGGAGGTAGATCCCTTAGGAGCATTTTCTAGTGTTCCTCACGGAGTTTTACACACAGAAGACATTAGGGTTTACATACATGCAAGCATTGAGGAATTTGGGGAATTCAAATTGAGAGATCTCTATCACAAGCAACTGATAGACAATGCTTTTGAGCTTAAACCAGAGTATAAGGGTATCCAGAAGAAACAATTTGATCAATTCATTCATTTCCCCTGCTTTGAAGAAGATGAATGGGTCCGGTATGTATTGAGCAGGATGCATGACAACTTCCTATGGCTGGATAGACCCTGCAAGATCACAAAAGAGGCAATTAGAGCAGTAACTGGTCTATACTCTTCCAGAGGGATACCTATCCTGAAATCTGTCAAGAACAACATTGTAACTGAGGCCACCGGATCAAAATTTGATAAGAGGGCAATGACCATTGAAGATATTTCAGATCCGGATATCAAGTATGCATCCATGATAATAGGATACAAGATCTATCACTCCAGCAGGGAGAATTCTGTATCCGGAACTGCAGTATATACTGCCTATGAAATGCTAAGGAAGAATGCAGAATATGATCTCTGTGAACTGCTCTTAAGCCAATTAATGGAAAATATACAGAAAATCAAGAAGGACAAGAAGAATTCCTTCAAGTATGGTACTCTTATATTATGTCTATTCTTCTACTTCATGAATGAGCTGCCCGGATCAAGTGGATGGGCATGGCAGAATGACAAACCTGTTGCAGTACAAATAAGAGACTATCTACATGGGCTTGGGGATGCCAAAGCAAGAAATACAGCCCTATGGGGATACTTCAAAAACTTCCAAAGCATGATGCAAGCAAGAGAGAGAATTCCCCAGTCTCTTGTTGAAAAATACAAAGACTCTGTGTGCTTTATGGTGGACACTGATTAGTGCCTAATGGAGGCAGTGGAGCCAAGGACTGTCTGGATCATGCCCATGGGGTATGAAGTGGATGAACAGATAGTGGAGCTGCATGTTCAACACATGCTAAGTCAGCCCAAAGATCCAAAGGCAGAAAGGTTTGGAACCTTTGAGGAGCTGAGTGTAAAGATACATGTAAAACTCAGGGAACCTGAGATAAAGAGAAAGGTGAGAAAAGAAGTAGAGCACATTGCTCAAGGCCTAGGCATCTCAAAAGAGGCACTTGATGCCAGCCGGGAAAAGAGAAGAAAATCTGAGGAAGAAAAGAAAGAGGCAGAAAAGAAAAGCAAGAAAAGTGCTCTGGTGGAATCCTCAACCCGGACCAGATCATCTAAAGGATCCACACCTATCAAAACCAAAAGCTCAAAACCGGAAGTCCAGGGATCTGGTAAAAGATCCAAGACAAAAGCCTCAAGAGCCTATCAAAGCCAAAAGGATGAAGAAGAAACTGAGTCAGATGAAGGAGTGAAAGAAATAAAGAAACAGAAAAAGAAAGGAACCGGTAAACCCTCTTCTGGCCGAGACAAGGAAGAAATGACAGAAGAATTTTCTGCAAAGCCCACCCTGTCTCTAGACAGTGTAGTCAAATCAGTCACTGTGGACGGGAACCTTCAACCTGTGGCTGAATTCTATGATGACTACAATGAGGCAGATCAAAAGATCCTGCAAGAGGCCATAATAAGGTATTTGAACATCTACAATAAAGCTTTTATTGAGATTATTTCTGAAATACCTAAAAGCCTAGAAAAGGAATTAGAAATAAGAAAGAATAATGCTCATGCAAAAGATCTTGAGATCCGAGAGCAGATAGCTATTCAGCTATATCCTCAAATTGATCCCAAGACAATGAACATAATATTCAAAGACTGCAAAGATGAGTTCAGAAGTAAAGCCAGGATGAATCAACTCATGCTTGGTGAGACTAACAAGGTGGCCAAAGAGACAGAAGAGATCCTCCGGAAGGCGTTCAAAAGGTTCAATCTTCCTGTTGTAGAGGACTTAGGTGCAGAAACAGCTGTGGACTCGGAACCCTCTGCTCCAGAAGAAGTGGCCTATGAACAGGCTAGCATCTCTCCTCCAGTTTCCCCTACAGTCTCTGGATCTAAAGAAGAAGAGAAATTACAGGAGAAGGAAGTAGTGGTGAAAGATAAAGAGGTTGACAGTACCAAGGGTGCAGAGAAAGAGAAGACTCCATCAGAGAAAATCCCAAAGGACAGTTCCAAGACTGCAGAAGAAAAGAAACATCTGTCTCCGGCAAGAGACACTGCACAAACTGTTCAACAATTTTTGAGCAAAAAAACAATAGAGATCGATGAACCGGAGTTACTACAAGGCCCATTCAACTTTGATTCCCTCTCTCCGGTGCAGACAATGAAGATAGCCTCATTTGCAAATGCTAAGGCAAATGAAAAGCTCCTAAAGTCTCATATGGAAGACTGTGAGTTGATAGAGGCTGCCTCCGGAGTGCTTGAGAAGATTATGCCATCGGTCTAGATAGATCCGGCAGCCTCCTCTTCCGGTAATCTAAAAACCTTAGTTAGCAGTGTTGATACACATTTTGATTCTCTAGAAAAATCAGCTAAAGAAAAGGTCCGGAAGGAATTTTTGGATAAAAGATTTTCATAAATATTAGGATTAATCTCTAATGATAGAAGAAATATGAGTATTGGAATAAAGAGCTTAGAAAATGCTCTTAAGGATGGCGGTGACATTTACAAATTTTGTATATCCTGGTCAAAGGCAACAACAGAAATTGATAAGAAAATAAAAGAGGAACGGGATAAACTACAAAGTTTATCTCAAAGTTTTGATCCTCTCTCTTCCTCCATAGTAAATCAAGAATGTCAGACTATTGCAGTCTTGAATGAAATAAAGAACCTTGAGAAGGAAAGGAAGAATATCACTAACCGGATGGGAGAACTTAGAAGGATTATAATCCCTAAGTTGGAAACTATGCATGAGGCCATCAGTGATGCTCAGATCACCGCCCAAACAAATGATTCGACAGATCTCAAGAGGGCAGAAGCTTTTGCATTTTTGTTGAGTGGTCACATTTCAATTTTGGATAGAATGAAGCAAAGTTGGGCTACAGAACTGATCCAATTGAAGACATCCTTTGCAGACATTCTTCAGTATATGTGAGTATGTAAATATGCGGCTATGTATAGAAAATTTTTGAAAATTTTGGTGTACGGACCCTACCCTTTGCCATTGATGTCAAAGGGGGAGTGAGGAGCAGTGAAAAATGAGGAATCCAACTAAGGGGGAGTTCCGGAAATTGTATATAAAGATAGAGCATCAGCCAAGGGGGAGCATAGTGTAAACACTTAGTCATTTTTCACTAAGTGTTGCCATCAATGCCAAAGGGGGAGATTGTTGGCAAGAGACACTATATGGATTCATGGTTGTTGTCATTGATGGCAACAAAGGTCATCCCACATATCCGCAAGTCATGGTGTGTCTCTACCGGAAGTCAGAATGAAGATTGTTGTGGTCCGGTGAACAAGAACAGAGCATATGGCAAGGTTCGACAGATTGGTCCGGATCTCTTAGAGGAAGTGTCTTGGTGCAGTGCTGATTTGGGGAAGTCAAGAGGACTACCTTGAGTGGTATATTCCAAGGATTTAGCCTCTGGTGATGGGCAAAGAAAAAGATATGAATAGTTGAGTACCAGATTCCTGAGAGACAGTGAGAACAGACTGACAGAGTATCAGACTATTTTCCAGATGTGTTACTGTTGATGGTAAAGGTTGTGAAGGCATGAATCATGTTTGGCCGACATGATTAATGATATCTACAAGTATATGCTTGATCCGCATTGCTTGGTGAGCAAGGATTCAGCCGACAGAACAGAGTTTGTAAGAAACTAGACTGTTCCAGATGCCGACTAGAAAGGTGATGAAATTACTTATGCGGATATATATAGAGGATGGATTTAGTTGTGAAATGTGTGATTGTGTGATGGTGTATGCGAATAAGTGCAGAACAGAGCAGAAGTAGTAAGAAAGATCCGATATGTGAAAGGATAGCAGAATAAAGAACAGAGGAAAGATGAAGTGCAGCAGATCAGTGTACTGAGCCTAACCGGAACTGAACTCCAGCATATGTAGATGCTTTCAATCAGTTCAAGACTGTGATTCTTATCACTTTGTAGATAGTGTGTCTCCTTGTAGGCAGTGGGCCTCTTTGTGAGCAGTGTGCTCGGGCAGTGAGCCCTAATTGGCAAGTGCCATTTTTGTAATTCCTTATTCTTCTAACAGAGAATAATCTTTGGGTTAATCACCCTGTGGTTTTCTCCCTTAACAGGGTTTCCACGTCAAAAATACTGTGTCATGTGTTTTCTTATTTCATGGTAATGTTTTTATGTTTGATTCAATGCTGCATTAATTAATAAGAAAGTTCAAAAGGAAAATAATTAGGATAACTGATTCACCCCCCCCTCTCAGTTATCAACACTACGGATGTGTGGGATGAACTTTGTTGCCATCAATGACAACAATCATGAAGCTCCAATGTGTCTCTTGCCAACATGTATTAGCTATACCAACAAGGGGTCTAACATGCAGTTGACAGATTTAGATATCTTAAACAACAATTCATGCAAACCCTTTATGATTTCAGCTGATAAGACAATGTAAAATGTTGCTGAGAACCTAAACTAACAGTTGTTTTCAAAGAAAATGCAAAAGGAGATAGGGTTTAGAGAAATCCTAAGTGACATTCACAATGAGAAGACTGCTGTAGGTAGACAAATGTTCTAAAATTTAACCAATTTTCTGAGTTACCAAACTAAATGGATATTACAACACTGCAGAAAATGATGTTGTCTTCAATGGAGACTTAAAGATTTTCAGATCACATTCATTCATCAAATACCCAAATAATGGTGAAATTTAACATATGAAATGCAATTGAACTTAACACAAAATGATCAACCCAGGCTAACTTTGCACAACCACTTATAATCAGCAAGCAACTAAAAGTATGGGCTAAGAACACTCATCATATACCTTTAACAAATCATTAACATTGCAAAAGCACAACTAATTAACTAACTAATGGAGATCAAGAAGTGAACCATGAAACCAAATAAGCAACAAAATGAACAAATTCTCAGGAAAACTGCAGAAACTTGCTTTGTATTAACTTCAAATGGTAGAGCATCAACAATTTGGCATCAAGAGTCTTACAAATAGGAGAGAGGGCAATCCTTTATATAGGAGAGGTGCCATACTAAGTTTTTGAATGAATGGTGGAGATTAACTCAACTCTGATGGTCCAAATTTAACATCATTAAATGCATTTAAAACAACGCATTGCATTCTTGGATTACAATTTGTCTCTTATGAAAATGATGAAAAATGACCTCCAAATACATTGAACCTAGACAAATTGACTACGCATTTGAATATATATATATATATATATAGAAAAGATTATTTGAAAGACAAAATAAGGACAAAATAGCATCACATGACCTCTCAAATATAGCAATATACATGAGTGATGGGATTACATTTCAAAATATTCAAAAATATACTAATGTTCTTCATCCAAATCTACTTTGTCTTCTTCTGCCCTTTTGTTGCGGTAGCTAACCCAAGCTGACAATGCTGGATTGATATCTGTGGGGTCTGGATTCTTGATGTGATTCACCCAATAATTGTGTTGGTTCTAAAAAAACATAGGTTTTTAAACCACAAGAGGGTGCCAGTCTCTTGATACGTTCTTGGTCAACAAGACAAGGTTTACGTAATTAGAAACCCCCTACTCTTTAGGTTTTGCTAGACCTAGGCGAGTGTACCTAAATGATAAGGCAGATTTAAAATCTAAATGGATTCTGAATTGGGCAATTTTACTCACTATGGCACACAGATGTGAGATAATTGCATAGCTTACTGACTAACTCCTAATAAAAGCTTGAAATATTAAGGATGTGAATTAAATTTGTGTAAAGAGTTCTAAAATGGATCAGTGCCTTATCTATTGGGTGGATAGAATTAGTGGATAAATGATGATTATGGAGATAGGTATGTAGGATTGATTGGTTTACTTCTTAGCTTAACTCTAATTGTTGGGCACCTTTTATATGTCTGCACCTTATGCAGATGTGCAAGTTTGTAAATTACTATACTCTTCTTACCAAATCCCAGTAATATTCCCCTAAACTATTGCAAGCAACTGAAAGGAATTTTAATCTTGATAAGAAGGAAACCTAACCAAGATAGTTTGTTTAAAAGTTTTTTAACTTCAGGTAGAGACCAATGAACATGAACTTACTTGGGAGGACTTAAATCAACTTCTCTTTAGAAACCAACCAAATTGATCACACACCAATAGCAAATGTATTGTGCCAAATTATGTTTGTATACGCCTAAAAATGACACAAATCATCCTAAATAAATATTCTAAATATGTATTCCCTTCTTCTATTAATTAAATAAATGTTCCAAATTTATTTAATCAATTCACTATCCCATAATTAAATAAATTCTATTTATTTAATTAAAATTCTTCTATTTGTCCTACACAATTAAATAATCATAAATTATTTAATTAAGCCTAATTCCTCTATCCTAAGTTCTAAATTCAAAATTCCACATCACCTTTACACGTCACCTTTTCCACCTCACCCTGTCCACCTCATCAAGTTGCACATGTAATTAAATATATTTAATATTTAATTACCTTATTTCCCCTCACCCACATGGCCTATTTCTTCTCCAATCAGAGGTCAGTTAACCAATCAATCAAATCTATTAACTAACCTGTCAGTTGAGTCAAATCCTCAATCAATCCAGTCAGTTCCACAATCCTCTCTTCTAACTGATCAATCAATTCTGTTAACAGACCAGTCAAGGGAGTTAACTCTCCATTCAGTTTTGTCACATCCCCCCTTTCATGATGGAGCTGGGACACTTGTCACATTTCCACTGGTTGCACATTCCTCAACCATCCTCAGCTGTTGATCTTCATATCTCCTCTCAACCGTTGATTCCGAGTCTTCCAAGTCTATAAATGAAGCTTCATCCCTTCATTCTATTCATCCAGGCTTTTGACATCGTTACTCTGCAGAAATATCACCAGCGCGCCTTTGGCACCCACTTGTCATCTACAAGCTTGAGATCACCATTGTTGCATTGGAGCTCACCTTCATTGCATATCACACCATAGCCATTCACCATCGACTTCCTCCAACAGCTTTAAAAGATTGCACTCTCTGAGGGCTCATCTCATCTGCGAAAGGACGATTCATGATAGGCGAACAACAGAAGTTTCGAAACGGAAGAGGTTTGCTGTGTTTGTTCATTGCTTTGTTTACTTGAATCTTCTTTGTTTCACTATTCTGTTGATGTTTGGGTCATCTATTATTCATTTGATTGATCACCATTTTACCCTCACAATGTTAATTTGAATAATTTGAAAGAACCACTTTGGAGAGAGTATAGCAGCATATAATCATAAGACTTCAATCACAACAGTTGAACACCAGAAATGAATCAACATTCAAGAACATTCTGCTCCATTATATTGCTTCAAAATATTGACATTAATTGCAAAAAAGTCTGAAGTATGTAAAGATGTATTGCTAAAAGTCTACTGTATATAATTGTATTCTTCTCTCTCTATCTTTTTCTCCACAATGTCTTGACTTAAATAGTTAGATGCAAAAGAGATGCATCTCTTCATAAGTGTCTTTTGAACATTAATTAACAATTATACAATTTAACTAGGCCTTAACAAGCCATAAATGGATATTAGTGATATGATCCATGTACCTTTGGCTCAAATGCGTGTCTACACACTCCACAGTATGTTTTGTAGTGAACTCCATGGCAATCATTCTTTCCATGCATGCACAGGCTCCCTCTAATGTTTGATCATCACTTTTTATAGCTTCCAAGGCTTCATGTAGGATCATGTGACACTCCTTCATCCAATCTTGCTGGTACTTCAGGCTTTTATCATCTTTGAACAGTTACAGCCTCCACCCCTTATAGGTGGTGTCCAATATCAAATATTCCTTTTCCAGATCTTTGCGTGAAATAGGAGTATTATATGTGTCATTCAAACCAAAGACCTCACAGACTGTATTCTTGGATATATAAATAAAGGGTTCTTCTTGCAAAATGCATATAGCTTTTTGATCAGGATTGTAATGGTATGGCAACAGTTTTAAGAGGTCTATATTCACAAAAACATCTGTGATAACCAATTTCCCCAAATTAAGTTGCCAAGGGTTGTACACAGGTTCCATCCTATTCCTCCGATGGTAATAGAACATGAATAGCTCATATCCTCTGCTAACGGTCCATATGTTCCCCACATACTTATATTTGTCCTCTAGTTTTTCAACATTTGCCCTTAGTTGCGTAGTTCTCCTAGATTTGGGTCCAGAACTGGGCAATTGGTCTATGAGATCTTGGTTAAGTTTTCTCTCTTGTGTTTTCTCCCCTTTTTTCTATTTCAAATTTTTGTTTTTTATCCTTGGTTTGGCCAGTTTCAGTCTGCTATCTTCTTTTTGACTTCAAAGAACTTTCTATTTTGTGATAAACACCAGAATTCAACTATATTTTCATTGCAAGGAGGTTTAGAGGACTTACTTGTATATCTTCTATACGAATATCTTGTCTTCTGATGAATTCCTTACTCCTCATGTGCACCCCTTTGATTGCTGACTTTGGTTCAATAGGTTTAGAATAACTCATATAACATCATGTTCAATCAGCCATTAATGGCTGCCGCCAGAATTGAATGCAGTAAGTTCACAAGTTTCAAAATGTCGGGACACTGCTTTTTTATATTGGTGAGATTTCTTTAGTTTCATTTCGATCAGTATGCTGTGTTTAGTGTCATTTTCTTTCATATGTTCATAGCTTAGTTGTCAAGACTATGTTGGTGCCTTTACGAAGTGTCCCTTTGATTTTCTATTTTGATCAGGGAGACCACTTAGTATTTTCATCGATTCAGGGAGACATTATGATTCTCATCCCGACAACACGGTGGTCAGAATTGATGAGTACTGTTCTGAGCATTGGTGAGTGTCTCTTTGACAGATGGAAGTTGTTTTACCATTATCAGGCTGACAAACACTATCGTTAAGAAAATATAACAATTTCCCAATGTGTTAAGTCTTTCCGATGGTTTATCTCTATCGCCCAACTTTATTGGAATAGATCGGCAAGACTTTTACCGAAAACATTCTGTCTTCTCATGTCGGGGTGACTTATATGGTCAAGAGGAGTTAAAGAATTTACTTCAATCATATATGTCATTTTGATGAACTTATTACTTTATGTCAGGGAAAGATCACTAGCTTCTTGGTGATAAGATATCAGTCGGTGTGACTTATAAACTCGGTATGATTCTAGGATTTCACTCCGACTGATTTACTCACACCAATGAGATTTCATCAGTAATACATATGGAATGTCTCCCCGATCATTAGGTAACTTTTACATATGAGATTTTGATCATTAAGACATTGATTATTTCTTGCCTATATGCATATTAGACTTAAAAACATATCTTGCTATTCAGAGAGAGGTGTTTAGGGTCTTGCCGATAGACAGGAATTGCTATCAGAATTAAGCTGTGATCAGAGGATTGTGTATCTAAAAGGATATATTTATGAAATTGTTATTTTGTGGGCTATGAGATGGATCTTGTCACACAAATTTTGGTAATCAATTTTGATCAAGAAGTCAAAATGAGGGGCATTATTCAAGGTATGTGAAAAATAGGTGGATTTCCAGCAAATGAAGAGTGTGAAATTTTTCCAGTTCTAATAGAGGCTCTTTCTAGGGATGTATACCCCTTGTGGGTATAACAAGGATCCAGATTTCTAGGTTAAGATGACCAAATTTGCATGGAATAGGAGTTGGTATGGAAGGGAGATGGGATGGAGTGATGGATTTTTGAAATTGGAGTTGGTATGGATGAGGAATGGAAAATAGAATGAAAATCCTATACTACTGTGCATGGAAATTTTATTGCAAAAAAGGTATTTTTAAGAATTGTCCATGCACTGGCAACTCTTGACCTTTTCCTAGACTACTGTGCATGGAATTTTAAGAAAATAAATGCTTTAGGAACTATCCATGCACTTGCAATTCTTGATCTTCTCCTAACATATTTTGAAGATAGTATGAGTCTGCCCCAGCCTTGCCAACAATGACAAAGGGTCCTAACCATAGAGCTTCAAACTTTCCATGCTTTCCCTTGTCTTGGCTCTTGGCATTCCATGTTAAGACTATATCATTTATTTCAAATTTTCTATTTTTATCTCTTTTGTCTTATAAGTACTTCATTTGTAATTGCTTCCTTCTATTGCATTCTTGTGCTTGATTTCTAATGTCATCAAGATCCATTAATTCTTCAATCCTTTTTTCCATAGGTTTAGGAATTTCTAAATCTTCTTAGAAAATGAATTTGCACACTAGAAATAAGTTATGCAGAGGGAGTCTTGCTGGAGTTCCATACACTAGTTCAAAGGGTGATTTTCCTATAGCCTTTTTTATAGTGATTCTGTATGCCCATAGGCTAGCCTTAACTTAGAATCCCAAGCCTTTGTATTGTTATTCAACATTCTTTTTATGATTTTCAAGATGCTTTTGTTACTGGATTCAGCTTGCCCATTCGCTTGTGGGTGATATGGTGAAGAATATAGAATCATTATTCCATAAGAGTTGCAAAATGTTTTGAACTCCTCTGATCTGAAACACATCCCATTATTAGTTATAATCTTTGCCGGCACACCAAATCTAGTGATAATGTTTTCAAGTTGGAAATTCATTACAACTTTACTGGTTGCTTGTCTTGTGGGTATAGCTTCTAACCATTTCGTGAAATAATCTATAGGTACTAGTATCTATTTATATCCTCCAGTGGATCTTTCTGCAATTTCTCCTATAAAATCTATCCCCCACTGGTGGAATGGAGCCTCAACTTGCACGGGTCTTAAAGGTACTGCCCCTTGGTATTTCAATTTCCCATAAAATCTTTGGCATGCCTCACACTTCCTTGTAAAATTATATGCATCATTGAAAACCTTAGGCCAGTAGTATCCTGCCCTTAATATTTTGTGAGCAGTAGTTTTTGTTGAAAAATGCCCTCCACATATCCCCTCGTGCATTTCTTTCATAACATGTTTGGCTTGATATTCATCTAGACATAATAACAAAATACCATCCTGATTTTTCCAATAAAGCTCCCCTTCTATGAACACATATTTTGAAGCTTGTAATTTAAGTGTCCTTTTCTTGTTATCATCACATCCTTTAGGGCACTTCATATATTTTAGATAGTATATGATATCATCATACCATGATGTATGCTCAGTGCTAGAAATCATGTTATCTTTATCATTAGAATTACACATCTGAGCAGCTTCAAAATTGGTTTAAGCCATTAGTCTAGCAAGATCCTGTCCTCTTACTAGCTTGGTAATTTGGATTTCAATGTTAAATTCCTGAATTCTATTAATCCATCTGCACCTTCTGCCAGTAACTTCAGTTTGAACAAATACATCCTTAACTGCAACATTAGGTACATAGGCTATTATTTTTTCTCCCACCAGGTATGGCCTAAATGCTTTGACTGCTTTCACTAATGCGTATGTCTATTTCTCAATTACATCATATTTTAACTTTGCATTCTGGAGGGACTTACTAAAGAATGAGATGGGTTGTTCATATCCCTCATTATTTTTCTATAACATCACTGCTGCAACTGTATGATAGGAAGCAAATGAGAAAATCTGAAATGGTTTACTAAAGTTAGGGGATATTAGGACTGGGGCTTCCTTGATTGATCTTTTTATTGACATGAATGCATCTAGGGCCTCATCTGTTCAGTTAACTTGTGCATCCTTCTTTAACATTTTGGATATTGGATTCACTATTTCAGCAAAGTTTGATATAAATCTTCTTACAAAATTAATCTGCCCAAAGAAAGATTGAATGGCTTTGACTGTTTTAAGAGTAGGAATCTTGTCTATAGCTTCCACTCTTTCTGGATCAATCCTGACTCCATCTTTGGACACTATGTGCCCTAATAGCTTTCCTTTTGTTACTATGAATTGACACTTTTTGGGATTAAGGGAAACACCATACTTCAATGCTTTCAAAAATATCTATTCAAGGTGTGCACAGTGGTCTTCTACTTTTTTGGAATAGGCAGTAAGATCATCTTGGTATACTACCATTATGACATTGATTAAATCAGTAAAGGCAATATCTATAGCTCTCTGAAAGGTAGCGCCAACATTTGTGAGTCCAAATGGCATACTAACATACACATAAGTGCCCCAAGGAGTGGTAAATGTGGTTTTATATTGTTCTGATTCTTTCACTTTCACCTGATTATAACCCGAAAATCCATCCATCAAAGATAACAACTCGCATCCTATGACTCTTTGTAAAACTGCCTCCATATTAGGGAGTGGATAGTTGTCTTTAAGGGATGAGATAATTAGATTTCTAAAATCTACACATAACCTTATGTCACCATTCTTTTTTCTGACTGGTACTAGGTTTGAAACCCATGTAGAATGTCTAATAGGCTTAATAATACCCCCTCCCTAAGTTTCACAAGTTCTTCATACATTTTGGGTTGCAAGGTTGGGTTTATAGGTCTCTGTTTTTGTCTGAAAGGTTTTGCATCAGGTTTGATTGGGATTTCATGCTGGAACAGATCCTCCCTGTATGCCTTAAGGTCATCATAAGACCAATCAAAGACATGTTTATATTTTTTCAATAGAGCAATCAACATTTTCCTGATTGTAGGGCTTATCTTTTTCCCAATATATACCCTTTTCGGTGTCATTTCAGTAGCCAAGTTGATTTCTTCAAGGTCATCCTTCTTCATTGGTATCTACTTCATAAGAGCTTGGTCATGTCCATCAAACACCCTTTCTAGTGCCGCATGCCCCTTGGGTATCTTATTAGTTTTAAGTTGGACGATTTCTTTACCAAATAAAGTTTGTTTGCCATCTACTTCTTCCACAACTGCATTGAAATCAATCTCTTGGGCCTCATATTGGTCGATGCACTATAAGAACTTTAATAGATCAGTATCATCATTGAAAACTTTCCAATTATAGACATTGTCTGGGATTGCAGGCCTAGTTTTAAACCCAACTTTAGTAATGCCTGCCAATGCGATATCTGTATATGCCTGAAAATGACACGACTCGGTCTAAATAATTATTCTTAATATTTATTTCATTCTAATTCTTCTATCAATAAATAAATAAACAAATTTATTTATTTGATTCATATTCCTCTAAGTTAATTAAATATCGAAATATTTAAATTCCTTTTCTAAAGTCAAAATTAAATAAAATCCTTTATTTAATTAAATTCTTCCAAAACAATTAAATAATTCTTAATTATTTAATTAAGTCAAAATCATTCTTCCAAATTTGAATAAATCAAATCAAATTTATTTAAATCCTCTCAATCTCCAAAAATAAAATACAAGCAAATATTTTATTTATTCTTTTAAATCATGCACAACAATTAAATAAATTTATTTATTTAATTTGCTTTCCTATCTTCAAATATCTTCCAAATCTTCTAAAACTAAGTCTTCCTCTTCATGCACACAAAATTAAATAATTTATTATTTAATTTCTCTCAAATTATGCAAAAGCAAATCTCGAGTTAACTGACTCAATCAACCTTGTTTTTATCAATATCTCTTAAATTAGAAAAAATCTTTCTAATTTATGAAAAATAGGTCTTATCTTTAGAAAAAAAAGTAGTAAACTCAAATAAAACAGCTTTTGGGTGACACTTATCTTCTTCCTATTTGCGCACATTCCTCAAGGTTTCTATACCATTGATCTTCTCATTCTTTCTATATCGTTGATCTCTTCTCTCTCAAGGCTATAAATTGAACCCTATTCTTCCATTTCATTCATCCAAGCCTTCAGTATTGTTACTCTGCAAGAATTACAGCGTGCCTTTGGCACCCACGTCATTCCTTTTGCTTGCGATCAACTTGTTACCATATCAATACCATTGTTGTGAAGCTCATCTTCATTACAAAGCAATACCATAGCCATTCTCCATTGACAATCTTGGAAAAGCAAAGAAGTGCACTCTCTTAGGGCCTTATTCAGACATGCAAGATCGATTGAGATAGGCAACCAACGGAAGCTATGAAGCTTTGAGGTTTGCAAAGGTTTTTGAAGTTCTTTTGTTTGCTTGATCTCTTTGCTTCTGTATTTCATTGAGTTTTGGGTATCATTGATATATTATATTGATTATTCATTTAGATCCAATTTTCCCTTAACAATATCATCCCTTTTCAATGCTATATTTGCAAAGAAGTCTGCCATTATATTTTTTGATCTATCTATCCAATTAATGGAGAAAGCATCAAACAATTCAATATCATCCCAGACAACATTTCTATATTGTTTCAATCTTTTATTCTTGGATGAATACTTCTCTCTGACCTGAGATATAATTAGTTCTGAATCTCCATACACAGCAAGGCATTTTATTTTGTGCTTTATGGCAATGTTTAGTCTGATGAGAAAAACTTCATATTTTGCCATATTATTTGTACACTCAAATGTCAACAGGAATGAGTATTTGAAAGTTTTACCAGTTGGTGAGATAAACACTACTCCTTCTCCATTACCAGCCTTACTACACGAACCATCAAAATACATTCTCCATATATCATATTCATCAGTTTGAGATTCTTGGTGCATTGGGTTAGTGTTCTATAATTCTGGTTGACCTTTTTCAATTCTAAATGCACCAAGGTCTGTATCACAAAAGAAATTTACTTGATTCTGGTCAATGTGTTTTATGATGTTCTCATACCTTGGTTCTCTGCATAACTTAATTTCCTTTTCTCCCACGAGTACAATAGCATAGGATAGATCTAACTGAACATTCCCTCCTACCATTGTAGCCCATTGTCTTGATAACAGCATCCCATAGTAAGGTGTGATATCCACTACAATGATGTCAATCTTATAAACTGCTTTAGGATAGACAGCTAACTTTATCTCTACATCCCTCATAATACCTACAACTGGGATGGATCTGTTGTCCATAGCGTAACATTTACCATATGTAGTGTCAACCCACATTCCTAATTCCTTCATGACTGCTATCGGCATGAAGTTCATGGCTGCTACTGAATCAATCATACAGTTCCTCACCAACTTGTTTTTTATCAACAAGGTAGTGTAGAAAGGATCTACTTGAGATGGATTTTTTGTCAATGTATCACCCAAATATACTTCTAGAATTTTAGCAGCCTCAGTTTGAACATTATTTATTGTGATTTCAGGCTTTTCTTGTTTCTTTTTTGGTATATCTAAAATCATCTTAAACACCGTATTCCTGTATTGATCTATCTTCATCATTTGAAAAAGTGGTACTGATATTTTTACTTGAGATACTGCCTGAGCTATGTCAAACGAGGGAGTTATTGTTTGATCAACTTTTTCTATTTTGTTATGCCCCTTTTCTCCAATTGGTATTTTGTCTTTTATCTTGCTTTGCTTAGTTTGTTCTAGCTCTTTTGATGTATTTTTCATATTATTTTTATTATAATTTTGATCTTTTATAAAGACACTCCCAAGTGTTCCTTGATCCGCGTTGACCATCCTATTTCTTAGATTATAACCATTCTTAGCCTATGCCATTGCAACCATTGTAAGAGTTCTCTTTTCTTCTTCAGTAGGTTTTCTCCATTAATGATGTGGTGGCTTGTTAGGATTATAAGTACTTTCCCTGTAGGTGTCCTCCTGATCCGATAAGACTTCTTGTCTTCCCATATTAACATTATATTTTTGATTCCCTACATCGTACTCATATTTATGTTCTTCTACAGAGGAATACTCTTCATTTATCTGGTAAGGTGATATTCCCAACATATTTATGGTATGGCTATCTCTTTCATAGCTAGAAGATATTTCTTCTTGCTGTACTGATTTGGCCACTATACAATATTCAGGTGAATGGGCCAAATTACATATCAAGCACCATGGATTATCTTCAACCACATGTGCCCCATTTCCTTTTAAAGGGCCAGGAGTATCCTTGCCATTATTTTGCCACTAACTAACTCCTAATAAAAGCTTGAAATATTAAGGATGTGAATTAAATTTGTGTAAAGAGTTCTAAAATGGATCAGTACCTAATCTATTGGGTGGATAGAGTCAGTGGATAAATGATGATTATGGAGACAGGTATGTAGGATTGATTGGTTTACTTCTCAGCTTAACTCTAACTTTTGGGAAACTTTTATATGTTTGCACCTTATGCAGACGTGTAAGTTTGTAAGTTACTATACTCTTCTTACCAAATCCTAGTGATATTCCCCTAAACTATTGCGAGCAACTGAAAGGATTTTTAATCCTGATAAGAAGGAAACGTAACCAAGATAGTTTGTTTAAGGTTTTTTTAACTCTAGGCAGAGACTAATGAACATGAACTTACTTGGAAGGACTTAAATTAACTTCTCTTTAGAAACCAACCAAATTGATCACACACCAACAACAAATGTATTGTGCCAAATTATGTTAATTTGAATAATTTGAAAGAACCACTTTGGAGAGAGTATAGCAGCATATAATCATAAGACTTCAATCACAACAGTTGAACACCAGAAATGAATCAACATTCAAGAACATTTTGCTCCATTATATTGCTTCAAAATATTGACATTAATTATAAAAAAGTCTGAAGTATGTAAAGATGTATTGCTAAAAGTCTACTGTATATAATTGTATTCTTCTCTCTCTATCTTTTTCTCCACAATGTCTTGACTTAAATAGTTAGATGCAGAAGAGATGCATCTCTTCATAAGTGTCTTTTGAACATTAATTAACAATTATACAATTTAACTAGGCCTTAACTAGCCCTAAATGGATCTTAGTGATATGATCCAGGTACCTTTGGCTCAAATGCGTGTTTGCACACTCCACAATAATTTTTGCAGCGAACTCCATGGCAATCATTCTTTCCATGCATGCACAGGCTCCCTCCAATGTTTGATCATCACTTTTTACAGCTTCCAAGGCCTCATGTAGGATCATTTGGCACTCCTTCATCCAATCTTGCTGGTACTTTAGGCTTTTATCATCTTTGAACAATGCAGGCATTGTTTGGGAAGTTTCAATAAACTCATCAACTTCTACCTGAAGGTCTCTGTGGAAGTTTGTGTGAACCTTAATCAAGCCCTTAGTATTGGAGATAGCCTCAGTGTCCAAAGTACCTCTGCCCTATATCTCCTGGAGTTTTTTCTCAAGTCTGCTAGCTAACCTATTGTGTTCTTCAAGAGCATTTTGATTCTTTGAATAAGTGATCCAAAATTTATCCATCCATGCCATCATATTATTATGCCTTCTTTTGAATATAGTGGCGAGTGCATCAAATTTGGCCTGTGTTACCTAGGTGTTTACCTATGTTGTTTCACCCATGTCTATTATTCGTGAGCTTTCTCCTTGGATTAATATTTTGGGAGGGATTGAATCCTTTAAGAAATCAATTTCCTTTTTTGTTCTTTCCTAGTTCATTTTATACATATCCCTTTCCTTAATCAACATCTAAATTTGAGCTTTATTTAACTTAGCCACATTTATTCCAAGGTCTGCTATGACAACTGGATCAGTTTCCCCAGCCTTCAATGTCATTACATGGCCAAAGGCTTTTTATATGTCAATAATAGCAAGCCTTTTGTGTGGTGGGTACAAAGCCCAGATCATGAGAGAATTTTCATCCAGATTATATTTTGTCCCAATATACACTTCAATCACTCCTTCAGAATTGAGTTTGTGTTTTGGATTATCATTATGCAAGAAACTATCAAAGACAAGTGTTGAATTCAAATCAAGACCAGGGAATATCATCACACCAGATTCCTCAAGTAATCTTCTTCCCTTTTCTAGAGTCATATCTCTCATCTCATTCTCCACATCAATTTTTAATGTATTTAATAATTATGTCTAATTATTCGGTGTAATGTTTGAGGTTGATTCCCTAATAGCCTTGCCTTTCTATTTCTACAAAAAAGTCTTGAATTCAGGAGTGTGAATAAACTGGTCATCTGAGATGAAGGATTTGTAAGCTGTATGCCAGCATCATTATCAACTGTCTCCTCAATTTCTAATCCTCTCTCTAGAGACTGATATTGTTCAATTTTGAATTTGGGAATTGTGTCAGATAGTGTTAGGGTTAGCCGGCAGAAGATATCAATTAAATGCAAATAAAGATTAAACAGAGAAATGGAAATACACAAAATTAATAACAGCGAGAGACAAGATTTAATGTGGTTCACCCAAACTCAGGCTACATCCACCAAACAGAGAGTCTAATATTATTATCCAATAAATCAAACCGATTACAATCAGCAATCCCTGCAACTCAATACCGCTGCAAATGTTACAACACAATACTCAAACCCTAACCCTTGGCCGCTTTTTATCAAGCCTTTTTGTCGGTTACAAAAAATTAGGGTTTTCTTATGTTGGTCATAAAAAATAGGATTTTTTAAGTTAGCCCTAGGATTTTTTAAGTCGGCCTGAACCCTGGCGAGGATACATGGCTAGTGTACAGTACTTTCCTGATCAGTCGCCACCTACCAACAATCTCCCACTTGGAGACTGATCAGGCTCCACACCAAACAATCTCCCACTTGGAGACTGATCCTGGACGACACCGCTGTGCATGCAGCTCCCACTAGAAATAAGCACCCTGGACTCTACTGTTCAATTTTTATTGTTTTCAGTCTAGAAGACCAATCGAAACTGAATAGGACCTCAGCTTCTCCCTTGGTACTACCTTTGTAAACATATCCGCTGGATTTTCATCTGTATGTATCTTTTCCAGCCTTAACTGTCCATTATCCAACACCGACCGAATAAAGTGATACCTCAACTGTATGTGTTTGGTCTTTGAATGTAAGGCAGAATTCTTTGCAAGATGTATGGCACTCTGACTGTCTGTATACAAAGAACTGTTAGCCTGTTGTTTACCCAATTCTTCCATAAAAGATTGCAGCCATATCATCTCCTTGCTTGCCTCTGTTGCAGCGACATATTCTGCCTCTGTGGTGGATGAAGAAACCACCTTTTGCAACCTAGAAATCCAACTCACCGATGTTCCACCTACAGTAAAGACATAACCTGTAGTACTCCACCTGGTATCAATATCCCCTGCCAAATCTGAGTCTACATAACCTGCTAAATTAGTATTAGAGCCCCTAAAACATAAGTGTTTATTAGATGTGCCTCTCAAATATCAGAGAATCCATTTGACCGCATTCCAATGCTCAAATCCAGGATGACTCATATACCTGCTAACGACTCCGACAACATGTGTAATATCTGGTCTCATGCATACCATGGCATACATTAAACTTCCTACAGCTGAAGCATAGGGTACCTTGGACATTTTTTCTTCCTCCTCTTGTGTCTTTGGACACATCTCCTTAGTCAATTTCAAATGACTAGGCATAGGTGTGCTGACAGCTTTTGCATTCTCCATATGGAATCTCTGCAACACCTTTTCAACATAAGCAGCCTGAGATAGAGTCAATTTTCTATTCTTCCTATCTCTGCAAATTTTCATACCAAGGATTTGTTTTGCTGCCCCCAAATCCTTCATATCAAATGACTGTGATAACTGATGTTTTAACTCTCTGATGTGATCCATGTTAGACCCAGCTACAAGCATGTCATCAACATATAAACATAAAATAATGTAGTTGTCATTATCCAACCTCTTAAAATAAACACAATGGTCAGAATTACACATACTGTAGCCTTGCTCAGCCATAAAACTATCAAGGTGCTTGTTTCAGGCCATACAAGCTCTTCTTCAATCTGCACACTTGTTTCTCCTTACCTTTGACCTCAAATCCCTGTGGTTGTGCCATGTATATCTCCTCCTCCAAATCACCATGGAGAAAGACAATTTTCACATCTAGCTATTCCAAATGCAAATCTTTAGCAGCCACAATACTTAAAATAGTACGAATAGAAGTCATCTTGACAACCGGAGAAAATATCTCATCAAAATCAATGACCTATTTTTGTGCAAATCCTTTTACAACTAACCTGGCCTTAAATCATTTCTTACCTCCATCTTCCTCTTTCAACTTGTAAACCCATTTGTTTGGTAAAGCCTTTTTACCTACAGGTAACTTACATAATTTCCAAGTCTGATTTTTCAGCAAGGAGTCCATTTCTTCTTGCATGGCAAGCTCCCACTGAACTTGTGTATTCTCCTGCATAGCTTCATCATACCCTTCTGGTTCACCAGCATCTGTTAACAAAATAGAATACAAAGAGGGAGAAAACCTTTCAGGAGGTCTACTTATCCTTATTGACTGTCTAACATTCACTGGAGTTTGTGGTATTTCTGGTTGCTGTTGCGGAGCATGAGGAGCCACTGGAACATCACTATTTGGAGTATCATCCAGCACCACATAATCCTTTTCTTTCTTCTCATGCTGCTGCAACTGATCTTTGTACAACACCTTCTCATTGAATATAACATCCCTGCTTCTCACAATTTTCTGATTTTCAAAATCCCAAAGCCTATAACCAAATTCATCAATGCCATATCCAACGAAGGTACATTTTTTTGATTTCGCATCCAGCTTGGTTCTATTTTTAGAATCTATATGTGCAAATGCTTCACATCCGAAGGTTTTCAGAAAAGAATAACTCACCTTCTTGCCAGTCCATGCTTCCTCTAGAATGCCATAGCCTAAAGGAACTAAAGGACCTCTGTTAATTAAATATACAACAGTGTTGACAGCCTCTGCCCACATGTTTAAAGGCAGTCCAGCATACAATCTCATGGTCCTTGCACACTCCATTATTGTCCTATTCATGCGTTCAGCCACTCCATTTTCCTGTGGAGTCCCTGGAACCATTTTCTGCCTACGAATTCTATTAAAGGAACAATAATCTTCAAATTCTTTGCTACAATACTCACCGCCATTATCAGATCTGAGACATTTTAATCTTTTACCTGTCTCATTTTCAACCAAGCTTCTCCATTTCTTAAATGTTCCAAATACATCAGATTTCTATCTAAGGAAATAAATCCAGACCTTCCTAGTTGCATCATCTATGAATGTAACAAAATACCGAGAGCCACCAAAAGAAGATACCTGAGCTAGTCCCCATACATCTGTATGCACAAGCTCCAACTTTTTATTTTTCTTTTGCTTCCCATCTCTGAGCAAACTGACTCTCTTTTGTTTTCCATACACACAACTTTCACAGAAATCCATATTAATACATTTCAGACCTGGTAAAACTTTCTTAGAATGAAGTACCTTCATACCTTTTTCACTCATATGCCCAAGTCTGTTATGCCACAGTGTTGTTTCAGAACCTGCAGCAACTGTTCCAGTCTCTTCCTGCAAACCTGCAGCAGCTGTTCCTAAACCTGTTTGTTTTTCCTCTATAACATCTAAAGTAGAAGGAACAGTATGACCTGTACAAAGATATAAGGTGCCTACTTTTACACCTTTTGCTACTACTAAGGCACCTTTTGAAACCTTCCAATTTTTATCAGTAAATGTAACAGTGCAACCTTGTTCAGTTAGCTGCCTTGCTGAAATTAAATTCCTACTGAGCTTTGGAACATGCCTCACCTCTTGTAGTAGCCAATGATTCCCATTCTGTAACTTAATCTTGATTCTTCCCTTTCCAACAATCTGATAGGGTTCGTTATCTCCCAAATAAACCAGCCCAAAATCCCCTTGGACATAATCAAGAAAATAACTTCTATGGGGTGTAGCATGAAATGAGGCCCCTGAATCTAAAACCCATGAATCATCAACATTATCTAGGGAAAGAATCAAAGCATCATCTTCAGATTTATTACTTACCACATTTGCTTCCTTATTGCCTTCTTTTTTATCTCTTTCTTTATTTTTCTGAGACCAGCAATCTTTCTTCAGATGACCTAGTTTTCCACAGTACCAGCAATCCTTCTGTCCTCTGGTTTGGGATCTTTTGTCCTTTGATTTTCCTTGTGACTTCCCATGACCTCCAGAACCTTTTCCTCCTTTGATCTACCCCTGCTTTCTGCATTCAAAACACTGCCTGATTTGGATCCACCTGAGCTTTTCTTACGAATTTCCTCACTCAGAATAACACCAACAACATCATCAAATTTTAGGGTATTTGAACCAGAAACAGAGTTACTAACCGCCATTACCACACTATCCCAGCTTTTAGGCAATGAACATAATATCAAGAGAGCTCTAACTTCTTCATCAAATTTTACATTTACAGAAGTCAATTGACTGACAATCGTATTAAATTCATTTAAATGACCTGTCACAAATCCACCTTCAACCATTTTCAAATTAAACAACTGCTTCATGAGAAATACCTTATTTGAGGCTGAGGGTTTTTCATACAATTTAGCCAAAGCTTTCATCAGACCATCTGTTGTCTTCGCTTCCATTATATTGAATGCCACCGACGGTGCCAGGCACAACCAAATGGTTCCCAGTGCCTTTCTGTCAAGAAGATTTCAATCCTCATCAGACATTGTTGCCGGTTTCTTGGCTACTCCTTCCAACGGCCTCCATAAATCCTTTTGATAGAGGTAATCCTCCATCTGCATCTTCCATAACTGATAGTTCTGCCCATTGAATTTATCAACCTTCATTTTACCCTTGTTTGCCATTGCTCCCACTCAACCATGAGACTTTCTTGCAGATGATAATCGAACACAACCTGCTCTGATACCACTTGTTAGGGTTAGCTGGCAGAAGATATCAATTAAATGCATATAAAGATTAAACAGAGAAATGGAAATACACAGAATTAATAACAGTGAGAGACAAGATTTAATGTGGTTCACCCAAACTCGGGCTACATCCAATAAACAGAGAGTCCAATATTATTATCCAATAAATCAAACCGATTACAATCAGCAATCCCTGCAACTCAATACCGCTGCAAATGTTACAACACAATACTCAAACCCTAACCCTTGGCCGCTTTTTATCAAGCCTTTTTGTCGGTTACAAAAAATTAGGGTTTTCTTATGTCGGTCATAAAAAATAGGATTTTTTAAGTCGGTGAGGATACATGGCTAGTGTACAGTACTTCCCTGATCAGTCGCCACCTACCAACAGATAAGTCATGGGGTTTTGATGCAACAAACCCTTCACAGTTAGAGGAAAATACCTTGACTTCTTGTGCTTCTCTCCTTCTCTTTTCCACTTCATGGTTATATTCATCAATAGTCATTTCAGTATCTGCTTCTTCCAAATTTCTTATAACATCATCATGAGGAAAGGGTACATGAGCATATCCACTCAGATTTTAGTTTTTCCTAGCATAATCAATAAAACCTTTTGGGCCAAATCCTTTCCTGTGTATTGTGCTCTTGAGATTAAAATGTAATAATTTTTCAAGAATGAGATCATAACCCTCTTTTGCCAACACAGTAAAATCACTGAAACATAGTGTACTTGGCATAAATGATTGTTTGTCATATGCACTGAGATTCATCACATTGGAGTAATCAGGTAGTCTGACTATTTCTAAGTATGCCACTCTGTCTAGCACAGTTCTTGGTAACAGAAAAGGGGTATCTTGAATCCCATATACCCTAATCATAGTGGAATCTAGAAAATAGTACCAATCACCCCAATTGTGGATTATAGTGGGTGTCCCATCAAAATCCTTGGGTCTTAAAAATGTCTTTATTTCATCTGATAAGGAATAACTGCAGGGATAACCATAACATTTGTACAAAGCCTTAGCAAAGAATTCTTCAAAATGGGCATAGCTAGAATTTACAAAACCTACTGTCCCATATAGAAGTCCATAATTGTATGGGTAGTGGTTGACCATCCTTATCAAATTGTGAAATTTTCAATTATTCTGGCCATAGATTCAACTCTTGACCATAATATAAAATCATATGCATGCTTGAGCAGAGTAGTGTCTAAAACTTATCATTGGGGAACTATTCTTAATAGCCATTAGACCTGAATCTATTCCTTTAAACAGATACGTAGCATAGTCAAATGTTCTTTCATGGTGGCACTGAATGTCTACTGAGATGACCATGGGTGTTAGGGACATGAACTCTGGAACTTCAATTCCCAACAACTACCCCATTGAATAATATGTATATCTCATGTAAGGTTCAAATAAGTCAACATGGAATGGAGGTCAAATGGCACTAAATTTCCCTCACTTTGTGGTCTATGCAGTGGCGGTCTCCACCCCTTAGAGGTGTTGTCCAATCTCAAATATTCCTTTTCTAGATCTTCATGTGAAATAGGAGTATTATATGTGTCATTGAAACCAAAGACCCCACAGACTGCATTCTTGGATATATGAATAAAGGGTTCTGCTTGCAAATTGCATATATCTTATTGATCAGGATTGTAATGGTATGCCAACAGTTTTAAGAGGTCTATATTCACAAAAACATCTGTGACAACCAATTTCCCCAAATTAAGTTGCCAAGGGTTGCACACAGGTTCCATCCTATTCCTCCGATGGTAATGGAACATGAATAGCTCATATCCTCTGATGGGGGTCCATATGTTCCCCACATACTTATATTTGTCCTCTATTTTTTCAACATCTACCCTTAGCTGCGCAGTTCTCCTAGCCTTGGTTCTCGAACCAGGCAATTGGTCTATGAGATCTTGGTTAAGTTTTCTCTCTTGTGTTTTCTCCCCTTTTTCTGTTTCAACTTTTTGTTTTTTATCCTCAGTTTGGCCAATTTCAATCTATTGTCTTCTTTTTGACTTCGAAGAACTTTCCATTTTGTGATAAACACTAGAATTTGACTGTATTTTAATTGCAAGGAGGTTTAGAGGGCTTGTATATCTTCTGCGTGAATTTCTTGTC
Source organism: Cunninghamia lanceolata (assembly GCA_027924645.1). Classification (NCBI taxonomy): domain Eukaryota; kingdom Viridiplantae; phylum Streptophyta; class Pinopsida; order Cupressales; family Cupressaceae; genus Cunninghamia; species Cunninghamia lanceolata. The sequence continues at coordinate 1,673,036 of BSBN01000865.1, read as the reverse complement.
CTCTGATGAATTCCTTACTCCTCGTGTGCAACCCTTTGATTTCTAACTTTGGTTCAATAGGGTTCAAAATAATTCATATAACATCATGTTCAATCAGCCATTAATGGCTGCCACCAGAATTAAATGCAGCAAGTTCATGAGTTTCAAAATGTCAAGGCGATCCTTTTTTATATCGGTGAGACTTCTTTAGTTTCATGTCGATCAGTATGCTATGTTTAGTGCCATTTTCTTTCATATGTTCATAACTTAGTCATCAAGACTGTGTTGGTGTCTTTATGAAGTGTCCCTTTGATTTTCTATTTTGATTAGGGAGACCATTTAGTAGTTTCATCGATTCAGGGAGACATTATGATTCTCATCCTGACAACATAGTGATCAGAATCAATGAGTACTATTCTGGGCATTGGTGAGTGTCTCTCTGACAAATGGAAGTTGTTTTATTGTTATCGAGTTGACATATGCTATTGTTAAGAAAATATAACAATTTCCTGATGTGTTAAGTCTTTCCGATGGTTTATCTCTATTGCCCAACTTTATTGGAACAGATCGGCAAGACTTTTATCAAAAACATTCACTCATCTCATGTCGGGGTGACTTATATGGTCGGGAGGAGTTAAAGAATTTACTTCAATCATATATGTCATTGTGATGAACTTATTACTTTATGTTAGGGAAAGATCACTGGCTTCTTGGCGATAAGATATCAGTTGATGTGACTTATAAACTCAGTATGATTCTAGGATTTCACTCTGACTGATTTACTCACATCGATGAGATTTCATCAGTAATACATATGGAATGTCTCCCCGATCATCATTTTACATATGAGATTTTGATCGTTAAGACATTGATTATTTCTTACCGATATGCATATTAGACTTAAAAGTATATCTTGTTGTTCAGAGAGAGGTGTTTAGGGTCTTGCCGATAGAGAAGAATTTCTATCAGAATTAAGCTGTGATCAGAGGACTGTGTATCTGAAAGGATATATTTATGAAATTGTTATTTTGTGGGCTATGAGATGGATCTTGTAACACAAATTTTGGTAATCAATTTTGATCAAGAAGTCAAAATGACGGGCATTATTCAAGGTATGTGAAGGATAGGTGGATTTCCAGCAAATGAAGAGTGAAATTTTTCTAGTTCTAACAATTTAAACATTTCCAGCTCCTGGCCGTATTGGCTATACATCTTTTCAACATTCTTTCCCCCTTTGTGAAATGTGATGAAGTTAGTTTGGAGGTCACTGACTCTGTCCAGTCTGCCTTTAACATCCAACTTAGTATCTTAAAAGACCATTTTATACAACTTATCTTTGCATCCCTGCGCATTGTATGGAGCCAAATCATCACAAGTCATTACAAGGCAGTCCTTCAGGGCATCATTTATTTCATAAATGAGGGATAATATATTTTCATCTGCCACTTTGAAGGCTTCCTTGATACTGTCAAAAAATTCCTTTCTTAGTTTTATCTGCTGATACCATGTTATTGCTTTGTGCAATCTATCTCTTGTCAGGTTAGTTTTAGACAACAACGTCTGAGCATGCAAATAGCTGATTGTTTGTGAAGAAACAACAGTGGTATCTTCTTGAGTGATAGTTGCAGGAGTAGTAGGAGTAGTGGTAGAAGCGACAAGGGAAGATGCAGTAGTTGAAACAACAGAAGAAAGTATAGCAACACTTATAACTGGGGCAGCAGGGGGTGGAGAAGCTGGCAGATTGGTGTTGTAGTAGTGGCAGCTTCCATGGCTTTGCTAGTACCTTTCACTTTAGCTTTCTTCATTTTCAAACCCTCTCCCAGCCCACTAGGCATATCTCTCTTTTTTGATGCCCTTGTTCTTGTGGTAGGGGGTATGTCATTCTTCTGTACCTTAGGAGTGGCCCTTTTCACTTTCTTATCTTTCTCTGCCAAGGGTACATGCTCTTCACTGTCTGATCTCTTGGTAGGCTCTTGAGCTGGCTGTGCTCCATCTGTTATCTCTATTGGTGCATCTTTTTCTCCTCTAGATTCCTTCTCAGACTCAGGGTTAGTGTATGTAAGCTGTATTCCTTGTCTTTCCAAAATAGTAATCTGACCTCTTACCCAAGCCTTACTTAATCTGATTGGCTCTTTCATCACAGCATCCAAGGAACTCTCTTCAACATTGGCCCAATTGGGCAAGAGGATTGGCTGGTGGTACTATGCCTCCCAAGCTCCTTTATGCATCACATTTTCATCATCCTCCAATTGATCTGAGACTGCTATAATGTGAAACTTTCTGATAAATCCCAGGGATAATCTTGAATGGGCTCTCTTCATTACTTCATAGTCATCTAAGCAGTTGGCCCAAAAGTCCTCTAAGTGCACCTTTTGGAACAACTTCTTACTTACAAATATTTCCATTACTCTATTTGGATCAAAATGATTTCTCTTTGTGTGGTAATGGAGGTTGAGTAGTTGGAGCTCTATGTCTGAATGCTCAGCTGCCCCTAGGGAAGCACATGCGTAATTCCCCTTGCCTAATAGAATAGGAAATTGAACGTTTGTCCTATGTAGACGTTTTAGCTTTTCAACACAAGCTATTAATTGCCTTGATAATTCCAAAAGGACTACTTTATCTGTAGGATATTGAGGTAGTCTGTAGGCTGCTCCAGTGAAACCTTGAACTCTTAAATAAGTGAACATCTTAAACTATATATACCACCTTCCATACTTTGTGACTTCATTCATTGCCTAAATGGATATCCTGAGGGTTGTATTTCCTTGTCGCAATTTGGTTATATACATGGTGAAGGCATCATTTAATCTCTTGAAATGAATAAGAGATTGGGACAATGTCAATTGGGTAAAGCACTCATAGACTTTAATCTGATGTTGTTCATCATTTCCCACTTCTCCTACTTTAGATAACCTGGGATACTCATTCCCTCTTGCCAGTGCATAAACTACATAAGAGGTCCATTTGAAAAATTGCTTCTCTTTGAAGTCACTGAATGCTTTATGTATGTTATCACTTAGTATATGTGCCCAATGGAATTTGGTGCCTTTTAATATCTCCTCAATTGCAAAGAACATCCACCCTTTAAAGGTTGATGCTGTGGGCAATCTAAATATTCTGCTTAGCAAGGTTATTAGATCCCCTATCTCATCATAAAAGTCACTCCTATAGAGGACCTAAGGAAGTTTGATAAGGGCAAACCTCTTACTCTTCACCATCTATTCATTCATGTGCTTCCTGCATCCATTTACATCTTTCTTGTATGTGGCCTCTACATCTATCTTGTTTGGCATGGTCATCACTGGATGCCATGGGATCCCAAAGATTTCAACTAAGGATGGCGGACTTAGGTCTACTAGCACATTCCCATTGGAAGTTTGTATAGTCCTAGTCATTATATCATACCTATTTGCATAGGCAACTATCAATTCTACACATTGGGCTGATGTGGGGAAGGCAACAGCTTCTGCAATCCCACTATCTTTCACTTTCTTGGCTCTTGGGGTTGGATTAGGTCCAAATACTTGAAGTCTGAAATCATCTAAGTCAATGTGACCTAGATCGGTGTCTCCTATGTTCTTCCATCCAGTGGAGATCTTTGTTTCGGGAGGGATGCCTTTGAACTCATACCTCATGGTTTGGGCTCTTGCAGTCATTTAAACCTGCATGATCAGACCTCATAAGTCTTGATGCCTTTGAATGGTTTTCCTAACTCTTAAGTTCCAAAGTCTATGATTATTAATCCAACTTCTACACCACTAAGCCATGTTATGCTAAGTGAGATCAGTATACATCCAACTAAGTTACCAATGCATGCCTATGAAACACATGAGTATGAAATTTACCAGTCACTTAACTTATTCATGACCAAATGATGAAACAATGAAACCTTCTATTCTAATACCTACAATAAATGCTCAAATATTGCAAATCCTAATTAAAACATGTAAAACACCATGATTTCATGAATGTAGCTCTTATTTCATCTTAACAGACCTTTCACCCTTTGAAATTTCCATTAGAACAGTCATTTTACCAATTTTGCACTGAATTGAAGGTCATCTGACCTACAGAAGGCAAAGCAGGAATTCAAAGGGCAACTAAGCTCGCGAGGAAATTGGGGTCATCTGACCCATAGGTCTATTAGCATTTAGGTCATTTGGCATTCCAATGTTTTACAGGGGTTTCATAGACATCTGACTTGTGGGAGTTTCGGGTTAGACCGACTTGGATAAGTCATGGAGGTCGGTTGGTCAAGTTTTTGGTGCAAGTTGGTACAGGTGAAATTTAATGCTTAATGACTTCATCATCTTTTGTGCGGCTTCTGATGTTGTCTAACCTACCGGGGGTTTCGAAGATGACCGATTGAGTTGGTGAAGGGGCATTTTAGTGCAAGGTTAGAGGGAGTGAATTCCACCGCTTAATTGCTTTATCATGTTCTGCACGAGTGTTGAGTTTTGCAGACTTGGCGGGCCTTCTGGATGTATCTGACCTAGTTGGTCAAAGAAGTTTTTAGCACCAAGTCAGATAAGCTGATTTTAAGTGTAAAGCAAGCATTGGAGTTCAGCAAAGTTTTAAGGGTCATCCGACCAAGTCGCTTAAAGTGATAAATAGCATTGGGTCAGATGACAATGTTTTTAGCGCAAAGCGTGTTCAGGATCTTGGTGGAGGATTTCAAGGTCACTGACTGACTTGGATTAATTTGCAAAGTTTCAAGTGTTAGTCAGGTGGATTTCAGTGCAAACTCAAAAAATCATTTCTTGACTAAGTAAATTGTTTCAATAATTTTGTCGTTTGATCGAAAGTTCAGTGTGGTGAAATAGAATCTTCAGTTATGATTTGATGAACTTCATTTTGGCCTTTGACACACACAGGGATTTTGAAAAACACATTAACAGTTAACTTCCCCTACTCATTTTTGAACTAGGGTTTCATGGTAACCACACAAATCAGGAAGAAAACCCTAACTTATGTCTCTTGAACTTAATCATTCATAGCAGAACATGCTTGCAAAGTCATTTGAAGGAATTGAATTTGCAGAATCTATTTTAATTACAAACCCTAGCTAGTAAGCACAAACCCTAAGCATATGGAAGGATCACTCACCTAGTTTGCGGAGATGGAATATGATAAAATGCTCAAGTGCTGAAACTCCCATTTGAATTTGAGGGTGATTTGCAACAAGTTGAGTCTAGATCCGCCTTCAGAGCTCTTTCAATTAACGACAAGATGTAAAATGAGCTAAAAAATGGGTCGAACACATTTTATTCCCTCTTATTGATTGCCATAAATGAGAAGGGTACAGATTGACATCACGGTGTGCGATAGAAATTCTTAGGGTTTTGTGCGAAAATGTGGCACAATTGACCTTGCAGGATTTTTGAGGTTTACCAACTTAGTCAGTTACTTTGGAATTTAGGGCAAGGTCAGAGAAAGGCTTTCTAGCACTTTGTGGGGATTTTGGGATCCTCAGACCTATAGAGGTTTTGAGGGTCTCTAACTCAGTCAGTAGATGTGCTTTACAATACTAAGTCAGATGAAGACGGTTTTAGCGCTTAGTCAGTGAATGATGAAAACAATGCAAAGGTTAGTTGGGTAGGAAAACAATGCTAAGTCAGAGGAAGTGGATTTTAGTGCAAAGGTCAGATGGAGGGATTTTTAGCGCAAAAGACACTCAGACCTAATTTTGATGGAAGCAAACAATTGGACTTAGCAGATTTTTGAATGACCTATTGACACTAATTTTCTAACATGGAAAGAAATGCAATTTGACCATTTTTGACAATGTAGGAGGTGAAAACCTAATAACTACTCTAAACCAAAGCCTGAAAGAGGGGGTCCCCATTTTGCAAAATGGGGTGTGTGTGTGAGGCACAACAAATGGTGACTTTGCTGGGAAATGCTCCGGGGCATTTCAAAGATAAACTTTCAGTTTGAACCTAGAATCTCTATGTTTCCCACGTGTTAAACAAGAAAACATGATATCCTATCAAAGAATCAAAGCTCAATAACCAGTGCAACCATCCATATCCTAAAAACCTGAGTGTGTGCAGTTGTATTCATTCCCATCCCTTAGCGACTAAGCTTATCCTAGATCCTTTACATTAAGCTACGTAATTGGTACACACCTTCTAAACTACCTGGACATTGCCCCACTGCCAGTGAGCTTCTATAGCACCGACGGGTTTGTCTCAGAATTCCACTCAAGCAGAGCCCCACTACCAGTCAGGCATCCATAGCCCCAGTAGAGTTTACTTGATTGTCCATCTAACTAAGTTATAGTGTGTGATTGTGATTTTTCTTTGTATTTCTTTCTTGGATTGATGGATTGATATTTCATTGAGCTTAAATTGGTAGATTACAATGCAATACTGCTACCTTTGTGATAAATTAGCTAGTTGGGTGTGGACTCCCGATGGCGGTAAATGTGGACCTTAGATTTTTCACTTAATACAAGATCACCAAGACTCGCTTAGCTACTTTGGGATTACTAAAAGTGTGAGAGATATATGGTTAGAAAATATTTCAGCTGCACCGACTAATGACTCCTTTCCAATGAATAGACATCATACTCCCTGGTATAACAACAGAACCCACAACAAGACCTAAGCAAAAACTTCAGCTTCTCAAAGAAAGATTGCAGATTATTGCCCAACAAATAAGCACTTGTAGGTCCACATAACTTCCACCACATTCTAGAAACAAAGACCCCACGTAAAGCAAGCGTAACGAGCAAAAGCAAAGCCAGAAAAGACAACTAACTAACGAAAGTAAACACCTAACAACTACAGCAAGCAAAAATAGGAAAGCAAACTAATCTAACAACAACCTATCCTAACCAAAAGCAAACAAGCAACCTAACTATGTACACCAGCAAGAGGTGAGGTTGCCTCTCAAGCCTAAAAGTAGTGCTTTAGGAACTGTCCATTGACGGACAATGGAAGCTCCTCACCAATAAGGCTCTTCAGTCGATATGTGTAATCACTAAGGATCTCATAGATCTGATATGATCCTAACCAAAGTTTATTGAACTTGCCATGTTCACCTTTCTTCTCATGGGCTTTATCCCAATACAACACTAAATTAGAAATGTGGAAGGCCTTGACCTTGTCTCTCTTGTCAAACCATTGTTTCACCACCCCTTGGTGTTTGGCAAAGTTTTCTACGGCATCGTCACACTTCTCTTTGAGGTGTAGTAGTTGGGCTAATCGGGAAGACAACTGATCATCTAACTCCAGACAATCTTGCATAAATTGGAGCACAGGGATTCTCAAGTGAATGGGAAAGATAGGATCAGTTCTGTAGACTAAATGATAGGGCGATGTTCCCAATGTAGCCTTGTGTCTAATTCTATCAGCCCATAAAGCAAATCTGAGTTGAGTATGCCAATCCCTGGGCTTTTTGTCTAGTAATTTCTTAATTACTTTGAGCAGGTTTTTGTTTATGGATTCAGCTACCCCATTCCCTTGAGGATAGTAATTAGATGAGAATTTCAGAATGATCTCATAATCAAATGCCCAATTAGAAAAACATAATGATGAAAAGGCAGGACCACTATCACACACCAAAGAAAATGGATAGCCAAACCTGGTAATAATATGTTTCTCGATAAACTTAATGACTACCTCTATGGTACATTGTTTACAAGCAATGACCTCAGACCAACGGGTGCAGTAATCAGTAGCAGTCAGAATATACCTATGGCCTGCAGAGGAGGGTGGATTGACCATACTAATAAAGTCAAGTCACCACTGTGCAAATGGTCATACCTCCACAACTAGTTGCAATGACATGGAAACATTTTGTTCTCTTGTGATAGTTGTCTAGTATGTATGGTAGGTTCTTACATGTGAATAAGCATCTTTGAATAACATAGGCCAATAATACCCCACTCAAAGAATTTGATTGGCAGTTGAATGAGCTGATTTGTGACCTGTCCCAAACTTCTCATGACAACTGGTTAGAACCTGGGTTACCTCTATCTTGTCTACGCATCTCAAATAGATCCCCTCCTGATTCTTCTTATATAGTACTAATCCCTTTATCATATAGCTATTGCTCTTCAGTCTAAGTGCTCTTCTTGGAACCAAATTCAACTGAGGTGGGCAGCTCTGATTAAGAAGGTAAAATATGATGTCTTCATACCATTCATCCTTGGAGATGTCTTCTAACATGTATTGCTGGGAGATTAAGCCCGGTTTGACTTCTGCCATTGACCAGGTCAATGCCTGCCCTCTAACCAATTTCATGGGCTATATTTCCATGTTGAATTCCTGCAAAATGGTAACTCATTTTCCTCTTCTTTCATCGAGTTCACTTTGCATTAACAATGCTTTAACTGCTACATCTGGCACTATGGCAATTACTTGATTTATTAGAATGTAATGATGAAACTTCTTAACTGACTTTACCAAGGCGTATGTTTGCTTTTCCATGTTTGGATACCTTAGCTCTACGTCTTTCAATGGTGTGCTCATAAAAGCGATGGGCCTCTCATCATCTACCGCTCTTTTTTGCGTTAGCATAGTTGCACAAGTATGTTTGGAAGCAAATGAGTAAATATAGAATGACAACGAGTAGTCTGGACTTACTAATACTGGAGCATTAGCTATTGCCTATTTGATTTCTACAAATGCAGCTTTGGCTTCCAGAGTCCAATCCATTTTGGCATCTTTCTTCAAAATGTCATTAACTGGTCAAATAATTTCAGCAAAACTAGTGATAAACTTGCATACAAAGTTGATCTTACCAAAATATGACTTGAGTTCCTTTTTACTAGATGGAGGTGGTATCTTGAGAATTGCCTACACTCTGTCTAGATCAATTGATATGCCTTGCTCGGAGATTACATGTCCTATCAATTTTCCTTCAGTTACTCCAAAGATGCATTTCTTTGGGTTAAGTGAGATTCCATAGTCTTTGCACCATTGTAATACCTTTCTTAAGTCAGCCACATGATCTCATCTCTTTGAAAACACTGTAAGGTCATCCATATTGATTATAATGCATTTTCCAACTAATCCTTTGAAGGCTACATCCATGGCTCGTTGGAAAGTGGCACCTGTGTTAATCAGCCCAAATGGCATTTTGCAGTATGCGTAGATTCCCCATTTATATGTAAAAGATGTCTTTAATCTATCCTCATAATCAACCATCACTTGGTTGTAACCTGAATATCCATCTAGAAAAGACATCATCTGGGATCCATTGACAATCTGCAGTACTTCGTCTAATGATGGTAATGGATAGTTATCCTTTTCAGAAGCTCAGTTCAAACTCTGGAAGTCGACACAAAGTCTAATTTCTCCATTTTTCTTCTGGACTGGGACTAAATTTGCCACCCATGTTGAATGTCTGACAGGGAATATGATTCTGGCTGATAGCAACTTCTGTACTTCTTGGAAAATTAGAGGTTGTAACAAAGCATTCATAGGCTGCTACCTCTGTCTAAAAGGCTTCACTCTTTGTTTGAGTGGTATGGTATGGGTAATGATGGAAGTATCGTATGTTTTGAGGTCTTCATAACTCCATGCTATAACTTCATGATAATCTCTGAGCGCATGTTTTGTTATATTACTGATAGGTGTTTATTTCTTCAAGCTCTTCTTTCAGGCTAGTTGTCATATTGGAATGGAAATGTGTAACTATCAAGAACTAGAGCAATATCATACCTTTGAGATGGCACAAGTTCATATCATGTTGGTGGATTCTCCTATGTTTCAACATTTTGGATCTCCATCTGAAAGATGCTGGACACTATCTAAAATTTTGGACAGTCCAGCTCAGAATGAGCATTTGTATTATGCAGTCTACACCATGTGGATAGTGCTGCCTCAGCCAACATCACACGGCCAGGTGGACGGGTATCATTGTTCTGCTTCTCCAATGGCGATGGTACTCCTCCACTGTTGGGCCTAGTGTTCCAAGACTGATTTGATCGTTGCTGAAAATTCTAATTTTGATATTGATTCTGATTTTGAAATTGATTCTAAATTTGATTCCTCTATTGCAGATACACATTTTGATTCCTCAGGTGGGTGACCTCTGTAGTGAGCTTCTTCATCTACTCTGCCAACTCTCTAATGTCATCTCTGTCATCTCTTGCCTTGGCTGTTTTAGTAGATTGAAGGAAGGGCATTTGGGCTGGAGGCAATTCAACTACTGGATTTCTTGGGTGAGCCACTAAAGCCTATGTTGCAACAGGAGTTGGAACTGGGTTCATTATGGGGGTATGGTTAGCTAAGGCTTGGTTAATCATGGGTATTTGGTTTGGCATTGCTATGGGACCCATATGATTCAACGGACGTATGGCTATTTGTCCTAGCTGAGTATTTACAGTAACAACTTTAGTGTAGGCTTGAGCAAGATTAGCTGGGGGTGGGTTATCCCTTCTTACAAACATAGAGGTAAGTCTATCCAAGGTTGCATAATAAATTGGCAGGGATGCAACTTGACCTATGGCATAAGGAGCTTGCAAATGACTAAAGGCTTTTTGGAATCTATTATTAAAAGAACTTGTCAACTCACCTTCACCTCGGTGAATTTCCATGAAGGACCTATAGAGGTTTGCTAGGATAGTTGGCACCCGGAAGCGATCCAAGAAGGCAGTTTTCAAAGCTAACCATGTGCGTATGGAGGTTGAAGGAAGATTGGCAAACCAGTAGTAAGCCTCATCCTGCAAAGAGTAAGGAAACAACTGGCAGACCACATCTGCATGCTATACTTGAAGCATAAACATGTTACTTTCAAGGATTTTAATATGCTCATCTGTAGTTCTGTCTGGATTGTTTACTCGCAACTTGGAGCAAAACTTGTCAGGGTTCTTTGGCATATCATGATAGTCATTAAATTGAAATGGGGGCTGATTATTTCCCATGAAAAAGGCCATGACTAGAGGATTGAGTGGGGCTGTAGCTACATTTCTCGAGACTGATTGAGCCCTTGGTGCCCTAGGTATTCCTTGGTCCCTTCTTGTTCGCCTGAATTCTGTCAAGGACAACAGCTTTTCTCCAGCCGAGCTGGATCTAGTGTGTCTCTGTCTAGTCCCCAGACTTACTGATTTGTAGAGGTGATTTTAGCTTGGTTCAGCCCTCCTTCTAGTGCCAATTCTATTGATGGTGTTTCTAGCACACAACAATGTAGGTGTGATTGTTGGTATCACACCTCTCTTGAAAAGTATCCTACCCTAGGTAAGACTACTCCAAGGTTTCTACAGCTAAGTCTTATCTTTCTTGGAATCTCTCAGTTGGAATGTACTAGCTGTACCAACAAGGGGTCTTACATACACTTGATAGATTTAGACAGTTTAAACAATAATTCATGCAAACCCTCTATGATTTAAGCTAATAAGACAATGTAAAATGTTTCTAAGAACCTAAACTAACAGTTGTTTTCAAAGAAAATACAAAAGGAGATAGGGTTTAGAGAAATCCTAAGTGACATTCACAAAAAGAAGACTACTGCAGGTAGACAAATGTTCTAAAATTTAACCAATTTTCTAAGTTACCAAACTAAATGGATGTTACAACACTGTAGAAAAAGATGCTATCTTCAATGGAGACTTAAAGATTTTCAGATCACATTCATTCATCAAATACCCAAGTAATGGTGCACTTTAACTTATGAAATGCAATTGAACTTAACACAAAATGATTAGCCCATGCTAACTTTGCACGGCCACTTACAATCAGCAAGCAACTAAAAGTATGGACTAAGAACACTCATCAGATACCTTTAACAAATCATTAACATTGCAAAAGCACAACTAACTAACTAACTAATGGAGATCAAGAAGTGAACTATGAAACTAAATAAGCAACACAATGAACAAATTCTCATGAAACTTGTAGAAACTTGCTTTGTATTAACTTCAAATGGTAGAGCATCAACAATTCGGCATCAAGAGTCAAATAGGAGAGATGACAACCCTTTATATAGGAGAGGTGCCATACCAAGTTTTTGAATGAACGATGGAGATTAACTCAACACCGATAGTCCAAATTTAACATCATTAAATGGATTTACAACAACTCATTGCATTCCCGGATTACAATTTGTCTCTTATGAAAAGGATGAAAAATGACCTCAAAATACATTGAACCTAGACAAATTGACTACCCATTTGAATATATATATATATAATTTTCAAGACAAAATAAGGACAAAATAGCATCACATGACCTCTCAAATATAGAAATATACGTGAGTGAGGGGATTACATTTCAAAATATTCAAAAATATGCTAATGTTCTTCATCCAAATCTACTTTGTCTTCTTCTTCTGCCCTTTCATTGTGGTAGCTAACCCAAGCTGACAATGCTAGATTGATATCTACAGGGTCTAGGTTCTTGATGTGATTCACCCGATATTTGAACATTTTCACCTCTTGGCCGTATTGGATATACATCTTTTCAATATCCTTTCTCCCTTTGTGAAATGTAATGAAGTCAATTCAGAGTTCACTGACTCTCTCCAGTCTACCTTCAACATCCAACTCAGTGTCTTCAAAGACTATTTTATGCAACTTATCTTTGCATCCCCACACATTGTATGAAGCCAAATCATCACAAGCCATTACAAGGCAGTCCTTCATGGTGTCATTTATTTCATAAATGAGGGATAATATATTTTCATCTGCCACTTTGTAGGCTTCCCTTATACCATCAAAAACTTCCTTTCTCAGTTTTATTTGCTGATACCATGTTATTGCTTTGTACAGTCTATCTCCTGTCTAGATGTTTTCAAACAACATTTGAATAGGCAAATCTCTGATTGCTTGTACTCGAGGGAACACCTGAGAGTAATACTTATCGAAAGGGTCACATTCCTCATACAAGAATTTCCAGTGGTCTCGTAATTTGTACAAATTCTTATGAAGCTCAACTTCAAAATTGATGGCCTCACATCCTTTCTGACACACCTTAATCATCCACTTCTAAGTCCCAGTGGCCAAAGTCCTAACTTCATTGAGCTTGGATACTTCGTCTTTTGACATCAAAGTAGGAACAGTCCTAAGCTCACCTTCAGACTCTATAGGCTTTATCAAAAATTGCAAACAAGAATTCTTTATTTTGTTGTTTCAGCTCCTTCTTAGTCAGTTCATCCTTGTCTAATTGTTCCAGTATGGAGGAGATAGAGCCCTTGAACTCATCAACCTTTTGACTCCTCCTAGCTGGTCCTAGGTGAACTGTTGTTATGGTGTAATCCTCTGCTCTAACTTGTTCTTTGTCTACATTGGCTGGTGGGACAACTACTTCTGCTATTCGGGATCCAGTTGCATCTTTGTAGATTCTGGACTGTACCTTAGGTTTCTTCTGCTTCTTCAGCTTCTGTGCTTGTGACAGAATAGCACTTCGATCTAACTTCATAATTTCAACTTGAGGATCTGGATATGCAATTCTGCTTTGTAGCCAATCAGGTGCCGAGGAGGAAGACTCTTTAGACACACTAGGATTCTCATTGTTTGTGCTAAGTGGCCCTTCGAGCAACCTTTGTTCTTGTTCTGGTTCCTTGTCCATATCCTCTTCTTCATCTTCTAGACTTCTCTAGTTTACTAAAGTCTCCTTTTGAGCAGGCTCCAAGACTATTTCTACTGAGTTCTTCTCTGGAGGACTATCAGAAATTTCTATTATTTCAGTGTTTGCTACTTCAGCAAGAGGCTCATCAAATGTATCTTTCTCTAGCTCTTCAAATGCATCTTTCTCTGGCTCTTACTCTTGGAGGCCCAATTCAAAACATACCTTTTCTATGCTTGGCAGTAGTGGCATAGCCAAAGGAGTTGAATCTTGGTTTATGGTAGCTTGGGAGATAGGGGCAGCAGATGATAGGGGTGTTGCAAGTGAAGACAAGCTGACTTGTGTTAAGTTGGCAAAGGTAGCAAACCCCAAAGCTGGTGGAATGGAAGAGGTCGGCAAGACAGAAGAAATGATAATGGTTGAAGTAATGGAAAAGGTAGGCATAGGGAGAGAGGGTTACAGAATAGAAGAAATAGGAGGCAATGCAAGGGAAGTGGAGAGTGAAATAGAAGATATCGAAGGTAGAGACATCATGGAGATGGAAGAAAAAGAATAGGAAGCAATGGGAGAAATGGGGCTGCTCGGGGTGCTTAAGTCAATTGCCAATGGACATGAGGCATTTGAAATAACAATTGTTGGTGAAGAAACAACAAAGGTATCTTCTTGACTGATAGTTGTAGGAGCAGTAGGAGTAGTGGTAGAAGCAACAAGGGAAGATGCAGTAGTTGAAACAACAAAAGAAAGTATAGTAGCACTTACAATTGGGGCAGTAGGGGGTGGAGAAGCTGGTAGATTGGTGTTGTAGCAGTGGCAGCTTCCATGGCTTTGCTAGTACTTTTCACTTTATCTTTCTTCGTTTTCAAACCCTCTCCTAGCCCACTAGGCATATCTCTCTTTTTTGATGCCCTTGTTCTTGTGGTAGGGGGCATGCCGTTCTTCTGTACCTTAGGAGTGGCCCTTTTCACTTTCTTAGCTTTCTCTGCCAAGGGTACATGCTCTTCACTATCTAATCTCTTGGCAGGCTCTTGAGCTGGCTATGCTCCATCTGTTATCTCTATTGGTACATCTTTTTCTCCTCCAAATTCCTTCTCAGACTCAGGGTTAGTGTATGTAAGCTGTATTCGATGTCTTTCCAAAATAGTAATTTGACCTCTTACCCAAGCCTTACTTAATCTGATTGGCTCTTTCATCACAGCATCCAAGGAACTCTCTTCAGCATTGGCCCAATTGGGCAAGGGGATTGGCTGGTGGTACTGTGCCTCCCAATCTCCTTTATACATCACATTTTCATCATCCTCTAGTTGATCTGGGACTTCTATAATGTGAAACTTTCTGATAAATCCTAGGGATAATCTTGAATGGGCTCTCTTCATTACTTCATAGTCATCTAAGCAGTTGGCCCAAAAATCCTCTAAGTGCACCTTGTGGAACAACTTCTTACTTAAAAATATTTCCATTACTCTATTTGGATCAAAATGATTTCTCTTTGTGTGGTAATGGAGGTTGAGTGGTTGGAGCTCTGTGTCTGAATTCTTAGCTTCCCCTAGCAAAGCACATGCGTAATTCCCCTTGCCTAACAGAATAGGAAATTGAACATTTGTCCTATGTAGATGTTTCAACTTTTCAACACAAGTTATTAATTGCCTTGATAATTCCAAAAGGACTACTTTATCTATAGGATATCAAGGTAGTCTGTAGGCTGCTCTAGTGAAACCTTGAACTCTTAAATAAGTGAACTTCTCAAACTATATATACCACCTTCCATACTTTGTGACTTCATTCATGGCCTCAGTGGATATCCTAAGGGTCGTATTTCCTTGTAACAATCTAGTTATATACATGGTGAAGGCATCATTTACTCTCTTGAAATGAATAAGAGATTGGGACAATGTCAATTGGGTAAAGCACTCATAGACTTTAATGTGATGTTGTTCATCATTTCCCACTTCTCCTACTTTAGATAACCCGGGATACTCATTCCTTCTTGCCAGTGCATAAACTACATAAGAGGTCCATCTGAAAAATTGCTTCTCTTTGAAGTCACTGAATGCTTTATGTATGTTATCACTTAGTATTTGTACCCAATGGAATTTGGTGCCTTTTAATATCTCCTCAATTACAAACAACATTCACCCTTCAAAGGTTGATGCTATGGGCAGTCTAAATATTTTACTTAGCAAGGTTACTAGATCCCCTATCTCCTTATAAAAGTCACTCCTATACAGGACCTGAGGAAGTTTGATAAGGGCAGACCTCTTACTCTTCACCCACTATTCATTGATGTGCTTCCTGCATCCATCTACATCTTTCTTGTATGTGGCCTGTGCATCTGCCTTGTCTAGCATGGTCTTCACTGGATGCCATGGGATCCCAAAGATTTTAGCTAAGGATGGTGTACTTAGGTCTGCTAGCACATCCCAATTGGTAGTTTGTATAGTCCTAGTCATTATATCATACCTATCTGCATAGGCAACTATCAATTTTGTAGATTGGGCTGATGTAGGTAAGGCAATAGCTTCTGTAATCCCACTATCTTTCACTTTCTTGGCTCTTGGGGTTGGATTAGGCCTAAACACTCGAAGTCTGAAATCATCTAAGTCAATGTGACCTAGATCACTGTCTCCCATGTGCTTCCATCCAGTGGAGACCTTTGTTTCAGGAGGGATGCCTTTGAACTCGTACCTCTTGGTTTGAGCTCTTGCAGTCATTTAACCTGCATGACCGGACCTCATAAGTCTTGATGCTTTTAAATGGTTTTCCTAACTCTTAAGTTCTAAAATCTATGATTATTAATCCAACTTCTGCATCACTAAGCTGTGTTATGCTAAGTGAGATTAGTATACATCCAACTAAGTTACCAATGAATGCCTATAAAACACGAGTTTGAAATTTACCAGTCACTTCACTTATTCATGACCAAATGATGAAATAATGCAACCTTCTATTTTAATACCTGCAATAAATGCTCAAATGCTACACAATCCTAATTAAAACATGTAAAAAACCATGATTTCATGAATGCAGCTTTTATTTCATCTTGACAGACCTTTCACCCTTTGAAATTTCCACTAGAATAGTCATTTTACCAATTTTGCGTTGATTTGAGGGTCATCTGACATGCATAAGACAAAGCGAGAATTCAGAGGGCAACCAACCTAGTGGGGAAATTGGGGTCATCTGACACATAGGTCTATTAGCATTAGGTCATTTGGCTATTGTAGTGTTTTGTGGGGGTTTCATGGACATCTAACTTGCAGGAGTTTCAGGTGAGATCGACCTGGATAAGTCATGGAGGTCGGTTGGTCAAGTTTTTGGTGCAAGTTGATGTGGGTGAAATTCAACACTGAACAACTTCATCATCTTTTGCATGCATTCTAATGTCATTTGACCTAGCGGGGGTTTCGAAGATGACCGACTGAGTTGGTGAAGGGGCATTTAATGCAAGGTTAGAGGGAGTGAATTCTAGTGCTTAATTGCTTTATCATGTTTTGCGCGAGTTTTGAGTTTCAAAGACTTGGTGGGACTTCTAGATGTATCCGACCTACTTGGTCAAAGCAGTTTTTAATGCTAAGTTGGACAAGCTAGTTTTAAGTGCAAAGCAAGCATCAGAGTTTAGCAGAGTTTTAAGGGTCATCCGACCAAGTAGGGCTAAGCAATAAATAGTTCCAGGTCAGATGATGATGTTTTCAGTGCAAAGCATGTTTGAGATCGTGGTGGAGGATTTCAAGGTCGCCAACTGACTTGGATTAATTTGCAAAGTTTCAAAGGTTAGTCGGGTGGTTTTTAGTGTAAACTCAAAAAGTCATTTCTTGACTCAGTAAATTGTTTCAATAATTTAGTCATTTGATCAAAAGTTTGGTGTGGTGAAATAGAATCTTCAGTTATGATTTGATGAACTTCATTTTGGCCTTCGACACACACAGGGATTTTGAAAAATGTATTAACAATTAACTTCTTGTTAGGGTTAGCCGGCAGAAGATATCAATTAAATGCAAATAAAGATTAAACAGAGGAATGAAAAATACACAGAAATAATAACAAGGAGAGAGAAGTTTTAACGTGGTTCACCCAAACTCAGGCTACATCCACCAACAAAGAGTCCAATATTATTATCCAGTAAATCAAACTGATTACAACCAACAATCCCTGCTACTCAATACCGTTGCAAATGCTACAATACAATATATAAAAAAACCCTAACCCTTAGCTGTTTTTATCAAGCCTTATGTCGGTTACAAAATCAAGTTTTTTTATGTCGGTCCAAAAACCCTAAACCCCCGTGAGGATACATGGCTAGTGTACAGTACTTTCTTGATAAGTCGCTAGCTACCAACAATCTCCCACTTGGAGTCTGGTCCTGGACAACACCGCTGCACATGCAGTTCCCACTGGAAATAAGCACCCTAGACTATGTTGTTCTAATTTTAATATTTCAATCTTGAAGACCAACCGAAGCTAAAGAGGAGCTTAGCTTCTCCCTTGTCACTGCCTTTCTAAACATATCTGCTGGATTTTCATCTATATGTATCTTTTCTAGCCTTAACTGTCCATTATCCAACACTGACACAATAAAGTGATACCTCAACTGTATGTGTTTGGTCTTTGAATGCAAGGAAGAATTCTTTGCAAGATGTAAGGCACTCTGACTGTCTGTATACAAAGAACTGTTAGCCTGTTGTTTTCCCAATTCTTCCATGAAAGATTACAGCCATATCATCTCCTTGCTCACCTCTATTGCAGCTACATACTCTGCCTCTGTGGTGGATAAAGAAACCACCTTTTGCAACCATGAGATTCAACTCACTGCTGTCCCACCTACAGTAAAGACATAACCTATAGTACTCCACCTGGTATCAATATCACCTACCAAATCTGAGTCTACATAACTTGCTAAATCAGCATTAGAGCCCCCAAAACATAAGTGTTTATTGGATGTACCTCTCAAATATCTAAGAATCCATTTTACTGCATTCCAATGCTCCAATCCGGGATGACTCATGTACCTACTGACGACTTCTACATCATGTGCAATATCCGGTCTCGTGCATACCATGGCACACATAAAACTTCCTGCATCTAAAGCATATGGTACCTTAGACATTTTTTCTTCCTCTTGTGTCTTTGGACACATCTCCTTAGTCAATTTCAAATTACTAGGCAAAGGTGTGCTGACAACTTTTGCATTCTCCATATGGAATCTCTGCAACACCTTTTCAACATAAGCAGCCTGAGATAGAGTCAATTTTTTGTTCTTTCTATCTCTACAAATTTTCATACCAAGGATTTGTTTTGCTGCTCCCAAATCCTTCATATCAAATGATTGTGCTAACTATTTTTTTAACTCTCTTATGTGATCCATGTTAGACCCAGCTACAAACATGACATCAACATATAAACATAAAATAATGTAGCTGTCATTATCCAACCTCTTAAAATAAACACAATGGTTAGAATTACACCGACTGTAGTCTTGCTCAGCCATAAAACTATCAAATTTTAGATACCATTGCCGAGGTGCTTGTTTTAGGCCATACAAACTCTTCTTCAATCTACACACTAGTTTCTCTTTACCTTTGACATCAAATCCTTGGGGTTGTTCCATGTATAACTCCTCCTCCAAATCACCATGGAGAAAGGCAGTTTTCATATCTAGCTATTCCAAATGCAAATATTCAATAGCCACAATACTTAAGACAGTACGAATAGAAGTCATCTTGACAACCGGAGAAAATATCTCATCAAAATCAATACCCTTTTTCTGTGCAAATCCTTTTACAACTAACCTAGCTTTAAATCTTTTCTTACCTCCATCTTCCTCTTTCAGCCTATAAACCTATTTGTTTGGTAAAGCCTTTTTACCTGCAGGCAACTTACATAATTACCAAGTCTAATTTTTCAGCAAGGAGTCCATTTCTTCTTTCATTGCAAGCTCCCACTGAACCTGTCTATCCACCTACATAGCTTCATCATACCCTTCTAGTTCACCAAGATCTGTTAACAAAATAGAATACAAAGAGGGAGAAAACCTTTTAGGAGGTCTACTTAGCCTTGTTGACCATCTAGCATTCACTGGAGTTTGTGGTATTTCTGGTTGCTATTGCGGAGCATGAGGAACCACTGGAACGTCACTATTTGGAGTATCATCTAGCACCACATAATCATTTTCTTTCTTCTCATGCTGCTACAACTGATCTTTGTACAACACCTTCTCATTGAATATAACATCCATGCTTCTCACAATTTTCTAATTTTCAAAATCCCAAAGCTTATAACCAAATTCATCAATGCCATATCCAATGAAGGTACACTTTTTTGATTTTGCATCTAGCTTGGTTCTATTTTTAGAATCTACATGTACAAATGCTTCACATCCGAAGGTTTTGACAAAAGAATAACTCACCTTCTTACCTGTCCATGCTTCCTCTAGAATACCATAGCCCAAAGGAACTGAAAGACCTCTATTAATTAAATATATAGCAGTGTTGACAGCCTCTACCCACATGTTTAAAGGCAGCCCAACATGCAATCTCATGGTCCTTGCACGCTCCATTATTGTCCTATTCATGCGTTCAGCCACTCCATTTTCCTGTGGAGTCCCTGGAAATATTTTCTACCTACGAATTTCATTAAAGAAATAATAATCTTCAAATTCTTTGCTGCAATACTCACCGCCATTATCAGATCTGAGACATTTTAATCTTTTACCCGTCTCATTCTCAACCAAGCTTCTCCATTTCTTAAATGTTTCAAATACATCAGATTTCTGCCTAAGGAAATAAATCCATACCTTCCTAGTTACATCATCTATGAATGTAACATAATATCGAGAGCCACCGAGAGAAGATACCTGAGCTGGTCCCCATACATCGGTATGCACAAGCTCCAACTTTTCATTTTCTTTTGTTTCCCATCCTTGAGAAAATTGACTCTCTTTTGTTTTCCATACACAGAACTTTCATAGAAATCCATATTAATACATTTCAGACCTGTAAAAATTTCTTAGAATGAATTAACTTCATACCTTTTACACTCATATGCCCAAGTCTGTTATGCCACAATGTTGTCTCAGAACCTACAGCAACTGTTTCAGTGTCTTCCTGCAAACCTGCAGCAACTGTTCTTGAACCTGTTTATTTTTTCTCTACAACAACTAAAGTAGAAGAAACAATATGGCCTATACAAAGATATAAGGTGCCTACTTTCACACCTTTTGCTACTATTAAGGCACCTTTTGAAACCTTCCATTTTTTATCAGTAAATGTAACGATGCAACCTTCTTCAGCTAGCTGCCCTACTGAAATTAAATTCCTACTTAGCCTTGGAACATGCCTTACCTCTTGTAGTAGCCAATGATTCCCATTCTGTAATTTAATCTTGATTCTTCCCTTTCCAACAATCTGACAAGTTTCTTTATCTCCCAAATAAACCAGCCCAAAATCCCCTTGGACATAATCAAGAAAATAACTTCTATGGGGCGTAGCATGAAATGAGGCCCTTGAATCTAAAACCCATGAATCATCAGCATTATCTAGGGAAAGAATCAAAGCATCATCTTCAGATTTATTACTTACCACATTTGCCTCCTTATTGCCTTCTTTATTGTCTCCTTCTTTATTTTTCTGAGACCAGCAATCTTTCTTCAGATGGCCTGGTTTCCCACAGTACCAACAATCCTTCTGTCCTCTGGTTTGGGATCTTTTATCCTTTAATTTTCCTCGTGACTTCCCATGACCTCCAGAACCTTTTCCTCTCTCCTTTGATCTGCCCTTGCTTTTTGCATTCAAAACACTACCTGATGTGGATCCACCTGAGCTTTTCCTACGAATTTCCTCACTCAGAATAACACCAACATCATCATCAAATTTCAAGGTATTTAAACCAGAAACAGAGTTACTAACCGACATTACCAAACTATTCTAGCTTTCAGGCAATGAACATAATATCAAGAGAGCTCTAACTTATTCATCAAATTTTACATTTATAGAAGTCAATTGATTGACAATCATATTAAATTCATTTAAATGATCTGTCACAGATCCACCTTCAAGCATTTTCAGATTAAACAAATGCTTCATGAGAAATACCTTATTTGAGGCTGAGGGTTTTTCATACAATTTAACCAAATCTTTCATCAGACCATCTGTTGTCTTCACTTCTGTTATATTGAATGCCATCGATGGTGCCAGGCACAACTGAATGGTTCCCAGTGACTTTCTGTCAAGAAGATTCCAATCCTCATCACTCATTTTTGCCGGTTTCTTGGCTACTCCTTCCAACGGCATCCATAAATCCTTTGATAGAGGTAATCCTCCATCTGCATCTTCCATAACTGATAGTTCTGTCCATTGAACTTATCAATCTTCAATTTATCCTTGTCTGCCATTGCTCCCACTCAATCGTGAGACCTTCCTACAGATGATAATTGAACACAACCTGCTCTAATACCACTTGTTAGGGTTAGCTGGTAGAAGATATCAATTAAATGCAAATAAAGATTAAACAGAGGAATGAAAAATACATAGAAATAATAACAGCGAGAGACAAGTTTTAACGTGGTTCACCCAAACTCGGGCTCCATCCACCAACAGAGAGTCCAATATTATTATCCAGTAAATCAAACTGATTACAACCAGCAATCCCTACAACTCAATACCGTTGCAAATGCTACAATTCAATATATCAAAAAACCCTAACCCTTAGCCACTTTTATCAAGCCTTATGTCGGTTACAAAATAGGGTTTTTTTATGTCGGTCCAAAAAAAACCCCAAACCGTGGTGAGGATACATGGCTAGTGTACAGTACTTTCCTGATCAGTCACCACCTACCAACACTTCCCCTACTCATTTTTAAACTAGGGTTTCATGGTAACCACACAAATCAGGAAGAAAACCCTAACTTCTGTCTCTTGAACTTAATCATTCATAGTAGAACATGCTTACAGAGTAATTTGAAGGAATTAAATTTGCATAATCCATTTTAATTGCAAAACCTAGCTAGTAAGCACAAACCCTAAGCAGATGGAAGGAGAACTCACCTTCTTTGTAAAGATGGAATATGATAAAATGCTCAAGTGGTGAAACTCCCATTTGAATTTGAGGGTGATTTACAGCAAGTTGAGTCCAGATTCACCTTTAGAGCTCTTTCAATTAACGACGAGATGCAAAATGATCTCAAAAATGGGCTGAAACACATTTTATTCCCTCTTATTGATTGCCATAAATACGAAGGGTACAAATTGATGTCATGGCGTGCAACAAAAATTCTTAGGGTTTTGTGCAAAAAATTGGCATAATCGACCTTGCAGGATTTTTGAGGTTTACCGACTTAGTCAGTTACTTTGGAAATTATCGCAAGGTTAGAGAAAGGCTTTCTAGTGCTTTGCGGGGATTTTGGGAACCTTGGACCTGTAGAGGTTTTGAGGGTCTCTGACTCAGTCAATGGATGTGCTTTACAATGCTAAGTTGGATGAAGATGGTTTTAGCACTTAGTCAGTGAATGATGAAAACAACGCAAAGGTCAGTTGGGCAGGAAAATAACACTAAGTAAGAGGAAGTGGATTTTAGCGCAAATCAGATGGAGGGATTTTTAGCGCAAAAGACACTCAGACCTAATTTTGATGGTAGCAAACACTTGGACTTAGCAGATTTTTGAATGACCTACTGACACTAATTTTCTAACATGGCGAGAAATACAATTTGACCATTTTTGACAACTTAGGATGTGAAAACCTAACAACTACTCTAAACCAAAGCCTGAAAGAGGGGGTCCCTATTTTGTGAAATGGGGTGTCTATGTGAGACACAACACTTACCTTGCTGATGAGATGAAGAAAATAAAAATTAGTTTGTCTTTATCCAAGCTGTTAAAGACTCCTACTATTAAGAAAGCTTTCATAAAGTCATTAGATGAACCGATAGTAAAAGAGGAAAATGCTAGTCATATTCTTAGTCATATCCTTACTAGAGATCGTGTAGCTAGGGATGTTACCAAACCAAAAGACAAAGCCATAGTCCGTACTACAGATGTAGCACAAATGACCCTATAGAAAGAGAAATCTGAGTCACCACCTTTCCTGCTCACACTTAGAATTTTTGGAAAGAACTTACACAATTGCCTGGTAGACTCAGGTGCCTCCACCAATGTTATGCCCTTGTTCATTTGGCAAACATTAGGTTTGCACCTTGCAAAGTTACTCATGAAGGTAACTCAATTAGACAAGTTTGAGATCATTGTAGTAGGAGAATTAACACGTATTCACATGCAACTTGCATTTGATCTAAGGGTTCAATACTATATAGACATTCAGGTTATTGACATACCTGATACATATGGCATGCTCCTTAGTAGGGACTGGTCCAAATCTTTAAATGGTTACATGGCTACTAATTTCTCCCACATGTGGCTGCCATGGAAAGGCATCCCTAACTAGCTCAGAATTGAAGCAAAACCTAGAATGAAACATATGATAACTAAATATAATCAGAATAATGAGATATTATATGTGGATGTAGAACTAGGGGTATATGCATTAAGGCCTTAGGCAGTCAGAATAGAATCTGATTATAGCTCTTTAGAGGAATATGAAGTGAATTATGTCCTTAAGTTTGAAAGGTATCTATCTAATGAAGTTCATAAATGTTAGCTGATAGGGACATCTGTTAAGGATATACTAATGGGAGGTTGGTGTCGACTGCATGAAGAGTCACACTTAGAGAATACCTGTGAAGCATGTCTGGATATAATAGAGAAAGCAGAATGAACATGCATAGAGAACAAGTTGTCATTACCAGAGGTAAGTGAAGTTCTTAATACTGATGATTATAATCATTTTTTATTTCCTCCAGATGTAGGGGAATATGAACAAGAAATGTACAAGATGAATGTCTCAATGCCTAGTTCAAAGGAAGTTTTGGTATGGAATGATATACATTCTAGTGATAAGGTAAGAAGAACCACACCATGGAAAGATTGTTTTACTGAGTCTGATTATGAGTTATCAGATGAAGAGAGGGGAAGTCATTTGACATAGTTTGAATAGTTCCTATCCAAGAAAATTTAGAGGCATATTCTGTAAGGAATCCCACCCAATCAAGTACTAATTGAGGGATGGTGCAGGATACATGAAGCTCCCCATTTAGAAACAACTTGTGCTCTATGTTTACATATAGTAATAAAAGAAGAACGGTTATGTTCAAATGACAAAGTGCATAAGGCCAGGGATGTTCTGAAAGAGGTAGAAAGAAAAGTTGTAATATCCCTTGACAAGGGATATGTTGACATCAAGTGTATGAAAAGAGAAGATGTTCAAGAAGATGATGTTAAGAAGAAGCAAAGTGAGGATGCTTTAATTCCACAGAAGCATCCAAATGTGTTAAAGAATGAACCACCTAAGATCAAGTGGATATCTGTAGGAGCAGCTGCATGAGCCAAAAGAAAAAAGGAAGGTCTAGATAAACCTTTGACATAAGATAAACCATGGACATTGAGGTTTGATGGCTCCAAATCAAAGCAAGGGGCCGAACTAGGAGTGGATCTTATCAATCCACAAGGAAAATCATTCCTAGTAGTGTATAGACTGTAATTTCCATGCACAAACAACATGGTAGAGTATGAAGCTCTACTACATGGCCTATTGTTTACCTTAAAGAAGGGAGTGAAAGTTTTGCATGTCTTTAGAGACTCAAAACTCATAAAACAAGTAAAATAATTTATGCATGTAATTACAAGAGGTTATCTAGTTATAAACACAGAGTTTAGGACTTGATAGAGAGTTTTTGATGCCTTTAACATCACACATGTTCTAAGAGAACTCAATCATCATGCGGATACACTAGCATAGGCTACTAGTACACTGGAGCCTTTATCCATTTCAAGGATGAGGAGGTTTTAAGTTGAGTTGGTGTCAATACCATCTGTTCTTGACAATGTCACCAATTTTTAGATATTTGATGATGATCAACATATTTTGGACTTCATTGCTAATAGGGATATATTTCAATCCCAGATAGTGGATGAAAAGAATCTTGAAGACCATACTTGGGATGAAGAAGAGATAATTCATCTACCTAGTAATAAGATTCCAAAGGGAATGATTGACTTGGAAAGAGATTTTGATCTGGATAATATGATTAAGCAGAAAGATCTCCCTAGAACAAATGGAGGAGAGTATGAACCTATCAATATAGGATAGGGTGAAGATACAAGGAATGTCTTGATAGGCAAGGTTTGCATTGAAGAAGAAAGAGTAGGGATAACCCAAGCTTTAAAATATTACATCCATGTCATAGCATGGACTTATGATGAGTTAAAGACCTATGACATATCCATCATAACTCACATAATTCCCCTGAAACCTAATGCCAAGCCCTTCAGGAAGAAACAAAGGCCAGTGAATGCACTATTGGAACCTCTTATTTTTGAGGAAGTTAAGAAGTTGCTAGCTGCAAGGATCATCTTTCCAGTTAGACATTCCACCTGGGTTGCCAATTTGGTCCCTGTGAGGAAGAAAAATGGAGATATATGCCAGTGTATGGACTTCAGAAACTTAAACAGAGCATTAGAGGAGGATAAATATCCTTTGCAATCTCTAGATGAAGTTCTTCAAATGGTGAATGGTGCACAAATGATGTCATTCCTGGATGGATTTTTAGGTTACAACCTATTGCAAGTATGGGCCTAACCGGTGTTGTCATTGATGTCAACATACTCCTGTTGCATTAATGTCAAGGATTGGATGAGTTGTATACTGAGGATATTGAGAAAATTAGTCCTATCAGGAACAGAGAAGAACAATGAAGATGGTGAAGTAAAGATCCTAGCTAAGATGAAGATCAGGGGTTACACATCAAAGGGTTTGTAGATATGTGTCTAAAGGTTATCCAATATAGATTTGAGAGGTCCGTATGAAGATTACAAGAAGTTATGGCCATATGAGTAAAACTGGTTCTGGCAGATGTTCAAAGGTGACAGAGTGACACAAATAGGTCTGGTGAGATCCAAAAATATAATATCTTTTTTTACAGATTTGGTGGAGTGTTTAGGAAGTCAATGTGAATTGACAACTCAATTGGTTCATGGTCTGGAGGTCTGTAACCATCTATTCCAATATGACAGTGATGACAAACTATGTTCTTGAGGTTCCAAATGAAGGAGAGAATGATTTTAGTAAGCAGAAGTAGCGTGGATGTTCTTGGTGATTTAGGCAAGTTTGTGGAGGTCTCTGGATTATGTCCAATTCGTGTTAGTGGTCCTCATTAAAGATTGAGCTCGTAATTGAAGAATTACTTTTGGATGATGTTCTTCCTAAACTTGGCCGACCAGATGAGTTACACATCTTGCGGATGATCTTGAAGATGTTCTGAGAAGCATGGCATGTTCCTCAAAGAAGATTGAAGTCCTAGATTTGTGTAGCTGACAGTGTGGTGATTCGCATGAAGTCTTTTGTAATAAGTCAAGTTGTATTTGTGTTTTTTTCTTTGTAAAGTTTCCCAACTTTAATGATTATCCCAAAGTCAATGTCTTGTATAAATAAGAGTTGTGAAGTCATTTCAAAATCATCTTGGCAGAGATGAGAATGTGGTAGAGAGGAGAAGAGAGAAAAATAGAGTAGAAGTGTTGGGCTTAAATGGAACTAACTCAAACATGGTGAAGATGCTATTCTTTAGTTCAAGTATGTAATATTTATCATTCTGTAGATAGTGTGTCTCTTGTAGGAAGTGGGCCTCTTATGAGTAGTGTGCTCGGGCAGTGAGCTCTAATTGGCATGTGCCATTTTGTTCTTCTTATTCTTTTAACAGAGAATACAATCTTGGGTTCCCTTAACTAGGTTTTCCACGTTAAAATCTTGGTGTCATATGTGTTAATATCTTTCTGCTCTTGAATTGTTGCATTATGTTTCCATGATTGATTTATTATTATGTTGCTAAATTACAAGAAGGATTTAAGTGGTTAATAAGAGAAAGTTTTGAGACAACTGATTCACTCCCCCTCTCAGTTGTTTGTCTTGAATCTAACAATTGGTATCAGAGCCAAGTTCCTCTAAAAAGAGCTTAACCACTTGAGGAGATCCAAGATGTCTTCCTACAAGAAGGATAGTCTGAGGTTTGATGGAACCAATTACACTCTTTGGAAAAGCCGCATGGAATGCCACTTGCAATGTATGGGAATACAATATTCGATCATGGCTTCAAAGAAGGATGTTCCTCCAAAGAATGGTCCTGTTGGTGATTGTTTTGATGCAATCATAACAATTAGTTAAAATTCACATAAAATGAACCAAAACTGACTTGAAAGATATGAAGGAATCAGTTAAGATTCACTTAATCCCAAGTTTAATATGGTCAGGTCTTGACCTATTGGGCAAATTCAGTTGGTCAATGTGAAGCTATAATGTTCAAGGGGCCTTACGTAGTTTAGGGTTTCTTGATGATTAACTGGACTCAAACTATGCAAAAGGATCATAAATATTAGCAAGTTGTTCATTCCTTTTGCATAAAATATTACTATGCTACAAAAGTTTTGAATGGTCTTCTTGAATTATTACAACTTTCTTCTTGTTATATTTATGAAAACTTGTCTACTTTCAAACTCTGTTGTTCATGCTTCTTCAAATATGAGACAAATTTCCTTCAAATTTCTACGTTTTAAGCTAAGTATTTTCAAATGGGTTGGGAAAAGTTAGAAAGAACTAATCTAAACTCCATTCATTCTACCAAAGGATCTAATTGTTTTATTACGCACTTTATAAGTATTGCAGCAAATTGATCAAATCCACAGACAAAAAACCTTAAATGTAAGTTCTAAGCATTTTCACAAACATACACTTAAGATTGCAAGCTCTAAGAGAAAAATGTTTCAAACACAATGAAGAGCAAGAAAACTCTCAGAAGATAGATGTAGAATCCTAGATTCAATTGTATTAGAAACAGACAGTCATATAAGATTTACAATGTCTGAATGACTCTTAGCTTCAATGATCAAATTAAAGAAAACTTACAAGCTTTACAGATACAGTAAGGAAGCTAGATGTTCCACGCATTCCTTATTGCAGACACAGGCGACCTCCTTCTTCTACTTCTAAATTAAAAGGTCCTTTTAATACAACTGCTAGCTATTTTCTAAAAAAATCCCTGTGTAGCCCCTGTGTCCCAGTTTTACAAAGTAGAGGGCACAATATATAGACTTCTTGATTGTCCTCAATACAACTCAAAACCCTAGTTAAACAATGGTTCAAACCTCTGGTTATAGCAATAAATGCTGAAGAACAAGCTTCCCAAAATACCTCTGAGTATTCATCTAATCTGGGTGAAATATGCCACTCGGACCCTAGCAGCTCAATAATAACTTCTGTGGTCTACTGCAGTAATGTCTTCAGCTGCATTTTGTCATTCATAAATGAAGACCCTTGACTTCCTCACCCTTCGTCCTTATCTTCCCCTGCTCCTGAGATCTGATTTCCCTCCTCCGTGATGTCATCATCATCAAGATTCAACCCTTCTTCACCTGCAAACTTACAAAAAAAGATAAGCAGTAAGTATTAATATTTAATAAACCCACAAGAAGGAAAATAACTGCCAAATCCAGTCGTGACTGTGTGAACGCATCAATTGGGCCCCAAATCTGTGAAAATGCGCATTTGAAATGCTTATTCGGCACCCAAAACAGTCGAGTCAACCACCGTTGACCAAAAATATGTAGTTGGGCTCTAAAATATGCTTAAATTCCATTGCTATGTCCTTCCCCGCCTATCGGTGTGAGATCCACCCATTGGTGAGTCCAAAAATTATCATACCGATTGCTTTTGTTTGGTCGATATGGCCCTTTCAATATTCGGCTACGTCTTCTCTTCCGTCGGCGTGACTTACGTTCATCGGCGCGGGCTAGAAATTTTATACCAATCACTCACCTTACACCGATCGCTCCCTACTTTCTTTCCATCGGCGTGATATTGCCTATCGACGAGGCAATTCAGAACCTCACCGATCACTCAACTCTGGCCGATCGCCATTGTTTGTCGCTGTGACTCTTGCCGATACCCTTTACTTCTTTCTATAGGCATAACATTGCCCATTGGCACGGCCAAAATTACCTCCACTGATCATCATTGTCTGGCCGATGTCTTTTTTCATTCGGCTAAGTCTTTCCTCATTCATCGGCATAACACAAGACTATTGGCGAGGCAATATAGAAATTCACCGATTGCCATTGTTTGGCCGATGCGACTCCTGCCGATTCCCTTTGTTTCTTTTCTATCGGTGTAACACTGGATATCTCCCGCCGATGCCCTTAAATTCCATCCTTCTATCGGCGTAACATAAGATATCTCCCGCCAATGCCCTTAAATTCCATCCTTCTATCAGTGTAACATAAGATATCTCCCACCGATCGTTATTGTTTCTTTCGATAGCAATACATAAGCAACTCCCCGCACCATCGGCAGGACCAAACCCTTCGATGTGAAATTATCATCCAACTCCGATAGCCACAGTTACACCGATACTAAATGTTCATCGGTGAAACACATGATATCGTCAAGACAAAACACCCCCCCCATCGATATCAAAAGTTACGTTGATGAGGGGGGGGACTCATGCACTGTTCACTTTGTGTCCAAGCTTACTTTCGGGTCCGCGCATGCATGAAGTGCCCTGTAAATTTTACCTGCCAGACACACAAACGTGAGATACAAAGTGGATTTAAAACAACAATTTCTTTAACCTAAAACCACTTCAGGTCCACCTACATGTATATATCAAAACTTTCATCAAAAGCATACAAGGAAAAAGAAAAAAATAAAACAGCCTTGTATATGAAAGTGATATACAAACCTGAATGTACATTTTACCAAAATGATCATAACTTGCAAAATATGGTGAATTTTAAGATGATTCAAAAAACAACCCTAGCTCATTTTTCACAAGGAATCCAACCATATCATGCACTGGTACTAAAAATGCATTTTTTCTCTATTTTCAACAAGGTTTGTGTATCTTAACCCCTCTTTTCCCTTTACCACCAAGCAAAACAACACACACAAAAAGCAAAAGCAAAAGCGACAACAGGGGTCCTCATTTTGCTAAGGAGTAAAATGGGGCGTGTTGTGAACATCACAACAACTAGCAACCAAACGAAATAATTAAATTCAAAGCATTTAAGAAAACTAAATGAAATAAATCCATAACTTCCAACTATCCTTCCTGCGAATTGTTATACAACTTGAGACATAAGGCATTCAATAAGGGTGCATGAATTTTTATTTTTATTTTAAGTATGTGCACGTGATTAATTATCCTCATCTTGAAGATCAGTTGTATAAACCAGTGACTAACATTAGCCTACGTAGTTGAGGATATTCCCTCATAGCCAACTAGATAGAGCCTTGCTGCCAGCAAGCGTCTATAGCCCCAACAAGGTTATCGTTACAATTATCCTAAGTAGAGCCCCACTGCCAGTGAGCGTCTATAGCCCCGGTAGAGTTACTTAGATGGCTTAATCTGGATTTTCAGTATAATCCGCTTTATTCATTTTATATTTTATATTTTCTAATTTTTGAAAGAGATTTCACAAGATATTGCAGTTGTAACTTCATGATGCAAGGAGTGAACACTTGCTAAAATTAAGTTGAGAATTGTAATGGTAGCAAGGGTGACCTCAGATTTTCACCTAATATCTACACTGGTAGGTTCAACAAACCCAAAGATTTTAGGTGTGTCATCATGAGAAACCTCTCTTGAATTCTCAATCACATTTATTGAATACAAAATTTCAGAAGGTAAACAAATCTCTACATTCATGACAGTCACAACAAGCTATGCATAAATTACATATAATTAACCTGAATATTCTAAATTTTATACTATTTTGAATGGTTGTTAGCTTGCTCCTTAATACTCTAAAGGAAAAACAAAGATCCTTGCTGAGGAGAAAACAACGAACCAAACAACAGACTATACAAGAAAAACAAAACAAAACAAAAGAAGACTGTACAAACAAAAGGATAGAAACAAAACAACAAACAGAAAGAAACAGAAAACAAAACTATACAAACAACTAAAATCTAAAAAAGAAATAGCAAAAGAAAACTGTACATTACTTACACTACATTACACAAAATGGACTGCCCCTTTGCCTCAGGCTTGGAAGTAGTGTTTCAAATGTTGGCCATTAACTGGTAATGTCACATCTTCCCCTGTCAAGGTCTTGAGTCTAAATGTGTTGTCCCCTATTATTTCTGAGACTTGGAATGGACCTAGCCATAGTTTATCGAATTTTCCATGGCTCCCTTTCTTTTCATGTGCTTTATCCCAGCACAGCACTAAGTCTGATATCCTAAATGTCTTGACTCTTGCCCTCTTATCAAACCACCTCTTTACTACTGCTTGGTGTTTGGAAAATTTCTCGATGGCTTGACCTCTTTTCTCTTCTAGTTGTAGCATTTGTACTATCCTGGATTCCCTATGGTTATCAAAGCCTAGATACTCATTGGCAAACCTCTAGATTGGTATTCTCAAATTTATTGGAAGTATGGGATCAGTCCCATAAACTAAATGATAAGGTGTACTACCTAAAGCTATTTTGAACTTGGTCCTATCTACCAACAGTGCATATTTTAACAAGGTATTCCACTCTCTAGGACTCTTTGCAATTAGCTTTTTGATTATATCTAATAAAATTTTGTTTGTAGACTCAACTAATCCATTACCTTGAGGGTAATAATTTGAAGAAAACTTTAAAACAATCCCATATTCAAATGCCCATTTAGAAAACTTTAAAGAAGAGAAAGCAGGGCCGTTGTCACATACTAATGAATAGGGAGTTCCATACCTGGTGATGATGTTTTCTTCAAGAAACTTGATAACTACCTCAGTTGTGGAGAATTTGCAGCATGTGGCCTCAGTCCACCTTGTACAGTAGTCCGTCACCGTCAGTATGAACTTGTGTCCTGTAGAAAATGGAGGATTGATGACTCCAATAAAATCTAGGCCCCACTGTGCAAATGGTCTTGATTCAATCACAGGTTGTAATGGGTTGGCCTGATTTCTTCCCTTATCTGTTGCAGTCTGACAGGTGTGGCAACTCTTAATGTGACTCTTTGTATCTTTGAACATCGTGGGCTAATAATAGCCCACCCTTAATATCTTGTGCATTGTAGCTAGATGGGAACCATGACCGGTTCCATACTTGTCATGCAGTTCTGTTAACACTTTATCCGCTTCAGCTTTATTTAGACATCTCAAATAAATTCCATCATGGTTCTTCCTGAATAGAAGACCTCCTTGTACCATATATTTTTGTGCTTTAATCTTCAAAGCTCTCCTCTGAGAAGCTTTCATCCTATTTGGGTATTTCCCAGCTATTAGAAAAGAATTTAAATCACCATACCAGTCTGACATGTGATAAGAATTCAGCACGTACTGCTGTTTTATCAGATCTGCGTCTGTGTTTACTATTGTTTGCACCAATGCCTGCCCTCTGACCAGCTTCATTGGAATGATTTCCATGTCGAACTCTTGCAGCGTGGTGATCCATTTGGCTCTCTTTTCTCTAGGTTCGTTCTACATCAGCAGCATCTTTACTGCTACGTCTGGCACTATAGCCTTGATCTGGCTACGCAAAATATAATGCCTAAATTTTTTTACGGCTCTCATTAATGCAAATGCTTGTCTCTCAGTGTCCAGATATCTTAATTGTGCATCTTTCAGAGGTGTGCTCATAAATGCAATGGGTTTTTTCTCATTGTCTTCATCCTTCTGCGTCAAGGCAGCCGTGACTGAATGGGAGGATGCGAAGGAGTAGATATAAAACGTTTTGGTGTAGTTTGGGCTCGCCAATACAGGAGCGTCAGAATTGGCCCTCTTGATATCTTCGAATGCAGTCCTAGCCATAGGCGTCCACTCCATCTGCGCATCTTTCTTTAACATGGCATTTAACGGTTGCATGATCTCTGTAAAACCTGTGATAAACTTCTGAAAAAAATTAATCTTACCAAAAAATGATTTTAACTCTTTCTTATTGTTTGGTATTTGTAAACTTTTTATTGATTCTATTCTATCTGGGTCAATCGATATTCCATCTTTAGAGATGACATACCCTAGTAATTTACCTTCAGTAACTCCAAATGAACATTTTTTAGGATTAAGGGAAATTCCATACCTCTCACATCGCTTAAGTATTTTCCTAAGATCTTCAGCGTGAGTGGATGCATCCTTGGAATACACAGTCAGATCGTCCATATACACAATAATGCACTTACTTGATAACCCACAGAACGCAATGTCCATGGCTCTCTAAAAAGTGGCACCTGCATTGATTAGACCAAAAGGCATTCTCGTATATGCATAATTTCCCCATTTACAAGTGAAGGTGGTTTTTAATCTGTCATCCCTATCTATTAAAACCTGGTTATAGCCTGAGAAACCATCTAAAAAAGACACCATCTTTGCTCTGTTTACTGCTTGCAACACTTCATCTATAGGAGGCAGAGGATAATTATCCTTTTCAGATGCTTTATTCAAATTTCTAAAATCTACGCATAATCTGATGTCTCCATTTTTCTTCCTTACTGGTACTAGGTTAGCTATCCAGACTGAATGTCTGACTGGGAAAATTATTCCAGCAGACAGCAATTTTTTTACTTCCTCAAAGATTAAAGGCTCTAGAATGGCGTTCACAGGCATTTGTTTCTGCCTGAATGGTTTAACCTCTGGTCTCAAAGGTATCATGTGAGTTATGATGGATTTATCATAGGTTTTCAACTCTTCATACGTCCATGCTATTACGTGTTTGTATTCTTTCAGAACGTCAATAATTTCTTTTCTTATTTTCTCAGAGCAAGTCTTTCCAATTGGCACATTTTGTGGATTTTGCTCTGTCCCTAGGTTGTGTAAATCACACTTACCCCCTTCTGTTTTGGGTAAATATTTCTATCTTATTACTCCATCAAAGTCAAAAATATGTTCTATTTCAATTACCCCTTTGGGTAAAAGGTTGCTCTTCAAGTTGATTATATCCTCTTCGTCCCATGTTATCTCAGGCCTTTCCTGCTCATTAATGATTTGAGCCTCAAATACTTCATTGCAGGTCAAGAAGTCAATAATTTGCAGATCCCCTCCAAATACCTGGAAATGTGTAACGTTGTCTAGGATACTGGGAACATTAACTAGCTCAACAACAAATCGTCTCAATCTTGACAGTGTCAAGGGTTCTAATGTGCTAGCTGCAACTGCTAGTGCATCCGGTCTATGGTTCAACTCTCTAGGGATGTGCTCTATGTTGAAAGCATCAAATAAATCTATTAAACCCCATACTCTATGTCTGTAACAAATCATTTTCTTGTAGTTGCAAGCATATAGTTTCCTTATTTGTCTGACTACTAGTTCAGAGTCTGAAAATACCCTAATCATTTTCACCTTTTTCTTAATGGCCATGACGAGTCCCAAAATTAAGGCTTCATATTCAGCAATATTGTTAGTACAGGAAAACTATAGTCTATATGCTGCTAGGTATGACTTACCCTAAGGGTCTATAAGTTCAACACTTGCACCCGTGCCCTGCTTTGACTTGGACCCATCACATTTTAATGTCCACATGCCATCTTTACTTTTCTGATCTTTCCCTTTGGCATGCTTCGTCTCTTCTACTACTTGTGAGGTGCTGGTATATTTATTCATGGGTATTTTTATTTGGTTAACTTGCATATGTGTATTTTTAGCTTGCAAATAAAAAAGGCAATTACCCTTGTCTTTTATTCCCTCTTCTAAATTTGAAATCAGAGCATCTACATCACCCTGAATGTATTTTTGTGTTTGATCAGGATTCACATTTTCCTCTTGTAACCCTACCCTCTTCATGCATTTTTTGTATTCATATTCGATGATGTCCTTGCACATTCCACAACTCTCCTCAGAATGTGGCCTATCGTGAACTCTACATTTGTTTTTATACAATTTACATTGGGCAAGCAGACCTTGTTTGATGCACTCTTCCACCTCTTGTCTAATGGCATGACCAAATTTGCCCATTGCACTATTTTCTTCATCCGAAGAATTTTCATCAGACTCAATGAATAATGTTGTCTCTTTGTTGACATGTTTTGTTCTAAAGTTTAACATCATGATCTCTTCAATATGTACCCCATTGTTAGTAATTCTATAAACACCAGGTTGAACAGCAGCATATAGTATTTTGTTTGTTTGATTATACTCTATTATCATGTGTTTCATCCTGGGTTCTGCCTCTATTCTTATCTGGTTTGGGACACCTCTCCAAGGTAACCACATATGTGAAAGAATAGTGGCCATGTATCTGTTTAATGTTTTGGACCAATCCCTGCTCAACAACATTCCATAATTCATGGGTATATCCACGATTTGAATGTCAAAGAATTGGCTTACCCTGGGGTCTGAAGCTAATTGCATCTGAATGTTCATTAGTTCTCCTATCACGCTAACCTCAGTCTTATCTAACTGTGTGACAACCTTGGCAAATTTGGTGGGAGTCAGCCCGAGAGTTTTACATATCCCTAAGGGCATTACATTGGCTGATGCACCAGAGTCCACCATGCAATTGTGTATGTTCTTCCCACACAATCTAATAGTTAACAAGAAAAGAGGAGCATCCTTCTTATCAGCATACATCACTACATTTGTATTGGAAGGCAACTCAACTTTCTTACTTTTCTCTTTAGGCAGTGAATCTCTACTAGGAATAGCTCTATCAGCAGCAACCTCATCTGTCACGGATACATCCAAAGATTTTATAAAAGCGTTTCTGATCCCTAGAGTTTTCAATAATTCATTCAGAGGTATGCTAAACTTAATTTTCTTTATTTTCTCTGACAAGTAACTCATTAATCTTGCTGTCTCTACTGTTTCAGTTTTACTTGTTTGGGTCTTTTGTACTGCTGTCCCACTGCTTACATGAGGATTAGCCTTAAGTATGGTAGGATTGTTTCTAGCATTCTGATCTGGGGGTGTATTGAAGTTGTTAGGAGGAATGGAAGTGGTGAAAGGTCCTCTTGGCCTAGTGTTGTTCCTTAAATTGTAAGTGTGGTTTTTATTTGTCTGTTGAAAAGCCTGCACCTCTTCTGTTTCAGTTAATACCTCATTTTCAGTTTCAAAAGGAAATTGAAAAGCATTTAACACAAAGGCTGATTCAAGATAAAGATTTTCACAAAAGTATGGTTCATCTTCTAACAATTCATCTTCCTTTTCTTCTATAGTTGCAAAGGTAAAGGTTTCTAAAACTAAAGATGTATCATACCCTGAGGGTACTACCTCATTATCCTTGGGAATAAGAAACTCAGAAGTAGGAGGCTGCACATCTATATTAAAAATGCTGGCTACCAAATGAAACTGTGGACAATCAAGCTCAGCATGGGCATTGGTATTGTGAAATCTGCACCAACTTTTCAGTGATGTATTGGCCATTTGGATGCCAGCTGTTTGTTTTGCATCATGATTATCTATATTCTCAAAAGGAGAAGCTAGAGTACCATTGTTTGGTCTAGTGTTCCATGTTTTGGATGGCCTGGGCTGATTCTGATTTTTGTTATTATTACCCCAGGCCCTATTGTCTATCACTGGCCCTGTATTTTGCATTGGTTGCCCTTGGTTATGACCTTGATGCTGATTATAGTTTTGATTCTGATTTGAATTTTGGCCTTGGCTATTATTTTGGGTATGGCTCTAATTATAGTTCTAATTGTAATGCTGATTTTGATTTGAACTATAGTTCTGATTTTGATTGTATCCTTGGTTACTTCTTCCATAGAGGTTCTCATTTCTTAGTTGTGTTACTTCAGTGGTCAATCTTTTCAAATGCGCAGTGATCTCTTTAATTTCTTCCCTTTCCTCTTGCGCTTTTGCCATAGTTGTATCCCTAGGGGGTTGGAAGAAAGGCTGACCATTATTTTGATTGTTATTAGCAGTGTTTCCTATGTAAGGAGCTATGGCTTGGATTGGGGTAGGACTATACATAGGTGTGTATGTAGGAACTAGATTTAATAATGGAGTGTGATGCATAGGGACTCCATTCCAAGGTTGTGCTTGATTTTGCACCCCAAAATTTCCTCCATTAACAAATGGACTATGAGTTGTAGGCCTCATCTCTTGATTTACTGAGGCTGCCTCTTTATAGGCTTTGGATATTGAATCTATGTCAAGTTTTCTTTTAACAAACATGGTAGTTAAAGGATCTAAGGCTGCATAGTACATAGCCAACAAGGTATCATCATCCACGGTGTAAGGGGCTACTAGCCTAGAGTAGGCTTTTTGAAATTATCAATTAACTCTCCCTCACCTCATTTTATAGTAGCAAATTTATGATACAAAACGCAAGGATCAATGGGTCCTCTAAATCTAGATAGAAATGCTTCTTCCATAAGTGACTAGGAAGAAACGTAGCCATTGGGTAATTTTACATACCAGTTAGAGGCTTGCTCATTAAATGTGTAGGGAAACAATCTACACACCACGTCCTCGTGTCCTAATCTAGCCCTAAAGAATGCCTCCTTGAATGTTCTAATGTGGGCTTCTGGGTCTTGGTGTAGCTGGTATTTGGGACATATCTTTTCCAATTTTTTGGGCATCTCATTATAATCATTGAAGTGTATGGGGGACTGGTCATTGAAATAAGCCATCGCAAGTGCTTGAGCTTGACCTGGACCTGTGGGAATACTTGGATTTCCTGGGGGATTAGGATCCCTAGGAGTACTTGAACCAAGATTTAGAGATCTAAATGAAGATCTGTTAGGACTCACAAAGCTATGAATAGTATAAGGTGATCCAAGGGGAGTTCCAGATGAACTTCCTGCTCGCAATATTTTAGGATTCCAAATCAAAGGGCTCTTACTTTGCCCTCTATTAGGTAATTGCACAAATATATCCCTTGAAATGGATCTAGATCTAGTCACTCTATCACTATTATTAGCCAGTTTGGAACAAACCCTAACTCAAGTGGCCCTCCTTCTAGTGCCAGAAAAACTGTTGGTGATTGTTTTGATGCAATCATAACAATTAGTTAAAATTCACATAAAATGAACCAAAAATGACTTGAAAGATATGAAGGAATCAATTAAGATTCACTTAATCCCAAGTTTAATATGGTCAGGTCTTGACCTGTTGGGCAAATTCAGTTGGTCAATGTGAAGCTGTAATGTTTAAGGGGCCTTACGTAGTTTAAGGTTTCTTGATGATTAACTAGACTCAAACTATGCAAAAGGATCATAAATATTAGCAAGTTGTTCATTCCTTTTGCATAAAATATTACTACGCTGCAAAACTTTTGAATGGTCTTCTTGAATTATTGCAGCTTTCTTCTTGTTATATTTATGAAAACTTGTCTACTTTCAAACTCTGTTGTTCATGCTTCTTCAAATATGAGACAAATTTCCTTCGAATTTCTATATTTTAAGCTAAGTATTTTCAGATGGGTTGGGAAAAGTTAGAAAGATCTAATCTAAACTCCATTCATTCTACCAAAGGATCTAATTGTTCTGTTATGCACTTTATAAGTATTGCAGCAAATTGATCAAATCCACAAACAAAAAACCTTAAATGTAAGTTTTGAGCATTTTCACAAACATACACTTAAGATTGCAAGCTCTAAGAGAAAAATGTTTCAAACATAATGAAGAGCAAGAAAACACTCAGAAGATAGATGCAGAATCCCAGATTCAATTGTATTAGAAATAGACAGTCATATAAGATTTACAATGTCTGAATGACTCTTAGCTTCAATGATCAAATTACAAAAAACTTACAAGCTTTATAGATATAGTAAGGAAGCTAGATGTTCCACACATTCCTTATTACAGACATAGGCGATCTCCTTCTTCTACTTCTAAATTAAAAGGTCCTTTTAATACAAC
This sequence comes from Cunninghamia lanceolata, assembly GCA_027924645.1. Lineage (NCBI taxonomy): Eukaryota > Viridiplantae > Streptophyta > Pinopsida > Cupressales > Cupressaceae > Cunninghamia > Cunninghamia lanceolata. The sequence goes on along the minus strand of BSBN01000865.1, from coordinate 1,633,675 downwards.
TGCTAGCTATTTTCTAAAAAAATCCCTGTGTAGCTCCTGTGTCCCAGTTTTACAAAGTAGAGAGGCACAATATATAGACTTCTTGATTGTCCTCAATACAACTCAAAACCTAAGTAAACAATGGTTCAAACCTCTAGCTACAACAATAAATGCTAAAGAACAAGCTTCCCAAAATACCTCTGAGCATTCATCCAATCTAGGTGAAATATGCCACTCGAAAACCCTAGCAGCTCAATAATAACTTCTGTGGTCTGCTGCAGTAATGTCTTTAGCTACATTTTGTCATTCATAAATGAAGACCCTTGACTTCCTTGCCCTTCGTCCTTATCTTCCCCTGCTCCTGAGATCTGATTTCCCTCCTCCGTGATGTCACCGTCATCAAGATTCAGCCCTTCTTCACCTACAAACCTGCAAAAAAAGATAAGAAATAAGTATTAATATTTAATAAACTCACAAGAAGGAAAACAACTGCCAAATCTAGTCGTGACTATGTGAACGCATCAATCGGGACCCAAATATGTGAAAATGCAAGTTCAAAATGCTTATTCGGTGCCCAAAACAGTCGGATCAACCACTGTTGACCAAAAATATGCAGTTGGGCTCTAAAATACCCTTAAATTCCATTGCTATGTCCTTCCCCGCCTATCGGTGTGAGATCCACCCATCGGTGAGTCCAAAAATTATCATACCGATCGCTTTTGTTTAGCTGATATGGCCCTTTCAATATTCGGCTAAGTCTTTTCTTCCGTCGGCGTGACTTACGTTCATCGGCGCGGGCTAGAAATTTTATACCGATCACTCACCTTACGCCGATCGCTCTCTACTTTTTTTCCATTGGCGTGATATTGCCTATCGGCGATGCAATTCAGATCCTCACCGATCACTCAACTTTGGCCGATCACCATTGTTTGTCGTTGTGACTCTCGCCGATACCCTTTACTTCTTTCTATAGGCGTAACATTGCCCATCGGCACGGCCAAAATTACCTCTGCCAATCGTCATTGTCTGGCCGATGTCTTTTTTCATTCGGCTAAGTCTTTCCTCATTCATCGATGTAACACAAGACTATTGGTGAGGCAATTTAGAACTTCACCAATTGCCATTGTTTGGCTGATGCGACTCCCACCGATTCCCTTTGTTTCTTTTCTATCGGTGTAACACTGGATATCTCCCGCCGATGCCCTTAAATTCCATCCTTCTATTGGCGTAACATAAGATATCTCCCGCCGATCGTTATTGTTTCTTTTGATAGCAATACAAAAGCAACTCCTTGCACCATCAGTAGGACCAAACCCTTCGGCGTGAAATTATCATCCAACTCCGATAGCCACAGTTACACCGATACTAAATGTTCATCGGCGAAACATAGGATATCGCCAAGACAAAACACCCCCCCGCCAATATCAAAAGTTACACCGATGAGGGGGGGGGACCCATGCACTGTTCACTTTGTGTCCAACGTTACTTTCGGGTCTGTGCATGCATGAAGTGCTCTGTAAATTTTACCTACCAGACACACAAACGTGAGATACAAAGTGGATTTAAAACAACAATTTCTTTAACCTAAAACCACTTCGCGTCCACCTGCATGTATATATCAAAACTTTCATCAAAAGCATACAAGGAAAAAGAAAAAAACAAAACAACCTTGTATATGAAAGCAATATACAAACCTGAATGTACATTTTACCAAAATGATCATAACTTGCAAAATATGGGAAATTTTAAGATGATTCAAAAAACAACCCTAGCTCATTTTTTACAAGGAATCCAACCATATCATGTACTGGTACTGAAAATGCATTTTTTCTCTATTTTCAACAAGGTTTGTATATCTTAATCCCTCTTTTCCCTTTACCACCAAGCAAAACAACACACACAAAAAGCAAAAGCAAAAGCGATAGCAGTGGTCCTCATTTTGCTAAGGAGTAAAATGGGGCATGTTGTGAACATCACAACAGGTCCAACAACTGTAGATGAAATCAAAGATGCTAAAGACAATCTTCAGGCTAAAGAAGTTCTATTAATTGCCTTATCTGATTCAGAGTTGACAAATGTTATAGATCTAAAAATTGTATATGATATTTAGAAAAAACTAGAACTTCTACATGAAGGAGACAAATATGTTAAATGTGCCAAGCTATAGAGTCTAAAAGGAAAATTTGAAAACCTTAAGATGAATGAAGATGAGAATATCACTACTTTTATGCCAAAAGTAAATGAGCTTGTTTGTGGCATTAGGTGTGCTGGTGGAATCTTGGATGAAGATGAGATTGTTGCCAAAGTTCTTAGATCCCTACCTCCTTCTTACAAATACAAGGTTGCTTCTATTGAAAAATTCAAATCTTTTTCAAATATCACAAGAGATCAATTGATTGGAAAATTAGCTGCATTTGAATTGGTTGAGTTTGAAGATGCACCCCCAAGACTGAATTTGCATTCAAAGCTAGTGCCTCTGTAAAAGGCAAACATAAGTTTGATCCATGAGAGAATTCCTCAAAGAAACTTTCATGGTATGAAAAAGCAAGAAAAGATCTAGAAGAAGATGAAGCAGAAGCTACTCAACTTGAAGCCCTTATTGCAAAAAGACTACCAAGAGGATTTGGTAAGTATAAAGGAAAATTGCCCTTCAAATGTTTCAACTGCAATAAGATTGGTCGTTTTGCCTCAAGGTGTCCAGAAAGATTTTCAAGGGCAAATCCAAACATATCAAGATTCCAAAAGAAATGTTACTATGTTCGTGAAGATGATTATGATGAAGGAGTAACAAATGATGAATCATAGACAGGAAACAAATCTGGAAGTGACTGGGTGTTTATTGCCATCAAGGAAGAAGATCCAATGCCCTCTGAATCTGTCAATCATAAAATGGTAGAAAGAGCTCTGGCTACCCAAATTGAAGAAAAGGATGATTAGGTCATTGATAGTGGATGCTCCCACCATATGACAGGTGATAAAAATAAGTTCAGAGATTTGGAAAGATATGAAGGAGTAGTTGTAAAATTTGGTGATAATTTTGCTGGCAGAATTAGAGGTAGAGGAACTATTTCTTTTGATGGAAAACAATACCAGTAATGTATTATATGTTGAAGGTCTGAAGCACAATCTTCTCAGTGTTGGACAGTTGGTGGACAAGGCTATGATCTCCGATTCAAAAATAAAAAATGTAAGATCTTTGAAAGTTCTGGAACATAGATTGCATCAGGTACTCAAGCAAAAGGTAACATCTTACACTTGGTTGGTACTGGTAAAAGTTGTTTATTTGTTCAAATTGATCAGAGTTGGTTGTGGCATAGGAGAATGTGTCATGTGAATTTTGATAATAGCATCAAGATAAGCAACACTTAGGCTGTAAGAGATCTTCCAAGACTGGTGAAACCTACCAATAGTTTGTGCAAAGAATATCAGCTAGGTAAGTAGAGCAAAGTCACATTTAAAAGTAAGGAATAATCTTCTACCAGATTGTTGGACTTAGTTCATACCGATGTATGTGGACCAGCAAGAATCAAGAGTTTGCAAGGTGATAGATACTTCATGTTATTAATTGATGATCACTCCCGGATGATGTGGTTGACTTTTTTGAAAGAGAAATTTGAGGCTCTTGAGAAATTCAAAATATTCAAGGCTATGGTAGAGAATGAAACCAGATTAAACATAAAATGTCTTAGGTCTGATAGAGGTGGAGAATTCACATCCAGAGAGTTCATAGAATTCTGTGAGAAACATGAGATAAAAAGATAGTTATTTGCTCCAAGGACTCCACAGCAGAATGGAGTAGTGGAGAGAAAGAACCGGACCATCCAGGAAGCATCTAGAACCATGATGATGGAAGCAAATGTTCCTTAGATCTACTGGAGAGAAGCTGTAAGCACTATTGTCTATACTCTTAATTGAGTACAAATCAGAAGCAATACTGGTAAGACCTTTTATGAACTCTGGTTTTGCATCACTCCCATTGTCAAGTATTTCAGAGTCTTTGGTAGAAAATGTTATATTAAAAGAGATGAAAACCTTGGCAAATTTGATGCTAGAAGTGATGAAGGAATATTTTGGGTTATTCTACTCAAAGCAAAGCATACCGGTGTTATAACAAGAGATTGAGAAAAATTATAGAAAGTACAAATGTGAAGGTTGATAAAGGTATTGAAAAACTCTCAAGGTTTTATGAATATGAAGAAGATGATTAGAATGATGTTTTAGTCAAAGAAGTCAAAGCCCCTCCTGAAATTCAGATCCAGACTGATTCGGAGAATTAGGAAGAAGAGATAAGTTTGAATGAACCTATTCAAGAAATAGAAGTGCAAGAAATTCCCAAAACTCCTAGGTATGTAAGACTGAATTACTCTAAATATCAAATCATAGGTGATAAAAGAAAAGGTGTTCAAACAAGAAGAAAGATTGCTCAAGACTCAGAAAAGTATTGTCTGATTTCAAAGTTTGAACCAAAAACAGTGAGTGAAGCATGCAGTGATGAAATATGGACTAAAGCAATGGAGGAAGAGTTGATGCAAATTGAGAAAAATCACACTTGGGATCTTGTTCCTAGACCTAGAAACAAGAATGTGATTGGAACCAAATGGGTCTTCTGGAATAAACTGAATGAAGATGGTGAAGTATTTAGAAACAAAGCCAGATTGGTCTGCAAGGGTTATTCTCAAGTAGGAGTTGATTTTGAAGAAACTTTTGCTCCAGTGGCAAGAATTGAAACAGTCAGATTATTTATTGCTTTTGGTGCCTTCAAGGACTTCAAAGTATATCAAATGGATGTCAAGTCTACCTTTCTGAATGGTGACTTGGAAGAAGAGGTTTACATTGAGCAACCAGATGGATTCCAATTGTCTGATTATGGTGATATGGTGTGCAAGTTGAAGAAAGCACTGTATGGACTCAAACAAGCCCCAAGAGCCTGGTATGAAAGAATGGATAAGCATCTTTTAAAGATTGGTTTCAACAAAGGTACTACTGACAGTAACTTGTACTTCAAAATTGATCATGAAAATATCTTGATTGTTGAAGTATTTGTTGATGATATCATTTTTACAGGAAGAGAAAGAATGTAGAAAACTTTTACAAATCAAATGAAAAGTGAATTTGAGATGTCTATGTTTGGGGAAATGAATTTATTCTTGGGTTTGTAAATAATTCAAACAAAGAAAGGAATCTTTATTTCATAGACCAAATATGTGAAAGAATTGTTGAAGAAATTTGGGATGGAAGACTCAAAACCAATGAATATTCCCATGGCAACCGGATGTAAATTGAGAAAAGATGATGACTCTCCTAAGGATGATCAAAAAAAGTATAGGTCAATGATTGGAGGACTACTATATCTTACTCAAACTAGACCTGACATTATGAATGTTGTTGGTCTTGTTGCTAGATTCCAAGCTAATCCTAGAGAATCTCATGTCATGGCAATCAAGAGGATTCTTAGATATCTAAAATGAACAATTGAGTATGGTTTATGGTATCCTAGAGAACATGATTTCTCTCTTCATGCATATACAGATGTGGATTGGGTAGGAGATGTGGATAATCAGAAGAGTACCAGTGGTGGAGCATTCTTTTCAGGGAAAAGATTGGTTTCTTAGCTGAGCAAGAAACAAGAGGCAATATCTCTATCCACTGCAGAAGTAGAATATATTGCAGCAACAGGTAGTTACACTCAAGTATTGTGGAGGAAGCAAATGCCAAGAGACATCAGAGTGGAGTATGAGCAACCTATCACAATCTTCTATGATAATTCTAGTGCAATAAATATATCAAAAAATCCAGTGTTGCATTGAAAGAAAAAACATATATCCATCAAGTTTCACTTTTTGAGAGAGTAGGTGAACAAGAATGAAGTCAGATTGGAGTTTGTACCCTCCAAGGATCAGATTGCAGATATTTTTACTAAACCTCTACCTAAGGACTCTTTTGAGTATCTCAGGGAGAAGTTAGGGGTTATTACCCCTTCGGTTCTGAATTAAGGTGCACTAATGTGCATCAGTCCGGTGGATCTCATAGTCATATCTTGTGGTCCGGATTGATGATAGGAAGCTGCTAATTAGGGGGAACAGTCTGTATGATTCTGAGTGGTGCAAGTATGTTCCCTTTGCCATTGATGTCAAAGGGGGAGAAAAGAAATGTGAAAAACAAAAAGTGCTTGCTAATCAAAGGGGGAGAAGTAAAGGAAGAGAAGACATGTGAATGGTTGTTGTTGATAGGGGCAGTTATGTTAGTCAGTGAGAAGTTCTTGTCTTGATGGTTAAAATAGTTTTTCACATCATATGTTGCCATCAATGACAAAGGGGGAGATTGTTGCAAGTATGGGCCTAACCGGTGTTGTCATTGATGTCAACATACTCCTGTTGCATTGATGTCAAGGATTGGATGAGTTGTATGTTGAGGATATTGATAAAATTAGTCCTATCAGAAATAGAGAAGAATAATGAAGATAGTGAAGTAAAGATCCTAGCTAAGATGAAGATTAGAGGTTGCGCATCAAAGGGTTTGTAGATATGTGTCTAAAGGTGATCCAGTATAGATTTGAGAGGTTCTCATGAAGATTACAAGAAGTTATGGCCATAGGAGTAAAATTGGTTTTGGCAGATGTTCAGAGGTGATAGAGTGACAAATAGGTCCGATGAGATTCAGAAATGCAATATCTTGTTCTATGGATTTGGTGGAGTGTTTAGGAAGTCAATGTGAATTGACAACTCAATTGGTTCATGGTCTGGAGGTCCGCAACCATCTATTCCAATATGACAGTGATGACAGACTATGTTCCTGAGGTTCTAGATGAAGGAGAGAATGATTTTAGTAAGCAGAAGTAGTGTGGATGTTCTTGGTGATTCAGGTAGGCTTGTGGCGGTCTCTGGATTATGTCCAGTTCGTGTTGGTGGTCCACATTGAAGATTGAGATCATAATTGGAGAATTACTTCTGGATGATGATGCTCTTCCTAAACTTGGCCGACCAGATGAGTTACACATCTTGCAAATGATCTTGAAGATGTTCTATGAAGCATGGTGTGTTCCTCAAGAAGATTGAAATCCCAGATCTGTGTAGCCAATAGTGTGGTGATTCGTATGAAGTCTTTTGTAATAAGTCAAGTTGTATTTGTGTTTTTTTCTCTATAAAGTTTACCAACTTTGATGATTATCCCAAAGTCAATGTCTTGTATAAATAAGAGTTGTGAAGTCATTTCAAAATCATCTTGGAGGAGATGAGAATGTGGTAGAGAGGAGAAGAGCAAAAAGCAGAGCAGAAGTCTTGGGCTTAAATGGAACTGACTCAAGCATGGTGAAGATGCTATTTTTCAGTTCAAGTATGTTATTTATCATTTTGTAGATAGTGTCTCTCTTGTAGGAAGTAGGCCTCTTGTGAGCAGTGTGCTCAGGCAGTGAGCCCTAATTAGCATGTGCCATTTTTGTTCTTATTCTTTTAACAGAGAATACAATCTTGGGTTAGTCACCTCGTGGTTTTTCCCTTAACCGGGTTTTCCACGTTAAAATCTTGGTGTCATATGTGTTAATATGTTTCTTCTCTTGAATTGTTGCATTATGTTTCCATGATTGATTTATTATTATGCTGCTGAATTACAAGAAGGATTTAAGTGGTTAATAAGAGAAAGTTTTGAGACAACTGATTCACCCCCCCTCTCAGTTGTTTGTCTTGAATCTAACACAACCAGGTGTGTTGGAACTAGACAATTGAGAGGGGGGGTCAATTAGTTGTCCCACAATAAATTTTTTTTTGCTTTTAACCTTCTTTATTATCTTACGATCAGATTAATGATGTAAACATTAAAGCATAGGTCAACAACATAAGAGCAAAAACATAATCAACACATTTGACACCAAGATTTTGACATGGAAACTCGGTTAAGGGAAAAACCACAGTGGGGGTTAACCCACAAAATACATACCCTATTAAAAGTACTTAGTAAAATAGAAGGCACATGCCTTTAGGCGCACTGCCTAGAGCTCACTGCTCAAAAGAGAGTCTCACTGCTCAAAAGAGAGGCTCACTACCTACATAATTTATTTAGAAATAATTAACTAAGAAATAGCATCTACTTCATGCCTGATTCAGTTTCAATGAATGCTCAAGAACTTTCTCTCTGCCTCAAATTCTTCTTCACACTCTATACTTCTCTCACTCCTTTTCTTCTTTACTCTGATCCTGATCCTTTCTTTAGATTTGATCTATTTTTGCACAAGGATGATTTCAATACCTCTTCAACAAGTATTTATATACTTCATCAACCTTAGAATGATCAACAAGCTCAGCTAACCTTGACACAGATCATCACACTGTCGGCCAAACACAATTGAGACTTGAATCTTCTTCTCCAACCACTCCACACTTCATAAAAATACTCTTAAGGCATCCGCAACAGGCTAGGAACATTCGGTCAGCCAAGACTGGGAAGAACATCAACCTGAAAGAGAAAATCTTCAATCAACATGCTCAAACTTCAATGCGGACCTCTAACATAGTAGCCATACGATCCAAAGACCCCCACAAGCACATTGAATTCACCAATAACATCCATTCTAAACCAAATTATCAGAGGCATTTAAATCTTCCTCCGGAACCTCAAGAACACTCTCTGCCATGATTGTCAAACTAGAAGGATAGCTTGTGGACCTCCAAACCATGAACCACTGGTGTTGATGATACACATTGACTTCCCAAACATGCCTTTATATTTGTAGATCACAATTTTATATTACCAGAGAAATTCAGACCTCTTTCCTATCACTATGTCTTTCTTGAGTATTGCAGGAACTGGTTCTACTCAGATGACCATAACTCCTTCAAATCTTCATGCAGACTTCTCAAATCTTAGCTAGAGCAATCTCTAACAATCCTCTACATAGCCACATGATCTGCTTGTATTGATTGTCATTAATTTTCTCAATATCCTCAACAGTCCAATCTTTTATGTAGACAACAAAATAGGATACAGTTGACACCAATGGCAACAGGGATATGTTGACTTCAATGACAACCCACTTAGTCACATATTTGTAACAATCTCCCCCTTTGTCATTGATGGCAACACATGATGTGAAAAATTGAATCTAACCATCAAGACAAGAACTTCTCCCCTTTTTTCTTCTTACTTCTATAACTACTTTCTTTACTGTTCCACCTTGCATCAACAATTAGTTTTTCACATGACTTCTCTCCCCCTTTGACATCAATGGCAAAGGGTACATATTTGCTATCTTCTCTTCCTTTTTGCTTCGGGCTGATCCCAAAATTTGCATATTGACTACTCCCCCTGAGTAGTATCTCCTTAACATCAATCTGGATCACAAGATATGACTGTGAATTCCACTAGACTGATGCACCTGAGTGCATCTTAGTTCTGGTTAGGAGGGGTAATAACCCCTAACTTCTCTCTGAGATACTCAAAAGTATCCTTGGGAAGTGGCTTAGTGAAGATGTCTACAATCTGATCTTTGGAAGGCACAAACTCCAACTTGACTTCATTCTCATTTACTTTCTCTCAAGAAATGAAACTTGATCGATATATGCTTTGTCTTTGAATGCAATACCAGATTCTTTGAGATGCTTATTGCACTAGAATTATCATAGAAAATTGTGACTGGCTCCTCAAACACAATTCTGATGTCCTCCAACATTTTCTTCATCCACAAAACCCAAGTGCAATTATTTGCTGCTGTTATGTACTTTGCTTCTGCAATAGACAAAGATATTGCCTCTTGCTTTTTTCTTATCCAAGAGACCAATCTTCTCCCCAAGAAGAATGCACCACCACTAGTACCTTTTTTGTCATCCACATCTCCTACCCAATCAACATCTGTATATGCATGAATAGTGAATTTATTGTCCTTAGGATACCACAGTCCATAATCAATTTCCCCCTTTAGATATCTAAAAATTCTTTTGACTGCCATAACATGGCATTCTTTTGGATCAACTTGAAATCTGGCAACAAGTCCAACCGCATTCATGATGTCAGGTTTGGTCTGAGTTAGATAAAGCAATCCTCCAATCATTGATCTATATCTTTTCTGATTTTCCTTGGGAGAGTCATCATCTTTTCTTAGCTTGCATCCAGTTACCATAGGTGTATGTATTGGCTTTGAGTCTTCCATTCCAATTTTTTTTTAGCAATTCTTTTACATACTTGGACTGAGATATGAAGATACCTTTATTTAATTGAACAATTTGTAGACCTAGGAAGAAATTCATCTCACCAAACATTGACATCTCAAACTCACTTTTCATCTGATCAGTAAATGCTTTACACATGCATTCATTTCCACCAAAAATGATATCATCAACAAAATCTTCAACAATTAGAATATCCTCATGATCAATTTTGAAGTAGAGATTACTATTAGCAGTACCTTTGCTAAATCCTAGCTTAAACAAATGCTTATCCAATCTGGCATACCGAGCTCTTGGAGCTTGCTTGAGTCTATACAAGGCTTTTCTCAATCTACAAACCATATCTCCCTAATCAGACAACTGAAATCCTTCTGGTTGCTCAATGTAGACTTCTTCCTCCAAATCTCTATTTAGAAATGCTGATTTCACATCCATTTGATATACTTTAAAATCTTTGAAGGCAGCAACTACAAGAAATAATCTAACTACCTCTATCCTTGCCACCAGAGCAAAAGTTTCTTCAAAATCAATTCCTTCCACTTGAGAGTATCTTTTACATAACAACCTTGCCTTATTCCTTACTACCTCACCATCTTCATTTAGTTTATTCTGGAATACCCATTTAGTTCCAATCACATTTTTGTCCTCAGGTCTAGGAATTAGATCCCATGTGTGATTCTTTTTAATTTGCATCAATTCCTCTTCCATTGCTTTGACCTAGTTTTCATCATTGCAAACTTCACTTACTGATTTAGGTTCAATCCTTGAAATCAAACAAATCTCTTCTTGATCTTCAGACATTTTTCTCCTAGTTCGAACACCTTTACTCTTATCTCCTATGATCTGATCTTCAGGATGATTTAACCTTGCATACTTGGGAGTTTTGGAGATTGTTTGAGCTTCTATTTCTTGAACTTGTTCCTCATCATCTATGTTAACCTCTGGAGTTACTAGTTCAAACTGAATCTGAATTTAAACTTGAACTTGCCTACCTTGATTTTGACATTCATATTGATCATCTGAATCATATCTGGAGTACTTGGAATGTCCTTCTTTGCTTTCATCACCTTTAACATTCACACTTTCAACAATCTTCTTCAATCTTTTATTGAAGCACCGGTATGCCTTACTTTGAGTTGACTACCCCAAAAATATTCCTTCATCACTTGCCTCAAACTTACCTAAATCCTCATCTTTTTTGATATAACATTTACTACCAAAGACTTTGAAGTATCTCACAGTAGGAGGATGACCAAAGAAAAGTTCATAAGGAGTCTTACCAGAATTTCCTTTGATCTGCACTCAGTTAGGAGTTTAGATAGCAGTACTCACAGCTTCTCTCCAATAAACTTGAGGAACATTTGTTTCCATCATCATGGTTCTGGCAGCTTCTTGAATGGTCTAGTTCTTTCTTTCCACAACTCCATTTTGCTGAGGAGTCCTAGGAGTAGATAACTATCTTTTTATTCCATGCTTTTCATAGAAAGCATCAAACTCATCAGAGGTAAATTCTCCACTTCTATCAGATCTCAGACATTTTAATTTCCCACCAATCTCATTTTCAACCATCATCTTGAACACCTTAAACTTGTCAAGGGCTTCTGATGTTTCTCTTAGAAAAGTTACCCACATCATCAGGGAGTAATCATCAATTAGAAACATAAAATATATGTCTCCTTGCACACTCCTAATTCTAGCAGGACCATAGAGATCAGTATGTACCAGTTCCAATCTCTCACTTGAACCTTGTTCCTTATTCTTGAATGAAATTTTGTTTTGTTTGCCCAATTGACACTCTCTACATATGTTATTAGGTTTCACAAGTCTTGGAAGATCTCTTACAACTTGAGTGGAACTTATTTTGACAATGTTGTCAAAATTCACATGACACATCCTCCTATGCCATGGCCAACTTTGATCTGTTTGATCAATCAAACAACTTTTCCTAGAACTACTTAAGTGAAAGATGTTACCTCTGGTTTGAGTACTGGATGCAATTTTAGTTTTGGAGCCTTCCAAGATCTACATTTTCTATCCTTGAACCAAAGATCATAACCCTTGTCAACCAACTGTCCAACACTGAGAAGATTACTTTTTAGTCCTTCCACATACAGAACATCATTGGTGTTGTTCTTTCCATCAAAAGAGATGGATCTTCTGCCACAAATTCTACTAGCTAAGTTGTCTCCAAATTTCACAAGTCCTCCTTCATAGTTTTCAAAATTCACAAACTTACTCTTGTCACTAGTCATATGATGAGAACATCCACTATCAATCAACCATTCATCCTTTTCAATAACCTGAGCAACCAAGGCACTTTCCACATTTTCACAGCTAGCAGATTCAGTAGACACCAGATCTTTTTATTTGATAGCAATAAACACCCAATCATTTTTAGAGGAGCCTCCATGATTAGATTCATCATCTTTTATCCCTTCTTCTCCATTTTCTTGGACATAGTAACATTACTTCTGACCTTTATACATGCTAGGGTTTGGTTTTGAAAACCTTTCCGGACATCTTGAGGCAAAATGACCAATCTTATTACAAGAAAAACATTTGAGTGGTAATTGTTAAGGGAAAATTGGAGTAAACATGAATAATCAATATATCAATATCAATAATACCCAAAACTCAATGAAAAGGGAAAGAATCAAGATCAAACAAACAAAGATAAAAACCTTTGCAAACCTCAATACTTCATAGCTTCCATTGGTTTCCTATCTCAATTAATCTTGCATGTATGAATAAGGCCCTCAGAGAGTGCACTTCCTTGCTATTCCAATATTGTCAATGGAGAATGGATATGATAGTGGTTTGTAATGAAAATGAGCTTCACAACAATGGTATTGATATGGTAACAAGTTGATCGCAAGCAAAAAGAATGATGTGGGTGCCAAAGGCACTCTGTAATTCCTACAGAGTAACAATACTGAAATCTTGGATGAATGAAATGGAAGAGGGTTCAATTTATAGAATTAAGAGAGAAAAGATCAACGGTATAGAAAGAATGAGAAGATCAATGGTATAGAAGACTTGATAGAATGTACACAAATAGAAAGAAGACAAGTGTCACACAAAAGCTGTTTTATTTGAGTTAACTGCTTTCTTTTATAAAGATAAGATATGCTTTCATAAATTAGAATGTTTTTTTCTAATTTAAGAGATATTAATAAAAACAAGGTTAATTAAATCAATTAACTCAACTTGAGATTTGCTTTTGCATGATTTGAGAGAAATTAAATAATAAATTATTTAATTCTGTGTGCATGAAGAAGAAGACTTATTTTTAGAAGATTTGGAAGATATTTGAGAAATTAGAAGATTTGGAAGATATTTGAGAAATTAGAAGATAAGAAAGCAAATTAAATAAATAAATTTATTTATATGTTTGTGCATGATTTGGAAGAATAAATAAAATATTTGATTATATTTTATTTTTAGAGATTGAGAGAATTTAAATAAATTTTGATTGATTTATTTAAATTTGGAGGAATAAGTTGACTAAATTAAATAATTAGGAATTATTTAATTGTAGATAAGAGGATTTGGAAGAATTTAATTAAATAAAAGATTTTATTTAATTTTGACTTTAGAAGAGGTAATTAAATATTTTGATATTTAATTAACTTAGAGGAATACAAATCGAATAAATAAATTTGTTTATTTATTTATTGATAGAAGAATTAGAATGCAATAAATATTAAGAATATTTATTTAGACTTAGCCGTGTCATTTTTAGGCATATACATTTTGCCCCTCTTTGATGCAATGTAGTTTATGGTGTTGCTTCAAAGAATAGAATTTCTGATAATGATACATGCCCCAGTTTGCCCCTGGTATAGGTTTAATAATGGTAGGATGCCCCCTCAGGAGATTGGATGGCAAGAAGGTAGGACATGAGACAGACAATCTCACGAAGAAAAAGGTGAAAAACAAGGTTAAGGTGAAGAAAATTGTTGAAAAAAGAGCCAAATGATACGCGATGCAAGATAGAATGATAACACACATAAGCAAGTAAGCAAGTATGCACAAATGATATAAGAACAAGAAAGGTATTGCCCCTGTGAAGCGGTAAACCAATGATTAATCGATATTGATATACGATAGTGTTGTCATGGTGGGGAACAATAGATCCCTAGAGCAACACGATAGGATAGTGTCTGGTTTCAGGAAATGAAACATGTCATGTAAGATGCATGCATTGGTCTAATTTTGACAATGTAATGTCCTGTATAAGACAATTGATTGATTATAACTGAATGAGTTGGTTTACAACCAGACAAGGATCAAGACCATTGATTGTGATTGGATCATTTGACAAGATTGACTTGACTTGATTGGTATGGATAAAGGATAGACTTGCATTTGGATCATTGCTCAGATTGACTGGACAAGGATGAAAGATATGATGATAGATAGAAAGTTGATCGATAGAAGAAAGACTCGACAGAACGACTCACAAGCTTTTGTTTGTATTGATACTTTGCATTTTGGATCTTCATTGCATGGGATATGGATGCAAATGGATATGATGTGGATGCGAAATGGTTTTTTGCCATCTTGATATTGCAAGTATTTTGAAGTGCTTATTTCATCATTGGGCATTTTTTTTTGGTACTTTTTTCGAATGTTGTAAGTTAATACAAGCATCTAGGTATAATTGAATCGAGATGACCTGAGTATCACTTACATGGATTTTGATTTAGCAAGTTAATACAAGCATCTAGGTATATTTGAACCGAGATGACCTGAGTATTTCTTGCATATCAATAGACAAGGATTGCCCCCTTTCATGTTAGACCTCTGAAGTCCTCGATGATCTTTTGCCGATCATGTTGTTAGACAAGGCTTCACATTACTAAAAGTTGGTCCACAAACAACAAACAAAGAAAATAATCATGCCCCCCATCATAACATCTCTAGCTTTTAGCATCCTTGAGTAGCATAGGGAGATATGATAACAAAAATTAAGACACTGTAACCTAACCTGATCACAAACACAAAACATTCTTGCATTTAGATGTGTTTCTCTTGCCATAATTTAGATAGAATCATTTTGAGTGTGTTAGGTACTTGTTTGCTTTGCTTTGGATAGGTTGATGTTTTGCGTCAAGATTTCTTCTTGAAAGTGAGTTTTGCTTGTGCTTGCATGCCTTGTAAAAGGTTCCACAATCCTTACTGGTGAGATGGACCCTAAGGGACTGACCTAGTGTATCGGGGGCACATTGCTTAAATGGCCTTGCCTACGTGACGATGTAGATGCAACGTAGTTTAGGGACTTGGACTATGTGGATGGACTAGAGGATAGACGACAAGATATGGGATGGAAGGGAAGCCTCGGGGGTACATTAATAATGGCCTTGCCTATGTGATGACGCAGAGGCAACATAGTTCGAGATGGACTCTATGATACTAATGACAGATGCTATGCTAGGCTGACACTGTGGATAGGATACTGGATAAGACCTTAGTAGATAAGGTAAAAAAAGAGATAGAGCATCAATCCATGATAGGATAAGATGACATTATGGATAGCCTTAATGCTAGATACTGATGAGAAGGAAACACCACAGACAGGCAGACGAATGGGTGATAGTGGATACAGATGGTTAGGTAGAAGGAAACAAGGATGTGATCTCCAAGGATTATGTCACATAAGAATAAAGTGACCCATTGTAGATAGGATACTTAGGATTTTTTAGGACAATGCTTATGATGATAGGAGGATGAGAGGATAATGAAGGATTTGAAAAAGATAAGGTATATCAAGAGTTTTTCCAAAAAGCATTTTTTGACAATTTGCCCCCAATCTTTATCAAGATCAAAAGAGGAATGGAGTATGAATGCACTCAAATGATAGGTATATGCAGGGTAGGAATGACAGGAGGGTATGGTAAGATAGGATGAAAAATGATAGGGTCGATGAGACAATGTGCTCCATAGGGTAGATGAAATGGAAGATCAACCTACACATGATGCGTGTTTGCCAAATTTTCACCGTTGGATGAAAGGATTTTTCTTTACTTATTTTTATTTTTTATTTATTTTTATTTTTTGAGAAGGTGGATATGGACGAAAGAGACCCAAGTGTCTAGGGCCATGAAAGGTGACAGTCCTGCTAGATGGATGTTGTCGCATGGACTATGCCAAATGTCGCTATGCTCATAGATGTTAGTAAGGATCACATGAAAGAAAGATGGAGTAGGTAGATAGCAGATTATGGAAGGTGTGATAGTGGACGATGATGTGGATTATGCAGGATTTATGCATGGATGGAGGGAAGGCTTATGCAAAAGCATGGACCATAGGAATAGGATGAGGAAGATATGTAGGATAATAGTGGAAGGAAGGGTTGGTGGAGGTATGTGGAAATGGTGAGGGATGGAAGGGAACCATAACCAATGGTTGCACATACGGTGAAAAACATTGAAGCATATGATGGGAAAGTGGTGTAGGAAGCAATGGAGATTTTTGAGTAGTAGATGAGTGGTTCAGGAATTTTAGGATCCACATAGATTTAGTATACTTCTGATTTTTGCTTGTCATGTGGGATGGAAGGATTTGAGAATTTTGGATGAAATGGGATTCTTGAGAGGTGGATGGCTCATTTGACTTGATGGCTTTTTGCTTAGGTACCCAAACCATTTTTCTTTTAGATTTTACCTATGAAGGTATGGGCTTGAGTATATGCAGCTTTTGTGAAGATTCGGATGTAATTATTTGTTGCTTGGGGACCCACACCTTTTTCAATTTTTCTTTCAAGTGTGTGGGTGTATACATCTTTTGAGATGGGTGTTTCTTTGATTCCTGGATTTTGTATCCATAGGTATGAGGACCTTTACGATTTTTGACTTGATAGGTAGAGGCACCCTGATATTTGCTGTTGAATTCCCTTGGGAAGGTGGAAGTGGGGTTGGCAAAAGCTCTTTGTTTAGACAACATGTGCATTTGTTGGCCATGATTGGGATTTTTAGAGGATATATAGATGGATGGATAAGGTGTTGGAAGAAGTGATGGTAAAATGCATGGAGGGATGTTAGGAGTTGGAAGTAGCAGAGGTAGATTGGATGGTGGAAGGTGTATGGTCACATGCTTTTGGAATGTATATGATAAGGGAGGTGGAATGGTGATATACATTTTGGGGATATGATAGGGTTTACGATGGAAAGTGGTGGATTTAGGAGGCATGGAGGAAGTGAGACCAAGGGGATAGGATAACGGATTTGTAACATGGTTGATAATGGAAGGTGGAGGATCAATAGGATCTTAATTATCATTATGCTTGATAAGATCCAAGTTATTGGTTTGGTCATCTATGTGCACTTGGGAGGCAAATGTCTCATCGAGGGAAGTGGAAGTTATTAGATCATAGATAGGACTATATGGAAGATGGATAGATGTAATGGAGGTTTCTTGCTCATGGATGGTTATGGGGTTATGGATAGAAGGGGTAATAAGCTCATGACCATGGAATGCATAAAGTTGGCTAAAGGGGTCATCATGGCTCGCTTGATCATAGATAGGCTCTTGATCGTAGACTGGATCTTGATCATAGATAGGATTAAGCATGATGGGATCAATGTGTTAGTGCATAGGTTCTCCATCAACGATAATATCTTGATCATAGAACAGATATAGGTTATGGATGGATTGTAATTGGATCTCTTTCTCATGTATAGGATCAAGTTTCTCATGGATAGCTTCTTCATAGGGAATATCTTGATCGTGGAAAAGATAAAGGTTATAGATGGATTGGATGGGGGTGCTTTGATCTTGATTTAGATAAGGGGTTGATGTTTCCACATGCTCTAAGGTTTGCTCTTGACATAACTCTTGATGTGCTCAATTTGAAGTGGAGGTAGAGGACTCTTGGATAAGCTCGATAGGTTCTAGTTGGTTAACAACATGAAGGTAGAATGGATCTTGACTTGGACTCATGGTAGAAGACTCTTCAATCAGTTTGATGGGTTGTAGATTACATGACAAGGTTGGAGCAATGGGCATGTTTGAAGGCTTTTTGATAGGCTTTTGGGTAGATGTTTTAGTAAGGTCAAGGACATGAATTTGGGGACATGGTTGACTCTCTGCTAGTAGCCCTTGGATCACATCCTTCGTAGGAGTATGGGTAGATGAATGAGGTAAAGGATGAGTGAGTTTAGATTTTTTCATAGCTCTTCTTTCACTTTTAGGTTTTTAGAATAGTCTTTGGATCCAATTAAGATGAGGTGGTACACGATTTCCCACTTGAGGTGGTGCTTTCCTTATCAAGAGTATCATTAAGATGAGAAAAGGATGTACGATCTTGGTGTAGCTAGTACTGGCTTGTTCAGCTTGTATGATTGTCATTTCATGTTGTATGGCTTGGAGTTCTTGAGCAATTGCCATATGATCTTAGGGTGAGGCACCTAAGTTTAATTGCACTTGTAGGTATTGGAGTTCTTGAGCAATTACTTCTAATTGGTTTGTCATCTCCATAGAAATTGACACAAGACTGAAATAGGTACCCAGAAAGGTTGAAAATTTGCTCTCAAAAGCTTGGGAAATGCTCATTGTTGCAGATGCGCAGTAATAAATGCACTAAAAAAAGGTACATGTGCAACAAGTCGGTGCAAAAGCACAACTTTGGTGAATGGCAAAAGCATAGTAACAGGTAGAGAATGCATAGAAAGTCACAGTAAATGCGCAGCAGGTCAAAAAAGATGTGTAGCTTTAGAGGGTATATGCGCAGCTCTAGTTTTCTTGACTATTTTTGTAATTTTCTTAGCACATTTTTTGATGTTTTTGGTTTTTTGGCTACAAGTTGGTCTTTTTGATTCGATTTTTTCAATTATGGCAAGAAGACATAGCAAACACAAAGAATATTTTCATGATTTTTGTGACTTTTTTTTTGGACTCTTTTTTACTCAAAAGCAAGTACAAATCCTAGGCTGGCTGGAACAATATAAACTGAATTCTCACTATTTCTAGATGAGGCATCTTTAGGAGGTGATAATCACCCTTCCCTGCACTAGCTTATAGGGGTTTTTGGCTTCTAAAAACAAAGGATGACTAGTAATGCAACCGTTCTAGTGGTTATACATGCGGTAGCACTACTCTCTGTTATGGAGTCTCCCAACCTTCAAGGGTTATGCCTTGGAGGGTTTTGGGGGAGGTTGGATGTCGGTATAACACAACTTCACTAGTTGTTTGAAGCTTTCACTCCAAACACAATTTATTTATAGTGGCTTGGCAGAGCTTGGCTTTAGCTTGTTACCATTTAAGGTTGTTCCCACTTGGATGGTAGGATATCCAAGGGCAGGCCTCTCTAAAGGTTTAACACATACGAAATGATATGTCTAGCATTTTGGTCACCCAAGATAGGGGAGAGCATAGGCCTAGTATCATTCCAAAAAACACAAAAGACAGTGGTTCTTTTTGTTGGAAACAAGGTAGATAACTGAGAGGGGGGTGAGTCAGTTATCTTAAATATTTTAACTTTTTGTTCCTTTTTAACAATTAGTGTAGCATCAAAACATATAAGCATACATAACCATGAGAGCAGAAATAAAATCAACACACATAACACAATGATTTTGACATGGAAAACCCAGTTAAGGGAAAAACCACGGGGTGACTAACCCAAGATTGTATTCTCTATTAAAAGAATAAGAAGTACAAAATGGCACTTGCCAATTAGGGCTTACTGTCCAAGCACACTGCTCACAATAGGCACATTGCCTACAAGAGACTCACTGTCTAAAAAGTTAAGGAACGTAACCAGGTGTTTGAATTGATCAGAGGCATCCACATATGTTGAGGTTTAGTTCCAGTTAGGCTCAATATACTGATCTACTACACTTCATTCTTCCTCTACTTTAGTCCTGCTGTTCTGTTACATACCGGACTTGTATTGCTGCTTCCACACTTCACTCTATCTTTCCTTGCACATTTCACACACAACAACAACACTTCATACCGAAATCTATTTCGTATATATATCCGCATCAAGGATTTCAACATCTTCCCATTCGGCAACCGGAATACTAAAGATATTTCCAAGACACTGATCTGTCGGCTGAATCCATGCTTAATATGTGATGCGTATCAATAACATAGTCATAGAAGTCATCATTCATGTTAGCCAACCATGTATGATCTCTTAAATAGCTTGAATACCATCAAATTCTCATCTAGATTAAAGTCTGATGCTTTGCCGGTTAGTTCTTCCTTTGTCTACTCTGCCTGTCAGGAACCCAACACTTAGATGCTCATATCTTTTAACTATTTCATCACCGGAGGCTCAATCTCTAGAATGTAGCAGTCATGGTACTCTTGACTTCCCCAAGTCTGTACTTTGCTGAGATACATCCTCTGAGAGATCTAGACCTAATTGTCAGACCTTGCTGCATGCTCTGTTCTTGTTCACCAGACCAAAACACTCTTCAATCCAACTCCCGGTAAAGACATACTATGTGTTGTAGATGTGTGGGATAAACTTTGTTGCCATCAATGACAACAATCATGAAGCCACACAGTGTCTTTTGCCAACAATCTCCCCCTCTGGCATTAATGGTAACACTTAGTGAAAAATGACTAACTGTCATAGCACACTCCCCTTGGCTGATGCTTTGTCTTATGTACACTTTTACCGGAGCTCCCCCTTAGCTAGATTCCACATTTTCACTACTCCTCACTCCCCCTTTGACATCAATGGCAAAGGGTGGAATCCTCACACCAAAATTTGCAAAAATTAACCTATACATAGCCACATAAGTATATATACAAGTTATACTTACATATACTTCAGTATGTCCCCAAAAGTGGTCTTCAACTGGACAAACTCTATTTCCCAACTCTGCTTCATCCTGTCCAAAATTTAAATGTGGCCACTCAACAAAAATGCAAAAGCTTCTGCCCTTCTTAAGTCTATCAGATCACTGGTCTGGGCTATAGTCTGAGCATCAGTTAGGGCCTCATGCATTGCCTCTAACTTAGGGATAATTATCCCTCTTAGTTCACTCATCCTGCTTATTCTATTCTTCTTCACCTTTTCAAGCCTCTTTATTTCATTTATAGTGGCAATAGCCTGACACTCTTGATTCATTATGGATGAGGTGAGAGGATCAAAATTCTGAGATAAACTTGACAGTTTACTCTCTTGTTCTTCCACCTTCTTGGCAATGTCTTCTATCACTATGGACCAAGATAGACAAAATTTGTATAGTTCTCTGCCATCTTTAAGAGAATTTTCTAGGCTCTTTATCCCAATATCCAAATTTCTCCTATCATTAGTTATGAGTCCCTACACTTCAGTGAGTCTCTTTCCCAAAAATTCTTTCTAGACTTTCTCTTCTGCTGATTTCTCCAAAGAAACAAAATGTGTGCTAATAGAATTAACAAGAGATTTCAAGTTACCGGATGAAGAGGCAGAAAGATCCTTTTGGAAGGATGGCATGATCTTCTCCAACACACTAGATGTAATCTCTATTAGTTCACAGTCTTCCATGTGAGACTTCAGAAGTTTTTCTTTTGCTTTAGCTTGAGCAAAAGATGCTACCTTCATTGTCTGGACCGGAGAGAGGGAGTCAAAATTGATTGGTCCTTGAAATAGTTCCGGTTCATCTATTTCCATCATCTCTTTGGTCAAGAAGTTTTTCACTGCTTCTGTAGTGTCTCTTGCCGGAGACAGAGTCTTCTTTTCTTTTACAGCCTCATAACTGTCATTAGAGATCTTCTCTGTGTGTTCTTCTTCTCTTCCCTTTTTCTCCTCTACTTGACTCAATTTCTCCTCTTTTCTTCCTTCTCCTTTAGTTCCGGAGTCAGCAGGGGGATCTAGAAGAGAGATGTTTACTTCTTCATGGACTTCCTCTTCCAGAATAGAGGAATCCAAGTCCTTAGTCCTCTCCTCACTTATCTCCTTTAGCTCTTTTGCATTTTTCTAAGTAGATTCTTCTTTTGATGTACTTAGTCCTTCGTCATCCATGGCAGAAGGTTCATCATCTATGTCCTCTATAATAGGAAGATTGAATCCTTTAAATGCATTCTAGAGGATGTCTTCAGTCTCTCCTAGCATAAGTTTGTTCATTCTTGCTTTGCTCTGGAACTCATCCTTGCAGTCCTTGAAGATCATGGTCATTTGTTTTGGAGTAATGGAAGGATAGAGCTAAATTGTAATCTGTTCCTAGATCTCCAAATCCTTTTCTTTGGCATTATCTTTTCTGAGTTCAAATACCTTCTCTAAACTTTTGGGAATTAGAGAGATGATTTCACTGAATGCTTTATTATAAATGTTTAGGTACTTAACTGTAGCTTCTTCCAAGATCCTTTTGTCTATCACTATACTCATCATAGAATTCTGTCATTGGTTGTAGATTCCCATCCATAGTGACTGCCTTGATGACATCATCAATGGAGAGGTAGGCCTTTCAACAAATTCTTCTGCCTCTTCTTCTTTGTTTTTGCCGACAGAGGATTCCTTGGAAGTTTTCTTTTTCTTCTTCATTTTCTTTACCTCTTCATCAGTCTCTGTTTCTTCATCATCCTTTTGGCTTATGTATGACCTTGGGGCCTTAGTTTTTGTTCTCTTTTCTCCCTTACCAGATGTCTTGGCTTCCAATTTTGAGGCTTTTGGGCTCTTAGAGGTGGCAGGTGCAGAGCTCTTGGAGGATCTAGTCTGGGAGGAGGCTTGCACCAGAACACTTTCCTTTTCTGCTTCTTGTTTCTCTTTCTCAACTCTTTCTATCTCTTCTCTATTTGCATCAACTACCTCTTTTGAAATGCCATATCTTTTGGCAACTTCCTCTACTTCCCTTCTCACTTTTCTTTTCATCTCTGGTTGTCTTAGTTCAACATGAATTTTTACACTCAATTCTTGATAGGTTCCAAACCTTTTTGCCTCAGGGTCCTTAGGCTAACTTAGAAAGTGTTGGACATGTAGCTCTAGGATTTTCTCATCTACCTCATATCCCATTGGCATAATCCAGACTGTTCTGGGCTCCACTACCTCCATTAGGCATTGATCAATGTCTACCATGAAACACACTGTATCCTTATATTTTTCAACTAAAGATTGGGGAATTCTTTCTCTAGCCTGCATCATACTTTGGAAGTTCTTGAAGTATCCCCATAGTGTTGTACTTTGAGCCTAAGCATCACTAAGCCCATACATATAATCTCTGATTTGTATGGCAACCAGTCTGTCATTTTGCCATACCCAGCTACTTGATCTAGGTAGCTCATTCATATAGTAAAAGAATAAACACAGTATTAGCCCACCATACTGGAATGAGTTCTTCTTGTCCTTCTTGATCTTTTGTAGGTTTTCTAGCAGTTGGCTCAGGAGAAGCTCACAGAGATCATACTCTACATTTTCCCTTAGCATCTGATATGTAGTATATATTGTAGTTCCAGACACTGAATTCTCCCTGCTAGAGTGATAGATTTTATAACCAATTATCATGGAGGAAAATTTGATATCCAGATCTGTGATATCTTCTATTGTCATTGCTCTTTTGTCAAACTTTGATTTGGTAGCCTCACTTACTATTTGGTTCTTGACCAATTTAAGAGCAGGCAACCCACTAGATGAGTGCAAACCAGTTACTGCCATAATTGCATCCTTTGTTATTTTGAAGGGCTTCAACAACCACACGAAGTTGTCATGTATTCTGCTAAGAACATACCGGACCCATTCATCTTCTACAAAATAGGGGAAGTGGATGCAATGTCCAAAATGCTTATCTCGGATGGCCTTGTATTGAGGTTTGAGTTCAAAGGATTCATCTATTAGTTGTTTATGGTAGATATCCATCAGTTTTGATTCTCCAAATTCCTCAATATTTGCATGGATGTATACCCTAACATCTTCTACGTGTAGAACCCCATGCGGAATGCTAGAGAATGCGCCTAAGGGATCAACTTCTAGGGATTTGTAGGGGTGTTTCTTGAACTTTGGGTGTGGCCTATCAGTGATCTTAACAACATTTGGAGTAGCCATTTTGTAAAAAGATTCAGAGAGAGATATTGAAGAGTGGAAATACATTTTTACACTTCTAGGGTTCACAATATGAGCCAGAAAAGATCGCTGGTTGAATCAGATTCTACGGTTGATCTTTGAGAGAGTTGAAACAATCTTGTTGCAGAGCTCTTCCTTTCTTCTTTTCAAATGCAAATGTTCAAATGATGAATAAAAGAACCCTAATTTCATATTGCAATAAATTCATACCTTAAGTCATTTTGGTTCCCTTGTTCTGAGAGAGATCCTTCCGAATCACTGAGATGCACCTAGAATTATTCTTAGTGATAATTTACAATGTATCTCCCTTCCTCCAATCATGCCATTTATTCGCAGATCAAGATATTTCAATTTTGAATCATACCGGATCTAACTATAAAAATCCTGCTTTTACCGGAAGGCTGTCAAACCGGATCAATCTTGGATGATTACTCTTCAAATCTCCTTGCATATCTTTCATATTTTTACCTAGGGTTAGTTAGATATCTCTTTGAGAGCTCTTCAATCTGCAACACTCCATGTGCCAATTTTAGGCACCAATTGATTGGCTGGGGGAAATTATTTTCTTTTGTGACTCCCCCTAAGCCAGAGCTCATCTATTTTAGTTTTTGGAAGGAATATCAACACCTAATTCTAGTGCGGATCCATCCCCAACATTTTCTGTATTTCTCTTGACCCAAATCTTGTTCATCTACCTTTGAACTTCATCCGCATTCACTTTTCCTTTTCCTTTGTCTTGATTTTGATTATGAAGCACCGGACCCTTTTTATCCTGATTCTTACTTCTACAGAATTTGGCAATATGACCGGATCTATTGCAGTTGTAGCAAATAACATTTCTTTGCATATTTGATTGATATCGTCTTGATTTGGATTGATTAGCCATATGTCGCATTCTATTGCATGCAAAGAATCTACCATTGAATGAATTGTTTATCTCCATATTTTTGCAGTTGAAACACTATCCAGAGAAGGATGATTTAGTCTGATTCATTCCTCTTCTGCACTGAGTTGCTTTATGACCGAAGTTGTTGCAATTGTAGCAGTATCCATTGAAGGATGTATATCTTTGGGCATTTGGTTGCCTTATCGGAGGTCTTCTAAGCATGTTTCTTTGATTTGTTGATTAAGAGTTCTTCTGACCAAATCCACAGCTTTCACCTTTTTCATAACCCAAGCCATGCTTGTCATCTACCCTCTTTTAGCTTTCAAGAAGAACTTCAAGTTGACCAAAGCTTATCTTGAATTTCTCTTTATATTCATTTGTTGTTTGAAGATCCCTTTTAAGAGTGTCTATCTGATTCTCAATTTGTTCTTCATTATCTCTAGCTTCTTCAATATCAGATTCCAGATGCCTGATTATTCTATCCATTTCGTGGTAGTCTTCTGACTTCTCCTTGAGAGATTTTTTTAGATTATCTTCAATTTTTCTTTTCTCTTCAATCTCTTGGGTGAATCTCATAACCCCTGATTCCATTTCATATCTTACCATAATGACCTCTTTTGATAGCTTCTCACATAGCTTGTTTTTCTCATTTAGATCTTCATTAGTATCATTGGCTTCACTTTGACGTGCTAATTGTTGAAGTAGTTCCTTTCTTTTTTTCACAGAGATACTTAGTTTTTCTTTTAGTTCATTTATGAAATCATCAGCTTGTTTGAGTCTTTCCCTCAAGTTATTGACTTCAGAGTGAGATTGCTCAAGATCATCTAGGGCAGACTGAAGTTGTTCCCTCACACCATACATATCCATTAAGATTCCCAGATCTTCCTCAAGCTGTTAGGCTCTATTTGGAGGAACTTAGCTCTGATACCAATTGTTGGAAACAAGGTAGATAACTGAGAGGGGGGGTGAATTAGTTATCTTAAATATTTTAACTTTATGTTCCTCTTTAACAATTAGTGCAACATCAAAACATATAAGCATACATAACCATGAGAGTAGAATAAAATCAACACACATAACATAATGATTTTGAAGTGGAAAACCTAGTTAAGGGAAAAACCATAAGGTAACTAACCCAAGATTATATTCTCTGTTAAAAGAATAAGAAGTAAACAATGGCACTTGCCAATTAGGGCTTACTACCTGAGCACACTGCTCACAAGAGGCACACTGCCTACAAGAGACTCACTATCTACAAAGTTAAGGAAGGTAACCAGGTGTTTGAACTAATCAGAGGCATCCACATCTGCTGAGGTTCAGTTCCAGTCAGGCTCAATATACTAATCTACTGCACTTCATTCTTCCTTTGGTTTAGTCTTGTTGTTCTGTCACATACCAGACTTGTATTGCTGCTTCCACACTTCACTCTGCCTTTCCTCACACATTTCACACACAACAACAACACTTCATACTGAAATCAATTTGGTATATATATCTGCATCAAGGATTTCAACATCTTCCCAGTTGGCAATCAGAATACTAAAGATATTTCCAAGACACTAATTTGTCGGTTGAATCCATGCTTAATATGTGATGCGTATCAAGAACATAGTCATAGAAGTCATCGTTCATGTCAGCGAACCATGTATGATCTCTTAAATAGCTTGAATACCATCAACTTCTCATCTGGATTAAAGTCTGATGCTTTGCCAGTCAGTTCTTCCTCTGTCTACTCTACCTGTCAGGAACCCAAGACTTAGATGCTCATATCTTTTCACTCTTTCATCACCAGAGGCTCAATCTCTGGAATGTAGCAGTCATGGTACTCCTCTTGACTTCCCCAAGTCTATACTTTGCTGAGATACATCTTCTGAGAGATTCAGCCCTGATTGTCAGACCTTGCTGCATGCTCTGTTCTTATTTACCGGACCAAAACACTCTTCAATCTGACTTCTGGTAAAGACATACTATGTGTTGCAGATGTGTGGGATAAACTTTGTTGCCATTAATGACAACAATCATGAAGCCACACAGTGTCTTTTTCCAACACTTTTCCCCTAATTAAAAAAAAGACTAAATGAGTTAGCTACTTGGGCACACACACGATTGTAGTTGTCAATTTTCCCTTATGAAATTGAAGTGTTTGGCATTCATGTCCATTGTCCCTTAGAAAATTGAAGTATTTTTTGCATTCAGGTCCATTGTCCCATAAGAAAGCAATATGTTCCAAAGACTTAGATTGCAAATATGATTTGTTCAATTGTCTCTTAAGAAATCAATTTGTTCCTAAGATTATGCAAAAGATGATTGTTTAATTGTCCCTTAAGAAAGCAATATGTTTCTAAGACTTAGTGTGATAGGTTTTTAATTCTTTAATGCTTGTCCTACATGAACATGTTAGGAAAACCCATTTACTCTATTTGAGTAATAAGAGGCTGCAAAAAGTTGATTAGTTCCACCAAAAACTCAATAGTTAGCATAAAATTAATTGAACCGAAAGCGCTTAACTTGTTAGGTGAAAAATAAGAAATCTTAAAAAAATAATAATAATGATTAGGTACACTAGATTGGATATAATTATCATATTCTACATTAAATTCTATGCAATGTCAAAAAACAATTCATGAACATTGAATAAATTTTGCACAAGTTATGACTGTTTGAAGTTTTGCAAAGAAGGGTTGACTTTGATTGAGTGTACCTAAAAAATATGATAAAACTACCTCAAAATTATTTCACCATAGGAAATTTGGGAGAACCAGCTTTCCAACGCCACTGGTTTCGTGAAAATCTGACTCCTTATGCAAAAGATATGCCCAATTTCGTAAAACTGGTTTGAAAAAGCAAAAAAAACAAGTATGAGCTAAAATAGGGACACAGATTAGAATCTTTTTTTCTCATAATCCACACACTTTCTACAAAAAAAAGAGATACCCAAATAAGATTTCAATGTTTTTGACAAAACTCAGAAATGTTTTGAGCTGAAGTTACACAAATATGCTTGATTTCATGAAATCACTAAAAATAGGTTAAAAAAAAGCAAAAAAAAACACAGGCTAAAAATAGGGACACAAATTGAGATCTATTTTTCTTGAAATTTGTGCACTTTCTACAAAAAGTAAGAGATAGCTAAATAGGATTTTGATGTTTTCAACAAAACCTAGAAAATTTTTTGAGCTAAAGTTACATCGTTTGAATGCTCAACGCCTATTCTCTCAATCCTCCTGTGTACGGAACCTTAGCACAAAAAAACTCAATTTTTGGATTAAATCAGGGCAAGGCTCCACGGTGGGTGCCAAAAATGTTAAAGGAAAATTGGAGTAAATATGAATAATCAATATATCAATATCAATAATACCCAAAACTCAATGAAAAAGGAAATAATCAAGATCAAACAAACACAGATAAAAACCTTTGCAAACCTCAATACTTCATAGCTTCTGTTGGTTGCCTATCTCAATTGATTTTGGATGTATGAATAAGGCCCTCAGAGAGTGTACTTCCTTTCTATTCCAAGATTGTCAATGGAGAATGGCTATGATAGTGGTTTGTAATGAAAATGAGCTTCACAACAATGGTAGTGATATGGTAATAAGTTGATCACAAGCAAAAGGAATGACGTGGGTGCCAAAGGCATGCTGTAATTCCTGCAGAGTACCAATACTAAAAGCTTGGATGAATGAAATAGAAGAAGAGGGTTCAATTTATAGACTTGAGAGAGAAAAGATCAACGGTATAGAAAGAATGAGAAGATCAACAGTAGGGTAAGTGCAAGAAGATGGGAGGCCAAAAAGGGGTCTTAAGTGGCCACTTTTTTTTTTCTGAAATCAGGAAATACTGGCCTTGGATGAGAAATTGAGCATAGTTACACTCAAAATTTGGAGATGCAACCAAAAAAATGTTCATAGTGCTTCGAGTCTACTTTCTAAACTACTATTTTTTTTTAAAATGGCATAGATTAAGGGGTTCAAAAGAGGGAGCCACAAAAATTGGTGTTGTTTCTGTCAAAAAAACATAACATAGGATGTTTTGTGGCTCCCTCAAAAGGTCAAATTTTTTTTGGTAATTTTAAAATCGCTTCAGTGAGAAATTAGCTAATAGTATGTAGTTTATGCCCAATTTTTCTGATTATTTTTTGATGAATATTTGATTTTTTTACTAATTTTGAAAGTGGACACATCCTAAAAATAGAATTTTGGCCGTGCTACCCCTATAAATTTTGAAAACTAATTGAAAATCATTTTTTTCTTTTTTTAATATTTGTAGAATGGAGTCTAGTTTCTAAATATATAATTTTTTTGAAATTTCAATGAATATTTAATTTACAATGAAAAAAAGACCAAATAGTGGTTTTTGCCCAAAAACGGACACACAAACAAAAGAAATTAAAGATGAAAGGCTTAACATTGTTAAAATGTGGCAAAAATCACATTGTCAAATAGCTAAGAGAAAGCCTAACATTACCCAGGTGTTCGATTTGTTTGACCTTGAAACATGTGCAAATCTGAGGGTTAGCACGAATGAAATTATGTGAAATCTTGAAGAATATGGAAAAACATGTCTGTGACTATTCAAAAGGCACTCCAAGCCTTAGGGTTGGAAATCCAAAGCAAATCCCAAGCCCAAGGCTTGGGATTCCCAAAGCAAGACATAACGCGAGCGCGTTATATTTTGATTTGCATTTTTCCTTTTCCGCAAAAGTCTGTTGTTTGTCATGTTTAACATAACGCTAGCGCGTTATAACGCGCTTGCATTATGTTCCCCTTCAATTTTTTTATGTTCAAGGCTATTAAACATGTATGTATGTATGTATGCCTATATGTATGTATCTATGTATGCCTATAGGTATGTATGTATGTATGTATCTATGTATGCCTATATGAATGTATGTATCTATGTATGCCTATATGTATGTATGTATAGTGTCAAGGGCAGAGGAGGGTAGAGATGGGAGTGAGCTAGATAGGGGAGGAGAGGGGTGGATAAGGATTGAGTGATTAAGGTTTAAGGTTGAGGGTTGAGCATTTAGGGATAGGATTTAGAGTTTAGGGATAAGGGATTAGAGTTTAGGACCTTGAGGGATTAGGGTTCAGGGTTGAGGCTTTAGGGATAGCATTTAGGGTTAAGGGTCGAGGGATTAGGGATAGGGTTTAGGGTTGAGGGATTAGGGTTTAAGGTATAGTTTAGTAGTTCTTGTGGATAGAGCCAGTAAACAATGGGAGATTATTTGCTTGTTTCATAACAATATACCTTCCCTAAGTGCGGGGTGGACAACAAGAAACATAGATGTACCCCAATGCAAATATTTTCTCATAATGATCATCCTTCTGATTTCAACTATTAATTGCTCACTGTGGATGTACCATATGCAAATCTTTTCTCATAGGGTTTAAGGTATAGTGTCGAGGGTTTAGGGTTTATTGATAGTGTTTAGGGTTGAGGGATTAGGTTTTAGGGTTGATGGATTAGGGTTTAAGGTATAGTGTTGAGGGTTGAGGCTTTAGGGTTGACGGATTAGCATTTAATGTTGAGGTTAGGGTTAGAGTCTCGAGGGTAGAGGGATTAGGGATAGGGTTTAGGGTTGAAGGTTTAAGGATTGAGGGTTGAGGCTTTAGGGATGAGGGTTTAAGGCTTAAGATATAGTGTCAAGTGTTGAGGGTGTAGGGATAGGGTTTAAGTTTTAAGGGTTAAGGGTTGAGGGTTGATGGTTTAGGGATAGGGTTTAGGTTTGAGGGATTAGGCTTTAGGGTTGATGAATTAGGGTTTAATGTTGAGAGTTGAGGGTTGAGGGTTGATGTTGAGGGATAGGGTTAATGGTCAAGGGATTAGGGTTAAATAAGAGTGTCGAGGGTAGAGGGATTAGGGATAGGGTTTAGGGTTGAAGGTTTAATGATTTAGGGTTGAGGCTTTAGGGATGAGGGTTAAGGGATTAGGGTTTAAGATATAGTGTCAAGTGTCGAGCGTGTAGGGATAGGTTTTAGGTTAAAGTTTTAAGGGTTAAGGGCTGAGGGATCAGAGTTAAGGGTTGAGGGATTAGGGTTTGACATTGAGGGTTGAGTACATTAAGGTTTGAGGGATAAGGGTTTCGGGATAGGGTTGAGGGTCGAGGGATTAGGGTTAAGGGATAAGGGATTAAGGTTTAAGGTATAGTATCGAGCTCGTTGAGGG
The DNA here is from genome assembly GCA_027924645.1 of Cunninghamia lanceolata. Lineage (NCBI taxonomy): Eukaryota > Viridiplantae > Streptophyta > Pinopsida > Cupressales > Cupressaceae > Cunninghamia > Cunninghamia lanceolata. The sequence continues at coordinate 1,602,492 of BSBN01000865.1, read as the reverse complement.
TCTAGGAATAGGGATAGAATTTAGGGTTTAGGGATGAGGGATTAGAGTTGAGGGATGACGGATTAGGGTTGAGGGTTGAGGGATTAGGTTTTAGGGATAAGGTTTAGGGTTGAGGGTTGAGGGATTAGGGTTTAAGGTATAGTGTTGAGGGTTTAGGGATAGGGTTTATGGTTGAGGGATTAGGATTTGACATTGAGGGTTGAGGCTTTAGGCTTTAGGGTTTAGGGATATGGTTGAGGGTCGAGGTATGAGAATTAAGGGTTGAGGGATTAGGGTTTGACATTGAGGGTTGAGGGTTGAGGTTCGAGGGTCAAGGGTTTAGGGATAGGGTTGAGGGTCGAGGGATTAGGGTTAAAGTAGAGTGTGGAGGGTATAAGGATTAGGGATAGGGTTGGAGGGTTTAGGGATAAGGGCTTAGGGTTTAAGGTATAGTATCAAGTTTGTTGAGGGTTTAGGAATAGGGATAGCATTTAGGGTTTAGGGATGAGGGATTAGAGTTGAGGGATGATGGATTAGGGTTGAGGGTTGAGGGATTAGGGTTTAGGGATAAGGTTTAGGGTTGAGGGTTGAGGGATTAGGGTTTAAGGTATAGTGTTGAGGGTTTCTGTCATCAAATGTAGATTTATGGGTTCAATTATATTGACTGCCTCTCCAGTTTTGGGGTGTGGATGTTTTGGAATCAATCAGGAAGTCTTTGGGAGAATTTGTGGAAGTGGATTGGCAATCGCTTGACATAACCCTTGCTATTTATACTTGGATAAGGATTTGTCACAAACTAGAACTTCTACTTCCAAAGAAGATCTGTCTTTCTTCCTCGATGGGCATTTTCTAACAAGAACTTGATTATGAGGGCTTGCCCCTTCATTGTTATGCCTATCATATGGAGGAGCATTTGGCAAGCTCTTGTAGGAAACAGGAAAAGTTCTCCCTCAAAAACCTTGTGGTCATTCAATTTTGAAGGGGAAGGTTTGGAAAGAGAAATGGATCACCAAAGAGATGAAGAATTTCTTATTTCTCAGACACCATCAGTGGTTTTTCTCTGATGCAGAGGACCTACCAAGATGGAAAGCATTTAAAGATTATATGATCTCCAAAGGAAAATCTCCTAATTCTCCCAGAATGTCATCCTTCAGCAAGGCGGGACGAAGTGGCTTGGCTCTTCCAGTCATGGATCCTCCCGTATTTAAGAGGAATTGTAAGGCTTGGAAGTGTCAGTTGATGAAGCACAGGATGTGGTCATCCCTGCTTGTGTTAAGGAAGATAATGCACAGGATGTGATCAATCTATAGCAGGACAAAATGCGAGCGCATTATAACGCACTCGCATTTTGTCTTGCTATAGAAATGGTAAAAAAATGTTGACCCCTGTGATCCAGGCCCACATGCTCTATTTTCATACTCATTCTGTGCGTGCTCTGACAAAAAAAGTGCTTTCATGCTGTTGGGAAGTTTACATGCACATTTGACACATTGTACCACCTTTGCATGATCTTTCCACCACCTTTTCTGCTTTGCCAACTTGAGAAGGAGGAAATAACATAGTTTTCACACCAAGTTTGATATATATCTATTCAAGTTTCAATTTTTGTAGTGTTGCAATGTTAATTGTGATTCAATTTTAAGAATTTAACATTATAGATTGGTTAATAGTATTTTTGTTAGTAATTATATTTGAGTGTTATTCAATTTAACATTGAAAAGGAAGCAAGTGGTGAAAAACTCAAATTATTGACGAGTTTGATGCAAGAAGAAAAAAACACTACATAATTGGGTACTCTCTCCATTCAAATCTTCATTTTTTAGGCATGTCAAGTCTTTACATGCATGTTCTTTACATTTTCCTTAATTCAGATTGAATTACTTTATCATGCTTTATCATACATGTTTAAAATAGACACATTCCCAATCAAGAAAGAAGCCTACAATCTCACATGATGCCATGTATATTTTCTACACTTGGGCTCTTTAATAATTATGTGTAATAAATAGACCTTAACATACCATGATGTCAAACTATACAAGAATAAATCCTTACAACATAATAAAAATACAATCCCACTATTATCTTGTATTCATTTCTTAGGAAGTAATATTGATCTATTTATCATGCTACAGATAAATTCTTCGTCTTGCCGAGGAAACGATCAAGAATTAAACCAACATAGGAAGAGATAGAAGCTAAGAATGCAAAGAAAGTAGTGGCTATGAGGGAACTTCGTGAGAAGAGGAAATTGGACATGATAAATGAAGACATACCAATTGAAGAGGAACCACAACCATCACAAAGAGATATGGTATTGGAAGCACAAAGAGAACGAATGCAAAAACTTCATGGTACGAGAGATTTGGATACCATAGTTGGAGACACGTCCTCTACCACAAGTCAACATGTAGGGACACCATCTACCACATCTCAAGTTGAGAGTACATCATCACTCACATGTGATGAAGGAGGTACACCATCATTCCCACCTCAACCTTAAGGTATGTCATCTATTCCATCTTCGATTGAAGGTATGCCATCTAGCCCATCTCATTTAAATATTGATGAAATTCTTAATGTTGAAATGAATTTACCTAACTTAACACCACCTAGAATTTTGCATAGAAAGCCAAACTATTTGATTGATATTGATGAGAATATTTTGCAGCCAATGGAAGGTAAGATTCCAAAACGCACTTGTAGAAGATATGCTCTTAAGATTTGGAGATTGTTCTTTAAAAAGTTAAATGAGACTGCAAGATGTCAACTATTCATTGAAATGATGCAAAGTATAAAGTATAGGTCCATCGTGAAGATTCTTGGGTTGAGAACATTAGAGGCTTCAAGTGAAAAATCTATTGTCAAGAATCTAATGAGTGCGTATGAGAGTGTGGGTAACACCTCACACAGAAAAGATAGTAATGCAACATGGCGTGTGATTACATCGACTATAGTAAGTAGTCAAACAAGGAAAGCTCATCTCATTAGAAAGACGAGTCAAGAAGTGAGAATTAATAGGAAAACTTTATCAAGAGCCGTTGGAAGATGCCAAAGAATTGGGGACACTAATGCCAATGAATTATGGGCGTTCTCGGGGAGACTACCACGAAAAGATAAACCAATTGTTGAAGCATTGAGATCACTAATTGAAGACTTTTGGAAGAATTACACAAGGGTATCTCTGAATCAAAGGGATGTGGTAAGAAGGAGAATCGGTAGTCAGAACCATGAGCCACATCCAAACCATTTTTTGGATGAGACTCAAACACAGTTTTATGGTAAATTTTTAGAGAAGTATCCTCAAATTAAAATTTGTCAAAGATATTTTGAAATGCTAAACCCTTTCTATGTCAAGATAAATCACACACACACTACTTGTTGTTGTAGATTACATATTGAATTTTCTAACCATTTTGATGCTTATAGGTCTATATGTTTAGATATGCATACTAACAATGATTTACAGGGTTGTGCCATATGTGCCCCACCAACATCTTCAAGAGACTTCATATCAAGAATTTTATGTGAAAGAGAGGAAGGTCAAATATTCTACAAGAAATTATGCTTGGATGGCACATGTCATCATTGCGGTGGCTTGCAACATTTGCCAATATGTGAACATATGGAAAGAACACATGCGGTTGGAAACGAACTAGTAGAGTTTGGTAAGTATAAAATAGTGGCATACAATACAAAATATGGTAAAGAAGCAAAGAGGTGTGAATTAGTTATTGAAAAGATTCCAATGTATCAATTTATGCCTATATTTCATGACAACATAGTGGATGAGTATGCAAGACATGCCCATAGAGCTTGATGGTTGGACTTGCAATTCAAGTTATGCAAGGACACATTTCTAGTTGGTAGCATTGTTTCAGTCGTCGACTTTGTAGAGAACTACAGTCTATAGCCATAGTGTGAGGTGCAATCACAATATTACAACTCCACATAGGTTTCTATATTTGTGCACATTGCATTCATTCATGTGAATGATAGTACAGAGGATGACAAAAAGATCATAAGGGAGTATAATTTCTATATTAGTGATGATCCCACGCATTCTATGGAGTTCGTACAAGGTTACTTTCAGGTGTTCTATAATGATTTGGCTAGAAGGGGCATATCGTTCAGTCAGCATATCATATGGTCGGATAACTGTGTGTCACAATTTAAGAACTCACAAAATTTCTATTGGTTGAGTAGGAGGCATAATTTTACAGGTATTCAGCATATGTGGAACTTTTGTGAGGCCAGACATGGAAAGGGGGAGCATGATGGTGCAGGAGCATGTATCAAAAGAGCCATAGTACGAGAAGAGTTAAAGTATAAAGACAATGCAAAGTTGATAGATGCAAAATTGATTCTTGAGTGGTGTAATGCTTCCATGGGTCCAGGTAATGAAGGTAAGTCTTCAGTTCGTAGATTTTTTTGGTTGATAGATGATACTAACATTGCACCATATGAGGACTGTTGTACACTGACAGGAGCAAATGAGATGCACTCTTTCAGAATCTCAATTGCAGGTTCATGGAGTATCCATACACGAAAGATGTCATACTTTTGTTCTTCCTGTACAATTCAAGTTTGGGATGAGTGCGAGTCAAAGGAGTGGGTTGACAAATGGCAGTTAAGTTATCTTAGCCCACTTGACACGTATCAACCCTCGAAGGGACTGGAACTAACACAAATGGAATCATCAGTTGACTTTGACCACATATCAAATTTAGTTCAACCAGGTAATATAAGGCACGTATACGCATCTAATTTCATCTAGTTCAACTAGGTAATGTCATCTTACTTTGTAGTGTTTTTGTAATGTTGACTAAATTCATCTAATTTGCTACACATATCAATGTAGGGCATGTATATGTAGTTATTGCAGATGAAGATAATGAAGAGGGAACAGATTATTACTTATGTCATTGTGTTAAGGCCAAAAAAAATTGGAGGCCCCTATTATAGATGGAGAAAACATCGAATACCCTACAGGCTCAGTGGTTATTACTGGAACATGGCTTAGAAGGTACCCACATAAGAATGTTAATATTTGGCTATTTCAGGACTTTGACACGCATCAAAAGATTCTTCATTACTCAAAACTTGTCATGGAATCTAATGTTCATTTGATAAAGTATCAGGGTAGACCTTTGAACAAAATCTTGTGGAAGGTGCGTGAGTCTGACCATGAAGCAATACTTGACACAATAGAGTAGAGCAGACCCAGATGGTTCATTGGATTAATTTGTAAGTATTCACATTGATTTTGTAAAGTCATTTTATATTGAGTTGTAAGTATGCACATTAATTTGTAAGGTTTGTCTTTTTTTTATTTCCTCCTACATTTTTACACATATACACATTTTTACATCATCATGTTATGCATTTTTGGTGTCTTGCTCCTGATGCGACCAAACTCATAACTCACCCTACTTCCTCTAGACACCATTTGATGATCTCTCCAACACTCTGGATCTAGGGCACCCAATCATGATGATGACCTATATACCATTCTCCCAAGGTGCTCATAATGAATGAAAAGAAGATCAAGGGCACCCAATCTTAATAGATTTATTTCTTTCAATTTTGATGATCCAAACTCTTGCAAAATGACATCCACTTTCATGCCTTTAGATCTTCCTTCACATATAGGGTGCCAAATCAAGTTGAAAAATCTACATAAGGGTGCCAAAATGGATGAAAGGAGACATGAAATGTGCCTTGGGACTCCATGCTAAGGTTTGAGCCATTAAAGTCTCTTGATATTAGGCGCTCATGATGATGAAACTTAGAGTTTTTTCCTTTCCTAGGTGCTCATTTAAGATGTTTGAATGATAAGGAGCACCTAGACCTCTATAATGTACATTGGGTGCCAAAATCAAGGTGATTTTAAGTCACTTTGAGTCATTTGGGGTCAGTTTGAGTCTTTGAGTCATGTTGCAAAAAAGTGTTAATGTTGTCAAGTTGCACAAAGCAACTTTTGCATTTTTGGTGTCCTGCTCCTGATGCGACCAAACTAACAGTTCCAACACATTTGGATGGGTACGTTTAGGCTAGGCATGGTTCTATTTTTCACCCAAACATGTCAAAATAGTCTGAGCTACATTGTGCCGACGATATCCCTGAAGAGTCCAAAGTGTAAAAAGGTAGCAATCTTTGATGAGATGTTACTCAAAAATCGTGTCACTTAGAAACATTATGTCTAAGGAAACACGATCACATAGAGTGCCTCTACAATAACCTCTCTCAGTTTTTTATATCTCTAAGGTATTTGCCCGTGGTGAAAGGTTTTCTGCTGCCCCAAAAATCGTCAGAAGGAGACAGTGTAAAGTAGCAAAGGGGTGTAACTTTCATCCTGCTCCTGATGCGACCAAACTGACTATTCCAACGTGTCTGGATGGGTACATTTACACTAGGCATGGTCTTTTTTTTCACCCAAACATGTCAAAACAGTCTGAGCTACATTGTACCAACGATATCCCTGAAGAGTCCAAAGTACAAAAAGGCAACAATCTTTGACGAGATGTTACTCAAAAATCGTGTCACTTAGAAACATTCTGTCTAAGGCAACGCGATCATGTAGAGTGCCTCTACAATAAACTCTCTCAGTTTTTAATATCTCTGAGGTATTTGCCTGTGGTGAAAGGTTTTCTGCTGCCCCAAAAATCGTCAGGAGGCAGTGTAAAGCTGCAAAGGGGTGTAACTTTTTTCCTGCTCCTGATGCGACCAAAATGACTGTTTCAACATGTTCATATGGGTACATTTAAGCTAGGCATGGTCTTGCTTTTCACCCAAACATGTCAAAACAGTCTGAAATACATTGTACCGACGATATGCCTGAAGAATCTAAAGTGCAAAAAGGTAGCAATCTTTGACGAGATGTTACTCAAAAATTGTGTCACTAAGAAATATTCTGTCTAAGACAACACGATCATGTAGAGTGCCTCTACAATAACCTCTCTCATTTTTTATATCTCTGAGGCACTTTCCCGTGGTCAAAGGTTTTCTGCTGCCCCAAAAATATCAGAAAGAGGTAGTGTAAAGTTGCAAAGGGGTGTAACTTTCGTCCTTCTCCTGATGTGACCAAAATAACTATTCCAACACATCCAGATGGGTACATTTACACTAGGCATGGTCCTATTTTTCACCCAAACATGTCGAAACAATCCGAAATACATTGTACCGACAATATCCCTGAAGAGTCTAAAGTGTAAAAAGGCAGCAATCTTTGACGAAATGTTACTCAAAAACTGTGTCACTTAGAAACATTATGTCTAAGGCAACATGATCACGTAGAGTACCTCTACAATAACCTCTCTCAGTTTTTATATCTCTCAGACATTTGCCTGTGGTGAAATATTTTCTGCTGCCCCAAAAATCATCAGAAGGAGGCAGTGTAAAGTTGCAAAGGGGTGTAACTTTTGTCTTGCTCCTGATGCGACCAAACTGACTATTCCAACGTGTTTGGATGGGTACATTTATGCTAGGCATGGTCATATTTTTCACCCAAATATGTCGAAACATTTTGAGCTACATTGTACCGACGATATCCCTGAAGAGTCAAAAGTGCAAAAAGGCATCAATCTTTGACAAGATGTTACTCAAAAATCATGTCACTTAGAAATATTCTGTCTGAGGCAACGTGATCACATAGAGTACCTCTAAAATAACCTCTCTCAAATTTTTATATCTCTAAGGTGTTTGCCCGTGGTGAAAGGTTTTCTGCTGCCCCAAAAATCGTCAGAAGGAGGCAGTGTAAAGTTGCAAAGCATTGCTAAGAAATCCTCAATACTCTAACACTCCAATGAACTGAAGTAAGTGTTGTGATGTTCACAACACGCCCCATTATGCTCCTTAGCAAAATGGGGACCCCTGCTGTTGCTTTACTTTTTGCTTCTGCTTATGTTGTTTTACTTGGTGGTAAAGGGAAAAGAGAGTCAAATTTGCAAACCTTGTTAAAAATATAGAAAAATGCATTTTTAGTACCCTTGCATGATATGGTTGGATTCCTTGTGAAAAATGAGCCAGGGTTGCTTTTTGAACCATCTTAAAATTTGCCATATTTTGCAAGTTATGATCATTTTGGTAAAATGTACATTTAGGTTTGTCTATTGCTTTGCATATACAAAGTCCTTTGTATGTACAAAATCATATTTTTTATACTTGGTCACTTTTGCTTTCGGGTTCATATACAAGGCTAGTTGTATGTACATTCGAGTTTGTATATTGGGAGATACAATGCAAAATATACATGGTCGGACCCGAAATTATTATCAAAAACTCAAAAATCGTTGTATATTCGGGCTTGTATATTTTCATATACAAGTGGAATATGCAAGCAAAATATGCAGGGCACTGTTCAACATACATGGCACTATTCACATGCAGAGTGCGAAGTATACAGGTGAAAACATGCAATGCTGGACCCGAAAAGATTATCAAATGGAGAAAATTCCTTGTATATTCACATTTGTATATTGCGATATACAAGGCTATATATACAAGGCTATATATACAAGCACAATATACATTAGGAAATATACAAGGGCAGAACTCAAGGGCAATTGGAATCTGATTAATTGCATGTATATTTTGATATACATAGGTTTTAAATGGAAAAGACTTAGCCGAAGGAGGAAAAGGATATCGGCGAGTCTCTCGCCGATGAAATGAACATCAGTATAACGATGGTCATTGGCACAGAAGGTTTGGAGTTCGCTGATGGGCGAACTCTCGCCGATGGCAAACAACGAAGAAGAGGTCGTCGGCAGGAGTCAGGCTGATGAAGGCACATCGATGAAATGAAGGTCATCCGCGGAGAAAATATAGAGCTCGCCGATAGTATAAACTCTTGCCGATGAAGGGGAAAAACAAGCCGGCAGAGGAGAAAACAAAGGAAAAAACAAAGAGAGAAAAGGGCCATCAGCCAAACAGCGAATATCGGCCAATATGTTTTTTGGCCCGCCGATGACGATTCTCACGCCGATGGGCGGAAAATGCATAGCGATGGAAATTTTAAAACTATATTTTTGGCGCCCGTGGCATTTTCCTGGTCAACGATAGTTAACCCGATGGTTTTGAGCAGTCTGTGTGCATTTTGAACGCGTTTTGAGAGTTTTTTGGACCCAATTTCCACATTTTTGCACAGTCACCTGGATTTAAATGATTATTTTAATTTCTTGCTGTTTATGTGATAAATTGGTACTTATTGCTTGTCTTGTCTTGCAGGCTTGTAGTTGAGGAAGCAGCTGGAAATTCAACACAGTGACATCATGGAGGAAGGAAATCTGATCTCAGGAGCAAGAAGCTAAGGATGAAGTGTGAGGAAGTCAAGGCCATTCAAGTGAAGAACAAAGTTGCAGTTGAGAGCATTATTGCAACAGACAAACATAAGTTATTGCCAAGCTGCCAGAACTTCTCAGAAGGGGCAATATTTCGCCCAGATTTGACACTGCTCAGAGATATTTTGGAGGACTGGTTCATCTGTATTTATTGCTATAACCAGGGGTTTGAACCAGAGGTAGTTAGGTTTTTTTGCTATAGTGAGGACAACCAGAAAGTCTATATATTGTGCCTCTCTACACTGTAAATACTTTACAACAGGGGCTACAATAGGGATTTTAGGAAAACACAGCAAGTTAGCTTAGTTTAGATTAGAAGTAGAAGAAGGAGGTTGCCTGTTTGTCTGCAGTAAGGTGCGCGTGGAATGTCTGGCTGCCTTACTGTATCTGTAAAGCTTGTAAGTTCTCTGTAGTATGATCAATGAAACTAAGAGTCATTCCTACATTGTAAATCAGGTATGACTATTCATTTCTAATACAATAGAATCTGGAGTTCTGCATCTATCTTCTGAGTGTTCTCCTGCTCTTCTTTGTGTTTTGAAATATTTTCTTTGAGAGCTTGCAATTTTAAATGTATGTTTGTGAAAATGCTCAGAACTTGCATTTAAGGTTTTTTACTGTGGATTTGATCAAATTACTGTATTACTTACATAGTGCATAACAGAACAATTAGATCCTTCGGTAGATTAAATGAGGAGTAGATTAGATCTTTCTAACTTTTCCCAACCCATCTGAAATATTTAGCTGAAAACGTAGAAATCTAAAGGAAATTGTCTCAAATTTGAAGAAGCATGCGTAACAGAGTTAAAAGTAGACAGTTTTCATAAATATATAAAGGAGAAGGCTGCAATAATTCAAGAAAACCATCTGAATTTGCAGCACAGTAACACTTTTATGCAAAGAAATGAAAAGTATTGACATATCTATGATCTTTTTGCATAATCTTAGTCCAGTAAACCACCAGACAACTCTAAACTACGTAAGGCCCCTTGAACATTACAGCTTCACATTGACCAACTGAACTTGACCAACCGAACCATTGTAGACTTGGGATTAGTTGAATCTCAAATGATTCCTTCTTATCTTTCAAGTATAGTTTCAGTTCATTATATGTGAATTTTAACTTATTGTTATGATTGCATAAAAACAATCACCAACAGTTTTTTGGCGCTAGAAGGAGGGCATTCCTGAGTTAGGGTTCATTTCAAACTGGCTAATGACAGTAATAGAGTGACTAGGTCTAGATCCAGTTCAGGAGATATATTTGTGCAACTACCTGATACAAGGCGAAGTAAAAACCCTTTAATTTGGAATCCAAAAATATCGCAAGCAGGAAGTTCATCTGGAACACCTCCTGGGTCACCTTTTAACATCTGTAGTATTGTGAGTCCTGATAGATCACTGTTCAGATCTTTAAATCTTGGTTCAGGCACTCCTGGAGGTCTCAATCCGCCTGTAAATCCTAATCCACCAATCAATCCAGGTATTCCTACAAGTTCAAGTCAAGCTCAAACATCTGCAATGGCTTATTTCGATGTCAATTCTCCCATACTCTTCAATGATTATCATGAGATGCCCAAAAATCTGGAAAAGATATGTCCCAAATACCAGTTGCATTAGGACCCAGAAGATCATATTAGAATATTTAAGGAAGCATGTTTTAGGGCTATGTTAGAGCACGAGGATGTTGTGTGTAGGTTGTTTCCTTACACCTTTAATGAGCAGGCCTCTAGCTGGTATGTAAACTTACCCAATGGTTACATTTCTTCCTAGAAACTTATGGAAGAAGCATTTCTGTCAAGATTTAGAGGACCCATTGACCCTTGCGCTTTGTATCATAAATTGGCTGCTATAAAATGAGGTGAGGGAGAGCTAATTGATAATTTCAATGACAGATTTCAAAAGGCCTATTCTAGGCTGGTAGCCCCTTATACCATAGATGATGCTCCCTTGTTGGCTATGTACTATGCTGCCTTGGATCCTTTAACTGCCATGTTCGTCAAAAGAAAACCTGACATAGATTCAATAGCCAAAGCCTATAAAGAGGTAGCCTCAGTGAACCAAGAGATGAGGCATACAACTTATAGTCCATTTGTCAATGGAGGAAATTCTAGGGTGCAGAATCAGGCACAACCATGGAATGGAGTCCCTGTGCAGCACGCTCCACTAGTAAATCCGGTTCCTTCTTACACACCTGTGTATAATCCTACCCCAATCCAAGCTATAACTCCTTACACGGCTAGTACTTCCAATAACAGTCAAAATAATGGTCAGCCTTTCTTCTGACTTCCTAGGGATGTAACTGTGGCAAAAGCACAAGAGGATAGGGAAGAAATCAAAGAGATTGCTGCACATTTGAAAAGGTTAACAACCGAAGTGACACAACTAAGAAATGAGAGCCTCTATGGAAGAAGCAACCAAAACTACAATCAACATCAAAATCACAACCAAGGCCAAGATCAAAACTATAGTTTCAATCAAAATCAGTAGTACAATCAGAACCAAAACTATAATCAGCATCAAGGCCCCAGTCAGGGGCAACCAATGCAAAATAGAGGGCCAGTGATAGATAATAGGACCTGGGGCAATAATAACAGAAATCAGAATCAACCTAGGCCACCCAAGACATGGAACACTGGGCCCAACAATGGTACTCTGGCTTCTCCTTTTGAGAATACAGATAATCATGATGCAAAACAAACGACTAGCATACGAATGGCCAGTACAGCACCCAAAAATTGGTGCAAGTTTCACAATACCAATGCCCATGCTGAGCACGACTGTCCACAGTTCCACTTGGCAGCTAGTATTTTCAACATAGATGTACAGCCTCCTACCTCTGAATTTCTCATTCCTAAGGGTAATGAGGTAGTACCCTCAGGATATGACACATCATTAGTCTTAGAAACGTTTACCTTTGCAACTGTAGAAGAGAAAGAGGATGAATTGCTAGAGGATGAACCATACTGTTGTGAAAGTCTTTATCCTGAATCAGCCTTTGTGTTAAATGCTTTTCAGTTTCCTTTTGAATCTGAAAATGAGATATTAAATGAAACAGAAGAGGTGCAGGCCTTTCAACAGACAAATAAAAGCCACACCTACAATTTGAGGAACAACCCTAGGCCAGGAGGACCTTTCACCACTTCCACTCCTCCGAATAACATCAATACACCCCCAGATCAGAATGCTAGCAACAATCCCGCCATACTTAAAGCTAGTCAACACACAAATAATGGAACAACAGTACAAAAGGATCAAACAAGTAAGACAGAAGCAATAGAGACAACAAGATTAATGAATTACTTGTCAGAGGAAATAAAGAAAATTAAGGTCAGTATACCTCTAAATGAATTATTGAAGACCCCAGGGATCAGAAATACTTTTATAAAATCCCTGGATACATCCATAACAAAAGAGTTGTCTGCTGATATAACTATTCCTAATAGTGATTCACCACCTAAAGAGAAAGGTAAGAAAGTTGAGCAGCCTTCCAATACAAATGTAGTAATACATGCGGATAAGAGGGATACTCCCCCTTTCTTGTTAACCGTTAGGTTGTGTGGGAAGAATATACACAATTGCATGGTAGATTCTGGTGCTTCAGCCAACGTAATGCCCTTAGGAATATGTAAAACTCTCGGGCTGACTCCCACCAAATCTGCCAAGGTTGTCACACAATTAGATAAGACTGAGGTTAGCGTGATAGGAGAACTCATGAACATTCAAATGCAATTAGCTTCAGACCCTAGGGTAAGCCAAATCATTGACATTCAAATAGTGGATATACCCGTAAATTATGGAATGTTGCTGAGTAGGGATTGGTCCAAGACATTAAACGGATATATGGCTACTGACTTTTCACACATGTGGTTACCTTGGAGAGGCATCCCAAACCAGATCAGAATAGAGGCAGAGCCCAGAATGAAACATATGATAACAGAGTATAATTGAACTAATGAAATATTATATGCTGCTGTTGAACTGGGTGTCTATAGAATTACCAACAATGGGGTGCAGATTGAAAAGATTATGATGTTAAACATTAGAAAAAAGTGTGTCAGCAATAGAACGGCACTATTCATTGAGTCTGATGGAAATTCTTCAGATGAAGAAAACAATGCAATAGACAAATTTGGTCATGCCATTAGACAAGAGGTGGAAGAGTGCGTTAAACACAATCTCCCGGTCTAATGTAAGTTATATAAAAACAGGTGTAGAGTCCATGATAGGCAACATTCTGAGGAGAATTGTGAAATATGCAAAGACATCATAGAATATGAATACAAAAAATGCATAGGGAGGGTAGGGTTACAAGAGGAAAATGAGAATCCTGACCCAACACAGAAATATGTTCAGGATAATATAGATGCCTTGATTCTAGATTTAGGAAAAGAAATAGAGGACAAGGGTAGTTATCTTTCTGAGTTGCAAACTAAAAACACACATATGCAAGTTAACCAAACGGAAAAACCCATGAATAAACAAGACAACACCCCACAGGCAATAAAAAGGACGAAGTATGCTGAGGTAAAAGATTAGAAAAGTAAAGATGGCATGTGGACGTTAAAATGTGATGGGTCCAAATCAAAACAGGGCGCAGGTGTGGGTATTGAACTCATAGATCCTCAAGGTAAATCACATTGGGCAGCATATAGATTACAATTTTCCTGCACTAACAATATTGCTGAATATGAGGCCCTAATTTTAGGACTTGTCATGGCCATCAAGAAAGGGGTAAAAACCATCAGAGTATTTTCAGACTCTGAATTAGTAGTCAGACAAGTGAGGAAACTATATGCCTGCAATTACAAGAAAATGATTGGTTACAGACATAGAGTATGGGGTTTAATGGATTCGTTTGATGCTTTTAACATAGAGCACATCCCTAGAGAGCTGAACCACAGGCCTGATGCGTTAGCAGTTGCTGCTAGTACATTAGAACCATTGACACTGTCAGGATTAAGATGATTTGCTGTTGAGCTAGTTAACGTGCCCAGTATACCAGACAACGTTACACACTTTCAGGTATTTGGAGGGGATCAGCAAATTATTGATTTTCTGACTTGTAATGAGGCATTTGAGGCCCAAATCATTGATGAACAAGAAAGGCCTGAAGTAACATGGGACGAAGAAGATATGATCAACTTAAAGAGCAACTTCTTACCAAAGGAAGTAATTGAATTAGAACACATCTTTGACTTCGATGGAGTAATAAGACGAAAGGACTTGCCCAAAACAGAAGGGGGTAGGTGTGATTTACATAACTTAGGGACAGAGCTAAATCTACAAAATATACTAATTGGGAAAGCTTGCTCTGAGAAAATTAGAAAAGAGGTTCTGGACGTTCTGAAAGAATATAAACATGTCATAGCATGGACTTATGAAGACTTGAAAACATTTGATGAGTCCATCATAACTCACATAATACCTTTAAGAAAAGAAGTCAAACCATTTAGGCAGAAATAGAGGCTTGTAAATGCCATTCTAGAGCCTTTAATCTTTGAGGAAGTTAAAAAATTACTGTCTGCTGGAATAATTTTCCCAGTCAGACATTCTGTCTGGGTAGCTAACTTAGTACCAGTGAGGAAGAAAAATGGAGACATCAGGTTGTGCGTAGACTTTAGAAATTTAAACAAGGCATCTGAAAAGGACAATTATCCTTTGCCCCCAATGGACGAAGTACTGCAAGCAATAAATGGCGCAAAGATGATGTCTTTTTTAGATGGTTTTTCAGGTTATAACTAGGTCTTAATTGATAGGGAAGATAGACTAAAAACCACCTTCACTTGCAAATGGGGAAATTATGCGTATAGAAGAATGCCTTTTGGTCTGATCAATACAGGTGCCACTTTTCAGAGGACCATGGACGTTGCATTCCACGGATTATCAGGTAAGTGCATTGTTGTGTATATGGATGATTTAACTGTGTATTCCAAGGATGCATCCACCCACGCTGAGGACCTCAGAAAAGTACTCAAGCGATGTGAAAGGTATGGGATTTCCCTTAATCCTAAGAAATGTAAATTTGGCATAACGGAAGGTAAATTATTAGGTCATGTCATTTCTGAAAATGGAATTTCAATTGATCCGGGTAGAATACAATCCATAAAAAATTTGCAAATACCAAATAGTAGGAAAGAGTTGAAATCATTTTTTGGTAAAATTAACTTTGTTCGGAAGTTTATAACAGGTTTTGCAGAGATCGTGCAGCCGTTAAATGCCATGTTGAAGAAAGATGCACAGATGGAATGGACACCAGTGGCCAAAGCCGCATTTGAAGATATCAAGGAGGCAATTTCTGATGCCCCTGTATTGGCAGGTCCAGACTACACAAGCCCGTTTTACATCTACTCCTTTGCATCTTCTCATTCTGTCGCGGCTGCCTTGACACAGAAAGGTGAAAATAATGAAGAGAGGCCCATAGCATTTATGAGTGTGCCTCTGAAGGATGCACAACTGAGATATCTAGATATCAAAAGATAGGCATTCGCATTAGTAAAGGCTGTGAAAAAATTTAGACACTACATTCTGCGTAGCCAGATCAAAGCCATAGTACCAGACGCTGCAGTAAAAATGTTGCTGATGCAAAATGAGCCTGGAGAAAAAAGAGCCAAGTGGATCACCACGCTACAAGAATTCGACATGGAAATCATTCCTATGAAGCTGGTCAGAGGGCAGGCGTTGGTGCAGACAATAGCAGACATGGATCCAAATTTGATAAAACAACAATATGTATTAAATTCCCAAGACGCATCAGGCTGGTACGATGATTTAATCACCTTCCTGATAGCTGGAAAGTACCCAAGCAGGATGAAGGCTTCTCAGAGGAAAGCTTTGAAGATTAAGGCACAAAATTATATGGTGCAAGGAGGTCTTTTATTCAGGAAGAACCATGATGGAATTTATCTGAGATGCATAAACAGAACTGAAGCTGATAGAGTGTTGATAGAACTACATGACAAGTACGGAACCGGCCATGGTTCCCATTTAGCTACAACACACAAAATACTGAGGGCGGGCTATTACTGGCCCACTATGTTCAAAGATACTAAGAGTCACATCAGAAGTTGCCACACTTGTCAGACTGCAGCAGACAAAGGGAGAAATCCGGCCAATCCACTACAACCTATGATTGAATCCAGACCGTTTGCACAGTGGGGCTTGGATTTTATCGGAGTCATCAATCCCCCATCTTCTGCAGGACACAAATTTATACTGACGGTAACAGACTATTGTACAAGGTGGACTGAGGCCACCTGCTGCAAATTTTCCACAACTGAGGTAGTTATCAAGTTCCTTGAAGAAAACATCATCACCAGGTTTGGGACTCCCTATTCATTGGTATGTGATAATGGCCCTGCCTTCACTTCTTTAAAGTTTTCTAAATGGGCATTTGAATATGGGATTATTTTAAGGTTTTCTTCGAATTATTACCCTCAAGGTAATGGACTGGCTGAATCAACAAACAAAATTTTATTAGACATAATCAAGAGGTTAATTGCCAAAAGTCCTAGAGAGTGGAATACCCTGTTAAGATATGCATTATGGGTAGACAGGACCAAGTTTAAAACAACTTTAGGTAGCACACCTTATCATTTAGTTTATGGGACTGATCCCATACTTCCAGTAAATCTGAGAATACCAACCTGGAAGTTTACCAATGAATATCTAGGCTTTGATAACCATAGGGAAGCCAGAATAGTGCAAATGTTACAACTAGAGGAGAAAAGAGGTCAAGCCCTCGAGAAGTTTGCCAAACACCAAGTGGTTGTTAAGAGGTGGTTTGACAAAAGGGCAAGAGTCAAAACATTTAGGATATCAGACTTAGTGTTGTGCTGGGACAAAGCACATGAAAAGAAAGGAAGCCATGGAAAATTCGATAAATTATGGCTAGGTCCATTACAAGTCTCAGAAATAATAGGAGATAACACCTTTAGACTTAAGACCTTGACTGGAGAAGATGTGCCATTACCAGTTAATGGCCAGCATTTGAAACACTACTTCCAAGCTTGAGGTAAAAGGGGGCAGTCCTTTTTTCTTAATGTAAAGTGCTGTAAGTAATGTACAGTTCTTCTTTTGCTGTTTTCTTTTGGGTTGGCTATTTGTATAGTTTGTGTTCTGTTTGTTTCTGCTTTTTGTTTCTTTCTGTTTGTACAGTTTTTCTTTTGTTGTGTTGTTTGTACAGCCTGTTTGTTTGGTTTGTTTGTTGTCTCTTCAGCAGGGATCTTTATTTTACTTTAGAGTATTAAGGAGCAAAACTAGCAATATAAAATTTAGGATATTCAAGTTAATCATTTACAATTTACACATAACTTGTTACTGTCATGAATGTAGAGAGTTGTTCATCTTCTGAAGTTTTGTATTCAATAAATGTGATTGAAAATTCGAAGCAAGTTTCTCACGATGACACACCTAAAATCCTTGGGTTTGTTGAACTCACCAGTGTAGATATTAGGTGAAAAATCAGAGGTTACCCTTGCTACCATTACAATTCTCAGCTTAATTTCAGCAAGTGTCCACTCCTTGCATCATGAAGTTACAAATTGTTATATCTTATGAAGTCTTTCAAAATGAGAAAATAAAAAAAATAATATATAAATAAATAAATAAAATGGATTATACTGAAAATCTAGATCAAGCCATCTAAGTAACTCTACTGGGGCTATAGACGCTCGCTGGCAGTGGGGCTCTACTTAGGAGAATTGTAACGATAACCTTGCCGGGGCTATGGATGCTCGTTGGCAGCAAGGCTCTATCCAGTCGGCTATGAGGGAATATCCTCACCTATGTAGGCTAATGTCAGTCACTGGTTTGTTCAACCAATCTTCAAGATGAGGATAATTAATCACGTGCACACAACTAAACTGAAAATGGAAATTCATGCATCTTTATTGAATACTTTGAGTCTCAAGCTAAATAGTAATTTGCAGGAAAGATAGTCGGAAGTTATGGATTCATTTCATCTAGTTTTCTTGAACACTTTGAATTTAATTGTTTTGTTTTGGTTGCTAGTTGTTGTGATGTTCACAACATGCCCCATTATGCTCCTTAGCAAAATGGGGACCCCTGCTGTTGCTTTGCTTTTTGCTTCTGCTTGTGTTGTTTTGCTTGGTGGTAAAGGGAAAAGAGAGTCAAATTTACAAACCTTGTTAAAAATATAGAAAAATGTATTTTTAGTACCCTTGCATGATATGGTTGGATTCCTTGTGAAAAATGAGCCAGGGTTGCTTTTTGAACCATCTTAAAATTTGCCATATTTTGCAAGTTATGATCATTTTGGTAAAATGTACATTTAGGTTTGTCTATTGCTTTGCATATACAAAGTCCTTTGTATGTACAAAATCATATTTTTTATACTTGGTCGCTTTTGCTTTCGGGTTCATATACAAGGCCGGTTGTATGTACATTCGAGCTTGTATATTGGGAGATACAATGCAAAATATACATGGTCGGACCTAAAATTATTATCAAAAACTCAAAAATCGTTGTATATTCGGGCTTGTATATTTTCATATACAAGCAGAATATGCAAGCAAAATATGCAGGGCATTGTTCAACATACATGGCACTATTCACATGCAGAGTGCGAAGTATACAGGTGAAAACATGCAATGCTGGACCCGAAAAGATTATCAAATGGAGAAAATTCCTTGGATATTCGTGTTTGTATATCGCGATATACAAGGCTATATATACAAGCACAATATACATTAGGAAATATACAAGGGCGGAACTCAAGGGCAATTGGAATCCAATTAATTGCATGTATATTTGTGATATACATAGGTTTTAAATGGAAAAGACTTAGCCGAAGGAGGAAAAGGATATCGGCGAGTCTCTCGCCGATGAAATGAGCATCGGTATAACGATGGTCATCGACACAGAAGGTTTGGAGTTCGCCGATGGGCGAACTCTCGCCGATGGCAAACAACGAAGAAGAGGTCGTCGGCAGGAGTCAGGCCGACGAAGGCACATCAATGAAATGAAGGTCATCCACGGAGAAAATATAGAGCTCGCCGATAGTATAAACTCTCGCCGATGAAGGGGAAAAACAAGCCGACAGAGGAGAAAACAAAGGAAAAAACAAAGAGAGAAAAGGGCCATCAGCCAAACAGCGAATATCGGCCAATATGTTTTTTGGCCCGCCGATGACGATTCTCACGCCGATGGGCAGAAAATGCATAACGATGGAAATTTTAAAACTATATTTTTGGCGCCCGTGGCATTTTCCTGGTCAACGGTAGTTAACCCGATGGTTTTGAGCAGTAGTTAACCTGACGGTAGTCAATGCCATGGAGCTATGAATCGCAGAGGCCACACCATGCTCCATTGCCCAATGAACATGGGGAGGTGCCTCCACAGCCTACATCATCTAGAAATAAAACAACATTATTCAATTACAAAAACTATAATAGTGATGCAAATCATGGCTCCTAACATACACACACATTCATCTAAACATGGAAGTACACACAATAAAGCACACAAATCACATACAAAAATCTAGTAAGTACAATTCATTCATTAAACTATTTATTTTATTACCTTCGTAAAGCTTTGAAGTCCACCACCGCTGGCAGGTGTTGCTGTGAAATCTACAATATTAACCTATTCAACATCTAAAATCAGATATTAGAATACCATTCATATAATGATGCTATTCACATGTAATATTTATAATTGTTTACTATTACATACCCCGACAGTAGATGGTCTAGTGTAAAATGCAGGTGGAGAACCACTGAAAACTGCATCGACGCTATGACCCTGAAATTTCATTAAAATCATCAATTTAAATTAGTTAATCTTGCATTTCAAAAATGAAATTTAATAAATTAAATTCAATAAACTTGCTAATATTTACCTGATTATCAAGGCCGAAAGTCTCACTCAGGAGGGTATTTGTCATCGCCATCTGCTCAGTTGCAGATGTAGCCTGTGTACCTACGTCTTGACTATCCATGGGGTCATAACCACAGGCTGACCCGTAAGCCTGACAAGCATGGGGTGGGACCCTACTCCTCGTACTATCTCTCAACCCACTCTGTGCTGTAGGACCGGCATGCTCTATGATGCTCTAGGTCAAGGCACTAATGGACTAAAGTGTATCGACCTCAACACTCTCCTTCACAATGGAAGGGATAGAAACATGCTCATGGGCTGGTTTGTTGATTACTCGTCTCACTACCTGCTGTGGGTCAAGATGTGCCCCTGGTCTATCTTGTGCTGACCCCCACCTCTACCCTGGAAGTCCCGCATATCAAAATAGTTTGGTACTTTATTGAGGACAAACTCGCAGTAGAGTTTCCTCAAAAAGTATTGCAGGACCTCATTATTATTGCATGGAGGATGGTCAAAAACCATCCACCACCTCTGCCCAAAATTGTCCCTTATCACTTGGTTGTTGTACCAATAGATAGAGAACCTCTTGCATGTAATGAGTGGAGGTTGATTTGTTTGTGGGTTTGTGAAAATCGAACACAAGTCTAATTTTGGGATTTGTAATTTTTTCACATCTTGGTATGACAGCTTGTCTGCATAATAATCTCTAAACTCTCTCCTCTTATCCATCCAACTAGTTATTTGCTTGCTAATTGAATCTACATTTGATAATGTAGATTCAAGAGATTCAGCAAGCGTGGACCTATGCAAGGTTGAAGTGGAAGGATCTTTCAACCTTGCAATTATATCTTCAATTTCTTTTTTGTTGTTTTCAATTTGCCCCATTATATTTTCTTGTGTTCCAGGGGCATGTCGAGGAATGGATGGAGGTTGTTGTTCTACAGGATTTTGAGGAGGAGGAGGAGGAGGAGGAGGAGGTGCATTAACATTTCCTAACAATTAACAAAATATACATCAAAAAACAACTCAAACCTACCTATTTAGAAGCAAATTCAAACAAAAAAACAAATAAAACTCACTCCTTTGGCGTGCTCGACGTCGTGGCAGTATTTTGGCGATGAATCAGCAAGATTTTCGTGTTGAATTGTCTTTTCCAAAACGCGACGCACTTCTTAGGGTTTGCAAGCCACGGGGATAGAGGAGAAAAACAGAAATGAAATGAAATGACAAGCCTTTTTTTAAATTTATAGTAGTTCATAACGTGCTTGCATTATAACGCGAGCGCATTATGGTTTGGTTTTGACAAGCCTTAGGCTCGTCATTACCAACCCATAACGCGAGCGCGTTATAACGCGCTCGCGTTATGTATTTTTTTTTTTTTTAAACCATTTGGCCACTTTTTGGCCCCCCATTTTTTTGCACTTACCCAGTATAGAAGACTTGAGAGAATGTGCGCGAATAGAAATAAGACAAGTGTCACACTAAAGCTATTTTGTTTGAGTTAACTGCTTTCTCTTATAAAGATAAAATATGATTTCATAAATTAGAATGCTTTTTTCTAATTTAAGAGATATTGATAAAAATAAGGTTGATTAAATCAATTAACTCAACTTGAGATTTGCTTTTGCATGATTTGAGAGAAATTAAATAATAAATTATTTAATTTTATATGCATGAAGAAGAAGACTTATTTTTCGAAGATTTGGAAGATATTTGAGAAATTAAAAGATAAGAAAGCAAATTAAATAAATAAATTTATTTATATGTTTGTGCATGATTTGGAAGAATAAATAAAATATTTGATTATATTTTATTTTTCGAGATTGAAAGAATTTAAATAAATTTTGATTGATTTATTTAAATTTGGAGGAATAAGTTGACTTAATTAAATAATTAGGAATTATTTAATTGTAGATAAGAGGATTTGGAAGAACTTAATTAAATAAAGGATTTTATTTAATTTTGACTTTAAAAGAGGTAATTAAATATTTTGATATTTAATTAACTTAGAGGAATACGAATCGAATAAATAAATTTGTTTATTTATTTATTTATAGAAGAATTAGAATGAAATAAATATTAAGAATATTTATTTAGACCAAGTCGTGTCATTTTTAGGCATATACAATAATTTTCTTTCATACTTACCGGATCATCTTGGCATTCTTTTGGCAATAAGAGCTTCAAGATCTGTTATTTCTATCTCAACATCTTCAAGATCCTTTCTTATCTTCATAAATCTGTTTGATCTTGTAGAGAAGCTTTTACCCGGATCATATCTTTGTTTTCCATACATACTGACCATAAATGCAGATTCAGACTTGGGAAGAGAATCACCAAACTCACTTAATTCAAAAGCTAAAATTTTGCCAAATAGATGATCTCTTGTAACCTCTGAGACTATCTTGATCTCTTCTATAATAGCACCCTTATGTTTGTATGAATCCGGTAAAGATCTAAGTACTTTTGATACAATTTCTAATTCTTCCAAAGGTCCACCAGCACACTTGATGCCACACACAAGTTCATTTATCTTTTGCATGTAGATTGTGATGTTTTCATCTTTGCTCATGCTCATAGTTTCAAAATTTCCTCTCAGACTTTGCAGTTTGCACATTTGATATATTTATCACCTTCATACAGATACTCCAACTTTTTCCTAATTTCATAAGCAGTTTTTAGACCAAAGACATTTGTCATCTTTGACTCAGTCAGGGCACTCAATAAGGCTTCTTTAGCTCAAAGATTATTTTTAGCATCTTTGATTTGATCAGGAGTTGAAGGACCTTTCTCTAGAGGTTTATACTCAACACTGGTTATTGCCCAATAAGCATCACCCATGCATTGTAAATGACACTCCATGCAATTTTTCCAAACAGAATAATTTGTTCCATCAAATCTTGGACTATCCTTCTTGTAGGTTGACATCCTGGATCTCCTCAAGCGGTTAGGATTTTATTAGAGGATCTAGCTCTGATACCAATTGTTGGAACTAGACAACTGAGAGCGGGGTGAATCAGTTGTCCCACACTAATTTTTTTTTCTACTTATAACCTTCTTTATTATCTTACTATCAGATTAGTGATGTAAACATTAAAGCATAGATCAACAACATAAGAGCAGAAACATAATCAGCACATTTGACACCAAGATTTTGATGTGGAAACCTGGTTAAGGGAAAAACCATGGTGGGGGTTAACCCATAAAATGCATACCTTGTTAAAAGTACTTAGTAAAATAGGAGGCACATGCCTTCGGGTGCACTGTCTAGAGCTCACTACTCAAAAGAGAGGCTCACTGCCTACAAAATTTATTTAGAAATAATTAACTGAGAAATATCATCTACTTCATGCCTAACTCAGTTTCAACAAATGCTCAAGAACTTTCTCTCTGCCTCAAATTCTTCTTCACACTCTAAACTGCTCTCACTCCCTTTCTTCTCTACTCTGCTCCTGATCCTTTCTTCAGATTTGATCTATTTTTGCACAAGGATGATTTCAATACCTCTTCAACAAGTATTTATATACTTCATCAACCTTGGAATGATCAACAAGGTCAGCTAACCTTGACGTGGATCATCACACTATCAACCAAACATAATTGAGACTTGAATCTTCTTCTACAACCACTCGACGCTTCATAAAAATAGTCTTAAGGCATCCACAACAGGCTAGGAACATCCGGTCAGCCAAGACTGGGAAGAACATCAACCTCAAAGAGAAAATCTTCAACCAACAAGCTCAAACTTCAATGCGAACTTCTAACATAGTAGCCATATGATCCAGAGACCTCCACAAGCACATTAAATTCACCAATAACATCCATTCTAAACCAAATTATCAGAGGCATTTGAATCTTCCTCTAGAACCTCAAGAACACTCTCTACCATGACTATCAAACTAGAAGGATAGCTTGTGGACCTCCAAACCATGAACCAATGGTGTTGATGATACACATTGACTTCCCAAACATGCCTTCAGATCCATAGATCACAATTTTATATTACCAGAGCAATCTGGACCTCTTTCCTATCACTCTGTCTTTCTTGAGTATTGCAAGAACTAGTTCTACTCAAATGGCCATAACTCCTTCAAATCTTCATGCGAACTTCTCAAATCTTAGCTGGAGCAATCTTTGACAATCCTCTACATAGCCACATGATCCACATGTATTGATTGTTATTAATTTTCTCAATATCCTCAATAGTCCGGTCTTCTATGTAGACAACAAAATAGGATACAGTTGACACCAATGGTAACAAGGATTTGTTGACATCAATGACAACCCACTTAGTCACATATTTGCAACAAGGTGATGGTTGATAAAATTGATAAATTAAAAACAACTTTTACCACTAAGTGGGGGATCTGCGCTTATAGGCACATGCCCTTTGGCTTAATCAATGCTGGAGCAACTTTCTAGCGAGCTATGGATATGATAACTTTCAAAATAGAGAGGTGATCATATTGAAGACCTCAAGAAAGTGTTAAAGAAGTGTGAACAGTATGGGATATCCCTGAATCCAAAGAAGTGTATTTTTGGAGTGACCATAGGAAAGTTGTTGGGTCATGTCATATTTGAGAATGGAATAACCATGATCCCTCTGGGGTAGATTCAATCATGAAGTTGTAACTCCTAGAAAGTAAGAAGGAATTGAAGTCTTACTTTGGTAAGATTAACTTCGTTAGGAAGTTCATCACCAGATTTGCTGAGATCGTGAGACCCTTGAATGCTATGTTAAAAAAAGATGCTAAGATTGAATGGACTCCAGAGGCAAAAGTAGCCTTTGAAGATATAAAGAAAGCCATTGTAGACACCAAGGTACTGATCAGTTCTGACTACACTAGGGACTTTTACATATACTCTTTTGCATCAGAGAATACATTAGCAACTGTCCTAACTTAGAGGAGTGAGGCAAAAGAAGAAAAATTGATTGCATTCATGAGTTCCTCATTCAGAGATGTCAAGCTAAGGTATATAGATGTAGAAAGATAGGCTCTTGCCTTAGTCAGAGTAGTAAAAAATTTTAGGCATTATATCCTGAGAAGTAAAGTCATTGCAGTAGTACCTGATTTAGCTATGAAGATGCTCCTAATGCAAAGTGAATCGGGAGAGAAATGAGCTAAGTAGATTACTGTGTTGCAAGAATATGATATGGACATCACACCAATAAAATTAGTCAGGGGACAAGCACTCAATCAGATGATTGCAGAGATAGATCTTAACTTGACGAGCCAACAATATGCAATAGAGTCTGAAATGCATCATGACTGGTATTCTAACCTCAAACATGTACTGATCATAGGATGATGTCCACCTAATATGCAAGCATTCCAGAGAAGAGCTTTGAGAAACAAAGCACAAAGATGTACATGATCAAAGGAAGAGTTTTGTTCAAAAAAACTATGAGGGGATATACCTAAGATGCTTGGACAAATAAGAAGCTACCAAGGTCCTTCTTGAGTTACATGACAAGTTTGGTACTGCCCATGGATCACATTTGGATACCACACATGCCATCATGAGGGCTAAGTATTATTGGCCCACTATCTTCAAGGATACGACTGAACACATCAAGTTTTATCACACATGTCAAACTGCTTCTAACTAAGAGAAGTATGCAGCTCAATTGTTACAACATGTGATGGAGATGTGCCCATTTGCACAATGGGGCATGTAATTCATTAGACCCATCAATCCTCCATCCTCTACTAGAGAAGGGTATGTGCTCACCATCACTGATTACTGTACCAGATGGATAGAGGCCATCAACAACAAGACATGCACATCAGATGACGTGATCAGGTTTTTGGAGAGCAATATCACCACAAGGTATGGAATTTCATATACTTTAGTTTGTGACAACGTCCTGCATTTGCATCTCTGAAACTTTCAAGTTGGGCATTTGATCATGGTGTGGTTTTAAAATTTTCATTAAATTACTATCCCCAGGGTAATAATGGCCTAGCTGAATCAACCAACAAAAAAAGTTAAATATCATTAAGAAGTTAATTGAAAAGAACCCTAGGGAATGAAATACTTTGCTCAAGTATGCCCTATGGGTAGATAGGACAAGAGTTAAGACTTCCTTAGGCAATTCTCCCTATCAATTGGTGTATGGGGTGGATCCTATCCTCCCAGTCAACTTGAAAATCCTAACATTACAGTTTGCCTAGGAGTATCTAGGCATAGACAATAAAATGGAGGTCAGACTGTTGCAATTGATGCACTTAGAAGAAAAAAGAGGTAAGGTAATTAATCATTTTACCAAACATTAGGCTATTATCAAATGTTGGTTTGACAAAAGAGCTAAGGTAAAGGTGTCCAAGATCTCCAATTTGGTCCTATCATGGGATAAAGCCCATGAGAAGAAAGGTGATCATGGTAAGTATGATAAACCATGGATTGGTCCCTTTTAGATATCAAAAATATTAGGCGATAACACATATAGGCTTAAGACTTTAACAAGTGAGGATGTCCCATTGTCTATCAATGGGCAATTCCTTAAGTATTATTTCCAAGTCTAGGTAGGTTAGGTCAGAACCATGTATCATATATATATATATATATATATATATATATATTGTACACTTGTTTGTATAACTTGCTTTGTGTACTTTGCTTTGTCTGTGTGTTGTTGAGTCATTGTTTTGATTAGGCAAGATAGAGCACCTTTCCACTTCAGAAAATTAGTGAAATTGTTAGAATTCAAGAAAGAACTACAAATTCTTGCATAGGTTGTAAGTCTTGTCAGTTTAGGTACTTTTGATCAGGTGAATGAGATCATATTCATCAATGGTAACTCTTTTGATCAAGGAGATCCTCACATGAATACACTTAACAGCCTTAGATTTGTTGAAGATACTAGTGTCTATGTTAAGTAAAAAATCTAACAGTTTTCCCTTGCTACCATTGCAATTCTCAGCCTAAACAAGCAAGTGCCTACACCTTGCAAATGAGCTTACAAGATCATATCTTATGAATATTGAAAATAGAAAAAAAAAGAAAATATATTGAATATCAAAATAAAGAAATGCTTAGGTAATCCAAGTAACTCTACTAGGGCTATGGATGCATGTCTGGTAGTGGGGCTGTACTTGGCAGAATTGTAAAGATAACCTTGTTGGGACTATGGATGCCTGCTAGCAGCAAGGTTCTATCCAATCTTGGCTTAGAGGGTTAAATCCAACTATGTAGCTTAACACTAACTACAAGTGTTTTCAACCTTTCTTCAAGATGAAGGAGATGAATCACATGCATGCACCTAATTCCTTCTCATTACATTGTTGTGTTAATGAATATGATCTCATTCAGGAAGGTTAGGATGCTTATATTTGATAAGAGTTGGAACTTTATGTCCTAATTTGTCCTCCTTTTTTGAATTATTAATGGAATTTGGTTATTTTATTTGGTGGCAAGTTGTGTGGTTACACAACATGCTCCATTTTACCTTAGCAAAATAGAGACCCAACATTTTTTCTTTTGCTTGGCTTGTTTGGCTTCCCTTTGCTTTGGGTGGTATGGTAAAAACCAATAGCAAATGTATGACAAGATCTTATCCTTGGCATATTTGGGCCTTGAAATTCAGATCAAATTTCTAGAGTTGGAATTTCTTCTTATAAACCCTGCCACATGAAAGAGAATGAAATTTTATGAAGGTTTGCCTTTTGAAACATATTGAAATTCCTTAAAACAAAGAATTTGCACCTGGTCAAAGTTTGGTCAATAGGTTATGGGGATATTCATATAATCATATTATTTGGATACTACTTTAGTGCCCCGATCCCATAAATTGTTAAGTAGCGCTTACTATCCTGACATTTGCAAAATGTGCAGACATCAACATTAAGTCATGGTGAAAGCTAAACATCACATGCATAGATATTGGTTAACATCTAGATATTAGCTTAGTATCCAAATCTTACCTTAATATCCATACCCGAACTAATATCCAGGTCTGTGTGATGTCATTTATCCCTCGCCTATTCATACTACTTACATCACGTGGACATTTTCTGCAAGGATATTAACTTAGTCTAATATCCTTCCCTTTGCCTAATATCCTAATTCAGATGATGTCATGTCATCCTAATTTTATAAAGACTACCAAACCTGCTTAGGTCATCAGGATATTAGCCTCGCTAACATCCTGTTGGCAAGAGACACTGTGTGGCTTCATGAGTGTTGTCATTGATGGCAACAAAGTCTATCCCACACATCCGCAGTACATAGTATGCCTATACCAAAATTCAGATTGAAGATTGTTTGGTTTGGTGAACAAGAACAGAGTATGCAACAAAGTCCAACAATCAGGTCCAGATCTCTCAAATGGTGTAACAAGTTGTGGACTTGGATAAGTCAAGAGGGGTATCATGACTACTATATTCCAGATATTTAGCCTCTGGTGATAAAGTATGAAGAAGATATGAGCATCTGAGTGTTAGGTTCCAGATAGGTAGAGCAGACAGAGAAAGGAAGAGCATCAGACTTCAATCCGGATGAGTAAAAGATGTTGATCAAGCTATTTGGGGGATTATACATTGTTGGCCGATATGATTAATGACTTCTATGTCTATGTTTTTGATACGCATCACAAATCAAGCATGGATTTAGCTGACAGATCAGTAACTTGTAAATATCTTGAGTATTCTTGTTGCTGACTAGAAAGTTGTTGAAATCCTTGATGCGGATATATATATACCAGATGGATTCCAGTATGTAGGTGTGTGTTGAATACAAATATGAGGAAATAAAGTGCAAAGAAAAGTAGGATAAGTGTGGAAGTAGCAGTACTAGTCCGGTATGTGATAGAGCAACAACACTAAAGCAGAGGAAGAATGAAGTGCATCAAATCAGTATATTGTGCCTAACCAGAACTAAACTCTAACTGTAGATACCTCTCATCAGTTCAAACACTTGGTTACCTTCTATAAGTTTTGTAGATAGTGGGTCTCTTGTAGGCAGTGTGTCTCTTGTGACCAATGTGCTTGGGCAGTGAGCCCTAATTGGTAAGTGTCATTTTTTACTTCTTATTCTTTTAATAGAGAATACAATCTTGGGTTAGTCACCCTGTGGTTTTTCCCTTAACAGGGTTTTCCACGTAAAAATCCTTGTGTTATGTGTGTTGATTTTATTTTTGTTCTTATGATCATATATGCTTATAAGTTTTGATGCTGCACTAATTATTAAAGGAGAAAAGAAAGTTAAGATATTTGAGATAACTAATTCACCCCCCCTCTTAGTTATCTGCCTTGTTTCCAACAATTGGTATTAGAGCTCAGTTCCTCTAAACAGAGCCTAACAGCTTGAGGAATGTCTGGGAATCTCAATGGATATGTATGGTATGAAGGAACAACTTCAGTCTGCCCTAGATGATCTTGAACAATCCCACTCTGAAGTCAATAACTTAAGAGAAAGAATCAAACAAGATGATGATTTCATAAATGAGCTAAAAGAAAAACTAATTATCTCTGTGAAAAAGAGAAAGGAACTACTTCAAAAATTAGCAAATTAGAGTGAAGCCAATGATACTAATGAAGATTTGGATGAGAAAAACTAGCTATGTGAGAAGTTATCAAAATAGGTCATTATGGTAAGGTATGAGATGGAATCAGGGGTTATGAGATTCACCCAAGAAATTGAAGAGAAGAGGAAAATTGAAGATAATCTGAAACAATCACTCAAGGAGAAGACAGAGGACTGCTACAAAATGGATAGAATAATCAGGCATCTTGAATTTGATCTTAAAGGAGCTAGAGATAATGAAGAACAACTTGAAAATTAGATAGACACTCTTAAACAAGATCTTCAAACAACAAATGAATACAAAGATAAATTCAAGATAAGCTCAGCCCAACTTGAAGTTCTTCTTGAAAGCCAAAAGATGGTAGATGACAAGCGTGGTTTGGGATATGAGAAAGGTGAAAGCTCCAGATCTGGTTAGAAGAACTTTGGATTAGGAAATCAAAGAAACAAGCCTAGAAGACCTTTGGTAAGGCAACCAAATGCTCAAAGATATCCACCCTTCAATGGATACTATTTTAATTGCAACAACTTCAGTCATAAAGCAACTCAGTGCAAAAGGAGAATGAATCAGACTAATCCATCCTTCTCCGGACCATGTTTCAACTACAAAAGGTATGGTCACAAATCTCATGAATGCAGAAATATGCAAATAAACAATTCATTCAATGGTAGATGCTTTGCATGCAATAGAATGAGACATATGGCTAATCAATGCAGATCAAGAGGATATCAGTCAAATATGCAAAGAAATGTTGTTTGTTACAATTGCAATAGATCCGGTCATATTGCTAAATTCTGCAGAAGTAAAAATTAGGATAAAAAGGGTCCGGTGCATCATAATCAAAAACAAGATAAGGGAAAAGGAAAAGTGAATGCAGATGAAGTTCAAAGGGAGATGAGCATGATTTGGGTGAAGAAGAGTAAAAAAAATATTGGGGATGGATCCGCACTAAAATTCGGTGCTAATATTCCTTCCAGAAAATTAACAGATGAGCTCTGGCTCAGGGGGAGTCATAGAGAAAAATAAATTCCCCTAGCTAGTCAGTTAGTGCTTAATTTGGCACATGGAATGTTGAGATTAAAGGGTTCTCAAAAAAATATCTAAATAACCCTTGGTAAAAATATGAAAGATCCACATGGATTTTTGCAAGAGTTTAACTGCTCAAGTTGATCCGGTTTGACAGCCATCTAGTAAAGCAAGATTTTCACAGATAGATCCGATATGATTCAAGATTGAGATACTCTAATCTGCAGACCCATGGCATGACTGAAGAAAAGAATATACATTCTCAATCCTCACTGACAATGATTCTAAGATCAGCACAGTGATTTGAGAAGATCTCTCTCAGAACAGGACAACTGAATAACTTAAGTTGTGCATTTATTGCAAAAGTAAATTAGGGTTTGCACA
The DNA here is from genome assembly GCA_027924645.1 of Cunninghamia lanceolata. Taxonomy (NCBI): domain Eukaryota; kingdom Viridiplantae; phylum Streptophyta; class Pinopsida; order Cupressales; family Cupressaceae; genus Cunninghamia; species Cunninghamia lanceolata. The sequence continues at coordinate 1,571,394 of BSBN01000865.1, read as the reverse complement.
AGAATAAAAGGGTTCTTTCACTTATCATTTGCACATTTGCATTTGAGAAGAAAAGAAGAGCTTTGCATCAAGTTTCTACATGGTATCAGAGATCAACTGCAAAATCCAATTCAACCAACGATTTGTTCCGGCTCTTATTTCAAACCCTAGAGTGTAAAAAGGTACTTCCATTCTGAAAATCTCTCTCTAAATCTATTGCAAGATGGCTACTCCAATGGTTTTTAAGATCACTGATACGCCGCACCCAAAATTTAAGAAACACCCCTATAAATCCTTAGAAGTTGATCCTTTAGGCACTTTTTCTAGCATTCCGTATGGGGTATTGCACCTAGAAGATGTTAGGGTCTATATCCATGCCAACATTGAGGAGTTTGGAGACTCTAAATTGATGGACATATATCACAAATAGCTAATAGATGAGAGTTTTGAACTTAAACCTTAATACAAGGCCCTCTGTGATAAACACTTCAGACATTGTATACACTTCCCCTATTTTGCAGAAGATGATTGGGTCCGGTATGTCCTATACAAAATGCATGATAATTTCATGTGGTTAATGAGGCCCTTCAAAATAACAAAAGATGCCATCAGGGCAGTGACTGGACTGCATTCTACCGGTGGGTTACCTGCACTCAAATCTGCCAAGAATTAGATAGTAACTGAAGCCATTGGATCCAAGTTTGACAAGAGAGCAATGACCATAGATGACATCATAGATCCAGATGTCAAATTTGCCTCAATGATAATTAGGTATAAGATATATCATTCTAGCAGGGAGAATTCTGTGTTTGGGACTACAATATATGCAGCATATTAGATGTTAAGGGAAAATGTAGATTATGACCTATGTGATCTTCTCTTAAATCAATTGTTAGAAAACCTACAAAAGATCAAGAAGGATAAGAAGAACTCCTTTAAGTATGGTTGTTTAATACTATGTCTATTCTTCTATTACATGAATGAGCTGCCTGGATCAAGTGGTTGGTTTTGGTAGAATGACAAACCGGTTGCAATCCAGATTAGAGACTATATGTATGGGCTTGGTGATGCTAAAGCTCAAAGCATAGCTCTCTGGGGTTACTTTAAGAACTTCCAAAGCATGATGAAAGCCAGAGAGAGGATACCTCAATCCTTAGTTGAGAAATATAAGGATACAGTGTACTTCATGGTTGAGACTGATCAATACTTAATGGAGGTAGTTGAGCCCATAACAGTGTGGATAATGCCAATGGGATACGAGGTCGATGAGAAAATTTTGGAGCTACATATTCAACACCTATTGAGCCATCCTAAGGACCCTGAGGTAGAAAGGTTTGGAACCTTTCAAGAACTAAGTGTAAAAATACATGTTGAGCTAAGACAATCAGAGATAAAGAGGAAAGTTAGAAGGGAATTTGAGGAAATTGCCAAAAGATTTTGCATATCAAAAGAGGTAGTAGATGCAAATAGAGAGAAAATGGAAAGGGCTAAGAAAGAGAAACAAGAAGCAGAGAAAGGAAGTGTTTCCGTACAAGCCTCCTCTTGGACTAGATCCTCCAAGAGCTCGGCACCTGCCACTCCTAAGAGCTCAAGAGCCACCAAACCGAAAGTCAAGACATCCAGAAAGGGAGAAAAGAGAATGAAAATAAAAGCCACAAGGTCATACACAAGTCTCAAGGATGATGAAGAAATAGAGTTTAATGAGGAAATAAAGAAAATGAAGAAGAAGAAGAAGAAAACATCCAGGGAATTCTCTGCCAGTAAAAACAAAGAAGAAAAGGCAGAAGAATTTGTTTAAAAGCCCACTCTTTCCATTGATGATATCATCAAGGCAGTCATTGTGGATGGGAATCTGTAATCAGTAACAAAATTCTATGATGAATATAGTGATACTGACAAAAGGATCTTGGAAGAAGCTATAGTCAAGTACTTGAATATTTACAATAAAGCATTCATTGAAATTATTTCATTGATTCCCAAAAGTCTAGAGAAGGTACTTGAACTAAGAAAAGAGAATGCAAAGGCAAAAGACTTAGAGATCCGAGAATAGATTATAATTCAGCTCTATCCTTCTATTACTCCAAAGCAAATGGACATGATCTTTAAGGACTGTAAGGATGAATTCCAGAGCAAAGCAAGAATGAATAAACTTATGCTTGGAGAAACTGACCAAGTAGCAAGAGAAACAAAAGACATCCTCTAGAATGCCTTCAAAAGATTCAATCTTCCTATTGTAGAGGAAACAGATGAAGAACCTTCTACCATGGATGTTGAAGGATTAAATGTTACCAATGAGGAATCTTCTGACAAAAATGTAGAAGGATCAAAAGAGATAGATGAAGAGAAGTCTAAGGACTTGGATTCCCCTGTTCTAGAAGAGGAAGTTCATGAAATAGCAAACACAGGTAACATCTCTCCTCCATATCCCACTATAGACATTTTGGATTCAGGAGCTGAAGGAGAAGGAAGAAAAGAGGAGAAAGTGAGTCAAGAAGAGGAGGTCAAGGGAAAAGAAGAAGAACAAGTAGAGAAGACCTATGATGATAGTTTTGAGATCCAAAAGGAAAAGAAGATTCAATCTCTGGCAAGAGACACTACAGAGGCAGTGAAGAATTTTTTGAACAAAGAAATGATGGAAATAGATGAACTTAAGCTATTTCAAGGATCACTAAATTTTGACTCTCTCTAGTCCAGACAATGAAAATACCATCTTTTGCTCAAGCCAAAGAAAACGAAAACTTCTAAAATCTCACATGGAAGACTATGAACTATTGGAGATTGCATCTGGGATGCTAGAGAAGATCATGCCATCATTTCAAAAGCATCCTTCGGTCTCTCCATCTGGTAATCTAAAATCTTTTGTAAACTCTGTTACCACTCACTTTGAATCTTTAAAAAAATTGGCAAAAGCAAAGGTCTAGAAGGAGTTTTTGGGAAAAAGATTCACTGAAGTACAGGGACTCATTGCTAATAATAGGAGGACCCTAGACATTGGAATAAAGAGCCTTGAAAATGCTCTTAAAGATGGTGGTGACATGTACAAATTTTGTCTATCTTGGCCCAAAGTGACAGAGGATATTGAAAAGAAGGTGAAGGAACAAGAAGGTAAACTGTCAAATTTATCTCAAAATTTTGTTAGATTTAGGACAGACAACTGAGAGGGGGGTGAATCAGTTGTCCAAAACTTTCTTGCAATTAATCACTTAAATCCTTTTCTTAATTCAACAGCATAATAATAAATCAATCATGGAAACATAATGCAATAATTCAAGAGCAAAAACACATTAACACATATGACACCGAGATTTTTAACATGGAAAACCCAGTTAAGGGAAAAACCACAGGGTGACTAACCCAAGATTGTATTCTCTATTTAAAAGAATAGAAAGAACAAAATGGCACATGCCAATTAGGGCTCACTGCCTGAGCACACTACTCACAAGAGGCCCATTGCCTATAGGAGATACACTATCTACAAAATAATAAGTATTACATACTTGAACTGAAGAATACCATCTTCACCATGCTTGAGTTAGTTTCATTTAAGCCCAATACTTTTTCTCTGCCCTTCACTCTGCTCCTCTCTACCACACTCTCATCTCCACAAGATGCCTTTGAAATGACTTTACAACTCCTTATTTATACAAGACATCGACTTAGGGATAATCATCCAAGTCGGCATACATTACAGAGCAAATACATAAATACAACATGACTAATAAAAAAAGACTTCACGTGGATCAACACACTGTCAGCCACACAAATCTAAGACTTCAATCTTCCTTTAGGAACATGCCATTCTTCACAGAACATCTTCAAGATCATCCGCAGGATGTGTAACTCATCCGGTCGGCCAGACTCAGGAAGAATATCATCATCCGAAAGTAATTCTTCAATTATGAGCTCAATCTTCAATGCGGACCACCAACATGAATTAGACACAATCCAAAGACCTCCACAAGCTTGCCTGATTCACCAGGAACATCCACACTACTTCTACTTACTAAAATCATTCTCTCCTTCATCTGGAACCTCAAGAACACAGTCTATCATCATTGTCATATTGGAATAGATGCTTGTGGACCTCTAGACCACGAACCAATTGAGTTGTCAATTCACATTGACTTCCTAAACACTCCACCAAATCCATAGAATAAGATATTGCATTTCTGGATCTCACCAGACCTATCTGTGTCACTCTGTCACCTCTGAACATCTGTTAGAACCAATTTTACTTAAGTGGCCATAACTTCTTCAGATCTTCATGCAGACCTCTGAAATCTTTACTGGATCATCTTAAGACACATATCTACAAACCCTTTTATGTACATCCTCTGATCTTCATCTTAGCTGGGATCTTTACCTCACTGTCTTCATTGTTCTTCTCTATTCCTGATAGGATTAATTTTCTTAATATCCTCAGCATACAGCTCATCCAATTCTTATCATCAATGCAATAGGAGTATGTTGACATCAATGACAACACCGTTTAGGCCCATACTTGCAAAATCTCCCCCTTTGTCATTGATGACAACATATGATGTGAAAAACTATTCTAATCATCAAGACAAGAACTTCTGCTCACTGACATTACTCCCTATATCAACAACAACCATTCACATGTCCTCTCTTCCTTTACTACTCCCCCTTTGATCAGAAACTATTTGTTTTTCACATGTCGTCTCTCCCCCTTTGACATCAATGGCAAAGGGCACATACTTGCATCACTTCAGAATCATACCAACTGCTCCCCCTATGTAGCAGCTTCACATCATTAATCTGGACCACAAGATATGACTGTGAGATCCACTAAATTGATGCACATTAGTGCACCTTAATTCAGAACCGGAGGGGTAATAGTCCCTAACTTCTCCCTAAGATACTCAAAAGAGTCCTTAGGTAGAGGTTTAGTAAAAATATCTGCAATCTAATCTTTGGAGGGCACAAACTCCAATCTGACTTCATTCTTGTTCACTTGCTCTCTCAAAAAGTGAAACTTGATGGATATATGTTTTGTTTTTGAATGCAACACTATATTTTTTGATATATTTATTACACTTGAATTATCACAGAAGATTGTGATAGGTTCCTCATACTCCACTCTGATGTCTCTTAGCATTTGCTTCGTCCACAATACTTGAGTGCAACTTCCTGCTATTGCAATGTATTCTACTTCTATAGTGGACAGAGATATTACCTCTTGTTTCTTGCTCAGCCAAGAAACTAATCTTTTCCCTAAAAAGAATGCTCCACCACTAGTACTCTTCCGGCTATCCACATCTCCTACCCAATCTGCATCTATATATGCATGAAGAGAGAAATCATGATCTCTAGGATACCATAAACTATACTCAACTGTTCCTTTTAGATATCTAAGAATCCTCTTGATTGCCATGACATGAGATTCTCTAGGATCAGCTTGGAATCTAGCAACAAGACCAACAACATTCATAATGTCAGGTCTAGTTTGAGTGAGATACAATAATCCTCCAATCATTGACCTGTACTTTTTCTGATCAGCCTTAGGAGAGTCATCATCTTTGCTCAATTTACATCCAGTTGCCATGGGAATACTCATTGGTTTTGAGTCTTCCATCCCAAATTTCTTTAATAATTCTTTCACATATTTGGTTTGAGAAATGAAGATTCCTTTCTTTGTTTGAATGATTTGCAGACCCAAGAAGAAATTCATTTCCCCAAACATGGACATCTCAAATTCACTTTTCATTTGATTTATAAAAGTTTTGCACATACTATCTCTTCCTCCAAAAATGTTATCATCAACAAACACTTCAACAATCAAGATATTTTCATGATCAATTTTGAAGTACAAGTTACTGTCAGCAGTACCTTTGTTGAAATCAATCTTCAAAAGATGCTTATCTAGTCTTTCATACCAGGCTCTTGGGGCTTGTTTGAGTGCATGCAGTGCTTTCTTCAACTTGCAGGCCATATCACCATTTCTTCCTGGATGGTGATATTTCTTCCAGTTCTTTCTCTCCACTACTCCATTCTACTATTGAGTCCTTAGAGCAGACAACTATCTTTTTATCCCATGTTTCTCATAGAATTCTATGAACTCTCTGGATGTGAATTCTCCACCACTATCAGACCTCAAACATTTTATGTTCAATCTGCTTTCATTCTCTACCATAGCCTTGAATATTTTGAATTTCTCAAGAGCCTCTAATTTCTCTTTCAGAAAAGTCACCCACATCATCCTGGAGTAGTCATCAATTAATAGCATGAAGGATCTCTCACCTTGCACACTCCTGATTCTTGCCGGACCACATAGATCAGTATGAACTAAGTCCAATAATCTGGTAGAAGACTGTTCCTTACTTTTTAATGTGACTTTGCTTTGCTTACCCAACTGACATTCTTTGCTCAAACTATTAGTAGGTTTCACCAGTCTTGGAAGATCTCTTACAACCTGAGTGTTGCTTATCTTGATGATATTATCAAAATTCACATGACACATTTTTCTATGCCACAACCAACTCTGATCAATTTGAACAAATAAACAACTTTTAACAATACCAACCAAGTGGAAAATATTACCTTTTGTTTGAGTACCGGATGCAATCTATATTCTAAAACTTTCAAAGATCTTGTATTTTTTATTTTTGAATTGGAGATCATAGCCTTTGTCCACCAACTGTCCAACACTAAGAAGATTGTGCTTCAGACCTTCAACATACAGTACATTACTGGTTTTGTTCTTTCCATCAAAAGAAATGGTCCCTCTACCTCTAATTCTGCCAGCAGAGTTATCACCAAATTTTACCACTCCTCCTTCATACCTTTCCAAATCTATGAACTTATTTTTGTCACCTGTCATATGGTAGGAGCATCCATTGTCAATGACCCAATCATCCTTTTCTTCAACTTGGGCAGCCAGAACTCTTTCTATAATTTTATGATTGATAGATTCAGAGGGCATTGGATCTTCTTCCTTGATGGCAATAAACACCCAGTCACTTCCAGATTTGTTTCCTATCTCTGATTCATCATCTGTTACTCCATCATCATCATCTTCATGAACATAGTAACATTTCTTTTGGAACCTTGATCTGTTATGATTTGGCCTTGAAAATCTTTCTAGACACCTTGAGGCAAAATGGCCAATCTTATTGTAGTTAAAACATTTAAAAGGCAATTTCCCCTCATACTTACTAGATCCTCTTAGCAGTCTTTTTGCAATAAGGCCTTCAAGTTGAGCAGCTTCTACTTCATCTTCTTCCAGGTCTTTTCTTGCTTTTTCATACCATGATAGTTTCTTTGAAGAGTTCTCTCCCGGATCAAACTTTTGTTTTCCTTTTACAGAGGCACTAGCTTTGAATGCAGATTCAGTCTTGGGGGGTGCATCTCCAAACTCAGTCAATTCAAATGCAGCCAATTTACCAACCATTTGATCTCTTGTGATACCTGAATATGATTTGAAATCTTCAATAACAGCAACCTTGTATTTGTAAGAATCAGGAAGGGATCTAAGAACTTTGCCAACAATCTCATCTTCATCCAAGATTCCACTAGCACATCTAATGCCACAAACAAGCTCATTTACTCTTGGCATAAATGTAGTGATATTTTCATCTTCTCTCATCTTTAGGTTTTCAAATTTTCCTTTTAGACTCTATAGCTTGGTAGATTTAACATACTTGTCTCCTTCATGTAGAAGTTCCATTTTTTGCCAAATCTCATATGCAGTTTTTAGATCAATAACATTTGTCAGCTCTGAATCAGATAAGGCATTTAAAAGAGCTTCTTTAGTTTGTAGATTATTTTCAGTATCTCTAATTTCATCTATGGTACTCGGACCATTCTGTGGAGGAACATACTTCTTTGAAGACATGATCGAATACTGCATTCCCATAAATTGCAAGTGGCATTCCATGCAACTTTTCTAAAGAGTGAAATTGGTTCCATCAAACCTTAGACTATCCTTCTTATAGGATGACGTCCTAGATCTCCTTAAGCGGTTAAGCTCTTTTTAGAGGAACTTAGCTCTGATACCAATTGTTAGATTTAGGACAGACAACTAAGAGGAGGGTGAATTAGTTGTCTAAAAGTTTCTTGCAATTAATCACTTAAATCCTTTTCTTAATTTAGCATCATAATAATAAATCAATCATAGAAACATAATGCAACAATTCAAGAGCAGAAACACATTAACACATATGACACCAAGATTTTTAACGTGGAAAACCTGGTTAAGGGAAAAACCACGGGGTGACTAACCCAAGATTATATTCTCTATTTAAAAGAATAGAAAGAACAAAATGGCACATGCCAATTAGGGCTCACTGCTCGAGCACACTACTCACAAGAAGCCCACTGCCTATAGGAGACACACTATCTACAGAATAATAAGTATTACATACTTGAACTGAAGAATAGCATCTTCACCATGCTTGAGTCAGTTCCATTTAAGCCCAATACTTCTGCTCTGCCTTTCGCTCTGCTCCTCTCTATGACACTCTCATCTCCACAAGATGCCTTTGAAATGACTTTGTAACTCCTTATTTATACAAGACATCGACTTAGGGATAATCATCCAAGTCGGCATACATTACAGAGCAAAGACATAAATACAACATGACTAATAAAAAAAGACTTCATGCGTATCAACACACTGTCGACCACATAGATCTGAGACTTCAATCTTCCTTTAGGAACATGCCATTCTTCACAGAACATCTTTAAGATCATCTGTAGGATGTGTAACTCATTCGGTTGGCTAGACTTAGGAAGAACATCATCATCTAGAAGTAATTCTTTAATTACGATCTCAATCTTCAATGCGGACCACCAACATGAACTGGACACAATCCAAAGACCTCCACAAGCTTTCTTGAACCACCAGGAACATCCACACTACTGCTTATTGAAATCATTCTCTCCTTCATCCTGACCCTCAAGAACACATTCTGTCATCACTATCATATTGGAATAGATGCTTGTGGACCTCCAGATGATGAACCAATTGAGTTGTTAATTCAAATTGACTTCCTAAACACTCCACCAGATCTACAGAACAAGCTATTGCATTTCTAGATCTCACCAGACCTATCTATGTCACTCTGTCACCTCTGAACATATGCCAGAACCGGTTTTACTTAAGTGGCCATAACTTCTTTATATCTTCATGTGGACCTCTGAAATCTTTACTGGATCATCTTAAGACAGATATCTACAAACCCTTTGATGCACATCCTCTGATCTTCATCTTAGCTGGGATCTTTACCTAACTGTCTTCACTATTCTTCTCTATTCCTAATAGGACTAATTTGCTCAATATCCTCAGCATACAGCTCATCCAATTCTTATCATCAATGCAACAGGAGTATGTTGACATCAATGACAACACCGGTTAGGCCCATACTTGCAACAAATTTTGATCTCCTCACTAAATCCTAATGAATCAAGAATGCGAGGCCATTGTCATCATAAATGAAATAAAGAGGCTGAACAAAGAAAAGAAGGATATAGTAAATAGAATGAGTGAACTTAGAGGGATAATTATCCCTATGTTAGAGGCAATGCATGAGGCCTTGACAGATGCTCAGACCACAGCCCAGACCAATGATCTGGTAGATCTAAGAAGGGCAGAAGCATATGCATTTTTGTTGAGTGGTCACATCTCCATTTTGGACAGGATGAAGTAGAGATGGGCCCCAGAGTTTGTATAGTTGAAGGCCACTTTTGCAGATATACTCAAGTATATGTAAGTATAACATGTATATATACTTATGCGGCCATGTATAGATTAATTTTTGCAAATTTTTGGTATCCAGATTTTGCCCTTTGCCATTGATGTCAAAGGGGGAGTGACGAGTAGTGATAAATGTGGAATCCATCTAAGGGGGAGCTCTTTTAAGATAGTGCATAAGACAGAGCATCAGCAAAGGGGGAGTTTACTATGACACTTAGCCATTTTTTACTAAGTGTTGCCATCAATGCCAAAGGGGGAGATTGTTGGTAAGAGACACTGTGTGGCTTAATGAGTGTTGTCATTGATGGCAACAAAGTATATCCCACACATCCACAGTACATAGTATGCCTTTACTGGAAGTCAGATTGAAGATTGTTTTGGTCCGATGAACTAGAACAGAGTATGCAACAAGGTCCAACAATCAGGTTCGGATCTCTTAGAGGGTGTAACTCAGCAAGTTGCAGACTTGGATAAGTCAAATGGGGTATCATGACTACTATATTCTAGAGATTTAGCTTATGGTGATAAAGCATGAAGAAGATATGAGAATCTGAGTGTTGGGTTCTAGACAGGCAGAGCAGACAGAGAAAGAACTAACTGGCAGACCATCAGACTTCAATCTAGATGAGTAAAATATGTTGATCAAGCTATTTGGAGGATTATACATTGTTGGCCGACATGATTAATGACTTATATGTCTATGTTTTTGATACACATCACAAATCAAGCATGGATTCAGTCGACATATTAGTAACTTGTAAATATCTTGAGTATTCTTGTTGCTGACTAGAAAGTTGTTGAAATCCTTGATGCAGATATATATACCAGATGGATTCTAGTATGTAGGTGTGTGTTGAATATAGATATGATGAAATAAAGTGCAAAGAAAAGTAGCATAAGTGTGGAAGTAGCAGTACTAGTCCAGTATGTGACATAGCAAAAGCACTAAAGAAGATGAAGAATGAAGTGTATCAGATCAGTATATTGTGCCTAACCTGAACTAAACTCTAGCATTTATAGATGCCTCTCATCAGTTCAAACACCTGGTTACCTTTTGTAAGTTCTATAGACATTGAGTCTCTTGTAGGTAGTGTGCCTCTTGTGAGCAGTGTGCTCAGGCAGTGAGCCCTAATTGACAAGTACCATTTTGTACTTCTTATTCTTTTAACAGAGAATACAATCTTGGGTTAGTCACCCCGTGGTTTTTCCCTTAACAAGATTTTCCATGTAAAAATCCTTGTGTTATGTGTGTTGATTTTATTTCTATTCTTATGATCATATATGCTTATAAGTTTTGATGCTGCACTAATTATTAAAGGAGAAAAGAAAGTTAAGATATTTGAGATAACTAATTCACCCCCTCTCTCAGTTATCTGCCTTGTTTCCAACACATCTGACCCTTATATAACATCTCAATCTTGATGATGTCACCCCATCTTGACTTCATGAAGAATGTTTATCTTGCTTACGTTATCATGATATTTAACCATCAGGATATTTCAAGTTCTTATTGTCCCAACCTTATTTTAATATCTCGATCCAGATGACATCACCCTATCTGTTAGAATCAAGACAGACAACTGAGAGGGGGGGTGAATCAGTTGTCCCAAAACTTTCTTCCTATTAATCACTTAAATCCTTCTTGTGATTCAGCAGCATAATAATAAATCAATCATGGAAACTTAATGCAATAATTCAAGAGCAGAAACACATTAACACATATGACACCAAGATTTTAACGTGGAAAACTAGGTTAAGGGAAAAACCATGGGGTGACTAACCCAAGTTTGTATTCTCTGTTAAAAGAATAAGAACAAATGGCACATGCCAATTAGGACTCACTGCCCAAGCACACTACTCACAAGAGGCCCAATGCCTATAGGAGACACACTGTCTACAGAATAATAAGTATTACATACTTGAACTGAAGAATAGCATCTTCACCATGCTTGAGTCAGTTCCATTTAAGCTCAATACTTCTGCTCTACCTTTCACTTTGCCCCTCTCTACCACACACTCATCTCTGCCAAGACACATTTGAAATGACTTCACAACTTCTTATTTATACAAGACATTTGACTTTGGGATAATCATCCAAGTCGGCATACATTACAAAGCAAATACATAAATACAACATGACTAATTACAAAAAGACTTCATGGGGATCAACACATTGTTGGCTACATAGATCTGAGACTTCAATCTTCTTAGAGGAACATGCCATGCTTCATAGAAAATCTTCAAGATCATCTGCAAGATGTGTAACTCATCCAGTCAGCCAAACATAGGAAGAACATCATCATCTGGAAGTAATTCTTCAATTATGAGCTCAATCTTCAATGCGGACCACCAACATGAACTGGACACAATCCAAAGACCTTCACAAGCTTTCTTGAATCACCAAGAACATCCACACTACTGCTTACTAAAATCTTTCTCTCCTTCATCCGAAACCTCAAGAACACAATCTGTCATCACTGTCATATTGGAATAGATGCTTGCGGACCTCCATACCACGAACCAATTGAGTTTCAATTCACATTGACTTCCTAAACACTCCACTAAATCCACAGAACAAGATATTTCATTTTTGGATCTCACTGGACCTATCTGTGTCACTCTGTCAGCTCTGAACATCTGCCAGAACTAGTTTTCCTCAAGTGTCCATAACTTTTTCAAATCTTCATGCAGACCTCTCGGATCTTTACTGGATAATATTAAGACACATATCTACAAACCCCTTTATGCACATCCTCTGATCTTCATCTTAGCTGGGATCTTCACCTCACTGTCTTCACTGTTCTTCTCTATTCATGATAGGACTAATTTTCTCAATATCCTTAGCATACAACTCATCCAATCCTTATCATCAATGCAACAGGAGTATGTTGACATCAATGACAACACCGGTTAGGCCCATACTTGTAACAATCTCCCCCTTTGTCATTGATGGCAACATATGATGTGAAAAACTATTTTAACCATCAAGACAAGAACTTCTCCTCACTGACTGACATAACTCCCCCTATCAACAACAACCATTCACATGTCTTCTCTTCCTTTACTACTCCCCCTTTGATCAGCAACCACTTTTTGTTTTTCACATGTCTTCTCTCCCCCTTTGACATCAATGGCAAAGGGCACATACTTGCATCACTCAGAATCATACCAACTGCTCCCCCTGAGTAGCAACTTCCCATCATCAATCCAGACCACAAGATATGACTGTGAGATCCACCAGAATGATGCACATCAGTGCACCTTAATTTAGAACCGGCTGGGTAATAACCCCTAACTTCTCCCTGAGATACTCAAAAGAGTCCTTGTGTAGAGGTTTATTAAAAATATCTGTAATCTAATCCTTGGAAGGCACAAACTCCAATCTGACTTCATTCTTGTTCACTTTCTCTATCAAAAAGTGAAACTTGATGGATATATGTTTTGTCTTTGAATGCAACACCAGATTTTTTGATATATTTATTGCACTTGAATTATCACAGAAGATTGTGATTATTTCTCATACTCCACTCTGATGTCTCTTAACATTTGTTTCATCGACAATACTTGAGTACAACTAGCTGCTACTGCAATATATTCTACTTCTGAAGTGGACAAAGATATTGCCTCTTGTTTCTTGCTCAGCCAATAAACTAATCTTTTCCCCAAAAGAATGCTCCACCACTGGTACTCTTCTGGTCATCCACATCTCCTACCCAATCCGCATCTATATATGCACGAAGAGAGAAATCATGATCTCTAGGATACCATAAACCATACTCAACTGTCCCTTTTAGATATCTAAGAATCCTCTTGATTTCCATGACATGAGATTCTCTAGGATCAGCTTGGAATCTAGCAACAAGACCAACAACATTCATAATGTTAGGTCTAGTTTGAGTAAGATACAATAGTCCTCCAATCATTGACTTGTACTTTTTCTGATCAACCTTAGGAGAGTCATCATCTTTGTTCAATTTACATCTGGCTGCCATGGGAGTACTCATTGGTTTTGAGTCTTCCATCCCAAATTTCTTCAACAATTCTTTCACATATTTGGTTTGAAAAATGAAGATTCCTTTCTTTGTTTGAATGATTTGCAGACCCAAGAAGAAATTCATTTCCCCAGACATGGACATCTCAAATTCACTTTTCACTTGATTTGCACAAGTTTTGCACATACTATCTCTTCCTCCAAAAATGATATCATCAACAAACACTTCAACAATTAAGATATTTTCATGATCAATTTTGAAGTACAAGTTATTGTTAGTAGTACCTTTGTTGAAACCAATCTTTAAAAAATGCTTATCCAATCTTTCATACCAAGCTCTTAGGGCTTGTTTGAGTCCATACAGTGCTTTCTTCAACTTGGAGACCATATCACCATGATCAGACAATTGAAATCCATCCAGTTGCTCAATGTATACTTCTTCCAAGTCACCAGTTAGGAAGGCAGACTTGACATCCATCTGATGTACTTTGAAGTCCTTGAAGGTAGCAAAGGCAAGAAATAATCTAACTGCTTCAATTCTTGCCACCGAAGCAAAATTTTCTTCAAAATCAACTCCTTCTACTTGAGAGTAACCCTTGCAGACCAATCTGGCTTTTTTCTGACTATTTCACCATCTTCATTCAGTTTATTCTGAAAGACCCATTTGGTTCCAATCACATTCTTGTTTCTAGGTCTAGGAACAAGATCCCAAGTGTGATTTTTCTCAATTTGCATCATCTCTTCCTCCATTGCTTTAGTCCAGCTTTCATCATTACATGCTTCATTCACTGACTTTGGTTCAATCTTTTAAATCAAACAATACTCTTCTGAGTCTTGAGAAATCTTTCTTCTTGTTTGAACACCTTTGCTTTTATCACCTATGATCTAATCTTCAGAGTGATTCAGTCTTACATATCGGGAATTTTGAGAATTTCTTGCACTTTTGTTTCTTGAACAAGTTCATCCAACCTTATCTCTTCTTCCTGATTCTTTGGATCAGTCTGGATTTGAATTTCAGAAGGGGCTTGGACTTCTTGGACCAAAACATCATTCTGATCATGTTAATCATATTCATAAAACCTTGAGGGTTTTTCAATACCTTCATCAACCTTCACATTTGTACTTTCTATAATCTTTCTCAATCTCTTATTATAACACCTGTATGCTTTGCTTTGAGTAGAATAACCCAAGAATATTCCTTCATCACTTCTAGCATCAAATTTGCCAAGATCTTCATCTCTTTGAATGTAACGTTAGCTACCAAAGACTCTGAAATACTTCATAGTGGGAATGATGCCAAACCAGAGTTCATAAGGGGTCTTACCAGTATTGCTTCTGATTTGTACTCGATTAAGAGTATAGACAGCAGTGCTTACAACTTCTCTCCAGTAGATCTGAGGAACATTTTCTTCCATCATCATAGTTCTAGATGCTTCCTGGATGGTCCAGTTCTCTCTCTCCACTACTCCATTCTACTGTGGAGTCCTTAGAGCAGACAACTATCTTTTTATCCCATGTTTCTCACAGAATTCTATGAATTCTCCGGATGTGAATTCTCCACCACTAGTAGGCCTCAGACATTTTATGTTCAATCCACTTTCATTCTCTACCATAGCCTTGAATATTTTGAATTTCTCAAGAGCCTATGATTTGTCTTTCAGAAAAGTCACCCACATCATCCTAGAGTAGTCATCAATTAATAGCATGAAGTATCTCTCACCTTGCACACTCTTGATTCTTTTCGGACCACATAGATCAGTATGAACTAAGTCCAATAATCTGGTAGAAGACTATTCCTTACTTTTTAATGTAACTTTGCTTTGCTTACCCAACTGACATTCTTTGCTCAAACTATTAGTAGGTTTCACCAGTCTTGGAAGATCTCTTACAGACTGAGTGTTGCTTATCTTGATGATATTATCAAAATTCACATGACACATTCTCCTATGCCACAACCAACTCTGATCAATTCGAACAAATAAACAACTTTTACCAGTACCAACCAAGTGGAAGATATTACCTTTTGTTTGAGTACCAGATGCAATCTCTGTTCTAGAAATTTCAAAGATATTACATTTTCCATTTTTGAATTGGAGATCATAGCCTTTTTCCACCAATTGTCCAACACTGAGAAGATTGTGCTTCAGACCTTCAACATATAGTACATTACCAGTTTTGTTCTTTCCATCAAAAGAAATAGTTCCTCTACCTCTGATCTTGCCAACAGAATTATCACCAAATTTTACCACTCCTCCTTTGTATCTTTCCAAATCTATGAACTTATTTTTGTCACCTATCATATGGTGAGAGCATCCACTGTAAATGACCCAATCATCCTTTTCTTCAACTTGGGCAGCCAGAGCTCTTTCTATTTTATGATTGGCAGATTCAAAGGGCATTGGATTTTCTTCCTTGATGGCAATAAACACCCAATGACTTCCGGATTTATTTCCTATCTCTTATTCATCATCTATTACTCCTTCATCATCATCTTCATGAACATAGTAACATCTCTTTTAGAATCTTGATCTATTTGGATTTGCCTTTGAAAATCTTTCTGGACACTTTGAGGCAAAATGACCAATCTTGTTGCAGTTAAAACATTTAAAGGGCAATTTTCCTTCATACTTACCGGATCCTCTTGGCAGTCTTTTTGCAATAAGGGCTTCAAGTTGACTAGCTTCTGCTTGATCTTCTTCTAGATCTTTTCTTTCTTTTTCATACCATGATAGTTTCTTTGAAGTGTTCTCTCCCGGATCAAACTTTTGTTTTCCTTTTACAGAGGCACTAGCTTTGAAATTAGATTCAGTCTTGGGGGGTGCATCTCCAAACTCGGCCAATTCAAATGCAGCTAATTTACCAACCAATTGATCTCTTGTGATATTTGAAAAAGATCTGAATTCTTCAATAGAAGCAACCTTGTATTTGTAAGGAGGTAGGGATTTGAGAACTTTGGCAACAATCTCATCTTCATCCAAGACTCCACCAGCACATCTAATGCCACAAACAAGCTCATTTACTCTTGGCATAAATGTAGTGATATTTTCATCTTCACTCATCTTCATGTTTTTGAATTTTCCTTTCAGACTCTATAGCTTGGCACATTTAACGTACTTGTCTCCTTCATGCAGAAGTTCCCATTTTTCCCAAATCTCATATCAGTTTTTAGATCTATAACATTTGTCAGCTCTAAATCAAATAAGGCACTTAGAAGTGCTTCTTTAGCCCATAGATTGTTTTCAGCATCTCTGATTTCATCTACGGTTCTCAGACCATTCTATGGAGGAACATACTTCTTTGAAGCCATGATCCAATATTGCATTCCCATACATTGCAAGTGACATTCCATGCAACTTTTCTAAAGAGTGAAGTTGGTTCCATCAAACCTTAGACTATCCTTCTTATAGGGCGACATCCTAGATCTCCTCAAGTGGTTAAGCTCTTTTAGAGGAACTTAGCTCCGATACCAATTGTTAGAATCAAGACAGACAACTGGGAGGGGGGGTGAATCAGTTGTCCCAAAACTTTCTTCCTATTAATCACTTAAATCCTTCTTGTAATTTAGTAGCATAATAATAAATCAATCATGGAAACTTAATGCAACAATTCAAGAGCAGAAACACATTAACACATATGACACCAAGATTTTAACATGGAAAACCTAGTTAAGGAAAAAACTATGGGGTGACTAACCCAAGATTGTATTCTCTGTTAAAAGAATAAGAAGAACAAATGACACATACCAATTAGGGCTCGCTACTTGAGCACACTGTTCACATGAGGCCCACTGCCTACAGGAGACACACTGTCTACAAAATAATAAGTATTACATACTTGAACTGAAGAATAGAATCTTCACCATGTTTGAGTCAGTTCCATTTAAGTTCAATACTTCTATTCTGCCTTTCACTCTACTCCTCTCTACCACACACTCATCTCCGCCAAGACACATTTGAAATGACTTCACAACTTCTTATTTATACATGACATTTGACTTTGGGATAATCATCCAAGTCGGCATACATTACAGAGCAAATACATAAATACAACATGACTAATTACAAAACACTTCACGTGGATCAACACACTGTTAGCTACATAGATCTGAGACTTCAATCTTCTTAAAGGAAAATGCCATGCTTCATAGAACATCTTCAAGATTGTCCATAAGATGTGTAACTCATCCGGTCGGCCAAACTTAGGAAGAACATCATCATTCGGAAGTAATTCTTGAGTTACGAGCTTAATCTTCAATGTAGACCACCAACACGAACTAGACACAATCCAAGGACCTTTACAAGCTTTCCTCAATCACCAAGAACATCCACACTACTTCTACCTATTGAAATCTTTATCTCCTTCATCTGAAACCTCAAGAACATAGTTTGTCATCACTGTCATATTGGAATAGATGCTTGAGGACCTCCAGACCACGAACCAATTAAGTTGTCAATTCACATTGACTTCCTAAACACTCCACCAAATCTGCAAAACAAGATATTTCATTTCCGTATCTCACCAGACGTATCTGTGTCACTCTATCACCTCTAAACATCTACCAGAACTGGTTTTACTCAAGTGGCCATAACTTCTTCAAATCTTCAACCTCTCAGGTCTTTACTGGATCATCTTAAGACACATATCTACAAACCATTTTATGCACATCCTCTAATCTTCATCTTAGCTGGGATCTTCACCTCACTGTCTTCATTGTTCTTCTTTCTTCCTGATAGGACTAATTTTCTCAATATCCTCAGCATACAACTCATCCAATCCTTATCATCAATGCAATAGGAGTATGTTGACATCAATGACAACACTGGTTAGGCCCATACTTGCAACACTATCATGGTACAAAAAAGGAGCTTTCTCCTAGTGATGTCTTCCAAACATTTCGACCATATGGATATTTCACATTCGTAATGTCCAAACCCTCCAAATATCCATAGCCTTGGTCTAACTAGACATTCTGACTTATTCCCAATAGATTTGAAATCTGATAGTGGATCTTTAGTCAATGATGGTTGACTTGACATCCCATGCTGACGTGCATGGATATCCATATGAATATTCTAAAAGTAAAGGTCCACTCCATCTTGGCATGCCATTTTGCATTTAATATAGATAAAAGTCATTGGCTTTTAATTTCAAACTTGTGCCAATGAACACTTGTCCCCATCTCTCGCAATTACATCATTAGAATCCGTTTAATCTTCCTGAGAGTAATTAATATGCCCTAAAATATGAGAATTCTTAGATTAAAAGGTAAATTGATTTCAAAATTTGATAATTGCATTCGAAGAGCTAATAACCTTGCACAGAGAGCTTGAGAATTTAACAGAAGCTACTACAATGAACCTGCGACCGGATTTTGATTACATAGAAGGAGACCGAGCCCTTTGAATTCAAGTCATTGTTCACATTGGATCCAACTAAGCCAAAGAGGAGGGCCAATACAGTCTCTACAATAAAGAGGGATGCAACAATAGGGAAAAGAATAGCTCAAATAGCTATACCAATAGTGGACAAGGCCAATTGAGAAATAAGGCTTGAGGAATTTCAAATAACCATTGTTGATTTAGGCCATACCACCGAGGAGCAAGAAATCCAAGGATTGAGGGATCATACTAATGTAGTGGAGGCCAGAATAAAGAAGGCAAAATCTAGGAAGAAGATGTATAAGGAGCAGGTAGCCCAATTACAAGCTTTTGTGAAGGGGTTAGTAGCACCAATCAATAATCAGATCACAACTACTACACCACTAACATTAGTATCTCAACAAGAGATAGCTACATTGGATGTGCAAAAATATCATGCACAAGTAATGGACAGATGGTTCACTAAATTTTTGGGTGAATGAGAACAAGTAATAAGGACCTCATTATCCAACTGGGACATGCTCAGTAACTTGAAGAGAAAAGCAAATAAGCTAAAGAAGGAGGTTGGCTAGAGGTTAATAAAGAGTGGTAAGCATTTGACTACAGTAAAGGATATGAGGAAGGCATATGTTGGTACCCTCATGACAAATAAGATCCTGACACCTCGAGCACTCCCACAATTGGATAATTGGTTTGAAGATATAAGGTTTGAGGTAGATATATTGAAAATATGTAATGCCAAGGCTATGGATATCAATGTCAAAGCACATGAACTCTTAGCAGAGGAGTTAGGGATTTTGGAAGCCCTTGAGGGTGAAGTTGAGGGAAAAGTAGAAAATCAAGATGAAGATTTTGCTACCAAAGCATTCAAGGATAATTTTAGTCTAGTAGCAGAAGATCCTATTCAGCATTTCGCTGAGGCTACTATTAACAAAGCCATGCACATGAAGACTAAAATAGAGACATATAATGAGGAACTGGATAGTCAGACAAGTAGGTGGGTAGCTCTGCAAGAACAATTGAAGGCGCAAGAGCATGCAACCGAGAAGGCCAAAGTGTTGGATAAAGCAAAAATAGATAAGGCCATCTAGGCATATGAACTTATCCAGGATGTTAGATGTAGGATAATAGAGGAGCCATCTACTGATGAGGAATCAGATGGAAATTCATAGTAAAGAGATCATATTGACCGAGCCAAAGATTTGAAGAATATTCTAGAATGCCATCGGGACTATCAGATTGATTGCCAAATGCAATCATGTGCCATGTTTCATCTTGACCATTAGATCATTAGATCTATTGTAACTACATCCTCCCCTTGTTCCATAAAAGGGGATGGATTACCATTTGTACTTTATTAGGAGCTTAATCAAGAGAGAATTGTTGAGCTTTGTGAGCACTAAGTATACTCTTGTGACTTAGCATTTCTCCATGGTTCTTTCTTAAGACCAATTGTAAATATACATACATTTGATTATTAAATGAAATAGAGATCCAAGTTACAAATTAATCATAAATCTTGAGTAATCTTTTGTGGATATATGGACATGTCATTGTGGAGTGCTGCACTCTCTGAGGTGCATTTCAATTTGTGAATGTTGTTGTTATCCAATTCCCTTGAAGATTAGCATCAACTGTGTGTAGTTGTGGAATATCCTGGCGAAGGATGGTTTGATTTTATCTCGTTTCATGAAGTATTGAATTGTGCATATGGATCAATGGTTGAAACTCACTCATTTTAAATAATTTTAGGATTTTAGGTCATTTCTTTTAAATTTCATCAATCATCATCATCAACTACAAAATATTGATAAATGATAAGAAGAATACAGTAAATATGTAGAAATCCATAGATAATTGAACATATTATGCATATTTTGAGCAAATCACATGTAAGATTGAAAATATCATGCAAATACTTAGAAATAATGATACAAAATGTGAAAATATCATCTTGCAAGCACAATATTTAGAAGAATTTAAGGTGCAGAAGCAGAATTAAGTAAAGATTAGTTTAAATTCAAGTAAATTCAAAAGAACTAATCAAAGTTACATAAATCATCATGATCAATCTTAATTAGAGTAAAGATTAGAAGAATTGATCAAACATAGAACAAATATCTACATATCTTGGTTAGAGATTGTAGGATTTAACATAATTTGTTGAGATTCATGCAACATAGGTAAAGCAGGGCAAATATGTACATATCTAGATACAGATTACATCAAATTTCATACGTAAGGCCCTTGAATGATTAAACAACAATTTCACATCAAACCACTAAGTGATTATCAGAAGGTCATGACCTTAGCAACAGATACTTGGAATCATAAATTCATCCTAAATTTATTGTATTCTTCAAGAGGATAAAGGTTTGTTGTATGAATTTTTGCCTCTATTAATATGACTAACAGTAGTATCAACATAATCTTGGGGCAAAAGTGCTTATCAGGCCCAGAATATTGAAATGACCCTTCTAACAACCAACATGACATAGGGAAAAAATAGGATTTGACACTTGTGAAAGTCTTAAGGTCGACAAACCTTTCGGGGCTTGAAGTCTTGAAAGAACCTTAGCGTTTTGACTATTTGAATTCCTTGTGGGGAGCAAGAGGAATTTTGGATTTTGCACCCTTTTGAAAGTTTAAGGCCCAAAAGCCTTTCAGGGCTCGAAGTCCCAAAAGAAGCCTAGTTTCAATGTTTTTGTAAGTCTTTATCAGGTGTGGGGCACACAAATGGATTTGCCCCTTTGTGTTCTGTTTGCTTCTAGGGCCCAAAGCCCCAAAAAGACATGAGTCTATATTGAATCAAACCTATATACCTCAGGTCAAAAGAGGGTTTTTAGCACATGGTCAACTTTTTGGTCAAAAAGCCCTTCAGGACTTGAAGTCCCGAAGGAACTCCCATACTTAGGATTTTATAAAATCTTTGTGGGGAGCGAGAGGGAAGACGGTTTTGGCACCTCTAAGAAATCTAAGGGTGATGGGCCAATCAGGGCTTGAGGTCTTGATTGGACCCACTGTGCTGGTCAGATATTTAACAGTTCCTTTAAAATGGGGAAAAGTCCCAAAATGGATTTTTAATTTGAACAATGTTTTTAAGTGTTTTT
Organism: Cunninghamia lanceolata; assembly: GCA_027924645.1. Taxonomy (NCBI): domain Eukaryota; kingdom Viridiplantae; phylum Streptophyta; class Pinopsida; order Cupressales; family Cupressaceae; genus Cunninghamia; species Cunninghamia lanceolata. The sequence goes on along the minus strand of BSBN01000865.1, from coordinate 1,549,221 downwards.
AAAGGATTCATATTTGACTATTTTGAAATTGGTCCAATTTATTGATTAATTCTAAACTACCCTAACCCTACGAAAGCTAGAAATGTAGAAATACACTAAACTAACACCACTATAAAACCCTAATTAACAAGAACTAAAACCCTACACTAACCAAAAATAGACAATGACACAAATAGAGAACAAAACAAAAAATAATAAAGACACAAACATAACAAAACAAAACAAACAAACCCTACCCACGTGAAAACATGAAGAAGGTGAGTGGGGACAAAAAGAATGTAATAAACCTCTTAACCCCTATCCACTTGATCATAAATCAACTCAAACACCTCTAAATTATTGATCAAAATCACGTAATTGATTCAACGTTCTTGCAGGGGGCACCAAGTAGGTAGGAGAAAAAAAATAGGCATAAATGAGGGAAAAAGGGCTCAAAAAGCCTTAACTACTTCCTAGAGTACGATGCCCGGGCTGCCATTAATGCGGTAGTTGGGGCAGGAGCGTGGGACCAAAATGAACTTTTGGTCCTGCACACAGTGGTCGGAAACCTGACTAGGCCTTGCGACCCCAACGAGACTCATTGGGAGTGGGAGGGAAAAGGGGAAAGGACCACAAGGTCCATTGAACCTTAGAAGCCCTGAGGCCAAAAAGTTGATTAGGGCCTGATGTCCTGATTGGACTTTAACACTTGGTCCCAAGAACAAAAATGGGCCCAAGAACCCATGAGCTTAGGAGTGAAAGAACTCCCAGGCCTCAACAGAGAAGGATTAAAACACAAGTTTTCAAGAAAAACAAATGATCTCTTAGCCAAGTAAGAGATGAATGATGATGCCAAGATCATCATGAGACTGACACATGCACAAAAAATGACAAAATGACAAAAAAGGGATACCAATCTATCAAAAAGAAGGGGGTGGTTATGTAGGGCATAACAATACTTATCCAAGGCACCACCAAGGTGGTTTTCACCATTGGACGAATGATTTCTCTTTACTTTTTTCATTTTTGGTTTTTTTTCTTTTATTTTTTGATTTTTTATTATTTGGATGGGATGGGGGGAAGGATGTAGGAAAGGATTTGGAGAAGGATAGGGCACTCAAGCATCTGTTTCCATAGCAAGGTGATATTGTCCCATTTTGAATGTTTTCTCACATGGACCATGTCAAGTGTGATGGACATGCGCATGGATGTTGGTAGATAGGAGAAGATAGAATGGATGGTGTTTGCATGTGATGGATGCAAGATGGTGGATTATGATGTGGATTATGGATGGATGGGGATAGTGGATAAATGGATGATGGATGAAATGATTATGAAAAAGCATGGGCTATAGGGATATGATGGGGGATGTATACGAGATAGTGGATATAGGATGGGGAAATGGAGGTATGTGGGAATGTCGTGGTGTTGAGGGGAACCAAGACCAAAGTTTGCACATAACCATTTTAGATTTTTAAAGATTTTGATTAGGATGGGGTGTTGGGAGTAATGGAGATTTTTATTATGGGATTAGGAGGGGAGATTTTGGGATTGCTGAATTGGGGATTTTGGGACCCAAATGGACTTAAGATTTTGGTGATTTTTTGATTAGGTGTAGGATTGTTGGGATTTTTGAGATTTGGATGCTCCATTTGGATTAAATTGTTTTTTCTTGATGACCCACACCATTTTTGTTTTATATTTTTCTTTTGGAGGTGTAGGTTGTTGCAAGTATGTGCCTAATCAGTGTTGTCATTGATGTCAACATATCTGTGTTGTCATTGGTGTCAATTGTGCTCTTATTTTGTTGCTTGCTTGTAATAAGTGAGATACTTTATATTTATTTATGTAAGTGATCATGATGTTGAGGATATTGAGAAAATTAGGTCCTCTAGTAGAAACAGTGAGTTGTAGTGGAAACAATGTATTGCATACTAAAGAATAATCCAGAAGATTGCTCTGCATTTCATATAGGATGAATATCTTTGTCTGCAGATTGGAAGTTATTTAGAAGTATAATTGAAGATGTTATATTCCAATTTTGAGCCTCTGGTATGAAGATTTGAGTGAGTTATGTTCACCAGAGTGAAAATTGCTTTTCCTATATGTTTGGTAGTGACAGGGAGAAAGTGTTATGCTCCGCATTCCTCTATATTGAAGTATTTTGGTCTATGGTTCTAGAGTTAAGTATGAAATGATGATAAGTTCTTTCAACTACAATGGTTCATGATTTGGTGGTCTACAAGCTATCCTTTCCTTATGATAATGGTTGACAGTGTTGTTCTTGTGCTCCAATTTGAAGAATCTTCTTGACAGAGTGGTTAGAGATCATGCAGTTGTTCTTGGTGATTACAATGTGCTTGTGGATGTCTCCTGATCGTATTCCTACCTTTGGATTGGTCCGCAAAGAGAAAATTGGATTGTTGATGAAGAATGTTCTTAGCAAACCTAGTGTTCTCACCAGTCTTGGCCAACTTGATTGATTTCACTAATTGCGGAGATGCCTTGAAGTTTGTGGAAGCATGTCGTATCATGAAGAATTATATTTGAGTCCCAGCTAAGGCATGGCATGATCATCATACATATTTACATCTTTCCCTTAGCTAATTTCTGTATTAGGTCCATACCTATTTCTATGTATGTTTTTGTAATGCCAACCTTGGAGATTGTTCCAACGGTTGATGAATGTATTGCCGACCTTGATGTACATTCCAAGGTTGATGACTTGTATAAAGACTTGTAATGAATTGCAAAAAAGTGGATGAGTGTATGAATATGAAGAGATAAGTGCGAAGGTGTGAAAGAGCAAAGCAAAGAAGTTATACTATGCTTCAATGGAACTGAACCCATGCACGGAGTAGATGCTATTTAATCAATTCACCATATTTGGCATTGAGCCTCTATTTTTTGGTATTATTATAAATCATATATTTTCTGTGGGCTAACACCCACCATGGTTTTTCCCTTTTAGGGTTTTCCACGTAAAAATATGGTGTATATTGTGTTGAATGTGTGATTGTGATTAAGTCTATGGTTTCATGCTTTAATGGTTAAATCTAATTATTAGTAATTCAGTAGTTGATGGTTTATGAAGTTAAGTTTTTGTGAGAACTGATTCACCCCCCTCTCAATTGTCCTGCGTATTTCAACAATTGGTATCGAAGTAGGTTCCTCGAAAGAAAGCCTAACAACTTGAGGAAGATCTAGGATGTCTTTTAAAAAGGAGGCACCACAGTTTGATGGGATAAATTATGCTCTATGGAAGGTACAAATGAAAATCCATCTCCTTTGTCTTGGTTATTGTTGGTTTCTAAATTAGCAGAGGGTTTGCCAGCTCCAATGCATAGGCAGATTCGACCAATAGATACAGGAGGTTGTGTGAGTTGTCTCCCCTTCACTTCTGGTTCTACCGCACCAAGGGGGGTATCCCTATAGCTAAATATGTAACATTGACTAGTCCAATGACAGAAAGATTTAGCTTGACAACAACAGGCAGAATACTCTCATGTGTGGACCAAGATGTGCATGATACATCACAAGGTTGGCAACATTCTTGGACATATTTATCTGTTTATGGATGAGAGTATGTAGGGGTCCTACTCCTACTCCTACAAACTAACAGGATGAAAGATATGAAAAGATGGATTTTGTGTTTGGAGTTATGGGATTTTCCTAGACCCTTTGAATAGACAGATTCCCAGACTAGTACCTTATCTGGGTAGTAGAGTCAAATCCAAGAATGCAAATGCTTCCCTATGACAACATGAATTCATATTCAGAGGACTGAGGAAAAGTAGTACTGCCTAACAGAAATATATCCAAGAAAATGTATTATCTATGATCATGCTTGACAATCCTATGATGCAATCCATTTCCCTTTGTATCTGATCAAAGCCTATTTAATCCACCCCTTGAGCAGATGCCAGAACCAGACACACAATACAACAAGTATATACTGACAAGCTTGGAAGCCCTTGACAACCTTACTTGAAAGGAAAACAAATAACATACAGGAGATAGTCATAAATAACACACACACCAGGTGTTTTTCATTTAAATTCAATCTGCATAGAAGATCATCATATAGGAATTCACCATTTACAAACAAGAAAGACTGACACACCAGACTAAGGACCAAATTTGCAACAAGAAAATGCCTTTCAAAATGTGAACACCTTGTGTTTAGAGTCAGAGCAGAAAACCCAAAAACATCCAACCCCCACAAATGAGTAACACATTCTGCTATATACAGCAAGAAGGTGTACTCAACATTGAAAGTATATGGTTGACTCAAAATTTGCCTGATATAGTGCATCATGAGAAAATGGCACTCAACATTGAATGCATCAGGTAGAGGAGGAGACAAGGTGGTTGGACTCGAGCCTCATGCCACTACCTTGGGATTCACATCTTCAATCGGGTGGCTGATCCATGCATGCCTTCACCCATACCCTGCAACATCCACCATTAATGGCATACCAACCCGCGGCCTTGGGAATGTAATGGACTGTGTGTTTTACAACTTTTCCCACCAAGAAATATGACCCTGATTATTCAAATTATGTGAGAACAAATTATCCCACATTCACCCCGCAGTGACCTCATCAATACTTTATATACTAGGCCATGAGCACATATGATGTCGGTGATTTTTCTCCTGACGACGCCAGCATATACCTCATCATGATCATCCTGCATGATAATCCTGATATGAAATATCACCCCGATATTTCACATCACCCTGATGACCACATCACCTGATATTCAATACCATCGTGATGACCAACCTCATCGGCGCACCCTGATGCATCGGAGAAAAATCCTCTTGCATATTTGAACGATACACCTCACCGATGAACCATCCTATACATATTCATGTCATCATCACATTTGTATCCTCATCGGTGATCGGGGGGATCCTCAGCAAAGCTGCTGATAGTATCATGTCGAAGACCACATGATGCACCCCACCGATCCCGATGACATCACCATCATGTTGGAATATCGGGGTGATATTCATAAGATTACCTGATATTTGAAATATCACCCCCCCGTAAAAATATTAAGGTGATGGACAAGTAGATATCACCACCCATATAAAACTGACATCCACAACATCGCGGTGATAAAATAGCATCGGGGTGATCTTGACTAAGATCGCCCGATATTTGAAATATGACCCCCCCCATGGAATATCGTGTCATATTGAAACTTTGCGGCAGCATCAGGGTGATCTTGACTAAGATCACCCGATATTCAAAATATCACCCCTCAGGCTGAAAATCAGGTCATACATGAAATGTGACCCTCCCTGCAAGAAAATCAAGCCAGATAGAAACTTTTGCCTAAACACAATTTTTGCTTGAAACCTTGACTTCATGTGTAGGCACCAACATTGGCTCTATCTGGGGATGCATACCTCTTGCAGGCATGGCAAGAACCTCAGATCTTTGGGATGCAAACTGGCCCTTTATCCATTGGGCACAGAGTCATAAAGATGCACTGACCTGCATCACAGATCACACTTGGTGGCCCAGGGCCACCAAGAAAGGAAAAACCTGTATCTCCCTTTGTCAAATACCCTATTTTCATCCGATATCATTAGATCAAGCCTGAAGATGCTGCCATGATTCATTCACAAACAACCCTTGTCATTTACATACTCAACCATCTTATTTAGCTCATCACTATCAACCTTATGCAAACAACCATCAGCATCAAGCAACATGTGAATGTTATATTTATCAAACAATGCAATCCCATATGGCATATAGCACTTATCATCATCTGTATCAGCAATATGCATTGTAAAATGATCTCCTAGCTAGACTAAAAATTGAAAGTACTCAAAGTCCACCATGTAGCTAGGAGCATTAGGCCTCATTGTATCATAAGCTGGCATATCAAGGAAGAAGCTTTCAAATTCATAATTGTGCACATCATGCACACAATCATCAGCTACACCAAGCTGGAAAGGATCAGGCTCTGGCACCTCTCTATAATAACCTTCATGATGTATGTTGGTTTCTCCTTCATCGGGATGAAAAATAGAATCCATATCAACAACAGTGCTATGACCTTCACCATACTCAAACAGATCCTCATCACTATATGTGTCAAAAAGGATTGTTCCAAGTGTTTCAACTTCATCGTGGTATGCCACTAGTTCATGGGCAGCAGAACATGCATTTTCATTACCAATGAATTCCTTGTGTGGAGGAGTATCAACCTGTGTATCATAAGCAAAACTAAAATCAAACAAAGAACAATCATGCTCAGCACCACTACTTATTTCAATCCCTGATTGCTCTTCATCATCTCCATGCATCTGAATAAAAGGCAGTGATTCAAACATGGGACTGCTCCTCTGTTTGCTTATTTCTTCTCTATCTGGTGCACAATACTCACAATTATCTCCACAAATCCACTCGAACAAGTATTCATTGCTGTCCATAACCCCATCATTGTTTTCAGAACCAGATACCTCAACCTTGCAATGGGAGTCATCATTGATCCTTTCATTGGCATCCTCAACATCTATCTTTTCACTTTCATCTCTATCTTCACATTATGGTCATTTGCAGCCATACAACTGTTATTCACACCAAAGCCTGTGGACAGGGAATTTTGCATATGCTCATTTCTCATTTTTTCTATATTTTCTCAAAACTTGTATGCCATCTACATACTTATTATCTTGAATTCCCTCAATAATGCACTAGAGCCCTCCTCGAAAGCTTTAAAATATATGCCAACACAGGTTGAAATATCAGGTCTGAAGGCTTCAGGGATTTGTGAAAGGGCTACTGCAAATCTATGATTGAAATCAATACTAGGCTCTTCATCTTGTTTTCTGATTTCCATTAATCTTACAACAAGATTAGCAGGTTCTATTGCAAATTCTTCCCTAAAACAGTCAACAAGTTCATCCCAACAGGCAAAGGATCTCTTTGGAAAGCTCAAATACCAATCTCTAGCTCTAGCACCAAAGGATCTAACAAAAAACCTCATCCACATATCCTCATCTCTAAATGAGTGTCTTTCCATAAAATTGTGAAAATTTTGGATATGTGCACCCCTATCACAAACACTGTGTCCACTAAATCTAAGCATCTGATTATACACTTGAGCAGGCATGCTTTCAACTTGATAATCAACCCATGACAAATCTAATTGGTCATACAAAGGATCAAAAGGGCTGACAAGAGGTTTAGCCTTCTGACTGACAGACACAACAGGGTTATTACTATTTAACTGAGCCTACTGAGCCTCTAAGAATATCAACCTATTTTTTATGTCTTCCATTCTTTTACACAACATTTCATCCCCCTCTTGACTGAGTATGGGTGAATACATATTTGGATTCACATAAATTCCACTCTTAGATATCCTATGTCTGCCTAAGACCTAAGACTTCCCCCTGGCATCTAACTTATGCAATAAAACAACAAATACAAGTGGGAAGAAGCTAGGTACCTTTTCTCATCTAGATATTGAAATCTTGAACAGAACATTCTTTTATCTCAAAAACATACATCAACCTTTCATGTGCACTTAAATCTTAATTGCAGAGTCGCCATCTCTCCAAAGAGGATAAAATTTTCAAACAACTGAAAGCTCATCAAGTATTTTTCTAAGTTCATTCCACTAGCAGAGCACCATATTGTTAGTGACTCGGATGGGCCACAAATATCCTTTAAACCAAATTCCCCAGTGGAGTCACCAAATTTGTTCGTTTTTCGAATCAACAAAGGGTTTGCTAGCTCTAATGCAGAGGCATATTTAGCCAACAGATACAAGAGGTTGCGTGAGCTGCCTCCCCTTCACTTCTAGTTCTGTCACACCAAGGGGGGTATCCCTATAGCTAAAGATGTAACATTGAGGGCCCAATGACAGAAAGATTTAGCTTGACAACAATAGGTAGAATACTCTCACGTGTGGACCAAGATGTGCATGATACATCACAAGGTTGGCAACATTCTTGGACATATTTATCTGGTTGTGGATGAGATTATGCAGGGGTCCTACTCCTACTCCTACAAACTTACAGGATGGAAGATATGAAAAGATGGATTTTGTGTTTGGAGTTATGGGATTTTCCTAGACCCTTTGAACAGACAGATTCCTAGACCAGTACCTTATCTAGGCAGTAGAGTCAAATCCAAGAATGCAAATGTTTCCCTATGACAACATGAATTCATATCCAGAGGACTGAGGAAAAGTATTACTGCCTAACAACAATATATCCAAGAAAAGGTATTATCTATGATCATGCTTAACAATCCTATGATGCAATCCATTTCCCTTTGTATCTAATCAAAGCCTATTTAATCCACCCCTTGAGTAGATGCCAGAACCAGACACACAATACAGCAAGTATATACTGACAAGCTTGGAAACCCTTGACAACTTTACTTGAAAGGAAAACAAATAACATATAGGAGATAGTCATAAATAACACACACGCCAGGTGTTTTTCATTTAAATTCAATCTGCATAAGAGATCATCATACAAGAATTCACCATTTACAAACAAGAAAGACTGACACACCAGACTAAGGACCAAATCTGCAACAAGAAAATGCCTTTCAAAATGTGAACACCTTGTGTTCAGAGTCAGAGCAGAAAACCCAAAAACATCCAACCCCCACAAATGAGCAACCATTCTGCTATATATAGCAGGAAGGTGTACTCAGCATTGAAAGTACATGGTTGACTCAAAATTTGCCAAATACAGTGCATCATGAGAAAATGATGCTCAACATTGAATGCATCAGGTAGAGGAGGAGACAGGGTAGTTGGACTCAAGCCTCGCGCCACCACCTGGGGATTCACATCTTCAATCGGGTGGTTGATCTGTGCATGCCTTCGCCCATAACCTGTAACATCCACCATTAATGACATACCAACCCACGGCCTTGGGAATGTAGTGGACTATGCATTTTGCAACTTTTCCCACCAAGAAATATGATCCTGATTATTCAAATTATGTGAGAACAAATTATCCCACATTCACCCCGCAGCGACCTCCTCAATACTTTATATACTAGGTCATGAGCACATATGATGTCGGTGATTTTGCTCCTGATGACGCCAACATATTCCTCATCATGATCCTCCTGCATGATAATCCTGATATGAAATATCACCTCGATATTTCGCATTGCCCTGATGACTGCATCATCCAATATTCAATACCATCCTGATGACCAACCTCATCGGCGCACCTTGATGCATCAGAGAAAAATCCTCCTGCATATTTGAACCATACACCTCACTGATGAAGCATCCTATACAGATTCATGTCATCATCACATTCATATCCTCATCGGCGATCGGGGGGATCCTCAGCAAAGCTGCCGATAGTATCATGCTGAAGACCACATGATGCACCCCACCGATCCCAATGACATAACCATCATGTTGCAATATCAGGGTGATATTCATAAGATCACCTGATATTTGAAATATCACCCCCCATATAAAATTGACGTCCACAACATCGGGGTGATCTTGACTAAGATCACCCGATATTTGAAATATGACCCCCCCCACAGAATATCGGGTCATATTGAAACTTTGCAGCAACATCAGGGTGATCTTGACTAAGATCACTCGATATTCAAAATATCACCCCTCGGGCCAAAAATTAGGTCATACATGAAATGTGACCCTCCCCGCTAGAAAATTAGGTCGGATAGAAACTTTTGCCTAAACACAATTTTTGCTTGAAACCTTGATTTCATGTGCAAGCACCAACAGTTATAAAGTGTGGAAAGCTATACAAACATAATACACCATACCTAAAAATGGTTTGACAACTGACGATGAGATCAAAGAATATGAGTTGAATACAAAAGCTAGAGATGCCTTGTTAAGTGCTTTGTTTGACACAGAGTTGATAAAAGTCATGGATCTAGAATCTACAAATGGGGTTTGGGAAAAGTTGAAGAAACTGTATGAAGGAGATGACTTTGTAAAAGAAGCCAAGTTATAGCGTCTGAAAGCAAAATATGAGAGCTTAAAGATGAATGAAGATAAAAACATTACAACCTTAATGCAAAGGGTTGATGAACTTGTCAATGGAATAAAAGGCATGGGAGGAATTATTGGTGATAAGGAAGTTTTGATGAAAATTCTTTGATCACTACCAATGTCCTACAGCCACAAAGCAGCTGCCATTGAAGAAGTAATAACTGTGAAAACTATCGACATAGATCAATTACTTGGAAAGCTTACAGCCTTTGAGATGAGAGAGTTTGGTGATGCTCTGCCAAAAGTTGAGACTTCTTTCAAAGCCAGTAATTCAGAAATGATCTCCAGAGCTAAAATATATAAGGTGGAACTTGATGATGACTTTGATGAAATTGAAGCTAACTTTGTTGACAGATTACAAAGAGGTTCTAGTAAGTTCAAAGGAAAACTACCTTTCAAATGTTTTTCATGTGGTAAAGTAGGTCATTACGCTTCCAGATGTCCTGAAAGAATTGAAAGGATTAGAAAAAGATTTGAGAACAGGCCTAGAGTTCCAAAGAAATGCTACTATGTTAGAGATTTTGATGATGAAGGTGTGACTAATGATGAATTTGATTATGCTAGTACTAGTGCAAATGAATCTTTGTTTATTTCTATTAAAGAAGAATCTATGTCTACTAATCCTGCTAGTTGTGTGAAGGAAGAAAAACTAGTGGAAGAAAGTGCTTTGGCTGTTCAGGTTAAGAAAGACAAGGATGAATGGATTATTGATAGTGGATGTTCACATCACATGACTGGTGACAAAAGTAAGTTTGAAAAAATATGATGGAGGACTGGTTAGGTTTGGAGACAATGCAGCTGGTAAGATTTGTGGAAAAGGATCTATTTCATTTGATGGAAAGAATAATACTGACAATGTCCTATATGTGAAAGGCTTGAAGCACAATCTTTTGAGTGTTGGTCAAATGTGTGACAAAGTTTATGATCTAAGATTCAAAGATAATGGATGCAAGATCATGGAAAGCTCTGGAACTATGATTACTACTGGTAAGAAGACCAGAGGTAACATCTATCAATTAAGAGGAACTAATGGTTACTGTTTATCAGCCCAAGTAGATGAAAGTTGGTTGTGGCATAGAAGGTTGTGTCATATAAATTTTCATAATCTGGTAAAGATAATTTCATGTCAAACCGTAGGAGACTTACCAAAACTTGTGAAACCCACCAATACTATTTGTAAAGAATGTCAGTTGGGGAAGTAGACAAGAACAAGTTTCAAGAGTAAAGAGCAACTTTCTGTTAGTTTGATGGATCTAGTTCATACAGATCTATGTGGTCCTACAAGGATAAGAAGTCTACAAGGTGATAGGTACTTCATGTTGCTTATTGATGATTATTCTAGAATGACTTAGGTTACTTTTCTAAGAGACAAATCTGAAGCCCTAGAGAAGTTTAAATCCTTCAAGGCAATGGTTGAAAATGAAATAGAACTAAAAATCAAATGCTTGAGATTTGATAGGGGAGGTAAGTTCACATCAAATGAATTCAACAATTTACATGAAGAGCAAGGATTAAAAAGACAATTGTTTGCACCTAGGACTCCTCAAAAAAATGGAGTTGTGCAAAGGAAGAATAGGAGAGTTCAAGAAGCTACCAAAACAATGATGAAGGAGGCCTGTCAGAAGTTTTCTAGAAAGAAGCTATACATACTGCTGTCTACATTCAAAATAGAGTTCACGTGAAAGGTAATGGTACTAAAACCCCCTATGAATTGTGGTATGGAAGAATTCCAATAGTAAGATACTTTAGAGTCTTTGGAAGCAAATGCTACATCAAAAGAGATGAAAACCTAGGGAAATTTGATGCAAGATGTGATGAAGGAATCTTCCTTGGATACTCTACCAAGAGTAAGGCCTACCAGTGCTACAACAAAAGGTTGAAAAAGATTGTGGAGAGTGCAAATGTGAAGGTGGATGAAGGCAAAGGAAAAACATCAGATTAGAGTGGCTATGAGTCAGATGAACTTGCTGCTATAACTTATGAAGAAAAAATTGAACAAGAAGACAATCAAGGTGAAGAAGAAAAGGCTTTGAAAATTGCTAAGACCCCTAAGTATGTAAGAATCAATCACTATGAAGATCAAATTATTGGAGACAAAGAGAAAGGAGTATTGACAAGGAAACGAGCTACAGAAGAACAAGTGAATTACTATTTTCTCTCTATAGTTGAACCAAAAATTGTGAATGAAGCCTAAAATGATGAAAATTGGGTTAATGCAATGGAAGAAGAACTAATGTAGATAGAGAAGAATGAAACTTGGGAATTAGTTCCTAGAGCTACCAACAAAAATATTATTGGAACCAAAAGGGTGTTCAAGAATAAGCTGAATGAAAATGGAGAGTTTGTAAGGAATAAAGTAAGACTTGTGTGCAAAGGATATTCTCAAATTGAAGGAATAGATTTTGAAGAGACTTTTACTCCAGTAGCTTAGATTGAAGCAATTGGAATGTTTCTGGGGTTTACTACTCACAAAGATTTCAAAGTGTATCAGATGGATGTGAAGTCTGCATTCCTGAATGGTAAGTTAGAAGAGGAAGTCTACATTGAGCAACCGGAAGGATTCCAACTATCAAATCAAGGTGATATGGTATGTAGGTTGAAGAAAGCATTATATGAAGTCAAGCAAGCTCCTAGGGCCTGGTATGCAAGGTTGGATAAGTACTTATTGCAGTTAGGATTCAGTAAAGGCACTACTGACAGTAATCTCTATTTCAAGATTAATGGTGATCAAATTTTGATTGTTGAAGTCTTTGTTGGTGATATCATCTTTGGAGGAAATGAAGGTATTTGTAGGAAATTTGCTGGTGAAATGCAGAAAGAGTTTGAGATGTCTATGTTTGGTGAGATGAATTTCTTTCTAGGTCTACAAATCAATCATTCAAATAAAGGAATATTCATATCTTAGTCTAAGTATGTAAAAGATTTGTTAAAGAAGTTTGGGATGGAAGAATCTAAACCAGTATGTACTCCCATGGTGACTAGCTACAAATTGAGAAAAACTAATGAATCACCCAAGACTGATCAGAAAAAGTACAGATCCATGATTGGAGGATTACTTTATCTAACTTAAACTAGACCTGATATTATTCTTGTAGTTTGTCTTGTTGCAAGATTTCAAGTTGATCCAAGAGAATCACATGTGATGGTAGTAAAGAGAATCCTAAGGTATTTAAAAGGTACTTTGGATCATGGCTTATGGTATCCAAAGCATAATGATTTTACTCTTAGTACTTATATAGATGCTTATTGGGATGGAGATGTTGATGATAGGAAGAGTGCAAGTGGAGGTGCCTTCTTCTTGGGAAATAGATTGGTTTCATGGCTGATCAAGAAACAAGATTCAATCTCTTTGTCAACTGCAAAAGTAGAGTAGATTGCAGCAGCATGTTATTGTACTCAAGTGTTATGGATAAAGCAGACTTTGGAGGATATAAGAGTTGTTTATGAAGATCCAATTGCAATCTTGTGTCACAATACAAGTGCCATAAATATTTCCAAGAATCTAGTGATGCACTCAAGAACAAAACATATATCGATAAGGTATCACATTTTGAGAGAAAAGGTGATAGAGAATGAAGTAAATTTGGAATATGTGTCCACAAAGGATCAGATTGTAGATATCTTCACAAGCCTATGCCTAAAGATATTTTTGAGTATCTGAGAGAAAAGTTAGTGGTCATTACTATTGGCAAGAGACACTGTGTGGCTTCATGAGTGTTTTCATTAATGGCAACAAAGTCTATTCCACACATCCACAGCACATAGTATGCCTATACCAGAAGTCAGATTGAAGATTGTTTTGGTCTAGTGAACATGAACAGAGCATGCAGCAAGGTCCGATAATCAAATCTAGATCTCTCAGATGGTGTAACTCAGCAAGTTGAGGACTTGGAAAAGTCAAGAGGAGTATCATGACTACTATATTCCAGAGATTGAGCCTCTGGTGATAAAACATGGAAAAGATATGAGCATCTGAGTGTTGGGTTCCTGACAGGCAGAGCAGACTGAGGAAGAACTGACCGATAGAATATCAGACTTCAATCTAGATTAGTAATTGATGTTGATCAAGCTATTTGAGGGATCATACAATGTTGGCTAACATGATTGATGACTTCTATGTCTATGTTTTGATACGCATCACAAATCAAGTATGGATTCAACTGACAGATCAGTATCTTGTAAATATCTTGAGTATTCTAGTTGCTGACTAGAAAGTTGTTGAAATCCTTGGTGCAGATATATATACCAGATGGATTCTAGTATGAAGGTGTGTGTGATTATAAATGTGATGAAATAAGGTGTGAGAAAAGGAAGAGATAAGTGTGGAAACAACAATACAAGTCCGGTATGTGACAGAGCAGCAGTACTAGAGAAAAGGAAGAATGAAGTGCATTAGATTAGTATATTGAGCCTAACCAGAATTGAACTTTAGCATTTGTAGATGCCTCTCATCAGTTCAAACACCTGGTTACCTTCTATAAACTTTGTAGATAGCAAGTCTCTTATAGGCAGTGTGCCTCTTGTGAGCAGTGTGCTCAGGCAGTGAGCCCTAATTGGAAAGTGCCATTTTGTACTTCTTATTCTTTTAACAGAGAATACAATCTTGGGTTAGTCACCCCGTGGTTTTTCCCTTAACATGGTTTTCCACATTAAAAACCTTGTGTTATGTGTGTTGATTTTATTTCCGCTCTCATGATTATATATGCTTATATGTTTTGATGCTGCACAAATTATAAAAGGAAAAAGAAAGTAAAGATATTAGAGATAACTGATTCACCCCTCCTCTCAGTTATCTACCTTGTTTCCAACAATTGGTATTAGAGCTAAATTTCTCTAAACAGAGCCTAATAGCTTGAGGAAGATCTGGGAATCTTAATGGATATGTATGGTATGAAGGAACAACTTCAGTCTACCCTAGATGATCTTGAACAATCTCTTTGAAGTCAATAACTTGAGAGAAAGACTCAAATAAGCTGATGATTTCATAAATAAGCTAAAAGAAAAACTGAGTATCTCTGTGAAAAAGAGAAAGGAACTACTTCAAAAATTAGCAAGTCAGAGTGAAGCCAATGATAATAATGAAGATCTGAATGAGAAAAACAAGCTATGTGAGAATCTACGAAAATAGGTCATTATGGTAAGGCATGAGATGAAATTAGGGGTTATGAGATTCACCCAAGAAATTGAAGAGAAAAGGAAAATTGAAGATAATCTAAAACAATCTCTCAAAGAGAAGACAGAGGACTACCACAAAATGGATAGAATAATTAGGCATCTTGATTCTGATCTTGAAGAAGCTAGAGATAATGAAGAACAACTTGAGAATCAGATAGACACTCTTAAACAAGATCTACAAACAACAAATGAATACAAAGAGAAATTCAAGATAAGCTTAGCTCAACTTGAAGTTCTTTTTGAAAGCCAAAAGAGGGTAGATGACATGCATGGCCTGGGATATGAGAAAGGTGAAAGCTCTAGATCCGGTCAGAAGAATTTTGGATTAGGAAATCAAAGAAACAGGCCTAGAAGACCTCTAGTAAGGCAACCAAATGCTCAAAGATATCCATCCTTCAATGGATACTGCTTCAATTGCAACAACTTTAGTCATAAAGCAACTTAGTGCAAAAGGAGAATGAATCAGACTAATCCATCCTTCTCTGGACAATATTTCAACTACAAAACGTATGGTCACAAATCTCATGAATGCAGAAATATGCAAATAAACAATTCATTCAATGGTAGATGCTTTGCATGCAATAGAATGGGACATATGGCTAATCAATACAGATCAAGAGGATATTAGTCAAATATGCAAATAAATGTTGTTTGTTACAATTGCAATAGATCTAGTCATATTGCCAAATTTTGCAGAAGTAAAAATTAGGATAAAAAGGGTTCGGTGCATCATAATCAAAATCAAGATAAGGGAAAAGGAAAAGTGAATGCGGATGAAGTTCAAAGGGAGATGAGCAAGATTTGGGTGAAGAAGAGTACAGAAAATGTTGGGGATGGATCCACACCAAAATCTGGTGCTGATATTCCTTCCAGAAACTAAATAGATGAGCTCTAGCTCAAGGGGAGTCACAAAGAAAAATAAATTCCCCCAACCAGTCAATTGGTGCCTAAATTTGGCATATGGAATGTTGCGGATAAAAGGGTTCTTAGAAAATTATCTAAATAACCCTTGGTAAAAATATGAAAGATTTGCATGGAGTTTTACAAGAGTTTAATCATCCAAGATTGATCTAGTTTGACAGCCATCTGGTAAAGCAGGATTGTCATAGACAGATTTGATATGATTCAAAATTGAGATATCTTGATCTACGGATTCATGGAATGATTGGAGGAAAGAAGATACATTGTCATTTATCACTAAAAATGATTCTAAGTGCATCTTAGTGATTCGAAAAGATCTCTCTTAGAACAAGGCAACTAGATAACTTAAGTTGTGCATTTATTGCAAAAGGAAATTAGGGTTTGCGAAAGAATAAAAGGGTTCTTTCACTCATCATTTGCACATTTGCATTTGAGAAGAAGAAAAGAAGATCTCTGCATCAAGTTTCTACAACTCTCTCAAAGATCAACTGTAAAATCCAATTCAACCAGCAATTTGTTTCGACTCTTATTTTGAACCCTAAAGTGTAAAAAGGTACTTCCATTATGAATATCTCTCTCTGAATCTTTTGTAAAAATAACTACTCCAATGGTTGTTAAGATCACTGATAGGCTACACCCAAAGTTCAAGAAACACCCCTACAAATCCCTAGAAGTTGACCCCTTAGGTGCTTTTTCTAGCATTCTGCATGGGGTACTACACACAGAAGATGTTAGAGTTTACATCCACACCAATATTGAGGAATTTGGATAATCCAAGTTGATGGACATCTATCATTAATAGTTAATAGATGAAAGTTTTGAACTCAAACCTCAATACAAGGCCCTCTAGGATAAGCACTTTGGACATTGCATCCACTTTCTCTGTTTTACAGAAGATGATTGGGTTTGGTATGTTCTTAGAAGAATACATGACAATTTCATATGGTTAATGAAGCTCTTCAACATAACAAAAGATGCCATTAGGGCAGTAACTAGATTGCACTCATTCGGTGGGTTACCTGTACTCAAATTCTTCAAGAATCAGATAGTTACTAAAGTTACCAGATCTAAGTTTGACAAAAGACCAATGACAATTGATGACATCAAGATCTAGATGTCTAGTTTTCTTCAATGATAATTGGATATAAGATCTATCATTCCAGCAGGGAGAACTCTGTGTCTAGGATTGCTATATATACAACATATCAGATTGTAAGGGAAAATGCAGATTATGATCTATGCAACCTTCTCCTGAATCAACTATTAGAAAACTTGCAAAAGATCAAAAATGATAAGAAGAATTTCTTCAAATATGGTTGTCTAATACTATGTTTGTTCTTTTACTATATGAATGAGCTACCCAGATCAAGTGGTTGGGTATGGTAAAATGACAGATCGGTTGCCATACAGATCAAAGACTCTATGTATGGACTTGGTGATGCTCAAGCCCAAAACACAGCTCTCTGGGGTTATTTCAAGAACTTTCAAAGTATGATGTAGGCCAGAGAAAGAATTCCTTAATCCATAGTTGAAAAATACAAGGATACAGTGTGCTTCATGGTTGACACTGATCAATGCCTAATGGAGGCAGTTGAGCCCAGAACAGTGTGGATAATGCCAATGGGTTACGAAGTAGATGAGAAAATCTTGGAACTACATGTTCAATACTTGTTGAGCCAGCCAAAGGACCCTGAGGCAGAAAGGTTTGGAACCTTTCAAGAATTAAGTGTAAAGATACATGTTGAGCTGAGACAACCGGAGATAAAAAGGAAAGTTAGAAGGGAAGTAGAGGAAATTGCCAAAAGATATGGCATATCAAAAGAGGCAGTTGATGCAAACAGAGAGAAAATAGAAAGAGCTGAGAAAGAGAAACAAGAAGTAGAAAAAGGAAGTGTTCCAGTACAAGCCTCATCCCGGACTAGATCCTCCAAGAGCTCTGCACTTGCCACTCCTAAGAGCTCAAGAGCCACCAAACTGGAAGTCAAGACATTCGGAAAGGGAGAAAAGAGAATGAAAACAAAAGCCACAAGGTCTTACACAAGTCAAGGATGATGAAGAAACAGAGTCTGATGAGGAAGTTAAGAAAATGAAGAAGAAGAAAACATTCGGGGAATCCTCTGCTGGTAAAAACAAAGAAGAAGAGCCAGAAGAATTTGTTGAAAAGCTCACTCTTTCCATTAATGATATCATCAAGGCAGTCACTGTGGATGGGAACCTACAACTAGTCACAGAATTCTATGATGAATATAGTGATACTGACAAGAGGATCATGGAAGAAGCTACAGTCAATTATTTGAATATTTATAATAAAGCATTCATTGAAATCATTTCATTAATTCCCAAAAGTCTAGAGAAGGTACTTGAACTTAGAAAGGAGAATGCCAAGGCAAAAGACTTAGAGATCCGTTAATAGATTGCAATTTAGCTGTATTCTTCCATTACTCCAAAGCAAATGGACATGATCTTTAAGGACTGTAAGGATGAATTCTGGAGAAAAGCAAGAATGAACAAACTTATACTTGGAGAAACTAATCAAGTAGCAAGAGAAATAGAAAACATCCTCCAGAATGCCTTCAAAATATTCAATCTTCCTATTATAGAGGAAATAGATGAAGAACCTTCTACCATGGATGTTGAAGGATTAAATTCATCAAATGAAGAATCTACTGACAAAAATGTAGAAGGGTCAAAAGAGGTAGATGAAGAGAAGTATAAGGACTTGGATTCCTCTATTCTGAAAGAGGAAGTTCATGAAACAATCAACATCTCTCCTCTGGATCCCACTGCAGACACTCTAGATCTAGGAACTGAAGGAGAATGAAGAAAAGAGGAGAAATTGAGTCAAGAAGAACAAATAGAGAAGATCTCTAATGACAATTCTGAGATTCCAAAAGAAAAGAAGACTCAGTCTCTGGCAAGAGACACTGCAGAGGCAGTGAAGAATTTCTTGAACAAAGAGATGATGGAGATAGATGAATTGGAACTATTCCAAGGACCACTAAATTTTGATTCCCTCTCTCCAGTCTAGACAATGAAAATAGCATCTTTTTCCCAAGCTAAAGTAAAAGAAAAGATTCTGAAATCTCACATGGAAGACTGTGAGCTGTTAGAGAATGCATCTAGGATGATGGAGAAGATCATGCCATCCTTTCAAAAGGATCCTTTGGCCTCTGCATCTGGTAATTTGAAATCTCTGGTAAACTCTTTTAGCACTCATTTTGATTCTTTAG
Organism: Cunninghamia lanceolata; assembly: GCA_027924645.1. NCBI lineage: Eukaryota > Viridiplantae > Streptophyta > Pinopsida > Cupressales > Cupressaceae > Cunninghamia > Cunninghamia lanceolata. The sequence goes on along the minus strand of BSBN01000865.1, from coordinate 1,529,881 downwards.
AGAAATCGGTAGAAGAAAAGGTTCGGAAAGAGTTTTTGGGAAAAAGATTCACTGAAGTACAGGGACTCATTGCTAATGATAGGAGGACCCTAGATATCAGGATAAAGAGCCTTGAAAATGCTCTTAAAGATGGTGGGGACATGTACAAATTTTGTCTATCTTGGTCTAAAGTGATAGAGGATATTGCAAAGAAGGTGGAAGAACAAGAAGGTAAACTGTCAAGTTTATCTCAGAATTTTGATCCCCTCACTACATCCATAATGAGTCAGGAATGCCAGGCTATTGTCATTATAAATGAAATAAAGAGGCTGGAGAAAGAAAGGAAAAATATAATAAATAGGATGAGTGAACTCAGAGGGATAATTATCCCTAAGTTAGAGGCAATGCATGAGGCCTTAATAGATGCTCAGACCACAGCCCGGACCAGTGATCCGGTAGATCTAAGAAGGGCAGACGCATATGCATTTTTTTGAGTGGTCACATCTCCATTTTGGATAGGATGAAGTAGAGCTGGGCCACAAAGTATGTATAGTTGAAGGCCACTTTTGCGGATATACTCAAGTATATGTAAGTATAACATGTATATACATACTTATGCGGCTATGTATAGGTCAATTTTTGCAAATTTTGGTGTGCGGATTCTATCCTTTTCCATTGATGTCAAAGGGAGAGTGAGGAGTAGTGAAAAATGTGAAATCCCGCTAAGGGGGAGCTCCGGTAAAATAGTGCACAAGACAGAGCATCAGCCAAGGGGGAGTTTGCTGCGACACTTAGTCATTTTTCACTAAGTGTTGCCATCAATGCCAAAGGGGGAGATTGTTGGCAAGAGACACTGTGTGGCTTCATGAGTGTTGTCATTGATGACAATAAAGTATATTCCACACATCCACAGCACATAGTACGCCTATACTGGAAGTCAGATTGAATATTGTTTTGGTTCAGTGAACAAGAACAGAGCATGCAACAAGGTCTGACAATCAGGTCTGGATCTCTTAGATGGTGTAACTTAGCAAGTTACGGACTTGGCCAAGTGAAGAGGAGTATAATGACTAATATAATCTAGAGATTGAGCCTTTGGTGATAAAACATGGAAAAGATATGAGCATCTGAGTGTAGGGTTCCTGACAGGCAAAGCAGACTGAGGAAGAATAGACCGGTAGAGTATCAGACTTCAATCTGGATGAGTAATTGATGTTGATCAAGCTATTTGAGGGATCATACAATGTTGGCTAACATGATTGATGACTTCTATGTCTATGTTTTGATACGCATCACAAATCAAGTATGGATTCAGCCGATAGGTCAGTATCTTGTAAATATCTTGAGTATTCTAGTTACCGACTAGAAAGTTGTTGAAATCCTTGGTGCGGATTTATATACTAGATGGATTCCAGTATCAAGGTGTGTGTGATTATAAATGTGATAAAATAAGGTGTGAGAAAAGGCAGAGATAAGTGTGGAAACAACAATACAAGTCCGGTATGTGACAGAGCAAAAGCACTAGAGCAGAGGAAGAATGAAGTGCATTAGATCAGTATATTGAGCCTAACCGGAATTGAACTTTAGCATTTGTAGATGCCTCTCATCAGTTCAAACACCTGGTTACCTTCTATAAACTCTATAGACAGTGAGTCTCTTGTAGGCAGTGTGCCTCTTGTGAGCAGTGTACTCGGGCACTAAGCCCTAATTGGCAAGTGCCATTTTATACTTCTTATTCTTTTAATAGAGAATACAATCTTGGGTTAGTCACCTCATGGTTTTTCCCTTAATAGGGTTTTCCACATTAAAATCCTTTTGTTATGTGTGTTGATTTTATTTCTTCTCTCATGATTATATATGCTTATATGTTTTGATGCTGCACAAATTATAAAAGGAAAAAGAAAGTAAAGATATTAGAGATAATTGATTCACCTCCCCCTCTCAGTTATCTACCTTGTTTCCAACAATTAACCCTCCTGCCCTAAACTAAGATGCATGAGAATGCATCAATCCAGTGATGCTCAACATCTCATTGTTTTATCTAGATTGATGTTTTGAGAGCTACCTCTCAGGGGGAGTAGCTAGATGTGTTGGTGACAGTTCAGTTGGATTAGAATAGCAGAATGCAAGTATGTGCCCTTTGCCATTGATGTCAAAGGGGGAGAGAAATCATGTGAAAAACTCAAGAAGAAAAAGAATGTAGATGTGTAAAGAGAAAGGGGGAGAATCTTGTCTTGATGGTCTTTTTAGTTTTTCACATCATATGTTATAATCAATGACAAAGGGGAAGATTGTTGCAAGTATGTGCCTAATCGATGTTGTCATTGATATCAACATATCTATGTTGTCATTGGTGTCAACTATGCTCTTATTCTATTGCTTTCTTGTAATAAGTTAGATGCTTTGTATTTACTTATGTAAGTGATCTTGATGTTGAGGATATTGAGAAAATTAGCTCCTCCAGTAGAAACAGTGAGTTGCAGTGGAAACAATGTATTGCATACTAAAAAATAGTCCAAAAGATTGCTCCACATCTCATGTAGTATGAATATCTTTGTCTACAGATTGGAAGTTATTTAGAAGTCTATCTGAAGATGTTATATTCCAAGTTTGAGCCTCCGGTATGAAGATTTGAGTGAGTTATGTTCACTAGAGTGAAAACTACTTTTCCTGTATGTTTGGTGGTGACAAGGAGAAAGTGTTATGCTCTGCATTCCTCCACATTGAAGTATTTTGGTCTATGGTTCTAGAGTTGAGTCTAAATGATGATAAGTGTTTTCAACTACAATAGTTCGTGATTTGGCAGTCCGCAAGCTATCCTTTCCATATGACAGTGGCTGACAGTGTTGTTCTTGTGCTCTGGTTTGAAGAATCTTCTTGACAGAGTGGTTAGAGATCATGTGGTTTTTCCTGGTGATTACAATGTGCTTATGAATGTCTCCTAATCATGTTCCTACCTTTGGATTGGTCCACAAAGAGAAAATTAGATTGTGGATGAAGAATGTTCTTAGTAGACCTAGTGTTCTCACCAGTCTTGGCCGACTTGGTTGATTTCACTAATTGTGGAGATGCCTTGAAGTTTGTGGAAGCATGTCGTGGCATGAAGAATTGTGTTTGAGTCCTAGCTAAGGCATGGAATGATCGGCATAAATATTTACATCTTTCCCTTAGCTAGTTTCTTCATTAGGTCCAAACCTCTTTCTATGTATGTTTTTGTAATGCTAACCTTAGAGATTGTTCCAATGGTTGATGAATGTATTTCTAACCTTGATGTACATTTCAAGGTTGATGACTTGTATAAAGACTTGTAATGAATTGGGAAAAAGTTGATAAGTGTGCGAATATGAAGAGATAAGTGCAAAGGTGTGAAAGAGTAGAGTAAATAAGTTATTATTGCAAGTATGGGCCTAATCAGTGTTGTCATTAATGTCAACATACTCCTGTTGCATTAATGATAAGGATTGGATGAGTTGTGTGCTAAGGATATTGAGAAAATTAGTCTCAATCAGGAATAGTGAAGATCAGTGATGACAGTAAGGTAAAAGTCCAAGATAGGATGAGTATCAAAGTATGTGGTTTAAAGGCTTTGTAGATATGTGTCTTAAGGTGGTCTAGTAGAGATTTTATAGGTCCGCATGAAGATCTGAAGAAGTTGTGGCCATTCAAGTAAAACTAGTTCGGACAGATGTTTAGTGGTGACATAGTGTTATAGATAGGTCCGGTGAGATCCAGAATTGCATTGTCCTATTCTACAGATTTGAGGGAGTGTTGAGGAAGTCTTTATGGAGTGTCAACTAGATTGGTTCATGGTTTGAAGGTCCGTAAGCATCTATTCCTTTGTGACAGTAATGACAGACTATGTTCTTGAGGTTCTAGATGAAGGGGAGATGGATTTAATAAGAAGATGAAGTATGGATGTTCTTGGTGATTCAGGCAAGCTTGTGGAGGTCTTTGGATCATGTCCAGTTTGTGTTGGTGGTCTGCATTGAAGTTGTTGATAACTAAGAGGGGGGGGGTGAATCAGTTATCCTAATTATTTCCCTTATTGAACTTTCCTCTTAATTGAAGCAGCATAAAATCAAACACAAAACATTAACCATGAAATAAGAAACACATGACACAGTATTTTTGACGTGGAAACCCTGTTAAGGGAGAAAACCACGGGGTGATTAACCCAAGAATTATTCTCTGTTAGAAGAATAGGAAATTACAAAAATGGCACTTGCCAATTAGGGCTCACTGCCCGAGCACACTGCTCACAAGAGGCTCACTGCCTACAAGAAGACACACTGTCTTACAAAGTGATAAGAATCACAGTCTTGAACTGATTGGAAGCATCTGCATATGCTGGAGTTCAGTTTCGGTTAAGTTCAGTATACTGATCTGCTGCACTTCATCTTTCCTCTGTTCTTTAGTCTGCTATCCTTTCACATACCGGATCTTTCTTGCTACTTCTGCTCTACTCTGGACTTGTTCACATATCCTTTTCCACACTTCACACCCTTTACAACTAAATCCATCCTCTATATATATCCGCACAAGTAATTTCATCACCTTTCTAGTCGGCATCCGGAACAGTCTATTTTCTTACAAACTTAGTTCTGTCGGCTGAATCCTTGCTCACCAAGCAATGCAGATCAAGCATATACTTGTAGATATCATCAATTATGTCGGCCAAACATGATTCATGCCTCCGCAACCTTTATCATCATCTGTAACACATCCGGAAAGTAGTCTGATACTCCATCAGTCAGTTCTTCCTCTGTTTTCACTGTCTCTCAGGAATCCGGTACTCAACTATTCATATCTTTTTCTTTGTCCATCTCCGGAGGCTAAATCCTTGGAATATACTACTCAAGATAGTCCTCTTGACTTCCCCAGATCCGCACTGTGCCAAGACACTTCCTCTGAGAGATCCAGACCAATCTGTCGGACCTTGCCACATGCTCTGTTCTTGTTCACCGGACCACAACAATCTTCAATCTGACTTCCGGTAGAGATATATCATGACTTGCGGATATGTGGAATGACCTTTGTTGCCATCAATGACAACAACCATGAATCCATATAGTGTCTCTTGCCAACAATCTCCCCCTTTGGCATTGATGGCAACACTTAGTGAAAAATGACTAAGTGTTTACACTATGCTCCCCCTTTGCTGATGCTCTGTCTTTATATACAATTTCCGGAACTCCCCCTGAGTTGGATTCCTCATTTTTCACTGCTCCTCACTCCCCCTTTGACATCAATGGCAAAGGGTAGGGTCCGCACACCAAAATTTTCAAAAATTTTCTATATATAGCCGCATATTTACATACTCACATATACTGCAGAATGTCTGCAAAGGATGTCTGCAGTTGAACCATTTCAGTAGCCCAACTTAGCTTCATTCTGTCCAAGATTGAAATGTGACCACTCAACAAAAATGCAAAAGCTTCTGCCCGCCTGAGATCTGTCGGATCTTTTGTATGGGCGGTGGTCTGGGCATCACTGATGGCCTCATGCATAGTTTCCAACTTAGGGACTATAATCCTTCTAAGTTCTCCCATCCGGTTGGTAATGTTCTTCCTCTCCTTCTCAAGATTCTTTATTTCATTCAAGACTGCAATAGTCTGACATTCTTGATTTATTATAGAGGAAGAGAGAGAATCAAAACTTTGAGATAAGCTTTGAAGCTTGTCCTGTTCCTCTTTTATTTTCTTGTCAATTGCTGCTGTTGCCTTTGACCAAGATATACAAAATTTGTAGATGTCACCGCCATCCTTAAGAGCATTTTCTAAGCTCTTTATTCCAATGCTTACAATCTTCCTATCCTTAGAGATTAATTCTAATATTTCAGAAAATCTCTTATCCAAAAATTCCTTCCGGACCTTTTCTTCAGCTGATTTTTCTAGAGAATTAAAATGTGTATCAATACTGCTGACTAAGGTTTTTAGATTACCGGAAGTGGAGGCTGTCGGATCTATTTGGATTGATGGCATGATCTTTACAAGTACTCCGGAAGCAGCCTCTATCAACTCACAGTCTTCCATATGAGACTTCAGGAGCTTTTCATTTGCCTTGGCATTTGCAAATGAAGCTATCTTCATTGTTTGTACCGGAGAGAGAGAGTCAAAATCAAATGGACCTTTTAGAAGCTCCGGTTCATCAATCTCTAGAGTTTCTTTGCTCAAAAATTGTTGAACAGTTTGTGCAGTGTCTCTTGCCGGAGACAGATGTTTCTTTTCTTCTGCAGTCTTAGAACTGTCAACCTCTTTGTCTGTCACCACTGCTTCCTTCTCCTGCAATTGCTCTTCTTCTTTGGATCCGGAGACTGTAGGGGAAACCGGAGGAGAGATGCTTGCTTGTTCATGGGCCACTTCTTCTGGAGCAGAGGGTCCCAAGTCCTCACTTGTCTGTTCATGGCTCACTTCTTCCGGAACAGAAGATTCCAAATCAGCAGCTGTTTCTGCACCTAAGTCCTCTACAACAGGAAGATTGAACCTTTTGAAGGCCTTCCGGAGGATCTCTTCTGTCTCTTGTGCCACTTTGTCAGTCTCACCAAGCATGAGCTGATTCATCCTGGCTTTACTTCTGAACTCATCTCTGCAGTCCTTGAAGATCATGTTCATTGTCTTGGGATCAATTTGAGGATATAGCTGAATAGCTATCTGCTCCCGGATCTCAAGATCTTTGGCATGAGCATTATTCTTTCTTACTTCCATTTCCTTCTCTAGGCTTTTAGGAATGAGAGATATGATCTCAATGAAAGCCTTATTGTATGTGTTCAGATATTTAACTGTGGCTTCCTGCAGAGTCTTTTGGTCTGCCTCACTGAAGTCATCATAGGATGCAGTCATTGGTTGAAGGTTTCCATCCACCGTGACCGACTTGATTATGCTCTCTAGTGACAGAGTGGGCTTTTCAACAGTTACCTCTGCCATTTCCTCCTTGTCTTGGCCTGTGGAGGGCTTACCGGATCCTTTCTTTTTCTGTTTCTTTACTTCTCTTACTCCTTCATCTGATTCTGTCTCCTCTTCATCCTTTTGGCTTCCATAAGCCCTTGTGGCTTTTGCCTTTGATCTCTTTCCGGATGCCTGGACTTCCGGTTTTGAACTTTTGGTTGAGGGAGGAGCAGATCTCTTTGTTGATCTGGTCCGGGTGGGAGCTCCAACCGGAGCACTTTCTTTGCTTTTCTCTTCTTCCTCAGCCTTTCTCCTCTTTTCCCGGCTGGCATCAAGTGCCTCTTTTGAGATGCCTAGGCCTTGAGCAATGTGCTCTACTTCTTTTCTCACTTTTCTCTTAATCTCAGGTTCCCTGAGTTCTACATGTAGTTTCACGCTCAGCTCCTCAAAGGTTCCAAACCTTTCTGCCTTAGGATCTTTGGGCTGACTTAGCATGTGTTGAACATGCAGCTCTACTATCTGTTCATCAACTTCATACCCCATGGGCATGATCCAGACAGTCCTTGGCTCCACTGCCTCCATTAGGCACTGATCAGTGTCAACCATAAAACATACTGAGTCCTTGTATTTCTCAATGAGTGACTGGGGAATTCTCTCTCTTGCTTGCATCATGCTCTGAAAGTTTTTGAAGTATCCCCATAGAGCTGTATTTCTCGCTTTTGCATCCCCAAGTCCATGCAAATAGTCTCTTATCTGGACTGCAACAGGTTTGTCATTCTGCCATACCCATCCACTTGTTCCGGGTAGCTCATTCATGAAGTAAAAGAATAGACATACAATGAGAGTACCATACTTAAAGGAGTTCTTCTTGTCTTTCTTGATTTTCTGTACATTTTCCATCAATTGGCTCAGTAGTAGTTCACAAAGATCATAATCTGCATTCTTTCTTAGCATTTCATATGCTGTGTATATTGCAGTTCCGGATACAGAATTCTCCCTGCTGGAGTGATAGATCTTGTATCCTATTATCATTGATGCATATTTGATATCCGGATCCGAAATATCTTCAATGGTCATTGCCCTCTTATCATATTTTGATCCGGTGGCCTCAGTTACAACGTTGTTCTTGACAGATTTGAGGATAGGTACCCCCCCGGAAGAGTATAGACCAGTTACTGCTCTAATTGCTTCTTTTGTGATCTTGCAGGGTCTATCTAGCCAAAGGAAGTTGTCATGCATCCTGCTCAGTACATACCGGGCCCATTCATCTTCTTCAAAGCTAGGGAAATGAATGAATTGCTCAAATTGTTTCTTCTGGATACCCTTATACTCTGGTTTGAGCTCAAAAGCATTGTCTATCAGTTGCTTGTGATAGAGGTCTCTTAATTTGAATTCCCCAAATTCCTCAATGTTTGCGTGTATGTAAACCCTAATATCTTCAGTATGTAAGACTCCGTGGGGAACACTAGAGAAGGCTCCTAGTGGATCTACCTCCAATGATTTGTAGGGATGTTTCTTGAATGAGGGGCGAGGTCTATCAGAGATCTTAACTATGTTTGGAGTAGCCATTCTTCAAAGATTTGCAGTGAGGCAATGAAAAACGAAGAATACCTTATGCACCTTCGGTTTGCACGGAGTGGTTGGATTGATTTCTTTATGCAATAGCTTCGGCAGGAGATCCTTGGTGTGCTTGATGAACCTTGTTGCAGAGCTCCACTATTCGCTTCTTCTCAAGTGTAGAATGAGCAGATAACTTTTGAGAAATCCCTTATATTGCTCCGCAAACCCTAATATCTGTCTGCAATAAATGCTTCACCTGCATTATTCCGGTTTACCATGTCTGGACAGCTTGGAGTATCCCGGATTAGTCCTGATCACTGAATATCATCCGGATCTTTAAATCATGAATAAATCTAGGTAACATATTACAAGAACATCCCAAACACTCTGTCCAATCCGCAAGACAAGATTGTGCACTTCCGGATCTCTCCGGACCTTTTTGTAATCCTTTATCATACCGGAGCACCTCCCTGAACAGGTCTAACTTAATCGAACACAGCTTCTTCATAACTCCATGCGGACCTCTGAAAACTTGACTGAAGCATCTCAGGACTTATATCTACAAACCCTTTAATCCGCATCTTGTGCCACATCCGGCACAACTTGTTTGGCTGGGGGAACAGAATCTTCTTTGAGTCTCCCCCTGAGCCTGAGCTCACTTTTTAATTTCCGGAAGAAATATCAGCACCAGAATCTGGTGCGGATCCAACCTCTACATTCTCTGAGCTTTTCTTCACCCAAATCTTGCTCATCTGATTCCTAACTTCATCCGCATTCATCTTTTGTTTACCCTTGTCTTGATTCTGATTATACACCGGACCTCTTTTGTCCTGATTCTTGTTTCTGCAGACTTTAGCATTATGACCGGACCTATTGCAGATTTGGCAAATAACATTTCTTTGCATATTTAACTGATATCCCCTTGATCTGCATTGATTAGCCATATGACCTACTCTATTGCATGTAAAGCATCTACCTTTGAATGATTTGTTTACTTGCATAATTCTGCATTCATGGGATTTGTGTCCATACCTTTTGCAGTTGAAGCACTGTCCGGAGAAGGATGAATTAATCTGATTCATTCTCATTCTGCACTGATTAGCTTTGTGACCAAAATGGTTGCAGCTGTGGCAGTATCCATTGAAGGATGGATATTTTTGAGCATTTGGCTGTCTTACCGGAGGTCTTCTAGGCCTGCTCCTTGGATTTTCTGATCCAAGATTCCTCTGACCGGATCCGGAGCTTTCTCCTTTCTCATATCCCAAGCCATACTTGTCATCTATCCTCTTTTGACTTCCAAGAAGAATTTCAAGTTGAGCAGAACTTATCTTGAATTTCTCTTTATATTCATTTGCTGTTTGAAGGTCTCTTTTGAGAGAGGCAATTTGATCCTCAAGTTTTCCTTCATTATCTTTGGAATCTTCAAGATCAGATTCAAGGTGTCTGATAATCCTGTCCATCTGGTGGCATTCTTCTGATTTTTCTTTAAGAGATTGTCTTAGATTGTCTTCAGCCTTTCTTTTTTCTTCAATCTCTTGAGTAAACTTTATAGTTCCTGATTCCATTTCATGTCTTAACATAATGACTTCTTTTGATAACTTTTCACATAACTTGGTTTGCTCAGTCAATTCCTCACTTGTATTGCTTTCTTCACTTTGTCTTGCCAACTGTTGAAGCAGCTCCTTTCTCTTTTTCATAGAGAGACTTAATTTGTCTTTTAATTCTCTCATGAATTCATCAGCCTGTTTGAGTCTTTCCTTTAATTCACTGACTTCAGAATTTGACTGTTCAAGATCCTCAAGGGCAATCTTGAGTTGCTCCCTTAAACCATATGCATCCATTTGAAATCCCAGATCTTCCTCAAGCTGTTAGGCTCTATTAGGAGGAACTTAGCTCTGATACCAATTGTTGATAACTGAGAGGGGGGGGGTGAATCAGTTATCCTAATTATTTCCCTTATTGAACTTTCCTCTTAATTGAAGCAGCATAAAATCAAACACAAAACATTAACCATGAAATAAGAAACACATGACACAGTATTTTTGACGTGGAAACCCTGTTAAGGGAGAAAACCACGGGGTGATTAACCCAAGAATTATTCTCTGTTAGAAGAATAGGAAATTACAAAAATGGCACTTGCCAATTAGGGCTCACTGCCCGAGCACACTGCTCACAAGAGGCTCACTGCCTACAAGAAGACACACTGTCTTACAAAGTGATAAGAATCACAGTCTTGAACTGATTGGAAGCATCTGCATATGCTGGAGTTCAGTTCCGGTTAAGTTCAGTATACTGATCTGCTGCACTTCATCTTTCCTCTGTTCTTTAGTCTGCTATCCTTTCACATACCGGATCTTTCTTGCTACTTCTGCTCTACTCTGGACTTGTTCGCATATCCTTTTCCACACTTCACACCCTTTACAACTAAATCCATCCTCTATATATATCCGCACAAGTAATTTCATCACCTTTCTAGTCGGCATCCGGAACAGTCTATTTTCTTACAAACTTAGTTCTGTCGGCTGAATCCTTGCTCACCAAGCAATGCAGATCAAGCATATACTTGTAGATATCATCAATTATGTCGGCCAAACATGATTCATGCCTCCGCAACCTTTATCATCATCTGTAACACATCCGGAAAGTAGTCTGATACTCTATCAGTCAGTTCTTCCTCTGTTTTCACTGTCTCTCAGGAATCCGGTACTCAACTATTCATATCTTTTTCTTTGTCCATCTCCGGAGGCTAAATCCTTGGAATATACTACTCAAGATAGTCCTCTTGACTTCCCCAGATCCGCACTGTGCCAAGACACTTCCTCTGAGAGATCCGGACCAATCTGTCGGACCTTGCCACATGCTCTGTTCTTGTTCACCGGACCACAACAATCTTCAATCTGACTTCCGGTAGAGATATATCATGACTTGCGGATATGTGGAATGACCTTTGTTGCCATCAATGACAACAACCATGAATCCATATAGTGTCTCTTGCCAACAGAAGTTACAGCTCGCATTGAAGAATAACTTCCAGATGATGGTGTTCTTTCTGAGACTGGCCGACCAGATGAGTTACACATCCTGTAGATGTTCTTGTTGATGTTTTCCAACTTAGATGATCATTCCTAAGTTGATGTCTTGTATAAATAAGGGATTGCGAAGTCATTTCAAAGTTGTCCTTGTTGAGATGAGTGTGTGGTAGCAAGGTGGAGAGCGAAAGGCAGAGCAGAAGTATTGGGCTTAAATGGAACTGATTCAAGCATGGTGAAGATGCTATTCTCCAGTTCATGTATCTGATATTTATTTCTTTATAGATAGTGTGTCTCTTGTAGGTAGTGAGCCTCTTGTGGGTAGTGTGCTCAGGCAGTGAGCCCTAATTGGCATGTGCCATTTTTTCTTTCTATTCTTCTAACAGAAATTACATTCTTGGGTTAATCACCCCATGGTTTTTCCCTTAATTGGGTTTTCCATGTCAAAATCTTGGTGTCTCATGTGTTGATGTGTTTCTGCTCTTGATTTGTCGCATTGTGTTTCCATGGTTAATTTATTATTATGCTACTAAATTGCTAAAAGGAGTTAAGTGTGTAATTGCAAGAAAAGTTTTGCACAACTGATTCATCCCCCCTCTCAGTTGTGTGCCCCGAGTCTAGCAATTGGTATCAAAGCCAAGTTCCTCTAAAAGGAGCTTAACCGCTTGAGGAGATCTAGGATGTCGTCCTACAAGAAGGATAGTCCAAAGTTTGATGGAACCAATTTTAATATCTAGAAAGGTTGCATGAAATGTCACTTGTAATGTATGGGAATGGCGTACTGGACCATGGCTACAACACAGTATGTACCTCCACAGGATGGTTTGAAAACCCTAAATGAAATCACGGATGCTAAAAATAATCTGCGAACTATAGAGGCTCTTCTAAGCGCATTATCTGATTCAGAGCTCTCAAATGTTATTGACCTACCAATTGCTTTTGAGATTTGGCAAAAACTGGAACTTTTACATGAAGGAGACAAGTATGTTAAATGTGCAAGGTTACAGAGTCTGAAAGAGAAATTTGAAAATTTGAAGATGAGAGATGATGAAAATATTACTACTTTTATGCCAAGAGTAAATGAGATTGTTTGTGGAATTAAAAATACTGGTGGAGTCCTAGATGAAAATGAGATTGTTGGCAAAATTCTCAGATCCCTACCTGCTTCTTACAAAATCAAGGTTGTTGCCATTGAAGAATTCAGAGCCCATACAACTGTCACAAGAGATCAATTGGTTGGAAAATTGGCTGCATTTGAAATGACAGAGTTTGGAGATGACCCCCCCAAGACTGAATTTGCATTCAAAGTCAGTGCCTCTGTTAAAGGTAAACAAAGGTTTGATCCAGGAGAGAATTCATCAAGGAAGTTGTCATGGTATGAAAAAGAAAGAAAAGATCTGGAAGAAGAAGTAGAAACTGCTCAACTTGAAGCCCTTATTGCAAAAAGGCTGCCAAGAGGATCCGGTAAGTATGAAGGAAAATTACCTGTTAAGTGTTTTAACTACAATAAGATTGGTCATTTTGCCTCGAGGTGTCCGAAAAGGTTTTCAAGGAAACTCTAACAAGCCAAGGTTCCAAAAGAACTATTACTATGTACATGAAGATGATGATAATGAAGGAGTAACAGATGATGAATCAAAGATAGGAAACAAATCTAGAAATGAATGGGTGTTCATTGCCATCAAGGAAGAAGATACAATGTCCTCTGTATCTGTCAATCATAAGACTGTGGAAAGAGCTCTGGCTGCCCAAGTTGAAGAGAAGGATGATTGGGTCATTGACAGTGCCTGCTCTCACCATATGACAAGTGAAAAAAATAAGTTTGTAGATTTGGAAAGGTATGAAGGAGGAGTGGTAAAGTTTGGTGATAATTCTGCTGGTAGAATCAGAGGTAGAGGAACTATTTCTCTTGATGGAAGAAACAAAATTGGTAATGTACTGTATGTTGAAGGATTGAAGCACAATCTCCTCAGTGTTGGATAGTTGGTGGACAAAGGATATGATCTCCGGTTCAGGAATAGAAAATGCAAGATCTTTGAAAGCTCCAGAATAGAGATTGCATCTGGCACTCAAACTAAAGATAATATCTTCCACTTGGTTGGTACTGGTAAAAGTTGCTTATTTGTTTAAGTTGATCAGAGTTGGTTATGGCATAGGAGTATGTGTCGTGAATTTTGATAATATCATCAAGATAAGCAATACTCAGGCTGTAAGAGATCTTCCAAAATTGGTGAAACCTACTAATAGCTTATGCAAAGAATGTCAGTTGGGTAAGCTAAGCAGAATCTCATTCAAAAGTAAGGAATTGTCTTCTATTTGATTATTGGACTTAGTTCATACTGATCTTTGTGGTCCAGCAAGAATCAGGAGTATGCAAGGTGATAGATACTTCATGTTACTAATTGATGACTATTCTTGGATGATGTGGGTAACCTTTCTAAAAGAGAAATCAGAAGCTCTTTAGAAATTCAAAATATTCAAGGCTATGGTAGAGAATGAAACCAGATTAAAATTGAAATGTTTGAGGTCTGATAGAGGTGGAGAATTCACATCTGGTGAGTTCATAGAGTTATGTGAGAAACATGGAATAAAGAGACAGTTATCTACTCCTAGGACTCCACAGCAGAATGGAGTAGTGGAGAGAAAGAACTGGACCATCCAGGAACCATCTAGGACCATGATGATGGAAGCAAATGTTCCTCAGATCTATTGGAGAGAAGCTGTCAGCACTGCAGTCTATACTCTCAATCGAGTTCAAATCAGAAGCAATACCGGTAAGACTCCATATGAACTTTGGTTTGGCATCACTCCTACTGTGAGGTATTTCAGAGTTATTGGTACCAAATGTTACATTAAAAGAGATGAAGATATTGGAAAGTTTGATGCTAGGAGTGATGAAAGAATATTCTTGGGTTACTCTACTCAAAGCAAAGCATACGGGTGTTATAACAAGAGACTGAGAAAGATGATAGAAAGTACAAATGTGAAGGTTGATGAGGGAATTGAGAAACCCTCAAGGTTTTATGAATATGATGAAGATGATCAAAAAGGTGTTTTGACTCAAGGAGCCCAAGCCTCCTTTGTAAGTTAGATCTAAACTAATCCGGTAAATCAGGAAGAAGAGTTGAGTTTCAATGAGCCTGATCAAGAATCATAAATGCAAGAAATTCCCAAAGTTCCTAGATATGTAAGACTAAACCACTCTGAAGATCAGATCATAGGTGATAAAAGAAAGGGAGTACAAACAAGAAGGAGAATTGCTCAAGATTCAGAAGAGTATTGTCTGATTTCAAAGATTGAACCTAAGATAGTGAATGAAGCTTGCAATGATGAAAACTGGACTAAAGCAATTGAGGAAGAGCTGATGCAAATTGAGAAAAATCACACTTGGGATCTTGTTCCCAGACCTAGAAACAAGAATGTGATTGGAACCAAATGGGTCTTCTATAACAAACTGAATGAAGTTGGTGGGGTCTTCTATAACAAACTGAATGAAGTTGGTCAAGTAATCAGAAACAAAGCCAGATTGGTCTGCAAGGGTTACTCTCAAATAGAAGGAGTTGACTTTGAAGAAACTTTTGCTCTGGTGGCAAGAATTGAAGCAGTCAGATTATTTCTTGCATTTGCTACCTTCAAGGATTTCAAGGTGTATCAGATGGATGTCAAGTCTGCCTTCCTGAATGGTGACTTGGAAGAAGAAGTGTACATAGAGCAACCGGTTGGATTTCAATTGTCTGATCATAGTGATATGGTCTGCAAGTTGAAGAAAGCACTGTATGGACTGAAGCAAGCCCCAAGAGCCTAGTATGAAAGATTGGATAAGTATCTTTTGAAGATTGGTTTCAACAAAGGTACTGCTGACAGTAAATTATATTTCAAAATTGATAATGAAAACATCTTAATTGTTGAGGTGTTTGTTGATGATATTATTTTTGGAGGAAGAGATAGTATGTGTAAAACTTTTGCAAATCAAATGAAAAGTGAGTTTGAGATGTCCATGCTTGGTGAAATGAATTTCTTCTTGGGTCTACAAATCACTCAAACAAAGAAAGGAATCTTCATTTCTTAGACCAAATATGAGAAAGAATTGTTGAAGAAATTTGGGATGGAAGATTCAAAACCAATGAATACTCCCATGGCAACCAGATGTAAATTAAGCAAAGATGAGGATTCCCTTAAGGCTGATCAGACAAAGTATAGGTCAATGATTGGAGGACTGTTGTATCTCACTCAAACTAGACCAGACATTATGCAGGCTATTGGTCTTGTTGTTAGATTCCATGCTGATCCTAGAGAATCTCATGTCATGGCAATCAAGAGGATTTTTAGATATCTAGAAGGGACAGTTGAGTATGGTTTGTGGTACCCTAGAGATCATGATTTCTCTCTTCATGCATATACAGATGCGGATTGGGCAGGAGATGTGGATGACCGGAAGAGTACCAGTGGTGGAGCATTCTTTTGGGGGAAGAGATTGGTTTCTTGGCTAAGCAAGAAACAAGAGGCAATATCTCTGTGTACAACTAAAGCAGAATATATTGCAGTAGTGGGTAGTTGCACTCAAGTTTTGTGGATGAAGCAGATGCTAAGAGATATCAAAGTGGAGTATGAGGAACCTACCACAATCTTCTATGATAATTCAAGTGTAATAAACATATCTAAGAATCTGGTGTTGCACTCAAAGACTAAACATATATTCATCAAGTTTCACTTTTTAAGAGAGCAAGCGAACAAGAATGAAGTCAGATTGGAGTTTGTGCCTTCCAAGGATTAGATTGCAGACATCTTTACTAAACCTCTACCTAAGGACTCTTTTGAGTATCTCAGGGAGAAGTTAGGGGTTATTGCCCCTCCGGTGATGAACTAAGGTGCACTGAGGTGCATCAGTCCGATAGATATCACAGTCATATCTTGTGATCCAGATTGATGATGGGGAGCTGTTACTTAGGGGGAGCAGTAGGTATGATTCTAAAGTGTTGGAATTGCAAGTATGTGCCATTTGCCTTTGTTGTCAAAGGGGGAGAGAAGACATGTAAAAAAAAAATGGTTGCTGATCAAAGGGGGAGCAGTAAAAGGAGAGAAGACATGTGAATGGTTGTTGCTGATAGGGGGAGTTGTGACAGTGAGGAGAAGTTCTTGTCTTGATGGTCAAAACAATTTTTCACATCATATGTTGCCATCAATGACAAAGGGGAAGATTGTTGCAAGTATGGGCCTAATTAGTGTTGTCATTGATGTCAACATACTCCTGTTACATTAATGATAAGGATTGGATGAGCTGTGTGCTGAGGATATTGAGAAAATTAGTCTCAATCAGGAACAGTGAAGATCAGTGATGACAGTAAGGTAAAAGTCCAAGATAGGATGAGTATCAAAGTATGTGGTTTAAAGGGTTTGTAGATATGTGTCTTAAGGTGGTCCAGTAGAGATTTCAGAGGTTCGCATGAAGATCTGAAGAAGTTGTGGCTGCTCAAGTAAAAACAGTTCCAGTATATGTTCAGTGGTGACAGAGTGTTACAGATAGGTCCGGTGAGATCCAGAATTGCATTGTCTTGTTCTACAGATTTGAGGGAGTGTTGAGGAAGTCTTTATGGAGTGTCAACTAGATTGGTTTGTGGTTTGAAGGTCCACAAGCATCTATTCCTTTGTGACAATAATGACAGATTGTGTTCTTGAGGTTCTGGATGAAGGGGAGATGGATTTTAGTAAGCAGATGAAGTATGGATGTTCTTGGTGATTCAGGCAAGCTTGTGGAGGTCTTTGGATCATGTCCAATTTATGTTGGTGGTCCACATTGAAGTTGGAGCTCACATTGAAGAATAACTTCTAGATGATGGTGTTCTTTCTGAGACTGGCTGACCGGATGAGTTACACATCCTAAGGATGTTCTTGTTGATGTTTGCCGACTTAGATGTTCATTCCTAAGTTGATGTCTTGTATAAATAAGGGATTGCGAAGTCATTTCAAAGTTGTCCTTGTTGAGATGAGTGTGTGGTAGCAAGGAGGAGAGTGAAAGGCAGAGCAGAAGTATTGGGCTTAAATGAAACTGATTCAAGCATGGTGAAGATGCTATTCTCCAATTCATGTATCTGATATTTATTTCTTTATAGATAGTGTGTCTCTTGTAGGTAGTGAGCCCTAATTGGCATGTGCCACTTTGTTCTTTCTATTCTTCCAACAGAGAATACATTCTTGGGTTAATCACCCTATGGTTTTTCCCTTAACTGGGTTTTCCACGTCAAAATCTTGGTGTCTCATGTGTTGATGTGTTTCTTCTCTTGATTTGTTGCATTGTGTTTCCATGGTTAATTTATTATTATGCTACTAAATTGCTAAAAGGAGTTAAGTGTGTAATTGCAAGAAAAGTTTTGCACAACTAATTCACCCCCCCTCTCAGTTGTGTGCCCTAAGTCTAACAGTTATATTGTTCTTCAATGGAACTGAACCTAGGCATGGAGTAGATGCTATTTAATTAGTTCACGATATTTGGCAATGAGCCACCCCTTGGCAGTGAGCAATCCTTTATTAGTGACATGTTCTTTGCAGTGAGAAATTTGGGCAGTGAGCCTCTATTTTTCGGTATTGTTATAACTCATATATTTTCTACGGTCTAACACCCATCGTGGTTTTTCCCTTTTAGGGTTTTCCACGTAAAAATTTGGTGTCTATTGTGTTGAATGTGTGATTGTGATTCAGTCTATGGTTTCATGCTTTCATGTTTAAATCTGATTATCATTAATTAAGTAGTCGATGGTTTATGAAGTTAAGTTTTTGTGACAAATGATTCACCCCCCCTCTTAGTTGTCCTGTGTATTTCAACATGGACATTTGTAGCCTTTTGGATTTCTCATTTGGTTTTGAGTTTGGGTGTTGATGCCTTACAGCATGAGAGCTATTATGATTTTGTAGGCTTTTTGCTTTGGGTATAGATGCATCCGAAGTTTTATTTTTGAATTGTAGGGGCATTTTGATAGCTTCATGTTTGGACAATGTGTGCACTTGTTGATCTTGATTAAGGATTTTGGTGGATTGAAGGGAACGAGATGTATAGATGGAGGGACTAGTGGATTTACGAATGAAGAGATACGGGGATTTGAGGATGGGGATATTGGAAGTTGGGAGGAGTGGAGGTGGAGTGGATGGAGGGAGATGTATGGTCACATGCTCTTGAGAATGATGATGGAGGAGGGATGACAACATATGACTTGGAGGTACAATGAGGGGCACTAGGTTTTGATTGGAAGAAGATGCCTTATGAGGTGTGTAGATGGTACAACATGTGTGGATTATTTTGATGTAGCCAACAACATACACTCAATAGAATTCTACCATTAATCATGCGTGAGAGCCAAAGATTTAGAAAACTGGAAAAAAAAACTTCTATTCACCAACTCTGCTTCTACAATGAGAGAAAACTCTCTTATATCCAAGAAAACAAAAAAATAAAAAAATTACCTTTTTTTGCAGATTTTGCCATTTTAGGTAATTTTACATTCATATCTTGAGAATCCAATTTTTTCCCAAAAACTTCCTAAAACTAAGGTAGGATGAAAAGCCAACTAACATCCTAAATTCAAAATATGAGTTTCAAGTTATTAACAAAAGAAACTTTTAAAAAACTATGAAAAAACACTAAATTGCCATTTTGAGGGCCAAGATGAAAGTTTCAAGCCCTGAAAAAGTACCAAGATGGGGTCCAACTGACTAGGGTGGGTTGGGAAACCACATGCCACCTCATAACGCATCCACCTATAAAATTTCATAGAAAACCCACATCTGAGTCAAAAGTTATGACCTCCGGAAGTCCTTGCATCATTCTCCTCTGGTTGAAAAGAACGTAGCTCCTACGAGTGTCTTCGAACTACTTCCATTTGACTAGATCTAACCTCTACACTTCCCACTCTGTAATCCACGTGCTATTTGTTGGTGGCAATCCTTCCCACTGTACTAAATACTTGTTGTAATGCCCTTGCTGAGTGTAGATAGTTTTCTTATCAAGAACCTGTGCAATCTTTTCCTTCTTCTATGCCACTTCTAGTTGACTATCTTCAGCATCATCCTCACCATGGAATGCATATAAATTAGAAATATTAAACACAGGATAAATATCGAGATCATCTGGTAAACTGACCTCATATGCATTATTATTGATCTTCTTTGTAATTTTGCAAGGACCAATTTTCCTGTACTTTAACTTGTGGTATGTTCTAGTAGGAAACCACTCTTTTCTCTAATATACCATCACCAAGTCACCTTCATTGAATGTCTGATGTCACCTACTACTATCCATTGTATTCTTGTACTTCTCATTACTGTCTTGCAACTTTTGTCTCACATCTTTCTGCAACTGTTGAAGGTGTCCTGCAAATGCTTCCCCATCATCACTAACCCTATCTTTCATTGGGAGCTGTCCCAAATCTAGAACACCCTGAGGATTCCTGCCATACACAATCTAGAAAGGGGACTTTCCTGTTGATTTGTTAATAGAACTATTATAGGCAAATTCAGCCTGAGGTAATGCTATGTCCCATTGTTTTGGCTTTTCTCCAACAATACACCTCAACAAATTTCCCAGACTCTGATTGACTACCTCTGTTTGCCCATCCATTTGAGGATGATAAGCACTACTAAACTGTAACTTAGTCCCCATCTTCTTCCATAAAGTCCTCCAGAAATCACTAAGGAATTTGGTATCCCTATCAGAGGTAATATTCTTTGGAACACCATGTAGTTGAACAACTTCTGAAAAAAATAACTCTGCTACCCTTGTTGCATCATTAGTTTTCTTATAGGAAACAAAATGAACCATCTTGGAGAACCTATCAACAACTACAAAAATGGAGTCATTACCTCATTGAGTATGTGGAAATCCGAACACAAAGTCCATGCTCAAATCTGACCATGGTGCAGTTGGTACTGGTAATGGCATATGCAACCCTGTATTTTGTGAATGTCCCTTAGCCACTTGGCAGATCCCTTTTCATCTTTGGCTAGTAATATTTATCTTCTATCAAGGCTATTGTCTTGTCCTTGCCAAAATTTCCAGCCAACCCACTACTATGAAATTCTCTGATAATGTTTTCCCTCATAGAGCTAGCTGGTATGCATAGTTGTTTTCCTTTAAATAGATACCCATCTTGCATAAAATATTCACCCCTAAAGTGATCCAAGTTACCAGATACTGGTGCCTTCAATTGTTCCACAATCTCCCAAAAATCATCATCAGACTCATACAAATTTTTGATGGCATCAAAACCAATCACCTCAGTTTCCATTGTGATCAAAAGTGCAACACGCCTACTTAACAGATTTGCAACCTGATTTTGTTTTTTGGACTTATGCTTCAACACAAAATTGTAACCTTGCAAGAAAGAGACCCAATTGGCATGCCTACTATTCAACTTTTTCTGTGTGTTCAAGTATCTCAATGCAATATGATCTGTAAACAATACAAACTCCTGGGGAACTATATAATGTCTCCAATGCTTCAATGCTTGAACAATTGCATAAAATTCCAAATCATAAGTAGAATAATTCTTTCTCACTTCATTCAACTTTTCACTAAAGAAAGCTATAGGTTTTCTAGATTGGCTAAGTACAACACCTATTCCCACATGGGAGGCATCACATTCTGCTTCAAATACCTTATCAAAATTTGGCAATGTAAGTATAGGTGCTTCTGTTACCTTTTTCTTCAAGTACTTAAAGCTCTCCTCAGCATCCTTGGTCCATACAAACTCCTTTCCTTTGGTGCAATCTGTTATAGGAGCTACAATACTACTGAAATTTTGAATGAACTTTCGATAGAAAGTGGCCAAGCCATGAAAAGTTTTTACCTCTATGATGCTTCTTGGACTAGGGCATTCTAGAATTGTCCTGACCTTTTCTGGATCCATTCTTACACCATCTTTAGAAATGACAAAGCCTAAAAAAACCAAATTGTCCTACATGAACCTACACTTCTTCAAATTGGCATAAAGCTTCTCCTTCCTTAACACACCAAAGATGATCCTCAAGTGTTGTAGGTGTTCTTCTTTGCTATTACTAAATACCAAAATATCATCAAAATAAACTACCACAAACTTACCAATGTAAGGTCGTAGTATACTATTCATCAATCTCATAAATGTGCTAGGTGCATTTGATAACTCGAATGGCATAACCATCCACTCATATAATCCGTCTCCAGTCTTAAAGGCTATCTTCCACTCATCCCCTTCTTGGATCCAGATTTGGTGGTAGCCACTTCATAGGTCGATCTTGCTGAAATATTTGGCCCCTACAAGGACATCCATCATGTCCTCCATATAAGGTATAGGAAACCAATACTTGATGGTAATCTTATTAATTGCTTTGCTATCAGTGCACATCCTCCATGTTCCATCTTTTTTTGGGGTCAATAATGTAGGTACAACACATGGGCTCATGCTCTCTCTCTCACCACACCTTTACTTATGAGTTATGTTACTTGCTTATTCAACTCTGCATGTTGTGTTGGATTCATCCTATAAGCTACTTGGTTGGGTAGAGTTGCTCCTGGAATCAAATCAATATGATGCTGAATATCTCTCTTTGGCAGTAGACTATTAGGTAGTTCATCAGGCAAAACATCAACACATTCTTTCAATAGCTTTGCTACTTCTGGGGGAACTGAAATGTCTTCCTCTTCACCTTTTTCACTACTAATGCATAGAAACACCCTGTCACCTTCATTTCTTTAACAAGATCTCTTTCAGACAACATGGTCTCACCTTTTCCTTCATACTTGAGAGGCAATAAAATCACCTTAGAGCCATCTTTCCAAAAGGTGTATGTGTTTTTCTCTCCATCATGCATAACTTTTCTATCATACTGCCATGGCCTTCCCAATAACACATGACAGACATCCATTGGGACATCACACCATATCTCATCTTGATAGATCTTCCCTGTGCTAAACGTAATTAGGCATCTTTTATCAATAATGACTTCATTTCTCTTTTTAAAACATGTAATGCGATATGGATGAGGATGTTTTTCATAGTGTAAATTCAATTTTTCTACCATTTCTTTAGAAACCATATTTTCACAACTACCTCCATCAACAATAACTTGACATACCTTACCACCCAAAGTGCATTTGGTTTTGAAGATATTGGTTCGAAGCCATGAACCATCAGAGCTTTTGGCTTGCGTTTTCTCCTTCTCTGGAATCACCATTGCTCTTCTCATCATGAGACTTTCTCCCACATCTGGTGGAACCTCTAATTCCATCCCTTCCACTTCATACTACATTTGAATCAGGTTCACCCTAGGTTGTCCTTCTTGATTTCTTTCTTGCATGTTATAATTTGAGCATTCAAATGCCCTATGACCTTCTCCATATTTGAAACAAGTGAAATGCTTTCTCTGGTTTTCCCATCCGCTACCGCTACCATAACCTCTACCTCTTTGAAATCTCCTTCCTTGTTCTTGATTCAGAGGATCTTGTTGATTGTCTACTTGTTTTTCCAATCCATGGGATGACTCTCCCCTACCATAATTTGAACCTCCTCGAAATGGGGTTGATGTACCCCTTCCTCCTCCTCTATTCCTCTGATGGTACTGTCTGTTTTGTTTTTCTTCAGCCTTTAGAGCCAATTGGTAAGTCTCTTCCATATTGTTGAGTCGATGCATGCTCAATTCATCTTGAATAGAGAATTTCAAGCCATTCCCATATCTAGCAGCCATTTGTTCATCAATTTCTTGATGCTCTATACATATAGACAGTGTATAAAAGTCATTTGTATAATCTTGTACAGAAGAGAGGTTCTGCTTTAAATTTTGAAACCTATGAAAAAGGGTTTGCGCATAATCTATGAGCAAAAAATTTTCTCTCAACCTCTCCATTTTATTCCATGTCTTGATCATATCCTTGCCTTTCCTTGTTCATTCCTTTTGAAGATGATCCCACCAAATCATTGCATGACCCTTTAATTTGGTGCATGCGAATTTCACCTTCTTTTCCTCTGTCATCGATTTCCATTCAAAAAATTTTCTCATGTCATTCAACTAGTCTATCAACTCCTCTGGTTTAAGACTACCTGCATAATTTGAAACATCTACCTTGACCCCTTGATTTTTCCCTTCTAAGGCCTTGAGCATCCTTTCTTCAAAACTCATGCCTTCTAATTCTTCTTCTTCATGTTTTGTATCTTGATCTGCACCTCCTCAACCTATCTCTTCATCAAATTCATCTCCTCCTCTACCCAGTGTTTGGTTTTCCATCTGTGTTGTAAGTTTTGCTACTTGCCTTTGCAGATTTTGCATTTCTCTATGCATCTGGGCAAGATTGCCTCTTCCTCTTCCTCTCCCATCCATCAACCTAGCTCTGATACCAAATGATGTAGCCAACACCATACACTCAATAGAATTGTGCCATTAATCATGCGTGAGAGCCAAAGATTTGGAAAACTGGAAAAAAAAAACTTCTATTCACCAGCTCTACATCTACAATGAGAGAAAACTCTCTTATATCCAAGAAAACAAAAAAACAAAAAAATCACATTTTTTGGCAGATTTTGACAATTGTCAGATTTTGCCATTTTAGGTAATTTTATATTCATATCTTGAGAATCCAGTTTTTTCCCAAAAACTTCCTAAAACTAAGGTAGGACGAAAAGCCAGCTAACATCCTAAATTTGAAAAATGAGTTTCTAGTTATTAACAAAAGCAACTTTTAAAAAACTAGGAAAAAACACTAAATTGCCATTTTGAGGGCCAAGATGAAAGTTTCAAGCCCTAAAAAAGTGCCAAGATAGGGTCCAATAGACTAGGGTGGGTTGGGAAACCACATGCGACCTCATAACGCTTCCACCTATAAAATTTCATAGAAAACCCACATCCGAGTCAAAAGTTATGACCTCCGGAAGTCCCTGCATCATGTTTTCATTGGGATCTATAGCCAATTGTAGATGGGTTTTGATATGGATGGGCTTTAATATTCCATGTTCGTGAAGGCCTAAATGTTTACCTTGAAATTTCATGTTTTGGAGCATGTGATGCACAATGGGATGCTTTTTATTTTCGAAACAAGATGTGAGTCCATTATTAGATGGGGGAGGTTGGCTGGTGGATAGATTTTGTTCCTCTCTTATGATAGAACCACCACAAATGAAGATTATTTTAGGCACAAGATAATTGAGGGGGGGGGGGGTGAATCAGTTGTATCAAAAACTTCAAACTTTTATAAACAAAATCACATCCACATTAGTTCACTTAAACCCTTAATCTATTATGAAGATTAAACATGAAGAATAGATAATAGAAACTTAAACACATTAACACCATGCATAAGAGAACACCAGATTTTTATGTGGAAAACCCTAAAAGGGAAAAACCACAGCAAGGATTAGCTCACAATATAATGTAGTACCAATACAAAATTACAAGAGGCTCACTGCAACAGGGCTCACTATCCAGAGGGTTAACCACCCAAAGGGCTCACTACCCAAGGACTCACTGTCTAAGTGGACTCACTGCCCACTGAGAAAGAAAGATAGAAGAGAATTATGGCTCACTACCAAGATTTGAACTGATATAATTGCATCAAACCTATGCATGGAGTTTATTTCCAATGAAGCTCAATATACATCTCAACACACACATCTTCACAACAATACTTAAAATGGTAAATACCATCTTCTAACTGCATTTGGTAGCATAACACATGAAAGCTTTGACTGCATTGATCAAATTCAAATCATATGATATCATATCCCGTGTTGGTTCCCAAATCAGTAGATTATAAAACCCTAAAAGTATGCCAATCTTTATAATTGGGTTTTACAAGTGAATTGGCTAACAAATGGAATCAATCAAAATGATTAGAATCCCCTGCACTTCAGGGTCTGCTATGCCTAGGTGGGTATTACCTTGTTTTCACCACTATTTGTTAAACCCTCAAAACTGATTGGTGAATAATGAGCAGATTATGGATTTTATAGAATTAGGTCAATCAAATCCTCCTATTTAATCTACTTCAAATTGGCATATGATTTGAAAATAGATTTCTCAACTTATCTAACCACTACTCCTACTCCAATAAAAAAATAAAATTGGATTGAAATATTATACAAGGAATGGATTTGGAAATGAATTGATTGGTGCCTTTCTTGGGTAACGGAGTCAGAATACTGATAGATGTGTGTCTTCCTTCTGGCTTTAACTCAAATTATTTGGCACAATACTATTTATGACTTGCATAAACATGCAAAATTGTTTTTTACCAGGTTCTTCTTGTATACGCCTCAAAATGACACGACTCTGTCCAAATAAAAATTCTTAATATTTATTTAAGTCTAATTCCTCTATCAATAAATTAAAAAACAATTTTATTTATTTGATTCATAGTCTTCCAACAATTAAATAAAATCATTTTAATTAAAATCTTCTAATATCCTCCAACAAATTAAATAATATCAATTATTTAATTAGTTCTTTCAAAAGCATTCTAAATTAAATAATACCAATTATTTAATTGTTTCTTCCAATAATATCTTCTCTAAATTTAAGTAAATCAAATATTTATTTAAGTTGTCCATTTCTTCTAAAAATTGAATTATCTCTAAATATAATTCAATCCTTGTGCACATGCAATTGAATATTCCAAATATTTAATTGAGCTAAAATATCTTCTCATCATCATGCAATATTTATCCTCTAGTTCTAATCACTTAACTGATTAATCTATTATGTTAATTGATTAATCTCTTTAGTTAACTCATTCTTCTATTTACTTAATTCCTCTCATGTAAAATAGAGAAAGACACGTCTTCTTCCGATTTGCGCACATCTCTCAACTATCCTCTACCATTGATCTTCTTATTCTTTCTATACCGTTGATCTTCTTTCTCACAAGTCTATAAGTACAACCCTATTCCTCCATTTCTATCATCCAAGCTTTTAGTAAAGCTACTCTGTAGGAATCACAGTGCACCCTTGGCACCAAATTCCTCCATTGATTGCAATCACCCTTTTATCATTGCAATTGCATTGAAGAATCTCTTCATTGCGAACTTATCATAGCCATTCCCACTTGACATCTTGGAAATAGCAAGGAAGTGCACCTTCTAAGGGCCATATTCATACACAAGATCATTTGAGATAGGCGATCAATGGAAGCCACGAAATAAAGAAGTTTGCAAGGTTTGAGTTCTTTGTTTGTTTAATCTTCTTTGTTTCTTATTTCATTGAGTTATTGGGTATTATTTATATTATTGATATTCATGCATAATTTCCCTTAACATTTTTGGCGCCCACCGTGGGGCTTTGCCCCAATTTAACTCAAAAACTAAGTTTTTATGCGTTAAGTTCCGTACACAGGAGGATTCTGCACATCTGATCAATTCTAACATGCATCTGAGCTCTGTTTCGACGCTTCTAGTTTTTTGGTGCATATACCCCTTGAAGCTGCGCATATGTGCTCTATAACGGTGCATCTACTCTTTATGCGCATATGTCTTCTGTCTTTGCACATATGAGCTCTATTTTTGCGCTTTTGTAATTCTGCTCATCTGACCTCTATCTCTATGCATCTAATCTTTGTACCTGTGCATATGTTCTGGTAGTGCTTTTTGAGTTGTTCCTTGTGATTTTGCTAATGTTAACACTTCGCACATGAATATTATCTGATCTACTTGCAGGTTAGGGGCTGGTTTAGTCATATAGCTACATTTGTTAACTCATCTCTATATCTAAAGAAAAGTAAATGGATGTTCATGCAAATCTCACTTAGCTCTAACTAGGAGGATTGTAATTTGATCTTGTTGCATCAACAACTTGAATTTAGTCCCAATGTTAGGAGGATAAAATTGAACCATTGCTATCTTGCTTTCAAAGTTAACAAAATTACGTGTGTACCCAAGTAGCTAACTCGTTTAGTCTTTTTCATTTTAAATAGGGGGAAAAAGAACCATTGTCTTCCATGTTTTCAGAATGATAGTAGGCCTATGCTCGCCCCTCTTTTGGGTGACCAAAATGCCAAACCTATCATTTTGTATGTATAACCTTTAGAGAGGCCTGCCCTTGGATATCCTTTTGTCCAAGTGGGAACGACCTTAAGTGGTAACAACCTAAATCCAAGCTCTGCCTAGCCACTATAAATAAATTGTGTTTAGAGTGAAAGCTTCAAATAATGAGTGTTGTTAAGTTATACCAATAGCCAACCTCCCCCAAAACCCTCCAAGGCATAACCCTTGAAGGCTGGGAGACACCATAATGGAGAGTAGCATTGCCGCATGTATAACCACTTGAACAATTGCACTTACTAATCATCCTTTGTTTTTAGTAGCCAAAAACCCCTATAAACCAGTGCAAGGAAGGGCAATTATCACCTCCCGAAGATGCCTCAATTGGAAACAGTGAGAATTCATTTTATATTGTCCCTGCCAGACTAGGATTTGTACTTGTTTTTAGTCAAAAAGAGTCCAAAAATTACAAAAAAAGATCAAAAATCATGAAAAAATTCTTGATGTTTACTATGTCTTACTTGCCATAATTGAGAATTAGATCAAAAAGACCAACTTGCAGCCAAGAAACTAAAAACAATGAAAAATGTGCCAAGAAAATTGCAAAAATAGTCAAGAAACCAGAGTTGTGCATTTATCCTACAGAGCTGTGCATCTATCTCGACCTGCTGCACATTTACTACAACTTTTTGTACATTTGTCATCTGTTACTATGCTTTTAACATTTACCAAAGTTGCACATTTGCATTGACTTACTGCGCATGTACCTTCTGTTTTAGCACATCTGTAGCTACGCATCCAAGATAGTGAGATTTTCCACATCTTTTGAGAGAAAATTTTTAGCATTTTTGGGTACCCATTTCAGCCTTGTTCTAGTTTCTGAGATTAGATTTACTGTGTAGTCACTTCTCCCATCCATTTCCATAGCGTACCCTCTTTTTCGTCGATTGTCTCATCCACCTTTTTACCACGTCTTCCCATAAACAAGTCAAAGTATCTATATCAGATTAGTGCAAGACCTTTTTTAGATCATTTTGGATGTATGTAACCCTATTAAGTCTCCACTATAAAGGGTCGATCATCCTTTTCTCTTAGAACTTCACTAGTGGTCTTGGTACAAGACTAGTCTCTACATAGTAAACGGGTATCGACTATCCTTACTTGTGGCTATCATCTTGTGTCGACCAACTTACTTGGAATCATTGATCAAAAGAGTCCCTTGTTCGAATCTCATCACTGCAAGTATCCCCTTCTCACCAACCTACACCAACACCTTACTAGAGTCTCTAGTTTCACCCCACTCCTTCCCACATCGCCTTGCATGGTCTTAACTAGATCCCAAACACAAAAAAAACTTGAAATGGTTGGAACATTTGACAGAATTGTATCCCCTCACGACAACAATGAGGAAATCTCCCATGAGGACTTCCAAGGAGCCCTCCAAGACTAGAAATTTCAATGCATGATGGACAAAGTGCTCAACGAAGACCCCAAAAGTACTTTCTACATCTTGTAACCCAAGGACTTAAACTTCCCCCCAAACTTTGATCTCAACAAATTAAGAGAAACTGTAGTGGAAGAATCTCATGAGGACCGCACAAGTAAAGATTAAACCATTGGCCTAGATAAAGGAAAGAAAGTCACAGACCCAAATACGCCTATGGAAGTATTAAAGAAACAAGTTGAGGACCTAACATAGAAATTGGCAGATCTCCAAATAGGGACACCCACTAAACATTATTCCTTGGAAGACATCTCACTGTATCCCTTTGACAAGAGCTTAAAAACGATCCCCTTCCCCTTTAGATTTGAAGTACCAAAATTCGGCAAGTACAAAGGAAAAGGAGACCCAAGAGATCACATTAGAGAATTTAGTGTCGCGTGTCTAGAAGTAGCTCACAATGACACCTTCCTAATGAGACTATTCCTTAGATCTCTAGGTGGACAAACCACGGAATGGTTCTCATGACTTTCCCCAGGTATCTAAACTTTTGATGAGTTAGTAAACAAGTTCATCACACACTTCTCATATAACATTGAACATGAAGTTTCGATGCTTGACTTATGCAATACAAAGCAAAAGAGTGGTGAATCCTTCACCGCCTTCTTACAAAGGTGGAGACAACTCGCAAGCAAATGCTTATATCACGTGGCTAAGAAGCAAATGACCGAGACTTGTCCACAACCTTAACCTTAATCTAAGTTACCAAATCCAAATTCAATGCCCTACCTCATTTACGAAAGTCATTGAGATGGGATTATTATCGAGAAAGCTATGATCACCAAGGGGCAAATTTGTACAAGGACACCCCTAACTCTAACTACACCACAGACAAGTCAAAGTTTTGGATAAAGAACAAAAATATCATCAATGATGGAATATTTGATGCCAAAGTAGTTGCTCCCAAACATCAACCAATCTTCACTTTCAAAGGAGAGGTAAGCAATGCTACACCAAACAAAACCTTCTCTCACGATCCAAAACAATGATTCACCTCTGCTCCTAGACAAAAATTCACACCACTAGGGGAGTCCCAGGAGTCTGCGTTAAGAAAGCTATTAGCCAACAATGAGATCACTCTTTCCGCTACTAGTGACTATGAACCTCAAGTAAAACCTCATTATTGGAAAAATACTAATTTTTGTGAATATCATAGAGGAAGAGGCCATAAGACCAACAACTGTATCCATCTGAAACACATCATTCAAGACATACTTGACCAAAATCAGGTAGGCACTAAAGAACATACCTCTAATGAGACACATGTGGGATACAAGGATCCACTCCTCAACCACGACAGGCCATACAACAACAACAACAACAACACCAACAACAACAATAACAACCACAACAGGCAGAATCAAAACAATAGACACAACAATGCTAACTATGCGAATGTGTCGTTCGATTATACCATCAACTGCATATCAGAGCACATCCCACAAGTCAATGTGGTCACATTCAACCAACAGTTAGGACCCAACAAAACTGATTGTAGCATCATCACCCACAATGGTAAGGTCACATTAAACACACTTCCTCCAAGGTCATCACCTTCTCCATCTAACTCCCATAAGTACAGTTTCATAGACCAACTTCAGAAAACTCTTTCCCACATATCCATCTTAGAGTTGTTGCATCTGTCTCCCTCCCACAAGGAAATTCTTGATAAATCCCTAGTGGAAACAACTGTACCCACGAACCTAGCCCAAGAGAAGTTTCAAGCCATGGTAGGAAATCTAACCTCCTCTAGCACCATATCGTTTACCGAACAAGATGACCTATCATTATCCTAGCCTCATAACACACCCTTGCATATCATCACCTTCATTCATAAACATCATATCAAAAAAGTTCTCATTGATGGAGGGGTAGGTTTAAACATTTGTACGCTCAAGCTAGTCCTTAGATTGGGGTTCTTAGAAACTACAGTGGATCCTAGGAAAAAGATCACTATTAAGGCCTATGATGAAGAAGAAAGAACTATTAAAGGAACAGTGGTGTTACCAATACAAATTGGACTAATGATAAAGGATGTTGTTTTCCAAGTCCTAGACAGGGAGCTCGCCTATAACATCCTCCTCGGTAGACCCTGGATTCATGCTATGAAAGTTGTGCCTTCTACCTACCATCAATGCATCAAATTTCATCATAACAGAAAACAGATCACCATCTAAGGTGATCTGGATCCTTTTCAGCATTGCAACTCTATCCACTCAAGGCCTGATTGCATCATTCCCAACAATAGAGTTTCCACATCCCCCATCTCACAACATGATTCTACCTCTGAAGCTTCCTTATCCAAGCCCAAAGAGCAGAAAATCACAATCAAAGAAATGAGGGTAGGGGAATACTCCATCGAGCATAGCCTCAACTTAAATAAAATGCCTTTATCTCCAAGATCCTTTGGGCGACCTACACCTTTTCCAAAGCCATCTACTCCTCCTGAACCTCCCATAGCTCCCTTTATAAAATGGGGGACCCTATCAGATGAAACTAAGGAAAGAGACGTCTTGCAATGGCTCTACACAGAGGAAGATAACACACAACAAGAACCACCTAAGCTCCCAACAGAAATCTATGGGCATGGTGAGTCTATCTTACACATAATGGGTTATGAAGGACAAGGTCCCATTGGCCTAGCAAAAGAAGGAATTACAGAACCCATCCAACCCTCCTCGTCCTCATTGGCAAGAAATACAAGAGGGCTAGGATACAAGGACAAAGGCAAGGCAAAAACCCATGCTTATTTTGTGGGGCAAATCGATATCCTCCAAGAAAACAGTGACACAGACTCTAATGAATATGAGGGGGAGGAACTCACAGAGCACTCCTATGAGGACAAAGGAGGTAACACCATTCAAACCTATAGCCCCTACTATGAGGGACAAACGCTAATGCATAGACCATTAGAGTGTGATTCATCAACTCCTAAGAGTACAACTCTCAAGGAAGGTTGGAGTTCCAACTTGATAAACAATCTTGAGGAAAGTACCATTCCCTATCAATGTGAACCCTACTTATGTATCCATCCAAACTATCACACCCAATGAATCAGATCTATCTTCGGATCCACTCCCCCTTGTACATCTTGAACTTATTGACTGGGATTTATGAGGAAACCCACAACTAGACATGTTCCAAAATGATGATGCCTATATTGACTACATGGAACTTAGGGACCACCTACCTATAGGAGATCATAAATCTGGCTTCGTTGTTGAACTCAACACCATGGTTTATTTTGGAGAGGGTACCAAGCCTTCCAGTTGCAAAAACATAAAAATAAAAAATTGGATCTGACGATGCAAACCGCTCTGCGGCAGTATTAGATCCAAAAATAGTAAAAAGAAAGGACGCATCAGATGGTGAAAACCTCTCTGAGGCACCAAATGATGGAAGACTTGACACTCTCCGCAATGACATGTACCAAGAGAAGTCTCAGATTGTTGTGGAACCTACAGAACCTGTCAACATTGGAACAGAGAGAAATCCTAAGATCATTCACTTTGCAAAATCTCTATCTCCACCAGAAAAGACCAAATTTGTACCATTCTTCAAGAAAAAGCAAGTCAACTTTGCTTGGTCATACGCAGATATGCCCAGTTTAGATCTAGATTTGATCCTACATCATCTTCCACTAGATCTAGGCATCAAACCGGTCAAGCAAAAGCTCAGGAAAATGCATCCACACATTGCATTACTAGTAAAAGAGGAACTCAAGAAACTGTTGGATGTAGGGTTCATCAGGGAAATAGACTATCCAAAGTGGGTATCCAACATAGTACCATTATCCAAACCTGATGGCAGAGTCAGATTGTGCAATGATTTCTGAGATCTAAACAGGGCTTACCGCAAGGATGACGTTCCATTACCTAATATTGATATCATAGTCAACTTGACAGAAGGACATACCATGTTATCTCTTATGGATGGCTTCTCCAGATACAATCAAATGAGGATAGCACCAGAAGACCAACATAAAACAACTTTCACTTATCCATGGGGCACCTTCTACTAAAACGTCATGCCATTTGGGTTAAAGAACACCAGGGCAACATATCAACATGCTATGACCACTATCTTCCATGATATGATGCACGTCATGATGGAGGGCTATGTAGATGACATCCTTGCAAAGTCACTAACAAGAGAATCCCTCCTAGATGTACTAGAGAAGGTCTTTCAGAGACTAGAACACTTCAAAGTTAGGTTGAATCCAAAGAAATGTGTGTTTGGAGTCACCTCTAGAAAGCACTTAGGCTTCATTGTATCAGCAAATGGGATTAAAGTAGATCCTGCCAAAGTCAAACCTATCATGGAAATGCCATCGCCAAAGAACATCACTCAACTACAGTCTATATAGTGCAAGTTACAGGAAATTCATCAATTCATCTCACAACTGGCAGACAAGTGTCAACCTTTTACTCACGTATTACACAAAAACATACCATTTCAGTGGGATGAAAAGTGTGAGGAAGGATTTCACAAGCTAAAGGAATACCTCATGAATCCACCTATTTTGATGCCACCTATCCAAGGCAAGTTTGTATCTATATGTATCTACTATGCCAACAACTCTTGGAGCCCTATTAGCACAACATGATTATGAAGGCAAAGAAAGGGCTAATCTACTACATTAGTCGCACATTGGTAGGCTACGAACTACAATATTCCCAAATAGAAAGATCATGTCTTGTTGTGGTTTTTTCTTCCCAAAAACTATGACATTACATGCTAGCACATTCAGTCAATCTTATTGCAAAGATAGGTCCACTAAAATACCTATTAAGCAAAGTAGCTCTAACAGGCCGCCTAGCCAAGTGGGTAATGCTTTTAAGTGCATATGACATTGAGTATGTAGAAAGGAAGGCTATCAAAGGTCAAATCATTGCCAATTAGTTAGCAGAAGTACCATTGTAGGATACCACACCAATGACATTCAAATTTCTAGATGAATCCATATTTAGTGTCACAACACACTCATGGAAACTCTACTTTGATGGATCCTATACAAACCATGGATCGGGGGCAGGAATCTTGCTGGTCACTCCTCATGGTGACACCATACTATTGTGTGGTTACACAACACACCCCATTTTGACTTGGCAAAACAGGGACCCAACTTTTTGTTTGGCTTGTTCTGTGCTTTCTGGCAGTTTGGTAAAAGTAAGTCGTGCAGATCATCATGCAAGAAAGGCTGGGTAGGTCATCATCATGAGGTTAGATTGTCAAAGTTCGTATTTCATTCCAATAACCTCATATTCAAATAGAACGTTAAAATTCATGTAGGTTTGCCTTTTACATCACCCTGATATTCATCAGGATGAGAAAGTTATGAATGGTCAAAGGTTGAGTCAAACCTGATATTTCCAGGGGGAGGATCATATTTTGTAACATCAGTCATATTTCAAAAAATCACCCCAATCGAATTTATCACCTGATAAATCATGCGGTCTGAATGTCTAGACATCAATTTTAGGTGATAGTGACCTTTACCCGTCGGTGACCTTATGTTTCCCGCGAGGATCATATTTCTAAATGTAACCCAATATTTTCTCAATATCCTCCTGCCGCGAAATATCCCTCTAAGCCATTATCCTGATGACGTCATTTGAGTCTGATAAACAAATAAACAAACATGATGATGACGTCATCATCACATTTACCTCTCAGCAGGATATTTCATAAACAAGATCTTGTTCCCATAACATGACGATGACGTCATGATGTCTTGACGATACAATGAATGAATATCTGGATGACATCACCCGGATATTCTGAGAGAGGTCATGTTTTATCCGATCATCATCTTTGAAAGATCACCCGACATATAGAAATATCCTCCTGATGTGCTAAACATAGCTAAAGGGTAGTTGATCACCCGATTTTGTCATGATAGTTTTTCCTCTCGGGGAGGATGATCACATTACACTCAAGATGATATTTTTGAATATCACCTTGATATTCATATATCATCCCGCTAGTCGAATATCACCCCGCTCCCATTGCCGCCATTAACATTTAATGCGTGCAAACATGGTAGGTAGTTCTCGCCGACCATTAAACCTGATCGAACAGCTGGCGAAATCCTGACTTTCCGTGCAGAAAATTAACGAACAAAATCCAATCTGTCAGGGTTTGCCCTAAATTCACCCTAAGCACATGGTTAAAGGTGAATTCACCATCATTTCAGTTCTTACCTTGCAATAAAATTGTTTTTATAGAGCACCAGCTTCCATATCCTCATACAGGCGATAGTCAGACGAACCGAGCTTATAAACGGGAGGAAGTGTGTGATCAGCAGAGTTAAGGGCACTTTCAAAAGTCCACTGGTATAAATGAATTTTGCATATTCAGGTAAGTAAATGAAACCTTCATCATGTTGTTTTTGTAATGGTCAGGTATGGCGTTGTTAATATGAAGTCCTGGTTTATGCACCCCCATGATAAGTTGATGTTCAATAAATACAGTAGGCATGATGGTTAGTAGAGGTAATTGTTATCTACATGCATATGGGTACCTATTGTAAGATAAGATTTTGTTAATTGTAGGCATCCATGGCTGATAAGAGGTTGGCTAAGTGTGAGGCCGAATTCAGTAAGCCCATGTTTTCATCTCAGAGGGGCGTCCTATTCAAATATGGCGCAATTACAGATACCCATCAGGGGAATACTAGTTTGGAAGCCTGGTCAGCTAGGCTGAATGATGAGAAGAACAGAAGTCCTGTGCTAGATGTCATATTCGTGTCTGGAATGTGGAATGCTACCAGTTTCCCGTACTCCATGGGGTCTCCGGAGCTGGTTATCGAGTGTGCCCGGAACTACAACCCAGAGACCCAGTAGGTGATGAAGCATGGAAGGATATATGCAGACCTATCCATCAAGGGTCTCTCCCAGGCATTTGGACTACCATTGGGCAAGAAGGTCAACAGTGTGGACCTGAAGAAATCAGAGAAAGAGTATGAAAATAACAAGAAACAAGCCAGGAAAAACATGTACCAATGGAGGGCTGAGAACAACACATATCCTGCAGCCGCCAAACTTCCTGTACACTTATTCAAATATGATTTTAGTGATGAGTACCAATACATGATTGCACTATTGAGTAGAGTCACAGGCCAGCCTGATGCTGGTAGTTTTAAGGACTGGATGTATGGTATGATTATGATGTGCATATATTCAGACATCAAGCCATTGTGGGTCCAACTAATAAGTGATGCTCTACATGAATAGCTGATGAACCTAGGAGGTTCAAATTATGCTTTCTATATGATGTCATATATTGTCTACTCCTGTGCTTACAAAGGCACATTTGATGCACTAGTTACGGATGGAAAAGTCACAGGCACAATTAATGCTGTGCATATTTGGGATCATCATCCCTAGCTGCAAAGAGCCAATTACCTCCAAGATTACAAACTGGTAAATGATGCATTCTCTATGCATCTGGTCAGAACCATGGAGGAGGACAGAACAAAATGATTGAGCATGGAGGCTCAAGAGATAATCTACAGGCATGGAGCCTGGTATATACAATTTGCCACTTTTTCCTACATGAGGATTGAGGGTTTTGAAGGAAATCCCCTCATGCTACCAAGGTATCCCACTGATGCAGTGATACTGGTGGAATTTATAAGGAAGAGCTCCACAATGTTGAAAACATATAAGGATGCCCGGAAGCCGCCACCAATTTTGTTTCCAGTCACCATTGGCTAGTACATGTGTCCCAATTCAGAGAACATCAAGAAGGTGATGGTCACCTTGAATAAAATGAAGTTGCAGCCTTTTCCATTGATAAGACCATATGATCCTTATGGCAAGATGCAGAAAATAATAGGAAGGCCTATTCACCAAAGGCACCTAGAGGACTTCTGGGTTGACTGTGAAGATGAAGCAAAAGCAAGAAGAAGAAGATATCAAAGGCTAACACTGAATCAAGTCAGAACCTTTGACTGCATCCCCATCCCCCAACAATTGAAGAAAGATGACGGCAAGATAATTGCAGACGAGTATGAGGAGAAGAAGATATATAATGATACCATCTCTGCACCTGACCTCACCATACAAGAGGACATATCCTTGGACCTCTTCATTGCTAGGACCATACAGCTAACCCAAGCCTGGGTTGATGAACAGATAGAGGCTTTGAAGAAGAAGGGTGTTGCCATTACTGTGGACAACAAAAAGAAGGGGCAAGATATTCCTGATGGGGAGTATGATGACTTCATAAATGAGAAAAGAAAGTCTAAGGGAGATAGACTCCCTCCACAACAACAACAGAGCAAAAGACCCCCAAGGGGAAAGAAAATAGATAATGAACCCAAAGGGGTTATTATTGAATAGGCCGTGTTCATAGCTGAAAAAGCAGCAGCAACAGGATCAGGATCAAGATCCGCATCACCTCCATAAATAAGAAAACAAAAGTCCAAGGAAGGAAAGACAGCAGAGGCTGAAATTATTGAGACCCAAGAAGAGGGTCAATCCTCAAGAAAACCAAATGAAGAGGATATCCTCATGGAGGAAGAGCCTGAGGAAGAAGAGGCCCCTTTGTTATTCAAAAGGAAGAGAAGAGCTCCACAGGTGGTGGTATCTACCCCACCGAAGAGACTAAGAACCTCCATGAGAGGTGAAATAAGGCAACCCCCTACATTGTTACAAGGGGCAGGTAGTGAAGTGCATAAGGAACTTCAGCACAATGTTCCACTTCCTACCATCGTCAAGTTCAAGACTAAGCTTGCAGAGGACCAGATGAAATAGACCTCCCAGGCACATGCAGAAGGTCATATCTCACTAGAGGAGACAATAAATTTGTCCGATGATGAAGTTGTGAAGGAAGTGGCTTCACAAAAGATGGAAACCCTTGCTGCAGGGACACACATAACCCCTCACAAGACTTCACTGATTCAAACTGTACTGGAGGAGATAAAGCAAGTGGAAATAGAAAAGGAAAAAAGCCCAGAGAGGATAGCCCAAGAAATGGGGCTAGATACATTAATTGCACAGGTGACAAGTCCTGTAGTGGTAGACTTGACAGAGAAATAGGATGTGAATCCTGAACATCCAGTAGGATCACCTGATAAAGGGCAACCTGCAGAAGAAGTGGAGATGGCAGAATCAAAGGGCCATACTTCATAGATAAGTCAACAGGATACATCAGTAGAGCCTACTATAGTAGAAGTTCAAGAAAAGCAGGCTAATGAGAAAGAGGTAATAAAAGATCCTATTGCTACAGTTCAAGAAATAAGTAGTATAGGTGCAGAACAAATTGCGGTTTCAGAACTAGCACCAACACTAAAGGAGACTTCCCAAGTATCCATTGCTATGAATGTTCCTCAGCAAGAGGAAAAGTTGAAAGTGGATGAGGTGATGACAGAAAAGGATCATGATCATCATGATCAACATATAGATACATCACAAGATCCTCCACCTCAGGAAGATGCTCCTCCGAAGAAAGAAGTTCCTCAATAGGAGGATGTGCCATTGGATCAACATCAAAGAGAGCTTCATGAAGAAGAACTAAGGAAATCACCTTCTCCATCACATCTGCTGATAGAAATAGGAGATAAAGGTGAACATCATGATGATGTAGAGAAATATGATCAGGTACCTCCGTGGTTGGAGAATGAGGTAAATACAGAGGTAGAGTTTGAAATGCAAGAATTTGATGTATCTACCTTATTTTCTGAGAATATAATAAAACCTAAGAGGAAGGCTAGAATGACTTCGGCCATTAAGAGGGATCCAACAACTGGGAGAAGGACTGCACAGATTGTAGTACCTACTGTAGAGAAAGAAAAAGGTAAAATTACCTTAGATGAGTTTCAGATCAGCATAGTGGACTTAGGATTTGCCAATGAAGACCAAGAGGGTCAAGAAGGCAAAGGTATTATTGATACTTTAATTCAAAAGGTGAAAAGAGAGAAGGAGAAAAATAAGCAACACAAAGAGCACATTGCTCAGTTGCATGCCTACATAGGAAGGCTGACCAATACTGAAGATACTTCAACTGAACATGAGTCCCATTGACTGCTATTTCTCAAGAGAAGGTGAATAAATTAGATCTCATGAAACATGAGGCATCTGTACTAAGGAAATGGATGTTTTCCACATTGGATAATGCAGAGGAAGTGGTAAAGGCCTCTTTAAAGAGGTGGAATACTCTCAGTGACTCCAAGTCAAGGGTAGATAAATTACAGATGCAGATAGGTAAAAGGTCTTACAGATTGGAAAAGATATTGGACGTCCTGGGATAAATAAGGAGGATAAATCCTCAGTTGCTTATCAACAAGCAAGTATTGAACAGTAATACTGCCTTGTTGGTTGATATATGGTATAAGGACATTCAATTTGAATGTGGAGTACTTAGAAGATGCAATAATATACTGAGAGATATCAACATGAAGTTGCATGATTTAATGTCTATTGAGGCAGAAATGTTGGAAACACTGGAAGGAAAAGTGGAAGGGAAAGTTGAAAATCAATACGAAGAGTTTGCCATCAAAACTTTACACGGCAACTTCCAATCAGTAGATGATGATCCACTTGTTCACTTGACGGAAGAAGTCATAGATAAAATGATGAGAATCAAAGTCAAGATGGAAAATTACAATGAGACGCTGCAAAATAGGAAAGACAAACTGGACAATAGTAGGCACAAATACGAGGCACACAAGCACGCCATCATCAAAGCAAAGACTCAGGATGGCAGAGAAATAGATAGAATTGTGTAGTTATATGAGTAGATCCGGAGCAGCATGCAACCTCATATGCGAAATCATCATCATCAGGATGATGAAAGTTTGGGAAGTGATGCACATGATGATGATGCACATGAATCAGATAAGGTAGATGATGATGCAGCATAAAGTAAATATCAGCATCAGGTACTTAGTGGAAATAGGTATTTTTAGATAGTTGCCAGCTGGCAACTTGTGCCATTTTGTAAGGTTGACATAGTCAAAGGGAAATCTTGATCGTAGATATTCATAGACAAATCAAGATCGTTGATCTTCTTGTAATAGATTCCTCACCTTGTTCTATAAAAGGTGCTGGAATGCCTCTTTTCTATATTCAAAACTTAATTGAAATCTGTCTGTTGAAGTATTCAGGGCTCATTTCAAAGCTTCTTATATACATCTATATCTTTGCATACTTAATGAATGAGAAGACTTGTTTTGATTACAATTCATAGTAAATCTTGAGTAATCAGTGTGTGAATTCTAGATATATGTGGTGATTTGCTATGTCCCTTGGAGTGCATGTCTACCTGCATATGTTGCTTTCATACATATTCCTTTGAAGTTAGCATCAACCGTATCTAGCTGTGGAATGTCCTGGTGAACATATGGTTTGGTTTTCTTCTCTTCATGACTGTATCTGATGTACATGTGGTTCAATAGTTGAAGGTTCAACATTAATTTTAAGCATTTCTTTCAATTTCTTTTAAATTTCAGAACATTTCACCATCATAATTGCAAATAATTGATAATCTCAAGCAAATAACACAAAATATGCAGATATGTAATGGATAATAGTATATCTTTAGCATATTTAGAGATAAAGCATGTATAATTGGTAAATATCATGCAAAGATTTGAATACAACTGCATCATTTGATCAAACGACTGTATAAATGACCTCTTTGTGAAGAATCTTTGCAAGAATAATGTCATGATGATGAACTTTACGTAAGGCCCCAAAATGGAAACAACAACACACATCAACCTCTGAGTAACGTCGAAAGATTAAGACCTAATCACTAGAGACTTGGGATCATTCATTCTCTAAATTCATCGTATCTTTCAAGATGAATAAAGGTTAATGTGTACTTTTATTCTATGCTTGTTTATGACTAACATCATGACCAACACATACCTAAGTCTTACCATCTGCTATTCCCATGCACAAACAATATAGCAGAGTATGAGGCCTTGGTCATTGGTCTCAAAATGGCAGCAGAATGGAAAGTAAAGGAGCTACATGTCTATGGTGACTCCCAACTGGTGATTCATCAAGTCAATGATGACTATCAAACCAAAGATGAAAAGTTAATACCATACAAGTCTATGGTTGATGATTTTAAAGAGTACTTTGTGATCATCTCCTTTGAGCAGATACCTCACATTGAAAACAAAGCAATAGATGCCAAGGCAACCATTGCCTCGTTCCTCGAGATCCCAGAGAATGAGTCACGGTATAAGTTCTTGGTAGAGTTAGTTATGCAACCAGCTTATGATATCCCTGAAACACACTCCATTTGCCTCTTAGTCGGATCTGGTTCACCCTTGTATGGTAAGATTTACACTTACCTCAAGGATAACACCCTACCACCTAACTTGTCTACCAACCAACACCAAACCTTCATTCACCAAACCTCCCATTACACCATTATCACCGACACCCTATATCGACGAGGTCTGGATGATACTTTACTCTGATATTTAGAATGTGAAGAATCTCAAACCGCCTTACGAGACATACACAAAGGAATTTGCAAAACACACTCTAGTGGTCCTTCTTTAGCTAAGAAACTCATGCATTTAGGATACTATTGGCTGAACATGGAAACCAATTCATATCAATTTGTGAAGAAATGCAAGCAGTGCCAGATACATGGTAACCTCATCCATGCACCAGCTCAGGAGCTACAACCTTTAACGACACCTTGGCCCTTTTGTCAATGGGGACTCAACCTTGTGGGCAAAATTCACCCTCCATCATCCAACAACCACAAGTTCATAATAACTGCCACTGAATATTTCACCAAGTGGATTGAAGTCGTTCCACTAGCAAATGTCACAAGCAAATAGATTGCCTTCTTCATCCCAAATTACCTCATTTGCAGATATGGAATTCCCTCATCCATAGTCACAGATAATGGAAGACCTTTCAAGAACTAGGATGTCCAAGAGCTTTGTGACAAATTCAAAATCCAACACCATTTCTCCACCCCCTACTATCTACAAGGCAACAGCCAAGCAGAGGCATCCAACAAAACAATCCTGAAGATCCTCAAGAAAACTGTCAATGGTGCCAACCGTGATTGGCACATACAACTGAATCCCACTTTGTGGGCCTATCAAACCAGTATACGCACTCCCACATGTGCTACCCCTTATGCTTTTGTCTATGGATCAGAAGCCATTTTGCTCATCAAGGTCAAGTTACCATCTTTAAGAGTGTCGTTAAAAGGTCTTATCACTAATGAAGACTATAGAGTTTCTAGACCGCAAGAGTTAGAGTTGTTAGAGGAGAAGAGACAAAATGCTTTCAATCATCTCAAAGCCTATAAACAGAGAATATCACAAAGCTACAATCATAGGGTCCGTCCAAGGGTCTTCAA
Source organism: Cunninghamia lanceolata (assembly GCA_027924645.1). NCBI lineage: Eukaryota > Viridiplantae > Streptophyta > Pinopsida > Cupressales > Cupressaceae > Cunninghamia > Cunninghamia lanceolata. The sequence continues at coordinate 1,487,598 of BSBN01000865.1, read as the reverse complement.
CGTTGGTGATCTAGTACTCAAGGAAAACCCCCACAATCAGCAGGATTGGGAAAAGAAAGGTAAGTTTGAACCCAACTAGCTTGGTCCTTATGCAATCATTGCTGCCTATGGATCAGAAGCATATCAGTTAGCAACATCAGAGGGTGAGTTGTTCAATGACCCAATCAACAGTATGCATCTTTGCCGGTTCTATACCTAAGAGAACCCTAATGTAAAGGGGGCAAATTTAAAAAAAAAAAAACATCAAAAAGCAGTAAAACAACAAAAAAATTGTCCTTTGGTGAAAACCTAGCAAACAGGCACCTTGGATAGGTACCATGATGAAAACCTAGCAAATAGGCGTGATGTTAGAAACCCGTGTTTAACCCTTCTCTTTACTTTGTTAGTATATTGTTGTTGGATGCATATGCTTTGTAAGTCGTCCTGTGAGTATATTGTATTATCCCACATTCATGGGGAGTAATAGTTGTTTAGATTAGACTTAGTATATAAGTACGTGTTGAGGCCAATGAAGACATCCACGAGTTTATTGTATTGAGCTTGCTTAAAGGAGGTTGCCCCTTCAAAGTGGCCTATGATCAATAAATTCCTTCTGTGTTTTGCTATTTCTGTTATTTCATGCATTTTCATTATTTTGTTGTAGGAGGTTCCTCTCATCTGGTATCAAAGCGCTTTCTTGGGTTGGCTGGGTGGAATTTCTGCCAAATTTTTTTCGCAGTGGCCTCCAGGCGCTGTGATTATTGCAGTAGTTCTTTTTTATTTGCATATGTATTATTCTATTCAATTGTAGGTTCGGATCAGGGAATAATCCCTATCCGCTTAATTGTGGGAAGTGCCTGGGCATAGCCCTAAAACTCATTGTGAGGAGTACCACAGGAACCTCGAAGTAGCTAGCCCATTGAGAGGACCTGCCAGCGAAAAGGGCAATGGCCCCTACCTGATTGACTAGTTCCCATCTATGAGGTAAACCAAGAGCTGTCGTTTGTGGCAAAGCAGTTATCAGTTTTACTTGAGCCGTGGAGTGAGGGGTATTGCCCCAATACACAAGCTGTTAGATAGCATTGGTAGCCGAGTGAATCCCCTAAACCTTTAGGAAGCCAAACATACCTAGGGTCCATATCTATTGCCAGTTGATAAATCACAGATTACATTTGTCCAGAGCCATTGCAAATCACTTCCAAAAAAAAGGAGTAAAAGAATTTCTATTTTTTTGCCATATCTTCCCTGCTTTAAATCCGTTTCCCTTGAAAATTCACTGGAACCCCTGAAATTCCATTCTGTATACTTCCTTCCTTGAGGACCCTATCCCACATTTGTCTATTTTTAGGGTTTGCCATAACTTCTTTGATTCTCACCCAATCACCTTCAAATTTTGCCACAATGTTCATTTCCTATTTCTGCTCCTTTGTCCCTCTTGGACAAATTTTCCCATTCTTTCACCCCGCTTCTAAAATCCCCATTTTCTGCTTTCCTGTCCCTCAAAAAGTGTCCAAAACCTAGTCAAACCCCAATTACCCATCAGAGTTTTTCCCAAATCCAAATTTTCCTTTACTAAAAAAATTTATGTTTTTGTTTTTCTACCCATTCCCAAAAAAAATAATTATGGTTGTCACCCATGCAGGAGCAAAAAACATGGAGGATGAACTTGCAGCCCTCAAGACCAAACTCCAAGATCTAGATGAAAAAATTCTCAGCCTTAATCTTCAGCATTTAGCCATGAACAATAGACGACAGCCAGAGTCTTCTGCAAACACTGGGTTCTCTTCTTCCAGCAATTTTCGTGGGCCGAAGCTTGATTTTCCTTGCTTCAATGGTGATGATTTGACTAGATAGATATACTAAGCAGAATAATATTCCAGTCTGCATAATACTTTTGATTGCAACAAAGTCCCACTTGCATCCTTTCATTTGGAACATGAAGCCCTTCAATGGTTTCATTGGTACATCAAGGCTCATGAAGAGCCAAAATGGATAGATTTTTGCAAACTCATTTTGCAATGATTTGGCCCTAGTGCTTTTGATGACTTCATTGGATCACTCACTAAACTTTGCCAAACTAACACTATGAGAGAATATCAGACAGAATTTGAGAAACTAGCCAATCACACAGAGGGATTGTCTAATGAATTCTTCAGGAGTTGTTTTGTCAGTGGTCTGAAGCATGCAATCCGATCTGAGGTTAAAATGTTCTGTCCTAGAAAAATGATGGAAACCCTAGGGTTGGCTAAGTTGGCGGAGGACAAGATCACAGCTCAACAGCACTCCAAATCCACTTTTGTTCCATTCAGAAATATGGTTTCCCAAAGACCTCCAATCACACTAGCTCCTAGAACAACTTCTATCAAGCATTTGTTTGAAGCAAAGATGTAGGCACGTAGAGAAAAAGGGCTTTGTTATAATTGTGATGAGAAATTCACTTGGGGACATAGATGTGTTGAGCTCTATCTCTTGGATGTGGATTCTCTTCCTGCAACTAAAGTTTATGAAGATGCTCAGGATACAGTAGATGATTAGGTCAACATTCAGCAACCACCTGTTGACCCTCCTTCTTAGGACGACCACCCAAAGATATCTCTCCATGCTTTAGCAGGAGTCACCACCCCACAAACCATGTGGGTCAAGGGTTACTTCAAGAATCTCCCTCTTACAATACTCATTGATTCTGGTAGCACTCATAACTTCATTGACGCTTGGATTGCCAAACATGCTGATTATTTTGTCCATCCTTGCTCCAGCTTTGAAGTCATGATTGCCAATGGGGGCACCTTACCTTGCAAAGGGAAGTGTCACAATATGCGTATCTCTATTGGAGATTATAACCTGCGCTCCGACATGTTTTCCTTGCCCTTAGGTGGATGTGATGTGGTTTTGGGCGCTCAATGGTTACGCACACTTGGACCCATCTTATGGGATTTTGGTGAACTTTGGATGCATTTTTTAGACAATGGGCAAAAACACACATTGAAGGGCTTACAACCAGGGTCTCTCAAGATCATTAGTTCACATTGCATGGAAAAGCTCTTTAAGAAGAATTCACATGGTGTCATTGCTCAGCTTCATTCCATCCAGAGGCAACCATCATCGGTCTCCACTACTCCTTCGGATCTACAACGAATTTTGGATAGATATGCATGTGTCTTTACTGAACCAGTGGGATTGTCACCTTCACGACCAGAGGACCATCGTATTTAGCTCCTTCCTGGAAGCATTCCTCCCAACATTAGGCCCTGTCGCTACCTATTTCACCAAAAGACAGAGATTGAGATGCTCATTTGGGACTTACTGTAGCAAGGTATTATTTGCCCTAGTACCAGTTCCTTTTCTTCACCAGGTCTTCTTGTCTAGAAAAAAGATGGGTCATGGCGCCTCTGCATTGACTTCTGAGCACTTAATCACATCACAATCAAGGATAAGTTTTCAATTCCTGTTGTTGATGAGCTTCTTGATGAGCTTCATGGTGCTCATTTTTTTTCCAAGTTGGATCTTCATTCTGGGTATCACCAAATTCGGGTTCATGAGGATGATATCCCTAAAATGGCTTTCCACATGCATGATGGCCACTATGAGTTTTTGGTCATGCCCTTTGGCCTCACTAATGCTCCTTCCACATTCCAGGCATTGATGAATAAAATATTCCAGCCCTACTTGCGGAAATTCATTCTGGTCTTCTTTGATGATATCCTCATCTATAGTAAAACATGGGCTGAGCATCTCCAACATCTAGATCTTGTACTACAACTTCTCTTTGATCATCATCTCTATGCAAAATAGTCTAAATATTTTTTTGGACAGGAGGAAGTAGAGTATCTTAGGCATATTGTTTCAGCCCAAGGGGTTTGCGTGGATCCTGCCAAAATAGATGCCATGAAAAATTGGCCGCATCCTCACCTCTGTGGTTTTTTGGGACTGACTGGCTACTATCACAAGTTTGTCAAGGATTACGGGAAGATTGTAGCTCCATTAACAGCTCTGTTGAAAAAGGATGCTTTTACATGGACACATGCTGCTAAGTGTGCATTTGAAAAATTGAAACAAGCGATGTGTACTACACCTGTTCTAGCTATCCTAGATTTTTCCAAGACTTTCACTATTGAGATTGATGCTTGCGGCAATGGACTTTGTCCTGTTCTCCTTCAAGATGAACATCCCATTGCGTTCACCAACAAAGCCCTTTCAGGTAAGACTTTAGTACTCTCTACATATGAGAAGGAAATGATGGCTATTTTGCATGCAATATAGAAGTGGCGGCCATACCTATTAGGGAATCATTTCTGCATCAAGACTGATCACCAGAGTCTGAAATATTTCCTAGAACAATGGGTCTCCACCCCAGCACAACAGAAATGGGTTAGCACTCATTAGTTATGACTATGAGATCACTTACAAGAAGGGTAGGGACAATATTGTGGCAGATGCTCTTTCTCGCACATTTGATGACCAAGCTTCTCTTTCAGCTATTTTTATGCATGTTCCAAATTGGTTGGAATCTGTCTAGCAGGGCTATGTAAATGACTCTTCATTATCTCAAATCATCTAACAGTTGGCCAATAACCCTTTTACTCTACCGCATTACTCTTGGGATGGTGCTTCTTTGAGATACAAGGGTCATCTGGTGCTTCCCCAGAGCACGGATCTTCAATAGGATGTCTTCTATGAACTCCATGCTTCTCCATCGGCAGGGCACTCTGGGTTCCTCAAAACTTATGAGCAGGCATGGCGTAACTTCTTTTGGAAGGGAATGAAAAGGGAAATTCAACAGATGGTGGTTGAATGTGATACCTGCCAGTGTAACAAGGGTGAAACGACACTCCTTCCTAGATTGTTTGAACCCTTGCCCATCCCTACATGAATTTGGACAAATATTTCTATGGATTTCATTGAAGGGCTCCCTAAATCTGGAGGGAAGACAGTGATCTTAGTTGTGGTTGATCGCCTCTCCAAATATAGTCATTTTTATGCCCTCAGCCATCCCAATACTGCCTCCTCAGTCACACAGATTTTCATGGAATCCCTTCTTCCATTTTCTTAGATCGTGATGCAACTTTCACCAGTCATTTTTGGATAGAACTATTTCACCACACTAGCACCACACTGAAGATGAGTTCAGGGTATCACCCACAAATAGATGGTCAGACTGAAGTTATCAACAAATGTTTGGAAATTTATCTTCATTGCTTCACCTCAGAACAACAACATTAGTGGGCAAAGTAGCTCCCTCTCGTTGAATGGTGGTACTATACCTGCTACCACACTGCATCTAAAATGACTCCATATGAAGTAGTCTATGGTTAGGCACCACCAATGCTCCTTCTATACACCCCCAGCAGTTCACTAGTTCAGGCAGTTGACACAGTTCTCCGAACCTGAGATCAGATTCTTCACATTTTGCAGGACAATCTTCACATGGCAAGAAATCAAATGAAACAACAAGCTGATCAACACCATTTTGAGCGCACTTTTCAAGTAGGTGATATGGTTTTTCTTCATCTACAACTATACAAGCAATCCTCCCTGAAACTCAAAGGGCATCATAAGCTGGCTCCAAAGTTCTATGGGCCATATAAGGTTCTTCAGAAGATTTGGTCAGTTGCTTATAAATTGGAGCTTCCTCCTTCTTCCTGCGTTCATCTAGTATTTCATGTCTCTTGTCTAAAGAAAGTTCTTGGCACCAACATCAGAGCACAAACTATTTTACCAGAACTGGATAAAGAAGGATCCATCATTTTTGAGCTGGAGGCCATCCTTGATAGGTGCACTTGTCAACTTCACTCTTGATCCATCACATAGGTATTAATTCAGTGGCACGGAATGCAACCAGAGGATGCTACCTGGGAACAACTCCTTCAGATTCAGCAACAATTTCCACATCTTAAGCTTTGAGGACAAAGCTTTTCTAAGAGGGAGGGGATGTTAGGAACCTATATTTAACCCTTCTCTTTACTTTGTTAGTCTATTGTTGTTGGACGAATATGCTTTGTAAGTCATCCCGTGAATATATTGTATTATCCCACATTCATGGGGAGTAATAGTTGTTTAGATTAGACTTAGTATATAAGTACGTGTTGAGGCCAATGAAGGAATCCATGAGTTTATTGTATTGAGCTTGCTCAAAGGAGGTTGCCCCCTCGAAGTGGCTTGTGATCAATAAATTCCTTATCTATTCTGCTATTTCTGTTATTTCGTGCATTTTCATTATTTTGTTGCAGGAGCTTCCTCTCACTCAGCAAGTTGCAATTTAAGTCCAAAAACATGGGTTCACCAAAATGTTTAGTGGAAAATTAGATTTGTTAATGTTTTAGTGTTTTGATGTTTAAATCCTCCTTTCCACTTTACATTCAAGGATCTAGGGTCGAGTGGCAATTCACTATCATACCCTAGATCGTTGTGAGATGTAGGGAAACTTGGATTAGGGAATTTAATTATCAATTTCTCTTCTCTTATGCTCAATTGACCATTAAAACCCTAATTATGCAAATATGGCAATAAACTAATGAATAACGGAAACAACTCTTGCAAATGGAAGTAAAATATCAAATCACAGACTACCTATTTTTGGGATTCCAAGGTAGAACAGTTGGGGACATTGGTGGGGGCGCCCTAGTCCAAGGTACCAGTTTCTTTGCGGGATCTGGACCTCCTTCTGACACTAATCAACACTGTAACTTCTGTTTCTAGAAATTTAGCTATGGAGGACACTAGTGTGAGCGCCCAAGTCCTGGAAATGCTTTGGTGTCCGGCTTCTCTTCAGATCCTAAATCCTTGATGTCTACCAATCCTTCCTGCAACTTCACTTTTCCCAAATGTGACACTTGTAACCTGTAATCACAAGACTTTGGAAGGGGGTTGTGGTGTTTAGAGGCTTGCCTCAGTCAAGCCTCAGAGGACACTTAAGTCTCCAAACACCGTTGTTAGATAAAGAGTGTGTGCCCTTGTGAGGTAGATGCAAAAACCAAAGGAATTGATAATGAAAACACAATATAATGTCACCTTGTAGTGAAGATATCATGGGAGGAAGAGGCTCTTCATTCCATGATGAAATGGATGCTCAAATCTATAAATACAAACACACAAACCACACAAGTCTGCTCTTGCAACATAATGAAAGCCTTGAATCACCTTGAGAACACTTGAACATTAGAATTGCCATCTAGTTTACAAATGAATGCCTAAACAGGCTTTTATATGCAACTACAAACACTCCCACCAGGATTTTCGTAATTCAAACTTACTGTGTCAGCAAAGGACCCAAATAATGGTCATAAACTGACACCCAGAAATTAGGGCTGCCCCAAAATAGGGCAGGACTAGAGCGCGGGCGCCCAAGTCCTCCCCCTATTTTGGGCAGGGTACAGCGCAAGGGGTCCTCCTAGGTCCCATTTGTCATGTTACCTAGGGCTCATTCCATCGGGATGCCAAATTATGAACTAAGATGTCCTAAATGCATGCAAAAGACCTAGGAGCTAAACCTTATGAGGGAAAAGCCCCCAAGGGGACATTTTCTGACGTTACAGGATTAAATGCTTATGACATGTGTAAGAGGTTTTAATGAGGTTGGTTGGCATATGTGTATAAAAAATCATTTTATGTGGCATAGATAATAATTTTTTATTTGAAATGTGTGGGGAAGGGTGTTAATTGGGGTTTGACAATTTTAATCAAGTTTATTAGCCTAATTAATATAGCTGGAAAAAATTAGGAAATGGCTTAGTGAGGGGTTAAGATTAATTAAATAAGGTTTTATTTAATTAATCCTAGGTCTACGGTCATGTAGGTTAGACTAGGTAATTAAATAATAGACATTTAATTAGCTAGGGTAGGGATAGGATGATTAATACACTAAATTAGTCAGATAAACATGATTTACCTAATTAATTGGGTTTAGGAAAAGGGGAAAATTAATCAAATAAATATTTGCACATTTATTTAATTAATGGGATAATGTTAGACTATTGAATTAATAAAATTAATTCAATTTGGAAGAATGACTGGAGGAAAAAATAGGTGTTGAATATGATAATTAATTAAATAAAAATTTAATTAATTGTTTGGAAGGGGAAATGGTGTGTTTAGTGATGTCGGGAGTCAGTTTGATGGTAAAGACATTTTTAGGTGTCTACATTTTCCCCTCTTTGACATGGTGTCAGGACCTAGTAGGGGAGTGGCGTCAAGTCAAAGAAAGAAAAAAATATGCCCTAGCTGCCAGGAAGAAATGAAATGAGTGAGGGATGCCCTCTGGAGAGGTCAGGTGAAAAAATAAAAAAATTTCGGGTGAGCTCTCTAAAGGATGAAAGGGAGGTGAAAGTTAGATAGAGGGTGGGAAAATAGGTTGATAGGAAGAAAAATAGGAAAAAAGGTTGTGATCTGCACCCTGGGGAGGAAAAAGTGCATGGAAGGATGACATGAATTGCTATAAATAGAAAAGTGGGCCCTAAAAGTGCCATATTTGCACACATAGAACCACTTGGACCAAAGAGAGGAGAGAAAAGATGGCACACCATAATTCACTTTTCCCATGCTTCAAGCACTTGTCTGAGTGAGTTCAGTCCTATCGGAGAGCACTAGAGGTTGGCGCCTAGGTAGGCCTAAACCCTAGCTTTGTCATTTTTTGTGTCTGTAGCATTTATTATGCTAGGAAAATAGATTTTAGGGTTCTAGCACTATCGGGAAACTGATTGGCACCAAAAGAATGCAGATTGGTGCTATCCTCTGGAATGGCACTATCCATTTGTGGGAGAAAGGGGAGAATCGGCACCAAAACAACTCATTTTGGTGCCATTGTTTGCATTGGCACAATATTGTGGAAGGTTAGGGTTTGGTGAAGTGGTGCCAAACAGGAAGGATGTGGTGCAATCATCTCAATTGGCACCATCCAGTGGATTGGCACCATGTGTAGTCGTGGCAACATTTGTGAAACTGGTGCCATTGTCTAGGGTGGCGCCATCAAGCGGATTGGCACAAAAAATGAAAGCGACACTATTTTGCAAAGTAGTGCCTTTTACGCAGGCAGTGGCACCATATTACAATGTGGTGCCATACAGCAGTTAAGTAGTGCTATTCATGAGATTAGCACTAAAGGGGGATTTTGTAGCACCAAATTTAATTTGGCCTCTATAAGGGGGAAATTTAGCATAGGGAGACTGATTTAGAGGAAAAGATGGGTTTTTTTGACAAAGAATTGGTGGATACAGGTTGCTGGAGGCTTAATAGGTTCACAGGAGTGACGCATTCCTACAGTGATGGCCTTTTTTTCTAGTTTTGACGGACCAACTTGGGCAAGATTGGCAAATTTAGGTTTGTTGGTAGTGTTAGATATGCCCATGCTACGAGCACATCGGGTGATGATGATGGCAGTTGTCGAGCTATTTCACCCAGAGACCTGCTCCTTTCACTTCCCGATGGGCGAGATGATGATCATGCTTGAGGATGTATATCACATCCTCAATTACTGATTCATGGAGATCGAGTGGTTTATGATACGAGGAGGGGGCAGCCAATCCCAGATAGAGATTTTGCCCTAGGTCATCGAGGGCTCTTAGGAGACTGACGAGAGATGAGATATGAGGAGACATTGGAAGCGAGTACAGATCACTTCACCTTGTTTCTTTGTGCATTAATCAGAGGGGTAGTGATGCCGAATCGACAAGATAGAGGTTTTGCAGTTGGTTGGGGATGTATGATAGAGGGTATGGTTCGCCATGGGATAGTCTATGCCTGGGGGCTAGTGATGATGGCACAACTATATCACGAGATGTACGCCTGTGTGTATCATTATGATTCTGCACTATCAGTTGGGGTCACACTATTGCACATGTGGGCATTTGAGCATATTTCAATCACCAGGCCAGATGGAGGGTATTACCATCGATAGTTTGAGGCCTACGTCTTTTTATATCGGCATCCTGTGGAGTATTCACATACTGGGCAGCTACGGTACTGGCAGCGGGCACTGGATGATCTGACTCACGTTATATGGTGACCCTATATTGGTGTTAAGCCTTGGCCAGAGGATGATGTGCACTTGCCTTATGTTATTCAGATGCGCTATTTGATGGGTTGCGGGCGGCAGATGATTGACAGGTATCTACTGTCATGGGTGATGCAACAATTTAGTATTTGACAGGATATACCATAGGAGATGGTGGTGTTTTCCCGGACACGGTGGGATTGACTTTCATGGTCACTGGCCATAGACCCATAGGTAGCACTAGCAGACATGGCAGCCTTGTAGCCGCAACAATGGGATTGGAGGAGTATAGTCGTAGATGCATGGACCACACCTGCATATGATCAGTGGTGGGCCACCTGGACGCTAATCCGTTTGACCGATCCAACAGAGGAGCTAGATTTGACTATGGAGGATGAGGGAGATATCAATGAGGAGTTTGTCGTAGAGAAGGAGGAGGGGGAGGAGGGGGCTAGGGGTTAGATGGGAGTGTTGGCAGCAGCAGCCCAGGCATAGGGAGGGCGAGGCAGGTGGGGGAGATGAGTGAGACAATGATTACTAGCACCACCCTTAGGGCTACAGACGTAGGGGCAGGAGTTGCCACTGCAGCAAGAGATAGTTGTGTAGCAGGTACCATCACAACAAGTTCAGGTAGGGGAGGTGCCAAGACAGAGGGCACCTTGGCAGTGGGCACCAGGATGTCAATGATAGAGAGAAGACAGGGAGCTTATGCCCCCTCCACAAGTGCCTTCACAACAACAGGCACAAGCATCCGTTACAACACATTAGACACCTGGGTTGGAGGTGAGGCATAGGAATGTGCAGCAGCACATTCTTGAGACTACCATGGGATTCATAGGGGCTAGGCAGGTAGAGGCAGGTAGCTCGAGTGTAGGGGTTGGTTCATCTTCGAGAGAGCATTCCTCTCATTGGTGCACACGAGGTGAGGATGAGGAGGAGATACAGACCCTACAGGGACAAGTCACCAGTTTATAGGAGACCTTGGAGAGGCCGGAGCAGGAGTTAGTCCAGTTGTGGGGAGCGGCTGCATTATTAGATGGAGCAGATGGGTAGGTGGGTACGCTACAGGCACAGTTATCATAGGCACAGGCCCAGGTAGCCACCTTGACAAGTGAGAGGGACGCAGAGAGAGCCTAGTGATAGGCTACAGAGGTGAGGGCCCAGCAGACAGAGGGGTAGGTGGTGAGTTTGCAGGGGGTTGTAGTAGGGATAGGCATGGGTCCGGTGTTAGTACTAATACAGATGTAGATTACAGGGATAGGTGGTAGAGTAAAGAGGCCAGGCTGAGTATTATCACGTAGCCTACTATTTGACTATTCCAGAGGGTCAGTGGATCCCCAGCTATAGCCAGCAGAGCGGTTCATGGATGTCTGGGTCATGGAAGTCTAGATCCATTCAGTTGGTTTAGCAGCTGATGGGTCCCCCACCACAAGTACCACAGTAGCCACTATAGCCACCACCACAAGAACAGCAAGGACGGCCTGGATCTCCTACCGATTCAGGTAGGGGATCATCAGCCCAGGGCTAACATACATTGTTGTACATTTTTTGAACCTTTTGAGGCCTTTTGTATCGTGACTTGTATTATTTTGAGCGATGTATTATGACACTTGATGATCTATGATGATGATGGTTATGCATTTATGTTGTGTTATGGATTATGCTGATGTATGCACCTATGTTTCATGATGATGTTTATGTTTATGGATGCAGTATGTGATGTGATGCAGTTATGATTTTATGCATATTATGATGTGATGAGTTTATGAGATGTTATGGATGTGCTGATGATGTAGATGATGATACAATGTTGTGATTTATGTATATTGATGATGTAAATATATGATTTTATGATTTGCTTATGATTTATTGGTGGGATTGCTACCTCATGTCGACTACATAGTTGCATAATACGATATGATGTTGTGGTTTATTTCTGATGATGATGTGATGGATGTTTTTATTTATGTTATATTATGTGATGCTATGAGCAATGATGACACTGATGGTACTTAGTGGGCTTGTTGGCAAGCCCTTATTAATGAAATTTAATTCAAATATTAATTGTTGTAGAGATTTTCTGACGTTTCTAATGTCTGCGATGAATTTGTGGATTTATGGATGGATGCTTTATTATGATACTTATGATGTGTGCAGATGGTACTTCACGGGTTGTATCCCTCATGTCTTCATTATTATGCTATGAGTTGATTTTATTTCATGGATAAATGACATTGTAAATGTAATGCTTATGATAATGATGGATTATGCATTGATGATGTTATTATGTGATGATATTATGCTTTACGTATGTTGTGTATGCATGTGTTGATAATGGATTATGATGTGGATGTAGAATGCAAATAAATGTTCAGATTAATAAACATTTATTATGGATGCAATATGTAATGGAATGGAAATATATGCTTACAATAATAAACATATATTATGTATGCCAATGGAATAATAATGAAAATACAATGACTTAGGTGATTATGATAATGCAACTAATGGCCTTATGTAATGATTTATGAAGTGATCAAGTCATGACATGCGTGATGTTCTTGTATAACCCTGGGTGATGGGGCCTGGTGGTAGGGGGATAGGCAGGGAGGGGAACTAGTTTGTGGGTTGGCTAAGGGTAGGTTGGGGAAGGGAATGGGATAGAGGGAAAGGTAGTTTCTAGGTCATAATATACCACGTCATTGAGGGGAGGGGATTTGTTTTGGTTCTAGATGTGCTAGGTTGGTGGAAATGGGTTAAGGGTAGGTGATAAGGAGGGTTAGATAGAAGATTGGGGGGAGGGGGGGATGGATAGATAGGGGGGTTAAAAATCTAGGCCCAAATAGTATGAGTGTTGAAAGATGAATTGAGTTAGCTATAGTAGCTGCATAAGATTAATTGAGAGCATTTCTTGATTTATTGTAGCAATGTAGGATACATTTCACAAAGGTATGAGATGACCTAGGTGATGATATATATCCCATAATTGCATGGAATAGACCCACAAACAATAGGTTGATTTCATGCATGCCCAAGGTAGTATAACCTTGCCTAGCTAAGGGAAGGGGACTCATAGCCATGAGTGCTCATAATACATATAAGGTATTAATGCATGTATATGCAAATGAGGCACACCCTACTAGAACTGACCCAAGCTTCAAGATATGAATACTATTCTTGGAGTAATGAAATCCACCCACAAGCACAACATACAAAAACAAGTAGGAGAGCGAAATCATTGACTGTACTTAGTAATTATTTCACCCCTACAAGCAGAAGTGAATTGCATGTTATTTGCCAAACACTATGATAATAGTGCAACCTATCTAGTCAATATTGCATATCATCATACTAGTTGAAATAAAGTTGCTTTCCTACATTTAGAAGAGAGAAATCAAGAATCAAAAGACCAACAAAAAGAAACAAAAAGCCATTGTGTGCTCTTGCCAAGAAAAGTGTTGATAGGATGACAGATTCTTGTCCATTGTAGGAAAGGTATATCCTAGGATGCAAATCGGTTGGATTTTGTTGGATAATTTTTGAAATGTGGGCCAAAGGACAGTTGGGCCATGTGTTGGATTATAGTTGGTATATTGATTGATGATTTTTGCGTGAGGTGCGATGTTTTAGGCGTATGCTTAGCTAGCAAGCTCAATGAATAGGGACCATCCAAACGGGTTGGATGGGTGCTTCTTATTTACCTAAGTACTGGATACTTCCTTTGTATTTTAGACTGCCTACATACCCTATGTCCATAGGATCAAGGTACTTTCAAGATGTGGGTGAGATGAATATGTAGTTTTGGCAACACTTGATGATGTGGGAATGATTTGGGATGGATGCTGAAGAAGAGGTATGTGGTGCGTAAGTTGATGATGTTCAAGATGTTGTGTGTGATGAGGATGTGAGTGCTTTTGTATTTTTTTGTTTTTCCCAATGTTTTTAGATTTTTGGATTTGGTGAGTTTTTTGGATTTTTTGGATTTTCTAATGTTTTTAGATTTTGTGATTTTTTTTGGATTTTTGGATTTTGTGATTTTTTTGGATTTTTTTGATTTTCTAATGTTTTTGGATTTTTGGATTTTATGGTTTTTTAGATTTTTGGATTTTGAACTATACAAGAGGAAGCTTACAAGGATCCCTGTGCCATGGACTAGCCTTGGGTGGGATGATGCAGGGTGGGTGATTGAAGTTTCTGAATTCCAAGCCATGGAAGATGTTTTTGATATGGAGTGTCGTGATGGAGAATAGAGCTTATTAGATGGTGGAACTGGCAACTACTCATGGCACCTGAAACAGGTTTTCACCATGGTACTAATCCAAGGCATCATCGAAGTGATTTTCACCATTGGACGACTTTATTGTCCCTGGGTTTTTTCTTGATTTTTTAATTTTTTTGATTTTTTCTATTTTTTTGATTTTTTGTATTTTTGCTTGGGATACTCAATGGGTTATGCATAGAATCTTTTCAGGTGCAGAATATTCATGGGCTCATCTAGAGGCTGTTCCTCAGGTGTTGCAAGCTGATATGCTCTTGATCTATAGATGGTGGTGATGACATAAAGCCCCAACCAATTGGGTTCAAAGTTTCCTTTTCTTAGGGTGTTCCTGTAGATTCTTCTAGTTTTCCATGAGGAAAAGGTCACCCACTTGAAATTTGCGGTTCTTGATTTTCTTGTTGTAGCTTCTCCATAAGCGATTTTGATATGCCTGCAAGTGATTGAGTGCATCTAGGCATTTCTCATCCAATAGTTCTAGCTCATGCAGCCTTGCAACTTGGTACTCTTCATCAGTGATTATATTCTACAAGGATACTCTTAGTGATGGGAGTTTGATTTCAATAGGTAGGATGGCTTCATATCCAAATACTAGGGAGTATGGTGTGGCTCCTGTGAGTGTGCGGATACTCGTGCAATATACCCATAGGGCGGGATTGAGTTGAAGGTGCTAGTCACGGCTAGCTTCACTAATTGTTTTCTTCAAAATATGTAAGATGGTTTTGTTTGAAGCTTTAGACTGGCCATTACCTTGGGGTAGTATGGAGTGGAGAAATGATGTTGGATTTGGAATTTCTCACACAGGGTGTAGACTTCCTAGATTTTGAATGGTTTCCCATTATCTATGATAATGGAATGGGGGATGCCATAATGACATATGATTTAATGAAGGATGAACTTAGATATTTGGATTCCGGTGGTGAAAGTGAGCGGAATTGCTTCCACTCACTTGGTGAAGTATTCGGTGGCAATGATGATAAACTTATGACTACTAGAGGATGGTGGGTGAATCTTTCCTATGAGATCGAGTTCCCATTGTGAAAAGGGCCACAGCGTTGTTATCAACTATAGTTCCTGTGATGGTGCATGGATGAGGTCCCCATGATGTTGACACGGCAAGCACTTTTTTATGAACTGGTAGGCATCTCGCTCCATGGTTGGCCAATAGTACCCCGTTCTCAAGATCTTTTTAGCCAAGGTAGGTCCACTCAAGTGTACCCCACAAATGCCTTCATGTACCTCCTGTAAGGCCACTTTAGCCTCCCTAGAGTCTAAACATCGTAAAAGTGTACCATTAAGACACATTTTGTATAGGTGTCACCTACAAGAATGAATTGGGAGGCTCGACACACTATTTCTGATTGGGGCACGTCATAGGCCGGTATAGGGAGTTCTTCAATCAGGAACTCGCACTTCTTGAGCTGTCTTTCTTCATGTCAACCAGGGATCCTATTGTGGCCATAGCATCTGCAACTTTGTTGTTTAGCCTTGGAATCTGTTCAAAGTGGATGTCATCAAAATAATATTTAAAATCATCCACCATCCTTTTGTAGGGTAGGAGCATATCATCCTTAGTTTTATACTCATTGTTCACCTATCAGATGACTAGCTAGGAGTCTCCATAGACCATGAATTTCTCAATCCTCTACTGGATCACCATTCAGAGTCCTGTGATAAGAGCCTCATACTCTGCTATGTTGTTGGTGCATGGAAATGTAATATTGTATGACTTAGGGATGGTGTCTCCTTGAGGGGTAACAAACAAAATGCCTGCCCCTGAGCCTCAACATGTATAAGACCCATCAAAGTACATTTCCATGGTTCTGTTGCTGGCGCTACAGTCAATATAGACTCATCAAGAAACTCTGCAAGTGTAGGATGCTCTGTGGGGATAGGTGCCTCAGCTAACTAATCAATGATGACTTGTCCCTTAATGGCTTTTCTTTCTATGTATTCAATGTCAAATTCACTCAGAATCATTACCCATTTAGCCATTCTACCTATGAGAGCTGCCCTGTTTAGCAAATATTTTAGCGAATCAATTTTGGTAATAAGCTTAGTCTTATGATTGAGCATGT
Source organism: Cunninghamia lanceolata (assembly GCA_027924645.1). Classification (NCBI taxonomy): domain Eukaryota; kingdom Viridiplantae; phylum Streptophyta; class Pinopsida; order Cupressales; family Cupressaceae; genus Cunninghamia; species Cunninghamia lanceolata. The sequence continues at coordinate 1,471,277 of BSBN01000865.1, read as the reverse complement.
AGTGTCTCAACTTCTATGAGGTGAAGACAATGGCTAGACATGCTCGTTCAATTGGAGTATAGTTCAACTCATAGGTCACCAAAGTGCGAGTAATATAGTAGATTGCTCTTTCCTTCCCTTGTTCATCATGTTGTGCCAATAAGGCCCCTATAGCCGTTTTAGTTGTTGAGATGTATAAGAGGAGGGGCTCTCCTTGTTTTTGTGGAGTGAGAATAGGGGGATTAGCCAAGTACTTCTTTAATTGATCAAAGGTAGCTTGACACTGATTATCCTAGACAAAGGCTATGTTTTTTCTAAGCAGATGCTGAAACAACTAACATTTATTGGCAAGTTGTGCTATGAACCGGCAGATGGATTGGAGCTTCCCTTGCAAACTTTGTAATTGCTTTAGTGTTTTTGGAGGAGGCATCTCTATGATGGCTTTAACTTTGGCAGGATCCACTTCAATTCCTCTTCTTGAGACTATGTACCCCAAAAGTTTTCCAAAAATGACCCCAAAGACACATTTCTTTGGGTTTAGTTGCACGTTGTACTACTCTGGTCTATCAAAGATTTTAGCCAACATGTCTAGGTGTTCCTCTCTTGTCTTAGATTTTCCCAACAAGTCATCCACATAGTCCTCCATGATGTGATGGAAGAGGTTATAGAAGATAACTATCATGGCGCGTTGATAGGTTGCCCCTGCATTTTTCAAGCCAAAAGGCATTACCACCCAATAGTATATCCCCCATGGGCATATAAAGGATGTCTTGTGTTGATCTTCTTCTGCAATCCTGATCTGATTATATCTTGAAAAGCCATCCATTAGGGATAACATCTTGTGCCCTGCAGTGAGGTCCACTATAATGTCAATGTTGGGCAAGGGAAAGTCATCTTTAGGGCATGCTTTGTTAAGGTCTTCGAAATCTATGCAACATTGGATGCCCCTAGTGACTTTCGCTATAGGTACTATGTTGGATACCCACTTGGGGTAGTCTATTGGTCGGATGAAGCCAACATCTAGGAGTTTCTTTAGCTTTGCCTTAACAAGGAGCACAAACTGAGGATTCATCTTTCTTAGCTTTTGTTTCATAGGTTTTGCAATCAGGCCGCATTGCAAGATGGTGAACAACCAAGGCAGGATCTAGCCCTAGCATATCAGCATAGGTCCATGCAAAATTACAGCTTCTTTGTTTGAAGAAAGCTAAGAAATTCTCATGTTCTGTTGTGGTAAGGGATTCAGCTCTGAAGGTGATCTTTGGCACTTCCTTTGTTCCAAGGTTCATTTCTTGCGATGGTTCCACAAGGATTGGTGATCTATCTAGATATACCTTTTCTATTTTAGGAAGGCCCATGCTTCCATCTTCTAGCACCTCATGGAGGTTTTCACTAGGAGATAAGTCCTTTATTTTTATTTTTTCTTCTCTTGAAAGTGCCGCGGAGTGGTTTTGACTAGGGGGCATTGTTTTTTATTTTTATATTTTTGTGACTAGAAGCATGGGTGGTCTCGCCGAAATAGGCAGGTGTGTCAAGTTCCATAATGTACCTAGTTCTGTGATCTCCCAGGGGGAAGTGATCTCTGACCCCCATCATTTCTGCTATGGCTTCATCATTCTATGCTATATCAAGGATAGGAGGTCCTTGTTGGTCCCACTCTATAAGTTCTGGGTATACAAGGGGGAGGTCACGTGAATCAAATGGAGTGGTGGTGATGGTGTAGATAGTGCATATAGATGACTCAAAGAATTCAGTGAAGTCACTAAAGGAGTCTTGATGATTTGCTTCGTTAATGTTTTTGACTATAGGAGAAACCTTAGAGACCTCACCTAAGATACACTCACCACTAGTGAGGATATACTGTTGTTTTCCATACCCTAGCCCTTGAGTCCAAGGATTTCTTGTTGCTTGAATTAGTTCTACAATCACTTATTCATGAAGTCCAATACCACCTTGTCCTCTATAGCCCGTGTACTTGACAATTTCTAGCCCTTTGCCATAGATTTCAATTGGTATGGTAGGGGCTTCCTGTTCTGCTTCTTCTTCTCTAGACAACAAGGAGGATACATCTTCAAGCACATCCTAATCAAGGAGATGCTTTCTTTCAAAGATGGATGATGGTTTGCATTTGATGATGACTATAGAGACATCTTCTTCTTTCAAGGCACCAAATGTTTTAGGATTGGGTAAAGTCCCTACACAAAGGTACTGTGTAGGTCATATTCCCCACATCCCATGTCGCTCAACTTGATCTTGACCTCAGGTGGTGGAGTTGTTTGCGATGAAGTGGTGGTGATGTTGGTGGGGTAAACATATGAGGTGGATGATGTAGGGTCAGTTTGTGAGGTAGATTTCTTGATAGCCTTATTGTACAGATAGAAAGTATGATCGTGTCCTTCTAAGAAGCTGTAGTATTGGAAGGGATGGGGATCAACAAAGATAGTTACTTCTGTGCCGTTATGAGGGAACTTTAGGCATTGATGGAATATGGAGGGGATGGCTTACATGGCATGGATCCATGGTTGGCTAAGGAGAATGTTGTATGGGAGGTCAAGATCAAGCACTTGGCATTTGGTCTCCAAGCTTTTATACCCCACATGAATAGGGAGTTTGATGGTGCCTTCAGATAGCCTCTTAATGTCATTGTATCCTTTTATGGTTATACTTTCACTGGAATCTACAACCACATCGGAGTATCCCAGGTGTTTTAATAATTTAAGAGTGCAAAGATGTAGGCCAGAGCCACCATCTATCAAAACTCTTTTTATGGTATGTTTGTGGATACTGACTTCGATGTGTAGGGCGTCATTGTGTGAACTATCAGAGGTGGGGAGTTCTTTTTTAGACAAGGTTAAATGGTGGGGTGAAGTGATATGACCCACCATGGCTTGGAATTGTTCAACATTCAGGTTAGTGGGGACCTAGGTTTCTGTTAGGGCTTTGTCAAGGATCTCCTTGTGAAGGGGAGATGTATGGAGTAGTTCAATAATGGAGATTTGGGCAGGGATTTTACCTAGATGATCTAGGAGATTTTATTTATGGGTTGACGGTGGACGGATGGATGAATGGTTTGGTTGATGGTTTGGTGTGGAGGTGGATGTTTGATCAGTGGTGGGAGCCACACAGATGGACACACGACCATGATAGGTAGTGACAGCACAGTCAGGTGCCTTAGCTCGAAGGGTGATTGTGTTAACATGGTTGAAGGATTCCTCTATATGACCCACAATAGAATCATAAGAAGTGGGAGGTGGAGTGATGTTGTAAGATTGGTTTGAAGATGAGGCCTTTCCCTTATTGTGGTTGGGTAAAGGATCCTTGTAAGCTCCAAGGTTGGCATTAGGTGATTGTTGTGGGGTTTCCTCAAGTTTTCCTTTGCCATTGTCTATGAGATCTTGTATGCAATGTTTTAGCTTCATGCAATCGGCTATTTTATGGCCCACAACACGGTGCTAGTCACAATAGTCATTTTCATTATACCACGCAGGTTTTAATTGATTTTTGTTGTAAGGATTAATGGGTGGAAGAGTTATCAAGTTATCCTTTAGAATTTTGTCCAAGACATCTTCGATTGGTTCTCCTAAGGGCGTGAATTTCCTTTGAGGGGTGTTATTTTGTTTTGGTGGGCCCCTGGGAATATTTACATTGTTGGTGATGGGTGTGCTTGGGGGCATTTGGTTTTGTACATTTTGGACAGCCTTCACGTCAGTGATGCCATCGTTGAGAGTGTTCTTGTTCTTGCCCCAAAAATGAGGTTTTTCATTTGATTGCACATTATTATTACTTGTGTTTGGGACGTTGATGTTGACTTTATTGTTGTTGTTGTTGTTGTTATTGTTGTAGGGTTTGTTATCATATAACTCGATCGATCCTTTGGCAATAATGGATCTCTCGATGGTCGTGCCCTTGTCAATGACTTCTTCGAAGGTCGACACACATTGGATTTGCAAATGGAAGCCCATCTCTTGATTAAGATTAGCCACAAACATTGTGACTAATTGTTTTTCAGGGATCAACCAAGGGAGTTTGTTTGCCAAGCCTCTCCATCTTTGGAAGAATGTGGTGAAGGATTCTCCACTTTTCTGTTTGGTGTTGTAAAGGTCTGTCATGGAAACTTCATGTTCGAAGTTGTAGGAGAAATGGTTAACAAACTTCTCCGCGAGCTCAGGAAAGGTCCTAATACTGGGAGGAAGATGTGCAAACCATTCGGTGGCTTGACCACCGAGGCTTCTAGGAAAGAGTCTCATTAGGTATGTGTCATTGTGTGAGACTTCAAGGTAAGCGATGTAAAACTCCCTAAGGTGTTCCCTAGGGTTTCCCTTACCTTTGTATTTGTCAAACTTTGGGGTCTCAAATTTTTTTGGAAAAGGTGGCATGTGCAATGTTCGATCAAACAGATATGGACAAATATCCTCAAAAGAATATTGTTTACACTTGCCACCATGTTCCATGTCATCCACCTCTTGGATCAAGGTCTATACAACACTTGTTAGGTCTGGTGTTGGGAGCGGTTGTGGGATGTATGTCTGTTGGTTGATGAGTTGTTGGAGGTTAGGTGGAATTTGGTAGTGGGATGTTTGGTTGTGGGATGGTGTTTTGATTTTGGTTAAGTTGAGCGAGATACTGTTGGTATGCATGAAGTTGTTGGAGAACATGAGGTGGTAATTGTGGATTGGGATTGTGTTGTATAGATGATACTATGGGAGGTTGTACGTAGGTGAAATTAGACGGGTTGGTGTTAGATGAATTGTGAGGTGGTTGGGAGAGAAATTGACTCATGTAGGCTATGGTGTTGGGGTTGAGTGGAGGTACACCTGTGGAGGCACTCATGTGTATGGGATTGCTAGGGATACCTAGGGTGATTTGCGGAATGGATATGGTTGGATTTGATGTGCTGGAGAGGTTGGTGGGATTGTTATAGTTGAGACATTTGTGGGGTTTGTGGGATGTGTGACATTGGTGGGATTAGTGGGATTGGTGGGATTTGTGATGTTGGTGGGATTAGTGGGATTGGTGGGATTTGTGACGTTGGGATTGATAGGATTTGTTTGAGATGTGTTAGGGTTAGTGTGTGACGTGGAAGGTTGGGAAGATGTAGTGGGGTTAGTGTTGGATGTGGATGGTTGGGATGAGGTAGTGATATTGGGTATTTGTGCACCATTTTTGAGAAGAAAATCAAGATATCTATTAGGGTCCGATCTTAGGACTCTATCAAGTATATCCATATTATCAGGATCTTGTGTGAAGGTTACGACATCTTGATCTACTTGATTGATGGTGGAGTTTTGGGTAGATGGTGGTGGTGGTTGTGATTGTCAGAAGGCGAAGGGATTCAAATTGGGATCATATCAGGGAATTTGCAAGACCGTGGGTAGGTTGGGTACTTGTTGGCCGATTGGTACAATATTTTGATTGGTTATAGGCATTCCTATGCCCATGTTGTTTCCAAGGTTGGCCATTTCTTAATTTTTCTTGTGTTGGGACCTTGTTATGGGAATGCAAGGATATGGATTTTGATTGTGGGGTGGATGGAGGTTGAGACCTTAGAGAATTTGGTTTGATTTATTGGACACAAAAAGGATATGGTGATGAAATGGAACCAAGATTTAGGTGTAAGAGAGTATACTCCCTATAATCTAAATCTAAGGGTGAAAAATATTATGGTGCAATTTTGACTATAGGTTTTGACCTTTGGGAGACAAATCTCAAAAAGGTGTCAACCTAAGGATAGTAGATGTCAAGGATATTGATTTTTAGAAAAATTTGGACCAAAAAGGATGGAGGATAGAGTGGATTGTTTGAGGATGATTTGATGAGATAGATTTGATAATGATTTGGAGGATGCTTCAACTAAGGAAACCCTTAGGTGACTTTAATTTTTGATAGATATATTTGAATGATGTTTTGGAAAGGGATATTGAAGTCAATAAATGAGCTCAAATAGGTCTAGATTTTGCACAATGGATGTTTTCTCTTTGCTTAAAGTAGACTTATGACCTCAAGCAAAAAGGGGTGATTATTCTACTTGAAGGTAGACTAATGACCAATCAAGAAAAATAGGGTGTGAAAGATGAAATCTTGATTCAAATTTAGCTCAAAGATTGATTTTCGATATGATTTTTGGTGTTGGTTGATGTTTTGATTGATGTTTTGATTATGATATTTTGCATGTGTTTGGTGTGGAGGAGATAAATGGATTGGGGGATGAATTTGTAGAAGGATGTATTTGGTCCAAAAGTAGGTAAAAATAAAAAAAAGGGGGTGTAAAGCTATGGAAATGGATGGATTATGGTTGGATTCAATAGTTATGACAAAGGGTCCAATAGTGGGAATGATTTATTCTCTAAGGTCAAAATGGAGACATGGATGAGAAATTTTGGATCAAAATGGATGGGGGTTTTGATAGATTTTGGAAAGGAGAATGTGGATTGTGGATAGGTAGGTCCTAAAGGTCCCAAAACAATTTCCTAAGGCTATGGATAATTTAACTTGTAAATAGCACCAAAACCCAGGTAGATGGCACCACAACAGAAAGAAATGGCACTAGGAATCTGTGAAATGGCGCCAAAATAGATCAATAGTGGTCAATGTTTTGGCAAAAGGTGGATTTTGGTGTCAAACTTGGATTTATGAAGATCAGAGGTTGGTCAAATGTTGGAATGATTTTTCAATGATGTCTCAATGATGTTGTTTTCTTGGCAAGTTTTTGCAAACACTTCAAACAAAGAGCACACAATAGGCAATGTGTATGTTTAAGAAGCCCCTCAAGACCCCAATTTCCATGGGTATAACACAATAGAAAACACTTGAAAGCAATGCTTAAACTACCTAAGGTCAAGGTGGATGGTGGCTTTCCAAGCCCATGACTTGGAATCTCTAAGACAAATGTCAACATGCTAACAAATAGGTGTGTCTCATTATATTGTCTTCTCAAGAGAGGATGGATAGGGGCCTCCTACACTGGAAGGATGATGTAACCACCCTTTCCCCGGAAAGCTATATATAGCTTATGCTAAGCCAAGGATTTCCATCTCATCTCAAGGGAGCCATATGGTGAGAATCTTGGGGGCAAAACCAGCTATGCCCTTGTCTTGAAACAAATCACCAAAAAAGGGTAGGCTTCTAACCAAAGGTGTTTAGTGGGGGAACATTCGGGGGATCAGCACGTTACGAGCACTTGATAAACCACTTAAGGTTTTGACTAGCTCTACTAGGAGTTTCATATACACAAAGGTACTACTTCCTTTCAAGCTAGCATCGAATGGTAAATGCTAATACCAATTTGGACTTGACTTTTGCCTTATCCTATTTTATATAGCAGACTGAATGAAAGTACCGGTTGGGGTCGCCAATAAGTTCTTGCAGATGTGTCTCAAAGGAAGGCCCACTCTAAGAAAATGAAAAGAAGAGCGTAGAACCGTTTCTCTTCACCTAAGATCCTTGTAAAAAGGCGAGGGGAGAGGATACTTCAATTCTATCCCTTGGGTTCTACTAACAAAATGTGCAAGTGCACAAGACACACCAAACAAGATCTAATGTTATTTTTAAACCCAAATTGAAGTGTGCCTAAAGTTGTTGTTGCAAACACTTGTTAATTTTAATGCACCAAATTCAAATGTTGTCAATGCTAGGCAGACAAATGGTTCTTTTTAGGTACACCAAAATGAAATGTTTGTTTTAGGATTGTTTGTCAAGCAAGTGTTAATTTTAGTACACCAATTCCAAATGTTTTTTAAACTAAAAAGCAAGGGTTCTTTTTATGACCACCAAAATGAAATGTGATCTATGCTAATTAAACCCTGCAAGATGCTAGTAGATTCAAGATTGTGGTCTTGGATGAACGAGTATAACCTACAGAATAGAGACAACCACATGTATAGATCCCAAAGTTAGCACAAAAAATAGCACCAAAAAAGATTCAAAAGGTGCCACAGAGATATAAAATCGTGCCACAGAAACATAAAATAGCACCACTGACTTTTGACAGGACAAAGACCTTCTATCCTAAAATAGCACTACAAAGATTACAAATGGCACCAGAAATACATAAGGCGCTACAATGATTATAGATTGCGTTGATATACAAGATAGTGCCACTACAGACAGAAATAGTGCCACAATAACAAAAGGCACCAAAATACAGAGAAAAGATGTCATTGTATTTAAAGGTCTAGCTTGCCCAACTGGTTGCAGAGGAAAGTGTCATTTTGGGTTTCAATAGCGCCGATACGACACAGTGTTGGTCAAAGATTCAAAAAGACAAAGTTAGTTGCAAGATATTTGGTCAAACAAAGGTTAGGGGTTGTTTATTAACCCAAAGATTTTCAAAATATCACAAACAAAGCCACAAATGATGTCCTAAACAAACCAAATAACAAGAGTTTGAAAACAAGAGGTTGGGTAAATTTTAGGAAAATTTTGCCATAGTTTCCCCTTGTTTCTATGCAAAACCTGCAAAATACTGAGAGAAAAAGGTGTGCTAAAATGATGAGAAACACAAAAACACACACATATATGAGTTAGTATCTAGGAAAAGTTGTCGTGCAAAGAAGGTGCTGATATAGCTAGAAATAGTGCTACTTCAGGAGGAAATGGCGCCATCTTTCAGTAAAATAGTGCCACTGCGCGGGAAGATAGTGCTGATACCTGCAAAGAGCATGTTTTCTACAAGAAAAAAATCACAAAAAACATTAGATAGAGACCTTGTGGGTCCCACTGGGCATGCCACTGTGATTAGTGAAATCAAAATGAAAGGAAAACATAAAACAATGCATAAAAAACACAAAGAAATTATACCTTCAAGATGACCACAAATCCAAGATGAGGTAGAGAGTGTGCATCAAAACACCCTAGCTTTACCCAAGATGCTCAAATGAGATGTGAAATGCTCTCAACCTATGCAAACCACTAAATAGACCTAGCTTAAGAGGAGAGATTTTGGCATGATAACTTTGCTCAAATTGTGGATGTTGAAATAGCTTGAGGAGTGTTGTATTTATAGGCAATTTCAGAGAGGATTTGATCCAAGGGTGGAGATTGATTTGAAAGATCGATGGTGGAGGATGAAAGTGATGTGGATGATCTAGATTCAATCTTGGAAAATGGAGGGCTAGGAATAAAGATGAATTTTAAACTCATCTTGGGAAAGGGGTGGAGTTAATGAGGTTGGGTGAGATGGATTATATGTGAATTAAAAATTCACATGGGGAAGAGTAAAATGAATTAAAAATTTATTTGGGGAAGAGTGGGATTAAATACTTATGACATGTGTAAGAGGTTTTAATGAGGTTGGTTGGCATATGTGTATAAAAAATTATTTTATGTGGCATAGATAATAATTTTTTATTTGAAATGTGTGGGGAAGGGTGTTAATTGGGGTTTGACCATTTTAATCAAGTTTATTACCCTAATTAATATGGCTGGAAAAAATTAGGAAATAGATTAGTGAGGGGTTAAGATTAATTAAATAAGGTTTTATTTAATTAATCCTAGGTCTAGGGTCATGTAGGTTAGACTAGGTAATTAAATAATAGACATTTAATTATCTAGGGTATGGATAGGTTGATTAATAGGCTAAATTAATTGATTAGCTAGCTGACCACTCCTCTAGCATCAAGCACCATATTTGCCTTGAGGATACCCTCGTCTTAGCCAAAGAAGATAATTTCTTTAAGAGAAAACTTAAAGAGGCTATTTTCATAAGAAGCAACCCCTCCAACCTAAATAGAGATGACAGGTGGAACTTAAGTCACACCTGAAATCCTCTATTAAATTCCCTTAAGTCACACCTTCCTCCTTCCTGATCTCACACTACCCCTTCCTGCCTCCCCTTTGGCTGTATCTTTTCTTGTTCTTCCCCCCTTTCCTTTCTCCTCACTTTTCCTTTCTCTTTCCTTCTTCTTCCTATCGCCAACCCAACCTTCCACCTTTCCTCAAGGCCTCACTCTTGTTCCTCACCCCTTTTCTCACCCTTCATCCCACTTGCCTATCCCTCCTCCCCTTCCCTCCCCCTTGTCCCTTAACTTTCTGCCTTGGCCCATAGGTTTGTCCTCTTTTCAGTTCTTTCGCCTTGGTCCCGTCCTATTGGTTCATCCTCTCTTTGTCCTCAGCGTTTTTCCTTAATCTGTTTGTGTCTCGTTTCTTTCTTTTGGTTTGTTTGTTTTATTTCACTTCCTCTTTCTTTGGTTTTTCTCTTTTAGTTTCTCCTCTTCATTTCATCTTTTTATGTACTCATTTATATGCATTTCTTGTCCAGTTTTAGGTTTTCATCTTACTCCCATTCTTCTATTCTTTCCTCTACTTTATGGTCTTATTTAGATTCTTCTTCTGATTACTTCTCCTTATCTCTTTACATCTTTATCCTTTTCACTCCCTTGCATTTACAATTTTCTCCCCTGGTTCTGTCCTTGTTGCTCCTCTCTTCTTTGTCATCATGCTTCATGTCTCGTGTTCCTTTTGAGTTGTTAATTCTACCTTTTCTTCTTTCTCTTGTTTCTCTTCATTATGCTATCTCTTCTCTTTCTTCCTTTATTATTCTTTTCTTCTATATATTTTTATTTATTTTTTGTTCTCTTACATATGTTGTGGCATATATTAGGTTATATTATTATACTTAATTTTCTTCTATTTTACATTTATTTACATACATCTATATGTAATTGCAAACATATAGTTAGATTCTTATCCTTACACTTATTATATGTATAACCTTTATATATATTTTTAGATGCATAGGTACATTTAGATTCTTATTTTAAAATTTAGATAATGATTTATTTTATTATATATATTTAAATATTTCTACATTTTTATATTTATATAAATATATATATTTATATAAATATTTAGGCATATATTTTTATATATTTCTAATTATTATATATATTTATATACCTATTATATTTAGATACTTTTTAATTTTATTATATAATTTATTTTCTTGGTTGGTTTCCTTTTTACTTTATCTCTTTCTATTTGTTTTTCTTTTTCTTGTCCCCTAAGACTAGTCTTGTAACTCGTGCCTCACCCTTTTCTCTCACTTTTTAAGAGACTCTCTCTGCAATTTTATTTCAATTGCATTCTCTTCTTTTCTTCCTGATGATGGATCATGAAGTGTGATCCAAAATCTTTAGGCAAAAAAGCTACACAATTTTTTCTAGAAGCACTACAATTTCATCATCATGGACTGTGGAAATATCATGTCTACACTAAATAAATTAGATAAACATGATTTACCTAATTAATTTGGTTTAGGAAAAGGGGAAAAATAATCAAATAAATATTTGCACATTTATTTAATTAATGGGATAATGTTAGACTATTGAATTAATAAAATTAATTTAATTTGGCAGAATGTCTAGAGGAAAAAATAGGTGTTGAATATGATAATTAATTAAATAAAAATTTAATTAATTATTTGGAAGGGGAAATGGTGTGTTTAGTGATGTCGGGAGTCAATTTTATGGTGAAGACATTTTTAGGTGTCTACACCAGGCTCTAGGAGCCTGTTTGAGTCCATACAATGCCTTCTTCAATTTGTAGACCATGTTTGGATTATCTGATAATTGAAATCCTTCTGGTTGCTCAATGTATACCTCTTCTTCCAACTCTCCATTTAAGAATGCAGATTTCACATACATCTGAGAAATTTTGAAGTGCTTATGAGCTGCAAAGGCCAAGAACATTCTAATGGCCTCCATTCTTGCCACTGGAGCATATGTTTCCTCATATTATATTCCTTCCACTTACGAGTAGCCTTTACACACAAGCTTGGCCTTATTTCTGACTACTTCTCCATTCTCATTCAAATTGTTCTAGAATGCCCATATAGTTCCTATTACATTTTTATTTGTTGATCCTGGGATAATTTCCCAAGTCTGATTCTTCTCAATCTGCATCAATTCTTCTTCGATGGCCTTGATCCAGTCTGATCTTTGCAAGCTTCAATCACTATTTTGGGTTCTATTTTAGACAATAACCACAAATTTACCTGCTCATTTGCCATAGCAATAATTCTTCTTATTAATACACCTTTGTTCTTATCTCCAATGATCTGATCTTCAGAATGATTCTTTTGCACATACTTGGGGATCTTAGGAATCCTTTCTGAAGCATCTTCTTCATCAACTTGCTTCTCCTTTTCCTTTTCTTCTTCTCTTTCTTCTTCTCACCAAGGGATCTCATTAGATTCATATCCTTCTATTAGCATTGAACTTTGATATGGTTCTTCATCCACTTTGACACTTGCAATTTCCACTAATTTCTTTAGCCTCTTGTTGTAGCACCTGTAAGTCTTGCTATTTGTAGAATATCCAAGGAAGATTCCTTCATCTGATCTTGTATCAAACTTTCCCAAGTTTTATTCATCTCTTCTAATATAGCATTTACTTCCAAACACTCTAAAGTATTTTACATTAGGAGTTCTTCCATACCATAGTTCATATGGAGACGTCTTTGAATTGTTGACTCTTTCTTGTACTTTGTTTTGTATGTAAACTGCAGTGTGAATAGCTTCTCTCCAATAGATATCTGGCAGATTTGCTTCTTCAACATTGTCCTTGGTGCTTCCTGAACTATCCTATTCTTCCTTTCTACAACTCCATTCTACTGAGGAGTCCTAGGGGTTGACAAATGCCTTTTTGTTCCATGATCTTCACAAAAGAAGTTAAACTCATTGGACGTGAACTCACCACCTCTGTCAAAATTCAAACACTTGATTTTCAGATCAATTTGATTTTCACCCATAACCTTGAATGCTTTAAACTTATCCAAAGCTTCTACTTTTTCTTTGAGAAAAGTTACCCAAGTCATTCTAGAGTAATCATCAACCAACAACATGAAATACTTGTCACCTTGAAATCTTCCTAGTCTTGTAGGTCTGCATAGATTTGTATGCACCAACTCCAGAGGTATGGTGGTAGAATACTCTTTGATCTTGAAATTCTTCCTTGTTTTCTTTCCAATCTGACATTCCTTGTAGGTTGCATTAATAGGCTTTGTAATTCTTCGTAGATCCCTCACAGCTTGAGTAGAACTGATCCACACTAGACTGTCAAAATTGATGTGACACATTCTTCTATGCCATAGCCAGCTTTCATTAATTTGAGTCATAAGGCACACACCATTAGCACCTTTGAGCTGATATGCATTTCCTTTTGTCCTCAAGATCCTGTAGAAACCAGAGTTCTAGAACTTTCTTTTCTAATTTCATAGCCACCATCCTGAAACACAAGGTTATATATTCAACTGCACATTTGTCCTACACTTAGAAGATTATGCTAAAGACCCTTGAAATAGAGAAAATCATCTGTATTGTGCTTGCCATCAAAATTGATTGAACCTCTTCCACAGACCTTAGCAAATGCATCATCTCCAAACTTAACAAAACCTCCATAAAATTTCTCAAGCTTGACAAACTTATTCTTATCACCTGTCATATGATTTGAACATCCACTATCAATTATCCAATGATTTTCCTCTTCTCTTGCATGAAAAGCAGTTACCAAAGCTCTGTTGATATTGTGCTATATTTCTGGAGTAATTTCTTTCATACCCCTTTTAGAATTAGTTCCAACATTCAAAGCCATGAACAAGCATTCATTAATTTCATCATCCAGATAGTCAGACTCATCATCAAATATGCTATCATCTTCTTTAACATAATAAATTCTCTTGAATGATTTCCCTTTGTTATCCTTGTATTTGTCATTTGAAATTTTGATCAGACATTTTGAAGCATAATGACCTATCTTTCCACAGCTGAAACATTTGAAGGGTAACTTACCTCTATATTTTCCAGAGCCCTTTTTCAACCTACTTACAAAATTTTCTTCCACTTCATCAAAGTCATCTGGATCTGATTCAACATTCTTGTATGTCTTGCTAGCCTTAAAAGGAGTTTCTTTTCTTGAATCATCTTGACCAAGTTCTCTTATCTCAAAAGTAGTTAAAGTACAAACATTTGATGCCTAGAATAATTATCCAAATTTTGAGTTTCTTCAATAGCAAAAACTTTAGCACTATAGAATTTTGGAAGAGTTTCAAGTGCCTTCTTGACCACTTCACTTTCCTCTATCTTTCCATCAATACCATTGATGGAGTTGACAACTTCATCCACTCTCTACATGTATCTTGCAATATTTTCATCCTTTGACATCTTTAGGGTTTCAAACTCAGCCTTCAAGTTCTGCATCTTTGCTTGCTTGACCTTGTCATCTCCTTCATAGATACTTTCTAGCTTCTTCCAAATCTCCTATGTAGTTTTGTAGCTCATTACCTTCACTAATTCAAAATCAAAAAGACTATTTAGAAGAGCACTCCTTGCCTTGCCATTGTTCTCATATTATTTAATCTCATCTTCATCCTTTGGACCATTAGTAGGTATAATATATTTTTTGTCAAGAATCTTCCATAGGCCATATCCTAATGAGGCAAGAAAGCTTTCCATCCTAGTCTTCCAAAAAGCATAATTTGTTCCATCAAACATTGGAACCTCCATATCTTTCATGTGTGCCATCTGGATCTACTCCAAGTGGTTAAGCTTCTTCAGGGAACCTTGCTCTGATACCAATTGTTAGCATGCATAGGACAACTGAGAGGGGGGGCTGAATTAGTTGTACATTAAAACATTAAAATATCAACGCTATTCCAACCATCAACCTCTTATTATGCATTAGCAAAATGTAAACATTTGAAACATTAATGTAAATACATTCAAACACATAAGAACATCAGATTTTACGTGAAAAACCCACGAAGGGAAAAACCACGGTGAGGATTAGCTCACATATATATGAATAGAAACACCAAAAATAAATAGGCTTACTACCAAGGGCTCACTGCCCAGAAGAAAGGCTCACTGCCAAAAGAAAGGCTCACTACTAGAAGGACTCATTGTCTAGAAGAGAGAAAAATAGAAGAATACTGTCATAGAGAGATTCACTATCTCAAAGCAATAGGGAAAATCCACCACTACAACTTTATGCCATCTGCAACCTTCAGCTCATTGCCTCGAGCAACTTTGAAGCAACATGAAATGTAGACACCTTCTGCTCACTGCATTTGAGAGTCATAAGCATTTAAGCTCGCATTCACTTCACCACTCTTGATTCACATTCACATCATCTTCTCTACATTGCTCCATTTAACTTCATCTTGCATTTATATCATGCACAACCTAAAACAATCTCAATTAGGTCGGCCTTATGAAACATGTGCAACACCAAGTAGGTCGGCACTAAACACTTCCATGGTGGAGAGAAGTGAAAGTGCACCATGCCAAGGGTTAACTAGGACTCAAATCTATATCCCCATGTTGTTCATCACATCCACAAACCACGAGGTACCTCTGTAAATAGTGCTAGTAGGTCAAGTCAACCAAACCTGAGAAAACACAGCAAACGACTAGATCCATGCTTCTCCAGGACCAAAAGTATCATGCAGACCACAAGGAAGTATTCCACAGCATCCAAACATCTTTCCAAAATATTTCAGTATCATCATAATCTTCTACAACACTGCCACAACAACCCGAAACAATGTATGTCTTTATTTCACACATCAAGATGCACTATCATTGATGGTCAACACAAAAACTAAACTTGCAGAGCAACCCAACACTTGAAACATCAAGGGAAAGTAGATATAGATAGTATAAGCACATTCCTAGATCTGCAGGACAAGAAACCTCAATGCGGATAAATGCAGAGCAATCTCATTTCTCCCAAACAACCTTCTTCATAGTTAAACACTCTATCAAACACATCTTCCATTGCCGCATGATCCAAAACCTAAAACTCTAGATATAACACCCCTAAACACCTTTGATAATCACTTTCAAACTGCATAATCATATCTGCAACTATAAAGAAATGTGGAGCATACCACTGAGCACACCTCTGTCACACTGCACACCTTTTTATTCAACTTTTCTCAAAAGCACTTGGAGACCAATCAAATTTTCTCAAAAGCACTTGGAAACCAAGTGAACTACTTGCTAAGGGTTGACATCAATGACAACACCAGCAAGTTTCTAGCAACTTATTGGTTTTTAGTTGAATGACCTAATCACCATATTATTCTCATAATTTGGACTGGTTTTTAGCAAAAACCTCTACTGCTTCTTGTAAAAAATTGACAATTTGCTGGCCAATGTCAAACACCTATCATATAATTACATTATCAGGGATAGCTAGTCTTACCATAATTTTGACAAGCTGGTTTGTGTCTTGTACGATGTTCTTGGGGATGTCAACTTGTGCTCCCACTATTTCGAGCCTATCAACATCCCCATTCTTTTCTCTAGGAACAACTTGGATGTTGAAAGCATCAAAATCTTTGATCAAGTCTCATACCCTATGCTTTTAGGATTTCAACAAGTCATTTTTAGACACACTTTCATCTCTAACCTAGTGAGCAACAAGCTTGTTGTCACCATATTCTTGCAAGAACTTGATTCTTCTTTTTTGTGTAAGTTGAATACCTTGAATCAATGCTTCATACTCAGCCACATTATTAGTACAACTGAATTTAAGCCTAAAAGCAAAGAACTATTTTTTCTTTTGAGGAGAAATAATCATTACGCTAGCACCTGCAGCATTTCTACTCCTTGAGCCATCAAAGTACATATGCCATACTCTGCCAAGATCTTCTTGTGGCTTCACAAGATTTGGGATGACTGAATTTTGTTCATAGATACAATAGGTACCCATCCTTGTTTCCTCTATGTCATTAAAAGGATTAAACTAAAGGTCACTTCCCCATTCATCAAGCAATATATAGATGGAACTCCTTCTATGAATGTGCCAACCTCATGAACATTACTATCTTATTCTTGGTCATGCATTGTACAATTCATGTTAATAGGACTAGAGGAATATGGCTCAATATGATCCTTTGATATAGGTTCAAATTTTATGGTTACTTTAGTGCCATACCTAGTCCTAAATAGCATATGGGACTAATCAGAAGATAAATACCCTCCTATCTTGGATGTAAAATCTCTAGATAAACATGTGGCAAAGTATGGGAGAAGATCTATGACGAAAATATCTTGCAAGAAAGTGCAACTGGGGCATGCATGCAGAGTAAGCCTCAAATCTTTAATGACCCCTATTATTTTTACAGTAGTACCATATAATTTCACTACTCCTTTAGACACAAGTTCATATTTAATACCAAGTTGATCAACTACTTTCTTTGGCATAACTGAGCTACTAGCCCTTGAATCAATCATGCAATTATGCACCAGATTATCACCAATAATCATATATATATATATATATATATATATATATATATATATATATATATAAGGGGGTGGCTTATTGATTTTTCTTGTATTTCCCTCCTCCTTTGGTTGATAGAGGCTAATTGGTGTGCTTGCACCTTCTATTGACACTTCGTTAGTAGGTTGATTAAAACCTTTCAAACCTTCCTAAAGCAGATCCCTCTAAGATGGAAAGAACACTTAGCTTCCCACATGGTAACATTCATACTAACTTTATTCATTTGATCCACAATACTAAAAGGAATTTGACCAACCTTTGGGGGAATTTTCGTGATAGCAGGGTCTACCCTTTCTTGTTGATTGGTATGAGGATGACTTTGTGCTTGATTTCCCTTACCAACTACCTAGTTTGTTTGTGATTGAGGAGTTCTAACTGCTACACTTTCTTTAGAAGTCCTTGAAGGTGTTTGGGACGTCAATTCTTGACCAACCATAGAAGTTGATTCTTCCTCCATTGCTCTCTTTTTTGACCTTGTGTTAAGTGCCACTGGATTCATGTTCTTTCCTAATGTTTCAGCCTAATTCATTCCACAAAATCATCTTCCAGTCAGTTCATTAGTGTGGACTCATCTTGCATTTGTTCTTTCCCTCCCATAGCCTTCTGACTAGGTCCAACTTGTTGTCCTGAAGGTGATGATGCATTCTAAACCATCAAAGCTTGACTAAATTCTCCATTTTGACATAATCTTTGGTTAAGGGGTTGGTTGTATGAATAGCACCATTCATGGTCTTGATCAAATTTATTTTGTATTGGAAACAAGGGATCTTGATGAGCTTGTAGTATTTGGGTTCATGGTGTTTCTAGGCCTAGCATAGCTTAATCAATTATGTCTTTGCACATTGCCTTAGTAGGGCTTCTAGTTAGGCTAATAAGTCTGATTGAAAAGCTAATATGGCCTATTAGGTTATGCTTGTTTCCTTTTCATCACCACCAACTCATTTCCAAAACTATCTACTAGGCTCTTCACTTCATGTAGCTCATTAGAAGGTGTGACAAGGGGAGCTAGTTCGCTGACTGTTGTAGGAATTAGTACCAAATTTGGTTGAATGACTAGAATTTTAGGACATACGAGCATTAGAGGCTTAGGATATATCTTTCCAGGTTGGATTAGACTATTCTTAGCCCTTATAGCTATATCATAGGTGTCAGATAACATATTCCCTCCCATAGACTAGATCATAATAGTAATATCACTATTCAAAGACCTCAAATAATATAGGAAAACAATATTGGGAGAAGGCTTCACCAAATGTGGAATTTTGTCCCAGTCTTCTAGAACCTAAAATTAAAGTCTATCATGAACTCATGAGGAGCTCTCTTAATAGTAGTCAATTGTTCCATAAAAGAAAAATGGTCACTCTTATCTTCAAACTGCTGGCAAAGTCTATCTCTTAACCCATCTTAGTCATGAATGGAATTGGGAAGTAAACCCCTATAACATTTAAGTGCTTTACCTTTCAAGGAAGAGTCAAGTAGCCTTACAACTATATTATCCTAGGTGATGTTTTGGATAGAGCATTTACTGGTAATATCTTGTATGTGCTCTATGGGTGTTGTAGTATTTTCACCAATAAAATAAGGGATAACCTTCAAGGTTGAAGCTGGGATATCATCATGTTTTTGATAGATAAGAGGGCTTCCACCATTAAAGGTCACAAAATCCTCGTTACTTGGTAAAGCCATAATGGGGATATACAAATTTATCCTTGGTATATGAAAGTTGGTCCTTGTTGAGGAAACCTACCAAAAGGAGGTGTGGACTGGGCTCTTGGGGAAGGTGATACAACACTTTTTGTTCTTTCTAGACATTTAGATAGTCTAGTCTTCTTCTTGAAGTAAATGCAAATAACTTAACAAATTGAAAATTCCTACCTCTTGAAGAATCTTTTGTCTCCACTCATGGCATGAAAAAGTAGAACTAATTTGCCATTAAAAAACTAGTAGAGACACCAGGTGCTTGTAGAATGTCTCCACAAATGTAATATGCCAAGAATAACACCAAATTTTTCACCTTAAACTCTTAACTCAAAGTAGAGTGTCCCACTGAGCATGCAAGAAACTATTATCACTTAG
Source organism: Cunninghamia lanceolata (assembly GCA_027924645.1). Classification (NCBI taxonomy): domain Eukaryota; kingdom Viridiplantae; phylum Streptophyta; class Pinopsida; order Cupressales; family Cupressaceae; genus Cunninghamia; species Cunninghamia lanceolata. Next base: position 1,451,940 of record BSBN01000865.1, on the reverse strand, counting down.
ATTTACACTCTTCGTTGAACCTTTTGTTCAAACAATCCAATGATATAATTTGAATGATCTCAAGGTCGGGGACCTTATTTTTGAGATAAGACCTCTAGAGAAGGCTAGTTCCTCTCTAAGCCTAAAGCTTAGATAACTAATACTACAACTAATCCTATTCTAACAACCACCAGAGAAAAGGGGAAAGAAGGAAAAGACTAAACTACTTGCAGTGATGCACCAAGATTAGTTTGTATAACTCCTGGATCAACTCTGCATGCATAGAATAATCTCAAACAATAGATAGACATGCACAACTCACAAAAACTTTTACTGAGGTAAAAAAGTACAGTTGAAACCACAAGGAATTGATCATTCACAAAATGGAAATCTAGACTACTAGTATCACACAATGCAAAAAGCATGAGAAGGTACAAAATCAGTTGTTATTGATTCCAAAGGCACAATTTCTTGCTGATACAAAGATTGGATTCCAAAAGGCCAACCACCCCTAAATACATTTCTAAATATGAATATATAGCAAATTACAATGCCCTAAAGTAGCTTGGACATAGAGATGAAGTGTTCAACACATTTGCAAGATGTCCATACCTATAAATATCATGCCCATATTGGCCATGTAATAAAATCCATAGATCTAGAATGTTGCCGATGCCTAGGTACATTGATTTGATCATAGAAGGACCTGCAAGAGTCCTAGGTTGTAGGGAATTCATCTACCCTAGTAATTGGTACTTGCTGCATTAAAACCATACCAACTATCCCACCTACCTATGCATCATCTTCATTTTCCATTAATGGCATTTTGGATGTAGGTGAATGCTCAATATTGAAAAATCCCATGAAAACACATTAAAAACATGTTATATGCACTTAAAAAACCTTTTCAATAAAATTAGAGGTTCGCAAACCATTTTTGATGTTTTTACAAGTTCATGAACCTATGAACTCACCGAAAGCCACTAGTTTTCTCTTCTCTTTTCTTATCTCTCCTTTTCAGCACTTCAAAGTTTCAAGGAACCTTGAAACTCTCAAGCTTCTTCTCCTTTTCCTTTGGTTTCCTAACTTATCTTCTTTCTTTATCTTTCAATGAAACAGATACCTCTAGAACCATTTTTGGTGTTTTGGCAAGTTCATGAACTCGCTAACTCGTTGAAACTTATGCTTTCTTTTCCTCTTCCTTCACCTTTTCATTTGACTTTCGCATTTTGGTTTTTCTTTTCCTTTCTGGTGAAATTGTAAAACCCATGAACCATTTTTGGTGAATCGACAAGTTTGTGAACCTATGAACTTGTTGAAATCCATGTCACTTTCTTCACTTTTCACTTCTGTCTTCTTTGTGTTTCGACAACTCGGCGAAAACTTGAACTTTTAAACTAATTTCAGTAGGTTCGTGGGTTCACAAACCTCTCAAACTACCAAAAACTTTAATTTTCTTCTTCCTTCACCTTTGAAAATTTCACCCTTTTCACCTTTGGAGATTCTGTGGAGATCCGAGGGTGAGTGAGATCTGTGGAGGATGGGGATGCCTTTAGACTTTGCAAGAGGATGGAAGGGGGCAGGATCTTGTGGGAGGCACACATAGACACAAATATGTCTAGATCAACACTGGACCTCTGTGGAAATATGTACAAAGGGAAATGTGGAGATCTGAGACTTGTCAGGACATCATGGAGCTTTGGGGGGCAAAAGGACATGCTTGGATATATAGAGAATTTCTACAAAATGATGCCAAAGGGTATCTATGGTGATGTAGGTCCTTTTAGGATGTTGTGGAGGTTTCTAGGGACAAAGGGATATGTATAGGTATGGCAAGAAATACTACAAAGATATAGTTTTATACATTTTCAAAGGGGAAAATGAGGACTTAGAAATTCTAGAGGATGATGTGGCCAATTAAATATCTTAAATCAGTTATCATTATGATGGGCAAAACAAAACCAAGGCAAATAGAGGCACAACATGGGACCTTTTGATTTATTTTGAGTAGAATTTACAAGTCTCCAAGGATAGACTATTTGAGTCTAAAAGACTACAATAAGTTAATAGTGAGCATTAAGCAATCAGGATCTAATCATGAGCACTATTGATATGTTTCCCACCATGGTTTTAAATACAAAAATTTGCATGGTTTTTTTATCTAAACATGGTTCATATGACTCCCACAACTCCCAAAATCATTAAACCTAAATTTTCTATGCTCTTAAAGGATTTTCAAAGGACTCCAACCACAATATGATGTTAACCTAACTTGAATAGATGTTTTTGTGTTAATTCCAGTGGATTTTCATGTTAAACTAAGGCTCTTGGATTAAACCAAAGACCATTAGAACCACATTAGGTGGAGTCCTAGGCCCATTTTTATGTAGTCTAATTATGTTCAAGTGCTCTAATACTATTGTAAATTGATACAAGATGCCACCTACACATGCAAGGGGAATCAAATCACCTCTAGAGAACCATGGCATAACATAGGATGTGAACTTGACTCGTACTAGGACCACTTAAAGGGATTGATAACACAAAAAGACTCCACGCAAATCAACATCAGGATGCTCTAAGATGAGGAGACTAATAGAAAGGTCATACCACCTTCCCTTCTAAAAACAAATAAGGAATTCAAGGTGGTGGGACCTGACATCCCAAATCAATTCCTAACAACTATGCAGCTACACCTTACTCAAAGTAAAACTACTTCCAATTGACTAACCTTCATGAATAAACTGATTCCAAAAGACTCTTGACTCATATATCAAAAATAAAGGAAATCTACATTTTCACCAAGGAAAATGGGGTGTGTTGTGCAAGAAACAGATTCTCCATGACTAAGATTACAAAATAATTTTATAAAAAATTAGCATACTATTCTATTCCATACTCTCTAGGATATTTAGATAAATTCTTTGCATAAGAACTTGTAAAACTATTTTAGTTTGACATCTCTCTTCAAAAATTTATAAATTTTACTAGATTACCCACAAATCTAACAATTATCCTAACTTAAACCATAGATTTACCCTTTATAAATGAAATCAGGAATATGCCAAAGAAATCTTTGCTCCTCATTCTTGCACATGTATATAGAAGAAAATAATATTTTCTCCTCAAATAATCTACCTCAACAACATTTTACCCTATTCTTAAAAAAATTTTACCCTACAACATATGCAAATTTCCCCCTTTCATCATAATTCCACACTAATAAGAATACCCAATACCTCTATGAAAATTCTCATGGTGGCAAAATTTTCACCCCTTAGTGAAAATAACACTCATATATACCCTGGGCCCTTGCATAAAAGTTTTCAAACTCCATAGTTTACCCTTCTCATGAAACACATTTTACTCTGTCCATAAAAACCTTCATTCCTTATATATTCAGAATTTCCTCGTTTGTTTTATAATGATACTCATTATAAATGATCATACTTTAAATCCTATGGTGGGGGCTACTTCTTAATCAATTGTCAAATAATTTTGTCTAACACTTCCTGAAATATCTACACTTAGTAAATCAATAAGCTTTTGGAGCATCCATACACAAAAGGTTTAGATTCATATTCAAACCATATAAGGATTATGGATTATGAAGTCACTTTATAATTGTTATGGGACCCAACATTCAAATAAAAACCATTCCTTTTGATTCTAAATCAATGAACATCATTAGAGGGGAGAAAGATCCACGGCCGGGGCAAGGTGAGCAATATGAAGATGCATGATGAAAAGATTACCCGTTGAACCTATTTTCTATGCATTTTTTATTTCTGATATTTATTTGCCTTGCTGGACTCTCTTTTCATTCACTGTCCATTTAAAAGTAGCCACGTAGGACTTATTCTTATGCTTGCATTCTTATTGTTGCCACCAAACTATATGCGTTGGGTTCTCATTTCACTTGAATGTATCATTATTCTTAGCAATCTCAATGTGAGTTGAACTTCAACCTCGTCTATTGCACATCTAGCCACATAGAATGCATTGGATAAAACAAGCAATTTTTTGAGTGTATACACAAGTAAAAATGCAATAGAATTCCACCTTCAGCACCATTCTTTTGTAGCCATATAATTTTATTCACAATTTTGTTTTACCCACCTCTCCAAATATGGATTGCAAACACTTCTCATTGTTCCATGTCACTGTCATTCACTATCATATGCTATGCAAGAATATTAGAGTGTTTTCCCAAACCTTATTTTGTAAATACCATTCTTTGTTTCTACCGGGTGTCACTCTATAGAGATTGAGCAATGCTAGTTCATGTCCATCAAAATTATGTGCCAGGATACTTAAATTGTATGAAATAATCAAGTATTTTTGCACCACTCATTTGTGTTGGGATATCTTATTTTCCCCCCAGACTTTATTCATTATTTTACTACTCTTGGCATATTTTACTTCCTACAGTATTGCATATAAAACTATTATTTAATTGCTAAAGTATTAACAAATTATGTTGATAGGTGCTACTCTTTGTATTTACTATGTTGATGCCGTGTTTGTGAATTTGTTGCACTCGTTTATGATCTCCCACATTAACATTTCATCAACTGTATAGCTTGCACAAATCTTATTATGTGTTACTATTATTTTTTTCAAATGCTATGCTATAAGCTTAATATATGCTTACATTTCATTCACATTTGTGCAATGTTTTGTTTTTGTTGGAGCTGCAATTTCATGTATATTGAGATGGAAATTGTTTATATGTTGCATAAGAACTATATTGTAGGTAATCATTAATACATGTTGTGCCCTTTTTTTTAAATATCTAAAGTCATGATTACAACTGTTGCACCTCCATTCAAAAGTGTGTCCTATAATTGTCACACCCCATTTTTAATCACATATTTTAGAATATTTGAAAAGATTAAATAGTTGCTCGGGGAGAGAAAAACTGATATTTTCAATGATGTGCAATGTTTGAAAGTGAATATTTTAGAATTTTTATTGCTATTACAATTGATTCCAATTAACAGATTAACTATTGTTGTACTGATCTGAGGTGGATGCAGGGTAGTGTTTTCCCTCTAACAGGCTGAGGGAGAGTATCATCCTGGAGAGGATGATAGATGGCGACAAGTTGATTGTGGAACCAAAATGTCTAAAAACCACAGACACTCCATTGTTTGCATTGACAGTTCGACGATGTTATGTCGAGTCTGTTTGCATCATTGACTTAATGTCAAACATAAGAATGTCTTGCATTCATATCAGTATGTGTATTTTCATCTTCCTTGGACCTGCTTGCATAAGTTATTTGTATTCAACAATGTTGAGACTCAATTGTAGAAGGGATCTTGTGTTGTAATCGTACTTATTAGAGTGTCGTCGAATGTAAACTGCATTAAGTTGTTCTACTTTCAAATATTTAATATTGATTATTATTTAATATCAATTGACAATGGACATCAGGATGATTTAGTTATCAACATGTTTGGTTCTCGTCATATCGATTGTCATCAAATCAATTAATTTTGCATCGTAGTTTCTTATTAAACCATCAGGTCTTAATCGGTCCATCATTCAAATCTTATATCTGAGTAACTATATCTTTTTGTGTCATGTGCACCCTTAGAATTTGAATGGTGTTGAGATTGTTTTTCTTTGGTAAATATAATATCTGGCATTTGATAAAAAAAAATTGGAAACTTAGTTTTATTTTTACCATATTTGTGTCTTGTCTTTAATTTGAATTACTCTTAAATAGAGACATGGGCAAACTGGTGTTAATTAATTGCAACGAGTGGACTTAAAGACCACTGTAGTGGTCTAGCCCAAATGGCTGCCACACACTCCCACTTCTTCCTCCAATAATGTGGAGTGGAAGTGCTGACATTTATGGTGCCTGGATGCTGGTAAAAATGGAGGGAGTCATGCATGTTAGGTGCAAAGCTAAGGAGGAGTATTTTCTAACCTTAAGTGGAGCACAGATGCGATGCATCATATTCTATGTGCTTGCAGAACACTACCATGGATGCACCACATTTACTTTGGACGCGCCTCATCTACAGAGGATTGTCTTTTAGATTTATGGTAGCCACAACACTCCTTTGCCGTGATTTCCTGTGCAATCTCCAACAGAGGAGTGGAAGAAGTAATAATATATTTGCATGTCATAGCTGGCATAAAATGAGTTATGGAAAATAGGTGGAGATCTTGTTAAAAACAGAGGAGGAACACGTCCATGAGTGATGGCGTATAAATCGCTCTTACAATTCTTATGCAATTTCAAGTGTTTTGGAAAGGCAATAAAAAGAGGGCAGAATTCTTGAATATTGGGAGCGATTGTGGAATGTTTTTTTTTACCTACATGAACCAAAATCCTACAGAAAGGGGGTCGAAGTTTGACACTGAATGATTTTAGAAGGCTATGCAATAACTTGGAATAGTTTTTGGAAATGTTTAGGCAACTTTTTCCTGGAAGAACACGCAGAGAATGGAAATCCAAATTGCAAAAGTCCCCACCAACTAGCTTGGAAGATACAAGACTAGAGGCGATTGATCTTCCTTGGATAGATGTTCATATCATATCTATCTGTCAACGTGAGGGGGGGCGTCATTCCTGTTCTGGCAAGATTCAATGATTATACATCCAACAGAATCAATATTGCTACAATTATTGCTTTATCTCGATGATACCATCGAGGTAGGAATAAGGGGAACGAGAGAAAAATGTCGAGCAGAAGGGCAATGTGATGGGAGAGCAAAAACATTGCAAGTATGTGTTCTTGTTAATAATTATTGTCTTAATCATATACTAGTTTATTAGCAACTATATAACCATAGTGTGAAATCAAAATAGAGGTACCAATTTTTATCAATCTAGGTATCATTATCTAAACTGCAATCAGGATATTGTTTTGATAATTGATTTAAATAAAGTACTATGTACTCTGTGGCCATATGAAACTATAGGTTTTGTCTCTCTTGATAGAAGTAATTCTGTATTATGTTGTGGACGTAAATAATTTAAAAAAGAATTCTCAAATTCATTATTGAGTACTTGGTTACATTCTAGTATCTTTGTGTTGTCGTAACCTCACTACTAGAGCAGTTGAGTTCTAAGCTAGAATGCCTTCAAGGCATTAAATAGTCTATGTTTTCCATGTTATGTCATTTTCCAACGTATTTGATTGCCATCATCAATTTTGTAGATCCAGTGTTAATACTATATTCTGTAGAAATTGTGGATCTATTCTATAAGATTTTGGGATGTGGATTTAGAATCCGATAATGGGGTGGTATGTCTATGACACTTCTTTTGAACTGGCAACATCTTGACTAGACATTATTTAGATTTTTTCCATAGTAGTGATTAGTCTAGAATATGTTTAGACTTGTGTGACTCTTTATTAGTGTCAAGACTAGTTGATGCAAAAGCATCCTAGGTTCAAGAGTAATCTTGCATCAACCAAAAATATTTGCTTTCTTTCTTTGCATGTTTAGTTCAGTTCAGTCACTTACAGTTTCAACATTTTGTACCGCATTTCACCGCATCTTCATATCAGAGTTTGCGAAGCAGGACTTAGCATCTACATATCATCACCTACATCATATTCATATTTCAAGTGATTTAGATTTGTTTCCAAAAAGTTATCGTTATCGGAAGATCATCAACTTTCACAAAACAGAGCATTCAAACAGTCAGTTGAAAGAGAAGGTTTGCGGAGCACTTCCATGACTTGCGAAGCCAAACGAAACATCATACACGACACATAAGGATCAGATAGACCTTCCTTGAGGTCCGTACCAAGTTTCATGCAATTGCAGAGAATTACCGGATGTTGTAGGCCGACCTACCTATTTCTACATGTTACATCCTTCATTGGAGTTTGTAACCTCTTTTGGCCGATGCAGAGGATTTCATGAGCTTGAAGATGATATATATCGATCTCTAAGATGTATTAGGGAGTTAGTAGTTCTCAGTTAGTGATTATGATCTAGTTTAGATTAAGTATTTAGTTCCGAGAAGGCACTTCACTGCCATATCTTGCATATCTGTTGTAACCCAGAAATTAGGCATGTGAGCCCTAAGATTGTAGCCTGCATATTTCTGGCATATGAGCATTGTAATTCTTTGATACTCTAAGTATATGAATCTTCCATTGCATTCTATATTTGTGTTGTTTCTGTTGTGTTTACTCTAGCTGCATGCTTTGGACAGTCCCTTCTTAGGACCCTCCATCCATGATTGCACCAAGTGGTATCAGAGGGAAGTATTGAATCCTTTAGGAAATGAAGGCATTCTGGAAGATATTTGTGTGAATAGAATGCCAACTTGAGGCATTCTACTTGTTTTTGTCAACTAAGCACCGATTGTGAGGCAGTTACTACCTTGTAGTCAGATTGCCGAATTGAGTCAGTTGCATTGGATCCTAGGAAGAGATGCCACTGAGAAGGATGCCTAGTATGGGCAATGTTGCTAGAAAAATGGAAGAAATGATTGAGATGATGAGGACAATGAAGGTTAGATTGGATGCTATAGAAGAAGATAGAAGAAGAGGACTAAATCCTAGACATGAAGATGAAAGTGATTATGATGAATTTCAATCTGTTGACCAAAATGAAGAAGCCCTAGAAGAAGAAGAATCAGATCAGACGAAGATGTTGAAAGATATTTCTAAGATTGGAAAGAGACCTAGAGTGGAAGTACCAAATTATACTAGAAATTTGAATCCAGAGGAATTCACTGATTGGATAAATGACTTGGAAGAATACTTTGAATATGAGGAAATTGAAGATTTGGAGGGAGTAAGATTTGTAAAAACTAAGTTGAAAGGATATGATGCTATTTGGTGGAAAGAAGTTCAATTGGATAGAAATAGGAGAGGAAAATAAAAGATCATAAAATGGGATAGGATGGTGACAAAGTTGAAGAATCAGTTCATACCTGCTGACTATGAGTTGGAATTGTTGAAAAGATTGCTAAAACTAAGACAAAAGGAGAAATATGTGAAGGAGTATACTGAAGAATTTCATAAGATGATCATAAGAACTAGACATAGTGAAGCAATCAAGGAGAAAGTGGCAAGATACATAAATGGATTGAGGATGAATATTCAAGAAGAACTTGATTGGTAAGGATGACAACAATAGAAGAAGCATACCTGTTTGCCCTGAAAGTTGAAGACAAGTTGAACAAGAGGCATGAGAAGAGACAAAAAGGTAGACGGGGTAAATTTCAAAGAGATAGAACATATTTTGGAGGAGAAAGACATTCTGCAGAGCAAAACAAAGAAAGTAGTCCATACAAGAAGGAAGACAAAGATAACAATTCATACCAGAGATATAACAGAAGTTTCTACTATAGTGGGAATCATAATTCTTACCGCAATGAGGGATATAAGAGAGATGAAAGAAGGTTTGACAAAAGAACATTTAGAGGAACTTGTTCTAAGTGAGGAGGTGAAGGACATAGAGAATTTGAATGTCATCAGGGAAGTACAAGCAAGAAGACAGAGAACCATGCAAGAACAACTTATGTGGAAGAAGAACCTATTGGATCACCTAGTTCAGTTAGAAAGCTAGAGAAAGGAGAATCATTAGTCATGAGGAGAGCATTATTTCAAGCAGAGACAACTGAGGAACCACCATAAAGGAAAAGTTTGTTCTAGACCAGATATAAATCAAGAGGTAAATGTTGTAAAGTAATCATTGATAGTGGCAATACTAATAATTTGGTTTAAGAGAAAATGGTGACTAAGCTAAATCTGGAGAGATTGAAACACCCTAAGCCCTACAAGATAGCATGGATTCAAGATGAACATAAGGTATTGGTGAGTGAACAATGTTTGGTGAAATTTCATATAGGATCCTATAATGATAAAGTATTGTGTGATATTATGCCAATGGATGTATGTCATATATTGTTGGGTAGACCATTGTAGTATGATAGGAAAGCTATACATGATGGGAGAAAGAATACTTAGACTATAACATCAAATGGGAAGAGACATATCTTGATACCATTGGAAGATGAGCCTAAAAGTGAAGTATGTGGAACTACTAGAATCTGTTTGGTAGATGGAAGGAAATTTTTGGATGAATTGAGACATGAGAATATGTGTTTTTCCTTGATTTCAAAGAAGTGTGGAGCCCTGAGTGTAGAGATTGTTACCAGAAAAAAAAAAGAACCACCGCTAGAAGAGATAACTGAATTGTTGACAGAGTATGAAGACATCATATCAGATAATGTACCTGAAAGATTGCCACCAATCCGAAGTATTAGTCATCATATGGACCTTATACCTGGAGCTAGTTTGCCTAACAAAGCAGCACATAGGATGGCACCAGTATAGAATGCAGAGCTAAATAGACAAATACAAGATCTATTGAGGAAAGGATTGATCAGAGAAAGTTTAAGCTCATGTGTGGTACCTGCAGTACTAGCACCAAATAAAGATGGAGAATGGAGGATGTGTACAAACTCTAGAGAAATCAATAAGATCATAGTTAAGTATAAATTTCTATTACCAAGGATGGATGACATCATGGGCTGTTTGAGTGGAGCAAAGTATCTCACAAAGATAGACTTGAAGAGCGGATACCATTAGATTAGGATCAGAGAAGGAGATGAGTGGAAGACTACATTCAAGACAAATGAGGGATTGTATGAATGGTTAGTGATGCTTTTTGGATTGACAAATGCACCGAGCACTTTCATGAGGTTGATGAATGAAGTTTTGAAGAGATTCTTGGGTAAGATTGTTATTGTATACTTGGATGATATTCTGATTTTTAGTAAGACAAAGGAAGAACATTTGTGGCATATTAGACAAGTATTGCAGAGGTTGAGAGAAGAGAAATTGCTGATAAACATCAAGAAGTGTAGTTTCATGAAGGAAGAATTGGTATATTTGGGATTTGTGATTTCTGCAGAAGGATTGAAGATGGACCTTGAGAAAGTTAGAACAATTGTTGAGTGGCCAACACCTATGAACACTGGAGAGGTAATATCATTTCATGGATTAGCAAGTTTCTACAAGAAGTTCATCAAAAAGTTTAGCACAGTATGCACACCCATGACAGAGACAATGAGAGGTGACAGAAAGAATTTTTAGTGGACATCAAGAGCAAATAAGAGTTTTGAATTATTGGAGCAAAAAGTGATAGAGTAACCAGTGTTAGCATTACCGGATTTCAACAAAGTATTTCAAGTTGATTGTGATGCCAGTGAAAATGCAATAGGAGCAATTTTAAGTCAAGAAGGGAGACCAGTAGCATATTTCAGTGAGAAGTTGAATGATGTGAGGAGAAGATATTCAGTTTATGATCAGGAGCTCTATGCCATAATTCAAGCTTTGAAGAAGTGGAGATATTACTTGTTGCCTAAGGAGTTTGTATTGTACACTGATCATCAAGCTTTACATCATTTGAATAGTCAAGGAAAATTGAATCAGAGACATATGAGATGGGTAGAGTGTTGATAACTGAGAGGGGGGGGGGTGAATCAGTTATCCTAATTATTTCCCTTATTGAACTTTCCTTTTAATTGATGCAGCATAAAATCAAACACAAAAACATTAACCATGAAATAAGAAACACATGACACAGTATTTTTGACGTGGAAACCCTGTTAAGGGAGAAAACCACGGGGTGATTAACCCAAAATTATTCTCTGTTAGAAGAATAGGAAATTACAAAAATGGCACTTGCCAATTAGGGCTCACTGCCCGAGCACACTGCTCACAAGAGGCCCACTGCCTACAAGAAGACACACTGTCTACAAAGTGATGAGAATCACAGTCTTGAACTGATTGGAAGCATCTGCATATGCTGGAGTTCAGTTCCGGTTAGGCTCAGTACACTGATCTGCTGCACTTCATCTTTCCTCTGTTCTTTATTCTGCTATCTTTCACATACCGGATCCTTTTTGCTACCTCTGCTCTTATCTGGACTTATTCGCATATATCTCCACATCACCACACCCTTCACAACTAAATCCATCCTCTATATATATCCGCATAAGTAATTTCATCACTTTTCTAGTCGGCATCCGGAACAGTCTAGTTTCTTACAAGCTCTCATTCTGTCGGCTGAATCCTTCCTCACCAAGCAATGCGGATCAAGCATATACTTGTAGATATCATTAATCATGTCGGCCAAACATGATTCATGCCTTCACAACCTCTGTCATCAACAGTAACACATCCGGAAAGCAGTCTGATACTCTGCCAGTCAGTTCTTCCTCTGTTTTCACTGTCTCTCAGGAATCCGGTACTCAACCATTCATATCTTTTTCCTTGTCCATCACCGGAGGCTAAATCCTTGGAATATACCACTCAAGGTAGTCCTCTTGACTTCCCCAAATCCGCACTGCACCAAGACACTTCCTCTGAGAGATCCGGACCACTCTGTCGGACCTTGCCACATGCTCTGTTCTTCTTCACCGGACCACAACATTCTTTATTCTGACTTCCGGTAGAGACACATCATGACTTGCGGATATGTGGGATGACCTTTGTTGCCATCAATGACAACAACCATGAATCCATATAGTGTCTCTTGCCAACAATCTCCCCCTTTGGCATTGATGGCAACACTTAGTGAAAAATGACTAAGTGTTTTCACTATGCTCCCCCTTTGCTGATGTTCTGTCTTTATATACAATTTCTGGAACTCCCCCTTAGTTGGATTCCTCATTTTTCACTGCTCCTCACTCCCCCTTTGACATCAATGGCAAAGGGTAGGATCCGCACACCAAAATTTTCAAAAATTTTCTATATATAGCCGCATATTTACATACTCACATGTACTGAAGAATGTCTGCAAAGGATGTCTGCAATTGGATCATTTCTGTAGCCCAACTTTGCTTCATTCTATCCAAAATTGAAATGTGACCACTTAACAAAAATGCAAAAGCTTCTGCCCTCTTGAGATCTGTCGGATCTTTTGTTTGGGCGGTGGTCTGAGCATCACTGATGGCCTCATGCATAGTTTCCAACTTAGGGATTATAATCCTTCTAAGTTCTCCCATCCGGTTAGTGATGTTCTTTCTTTCCTTCTCAAGATTCTTTATTTCATTCAAGACTGCAATAGTCTGACATTCTTGATTTATTATAGAGGAAGAGAGAGGATCAAAACTTTGAGATAAGCTTTGTAGCTTATCCTGTTCCTCTTTTATTTTCTTGTCAAATGCTGCTGTTGCCTTTGACCAGGATATACAAAATTTATAGATGTCACCGCCATCCTTAAGAGCATTCTCTAAGCTCTTTATTCCAATGCTTACAATCTTCCTATCTTTAGAGATTAATTCTAATATTTCTGAAAATCTCTTATCCAAAAATTCCTTCCGGACCTTTTCTTCAGCTGATTTTTCTAGAGAATCAAAATGTGTATCAATACTGCTGACTAAGGTTTTTAGATTACCGGAAGTGGAGGCTGTCGGATCTATCTGGATTGATGGCATGATCTTTACAAGTACTCCGGAAGCAGCCTCTATCAACTCACAGTCTTCCATATGAGACTTCAGGAGCTTTTCATTTGCCTTGGCATTTGCAAATGAAGCTATCTTCATTGTTTGTACGGGAGAGAGAGAGTCAAAATCAAATGGGCCTTTTAGAAGCTCCGGTTCATCAATCTCTAAAGTTTCTTTGCTCAAAAATTGTTGAACAGTTTGTGCAGTGTCTCTTGCCGGAGACAGATGTTTCTTTTCTTCTGCAGTCTTAGAACTGTCAACCTCTTTGTCTTTCACCACTGCTTCCTTCTCCTGTAATTGCTCTTCTTCTTTGGATCCGGAGACTGTAGGGGAAACCGGAGGAGAGATATTTGTCTGTTCAGGGCTCACTTCTTCCGGAACAGAAGATTCCAAATCAGCAGCTGTTTCTGCACCTAAATCCTCTACAACAGGAAGATTGAACCTTTTGAAGGCCTTCCGGAGGATCTCTTCTGTTTCTTGGGCCACTTTGTCAGTCTCACCAAGCATGAGTTGATTCATCCTGGCTTTGCTTCTGAACTCATCTTTGCAGTCCTTGAAGATAATGTTCATTGTCTTGGGATCAATTTGAGGATATAGCTGAATAGCTATCTGCTCCCGGATCTCAAGATCTTTAGCATGAGCATTATTCTTTCTTACTTCCAATTCCTTTTCTAGGCTTTTAGGAATAAGAGATATTATTTCAATGAAAGCCTTATTATATATGTTAAGATATTTTACTGTGGCCTCCTGCAGAGTCTTTTGGTCGGCCTCACTGAAGTCATCATAGGATTCAGTCATTGGTTGAAGGTTTCCATCCACCGTGACCGACTTGATTATGCTCTCTAGAGATAGAGTGGGCTTTTCAACAGTTACCTCTGCCGTTTCATCCTTGTCTTGGCCTGTGGAGGGCTTACCGGATCCTTTCTTCTTCTGTTTCTTTATTTCTCTTACTCCCTCATCTGATTCTGTTTCCTCTTCATCCTTTTGGCTTCCATAAGCCCTTGTGGCTTTTGTCTTGGATCTCTTACCGGATGCCTGAACTTCCGGTTTTGAACTTTTGGTTGTGGGAGGTGCAGATCTCTTTGATGATCTGGTCCGGGTGGGAGCTTCAACCGGAGCACTTTCTTTACTTTTCTCTTCTTCCTCAGCCTTCCTCCTCTTTTCCCGGCTGGCATCAAGTGCCTCCTTTAAGATGCCTAGGCCTTGAGCAATGTGCTCTACTTCTTTTCTCACCTTTCTTTTAATCTCAGGTTCCCTGAGTTCTACATGTATTTTTACACTCAGCTCCTCAAAGGTTCCAAACCTTTCTGCCTTAGGATCTTTGGGCTGACTTAGCATGTGTTGAACATGCAGCTCCACTATCTGTTCATCCACTTCATACCCCATGGGCATGATCCAGACAGTCCTTGGTTCTACTGCCTCCATTAGGCACTGATCAGTGTCAACCATAAAGCACACTGAGTCTTTGTATTTTTCAACAAGAGACTGGGGAATTCTCTCTCTTGCTTGCATCATGCTCTGAAAGTTTTTGAAGTATCCCCATAGAGCTGTATTTCTCGCTTTTGCATCCCCAAGTCCATGCAAATAGTCTCTTATCTGGACTGCAACAGGTTTGTCATTCTGCCATACCCATCCACTTGTTCCGGGTAGCTCATTCATGAAGTAGAAGAATAGACATACAATAAGAGTACCATACTTAAAGGAATTCTTCTTATCCTTCTTGATTTTCTGTATATTTTCCATTAATTGGCTTAGCAGTAGTTCGCAGAGATCATAATCTGCATTCTTTCTTAGCATTTCATAGGCAGTGTATACTGCAGTTCCGGATACAGAATTCTCCCTGCTGGAGTGATAGATCTTGTATCCTATTATCATTGATGCATATTTGATATCCGGATCCGAAATATCTTCAATGGTCATTGCCCTCTTATCAAATTTTGATCCGGTGGCCTCAGTTACAATGTTGTTCTTGACAGATTTGAGGATAGGTACCCCTCCGGAAGAGTATAGACCAGTTACTGCTCTAATTGCCTCTTTTGTGATCTTGCAGGGTCTATCTAGCCATAGAAAGTTGTCATGCATCCTGCTCAGTACATACCGGACCCATTCATCTTCTTCAAGGCAGGGGAAATGAATAAATTGCTCAAATTGTTTCTTCTGGATATCCTTATACTCTGGTTTAAGCTCAAAAGCATTATCTATCAGTTGCTTGTGATAGAGGTCTCTTAATTTGAATTCCCCAAATTCCTCAATGCTTGCATGTATGTAAACCCTAATGTCTTTGGTATGTAAAACTCTGTGAGGAACACTAGAGAAGGCTCCTAGTGGATCTACCTCCAATGATTTGTAGGGATGTTTCTTGAATGAGGGGCGAGGTCTATCAGAGATCTTAACTATGTTTGGAGTAGCCATTCTTCAAAGATTTGCAGTGAGGTAATGAAAAACGGAGAATACCTTATGCGCCTTCGGTTTGCACGGAGTGGTTGGATTGATTTCTTTATGCAATAACTTCGGCAGGAGATCCTTGGTGTGCTTGATGAACCTTGTTGCAGAGCTCCACTTTTCGCTTCTTCTCGAGTGCAGAATGAGCAAATGACCTTTGAGAAATCCCTTAAATTGCTCCGCGAACCCTAATATCTGTCTGCAATAAATGCTTCACCTACATCATTCCGGTTTGCCTTGTCTGGATAGCTTGGAGTATCCCGGATTAGTCCTGATCTGTGGATATCATCCGGATCTTTCAATCATGAATAAATCGAGGTAACATATTACAAGAACATCCCAAACACTCTGTCCAATCCGCAGAACAAGATAGTGCATTTCTGGATCTTTCCGGACCTTTTTGTAATCCTTTATCATATCGGAGCATCTCCCTGAACAGGTCTTATTTGATCGATCACAGCTTCTTCATAACTCCATGCGGACCTCTGAAAACTTGACTGAAGTATCTCAAGACTCATATCTACAAATCCTTTGATCCGCATCTTGTGCCACATCCGGCACCACTTGTTTGGCTGGGGGAACAAGATTTTCTTTGAGTCTCCCCCTGAGCCTGAGCTCACTTTTTAATTTCTGGAAGAAATATCAGCACCAGAGTCTGGTGCGGATCCAACCTCTACATTCTCTGAACTTTTCTTCACCCAAATCTTGCTCATCTGATTCCTAACCTCATCCGCATTCATCTTTTGTTTACCCTTGTCTTGATTCTGATTATACACCGGACCTCTTTTGTCCTGATTCTTGTTTCTGCAGACTTTAGCATTATGACCGGACCTATTGCAGATTTGGCAAATAACATTTCTTTGCATATTTGACTGATATCCTCTTGATCTGCATTGATTAGCCATATGACCTACTCTATTGCATGTGAAGCATCTACCTTTGAATGATTTGTTTACTTGCATAATTCTGCATTCATGGGATTTGTGTCCATACCTTTTGCAGTTGAAGCACTGTCCGGAGAAGGATGAATTAATCTGATTCATTCTCATTCTACACTGATCAGCTTTGTGACCAAAGTGGTTGCAGCTGTGGCAGTATCCATTGAAGGATGGATATCTTTGAGCATTTGGCTGTCTTACCGGAGGTCTTCTAGGCCTACTCCTTGGATTTTCTGATCCAAGATTCTTCTGACCGGATCCGGAGCTTTCTCCTTTCTCATATCCCAAACCATACTTGTCATCTGTCCTCTTTTGACTTCCAAGAAGAACTTCAAGTTGAGCAGAACTTATCTTGAATTTCTCTTTATATTCATTTGTTGTTTGAAGGTCTCTTTTGAGAGAGGCAATTTGATCCTCAAGTTTTCCTTCATTATCTTTGGCATCTTCAAGATCAGATTCAAGATGTCTGATAATCCTGTCCATCTGGTGGCATTCTTCTGATTTTTCTTTAAGAGATTGTCTTAGATTGTCTTCAGCCTTTCTTTTTTCTTCAATCTCTTGAGTAAACTTTATAGTTCCTGATTCCATTTCATGTCTTAACATAATGACTTCTTTTGATAACTTTTCACATAACTTGGTTTGCTCAGTTAATTCTTCATTTGTATTGCTTTCTTCACTTTGTCTTGCCAACTGTTGAAGCAACTCCTTTCTCTTTTTCATAGAGAGACTTAATTTGTCTTTTAATTCTCTCATGAATTCATCAGCCTGTTTGAGTCTTTCCTTTAATTCACTGACTTCAGAATTTGACTGTTCAAGATCCTCAAGAGCAGTCTTGAGTTGCTCCCTTAAACCATATGCATCCATTTGAAATCCCAGATCTTCCTCAAGCTGTTAGGCTCTATTAGGAGGAACTTAGCTCTGATACCAATTGTTGATAACTGAGAGGGGGGGGTGAATCAGTTATCCTAATTATTTCCCTTATTGAACTTTCCTTTTAATTGATGCAGCATAAAATCAAACACAAAAACATTAACCATGAAATAAGAAACACATGACACAGTATTTTTGACGTGGAAACCCTGTTAAGGGAGAAAACCACGGGGTGATTAACCCAAAATTATTCTCTGTTAGAAGAATAGGAAATTACAAAAATGGCACTTGCCAATTAGGGCTCACTGCCCGAGCACACTGCTCACAAGAGGCCCACTGCCTACAAGAAGACACACTGTCTACAAAGTGATGAGAATCACAGTCTTGAACTGATTGGAAGCATCTGCATATGCTGGAGTTCAGTTCCGGTTAGGCTCAGTACACTGATCTGCTGCACTTCATCTTTCCTCTGTTCTTTATTCTGCTATCTTTCACATACCGGATCCTTTTTGCTACCTCTGCTCTTATCTGGACTTATTCGCATATATCTCCACATCACCACACCCTTCACAACTAAATCCATCCTCTATATATATCCGCATAAGTAATTTCATCACTTTTCTAGTCGGCATCCGGAACAGTCTAGTTTCTTACAAGCTCTCATTCTGTCGGCTGAATCCTTCCTCACCAAGCAATGCGGATCAAGCATATACTTGTAGATATCATTAATCATGTCGGCCAAACATGATTCATGCCTTCACAACCTCTGTCATCAACAGTAACACATCCGGAAAGCAGTCTGATACTCTGCCAGTCAGTTCTTCCTCTGTTTTCACTGTCTCTCAGGAATCCGGTACTCAACCATTCATATCTTTTTCCTTGTCCATCACCGGAGGCTAAATCCTTGGAATATACCACTCAAGGTAGTCCTCTTGACTTCCCCAAATCCACACTGCACCAAGACACTTCCTCTGAGAGATCCGGACCACTCTGTCGGACCTTGCCACATGCTCTGTTCTTCTTCACCGGACCACAACATTCTTTATTCTGACTTCCGGTAGAGACACATCATGACTTGCGGATATGTGGGATGACCTTTGTTGCCATCAATGACAACAACCATGAATCCATATAGTGTCTCTTGCCAACATAGAGTTCATGCAGAGTTACACATTCATATTGAAACATAGGAGTGGAAAGTCAAACAAAGTTGCAGATGCATTAAGTAGAAGAAAGAATTTACTAATAGAGATGAGAGTTGAAGTATTAGGTTTTGAGGAGTTGAAGTATATGTATGAAGGGGATCTTAATTTTGTGGAACCTTGGAAAGCATGTAAGGAACCTGTTGTGACAGATAGAAGTAAGTGGTTGGATTATTTCATTCAGGAGGATATGTTGTTTAAAGGAAATCAGTTGTGTATACCTAATAATTCGATGAGAGATAATTTGATAAAAGAGAAGCATAGTGGTGGATTAGTAGGACATTTTGGGATTGACAAGACAATAGCTTTGGTAAGTGAACATTATTTTTGGCCTTAGATATATAAGGATGTGAGGAAGTTTGTGCAGAGTTGTAGAGTTTGTCAAGTTGCAAAAGGGAGTAGTTAGAATACGGGATTGTATAAATCTTTGATAGTATTAGAGAGACATTGGGAAGATATAAACATGGATTTCATATTAGGATTGCCAAGAACACAGAGAGGATATGATTCTATATTTGTAGTGGTGGATATATTTTCAAAGATGGCACATTTCATACGTTGTAAGAAGACAAATGATGCAGTGCATGTTGTTGACCTATTTTTTAAGGAGATTGTGAGATTGCATGGATTACCTAAGAGTATAGTTTCAGACAGAGATACAAGATTCATTAGATATTTTTGGAGGACATTGTGGAATAAGATGAAGATAGACCTAAAGTTCAGTTCAACATTTCACACACAGAATGATGGACAAATAGAAGTGGTAAATAAGAGTTTGGGTAACTTGTTGAGATGTTTGGTAGGAGATAAGGCAAGAAATTGGGATCTAATTCTACCACAAGTAGAGTTTGCATACAATAATTCAGTGAATAGGAGTACAGAGATGACACCATTTGAGATTTTGATAGGAGTAAGCCCTAGAGGAGTTGCAGAGTTGAGAGACAACGGTATGGAGAATAAGAGAAGTACAGAAGCAAAAGAATTTGCAGGATACATGGAGACACTACATAATTAAGTCAAGAAGCATTTAGAGGAGATGAATAGAAAGTATAAGGAGAAAGAAGATGAGAAGAGGAGACATAAAGATTTTTTAGTTGGTGATGAAGTTATGGTATATCTAAGAAAGGAGAGATTTCCAGTGGGAACATACAACAATTTGAAGATGATGAAATTTGGACCATGCAAGATACTTAAGAAGTTTGATTCAGGGAATGCATATGAAGTGGAGCTACCGGAGACATTTGGTATATCACCTATATTCAACATTGTAGACCTATATCAATATCATGAAGGAGAATCAAGTGACAACATTGAAGAAGGTTTGAAGAATCTGTTACCATAGTAGCAACTGGAGCAGATAGAGAGCATCTTGGATAGCAGAATTAGATGCAATACTAGAGGAAAGCAATACCAAGAATATATGGTAAAGTGGAAAGGAAGACCGGAAGAAGATTCATCATGGATTTCTCAGGCTGAGGTAGACTGCCTTGGTTTTCCTCTACTCCTAGCAAAGTGAGGAACTCAATTTTTCAACAACCCCAAGTGTCTGATGTAGGAGCATCCCAGGTTCAAGAGTAATCTTGCATCAACCAAAAATATTTGCATTCTTTCATTGCATTTTCAGTTAAGTTCAGTCATTTGTAGTTTTAGCATTTTGTACCGTATTTCACTGCATCTTCATAATAGGGCTCATGTAGTAGGACTTAGCATCTACATATCATCACCTACATCATATTCATATTTCAAGTGATTTGGATTTGTTTCCAGAAATTTATCACTATCAGAAGATCATCAACTTTCACAGAACAGAGCATTTAGACAATCAGTTGAAGGAGAAGGTTTGCGAAGCACTTCTGTGACTTGCAAAGCCAAACGAAACATCATACATTACACATAAGGATTAGATATACCTTCCTTGAGGTCCACACCAATTTTCATGCAATTGCAGAGCATTACCAGATGTTGTGATGTTGTAGGCCGACCTACCTGTTTCTACACGTTACATCTTGCATTGGAGTTTGTAACCTCTTTTGGACGACGCGGAGAATTCAAGAGCTTGAGGATGATATATATATAGATCTCTAAGATGTATTAGGGAGTCACTAGTTCTTAGTTAGTGATTATGATAGTTTATATTAAGTATTTAGTTCTGGGAAGGCACTTCACTACCATATCTTGCATATGTGTTGTAACCCAGAAATTAGGCCTATGAGCCCTAAGATTGTAGCCCGCATATTGTTGGCATATGAGCATTGTAATTCTCAGATACTCTGAGTATATGAATCTTCCATTACATTCTATATTTGTGTTGTTTCCATTGTGTTTACTCTAGCTGCATGGTTTGGACAATCCCTTCTTAGGACCCTCCATCCATGATTGCACCACTAGTTCTAGCCTAACTTGGAAAATCATTAGACCTGTAGGGTGGGAAAATTATTCTCAATCTACTAGCTTTGATTGAGCAAACTCTCCACTATGACTACACTTGGGTTCTTCTATTCGAGGTGTCAAATGTGAAGTTAATATATCCTAGATTCACTACAGAACCACTATGAGTTGCACACAAAGTAATGCAACCTAAATAGGTGATTAAAAATGAGTCAAAAACTAGAAAAATGTGGAAATGAAACTAGAGTAATAGAAATGATAGAAACCAAGAGCAGAAATGAAAAGAAGTAAGGAAGATGAACCTATAGCTACAAGGAGAGAGCCTCAGCCTAGGAGGATAGCATGCCACGAGGACATCCGTGCTAGGCACTGGAGTCTGAAATACAAGCAAAATAAATACTATTAAATCCAAATGAGTCTACAACACCTACACAACACAAGTTTCAATAGGAACTATACCTAGTGATTTCTGGTTGAAACAAGAATGAAAGGAAACCAAATAAACTAAGGGAAATGAAGAGAGACAAGTACAAAAGGAAGTAATATGTAACCTCCATGTGCTTTTATGATCTTCACTCCAAAGAACTTGTAAAAAGAGAGAGGAAAATGGTGGGGCTGCTTGGGGCAAGTTGGTATTTCTACTTTCATGAGCAACAATGCATGATATAGCATAGAAACTGAAAGGAAATGTGTGTGTTCTTATCCTAAGTGTGTCTAGGAAGGTAAGAACAACAAGCAAACAACTAGATTGAAAAGAGTTTCTTCCCTGGTCTACGAGGAGAGAAACCTACAAAGTACAACTTTTGCAACTAACAAGAAAAATGGTGGTCTACACCATACAACAACTTATGCAAAGCAAATAGATTTGAATGAAAAAGTATTGGGCAACCCAAATGAAAAGATCTTACCACTTTGGAGACACAAGATGGAGTTGTGAGTTCCCAAAAGCTTGAAGACAGTGTGCAACCTTAAAACCCAACAATAGAGAACCTCACAGCAAATGCCACAAAATCCCAAGAGCTAAGCTCGAATTAATCTCACAATATCAACAATATCCAACCTTCAATAGCTGTTATAGGAGTTCAATTTTCATAAGAAGAATAGCAGAGAGTATCAAATCCAAAGTCTTCAAAATTGAGGGAGAGCATGTGAATGAAAAATGTGTTGAATCCATTAAAAATTCTAAAACACATGCAAGGAGTCATTCTGCAACTTCCAGAGATGTTACCACGAATTTTCATGATCACCAAAAGTGTGTTGTAACTCCTAGAAATGGATATCTATCAGCAAACAGATGTGAGATGCTAGCATGGCACATCGATGTCCATGCAGAGCACTTAAGTCCATGTAAAACCATCTCCTAGTCATATAAGGCACCTTAGGAACATGTCAACATTAAAGCACTATAATGAATTTTTGATAAAATAAGAAGAAATAGACCAAAATCACATAGACCTAACCTATCATGCAGAGAGGAGGTGCAAAACGCTAAAATGGTTACTAAACGTAGCATGAAATTGCAAGGGTATGTAATTTTCTACATTACATTTAGCCCCCACTTGAGCGAATATATGACACAACGTGCATATGCAAGCTCAAGTAGAAAGGAAATAACATAACATGTTATACCTCCAATAGGAATGTCGTAGAGGATGTAGGATATTCTCTGAGTAGAGGTATGAAGCCCCCAGGCTGAGAACCTACAAAACCACAATGTCAAACAATAAACCTGCACAACATTATTGCATGGAGATTTAGAGGAGGAAATTTTCATGGAACAACCTAAAGGATACAAGGTGAAAGGTAAAGAGAAATTGGTTTGTAAGATGAATAGGTCTCTATATGGGTTTAGGAAATCACCATAGATGTGAAACTAAAATTTTGACATGCATGTGCTAGAATTGGGTTTTTGAAGAAGTGATGTTGATCATTGTGTATACTTTAAAAATGCAAATGATTATATTCTAATTATTGTTTTATATGTTGATGATATGATTAACCTTTGAGACAATAAAGCACTAATTCAAGAGATTAAAACATAATTGGCTAGTAAGTTTGATATGAAAGACTTAGGAGCTACTAGATACATTCTTGGTATGGAGATATATAGGTATGGGAGTAAAATGAAACTATGGTTAAACTAAAGGAAGTATCTTGAGATAGTCTTGCAGAGGTTTGAAATGCAGAATAATAAATTAGTAAGTTCACATCTACTAGTTGGCAGAAAGCTGGGAATGGAACAATGTCAAAAATCTATGGAAGATTTAGAGGACATGAGGAAGGTTCTATATGAAAGTGTGGTAGGAAGTCTCATGTACATGTGATAGTCTTCACAAGACTAGACATTGCTCAAGTAGTGGGAGTTCTAAGTAAGTTCGTGGTGTAGCCAAACCTAAAGAACATTGGACACATGTAAAAGGGTATTCAAGTACTTGAAGGGAAATCTAAATTATTGCTTAGTTTATCATGGTAGTAATGAAATGGGCAAGATGTTGAGTGTATAGGGATTTGTTGACTCAAATTGGGCTAGAGATCTTGACAACTAGAGGTCTACAAATAGATATGTGTTTATTCCATTTGGAGGAGTAGTAAGTTGGATAAGTAATAGGAAGCAGATGGTTGTCCTATCATCTATTGAAGTAGAATATATGGCCGCAACATATGA
This sequence comes from Cunninghamia lanceolata, assembly GCA_027924645.1. Classification (NCBI taxonomy): domain Eukaryota; kingdom Viridiplantae; phylum Streptophyta; class Pinopsida; order Cupressales; family Cupressaceae; genus Cunninghamia; species Cunninghamia lanceolata. The sequence goes on along the minus strand of BSBN01000865.1, from coordinate 1,428,012 downwards.
TTCTAAGGAAGTGGTATGTTTGAAGAGGTTAGGTAATAGTGTTGGTTTTAAGAGTGAAATAGTGTTGAAATGTGATTCATAGAGTGTAATTTGTTTGGCTAGGAATCTTGATTACCATGCTAGAACAGATCATATTGATGTGCATATCATTTTATGATGGAGATGGTTGAGAATAGGAAGGTCTAGATGGAGAAAATTGACACTTAGGTAAACACTGCAGATTCTTTAACAAAACTTGTAAGTACTACAAAAGTAATGTGTTGTGTAGATGAGATCGGATTATCCCATTCTTGAGCATGAGGTTAACTTCTTGGGTTGATATACCACATGATCTCCTACAGTAAATATCAAGTGGGAGAATGTTGGGACTTTGGTGATATTCAACTGGGAGAGTCCTAGTTGGAAGAGTTTATCTACAATCTTCATTATGGTGGAATATAGTGAGTTTTAAAGGTATTGTGCTTTAGTAGACCTAGTTATTTACATATGTTAATAATATTGTAGGTCTTGTGGTGCATCATTGTTATGTCATAAAATATCCCCTAGGACTTTTACCTTCTAAGTTTAGCTCATGGGTCCCTTAGCTTTAATCATGCATGTTAGAAATGAATCCTGGAGCAGATTCTCCTGAAACCCATGTCAAATCAGACCTAGGGGTGAACCTTGAGCTAAATCTAGACCCAAAATAGGCCCCTAGACTTAGGCGCTCGCACCCTTGTCCTTCCCTATTTTTTCAGGGTCTGAAACTTCTATGTCGACTTATGACCATTAAAAGGTGTTCCTTGTCAGCATCTTAAGTTTGAATTACGAAATATTAGTGGGAATGCATATATAAACATGTTTAAGACTTCATTTGTAAATTAGAAGATGATTTAGAGATTAAGAACTTATGATCATAGAGCTTTCAAGGCATTCATTGTGTTGCATAAAAGAATTGTGTTGTTGTTGTAGATTTGGATTCATCTTTTCATGGCATGAAAGATCTTCATCTCCTTGAGAGATACCTCTGAGGTGATATCTATTTGTGATTCAATCTATCTATTTTATCATTTATTTTTCCTCTGTCCACCAAGGACATGCATTCTCTATCTAACAATGGTGTTGGAAGCCTTGAATGCCATTTTGGTTTGACCGAGGTAAGCTCCTAAACACCACAACCCCCAACCCCTCTCTTGTGATTGCAGGTGACAGGTGTCGGATCTTGTGGAGTGGAGTTATAGAGGATCAGAGTAGAGCAGAAGGAATCTAGATCTAAATAAAAAGGCATAAAATATCAGGCTAAAAGGTCAAGGGTGCCCGCTCTTTTGACGTCCAATTTTGTAGTGTCGGGAATCTCTGAAGTGGTTGCAGTCTGCAGTAGAAAATATCCAGAAGCCCTCAGAAAAAGAAATACCTTGGTCTTGGGCACCCGCTCTTTTGACCCTGAGGTTTTTACCTTCTAAAACCCAAAATTTGGTATGTACCTGATCTATATTTAGTGTCCTTTTGTGCAAGCATTTGTCAGGATTCGTCCGTTTGTTTACGATTTTGCATAATTAGGGTTTTAGGCTTAATCACCTGGGCTAAGTTTTAACAAATTAATCAACAAATTCTAAATTTCCTTGTCATTCCAAGTGATACCAAAACTTGATAGTTGAGTCCTCTTGTAAAAGTTGTGACTTGGCTCAATTCAGTGTCCTTGAATGTACGTAGTGAAAGGAGGATCTAACTTAACTATCACTCTAATCAACAAACCCTTGTTTCCTTCATTACATTTTGGTGAACCTGTGTTTTTCTCAACATTGAATTTTTTGACTATTGTACATCAGATTTGCATTCATACATTTCATTTTCGTCATTCTGTATTTGAAAATCTTGCAAAAATTTTGAAAATTTTGAAAAAATCAAGCATCCTAGGCTTGCATTTAAACATAGTTTGCACTATTTTCATTTGCATTTCATCTAAATCATTTAAATTTCTAAAATTAATATCAGATCTGAGATAAATTACAGCAATTCATCATTCTATAATCATTTACCTTGCATTTTCATAATTTATTTGCCAGGGTTTGCTTGAAATTGTGCATTTTTCATATAACCTAGTCTTTGCAAAAGCTAGGGTTTGTGGTTAAAATCTTGTTTCAGATTTTACTACTCCTTTTAACACTATTTCAAATCTTATTCTTGACTGTAGTGTTTCATCATTGTGTGTTTTTTGCATCTTTAGTAAATTTGCATTGAAAAAATTGGAAAAAATAAGCATTTTAGGTCATAAACAAGCATAGTTTTGCATCTACTTCCTTGCATATGTATTAAAAATATTTTAAAATCAGATCTTGCATTCATTTGAAAACATAAACTCATTTCTCACCTAAAAATTTGGCATCATTTTGCATTCTTGCTTGAAAAGTTACATGTTTTTAATTACACATTGTGTATTTCAACGCTAAGGGTTGTATACACTTTCTTCAAACAAGATTACAAATCACTCATATTGCCTTATTGTGTTGCATTATTTCATTCTACCCACTTTGTTTGTTGTGGACCCTTTGTGTCTTTTAGTACCTATTTCTTTCAAACAAGTACTTAAAGGGTGAAATAGTCTCACATACATGGCTTCTTATCGCAACAATAATGCTAGGATCCCTCCTAGACCTTGTATGAAAAGAAAGACTCCTGAACTTGAAATGGTGTTTACACCTCATGATAGAAAAATTGGAAACATTGAAGGACCTCTTTAAATCACATTGAAGTTAATGGAGACTCCTGTGAATGGAACACTTATTGATCCTAATTGTATGACTAATGTAGCTACGGAAGAGTTCCTTTATTCACATGATTTGATACAAGATTCTTATGAACCTTCAAACCTAATGATTAAGACACATAATGGAGCTTCTATTCCCACCATTGGGAAGATATCTTTGTTGGTTACAATATTTGAGAAAGTTGTTGAACAACTATTTGATGTCATCCCTACCTCTGACCTCTTCCGTATAAAACTAGGCCTTCCATGGCTAAAAGCTATGAAAGTTGTCCTCTCAACAATTCACAAATGCATAAAATATCCTTTACATGGACAAGTGCACACTATTCATTGTAATACATGGCAACCCATGGTTACTCAAAAGAACTATACTCTTGATTACTTTTGGCCACAACCTACTGTAGAACCTAAACAATGTAGAGACCAACTTTTCTTGGGATATAGATGATACAAAGAAAAATTACTATCTAGAGTGATCAAACCTTCTATTCAACAAACAACAAATGAAGAACAACTGGCATTAGAAGAACCTCCTATACTGAAAGGTAGGGGACTCTATGTTGAGGTTCCTCCCCCATCATCCCTACAAGGATTGGGAGGCACTTGTAGAGAACAAAGCACTTCATCAAAGCCAATCAAATTTGTACCAGCTTCCCCTCCTCTAAAATGTCAAAAACTAGAGAAAATCATGACAATTCTCTTGACAACATCACTAATAAAACAAAAAGGAATAGGCAAGCAAGAGAAAGGAGGAAGAGAAGACAAGCTTTCGCTCAACAAAATACACCTCAACAAGAAAACATTCCACCACCTAACATTGAACCAAATAAAGAAGAGTTTAAAGAAGAAGAATTTAAGGACAATGACAAAAGTTGGGCAATTGTACCTTATGTACCTCTCTCCTCTGACATTCAAGATTGGGAAGAGGATGATTTTCTCTACGACAACTGCTAGTTCAGTTGTACAGTAGGTAAGTATTTCTAACCCTGGTGGCCACCTTTGTTGTAGCATAGTTTTCTCATTTATGTGGTCTCCCCTCTTTTTTGTGTTCCCCCGTGATGTGTTACATGTTGTTTAGGTCTCTTGGGATGACCCTTGATACTCTTGTAAGGTCAAGGATACTAAGAGACTACCCCTATTGTGACCATTCTTCTATGTGTTTCATCATTCTTCTATCTTGCCTCTCCTATAGTTTATTGTTGTGTGTCGTGCCTTAGGGGCATAGCATTATGGTTGATGTCTTGGGGGCATCCTCCTACATGGTGTTCCTAAGGAACTTTTTCTCCTTTCTCTCTTTCATTGTTTACCTTCTTCTAGTGATTCTACCTAGTCAGCGGATGACAAAAAACAAACAACTAACTGATATGGACCACGTGTCCCTTTAGCAAGAAAGCAAAAATGAACCTAGTCCATACATGAAGATGGCATTGATTTATATATACAACTGATGCAGGGACTTCCAGAGGTCATAACTTTTGACTTGGATGTGGGTTTTCTAAGAAATTTTATAGGTGGATGTGTTATGAGGTGGCCAGTGGTTTCCCAACCTACTCTAGTGGGTTGGACTTTGTCTTGACACTTTTTTGGGGCTTGAAACTTTCATCTTGGCCCTCAAAATGGCAATTTAGTGTTTTTTTCTAGATTTTTAAAAAGTTGCTTTTGTAATAACTTGAAACTCATGTTTCGAATTTAGAATATTAGTTGGCATTTTGTCCTACCTTAGTTTTAGAAAGATTTTGGGAAAAAATAGGATTCTCAAGATATGATTGTAAAATTACCTAAAATGGCAAAATCTGACAATTGTTGAAATTTGCCAAAAAAGGTAATTTTTTTTGTTTTTTCATTTTCTTGGATATAAAAGAGTTTTCTCTCATTGTAGCAACAGAGTTGATGAATAGAAATTTTTTTATGTTCCAGCTTCCAAACCGTTGGCTCTCATATGTTTAATGGCACAATTCTATTGAGTGTATGTTGTGTGCTGCATCATCTGGTATAAAAGCAGGAAGATGGATGGAAGAGGAAGAGGAAGAGGCGGTCTTGCACAGATGCATAGAAAAATGCAAAATCTACAAAGGCAAGTAGTAGAACTTACAACACGGATGGAAAACCAAATATTGGGTAGAGGAGGAGACAAATCTGATGAAGAGATAGGTCGAGGAGGTGCAAATCAAGATACAAAACATGAAGAAGAAGAATTAGAAGGCATGAGTTTTGAAGAGAGGATGCTTAGGGCCTTAGAAGGGAAAAATGAAGGGATCAAGGTAGATGTTTCAGATTATGCGGGTAATCTTAAACCAGAGGAGTTGATAGACTGGTTGAATGACATGAGAAATTTTTTTGAATGGAAATCCATGACAGAGGAGAAGAAGGTAGAATTCGCATGCACCAAATTAAAGGGTCATGCAATGATTTGGTGGGATCATTTTCAAAAGGAATGAACAAGGAAAGGCAAGGATAAGATTAGGACATGGAATAAAATGGAGAAGAAGTAGAGAGAAAAAATTTTGCCCATAGATTATGTGCAAACCTTTTTTCGTAGGTTTCAAAATTTAAGCAGAACCTCTCTTCTGTGCAAGATTATACAAATGAGTTATATATGTTGTCTATACATAAAGAACATCAAGAAACTAATGAACAGATGGCTGCTAGATATGTGAATGGCCTAAAATTTTCTATTCAAGATGAATTGAGCATGCATCGACTCAATAGTATGGAAGAGGCTTACCAATTGGCTCTAAAGGCTGAAGAAAAACTAAACAGACAGTACCATCAGAGGAATAGAGGAGGAAGAAGGGGTACATCAACCCCATTTCGAGGAGGTTTGAATTATGGTAGGGGAGAGTCATCCCATGGATTGGAAAAACAAGTAGACACTCGACAAGATCCTCCAAATCAAGAATGAGGAAGGGGATTTCAAAAAGGTAGAGGTTATGGTAGCGATAGAGGATGGAAAAAATAGAGAAGGCCTTTCACTTGTTTCAGATGTGGAGAAGAAGGTCATAGGGCATTTGAATGCTCAAATTATAACATGCAAGAAAGAAATCAAGGAGGACAACCTAGGGTGAACCTGATTCAAATGCAATATGAAGTGGAAGGGACGAAACTGGAGCTTCCACCAGATGTGGGAGAAAGTCTCATGAAGAGAAGAGCAATGGTGATTCCAGAGAAAGAGAAAACACAAGCCAAAAGCTCTAATGGTTCATGGCTTCGAACCAATATCTTCAGAACCAAATGCACTTCGAGTGGCAAGGTATGTCAAGTTATTGTTGATGGAGGTAGTTGTGAAAATATGGTTTCTAAAGAAATGGTAGAAAATTTGAATTTACACTGTGAAAAACATCCTCATCCGTACCACATTGCATGGTTTAAAAAGGGAAATGAAGTCACTATTGATAAAAGATGCCTAATTAAGTTTAGCATAGGGAAGATCTATCAGGATGAGATATGGTGTGATGTTGTCCCAATGGATGCATGTCATGTGTTATTGGGAAGGCCATGGCAGTATGATAGAAAAGTTATGCATGATGGAGAGAAAAACATATACACCTTTTGGAAAGATGGCTCTAAGGTGATTGTATTGCCTCTCAAGGATGAAGGAAAAGGTGAGACCATGTTGTCTGAAAGAGATCTTGTTAAAGAAATGAAGGTGACAGGGTGTTGCTACGCATTAGTAGTGAAAAAAGGTGAAGAGGAAGACATTTCAATTCCCCCAGAAGTAGCAGAGATATTGAAAGAATTTGTTGATGTTTTGCCTGATGAATTGCCTGATGGTCTACTGCCAAAGAGAGATATTCAGCATCATATTGATTTGATTCCAGGAGCAACTCTACCCAACCAAGCAGCTTATAGAATGAATCCAACACAACATGCAGAGATGAATAAGCAAGTAACATAACTCATAAGTAAAGGTGTGGTGAGAGAGAGCATGAGCCCATGTGTTGTACCTGCATTGTTGACCCCAAAAAAAGATGGAACATGGAGGATGTGCATTGATAGCAGAGCAATTAATAAGATTACCATCAAGTATCGGTTTCATATACCTCGTATGGAGGACATGATGGATGTCCTTGCAAGGTCCAAATATTTCAGCAAGATCGACCTACGAAGTGGCTACCACTAAATCCAGATTCGAGAAGGGGATGAGTGGAAGACAGCCTTTACGACTGGAGATGGATTATATGAGTGGATGGTTATGCCATTCAAGTTATCAAATGCACCTAGCACATTTATGAGATTGATGAACACTATACTACGCCCTTACATTGGTAAGTTTGTGGTAGTTTATATTGATGATATTTTGGTATTTAGTAATAGCAAAGAAGAGCACCTACAACACTTGAGGATCATCTTTGGTGTGTTAAGGAAGGAGAAGATCTATGCCAATTTGAAGAAGTGTAGGTTCATGCAGGACAGTTTGGTTCTTTTAGGCTTTGTCATTTCTAAAGATGGTGTCAGAATGGATCCAGAAAAGGTCAGGGCAATTCTAGAATGGCCTAGTCCAAGTAGCATCACAGAGGTAAAAAGTTTTCATGGCTTGGCCACTTTCTTTCGAAAGTTCATTTGAAATTTCAGTAGTATTGTAGCTCCTATAACAGATTGCACCAAAGGAAGGGAGTTTGGATGGACCAAGGATGCTGAGGAGAGCTTTAAGTACTTAAAGCAAAAGGTAATAGAAGTACCTATACTTGCATTGCCAAATTTTGATAAGGTATTTGAAGTAGAATGTGATGCCTCCCATGTGGGAATAGGTGTTGTGCTTAGCCAAGCTGAAAAACCTATATCTTTCTTTAGTGAAAAGCTAAATGAAGTGAGAAAGAATTATTCTACTTATGATTTGGAATTTTATGCAATTGTTCAAGCATTGAGGCATTGGAGACATTATCTAGTTCCCCAAGAGTTTGTATTGTTTACAGATCATATTGCACTGAGATACTTGAACACACAAAAAAAGTTGAATAGTAGGCATGCCAAGTGGGTCTCTTTCTTGTAGGGTTACAATTTTGTGTTGAAGCATAAGTCTAGAAAATAAAATTAGGTTGCAGATGCGTTAAGTAGGTGTGTTGTACTTTTGACCACAATGGAAACTGAGGTGATTGGTTTTGATGCCATCAACAATTTGTATGAGTCTGATGATGATTTTTCGGAGATTGTGGAATAATTGAAGGCACCAGTATCTGGTAACTTAGATCACTTTAGGGGCGAATATTTTATGCAAGATGGGTATCTATTTAAAGGAAAACAACTATGCATATTAGCTGGCTCTATGAGGGAAAACATTATCAGAGAATTTAATAGTAGTGGGTTGGGTGGACATTTTGGCAAGGACAAGACAATAGCCTTGATAGAAGATAAATATTACTGGCCAAAGATGAAAAGGGATATAACTAAGTATGTAACAAGGTGTAGAATCTGCCAAGTGGCTAAGGGACATTCACTGAATACAGGGTTGTATATGCCATTACCAATACTAGCTACACCATGTACAGATTTGAGCACAGACTTTGTGTTGGGACTTCAACATACTCAACGAGGTAATGACTCCATTTCTGTAGTTGTTGATAGGTTCTCCAAGATGGTTCATTTTATTGTCTGTAAGAAAACTAATGATGCAACGAGGGTAGTAGAGTTATTTTTTTCAGAAGTTGTTCGACTGTATGGTGTTCTGAAGACTATTACCTCTGATAGGGATACCAAATTCCTCAGTCATTTCTGGAGGACTTTATGGAAGAAGATGGGGACCAAGTTACAGTTTAGTAGTGCCTATCATCCTTAAACTAATGGGCAAACAGAGGTAATCAATCAGATTCTGGGATATTTGTTGAGGTGTATTATTGGAGAAAAGCCAAAACAATGGGACTTGGCATTACCCCAAGCTGAATTTGCCTATACTAGTTTTGTTAATAGATCAACGGGAAAGTCCCCTTTCTAGATTGTGTATGGCAGGAATCCTCAGGGTGTTCTAGATTTGGTACATATACCAATGAAGGATAGGGTCAATGATGATGGGGAAGCATTTGCAGAACACCTTCAACAGTTGCAGAATGAAGTGAGATAGAAGTTGCAGGACAGTAATGTGAGGTACAAGAATATAGTGGATGCTAGTAGGTGACATCAGACATTCAATGAAGGTGACTTAGTGATGGTATATTTGAGAAAAGAGCAATTTCCTACTGGAACATACCACAAGTTGAAGTACAAGAAAATTGGTCCTTGCAAAATTATAAAGAAGATCAATGATAATGCATATGAGGTCAGTTTACCAGATGATCTTGATATTTCTCTTGTGTTTAATGTTTCTGATTTATCTGCATTCCATGGTGAGGATGATACTAAAGATAGTCAACCAAAAGTGGCATGGCACCACCACATTCCCCATAAGAAGAAGGAAAAGATTGCACAGATTCTTGCACCACCACATTCCCCATAAGAAGAAGGAAAAGATTGCATAGGTTCTTGATAAGAAAACTATCTACACTCGGCAAGGGCAGTACAACAAGTATTTCGTACAGTGGGAAGGATTGCCACCAAAAGATAGCATGTGGATTACAGAGTGGGAAGTGCAACAGTTAGATCCAGTCAAGTGGCAACAGTTCAAAGACACTCACTTGCAGGAGCTACATTCTTTTCAACCAGAGGAGAATGATGCAAGGACTTCCAGAGGTCATAACTTTTGACTCGAATGTGGGTTTTCTACGAAATTTTACAGGTGGATGCGTTATGAGGTGGCCAGTGGTTTCCCACCCTACCCTAGTGGGTTGGACCTCATCTTGGCACTTTTTTGGGGCTTGAAACTTTCATCTTGGCCCTCAAAATGGTAATTTAGTGTTTTTTTTTAGATTTTTAAAAAGTTGCTTTTGTAATAACTCAAAACTCATGTTTCGAATTTAGAATATTAGTTGGTCGTTCATCCTACCTTATTTTTAGGAAGCTTTTGGGAAAAAATTGGATTCTCAAGATATGATTGTAAAATTACCTTTTTTGGCAGATTTCGACAATTGTTAGATTTTGCCATTTTAGGTAATTTTACAATCATATCTTGAGAATCCAGTTTTTTTCCAAAAGCTTCCCAAAACTAAGGTAGGACGAATGACCAACTAATATTCTAAGTTTGAAACATGAGTTTTGAGTTATTACAAAAGCAACTTTTTAAAAATCTAGAAAAAAACACTAAATTGCCATTTTGAGGGCCAAGATGAAAGTTTCAAGCCCTGAAAAAGTGCCAAGATGAGTTCCAACCCACTAAAGTCAGTTGGGAAACCACTGGCCACCTCATAATGCATCCACCTGTAACATTTCATAGAAAACCCACATTCGAGTCAAAAGTTATGACCTATGGAAGTCCCTGCATCATTTTTAATGGCACAACATACATACACTCAATAGAATTGTGCCATTAAACATATGAGAGCCAAAGATTTGGAAGCTGGAACATAAAAAAACTTCTATTCATCAACTCTACTGCTACAATGAGAGAAAACTCTCTTATATCCAAGAAAATAAAAAAAAACAAAAAAATTACCTTTTTTGGCAGATTTTGACAATTGTCAGGTTTTGCTATTTTAGGTAATTTTAGAATCATATCTTGAGAATCCTATTTTTTCCCAAAAGCTTCCTAAAACTAAGGTAGGATGATAGGCCAACTAATATTCTAAATTCAAAACATGAGTTTCAAGTTATTACAAAAGCAACTTTTTAAAAATCTAGAAAAAAACACTAAATTGCCATTTTGAGAGCCAAGATGAAAGTTTCAAGCCCCGAAAAAATGCCAAGATGAAGTCCAACCCACTAAAGTGGGTTGGGAAACTATTGGCCACCTCATAACGCATCCACCTATAAAATTTTGTAGAAAACCCACATTCGACTCAAAAGTTATGACCTCCGGAAGTCCCTGCATCATTCTCCTCTGGTTGAAAAGAACGCAGCTCCTGCAAGTGAGTGTCTTCGAACTACTGCCACTTGACTAGATCCAACCACTGCACTTCCCACTCTATAATCCACATGCTATTTGTTGGTGACAATTCTTCCCACTGTACTAAATACTTGTTGTATTGCCCTTGCCGAGTGTAGATAGTTTTCTTGTCAAGAACCTGTGCAATCTTTTCCTTCTTCTTATGGGGAATGTGGTTATGCCATGCCACCTTTGGTTGACTGTCTTCAGCATCATCCTCGCCATGGAATACATATAAATTAAAAACATTAAACATAGGAGAAATATCAAGATCATCTGGTAAACTGACCTCATATGCATTATCATTGATCTTCTTTGTAATTTTGCAAGGACCAATTTTCTTATACTTCAACTTGTGGTATGTTCCAATAGGAAACCACTCTTTTCTCAAATATACCATCACTAAGTCACCTTCATTGAATGTTTGATGTCGCCTACTAGCATCCACTATATTCTTGTACTTGTCATTACTGTCTTGCAACTTCTGTCTCACTTCATTCTGCAACTATTGAAGGTGTTCTGCAAATGCTTCCCCATCATCATTGGCCCTATCTTTCATTGGTATCTGTACCAAATCTAGAACACCTTGAGGATTCTTGTCATACACAATCTAGAAAGGGGACTTTCCCGTTGATCTATTAATAGAACTATTATAGGCAAATTCGGCCTGGGATAATGCCAAGTCCCATTGTTTTGGCTTTTCTCCAATAATACACCTCAACAAATTTCCTAGACTCCGATTGACTACCTTTGTTTGCCCATCCGTTTGAGGATGATAGGAACTACTAAACAGTAACTTAGTCCCCATCTTCTTCCATAAAGTCCTCCAAAAATGACTGAGGAATTTGGTATCCCTATCAGAGGTAATAGTCTTTGGAACACCATGCAGTCGAACAATTTTTAAAAAAAGGTAACAGAAGCACCTATACTTGCATTGCCAAATTTTGATAAGGTATTTGAAGTAGAATGTGATGCCTCCCATGTGGGAATAGGTGTTTTGCTTAGCCAAGCTGGAAAACCTATAGCTTTCTTTAGTGAAAAGCTAAATAAAGTGAGAAAGAATTATTCTACTTATGATTTGGAATTTTATGCAATTGTTCAAGCATTGAGGCATTGGAGACATTATCTAGTTCCCCAGGAGTTTGTATTGTTTATAGATCATATTGCACTGAGATACTTGAACACACAGAAAAAGTTGAATAGTAGGCATGCCAAGTGGGTCTCTTTCTTGCAGGGTTACAATTGTGTTGAAGCATAAGTCTGGAAAACAAAATCAGGTTGCAGATGCATTAAGTAGGCATGTTGCACTTTTGACCACAATGGAAATTGAGGTGATTGGTTTTGATGCCATCAAAAATTTGTATGAGTCTGATGATGATTTTTGGGAGATTGTAGAACAATTGAAGGCACCAATATCTGGTAACTTGGATCACTTTAGGGGTGAATATTTTATGCAAGATGGGTATCTATTTAAAGGAAAACAACTATACATACCAGCTGGCTCTGAGGGAAAACATTATCAAAGAATTTCATAGTAGTGGGTTGGGTGGACATTTTGGCAAGGACAACACAATAGCCTTGATAGAAGATAAATATTACTGGCCAAAGATGAAAAGGGATATAACTAAGTATGTAACAAGGTGTAGAATCTGCCAAGTGGCGAAGGGACATTCACAGAATACAGGGTTGTATATGCCATTACCAGTACCAACTACACCATGGATAGATTTGAGCATGGACTTTGTGTTGGGACTTCCACATACTCAACGATGTAATGACTCCATTTTTGTAGTTGTTGATAGGTTCTCCAAGATGGTTCATTTTATTGGTTGTAAGAAAACTAATGATGCAATGAGGGTAGTAGAGTTATTTTTTTCAGAAGTTGTTCGACTGTATGGTGTTCCAAAGACTATTACCTCTAATAGGGATACCAAATTCCTCAGTCATTTCTGGAGGACTTTATGGAAGAAGATGGGGACCAAGTTATAGTTTAGTAGTGCCTATCATCCTCAAACGGATGGGTAAACAGAGGTAGCCAATCAGAATCTGGGAAATTTGTTGAGGTTTATTGTTGGAGAAAAGCCAAAACAATGGGACTTGGCATTACCCCAGGCTAAATTTGCCTATAATAGTTCTATTAATAGATCAACGAGAAAGTCCCCTTTCTAGATTGTGTATGGTAGGAATCCTCAATGTGTTCTATATTTGGTACAGATACTAATGAGAGATAGGGTCAGTGATGATGGGGAAGCATTTGCAGAACACCTTCAATAGTTGCAGAATGAAGTGAGATAGAAGTTGCAAGACAGTAATGAGAGGTACAAGAATACAGTGGATGCTAGTAGGCGACATCAGAAATTCAATGAAGGTGACTTAGTGATGGTATATTTGAGAAAAGAGTGGTTTCCTACTGGCACATACCACAAGTTGAAGTACAGGAAAATTGGTCCTTGCAAAATTACAAAGAAGATCAATGATAATGCATATGAAGTCAATTTACCAGATACGACGCTTGGCTAGTAGAATCACTTTGTGTGATATTTGATGTTGTCTTATCTTTTCTAACAAACCATTGCAATACATATGCTCCATGCACTTTTGACTATCTTATATCTCACCTTGTTGTTATACTCAGTTTTTGAGTTGCATGTAGTATAAGCCCAACGTCTATACTCGGATTTGAACCTGTATGTGTAGCCTTCGTTTCTTTGATGTGATCTCATATATTATCCATGCATAGCTTTCATGTTGTGATATGGTTGTTATCTTAGAGTAAGATTTTATAACCATCTTGTTGATTATCTTAGCATATCTTATCAATGTGTTTGTGGGAACATTCGGCGATCATAAGTACATGTCACCTTGGGGGCATGGGCTTTGTGAGAGCTCTTGTTTCCTTGTGTGTCTTCTCTCTACCTTAACGTGCTTGATATCAGTACATAACATCAACCACCTTAAGGTGGGGCATATATAAGGTTATCTATCTAATGATTTTGGTTCTAACAAAGTGTGTTTGTAAGCCCTCTGCATGAGGTAGGATGTTGAATCTCTGGCACGAGTACACATCTTTATTTATCAATTGCAATCAAAAATCCCTCTCTACAAGGCAAGATAACGTATCTCTTGAGCTATTGCATATCTTTTTATACAAAAGCCCTCATTACGAGGCGGGATGGTGTATCTCTTGAGCTAGTGCACATCCTTTTATTTCAAAAGTCCTCCGTGGAGGCAAGGTTGGATCTTGAGACTATCCTCCCTTAAGCATGTTGTTGGTGGTTGTTGTGGCATAAGCCCAACCATTAGGTGTGTCTGTAACGTGATGGAGATGGTGGGACTTAGCAATAAGCTCCTACCTATTTGTCATGTTTAAGACGTATAGTATATCTATGGCATGCTATATGACGCTCGTATCTTCTGTGTGTCTTCCATGTGTTTTCCCCTTGTTTAGTTTAAAGGGTGTGGTGATCAGTCCCCTTTACACTTGGGTTTGTATGGTGTGTTTTCCCCTTGTGTAGTGTAAAGGGTGTGACGATGAGTCCTCCCTACACTTGGGTTTTGTATTACGTGTTTTCCCCTCATGTAGTGTAAAGGGTGTGGCGATGAGTCCCCCCTACACTTGGGTTTTGTATGGTGTATTTTCTCCTAGATGTAGTGTAAAGGGTGTGGCAATGAGTCCCCCTTACATGTTGGAGTTTGTTTTATGTGCTTCTTAGATTTTATTTTATATATGAAAATGCTATATCTTGTATTCATCGTGTCTTGCGTAACTACTGTCATGTATTCATTGTGTTGTATGTGTCTTCAATACTATCTTCTCTATGTTTTGCATTCTTCTTACTATCTTCATTGTGTCTTGCATGTCTACAATGTGTTTTATAATGCTTACCTGAGATTGGGGGCTAGAAATAGTTCCTCAATCTTGGTGTATGCCTTAGCTTCTTGTGCTTGGTGTGTTTGATGTGTGTTTTACCATACTTTAATGCATGTATGGGTCATAAGATCATACATACATTAAAGTGGGGATTAAATGTTATGTCATAAAATGTCCCCCTAGGACTTTTACCTCCTATGTTTAGCCCTCGGGTCCCTTAGCTTTAATCATGCATGTTAGAAATGAATCCCGGAGTAGATTCCCTTGAAACACATGTCAAATGGGACCTAGGGATCAACCTTGAGCTAAATCTAGACCCAAAATAGGCCCCTGGACTTGGGTGCTTGCGCCCTTGTACTACCCTATTATGTCAGGGTCCCAAACTTCTATGTCGACTTATGACTGTTAAAAAGTGTTCCTTGTTGGCATCTTAAGTTTGAATTACGAAATATTAGAATGAATGCATATATAAACATGTTTAGGACTTCATTTGTAAACTAGAAGATGATTTGGAGATTAATGTGAACTTATGATCTGCATAGAGCATTCAAGGCATTCATTGTGTTGTAGTGAAGAATTATGTTGTTGTGTTTATTGTTGCAGATTTGGCTTCATCATCTCATGGCGTGAAAGATCTTCATCTCCTTGAGAGATACACCTCTGAGGTGATATCTATTTATGATTCAATCTATCTACTTTATCATTACTTTTGCCTTTGTCCACCAAGGACATGCACTTTCTATCTAACAATGGTGTTGGAAGGCTTAACTACCATTCTGGGGCTTGACCGAGGCAAGCTCCTAAACACCACAACCCCAAACCCCTCTCTTGTGATTGTAGGTGACACATGTCAGATCTTGCAAAGTGGGGTTACAGAGGATCAGAGAAAAACTGAAGGAATTTGGATATGAAGAAAAAGGTAAAAAATATCCCTAAAAGGTCAAGGACACCTGCTCTTTTGACCTCCAATTTTGTAGTGTCAGGAATCTCTGAAGTGGTTGCAGTCTGTAGCAAAAAATATTTGGAAGTCCTCAAAAAAAGTAGTACATTGGGCTTGGGTGCCTACTCTTTTGACCTTAAGGTTTCTACCTTCTGAAACATGAAATCTGGTATGTACATAATCTGTATTTAGTTTCCTTCTATGTGAGCATTTGTCAGGATTTGTCTGTTTGTTTACAATTTTGCATAATTAGGGTTTTAGGCTTAATCGGGCTAAGGCTTAACAAATTAATCAACAAATTCCAAATTTTCTTTATCATTCCAAGTGACACCAGAACCTGATAGTTGAGTCCTCTTGTAAAAGTTGTGACTTGGCTTAGTTCAATGTCCTTGAATGTATGTAGTGAAAGGAGGATCTAACTAAACTATCACTCTAATCAACAAACCCTCTTTTCCTTCATTACAATCATATATGTTGGTTCACATGTGGTGGTGCTATGATAGAAACTAGAAGTCATCTATATGAAGAACTCACAACTGTATAGGTGTTTAGTGTTGTTTGGATCATGATCAGTGATGCAAGAGCACTTGTGGCAGAAATAGTGAATATGCAACATGATTTGATGGTTGTATAGTGTCCTAGAAGATAACACAAGGTACTACAAACAATCAAAGGTGAATTCATGTTTGAATATGCTACCACAAGTGAAAATCTAGTAGTGGTGGCTATACTCGAAACACACTTGTATTGATAGTGTAAAGGATGTAACTATTATTTCATTATGTGTTGCAATGAAAATTTTTACAAGGTGATTATCCATGTAGAGACAAGATATTTGGTGGTAAGTGTAGTATGCTAATTTCACTCCCAACAATAGTTAGGTAAAGTCACAAGAACACTCTACTTCTCCAGAAAAGTAGCTAACTCCTAGAATAAATCAAATTACTCCAAGGTCTATGTTACCAGGTCATGACAATGCAAGATAATTTAGTGGTCTATGTAGTTGTCCCCTTTTATTTAGGCTTTTGTGAGATCTCAATTGTACATAACAAGAGATTTCATTCAAATGATCAATAGTTCAAAAGATAGAGATATAATCCTTCTACAAATAGATCTAACAAATTGATACCCCAAATCACTGAGAATTAAACCTTACAAACCCTAGATCTCAAAAAAAGTGAATTGTCATCTAGAATGATTTCATCTTTTACCAAGTTAGCAAATGGTATATGTTGGGACCCAAAATAACGACAACACAAAACTCTAAAACATTCCTAAATCACCTAGGTCAAGGTCTGTCGTTAGGGTGATAAGAAGAGGTTTATTAACAAGTTTTAGGCGATTTTGGCAAACTAACAGGAGTGGGTAGACTCCTCTGCACTTCAGGCTTAGCTAGACCTAGGAGGGATATTCCAAGGGATATACCTAAGTAGGTATTAACACCAAAACTAGATGAAAAACTAAAAATACTGGACAACCAAACCCAACTCATCATCTTGACTCCGAAGATTGTCACCAAGTCAAGAATGACTAGCTGTCACATAACCCCTATATAGTTGATTCAACTATGCGAATGTACGTGCATAGGAAAGATGGTTTTTTTCCCTAAACCACAAGTGAAAGATTTGTTTGATTTTAAAAGAGTGTTTAATCCCTCTCCAATATGGACTGGTGCCTACTCCATTGGGCAACTGAGTCAAAAGCACTAAAGAGGAAGGAAATGGATTGAACCAATATCAATAGAAGACTAAAATATATTGACATACATTTCTCAAATTACATTTCATACATTGGACATACTTAATTATCTAGAACCAAACTATAATGACCCATTTGCAATAAAGAGATGATTCAAAACATAGCATGTATTGACTTAAATGTTGTCACACATTATCAAATCTCTATTACAATCACACCAACAAATGTGGTGAAGGAAAAATATAAAGATGTGACTATGCACTCTCCTGAATCATTACAAATAGCCATGGAGACATACCACTACATAAAATATGCATTACAATTCATTGCTACGTTGCATCAAACACATTCCTCCACTTAATACCTTGACTAGCTTGATTTGAAGCCCTGAAATTATCTTGAGGCACTATAGACAAAATAATTGGCTCAGCGACCAACCCTGAGAATATCTTTCAAACATGTATATATAGCAACTTAGCTCTTGTGTAGCTTCTAGGTGTTGATACTAGGTCAACACACCAGGCCCATGCTGCATTAAAATCAGCCCAGAGCCATGTCAGAGAATCAGTGGATTTCCTAGGAGCCCATGCCCTGCAAATTGATTTTGCATCCTTTAAAGGACCTGTAGAAAACATGGATACTAAAACACTATATCTCCTTTTAAATTTGGTACTTGAGCATGGAAGATAGACACTATTTCAACCACCCACTTTGTATTAATGGTGTTCTTGGAAGTTGTCAGCGTGTTTGAAAGAACAAGGCCAAGAAGTCGAGCTCTAACAAATTGGACTTTAGAGGTCAAGCCTTCCACCTTACAACTTGCATATTGGAAGAGAAGGAGAAGAGTGATCGACCTGATTACATAGAATATGAAGGTCATCGGGGGTCAGACCTCAAGCCTTCTTCCTTCTGGCTTACTCCATGATGTCATGGCCATCCACTTGGTAGCTTCCCGTGGTTTCGTAGGCCTGCTACGAGCCCACCCATAGGGCTCTGTGGAATGGCAGAATGCCTTAAAAAAATTACTTGTTGGGGGTCTGTCGCTAGACCTTTGATATACTTAGAAGAATTTTCACACTAGCCCCGTTAGACTTCGGACTCTAGGGCTTCCACCCTCCAACTGCAAAATTGAAGAAGATGAAAGCATGAAACTCTAATCTCTAAAACTTTGCTTCAATTAGACAAATTTCAACACTTAGGAAAATTTTGAGCCTCAGACCTTGGGAGCCAACAGGGACAGCACAATGGAAGGAAGGAGTCTGAAACTCTAAAACTTTGACCAAGGCCAAAACACAAGGAAACACTTAGGTTATTGGGACTTGACCAATTTCTTGGGGCTTTTTCCCTTGTACTTTAAAAGGAAAACAAATGAAAACCTATGAAAGGCATCTATGATTGGTTATCACCAATAGGTTCAACACTGAAGACATAAAATGGGATTCAGATGGAATTTGGGGGTAAAATGGGGCATATTAGGAACTGGTAATTTTGGGCTCCAAGACTAGCTCTAGTTGGGGACATGTGACAAACTTTGTCAGAACGAGAACCATAGAATATCTCCGTGCAAACCAAAAACAAAAAATAAACAAGGGAAGCAACATAAAGATATTTACAAAACATATATACAGGAAATCACAATCATGAGCACGAAGGCACAAAAGGAAAGTTGATTGTGATCAAAAATTTTGGGACACTGTAGGCCACCCCTATAGAAAATGGTGAAGTTACTTGCCTCTATCAAAGACAAGCCTATTGAAGGAGCTAATATCCCTCAATCCCTTACTGCATTAATCATCAAACATTAGCAATAAAAACATTTTGCATTCATGCATAAGAAAAATATAACTATTTAAATCATCATGCTAAAAATGGAAATGACTATCACTAGGATATGACAGCCATAGATTATAGGGCTCATCATCATGTTGACTCACATAGCAATGCCCACCTTTAAAATCCTTAATAACATGATGCATACCTAGACCTACATGAATATGAGCATGAAGAAAACTATCCTCCTAAAAATTGAGCTGAAATACATCCAGCCCAAGTGTGGTCTCAAGCTAGGCCACATCATATGACTATTCAAATGCTTGTGACCCAACTGCACCACAAATGCTAATGTATTCATCCATGATTGAATCAAAGACTTGATTCAAATCCAATTCTGCACCATCAATATATAGATAATAAATTTGAGGCACTTCAAGTGAAGACTCATAATCTTCAAGTTGCATCTCTGTTTTGTACTCCTTAACACACTTTGTTGTGTCATACTATCCACTGCAAACAAAATACTGACACATATCTTCTTCCACATTCATTTCTTCATCATCTCCTTGTGGTTGATGTGAATCACAATCTGCATGAGGAAGAGAACATACCTTGCACCACAAATATAGGCTCTCATATGCATCCACATGATCACCATCTTCAAAATCTAGGGCAAGCTCTTCACACTGAAACTCCATGGTTGCACCAATAACTGTCTCTAATTGATTATCATCAAATGTAGCCATCTCCATATCTACCTCATGCAAACAAGCACTAATTGCTTCCTCATCACTAATAGGAACAAAGGAGGGCACTGTATCAAACAAGGAACAAGTTCTTTGCTCACTATCTATTTCATTTACCTATGCACAATCTTCATAATCAACTTTACAAGATAATTTAACTTGTTCCTCACTCATGCACACAATATCCTCATTGTTCACTGAACCACACACCTCATACTCGAGCTAGAAATCATCATCAAATCTATCATTATTGCTTGATGAACTGTCCAATAGAATGCTGATGCATTTATTTCTTTCATCATCTACATCACTATCATACATTACACCAGCACCCTCATCTACCCTCCTGCACACACAATCATCACTTGACATTGTCCTGGATCACATGAGGCCTCCACATCTCTACTGTCTACAATAGTCTATTCATTACCAACCACTTTTGCATCTAAGGAAAAAGAATTTGCAATCATATCCCTCTTAGTTCTATCAACATAATCAATGAACAAGTATGCATGTTATATACTCACTAAATTGAACTCTTCTCTATAGAACTCGAGCTTAAGGTAGCATCATAAGCTCTCAAATACATATCAATGCAAATAGAAAGATCAAGTTTGAATTTTTATGGAATGTGAGAAAGGGCAACCACAAATCTTTGGCTGAGCTCCATGCTAGACTCTCCTTCCTACCTTCAGATATCTTCTAGTCCTTGGACAAGGAATACATGGTCTAGACTATTTGCAAAATCTTTGATTGCAGCCACCAACTAATCCCAAGAAGCAAAATGTTGATTAGGGAAACTAACTAGCCACTTCCAGGCTATTCCACAAAGAGATCTAACAAAAAATCTCATCCACATATCTTCATCTTCAAACTGGAACTTGTCCATGAAATCTAAAAATGCCTCAATGTGTGCCTTCCCATCATAAACCTCACACCCATCATATAAAGGCATCTAATAGTAAATCCTGTTGGGCATGGACTGCTTCTCATAATTAACCCATGAAAGGTCTAATTGATTGTATGTGTTTTCAGTGGCAATGGGAGGGGACTGAGGAACATATCAATTGGGAATAGCAGGAGGGGGACTAGACTGTGATATAGATTCTAGCAGCCTAATCTAATCTTTCGTTTCTTCTTCTTGCTGCAATAATGACTCCAACAATTGTTTGGTTTTATCAATTTCATACTACTGAACTGTTAAGTCATTATAATTTTGCATGGGTGCATATATGTTTTGATTTGTATAACATGCAGAGCCACGATTGGAATATGTATTGTCAGGATGGTCATAGGAATCCACGCCAATATAGTTTCTAGGGTCTGATATATATGAAGACTTAGATGACAGATCATCCCTAGGGTATCCATATTCATACTAATTGGCCATGACTAAAACATCCTACAATGCAGTGCAAGAAACTAAAGCATAGAAATTTGTTCCTTCAACACGACATGAACATCAAACTTTAAAGGTTAGGAAGAAAACCATGTACCTTTAATTTCACCACCTGCTGCATATTTGAGATGGAGCATTCAAATCAGCACTAGCAAGTAGGGTACAACAATAACAATTTTTTGTTCTTTGACAATAGAGTTGCCTCCTCTTCCAAAGAGGAATTCCTTGAAGTGTGACTGATCTTCAAGACCAAAATTGATTCTAGGTTTAGCTCACACTAGTTGAGTCTACAAATTTTTATAACCCAACACTTTACTCATCCATGGAAACAGTGCCAAAATGTTGGAATAAGTTGACAGAATGCCAAATTTACACACAACAACAAACTGCACAACTGGAAACTGACTGTTACAGGGGTCTAAAAAATGCACAAGTTGCCTAAAACCTGGCAATGGCTAAAGTAACTTTATCCCCAGTAATGACGCCAATCTATTGGGACCCAAAATAACGGCAACACAAAACTCTAAAACATTCCTAAATCACCTAGGCCAAGGATTATCGTCAAGGTTATAGGAAGAAGTTTATTAACAAGTTTTAGGTAATTTTGGCCAACTAACAAGAGTGGGTAGACTCCTCTGCACTTCAGGCTTAGCTAGACCTAGGATGTATATTCCAAGGGGTATACCTAAGTAGGTATTAACACCAAATCTAGATGAACAACTAAATATACTGGACAACCAAACTGAACTCATCATCTTGACTCTAAAGACTATCACTAAGTCAAGAATGACTGCCTATCACATAACCCCTATATAGCTGATTCAACTGTGTGAATGTGCATGCACAAGAAAGATGGTTTTTTTCCTTGAACCACAGGTGAAAGATTTGTTTGATTTTGAAAAAGTGTTTGATCCCTCTCCAAAATGGACTGATGCCTACTCCATTGGGAAACTAAGTCAAAATCACTAAAGAGTAAGGAAATGGATTGGACCAGTATCAACAGAAGACTAAAATATATTGGCATACATTTCTCAGATTACATTTCATACATTAGACATACTTCATTATCCATAACCAAACTATAATGACCCATTTGCAATAAAGAGATGATTCAAAACATAGCATGTCTTAGCTTAAATGTTGTCACACATTATCAAATCTTTATTACAATCACACCAACAAATGTGGTGAAGGAAAAATACAAAGCTGCGACTATGCACTCCCTTGAATCATTACAAATAGCCATGGAGACATACCACTGCATAAAATATGCATTACAATTCATTCCTATGCTGCATCAAACACATTCCTCCATTTAATACCTTGACTGGCTTGATTTGAAGTCCTAAAATTATCCTGAGGCACTATAGACCAGATAATTGGCTCAACAACCAACCCTAAGAATGTCTTTCAAACATGTATATATAGCAACTTAGCTCCTGTGCAATTCCTGGGTATTGAAACTGGGTCAACACGCCAGGCCCATGCTGCATTAAAATCAGCCCAAAGTAATGTTAGAGGATCAGTGGATTTCTTGGGAGCCCATGCCCTGCAAACTAATTTTGTGTCCTTTAAAGGATCTACAGAAAACATGGATACTGAAACACTACATCTCCCATTAAATTTGGTACTTGAGCATGGATGACAGACACTGTTTCAACCACCCACTTTGCATTAATGGCATTCTTGGAAGTTGTCAGCGTGTTTGAAAGAACAAGGAAGGCTAGGAAGTTGAGCTCTGACAAATCAAACTTTGGAGCTCGGGCCTTCCACCTTATAGCTTGTATATTGGAAGATAAGGAGAAGAGTGCCTAACCCAATTACATAGAATATGAAGGGGGTTGGGCCTTGGGCCTTCTTCCTTTTGGCTTATGCCATGACATCATAGCCAACCACTTGGTAGCTTCCTACAGTTTTGTAGGCCTACCGTGGGCCCACCCAAAAGGCTCCGTGGAATGGCATAAGGCCTTAGAAAAATTACTTGTTGGGGGTTGGCCGCCAGACCTTTAATATACTTAGAAGAATTTTCAACACTGGCCCCATCAGACTTTAGACACTGAGGCTTCCACCCTCCAACTACAACACTAAAGAAGATGAAAGGTCAAAACTCCAAACTTTGAAACTCTACTTCAATTAGACAAATTTCAATGCTTAGGCAAATTTTGAGCCTCAGACCTTGGAGCTGACAAGGACAACATCATAGAAGGAAGGACCCTGAAACTCTCAAACTTTGACCAAGACCAAAACTCAAGGAAACACTTAGGATGTTGGGACTTAACCAATTTCTTGGGGCTTTTCCCCTTGTACTTTAAAAGGAAAATAAATGAAAACCTATTAAAGGCATCTCTGATCGGTTATCATCAACAGGTTCAACATTGAAGGCATAAAGTGGGATTTAGATGGAATTTGGGGGCTAGATAGAGCATATTAGAAACTGGAAATTTTGGGCTCCAACAGTATCCAAGCAATTTTTTGGAGATGGGGCAAGTGGTCCTGAAGAGTTATAAGCCATTCATCAATGGTTTCTTCAAATTTTGTCATGGCACTAGCTCCATCACTAATCTTGTTATAACTCTTGACTGCTTCCCTAATGAGCCTCCCTATTTGTGATTCCAAGATATCCCTCCAAGATCTAGTTGCATGGATTGACCCTTGAGTAGAATGGCCTTGTGATTTCACCTAACTATTGTTGGGAGTGTTAAATTCCTAATCAATAGAAATCCTTTTAGGTTATAGAAGATTTTTCTTACACCCTAGATGCTCTTGCATTAGTTACTATGTAGATTGTTTCTACTATTCAGAGTGTTCAACTAATAACTATGTCCAAAAAGTCCAACTACAAGAAATAAAATGACTATAAAAGAATTAAGAAATCAAATAAATATAAAGGAAATATTTTTGGTTGATGCAAGATTACTTATAGGGGCCTAGGATGCTCCTACATCATGTATTCAAGAAACCACTAATGGATTTCGAAAACCATGAGCCAAGTCTTAGTCTAACTAGTTCAAGTTGGAGCCACACACTCTTCTCCAAGAGCAACTCCTTGAGTATAATATAATTCCTAATGAGGTCATTTGACCCCTATCACCAAGGGGGTCCAATGTATCTCCCAAGCACTCCACTCCATGTAGAATCACTAAGTATACTTACACACCTCTTACAAATGACTATTTTAGCTAGTCAAGTATTTTCTTTCTAGTCCACTATGTAAGGGTGGCACGAGACTTAGTAAAAAGAAATCTTTTCAGGACAAGAAAAATGAGTTGCTTGGCTTTGTGAAGTTGCATGAAGAATTCTATAAGCAAGAGCTGGAGGCTTCAGATACCTTGAAGAAGCTGGAGTAAATGTTTTTTTCTTTTCTTAAGTTTTAGCTTGTCTGTTCATTTTTTGTTGGCTGTTGTTTGGCTATTGGTTGGTTGTGCATTTTTTGTTGGCAACATTTTGTAATAGGGTTTTGGGGCCCCTTCAAAACCTGTTTTACCCTTTAATAAAAATGTTCATCTTCAATGTTCTCTTACACCTATCTTAGTACAATTGCCAAGTGATGTAGTGTGTTATAGAAGGAATATTTAGATTCCCTCCAAGTCTAGTGTCCCATTCCATGAGGGCTCAAATACTAAAACACAAATTACAATTGTTAAATAATTACAATTTCCCTAGGATTTGCAAGGTGTACAACACCTAGTCTTAATACACATTAGCATCCATGAGGACATAGATCTATAGGGTGTGAGCAATAGTCATGTAACAATAAGGGAATCTTTGTTTGGATAGCATTCCATATCAATGAAGGGTTCCATGTTTGTAAATTGGTGAAAATGACCTAAATATTTTTAAGGTAATGTACACTAAAATAAGTGTGAAACATAGAGAAAAAAGTGCAAAGTATATAATTTTTTACTCTACAAATCCTATGAGGGATTTCCTAGTACACTTCAATAAATTGTTAAAGATGATCCCAAGCTCTATGAATGCAAATCTAAACAACATTGTTTGCTTCTTTATTATTGCACTACATTTAGAAACCAAAATTCTACCAAAGACAAGTTGAGTATCAAATGTTGAGGTATATGAATAGTAGACAATGGAGATTGAAGACAATATGATATTATCTAAAAAGTTGAAGCTAATTACAGAAGATTCAAACAATGATTTCAAGAAAAGAATATTGGTAGAGACACATGTGAAGTAGATTTTTTTAGAGAACATCCCTCTTCCTACTATACAAATCCCTTAAAGGGAGATGAAGACTCTTCCTTCTCTTCTGAATTTGCATGTTCTCACTATGTTGGATGAAGTATCTTTAGCTTTAAAAAGGACATATTTTTAAACCAGGTACATGAAAGATTTAGATATCATTTTCAAATGCTAACAAGTGTCAAATCAAATGACAAATTTCACACCAAATTATAAATAAAGTCTTGAACATGTTAAAAAACCTATAATGTATAAACATCAATTTATGACTTTATTGATTTGTCAAGTACCAACCCACTAAAAATAATGACTGCATGCTATCAAATGTGAATCAATTACGTGGATACTAGAAAAGTTTGAATATAAAATACATGAAATAAATGTTACTATTTAAATAATTATTGAAGTAGATAGATCATTCATATTCTTCCATTGTTCCTAATTTGCTGGTGCTTTACATTTCCTATGCAGATTTCAATTATAAGTTGTTATTTATATTCATATATTCTAATTGTGATAGAATTGGGCAACATTTTAGAGGTGACACTTTGCAATACGATTCATAGTACTAGATCAAATAATTCTCAAAATCTCCCCTACTTTTTAGGCTTTTTATCACATTACATTACTTTAGGGATCCCTTTTACATCAATACATCTATTTCTACTAGCACAACAATAAAAATAAATATAAATAAAAAGAACCCATATATTATTATATGTGAGATATACCAGTTTACCAAAGTAAGCCTTTATGAGAGAAACTAATTAAATAATATAATGGTAATCTTTTTAAAACAAGATGATTTGGACCCTTAAAATTTTATCTTAAAAAAGGAGTGATTGTAATGAATTACTTCACATTTTTTTTTGTTAAATGAGACTAACACCAACGAACATTTTAAATCATCTTGACCCACCTCCACCTCCTACGAAATTTATAACTATTGCTGATTAATAGTTTACTAACTTATTATTTTATCTTTTTTAATATATTTATTTAAGACATGACCTTATGTAAACTTTAAGATTGATTTATTCCACCTACTTTTTAAAAATATAATATATACGAAACTAATTCATTTAAAAAAAAGTTATAATTTATATGATAAACGTTATTTGCTAAAGTTCCTGCTAACTATACCCACACCTCTTTGGAGCTGGTCCTAATTAAGATGTTATGGAAATATCATACATGGTTGTCTTTTTCTTGTGCTATTTTAAATGTCTTTAGACTTAAAAAATGATGTCATGGGGATATTTCGAGGAAATTTTTGACAAGTGCATTCAACACGTAATCTATTTGGGCCTACAACTTACTTTTCAGTTTTCTAAGTTTTCACCACCTTCAACGTAAGAATAGTGAAGAAAGATAATGCTCTTAGAAATGATCAAATGATCCAAATTATGGTCCTATGATGTGATATATGTTCCAAATCAAATCTTAAAAATTGAAGATATAGAAAGATACAAGGAAGGGAATCTTAAGGCTTTTGATGTCCTCGATTTGATGCAATCCACATGAAACGAACATAGCTTTTGTGTGGCATCCTCAACCTTTTGAGTGTACTATCACTTATTCAATCCACATAAAATAAACATAAATTTCTTAACAATAGCAAATATGGAAGTGTGAATCACACTCAAGTTTAAGTTGAAATGATTAAGTGAAATAACAATGGTAATAAGAGTTATAAATATGATGTGACAAACTTATTTTTTGAATTGTTAAAGATTGTATGTGTAAGAGTGTAATTTTCAAACTTTAATTATATTTTATTTTATGTTTTGGGTATTTAAAAAATATTGATACTAATTAATTTATGAAATCAATTTAAAATGTATTAAACAAATCTATGTTTGAGATGGTGTGATATAGTTTTTTGTTTTTATATCAAGATGACTGCAATGACGTCAATTGATTTAATGTGTTATTCTGTAAATTATATTATATTATTTTATTCTCAATTGATAAACAATTACATATAAAAAATCTTCCAAAAAGTCGTTTGTTGAGAAATACATGATATTCTCAACCAAATTAGTCACACAATACTAGACTCGAGGAGATGGAAAACAAAAATATATTGGGAAGAATTTTGATACACTTTCTATTTGTTAATATGCATTTTGACATAGTATGTAATTAGAGATAAATTTAAGAAGGAAAGTTGGGTCAACTAGTTATGGATTGTAGACATGACAATAAATACATACACAAAGAACTACACATGTTTAGATAATGGAAATCACCTCGTCTTTGGTCAAATGTTATTCCTTGGGATAGAAAGAAATTCTTTGGAAAGAGATACAATCTAGATGGGTCACCTACATATTTTAGTTAGTTCAATGGGATAGATAGTTCACTTATCATTATTAAGTATACATTTTTGAAGGGATATCAAACTCTTGAAATAAAAAGGAGGAGAATAATATAATCCCCTCGCTCTTCACTAAGAGATTGTGAAGTTTATTATTTTGGCCTAAAGTCTCCTTACTCCTATAACATTTGTCTATAGGTCACATTTTTTAGAAAATATTTTTCTCAATAGACAAAATTAACTAAACTCCACATATGGTACTTTTATAAGAAAAAAGGGCAGAATATGAGTCACATTTTTGCATAACATAACTATACAAAGGAAATTTAAAATAGGTATTTTGTAGGGACTAGAAGTGTGATTCTTTTCTCAATCAATGTTTTTGAAAACTAGTTAGACTATTATTCACATTTTTATTGTCCTCATTATTAAATTATTTATGGAAATTGTAATGAATTACATTCTCTCCAACATATGAAAGGAGAGGATCAATATAAGACTTTTCCAAAATACACTTTTCTCTTATAGAACTATGGAAGCACATCAACTCACTTCAAAATAGAGTATCCTACTTACAAAGAAGGGACAAAAAAACATGTAGTTGACCATCTATTTTAATGAAGAAATAATTATTGGTTCATGATTTCCTTAATCTAAACATAGTCATTTTTGGAAACCTCTTCCAAATAATCCAAGTAGAGAATTTCATTGAGAATGAGAAATAAGACTTTTTTTAATTAAATTTTGTTGGATCCTTGTAAGGAATCACACATGGAATCATGAGAAATTATTAAGATATTATTGAAATAAATTTTATAGAAAAATTGTTCCAAATAATAAATAATCAAATTAGTCTCTTTTTATAAAATAATATGTCATATTGACAATGTGAAAAATCAATTACCATGATGTTAAATGGATTCTAAATAAAAATGTACAAAATTTTAATAAAAAATTAAATCCACAACTACACAACTCATTGAACAAAACCATCTTGATGATATTAAGGAACTTTATCTCATAATTTCAAGAAATCAAATTCACCTATTTGAGGATGATAACAATTAAATGGCTAATTACATGATAAGTTATGCCCTAATGAATGGTATGTGGGGATTAAGGATATTCAAAGATAAAGAGTTAAGAACCTTTGTAAGAGTGTAACCTAGATTCTTATGATTATTGAAAAAGGATCATATCACCATCATTAATTATGGAGGTTGGAGGGTCAACTTACATTTATTACACCAATTTGAAAACTTTTGGTAGAGAAACAATAAAATAAAAATGCATGATAAGTTAGTTAATAATTCTAGTTAAATGAATTTTATTTTGGTCACGATATTTTTTATGATATGAACTTTTGAAATTTTTAAATACATTTTTTGGTGAATTTACTATAAAGAAGCATAATAATCTAAGTAATATTTTTCATATTGAAAATCAAATTATAGAGTGGATGGCAATTTCTTTTTAAATACCAATTATTTTGTAATCCAAAGATTAAATTTTCCTATTAATATATAAATATAATGGTGATTCAATGTAAAAACTTAATATCAATATTTATAAAACAAAGATGTTGAAATGGGAAACTACAAAGAAAACAAAATGGGAACTAATAAATTGTGGTGATTAAGCTCAAATTGTTATACACAGTAGCATAATATGTATCTACTTTAAAGAACTAAAACTTCTAAATCAAATCAATTTAGTTTTGAGATAAAGAAAATTTATATGAATGAACTAGAAACTTATAAAGAACCTAAAAAAGCCAAGTATGAAGGATTAAAAATCCTTAAAATAAACATTTCCAACAAAATTGTTCATAAAATAAATACACGTAAACAATTATACCTCACTTTTATCCCTATTTATAAAATTGACCACCCAATGCTCTTATGCATGAGACCTTATTTATACTAATACCCTATTTTAGAGATACATTCCGTTATGTTGTAAAATGTCCCCCTAGGACTTTTACCTTTGAAATTTAGCTCCCATGTCCCTTATTTTGCATCTTGCATGTTCATTTTAACTCCCAGAAGAAAATGGCCTAAAACCCATGTCACATGGGGCTTGAGGGACATTGTGTGGTTTAGACATGACCTAAAAAGGGGACCTGGGACATGGGCGCTCACGCCCTTGTCCTACCCTATTTTAGGTAGGTCCCAAATTTGAATGTCAGTTATGTAATCGTTAGTTAGGTCCGATGCCGACATCTTAAGTTTGAATTATAAAATTTGTAGTGGGAATGTGTGTTGTTGCATATATAAGCATGTTTAGGGATTCATTTGTAAACTAGAAGATGATTATGAACTTTTGGCACACTATGATATTAATTGTTGCAGAGCAGAGCATTGTTATTATGTTTATGATTGTAGATCTAGCTTCATCTTCTCATGTGTTGAAGGATCTTCATCTATGTGAGAGCTACACCTCCAAGGTGATATCTATTTGTGTTTGAATCATTTATCAATTTGTTTTTGCCTCTATCATGTAGGGATACACACTCTTTATCTAACAATAGTGTTCAGAAGAATTGAATGTCCTTTTGGGGCTTGACTGAGGCAAGCTCCTAAACACCACAACCCCCAACCACTCCTTGTGATTGCAGGTTACAGGTATCAGATTTTGCAGAGTGGAGTTGTAGAGGAAGGTTGTAGAAGATAAGGACTCCGTATCTGGCAGAAAGAAGTAATTTAGAGCACTTTCGAGACAAGGGCGCCTAGGCCAATGTCCTCCGAGGTTGTAGACACAAGAATATTTGTGATAGTGATAATGAGCATCTAAAGAAGTCCCGACATCTCGAAGAATAGCCTGCCTTGGACTAGGGTGCCTAGGGTAGTGTCCTCTGCATCTTCTGTGACAGAAACAAACAGAACAATGATTATCAGTGCTGGAAGGAGTCCTGAATTCCATGAAGAAAATTGTACCTTGGAATTGGGTGCCTAGGGCAATGTCCCTGATTTTTCTACATCATGAACTTCAAAAAATGGTCAGTAATTAAT
Organism: Cunninghamia lanceolata; assembly: GCA_027924645.1. Taxonomy (NCBI): domain Eukaryota; kingdom Viridiplantae; phylum Streptophyta; class Pinopsida; order Cupressales; family Cupressaceae; genus Cunninghamia; species Cunninghamia lanceolata. Next base: position 1,397,360 of record BSBN01000865.1, on the reverse strand, counting down.
CTTTGTCTACTATCTTAGTCTACAAGTATTTTTCGTAATTTATCACTTTACTTATTGTTTTGCATAATTAGGGTTTTTAGCATACTTGAGCATTAAATCTATACATTAATTGACAATTTCTAAATTTCCACATCGTTCCAAGTGACACCTAACTTGTAGGTGAATCCTCTTGCAAAAGTTGTGATTCAACTTGGTTAAATGTCCTTAAATGTTTGTAGTGAAGGAGGATCTAGCCATTCAACCCCATCAACCCTCTTTTCATACAAAACACATTCTATGAGAAACAATATGACCATCTATCCATGGATGGTATGCTAAGCTATAATTCAAGTGTGTACCCAATCTCTTTGGCAATGCACACCAAAAATGACTAAGAACTTAGTATCCTTATAAGAAGTGATCTCTATACCAACCCATGTAACTTTACTACTTCCTTGAAGAATATATCTGTAATCCTAGAAGTATAATTCAAAACTTGACGATTAATTAAGTGTACCATTTTTGAAAACCTATCAACAACTACAAAGATAGAGTCATCAACCATCTAAGTTTGCAATAGTCCAAGGACAAAGTCCATGGAAAGTTCCTCTCAAGACCTTTATAGAATTTACAATGGCTTGTATTACCCTATATTTTGGGTAAAACCCTTCACAATCTAATAAATTCAACATCTCTCAACAAATATTTTGACATCGGGTAGTGCAAACATAGCCCAAAATACCACTCCTCCAGCATATGGGTAATGTCATATCTATACCAAAATGTCCTCCCAGTCCTCCACTATGTAGTTCCCTATTGAGATTCAATCTCATGAAACTCTATGGTATACATAATAATCTTCTTGTAAACAAATATCATTCCTACACATAGTAATTCTCAAAAGAACCCTTAGTTTTATCCCAAGGCTCCATGCATCTATAAAATATAAATCTATGGTATACATGTCCTTCACCATCTCCATTCCTACCAACTCAACTCTAGTGGTAGTCAACAATGTCTACCTTCTTTTCAAGGCATCTGCCAAATTATTGGTCACACCAACCTTGTTGAATAACAATAAAAGAAAAACCCTATAAGTACTCTACCTAGTTCATGTGCTTCTGAATCAACTTTCCCTTATTGTTAATAAACCTCAATGTTTGGCAATGAATACACAACAAATTTCTTGGGCAATAGGTAATGTCTTCACTTCCATAAATCTTGAAAAATCACATAAAATTGGTGATCATATATTAAGTACTTATGTTTTCCTTAATCACTGAAATATGCAATGAGTTTAACTTCTTCACTCAAAATAGCACCAATATCCTTACAACTATTGACACAATCCACTTGGAAAATACTTATCTAAGTTTAAAGTGCCAACACTAGGGCCTCTGATGAGCCAAAGAATTGACTCATTTATTTATCAATATTTTCATGTTTTGATAAACTTTTAACAAACATATTGGCATATAAATACATATTATTATAGCTTTATTTGTCTTGAGAATTGTTTATGCTTATGTTTTGTTTCCATTATGCTTTGATGAAATCTCTTTAGCTTTGATACTTGAATGACATTTTCTATGTGTATATCTCATAATTTGTGGTATAAGTTATGCATGTTAAATAAGGATTGCAGAAGTTGAATTCCAGATAGCTCTGGAGGCTGATACTTTCTAAGAATCATCCTCCCCTCGAGTCGATGGCCTCCAACAAATGTTCCTAGGGATACTCTAAGTCCAACAACATGTCCAAACTAGTGCCTCAATCCTTGCTGCAGCTCTTGAATCACACCACCATGTCACTGAACATTGGTGACTCAAATAATTGATAGCAGACATCAGTTCCAGCTATTGCTGCCACCAGGCACCCCACTATTTTAGGGAACTCATGAAGTTTGCCGAGCTAATCACCTTATTCAGATCGCGGATCTAGAGTTCTCTATAGTTGATTGCGTAGTTAAGTAAATAATACAACTGGTTGTTCCAGTTCATAGGAATTAGTTAGCAGCTAGATTTTCCTTTCAATAAGCATGCAACTGGTTTTTCCAATTCGTTGCAGTTAGACTTACAATTAGTATCTCTTTCCAATAAGGCTCGATTGTATAAGTAGGAGAGCCATCACATCTTTTTAGTTAGTTCCTATTTTTCATCAGATAGTTATTCATCATAGTTTGTTTCCAGCAGAAGGAAAACTTCTAAGTTAAGGCATGTATGTTCTTTGACTGAGAATAAAATACAAATGAAGGGAGATTTCTTCTGAAAGAGTTGTTAAGCAAAGAGGATTGTCTCTAGCTGGGAAAGTAGGGCCCGCTTCCCCATCTTGGAGGAGATCTCTTGGTATTTTGTTTGTGTTATTTCTATTCCTGTCTAATTCCTTGCTACAAATTGTTATGTGTGTTTCTACTATTATATGTTCTTACCTGCAGGTTTATTCTTCAAAGATATAAAATCATAAAAATTAGATTTGTTATCTCTTAAAGCACTGTGATGTTTAGAGTATTGCATGGCTAAGAAATAACAATAGATTCCATTCCTTTTCATTTACTATTTCTGCAAGTGTGTTCATTTCCAGCAACTAGATTAAACATTTATTTCAGCAAGTGTGTTTGTTTCCAGCAATTAGATTAATGTTTATTTCAACAAGTGTGTTTATTTCAGCAATGTTAGAATAGTTTCATTCCAAGCAAGTGTGTTTCTTTCCAAGAAAATTAAGGTAGTTTATTTCATAAGCAAGAAGACCAAAACTCCAACTCTACAAGGGTCCTAAACTGATCCTTGGTCATAAACCATTCCATTCAAAACCCCCCACCAAATAGTCTTATTGCAGATCGCTCCAGACACCTCCAGATTGATAAAGATAAATGATGATGTATTAACAAACACTACAAAGACCTCATCATTTTTGGCGCCGTTACTAGGGATAATCTACAAATCATTGTAGGTTTAAGGTGTTGATAAGACTTTCGATCCATTAGATTATGAGTAGACCTAGGGATGCCTTAGGTCAATTCATTAGACATCCTATAGTAGATATACCTTTGGAGGCTATTTTGGAAGAACCTCTAGATCACCTGATCAATCAAGAATCACATGTACTATTAGAGTCTTCCAACTCATCTGCCACATCCTCAACAATGGGTGATCAGGAAGATCTAGCTAATAACAAAACCTTCTCTTATCTGATCACCACCGTTCCTAGGGTAAATGAGCCCCCTATGAAAAACATATCACTTGCATTTTTACCTACCTTTAGGGGAAAAACATTAGAAGATCTAGACCAATTCCTATTTGAGTTCAAAGTCCTCTGTCAAACTTATGACTATGCTACAGATAACTAGACGCTGAAATTGTTCCCTTCCACTCTTAAGGAGTCAGCTTTAAGATGGTTCATGGGCTTGGCAGTAGACTCTATCACTACCTGGGATGATATGAAATAATTTTTCTTGATAAATATCAGGATTACTGTAGAGTCAGGGATCGAAAAGATGAACGTTTCCGCATGAAACAAATGGAGGAGTAGAACTTAGAAAACTATGTGGATAGATTCTTATTTGTCCATAGGAGGTGTTGAAACAACCTAGATGAGGAATTAAGTAAAACCATCTTTCTAATAGGGATTAATGATGAGAGCAGGGAAGCACTAAATCTGATGGGCAAGGGAGATATTAATAAACAAACTTTTGAGGAAATTGTGGAAGTTTGCACAAACTATTCTCATACAAGAGCAGGCAAAAGAATTTTAAAAAGGGGTAGTAATAATGACGTTACAAAAGTAATGGAGGAACTAGCAAATCTAAAAACTGACATCCGACTTCATTTGAATACCACTTTGGATAGCATGCAGGCTAGTAAAAAGAGTACTGAACCCTTAGCTATTTATTGCCCTCATTGTAGGGAGAAACATCCACTTAGGGAATGCCCCTTGAATAGAACTGAGTTGTGTAAAATCTATGAGAAAAATCATCCTACCAATTAGTGTGGCCTGCTTCCTGAGATTAAAAATAGACTGAAAAAGGTTCCAGCAGATGAAGAAGAGATGAATTTTATTGGTCAGAAACAACTTACTTATGGATTTAATCAGTTTCAAAACCAATATGCTCCAAGAGGAAACTTTTATAATGGGCAAATGCCAATGCAATGGGGTACATGGCCTTAGCAAGATTAGACAAATCAATCCTGGTCCAATCCACAATGGTCAAACTAGCAACAGTATCAACAATAATGGGCTCCTCAATACAGCCAAGGAATGAGGAGATTTGGAAACCAACCTCAGGCCTTACTCCCTGGACCTTCACAACCTACGAATGCAAATCCCAATGAGTAGGTAAACTGGCCATCAATGTCCTCACAACCAGTTCCAAACCCCAAGAACAATAGGCCACAACAACAAGTGTACAATACTGATCCAAATATAGCAAACCTAAATGTCATGGAGATTAATGATATCCAACTCTTATCCAAAAATGTGCCTATAACTATATCAATTGAGGAAGTCATTGAAGAAGAAGAAGTGAGTCCTAAAGATGATGCACAACAATCCAATAAGAAGGCTAAAGCAAAAGAGATAGAAGAAATTATGAAGGAAACCTCTGTTCCATTCCCAGAATGATTGAAATAAGTTCCTCCACAATCTAAGGAAAGCTAGCCCTCACATGATGACTCCCAATTAATTAGGGAACTTAGAAAAATGGACATTGAAGTTCCTTTGTTACAGGCGATAAAAGAGATTCCTAAGATAAACCAGACCATTAAGAGTTTGTGTCTAAAACTTCTAGGCAGAAAAAGAAAATTGCCCCACACTATCCAAGTAGAAGTAAAGCTTACAGATGTCCTATCAGGCAAGTTAATCCCTCAAAAATATGGGGATCCTGGGAGCTCGGTCATTACAGTAGATATGAAAGGGGTATTGGTTTCAAATGTTTTAATAGATTTGGGGGTTGCCATTAATGTAATGACATTAGAGACTATAGAAGCTTTGGCATTAACACACGTTTAGCCAACATCAACTGTATTACAACTTGCAGACCTATCTATTACCAAACTAGAAGGAATTTTGGAGGACGTCATAGTCACTATTGACACTTGGAACTATTCAGTTGATTTCCTTATCCTACAGACAAGAATGAAACATTCAGTATACCTAATAATCATGGGAAGACCTTGGTTGGCTACAGTAGCAGCCCTTATTGACTATAGATCTGGAAGTATGACCATTTCAAATGGAAAAAGACTTAAGGAACTTTCTATCTATCCTCCGGCCAAACCATTTCTGCAATATGAAAACAAACCATAGATAGATGACTTGATGGATTCTGATGAAGAAGATGCCTCCTCATTGGCAATGGTAACAATCGTAGAACACTTTCAAGAATGTAATGAGGAATATAAGGAGCTTGAACCAAATGGTGAACTCTCTTTATATAGTCCTACCTAGAAAGAGGTCTCCAGATGGCTCCAGAGAGATCCGAATGGATCCTTCAAAGCTTTTAATTGCCCATACTCTAAAAAGATTGCCTCCCATGTAAGTTATCGACAAGTAAAAACTCTCCACCAAGTTGTACCTCACCTTTGTCCATTAAACACACTATTAAGTCCTTATAGAGAACTTCCTTCTGTCCATGCTAGCATGAAGCAAATCCCAGTCCAAACCAACAAACAACTTTCTATCAGCAATTGGTTAACAGAAGTGGAAGTTCGGTTGGCAAAATTGTTACAAAACCACACCTAGGCTTTACATGGGAATACAAAGACATGAAAGGAATCCATCCCAGTGTGTGTACACACCATATTTATACTGAGGATGTCCAACCTGTTAGGCAACCACAACAAAGGATCAACCTAGCCTTAAAAGACATAGTGAAGGAGGAAATAGAGAAACTATTGTAGGTAGGATTCATTTATCCCATCTCTGACAGTCAATGGGTATCGCCATTAGTAATAGTGCCCAAAAAGAATGGAAAATGGCGAGTCTGCATAGATTATAGGGAGCTGAACAAAGCTACAAAGAAAGATTATTTTCCACTCCCTTTATTAACCAAGTTCTAGACAACCTGGATGGAAGTTGCTATTTCTCCTTCTTGGATGGTTTCAGTAGCTACAACCAAATCTAGGTAGCTCTAAAGGATCAGGATAAGACAACCTTCACCTACCCATGGGGGACATTTACCTATAGAGTCTTGCCATTTGGATTGTGAAATGCGCCAGCTACATTTCAATGTGTTGTTTTGGCAATATTTGCTAATTTAGCGAATACATGTGTAGAAGTCTATATGGACAACTTCACAGTGCATGGAAAAACCTTCGATGAATCCCTGAATATTTTAAATAAGGTGCTTGAAAGATGTAAAGAACACCAGCTGTCTTTAAACCATGAAAAATGCTACCTCATGATGACTAAGTGAATTGTACTTGGTCACCACATCTCACAGGAGGGAATGAAAATAGATCCCAAAAAGGTTGAAATCATTATACAAATTCCCCCTCCTCAAACTCAAACCAAGGTAAGAATCTTTCTGGGACATGCTGGCTATTACAAAAGGTTCATTAAAAATTTTAGTCGAAAAGCTAACCCTATGTTCACTTTGCTAAAAAAAATTCTAAATTTAAATGGACACCGAAATGCCAACAGTCATTTGAGGCCATCAAAAGTGCCCTCATAATAGCTCCAGTAATAAAAGGACCAAATTGGGGAGTGACGTTTCATATCCACACAGATGCTTCCATTCAGGCCATTGGGGCAGTGTTAGGACAATTGAGTGAGTCTGGAGGCATGCATGCAATATATTACATCAAAAAAAACTTGAACCTTGCAGAGAAAAATTACACAACTGAAAAAAAATTTATGGCAGTAGTTTATGCTATCAACAAATTTCTCCACTACATCACAGGGTATAAAATCTTCATACACACTAATCATGCGGCCATAAGATATCTGATGAATAAGGTTGTAGTAGGAGGTAGAATTATCAGATGGCTACTATTATTGCAAGAATTTGACATAACCATTGTTGATAAACTAGGAAAAGATAATGTTGTTGCTGACTTCTTTCCTGATGAACATTTGTTCACTATCTCTATAAAATCTCCATGGTTTTCTGATCTAGCTAATTATCTAGTTTCAGGGAAATGCCCACAACACTTCAATTAAAAAAATTAGACAACTAGTTTGAGAGAGCTCCAGATACAAGTGGGTAAATGGTTTTCTATTTAAAAATTGTCCTGATCATGTATTACGTTGATGTGTGCAGGAAATAGAGGTGTATGACATAATCCGTGTATGTCACGATGAACCTTCTAGTGGACACTTTTCAGCCATCAGGACAGGGCACAAGATCCTAGGAGCTGGATACTTTTGGCCAATAATAACCAAAGATATTCACCAATATGAAAAGCAATGTGATCAGTATCAAAGAATGGGATGTCCAACTTCCACCACAGAGATGCCACTCTATTCTCAAGTGGCTTTAGAGCCATTTGAAAAATGGGGAATAGATTTTGTTAGACCAATTGATCCACCATCCAAAGGAAATCACTACATTCTGGTCTGCATAAACTATGCCACCAAATGGGTTGAAGCAAAAGCATTACCAATAGTGAAGGAGGAGAAGGTTGCAGATTTTCTGTACAAACACATCTTGCAGCAGTATGGAGCACCCAGAATGCTTGCCTCTGATCAAGGACCACAATTTATGTTTGCCATGATCAAAGCATTCCTGGAAAGATACCAAATCAATCATAGGGAATCTTCACCATATCATCCGCAAAGCAATGGTCAGGTTGAAGTAACAAATAGGGAATTGGAGAATATTCTCACCAAAACAATCTCAAGCAAAAGGACAGATTGGGCCGATAGAATGATAGAAGTTGTTTGGGCTTATAATACTACCTGGAGGACAACAACTAACTTCACGCCATATGACTTAGTTTATGGGAAGCACCTAGTGCTACCCATTGAATATGAGGTGGAGACATTAAAAACAACACTTGATGCGAGTATTGATTTGACTGAAGCATAGCTACAAAGGATATTGTAGTTAAATAGACTAGATGAGATGAGGATGGAGGCACTACAACATACAGAGTTAATTCAACAACAGAGGAAAGAATGGCACAACAAGCACATCGTCAGCAAGTACTTCAAGCAAGGAGATTGGGCCCTATTGTATGATTCTAAATACCAAGATCTAAAAGGGAAACTACACACCAGATGGTTGGGGCCCTATGAAATTCAAGAAGCCTTCAGTAATGGAGCTATCCAGTTAGTTCTAATTGATGGAGATCGCAGAGTTTTTCTAGTCAATGGACATAGATTGAAGTTGTATCATAAATCAACCTCTAAAGAAGAATTCTTTGTCGAAATTCAGTCTCAGATAGAACATTTTTCTGTGGAAGATCTTTCTTCCATGGGAATCATTCTCTAAATGACGATTCTTGAATGAATAAAGAAGTTAAGGTTGAAAACCAGAAATGGCAACCTCCCCTGTCAAAAAACACAAAAAAAAAATGGGCAAATGTTGAAAACTAGCAATGGCAGCTTTGACTAGAGGAAAGACTAAAAACCAACAATGGTAGTCTTTTCTTTGAAATTCCCTTCCCTTTCAATAAAATTCTTTTGTAGATTCTGCAGATCTTTTGGTGATATAGTGAGCTCCAGATGGCTCCAGATAGATCCAGATGGATCCAGATAGCTCCAGACACCTTCGGATTGATAAAGATAAATGACAATGTATTAACAAACACTACAAAGACCTCATCAGCCTCTATCACCTTCTTCTTTGGAAAATCAATGATCTTCCCCATAGCAATAGTCTAGTCAAATCTACCCTTTTGCATGAAATGCGTCAACATCACACATATCCAACTAAAGTTTCTAAAGAAATCCTAATAGAAACTTTCCAAACCATGGAAACTCTTGACCTCTACCATATTCTACTATACTAGCCATAACAAAACTCCTAGTAGAACCTTGCCAAACCATAGAAACTCTTGACATCTTCTATATTTTGCAGTACTAGCCATTAAAACTTCTTGAACCTTCTTTAGATCCACCGTCAATCCATATTGAGATATCACAAATCCTAATTAAATTAACTCCTTTTGTGTAAGACTGCAGTTCTTTGGGATTATACACAACTTCTCATTTCTCAATTATGCTAAAACCTATTGAAAATCTTCAAGATGCCCTTCTTGAGTCTTTCTAAACACTAGAATATCATCCATATAGAAAACTTAAATAAGAAAGATTTTAGAACTTCATTCATTAGCCTCATAAATTTACTTAGCATAATGGTCAATCCAATGGGCATCAGCAACCACTCATATAGTCCACCCTTTGTTCTGAAAGCTATCTACCACTCATCGCATATACATATACTAATCTAATGTTCTCCACACAATGAGTCTATTAGGCCTTTCATACATTATAATGTAAACCTATACTTGATGTTGATCTTGTTGATAGCATGAGAGTCTTTACACATCCTCCATTCCGGTCCCTTCTTTGGTGTAAGTACATTAGATATAGTGCAAGGTTTCATACTCTACCAAATTAGGTTTGTCTTAATTAGTTTCTAAACCTGTATGTTCAATTCTACACTCATGTTAGGACTTATCTCATTTGGCACCTTATTAGACAAACTTGTCCTCGAAACCAAATCCATGTAGTGTGAAATACCATGCACTAGTGGAAAGCACTCTAATATTTTGTTGTCCATGATATCCTCAAATTCCTTTAGTAGTGCTTCTACCTTTATCTCATCTGAGTAGAGTAGCTTACTCGTTTTTATTGGTGTAGGCTTCACAACTAATGCATATCATTCCCGTAACTCTTTAACCTCCTTTAGTAACTGTTTGGATGATAGAAACATATCTAGCCCTCTGTAGTTTGCTCCTTAACCTTTAGTGGCTTCAACTCAAATTCTCTTCCATCCTTGGTGATGGTGAATGTTTTATTTCTTCCATCATGGGTGGCATAAATATCATACATTCATAGTCTTCCCAAAAACACATGACATGCATCCATAAGAATCATATTACACTAAACCTCATCCACATAACTTCTAATGTAAAATGTTACTAGGAATTGTTCTATCATAGTCATCTATTGACCCTTTTGCAACCATGAAACATGATAAGGACTAGGATACAATACCATTTTTAGGATTAACATCTCTACCATCTTGGTGACCACTAATTCATCTATACTCCCTCCATCTATAATCATCTTATAGCACATTCCTTGTAATTTACACAATGTGGAAAATACTCTTCCTCAACCATGTTTCTCCATCATCCTTAGTAGGTTTCAACAAGATTTTGCACACCATCAAGTTCTCTCCTCCTCTGGGTGGCATGCTCTCTATCTCATTGCCTAATTCATCACTTACTTATGCAATGTGCACCCTCTCGACACTTCCTTACTCTTTTTCTAATTTTGGACATTCAAATGCGCTATGGCAGGTACTTATCTAAATATATAATAATTGCCACTGATAGTTCTTCCATGACATCCTCTGCCCTTAGATTGCTCTTTCCTAGAATTATGCTCCTCTCTTGAGTCTTGTGCACCATCATTAGATGTTGTAGCCTACTTTGCACACATCTGATATTTATTGTTCTACTTGCCTGTTTCACCATTTCACTTACTGTGCACTCTCAACTATTTTTTGGACAACCTCTCCTTGACCCTTAGTGCAAGTTGGTTGATGCTCTAAACATATTGAATTGGAAACAAATAGATCTCATCTTAAATTTTATTTCATAACCCATTCAGATACTGAGACACCTTATCCATATCATGCTCCATACATGACATGCTCAAATGCTGAGTCTATATAATGCCTTGATATACTCTTTTATAGAATTGTCCTTTACAACAAATTTTGAAACTTCTTAAGCAAATCCAAATTGTAATTGGCTAGTAAGAATTGACCCTTCAATTACACCACCATCTAATCCTATGTAGTGATCTTTGACTTAAATTCTTCGCTACCCCATCTTTCTACACATAGTCCCACCATAAGGCCTCACACTCCTTCAATATAGTGGTTGCATACTTGACTCTCTTAGCGTCTTTAATAGATTCAAATTCAAAAATATTTTCCAAATCAGTGATCCAATCCAACAACTCCTCATGACCCAAATCACCTGAATAATAAGGAAGATCAAACCTTGGCTTACTTCTTGCTCTCAACAATGTCCTAGGAAACTTATCCTCTACACTAAGTTCTTCCTCTAAACTAGAAGCCTCTTCATTGCATTAATCTTGAATTAGTCTCTCATCTTCATTGACATCTTCAACTATAAATAATTTCCTTGCCTCTACATAGTCTAAAAGGCTTCTAACTTTGTTAGAATAGTTCTATGAATGTCTCCCTATTAATTATCATGTTGTATTCTTTGTTGTGCATTATTATCATCATCACTTTGTCCTCTCTAATTTTGACTAGCTCTTCTTCTATTAACCATCTTTTTTATGACTAACCTTTGGTGTCCCAATGTGCAAGCATCTATGGAGTAACATTCAACCCTTATGCCAACCCTGCTGCAATTAGGCTTTGATACTAATTGATGTAGTAAAAAATAGAGGGTCTAATGAAGGAATTACTATTTGTGCAATCCAAACATAGAAACAACACATACCTAACGAGAAAACATAATAGAGGCAAATTAGAAAAGATATAAGATGGTGCAAATTAATTAATTAACAAATGCTCTAACATGAGGATCATTACAAAATTTAAGAATGAGTTTACATGCTCCAACACATGCTGATAGGCTATTAGCTAAATTATAACAATTTAGAGCTCAAGATATTGTCTCCAAACCTATCTCCCTCTTGGTATGCCCCTTCTCCAAGGAACTTGTTCTCTTATTTATAGTGGATTCTTCAAGTGATAGCATAATAGTTACCAAAGGTCATGATTCTTCTTCTACATCTCTTCCTAGCACTAAAATGAAATACAACTCTTGGCGTGCTATTCAAATTTTAGTGTGAAGTTTAAAAAAGATCTCTTTAGACATAATAAAGTGCTACAACTTCCTACAAGAAAAATGTGTCATCAAAATATTGTGTGGGAAGTTGTGTTGGCCTTTAATAATCTCATGGTCCAAATCTAGAAGCAAGATATTCAACTCTAATAACTTGTAGTGAATATTATTGATTGTCAAAATTGTGATGTCAATTAGGATAGGCCTTGTGGTAAGAATGTGCATGTGCGCAAGACCAGTATGCATGCAAAACTCCAAAATGCTTCAAAATAAAGAAATAAGAATAGAAATATTTCTTTTGGGTGATGCAAGAATGCCCAACCGTTGAGATGCTTCTACACCATTTATCTATACATTTACTAAAAATCATCTTTGAGCTTGATGACCTCGGAGCCAAATAAACCATTAGGGCATTTGACCAAACCAATACGTCACAACAGGAATTTGATAACATTCTTTTCCCTTGCCAAATTGAAGTGCTCCAGATTTCGAAAATTTTCATAAGATGCACACAACTCCATTGCATCCTTGACCATGCTTTCATGACAGGAACCCTTGTATAATTCCCACCTTCCAAACCAACACTTGGAGATACTCCTCCACCTCCCAAATAGTGCCAATGGAAGCCAGATTATAAATGAAGAGTTGCCACCTCCCAAACCAACACTTGAAGATACTCCTCCACCTGCCAAATAGTGCCAATGAAGGCTAGGCTATGAAGAAAGGAAAAAAAACAAAGAAAAAAAAGAAGGGGAGAATGACATTACAAACTACAAAATCCAAACCGCCACGGTACTTCTCCCATTTGTAATGCTGGCCAGAGCCTTCGTCATTTCCTTGTCCTTCATGATTACAAAAATGTTCAGACAAACAACGACAAAGATATCAAAACACGATTGCATTCTGCTCTTTCAATCCCATCCGAGAATTTCTTTAATGACATCATAGGTACCTCCGGCCTAAAAGAAGAATAACATTTTTATTAACTTGTATTTCTTTATAATACAATGATTTAATAAACTTTTTCCTATTCTCCCCGCGTAACTTTCAAGTAGTTTAAAAACAATCTTCTTAAGGAGCGATTAAAACCCTAAAACTTGATTGTAAAATCGCCCAACGCCATTCCATTCTAAAATCCTAAAACAAGCTTTAATAACTAATTAAGACGGAAACAGACTTTCTAATTCCAGAAATGATACAGCCTTTGAATAAATAACATGAATTCATACGAAGGGACAATCATTTTGTCTACGACCGCCGTAAAACGTAAAATCTATGCACTTAGTACCCAAAAATCTTGGTCATGGTTAGGAAAGGAAAAAGATATCGATTGCACAGGCATTAGTACAGGGATGGCATTTCATTTCATTTCACTTTATTTAAGTACTTTTTTTAATTTCCCTGAGTACAAATTTTCTACGTTTTAAGTAGCACGTAATGGCCAGAATATTGTACAAATTGAGTTTCTTTAGATCCGCCGTATTTTTTCTTATGAATGAAAGCTGAAAAGATTGTCCAACGTCCATCAGAGTTGAAACCCTAATTTTTTAATAGATTTTCAGTGCTTTTTACAATAACGTAGGGAATACTGAATACCACTCTGTATCGTAGAGATTCTCTGTCCTTTTAACAAATTCGGGTACTTAATGCCTTTGGTTAGAGTCCTTTAATCTGTCTTATCGCCAATAATTTTGGGTCCTTGTTATTAGAAAAAAATGGGAGTTTCTTTGTTTCATCTGTCCTTTGTTAAAACGTGTTTGCGTGTTGGTTTCCAACTCTTACCGATCTGCAATTTCTTTTTTGATTACGTAGTTTCACGGAACGTCATATAATCATCTTCATTATTGATGGCATTCTGCACATTGGACCGTAAATATTTACGTTAACTGTTCATCCAGTATGCTGGAGAACAATACGGTTTGTGGGATCTGATTGCTAGAATCCATGAGAGATGTTCTGTAGTTTGACAGTGCAAGCTTAGAATTGTTAAAAGGAAATACGCAATTTTTTTTTTTAAATCACAGAGGAATTGGTAGCCCAACAATCCACAGGGCTAGCTTTTTATAATTTTTAGGCCTGTTGTACAGACACTATAAGTATTGCAACGTGTAGGGTGAGCCTCCTATAACTTCTGGTCTGTACATGTACATATTTTTATTTTTCTTATTTTAATCACAGAGGAATCAGTAACCCAGCAACTCACTGCAAGCTTCCTATAACTTTTAGGTTGTACACATTATAAATATTGCAACCTGCAAGACAAGCCTCCTATAACTTCTAGACTGTACACAAGTTGAGTGAAAAGAACAAATCACAACAGCTGTTAATAACTTTGTTACTGTGAATCATTGTTTCAGTCGTGGTTTGATCATAATGTAATTATTACTGCTGGATTTTTCTTAAAAAAAAATTGTTGCACTTTTATTGTAATTTGTTTTGTTCGATACAAATGAAAAGAACAATTATTGGATTACAAGTCTCTCTTTCCACATTTTAAACCAAATATGGAACTAACATATCAACACATTTTGCTTTGCCTCCCAAAAACTTTTTATATGTATGAATATATATTAATATTAATTTTTTTTTTTTAAAATTATGGATTAAAATTAGTTAATTAATTGTATGTAATTGTAATGATGATTTTTTTAATTAATTATTTAGAAAATGGACTTACAAGGTAGATTGTCTAGTAGATATTGATATACTTAGTTAATTATAACAACTGTAGTTTATATCATGAAAGGTATCAACACGAAGTTATAATAGTATTCTTTGTAGAGGGTCTAAGAATGTATCGCTTTCTAAAATTTGGTCTCTTGTAAAGTAGGGGGATTCAAAGGTAGTCAATCAAGAAAACCTAAACTCCAAGTTAGAATCTAGACTACTTCCTAAGAGAAGTAAGATTCAAGGCCATGAAGTTTGAAAAATGTAGGTTTTATGCATCATTATCAAGAAACAAATATTTATGTGGACCTTTTGGCTATCACTAGCATTGTCTTAGACACCTTTACTTTGATCACAAGCTCTTATGCCAATGACCAACCTAACTTAGATTTATTGGTTGGCTTTAAAGGCCTTGCCATAGAGTCTCCCTCCTAGCACCAATGGGCCCTTAGCCAACCATGGTCCCCACTAACTATTGTAAGAGTTGGTATAGAATGCTCTATACCATGCAAGATTTGGCTATGGAGGTAGCCACCCAAGATCTAGGAGCTTCAATGAAAGTACAAGAGAGACCCAACATTAGAGAATAATTCTATTCTATCAAAAGATTCAAATACACAATATGATACATCAATATAAATTACAATGAGAAGCCCTTGGTTATATAGACCAAGGTGAAAGATAGGACAACATAAGATTAAGACAAGTACATGAGACACAAAGTGATAAGTATCCTAAGTGTACCCTAAATAAACTTAACAAGACAAGTGTGAATAGGGCCTAATGTGGAACCCGTTAGGTAATATTCCATGTTCACACCAACACCCCCCTTAAGTGCAACTTATGGAGAAGTAGACAAATGCAAAGATGTAATGATGGGTCCTGGCTTCAAGGCCATGTTAAGTACCCATGTATGAACAAATCTCTCACAAACAGAGAAAAAGAGAAAAATTGTAGTAAAAACCCCTCTCCAAAAGAGAGAAAACACAAGATGCTCTCTATAGTATGAGAAGAAAAAACCCCATGTGAAGAAAAAGTCCCCCCATAAGAGAGAAGAAGAGAGACCATGTAGCCCCCTCTCAATGTTGAATCTCCTGCACTAATGGTAGGTGCTCGACAATGAATGTTGGAGATGATCTAAGATTGCCGAACAACTTTTGTCCCCTTAAGAAGAAACAAGACCAAAGATGTATGCAGGAAGTCTTCCCATTCCTGAAAGGACTATGAAGGAAGAAAACTTAAGATGTATGAAGTCTCTAAACTCTACTCATGTGTGCCCATGTCGATGTCAAAAGGTGCCACAACCAAATCAGGAGTCCCATGCCAACCCGAAGAATGTGACAAACTAGAACTAATGGAAATAGATGCAGAACATGATTCAAAGACAAAGATGAATTCCTTGAATGCTTCTCAAGGTTCTTCAATCCAATGCTAAGATGAATGACAAATACAGTTGATAAGATGAATTAGGTACCATGGATATATGGTGCTCACCATAGGTAAGACAATTGGACCGATGAGAATCTGATACTCTTGTAGAAGGTGTCAACATGAATGGTGACTGAGTTGAAATTGTCAACTCATGAATATTTGTAGAATATGTCACTATTGAAGCATATGTAGATGGAGCAAGAACAAGAGGGTATGAAGGTTCCCTCATCACATCCGAAGAAGAAGAATCAGCTCCATATAAGTTGTCATCAAAGAGGAGATGAATGTCCTCAATAGTGTCCTCCAAATTAGAAATATGAGACTCCACAAACAAAGATAATATGTCTAATAAACAGGAATCCTAATGAGGTGGATCAGGAAGACTGATATGAACTTGCTACAAAGAATCATTGGAAGCTATGAATGAAACAACACTAGATTAAGATGGAGCGATAGGTGATGGAGATGAGATCTCAATGCATGTCATCTAACTACACTACTCTTCCATGAATGATGTGTCCACACAAGATGTTTGAGTGTGAACATCGGATGTATCTGTAGATGTTGGATTAGAAGAATCTGGTAAACTGATGCCATTGGTAATTCAAAGTTGTCTCAATTTTTGAAGTTCAATTTGTAATCTTAGATCATCAAATTTCTATTCTATGCATTCATCTATTCTATGCCTTTTCTTCCCACAGTAATCACATTTAACTTTCCAAATATTAGGATCCATGATTACAACCAACAAAAATAAAAGATCACCACAATAGCACCCTCCAAATTCACTCAATCAAGGATCCCCTCAACAAATTATGATCTTGGCACTTTGTACTTAGTGTGATTACAATTGCCACTAGCCAAAACAACAAAGTGGTCTTTTGATTTTGATACATGCAAATGCCAAATTAGGCTATAAATTGAAAATATATATTCTGTGTAGAATTGAACTAATCTGATTATACCCCTATGTAGTACATAAAAAATTATGCACTTTCAAAAAAAATCACCAAGCAATGTTACCCTATGAGCCCAAATAGAGCCTTGGAAGTTCCTAAAATGATAATTGCTTAGCAACAAGTGTGATAAACTATAATTTCTAGAAAAATGAGGCACCAAAATAAAAATTTGTCTCCACCACTACAAAGCCTACAAAATTATGCCCCAAATAAAAAAATGCTCACAAAAAGGAGCTAGTATGATTGAGAATGAGGCCTACAAAGTTGGAGTGCAAAATTAAAACTCAATCTGGAGTAGGGGGATAAGTTTAAAAATCCTCCTCTGCTAAATTTGGTGGAATTGCCACCAAATCTAGAGGTACCAACTTTAACTATCTCTAGATAAATCTGGAACTGTCGTTGAAACTAGAGATGTGCAAGATAATTTAGTAGCTCTTTTAATTTTAGAGAAGCCGCCAGATTCACTGTTAGATCTAGAGATCTCGCTGAAAATGGTATTGCATTTGGTAGGAGTGCCAAATATGGTGGATGGTATGAATCTGGGTTTTTTATATTAAAAAAATTAAAAATAAATTAAGGCCGAATGCCCTGACCCAAAGGAAGTTCAAACTCTTATTATAAGGGTTGTGGCCACTAAGAGTCCATAGACCCTTACAAGGGCCTGTGACCTTTAAAACAAGACGCTTGTAGATTTAATAGTGAAGGGGGCCCACACCTATAAAAGTGTCCCCCCCTTGGCATACAGTCAGTGGTACAAATGTACCCTTAGGTACTAAGTAGGCCATTATTTTTATTTATTTATTATACAAATTTCTATGATTTTTTTGAGAAAAGAATATAATTTTTTTGTAATTTTTTATTTTTGCAGGGTACTTGCAGAGAATATCATGTTTATTCAATATGTTAAATGCAGATACAACACACTTATATATAGTGTGGAGGAGTCGAATAGACAGAGTAGTTATAACCAACGTACAGAGCAGTTATAACCAATGTAACCACCAGTAGTTACAACAATGTAATACTGTATTACACTAACATTCCCCCCCTTATTACATTGTTCATGCAATAGTAACAAGGTACCCCCCTGAATGCTAACATACTCAACACAACTGATTACATAATATGAATACATATTTTATAGAAGATCTTCTCCCAAAGAACAAATCCTGAACCATGCAAGGCTCCATCATGTTGTTTCGTCTACCCTCAGAAAGGTGTAGCTTCAAGCTGTGTTCTTGAGCTCTTTAGTCCCGAACTCTCAAATCATAAAGTCTTGAATTATTTGGCAACAATCCCTAAGAGATTCGACAGATCTCTATCATTGTCTACTGACCACAAAATGGTATAATTCTCGATCATATACTCTAAAGCTCACTGGACAACAATCCATATTGAGCTCAAGACCAAATCCCAAACCTGTCTCCAAAACAAAATCTTCACAAAACATACATTCTTCAAATCCGTCAGCACCAACAAAGAAAAGAAAAACAACCAAAACTAAAAACGCTTCTCATGCAAAGCATCATCTCAAAGCGAGAAGCAAACTTGAGATGATGGAAAATCCTTCATCCTCTAATGCCGCCTTCCTCCAATTTGAAGTTTTATAGTACTAATGCACTATTGACACTAGTAGAAGAGCCCCATTCATCGTCTGTTGAATCCTCATTCTCAATGCAAGCAAGGTTTCCTTCATATTTGATTTTTCCTTTAAGCACATCACTAGCTTGAGATTTACAATCCCAAGCTCTGTGACCCTTTTTCTTACATTAGAAACATTTGATATTCTCTGATCTTTTGTAATTGCCTTTTGAGAATAATGCTTTCTCCTAAGAATCATCTTCTGAATCTTCTATTGTTCTCTTCTCTTCTGCTAGAAGGGCATAAATCATACCTTCTAGAGTTTGTGAAGGTATTTGGCTGAGGGTAAAAACAACATTACTGTATTTTGAAGGCAAGTTGTTTAATAAGATGGCCTTAGCATTATCATCATCTACCGTAGCCTTAACCTCTATTAGTTGTCTAATGAGAGACTGCAAGTTACTTATATGATTTGACATTGTAATTCCAGGTTCCATCTTGAACCTGAATAACTAAAGCTTTAGGGAGAACTTTGCATTGACTGCTTTTGCTCCAAACAATTTATTCAAGTTATCCCAAATTTGATTTGATGATTTATCCAAATCAATGTGGTGCAATTTAGTGTCAGAAAGAGCAAGACCAATTATAGCCTTGGCTTTATCATCTCTACTATTCCAATCTAATAACTTATTTGCATCTGTAGGTGCTTTTTCATTTCCACTCACTATTCCCCATAAATTTTTATTCATTAGTTACATTTGAATTTTCATTCTCCAAGTATGAAAATTAAATCCAAAATATTTGTCTAATGGAATCTCCATCTCAAACAAAAATATTCAGAAAAGAAATAATGTGACCAAAAATGCCTTATCACATCGACCTATAAATTTCAATTCATAGGCATATGCAAAATCATTCACATGTCTTTATAACCATACCTAGTCTTATGCATGATAATGGCATATAGTCATGCCTTCAAGATTTCAGAAATGAATCAACACCTTACACATGCCTTTTTCAAATTAGTGAAATGCCTCTTCTACATAGCATTAAAACGTATTTTCTTTGAACGCCTTGGCCATCACTAAAAAAACATTTAAATCTTCTTTTGTAACATTTACATCGATCACAATAGAATGGTTGCAACAAATTTTCTTCAGACTTTCTTCAGCCACCTAAAACATTACACCTTCTCTAAACTCACAGGAATAAGGAGCACTTCAACTACAACTACTTCCATGCCTTCTCCTATTCCTCTCGACCAAACTCAAACTCTCCCTTGTAGACATTTCATTGCTTCAGGTCTCCACATTGTCATTTTTCATCGCCTCTTATGCAAAATTTGGCACCTTTATAGATGATGCTAGAGATCCTCGCTTATACAGACTCAATGATCTTATATAGCTCTGATACCATTTGCAGAGAATATCATGTTTATTTAATATGTTAAATGCAGATACAACGCACACTTATATATATTGTGGAGGAGTCGAACAGATAGAGCAGTTATAACCAATGTAACCACCAGTAGATACAACAATGTAATACTGTATTATGCTAACATTTACGCTAACAGTACTTGGGTTTTTTCTATAGGGAATATTCTGTAGAATATTCCTACCCATAGGACCAATAGAGCAGAGATTTTTCTAAGGGCCTAGGGTAAAGTGCTCCAAATCTGACAAATTGACAGTCGATCTTTAGGTTCTTGGGTCTTCTAGATGTCATGGAAAGGTTAGATTTGACCCAAAATGCTACAAAATTATAGGTATCTTCCAGATTTGGCAACCACCTTCCAACTTCAAACCCTTGTAGATCTTGCCTCCAATGTCTAATTTGGACAAATCAAAAGGCTAAGATAACTTTCTTGGATACCCTGAACTCAATGGTAAGCTCATATTTGTACCAATATGCTCCAAAATAAACTTGCAATACAAAGCCACAAAGAGGAAACCCTCCCAAATTTGATATTTCTATGAAGTTTTTCTGATTCTCCAAGTCATCATATGATGCAAGAGAAGAGAATACTCAATTTTTCAAGATCTACCATGATTTAAAACCTAGATCCCTCAATAAATACTAACATAAAGTAATCCTACAAGCTCTAATATCATGTAAGAGTTGGTATAGAATGCTCTATACCATGCAAGATTTGCCTATGGAGGTAGCCACCTAAAATCTAGGAGCTTCAATGAAAGAACAAGAGAGACCCAACATGAGAGAATAATTCTATTATATCAAAGGATGCAAATACACAATATAATACATCAATATAAATTACAATGAGAAGCCCTTGGTTATATAAACCAAGGTAAAAGATAGAACAACATAATATTATGACAAGTTTCATAATCGTATGACATGAGAAACAAACTGATAAGTATCTTAAGTGTACCCTAAGTAAACTTAGCAAGACAAGTGTGAATAGGATCTAATGTGGAACCAGTTAGGTAATATACTCCATTCACACCAACAACTATAACAACTAAGGAAATTAAACATGACATCAAAATCTATAAAAAGTGAAACAAAAATCATTTATATGCTAATTGCATAATTTGATAGAAGAGACCCATAATATCTCAAAAAAATAACTTGTAATTTCCTCTTATGCTTTGGTTTCCCCAAGTTCAATTTATGGAGCATTTCTTGAACTCTCTTTCTTCACATGGTAGCTATAACCATAAATACCTTAGGTCACAAAGAAATCCATTTTGGTGAGCTACTAACCATGGAGAAGTTGTGTTGGAACCTTCCTTACAATTGTTTTCTCATGGAATATTTTCTAACAGTTACTAGGGTTTAGGGTTTTTGAGCATTTTCTATATTTCCAAAAGGTTGAGATTTATCCTTTTGTAGTTGTTTCTTTCCATGTGGTGACTTGTCACCTCGATGTCATCACTTAACGATTACCACTTTATCCCCTTAAGGCCTGTAAACTTTATTGGCCCCATGCACTGTGTATCCCTTGTTGGTGTATCCCCACCTTTTGATCTTATGCCTTGGTGACATGGTCCCCAAGTTCTTTATCTTGTTAATCACTTTGCTATGTGCTAGTTTCTTATTCCATTGCATGTGTCTTTCACATCATTGTTTCTCGAGTGAGCCCCTTCATCATCTCTGTGTTATGCAATATTATGCTATGTGTCACTTCACGTGCTACGTAGTGTTTGAGTTATCATTTGTCAAATCTATGTTGGAATGATGTTATTGTTCCTTTTCTCTCCACTTGTCTACTGCATCACCAATTTGGCTGATGAATTGAAATATTATTAAAATGACATCATCAAACATGACAAGTGGCAAGTTCTTATTGCATTGTGATAACTCTTCACATCACAACCTTGAGTGGTAGGTCTAGCGTCCCATCATCATGGTATGCAATGAACATCGAATTCATCAAGATAGATCCAACAATACTTGTTTCACCTGATGTTCAAATGTGGGCCTGGAATATTATATCACTTGTTAGCAAGAGATGTGACATGGTACCAACTGTACCTCTTATGTTCTTAGATGTATATTTCTATTTGGTTAATGAATTGGTAGATTGTAAGGTAGCAGTTGAAGTGTAAACCAATATTGTATGATAGACTAATGGCATATCTCTATTACATTGTGGAGGTGCTTTGCATCATGGCTTTAGAGGTGGGTCCTAGTGTAAAGAATGTGATGTGTGGTAGCCATTGATCTATGTTGGTAAAATTTGACGGTGATGGTTTACACTACACTAAAAGAGTCCCAATAGGAAGGGTGTGTGTCATGTGATCCCATCCTCAGGGTGCCACCTATATCTTAGCTAGCCCAATTGCTCAAATTTCATTAGCCAACAAGGTGGCAGGGTATTTTGATAATTTCAAAAAGTAATAAGAGCAAGGATGGATACATGGTTAGTTGTCCTCTCATCACACAAGTTGCTCACATCATGATTTTAAAAGGGACATATTATGGATTGATTTATGATCATTGATTCTTGTTATGCATACTTGAATGACAACCCCAATTTAATTATGATTGAAAAGCTTAACACCAACAATGCAAAATAGACTTAATTTCATATGAGAATTCAAGGTGAGGTATGTACAAAGGGAAAATTCATTATAAATGATATTTGAAGCAAAGGGAAAGCCATTTATATTTATTTTAATGCTATTCTTTGAAGCTAAGGGATTTGTGAGTGTTAATACAGATTTAGGAGGAGATTGGATGAAGAAGTTGTAGGTGGTATCTCATTGGGTGATTACAGATGATAAAAGGATAAGTCATCTATTCAATAGCTCTTTGATAATTCCTTTCATAACTAGGGTTTTCTATGATTTCTTTGTGCTTGATTTAAATGACTTGTAGATTACCTCTACAATTGATATAATTATTCTAAACATTCAATCATTTCATAGACTGTCTCTATGTAAACCATGAAAACCCTATAATTGTGAAAATGGGCCGAGCATCTACAAAGTCGTCCCATTCAAAAAGACCTTTAGAAAAAGACATCCTTGACCAACTATCTAGTTCTTCAAAAAGGATAAAGCATGCCTAGGGAACTAGGGTTTTATCCAATAGGTTGCAAGATAAATTTGAATCCATCGGAGACGCAGTTCTTCTGACTATAGGTTGGGACCTATATCAATATTGCAAGAATAGAGAAAATAAACCAATTCACCTTTGCAATATTTGGAGGTTTGATTTGGGGAATTTGGTTGTCCTTAATTTATTTTTTAATAATTAACTCTTGTTTGGAATTAGTGAAAGATATGACCCTAAAACCAAACAATTGAAGAATGACCAAAAGGAAGTGGTTTTCCCCTTGAATGGAGATTTAATCAGAATAGTTTTTCACCTTAAATCTCACTCCAACTAGAAGATAAACCTAGATGCGTTATGCAGAGAGCACAAAATTTATAGGTATAGTTATAGAGTTAAGTGGTTCCCTTCCCAGAGGCCTCAAGGTGAAGAGGGAAAACTAGTAACCATCCTAGCAACTGAGATAGAACCTCTTGATGTCAACACTTTTAAGGATTATTTCTAGATACATACTAGGCACTATTTCAAATCTTTGAGACAAATTATAAATCCCAAATGCCAATTGCATTAATGATGTTAACGACAGGCATTTAAAATAGGTATATCAATAGGCCATTTGACTATGCTACCCTTTTGGCTAACAATATTCATAAAGAGCTTAGTGTCATGAAGAACAAGAGTAAGGTACCTTATTTTAGGTGACCACCTCTATCATATACTATTATTTTTGGGAAAGGGTCATTGGGATCCTACATTAGGGTTGGTCACAATTACTGAGAAAGGAGAGCCTATTCTAGTCCAAGAATTTATTTGATTCTTATTGGCCAACTACCATCTACTACATGTTTAAAAATTAATTTGTACAAAGGGTTATGAAAATATTGGGATGCACAAAAAAAGGCTTTTATATAGGTTTACCAAATTCCTTAGGCCTAAGTTTTTTGACCCACAAGCTAAGTTTGGCCATACTTGGGGAGACTAGTTCAATTATACAAACCATATTGTTATTAGAATTTATGAAGCTGAGGTGGTCCCACACATATTACCATTTTGGGTGCTTGAAAGGGTGGCTTTTCTTGAGACCATGTGAAAATTAGACCACTTTGATAGGGTGCATTTAAGGCAACATAAAAAGGGGTCTTCCCTACCTTCAAACAATTATTTTTGACATTTTTATATCTCATCTAGGGAATGCCTAGATGTCTTGGGAAACAAGCTACTAGAATACAAGTTAGAATTTGCCCTAGCCAAGAGGTGTGAACTTGAGCATTTTGTTGATTTAACAAGAAGAATAATGGGAAGATCAAGCTATGAGAATCATTTTGATGAAATTGAAGACTTGCATTGGAATTGCCTCTCCTTGGAAGAAAATGAATCTAGGATGACTATAATGAAGGATGTGTATTTTGCAGAAAGGGAGAGGAAAAGGATAAACAACTATTATAACAAAACATTCATTGAAATTAAGGATCCTATTCAGTGGAATAGACTGATGATGCTCCATGTTGATACACTTAAAGTCATGCTAACCAAACCAACCCTGATGAGAACCATAGATGATCATCAGTAATTGGTTGAGCAGGAAGTAGCAGTAAATGAAATGTAGATGCCTATTATCCCATTGACCCATGTCCAATCCTTTGCATTAGTTTTTCGTGAGACTACATCTTCAAAGGTTCGCAAGGTAAATACTTCACAACCCCTAGTGGATTATGCATGCCTTGAGAAAATTGGGGATTTCGGTCCTAATAGAAAGAAATTGAACAACTATTAGCCTCACCTATATGAGAGATATAGTCCCAGTTATTTCACATGGTAGAACATTGATGGGTATTAAGGAGGATGATTGAACCATTTAGGATGTCAGATTTTGTCTTTTGAAAACTTTATCTTAGATGATGACTTTATTAAGTTCAAGGAATTCAAGATGTTGTTCTTCAAAATGAAAATGCAAGAATATATTTAGAAGAGGGATGACTAGGATTACAATGATGAAAAGTATGATAAGGAAAATGGAACACAAAGCATCAGGCCTCAAATTGATGTCAATATTACTAATATCACTCCTAAGGAAGGAAGGAGGTTAGTGAAGGATAGTGATTGTCTATTGTTACCAAATTGGGACATCTTTTCAACCATAGAACTAAATACAATAAGGAGAGATGGTGGAGACTTTGAGGTCTTTGAAGGAGAGGAATAGGAAATGCATTTTTATTTTGGCTTTGGATTTACCCCTAAGCATGAAACACTTGCAATTTGGGCTATTTCCCTTGACTATAAAAATCCTTAGGTTGTGCAAAATGTTAGAGAATTGAGTGGAAATCTAATCATCAAAAGATTAGGGGATACTATTGCTCCTCAAAATACTTCTATAGTAGTTAATACTACCTTATCTAGTGAAGCTGCAACAAAGAAGCTATAGTCTGATCATGAAAATTTACAAAGGAAGCATACCAAATTTTTCTATGAATATAATAAGATGAAATCTGGTAGGGCACATGTTCCTTATATAGTGGAAAAGTTATTACAAACACCTTCTCCTTAAATGGAAACATCTGAGTAGGATAGGATCTCCTTGATGCTAAGAATCAATAGATTGGAAGAAGAGCTCAAGGGAGCTCATGAATTAGAGAATAAGGCTAGAACAAAAGAAGGAAATAATTTGACTAAGGTAGTCAATAGTTTGTTTCATCCTTGAATATTGAATAAAACAAATGATGCATGGGAGTGCTTCAACAAACTACTTAAAGCCATGGAACAAAAGGAGTAGCAGAGCTTGGTTGTGATTCAAATCATGAGTAGATGGATATCGAGGGTGTTATCGCTCAAGCATGTCCATAATAATTCCAAGTACAACCTTGAAGCCCATAACACCATTTCCAATATGCATGAAGTAGCTGAGTTGCTAAATGAGGTATCCTCATTTCAAAATAAACTTGGGATTACATTGAAAGAGAAAATAAATAATTTTCAAGTCTTAGAGGTGGTGGAATTGCCACCTATTTTGGATGGTGGTGGACACATCAGAATTTTGAATGCCTAGAAGGATGAGTTTCAAAAGATTACACCAACCATTGTCAAGTCATTAGTTTAGAACAATAAAGTGAACTCTGGATTCTATATAATGTTAGAATTGACAAGTTATTGAAATTGAAGTTAGGCTTAGATAATTTCATATCCAAGATGTCAAGATCACACTTGATGCTAGATATGTCACACATCAGAATAAATTAAGGAAAGTATTAGAATATAACTAGCCATCTGATTAAGAATATGAAAAGTGGCTTTCCACTTTTGGGTAAAAATTAAGATAATATGTGTCAAGTGTGCTTTGCCTTACTTGGAAAGTTTGACCACAATCAGTCACTTCTTGAGGGCTATGCCCATATCCTTCAAAAGATCTAAGGTGTTATTTTGGCATGTGAGTATGAACCTAGCTTTTAATGAGAAAGGAAATTTGAAAACTTTGTGAATTATTTTAATACTTAGTCCATTGAGCAACTTGCACAAGAATGATATACTCTTGGGCTATTTAAGAAGGTGTAATCTCCACAATAGCATTCATTTTTAAGAATTTAGTAAGTACTCAACATTTGTTTGTTATCCCTCAATAGTACTATTTTGTCTTTTTAAATTTTGTTAGAATGGTTTAAGGGTTGCCTCATCATCTCTAGTTCATGGTGGTAAGTGGTTGTAACAAAATGTTTAGTGGGTTGGCAGAATGTAGTAGCTGTGAAGATCTATTAGGTCCATATATTTTTTCTCACCATTGATTTGTATTTTCCAAGAGGGAATTGATTGATAGACTTTCTTAAATAGAAGTGATATGCACTCTCTCTCTGGGTGTCTTCGGATCAATGCAGGGTGGGGTGACACATGATTTTCGGGCCCAATGAGGAGAAACAAGAATCTACACATTCAAGGTTTCCTAGTATAGTAACCCATTGCCCACCACTTTCTCTATCTAAGATGTCAACTTTGTATTCTACTCCAGTAGCTCTAACAACTACATCATCATGAGAAATGGGGAAAATTATCTAGTTTCATCCTCAACACTATGGATTAGGGGAGCATGTGTGCTCTCTTATATGGCATGCTTGCACTGGCTTGAAATGCTTGAGCCTCAACTGCAAACAACTTAGCTTCACTAATCTATGAGCAAGTGTCACTCATATTTTGTTTTGATTAGCCTTGCATTCTCTTATAAAATAGGATCATATCTTCATTGTAAAAGTGGGGTAAAATGAAGAAAGAACTCTAGAACTGATTGTAATTTTGTTCTCTTGAGAAATAAAAAGGGAACTTGTGTTGTCTAGAAATTTGTATGGGTAACCTTTTCTTGAAATAAAATATATGAGAGGATTTATTGGTTGTTACTATCTCCTTCACTCATTTGTTACTCTCAAAGATATATTGTTAAGGATGATTTATCTTTGCATTCACATTTGTTTTATGTATTACTTGTCCTAGTTAAAGAATACATTCAAGGAGTACATAAGAATTCTTTTTGTGTAAGTAATGAGATTGAAAATATTATGAAGGATAATTAAGAATGATCTTACATCTAAGTAAATTATATATGTAGGTCAAGTATTACTACAAGTTGGTGATATTTGATCTAACCTTTAAAGTCAGGATTTGCTAATGTCAAGTTATAGCAACATTTAGATGACTCTGTGATCCCAAGAAAATAAACATTGATCATTTTCTATAATTTCTACCAACCTAATGGAATCTAATTGTGAAAACCTTTTGAATGATAGGTTATCTGTAAATTATTCTACTCAAGTATGAGCACTAAGAGAATAAGGGGAACATATGAATGTGAAGTACTCCAAGGGTCCCTATTGTAGCACCTTGAGCAAGTTATCTTCTTACCATTGTGATAAACCCATTATAATTTCATACATAATCCTATGAATATTGATAGGGCCACCACCTAGGTCTTGTAGAGCCTAAAGTGCAAGAGATATTTATTTATCTCTCATTTATTGGCCCATCCTCTCAGTAATTTTAAGCATAGGAATTCACAACTCTTTAGATTAGAGCATGGGATATGATTTTTCTAAGAAATTATATATTTTTCAAACTAAACCTTTGAAAAAATCTCAAAAAGTTCAAAATTTAAAATAGAGGGGTAGAAAACCAATGCACTTGAATACAAAAGAAGAAATTGTTGTTGGAATTCAATCCACTCTAGATAAATCACTTAGAATGAGGAGGGTGGGATGATATCCTTAGGTACAATGAAGATCCTTATGGGGAATGTTAGGTGCATTAATGCCCCTAACAAAAGGTGCTTAATTAAGCACTAAATAGATACTAGGAAGCAAGATATAGTTTTGCTATGGGAAATAAAGTTATCTTTAGATAGTGGAAAAAATATCTTGGGCGAGTGTAATACTTGGGAACATTTGATAGTTGATTCAATTGGTGCTTCAAGGGGTTTGCCCATTTTGTGGAACAATAGGAATACAAATATAGAACTTATTCTTCACATGTCTATTGAATGTTAGTGAAAGTTTAGAGATAATTTTTAGATCTTACTTTCTAGCTATTTATATTTATAGTCCCACTAACAATATTCAAAGGAGAAATCCTTGGGATTTACTTGTTTCAATGTTAAACCTCCATAAAGATGAATTGGTGGTATTAGCTAGTGACTTAATGCTATTTTTGTTACTAATAAGAAGTTAGGGGGATCTTCTTATCCTACTAAATTTTAGATGGATTTCACAGACTTTCTAAATGAGGGTTTCCTGATTGATATAACCACTAAAAATAGTAAATTTACTTCATCAAATAGGAGAATTATTACCAATCAAATAGCTAAATGTCTCGATAGGTTTCTTATCTCTCCTTCATGGTTTTTAGTTAACTAAAATTTCCATAGTGTCATCTTACCTTTTCAAGTTTGGATCACTTCCTCATTGCTTTTAGTATTTTTGAAGATAGAGCTACAACTAAATGCCCTTTCAAATGTGAAGCCACGTGGTTCAAAGATCCTAGTTTCTTGTCTCTTGTAAAAATTTGGTGAAGCCCTTGTCTATAAAGGCATAAGAAGGTGGAAATTATGTGCTAAATTGAAAATCATTAAGGAAAGGATTAAGAGATGGAATAAGGAGTCTTTTAAACACATCTTTAAGGAAAAGTATAGAATAGAAGAGGAGATTATTTCCTTAAATGAGTTTGTCATTTTGCATGGGATGAATTAAGAAACTTTGTTATTGGAAGAAAAAACTCACTACTAAGATGCAAGGAATTATTTCCCAAGAGGAAGTATTCTCGAGGTAAAAATCTAGAGAAATTTGGCTAAAAGAAGGTGGAAAAAATAATAAGTTTTCTCATTCTTCAACCAAAGTGAAGAGATGGTCAAATCAGATTTTTTCTATCAAATATCATGAAGGTAATTTGTTATCAAAAAGTTAGAATATTAAAAAAGAAGCAATTAGCTTTTTCATAATCTTCTTGATAAGGATAGTAGTGTTACAAAGCCCTCCAACCTTCGTATACTAAATCATATACCTCATGTGGTGTTAGAAGAACATAATAGACTTTTGATAAAGGATTTCAAAATGGAGGAAATTAAAACAACTACATTCTCTATGCAAAGTGATAAAGCTTTGGGACTTGATGGATTTCTAGCCATATTTTACAAAAATGTTGGGATTTTGTAGGGAAAGATGCATGGCTAGTTGTTGAGGTGTCAAGGAAAAATAGAATTATTTTTAAGGAACTGAATAGTATGTCCATTGCTCTTATTCTAAAGTCATCTACTCTAATATCCTTTGTAAATTTTTAACCCATCTCCTTATGTAATACTCTATATAAATTTATTACAAAGGCTATAACTAATAGATTGAGATCCATCATTACTTAAATAGTTTCTCAAGAATATGTGGGTTGTCCCTACAAGGGAAATATTAGAAGGGTCCTTATTGCTCATGTGGTTCTTCATTCCATAAACCAAGAGAAGATGCCTGCAATGGCCATAAAGTTAAATATGATGAAGCCATATGATAAGGTAAGGTGGTATTTTCTTATGAAGGTTTTAGAAAGGTTCGGGTTTGATAAGGGTTGGTGTAAATAGATTTTCTCATGTATATCCAATGATAGATTATCTATTCTTCTAAATTGAAGTTTGGTGCATTTCTTTCAATCCACTCAAGGACTCAGGTAGGGAGATCCAATATCTCCATTTTTATTTATAGTTATGGTAGAAGCCTTGAGATAATCTATCTTAGTGGAAAATTTTCTGGGAAAGTGGAAAGGTTTATCAATAGCTAAAAATGTTGGTTCCATGTCACATGCATTGTTTGTAGATGATACTTTACTTTTTGGGATTTCAGTGGTAGGGGAAGCTAAAACCATCAAGAAAGTCCTCTTAGACTATTGTACAACCTTAGGTTAGTTTATAAGCTCAACTAAATAAAAAATATACTTTTTTAATGCATCTTCAATTGTTTAAAATAGAATATCTAAGATTTTGGGCTTCAAGGTTAAGTATCTACCTTGTAAGTATTTAGGAATTCCTATATTCATAGGGAGAAACAAATCAATTTGTTGGAACCATGTATTGACTCTATTAAAAAAACTTCAATTTTGGCAAGGGAAATGGTTGACTTTGGTGAGAAGGATCACCTTGATTAAACTAGTAATTGTTGTTGTCCCAGTTTATATATGATGTTAGTGTTGAAGATGCCCACTAAAATTAATTCAATAATTGATAAAATCATGTGATTTTTTTTATGGAGAGGAAATAGTGATAAAAAAAGTGACACTAATAGCTTGGGAAAAAGTTTCTAACATAAAATCAACAAGTGGAGATATAATCCAAAATATTTAGAATCAAAATTTGGCTTGGAAGTTAATCTTGCATGGCTAATGTACTCCCATATAGATTCTAAATGGTGTAAACTAATTCAAGAAAAATATTTGGAGTCAAATGATAAACACAGAATCTTCACCAATCCTCCCCTTGGCTCTAATATGCGGAATTACATAAATATGTGTAGGGATGCTTTAGTACCACATCTATCTTGGGTGATACATAA
Source organism: Cunninghamia lanceolata (assembly GCA_027924645.1). Lineage (NCBI taxonomy): Eukaryota > Viridiplantae > Streptophyta > Pinopsida > Cupressales > Cupressaceae > Cunninghamia > Cunninghamia lanceolata. The sequence continues at coordinate 1,366,169 of BSBN01000865.1, read as the reverse complement.
TGGTGAAGAAAACCTATTCTAGGATGATTCATGGAAAGGGCATGGTGTTTTGAAAGAGTGGCCAGATATAGTGGAGGCAAAACACTTTCTTCAATATTCATGGGGTACAAGAGTTAAAGACTATTTTCAAGTCTATTGGTAGAATGGCATTCCATATGCTTCTTAGAAATATGTCATGACTTTTCCTTTTCCCAATGAATAAAAATTGATTCCTAAAGATGTCCTGTCCTATAGGAAAATTTTCTTCTCAAATAAAGAGGATGTTTTATGTTGGATGGGTCCAAACACAGGTGGATACACAGTTAAGCAAGGTTATCATTTGTTGTCACACTCTTAGATTATTAAGAATTGACCAAATCCTCTAGGCTGGGATAAATGGTTCTACAAAAAGTTAGGTCCTTTACATGGTTGGCTCTACACAAAAATCATTACCAACAACAAATTAGAAAAAATAGGCATATCTAATACATTTAAATGTGTGATTTATGGTGAATTTGATGACAATTTGGATCACCTATTGCTAAACTATAGTTTTTCTCAATAATGTTGGATGTGGTTGTGTAATCATATGAACTAGTATGGGGTTCTTCCTTATTCTTTATTTGATCTTTTATAAGTTGGCCTTTGTAATGACCCAAACATAAATTTTACCTAAATATTCTCATATTTGAAATACTCAATTTATTTTAAATTTTAATAAATATAGAATCATTTTAAATCTAAAATATCGACAACAATTAAAACCAAATTTGCACTCAAATCTACCTGAAAACTAGACATGCACTACTATGCTCAAATAATTGATTTTTCTAAAACTTGAAATGAAACTTTCATGAAACCTATAGAAAAATACTTACAACATATTTTTATCACTCTCAGATTACCAAGATCCAATTAGGGTGAGGTGAAAGCATATAGTGAGAAATACTTAGTTTAGCTATGCAGATTTGCACACAACTACATATCAAATTAATGAACAATATTTACAATTATGAAACTAAAAATTTACCAAAGCATTGGAGATTTTATATTATGATAAAATATACATAAAAATGCTAATACATAATAGAAATTATAGAAACACCAATAAGATTGAGAAATTAGAAAATTAATTTGCAAATTAGATATTTCCTACTTCACAATATTGCCACAATCTTCATAACTTGGATCCTTTTAGCACAAAAGCAATATTTGGACGAAATTTCCTCAACAAATAAAAGTGGTTGTGTCCTCTAATTTTCAAATCCAAGGGGTTTCATCCTTATGTGAATAAATGAACACAAGGCTCAAACTATTTTGACAAAAAAATTGTATGATAGACAAAGATGCCAAGAAAAGATGCCTCTAATTTATAGAGATTTCAAGTCCCAACAATTCCAACATCCCTCTCTACTAAATAAATATTAAAATAATATTATTTTCAATAATTTCCCTCTAAATAGTTCCCACCAAAAGATTTGTCATAACCACCTTCTTGATTTCTAACTATTTTAGGCAAATAAGATGCTCCACCAACATGAAAAATAATAATATTTTATTTATATTTAAGATTCTTTTCCCAAAATAGGCTCTTTGTAACTCTCCCACTAATTTCCAACCATAACATTCCAATTATGTGTTATCATACAATTTGTCATAACCCTATCATAGAATATATCATAAATAAAGATGCCAAATGATTTGGCAATTAAACAATAATTTAATATGTATTTGGCCCAAATTCCAAATATGCAAAAGTATAATTAATAATTGAGGAAAAAAAATAATGATTATTTCCCTAGTATTTCCCTTTAGCTCACAATAAATATTTGAATGGGATTTTGGTCCACAAACATAAATTAATTTAAAAGGGGACATTACAAGTCCACCCTTCCTAAAATTGCTTGCCCTCAAGCAATGTAAATTCAAATACTTCAAGATTCTTGATTCTTCCCAAATGGAATCCTCTATTGGTAGGTTCCTCCAATAGACCAAACATTCATTAATGGCTCTATTTATTGACTTATTCACCCTTGTATCAATGATGACATCTAGTCCCCATATAAGTGGCACTCTACTATTTGAGAACATCGATTCCATGATATTTAATTCATCATAAACATAAAATACCATAAGTGGAGACATACTAATGGGCAAATGATGAGTAGCATTGTGGTAACAATCTCCAATTTGATCCATGCTAATTTTTTTATCTAAAACATATTCTGTCAAGTATTCTTCATGCCACTTATTCATGATTTCCATTTGTTTAACTATTTGTGGGTAATATCTTGTCGTAGGAGTTATTTTTTTACCTATTAAATAAAATAATTCTTTCCAAAAGGAGCTAACAAATCTGCTATCTCTATCAGTGACACTATTTTTAGGCAACCCATGTGGCCTAAACATCTCTCTAAAGACAATTCTTCCACATGATGTGCTTTGAATTCAAAATAAATGGCAAAGAAGTATGCATACTCAAATATCCTATCAACAACAACATAAATACAATCTTTACCATGTACCATGGGAAGAGTCATGATGAAATCCATAAACAAACATTCCTAATGTTGATGGGAAACAAGTAATGGATACAATAAACTTATAGGAAATACATTCTCTACTTCATTCTGTTGGTAGATGATGTACTCCTTGATGTGTTTAATATCATCCTCCTCAAATATCCTCCATGAGAATATCTCTCTTATAAACATCTACAAATCTTGTAGGATCTAGAGTGTAGTGTTCCACCATGGATGTCATGCAAAGATTTCAAAACCTTTTGTTTCATATTAGAATCAAGCACTAGAAAGATTCTATCCTTATACAAAATGAGACCATATGCTAGCACATACTTTTCATCCTTCACATTTTCATATAAGATATTAGAATAAAATGTATTCTTGGCATATTCTACCATGATATAAATATTCCAATTGCCATAAATACCTAAATAGAACAAATAGTGGGCATTCTAAAAAAGGTGTCAACTACATTCTATTTGACCTTCATATATTCTATATCAAAATCATAAGCTTATAATTTCCTTACCTATTTTTTGTAGATATTCCAAGTCATGTTTACCCATGAAAAACTTCAATCCATTGTAGTCTATCTAAAACACACATCTACCACACACTAGATGTTTTTTGAACTTTGCCAAAACATGCATGATGGGAAGCATCTTTTTGTCATACATAGAGAAACTCTTTTATAAATATTTCAACTTTATACTCTCAATTACTATGGGGTGCCTCCTTTGCATTGTAACCAATCCAACTCTTTTTCCTGAAGCATCACATTCTATATAAAATGGTTGTGAGAAATATGAAATAGTATGTACATGACATGAGTTGAATACCTTCGCAAGCTTATTAAATGCTTTGTGTGGTGTATCCTCCTACATGCCTTATAAAAGATTTACAGTGACATCAATATCACATGTAGATTCTTCTACAAATAGGGCCTATTTCTTTAGAATTCCAATGATCAATTCTAGATGCCTTCATATTTTTCTACACATCAAAATATCATCAACAAATATTAAAACAAATTATCTCAACTAACCACTAGATACATGATTCATCATGGATTAGAAAATGGTTGTGCATTAGTCAAACCACATAGCATGAACAAGAACTCAAAGTGTACAAGATGGCATTTGAAAAATATCTTGTACATATCTTCCTCATGGACATAGTTCTAATGGTATATTGCTCTCAAATTTATTTGTGAGGAATAGATTGCTCCAAGCAACTCATCAGTGATCTCATTGATCCTAGGAATGTGATATATGAATGCCTTCTAGTCCAATACTCTATATTCAATGCACATCCTCATGGTGCAATATTATTCTTTATCAAGGACCACATATGAAGCAAATAGGCTAGAATTGATGTGTCCCATTTTAAGTAACTCCTTATGTTCTTTCTCCTCTATATTCCATTAAGTGGTTGTAAGGAGTACTCTTGACATTCTTAGAGCTTGGTTCCAACTCTATGACTTGTTGGAATCCTTGATATGGTAGCAATCCTATAAGCATACTATTGAACATCACATTATGTTGATTTAGAAAACTTTGAATATAAAAATGGTTACTATATTGTTTACCAAAAAATGAGATAGTATGCATGTCCTCCATCACAAAACATCTTTCTTCCCGAGTAACTTGTTCATTGTGAGAAGTTCTCTCCATTATTTTAGCAATAATTACTTGAAGTGCTCTATTTAAAATTCCTATAAGTGTCACATCCTTTCCTTTAGATTTGAACTTGAACTCCATGGGTTTATGATTATGTGAAATATCACCAAGCTAATGCAACCCTTGCACATCCATTACGATATTAGGGTAAGTACAAGAAGATGGGGGGCCAATAAGGGGTCTTAAGTGGCCACTTTTTTTTTTCCTGAAATCAGAAAATACTGACCTTGGATGAGAAATTGAGCATAGTTACACTCAAAATTTTAAGATGCAAGAAAATAAATGTTTGTAGTGCTCCAAGTCTACTTTCTAAACTACTATTTTTTTTAAATGGTATAGATTAAGGGCTTCAAAAAAGGGAGCCACAGAAATTAGTGTTGTTTCTGTAAAAAAACATAACATAGCTTGTTTTGTGGCTCCCTCAAAAGGTTAACTTTTTTTTTGGTATTTTTAAAATCACTTTGGTGATAAATTAGATAATAGCATGTAGTTTATGCTTGATTTTTCTAATATTTTTTTAATGAATATTTGATTTTTTACTAATTTTCAAAGTGGACACATCCCGAAAAACTGAATTTTGGCTGTGCTACCCTTGTAAATTTTGAAAACTAATTGAAAATTATTATTTTTTAATGTGTAGAATGGAGTCTAGTTTATAAAAATGTAATTTATTTGAAATTTCAATGAATGTTTAATTTATAATGAAAAAAAGACCAAACACTGGTTTTTGCCAAAAAATGAACACACAAACAAAAGAAATTAAAGATGAAAGGCTTAACATTGTCAAAATGTGAAAAAATTACATCATTAAATAGATAAGAGAAAGCCTAACATTACCCAGGTGTTTGATTTGTTTGACCTTGAAACACGTACAAATCTAAGGGTTAACATAAACGAAATTATGTGAAATCCTGTAGAATATGCAAAAACACGTCTTTGGACATTGGGAAGGCACTCCAAGCCTTTGGGTTGGAAATCCAAAGCAAATCCCAAGCATAAGGCTTGGGATTCCCAAAGAAAAACATAATGCGAGCATGTTATAATGTGCTCGCATTATGTTTTGCATTTTTTTCTTTTTTGCAAGTTTGCCCGATGTTTGCCTAGTTCGACATAACGTGAGAGCATTATAACACGCTCACATTATGTCTCACTTAGAATGATTTATGTTCATGATTTTTAAGTATGTTTGATGTATGTATGTTTGTATATATATTTGTATTTATATGTATGTATTCCAAATTGTATGTATGTATGTATGAATGTATGTATGCATGCTTGTATGTATGTATATGCCTATATGTATACATATGTATTCTTATATGTATTTATGTATGTATATATGTATGGTTGTATGTATGTATGTATGGTTGTATGTATGTATGTACATGTATGCATGCTTGTATGTATGTAAGGGTTTTAGGTTTAGAGTATATAAGGACCTGAGTTTGTATAGTTTTTAGGGTTGAGGGTTGAGGTTTTTGGGTTTAGGATTTAAGGTATAGGGTTGAGGGTTGAGGGATTAGGGCTTAAGTAATAGGTAGAGGGTAGAGGGTAGAGGGTTACAGTTGAGGGATAAGGTTAAGCTTGTTGAGTGTATAAGATTAAGTGTGTAAGGCATGGGGATTAGGGTTTAGGATTTGGGTTTATGGTTTAGGATATGGATTAAGGGTATATAAGGCATAGGGTGACTTGGGTTGAGAGTGTATGGTTTAGGTTTTAAGTATAGGGTTGAGGTACAATATCTAGGTTTTAGGGTATAAGGGTGAGGTTATAGGGTATAGGGATGAGGGTTTGTGGGTGTAGGCTTCAGCATAAAAGGTATAGGGTTGAGGATTGACGGATTAGGGCTTAAGTATATGGTTGAGGGTATAGGGTAGAGGGTTAAGAGTTTATAGTTGAAGGATAATGTTCAAGGTTGAGTGTCTAAGATATAGGGTTTAGGATTTAAGGTTGAGGGTATAAGGCATATGGATGAGGGTTGAGGGTTTAGGGCATAAGTATAGGGTTGAGGGTATAGGGTATAGGGTAGAGGTTTGAAGGTTGAGGGATAATGTTCAAGGTTGAGTGTCCAAGGTTAAGTGTATAGGGTTTAAAGGTTTAAGGTTTAAGGTTTAAGGGTTTAAGGGTATCTAGGTGTTGAGAGTTTAGGGTTTAAGGGTTTAAGGTTTGAGGGATTAAGGGTTTAAGGGTTGAGGGATTAGGGTTTAAGGCATAGCGTCAAGGGTAGAGGGATTAGGGATAAGGTTTAGGGTTGAAGGTTTAAGGATTGAGGGTTGAGGCTTTAGGGCTGAGGGTTAAGGGATTAGGGTTTAAGGTATAGTGTCAAGGGTAGAGGGTTTAGGGATAGGGTTTAGGGTTTAAGGTTTAAGGGTTGAGGGTTGAGGCTTTAGGGATAGGGTTTAGGGTTAAGGGATTAGTGTTTAAGGTATAGTGTTGAGGGTTTAGGGATAGGGTTTAGGATTTAAGGTTTAATGGTTGAGGGTTGAGGCTTTAGGGATAAGGTTTATAGTTTAGGATTAAGTGAGAGACCTAGATGGCTAAGGACAGATGGAGAGGCAGACAAGGAGTGACTGAGAGATGTACTGAGGGGAGAGGTAGAGAGGTGAGGGGGAGATAGAGGTGAGAGATAGAGAGGTGAGGGGAGAGATATTAGAAATACATGAGAGTGAAGTTGACAACTTGAGGGAAAGATGGGTAAGGAAGAGGTTGAGAAATGAATAATATATAGTTTTGTATAGAAAGCTATAATGCGAGCACATTATAACATGAGTGCATTATAATGTGAGCACATTTTGTCTTGCTATTCAAATGGTAAAAAGGCCAAGACACCCCTGATCCAAGCCCACATGCTCTGTTTTCTTCTGGTTATGCGCATGTTCCGACAAAAAAAAAGCTTTTTCATGCTGTTGGGAAGTGCACGTGCACATTTTTCACATTCTACCACCTTTGAATGAACTTTCCACCACCTTTTTTTGGTTTGCCAACTTAAGGAGGAAATAACATAGTTTTCACATTGATTTTGATATATATCAATTCAAGTTTCTATTTTTGTAGTGTTGCAATGTTAATTGTGATTGAATTGTAGGAATTTAACATTATACATTAGTTAATTGTATTGTTGTTAGTAATTCTATAAATGAGTGTTATTCAATTGAATGTTGAAAAAGAAGCAAGTGGTGAAAAACTCAAATTATTGAGGAGTTTGATGCAAGAAGAAAAAAAGACTACATAATTGGGCACTCTTTCCATTCAAATCTCTATTTTTTAAGTATGTCAAGTCTTTACACATGTTCTAAGTTACATTTTCCTTAATTCTATTTGAATTACTTTATCATGCCTTATCATACACATTTATATCACTTGTATGGTTTATATATTTTGTGTTTATATTAGTTGTGTTTATATTTTGTGTTTATAGTTCATGTGCCTTGTCTATGATTCCACATTTTGAATACATGTCTAATAGGGATTTTGCAGTCTGAGCTCTAAATTTCTTCCCAAACAACTATAAATTTCTATTGCTTTGAATTTCTTTCCAAATAGATCTAAATAAATAGAACCCATCATGATCCATGGCTCATAGTTCTTACTACCCAAAGAGCTTAGTCATCATACACAAATATACCCATCATGCAAACTATTATGTAGAGATCTAGCACTATGCTATGTCCTTATAATAGACTATGTTCAATCAATTCATGGTATGCATAATAAAAGATATCTTAAAGCTGAACATTAATTAAAATAGACACAATCATGATATCATTGTTAAGTCCCTTTGCATAATGAACCTTATAATACAAACTCATTAATGTCTAGAATGAGATTCAACCTAAAGGACCTCATGCAAAATTCTATCATGTGTATTTCCTTTAAACCAAAAAAGATAGCCTTAAGTTTAATCTCTAGATTTTATTACTCAAGAATCCATAAGGTGAGCTTACAATTTGTCATGGTGCCATGTATATTTTCTATAGGAGTCAATAAAATCCTTGGCAACATAAACTTACATCATCTTACACTTGGGCTCTTTGATAAGTATGTGCAATAATGAATAATACAGATCTTAACATACTGCAATGTCAAATTATACAAGAATAATTTCTTACAACATATAAATATACAATCCCTTAAGCATAATGAAATATTATTTTCTTGTCATAACAAGTTACAATACAAACTAATAGTTGCCAAGATCATACACTGATTGGATCAAGTGAGTTACATTCTTTCAGAAGCTCAATTGTAGGTTCATGGAGTATCCATACGCAGAAGATGGCATGCTTTTGTTCTTCATGTACAATTCAAGCCTGGAATGAGTGTGAGTCAAAGGAGTGGGTTGACAAATGACAGTTAAGTTATCTTCACCCACTTGACACGTATCAGCCCCTGACGACACTAAAACTAACATAGATGGAATCATCAGTTAACTTTGACCACATATCAGATCTAGTTCAACCAGGTAATATATCTACTTGCATAGTTTTTGAAAGTCCTAATGTTATCTTACTTTGTAGTGTTTTTGTAATGTTGACTAATTTCATCTAATTTGCTGCACATATCAATGTAGGGCATGTTTATGCAATTATTGCAGATGAAGACAATGAAGAGGGAATAGATTATTACTTGTGTCATTGTGTTGAGGCCAAAAAGAAATTGGAGGCCCCAGTTACAGATGGAGAAAACATCGAATACCCTATAGGCTCGATGGTTGTTACTGGAACATGGCTTAGAAGGTACCCACATAAGAGTGTTAATGTTTGGTTGTTTCAGGACTTTGACACGCATCAGAAGATTCTTCATTACTTAAACCTTGTCGTGGCATCCAATGCTCATTTGATATAATATCGGGGTAGAACTTTGAACAAGACCTTGTGGAAGGTGCGTGAGTTTGACTATGAGACAATACTTGACATAATAAAGAGTAGAGTAGACTCGGATGGTTCATTGGATTAATTTGTAAGTATGCACATTAATTTTGTAAAGTCATGTTATTGATATTAATGTATTGCAGTTGATAGTTAGACCTTTCACTTCTATATTTCAAGTTTACATATGTTTTGGTTCCAAGTATACATATGTTTGTCTTTTTTTGCTGCTGCACTTTTACACATATACAATGAATATTGGGCAGATTATATGCATATTTATGGTTTCACCATTTGACCATCTAGAGACCTCAATTTGTAAACTTGACCTTTGCAGCCCTAGATCAGACTTGGGAGACCCTTCCTCAACCATGATTTCACTTGAAACATGATCATGAAAAGGAATAACTTGTGCAACCAAACTGATAGTTCCAACATGTCCAGATGGGTACGTTTAGGCTAGGCATGGTCTTGTTTTGCACCCAAACATGCCGAAACAGTCCGAGAAACATTGTACTGGTGATATCCCTTAAGAGACCAAAGTGCAAAAAGGTAGCGATCTTTGATGAGCTGTTACTCAGAAACTGTGTCACTTAGAAACATTCTTTCTAAGGCTACGTGATCACATAGGGTCCCTCTACAATAACCTATCTCATTTTTTAATATTTCTAAGGCGTTATCCTATGGTGAAAGTTTTTTTACTGCTCAAAAAATTGTCAGATGCATGCAATGTAAAGTTGCAAAGGGGTGTAACTTTTGTTCTGCTCCTTGTGTGGCCAAACTGACAGTTCCAACGCATTTGGATGGGTACGTTTAGGCTAGGCATGGTTATGTTTCCCACCCAAACATGCCGAAACAGTCCGAGCTACATTGTATTGGCGATATCCCTTAAGACTCCAAAGTGCAAAAAGGTAGCAATCTTTGATGAGCTGTTACTCAGAAACCATGTCACTTAGAAATATTCTATCTAAGTCTACACAATCATGTAGAACCCCTCTACAATAATCTCTCTCAGTTTTTGATATCTCTGAGGCATTTGCCTGTGGTGAAAGATTTTCCACTGCTCCAAAAATTGTCAGAAGCATGTAGTGTAAAGTTGCAAAGGAGTGTAGCTTTCGTCCTGCTCCTGATGCGACCAAACCAATAGTTCCAACATGTGCGTATGGGTACATTTAGGCTAGGCATGGTCCTATTTCACACCCAAAATGCCGAAATAGTCTGAGCTACATTGTACTGGCGATATCCCTTAAGAGACCAAAGTGCAAAAAGGCAACAATCTTTGACGAGCTGTTGGTCAGAAACCATAACACTTAGAAACATTTCGTCTAAGGCTAACTGATCACATAGAACCCATCTACAATAACCTCTCTTAGTTTTTGATATCTCTGAGGTGTTCTCTCGTGGTGAAAGTTTTTCTGCTGCTCCAAAAATCGTCAGATGCATGTAGTGTAAAGTTACAAAGGGGTGTAACTTTTGTCCTACTTCTGATGCGACCATACTAACAATTCCAATGTGTCCAGATGGGTATGTTTAGGCTAGGCATGGTCTTGTTTCACACCCAAACATGCCGAAACAGTCTGAGCTACATTGTAGCGGTGATATCCCTTAAAAGTCCAAAGTGTAAAAAGGCAGCAATCTTTGACGAGTTGTTACTTAGAAAATATGTCACTTAGAAATAATCCGTCTAAGGCTAAGCAATCACATAGAACCCCTCTACAATAATCTCTCTCATTTTTTGATATCTCTGAGGCATTTGTCCATGGTGAAAGATTTTCTACTGCTCCAAAAATCGTTAGAAGCATGTAGTGTAAAGTTGCAAGGTAGGCTACTTTTTGTTTTGTTCTTCGTGGGGCCAAATTGTTAGCGCCAAAACATCTAGTTGGGCACATATATGCTAGACATGGTCACTGCCCTTCATTATAAAAGGGTCATAGTCTTTCCTATTCGAATGGTCACAACTTTTCACCTTTGAAATGTCATCAGTATTCATGAGAACCTAAATTCATTTATTTGCAATATTGCCTAAGGTTGTATTCTTCAAACATGTTATGGATGTCTTTCTCAATGATAAATTGCTCTCCATTTTATGTTAGTGCATATCAACCTAATACATGAAGTATGAGGTGTACACGTGAATACAAGTAATACATGAAGTATACACAAGAAGCATGAAGCATACATGTGAATACACATAATACATGAAGCATACATGTGAAAGCATGAAGTATACATAGGAAGCATGAATCATACACGTGAACACGTGAAGTATACACAAGAAGCATGAATCATACACGTGAATGGTAGCATGAAGCATACACGTGGAATGATAGCATGAAGCATACACGTGGAATGGTAGATGTCTTCCTTTGTGGAGAGGTATGAGGTCATATGTAATAATGTCTTGCTCATTTTTAGTTGCATACTTCAAAGTGCATTGTATACTTACATGAATTTCATTACAATGCTACAATGGTTATTATATTTATATGATTGATATAATGTTCAATAATCTTAGAGAAGAATAATGTTGAAACTTTATATATTTACAATTATATAAAGGAAGAGTACATGTAATACAATTGGAGTTTAAATATTTGAAGTAAACCATCTACAAATATCTATGGAAGCGTGGATTTATAATGCAAATATGGACACCATCAACAAAAAAAATTGTATTAACCAAATATCCATATAGGCATACATCAATATTTGTCAATATAAGTATAACATATATACAAAATAGCCATATAGGCTTACAAGAATGTCATTTAGGCATACAATGTCAACTATATGCAATACAAAATATATGTCTACAAATGCCATAGAGGCATACAAGAAAGGAACCCAATAAAAAGTCACTCCCCTTTGTTCGGTGAAGAAAATAGATCATGGGTAGCCTTTGATCTTCGAGGGGATGAAGACACATATGAGAGTGGTCTACTACAACCCTGAGGGTTGCTCCTCTTATTTAGTTCTTCATGAAGCTATAGTTTTTACAATAAAAAGTATAGACATCGATATATATAAATTACATTATAAAAAATAAAACATTTATCAAAATAATCACTTACCGCTGCTAGATAATCTGTCTCCTCATTTGCCACAGTACTTGGATCAGGTTGTGGCATTGTAATGTCCTATAGAAACCATCCGAGTAGAAATTAAACTTCAAATCAATAATCATTTGATTTTGCAATAATAAACAACTATAACAACGAATGTAATTTGAAATTTACTAATCTACCTCATACCCCCATCAAAGGCATGGAGCTATCAATTGTGGAAGACACACCATGATCCATTGCCCTAGGAACTTCAGGAGGTCTCTCCACAACCTGCATCATTTGAAAATAAAACAACATTATTCAATTACGAAAACTAGACTAGTGATCCAAGTCATGGCTCCTAACATACACACACGTTCACCTAAACATGGAAGTACACACAATAAAGCACACAAGTCACATGCATATATACAAATTAGATGAAGATTCATTACCATTGTATGGTATAAGTGTCAACAAAGGAGGGACCATAGTAGCATCAAATTTTAGGTTTAAGAAGTTAGAGAAGGATTGAAGGTATTACTTTAGGTTTAGGTTGGTGGTAGGGTGGGGTAGGGTTGTGGTCAAATTTTTATTTTTTTGGTAGTGATGGAGGTAGGACAATGCCTAAGCTTGAGGGTTTTAATATGTTAGGAAAAGATTGGTGATGGGAATGAGGGGCAGAACAAGGGATACAAGAATGACACTAGAAATCACATAGACATTAGGTAAGTTTATGGGTTTACGGGAAGGAGGAATATCAAGAGTTCGTGGGATAATAGGAGGGAGCAGAGATACTAGATAGGACAAGTAAAACCTTATTTTAAAAATTTCTTATCATTTTCTTTGTCTTGAGGTTTGTCAGGGGGTGGGTTAGAAGCAAACTAGGTCTGGGATGTCTAGTAGGGGTAGATTAGGAAATAGGTAGGGTAGATATGGGTTGGTTAGTAGGTTGGGTGTATTTTTGGGGAAGTTTCTTAGGCCTACTTTTAGAAGTGGATGGGGAAAGGTCCTACACTTTTTCTTTTACTTTATATTGGAGGGGTGTTAGAGGGGAGATAGAAGTCAACAAGGAAGGTGAAGTAGTAATAGGTGGATATATGGTGGGGAAGATAGGGGCATAGCTAGTGGAGTAGGTGAAGTAATAAAAAGAGGTTGTGGTGTTGGGGTAATAATGCGTTTAGAGGAATAAGATAGGTAAAGGTGAAAGAGGGAATTGGTATGAGGATGAGGTGGAGCAGAAGGGGTTGACAAAAAATAATCTAAGGAGAAGTGTCTTAAGGTAACAACTAGTTGGCATGGGCTATGAGAAATGGTGAAGACATTACCATCATGGGGAATTTAAGGCACTAGTGGATGACAGTTCAGGGACAACCCACATTGCAATGAGCCATGGATGACCTAAGAGAATAGGCAGTGGTATGAGGTGGGGATGATATGACATGAGACATCTAGCCATTTAGGTCCTACCTATATTATTAGGGTGAGGGAGCCAAAAGTATGTATAGAAGTGTCATTATGTGTACACTAGGAGATATCTGAGGGGGATAAGAATCTCTTTGCAACCTAGTGATGTATAAGTGTTCCTTTGTAACTACATTAATTCCACCTTGATGTATAAATGTTCCACCCTAATTCAAGTATCAGTTTATAGTGTATTTGTGCCTCAATCTACAGAGGATCGTTATAATCATCAGTAGGCACATTGTCAAGCAAGAAGGTGATGGCAGGTGTAGGAGTGGGTTGAACAATGAAATTATAAGGTTGAATGTCTAATGTGCCTATCATCTCAAAAAATATAGTACTATTAAAGGAAGGTTCCTCATTAGACTTAGGTAGGTTAGAAGTAGGATCAAAAGTAGGGATGGAAGAAATTGAGCCAATAGGATTGACATTGTTTGTAGGGGAATGGGTTAGTGTAGATTTGAAGATTTTGGTTAGGGGTGACTTGTTGCCCCCATAATTAATACCTAAAACCTAGATGATGTTGGAGTCAATCATATGCTATATAAGATGTCATAGGCTCGTGCCCCTCTCTGGTGTCATGTCCTGGGGTCTAATTGGTGGTAATTGGATGGGTTTATTAGAGAGAATTTGTTGAAGAATAGTGTGGAGGGGATCAACAAGCTTTGGTAGACATGTATGGAAAATGTGGTAGCATAGACAAGGCAGTGAGCTATTTGAAAAGATGCCTCAAAGAAATGTGGTCTCATGGTGATGTCCTTGTCTATGAATTTTCTTGTCATGGCATTCCATGAGACCACATTTCTTTGAGGTATTTTTTCAAATAACTATATTATAATTTTGTCATCTATCAACATCTAGTTATTAGTTATGCAATATCTAGTAATGCTTTGAGTTTGAAAGATGTGCAATGCAATGTAATCAATGATATGAATATAAACTACAAAAATCTAGTAAGTACAATCCATTAGTTAAACTATTTATTTTATTACCTGAGTGAAGCTTTGAACTCCACCACCACTACTAGGAGGTGTTGCCATGAAATCTCCAAGATTAACCTATTCAACATCCAAAATTAGATACTAGAATACCATTCATATAACAATGCTATTCACATGTAATATTTATAATTGTTTACTAGTTACATACCTCGGTAGTAGATGTTGTAGTGTAATATGGAGGTGGAGAACCGTTGAAAACTGAATGAATGCTATGACCCTAAAATTTCATTAAAATCATCAAACTAAATTAGTTAATCTTGCATTTCAACAATGAGATTTAATAAATTAAATTCAAAGAACTTGCTAACATTTACTTGAGTATCAAGGCCAAAAGTCTCACATAGGAGGGCATCTATCATCACCATCTACTCACCTGTAGATGTAGCCTATGCACCTGCATCCTGCCTATCCGTGGGGTCATTACCACAGATTGACCTACAAGCCTAACAAGTATGGGGTGGAACCCTACTCCTCAAACTCTCCCCTGGCCCACGCTGTGCTGTAGGATTTGCATGCTCTATGATGCTCTGGGTCAAGGAACTAATGGACTGAAGTGTCTCGACCTCAACACTCTCGTTCACAATAGAAGGGATAAACACGTGCTCATGGGCTAGTCTGGTGAGTGCTCGTCTCATTGGCTGCTGTGGGTCAACACGTGCCCCTAGTCTATCCTATGCTGACCCCCCACCTCTACCCTGGAAGTCCCACATATCAAAATAGTTTGGCACTTTATTTTTGACAAACTTGCAGTAGAGTTTCCTCAAAAAGTATTGCAGGACCTCATTATTATTGCATGGAGGATGGTCAAAAACCATCCACCACCTCTGCCTAAAATTGTCCCTTATCGCTTGGTTGTTGCACCAATGGATAGGGAATGTCTTGCATGTAAGGGTTAGAGGTTGATTTGTTCATGGGTCTGTGAAAATGGAACACAAGTCCAATTTTGTAATTTGTTCATTTTTTACTTGTTCATAGGACAACTTGTTTGCATAGTACTTTCTAAATTCTTTCCTCTTTTCTGACCAACTAGATATTTGCTTGCTAATTCAATCTACATTTGATAACATAGATTCAAGAGATTGAGCAAGTGTGGATCTATGCGAGGTTGAAGTTGCAGGATCTTTCAACCTTGTAATTATGTCCTCAATTTGTTTTTTATTGTTTTCAATTTGCCCCATTAAATTTTCTTGTGTTCCAGGGGCATATTGAGGAATGAATGGAGGTGTTTGTTGTTGGGGTTATTCTTTAGCAAGTATTTGATGTTCAGGTGATGGAGGTTTTTGTGGATTTTTAGGAGGAGGAGGTGCATTATCAATTCTTGTAAATTAAAGAAATTTACATAAAAATCTACTTAAACCTACCTATTTAGCAACAAATTCACACAAAAAAGAAAATACAACTTACTCTTTCGGCCTCCCTGATGTCATGGTGGCATTTTGACGATGAATCGGTGACAATTTGGTGATGAATCTGACCTCCAATAACGCGAGTGCGCTCTCAAGGGTTTGCAGGTCGTAGGTTTTCTAGAAAATGAAATGAAACAATGAGCATAAACATAGGTTTTTTTAAATACTTAAACATAACGCGCTCACGTTATGCCTTAGAATTTTTTTTAAAAAGTTGGCCACTTTTTAGCCCCCCAACTTTTTGCACCCACCCATTAGTTTTAACAACATAAAAGTTATTACATACCTTATTCTTATCCATGTCTAAATCATTTTTTTGGCTTATCCTGGTGTATAGGATGCAAATCTATCGGCAACAATGATATTAACCCCATCAAAAGCTTTAACCTTTATGTGTCCCACAATGGCTTCTTTTTGGATTTCTTTGGTTATAACACTAGGATTCCACCCCACCTTGCATAAGCAATATTGGACTTGAGAGAAAGAATCCCTATGCCATATTCTACCATTTATACCCTTCATCTTTCCATCACCATTATAATGATTACCATAATGATAAACACTATGTAACGATATAGAACTAAACTACACATTGGGGGGGCTACATGGTCTCTCTTCTTCTTTGTATTTTGGGAAGGAGTTTTTCCTTACATGGTATTTTATCCTTCTCACTTTTTTGAGGGGGACCATCACCTAGCCCTTCTCTCTTCATCCTCTCTTGGGAGGAATTTTTGTCCTATGGGTTTTCTCCTTCTCATCTTTTGAGGGGTACTCCCTTTGTATATTTTGGTTCTTTCAAATCGTACATGGGTACCTCAATAGGCCTTGTATCTAGGACCCATTTTTGCATCTTTACATTGCATGACTTTTCTTCCCCCTAAGTTGTACTTAAGGAGGGGTGTTGGTGTGAATAGGGTACTTTACCTATTTGGTTCTCTATTTACGTAATTTGTTTTTCACACATAGTTAGGTTTACATAGGTAGGATATGATAATTGAGTACATGTCATTTCCTTCTTTCATGGGTTTTTTATTTTTCCTTATTCTCTTGGATTTGGAAACTTGGATGACAAACCTTTGTTTTTTATTTTTCCACCTTTTCCTCATCCTCATCAGATTTAAAACATATGAGGCTATATATGTTAGTGTATATATTTCATTTATCATACACTATAGGCTTTAAGCCTAACTTAGGCGTCCTTTATGTATTCTTGACACATGCCTCTTTGAGGTGTCAAATTTGTTTGGTGACTCATTCTTGACTCATTCAAGGTTGTTGATCGACTTGGGAGAGGTGTCAAAAAGTTTACAACCTCCTAGCCACCTTGCACTAGTTTTGTGGGAGGCAACTTGCCCCCACTCATGGTTGAGGAATCCTATCCTCAACTCATGACTTCCTCCATGTTGCCTATTTATACTCATATATTTTGGCTAATATATGGGCTGACTTCATTTGATTTATGCCCGTATTACTTGCAATCTTACATGCTTGTTTATTCATCTTTGTGTTTCTACAATTCTTATAATATATTGTATACGTCATATCCTCTTATTGTAATTTTTTATTTTGCATTCCTTTTGAATAGAATACAATTTATTCTATCATTTCTAATGTTTTTTTAATTCTTTCGTTTCACTCATTTGCATTCATGGGAGGCTTCATAACCAAATCTTACACCAAGATAAAAAATTTAGCACTAGAGATATACAAGAGTAGACCCACTTGCACCATTTGCCTAAGAACCCAAAACTAGCCAAAACATTCATTAGGAATCTCCATTTCACTTTATCATATACTTTTTCATATCTAATTTAACCTCCATTGCTGAAATATGTAGTTTTTCAACAAAATAATTATTTCATGTGCCACAATAATACTTTATAAAATATCCCTCCTCAAAACAAATCCACATTTCTTAGGGTCTATAAGAAGATTTATCAACTCACTTAGCCTTAACACTATAGCTTTATCTATATGATTTTATAAATAGTGTTAAAAAGAGAGATCAGATGAAAATCTACAAAAGTATTGGGAGATGTGCTTTTCAAAATGATTGTGATGAAATAATTATTTACTATTTTCAAAATCTTTTGACTTTTTGTGACTTATTTTTCCACCAATAATACATCCTTTCCCATGAAATCCTAACATTTGTGAAAAAAGTGGCAAAACCATTCAAACTTGGAGCCTTATAAGGTTGCATGGAAAAGAAACAACCCTTAACTCATATAAAGTGAAAGCCTTAATTAACATGTTATTATGGTCATTTGAAACCACTCTCAAAATATTATAAATAATATAATTGCCTCATCCTTGGGACATTTAGGACCCTCCTCATGAAGAAGGCCTTTAAAAAAGTTAATCGCCTCTGCTTTTATTTCTTTTTCATCATCCATCAATCTACCATCCATTGACTTGGTTGATTTGATATGGTTCACTAATCCTTGTGATTTAGTGGAGGTATATAAAATTTAGTATTTTGATCCCCTTCTTTTAGCCAACATTCTCTTGATTTTTGTCTCCAAAAGATCTCCTCTCGAACCCGAAATTCCTATAATAAACTTAATACTAACTCTTCTTTATTAAACCTATCTAGATTCATTCCATCATGAATAATTAATTCATTCAAAACCTCAAGATCTACTTCAATAGAATATTTTTCTTTAAAAATAGTCATAAAGACTAACTTTTTGACAAACTTAAACATTTTAAAAACTGTAATTTTAGGTACTTTAGACCACCAAGACTAAATAAGAATAAGGAAATTGGGATCTCTAAACCACATATCTTCAAACTTAAAAGGACACTTATTTGGTTCTCTATCCTCAAAAAATCCAAACAAATCAAGAAATGATCATTTGAACTATAAATTGGGAGAATACTACTTCTATAACTAGTGCAATCCATTGCCATAATGGGGAAAGTAGAAACCAATCTAGATTCTCTGTAATAAAATTCATTCTAGACCTTTGATTACACTAGGTAAAAGTGATGCAGAGCATCAAGGACAGCAGGACAACAGTATTCATAAACTGTCATAACTTGAACAAATCAACTTCATACTAGCATTTTTGCATCATACAACTTGACCAACACATGGTCTCTGACCCAATAACTTCAATCTACACCTTCCAAGATGTCTAATTCCCAACAAGACTCCCTTTAACCCACCAAACAGGGTCTGCAGGACAGCAACCTTGTCAAAGTCTTCAAAAGACAGTCATAACCTTCATATTCCAATGGGACAACAGTCACCATATCCTTCTTGTAAGGTTCTCTACTGAGACACACTCAACCTAATCATGCATCTTGCTAATCTCTCACATGCATACATATCTAATGCATTTATTGACAAAACCATACTAAACCAACTTACCAAGTTTCTTCCTTATGACTGCTGCCCTCTACTCCATTTCAATACATAATTCTGTAGGGTCATTTATAGGTTAAACTCAGACCACACCATCCTCCTGCTTCCTAATCCTTTTCAAGACCATGCATTTATTAATATGTAACCCATTCCATTGAGTAAAAACAGAAAAATGTCAATGAAATGGCAAAAATCCATGGGACTGTCAAAAGAAGCCTAAACTAGGTTTTAGGACAGCTTATTACAAACCAACGGTTTTCTCACTCCTAGTTTTCTGTCAAGACTCCAAACAAGAATCAGATCCAAGATACTTCAACACTCTTTCCATACATTACAAACTTGGACAATTACAAAGCCGTACTGGTACGGAGCAAGGAGGAAAACAGTGGTTTTTCTGATTTTAACAACAGGTTTTAGGGCAGTCAAGGCATGACAAAAATTTCACACATCAAGATTGATGTCAGAAGCCCAAACAAGAACCAACACAAAGCTAACTCGGTCTGCCATCCATCCACTATGTGCTTGTGCCATGACAGTGCCATACATGTACAGAATACACATAGAAAAATAGTGAGTTTGGTAAGAAGACAACAATAAAAAAATAGTTTGCAACTTCTACTTGCATAGTATATCCTCCTTCTATCTCAAGGACCCAAATCCATACCAATAGACAGTCAATCCAACAGCCTTCACTCCCACTCAATCATCATTTCCCAACAATGCTGTACAGCATAGTAGTACGGGCTTCAAATACAAAAGAATGCAGAAAATACAAAAAAAAGGCAGAAAAAATAGTTCTCTTTTTGTTTCTTATCTTATCTCCGCCGAATATATCTCAAATACAACTTGGTAGGATAGAAATAAGCCTCAATATTTGCAAGGAATGGTTGGGAACCAAGAAAAATTGCCCAAACCATCGAATTCTCTTCTTGACTTTAACTGCAGTTATCAAGATTGTTTTAGAAATTGACTTCTCTTGGACTGAAATGACTGTTTGATGACTAATCTTGTTTATTAACATGTATTTAACCTTTGGACAAGGTTATAACTCACCCTTTCAACTTTTGACATGCCTCTAAAAGCTTACAACATGAAGACTTTAAAGACTAACCTATAGAAATCTAAATGACTCTTTCAAACTACCAACAATTACAAGACTGTCCTAACTAGGACTTGCAACAAGACAATAGTAGAAATTAGCTAATTGGACATAGTCCATTACAAGAATGGCATTAAGCCTTATTACAACATGAAAAAGACATTATTGAACAAAATAAGACAACTTGAAAATCAAGTAGAATCTCGACATCTTGGTGCTCTTGTACCAAAAAGTACCATTGCAATGATGAACATCAATCAAATTATGCTTACTAATAAACCTATAAAATCATATTGGAATCTACTAGAAAAATTAGAGCCACTAAATTTCTCATTAGCAATAAAAGATTATTCTTAACTAATTATAAATTAAATTAGATTAGAAAATAACTGTTGAGATTGAAATTTAAATAATTAAGATTAAGAAGTGAAATAACTGAGAAAAAATAAGTAGTTTATTTGATACTCTATGTAATATTGATTTTGACTTTATTAATTGACAAATATGTCGTGATAGAAGAATATAATATAATATTTGGATACATAATAGAGATCAAGGAGTTAGGATAAATATATTTAGATACTTTTATCCTTAGAGATAGGACCACATTAGGTGGCATAGTCTTGAATTAGTTTGTGCAATCTAGCCTAGTTTGACTAGTCTGACCTTGTTTAGGATTGATGCTACATACTAGAACTTGCTCGGCTACTCTATACATATTCATAGTGGGGCATATTGTAGGGAAGAGGGAACACCATTGACTTCTTTTATAGTAGTCAAGCCCCTTTTTTGATGTATAAAAATTTAAAATACACCAAATAGAGATATAAATGCTAATGCAACTAATATGATTGAGATTGAGAGTAAGACTAAGATAAATGTAACTATAACCAAATGGTCTAAATATAAATTCTTGATGCTAATAATTCTTGATCCTAATTATTGGTGTAAATAAAGTCATTATGTATCTAACTAGCTAATCACTCTTTCTAGGTTGATCCATTCACACTAAGATTAATTTTACTTAGAGGATAGGATTCCCTTTTGTCTCACCTCATGTGGACTTGACACATGCCCTCACACTTGTCTCATGTGAGCTAACATGTGTTGCACATTTGGAGGGGTAGTTGAACGTTCAATCTTATCTTCCTACCTCCTCATCCATACTTTTATATGCAAGGACTCTCATTGTACATTTAGACACTCTTATTTTTATTATAGACACGCTTTTTATGCTTTATCATTCACTTGTGAAATTTTATCTTGGATGTTGCATTCTGATCTTGGTTGCTCCAACACTAATGATCTAGGATATATTTTTAAATACATATTCTTGAACATAAATTGAGACTTTTATGAATGGACTAATGAGATATCAATCATGTTATGTGAAAAACAACTCTAGGATAAGATATTTTAAATTTAAAACAGGTAGACTAGGTTGTGCTATCTAGATCAATCCAAAGACAAGATTGCATTATGTGACATAGTTTTATATGAAAAATTATTATAAATAAGAATTAATATGTTCATAGCTTATTTATACTCATCACGAGTAACATGTAATTAGTAAGTTTATGTTGATTATCACTTAATGTGTCAAATAAATTAAGATAAATACTAAAATTATATATTTATAACATCTACACAAATAATATAAAATAAAAAATATACACTTTTATCCCTTACTATTGAAAAAACAAATATATATTTTTTAATTAAAAGCAATGCTTCTTTACATGGTAGTGTTCTAAATCGTTAGTGTTAGAAGTAGTCTTGGGGGGGATTTATTGTGCATGTATTAGTGTTAGAAGTAGTCCTTGGGGGCTCATGATGAGTCCTTTTCTTCACTTGTACAATTTTTTATTGCATTTTTTCTCTTTTGGAGAAGAGTTCTATTTTCCATTGAGTTTTCTCCTTTACTCCATTTATGAGATTTTTTTGTACATGGGTACCTAACACAACCTTGTAGCTAGGACCCATTATTATTATCATTGTATAACTATTCCCTAAGTTGCAGTTAAGGGGGTGTTAGTATAAATAGGGTCATTAGGTATCTAGTTATCTAATCACCCTTTCTAGGTTGAACCATTCATACTTAGCTTAAGTTTACTTAGAGGATAAGGTTCGCTTTTGTCTTACCTCATGTGGACTTGACACATACCATCACACTGGTCTCATGTGAGCTAACATGTGTTGCAGGGTAGTCAGATGTTTAGTCCTACTTTCCTACCTCCTCATCCATGCTTTTATATGCAAGGGCTCTCATTGAACATTTAGGCACTCATTTTTATTATAGACATGTTTTTTTGCTTTATCATTCACTTGTGGAAGTTTATCTTGGATGTTGCATTTTGATCTTCGCTGCTCCAATACTAATGACCTAGGATATATTTTTAAATACATGTTCCTGAACACAACTATCTAGACTGAATGGACTAATGGAATATCAATCAAGGTTGTGCTATCTAGTTCAATCCAAATACAAGCTTGTATTATATGACATAGTTTTATATGAAAAAATATTATAAATAAGAATTAAGATGTGTACAACTTATTTATACTCATCATGAGTTACATGTAATTAATAAGTTTATGATGATTATCACTTAATATGTCAAATAAATTAAAATAAGTACTAAAATAATATATTTATAACATCTACACAAATAATAAAAAATAAAAAACATCCACTTTATCCCTTACTATTGAAAAAGGAAATATAAAATTTTTAATTAAAAGCAAGTTTTTACACTTATGGAGTAGGTCTTAGTTGCTGTTATTTTTTACATATAAAGAATTGTCTTTTATCTGCACTGGTAATGTTTTTGGTACTAGCTTATGCATTAAGTAATAAGTAATAATCCTTTATATGGTAATGTTCTAAGTCAAATCTTAAAATTACTGTCATGAATAACATACATAAATAATAAACTTTCTCAAGTTCTTTTAATATTTCTAAGATCACATACATCGAAAGAGACCCAAAGGCTTAATAATGTAAGCTACAGCACTCAAAAGAAAAAAC
Organism: Cunninghamia lanceolata; assembly: GCA_027924645.1. NCBI lineage: Eukaryota > Viridiplantae > Streptophyta > Pinopsida > Cupressales > Cupressaceae > Cunninghamia > Cunninghamia lanceolata. The sequence continues at coordinate 1,342,709 of BSBN01000865.1, read as the reverse complement.
CCAAATTGAAAAGTTGAAAATCATTGAATTTGGTTGAGGGGAAATGAACACAAGATTTTAGATTCATCATGTGCAATGATGAAGGTGCATGTATGCCAAAAAGGATTCAGCTTTCTAATATGAAATTTTAATGAACTCACGAACTGGCCAAATGCTTTGCCAGGAGTCAGGACAGCCGTAAAACGTTCAGTCCATGTGATTAGATTGTCAATATATACATCCAACAGTACAGAAAAATCTTTGTCTTGGTTATTGTAAGTAAAAACTGGCTGCACACAGTACTGTGGGAAAGAAAATCACAAAAAGAGTCAAGTGCACAAACATTATTGAAACCAATGCAGGCTTAGCTTCTCAATTCATTTCATAGCCCTTCACAAGTACAAACCATTATTCAGTTTTGTTCTATCGTATGTCATATCTACTCAATGAATACAAACTTCAGTTTGCTTCAACTTCAGTTTGAAAGTAAACGTTGGTTTTTTTCACATCATATTAAGTACAACACTTCTTTATACTTTATTGTTCATTTGATTAAAATTAAGTGTTCTGAGTATAAAGTGCAGATTATAAAACTAGATCAAAACAGAACAGCAATAAAAATATAAAACAGAGATAAATAGAACAATGACACAAGACATTACGTGGTTCACCAAAGTATGGCTACATCCATAGGAAAAGCAAGGCACACACTCTTATTACTTGCAGTAGAGAATACAATGTTTCGTCATACAATCAAAGTGATTGAAACAAGAATAAATAATGTTCTCTTCAGGGCGAACGAAAAATCTAAGAAGGGGAAAACAAAAAAAAGGCAGTGATGGTTAGACTTCACAACCAACATTAAGAGGATAAATATTACCATTTTGTTTAACTAATCAACATTAAATTGAACGATAAACAAAAATGTTGCCAACATTGGAACTCAGGATTCAGTTTGGTTTAGTTAGAATACACTGATCTCAAGTTGGGTAGAATACGTCTGCTGTCATGGGTTCGACTTTTGAGCTCAATGGCCAAAATGCTGTACAGATTGACTATTTTAGATTGGACGTCTTATTTATTTATTGGAATGAAAGCTGAAAAGATTGTTGATGCACGTCTTACCAAAATGCTGTGCATTCTTGTATTGTATAATAGATTCTCATGCTTTTTAACAAATTTGAATCCTTAAATCAGTCTTATATTACCTACTAAACGTGAATCCTGCGGCAGATTTCTTTCTTTTGTGAAAAAGTTTATGTTTGCTTTAGGGAAAATAAAGCTGATTTGCCCCTTAAATGACCAGATTAACTTTTGATTACGTAGGAACAGTGAAGCTCACACTTTAATGTCTTTTCCTATTTGATATTATTAGCTGTGTGGGGGAAGCAATTATTACTCATCCCTAACTGGGACAATATTCTACTGTAAGATTGGAATCCTTTTTTTATTGAAAACAATTTATGACTTGCTAAGTACGTTTCAAATTTCAAATGCAGGGAGGAGGGGTTGTCATTAAGAACAGCAATGGTTGCTGGTTATTGACCTTTTGTTTCATAATGATTATCCATACAAAATGAATATACCAAACTTTTTTTTCTTTGTAAAGATACTGTTACGAACTATGATTAAAAGTCCTTTAAATCATAGTAACTTTGTAGTACATAAATCTTTGCAATAAGATTTGAAATTATAGTAGTTGTTGATTTAGGATTGAAAATTTTCTTTTTATATAGTAGTTGTTGATTTAGGATTGGAAATTTTCTTTTCATATAAAAGTTATAAGATTTGAAATTATAGTAGTGGTTGATTTAGGATTGAAATTTTTCTTTTTATTTAAAAGCTTTTTAATATATAGAACAAAATAATTATTTTTTGGAAAAAGATGTGTATTTATTTTCATCAATATTTTAGATTATATATTTTGATCTATCGAATTAAATCATGGAATGTATTTTGAAATATTAATGGAAAATAATATATACAATTATTTTTCAAAAACTTACAATTCTAAAAATAATTTTTTAATAATATAAAATTATTAAATATTTTTATACTATTATTTTTGAAAAAATAATGAAAATTAAATAAGTTTGAAAAGCAAAATTAAACATTCAATCACAATTTCACTTTTAAAATCTTCATTTGTAGTTTATTATAAAACTAAAGATTTATTTATTTATTTATTACTTTAAAATGTATAGAAAATGTTGGAATTTCAATAATGAGAAAAAAAGATATAAAAACTATTGTATTTTAAATAATCAATATAAAGTTTAGCATTAGAATAAAAAAATTATTCCGTGGTGTAATATTTGTGCCCTAACCCAAAAACAATTCAATTATCTAGTTTAAAATAATTATACAAATTAGTAAATCCCCTTAAGAAACTCTATTGAAATTAAAGCTTAAAATGGTTTTATATTTGTAGGATTAAAACAAACCCTACAAATGTATTTATCCATGGGAGAAATTAACACAATTTAAATTCTAAACAAGTGTCACGTAGTGGCCAGTACCTACCTTGTAGTATTGTAATAATAATATGCGTTTTGTAGTTGAAAGTTTTTTGAAAGATTAAATATTTGTTTAATATTAATGTGAAATTGATTTATTGGTAAATACTCTTCATGAATTGATTAGTTAATTTTGAGTTGGCATTGGAAAATGTAGAAAATGTGAATTTTAATTTGACCCAGTCCCTTTGAACTGAAATTTGGTTGGCAGAGTTCATTGAAAATTCCACTAAAGTGCCAATAGGTCACCATTTTTTTAATTATTTTTCAAACATTACATGCAATTAGATTAGAAAGTTGATAATTAATGCTCTTTTAATTAGCTTTAAATAATTGGCAATTTTGATCACGGATATGTGGATGCAAAGTTACAAAAATGACAATTTTAGAAAGTTAATTTTGTATAAATTCAGTATTTATTTTCAGTGGGAGGAGGATGGAATGGAATGAGAAAGATATTTTGAAAATAGTTGTGAGTTTATGGATATTTTTACAATAATAATAGTGTTGAATCTTCTGAAGTTGGGTTACATCAATATATCAATATTTCATTTTACTATAATATAACATAAATATAAATAATCTATTTATTCAACTATAGTCAATAATTTAAAAATTAAACAATCATATTAATATGAATATATAATATATTAATATTTATAAAAAAAATATAATGGCCATATATGAAATATAATATTGATATTTTAAATCAATAAAATAATATAATTAATACTTTTTTTATATTAAAATTTATTATAACATAATGATATATATATATATATATATATAAGTGAAATAATACCAGTAAACAAAAAAGTTAAATAGTATCAGTAAACAAGCATATAAGAACTCACTACCGTGCTTCTACACTTGAATTCTTAACTCTTTATTCATAACAATTTGTTTTAAATAATTTGTGAGAAACATGTTTAATTATATTTTATATAATATTTTTAAAAATAATTATATCAACTACACAATATTTCAATAATTATATTTAAATATAAAATATGACATAACTACATTTTTAAACTATTCAATAGAAACTATAAATGCAATCCATGCATGGTGAAATCTCAAACTAATGATTGTAATAACAAAATTTTATTGAATGAACAATTATTTATAATAATAATCTTTGCAATCACTTCTAGAAGTTATTTCTAGCAACTTCATGCCCAACAACTCTGAATATATAAATAGAAACCCACATACATCCCTTAATTATATCTTTGAATATCTTTCATATTAGAGATATGGAGTATAGGATCACCATTAAATAGCATTGTATTTAGTTGTTTTTATAGTTTGCAATGCCCATTCAATTTTTGTAGAAGGCAATTGCTACAAATCAATATACCAATTTGGAGATTCATTAGATGATACAGGGAACCTTGCTATCTCTGGTCTTGGTCTATTTAGTAGAATCCAAGGAACCTTGCTATCTTTGGTCTTGGTTTATTTAGTAGAATCACAAAGCTTCTTTATGGAGAGACATCTCTAGTACTGGTCTATTTAATGGAATCACAAAGCTTCCTTATGGAGAGACATTTTTTAGCAAGGTCGCGGGTCGGTGCTCTATGGGAGACTATTTTTTGATTTTATTGGTTTGTTTTCAATGCTCACATCATTTTGACCCTTCATTTGGGTTTGTTTTATTTATCAAGTGATTTTTAAGTTATAGGTAGATGGGAATAGAGACCAAAATTCTCAATATAACAATCTAAAAAGCAAAAGAAAATACCTTAATTCCACAAGATTGAGTCCAATGGTTTGAAATATTCATATCTTAGGATGTCAATTTTTTGCTCTGCATGTTGAGCTAGGGCGTTCGTGCCCTAGCCTGATCCTCTGGTTTTTTCTTGGTCGTGCAAAGTGTGGGGAGTGCATGCATTTTGGGGAGGTTTGGGGTTGTGATTTTTATCAGTGTGAATTTTTTTTCATCTGCATCAGTATCTCTTTCTCCCTGAGCGTGCAGGGGTTTTGTGCCTGGTTGGAGGCCGCGGGTGGGGGTTTTGTGCCTGGCTAGTTTGGGTCTGCACTTCGAAGGTAGTGCTAGGTGGTGGGTCGGTTAAACCCTAATGGTGGTTCTTTATTTTTCCCAGGGGCCTGCATGGCCTCCTTGGGTCTTGTTTAGTTTCAATGCAGATCGGGGAGTCTTCAGGGGCTAGTCCCAAGATGGATTTTCGCTCAACAGCGGTTGGTGCGAATTCTCCTTTGCATGCTTCAAAGGTTTTTAATAATAACTTGTTCTCACCAGATCCGGGGTTGGTTGGCTTGGGTCTGTTTGGTGGTACATGGATTACGAAGATCAATGGATGTCTTGAACATTGTGAGGAGAGGTTGAAATTGGTTATCCTGTTGGAGATGATTGTGGAAGATATTGACTATTATTCAAAGCATGCATTGCTGTGCAAGTTTATGGGAATGCATGTTTCATTACAATTTCTTGAATCATGGGCCCAACGGACTTGGATGCCGAAGGGAGAAATGGAGGTTATGCTTTTGGCAAATAACTATTTCATGGTTTCATTCAATTGCTTGACAGATCGTAACAAGGCCTTTGAAGGAAGCACCTATTTTCATAACTAGATTGGGTTATTTATTAAACCTTGGCATGCGGGCTTCAATCCTGTTGAAGAGCTTTCGAACCAGGTTCCGGTGTGAGTTCAGCTTCTGAGGTTTCCTGTGGACTGTTAGCAGGATGATGTTTTGCACTTGCTGGCTTCAATGCTAGGAAAACTAGTTGGTGCTTCACAGTAGACTCAAGTTAAGAAGGTGATGACTTTTGCTCGTATCTATGTTGAGATTGATTTAAGTAAACCTTTGCCAGATTCGGTGGATATGTGTGTGGGTCCTTACTCTTGGGTGCAGCAGTTGGACTATGAGACTCTTCCTTTTTGTTGTCATCTCTGTCATGAATATGGACATTTGCAAAGGAGACGCCCAAAGGTTAGGCTTGTGGATTCCCATCCTTCTCAACCTCCTCGCAATCCCCCTAGGGTTGAAAAGGGGAAGGAAGCCATTCCCAGTGATGTGGATGGGGCTGATGGTTTCGTACCAGTGAAGGCTCATAACAAGAATCAAGGTCTAAAGAGGACTTTGAAGGAAAGGCAAGATGAAGATTCTTTCAACAGATTTGAAGTTTTAGATGATCTCAGCTAGCAGGAAGTGAATCCGAGCTTGGTGAATCTGGATCAGGGTGCTTTGGGTACAAGACAGGAAGGCCTTCTTTCTGAAGCTACTTAGGTTTTGTAGGATAATAGTGCTTTGCAAATGGACATAGATATTCAAATGGAAGGCCAGGTGGAATCGGTTCCTATTTTAGAAGGGAAGAAGGGTGGTGGGGATGGATCTCCTCTTGTTTCAAATGCAGGGACTGAGGGGGTGAAGAATAATAAGTCTTCTTCTCATTTGGGTCTTCATCAAAAGGATCCAAAAAAAGGGGCTGGGGAGAAGTCTTCCAAGCTTGGTAGAAAAAAGGATCTGGAAAAGATTAAATTAACAAGGGAAACTTTGGTAGAGTAAGGGTCTTTTAAGACTCTAGATTCTCATTTTTTGAGCCCCTTGAAATGATTGTTCTATCCTGGAATGTAAGGGGCTTGAGCAGTGGCCCTCGACAAAAAGTTGTTCGTGATTTGGTTAGAAGTCAATCTTCTAATGTTCTTTTCTTGCAAGAGACTAAGTTATTAGTGGAGTGTATGTTTGGTTTAGTGCCTAAGTTGTGGGGGAGTGGAGAGTGCCAATGTATTGGTGCTCAAGGGTCTGCTGGGGGACTAGCTTGTTTATGGAATCCTCAGAAGATCTGCCCTCTTTGGTGGTTGTCCTTTCAATCTTCTATCTCTATGATTGCGTCTTGTTTTGAGACGGGGGAGTCTGTTTTCTTCTCCAATATCTATGCACCTACTGAAATTTAGGGTAAGCAACTTTTGTGGTCCCATTTCCAGTTTGTCCGAAGCATGGTTCCTTTTCATCCGTGGATTATGGCTAGAGACTTCAATGTTATTTCTGAGTTGGTTGAGAAGTGAGGTGGTATTGCGAGGCTTGAGCCTTCTGCGTTGCTACTTCAGGATAACATCTCAGCTTTAAATCTTGTTGATATCAAGCCCATTAATGGCCAATTTACTTGAAACAATCAGAGGGTCGAGGATAATTGCATTACAAAATGACTTGACCGCTTTCTGGTTTCTTGCTACTGGGTTGGTGGGCCATGGTCTTCTAGCTCTAAAATTTTGGATTGGAGGGGCTCAGATCATTGGCCTATCAAGCTGGCTATTTCTTTAGCTCATGTGCCTCGGTCTCCTTCTTTCAAATTCTAGCTTATGTGGTTGCGTGACTCCTCTCTCCATGACTATGTTGCTAAGTGGTGGATGTAGGGTAGACCTGCTTATGGTACATCAATGTATACTTTTGCAAAGTTACTTCAATTTGTCAGGTATCATCTTAAACATTCGAATCGGCAATGCTTTGGAAACATTTTCCATGATAAGGCTGCTACTCAGGTTGAGTTGGATGCTATTATGAGGTTGATCAGGGAGGATGGAGTGACTGAAGACCTGCAGTAGGAAGAGACTAGGGCTTTGAAAGCACTGGAAGAGTGTGAGCTGAGAAGGAAGTTTTTTGGAAACAAAAGGCTCAGATTGAGTGGCTTCAGGAAGGGGATAAAAATACTATTTTTTTCTTCAACTTGGTGAAATCCAGGAGACATGGCAATTCTATTTATGCTCTGGTGAATGACAGGGGTGAGACTCTTTCTTCTTTTCATGAAATCACACATGAAGCTATGCAATATTTTGCTTCATTATTCAAGGAGGACTCGCAGGGAGGTTCTGATGAGGAAGCTTAGGTCCTTTCTTGTATCCCTTCTTTGGTATCTAGGGAGATGAATGAGTATCTTATGAGTGATATTTTGCTTGAGGATCTAGAGGGGACCATGTTTCAGATGAAGAGGGGGAAAGCTCCTGGCCCTGATGGTTTCCCAATTGAGTTCTTTCAAGAATTCTAAGAGATTATCAGGTTAGACTTGTTGGCGGTTGTTTAGGAGTCTCGTAAGAATCAATAGATGTTACGGGCTTTGAATTCTACCTTCCTTGCTCTCATCCCAAAGTGTGATGGGGCAGATAGGTTAAGTTAATTTCATCATATCTCTCTTTGCAATGTGATTTATAAAATTATCTCTAAATTGATTATTGATAGGTTGAAAAAGTGGCTTAAAGTGCTGATCTATGAGAACAGAGTGGTTTTATGGTGGGACGGAAGATTCTGGATGGGGTTGTTATCTCAACTGAAACTATTCACTTTATGGCCAGTTCCAAAGATAAGGCGATGTTCATCAAGCTTGATATGGCTAAGGCTTATGACAGAGTTCGATGGTCCTTCCTTCGGAAGGTTCTTGGTGCTTTTGGTTTTGGGGATGAGTGGATTTATTGGGTTATGAGTTGTGTTACTTTGGTCTCCTTCTTTGTGTTAATAAATGGTGAACACTCTAAGCTTTTTTGTGCCTCTCGGGGTTTGCGACAGGGTGACCCCCTCTCTCCTTATTTCTTCTTCTTATTCAAGGTTTGGGACATTTGATAAGAAGGAATGTGGAGTTAGGTTTCATTCAGGGCTGGGGGTGGGGAGGTGGTTTACCTCCACAATCTCACTTGCAGTTTGTTGACGACACTATTTTGATGGGTATGGCTACAATTAGGGAAGCTTCGAATTTGCGCAAGGTGTTGGATGTTTATCTTGTTGCTTCGGGCCAATTGATTAATGAAGATATGTCTTCCATCTTTTTCTTCAATACTCTGGGTTTCATTTAGAGATGAATTGCTCATATCTTGAGATTTCAAACTAGGGTTCTCCCTTTAACCTATCTTGGTATTCCCATCTCTGTTGGAAGACTACCTAGGGATTCTTGGTAGAATATTCTGGATAAATTTAGTGTGAAAGTTAATCATTCAAGGACCCATCATTGGTTGTCCTTTGCGGGTCGTGTTCAGTTGTTCAAGTTTGTGGTGTAGGCCCTCCCCATTTACAAATGTATGATTTAGGTGGCCCCATTGGGTTTTGTTAGGGATTTGGATTCCTTAGCAAGACAGTTTTTATGGGCTGGTAGCTTGTTGTCCTCTAAATGGAGCCTTGTCACATGGGACATTGTTTGTAGCCCGAAGCAGTTTGGTGGTCTTGGGTTAAGGCAGTCATCATTGTTTGGGATGGCATTGGCTGCTAAATTGTATTGGCGATGGTGTGTGGAGCAAGATTAGATCTGGGCCAGGATATTAACACAGAAATACTTCCTGGGGATCCCTTAGATTGATATTCCCCGTTATCCCTTAGTGGGGAAAGGCTTGGTGATTTGGAGTACGCTCAAGAAAGGGGCGGCTCTTGTCAAGGATGGCTTATTTTGGATTTGTAAAAGAGGGACGGAAGCTCATTTTTGGTCTGATTCTTGGGATGGTTTTCCTCCTATTGTTTCTCAGTTTCCTAATTTGGTGACTTTAAGCTAGAGGTTCTGTGAGGCAGGATGGTCAAGGGTGAGTGACTTCAAGTCCTTATCTTCTCATGGGTAAATATTTGTTTTTAATCCTTTCCTAAGACTATTTTTAGGTTTGGAGTGAGGGGGATAAATATTTAATAGGGTTCTTTTGTAAAGTGGGTGGATTAGGCCCTGCGGGAAGACAGCCGGGTTGTTAGGACAGTCATATTTCGTCCAAAACAATAGTACATGATTTTGAAGTATGTTAAAGAACTCAATAGAGGGTACTCATATCAGTCAATAGTTTTGGAAGTTCTTTGGGAAAGTTTGGATAAAAGTGCAAGTTTGTCGCTGAACAGGGCTACTAGGATTAGGCCTAGTCAAGTGGAATTGTCAAGAACCAATCAAATTGATTTGTGAAACCTATTGAATCTTGTTGGTAGGGGTAGGTTGAGACCCTAGAAGATGCAATATTTCATCTGAGAAGTTGAACCCTAAGTTGAGCCCTTTGGAGGAGTTTAAGGCAAAGGGAAGACTAATGAAGTCTTATTGGTGGAAGCCACAAACCATTGAAATCTTTTGTTTCTATTAAATTCGATGAGATAAAAAGGAAAGGGAGGGTGATTGAATATACTTTCATTTGAAATCAAAAATAAATGTCCTCCTACCCTTACTGGGCCGTACCATGCAAGAAAACAGCAAATTTCTGTAGAAATGCCTAAAAAAATAGTCTTCTTTATTGTTCCAATTCTTGAATTCAATCACCCACGAGTTTCTAAAGGTTACAAGGCCTTTTTAAAGGAATTAGACATTTCTTTTCAGTTTCTAACTTCCTAGGAATGAACCAAGAGCCACAAGACCTTCACCTTCCAAGTTTTTACATTGTTGCATTTTTTAAAGATAACTTTTCCCATTTTGCAAAAGAAGACAAAACTTGAACATTTAACCTTCCTAATGACTTCATCAAATGAAATATGACATAATTTATCTTATTACAATATTGAACCATTCAAATTTAATCCAACTCCTATGGAAGTCTCAATTTGTCAAGGTGCTCCTGCACCATACAACCAACCAACAAAATTTCCAAGTCCCTTGGAAATGTAACAACAACAAAGGTCTTTCTCTGCATCTCTATCTTCATCTTCTTTGGCTTTAGGCTTCAAATCTTCTCATTCATAGAAAGGTGACCAACCAACCAACAAATCAAACTATCAACTTTAGAGCTTCTTCAGGCTCCTTCTACTCCCATCAGTGGAGTACTCTTCAGGCTGCAACATCAAGTGCTTCTTCAGGTATCCATCTCTCTCACTGCTTCACAACACCAACTTACCAAACCATTCATCTCACCCAACAGCAGATCCTGGTGATGCACCTACCACTCTCTCCTTAGTGGTTTCTCTATGCATCCTTCTCCAGCCAAATATCTATTGGAGAATGGTCATGATAGACCTCATCTTGTCTACCCACACACACAACCTCAGAAAACATCCTTCTGCAGCTAGATGGACCAAGCACCTGCAACCAAACAACTTAGCAAATAACGGTCACCAACATAACATATTATTCATCTCCTCCCAGAGCTTTTGCTAGCTCTAATACCAATTTGATGCAGAGGTGTCAGGACTTATGAGATGATTTAATAGAAACAAAAGATTTCAATGGTTTGTGGCTTCCACCAATAAGACTTCATTAGTCTTCCCTTTGCCTTAAACTCCTCCAAAGGGCTCAACTTAGGGTTCAACTTCTCAGATGAAATATTGCATCTTCTAGGGTCTCAACCTACCCCTACCAACAAGATTCAATAGGTTTCACAAATCAATTTGATTGGTTCTTGACAATTCCACTTGACTAGGCCTAATCCTAGTAGCCCTGTTCAGCGACAAACTTGCACTTTTCTCCAAACTTTCCCAAAGAACTTCCAAAAATATTGACTGATATGAGTACCCTCTATTTAGTTCTTTAACATAATTCAAAATCATGTACTATTGTTTTGGACGAAATATGACTGTCCTAACAACCCGGCTGTCTTCCCGCAGGGCCTAATCCACCCACTTTACAAAAGAACCCTATTAAATATTTATCCCCCTCACTCCAAACCTAAAAATAGTCTTAGGAAAGGATTAAAAACAAATTATTTTCAAGGTTTCAACCAGTGGTTTGCTCATTTGCATGTTTAAATACAAAACCCCCTTTCTAGGCCCCAAAAACCTAGTTAACAGAGCAGTTTTAGAAAAAATGTGATATCTTCCTCTAAGAATCGAGTTAAGACCTCCTACTAGATGCATTTGAAATGTATCTCAATTATATTTCCAACCATATATGGATTTCCCCTGTATCTATCCGTACCAAACTGTACCAAATGCTGCAACAGGACTGTTATAGGAGAATTCTGGAATTTGCAATCACTAAAACGGTCATAACTTCCTCAATATTGCACCAAATTCGATGAGATAAAAAGGAAAGGGAGGGTGATTGAATATAATTTCATTTGAAATCAAAAATAAATGTCCTCCTACCATTATTGGGCCGTACCATGCAAGAAAACAGCAAATTTCTGTAGAAATGCCTAAAAAAATAGTCTTCTTTATTGTTCCAATTCTTGAATTCAATCACCCACGAGTTTCTAAAGGTTACAAGGCCTTTTTAAAGGAATTAGACATTTCTTTTCAGTTTCTAACTTCCTAGGAATGAACCAAGAGCCACAAGATTCTTCACCTTCCAAGTTTTTACATTGTTGCATTTTTTAAAGATAACTTTTCCCATTTTGCAAAAGAAGACAAAACTTGAACATTTAACCTTCCTAATGACTTCATCAAATGAAATATGACATAATTTATCTTATTACAATATTGAACCATTCAAATTTAATCCAACTCCTATGGAAGTCTCAATTTGTCAAGGTGCTCCTGCACCAGTTGGTGGTGGCGAGATAGAAGAATCCTGATGAGTGGCTTGATGTTGGTATGGAGGAGTGTGTTGAGCTTCATAGTATCCTTTCTCGTAGACACTGTAGCTCCCTCCAGGAAGGGGATGTTCTTTCTTGGTCTCCTAATCCTAAGTGTGTCTATATTGTTGCTTCTAGATATTAGGGGTTGTTATCTCACCAAGTGGATGGGGTGGAGGTTCACTAGTGGAAGAAAGTGTGGAATAAGCTTTCTTGGCTGAAGTGTAACTACTTTATTTGGACTTTGGCTTGGAATAGGTGCTTGACATGGGATAATATTCAGAAGCGGGGTTTTTAGGGTCCTTCTATGTGTGTTTTGTGTGGATGTGGAGAGGAAGACTCCTCTCACTTGTTTTTTCCGTTATCCCTTGACTTTGCAGATTTGACATTTTTGGTGGGGAGTTTGGAAAAGCCCCTATGTTCATGCTTCCTCCCTGGTGGATTTTTGGAGTAGTCTGGGTAGACCTCCTTCTATGGTCTCTTTCTTGCAGGATGTGTGGTATGTTGGGTCTTCCTTCATACTATGGCAAATTTGGTTGGAACGGAATCGAAGAATATTTTGAGGTGAGAAGTTGCCGATTCAACAAGTTTGGCACAAAATTATGGGTATGATTTAGGAGACGGTGGAAGCTAAGTGTGATGTGGTGTTCCCTTTGGAGAAAGGGGATGTTGAGCTAGTGGATAGATTGGGTATTCAAGGGCTATCTTTGACTTCTGCTTGTGCCAGGAGAGGAAGGTGGTTGAAAAAGAAAGTTCAAAGGGTGGGGGGTTGGTTACCCCCTCCAGCTGGCATTCTAAAGGTCAATATCGATGGTTCTTCAAGGGGCAATCCTGGCCCTATTGGGATTGGTGGTGCTAGCAGGGATTTTTCAGGATCAGTGATTTTTTCTTTTCTGTTCATGAAGGATTACAGACTATCAACCTTATGGAAGGTTTGGCGATCCTCTACGCTTTGGAGAGGGATTATGCTTTGGGATGGCACAAGGTTATCTATGAGTCTGATTCACAAGTTTTGATTAATTTGCTGAATAAACAGAAGGTATCTGATGTTAGTTGGCAGTTGGCTATGATGGTACAACAGATTCTGTAGATAAGTTCTTTGATGGGGATGGTGTCTTTTGTCCATATTCTAATGGAGTGGAATAGGGCAGCAGATTGTTTGGCTAAGTGGGCTTCTAAGCATTTAGATGGTTAGAAGATTAATGAGTGGGAGCAGGTTCCTCATGAGCTTCGTCATGACTTGGAGAGGATTCTTGCCAACGATGGGAATGGTTTTGGTCAAGGATGATGTTGTTTCATGCTTTGTATGGCTGCTTCTTATGGATTCCTGGGGCCTTGGGCCTTTGATGTTTTGTAATGCTCTTTTCTAAATTTCAATAAAGTTTTTACCCCTTTTTTAATTTAAAAAAAACAATCTCAAAAGCCAAATTTTCAAAATGGTCTATGCACACGCTCCCATGCTTGGTTGCGCTAACAGCTCTGAGATGCTTTTGGTTGTTCCTCTGCCTAGCCGTGGGGCTGCTGGGACCTCGGTGGATGTTGGGGAAAAGGTTTTAGCCCAGGGTAAGTAGTTTGTGCTAGTGACTGGATCTTTAGGTTTGGGCGCTGCTACTTTAGGCCGTTCCTTCTCTGAAGTTGTTCTCTCTCCATAGCTAAGAACTAGGACCTTGACTTGCAACCGCTCATCTTCATTGGTGGTCTGTGGGTCAGAGGTCTTTGAAAATGAAGACTTTTATTTGAGAAAAGGGGTGATCTGCAAATTCAACAGGTTATGGTGCTCTCTCCCCAATCTGGAAAAATAGATCTTGGAATCTTGGAAACTGGTTGTGGATGGTAAGATTGAGCTTTGCCCCTACTCTAGGGGGTTCTTCATTGCTACCTTTGAGCCCCTGAGGAGAGGGATTCTGTGATGGATAGGGGATGGATGTGGGGGGATCATTCGTTGTCCATCAAGCCTTGGGCTCGCTTGTTCAATCCTCTCACCAAGCTGCTCAATACCAGACCAATTTGGGTTCGTCTTCCTAATCTTCCCCTCTAGTTTTGGGAGGATTCCTGCTATGAAGCCATTAGCAACACGTTAGGGTGGTTCTTGAAGGTTGATACTACAACTTCGGATATGGGGCATACTACTGTTGCTTGCATTTTAGTGGATATCGACTTCTCTAAACCCCTCTTTGGAGAGGTTATTTTGATGGTGGAGGATAGGCCATGGACGTAGCTTTTGGACTATGAGGGTCTCCCCTTTCGGTGCAAGCGTTGTTTCTCCACTGGCCACTTAGCCTCTGGTTGCCCTCATTCTTGTCGTAAGTGTGTGGCAACATGGTGGAAAGATGCACTTTTAGATCATTTAATTATTCTTGCGTCCCCTTCTGATGACTCTTCTCATGAGGGCAAGCCTTCCCTTGAGTGTGATTCTTCTCTGGGACATGCTGTTGGGGAGCCCTTGATTTATGTTTCTATTGCTGATGTTGCTACTATTCTCGCTGTCAGTTTTGGTCTGGTTATTGCCAGTCCTAGTCTAGATGCTATCACTATTACTACTGGACCTACTCTAGATCCTTCCTATCTACTATTCGTGATGATCCCACTCCCTCTGCCAGATTAGCGACTCCCCTTACTACATGTCATTCTTCTCCATTGGAGGTTCAGGATTCCTCAGCTGCATTGTCAGCCCCTTCCGTGCATGGCTGCCCATTCGTTGTGGGGCCTATTGAGGAGCCCTCCCTTTCTCCTCGCTCTGATGACTTTGTCTATGGGCTTTCTTGGATTGTCGTTCATAGAAAGCAAAAGGGCTCCCCAAGTCTGTAGTAACTTTGTGACATAGGGTCAAGGGAGTTAGATTACTACCTTCTAGGTCTGGTTGTGTTTAGACCCTTTGGCTCTGGTTGTCATTTGACTATCGTTCCTCTGTTGTTCCTAATCTGTTCTTTGTTTGGCTTTTTGTGGCCTGTTTTCTACCCCGTGGGCCTCTTTTTCCCTTGGGACTGCTTTGTAATAGGGTTTAGGACCCCCTTTTCCTACCGATCTAATAAAAAACAATACCAAAGTAATGTCAAAATAAAATGATTATATGTTTCATAGATCTCATTTTCATTTTAGATGCAGCTATTTTATTAACAATATTTCATTTTACTGTAATATAACATAAATATAAATACATTATAAATTTGTATAATCAACAATTTAATATAAATTTTATTATTTATATATATGCAATGAATAAAAATTAAATAATTTTCATAAGGCTGAATATTATATTAATATAAATACTACATAATAGAATAAATTAATATTTAGATTTCTATAATATATTAATATTGAATATATTAATATTTCTGTTTAGATTCGAAAGTGTGTGTGGCTCTTAAGTGGTGACTCTTGGTCTTCGAGAAGGTCCTCCTTGTGACCTCCACTGGAGTGGGCCGCCTAAATATCCTTACATTACCAATAAAAAAATATAACATAAATATAAATATAATGATAATTCTAGTAATTTGTATAATCAATAATTTAATATACATTTTATTATTAATATATAATTAATTATATGGTTTCATTAATATTTAAAATATCAAATTTATAAATAATATAAACAATGAATCAAAATTAAATAATCACATTAATATGAATATTATATTATATGGATATTAGAATTTTTGTTATAATATTTGCATAGAGGTAAAGAAAAAAGTATTATTTGTTTAACATTAAAAAAAATATTTGTTTAATAATCAAATTCCCGGCAAGAGTTTTCTTTACTCAAAATAGTATTTTTACAAAATCCATCCTTAAGAGCTCAAATTTTGAGCCAATCAGAACAAAGATAAATGGTTTTCAAAATATTTTTTGTTAAAATTTTCTCATGTAGACTTAGGAAAAATTAAAATTTGTTTAACATGAAAAAACTCTAGATAGATTAATCACTAGATAAAAAAACTCATTACAATAGTAGTGCCAAAAGGAACTAATAAATTATTGAGATGAGAATGATAATTGAGCAATGTGAGACAAAAATAAAATAAATTGATTGATGGATTACAACTTACCTAAAATCAATGCAATGTGAACTTTAAATGTTGTCACAATATATAATAGAGAGACAAAATAAAAATTTGTAATCAAATATATTATTAAAGACATGCACCAATTAAGAGCTAAGAATTTGAGAGTTTAGGATAGGATTGCACTTGTGGTTTGATCTAGATGGTGTTGTTTTATTGTAATGGGGAAATTTCATCCTAGTTAGAGACAAACATTTGGTACTTGGATGAAAAAGTTTAAATGGATGATATCTATATAACGAAAATTGGCTCATGCTAATAAGCACCATTGCAACTTGCTATGATAGAGGGAAGAGCATTTGACTTCTAAGCTAGAAATTAAGCTCCTCAATTATTTTAACAATGATTAAAAAATAGAGGTAAATAAATATTTTGAATGATGATGCAAATAGAGAAGAATCAAATAGTTGAACTTGCAATTGTCATGTCAGTGAATTATATGCTTTAATGTGGATGTGTTGTCCTAAATATTGATTCATTATCATGATTTGTCAATTTTATGATTAGAACAAGCTAAGGTGATGCTCTTAAATAAAGGCCCTAAACACACAAATTGAAATCTTTAACGCATTGGTCAATAGGTAATGGTTCTATTATGGAAGAGTTGGTGCACAAAATAGTTAAATTTATATTTTAAAATAGATGGAGGAGGCCATTTCCATGGTCCATATTAGGGGTAGAACCACATGAACAATCACATTTAGGATAAGCAATGCTTTAAGAATTAGATTAGGAATGTTCTTAACTAATTTAAATGGCATAATAGAGTGTTGAATTTGGGTTTATTGTCAATGAGTGTGTCAAAAGAGACCAATTAATTGTTATGATAATTCATTAAAGACATCCACATAAAGTGGCATAAAACAAGTGGGAAAAAGTGTAAGGGTATGTTCTTTTCTCCTCTACATTTTTTTCCAACATTGGTGTGCATGCAATCTAAATGAGCACGCATGTCAAAGTAGAAGTGAATAAGATAATAGTTATAAAAAAGATGTAGAGCTTATGGAATCTAGATAGATGGAGTATGCATGTTCCCTCAACTTGTAAAGAATGTTTGTAACTTGAGAACATAAATTGTAATAATATGCCACCTCAAATTATGTGTACTATGAAGGAGTGTACACAAACCAAGGAGATGAAACAAAGGAAAAATGAAATATTAAGCATGATGTCTAATGAGTATAGACTACACATAGATTTTATATACTTACCTCTATGTGCCATTAATTTGATTGAAGTATGTGAATCAAATGATGCCCCAACCTTTGCCCCTAATCAAAAAGTGTTAAGACATAAAACCTACAAAAAGAGACAATACCTTGACCCCAAGTAGCAAGATCAAATAAGAACATGGGAAGAATATGAACATGTAGGATATGCAATAATATGATGTATAAGGTGATAAATGTATAAAGGGATTAATTAAAGTGTTGGGGAAATTAGGTGGGAATAAGTCTATCTGAATGAGACCAAAAGATTTATCTTTCAAAACAATGCCCCCCATGGGGTTATCCTATATAATGAAATAATGCACAAGTGATGGTGATGATATATGATTAGTAAGTTTTTCTAATCAATAAAGGCATGTCTAATGATACACACTTTCATATCTAAGGACAACCTCTACCTACATGAATGTTAAAAATGTTAAAACTTGACATCTAAAGTTGTATTAGCTAAGTCTACAAGTAAAAGAAGGCAATAAATCACATGCACACACTTAGATGAAAGCTTGTAGTTATCATTGTAAAATTGACTCACTCTAGCTTTGGTATGAATGCCTTTCTACATGCCTAGATGTATTAATTTTGATAACTATTTTCTAGGTAATCTTTCCATCATGAATTCACTTAGGATTAGATGGTTTGGACTAATATTTTTGAAATCTATCTAACAATTAATTTTATAACTCGGCATGATCATTGCTATTAATGAGGTGTTCCCATGTGTAGGATTTTCACGCCTTATATTATTTTTGAGTTTTGTTTTAAAAGATTTTTGTTTTGTGTTTAGGTGGGGCATGACAGTTGTTGTGACCTCTTACAACACACCCCTAAAATTTTTAAATTTTGGGGACCCTATTTGTTTTTCAGACTTTGTACTCATCCCCATGCTTTAATATTCTAATCAATTTGGTTTTACTTGTGTAACTATACTTTGGATGAGTGAAAATGTTAAAAGGGAGATCCTTTGAAGTGTTAGAGTCTATATTTTTTTTCCTAATAATTTAAATTTTTAAAAAGTTTTTTATCTTTGTTGCAAGTTGTAAACCATATTTGAACTCTCGTTTACAAGCTATCGACTAGACCCCAAGTCTGGCTAGTAGTTGCAAGCATTTTGCAATTTGTAGTTTTTAAGTAAACCACAACCGATATCCAAACTTCAGTTGTAATCCAGAAATGGATGAGTCTTTATAAATTTCTAAACACTATAGACTAGACCCCAAGTCCAGTCGATAGTTAGAGCCTCTTTGTAATTTATAAATTTTTCACATTGTAGAATGAACCCCAAGCCTAGCCAGTACTCAGAGCCTCTTTGTAATTTGTAAAATTTGCACATTGTACACTAGACCCCAGGACTGAACGTCAATAAGCGATTCTTTACAATTTGTAAATTGTTGTAAACTAAAGCTAGTGTCTGGACTTTGGTTGTAGTTCCAAAAACATGCCAAATGTAAATTGCAAGTTGGGTTTTGGACCTAGTTTACAATTTACAATCAAAGCTTGAAGTCTAGTTTGCATTTACAAATTTTCAGCAAAATACTCTTTTTGAAAGTTTTAATGCATGGAAACTAAAAATTAGATATTTTAGCATTGAGAATCATGCATACGAATTTGTATCATACAAATGCATCTTGAAAGATTAAATTCAATTATTTATAATTATTTGATATTATTATGAATTTAACTCTTCATTACTATTAAATGTAGGTTACATGTATAAAATAATACAAATTGCTAAAGCAATGGTGGGACTAGAACCAAGTTTCTCAAATTTGAATGCATTAATACAAGACCAAGGTTTTATTAGCCAGGGAGTATCTTTAGAATGTGAAAGATACTTTCAAAGTATGCACAAGTCCTATGACGTGCATCTACACATCAAATTTTAGATGACATGTAATGAAGGAATAGAATGTGAAAGGATAAGTTAAAATGACCCTTCACATTCCAAAGTAATTTATGATTTTTTTGATTTTGAAGGGAATTATTATTGGTCTTCCCATCTAAATGTGCCTATATATACTTGTGTACAACTCATGGTTCATCCTTGTAAAACCCATTGGGGTTTAGAAACTTGATTTTAAAAATAAATTCTTCATTTTTGCTCCATTTTCTTCTGTTCAATGGTGTTTTCTAAAATCTAAATATTTTTCTTTTCCACCTAATCTAACATGTTTGATTCATAAAATATTGGTGAATATGGACATGTATTTACACCAAAGATGCCTTGTCAATGGTAGGGTGTTTTGTGTTGTTGACTAAAGATATTCATGCAAACTAAAACTTGTTGGTAGTGAGCCAGCATCTCTCACGGGATTCGTGACATGGATTAACCACCCCCTATGGATTCATTAACTCTAGTGGTTGTATCGGGCATTAATAGGTCAACCTTTTGGTGCAACAGCAATCATGGGCCAATAATTAGTATCCAAGCCAAAGGTTCTGGGTTCGAATCTCCCCCATGAGTGACGTGGGCTCCTGCGAGTGATGCTGGGGGGATTGTTAGCAGTGAGCCAGCATCTCTTGCGGGTTTCATTACATAGCTTAACTACCTTCTGTGGATTCATTAACTCTGGCAGTTATATCGGGCATTAATAGGTCGACCTTTTGGTACAACAACAATCATGGGCCAATAAAACTCACTAACATTCATGCACATGTTTCCTTTGAAGATTGCATAGTCTCACATTGGGATTATAGAAACGGGTCTGATGGAGACTAGTTTGAGTTGAATCTATCCATTTTTCTAATGCCATGTGAGAGGACTAGGGACATGTTTGGATTATTTTTCTTTTCACTTTTCTTCCCCTCTACCTTTTTTAACCAATGGTAGATTAGTTTAATTTCTATCTTCAATGATAATTTTGTCATATGAGGCAAGTATTTAAGATAGCTTTTTGACTTTCTGGTAGTGAAAGCCCACAATTTTCAACATATTTATCATTGTCCATCAAATTTAGAATTTAATTATTTTATTTAAATGAACACATTTTAACACAAAAGGCATTAAAATTATATGATTAAATTCTAATGTTTTAAGGGAATAAACTATTGTTTAGGTTCCTTTATCAAATTTTAAGTTTAAATTTAATGCCAAAAATTAAATTAAAGGAAATCAAACAAAGCTGAAACTAAAAATTATTAATTCATTTAAAGATAAAAAGGGTATTTTTTTGGCTAATAGTTGCAAATTGTACTAAGTAAACCCCTTTTTTTCATGGATGATTCCTAATTACATCGTGTAGCCCTTTGAGTGGACTAGCCAAAATACTCTCTAACTTAGGGATTCTAGAAAACCTCAAAATTAATTTAGAAAGACTCTTAAGGCTAGACACCTTCCAAGTAGGGTAACTTTTATCATTCCACCCTACGTGCTTCACAGTGTGTAAGTTGGTGTCAAAAACCACTTCAATAGTACCCTATAATAAATCATTGAATATCTAATTTGTCGTGGAGTAATAATCCTTTAACATAATGTACTTAGTATTAATTCTAGTTAGGAGATCTTATTTATAATACATTGTTAAGTTTGATTTTATTTAAGAGTTTAAGGTACAATTTAAAGTTTACAATAATAGTTTGTTGAACATACTAGAATATTCTTTATTAGGTTTCCAAAAGTATAAAATGAATTTTAATCTAATTAGGACAAATTAAGTAGAGATAATTTGGCAGTTGTTTTGAATAGAATTAATAAATAATTAATGAAAATATTACATATGCCCTTAATATAAATATGACCCAATAATTAGTTTATTTTTCACCTATTTCTACATATTGATCTTTACTCAAAGAATAATCATTATTCTCAAAATCATATATTTTTACAACAGTATCTGATCCTAAAAACACCTTATTATTTTCCATCAATAATAGTTTATAGTATAAAATTTTTCACAAGTTATATTAACTTCATTTACAATGCAATCACATTCTTTAATAACCATTGTAACATAGTTTATCATCCTTGATTTTCAATAGCTTACACTATGGTCCCGTTCAAGAACAAATTTGCATATAATAATGTTACAAATTTTATTTGAATCTTAATAGGTATCTACTCAATATTTTGAGAGAACAATACACATTATAATCTAGTACAATAAACTTCATCCTTTATGTCAAAGAGATGCCCAAGAACCCATCAATTTTCAAGAATTGAATAGCATCTCGCTTTCATGTAATTTACCAAAACCACATAAATATACTTCATTAGATAGTCCCTACCTCATATCTATGGCCTAGTCCTAACACCACTCCTAGTCATAGAGTAGGGTATATATGATTACAATATAACCTAATAAACCATATTACAGAAATTCACAAAACAAAGGACCAATCACAAGTCACATAAAAACCACTGGTCAAATAATAGATAACTTAACATTAACAAGCTTCTCAAGAAACTTTAGAGAACCCAAGAATCCAATATTATAAGATTGTATCAGATACCTTGGTGGCTTATAACAATGCCAAGTTACAACCTATTAATTACATGATAGTCAACATTACAAATAGTGTCGACACAAAAACTATATATCATAACAATGTCCACAACCAAACATAATGCAATATTTAATATGACATCGACATTTAATAGTGGTAACTCCAACTGACTCACAAATGTATGCAAGAGAATACAAGTATCCTTATGGTTACTATATTACAATCACTGATAGTATTAAGCCTTTCAATCTATAGAATAACCAATACAACCATAGATGACACACCAATTGTTCACATATACTACTTTTATAAGAAGTAAGACATAATATAGACATAAATACCTCACAAGACTATTCCACAAAAACAAGAAGGCAATCATCCTTTACCATAATGGCATATCAAAGTATTCAACACATAGGGTTAACAATACAAAGGGAGCCAAACCCATAACCAAAGTGAAGAAAATTAAAGATGTGTTTCAACATTTTGACAATTACTAACCAATAATTTAACAAAGACTAAAGAAGATCCCATAAGAAATTCCCATATAATCAATACCTAGTATAGCATGGAACTTTGACACTAGTGGGTTAACATAATTTATCCATATTTAAACATAGCTAATGCAGACTTCACAAATGTTCATAAGAATAATTTCAAAAGAACCCAAATTTCTAATATGAATCACAACCATTTTAGACCATAAACTTTTTTGAGACCATATACCTAGCCGATAATAGAAGAAAAAATCTATTCTAAGAAAAACATATGTATTACATAAAAATGTGAACATAAATAAGAACAAACTAAACTACTATTAGCCAATTCCATTCACATCTAATGCAACCTATGATAGAGCTAAAAGGAATGTGTATACGCCTAAAAATGACACAAATCATCCTAAATAAATATTCTAAATATTTATTCCATTCTTCTATTAATTAAATAAATATTCTAAATTTATTTAATCGATTCACTGCTCCATAATTAAATAAAATCTATTTATTTAATTAAAATTCTTCTAAGTGTCCTACACAATTAAATAATTATAAATTATTTAATTAATCCAAATTCCTCTATACTAAGTTCTAAATTCAAAAATCCACCTCACCTTTACACCTCACCTTTTCCACCTCACCTTGTCCACCTCATCAGGTTGCACATGTAATTAAATATATTTAATATTTAATTACCTATTTTTCTCTCACCCACATGGCCTATTTCTTCTCAAATCAAAAGTTAGTTAACTAATCAATCAAATCTGTTAACTAATTAGTCATTTGAGTTCACTGGTCAATCTATTCTGTTGACTCCTCAATCAACCCAGTTCACTGGTCAATCAATTCAGTCAATCCCATAATCCACTCTTCTAACTGATCAATCAAGTCTGTTAACTGTTCAGTTAATGGAGTTAACTCTCTAATCAATTTTGTCAAATCCCCTCTTTCATGATGGAGCTGGGACACTTGTCACATTTCTACTAGTTGCACATTCCTCAACCATTTGTAGCCATTCATCTTCATAGCTCCTCTCAACCATTGATTCCCATTCTTCCAAGTCTATAAATGAAACCTCATCCTTCCATTCTATTCATCCAGGCTTTTGACATCGTTACTCTGCAGAAATATCACCAGTGCGCCTTTGGCACCCTTTGACCATTCACAAGCTTGAGATCACATACTTGCCTTGGAGCTCATCTTCATTGCATGTCATCATAGCCATTTACCATCAACTTCCTACGAACACAGCTTAAAAGAGTGCACTCTCTGAGGGCTCACTTCATCTGTAAAAGGACGATTGTAATAGGCAAACAACAGAAGCATCAATTTTAGGGAAGGTTTGCTTTGTGTTATTCATTGCTATTTTCATTTAATCTTTCTTGTTATCTCCTATTCTGTTGATGTTTGGGTCTTATTTAATTCTTTTGATTGATCACCTTTTTACCCTTACATTTTTGGCACCCACCGTGGGGCCCTTGCCCCTTTATCTCATCAAAATTTGAGCTCTTTTGAAGACAGGTTCCGTACAGGTCACGCAGAATCACGCACAGGCTACTTCAGTGCATTTAAACATTTCTACGGTGCATATACCAACTATTATGGTGCTTCTGTTATTTCTGCGCATCTGTGCTTTTTAACGGCGCTTTCGCGCACTGTTACGACGCATTTGAAATTGCTGCGCTTTTGTGTGTTCTTACTGCGCTTTTTCTCACTATTACGGTGCTTCTATTTTTTTGGTGCATCTGTTCATTTGTGCTGCGCTTTTGAACACTATTACGGTGCATCCATTACTACTGCGCATTTATTCTTTTTCACGGTGCATACATGCAATATTACGGTGCATTCATTATTGTGGCACTTCTGTTGATTATTTCTATGCATCTAATCATTTAAGCTGCGCATTTGTAACAGGCTATGGTTTTAGTACTTTCCTAGGAGAATTTTCTAACGCTAACCTTTTCGCAGGTGTTTGCTGGAGCGGTTTTGCAGGATAGGCTCGGGTTTAGTTCCATGTAGTTGCATCTAATTAGTTCACATTTCATTTTCTGAGGGAAAGTAAAATTGATGTTCATTCAAATCTTCATCTAGTTCTAATTAGGGAGAAAGTAACTGGATTATTTCTTGCTTGCATTGCAAACACCTTCCAAGTTATTGCTATCTAAGATTAAAATTGAACTCATCAATGATCTTGAAGTTAAAATGAACCATTGCTATATCGTGAGATCAGAATTTCAAAGTTAACAATCTCGTGCTACGCGGTTTAAAATTGAACTCATCATTGATCTTGAAGTTAAAATGAACCATTGCTATATCATGAGACTAGAAATTCAAAGTTAACAATCTCGTGCTACGCGGATTTAAAACTGAACTCACCACTGCTTTCTGGGGTTGAAACTGAACCACTCCTATATTGCTAAAATCACTTCAAAGTTCTGTGTTTGAGTAGATTAGCCCATTTAGTTTTTTCACTTTTAACTAGGGTGGATTAATCAGTGTATTCTATGCTTGCGAATGACAATAGGCTTATGCTCTCCCCTCTTCTGGGTGATCAGAGTGCCAGACTTGTCATTCTATTTGTTTAACCTTTAGGAGGGGCCTGCCCTTGGATGCACGCTTGTCCAAGTGGGAACGACCCTGAGTGGTAACAAGCTAACGCCAAGCCCTACCAAGCCACTTAAAATAAATTGTGCTTGAGGTGAAAACTTCCTGCAACGAGTGCTGTTATGTTACACCGACGGCCAACCTCCCCCAAAACCCTCTCAGGCGCAACCCTTTGAGGCTGGGAGACTCCATAACGGAGAGTAGTGCCGCCGCACATGTAACCACTTGAACGGTTGCCCGCATTAAATACCTCTTATTTTAGTGGCCCAAATCCCTTATAATCCATTTCTCGCCTAGGATTTTTGTGCTTGCTTTTGTTCAGTTTAGTCCAAAATAGAGTCGAAAAAACCATAAAAACAGTGAAAAACTATAAAATATTCTTTGTGCTTGCTGTGTTTTCTTGCTGTTAATTCATCATATCAGATCAAAAAGACCTTTTCCAGCCAAAAAATACCAAAAATAGAGAAAAATCCAAAAACTTTTGCAAAAATATCAGAGCTGCGCATATACTCTTTTCTACTGCACATATACCGCGACTTGCTGTGCTTTTGTAATGACTTGCTGCACATACATACTGTTGCTGCGCATATACACATTATTGCTACGCATTTGTACTTAACCAGAGCTGCGCTTTTACTGCGACTTACGACGCATTTGTTCATTCCTGCTGCGCATCTATTTCTGTGCATATGCGACAGTGAACACTTGCCCTATTTTTGAGAAAATATTTTCACTTGATTATAGCACCCATTTCAGCCTAGTTTCACTTTCTGAGGTCAGATTCAACCTTGCAGTCAGTCTTCATCTGTTTCACCCAAGTCTCTCTCTTTCGTCGATCGTCCCATTCACTTTTTGTCCAAATCCCTCTTGTCCCAAAGTTAGTTTGTCCCATACCAATTCGACATAGGTCTCTGTTTTGTGTCATTAGTGAATTCACGTAAGCCTAGTAGGTCACCATACCTTTGCTAGTAGTCTTGTTGAATGACTAAGCCCTACACAGTAAGACTGGTATCGACTACCCTTACTAGTGGCCAATGTCTTGTGTCAACCGTCTTACTTGAAGTCATTGAGCGAGAGAATCCTTTGTCCAAATCTTGTCCTAGGTATCCCATTCACAACAGTCTCAGTCGGCACCTCGCCAAAATTTCTAATCTTGGTCCACTTCATCCCACCCCACCTTGCATGGTTCTTACTCGATCCCAGTACAACAAGCAGATTGAAATGGCCGACACATCTGATCACCTCGCCCCACCACGTGGTGGTGACGAAGAAATTTCTCATGAAGAATTAGTAGCACACATCCAAGATAGCAAATTCCAACGCCTGGTAGAGAGGGTGCTCCTTAAAGACCCCGACAAATACTTCCACCATCTTGCTAATCTCGGAGTCAAACTCCCCGCAGACTTTGACATAAGCTCTATCATGGAAAATGTAGACAATGATCATGAGTGAAGACGTGATGATCATGAGAGAGGCACGAATGACACAGTCCCAAATGCAAATAATAGAGGCAAGAAACCCATAGATCGAAATGCTCCTATGGATGATGTGAGACAACAAATCGAAAGTCTAAAACAAGAAATATCCAACCTTAAGATCGGTACAAGTTCCAAGCAATACTCTTTGGAAGATATAGCTCAGTATCCTTTTGACAATAGTTTGGTCATGAAACCCTTCCCCTTTCAGTTCGGAGTCCCAAAGTTTGACAAATACAAAGGGAAGGGGGACCCTAGAGATCATATCCGGGAATTCAATGTTGCATGTTTAGAAGTAGCTCACAACGAGACCTACTCGATGAGACTGTTCCCAAGATCCTTAGGTGGTCAAGCTATGGAGTGGTTCTCGCGCTTCCCACCAGGAATCAAAACTTTTGATGAACTTGTCAATAAATTCATAATGCACTTCTCTTACAACATAGAACACGAGGTATCTATGCTAGATCTATGCAACACCAAACAAAAGAGTGGTGAGTCATTCGCCACCTTCTTACAATGATGGAGACAACTAGCTAGTAAGTGTTCTTATGATATACCTGAGAAGCAACTATTGGAAATGTTTGTCCACAATTTGAATACTGATCTTAGCTATCAAATTCAGATACAATTCCCTACATCATTCTCAAAAGTCATCGAAATGGGCTTATTCATCGAAAAGGCTATGATCACTAAAGGAACTCTCAAGCTATACAAGGACACGCCTAATTCCAATTATACAACGGATAAATCAAAGTTTTGGACCAAGAACAAGAATGTGGTCAACGATGGGGTAGTTAACGCCAAGGTGGCAGCTCCTAAACAACAACCCATATTCACTCTTAAAGGGGACACAAATAATGGTGCAATCAACAAACCACCCTCTCGGGAGCCTAGATCTTGGTTCAATTCAAACCCAAGGAGAAAATTCACACCGTTAGGTGAGTCTCAAGAATCTACGCTAAGGAAGTTGTTGGCTAACAACAAAATTTCTCTACCACCAACAAGTGATTACGAGCCTATAGTCAAACCTCCCTACTGGAAGGACACAAACTATTGTGAATATCATTGAGGAAGGGGACATACAACTAACAACTGCATCCACCTCAAAAATGTCATACAGGATATACTGGATCAGAATCGGGGAGGGACACAACAGCATACCTCCAATGAAACTCATGTGGCCTACAGGGATCCACTTCTGAATCATAATAGGCCATATAAAAACAATGGCCACAACAACAACAACCATGGCCACAACAACAATGGCAACAACAGCAATGACAACAACAATAATCGCAACCGGCCAAATCAGAACAGCGGGACGAGTAATGCTAACTATGCAAGTGTTCCATTTGACTACACCATAAACTACATTTCTGAGCATATTCCACAGGTCAATGTCATCTCACCCAACCAACAACCAGGACCTAACTGAACTGGTTGTAGTATAATTACTCGCAGTGGTAAAGTCACGCTCAATACCATTCCTCCACGGTCGTCACCACCTCCATCCACCTTCTGTCAGTACAATGTCATCGACCAGTTACAAAAAATTCTGGCTCACATTTCCATATTGGAGCTATTGCGTCTATCTCCTTCTCATAAGGAGATTCTTGAGAAAGCCTTAGTGGAAACCACCATCCCCACTAATCTAGCCCAAGAAAAGTTTCAGACCATGGTAGGTAATCTGACATCTTCCAACTCCATATCTTTTACTGAGCAAGATAACCTTTCTGTATCTCAACCCCACAACACCCCTCTACACATTATTGCATTCATCCACAAGCACCGCATCAAGAGGGTTCTCATTGATGGAGGTGCCGGTTTAAATATTTGCCCATTGAAGCTAGTCCTTGCACTGGGGTTCTCCAAACAAGCAGTTGATCCAAGGAGGAAAATTACCATTAAGGTGTATGACGAGGAAGAGAGAACCACAAAAGGAACGGTTGTCCTACCCATTCAAGTGGGACCAGTAATTAAAGATGTGGTGTGCCAAGTCCTTGATCGGGAGCTTACTTATAATATCCTACTAGGGAGACCGTGGATCCATGCCATGAAGGCTGTCCCCTCCACCTATCATCAATGCATTAAGTTCCCACACAATGGCAAGTAGGTCACCATCCAAGGCGACCCCGACCCCTACCAGCACTGCAATTCTTTCCGTGCCAAACCCAAATGTGTCATACCCAACAACAAAGCCTACATTTCCCCTACCCCGCAATAGGACCATACCGCTGAAGCTTCCTCCTCAAGACCCAAACCACTGAAACTTACCATAAAAGAAAGTGGCATGGGGGAATACTCCATTGAGCACAACCTCAACCTTGCCAAGATGCCGTTGTCTCCTCGCTCTTTTGGCCAACCCAAACATCCACCCAAACATTTTCCAAAGCCATCTACTCCTCCTGTATCTCCCGCAAATCCCTTTGTAAAATGGGGGACCTTATCTGATGAGATAGAGGAGCGAGATCTCCTGCAGTGGCTTTATGCTGAAGAAGAAAACACACCCCAAGAACCGCCTAAACTCCCTACAGAACTCTATGGGCGGGGTGAGACTATCTTGCACAGGATGGGGTACGAAGGACAAGACCCCATAGGCCTCAGAAAAGAAGGAATCATTGAACCTATACAACCTTCTTCATCCTCTTCAGCTAGAAACACAACTGGCCTAGGGTACAAAGGTAAGGGTAAAGCCAAGGAAAATGCCTACCTTGTGGAGACAATCCAAACACTCCAAGTGGATAGTGACACAGATTCAGATGATTCAAATGAGTATGAGTGGGACGAGCTAATAGAGCACTCCTACGATGACAAAGAGGTTGACACCATCCAAACTCTTAGCCCCTACCATGAGGGACAAATGCAACGGGACAGACCACTAGAGTCTGATTTGCCCACCCCTGAGATTATGGCTTTCGAGGAAAGTTTCGATTCCATTGCGATAAACAACTTGGAAGAAAGTACCACCCAGAACACTACCCCCACCAATGCTCCTAACATTTCCATTCACACCATCAATGAATCAGGTCTCTCATTCGACTCCCTTCCCCTCTTACACCCTGAGCTTATTGACTGGGATCTGCAAGGAACCCCCCAATTAGATATGTTCCAGAACGATGATGCTTACATTGATTACATGGAACTTAGGGACCACTTGCCAAAAAAGAGATCATAAAGCTGATTTTGCTATAGAACTGAATACCGTGGCTTACTTCAGGGAGAGTGCCAAGCCTTCCAGTCACAAAAATATCAAGATCAAAAATGGATCTGACAGTGAAAACCGCCTTGCGGCAGTGTCAGATCATAAAACAATAAAAAGAAAGGACGCATCTAACGGTGAAAACCCAACTATGGCACCTGACGATGGAATGCTTGACACTCTCCCTAGTGATATGTACCAGGAAAGGTCACAGATTGTGGTGGAGCCGACAGAGCCCGTAAATATTGGAACCGAAGAGCAGCCCAAGATTATCCACTTTGCCAAATCTCTCACACCACCAAAGAAAACCAGGTTCGTACCATTCTTTAAGAAGAAGAGAGGTAGCTTTGCTTGGTCATATGCCGACATGCCAGGTTTAGACCCAAACCTGATTCTACATCATTTGCCATTGGATCCAAGGGTGAAACCAGTAAAGTAGAAGTTGAGAAAGATGCATCCTCATATAGCCCTTTTGGTCAAAGAAGAACTCAAGAAATTGCTAGATGTGGGGTTCATTAGAGCTATAGATTACCTAGAATGGATATCTAATATTGTGCCAATGTCTAAACCAGATGGCCGGGTTTGACTATGCAATGATTTTTGAGACTTAAACAAAGCATGCCACAAGGATGACTTTCCATTGCCAAACATCGATATCATAGTCGACCTTACTGCAGGACATACAATGCTATCACTCATGGACGGATTCTCAGGGTATAATCAAATTAAAATAGCACCAGAGGATCAACACAAAATAGCTTTCACTTGCCCATGGGGTACCTTCTGCTGGAATGTCATGCCTTTTGGGCTGAAAAATGCAGGTGCTACATATCAGCGGGCCATGACAACCATATTCCATGACATGATGCATGTAACTATGGAAGACTATGTTGACGATATCTTAGCAAAATCCCTCACAAGGGACTCACACCTGGACATATTAGAAAAAGTCTTTCAGAGATTGGACCAATTCCAAGTCAAACTGAACCCGAAGAAATGTGTGTTTGGGGTAACTTCAGGCAAGCTGCTAGGCTTCATCGTGTCATCAAACAGAATAGAGGTAGACCCAGCCAAGGTCAAAGCTATAATGGACATGCCACTACCCAAGACTCTAACTCAATTGAGGTCCCTACAAGGCAAGCTGTAGGCCATCTGCAGGTTCATCTCACAGCTGGCAGATAAGTGCCAACCTTTCAACCATCTCCTACATAAGAACATTCCATTTAAATGGGATGAGCTGTGCAAAGAGGCATTCAACAAGCTAAAGGAGTACATTATGAATCCTCCTATACTCATGCCTCCGATCCAAGGAAAACCTTTAATTCTCTACATATCTGCTACACCCACTGCTCTGGGAGCTCTTCTAGCATAGCAAGACTACGAAAACAAGGAGAGAGCTGTATACTACATCAGTCAAACCTTAGTGGGCTACGAGTTGCAATACTCATAGGTAGAACGATCATGCCTTGCGGTGGTTTTTGCTTCATAAAAACTCTGACATTACATGTTGGCACATCTTGTCAAACTCATTGCCAAGATCGACTCACTGAAATATCTTCTCAGCAAAGCAGCTCTCACAGGTCGACTAGCAAAATGGGTTATGCTTCTTAGTGAATATGATATAGAATATGTGGACAAAAAGGCCATCAAAGGACAAATCATAGCTGACCAACTGGCCGAGGCACCATTACAGGACACTTCACCAATGCAGTTTGAGTTTCCCGATGAGTCTTTATTCACTCTGTCAACATCTCCTTGGAAACTCTACTTTGACGGATCTTACACCAACCATGGATCGGGGGCAGGTATCCTGTTTATCACTCCCCAAGGCAACACAATTCTAAAGTCCTATAGGTTGTTATTTCCATGCACTAATAACATAGCGGAATATGAAGCCTTGGTAATTGGTCTTAAGATGGCAACTGAGTGGAAAATTCAAGAACTACATGTCTATGGTGATTCTCAGCTTATCATAAATCAGGTCAACGATGAGTATCAAACCAAAGATGAGAAGCTCATCCCATACAAACGGATGGTCGACGACCTCAAAGAACACTTTGGGACCATCTCCTTCGAACAAATACCCAGGATAGAGAACAATGCAGCGGATGCAATGGCTACCATAGCCTCTCTTCTAGAAATTCCTGAATATGAGTCATGGTATGAGTTCTTAGTGGAAACCATCCAGCAACCAGCTTATGATCTCCTTGAAACCCATTCCATTTGTCTCCTAGTCAGATCTGATTCACCTTGGTACGGTAAGACTTACACTTACCTCAAGGACAATATTCTCCCACCGGACCTCTCTTCCAACCAAAAACGCACTTTCATTCGACAAGCCTCTCATTACACCATCATAGCCGATACCCTTTACCGATGTGGTCTGGATGGTACTTTACTCTGTTGTTTGGAACAAGAAGAATCCATAACTGCCTTGCGAGACGTACACGAAGGGATATGCGGAACACACTCCAGTGGCCCTTCCTTAGCTAAGAGACTCATGCGTTTGGGTTATTACTGGCCAAATATGGAAATGGATTCATATCAGTTCGTCAAAAAGTGCAAACAATGCCAAATACACAGGAACCTGATCCATGCACCCGCTCAAGAGTTAAGACCTTTAACGACACCCTGGCCCTTTTGTTAGTGGGGACTTGACCTTGTGGGAAAGATTCACCCACCCTCTTCCAACGGCCACAAATTCATCATAACCGCCACTGAGTATTTCACAAAGTGGATTGAAGCCATTCCCCTAACCATTGTCACAGGAAAGCAAATTTCGTCTTTCATCCTGAATTACATTATCTGCAGATATGGTATTCCTTCATCCATCATAACGGATAATGGAGGACCATTCAAAAATCAGGATGTCCAGGAACTCTGTGAGCATTTCAAAATCCAACATCGTTTCTCCACTCCATACTACCCCCAAGGTAACGGCTAAGCTGAGGCATCGAACAAAACCATTCTGAAAATCCTAAAGGAAACGGTCAATGAAGCTAGTCGTGATTGGCACGTCCAACTCAATCCCACTCTGTGGGCTTACAGAACCAGTATACACACTCCCACAAGTGCTACACCCTATGCCCTTGTCTATGGTTCTGAAGCCATCCTTCCCATTGAGGTCGAACTCCCATTCCTCAAGGTGTCGTTGAAAGGTCTCATATCAGACGAAGAATACAGAGTCTCCAAGTTACAAGAACCAGAGCTGCTAGAAGAAAGGTGCTAGAAAGCCTTCGATCATCTGAAAGCATATCAACAGATGATGTCTAGGAGCTATAATCACAACGTTCGCCCAAGATGCTTTAAGGTTGGGGACCTAGTTCTAAAAGAGAACCCTCGCAATCAACAAGACAGAGAAAAGAAAGGTAAGTTCGAGCCTAACTGGCTTGGGCCATATGTGATTGTAGCTGCTTACAGATCGGGGGAATATCAGTTGGCCACTTCAGAGGGTGAGTTGTTAGATGATCCAATCAACAGCATGCACCTTCGCCGGTTCTATACCTAGGAGAACCCCAATGCAAGGGAGCACAATAAAATCAAAAAATCAAAAAATCAAAAAAGTTGAAAAGAGAAAATACCAAAAAAATCAGAAAAAATAGAAAGCATACAAAAAAAAAAAATCATCCTTTGGTGAAAACCTGGCAAACAGGCGCCTTGGATAGGTATCATGATGAAAACCTGGCAAACAGGCGTCATGTTACTTTCTAGCTTCTTGTGCAAATAAAAGTAAGTGATGAAAACCTGGTAAACAGGCATTACTTGTGATAAACCACCTTCTCCGTCTTTGGGAATCCAATCACCTTGAGTCCATTCTTTCTCCATTTGCCCCATTTGACCCATATCTATCCCACAAGTAAACACTTGACAGTTACCTATCATGGCTTGATACTCTCCTTGTGGCCTTGTCAACCAAGGTTTTGTCCCATACCGTCTCCTCAATGTGAGCCTAGCATAGGGTCTCTTGTCAGTGTCCATGGTCCATGTCCGTGAACTACGTTGCCTCTGTGCCGTCACGTAGGCAAGGCCATTATTCTAATGCGCCCCCGAGGCTTCCATTTCTCCCACCGTCCCATTCGTCCCCTTTCTTGTCTTCATTCTTGTCATCTTTCTTCTAGTCCATCCATGGTCCATTAGGGTTTACCCCGAACTATGTTGCCTCTACGTTGTCACGTAGGCAAGGCCATTTAGCAATGAGCCCCCGAGGCACTAGGTCAGTCCCTTAGGGTCCGTCTCCCCAATAAGGATTGTGCAATCTTCTCACCAAGCAAGAAAATGCAAGCAACACCCACACCTCCAGCAGAAATCTTGACTATAAGCATCTTAACCTATCCAATGCAAAGCAAATACCCAAGGTCTTCTAAATGATTTTATTCAACCTACAGCAAGAAATAAACACATCTAATGGCAAGAATGTTTTGTGGATTTGGAACTAGGGTTAAGTTATAGAGTCTTGATTTTTTTTGCTATCATATCTTCCTATGCTACTCGAGGATGCCACAAGCTAGAGATGCTATTATGGGGGCATGATTTTTTTCTTTGTTTGCTATTTGTGGATTAAACTTTAGTAATGTGAAGCCTTGTCTAAGGACATGATCGGCAAAAGATCATCGAGGAAATCAAAGGTCTGACATGAACGGGGGCAATCCTTGTTTGTTGAAACGCAAGAGGTACTCAGGTCATCTAGATTCAATTTTGACTAGATGCTTGTATTAAATTGCTAAACCACAATCCATGTAAGCGATACTCAGGTCATCTCGGTTCAATTATACCTAGATGCTTGTATTCACTTACAACATCTTAGAAAATGTACCAAAAACAAAATGCCCAATGATGAAATATAGCACTCCAATAGCAAAGTATCCATCCTATATCCATTTATACATCCATACCATACCCCATGCAATAAAGATCCAACAATGCAAAGTATTAATACAAATAAAAGCTTGTGAGTTCTTCTATCGAGTCTTTCTTCTATCAATCATATTTCTATCTATCATCATATCTTTCATCCTTGTCCAGTCAGTCTGAGCAATGATCCAAATGCAAGCTCCATCCTTAATCCATACCAATCAAGTCAAGTCAATCTTGCACAAATGATCCAATCACAATCAGTGGTCTTGATCCTTGTCTGGTCGTAAACCAACTCGATCAGTTAATCAGTCAATTGTCTTATACAGGATGTTGCATTGTCGAAATCAGACCAACACATGCGTCTTACATGACATGGTTCATTTCCTGAAACCAGACACTATCCTTCATGTTGCTCTAGGGATCTATCGTTCCCCACCATGACAACACACCTGTCGTGTTGGTCTAGGGATATATCGTTCCCCGCCATGACAACACTGTCGTATATCATTATCAGTATATCATTGGTTTACCGCTTGAAAGGGGCAATACCTTGTTTGTTCTTGTGTCATTTGTGCATACTTGCTTTCTTGCTTGTGTGTGTCATCATTCCATCTTGCATCGCGTATCATTCAACTCTTTTCTTCATCCCTTTTCCTCCAACCTATCCTAACCCCTTCGTCTTCATGAGATTGTCCGTCTCCGAATCCTTCTACCTTCTTCTCGTCCAATCTCCTGAGGGGACATCCTGTCGTTAAACTTGTACCAGGGGCAAACTGGGGCATATATCACTGTCAAACTATTTATTCTTTGAAGCAACGCTGTAAACTGCATTGCATCAAAGAGGGGCAAAATGTATACGCCTAAAAATGACACGAATCATCCTAAATAAATATTTTAAATATTTATTCCATTCTTCTATTAATTAAATAAATATTCTAAATTTATTTAATCGATTCAGTGCTCCATAATTAAATAAAATCTATTTTTTTAATTAAAATTCTTCTAAGTGTCCTACACAATTAAATAATTATAAATTATTTAATTAATCCAAATTCCTCTATCCTAAGTTCTAAATTCAAAAATCCACCTCACCTTTACACCTCACCTTTTCCACCTCACCTTGTCCACCTCATCAGGTTGCACATGTAATTAAATATATTTAATATTTAATTACCTATTTTTCTCTCACCCACATGGCCTATTTCTTCTCAAATCAAAAGTTAGTTAACTAATCAATCAAATCTGTTAACTAATTAGTCATTTGAGTTCACTGGTCAATCTATTCTGTTGACTCCTCAATCAACCCAGTTCACTGGTCAATCAATTCAGTCAATCCCATAATCCACTCTTCTAACTGATCAATCAAGTCTGTTAACTGTTCAGTCAATGGAGTTAACTCTCTAATCAATTTTGTCAAATCCCCTCTTTCATGATGGAGCTGGGACACTTGTCACATTTCTACTAGTTGCACATTCCTCAACCATTTGTAACCATTGATCTTCATATCTCCTCTCAACCATTGATTCCCATTCTTCCAAGTCTATAAATGAAACCTCATCCTTCCATTCTATTCATCCAGGCTTTTGACATCGTTACTCTGTAGAAATATCACCAACGCGCCTTTGGCACCCTTTGACCATTCACAAGCTTGAGATCACATACTTGCCTTGGAGCTCATCTTCATTGCATATCATCATAGCCATTTACCATCGACTTCCTACGAACACAGCTTAAAAGAGTGCACTCTCAGAGGGCTCACTTCATCTGCAAAAGGACGATTGTAATAGGCAAACAACAGAAGCATCGATTTCAGGGAAGGTTTGCTTTGTGTTATTCATTGCTATTTTCGTTTAATCTTTCTTTTATATCTCCTATTCTGTTGATGTTTGGGTCTTATTTAATTCATTTGATTGATCACCATTTTACCCTTACAGAATGCATGATAACATAAAATGAAGTCAATTAAACAACCTCAAATGTAAACCTTGATTGTCTAGACATACTCTTGATGTGTTGATATGTGATTGCTCCTTAGTCTAGCATCATAACTTTGCATTCCAAGTTCTTATGGAAATGGTTTGGGTTGATGCCAATTTATAGATTTTTGGATGGAGGATTAGAGGGTTGAGATTGATTTGGAAGATCAATGATGACTCATATTAGTTGAGAGGATTAGGTTGATGAGAGGCCACAAAGTGACATGATTGGACTAGAGGACAAGTGGAGTCCTTGGATTGAGGAGGGATCAATGGTTGAGGACGGTCTTGGAATAAGGGGATGGTGAGGATTGAAAGAGGACAAAAGGACCCTTTTAGAGGGATGTGTAAGGTACTTGGCAACACCCTTGTAAGAGGACCCATGTGATTTGTACAAGGATCCATGCCTTTGTACATTTTGAGGAATATGAGGGGTTTGAATGGATTAAACATGGATTTGGAATGTACAAGTGTGTGATTAATTTGATTAATTAGTTTTAACTAATTTAATGAAAAGTGAACAAAATAGGGAATTAAATAAATATGTATTTATTTAATTTTTAGGATGAGGATGAGGGACTTAGGTAAATAAATATTTTGATTTATTTACCTAAGATGGACTATAGAAGAATGATGATAATGATTAATTAAATAATAAAATATTATTTAATCAATGTTGGGATGAAAATGGATAATTAATAGTCTAAATATGAATTTATCCAATTAATTATAGAAGAAATGATCTAGATGTCTTGATTACAAATGAATAGTGATGAGATGATGAGTGGGCGATTTTAGGTGTCTACATTTTTCCCCTCTTTGAGATGGTGTTGTGAAGCAAAAGGGTAAATGCAAGAAGTTGTGTCCACTTAAGGTGGATGTTTCGGAGTTAGAAAAAAATCCAAAATCGGGGAACCAAAAACAGGATCCCGTTTCTATAAAACAAGATCCCGAGCCTGAAACACAAAACGTGATCCCGTTTTTTAGCGGGATCCCGAACCTAGATGCCAAAAATGGGATCCCATTCCATAATACGGGATCCCATTTTATGGAATGGGATCCTGTTTTATGGAATGGGATCCCGTTTTGAAAAAGTATTAAATTTTTTTAAAAATGGCAGAGACCCCATTTTCACCAGCGACAGTCGACAGAAGAAAATAGGATCCTGAGTTGAGTGACCATCCGCCCACCAGGTAAGTGGATTTTTCCACTTCTACAAATTACCCATCAATCATTTTAAGCTTCCCTTGTTTGTTTTAGTGTAAAATACAATCAAAATTTAAATTGTGAATTGTTATTTAGGGTTTCTATTTATGAAATCAGTAGCTAATTTTTGACATTTTAGTTGTAAAATACAATTGAAATTTTGAAAGACTATATCATATAAAAGGATAGAATTTGAACAAACTGTCAAAATTATGTTTAAAATTGAGAATTGAATAGATATATTTAGACATTTTAGTTGTAAAATACAATTGAAATTTTGAAAATACTGTATCATATGAAAGGAGAGATTTTGAACAAACTGTCAAAATTTGAGTTCAATTTGAGTGTTGAATAGCTGTATTTAAACATTTTAGCTATAAAATACAATTGAAATTTTGATAATACTGTATCATATGAAAGGAGAGATTTTGAACAAACTGTTAAAATTTGAGTTCAATTTGAGTGTTGAATAGCTGTATTTAAACATTTTAGCTGTAAAATACAATTGAAATTTTGAAACGATTGTATCATATGAAAGGAGAGATTTTGAACAAACTGTCAAAAATTATATAGCATTGGGATGATATATATATTTGGTTTTTATAAAATTTACTTATAACAATGTATGTCATTGTATTTTAAAGGCATTATTGAATAGGTAACTATCATGTAAAAAAATTACAACAAACCATAATAAAACCTTTATCACATCCTTCATAATCAAACCTTTAGAGACAACCAACTAATCAAGAATTGAGAAAATTTTACAGTTTTTGTGATAGCCAACTAATCAAGAATGAAATGAAGCCAACATTTATGTAACTTTTGATATACTCAAGTAGCTATCCTCACTAGCTAGGTTATGCCCCTGGGATGAACATCATGATGTTAATTGTGATACAAGCTCAACCTCATTGGTAATGCTTCCCCTAATCTTAATGACATTGATGTAGGCTCCACTCATGATCCTTACGAAGATCTTTCCACCACTAACCTCTTTCATGATAGGTCACTATCCTCACCATCTCCTTAGACCTATAATACCTTGAGCTTATCGATTCAGACCAACACAACCCTTTATGATTTGATGTTTTCCAAAATGATGAAGCCATCATGAAACTTATGAAGTGTCAAGACCACATCCCCATTGTAATCATAAGAAAGACTTTTCCACCATACTTAACACCTACATATGCTTATTTTGGAGAGAAAGAAAGAACCCTTTAGTCCTAAGGCACCCTAGTCTAGGCAGAATAGCAACAAGATATAAGAAGAAACTTGTGATCGATTAAAATGATAAAATAAAAATGGACACTTCCCAAGAGCTCCTCAATTTGACAAACTTCACCTTCCATTAGATACCACTCAGATACAAGACATGACTCCCCTCTCCTTGTTGAGGATGCTATAGACATCAACTTGTGAATAGAAGCTCAGACCCTAAACTCTTTAAGATAGTAGCTCCACTGGACCTTGACATCAAAGAAGGCATATAACCATGTCACCATTAAAGATTACATTGATTTCTTCATGTGGTCTTATGGTGATATGCCTTGAGACTCCATCTTTAAAGTCATGCATCATCTTGTGGTTCACCTCAATGCCAAACCTATTCAATAAAAGCTACGCAAAATGCACCCCCAAGTAGCCCTCGTGGTCATCGAAGAATTGTATAAACTCTTGGATGTCCAAGGTTCATTCAGACTATTACTTATCCTAAATGGGTCTCTAATGTGGTCTTAGTTAACAAGAAAACTAATGGAATTCATGTTTGTACTAACTTTTGAGACATCAAAAAAGGATCTACCCTAAAGATAACTTTTCTCTACCAAACATTGATATGATCGTGGATCTCATAGCCACATATATAAAATTTTATCATTAATCTGGATATAATATGGACCAAGTTGAAACATTTGAGTTAGACATGGAGACACCTAGATTATGGAGCTCGGTCTATGTAAGAAAACACCTCCTATAGACTCAACACAAACTTATCCCTCAACCCTCTAAATTGTGACTTACATCATTTGATTACCCTGGAACACACTATAGACAACTCTATACAAATTTGGCAAAAGATATTTTCTCCTAACAGAAACTTGTATATGTAGAAACTTATCTACTACTACATTAGATTTGATATACTTCTTAAAAGGAAAGAGTTGGGACTAACAACTAAATAGAAAACAATAATTTTGCAAATCTAGGAAATAGGAAACAAAATCAAGCTAGAACCATCTTGACTAATTTATCTATTTCTAGCTAGATTGAATCCCTACAATCACAAGTTAAAAACAAAGCATCAAATTCTTCATTAAATTTAAATCATATTTAATAATCAGAATATATTCATCTTCATACTCAGATTAGTCAGGTAGGCAACTAGTAACTTCAATCCTATCTCCATTATCAAATTTGGTTGCCATAGGCAACTTCACCAAATTTAGGTTTTCAGATCATGTGGCATGCACAAGATATCCACCTCAAGGTAGTTCTCTAAGTCTAGTTATAGTCTTGTAGATGTTCATTATGATTCTACCTAGGTGGTATGATAGTCCATTGGTTTCTAGATGACATCATTCAATAGCATAGATGCATCTGAACATTCACCCTTCATTGATATATATCAAGATAGTAAAATAGATTTTTAAATTGTTCTTAAGGTTTGGGGTTCAATCATAGTGTTAATATAGTGCAAATTTTAAGACTATTTAGACTAATTAAATGGGCTACTTAGTCTCAAGCTAAATAACACACATAAGAATTAGGACTAACAACTAAATAGAAAACAATAATTTTGCAAATACGTATGAATAGGAAACAAAACCAAGCTAGAACCATTAATTAATATCTTTTAGACCATGATGCATATCTTGAAATTTAAACTTGAACATTATCGTCATGTGAATGCTTTTAGCCATCCTACAACCTCCAATCACCCTTCATCCTCTTATAGGGATATGCCACACAACCTCTCCAAGTTGACCATGCCAAACCCAAAGTCACAATCCTAAGAGGTCCCTAATTTCCTCCTAATGATCATGAGAACCTTGAAGAGCCTACATCAATCCCTTCATTACGCTCACCACCATTTAATCCTCCAACTTCACATCCTAAATTTAAATCACCTCTCTTAAATGACCTCTATAGATGTACTATGAACTATATTACAAAGACAAACCTATATGCCATGTCCCTCTCTATTAAGTTTGATCACTCCCAATCCTAATCCATTTTCTCCTATTATCCATCCACCTAATCCTAGACATTCAGCCTTCATTGATATATATATTGATAGTAAAATAGAGTTTTAAATTGTTCTTAAGGTTTGGGACAATCATCTAATGTTAAGATCTAGTGCAAATTAAGACTATTTAGACTTTAAATTAAATGGGCTTAGTCTGAAGCTAAATAACACACAATAGAGTCAAATGACTAACAACTAAATAGAAAACAACAATTACAAATAGGAAATAGGAAACAAAATCAAGCTAGTTCAACATCAACTAATATCTTTTTCTAGCTAGATCATCCCTACAATCACAAGTTAAACAAAGCATCCTAACCTTGTTACCTCATCATCTATCTTAAAAGTGGAAGATTTAATTTCATTACCACATGTATATGGTTATATATATGTCCTATCAAATGGTAAGGATTCACTCAAATTTTCACATAATCTTGAACACATATATCCAATTTATGAATTCATGATTGATCCAATGCTCAAACCAATGCAAGCATGACTATTATTTGTTGGTCCTAGAAGCTTATAGGAAATGTTGGATCTCCTCTAGAATGAGTACTTAACATCAAACCAATAGCCAACTCCATAGAAAAATTAACAAAATTGAAACCTTGGACCTAACATATGATAACAAACCTCAAGAACAAATTCATTATGGTAGTCCTAATAGCTCTCTTACATTTTGAAATTTGTACATGCATGTATACATTATCTGTATGTTTAATTTAAATTTATTTCAAGTGTAATTTCTTGAAACATATATATATATATATATATATATATATATATATATATATATATATATATATATATATATATATATATATATATATATATATATTCTTGATTTAATTTTAAATTTGTACTCAAGTTTGTATGTTTATATGTATATATATGCAGGTTCATATCTATTTTTATATATACATCATGAATCTAGATGATATTCACTTTGATGTTGAGGACTTCCTTAATGCACAGGATGATCTGGCCACACCCCCACCCGCACCCGCACCCCCAGTGCCAAATGCCCCACCTCCAGATGCCCCACCTGTAGATGACCCACCTCCACCTCCACCTCCACCCCCACCTGGAACTGACCAAGCTCACTTGCGAGCTGTAATTAATGAAAATGTGGATTTGATACAAGAAAAATTGAATTCCATTCGCAATGAACAATTCATGCCACCTCACGTGGTACGTTTTGCATCTTTGATGCAAAACATTGTAGATTCTGTGAGGTCTATTGACTCAGACTTTGATGGATTCCAGAAATGGAGAGAGGAGAGGCGCTAATTTTATGTTGATGGCCTCTCCTATAAGACTAGTTTAGATCTTAAAATCACAAAAGCTCTTTTAGCGCAATATTTTAGACATCCCATTACAAATGAACCTATTCCTGCAAATAAGAAAAGAATATCAATCAGGTGGTGTAGGCATGAAGGAATGTCTACCAATTTTTGGGATAGATGGTGGATGGTGTTTGATTATCCACCTCATGCTAATTGTGAGGTTCCTTTATATTTTTTGAGAAAATTATATGTAGAGTTTGTTATGAATAAAAAACCCAACTACTTTGATTTTAGATCATTCCAGGGTATTGGTGGTGGCATGCCACAACAGAGGTTGGGGGCACGGGTTGATCCCCAATGACCGGTGCCTGTTCAACCTCTTATTGACCCTCCTGTTGCTACCATTCCTTCGCCCTTCCAGCATCGTGCAGTGGTGTCCACACTAGGCACATTGAGTGCACTCTCAGGTAGCCTACATGAGCAGACTTCTATGATCGTAGCTCGAGTTAGAGAGCATGGAGGAGTTGATGATGGAAGTGGTCCTAGTACCACTCCACATGTGTTGATGCCTCATACATGTATGAGTTGCAATCAGTTGTGTTATGGACCTTATCAGGCAGCTGCACCCACTTCAGCTACACATGCATCATCTGATAATGTGGGCACTGAATCATTTGTTGATTGTCTATTTGCTGAGGATCATCCCACTGATCATTCTACATAGGTATATATAGGTTATGTACACATGTTGAATTTAAAACAACTTTTTAACCATGTGTTTTTAATCAACATATAGATCAATTAAATTGTAATATTTTAACAATCAAATTGTTTGGTGTAGATGATGGCAACAGGGGTCACCATTGATCGAATTAATTTTTCATCAACACCTATTCATCTCGGGCACCCATTTGGGGTACATTTTCAATGATTTGTAACTTTGTAAAATTCAGTCTTGAATGTGTGTACAATTAAATATTTATGAACTTATTTATGAACTGGTTCAGGGATCTTCCACATTGAATCCTCCATCTCAGGGTGTCTTGAGCACTCCTCCGTCATTAGGCATCTCACATGACACTCTTACAGTATGTATATTGTTTTAAAAAATATATATCTACTTAAATTTTTCTATTTTGATATCAGTGTATCTAAAAACATGTACTATTTAATATTTTATAAATATGTCTATGCAGGTTGACACAACAATGAGGATGGGCATTGTAGTACACTTGGATAATCCAAGTTTATATCAGGAATCGACTGCATTTCAGGTTGTTGAAAAACGTATAACATGTGCACAAGTCAATTATATATATATGTTTTAAAATCTAATTTGTACACACATGTGCTAACTTAAATATAAATGACATTGTAGGAGCTTGTTAGTGACACATTTCATTAACACACAACACATGCAGAGCAGGAGGACAAAGGAGATGGGTAGCCTGATATGGTATAATTTAAAATTTAGATTATATTTTTAAAATTGAACAATTAAAATATACGTTGTGAACATAAAGTAAATTTCTTGATATATATATATATTGTTGACATGTACATTCAAAATTCTTTTTCTTTTATAGCTTGATACATGTCATGGAGCTAAGCCTGTAGAGACAGGTCCTAGAATAGAGGATTCACAACAAGTTCCTCTTACGGTATAATAATTTTTAAATATGATAATTTATAAATTAAATTGAATTAAATCATTTTTAAAATTGTCAAGTACATCTAATTTCAACTTGAACTTTCTCTTGTATTAAATAGATTGATTCAGAGCATGGAGAGACAGGTCTAGGTGCACCAGAGCATGCCTCTCAGCCTCACACGGTAATTTAATTTTATGATAAATTATAAATTTAAAAATTGTCATTAAATTAGATTTCCTTATCATCTTACATCTAATTTCATCTAAATCTTTCTCTTTTGCAGAGTGATTCAGGTCATCTGAGTAGTTCGCATGGTGTGAAGAGGACTCTTGATGATAGAGATAGTATGTGATAGGTTATTCAACATGGGCTATATGTATAATTTGACTATTTCATGGACTATATGTTATATACTGTTTGTCATGGACTTTATATATATATATATTGTTGAACATGGACTTTATATATATATATTGTTGAACCTGGACTTTATATATTTACATGTCACACAATAAATGCAATCCTATCATCAAAGTAATAATCATGTAAAACCATCATGTTAGTTTATGTGCATCCATACATATATCTGTTATCCATGCATACATACATTGCATATACATCATAAACTATAAAAGCATATCATCACATACATATGTATATACAAGCATCCCTAAATTTAATCATAAATCAAACTCTAATCTAACCATGTACATGAAGGAAAAGAAATGTAAACATTTGAGATCAACCATAATAAGATATATAGATTGACATCAATAGAAATAATCGATTGTCATATATAAATCTCTATGTAAGTGTCAGAGTGTTGATCTAGATTTGTGCTTAATGAAGAAATTGCATTGAAAGAATATGTAGTGATGAGGTTCTAATAAAGTTCCTCCATTCATTCACGGTATGCATATTTAGGTCCTGGTAGAAAATGGTAAGCAATAAAATGGTAAGCAAATCAAAACAAAGAATTAAAAAGTGAGATACTCATGAGGATCTCCTGCCTACTAGGAGGGATCAATCTCTCACATCTTCTCATCTAGATCAACTAAGTTATATTAAATGATCCTAGCATGGTTATAGTTATATTTATCCAAGTGCCTTGGTGCTTGTTCTTGTGTTGACCATGTAATTTAGGAGTCCCTAGAGTAAGAGTCCATGGGAGTGTCCCTTGACCAACGTCTACTACATCTTAAGTAGATTTGTAGCATGGGAGTGTACTAGGGGAAATCCTTTAGAAAGTCACCCTTTTTCAATAATATCTAGTCATGTCATCTCCTAGACCCATCTCCTCTCTATCTCTATGTATGGGTTTGTAATAATTTGTTTGTGTTA
Organism: Cunninghamia lanceolata; assembly: GCA_027924645.1. NCBI lineage: Eukaryota > Viridiplantae > Streptophyta > Pinopsida > Cupressales > Cupressaceae > Cunninghamia > Cunninghamia lanceolata. Next base: position 1,297,734 of record BSBN01000865.1, on the reverse strand, counting down.
GCCAAAGTCACCATTGTGTAAATGTGTAATCATGTGCCATAGTAACCCAATCAACACTACTTGATACCTCAAGGAAGTGAAAGATCTGGTGTGGGCATGGGTCATTGATACCTGGTCTAATATGCTCCAATATCCATACCATAACTAGAGAAGGATGACTAAATCCTAGTGCCTTATGGGGCACAATCTAATAAAGGTCATGGTAGACCTTGAAGGTAGGATGTCAATTCCCCATGCATAAACTTTACCTAACTCCACTTGCTCAATGATAGGAGCCTACATACCATATGAGAAAGTGGACATTTTTAGTCCTTCACATGCAAAGTTCAATATTTTTTCCAATCTCTTGGATTCTCTATTTGTGATTTTGATAATGACCTCTTTGTTAATGTTAAAAACATGGTCAAATCATTATAGTTGTATTATATATGGATGACTTACTCATTACAAGTAGTCTTATTTCTTTGATCCACAAATATAAACAATAAATTGAACCAGATATTTGAATAACTAATTTAGGGCTTCTGCATCATTTCTTAGGAATGATTATCTTCTAGGATAATTGGAAAATGACTAAAAAAATATTGAAGTATATTAAAAGTACTTTTAAATATGGTTTTTTTTTCCTACACCAAAATGCAAATTTATATGGTTATTGTGATGTTAACTATATTGGTAATTTTGTTCATAAGAAATATACTTCCAGGACTATTTCTTTAAATTTGGTGTAGGGACTATCACATGGAGTAATAAAAATCAACCTATAGGGGCTCTATCATCCACGAAGGCCAAATATAAAAGTGCAATAAAAACATCAAAAAATCAATGTGGCTTAAAAGATTATTAAAAGACAAAAAAAAAAAAAAGATTATTAAAAGAGCTTTAGCTAGGTAGTGTTGATAGTACCACCTTGTCATAATAAATGTGTGATAAGGATAACACAATAGAAACCTACACCACTCTATCTATCTAACCTTGTCATAGGGCAACTTGATTTGTTCTAGAGAGCTCCTACACACTACTCACCAACGAAGCTTGCTCATTAGATCACTCAAAAATTAAAAAATATAAACATGAAAATTGAAAAAATGAAAATGTGATTACATTCCCTACCTAGACACATATCATTTGCAATTAACCTACAACTTGATGCTAACTTTTTGGATGTCTTAAGGGGTCCTAATTTACGATGTCTTAAGGGGACGTCTTAAGTTCTCAAAATTTGGTGAAGTTGCCCAAGGCAACCAAATTGAACAATTTATAATAAAATCAAATTTAAAGTAAATTCTAAGTAGAAAAATATATCTACATAAATAACAAATAAAATACATAGAATAATAATTTTGATAAATTTAATACTGTAGAGTATAAAATTGTGTACATACACATGTATACAAATTTCTATACAAAATGTGTAATAATGTAATTGTGTATGTACATATATACCAACTCAAAATAATGTAAATACAAAATGTGGTTATATGCCATCTCAAGAAAATCCAAAACTTGAGGGGAATGTAGCAGGTCTTCATGCCACTTGATGTAAAAATAATACAAGCAATTTATCAATATATCTGAATCAAAACATGTATTTTAATTTATATAAAACTATCTAGATATACACAATTTGTACCTGTATTTACAAGTGCCTCTCAAATTTTTGTTTCAAAGTATGTGATGAATTTGTGATGATGGCCTAAGGATATAAAATGACAAATTAAATCAATTTCAACTAATAACGCCAAGAAATATCAAAACATGTATTTAATGTATTTAAAACAATAATATAAATCTATTTAACTATATTTACCTGTATTTACTTATTCCATTGTACCATCTCCATCCTCTCTTTTTTCCAACGCATCGATGATTGTCTCATGGTCTTCCATAGAAATGTTCCATAGCTCTTTATTTGTAGGTTTTCCACGATACCTCTCTAGCTTTATATTTGTTGCCAACACCAAAAGTGAGTAGTGTATAATCTTCTTATGTGTTCCATAATCTTCAAATGCAGGCAAACCATTCTTCCTTATTAGGTATTTCCGTAGCCAAGTGCCAACAACCACCACCGAACCTATTGGATAATGATAGCCATCATCAAAGAAATACTTAAAATTTACTTAAGGGGATCAAAAAAGTTCTTAAAATATGCTTAAGGGGATCAAAGACTTGTTATCAAAATTTGCTTAAGGGGATGTCTTAAGGGGATCACCAAACCTGTTGGATAAGGAAAGCCATCATCATCTTCTCGAGGTGCTGTTAACTTATGTTTAGTCTCCACACAACGAGCCAACCAATATTCAGTTTCCTCTTCATTATTCTTTGGTGCAACAACAGCATACACATGTCCTGCAAACAAATTTTGATTCAATAACTTGCACATGTCCGTAAAATTTGACCAATCAACATACATGCATTCATATGTACACATAAATAAATAAAAGCATTACAAATTAGTAATGAAGTGAAATAAAATGAAATGATTTGAATTAAATTACCTTCTTGTACAAGGTCTGAAACACGGTCATAATCGTCTGATACAAATAGTTGATCATTGTCTTCAATTGTTGTTTCACTTTGATTGTGTGCTTATGCAAGTGTCAATGGTTTTTGCTTCCACTCTTCAACCCATTCTATATTCTCACATGCTTCCCAATCTCCTGAAATACAAAACTGACAAAAACATGCAAGCTCCCTTGTCCAGATAGTCCATGTAATTGCATTTGAACTCCTAAATGAATGCCATTTAGTAGATCCACTGATTGTCTGGCAATCAAGTCTAGGTAGAATGTTTTTTTCTTCAACCAACCAAAAGAATCGATGAACTGTAGAGTACTCACTTGATCCAGGTGTACATAATCTTGTATTGCACCAATCTACAATCCCACGTGCATCTTTAAATTTTACTGCATCCTCAAATTTTAATTGTTGTCTAGCAAGAATTCTTTTAACACACGCACCAGCTCCATCATGTTCTCCTTTACCATGTCTAGCTTCAAAAAAATTCCACATATGTTGGACATTATTCTCCTTGTGAACCCTACTTAACCAATAGAACATTCGAACATTCTTGAACTGCCCCATACAATTATCTGACCATATAAGATGTTCAGTCATCTGGATTCCTCTTTCTCTTAAATTTGTATAAAATATATTGAAACAATATTGAACAAACTCTGATGAGTGTAATCGGTTGTCACTCAAATAGAAATGATACTCCCTGAAAACTTTTCTATCATTCTCTGTGCTATCATCTGCATGTCTATGAACAATATGAACAAACATAGCAACCTGCACTGAGTTGTAATATTGTGATTGAATTTCCTCTTGCGGAGCTAAAGTATAGTTTTCCACAAAATCAACCACTGATAGTATAGTACCAACTGGAAATGTGTTTCTACATTCATGAAATTGTCCATCAAGCAATCGAGCTTGTTGAGAGTGCTTGACATATTTTGGTACAATTTTACTTTTAAATTCTGATATGAATGCATGCACACTAACCTTTTCTATAATTAAATCACAACGCTTTCCAAATTTTCCATCTTTTAAGAATATTCAACATTCTTAAATCTTTTAACATCAACTAATTGTTTTCTAAAATTATTTTCAACACTTTCATGCATACAAACTCTTAACAAAGAGAGATTGCCACAACTAGTGCATTGTCCAGAAATACATGAACTTAAATAAAATAATTTTTCATTAGATCTTTCACAGAACAAACTTGATATAAACTCTTTTATTGCTTCAGTTGGCATATTAATATCACATTCCTGTATAATCATGTTACGATGTAAAGTACTACGTATATATTGAAACACATCATAATAATAACGAAATTGAACATGCGTTTTACAACAACAAGATATTTGTTCTTTATTAATCTTTACATACCATGTTTTTCATTTTTCAAAAGATCTTTGACTTATTTTAATATTACCAGGTAACACTAATTCATCACAAAATTTTATATAAAATTCAGTTTGCGTTGTATCTAATAGGTGTTTTGGATGAGGATCGCGAACTTTGGACCCCACTCTTAATTTTAAAACATCTCTAGCATTAGACGATACCCTATCGTGCCAATATTTTTTGATCAAAGATCTGATTTCAACATTCAGTTCCATGTCAGATCTCAGGAGTCGACCACTAAAACTCCAACATTGGTTAATGGGATCATTTTCTATACTTTCTCTTCTTTTTGCCGCTCTTACCAATGTTTTAGGATGTATTTTTAGAATTCCACTAATATTGCTTACCATTCTTCTATTCAAAGTTGTTTTATTCACTATAGTAGTTGTTATAGCTTGTCTTGCTGCATTTTTATCTTTGGATCGACTATTACTTCTAATAGACTCAATGGCACTAGGAACAGTAGACATAGCATGTTTTAGTGATTGATCTTTTCTTCTTGGTTTAACAAAAATGCCTAACATTTTCATTACTTTTCTCATTTTCCACATTCTCATTAATTGCATCATTAGTTGACATTGAAATGATAGTTTTTTACGATAAAAAAATTCATTGTATAATCTATTGGCATGTGTTCTTATTTGTCTCCAAGAAATTTTACCAGGAAGATTATCCAAAACATCTCTTTCAATTTTAAAAAAATATTTCTCATTTTCAACATCACATCCTAGATTTTCATTTTCATTTTCAACTTCAAAATAATTTTCATTTTCAACAACAAAACGGTTTTTATTTTCATTTTCAACAAAAGGATTTTCGTTTTCAGTTTCAACAACAAAACAGTTTTCATTTTCATTTTCAACAAAAGGATTTTCGTTTTCATTTTCAACAACAAAACGATTTTCATTTTCATTTTCAACAAAAGGATTTTCATTTTCATTTTCAACAACAAAACGGTTTTCATTTTCATTTTCAACAACAAAACAGTTTTCATTTTCATTTTCAACAACAAAAGGATTTTCATTTTCATTTTCAACAACAATTTGTTTCAAATTTTGATCTCAACGAATATTATCAATCTCAACATTGTTATATCCAACTTGTTTTAAATCTCCTATCAACACTATTTCCATTTCATTCAAAGGTGGATTTGAAGTACCTGGATTTGTGCCTATTGAAACATTCTCCATAGCATTAATAGAGGGATTTGAAGACATACCAGGAGTAGTTTGTATAATCGTATTAGTTTCCACATTCACCTCTTGTAAACTTGCATCGTCTACATCCATGGTCTCCTCAATGTTTTTATCTTCAATAGTTGTGGAATTGGATGCTTTAGTATTATTCATTAATTGAATCTTTATTCTTCTATCTCTTTGTCTTTTTGCCTTCTTCTCTCTCTTTGCTTCAATTTCTTCAGGGGTTAATAGCTTCCTATCTTTCCTCTTATTACGACTTTGTGATCCCATGATTAAAAAATTTATGAAGCATGTACAAATAAATGTCAAAAACTTGAATGTGTTTCAAGTCCTTCAAACAAGTACCAATTCAACAAAATTCCACTCAAATAGTGTCTCCATGATGGCTTCTATCAAAATACAAACAATATTTCAAGTTGATGGACCTGCAAAAGAAAAAAATATGACAAAGAATGTTGCAAGAGTCGCTGTCGGCCGTACTGTATAGCAAGTTGCAAAAATGACAATCATAGTACAGTCTTATTTAAAAAAAGGGCAAATAATAAATGAGATCCTGTTTACAAAATGGGATCCCATTATATTAAACGAGATCCCATTTATTTTCGACCGATGCATGAAGAAACGGGATCTCGTTTAATAGACGGGATCGTGTTTAGTAAACGGGATCCTGTTATTCAAAATTTGAATTTTAGGCTCAGGTTTTGCTTTGTAACCCGCTTCAGAAAATACTTTGGGGACCCGACCCTAACCTCTGGACCTGGTTTGACCTGCAACTTGAAGGCCCTTTCAATGTCACAACAAAATAGTGACTTTGGGCATATATCTAAAGGTCTATTTTGCAGAATATTTTGATGAAATTAAAACCCATTATAGAGGAGACAATGTAGATTCCAAATATGTAATTTTTTTTACAATTGGATTATTTTTTCTATCTTTTAATCAATTTCTGATGAAATAGGTCCATAAACTTGAATTATCAGGGTTTTTTAATATTTTAATAACTTTTCATTAAAATATTTTTTTGTAAACAAAATTGTATGAAAACATACTTTAGACAATTCTTTTCAATTTAAAAAAAAAAATCAAAAAAGTTAAGTTTAGGTCATCTTATGCGTGACGTACACGATGATTTTTTAAAAGACAAAAAATGACCAATAAAAAATTAATAAAAAAAATTATTCAATAAAAAATTACAAATAAATATGGAAAATGTGCTTCAGTGAGTTACAAATCTTTTCCCAAAATGATTTTAAAAAATATGATTATTTAGGTCAAAATATGGATGACATACACGTACATGGTATAGTAAAAAAAAAGTGACTTTTAAACAGTGGTTTTTAGAAACATCTATTCAAAATTAATTTCTATCATCTGGGTATTGAAAAAAATTACATATTTGGAAACTAGACTCCGAGTACTACATTTCATATTTAGTGACTTTTTCCAAGATTCCACCTTTAAGTGCTTCAAATTTTTAGGTCAAATGTGACAAATTCTGAAAATCAGGGAAAACACTTCCACTTTTTGGCCAATAAGTGGACACAACTTCTTGCACACACCCAAAATCATTTCAAAGAATGCTAAAAAATAACACTTGGTTGGATGAGGACAAGATTTTGATTTGGAAGAAAATGGTTAGATTAGGGATGATGATGTCCCAACCACTTAAAGTGGGAGTGATGAGGAGGAATGATGATAGGGAGGATGATGCCCCCTCATGAGGGTAGGTAGGTTCAAAGAACATGGGTGTGGTCTTGAAATAGATGAAGAGGGAATTCAAAGAATTATGAGAGAAAAATTTAAATAAAATAAATTTAGAGGATAGATGATATTGGATGTAAGGGATTAGAGGAGAGAGAGTCAATGATTGGATAGAAATAATGAAAGGATCAGGGGGATGAGGGGGGAATATTGATGAGGATGCGAAGATTGATATATAGAAGAGGAGATGTATGGGATAATGCATCATGCTATTTTGGATTGATAAATCTTGTTTGATGTGGAATGAAACATTATGCACCAAGGTATAAAGAATTAGGCTGATGATGTTTCTCATGTGTAATAGACAAAATGATGCTCCAACACATCACAAGGCATTAGATGAACTTGGTGGGTACTATGATGAAGAAACCAATAAGGTCACAAGAAACCATATGTTTTATAGCACCGTGATATGGAAGCAAGGAATTTTTTAGTGGCTATATGTCGCCATTTGACTATTTTTGGGTTCTTTACAAGTGTCCAATTTGCCCATATTTGATAGATTTTTCCTAATCTTCAAACAAAATTACCTTGAGTTAGAAACTTTTATTCATTAATATAGACACATATCACAATATTGTATATAAAAATTTGGGCCCTAATCTTCCTAGTTTATCAAGAGCTATTTTTTATTTTTTTTGTACTTTCCCCATTTCAACATCTTTATTTAACAATTATATGTTGATAGGAAATTTATACATTGAATCACCATAAAATTTAAATATTAATAAAAAAATTAGTCACTAAATTGCAAAAAAAATGGTACAAGGATATAATATTGCCATCCACTCTAAAATTTGATTCCTAATATGAAAAAAAAAATTGCCTTGTATATTATGCTTCGTTGTAGTGGGTTCGCCAAGGTTTTTATAAAATTTTCAAGAGGTCATTTCTTAAAGTAAACCTTGTATGAAAGAGCATGATACCATTGTGGTATGTAGGCTATACGGACCGATGCAAATGCAAGAAAAATGATAATGCACACATACAAGAAAGTAAGCATGCACAAAATAATTTTGAAAGACAAACATGGTGTTACCCCTGGTCAAGCTGAAACCTAAAGATTGATTGATTGATGATGATTGATAGTGTTGTTGATGTGGGAATGATATATCCTATGAATAACACGAGGATGGGAATGATATATTCTAATGATGATGATGGAAGAGTTGGACTAGGGCTTGTAGTGAGGCTAAGAACAAGATCGATGGATGCAATTGGATGATTTTGCATAGATTGCTTGACAAGATATGTGTGTATTAGGATATGTATAGATTGCTAGGAGAGTTAGATTTTTGGGAGGGATTACATTGGTTCATGTGTGGGTAGCCTTTAGCTTGATACCAATGACAAGGGAAAGCTAAGTCTAATGACAAGGGATTGTGGGATGATTAGATGAGGTGATGAAGCTATTTGGTAATGTATGGGGGAATGGAGTGCTCAAACCATATCTGTAGATGTCAAGACAACTTTTAGAGTCTAGAAGTTGGGTAGGGAGATAAGATGGGGATTGGGATAAGGGTTCATGATGGATAGATGGTTTAGGAGAGATAGATGGAGGAGTAATATTGTGATCTCCAAGGACTATGTTGCATATGAATAAGATTCCCCATTCTAGATAGGGTTCTTGCACTACTAGGGTTGGATGGACATTATACAAGATGCTAGAAATGGATATATGTTAAGAGGTGTCCAAAGTATGTCATAGCATTACTATTCTTGTCCTTGTCAAGATTGAAAGCAAGTAGGGAAGAGGGATGGCAAGGCGATAGGATAAATATATGGATATAATGGATGGGTAGGCTAGGCAGGGATTGCCACCAAGTGGTGGGGTGTGCTTAGGTAGTAGATTACACATGACACTCATGAATGGTTTTCATCATCATACTTGTCCAAGGCACCATAGAAATGGTTTTCACTATTGGACAATTTTTCTCTTTAATTTTTTGATTTTTTTTTGTTTTTGACAAATTTTCTATTTTTTTTTTGGGATTTTATACTCTTGAGAATGGGGATTGGGTGGATTTGGATACAAATGAGGATTGGGATAGAGGGGTAAATGGGATTGGATGAGGATGGGGACTTGAGCATCTAGCTTTGTGAGGAGGTGATAGTGTCTCGTTTTGAATAGTTGTACATATAGACCATGTTGGTTGGTATTGCACTTCATGGATGTTGGTAGAGTCCATATGGGTGGCTAAGTGGAATTCTCCATGACATAAGGAAGATTTTGCTAAAAATGTGATGGTAGAGAATGTAACTAAGGTAGGTGAAGTGGAAGGTAGGTTGGATAGAGGATAGGTGGATTATGTGAAAGCATGGAATAGAGGGATGTGATGGGGGGATGGAGGTATGAGGGAATTCCAAGGGGTCTAGGGGAACTAGGAGTTATTGGTTCCCAAAATAACAACAACCCAAAACTCTAAAACATTCCTAAATCACCTAGGCCAGGGATTGTCGTCAGGGTGATATGAAGAGGTTTATCAACAAGCTAAGGGGGATTTTGGCCAACTAATAGGAGTGGGTAGACTCCTCTGCACTTCAATCTTAGCTTACACTCTAGAGGGATATTCTAAAGGGGTATTACCTAAATAGGTATTAAAATCAGACCAAATGAACAACCAAACCCAACTCATCATCTTGACTCCAAAAGTTGTCACTAAGTCAAGAACAACTAGCTGTCACAAAACCCCTATATAGATGATTCAACTGTGTGAATGTACATGCACAAGAAAGATGGTTTTTTACCCTAAACCATAGGTGAATGATTTGTTTGATTTTAAAGAGTGATTGGTCCCTCTCCAATATGGACCGATGCCTATTCCGTTGGGCAACAAAGCAATAGAATGCAAGGAGGAAAGGAAATTCATAGTAAAGGATCAACATAACTAGACATATATTCACATATATGACTTCAGATAGATATTCATACAATGGACATACTTACTAATCCAAAAGAGAACTGCAATGATTCCTATGCAACAAAAGGATGTCAATTACAAAGCCTTGTATTAACTTAGATGCCAAACATCTCTAAACATCTGTTACAATCATACTAGAAAATGTAGAAAAGGGTTCAAATACATAACTGCAATTATATATTTACCAAAATCATTACAAACTCTCGTGGAGACATACCATTACATTCAAATCTACTTTACATAACCTTCCTACTCTATAGTGAACATATCCCTTCACTAACAAAGTAGACAAATCATGTGCTAATGCTAGAGAAAATCCTTAGGCACTCCTAGACTAGACAATTGGCATAGCAACCAACCCTAAGAATGTCTTTGAAATGTGTATATATAGCAATTCAGCTTCTGGACGTTGGAAAATTAGTCAACAAGCAACTGCTGCAATATTGAATGTATCCCATACTGCAATAACTCCATTTTGTGTCCTTAGAGCTTGCTTACATGGCTCTACCCATGAAATCCAGTGAAACGGGAGGTTCGCCCATGCTACGAGTACAAGAAATTTAATGCAAGGTAGCTACAGTAGCATGGGCAAGTGAGGAATCCATCTTCTACAAGAAATCATACTCTAAAGAAGCATTAATGGTGACTAGGAGGGTCGTTGAGTAGTCATGTCATGTTTTGAACAGTAGAAAATGCTCCTGGAAGGGAAAAGGGGTGGGCTACGACATATCGGACTTCCTTCGATCAGTCTTCCATTGATCGAGTCTGGAAAGGTGAAAGAGGGAACCCCAACCTCTGAAGTCTGAGAGAAGGGAAATCATCAAGCTTCAGGGGTTGGGCCTTCACCACTACATTATTCTTTGGAAGGAAGAAGAACCTAAGCTCTGTCTTTACAACACTTAGTTGATTTGAGAAATTGGTGGAGATCAGGTCTTAGGATTTTGGCCTTATCACTTCCCAGAGAAAGAAGAAGAGAGTAAGTTCAAGCCCTGCAATTTTGAATACTTAGCTGCTTTTATAGAGGTTTGGTGGAGTTTAGAGTTCAAGCCTTCAGGCTTCCTCCTTCCAAAATAAAGGAAGAGGGAAGAAGAAAAGTTTGAAGTTTGATTCCCTGAAACACTTAGAAATATTTTGAAGGAAAAGAAGCAAAACTCAGACCCAATCCCTCCCGCTTGTCCTTTGTCCATGTGGTAGCCTCCCACAGTTCTGGGGTCATGAGATAGAGCAACAGATGAAGGCCATCGGAATGGTGGAAACACTTAAGATCATGCCACATGTCTTCTTCCCGTGGTTCCACAATCCTGCTATGGGTTCCCCAAAAGGCTCAATGGAAAGGTGGAATGCCTTAGAAAAAAATACTTGTCGGGGGTCAGCCATTGGGCCTTCCTCTTTCTACCTTTCAAAAGGAAGGAGGAAGGAAGGAAGCTTGAAAGTCTGAAGTCTGCCACACTTAGATGAATTTTAGAGCTTGATTTTGGAGCCGATTAAAAGGGCAAGATAGAAGACATGAACTCTGAACTCTGAAACTCTGACAAAGGCAAAAAACACAAGGAAACACTTAGAATTTTTGACTTAGTCATTTTGGGCCTTTTTTCCTTATATTTTAGAAAGGTATACATATGAAAACCTATGAAAGATGTCTCTGATTAGTTATAAACTATAGGTTCAAGTGGGATTTAGATGAAACTTTGGGGTAAAATGGGGTATTTTGGAATTGGTAATTTTGGGCATCAACATTGGCTCTGGTTGGGGACGTGTGGCAAACTTGTATGGCACAATGAGAACCACAAAATATCTTTTGGGAAGACCAAAACACAAAACACATGAAGGGACACACATAAAACATATTTACAAAACAACACATAGTAAAAAAATGACTACATCCAAAATTTTGGGACACTACAGGCCACCCCTGCAAAAAAGCTGGTGAAGTTACTTGCCTCTGTTAAAGACAAGCCTATTGAAGGAGTTGATCCGCATCAATCCTTTGTTGCACTAATCACCCAACATCAGCAATAAAAGCATTTTTCATGCATGCACATACAAAATATATACATTCATATCATCATGCTAAAGATGGAAACAAATTTCACCAGGGCAACACAACCATAGATAATATGATTCATTATCATGCTAACTGATATAGAAATACTCACCTTCAAGTTTCATGTTAGTATGATGCATTTCTAGATCTGCATAAATATCAGCATGATGAGGAACATCAAGCTGAAACATATCTATCCCAAGTGTGGTTTTATGCTAGGCTATGTCATATGATTGTTCTAATTCTTGTAGACCAGCTGCACTACATATGCTAATGTGCTCCTCCATGATTGAATCAAAGGCACATGATTCAGATTTAAATCTACACCATTAGCATATAAATCTAAAATTTGAGGCACTTCAAGTGAAGACTCACAATCTTCAAGTTTCCTCTTTGTTTTGTACTCCTTGACACACTCTGTTGTGCCATACTTGCTATTGCAAACAAAATGCTAACACACTCGTTCCTCCATATTCATCTCTTTATTATTTCCTTGGGGCTGATGTGAATGACAATCTGCATGAGGAAGAGAACATACCTCACACCACAAATATAGGTTCTCATATGCGTCCACATGATCACCCTCTTCAAAATCTAGGGCAAGCTCTTTATACTGAAACTCCATAGCTGCACCACCAACTATTTCTGATTAGTTTTCACCAAGTGCAACCACTTCTACATCTATCTCATTCAAATAAGCACCAACTATTTCAATGTCATCACTAGGGATAAAATAGGGCAATACACCAAAAATGCGACCAACCTCTAGCTCACTCTCAACATCATTTACAAGCACACACTCAGCATAATTAACCTTAAGAACTGATTGAGTGAGCTCTTCATCATTGTGCACACAGACCTCTTCATCCACTTGGTGTCCATAGGTGACATAATCATATTGACAATATGGCATTTGATTTTCCAATTTCAAGGCTAAGAGCTCATCAAGCCCACTGAACCCTAAGTCATCCTCAAACAAAGGATTATCCATGAACCAATGATAATCATGAGATATGCCATCTGATAGACTTGCATGCTCTTCATAAATGGCATTGTGCCTTATGATCATACCTTCATTATTATTTGCCCAATCAATGCATGTATGCTCTATATGTTGATAACTGAGAGGGGGGGTGAATCAGTTATCTAAATTAATTTAACTTTCTGTTCTTCTTTAACAACTAGTGCAACATCAAAGCAAATAAGCATCCATAATCATGAAAGCAGAAACAAAGTCAATACACATAACACAATGATTTTAACATGGAAAACCTTGTTAAGGGAAAAACCATGGGGTGACTAGCCCAAGAATGTATTCTCTGTTAGAAGAATAGAAATACAAAAATGACACTTGCCAATTAGGGCTCACTGCCTAAGCACACTGCCTACAAGAGACTCATTGTCTACAAGTTACAAAGAAAGTAACAAGATACTTGAACTGATGAGAAGCATCTACATATGCTGAGGTTCAGTTTTGGTTGGGCTCAATATACTGCTCTACTGCACTTCATTCTTCCTCTTCTTTGATGCTGCTATCCTTTCACATACCGGACCTGTATTACCACTCCACACTGCTCTCTGCTTTTCTTCACACTTCACAACACACAACACACACCTTCATACCAAAATTAATTTGGTATATATATCTGCACCAAGGATTTCATCCACTTTCTAGTCGGCATCCGAAATACTCAATATTTTGCCAACCTCTAGTCTGTCAGCTGAATCCTTGCTTATCAAGTGATGCATATCAAAGAGATGCTTACAGAAGTCATCAATCATGTCGGCCAATCATGAATGATACCTCAAGAAACTTGATCATCATCAATATCTCATCCGTATTAAGGTCTGAAGCTCTGCCGGTCAATTCTTCCTCAGTCTACTCTGCCAAACAGGAACCCAACACTTAGGTGTTCATATCTTTTCACTCTTACATCACCGGAGGCTAAATCTTTGGAATATATTAGTCATGGTACTCCTCTTGACTTCCCCAAGTCCGCACTTTACTGAGATACTTCCTCTAATAGATCCGGACCTGACTATCAGACCTTGCTACATGCTCTGTTCTTGCTTACCGGACCACAACCCTCTTCAATCTGACTTTCGGTATAGGCACACTATGTCCTGCGGATGGGTGGGATGAACTTTGTTGCCATCAATGACAACACTCATGAAGCTACACTGTGTCTCTTACCAACAATCTCCCCCTTTGGCATTGATGGCAACACTTAGTGAAAAATGACTAAGTGTCACACTACACTCCCCCTTGGTTGATGCTCTGTTCTAATGTGCACTTTATCGGAGCTCCCCCTTAGCTAGATTCCACATTTTTCACTGCTCCTCACTCCCCCTTTGACATCAATGGAAAAGGGTAGGGTCCGCACACCAAAATTTCCCAAAAAAAATCTATACTTGTCTGGAAAAACATATATACATGTTTTACTTATACTAAATTATATCTGCAAAAGTCATCTTCAACTGTACCACTTCTGTCACCCAACTCTTCTTCATCCTGTCCAAAATTGAGATTTGACCACTCAATAGGAATGCAAAAGCTTCTTCCCTTTTTAGATCTGACGGATCACTGGTCCGGGCTGTTGTCTGAGCATCAGTTAGGGCCTCATGCATGGCCTCTAACTTAGGGATAATTATCCCTCTAAGTTCACTTAACCTGCTTATTCTATTTTTCTTCTCCTTCTTAAGCTTCTTTATTTCATTTATGACTGTGATAGTCTAACACTCTTGATTTACTATGGAAAAGGAGAGAGGATCAAAACTTTGAGTTAAACTTAGTAGTTTATCCTCTTTCTCTTTTACTTTCTTCTCAATATCCTTTGTCACTTTAGGCCAGGATAAACAAAATTTATATATATCTCCACCATCTTTAGGAGCATTTTATAAGCTCTTTATCCCAATATACAAAACTCTCCTGTCATTTGTTATTAGACTCTGTACCTCAGAGAGTCTCTTTTCCAAAAACTCCTTCCGGACCTTTTCTTCTATTGACTTCTCTAAGGAATCAAAATGTGTATGGACAGAATTTACAAGAGACTTTAGATTACGGGATGTGGAGGCCGAAGGATCCTTTTGGAAGGATGGCATGATCTTCTCCAATACATCGGATGCAGTTTCTATGAGCTCACAGTCTTCCATGTGAGACTTCAGAATTTTTTCTTTTGCCTTTGCTTGAGTAAAGGATGCTAGCTTCATGGTTTGAACCGGGGAGAGAGAATCAAAATTGAATGGTCCTTGAAACAGTTCCAGTTCATCAAATTCCATCATCTCTTTGGTCAAGAAATATTTGACAGTTTCTGCAGTGTCTCTTGTCAGAGACAAAGTCTTCTTCCCTTCTGCAGTCTCAGAACTGTCTCCTAGAGTTTTCTCTGTTTGGTCTTTTTCTTTTTCCTTTACTTCTTCTTGACTAGTTTTCTCCTCTAATCTTTCTTCTTCTTTAGATCTGGAGTCTACAAGGGAATCCGGATGAGAGATATTTACTTCTTCTTGGACTTCCTTTTCTGGAACAGAGGAATCCAGGTCCTTAGTTTTCTCCTCACCTATCTTCTTTGCCTCTTCTACTACTGTCTTAGTAGATTCTCCTTTGTCATCCATGGCAGAGGGTTCATCACCTAAGTCCTCTATAATAGGAAGATTGAATCTTTTGAAGGCATTCCAGAGGATATCTTCTGTTTCCTTTGCAACTTTGTCAGTTTCTCCAAGCATAAGTTGATTCATTATAGCTTTGCTCTAGAACTCATCCTTGCAGTCCTTGAAGATAATGTTCATTTGTTTAGGGGTAATGGACGGATAGAGCTAAATAGCAATCTGCTCCCAGATTTCTAGATCTTTTGCTTGGGCATTGTTCTTCCTTATTTCAAGTTCCTTCTCTAAGATTTTGGGAATCAGAGATATAATTTCAATGAATGCTTTGTTGTAGATGTTTAGATACCTAACTGTGGCATCTTACAATATCTTCTGATCAGTTTCATTATATTCATCATAAAATTCAACCATTGGTTGTAAGTTCCAATCCACAGTAACTAATTTGATGATATCATCAATGTGGAGAGTAGGTTTTTCAACAAATTCCTCTGCCTTCTCTTCTTTGTCTTGACCGGTAGAGGGTTCACCGGTTGTTTTCTTCTTCTTCTTCATTTTCTTTACTTCCTCATCTGTCTCTATCTCTTCATCATCCTTGAGGCTTGTGTATGATCTTGTAGCCTTTGTCTTTGTTCTCTTTTCTCCTTTACCGGATGATTTTGCTTCCAGTTTTGATGTCTTTGAGCTCTTAGCAGTGGTAGGTGTAGAGCTCTTAGAGGATCTGGTCAAGGAGGGGGCTTCTACCGGAGCACTTTCTTTTTCTGCTTCTTCCTTTTCTTTCTCTACCCTTTCCATCTTCTCTTTGTTGGCATCAACTTCCTCCTTTGATATTCCATGCCTTTTGGAAAATTCTTCTACTTCCCTTCTTACTTTTCTCTTGATCTCAGGCTGTCTAAGTTCAACATGAACTTTTACACTTAGCTCTTGGTAGGTTCCAAATCTTTCTGCCTTGGGATCCTTAGGCTGACTTAGCATGTGTTGAACATGTAGCTCTATAATTTTCTCATCTACTTCATATCCCATTGGCATGATCCAGACTGTCCTTGGCTCCACTGCCTCCATTAGGCATTGATCAATTTCTACCATAAAGCATACTGTGTCCTTATATTTTTCAACAAGTGATTTGGGAATTCTCTCTCTGGCTTGCATCATATTCTGAAAGTTCTTGAAGTAGTCCCAAAGTGTTGTATTCTATGCCTTGGCATCACCAATTCCATGCAAATAATCTCTAATTTGTATGGCTATTGGTTTGTCATTTTGCCACATCCAACCACTGGACCTGGGTAGCTCATTCATAAAGTAAAAGAATAGACACAATATCAGACCACCATATTTGAATGAGTTTTTCTTGTCCTTCTCGATCCTTTGTAAGTTTTCTAATAGTTGGCTTAGAAGAAGTTCGCAGAGATCATAGTCAACATTTTTCCTTAGCATTTCATAAGCAGTATACACAACTATTTCAGATACTGAATTCTCCCTGCTGGAGTGATATATCTTATAGCCGATTATCATAGATGCAAACTTGATATCCGGATCAGTGATATCTTCTATAGTCATTTCTCTCTTGTCAAATTTTGATCCGGTTGCCTCACTCACTATCTGATTCTTGACAGATTTGAGAGCAGGTATCCCACCAGATGAGTACAATCTGGTAACTGCCCTAATGGCATCCTTGGTTATCTTGAAGGGCCTCATTAACCATATAAAGTTCAAGAACTCTACTCAGAACATACTAGACCCATTCATCTTCTGCAAAATAGGGGAAATGGATGCACTGACTGAAATGCTCATCCCAGATGGCCTTATATTGGGGTTTGAGATCAAATGAGTCATCTATCAATTCCTTATGGTAGATATCCATCAGCTTGGATTCCCCACATTCTTCAATATTCACATGAATGTAAACCCTAACATCTTCTACATGCAAAACACCATGCAAAATGCTAGAAAATGCACCTGAGGGATCTACTTCTAGAGATTTGTAGGGATGCTTCTTAAATTTAGGGCACGGCCTATCAGTAATCTTCACAACATTTGGAGTAGCCATCTTCTAAAAGATTTACAGAGAGATATTCAAGAATGGAAAATACCTTTTATGCTTTTAGGGTTCACGAAATGAGTCGGATCGATTTGCTGGATGAATTGACTTCAGCAGTTGATCTTTGAGAAATTTGAGACAATTTGTTGCAGAGCTCCTTTTCTCTTCTTCTCGAATGCAAATGTACAAATGATGAACACAAGAACCCTTTTATTTCTACACAACCCCTAATTTCATTTGCAATAATTGCATACCTTAAGTTATTCCAATTGCTCTATTCTTCTTGTCCTAAGAGATTTCTCTGGATCACTAAGATGCACTTAAAGTTATTCTTGGTGGATATTAGCAATCTATCTACCTTTCACAATCATTCCATTTATTCGCAGATCAGGACACATCAAATTTGAATCATACCAGATCTAACTGTGAAAATCCTATTCTTACCAGATGACTATTGAATTGGATCAATCTTGGAAGAATAACCTTTTCAAAACTTCTTGCAGATCTTCAATATCTTTACCATGGCTTATTTAGATGTTTCTCTGAGAACCCTATAATCCGTAACCTTTCATGTGCCAATTTTAGGCACCTATTGACTGGCTGGGGGAAAGTGTTTTTCTTTTGTTACTACCCCTGAGCTAGAGCTCATCTATTTAGTTCCTGGAAGGAATATCAGCACCAGATTCTGGTGCGGATCCATCCCCATCATTTTATGTACTTCTCTTCACCCATATCTTGTTCATCTCCCTGTGAATTTCATCTGCATTCACTTTTCCTTTTCCTTTGTCTTGGTTTTGATTATGATGCACCGGACCCTTTTTGTCCTAATTCTTACTTCTACAGAATTTGGCAATATGATTGGATCTATTGCAATTGTAGCAAACAACATTTCTTTGTATATTTGACTGATATCCTCTTGATCTACATTGATTAGCCATATGTCCTATTCTATTGCATGCAAAACATCTACCATTGAATGAATTGTTCATTTGCATATTTCTGCATTCATGAGTTTTGTGACCATACATTTTGCAATTAAAGCATTGTCCAGAGAAGGATGAATTAGTCTGATTTATTCTTCTTCTGCATTGATTTGCTTTATGACCAAAGTTATTGCAATTGTGGTAGTATCCATTAAAGGATGGATATCTTTGAGCATTTGGTTGCTTTACAGGAGGTCTTCTAGGCCTGTTCCTTGGATTTCCTGATCCAGAGTTCTTCTGACCGGATCTGGAGTTTTCACCTTTCTCATACCCCAAACCTTGCTTGTCATCTACTCTCTTTTGGCTTTCAAGAAGAACTTCAAGCTGAGCAGAACTTATCTTGAATTTATCTTTGTATTCATTTGTTGTTTGAAGATCCCTTTTTAGAGTGACAATCTGATTCTCAAGTTGTTCTTCATTATCTCTGGCTTCTTCAAGATCAGATTCCAAATGTCTGATTATTCTATCCATTTTGTGGTAGTCTTCTGACTTCTCCTTGAGAGATTGTTTTAGATTATCTTCAGTCCTTCTTTTCTCTTCAATTTCTTGGGTGAATTTCATAACTCCTAATTCCATTTCATATCTTACCATAATGACCTCTTTTGATAGCTTCTCACATAATTTTCTTTTCTCATTTAGATCGTCATTAGTATCATTAGCTTCATTTTGACTTGCTAATTGCTGAAGAAGTTCCTTTCTCTTTTTCATAGAGATACTTAGTTTCTCCCTTAGTTCATTTATGAAATCATCAGCTTGTTTGAGTCTTTCTCTCAAGTTGTTGAATTCAGAGTGAGATTGCTCAAGATCATCAAGGGCAGACTGAAGTTGTTCCCTCATACCATACATATCCATTTGAATTCCCAGATCTTCCTCAAGCTGTTAGGCTCTGTTTGGAGGTGTGATAGGTGAAAGTCAGGTGTGGAAGATCAGACATAGTCATGAAACCCTAACCCTACCATCATCAAGGAATCTAATCTAAATGAAGCCAAAAGAACAATGCAATGCAAGCATAACATCACCTAGACCGTGCGATTCCTTGTTTGAGAGGGAAATGTGGACTGCTTCTTCAACAATGAGCAATCACAAAGCTGAAAGCTGCCATTGATGGATGATAAAAGCTCAAATGCTCGAATGCTCAAGATGATAATGGAGTTGCTATATGATTGCTGGATTGCTAGATACTATATGAATTCTGGATTGCTAGATTTCTGGATGTCTCATATGGAATGAGAGGCTGTTTATATAGGACTCAACCAAGATCAACCAACGGTGGAGATTCAAAGGCTATGTGAATGGCTAAGATTGAAAGTTACTAAATTTAGGTCCAATTAGTTGTACATGTGAAGGATTTTAAATGAAAGTTGTCTGACAACACATGATAAATGGGAAATGGACAAGTGTTGAAATGTGATAAATGATAAAGGCTTCATTCAAATAAAGTATTTGAATTAGTGGGATATGAGTTGGAAATTAATTAAATAAATAAAATTTATTTAATTAATATGATAAATGCATAAAATGAGATAAGACATGATGTGGAATTAATTAAATAAATACAATTTATTTAATTAATTGGCTAAGTGAATGAGAATGGGATTTTAATTAAATAAATAAAATTTATTTAATTAATTGGATAATGGATTAGGGATGTAACAAGGTGTCGCTAGACATGGACAAATTTGGGTGTCTACATTTTGCCCCTCTTTGATACAATGTTCGATAGAACGTTGTGTCAAAGAAGATGTGAGATATGTTCGATAAACAAGTTATGCCCCAGTGTAACTGGCAGGTGATGCCCCCTCGAGAGGTAAGCCAGGCGAACCAGGAAAGACTGGGTTGGCGCTCGATAGAAGAAAAGGCAGAAAAGAGGGCAGATGCGAAGAAAATAGGCTGTGGTATAGAAAAATTAGGGTTTGGAGAAGGGCTATAAGTAGAGGCTGCAAGGGCAAATAGGCTCATTTGTGCTCATTTGTGCTTAGAAACCTAGAGAAATCCAGAGCTCCTGAGAGTGAGAGTGGCAGAGCTAGCGGGATGGTGATTCCACGCAGAGATCATCGTGCGGAGCGAGTGAGGACACATGGACGACCAGAGGGAGCAGGCGCACCGGTATGTCTCAAAACTTTTCCCAAAAGCGTGCATTTAATAGCCTAGAAGCATAATTAATTCACACACGTCACCAAAAGCGACTAGTTTAGGACAGGGCACATATAGGTCGCTTATGTAGGAGTAGAGGTCGCTTAGAGTAATATAGGTCGCTTATGGGCGCGGGTAGGTCGCTTAGGAAAAAAGTGGTCGCATCCTGTCGGCGGGAGAATAGCAGCGGAAATGCGCGTGTAGATGAAAACGAGTCGCTTATGAGCAGATAGTAGTCGCATAGAGTAGTTTAGCTCGCATAGGACTAGAAATAGATCGCATATGGTAGATAGCGCGCATATAGGGCGAAAATGGTCGCTTAGTGTGAGTTGGCTCGCTTATGATGAGAAAATAGGCGCATATAGGAAAAGGGCTCGCGTTTGGAGTAAAAAGACTCGCATGTGGGATATGGCTCGCAGGTAAAGTAAGGATGAACGCATATGGTAATAGTGGTCGCGTTTAGGAAAACAGTGAGCGCATGTGCAAAAGAGCTCGCATGTAGGCAAAACAGAGGCGCATATGGTGAAAGGGGTCGCTAATGAGCAGAAAGAGGTCGCTTGTGGTAAAGTGAACCGCATATGATAGGTGTAGGAGAAAATAGTAGATAGATAGGCAGATTTGGATATGAATGATTAACGGAATGGACTGACAAGAGTAAATGGATGATGCAGGATGTACTACCGCCATTACTATCACGGGAGCCCCATCCGAGAGATTTGCGGCTAGTGAGACGGTTGGATGTAGAGGAGCTACTGGTGTTAGAGATTCTGGGCTTAGAGCATGTGTCACGATTAGAGCCAGTGCAGGCACATCGAGGACTGATGACTGCGATGGTGGAGCGATGGATGAGCGAGCACAGTTCATTCTTGTTACCGACAGGAGAGGCGACCATCACCTTAGAGGATGTGTTCCAGATTTTGAGGATTCCGATAGATGGGGATCGGGTAGATTATGATCCGGAGATGGGCCCAGCTGCATTCAGGAGATTGTTTGGGACACCAGACATCGGAGCAGAGGGTTCGGAGATACCGATGGGGAGGATGGAGGAGCTCTGTGACAGGTTGCAGCGAGTGGTAGTGGCTATCATTAGATGGCTAGTGGGTGATAGGAGAGCGAGAGGGTTTCCTGTAGGATGGGGGACAGTGATGGAGGGCATGTTCTCCTATGGCACGAGATATGCATGGGCAGAGTGCGTGTTGGGACAGCTCTATCATTACCTACATGATTGTGCATATATGTTCGGAGCCAGTATGTCAGCAGGAGTGACAGTGTTGCACGTATGGGCTTATGAGCACATTCCAGTGACGAGACCAGAGGGATGGGTGGCTAGAGCAGCAGGAGAGCCATTTGCACGGATGTATAGAGGAGCCTTGACGTATCGACAGCGCCGAGGGGTGGTATACTAGCGACGGAGGTTGGATGAGATAGACAGGTTTGTATGGAGGCCATGGCTAGGATGTGAGCAGTGGGAGGAGGAGGATGCCGAGCTTGCTTATGCGAGACAGGCGAGGTACATTTTTGGACGCGGCTTGTACATTATAGAGCGCTATTTGCCAGAGAGAGCCCTGAGACAGTTTGGAGAGGCACAGGCAGTACCTGTAGGGGATGCCATTTTTGGGAGGACGAGGCAGGAGGTGTTCGATTGGGGTCCAGAGGTTGTGGTGGACACAGCCTTGGCAGAGAGAGATGGATTGCAGCCAGTAGCATGGCAGTGGAGACAGGGTCCGGCAGAGCCAGGTACATTGCCAGAGTATGATGCATACTGGGCGACAGCTAGGCCGACTCGGTTGACACGAGATGGAGAGATTGGGGAGATTGGGATGGAGAGACCAGTTCGGAGGCGACGACGACGGGCTCCACCAGCACAGGCAGTAGTGCCAGCTGCACCAGGGATACAGATGCCAGGGCAGGTGCCAGGTCAGCCAGCTATATTAGCACAGCCACAGGCACAGATCGGAGCAGGGGATGATGTGGGCATTCAGCAGCTGCGGAGACAGATCAGAGAGGAGAGGAGATGGAGGCAGCGAGCACAGATGAGGCTGAGGAGGGTGGAGATGGATAGGCATCAGGCCGTGATCAGTCTGAGGCATGCTAGAGCACAGGCACAGGCTTATCAGACGCAGCTACAGTTGGGAGCGCAGAGAGGAGATGGACAGGAGGATGGTGCGCTCGTGAGAGTTACAGGAGAGAGGGATACAGCTAGGCAGCATGAGCAGATGATGAGGCTTGAGCGAGATACTGCAGTACAGCAGGAGCAGGCTATGAGAGCAGAGAGAGATGGTCTGCGAGCTGAGAGAGATAGTCTACGAGCTGAGAGAGATAGGGCAGTACAGCAGCTGCAGGTTATGACTAGTGAGCGGGATAGAGCAGTGACTGCCTTGGGGACTGATGGAGCTACAATGTACTTAGCCACACAGTTGACAGCAGTACAGGCCGAGCTTCGGAGAGTGCAGGGTGAGGCTGAGTATTATAGAGGCTTATATTATGGAGCTGTGCCGGCAGAGCAGAGACAGCCTAGCTTCAGGAGCAGGTCAGGGGCTTCGAGCTCATGGAGGTCAGGTGGATCTCGGTCAGTAGCTTCAGTGATGGGGCCACCGAGAGATGGAGGACCAGGTACAGGACCTGTTGGTGGTGGTGGTCAGGGTGAGGGAGCTGGCAGTAGTCGCTAGGGCACACCTTGTTGACATTGTATCATGATGAGGCCTAGAGCCATTGTTGTACATTCATTCTTTTCAGGGCTCAGCTTGTATTGTAGACACTTGTATTTTGACACACATGTATATATATATAGCAGTTTTGGCGATCTATATAATGTTATAATGGTTGTGATGTTGATATTATGATGGCTATGCATGTTATGTGTATGGATTATATATGGATTATGGATAGATGTTTATGCAAATGGTAATGGATAGAAAATATTTGAAAATGTAAAGGGTAATGACATGAATAGATGTATGCATATAGGTAGATGGTAAAGAAAAAGATATGTAATGGACTTATGTATGGCTAACACTTGTTTTGCAGGAGCGGGAATATGGACAAAGGATGATGGAGATGATTGATCGTGGCTGAGGATGACGGAACGAATGGATAGATAAAATGGATAAGATAAGATGATGATGGGCAGCTTTCAAGTAATTGCTCAAAATGAAAAGAAATGCAGTCCTTATGTTTGATATAGCATATGGATGTTATGCACCAGGGTATAAGAGACCAAGGTGTCAAGGTATCCAATGCGTAACTAACGTGTTACAATCTTGTCTAAACGCATGTGGTCAAGATGGTGAGCCAACATGCACAAGATATGAATAACAGCTAGTGTTGGACTTTGACGCTACAAACAATGGTTTGAGCTTATCTCCACTACACATAATGGTAGCTTGCTGGTTATATGTATGGAGTTAGTCTTAACATAGAATAGTCTCTAAGGCATAAGAGACTGTTTAGCTTCTCAGATGCTAGAGATATTGATATGTAAGATGCTAATCCCAACACGTACACGATACCAAGACGCATAGGAAGAGAATAAGATCATCCCGCAAACACGGCATACGAAAGCTATATGACCATGCCCCAGTCCTTACTTCATCGCAACATACCAAGATATAAATAGATCAAGGCAGTCTTGACTAGGTACAGAAAAGGGACAAAAGATAAATCAAAAGATAAAACAAAAGATACTGTCATCACGTTCTCTTGCCAAATGTTGTGTGCTCTTGGATAGATTAAGCTGGCGCCTTGTTAAAAGGAAAGC
This sequence comes from Cunninghamia lanceolata, assembly GCA_027924645.1. Taxonomy (NCBI): domain Eukaryota; kingdom Viridiplantae; phylum Streptophyta; class Pinopsida; order Cupressales; family Cupressaceae; genus Cunninghamia; species Cunninghamia lanceolata. Next base: position 1,273,386 of record BSBN01000865.1, on the reverse strand, counting down.
TACATCCTGTTGAAGGCTAAAGTTGTTGATAAATGGCTATAGCAAATGTTGGCTTAAGGCATGCGGACAAATAGCTTCTGTCTTACCTGTGATTGGTTATAGTGCTGGAGCTTGCAATAGACACATGGTTTGCTTCCTGTTTGAGCTGGATCAAAGAGGAGAAGATGGATGATGAATGAAGATGAAGAAGATGGGGGGATCATCGGTGCTTGAGTACTGGAAACTTCCTTCGTATTCCAGACTGCCTACATACCCTGTATCCACGGGATCAAAGCACATTTACGATGAAGATGAGACATGATGAATATGTAGTTCTGGGTTTTATTGATGATGTAAGTGATGAAAGATAGAAGAATATGAGCTGAAAGATTGAAGAATGTTTAGAATGACAGATGACTGATGAAAGGGGCTATCGTCTTAGCCTGAATCAGAGTGCTTCCTTCGCATCTCCGATTGCCTACATACCCTGTATCCACGGGATCAAGGCGTCAACGATAGAGCTGGATGTAGTTCTTATTGATGTGGCTAATCGATTGGATGTTTGATCAAGCGATGTTTGTTGCGATTGTTGGATGAGTGTGGATGAATTGTGAAGGTATGAGTCCTGGTTGCAAGTCGTTAGGTCATAGTTGTCGGTGGACATGTGCCATGGCTGAAGTTGATAAGGTGTGCTGTGTTGAAAGCTGAGTTGGTTGATGTGTTATGAGCTAGAGATAACAGGATCCACGTCCAAATAAGACTCAACAAATGCCCCCAGTGTGGGATGAGGTTTATTATGCAGAAGCGACAATGCAGAAAAGATGTGGCCAAGATGCTAAGGTGCCAAAAGATATAGATATCACGACAATGTCTCACATATGATAACTAGCATCGGCAAAGGATGAAGAGGAAAGGCTATGTGTGAGATTGCGATAGGGCTTATGAAAATAGCTTATACAAGATGCAGTGGGGAAAATGATCAAACGAACCAAACAAATGAGGGAAGCTGGTCACTACACATAGCGCCTGTTTGCCAGGTTTTCACTATGGTACTTATCCAAGGCGCCTGTTTACCAGGTTTTCACCAGAGGACGGATTATTTATCTTATGTTTGTTTTTGTTTTTTTTTTTTTTTTTTTTTTTTTTTTTTTTTGACATATTTTGATTTTTTTTTTTTTGTTTTTTTTTGGTGTTTTTGTGGGATAGCTGAGATTCATGGATAAAACTTCTTGAGATGAACGCTGTTGACGGGTTCATCCAAGGGAATGCCTTCAGGTGTTGACAAAGTGTATGCACCAGATCCATAAACTGCTGTGATAATGAAAGGACCAAGCCAATTTGGTTCAAACTTGCCCTGTTTCTCTCGATGTTGTTGATTCCTTTGGTTTTCTTTAAGGACAAGGTCGCCAACCTGAAACCTGTGTTCTCTGATCTTTTTGTTATAGCTGCGACGTAGCCGGTTTTGATAGACTTGAAGATGGTTCAATGCTGTAAGGCGGCGTTCATCTAAGAGCTCAAGATCATGGAGTCGGGAGACTCGATATTCTTCATCTGAAATAGTATGTTGCAAGGATATGCGCAAAGAGGGGATCTCAACCTTGATAGGCAAAATAGCTTCAGTGCCATAGACTAGAGCATAGGGTGTGGCGCCAGTAGGAGTTCTGACACTTGTTCTATATGCCCATAAAGCAGGATGCAGTTGTAGATGCCAATCTCGACCAGTTTCGTTAACAGTCTTTTTAAGGATCTTGATGATTGTCTTATTAGAGGCTTCAGCTTGACCATTGCTCTGAGGATAATAAGGCGTAGAGAACCTATGTTGAATATGAAACTTATTGCAAAGATCTCTAACCTCTTGGTTCTTGAAAGGCCGGCCATTATCTGTGACAATAGCTTGAGGAACTCCATAACGGCAGATGATGTAATGTAGGATGAATTTAGCTATTTGTTTACCTGTGATGTAGGTCATTGGTATGGCTTCTACCCACTTTGTGAAATACTCAGTGGCAGTGATAATAAACTTATGACCATTTGATGAAGTAGGATGGATTTTACCCACAAGATCAAGTCCCCATTGCGAAAAAGGCCATGGAGTGACAATAGGCTGAAGCTCATGTGCTGGTGCATGTATTAGATCTCCATGTTTCTGACATTGTAGACATCGCTTTGCAAATTGTTGGGCATCTTTTTCCATAGTTGGCCAATAGTATCCTGCTCGCAGAAGTTTCTTAACAAGGCCAGGGCCAGCGGAATGCGAACCGCAGACACCTTCATGTACTTCACGTAAGGCCGTTTTTGCTTCCTCAGAATCAAGACATCTAAGAAGGATACCATCAAGACTTCGGCGATAAAGGGTGTCTCCTAAGATAGTGTAACGAGAGGCTCGACGGATAAAAGTTTTACGTTGGGTGTTGGATAGGTGAAGAGGCAAAGTGTGATTACGGAGATACTCGTATATATCTTTGTACCACAACGAGTTGGGACCAACAATCTCACATATAAGCTCAGACTGGGGAACTTCAAATGCGGGGATCAAAAGCTGTTCGACCAAGAATTCACATTTATGGGTGTTAGATGGCATGTCTAAAAGAGACCCAATCATAGCCATGGCATCAGCTGCTCTGTTTTGTAGTCTTGGAATTTGCTCAAAGGTAATGTCCTCGAAATATTGCTTGAAATCGTCCACCATTAGTTTGTATGGAAGAAGCTTCTCGTCTTTTGTTTGATATTCATCTAAGACTTGTTTGATAACTAGCTGAGAATCACCAAAGACTCGTAACTGTTTGATAGCCCATTGTACTGCCATGCGCAAACCTGTGATCAAAGCTTCATACTCTGCTATGTTATTGGTACAGGGGAATGCTATTCTGTATGATTTAGGTATGCAGTCTCCTTGGGGAGTGACAAACAAGATACCTGCTCCAGATCCGTGTTGAGTGTATGATCCATCAAAGTATAGCTGCCATCGTGCTGGAGAGCTGAAAGTAAACAATCCTTCATCAGGGAATTCGGGATATATTGGCTGAATGTCTGTGATAGGTGCTGCAGCTAATTGATCAGCAATGACTTGTCCTTTGATAGCTTTACGGTTCACATATTGTATGTCAAATTCACTCAAGATCATAACCCATTTTGCTAATCTCCCTGTGAGAAGTGCTTTTGAAAGGAGATACTTGAGGGGATCCACATTAGAGATGAGCTTTGTTGTTTGGTTCAACATATAATGTCGCAACTTTTGGGAAGCAAACACTAATGCTAAACAAGCTCTTTCCATGAATGAGTAATTAAGTTCATATCCCACAAGAGTTCTGCTAATGTAATAGATGGCTTGTTCTTTTCCTGAATCATCATGTTGAGCTAGAAGTGCACCTAATGCTGCGGTTGTTGATGATATATAAAGCAGTAATGGACGATCAAGTACAGGAGGTATTAACACAGGAGGTGTTGCCAAGTATTCCTTTATCTTATCAAAAGCCTGTTGACACTTTTCATCCCACTTAAAAGGTTCACCCTTGCGAAGAAGATGCTGAAAAGGATGACATTTATCTGCGAGTTGTGAGATAAATCTGCGGATAGATTGTAGCCTACCCTGTAAACTGCGGAGCTGTTTGAGATTCGTTGGTGGAGGCATTTCTATGATAGCTTTTACCTTAGCTGGGTCCACTTCTATGCCTCGTCGAGACACAATATATCCCAATAGTTTTCCTAATGTTACACCAAATACACACTTCTTTGGATTTAGTCTGACTTGGTATTTCTCTAATCGATCAAAAATTTGTGCCAATACTGGTAGATGTCCTTCCCTTGTCTTAGATTTTCCCAGGATGTCATCAACATAGTCTTCCATGATAGTATGAAAAAGGTCATGAAAAATAACTGTCATGGCTCGTTGATAGGTAGCTCCAGCGTTTTTGAGACCAAAAGGCATTACAACCCAGCAATATGTGCCCCATGGACAAATAAAAGACGTTTTATCTTGATCTTCCTCTGCTATTCTGATTTGATTATAACCAGAAAATCCATCCATCAAAGATAGCATTTCATGTCCTGCTGTAAGATCAACAATGTTGTCTATGCTTGGTAATGGAAAATCGTCTTTAGGACATGCTTTGTTAAGATCTCTAAAGTCCGTGCAGCAGCGAACTCGTCCATCTGGTTTTGCTACAGGTACCAAGTTTGAAACCCATTCTGGATAATCAATAGGCTTTATAAACTTTGCTTCTAATAGCTTCTGAATTTCTGCTTTAACCAATAAGGCAACTTGTGGATGCATTTTGCGCAATTTTTGTTTGACAGGCTTTGCATCAGGGAATACTGCTAAATGATGTACCACAAGTGAAGGATCTAGTCCTGGCATGTCTGCATAAGTCCATGCAAAATTTATAGCTCGTCTCAGGAAAAATGCTGTGAAGTTCTTTCGTTCTTGCTCTGATAGTGATGCTGCCAAAAAGGTGATCTTCGGATTTTGTTCTGTTCCCAAGTTCATGTCTTGTGATTTTTCAACTAGCACAGTTGATTTCTCATGGTAATCAGCGGTGACAGGAAGATCAAATCCCTCATCCTCAGGTGCCTCAGAGAGGTTTTCACCTTCGGATATGTCCTTTATTTTTACTTTTTCACGGTCAAGAGGCGCCTTGCGGTTTTCACCTAGTGACCTATTTTGTTGAATTTTGTTTATTTCACTTTTGCGACTGAAGGATTTGATACTTCCGCCAAAATATGCTAGTTTAGGTAATTCCATCATGAAACCTGCTTTGTGATCACCCAATGGGATACCTTGTCTCAAACCCATGAATTCTGCAATGGCTTCGTCAGTTTCAAATGTATCTAATATCGGTGCCCCCTGTTGGTCCCAATCGATGAGGTCAGGATATACGAGTGAGAGGCTAATGGAGGGATCGTGATAGCTAGAAGAGATTGCGGAAAACATGAAGATGGAATGTTCTTGAAAGAGATCGGTGATATGAAGGGAGGAGTCGTCGATGGTATCCGAGTTAGAAGTCTCTCCTACCGAAGAAGATCCAACGTCAATATCGGAAATACACTTAATGTCTTTGGATCGCGGTACCTCCGGTTGGTAACCAAGGCCTTGCTTATTAAACTTCTTAGACACAATAAGGGGCTCAATAGGTCCTTGTTCCTGTGATCCCAAGCCGCCATGTCCTTTATAGCCCATGTTCTTGATGATACGAAACCCGTTGTTGTATCGCTCTACTTCAAGTTGGACTTGGTCATTTTCATCAAAGAATATCCAAGAGTCTATGTCCTCAATGTCTTCGTCATCCAAGAAACCACCTTTAATGAATACGGTAGGGGGAGCTTTGATAACAGCAGAGGATGAAGTGGGCTTAGATATAGAAAGCTTACCGTGGGATTTAGGAGATAACGGAAGGGTGCCAACGCAACAGGATTCCTGCAATTTGTACTCACCAGGGCCATGTTCGGTATATTTGATATGGAGGTTGGAAGCGGCTTTGCTAGATGAGGGCTTGAGGAGATCGGATGGGTCGACATAGGAGGATGATGGATATGCCTCGGTGTTGAGAGGGATACGGTTTGGACTCTGATATTTAGCTTGAAAAGCACGGCAAAACTCAAATGGATTAGGATCAGCTTGAATGGTAACTTCAACACCCTTATGCGGAAATTTAAGGCATTGGTGATATGTAGATGGAACTGCTTTAAGGGTATGGATCCAAGGGCGACCGAGGATGATGTTGTAAGGCAGATCAATATCAAGGACTTGACAGCGAGTTTCTGTAATGACCGGTCCAACTTGAATAGGCAATAAGATGATCCCTTCAGTATCTCTTTCAGCGTCATCATATGCTCTGATAGTTATAACCTTGGAGGTGTCAACATTTTTCTCAGAATATCCCAATTGTTTGATAAATTTCAAAGAACATATATTTAGACCAGCTCCCCCATCTATCAAGACTCGTTTGATACGGCGTTGGTTAACAAATACTTCAATATGGAGGGCCTCATTGTGTGACGGATGCATGGAGGGTTGAAGATCTTTGTCAGAAAAGGTTAAATGACAAGGGGCTGCAATGCTAGCGACCATGGATTGAAATTGTGTGATATTAATATTATTAGGCACCGAAGATTCTTGTAAGGCCTTATCAAGGATAGCTTTATGTGCGGGGGATAGGCGGAGCAGCTCAAGGATAGATATGTGTGCGGGGGTTTTGCCAAGGTGATCCAAGAGGTTATAGTCAGAGAGAGGTCGAGGAGGATGAGGAGGTGCTCCTTGAACGGTAACTCGACCTCTTCGCGTGGTTACGGCACAATCAGGTGCTCCTTGGATGGTAATGGTAGAAATGCGAGCATGGTCAATGCGGCCAATGGTAGATGATGCATAGCTATAGGGAATAGCATTGCCAGCTTGAAGGTTATTTGTCTGATCATGAGATGGCAGTGGATTCTTGAAAGTCTCTAGATCATAGTTTGATGTGGATTGTTGAGCAGGTTGAGGTGTTGAAGGTGTGATGTTGATTAGACCTTGATCAATGCAGTCTTGGATAACATGTTTTAAGCGCATACAACCATTTGTTTTGTGTCCTTTAACTCGATGATAATCACAATACTCATTCTCTTTGTACCAAGGAGCTCGAAAGAGTGGTTCGCCATTTGGTGGTGCATCGGGTAGAATAACATCTCTGGCTTGAAGCAGCTTTCGAAGAATAACTTCCATGGGTTCCACTAATGGTGTAAATTGTCGGCGTGGATTAGAAGTTTGGCGTTGGTTTCTTCGTTGTGGAAAAGACTGTCTTGGTGGAGAGGCTGCTTGAATGTTGATAGGAGCTCTCATAGTTTGGATATTCTTTGTATCAACAATACCGTCATTGACAACATTCTTGTTCTTGTTCCAAAAGCGAGACTTATCATTGGAATTTTGGGGAGAATCTTTGTTATCACGAAAGATCTTGATAGTTCCTTTGGCAATTAAGGCTCGTTCAATAATAACTCCTTTGGAAACTAGTTCGTCAAAGGTGCTAGCACTTTGCAATTGTAATTGGAATGACAGCTCAGGATGAAGATTTTGAACAAAGATGTCAAGCTGTTGTTTCTCAGGGATTTCCCATGATAATTTGCTAGCCATATTACGCCATCGCTGGGTAAATGAGGAAAAGGTTTCACCATTGCGTTGTTTGTTGTTGACAATGTCATTCATGTTTACCTCATGTTCAATATTGAAGGCAAAATGTGATCGAAACTTGGTTGCCAATTCGGGAAAAGTCTTAATTCCTGGAGGTAAATGGGAAAACCATTCGAGAGCTTGTCCTGCTAAGCTTCGAGGAAATAGTCTCAAAAGATATGTATCATCATAGGCAACATCGAGACATGCCACGAAAAAGGCTCGAAGATGGTCATCCGGATTTCCTTTCCCTTTGTACTTATCAAATTGTGGGATTTCAAAGTGTGGTGGAAAAGGTATCATATTAAGAGACTTGTCAAATGGATAAGCGCATATGTTTTCGAGAGAGAAGGGTTTCTTGCCTTGTCCTACCCTTTCATCGATCATCTGTTGGATATCGGCTGAGGATAACTGCTGTTGTTGCAAAGGGGGTGGGGTGTGATATGAAACATATTGTGGTTGCGGTTGTGGTATATGTGGAGTTGTGACAGTTTGTTGTGGTTGTGGGATGTATGAAGCTGTAACGGTTTGTTGGGGTTGTGTGCCCACAATGTATGTCAAAGGAGTGTTATGTGACATGTATGTGTTAGAGGATTGCTGTCCTTGAGACACAAGTGGTAAGTGGGTGTGCATTACATGAGAAGTGGATGTGGGATTGATAGTAGCAGATGGTTGGGAAGTTGGAATTGAATTCATGACATGGTAAGTGACGGAGGGATTGGTAGATACAACAGAAGGGTGAACATTGGGATTGGTATTTTGGACAATATGAGGATTGGTATATGTCATGTGTTGGGTGATATTAGAGAAGCCTTGGGTAGCATAAGATGGATTGATAGTGTGTGAAGGATTGGAAGAAGAGGACAGCATGGATGTAAGTTGATCAACATAAGTGATCTGATTGTTTGGATTGGCTTGAGAAATGAGGGGATCACTCATGTCAATAAGGCTAACATTGGGATTATAGGACAACATGAAGGAATTAGCAGTTGGTGTATGAGATGTGGTAGATCGCAATGGTTGTGAAGCATGGAGGACATGTGTTGTTGGAATGGTTTGAGAGGTATACACACCATAAGATATGGGAATTGCTTGTGATGCTCGAAGTGTTTGTGCTTGCGTTACATGGACAGCTTGTGTGACGTGAGGCATGGAAACAGTCATGGTAGAAGGAGAGATATGTTGAGGGACATGAAAAGGTGGGATGTTGAGATTTTGTGACATGAGAGGAAGCACATTGGTGGGCACTATCAATGGTTCTAAGGTATGCTCTGATCGTGGTAACTCAAATGAAGCAACAAGAGGCAATGAGGATGGTGTTTGCGAGGTAATAGGAGTAGATGGTTTATTCGCAACAACAGCAGTAGTGTTGGGATCGTGCTCTCTAATAGTGGATATATCAAAGTCTTTAGGTAGTTTAGCACCCATGCGAGCAAGTTGGAGAAAACAGCGATCAGGCTCAGATATCATGAGTTTCTCAACTTGGTCCCATAGATAGGTATCTTGAAATTCTGATGAGTCGTCTTGAGATTGTTCTTCGAAAGTTTCCAAGGATGGTGGAGGGTGCATTTGTTGTGAAGATGATTCGCCCCTAGTGTACCCTTGAGGTATAAACATATGAGAAGGCATACCAGTTGTGAATTGAGTTGCGTCCTTAAGAGGTGTTGTGAATTGTTTCATCTCAGCTTGCAATTTGGCATCCATTTCAGCTTGCAATTTGGCTTCTATTTCAGCTCGATATTGACTCCTAGTTTGAGGCATGATGTTGATGATGAAGTTGAGCTTGTCAAAGTTTTAAGACCCAAAAGATGATAGTTGGCTGATTGGTTGTTGTTTTGGTTTTGCTAGTTTGGCTAAGTTGCTTGGTTGATTTGGTTTGGCTGAGTTGTTGTTGGTTGTCCCTAGAGGTAGCTTAATCACTCAAGGGAAAGATTGTTTGCTGTTGATGTTTGTTGGAGCTAAAGCTAAAAAGAGATTGTTTGCTGAAGCTAAAGCTGAAGGTTGTTTGTTGGCTGAAGCTAAAACTGAAGGTTGTTTGTTGATCGAAATGATTGGATTGATGTCTGATTTGCTGGTTGGGATCTCAAAAAGATGGAAAAGCTCATGAGTTGTGATTGATTGATAAGCTCAAAATAGGAGACAAAGTCCAGGTGTTTGCTGTTGATCAAAGGTAAGTCTGAAAGCTGATGTTTGAGGTTCAAGCAAGCTGGTCTTGAGGCTAATTTAGCTGATGCACTGAGATTTGCAAGAATTTTAGCTACAGGCGACTGATGATAGCTCAAAGGCGACTCAGAGGATGGTAAAGGCGATTAATGATAGCTCAAATGCGACCTGGTTTAGTTTCGACAGAAAAATGACAGTGCTAACCAGAAGCGAATGCTATGCCAGAGGCGATGACTGTTGGTTCAAAGGTGATTACTGTTGGTTCAAAGGCGACTCAGATATCCCTAAAGGCGACAGTCTGTTGTTCATAGGCGAGCTTGTTCTGGAATCAGGCAAATAACTGTGGATTAAAAGCGACTTGGCTCAAACAATATGCGACTGGTAATGAATCAGATGCGACTTGGTTCAGACAGTAGGCGATCAGCTGTGGTTCAGAAGCGATTCTGTTCAGGCAAAAGGCGATCAACTACGGTTTAAAAGCGACTCTGTTTAAGCAGTATGCGGGAAGTTGTTATTTAAAAGCGATGCAGTTCAGGCAGAATGTGAGTCACTACAGTTCAGAAGCGATGTTGATGGTCTGTGCGAGCAGTTTAGGTTCAAAAGCGACTGTGTTTGTGTACCGGTGGTCTGATTTTTGCAGTTTTTTTCAGCAAGAAAATAATGATAACAGTCACTCACACTTACAACAAGCACAAACTGATACAACCTAGGCTAGGATAGGACAGTATCTGTTGAATCCCCTAGCTGCGCCTATTCAAAGCGGGTAGCTCCAGGATCTTGATAGCACCGGCTCCTCCTTACATTTGCACACACTTCTCACGCATACCAAGATCTGGGATTCTTATAAGGCTTGACCCTCTCCAAACCTTTAGATTGTCCCTGCTACCTCGGCTAAGAACCGCATGAATCGGGGCCGCTTCAAGGGTTTTGCCCTCTGCGTCAACAGATAGAAGGTTTTTGGCTACTACACAAAGTTGCTAATAAGGGCATCCGTTCGGGTGGCTATACATGCGGCAGCGCTACTCTCCGTTATGGAGTCTCCCAGCCTCCAAGGGTTGCGCCTTGGAGGGTTTTGGGGGAGGTTGGCTGTCGGTATAACACAACTGCACCCGTTGTTTGTGGCTTTCGACACAAACACTTTTCTTATATAGCGGTTCGGAAGGACTTGGCTTTAGCCCGTTACCGCTTGGGTCGTATCCCTTCTCACACCGGGAAGGCAGGCCCTCTAAAGATAATGACAAGTTCTCATGCACCCAAGATCCATTTGATAGGCAAGGGGAGAGGATACTTTTGTCATTAAATTTGGGTTATAATCAGGCACATGCAAGCAATCAAAAAGATAAATCAAGCACGGAGCAAACAGTAATTCATTTTAAGCACCAAGCCCAAATATGCCTAATTTAGTGAAAAAAAACCACAAATCTTGGACCGATCGAACCTGCAACAGATATGTCAGTAGTTTGATAACCTCCTTTCTTGGACAGATCGATAAGATGCTGCACAAATACCCAGTTAATAGCCAAAAATCAAACTGGAACTGAAACAGGCTTGAAAACAACAGAGCTTTACCAGATGCGACCCACTGTTGATCAAAAGCGACCTCTATTATGTCATAGGCGAAAGACTGCAGATCATATGCGACGCGCAAAAACACAGTATGCGACGCCTGTTAGCTCATAAGCGATGCATATTTTCCATAAGCGATCGGTTGAGGGCTGGATGCGACCTGTTTCTGCAAAAACACAGCCGATAAACAAAAACCCTAGCCTAACAGGCGAATAATATTAGTCCATAAGCGACACAAATATATTCAAAAGCGGCGTCTGTCGTCTCATATGCGATCGCAATATACCGGAAGCGACCTGTTGGAAGTCGAAAGCGACCTGTCTCTGCAAAACAAAAATCAAAACCCTAACCTGCACAGGCGAATATTATTAGCTCATAAGCGTATCATATCAGAATAAAAGCGTGCACCGTTAGGTCAAAAGCGATGCGGATTTGTGCAAAGGCGACCCCTGTTAGATTAAAAGCGATCTGATTATGTGCAAAAGCGGCGGCTGTTAGATCAAAAGCGGCGAATACAGTGAACACAGTCCCGGGCGATCATTTTAATGATAAAAGCGATGCGTTTTACCTAAGGCGACGACTGTTAGGTCAAAGGCGATCCAGAGAGGTATATGCGGCCTGCTCCAGCTCAGAAGCGATGCAGAAATCTCGAAGCGGCGGATTTTCCTTTAAAAGCGGCTGGAATTTTCTGCGAGCACCTGCAAAATCTGATCTTCAAGGAAACAACTCCAAAAAACGAAGTTAATCAGGGACGTGAGTCCCACCGGGCGTGCCAAAATGTGATAGGTGAAAGTCAGGTGTGGAAGATCAGACATAGTCATGAAACCCTAACCCTACCATCATCAAGGAATCTAATCTAAATGAAGCCAAAAGAACAATGCAATGCAAGCATAACATCACCTAGACCGTGCGATTCCTTGTTTGAGAGGGAAATGTGGACTGCTTCTTCAACAATGAGCAATCACAAAGCTGAAAGCTGCCATTGATGGATGATAAAAGCTCAAATGCTCGAATGCTCAAGATGATAATGGAGTTGCTATATGATTGCTGGATTGCTAGATACTATATGAATTCTGGATTGCTAGATTTCTGGATGTCTCATATGGAATGAGAGGCTGTTTATATAGGACTCAACCAAGATCAACCAACGGTGGAGATTCAAAGGCTATGTGAATGGCTAAGATTGAAAGTTACTAAATTTAGGTCCAATTAGTTGTACATGTGAAGGATTTTAAATGAAAGTTGTCTTACAACACATGATAAATGGGAAATGGACAAGTGTTGAAATGTGATAAATGATAAAGGCTTAATTCAAATAAAGTATTTGAATTAGTGGGATATGAGTTGGAAATTAATTAAATAAATAAAATTTATTTAATTAATATGATAAATGCATAAAATGAGATAAGACATGATGTGGAATTAATTAAATAAATACAATTTATTTAATTAATTGGCTAAGTGAATGAGAATGGGATTTTAATTAAATAAATAAAATTTATTTAATTAATTGGATAATGGATTAGGGATGTAACAAGGTGTCGCTAGACATGGACAAATTTGGGTGTCTACAGGAGGAACTTAGCTCTGATACCAATTGTTGATAACTGAGAGGGGGGGTGAATCAGTTATCTAAATTAATTTAACTTTTTGTTCTTCTTTAACAACTAGTGCAACATCAAAGAAAATAAGCATCCATAATCATGAAAGTAGAAACAAAGTCAATACACATAACACAATGATTTTGACGTGGAAAACCCTGTTAAGGGAAAAACTACGGGGTGACTAACCCAAGAATGTATTCTCTGTTAGAAGAATAGAAATACAAAAATGGCACTTGCCAATTAGGGCTCACTTCCTGAGCACACTGCTCACAAGAGGCTCACTGCCTACAAGAGGCTCACTACCTACAAGAGACTCATTGTCTATAAGTTACAAAGAAAGTAACAAGATACTTGAACTGATGAGAAGCATCTACATATGCTGAGGTTCAATTCTGGTTGGGCTCAATATACTGATCTACTGCACTTCATTCTTCCTCTTCTTTGGTGCTTCTGTCCTTTAACATACTGGACCTGTATTACTGCTTCCACACTACTCTCTACTTTTCTTTGCACTTCACAACACACAACACACACCTTCATACCAAAATCAATCTGGTATATATATCCACACCAAGGATTTCATCCACTTTCTAGTCGGCATCTAGAATACTCAATATTTTCCCAACCTCTGGTCTGTCAGTTGAATCCTTGCTTATCAAGTGATGCGTATCAAAGAGATGCTTATAGAAGTCATCAATCATGTCAGCCAATCATGAATGATACCTCAAGAAACTTGATCATCATCAATATCTCATCTGAATTAAGGTTTGAAGCTCTGTTGGTCAGTTCTTTCTTAGTTTACTCTGCCAAACAGGAACCCAACACTTAGGTGTTCATATCTTTTCACTCTTACATCATCGGAAGCTAAATCTTTGGAATATATTAGTCATGGTACTCCTCTTGACTTCCCCAAGTCTACACTTTACTGAGATACTTCCTCTAAGAGATCCGGACCTAACTGTCAAACCTTGCTACATGCTCTATTCTTGCTTACCAGACCACAACACTCTTCAATCTGACTTCCGGTATAGGCACACCATGTCCTGCGGATGGGTGGGATGAACTTTGTTGCCATCAATGACACCACTCATGAAGCTACACTATGTCTCTTTCCAACACTATATAATCAACTACAAGAGATGAGCTACTCAATTTTCACTTGCATACATACCCTTCAAGTAGGCCACAATACCACAAGCAATAGGGTCATAGCTCTCTTCACCGGATTGAAAACCATCATTAATTTATTCATTTTCATCCTACACTGATGATTGATCCAATTGAATGCAAGTGCAATCACTACTATTTTCATCTAAATCACCATCATACACTATACCAACACCTTCCTCTACCATCTTGCACATACAATCATCACTTGACATTGTGCCTTAATCACTTGAGACATCTACCTCCCCACTGTCTACAACATCCTGTTCATTACTAGCCACTACTGCATTTGAGGATAATGATTTTGCAATCATATCCTATTTCACTTTATCAACATAATCAATGAACAAGTAGGCCTGTTGCATGCCTAGTAAATTGAACTCTTCCAATACAGAACTTGGGCTTAAGGTAATATCATAAGCCCTCAAGTACATATTGATACAAACAAGAAGATTAGGTCTAAAATTTTTTAGGATGTGGGATAGAGCCACTACAAACTTGTGGCTAAGCTCCATGCTAGACTCTCTTTCCTACCTTCTAATATCTCTAGTTCTTGGACAAGAAAAATAGGGTCTAGCCTTCTTGCAAAATCTTCAAATGTAGCCACTAATTGATCCCACAAAGCAAAATGCTGGTTAGGGAAACTAACCAGCCACTTCTGTGCTACTCCACATAGAGATCTAACAAAAAATCTCATCCACATATCTTCATCTTCAAATTGGAACGTGTCCATGAAATCTAAAAATGCCTCAATGTGTGCCTTCCCATCATAAACTTCACACCCATCAAATAAAGGCATCTGATAATAGATCTTCTTGGGCATGGATTGTTGTTCATAACTGACCCATGAGAGGTCTAGTTGTTTGTATGTGTTTTCATTTGTAATAGGGGGAGGCCAAGGAAAGGAGTACTTGGGAACAATAGGAGGGGGAATTAGATTGTGGCCTAGCTTGACATAGCCTGATTTGGCTTTCTAATTCTTTTTCTTGCTACAACAGAGACTCTAACAATTTCTTTTCTTTTTCAATTTCATACTTCAGCATGGATGACTCATTTCTATCAGGCAAAGGCTCAAAAAAACTGGGTTTATAAAATTATTAGGGGTATGATAAAAAAAATGTACTAACTGGATGGTCAAAGGCCATATAATTCATAGGGTCTGCAACATAAGAAGATAGATAGGAGGAATCCTCCCTAGGGTATCCATATTCATACCAGTTGGCCATGGACAACTACAAACCACATGTGCAAGAAAAAGGAAAGAAAAAAATATGTTCCTTTACTGAAAAAGAAACCATGGTCAAGGAAGGCAGAAAAACATGTACCTTAACCAGCTATAATCTCCTTGAAACATGCACACATCAACAAAACTTTGTTTCTTTTGATAGCAAAGTTACCACCTTACTGAGTGAGGAAATCCCTTGAAGCATGACAACCTTCAAGGCTTCAACACTAATTCTAGGTTGCTCACACCAGCAAAGTCTTTGAAGATTTATAACCCAACACTACATCAATGCCAATCTATTGGCATAAGTTGAAGGACTGCCAACTCACCCACAACAATAGACTGTACAACTACAGCGGTTGCAAACAGGGGTCTTCAAATCTCCTTGACCTTTCAAATCCTCCCTGGCAATGGTGCTAAAATGTTGGTTCCCAAAATAATGACAACCCAAAACTCTAAAACATTCCCAAATCACCTAGGCCAGGGATTGTTGTCAGGGTGATAGAAAGAGGTTTATCAATAAGCTAAGGGGGATTTTAGCCAACTAACAGGAGTGCGTAGAATCCTCTGCACTTCGAGCTCAGCTTACACTCTAGAGTGATATTCCAAAGGGGTATACCTGAATAGGTATTAAAATTAGACCAAATGAATAACTAAAAATAAATGAACATCCAAACCCAACTCATCATCTTGACTCCAAAAGCTGTCACTAAGTCATGAACGACTGGCTATCACTAATTCATGAACGACTAGCTATCACAAAACCCCTATATAGTTGATTCAACTATGCGAATGTACATGCATAAGAAAGATGTTTTTTTACCCTAAACCACAGGTGAATGATTTGTTTTATTTTAAAGAGTGATTGGTCCCTCTCCAATATGGATTAGTTCCTATTCCATTGGGCAACAAAGTCGTAGAACGCAAGGAGGAAAGAAAATCCACACTAACGGATCAATAGAACTAGACATATATTTGTTAGCAAGAGACACTGCTCGGTTGAAGGATTACATGTTGTCATTGATGGCAACAAGGAAAAGTATTTTCACTAGTATGACAAAGAGACATTACTCTGGAAGACCAACTTCGTTTGGCAACAAGGCACAAAAGTATTCTAGTCTGGAAGGCTAAAATGTCTAAGTATGGACAATATACAGAGTAAGTGATGGAGATTAGGCCAGTATGCCTCCGCAGTAGAAGATCATTATATGCAAATTAGATATGTTGTTCATAGCTATTTGATGATGATATATTTCAGTGCTCAAGACCTGACTTCCTTTGGAAGTCATACTATGAAATGTCTAAGTCTAGGTGGACAGAACTAAGACAGGAACAGTGCACAGTGCTAGAGAAAAGGGTTTGCATTTCTCCGTAGTTGCATAATTTGCCTTGCGGTTCTGGAGGTATGATCTATGATGACTGAAGATCCTCTGATATGGATTTGAGTAGGTCTTGTGGTTCATAGTGGAAGATGTTGTCTGATAGTTAAACTAAACTAGTAAACAGTTTGTGAATAAGGCCGACATAATAGTATGATGTATGTGTGGTAAAGTTTTGGTGTTTGAAACTTAATCCTAAGTGGTAGAATAGTTGGGGCCATCATGTGTGATGATGTTTCAAATATTGTTTGGGTCGGCCATAGATTTTGGGAAATAAATTTGGCCGACAGAGCACATAATGCATTACTACATGGTACACTTTATTAGGCTGACCCAATATGAAGATTTTGTTTGTTGCGGATATATATATATATATATATATATATATATATATATATATATATATATATATATATATATATATATATATGGGATTGATTTTGGTATTTGGTGTGTGTATGATGTCAATATGAATGTGTGTATAATGTGAACAGGATAGTAGGCGACAAAAAGTAGAAGAGAAATCCTGTCTAATGTAAAAGCAGAGCAGTTAAGATGAAACGTTTTGAGATAGTATTTTGAGCATACATTGAAACTACATTCATGCATGTGTAGATGCAATCTAAGCAGTTCATTTTGATAGTGAGCCATCTCCTTCTTTCTTTGTTTCTATTCTCTTGGCAGTGAGCTTTTGTGCAGTGAGCACTTCTTCATAGGGCAGTGAGCCTTCTTGTAACTTGGTATTGTGCTATCATAATATATTGTAAGCTAACACTCACTGTGGTTTTTTCCTTTTTAGGTTTTCCATGTAAAAATCCTAGTGTCCATGTGTTATGTCTTTATGGTTGCTGTTCTTATGCTAATTCTGCTTTCATGTTATTGATTTCGGAAATTGGATAAATAAACTTATTAAGAAGTGGTTTTGTGGAATAGTGATTCACCCCACCTCTTAGTATTCCTTATATTCAACAATTGGTATCTGTATACGCCTAAAAATAACATTATTCAGTCCAAATAAATATTCTTAATATTTATTCCATTCTAATTCTTCTATCAATAAATAAATAAATCAATTTATTTATTCGATTCACATTCCTCTAAATTAATTAAATATCAAAATATTTAATTACCTCTTCTAAAGTCAAAATTAAATAAAATTCTTTATTTAATTAAATTTTTCCAAACAATTAAATAATTCTCAATTATTTAATTAAATCAATTCATTCTTCAAATTTAAATAAATCAAATCAAATTTATTTAAATCCTCTCAATCTCCAAAAATAAAATACAATCAAATATTTTATTTATTCTTCCAAATCATGCACAACAATTAAATAAATTTATTTATTTAATTTGCTTTCTTATCTTCTAATTCTTCAAATATCTTCCAAATCTTCTAAAAATAAGTTTTCCTCTTCATGCACACAAAATTAAATAATTTATTATTTAATTTCTCTCAAATCATGCAAAAGTAAATCTCAAGTTGAGTTATCTATTCAATCAACCTTGTTTTTATCAATATCTATTAAATAAGAAAAAAGCTTTCTAATTTATGAAAAACATGTCTTATCTTTAGAAAAGAAAGTAGTTAACTCAAATAAAACAGCCTTTGGGTGACACTTGTCTTCTTCTTATTCGTGCACATTCCTCAAGTGTTCTATACCGTTGATCTTCTCATTCTCTCTATACTATTGATCTCTTCTTTCTCAAGTCTATAAATTGAACTTCATTCTTCCATTTCATTCATCCAAGCTTTAAGTATTGTTACTCTGCAGGAATTACAGCACGCCTTTGGCACCAATTCTTTCATTGCTTGTGATCACATTTGTCACTATGCACTACTATCATCATTGTGAAGCTTCTCTTCATGGAGATATTATCATAGCCATTCCCATTTGACATCTTGGAATCATAGCAAGGAAGTGCACCTTCTGAGGGCCATATTCATAGACAAGATCATTTGTGATAGACGATCAATAGAAGCTATGAATTAAAGGAGGTTTACTTTGTTGTTGTTCATTGTTTATTTGAATCTCTTTTGTTCACTATTTCATTGCGTTTTGGGTATCTTAATATTTGATATTATTGATTATTCTTTTGAATCTAATTTTCCCTTAACATTTTTAGTGCCCATCGTGGGGCCTAGCCTCAAATTTAACCCAAAAACTGAGTTTTTGTGTTTTAGAAGCCGTACACAGGAGGAAACAATGCATCTGATACATCCTAACACACATATAATGTCTGTTATGACACATTTGTTCTTGCAGTGCATATAGTCTCTGTTCTGATGCATATACCTTCTGTTATGTCGCATACATTCCTGCAGCGCATACATACTCTGTTACGGCGCATTTACCCTCAGATATGACACATTTATCATATCAGTGCATATACACTATTTTCCTATGCTTTTGACCTCTGTCTAAGCGCATATGTAACTATGGCACTTCTGTTATCTATTTCTACGCACTCAGTCTCTAAAGCAGCTCATCTGTTTCAGGTAGTGATTTTTAGGGTTTCCTTGAAGTTTTCGCTAATGTTGACTTCTTTGTGCAAGAACTCTCTTGATTTGTTTTGCAGGCTAGGTACTGATTTAGATTCATATAGTTGCACTTGTTAGCTCACACTTCAATTTCTAAATGGGAAAGTAAAATGGATGCTCATGCAAATCTCACATAGTTTAACTAGGAAGGCAGTAATTGAATCATTGCTATTGTTGGTGCCTACATGAGCAGTCAAGTTACAAGCATATATTTTGCAGGCACCTTCCCTAAAAATCCAAAAAACTTTGAAGTATTTGGGCCTCCTCAGCATTTTTCAACTGCAGCATCATATTTTCTTTGGAGGAGGTCATCATCATCATGTTTCCAATCATCACCCTATTGTTTCTTGCAAGGATCATCATATTTTCTGCCGGCCTGATCTTTCACTCAGGGGTGATATCTTAACATTGGGTGATCTTAGTTAAGATCATCCTGATGATGTTGCTACAAGGTCCTAAGTATGACCTGATCTTCTGTGGGGTCATCATATTTGAACATCTGGTGATCTTTGTTAAGATCATCCTGATGTTGTTTTATCACTTCATATTCGTTGTTTTATCACCTTGATGATGCTGACATCATTCTTATGTCAAGGTGATATCTGCTTTTCTGTCTGTCTGCATCATGATATTTCCGAAGGAGGCGTGATATTTTCATATCCAAATATCACCCCGATATATGAATATGGTGGTGACATCATCAGGATCTTGGGGGGTCATATTTCTAACACTAGTCATCTTGTGGAGATCCCCCGATATTTACAAATATGACGATGACCTCATCCGAATATGAGGAGGTGCGCGATAGGCAGATATGCTGATGACGTTAGTAGGATATGATGGTGACATCATTAGGATGTTCATCAGCCAGACGTGTGGTATCGGCGAAGCAGGAGGGTCTTCCTCTGATGTATCGAGTTGTGCCGATGAAGATGGATATCAGGGTGATGTTTCTTATCGGGTGGACAAGCAAGTGGTCTGCCGATGAGGAGGGTCTGGCCAATGGGGTGATATCCTATAGGAGGCATTTTGTCATGCTGGAGGATGATGATGATGAAGGTCTTATACTAGGTGCCGTCAGGAGCAAAATCATCGACACCATATATGCTCACGACCTAGTATATAAGGTGATGAGAAGGTTGTTGCGGGGTGCATGTGGGATAATTAGATCCTACATGATTTGAAATATTAGGATGATACATTTTGGTGGGAAAGGTTTGCGATGCACAGTATTTTGCATTTCCCAAGGCCGCGGGTTGGTATGCCATTAATGGCGGTTGTTGCAGAGGTATGGGCGATGGCGTGAATGGTCAAACTACCTGATTGAAGATGTGAATCCTTAGGTAGCGGCACAGGGCTTGAGATCTCTTCCTGTCTCTTCCTCCACCTGCTGCATTCAATGCGATGAGCACCATTTTCCCAATGTATTGTATCTAGCGAGTTTCGATCTACCATGTAATTAATGCTGAGCACCTCCTTGCTGTATAAGTAGGGCTATGTTGCTCATTTGTTGGTTGTTGAAGACCTGGGCATCATTTTTTGTGTAAATAATGAAGAATAGGGCATGATCCTGGTTGTTTTATCCCATTTTAGAGTTTATGTGTTGCAGCATGATGTATTTTGCACATATGTTCAGTTTCAATGTTGATTTTATATGAGAAATGCTTCATTGCATGTGTTTATCTTCTTGTCTCCATTTGATGCATGTTATTCTCCTTCTTCTGAATCTGGTTGCTAAGTGTTTCTTAGGTTCTAGGGTATAGTTTTCTGTATCACATGTTTGATCTCTAACTTCCATTCAAGGAGTGGATTAAATTGTTTTAGGTTGAGCATGGGGAAGGTTGCATGTCAGCAGGGATATCTTTAAGTAGAGGCAGTTAGATACCCATTCTTGGGTGATGTTTGTAAGGCAAGCATCAGTCCAACCCCCTGAAACTTGAGTGAAAGTTGCAAACCATCTGTTGTATACGTCTAGTTGACTCCTTACTCAATGGATAGGCACCAGTCTACTCCTAGGTCAGTAGTTATGATCCAAAACCCTTTGTCTTGCATCCAGGATATTATGTCCACCCATTTCATCACTTCAACCTGTTAGTTGTAGGAGTAGGATTAGGAACCCCCTGCATGCTCTCATACCCACCAGACAAATATGTCCAAGAATGTTGCTAACCTTGTGATCTACCATGCAGATCTTGGTCCAGACATGAGAGTATTCTGCCTGTTGCTGTCAAGTTAGATCTATTAGTCATTGAGCTAGTCAAGGTTACATCTTTAGCTATAGGGATACCCCCCTTGGTGTGGCAGAACTAGAAGTGAAGGGGAGGAGCTCACGCAACCTCCTGTATTAGTTGGCTGAATCTGCACATGCATAGGAACTGGCAAACCCTAATGCTGATTCAGAAGAAAAAACCAATAGATTGGCGACTCTGCTGGGGAGATCAATGTCATATCCATGAAAGTTTGAGTCTAAAAGATTGAAAAATCAGGCCTGGAGGTGCTTTGTTGCAGCAAAGGAAAAAGTTGTATATGTGACTCTACTTTGGGGGACCCAGAAAGAAAGAAATGCATTTTTAGCTTCTGCCAGTTTGAAGCTCATTCCTCTGCCAAGGAGGTGGCGACTCTATTGAATGAACCTATCAGCATCTGCAACATATCTAAGTATTTGTACAAGTTTTTGAAAAGTTCCCTATTTGGTGAAATAGCACTGGTTAAAAGGGAAACATTGGTGAAAGCAGAGCTTGCATGTTTTTGTTAGGACCTACACTGTATTTCAAAAGAGCATGCAATATTGTTAAAAGACTCATTTAGAGGACTTTAGGAAGGCTGAAATAGTAGTTTGTATTTTAAAGGCCTAAGGTCATATTGTGATTGAAAATCTAAGTTGAAAAGAAAAGGGTTGCAAAAAACATAAAATGATGTATTATCAGCCCATGCACCCTTGTGAAGTGTCAAGTGCAAAAATGTATAGTAGTCAGTCCCAACCATGTAATAAAAGAGGCTTCAACATAGACAGATATAAGCCCATAGATTTCAGTGGCATTTGTGGCTATCCAAATGCTCTTCCACATAAAATCAGAAAGTATTTGCCTAAATTTAGTGGTATAAAGGATGAATCAGCTGAGAAACACTTGCAGCAGTTTATAAATGTGATAGATGATTTTGAGATTGATCATGAAGATGTAGTCATGAGGCTATTTGTTCAATCTCTAGATGAAGATGCAAGGGATTAGTTCTCCTACCTTCCATCTTACTCTGTCAGCTCTTGGCAAGAATTTAAATCTACATTTCTAGAGCAATATGGTGAAAGAATTTCTGAATATGCAGTTATTAGTGACTTCATGTACATCCATATTGAAGAAGATTTGTTGATCCCAACCTTTAACCTTAGATTTATGAAGGCATTGAATAAAATACCAGAATGTATGAGACCTAATGATGCATTGTGCCTAGTTGTCTATTTGGGAGCATTTGATAAGAAAATGAGTTATAGATTGAGAGATAAGGAGCCCACCACTTTGCATCAGGCACATCAGTTTGTAATAGATATTGAAAACAATTGGAGGTATGGAATACAATAGGGTTATTTTTCTAAAACTTTTTGTTGTCCTGTAGCCCCCAATGTTAATGAAGATTTAATTCAGGTGTTGACAATGAATGTCAAAGCACTCACACCCCTACTGTCTCAGTTTTTGCATCATTCCAAGTTGATGATGTTTCTGTTATAGAGGAGGATGTCTTGATCTGCCCAGCAAATGGAGTTGGTTGTATTGATTTCTCAAGTAATATTTGCATGCCAGTCTTAAACAAAGAGCATTCATATTTAAATGATCCAGTTGTGCAAAGTTGTTATCATATGGATCAACAGTCAATATCAGTTTCATCAGGAAGTATTAGAGGGCTAGAAAATGATGCAGATAGCTCAACTTCAGAGTGCATTGAAGTAGCAAAAATTTTATATGTGGGGCAATCAGATGATAGAAATGATATCCATGACCAGTGCATGGATTAAGTTTGGTCTTCTTATGACTCTGGATCTGACAATATTGAAGAAGAATTGGATTATCATGAAGAAGAAGCAAAGACCTTTACAATGAGCATGAATCCCCTTTATGATGAGCCTGCAGATGCATTTGATATTGTGAGTCATGACCTTCAATGGTGCAAGATTAACCCTCTATTTGATGATGATGATACTGATTTGCAAACTATGGAAAGTGAATGTTCATCATCACTTGATCCAGACAAGTGCAACTATGGGTGTGTGGATCAGGATTTGTTTTCAATATCAATAAATATTGGGGGTCTCATATTTTCTGAATGTCTTCAGTTTTTGGATCAGTTGGATGAATGCCTGATGATGTGCAGTAGCCAGGTAAATGATGAAGAGTGCCAAGAGCAATATGATGTACTGTTTGAAGAATATAACATAAATATGTTACTTAATGCTGAAGAATATTATGATGTGTATGGTTATGTGTCTAATTTTGAAATCTAGAGTGACAGAGGCAGTATTACAAGTGGCAAGTTGTCAAAAATGGTGGAATATCTAATTGAGCAGATGACCTTGTGGGTAGACTATGCCAATCTTTCCAGTTGGGATTGGGATCTTTCAGTTTGGAATCAGGCATCTGACAAGAAAAAGTTCTAGTTTTTCCTTTTTGGCTGCCCTGGGCCGCCAAAATATTTTTTTAAAATCTAGTTTGTGATGTAGGTTAGTGCAAGTTTGATTCTGTAGCCCAATGGGTAGGCATTGGTCTACATCACAGAGATTTGAGGTTCTTGCCATGCCTACAAGAGGCATGCATCCCCAAATAGAGCCATTGTTGGTGCCTACATGAGCAGTCAAGTTACAAGCATATATTTTGCAGGCACCTTCCCTAAAAATCCAAAAAAGTTTGAAGTATTCAGGCCTTCTCAGCATTTTTCAACTGCAGCATCATATTTTCTTTGAGGAGGTCATCATCATCATGTTTCCAATCATCACCCTATTGTTTCTTACGAGGATCATCATATTTTCTGCCGGCCTGATCTTTCGCTTGGGGGTGATATCTTAACATCGGGTGATCTTAGTTAAGATCATCTTGATGATGTTGCTGCAAGGTCCTAAGTATGACCTGATCTTCCATGGGGTCATCATATTTTAACATCGGTGATCTTTGTTAAGATAATCCTTTTGTTGTTTTATCACCTTGATGATGCTGACGTCATTCTTATGTCAGGGTGATATCCGCTTTTCTGCCTGTCTGCATCATGATATTTCTGAAGGAGGGGGTGATATTTTCATATCCGAATATCACCCTGATATATGAATATGGTGCTGACATCATCAGGATCTGGGGGGGTCATATTTCTAACACTAGTCATCTTGTGGAGATCCCCCGATATTTGCAAATATGATGATGACGTCATCTAGATATGAGGAGGTGCGCGATAGGTAGATATGCTGATGACATTAGTAAGATATGATCATGACATCATCAGGATGTTCATCAGCCAGACGTGTGGTATCAGCGAAGCAAGAGGGTCTTCCTCTAATGTATCGAGTTTTGCTGATGAAGATGGATATCAGAGTGATGTTTCTTATTGGGTGGACAGGCAAGTGGTCTGCCGATGAGGAGGGTCTGGCTGATGGGGTGATATCCTGCAGGAGGCATTTTGTCATGCTGGAGGATGATGATGATGAAGGTCTTATACTAGGTGCCGTCGGGAACAAAATCACCGACACCATATATGCTCACGACCTAGTATATAAGGTGATGAGAAGGTTGCTGCGGGGTGCATGTGGGATAATTAGATCCTGCATGATTTGAAATATCAGGATGATACATTTTGGCAGGAAAGGTTTGCGATGCATAGTATTCTGCATTTCCCAAGGCCGCGGGTTGGTACGCCATTAATGGCAGTTGTTGTAGAGGTATGGGCGATGGCGTGAATGGTCAAACCGCCTGATTGAAGATGTGAATCCCTAGGCAACGGCATGGGGCTCGAGATCTCTTCCTATCTCTTCCTCCACCTGCTGCATTCAATGTGATGAGTGCCATTTTCCCAATGTACTGTATCTGGCGAGTTTTGATCTACCATGTAATTAATGCTGAGCACCTCCTTGCTAAATAAGTAGGGCTGTGTTGCTCATTTGTTGGTTGTTGAAGACCTGGGCATCATTTTTTGTGTAAATAATGAAGAACAGGGCATGATCCTGGTTGTTTTATCCTATTTTGGAGTTTATGTGTTGCAGCATGATGTATTTTGCACATATGTTCAGTTTCAATGCTAATTTTATATGAGAAATGCTTCATTGCATGTGTTTATTTGCTTGTCTCCATTTGTTGCATGTTATTCTCCTTCTTCTGAATCTGGTTGCTAAGGGTTTCTCAGGTTCTAGGTTATGGTTTTCTGTATCACATGTTTGATCTCTAACTTCCATTCAAGGAGTGGATTAAATTGTTTTAGGTTGAGCATGGGGAAGTGTTGTGATGTTCACAACACGCCCCATTATGCTCCTTAGCAAAATGGGGACCCCTGCTGATGTTTCATTTTTTGCTTCTGCTTGTGTTGTCTGCTTTCTGGCGGTTTGGTAAAAATGAGTCAGGTGCATCATCATCATGATATTGGATGAGGTAGGTCATCATCATGAGGTCAGTTTGTCAAATTTCATATTTTGTTTCTGTGACCTCATATTTAGAAAGAGCTTGAAATTCCATGCAGGTTTGCCTTTTACATCACTTGAAAATTCGTCCATATGTGGAAGTTATGCACAGTCAAAGTTTTGGTCAAACCTGATAATCGCAAGTGATCATCATATTTTTTCATGTTGTCAAGGTCATCATGATCTTGGTCTATCACCCGATAAAAATCATGCAGTCGCAATATCCGGACGTCAATCTTAAGTGGTAGTGCCCTTTACCCGTCAAATAACCTTATGCGCATCGTGAGCATCCTGATTTTAGGAGGGTCATATTTTATAAGCTCGGTTTTGCTGTATGAAGAACATCATCATCATATTTGAAGCGCCCCCCCCGATAATATCCTGAGGTTCAAATATCTGGACGTCAACTTTAAGTCATAGTAAGTTTTCCCCGTCGAGCGGTCTTTTGTATCGCGAGCATCATGCTGATATTTTAACATTACCTGATATTATAATATCATGCTGATATTAAATATCACCCTGACTTAGAAAATCCACCATCTGCATAATTTGCATGCGCATGTCAATATCCTGATGATCATCCTCATCCTGATCTTTCACAAGAGGGTCATATTTGCTGAAATTCGCTAAGATGATGATGACGTCATCATATCCTCCTGATCTCCTTTTGCATGATCATGATGATCACCCTATCTTTTAAGGGAGGCTGATATTCCATTCCTCAACAGCATGATCATATTTTAAATATCACCCTAGCGCAAACCTGATGATGACCTCAACTCATCTTCATGCTTCGAAGATGGAAAGTGATGGTTACGTCATCATGATAATTCGATGGGGAGGATCATCATATTTTTTATCCTGTCCTGTTGTCAAGATCATCATGATCTTGTTTGTCTACCCGATATTTCGCGAAGTCCTCCTGCCGAGAAATATGACCTTTAGCAAATATCCTGATGATCATCATCATCACATTTCCCTTCGGCAGGATATTTTCCAAAACATGATCCGGTTAACGAAATATCCTGATGACGTCATGTTCTAAGTTTAACAAAGGCCCCGGATATCATGATGACGTCATCCCGATCTGATAAAAGAAGAAGCAAATATCCTGATGATCATCATCATCACATTTCCCTTCAGCAGGATATTTTTCAAAACACGATCCGGTTCGTGAATATGATGACGTCTTATTCTAAAAGTTCGACAAAAGCCCCAAATATCCTGATGATCATCATCATCCTGATCTTTCGAGAGGGTTACCTTGGCCGCAAAGGGGTCATATTACAATCATCATCCTGATCATGCTCCTTAGGTGACCCGATATTGCATTTATCCCCTGATCTTAACGAATATGACGATGACGCCATCATTTGCATTTTAATGAAGCCCGAATATGATGATGATGTCACCATCATTTTCCTTTCCTCAGCAGCAGGATCATATTTCATATCCTCCTATTTTTCCTTCGACATAAATATGATGATGATGTCATTCTTTTCCCCAATATACAGAAGCAAAATATCATGATGACGTCGTCTGGACCTTCGAAAGAAAGAGCATCATATTTCCAGAATATCATGCAGATGAAGTGAACATCGGCCAAACAGCGAATATCGGCCATACATTTTTTTGACACGGCGATGGGCAGGAAATGAAGCGGTGGAGTTTTAAACCATTTTTTGGCGCCCGTGGCATTTTTTTGGTCAGCGATGGTTGACCCGATGGGTTTTGAGCGGTCTGAATGCGTTTTGAACGCATTTTAAGAGTATTCTGGATCTGATTTCCATGATTTTGCACAGTCACCTGGATTTAAATGATTATTTTAATTTCGTGCTGTTTATGTGATAAATGAAATACTTATTGCTTGTCTTGTCTTGCAGGCTTGCAGTTGAGGAAGCAGCTGGAAAGTCAACACAGTGACCTCATGGAGGAAGAAAATCTGATCTCAGGAGCAGGAAGATAAGGATGAAGTGCGAAGAAGTCAAGGCCATTCAAGTGAAGAACAAGGTTGCAGCTGAGAGTATTACTACAACAAGACAAACAGAAGTTATTGCTGAGCTGCCGGAACTTCTTAGAAGGGGCAATATTTCGCCCAGATTTGACACTGCTTAGAGATATTTTGAAGAGCTGGTTCACCTGTATTTATTGCTGTAACCAGGGGTTTGAACCAGGGGTTCAGTTAAGTTTTTTGCTGTAGTAAGGACAATCAGAATGTCTTTATATTGTGCCTCTCTACACTGTAAAACTTTACAACAGGGATTTTAGGAAAACAACAGGAGCTACAACAAGATTTTTTTTAGGAACATATAGCAAGTTAGCATAGTTTAGAAGTAGAGGAAGGAGGTCGCCTGTTTGTCTGCAGTAAGGTGCGCGTGGAATGTCTGGCTGCCTTACTGTATCTGTAAAGCTTGTAAGTTCTCTGTAGTATGATCAATGAAACTAAGAGTCATTCCTACATTGTAAATCATGTATGACTATTCGTTTCTAATACAATAGAATCTGGAGTTCTGCATCTATCTTCTGAGTGTTCTCCTGCTCTTCTTTGTGTTTTGAAATATTTTCTTTGAGAGCTTGCAATTTTAAATGTATGTTTGTGAAAATGCTCAGAACTTACATTTAAGGTTTTTACTGTGGATTTGATCAAATTACTGTAGTATTTACATAGTGCATAACAGAAACAACTAGATCCTTCGGTAGATTAAATGAGGTATAGATTAGATCTTTCTAACTTTTCCCAACCCATCTGAAATATTTAGCTGAAAACGTAGAAATCTAAAGGAAATTGTCTCAAATTTGAAGAAGCATGCATAACAGAGCTATAAGTAGACAGTTTTCATAAATAGATAAAGAAGAAAGCTGCAAAAATTCAAGAAAACCATCTAAAACTTGCAGCACAGTACCACTTTTATGCAAAGGAATGAAAAGTATTGACATATCTCATGACCTTTTTGCATATTCTTAGTCCAGTAAACCACCAAACAAACCTAAACTACGTAAGGCCCCTTGAACATTATAGCTTCACATTGACCAACTAAACTTGACCAACCGAACCATTGTAGACTTGGGATTAGTTGAATCTCAAACGATTCCTTCTTATCTTTCAAGTATAGTTTCAGTTCATTTCATGTGAATTTTAACTTATTGTTATGATTGCATCAAAACAATCATCAACAGTTTTCTGGCGCTAGAAGGAGGGCCTTCCTGAGTTAGGTTTCATTTCAAACTGGCTAACGACAGTAACAGAGTGACTAGGTCTAGATCCAGTTCAGGAGATATATTTGTGCAACTACCTGATACAAGGTGAAGTAAAAACCCTTTAATTTGGAATCCAAAGATATCGCAAGCAGGAAGTTCATCTGGAACACCTTCTGGGTCACCTTTTAACATCCGTAGTATTGTGAGTCCTGACAGATCACTGTTTAGATCTTTAAATCTTGGTTCAGGCACTCCTGGAGGTCTCAATCCTCCTCTAAATCCTAATCCACCAATCAATCCAGGTATTCCTGCAAGTTCAAGTCAAGCTCAAACACCTGCAATGGCTTATTTCGATGTTAATTCTCCCATACTCTTCAATGATGATCATGAGATGCCAAAAAATCCGGAAAAGATATGTCCCAAATACCAGTTGCATCAGGACCCAGAAGATCATATTAGAATATTTAAGGAAGCATGTTTTAGGGCTATGTTAGAGCACGAGGATGTTGTGTGTAGATTGTTTCCTTACACCTTTAATGAGCAGGCCTCTAGCTGGTACGTAAACTTACCCAATGGTTACATTTCTTCCTGGGCACTTATGGAGGAAGCATTTCTGTCAAGATTTAGAGGACCCATTGACCCTTGCGCTTTGTATCATAAATTGGCTGCTATAAAACGAGGTGAGGGAGAGCTAATTGATAATTTCAATGACAGATTTCAAAAGGCCTATTCTAGGCTAGTACCCCCTTATACCATAGATGATGCTCCCTTGTTGGCTATGTACTATGCTGCCTTGGATCCTTTAACTGCCATGTTTGTCAAAAGAAAACCTGACATAGATTCAATATCCAAAGCCTATAAAGAGGCAGCCTCAGTGAACCAAGAAATGAGACATACAACTTACAGTCTATTTGTCAATGGAGGAAATTTTGGGGTGCAGAATCAGGCACACCCATGGAATGGAGTCCCTGTGCAGCATGCTCCACTAGTAAATCCGATTCCTTCTTACGCACCTGTGTATAATCCTACTCCAATCCAGGCTATAACTCCTTACACAGCTAGTACTTCCAATAACAGTCAAAATAATGGTCAGCCTTTCTTCCAACTTCCTAGGGATGTAACTGTGGCAAAAGCACAAGAGGATAGGGAAGAAATCAAAGAAATTACTGCACATTTGAAAAGATTAACAACCGAAGTGACACAGCTAAGAAATGAGAACCTCTATGGAAGAAGCAACCAAAACTACAATCCCCATCAAAATCACAACCAAGGCCAAAATCAGAATTATAGTCTCAATCAAAATTAGCAGTACAATCAGAACCAAAACTACAATCAGCATCAAGGCCCCAGTCAAGGGCAACCAATGCAAAATAGGGGGCCAGTGATAGATAACAGGACCTGGGGCAATAATAACAAAAATCAGAATCAACCTAGGCCACCCAAGACATGGAATACTGGGCCCAATAACGGTACTATGGCTTCTCCTTTTGAGAATACAGATAATCATGGTGCAAAACAAATGACTAGCATACAAATGGCCAGTACAGCACCCAAAAATTGGTGCAGATTTCACAATACCAATGCCCATGCTGAGCACGACTGTCCACAGTTCCACTTGGCAGCTAGTATTTTCAACATAGATGTACAGCCTCCTACCTTTGAATTTCTCATTCCTAAGGGCAATGAGGTAGTACCCTCAGAATATGACACAGCATTAGTCTTAGAAACGTTTACCTTTGCAACTGCAGAAGAGAAAGAGGATGAATTGCTAGAGGATGAACCATACTGTTGTGAAAGTCTTTATCCTGAATCAGCCTTTGTGCTAAATGCTTTTCAGTTTCCTTTTGAATCTGAAAATGAGATATTAAATGAAACAGAGGAGGTGCAGGCCTTTCAACAGACAAATAAAAGCCACACCTACAATTTGAGGAACAACCCTAGGCCAGGAGGACCTTTCACCACCTCCACTCCTCCGAATAACATCAATACACCCCCAGATCAGAATAGAGGCAGAGCCCAGAATGAAACATATGATAACAGAGTATAATCGAACTAATGAAATATTATATGTTGCTGTTGAACCAGGTGTCTATAGAATTACCAACAATGGGATGCAGATTGAAGAGATTATGATGTTAAACATTAGAAAGAAGTGTGTCAGCAATAAAACGGCATTATTCATTGAGTCTGACGGAAATTCTTCAGATGAAGAAAATAATGCAATAGACAAATTTGGTCATGCCATTAGACGAGAGGTGGAAGAGTGCGTTACACACAATCTCCCAGTCAAATGTAAGTTATATAAAAATAGGTGTAGAGTCCATGATAGGCAACATTCTGAGGAGAATTGTGAAATATGCAAAGACATCATTGAATATGAATACAAAAAGTGCATAGGGAGGGTAGAATCACAAGAGGAAAATGAGGATCCTGATCCAACACAGAGATATGTTCATGATAATATAGATGCCGTGATTCCAGATTTAGGAAAAGAAATAGAGGACAAGGGTAGTTATCTTTCTGAGTTGCAAACTAAAAACACACATATGAAAGATAACCAAACGGAAAAACCCATGAATAAACAAGATAACACCCCACAGGCAATAAAAGGGACAAAGTATGCCAAGGTAGAAGATCAGAAAAGTAAAGATGGCATGTGGACATTAAAATGTGATGGGTCCAAATCAAAACAGGGCACAGGTGCGGGTATTGAACTCATAGATCCTCAAGGTAAATCACATTTGGCAGCATATAGATTACAATTTTCCTGCACTAACAATATTGCTGAATATGAGGCCCTAATTTTAGGACTTGTCATGGCCATCAGGAAAGGGGTAAAAACCATTAGAGTATTTTCAGACTCTGAATTAGTAGTCAGACAAGTGAGGAAACTATATGCCTGCAATTATAAGAAGATGATTAGTTACAGACATAGAGTATGGAGTTTAATGGATTCGTTTGATGCTTTTAACATAGAGCACATTCCTAGAGAGCTGAACCACAGGCCAGATGCGTTAGCAGTTGCTGCTAGTACATTAGAACCATTGACGCTGTCAGGATTAAGACGATTTGCTGTTGAGCTAGTTAACGTGCCCAGTATACCAGACAACGTTACACACTTTCAGGTATTTGGAGAGGATCAGCAAATTATTAATTTTCTGACTTGTAATGAGGCATTTGAGGCCCAAATCATTGATGAACAAGAAAGGCCTGAAGTAACATGGGACGAAGAAGATATGATCAACTTAAAGAGCAACTTCTTACCAAAAGGAGTAATTGAATTAGAACACATCTTTGACTTCGACGGGGTAATAAGAGAGAAAGACTTACCCAAAACAGAAGGGGGTAGGTGTGATTTACATAACTTAGGGACTGAGCTAAATCCACAAAGTGTATTAATTGGGAAAGCTTGCTCTGAGAAAATTAGAAAAGAGGTTCTGGACGTTCTGAAAGAATATAAACATGTCATAGCATGGACTTACGAAGACTTGAAAACATTTGATGAGTCCATCATAACTCACGTAATACCTTTAAGAAAAGAAGTCAAACCATTTAGGCAGAAACAGAGGCCTGTAAACGCCATTCTAGAGCCTTTAATCTTTGAGGAAGTTAGAAAATTACTGTCCGCTGGAATAATTTTCCCAGTTAGACATTCTGTCTGGGTAGCTAACTTGGTACCAGTGAGGAAGAAAAACGGAGACATCAGGTTGTGCGTAGACTTTAGAAATTTAAACAAGGCATCTGAAAAGGATAATTATCCTTTGCCCCCAATAGACGAAGTACTGCAAGCAGTAAATGGCGCAAAGATTATGTCTTTTTTAGATGGTTTTTCAGGTTATAACCAGGTCTTAATTGATAGAGAAGATAGACTAAAAACCACCTTCACTTGCAAATGGGGAAATTATGCGTATAGAAGAATGCCTTTTGGTCTGATTAATGCAGGTGCCACTTTTCAGAGGGCCATGGACGTTGCATTCTGTGGATTATCAGGTAAATGCATTGTTGTGTATATGGATGATTTAACTGTGTATTCCAAGGATGCATCCACCCACGCTGAAGACCTCAGGAAAGTACTCCAGCGATGTGAAAGGTATGGGATTTCCCTTAATCCTAAGAAATGTATATTTGGCGTAACTGAAGGTAAATTGTTAGGCCATGTCATTTCTGAAAATGGAATTTCAATTGATCCGGATAGAATAGAATCCATAAAAAATTTGCAAATACCAAACAGTAGGAAAGAATTGAAATCATTTTTTGGTAAAATTAACTTTGTTCGGAAGTTTATAACAGGTTTTGCAGAGATCGTGCAGCCGTTGAATGCCATGTTG
Source organism: Cunninghamia lanceolata (assembly GCA_027924645.1). Lineage (NCBI taxonomy): Eukaryota > Viridiplantae > Streptophyta > Pinopsida > Cupressales > Cupressaceae > Cunninghamia > Cunninghamia lanceolata. The sequence goes on along the minus strand of BSBN01000865.1, from coordinate 1,240,448 downwards.
AAGAAAGATGCACAGATGGAATGGATGCCAGTGGCCAATGCTGCATTTGAAGATATCAAGGAGGCAATTTCTGATGCTCCTGTATTGGCAAGTCCAGACTACACAAGCCCGTTTTACATCTACTCTTTTGCATCTTCTCATTCTGTCGTGGCTGCCTTGACACAGAAAGGTGAAAATAATGGAGAGAGGCTGATAGCATTTATGAGTGCACCTCTGAAGGATGCACAACTGAGATATCTAGATATCGAAAGACAGGCATTCGCATTAGTAAAGGCTATGAAAAAATTTAGACACTACATTCTGCGCAGCCAGATTAAAGCCATAGTACCAGACGCAGCAGTAAAAATGTTGCTGATGCAAAACAAGCCTGGAGAAAAAAGAGCCAAATGGATCACCACACTGCAAGAATTCGACATGGAGATCATTCCCGCAAAGCTGGTCAGAGGGCAGGCGTTGGTGTAGACAATAGCAAACATGGATCCAAATCTGATAAAACAGCAATATGTATTGAATTCCCAAGACGCATCAGGCTGGTACGATGATTTAAGCACCTTCCTAATAGCTGGAAAGTACCCAAGCAAGATGAAGGCTTCTCAGAGGAGAGCTTTGAAGATTAAGGCACAGCATTATATGGTGCAAGGAGGTCTTCTATTCAGGAAGAACCATGATGGAATTTATCTGAGATGCATAAACAGAACTGAAGCTGATAGAGTGTTGACAGAACTACATGACAAATACGGAACCGGCCATGGTTCCCATTTAGCTACAACACACAAAATACTGAGGGCGGGCTATTACTGGCCCACTATGTTCAAAGATACTAAGAGTCACATCAGAAGTTGCCACACCTGTCAGACTGCAGCAGACAAAGGGAGAAATCTGGCCAATCCACTACAACCTGTGATCGAGTCCAGACCGTTTGCACAATGGGGCTTGGATTTTATCGGAGTCATCAATCCCCCATCTTCTGTAGGACACAAATTTATATTGACGGTAACAGACTATTGTACAAGGTGGACTGAGGCCACCTGCTGCAAATTTTCCACAACTGAGGTAGTTATCAAGTTCCTTGAAGAAAACATTATCACCAGGTTTGGAACGCCCTATTCATTGGTATGTGATAACGGCCCTGCTTTCTCTTCTTTAAAATTTTCTAAATGGGCATTTGAATATGGGATTATTCTAAGGTTTTCTTCGAATTATTACCCTCAAGGTAATGGACTGGCTAAATCAACAAACAAAATTTTATTAGACATAATCAAGAGGCTAATTGCCAAAAGTCCTAGAGAATGGAATACCCTGTTAAGGTATGCATTATGGGTAGACAGGACCAAGTTTAAAACGGCTTTAGGTAGCACACCTTATCACTTAGTTTACAGGACTGATCCCATACTTCCGGTTAATCTGAGAATACCAACCTGGAAGTTTGCTAATGAATATCTAGGCTTTGATAACAATAGGGAAGCCAGAATAGTGCAAATGTTACAACTAGAGGAGAAAAGAGGTCAAGCCCTCGAGAAGTTTGCCAAACACCAAGCGGTTGTTAAGAGGTGGTTTGACAAAAGAGCAAGAGTCAAGACATTTAGGATATCAGACTTAGTGTTGTGCTGGGACAAAGCACATGAAAAGAAAGGAAGCCATGGAAAATTCAATAAATTATGGCTGGGTCCATTACAAGTCTCAGAAATAATAGGAGATAACACCTTTAGACTTAAGACCTTGACTGGAGAAGATATGCCATTACCAGTCAATGGCCAGCATTTGAAACACTACTTCCAGGCTTGAGGTAAAAGGGGGGGCAGTCCTTTTTTCTTAATGTAGAATGCTGTGGATAATGTATAGTTCTTCTTGTGTGTTTTCTTTTGGGTTGGCTGTTTGTATAGCTTGTCTTCTGTTTGTTTTTGCTTTTTGTTTCTTTCTGTTTGTACAATTTTTTCTTTTGTTGTGTTGTTTGTACAGCCTGTTTGTTTGGTTTGTTTGTTGTCTCCTCAGCAGGAATCTTTATTTTACTTTAGAGTATTAAGGAGCAAAACTAGCAACCATTCAAAATAGTATAAAATTTAAGATATTCAGGTTAACCATTTGCAATTTACACATAACTTGTTACTATTATGAATGTAGAGAGTTGTTCATCTTCTGAAGTTTTGTATTCAATAAATGTGATTGAGAATTCGAAGCAGGTTTCTCACGATGATACACCTAAAATCCTTGGGTTTGTTGAACTTACCAGTGTAGATATTAGGTGAAAAATCAGAGGTCACCCTTGCTACCATTACAATTCTCAGCTTAATTTCAGCAAGTGTCCACTCCTTGCATCATGAAATTACAAATTGCTATATCTTATGAAATCTTTCAAAATTAGAAAACAAAAAATAAATAAATAAATGAATAAAGCAGATTATACTGAAAATCCAGATTAAGCCATCTAAGTAACTCTACCGGGGCTATGGACGCTCGCTGGCAGTGGGGCTCTACTTAGGAGAATTGTAACGATAACCTTGCCGGGGCTATGGACGCTCGCTGGCAGCAAGGCTCTATCCGGTCGGCTATGAGGGAATATCCTCACCTACGTAGGCTAATGTCAGTCACTGGTTTGTTCAACCGATCTTCAAGATGAGGATAATTAATCACGTGCACACAACTAAACTGAAAATGGAAGTTCATGCATCTTTATTGAATACTTTGAGTCTCAAGCTGAATAGTAATTTGCAGGAAAGATAGTTGGAAGTTATGAGTTCATTTCATCTAGTTTCCTTGAACACTCTGAATTTAATTGTTTCATTTTGGTTGCTAGTTGTTGTGATGTTCACAACACGCCCCATTATGCTCCTTAGCAAAATGGGGACCCCTGCTGATGTTTCATTTTTTGCTTCTGCTTGTGTTGTCTGCTTTCTGGCGGTTTGGTAAAAATGAGTCAGGTGCATCATCATCATGATATTGGATGAGGTAGGTCATCATCATGAGGTCAGTTTGTCAAAGTTCATATTTTGTTTCTGTGACCTCATATTTAGAAAGAGCTTGAAATTCCATGCAGGTTTGCCTTTTACATCACTTGAAAATTCGTCCATATGTGGAAGTTATGCACAGTCAAAGTTTTGGTCAAACCTGATAATCGCAAGTGATCATCATATTTTTTCATGTTGTCAAGGTCATCATGATCTTGGTCTATCACCCGATAAAAATCATGCAGTCGCAATATCCAGACGTCAATCTTAAGTGGTAGTGCCCTTTACCCGTCAAATAACCTTATGTGCATCGTGAGCATCCTGATTTTAGGAGGGTCATATTTTATAAGCTCGGTTTTGCTATATGAAGAACATCATCATCATATTTGAAGCACCCCCCCGATAATATCCTGAGGTTCAAATATCCGGACGTCAACTTTAAGTCATAGTAAGTTTTCCCCATCGAGCGGTCTTTTGTATCGCGAGCATCATGCTGATATTTTAACATTACCTGATATTATAATATCATGCTGATATTAAATATCACCCTGACTTAGAAAATCCACCATCTGCATAATTTGCATGCGCATGTCAATATCCTGATGATCATCCTCATCTTGATCTTTCACAAGAGGGTCATATTTACTGAAATTCGCTAAGATGATGATGACGTCATCATATCCTCCTGATCTCCTTTTGCATGATCATGATGATCACCCTATCTTTTAAGGGAGGCTGATATTCCATTCCTCAACAGCATGATCATATTTTAAATATCACCCTAGCGTAAACCTGATGATGACCTCAACTCATCTTCATGCTTCGAAGATGGAAAGTGATGGTTACGTCATCATGATAATTTGATGGGGAGGATCATCATATTTTTTATCCTGTCCTGTTGTCAATATCATCATGATCTTGTTTGTCTACCCGATATTTCGCGAAGTCCTCCTGCCGAGAAATATGACCTTTAGCAAATATCCTGATGATCATCATCATCACATTTCCCTTCGGCAGGATATTTTCCAAAACATGATCCGGTTAACGAAATATCCTGATGACGTCATGTTCTAAGTTTAACAAAGGCCCCGGATATCATGATGACGTCATCCCGATCTGATAAATGAAGAAGCAAATATCCTGATGATCATCATCATCACATTTCCCTTCGGCAGGATATTTTCCAAAACATGATCCGGTTTGCGAATATGATGATGTCTTATTCTAAAAGTTTGACAAAAGCCCCAAATATCCTGATGATCATCATCATCCTGATCTTTCGAGAGGGTTACCTTGGCCACAAAGGGGTCATATTACAATCATCATCCTGATCATGCTCCTTAGGTGACCCGATATTGCATTTATCCCCTGATCTTAACGAATATGACGATGACGCCATCATTTGCATTTTAATGAAGCCCGAATATGACGATGACGTCACCATCATTTTCCTTTCCTCAGCAGCAGGATCATATTTCATATCCTCCTATTTTTCCTTCGACATGAATATGATGATGATGTCATTCTTTTCCCCAATATACAGAAGCGAAATATCATGATGACGTCGTCTGGACCTTCGAAAGAAAGAGCATCATATTTCTAGAATATCATGCAGATGAAGTGAACATCGGCCAAACAGCGAATATCGGCCATACATTTTTTTGACACGGCGATGGGCGGGAAATGAAGTGGTGGAGTTTTAAACCATTTTTTGGCGCCCGTGGCATTTTTTCGGTCAGCGATGGTTGACCCGATGGGTTTTGAGCAGTCTGAATGCGTTTTGAACGCATTTTAAGAGTATTTTGGATCCGATTTCCATGATTTTGCACAGTCACCTGGATTTAAACGATTATTTTAATTTCCTGCTGTTTATGTGATAAATGAAATACTTATTGCTTGTCTTGTCTTGCAGGCTTGCAGTTGAGGAAGCAGCTGGAAAGTCAACACAGTGACCTCATGGAGGAAGAAAATCTGATCTCAGGAGCAGGAAGATAAGGATGAAGTGCAAAGAAGTCAAGGCCATTCAAGTGAAGAACAAGGTTGCAGCTGAGAGTATTACTACAACAAGACAAACAGAAGTTATTGCTGAGCTGCCGGAACTTCTTAGAAGGGGCAATATTTTGCCCAGATTTGACACTGCTCAGAGATATTTTGAAGAGCTGGTTCACCTGTATTTATTGCTGTAACCAGGGGTTTGAACCAGGGGTTCAGTTAAGTTTTTTGCTGTAGTAAGGACAATCAGAATGTCTTTATATTGTGCCTCTCTACACTGTAAAACTTTACAACAGGGATTTTAGGAAAACAACAGGAGCTACAACAAGATTTTTTTTAGGAACATACAGCAAGTTAGCATAGTTTAGAAGTAGAGGAAGGAGGTCGCCTGTTTGTCTGCAGTAAGGTGCGCGTGGAATGTCTGGCTGCCTTACTGTATCTGTAAAGCTTGTAAGTTCTCTGTAGTATGATCAATGAAACTAAGAGTCATTCCTACATTGTAAATCATGTATGACTATTCGTTTCTAATACAATAGAATCTGGAGTTCTGCATCTATCTTCTTAGTGTTCTCGTGCTCTTCTTTGTGTTTTGAAATATTTTCTTTGAGAGCTTGCAATTTTAAATGTATGTTTGTGAAAATGCTCAGAACTTACATTTAAGGTTTTTACTGTGGATTTGATCAAATTACTGTAGTATTTACATAGTGCATAACAGAAACAACTAGATCCTTCGGTAGATTAAATGAGGTATAGATTAGATCTTTCTAACTTTTCCCAACCCATCTAAAATATTTAGCTGAAAACGTAGAAATCTAAAGGAAATTGTCTCAAATTTGAAGAAGCATGCATAACAGAGCTATAAGTAAACAGTTTTCATAAATAGATAAAGAAGAAAGCTGCAAAAATTCAAGAAAACCATCTAAAACTTGCAGCACAGTACCACTTTTATGCAAAGGAATGAAAAGTATTGACATATCTCATGACCTTTTTGCATATTCTTAGTCCAGTAAACCACCAAACAAACCTAAACTACGTAAGGCCCCTTGAACATTACAGCTTCACATTGACCAACTGAACTTGACCAACTGAACCATTGTAGACTTGGGATTAGTTGAATCTCAAACGATTCCTTCTTATCTTTCAAGTATAGTTTCAGTTCATTTCATGTGAATTTTAACTTATTGTTATGATTGCATCAAAACAATCATCAACAGGAAGGTTGCATGTGAGCAGGGATATTTGTAAGTAGAGGCAGTTAGATACCCATTCTTGGATGATGTTTGTAAGGCAAGCATTAGTCCAACCCCCTGAAACTTGAGTGAAAGTTGCAAACCATCTGTTGTATACGTCTAGTTGACTCCTTAATGGATAGGCACCAGTCTGCTCCTAGGTTAGTAGTTATGATCCAAAACCCCTTGTCTTGCATCCAAGACATTATGTCCACCCATTTCATCACTTCAACCTGTTAGTTGTAGGAGTAGGATTAGGAACCCCCTGCATGCTCTCATAGCCACAAGATAAATATGTCCAAGAATGTTGCCAACCTTATGATCTACCATGCAAATCTTGGTCCAGACATGAGAGTATTCTACCTGTTGCTGTCAAGTTAGATCTATCAGTCATTGAGCTAGTCAAGCTTACATCTTTAGCTATAGGGATACCCCCTTGGTGTGGCAGAACCAGAAGTGAAGGGGAGGAGCTCACACAACCTCCTGTATTAGTTGGCTGAATCTGCACGTGCATAGGAACTAGCAAACCCTAATGCTGATTCAGAAGAAAAAACCAATAGCTATCTTGCATATCATCATCATTGCTATTGCTATCTTTTCAAAGTTAACAACTCATTTCTATCTGGATAAAATTGAACTCATCATTGCTATTTGAGTAAAACTGAACCATTGCTATCTTGACCATCACTTCAAAGTTAACAATTCATGCTACGTGGATAAAAATTAAACTCATCATTGCTATCTGGGTAAAATTGAACCATTGCTATCTCGATCTTCACTTCAAAGTTAACAATTCATGCTATCTGGGATAAAATTGAACTCATCATTACTATCTTGGTAAAACTGGACCATTTCTATCTTGTTATCACTTCAAAGTTAACAAAAATTTTGTGCTTGCCCAAGTAGATAGCTCATCTAGTTTTTCTCATTTTAACTAGGGGAAAAGAACCACTATATTCTGTGTTTTGGGAATGATACCAAGCCTATGCTCTCCCCTATCTTGGGTGACCAAAATGCTTGACATATCATTTTCACATGTGTTTTTCCTTTAGAGGGGCCTGCTCTTGGATACCATTCATCCAAGTAGAAAAGACCCTAAGTGGTAACAGGCTAGACGCCAAGCCCTTCCAAGCCACTATATATAAGTTGTGTTTGGAACGAAAGCTTCAAACAATGAGTGCAGTTGTGTTGTACTGACAGCCAACCTCCCCCAAAACCCTCTAAGGTGCAACCCTTGTAGGCTGGGAGACTCCATAACGGAGAGTAGTGCTGTCGCATGTATAACCACTCGAATGGTTGCCTTTATTACTCACCTTTGTTCTAGTGGCCAAAAACCCTTGTAATCCATTTGAAGCCTAGGATTGTACTTGCTTTCTTTTTTAGTCCAAAAAGAGTCAAAAAATCACAAAAAAATAAAAAACCATAAAAATATTCTTTGTGTTTGTTGTGTCTTCTTGCCATAATTTTAGAAAATCAGATCAAAAGACCTTCTTGCAACCAAAGTACCAAAAACATCAGAAAATTTACAAAAAATAACAAAAATACTGAGAAAAGCTAGAGTGGCACATCCATCCTCTGTTGTTGCACATTTGTGCCAACCTACAGTGCATCTATATTGACTTGCAGCACTTTTACTATATGTTGTAGCACATCTGCTTTTTACCAATGTGGTGCATATACCCTGACTTCCAATGCATTTTTTAGTCTCGACAGTGCATCTGTTCTAGCGCATACGTGACAATGAGCACTTGTACAATCTTTGAGAGAAAACTTTTATCAGTTTTGGGTACCCATTTCAGTCTAGTTTCAGGTCCTGAGATCAGATCTTACCTTGTAGTCATTTTTTTCATCCATTTTATGTCAAAGTCTCTTTTTTGTTGGTCATCCCATTCACCTTCTATAAGGTCTTCCTAGTCCAAGGTCAAAAGTATCCCATATTAGGTCAGAATAGGCCCCTTTTTCATATCACTTTGGATTCAAGTAACCCTAGTAGGTCACAGGACTTCACTAGTGGTCTTGGTGCAAGACTAGTCCCTACATAGTAAGACAAGTATTGAGTACCCTTATTAGTGGCTATCGTCTTGTATCAACCGTCTTACCTGGAGTCATTGATCAAAAAACTCCCTTGTCCAAGTCTTGTCATCGGTATCCCATTCTCAGCAATCTCCATCCGCATCTTGTCAAAATCTCTAGCTTCATCCCACCTCATCCCTCATCACCTTGCATGGTTCTTACTAGATCTCAATACAAAAAGCAACTTGAAATGGCCGAATCATCCAACCACATCATCACCCTTCATGATAGTGATCAGGAAATATCTCATGAAGAGTATCAAGGAACCCTCCAAGATTGGAAATTCCAACGCTTGTTAGAGAAAGTGCTCCATGATGATCCTCACAAGTACTTTTATCATCTTACAAATCTTGGAATTAAACTCCTCACGGATTTCGATATAAGCACAATCCAAGAAAATGTGGAGAATGGTCATGAAAAAGGAAAGAAAGCCATAGACCCAAATGCAGAGGATAATAATGAAAAAGGAAAAAAGGTGATAGACCCAAGCACTCCTATGGATGAAATGAGAAAACAACTCAAGGGTCTAAAGCAACAAATGATAGATCTCAAGACGGGTGCAAACACTAAAACCTACTCCTTGGAAGATATTGCACCATGCCCATTTGATAAAAGTTTGAACATGACACCATTTCCCTTTCGATTCAAATTTCGTAAGTTTGACAAATACAAAGGGAAGGGGGACCCTAGAGATCACATTAGGGAATTCAACATAGGATGCATGGAAGTAGCTCACAATGAGACTTACTTAATGAGACTATTCCCTAGATCTCTAGGTAGTCAAGCCATGGACTGGTTCTCATGGCTCCCACCGGGCATAAAATCTTTTGATGAGTTAGTCAACAAATTCAACATGCACTTCTCGTACAATATTGAACATGAAGTCTCTATGCTCGATTTATGCAATACCAAGAAAAAGAGTGGCAAATCATTCACCACCTTCCTACAAGATGGAGACAACTAGCAAGTAAATGTTCATATGATGTACCAGAGAAGCAATTAATGGAGATGTTTGTCCATAACCTCAACTCCGATCTTAGCTATCAAATACAAATCCAATGCCTTACTTCATTCTCAAAGGTCATCAAAATGGGATTGTTCATCGAAAAAGCTATGATCACCAAGGGGCAAATCAAGTTATACAAGGACACACCTACCTCCAACTACACGACTGACAAATCAAATTTTTGGACTAAAAACAAAAATGTCATCAACAATGGAGTAGTTGATGCCAAGGTGGCGGCTCCCAAGCAATAACTGATATTTACTCTCAAAGGAGAGGCAAGCAATGTTACACCTAATAAAACATTCTCTCGGGAGCCAAGACCATGGTTCAACTCAAATCCAAGGCGAAAGTTCACACCACTGGGTGAGTCCCAAGAATCCGCATTAAGGAAGCTATTGGCAAATAATGAAATCTCTCTACAGCCAACAAGTGATTATGAGCCTCAAATCAAACCTCACTATTGGAAAGACACTGACTATTGTGAGTATCATAGAGGAAGGAGACATACAACCAACAATTGTATCCATCTCAAACATGTTATTCAAGATGTGCTTGATCAAAATCAAGGAGGAACCCAACAACATACCTCCAATGAGGCACATGTGGCTTATAGGGATCCACTTCTCAATAATGACAGGCTACAACAACAACAACAACGGCAACAACAACAATGGAAACAACAACAACAGCAGCCACAATAGGCAAAATTAGAATAGTGGGAATAGTAATGCCAACTATGCAAGTGTGCCATTTGACTATACCATCAATTGCATATCAGAGCATATCCCACAAATCAATGTGATCATGCATAACCAACAACTAAAGCCAAACAGAAATGATTGCAGTATCATTACCTACAGTGGTAAAGTCACATTGAATACCGGCCCTCCAGGGTCATCACCTTCTCAGTCCAACTTCCATCAGTATAGTGTCATAAACCAACTTTGGAAGACTCCAGCCCACAGTTCTATCTTAGATTTGTTGTGTCTATCTCCTTCCCACAAGGAGATTCTCAACAAAGCCTTAGCGGAAACCACTGTACCCACTAATTTGGCCCAAGAGAAGTTCTAGGCCATGGTAGGTAATCTGACCTCCTCAAGTACCATATCATTTATCGAACAAGATGACCTCTCAGTGTCTCAACCTCATAACACCCCTCTACATATTGTCACCTTCATCCACAAGCACCGCATCAAGAGGGTTCCCATTGATGGGGGAGCCGGTTTAAATATTTGCATGTTAAAGCTAGTGCTTACATTGGGGTTCACTAAAAATGCAGTTGATCCAAGAAAGAAGATAACTGTCAAAGCCTATGATGAAGAGGAGAGAACTACCAAAGGAATAGTGGTTTTACCCATACAAGTGGGACCAATAATAAAAGATGTTGTGTGCCAAGTCCTAGATAGGGAGCTCACCTATAATATTCTCCTAGGTAGACCATGGATTCATGCCATGAAAGCTATACCCTCTACTTATCACCAATGTATAAAATTCCCACATAATGGCAAGCAAGTCACCATCCAAGGCGACCCTGACCCCTTCCAGCATTGCAACTCTATTCTTTCAAAACTTGATTGCATCATACCAAACAATAGAGCATCTACGTCCCCTACCCCATAGCTTGATTTTACCTCTGAAGCTTCCTCATCAAAGCCCAAAGAATAGAAAATTACCATCAAAGAAAAGGGAGTTGAGGAATATTCCATTGAGCATAGCCTCAATCTGGCCAAGATGCATTTATCTCCTAGATCCTTTGGTCAACCCAAGAATTTTCCAAAGCCATCTGCTCCTCCTATACCTCCCACATCTCCCTTTGTAAAATGGGGGACCCTATCAGATGAGATAGAGGAAAGAGATATCCTACAATGGCTTTATACTGAAGAAGAAGAGAGCATACAATAAGAACCACCTAGGCTCCCAACAAAAATCTATGGGCGAGGTGAATCTATACTACACAAAATGGGTTACAAAGGACAAGGTCCCATCAGCCTAAGAAAAGAAGGAATTATAGAACCCATTCAACCTTCTTCATCCTCATTGGCTAGAAATACAAAAGGCCTAGGATATAAGGATAAGGGCAAAGCTAAAGAAAATGCTTATCTAGTGGAAATGATCCATACACTTCAAGTGGACAGTGACATAGATTCCAATGAATATGAGTGGGATGAGCTGATAGAGCATTCCTATGATGAAAAAGAGGTTGATACCATTCAAACTTATAGCCCCTACTGTGAGGGACAAATGCTACATCATAGGCCATTAGAGAGTGATTTACCTATCTCTGAGAATGCAACTTTTGAGGAAGGTTCGAGTTCTATCGCAATAAACAACTTAGAGGAAAGTACCATTTCGAACACTCTCCCTCCCAATACTCCTAGCATATCTATTCAAACTATCAACGAATCAGATCTATCCTCCGATTCCCTCCCCCTTGTGCATCTTGAACTTATTGACTGGGATCTATGAGGAACCCCGCAACTAGATATGTTCCAAAATGACGATGCCTATATTGACTATATGGAACTTAGGGACCACCTACCCAAAGGGGATCATAAAGCAGGTTTTGCTATTGAACTTAATACTATGGCTTATTTCAGAGAGGGTGCCAAGCCTTCCAGTCGTAAAAATATCAAAATAAAAATTGAATCTAATAGTGAAAACCGCTCCGCGGCAGTGTCAGATCCCCAAACAGTAAAAAGAAAGGATGCATCCAAAGATGAAAACCCAACTGTGGTACCTGACGATGGAAGGCTTGACACTCTCCCCAATGACATGCACCAGGAGAAGTCTTAGATTGTTGTGGAACCCACAGAGCTAGTTAACATTGGAACAGAGGAATAGCCTAAGATCATCCACTTTGCTAAGTCTCTAACCCCACCAGAGAAGACTAAGTTTTTACCATTCTTCAAAAGAAAGCAAGTCAATTTTGCTTGGTCATACGCAGATATGTCGGGGTTAGATCTAGATTTGATACTACACCATTTTCCATTAGATTAAGGAGTGAAACCAGTGAAACAGAAGCTTAGAAAGATGCATCCACACATAGCGCTACTTGTAAAAGAAGAACTCAAGAAACTACTAGATGTAGGGTTCATCAGAGCTATAGACTATCTAGAATGGGTCTCCAACATAGTACTAGTGTCTAAACCAGATGGCCAAGTCAGACTATGCAATGACTTTAGAGATCTAAACAAAGCTTGCCGCAAGGATGATTTTTCATTACCAAATATAGATATCATAGTTGACTTAATAGCGGGGCATACCATGTTATCTCTCATGGATGGCTTCTCAGGATATAATCAGATCAAGATAGCACCAGAGGACCAACATAAGACAACTTTTACTTGCCCATGGGGCACTTTCTGTTGGAATGTCATGCCATTTGGGCTAAAGAACGTAGTAGCCACATATCAACGTGCTATGACCACTATATTTCATGATATGATGCACTTCACCATGGAAGATTATGTAGATGATATCCTGGCAAAGTCACTCACAAGAGAATCACACCTGGATCTATTAGAGAAGGTCTTTCAGAGACTCAAGCAATTCAAAGTCAGGTTGAACCCAAAGAAATGTGTGTTTAGAGTCACCTTAGGCAAACTCCTAGGTTTTATTGTATCAGCAAATGGAATAGAGGTGGACCTTGCCAAGGTCAAGGCTATTATGGACATGCCACCACCCAAGACTCTTACTCTGTTAAGATCTCTACAAGGCAAGCTACAAGCAATCCGTAGATTCATATCACAATTGGAAGACAAGTGTCAACCATTTAGTCATCTCTTGCACAAGAACATTCCATTCAGATGGGATGAAAAATGTGAAGAGGCATTCAACAAACTGAAAGAGTACCTTGTGAATCCGCCCATTCTCATACTCCCTATCCAAGGGAAACCATTGATACTATACATATCTGCTACACCTACAGCTCTTGGGGCTCTTCTAGTACAACATGATTATGAGAATAAAGAGAGTCGTCTACTATATCAGTCGCACATTGGTGGGCTATGAGTTACAATACTCTCTGATAGAAAGATCATGTCTTGCGGTAATTTTTGCTTCCCAAAAAATTTGACATTATATGCTTGCACATCTAGTCAAACGTATTGCAAAAATAGATCCACTGAAGTACCTACTAAGAAAAGTAGCTCTTATAGGTTGCCTAGCCAAATGGGTAATGCTCCTAAGTGAGTATGACATTGAGTATGTAGATAGAAAAGCTATCAAAGGGCAACTCATTGCTGATCAGTTAGCAGATGCACCATTACAGGACACCACACCAATGCAATTTGAATTTCTAGATGAATCCCTATTGAACATCTGAACATATTCCTAGAAGCTCTACTTTGATGGGTCCTACACAAACCATGGATCGGGGGCAGGAATCTTGTTTGTTCCTCATGGTGACACCATACTGAAGTCCTACCATTTGTTATTTCCATGCACCAATAACATAGCGGAATACGAAGCCTTGGTCATTGGCCTCAAAATTGCAACAGAGTGGAAAATCAAAGAGCTACATGTCTACGATGATTCTCAACTAGTAATAAATCAGGTCAATGATGATTACCAAACCAAAGATGAGAAGCTTGTCCCATACAAGAGGATGGTCAATGACATTAAGGAATACTTTGTAATCAACTCTTTTGAGTAGATACCTCGCATTGAGAACAAAGCAGTAGTTTCCATGGCGACAATTGCCTCTCTTATCGAGATACTAGAAAATGAGTCACAATACGAGTTCTTAGTGGAAACTATTCAACAACTACCTTATGATCTTCCTGAGACCCATTCCATATGCCTTTTAGTTGGATCTAATTCACCTTGGTACGGTAAGGTTTACACCTACCTCAAGGACAACACCCTCCCACCTGACTTATCTTCAAACCAATGATGAACCTTTATATGCCAAACATCTCGCTATACCATTATTGCCGACACCCTATACCGACGTGGTCTAGATGGTATTTTACTTTGTTGTTTAGAATGAGAAGAATCCCAAACCACCTTACAAGATGTACACAAAGTTATTTGCAGAACACACTCTAGCGGTCCTTCCTTAGCTAAGAAACTCATGTGTTTGGGTTATTATTGGCCAAACATGGAAACAGATTCATATCAGTTTGTGAAGAAGTGCAAGCAGTGCCAAATACATGGGAACCTGATACATGCACCAACTCAAGAGTTGAGACCTTTAATGACACCTTGGCCCTTTTGTCAATGGGGACTTGTCCTTGTAGGTAAAATCCATCCACCCTCATCCAACAGCCACAAATTCATAATAACTGCCACTAAGTACTTTACCAAGTGGATTGAAGCCATTCCCCTCACCACCATCATAGGTAAGCAAATCTCCTCCTTCATCCTGAATTACCTCATTTGCAGATACAGAATTCCCTCATCCATTATCACAGATAATGGAAGACCCTTCAAGAACTAGGATTTCCAAGAACTCTATGACCGATTCAAAATCCAACACTGTTTCTCCACACCTATTACCCCCAAGGCAATGGTCGAGCTGAAGCATCCAACAAGACCATCTTGAAACTCCTTAAGAAGACAGTTAATGATGCTGGCCGTGATTGGCACATCCAACTCAATCCCACTCGATGGGCCTATAGAACTAGTATACACACTCCCACAGGTGCTACCCCTTATGCCCTTGTCTATGGTTCAGAAGCTATCCTCCCCATAGAGGTCAAATTACCATCTCTCAAGGTGTCGTTAAAAGGTCTCATACTAGATGAAGAGTATAGAGTCTCTAGATTGCAAGAACTAGAGTTGTTAGAGGAAAGGAGAAAAAAAGCCTTTGACCATCTCAAAGCATATCAACAAATGATGTCATGAAGCTATAACCATAGAGTTTGCCCAAGAATCTTCAAAGTTGGAGACCTAGTCCTTAAGGAAAATCCCCGCAATCAACAGGATAGGGAAAAGAAATGCAAGTTTGAACCCAACTGGCTTGGGCCTTATGTGATTGTGGCTATTTATGGATCGAGAGCATATCAGTTAGCAACATCATAGGTTGAGTTGTTAGATGACCCAATCAACAGCATGCATCTTCACCAGTTCTATACCTAGGAGAACCCCAATGTAAGGGGGGCATAAAATACAAAAAAATTAAAAAATCAGAAAAATGCAAAAAAATCAAAAAATTGGAAAAGTACAAAAAAAATCATCCTTTGGGGAAAACCTGGCAAATAGGCGCCTTGGATAGGTATCATGATGAAAACCTGGCAAATAGGTGTCATGCATACTTTCTAGCTTTCATGCAAATAAAAGCAAGTGGTGAAAACTTGGTAAACAGGCGTTACTTGTGATGAACCGCTTCCTCCATCTTTGGGAAACCAATCACCTTGTGCCCATTCTTCCTCGCGTTCCATTCGATCCATATCTGTTCCATAATAAAATCCTAACGATAACCTATCATGGCTTGATACTCTATCTCTTTGTTGCCTTGTAAACCAAGGTTTTATCCCATATCTTATCCATAGTGTTAGCCTAGCATAGTGTCTCTCATTAGTATCCATGGTCCAAGTCCATGAACTATGTTTCCTCTATGTCATCACGTAGGCAAGGCCATTTCTCAAATGTGCCCTCGAGGCTCCACTATCCAATCCATCCCATGTCTAGTCCTTCTATCTATCTAAGTCCACACCACTTTCTACCGCCTAGGTCTTAGGTTTGGTAGGGTTTACCCCAAACTATGTTGCCTCTGCATCGTCACATAGGCAAGGTCATTTAACAATGAGCCCTCGAGGCACTAGGTCAGGCCCTTAGGGTCTGTCTCGCCAATAAAGATTGTGGAATCTTCTCACTAGGCAAGAAAGCACAAGCAAATCCTGCTTTCAAGCCCATTTTCAAGAAGAAATTTTGACGCAACACCTTAACCTATCCAAAGCAAAGTAAACAAACACCTAAGGCCTTCTAAATGATTTTACCCAAATTATGGCAAGAAACAAACACATCTAAATGCAAAATTTTTTGGTGGATTGGAAACATGGTTAAAATATAGAGTCTTGATTTTTGCTATCATGTCTTTATATGCTACTCGAGGATGCCAAAAGCTAGAGATGTTATGATGGGGGCATGATTATTTTCTTTGTTTTTTGTTTATGGATTAAACTTTAATAATGTGAAGCCTTGTCTAAAGACATGATCGACAAAAGATCATCAAGGACATCAAAGGTCTAAACATGAATGGGGGCAATCCTTGTTTGTTGATACACGAAATACTCAAGTCATCTCGGTTCAATTATACCTCGATGCTTGTATTAACTTGCTAAATCAAAATCCATGTAAGCAATAATCAGGTCATCTCGATTCAATTATACCTAGATGCTTGTATTAACTTACAACATTCGGAAAAAGTACCAAAAAAAAATCGCCCAATGATGAAATAAGCACTTCAAATTACTTGCTCCATTATGATGTCAAAATCAAACCATCCATTATACATCCATACATCCATATCCCATGCAATAAGTGATCCAAACAATGCAAAGTAACAAATACAAAGTCAAAGCTTGTGAATCTGTCTATCGAGTCATTCTTTCAATCAATCTCCTATCTACCATTCTACCATCTTTGTGTCGATAGAGTATATTTGGACATCACAAAAACATAGCATATAGGTGCATATCATATCACATGAGATAGTCATTTACATAATTAAATCAGTTGAATACATAGTAAGTGCATTAGGTCATCCATATACAAATTATAGTGTCAAAACAAAAAAAATCAAAAACATAGATAAGTGCATCACATAAGTTGCATAATCATATAGATACCATTCACATTCACTCACATTAGAGACCTATCAAGTAAAAACACACAAATCTGCATTAGATCATATAGCATCACATAGCATCATATAAAAGTCTGCATTAGATAAAACATGTGCATCGCATCATACAATAGAAATGCATCCATAACATAGATATGAGAAAACTGCATATAGAAAGCATCAATAGGTATATCATCATATAAATATCATAAAATGTGTCCAAATGTACAATATCAAGTGGTCCATGTCTGAATCAGTGTCATATACAATAAATACATCCCAAGGATGGTGATACATGTCTCAAAAATACAAAAGTGGTACATAAATCTATACGGCTATCTGAGCCCTCAAAAATGGTACATGGGATCCAAAATCTACAAAGTGTCAGCTATCCCTGCTACTGTGAACTGCTGCTACTGGCAGTATCTCTTGTGTCCCCTCCTCTGCTAGCCTCAGTATGTTGTGGGCCCATCATGGAGGCTCCTAACCTCGATCCACCTGCTCTCTGGGGAGCCATAGACTGGCTCCTGTAGCTCAAGGCCCTCTGACTAGCTAGGATGGCACCATGGTATAAACCCTAATAATACTGTGCCTGAGCCTGCGCTCTAGCAAGCTCACCTTGCACTTGCGCTAGTTGTGTCTATGCCTATGCTAGCTGTGCCTGTGCCTGGTGCACCTACCCAACCAAAAAGCTGCTCGTCATGTCTATCCCTAGGGCTGCCACTACGGTATCCCGCTCTACTCGGATAACTCATATCTACGCCTCTGCCATATCTCTCTCTCTCTCTAGTGAGCCCCACAATAACCTCTACATCTGTCTCTTGCTGGGCATCAGCCATCCTGAGCTATGCCCGCAGCTGCCCAACCTGTCCTCTCAAAGTAGCTATAGCCCTCTCCTAGACATTTGACTATGCTGGACCCGGGGCTGCCTGTGCCTGTCCCTACCCTTGTGGCTGGGGTCCCTACAGCTGTGCCACCTACTGAGGTGGTGGCATCTGTACCTATGGAACTTGCTGTGTGACCTGTGGTGGAACTACCTGTTGGGCATGGGAAGGTCCCTCCCCACCTCTCCTCCTCTGTCTGGGTCAGCCTCCATCCTCTCCATCATCTCCCCCATCTCTGCCACCTCCTTGTCCACCTCTCCTCTCCTCCTCCTCGCCCTCTGGCCAACCTACCCTCATCATTTGAATCCACCTCGTCTATATGAGGCACCAGCTCCCCAAGCCCTGAATATCTCAGAAATCGGTGGGCAATGAACCAATCCTCATAATCTTGGGTCATCCCAGTGTCTGCGATCCCCCTCCTCATATCCCAAGTGATGTAAGGCATCTACCAAAACTCTGCCAATGCCTCCTCATAAGATGCCATCGGTCCCCATCTGAGTCTCTCAACATGAGTCCTCCCAAATCGACCCTGCCCCTGTGGCATGCCCTGCCTCCTCCTAAACTGTCGCTGCACTTGGATGACAATCTGCCTCTCTAGGATGAACTGTTTCTGCCCTATCAACCACTGTGTCTGATAGTAGTAAGGTAACTCATCTGCCTCATCCTCCCATGGCTCTCAATCTAGATATGGCCGCTAGACAACAATGTCTACTCCATCCAAAGCATGTCGCCAATACTCGAGCTTCCCCAACCTATGTTCAGAAATCACTCTTGCATAGCCATAGCTATACGAATATCCTCTCTGCCTATCAAAAACACATATCAGTCTGGTGATCCCCATGTGCTCCCATAGCCAAAACTGTACCAATGACACACTTGTAGATAGGCTCGTACTCCTGTGATATACCACCTGATGCATGTTGTGGTATAGGTGCGTTAGTACACAGACACTCCAAGCATATTGGGTGCCCTCTATCACCATCCTCTCCATGATCTGACCCCATCCAATGGGGAACCCGTGTGATCTCCTATCGGGGCATACAATGCCTCTGATCAGTCCTGCTACAATCCCTAGGAAGTAGTCATAATAGTCGTGAATATCCTGCCAAGAGATGACCTGTCTGACTAGCTCAGGGTCATCGAACACTCACCTACACTTAGCAAGTCCTGTGTCCCTCTGTGGATCATACTCCACAAGCTCACCCTGAATAGGCAAATGAAGAATCATGTACACGTCCTCCAATGTAATGGTCATCTCACCAATAGGGAAGTGGAAGGTCTCGTCCTCACTATGGAACCTCTCCACTGCTGCAGTCAGCAACCCATGGTTTGCCCGAACCTTGAGCATGAAGCAAACATAGTCAAGTCCCATCACGCCAAGTGCCTCTCTATCCATCTCAGTCAACATGTATCTCTACAACATAGGCATGGGGAACTACTCCCTAGACTGAAGTGTATCTCGTATATCCTCCTGCAAGCACGCAAAGCAAGGTGTCAACCTAAAGTTGCAAATACCATAATCAACATATCTATAGAAACATATCAACTTAGCATTTCAAATTGATCAAAACATCACACTACATCTCTTGACTAGATTCCTACAATCTCAGAGATAGCTTATTGATTGACGCATCAAATAGGATGCCAATCGAGTCAATTTTGTTAAGTAGCCTGCCTATCTATATCATATGCACCATAACAGGTGGTACATGCACTATTTCCTAGCAAATGCACCATTTCTTTATAGATGTGTCACTTCTGACAAGTGCACCGTAAGAATCCATGCATGCGCCATCCTATACCGTAAATACACTGTCCTGTCGAAAGCGCCACTACATACCATAAATGCGCTGCAGAACTATGCATGTGTCGCCTAATCTCATGCATGCACTGCTTCAGTATATGTACCATTTCATATCTTACATGTGCTACAGAACTATGTATGTGCAGTTTCACGCGGCATATGCGCCACACTGTGTTTCAGTGCATTCGTCTATCCTAGTTTTCTCCTAGCATTTATTGCTATCAAACTCGACCCTAGGAGAAATTTTTTGAGATACATACTAGGGGTCTTGCCTCTGCTAGCCGGTTGAATCAATAGACTCATTCGAATCGATGCTCCACAGGTGGAATGTCCATCCTCGTGCTGACTGCTCTATGCTCTATGCTCTCATAAGCTCTTAGAAGAAAATCAAAGAAAGACAAGTGTGCAAATGAATTATCTTGTGGATCCAGCTCCTATATATAACATGCAAACCCTAATTTGGCTATGTGGTGACTATGACTACTTCCCACACCCATTTTCTTCCTGATTTCTTCCTATTTCTCTAAAACGCATCCTGTTTTCTTTAAACCTAACAAAGTTTTCCTTTCGTCTTCATGAGATTGTCCATCTCACGTCCTTCCACCTTCTTCCCGTCTAATCTCCCCAGGGGGCATCCTGTAGTCATAACCTATACCAGAGGCAAACTGACACATGTATCACTATTCAACAATCAATTTCTTTGAAGCAATGCCATAAACTGCATTGCATCAAAGAGGGGCAAAATGTATACGCCTAAAAATGACACGATTAGGTCCAAATAAATATTCTTAATACTTATTATTCCATTCTAGTTTTTCTATCAATAAATAAATAAATCAATTTATTTATTCAATTCACATTCCTCTAAATTAATTAAATATCAAAATATTTAATTACCTCTTCTAAAGTCAAAATTAAATAAAATCCTTTATTTAATTAAATTCTTCTAAACAATTAAATAATTCTCAATTATTTAATTAAATCAATTCATTCTTCCAAATTTAAATAAATCAAATCAAATTTATTTAAATCCTCTCAATCTCTAAAAATAAAATACAATCAAATATTTTATTTATTTTTCCAATTCATGCACAACAATTAAATAAATTTATTTATTTAATTTGCTTTCCTATCTTCTAATTCTTCAAATATCTTCCAAATCTTCTAAAAATAAGTCTTCCTCTTCATGCACACAAAATTAAATAATTTATTATTTAATTTATCTCAAATCATGCAAAAGCAAATCTCAAGTTGAGTTATCTATTCAATCAACCTTGTTTTTATCAATATCTCTTAAATTAGAAAAAAGATTTCTAATTTATGAAAATCATGTCTTATCTTTAGAAAAGAAAGTAGTTAACTCAAATAAAACAACCTTTGGGTGACACTTGTCTTCTTCTTATTCGCGCACGTTCCTCAACTGTTCTATATCGTTGATCTTTTCATTCTCTCTATACCATTGATCTATTCTTTCTCAAGTCTATAAACTGAACCTCATTCTTCCATTTCATTCATCCAAGCTTTAAGTATTGTTACTCTGCAGGAATTACAGTGTGCCTTTGGCACCAATTCCTTCATTGCTTGTGATCACATTCATTACTACGGACTACTACCATCGTTGTGAATCTTCTCTTCATGGTGATATTATCATAGCCATTCCCATTTGACATCTTGGAATCATAGCAAGGAAGTGCACCTTCTGAGGGCCATATTCATAGAAAAGATCATTTGTGATAGGCGATCAATGGAAGCTTTGAATTAAAGGAGGTTTGCTTTGTTATTGTTCATTGTTTATTTGAATCTCTTTTGTTTACCATTTCATTAAGTTTTGGGTATCTTGATATTTGATATTATTGATTATTCATTTGAATCTAATTTCCCTTAACAGTATCAGAGTAAGGTTCCTTGGAAGAAGCCTAACAGCTTGAGGAAGATTTGGAAAAGTTTACTCATGGCCGCCATAAGATTTGAAAATATCCCAAACAATATTGAACTAGAAGTAGCTCTTATTGATCTTGAAAAATCTAAAGCAGAAATCAGAGATCTGAAGGACAACATTCAAGAAGCTGATGAATGCATTCTAAAGCTAAAAGAACAGGTCAAGAAATTCAAAGAAAAATACAGAGATGTTAGTGAACAATTGATATCAACAAATGAGACCCTGGATGATTTGAAAGTGAAAGTTGTAAAAAGAGGTAAAGCAAAAGAAGATCTGAATTTGATGGTAAAGAGCAAGTTAGAAGAATGTGCCAAACTTGAAAAAGAAGTTGTAAGCCTAAAATCAGACTTGGAAAAAGCAAAGAGCTATGAAGAAAAATTCAAGATGAGTTCTGCAAAACTTGAGGAGTTAATTACAAGTCAAAAGAGTTCAGATGACAAGCAAGGCTTAGGATTTGAGAAAGGAGAAAGTTCAAAATTAGGTCAAGAAAACTTTTAGATGAAGCAAAACAAAGGGAACCAATCCAAATGCTCAAAGGTACCCATCTTTCAATGGCCATTGTTTTAATTGCAATAAGTTTAGTCATAAATCTACTCAGTGTAGGAGTAGAATACATCAGAATGTTCCATCATTCTCTGGTCAATGTTTCAATTGCAAGAAAATTAGTCATAGATCAAATGAATGCAGAAGTTTGGTAAGAAATAGATCTTACAATGCAAGAAATACTCAATCATTCAATGGAATGTTTTTTCTTGCAATAGATTTGGACACATGGCTTATCAATGCAGGTCAAGGATGAATTCATTCAGAAGAAGGAATCAAGAATAGGGATTTATTGTGTGCTATAATTGCAACAAGCTTGGTCATATAGAAATTTTTTTTAGAAGCAAGAATGTGAAAAGAAACTACTATGTTGAAGAAAGGAAAATAGAGCAGAGGAGTGATAAGGGAAAGGAAAAAGTTGATCCAGTGGAAACCAAGAAGGAGATGAGAAAGATCTGGATTAAGAAAAATGTGATTGAAGTAAAGGATGGATCCGCACCAGCATCTGGTGTAGATGCTTCCTCCAGGAAGTAAATTTGTGAGCTATGGCTCAGGGGGAGTTGCAATGAAAATATTAATCCCCTAGCTAGATTGTCAGTGCTGGAATCCGGCATGAGGATATACTGAAAAGCTGCATATGGCGGATCTTTTGAAGGCATTTTCAGAAGAAAAGGATCAAATGCGGAACATTGCAGAGCAATCCCAATAGACTACATTCTACAGAGATGTGGTTGATAGCTTTTTAATAAGGGCATTTATGATGACTAGGTCATCCTTGTGGAGGATAAAAAGTGGCTCATCTGATAGATAATTCACTTTGTATTCCACCATTAAGCATCCAAGAGAATTAAAAGCAAGAATCCAAGTGTCTATAGAGTTTTCTAAGGAAATTCAAATCAAGTCAATTTCAAGTGAAGAAAAACCCTATTTTGGCAGAAAAGGTATTTACATCTTGAAAACCATTATGTGTTGTTTAGATTATTGTAAAAAATGTTTACTCCCAAATTAATCAAGATAACAGAGAAACCTGGCCCCAAGTTCAAGAGAGATTTCTTCAAACCACCAGAAAATTATTCTATAGGGGCATTTTCAATCACTCCTCATGGAATTATGCATTTGGAAGATATTAGGGCATACACTCATACCAACCTAGAGGAATATGATCACATGAATCTTGGAAAATTATACTTGGATGAACTAACTACTATTGATGTTGAGTTGAAGAATGAATATAAAGTTCTAGGAGAAAATAAATTGGATACCTGGTTGGATTTTCCTGCAATCCCAAATGATACATGGGTTAGGTTCATCTTTAGTAGGATACATGATGAGTTTTTGTGGCTTGATGAACCATGTATGATAACCAAAGAAGATATCAAAGTTGTAACTGGTATGAGTTCCTCCAGAAAGATCCCAGGTGAAAATAAAATAAAGAACAATTTAGTAATGCAACTAACATGGGACAAATTTGATATGAAAGCTCTCATAGTAAATGATATCGAGGATCTAGCCATCAGATTTGCATCAATGATTATTGGATACAAAGTATACTTTTCTCACTTGGAGAATTCTTTGACTACATCAGCTATATACACAACTTATGACATGGTAAAAAATAATATGGATTATAATCTATGTGAATTGCTCCAGAGTGAATTAATAGAGCACCTGAAAAGAACAAAAGAGACAAATTATTCCTTCAAATATGGAACTTTGATTACTGTTGTGATGTTCACAACATGCCCCATTTTGCTCCTTAGCAAAACGAGGACCCCTGCTGTCGCTTTGCTTTTTGCTTCTGCTTGTGTTTGTTTGCTTTCTGGCGGTTTGGTAAAAATGAGTCATGTGCATCATCATCATGAGGTCAGTTGGTCAAAGTTCATATTTTGTTTCTGTGACCTCATATTTAGAAAGAGCTTGAAATTCCATGCAGGTTTGCCTTTTACATCACTTGAAAATTCGCCCATATGAGGGAGTTATGAACAGTCAAAGTTTTGGTCAAACCTGATATTCGTAGGAGGATCATCATATTTTTATCCTCAGTCATGTTGTCAAGGTCATCATGATCTTGGTCTATCACCCGATAAAAATCATGCAGTCGCAATATCCGGACGTCAATCTTAGGTGATAGTGCCCTTTACCCGTCAAATGACCTTATGCGCATCGTGAGCATCATGTTTTGAGTGTAACCCGATATTTCATAACAACGAGCATCATGATATTATAACATCACCTGATCTTATAATATCCTGCTGATATTAAATATCACCCTGACTTAGAAAATCCACCATCTGCATAATTTGCATGCGCATGCCAAAATCCTATCGGAGGGTCATCATCCTGATCTTTCACAAGAGGGTCATATTTGCTGAAATTTGCTAAGATGATGATGACGTCATCATATCCTCCTGATCTCCTTTTGCATGATCACGATGATCACCCTATCTTTTAAGGGAGGCTGATATTCCATTCCTCAACAGCATGATCATATTTTAAAATATCACCCTAGCGCTAACCTGAGGATGACCTCAACTCATCCTCATGCTCCGAAAACGAAATATGATGGTTACATCATCATGATATTCGATGAGGAGGATCATCATATTTTTTATCCTATCCCGTTGTCAAGATCATCATGATCTTGTTTATCTACCCGACATTTCATAAAGTCCTCCTGCCGAGAAATATGACCTTTTGCAAATATCCTGATGATCATCATCATCACATTTCCCTTCGGCAAGATATTTTCCAAAACATGATCCGGTTCGCGAATATGATGATGACGTCATGTTCTAAGTTTAAGAAAAGCTCCAGATATCATGATGACGTCATCCCGATCTGATAAACGAAGAAGCAAATATCCTGATGATCATCATCATCCTGATCTTTCGAGAGGGTTACCTTGGCCGCAAAGGGGTCATATTACATTCACCACCTGATCATGCTCCTTAGGTGACCCGATATTACATTTATCCCCTGATCTTAACTAAACATGACGATGACGCCATCATTTGCATTTTAACGAAGCCCGAATATGACGATGACGTCACCATCATATTCCTTTCCTCAACAGCAGGATCATATTTCATATCCTCCTATTTTCCTTTGACATGAATATGATGATGATGTCATTCTTTTCCCTAATATACAGAAGCGAAACATCCTAATGACGTCATCTGGACCTTCGGAGGGGAGAGCATCATATTTCCAAAATATCATGTAGACGAAAAGGTGGTCGGCCAAACAGCGAATATCGGCCATACATTTTTTTTGACACGCCGATGGGCGGGAAATGAAGCGGTGGAATTTTAAAGCATTTTTTGGCACCCGTAGCATTTTTTCGGTCAGCGATGGTTGACCCGATGGGTTTTGAGTGGTCTGAAAGCGTTTTAAGAGTATTTTGGACCCGATTTCCACAATTTTGCGCAGTCACCTGGATTTAAACGATTATTTTAATTTCCTGCTGTTTATGTGATAAATGAAATACTTATTGCTTGTCTTGTCTTGCAGGCTTGTAGTTGAGGAAGCAGCTGGAAAGTCAACACAGTGACCTCATGGAGGAAGGAAATATGATCTCAGGAGCAGGAAGATAAAGATGAAGTGCGAGGAAGTCAAGGCCATTCAAATAAAGAACAAGGTGGCAGCTGAGAGTATTACTACAACAGACAAACAAGAGTTATTGCTAAGCTGCCGGAACTTCTCAGAAGGGGCAATATTTCGCCCTGATTTGACACTGCTCAGAGATATTTTGAAGAGCTGGTTCACCTGTATTTATTGCTGTAACCAAGGGTTTGAACCAGGGGTTCAGTTAGGTTTCTGCTGTAGTGAGGACAATCAGAATGTCTTTATATTGTGCCTCTCTATACTGTAATACTTTACAACAGGGGCTACAACAGGATTTTCTTTTAGAAGCACACAGCAAGTTAGCATAGTTTAGAGGTAGAAGAAGGAGGTCGCCTGTTTGTCTGTAGTAAGGTGTGCGTGGAATGTCTGGCTGCCTTACTGTATCTGTAAAGCTTGTAAGTTCTCTGTAGTATGATCAATGAAACTAAGAGTCATTCCTACATTGTAAATCATGTATGACTATTCGTTTCTAATACAATAGAATCTGGAGTTCTGCATCTATCTTCTGAGTGTTCTCCTGCTCTTCTTTGTGTTTTGAAATATTTTCTTTGAGAGCTTGCAATTTTAAATGTATGTTTGTGAAAATGCTCAGAACTTGCATTTAAGGTTTTTACTGTGGATTTGATCAAATTACTGTAGTATTTACATAGTGCATAACAGAAACAATTAGATCCTTCGGTAGATTAAATGAGGTATAGATTAGATCTTTCTAACTTTTCCCAACCCATCTGAAATATTTAGCTGAAAACGTAGAAATCTAAAGGATATTGTCTCAAATTTGAAGAAGCCTGCATAACAGAGTTATAAGTAGACAGTTTTCATAAATAGATAAAGAAGAAAGCTGCAAAAATTCAAGAAAACCATCTAAAACTTGCAGCCCGGTAACACTTGTATGCAAATGAACAGAATACTTGTTGAAATCTATGATCTTTTGCATATTCTTAGTCCAGTAAACCACCAAACAAACCTAAACTACGTAAGGCCCCTTGAACATTACAGCTTGACATTGACCAACCGAACCATTGTAGACTTGGGATTAGTTGAATCTCAAATGATTCCTTCTTATCTTTCAAGTATAGTTTCAGTTCATTTCATGTGAATTTTAACTTATTGTTATGATTGCATCAAAACAATCACCAACAATTACCTATTTACTCTTCTACTTCCTGAGAGAGCTACCCGGATTGGGAAGCATTGTCTAGCTTGATCATACACCAGTAGCAGCTCAAATAAGAAATCACGTGCAAAGTTTGGGAAATGCAGACAAATAGAATGAAGTTTTATGGGAATACTTCATGAACTTTCAAAAGAGAATGATATATAGAGTCCGGATACATGAAAAGGTAATGATGAGATAATGACATTGTATTTATAATGATTAAAGACAAATGCTTCACGGAAGCTGTGGAACCAAGAACTGCATGGGTCCCTCCATTGGGATATGAAGTTGTAGAAGATATCCTGACTGAATTAGCTAATGAACTAATGAAGAAACCAAAAGATCTCAAACAAGATAGGTTTGGAACATTCAAAGAATTATCTATGGAATATGAGCATTCAAAGAAAATCTTTGATAAACAAACAATGAGGCAAAAACCCAAGTAGAAGAACCAAGATCCTTAAAACCTCCAGTGGAATGGAAGTCAAACACTCCAAATAGAAAAGATGAGAAAGATGAAAAGAAAAAACATGTATCAAGTCAGAAGAAAAGGACATGGATCTCATCTAGTATAGAAGCCACTATCGAAGTAGAGGAAGAAAATCCATTAGAAGAAAAGAAAGGAAGAATAGTTACACTTAGTGATGAATATGCGACAAGAGTCACTGATGTAGATCAAACTCTGATTGACTATGCTAGAAAGTTTTTGGAAAAAACAATAGAGTGTATAGATTCCAGAATCACCCAAGACTCTACAAGGACCAATAAATCTAGCTTCTATGTCTCCTGTGGAAAAATTTAAATTAGCATCAATAGTGCAAGCTAAGGTTCAAGAAGAAATACTGAGAACATATTTACAGGACAATGAACTCATTTATGAGACATCAAGCATTCTAGAGAAGTTAATCCCCTCATACCAGAAGGATATATCAGCATCATCAACTACTCATCTCAAAGGTCTTATAAATTCTGTAAGTACTCATTTTGAATCCTTTGAAAAGACTAATGATATTAAGGTTAAAAAGGAATATGAAGATAAAAGATTAGCAGTATAAAAACCAAGTTAGATAGTGACAAAATTCTGTCAGAGAGCAGCATCAAGAATATGATAAATGCAATTAAGGAAGCCTATGAAATATATAAATTTTGTCTGTCTTGGCATGAAACCACTAAGGAAATGGATGAGAAAGTCAAAAGCATGGAGCTTCAACTCACTAATAATTCTGAGACCTTTGATCTAGCAATTAACTCAATCAGCTACATAGAAACAGAAGTTGAAAACATTCATAACAACATAAGTAGTTTGCTTAGTAGACAGGAAGAAATTAAAAACAAAATGTGTTTGCTGAGAAGGGTATTAAGCTTAAAAATTGAGATCATGAAAAATCTTGTAGCAGAAGCATAGACAACTTCTCAAGTTGACACACCCTCAAATGTGCAAAAGGCAGGAAAATCAGTCTTTTTGTTAAACGGTCACATTCAAATTTTTGAAAGGGCTAAGAAAAGGTGGGATGAAGAGATTGCACAATTAAAGATTGTGTATAAGAATATCCTCTTATCTACAACTATTAAGTTCAAGATTGTATGTACATATGTAGCAGAGTATCACAGATTTGTAGTTTTGACACAATTTTGACTTTTTGTACATTCACCTTTGCCATTGATGTCAAAGGGGGAGAAGACGACCAGTGAAAAATGGGCAAACATCTAAGAGAGAGAGAAGGAATACATAGTAAGGGGGAGAAAATACAAGCATTTTTCACTAAGTGTTGCCATCAATGACAAAGGGGGAGATTGTTGGCAAGAGTCACCGCTCTGATGAAGGATTGCATGTTATCATTGATGGCAAAAAGGCAAAGTATTTTCACTAGCATGATAAAGAGACATTAATCCAGAAGACCAACTTGGTTTGGCAACAAGGCACAAAAGTATTCTAGTCTAGAAGGCTAAAATGTCTAAGTATGGATAGTATATAGAGCAAGTGATAGAGACTAGGTCAGTATGCCTCTGCAGTAGAAGATCATTATATGCAGATCAGGTATGTTGTTCATAGCTATTTGTTGATGATATGTTTTAGTGCAACCTTCCTCTATCAAATACCTGATTCTTAAATGACTGCCCCAGACCATAGCTAAAGATGTCATAATCCACCTGATTACAGACATGAATGCCTATCATTCTCACAAAGCTTTTGAACCTGCCATTGTCAAAGTATCATGTGCTCTTCTGATATTTACAGTTAGGCTCTAACTAGATTATCCCTCCATATGTTATGCAAATAGCACATTCATCTATCACACCCACATCATTTACATTCATGTCAAATTTGAAACCTCCATAGGCATTGCATTGAGTGAACATATTTGCATATTGTTACTCTGATTTAAAATCACAACTCAATCCCAAGTCTAAAAGATTAAACTATAGGAAATCAGGGACATATGACACATGAACTGAACTATGGAGATTATGATAACATAGCAACTTACCCATCTCTTTGGGATTAGAAACAATGCCCTAAAAATGTGTCTCATTACTATTGGGCATAACGAGATATGCATGGTCTGAATCTCTTTGTGTACATAAAAGACAACTCTCAAGCACCCTTAACTGAAAAGATCCACATCTAGCCACTTCTTCATTTTGGGTTGTATTATACCTACACTCAACATCAATAGTAGTTAGTTCATCCAAGTGTTGTAGAGCACCAACTCTATCATGTATTTTGATGCTCTGCAGAGAAGATTCAACTTCAAATATAACAGGGTTCCTATCAAAGCCTGATTTATGATCTGAATGATCTATTAGTACCCTAGGTTATTCTTTCTCAAGTTCTTCACATTCTTCATACTCCTAGTTATCTGCAAAGATAGGATTATTTCTACACTCATAAGGATTATCATTTCTCATCTCTGGGGAGCTGGAGGCTCATCAGAAAGGACATTTTTTCTTACATTCATGGTTGTCATAAAATCTACCACCTCCTCAACATGAAGATCTAAATTCTTCCCACCATCATTGCACTCCGAATCATTACAATTTCTAGGAGATCATACAAATAAATTTTCAACATCATTCACATCATCAATAGTTAGCATCTCTGACTCACATTCTTAAAACTCTTCACAACAAGAAAGTTGTTCCTTCTTAGACAAATATGTGTTCCCATCATTTTCATCACATTCATTATTTGAAGAAAAGGGTACCATTTTCATTTTATGAGGATAATCAAAATTAGAAAATAAATGATCATATTCACTGTCATCATAGTCAATATAGCAAGGAGACTTACCAATACTGAAACTATGTTTAGGCTCTTCAAACTGATTGCATAAACTCATGTCTTGCATAACACTACTAGTGAACTATACATGAGTACCCATAACATTGTTCTCCTCAGTATGACCATTTGTGGACACACAACAGTTCCCCTCATCCTCATATATGCAACTTTCTTCAGTAAGTTGGCTGATGCTACTGAATTCCTCGAAATGAATGGAGCCTGGGATGATATTATACAAGTCTTTCAGCTCTGGCTCTCTAAACTAGTCACTTATACATAGTACATTAGCATCCTCATCCACTTGGGTTGATTCACCATATTGAAAACCTGGGCATATCTCTATTCCTTGACTAGTGTAGCTGCAACATGGGATAACCTCGCATACCTCCTTCTATTCATTGGACCATACATTTGAAAAGTGATGACTACTGTCATTATCTATATAGCCAATGAATTGATCATACATTTCATTTGCCTCTTTAAGATATGCATTTTTAATTCTTGCTCCATTCTCTTCTTCTTTACGTGATATTTCATCTCTTGACTCATATGGAGCAGCAGGATCATCATCATTATAGATTGAAAACCAGACAATTTGTTCATTATCCTTTCTAATCTCTTCAGAAAGAATAGTGTTTTCATATACTTCAACAAGGCTAACTAAATTTGACTCATTTGGTAGGGTACTCAAACAATTATTTGGATGGTGTAATGGTGCATTATCTCTGGAAACAAAAATATCATTGTCCTGATAGTCACTGATGTTTTCTGATCTACCCCTTCACTTATAGAAATTGTCTCAATACAATCAACATTTGTGGACCTATGTATTTTTACCATAGAATATTTCATTTTGTTCTCAATGTCCATAGATACAACATATGCTTGATGGAGTTTCATAGGATCTCTATCTCTCAGTAGTTAGCTTAATTCTTCATCAAATGTACCTAGGTATATAACCAAGCACATTGCATCATTTGGTCTAATATTCTCTGGAATATCTCTTATGGTCCTTGTAAACCTCAAATTGAAAGCTGAGACTAGCTCATCCTCTCCTTTCTCAATCTGAACAAGCTTATTGATCAATGCACTTATATTAACCTTATCACCAAACTGATCAGTAAAAGACATCCTAAATTCTTGCCATAAAGAAAAATAATACACAGTTAAGTAAGTAAACCAATCTCTTGCATCTCCTTTCAGAGATTGAACAAATGGCTTCATGACAACATCTTCTGCATCAATCTCATAATCTCCCATTAAGTCACTAAAATCCTGCAAATGCCTATTTGCTGATTTAGACTTATCACCATTGAACCTTGGCAAATGCTCTCTAATCCCATTAGGAATAGAATTTGGAAAGTTTTGGATACCACTAAAATCTAGTGCTCTGTATCTTTCAATAGAGAAGACTATTCTTTGAGGGTATGATTGTTGTTATGATGCATAGTGCATTTTGACATGTAAATAATGTAGGAGGATAGAAAGAATAACAAAACTAATTCAAATATACTTTCAACAATAGCTAGTTACCTTCACAACAACTTTACCACAATTCTACCTCTTGACAAAACCCTAAATCTCTCCAATGAAACCCTTAAATCACCATTATAGACCTTCATTCAAGCATGGGAACAACATTCTATACAAAGCATTCATAAATAATTTCTACACATCTGATTTATTTTTCTTTGGAGATGAAACAAGAGAGAAGGACCAAATACCTGGAAATTATTACAGACCTCATAAATTTCTTCTTGTGACTGGAAACATTTTAGATCTATGCAATACACTTGCATAAACAAAAACAATTCTTCAACAATTGATCAAGTTCATTCACAGAGTTGCCACCTCTTCAAAGAGGACAAGATCTTTAAGCAACTGGAGGCTCCTCAAAGATCAAAAACTTTTCTGAGTCCACTCCACCAACAAAGCACAACTGTTTCAAAAAACATCTAGATATGTTGCAATAATTCCTTCAGAAACTGGGTTTTCTAGTCTTCAAATCATTTGACTCTTTCCAAATAGATATGCCTCTAATTAGTCATAGGATTCATGAAATACATACATTTTGATACTTTCAAACAGGGGAAAATAGGACTTACAATAAGACACAATTCTTAGTTCTTCCCCAGCAGAGTCACCATTTCTATTGGTTGTTTTTAAATCCCAACCTTATCTCACAAAATAGCCTATGACTTAGCCACTATTAATGTTTAGCTACTATGAGGGGTTGGCCAACACATAGGTGAAAGTTTAGAAAAAAATTTCCCTCTTCACTTTAGGCTCTGTAAAACCTGGGAGGGTGGTCCCTTTATAGTATTTGATAATCTCCTGAATCAATTTATTTCAAAATACTCAAATAGTAGATATGTTCTATGCTAATGTGTTTGAGGATTATAAAATATGAAGACCTAGCTTTAAATCATTCAAGCTTTTAACACTCCTCCAAACCATAGAACAAGGATGAATTTATACCAAACACATGAAGGACTGATATTAAAATATTAGGTGTTGGGCTTGTAAGACCTTGGCATTGAAGAACACATACAAGAATAAGAAAATTGATAACTTAGCATAAGGGTATAGAGTAAAAAAAAAAAATGCAACTAAAAACTATAGTCAGTATTTAAATCAAGCATCTCAAAGCTTTATGATATTGCCTTACAACATCACATCAAATATCTTCTAAAATTAGTGATACTTAGAATATCCTTGCACATATTCACACAAATCAATGTTTCTGTTAAGGTGTTTAACTTATTCTTTGAACAAGAGCCATTCATAGAAAAATATATCCATAAGAAACTTTTATGGAGACAAACTAAACCATCTTTGATATATTCGGTTCATAATTTGCATAAACCATACATTAGGAGACAACTATTTTCAAAAATTTATCATATCATCTCATACAAATACTGATACTATCTAATAGCTAATAGAAAACATATGGCCAAAACCCTATATATTAGAAATAAGCAAGACTTCTACTTCATTGTATTTCTATCGACATTTTACCAAGAAACCAAACAAAAACCCACCACCCCACAAAATGGCCTTGAAATCCCTTTTATAACACAAGGGAGAAACAAGCATCGGGCCATTTTGCACATGATAGATGTCACATTTTCATTTGACAATAAGAAAAAGACATGATCCAGAGTAACCGTCTTTATTCCACTAAGCCACTTCCTCTGTAGCAAATCATCACTTTAGGCATACAGGAGCAACTAACTTTGTCTTGTATGCTTTCTTACCCTTTGCGTGTAGACAAACTAGGATATGATAGGTGGAATTTCATCATATGTTCATTCAACTTCCACCACCTTGGCCTTCTAGATACTTGTTCCCAATACAAGCATCCTAAGCGTTGCCTTTCCAGCTGCACACGAAGAAGCAAGTATACAGGGTCTATAGGGACACTCATTGAAGGAAGCACAGGATCTGGTATATCCTGCCGTAAGCCAAATCCCAAGCATAGACAAGTGACTCCTCATCTTTCAATGGGAGGTTTCCAACCACCCCATCTAGATAGAAACCAAAGGAAATCACTCATACTTGGTGTTGGCAACACCAACAATCCAAGTAAAGAGGAAGCAACAGCCATCATATTTTTCTCTTCCACTTCCATCTATCCCATCTAGGTGGAGATCACTCCCTCCATTATTGCCTAAGCTCTATTAGAACCCAAAGCACTGAGGGAGGGGAAGAGAGAGCAATGTTGCCTCTCTTCCTTCAAGAAAAATCTAGGGACCCACATGAACAAGAAGTCATCATAATCAATAGATTGAAACTTGAAGCCCACACCCAGATGGAAACAAGGAGAAGGGAAGGGTTTACAATGATTCAATAGATGCTTTTTTGCTCCCACAATATTACTAGATCCTCCCATCCCTTAGGACAAGACCTCTATCCTCTTAATCTTATAAGGACATAACACTAGCCATGAGAATAGAGTAGAAAATCCAAGGAAATAGGACAATAAGGTAAGCATACTCAAAAAATAAACCTCCATATTTGTTTGCACAAAAATAAATGGCACAAGAGGTGATAACAAGAGTGCCTACTTATAGTGAAAATGAAAAATCTCCCACACTCTAGATAACCATGATCTATCAACATTCCCTATCAATTTTTTTGATTAGTACCATGGCATGCTAGCCTTAATTGGAAACCTTTCAACAATCTGCTAGCACTACCAGAAAAGGGAATGGTTGTGACACTCTGCATTATGTTGATCCCTCATAGCTTGGAAATGTCAATCTTCAAAATGAGACAATCAAGTTTGGCCCCTCAATTATAACAGCTACCCATTTGAACCACCAATCCAATTCACATCCTGATACAATGTGAGAAACAGATCCCATCAAGCCTAGATGCAGACCCCCAAAGACCAGTCTGCATCCCATCAATCCTCTCACAAGTATTTCCTTCTGTAGTGGCAGTGAGAAAAGCTTGTCACACATTTGAAAAAACTACCAATTCTAGTGGTATGGAGATCACTACACGCCAACATCATATGCCTTATACCCATTTGTAACTTAGTCGTCGATACCATGGGTCTGAAAAAAGATGAATGGTCATCATGCATCACACTTAATGGTAACACTGGAAAATTAGAAATAATGATATAGAAAACAATGATGATACCCTACTCCTCCTGACACCTGGCAGGAAAAATACTTAACAATTCTTGTAGTAGGTTCATCGCATATTGCAATTTTTTAATAGGATCTCCCTAAGCTTTTTGTGATATAAAGACTTCATGCAATGAACCAAGATGAGGACACATGGCAAAGATCTGAACACTAGTGCACATCACCCTTTTGTATCATCCTTGAACATATAAAACCGCTATATGAGTAGCCCGCATGATGCAACACAGAGCAAACACCTGTAGGGAAAGCACATCACACATTGCGTTTATATCATGAAGTGCTCGAAACATAAACGCAATGCAAAGGACCTGTTTGATGGGGAACTTATGTTACAACACATGCATATATGCTCAAAAGATATTTTAAAAGGGGGATTTGCTAGGTAACAATAGAAAGGGGGGATCCCTTAAAACATATTCAACTAAGATTTAGGATATATAACAAATATTTCATGAGATGAATAGTTTAACATGATTTTTTATGACAAGGGGCAAGATGGCAATACATAGGCACAAAGGGTTGGTCAGATCATGAAGAGAAAGGCATAAATCATAACAAGACTGAACAGGAACCAGCTCGACCAGTCAATGTAAGATTAGACCAACTCACCCTAGTGACCAAAAGTTGGGTTTTTTACAAGTCTAGAAAGCCCAGATAAACCCTAGACACTGTTTAGATAAACCCCAACTCATATAGACCTGACAAAAACTTAGAAATGGGGAAGCCAAACCTAGGACCATAGGATTTTTCACAAGCTCCATCACCTCCTTCCAAAAGAAAGGAAGAGGGAAGAAGAAAAGTCTGAGGTATGACTCCTCAAAATACTTAGAAATATTTTGAAGGAAAAGAAGCAAAACTTGGACCTGAGCCCTCCTCCTTACCACTTGTCCTTTGTCCATGTTGTTGGAGCCATATTAAATTTTTCACAGGTTCTAATGTTTTTTTCCTCAAGCCTATGTCATTAGGTTGATATATTTCCAAATTTAGGGTTCTTTGCAAATTCTAAAAAAACACTAAAACCCTAAACCCCCATGCCAAAGTGAAGTACGAAGGTCAAAATTGTTATATTTCTTCAATGGCCGCATGTCCCCATTACCTATGGTTTAAGTTGCCCTCTTATGTCCCCCTTGATACGTTGTGTGATCAACCCCTCGCCAAGTAATTACCATTTCTAGCCCGTGCCTTGAAAATCTTTACTTTAGTCACCTAGGTCACATCCTTCTAACTCTTTATTGATAAGTGGCGATGGATGGTCTCATTTCTGCCTTTTCGCCAGTAGAAAAATATTGCAAACTTAGCACGTACAGAATTGTGCAAGGAGTGACAACTAGTTGATGACTCTTGAGAATGACATGTAGTGGGCCAAGAACTGATGCTAGGGATTTTCTTTACATTTCTGCCATTTTGCCATGCTTCACCAAGAGAACCTTTTGGGTGACTGCGGAATTGCAGAACAAGGTACCAACTCATAAAAATCATTTTCAGTTGCCACATAAGCAATAATGGTGGGCCCTGTCTGGAGTGGGGAAAATCTTAATTGTTTTCGCCATTCTATCAAACTTTACTCCATAGTGCCAACTAATATTTGCGGAATGGCAGAAATCTCGACATATAGCATTCTAAAGGGATGGGACTGGTGCATTAAGTAGCAAGAATATGACATGTCATCATCTTATGCGCATGGCCACCTGTTGGAGAGTTGTCCTAAATTTCATGCAATTGATCCAACTGTTGCCCTCCATTCCACCAGGATCATATCTCTGGCCGTACCTCTCACCCACAGAACTATAGAATATGGTCTTAATTACACTTAAGGGGAGGTATTTTCTTGACTACCCAGGTGGCAAGTTGCAATTGGGAGAGAAAAGCATCTTTATCCTTCCTCATCAAGGACCAAATCAGCACTGTTCAAATCAAGCCAGCTAAGATCAGGATCAACGACTAGAATTTAAAAGTGTGATAGAGAGATATGTTCATGTTGATCTGATAGTGTTTCATTACAAGCATTAATTACTCAGGCATGTGCTGAGTCTCCTTCCAGTCACCATACAGGAATTTATTAACAAAAATATTTGGCTTATGCATGCTTGACCTTTAGAAATTTATGCTTCTATGCAGATTGACATTTCATCTATTGTGTGATGAAATTTGACATAATGACAATGCTAAAATGAGGAAACCAAGACAGTTGACCTAGCATGATTCAGTACAAGAAGTGACATTCCTAGTTATGCAGAATTATGAAATACAATCTTTTAATTCATTTGTGGCAATCTCCATAGGATTTCCATTTATGACTGAAATACCTTGAAGTGACTGGAAATTAATTGGACCAAAGATGTGCAGATGTATGCTGCATCTTGAAATTTCTATAAATAGACAAGTGCTGATGTTACTCTGTATGCTATTTAAAAAGTGTTCTGATAGTATGGTTTTCCCCTATTCCTATGTGATCTATGTGCTCCCCTGTTCTATTGGGTTTTCTTCCTTGTTCTCATGGATATCAATCTATCCTTACGGAATTAGAAAGACCTAGAATTATCTCCTCTAGAATAGGTGGTGCAGGGAAAATTAGAGATTAGCAGCAGCATCCATTGAGCCTCTATGATTTCTTCTTCGGTCTCTTATCTCGTCTGATAGTGGGTCCTAAGGGTTTTTCTCCCAGCTAGAGAAGTTCCTTATTTTTGTGAGTTGGCAGATTCCCTTCTGGAGTAGAGAGTCTCAGCTACCTCTACCCCTACCCTACATCTAATTTTCCTAACAGAGCATCAACTCTAGGTGTAGGGAGATTACCCCCAGGATGATACAGATAAGGGATAGGAGAAGAATTGTTGTTGTTGCTATTGTTCTCTTGGCTTTCCTCCCAATACTTTTGAGGCCAGCTAGGTGTGGATTCCCCAAGTTTTTGCTTGGTTGAAGTTGCATGATACTTTGAGACTTGGAGGGTGAAATCTCACCCGTGCAATGGAACCTAGAAATAGTGAAGGAGATTCTGTCATCCTAGGTTTCCTTTTGATATTGTTCCTCACATGTTTTCTCATCCCTTAGTGTGTGGTTTTAAAAGGCAGAGCAATGAAGGCTCTCATTAAGCACTTTTATGGTATTTGAGGAGTGCCTAACTCTAACGGCATCCGATAAATGCATACATCATCAAAGCCCTGACTCCTTTTCCTGCTAACATGGAAGCAGAACATACAGTTGTGACATGGTTACACCGGCCTCTTCTCGCAACTTCATCTTTTGGTTACTAAGAAGTTGTAACTTCTTTTAACTTAAGTCTGAAGCTTGTCTGCTCCCTTATCTTTATAAAAGGGAATTCAGGGCTTGTGAGAAAGGATTGGTTCGAGGTCATATTTCTAGATTTAGTCTAAAAATGTGGGATCAATCTGATTAGGGAGGAATTGTAAACAATTTATTTTCTGCAATAAATCAGTCATGCATTCCTAAGTTTCATTCTGAGTTTTAAGATGTCTTTATAGATCTGCGAAGACTATGTTATAATTTGCTGAATGGTTTACTTTACAGTTTTTGTTGAGTCTTCAGAGTATACTGTCTCCTACTTCATATATACAGTTTTGCATTTATGAATATATTTGATTGAGGATCAGACTTATTCATCACCACAATTTTTCCTGTGTTGTATATTTTTCTTATAGCATTCACTCAAGTAGTGAAATAATTGGTTGTTTGAGGATATAGAATGTATTTCGGGTTTGCAGGGATAATTAAGTATGGTAGATTCCAAGACTAGTAGAGTGTTTTAATGTAAGGCATTACTACATCTTTACAGTAAACTAAGTTTTATTATATCACAGTCCTTTGGATGTTTCTGTAAGTTTCTTGACTCTATGACCTTTGGATTGGCACTGGTCTATTCTAGAATATTTAACTAAGCTTACATCCTTCGAATCACCCTCATCATTATTACAAAGAAATCAACACATGTTCCTTTGCAAAGAAACAAAATAAATGCTTAAGAAACTAGCCCATCTTTTCACTTTATCAGACATTCTTTAAGCAGTATTATAGGAACATATCTTTTATTGGAGCAATGTTAAACAAATATTTCATGAACCCTACCCCTTTGAGTAGAAAACTATTATCCAAAAGAAATAGGAACACCCTCCTTGGTCTCACAAAGCTTGAAGTGTAGAGGAAAGAGGGGTTGAACACCCCTATTTCCTATTCATTGGCCAATCCCTCAAGGCAAGTTAGTTATTAGAGAATGGCTATCCTATAGACCTGTGTCTTTTTTTCTTGAGATGTGGTTGGGAATTTAAAACAACCAACAAATTGGCGACTCTACTAGGGAATGAAATAAGAACTGTGTCTTATCCTAAATTTTTTTCCCTTATTTATTACCAACATTCTTGAAGTTCATAATCAAGAACGTTGTGCCCAGTTAAACCACTCATAGATGTACAACTCTATCTGAAAAATAAAGATGAAATCACGATCTCTCCTAAAGAGTCTTAGCTAGATAAATTCCTCTAAAAATTGAAGGGTTAGAGGTTGGATTCTCATGTTCTTTACAGAAGAAGATTGGCAACTCTAACATATATTTTCATGCAAAGTTATGATAGATACAAAAGCTAAGTTTTCATATTTCAGAATGTTCTACATGACTCTACTATGAAGCAGGATTCGGAAAGAAGTGATATGCTTTCAAAGTTTCATTCCTTTATAAGCAAAGGTGGTGGCTCTATAAGAAAAGGATCTGGTAATGCAGTCTAGTATTCTTGATTTTTCATAAAATCAAAACAAAATTTGCACATGTTGTAAAGGTGCTCCTCAGGTATTTTACAAAGACTTGAGAAATTTCTCCCTAAAAATTTAAAGATATATATTCAACAATCACACTTTTGTTATCAAAGTGAATTTGTTAGGGAAAGGTATAACGTCATTGACTTCAGTAATATTTATGGGTTTCCAAACCATGTACCAAATGAAGTTAGAAGTCATATAACAAAGTTCAATAATGATAGATCTGAAACAACTAGTAGCCATTTGCAAGAATTTTGTGACTTAATGGGAGATTTTGAAATAGATCATGAGGATGTAGTCATAAAGTTGTTCAAACTTTTAAAGGAGAAGTTAGAGATTGGTTTGCATGGTTACCCAATCAGTTTATTTTGTCACAGCAAGATTTAAAGTTTGCTTTTATGGAACCGTTTGGGGAAAGAATAGATGTCAGTATGCTAATTAAAAAACCCTTGCAGATTGAGAAAGAGGATAAAGAATCAATCCCAGCCTTCAATCTAAGATTTGCTAAAACAGTGAGGAATATTCCTAAAAATGTCAGACCTAATGATGCTATGTGCCTAATCATATATCTAGGTGCATTCAATGAAAAGGATAGTTATCGATTGAGAGATAGAAACCCTACTACTGTGATGCAAGCATATTCTTTGGCCATGAAAATAGAAAATAATTTGAAGCATACAAAGATAAAGAGTTGTGAGTTTGTGGAAGATAGGAAAAATGAATCTATTTGTCCCCCCATTTGCTAGAGAGAGGGAAGATTAGGTAGTTCAAGTAAGCCCAAGCCAGTATATGAGACTTAGCATACTAAAGGGGATTGGGATTATGACCAGAGCCAAAGAGTTCAAAATATATATAAACCCATTGCTCATCCTTCCCCTTATGTTCAGAGTAAAAGGAAATCTCCATAACCTTATGAGGTACCTTATGAGATAAATAGTACCCAGATGCATATAGAAGTATTAATTATGAAAGATCCTTTGTCTTATGCATATATAGCAAGTTATGAAGACATATCCTCTATGTATGATGATATAAATCTTATATCAAGAAATAAGATCTCATCTCCTAGAGAAACAATTTCTCTTAAGTCTAAATATCAGGGGAAATTGATTCTTACCAATAATGCAGAGAGCAGTGAGCACATGACAGAATGCTCTCACCAAAGTTGTGATAGTTCTGAGTCAGACAGTGATACAGGCTATTAGGATAGTGATGATGAAGAATATGCAGATTCGATGCATATAAAGGATACTCACTCTATGATGAACCTATGGACATATCAACACGATATGGAGTTATATGACTACATAGAAAATCCACTCTTTAAAAAAAATCCAGAAGAAGTTAGTAAACTCATATCAGTCCAACACACAAAAATATATGGAACAAAGGCCTCATTAATAAGTCAGGACCCAAGTCTTCACCCAAATGAAACCCATATTCAACAACAAAATGAATGGTTGATTCAAGAGATGGAAAATAGAGTGTCAGATTTAGAGAAGGAAACCAAGTATGATTGTTTTAAGTTTGACATTAGC
The DNA here is from genome assembly GCA_027924645.1 of Cunninghamia lanceolata. Lineage (NCBI taxonomy): Eukaryota > Viridiplantae > Streptophyta > Pinopsida > Cupressales > Cupressaceae > Cunninghamia > Cunninghamia lanceolata. The sequence continues at coordinate 1,199,215 of BSBN01000865.1, read as the reverse complement.
TTAGTAAAGATTGAAAATTCCCTCGGCACCGGCTATGAAATAGATTATGATTACTTTTACTTTCTAGGTATATGCAAAAGGCAAAAATTAGAGGAAAATAGTTATCTCAAGTGGTTGGAGATAGCTAAACTAAGCATTGACTTTCTTTTTGATAGTGCATTTCATATATCTATGGTTTAGAATAGAAGGGGAGATTTTGAAGGCAATAGCTACCCCAAGGACTATCAAATCATCTATGATAGAGGCAAGTTGAATCTCAATATCATTTTTAGAAGCAACCTGACAAAGTCACTAGAGAATAAAGTGTTTGATAGAGGAAAGTTTCGCCTCTCTTCTGCATAATGGCCTGGGGCTATTATGTGTTTGGTCTGCTCCTCTAGAGTTCTTCTATGATCTTGCTCTATTCAGAATGAACAGACGTCCCCAACTAGAGCCACTATTAGAGCCATATTAAATTTTTCATAGGTTCTAATATTTTTTCCTCAAGCCTGTCATTAGGTTGATATATTTCCAAATTTAGGGTTCTTTGCAAATTCTAAAAAAACACTAAAACCCTAAACCCCCATCCCAAATTGATGTATGAAGGTCAAAATTGTTATATTTCTTCAGTGACCACCTCTCCCCATTACCTATGGTTTAAGTTGACCTCTTATGTCCCCCTTGATTCATTGTGTGACTAGCCCCTCGCCAAGTGATTACCATTTCCAGCCTATGCCTTGAAAATCTTTACTTTAGTCACCTAGGTCACATCTTCCCAATTCTTTGTTGACAGGTGGAGATGGATGGTCTCATTTCCACATTTCTACTAGCAGAAAAATATTGACAAACCTAGCGCCTGTGGAATTGTGGAAGGAGTGACAGTTGGTTGATGACTCTCGAGAATAACATGCAGTGGGTCCAGAAATCGATGCTAGGGTTTTTCTTTACATTTCTATCATCCTGCCATGCTTCACCAAGAGAACCTTTTGGGTGACTACAGAATTGTAAAACAAGGCGTCAACTCATAAAAATCATTTCTGGTTGCCACATAAGCAATAATGGTAGGCCCTGTCTGGAGTGGGGGCAATCTTAATTGTTTCTACCATTCTATCAAACTTACTCCATAGTCCCAGCTAGTATTTGTGGATGGTGGAAATCTTGACATATAGCATTCTAAAGGGCTAGGACTAGTGCATTAAGTAGCAATAATATGATGTGTTATCATCTTATGGGCATGGCCACCTGTTGGAGAGTTGTCCTAAATTTTGTGTAGTTGATCCAATGGTTATCCACCATTCTGCCAGGATCATATCTCTGGCCGTACCTCTCACCTACGGAACTGTGGAATATGGTCTTAATTACACTTAAGGGGAGGTATTTTCTTGAGATTGTGGTTAGTAGGACTACCTAGGTGGCAAGTCGTCATTGGGAGAGATAATCATCTTTCTCCTTCCTCATCAAGGACCAAATCAGCACCATTCAATTCAATCCAGCTAAGACCAGGATCAACGGCCAGAATTTAAAATTGTGACAGAAAGATATGTTGGCACTAATCTGATAGTGTTTCATTACAAGCATTAACTACTCAGGCGTGTACTGAGTCTCCATCGTAGCCACCATACCTAAATTTATTAACAAAAAGATTTGGCTTATGTAGGCTCAACCTTTAGAAATATGCGCTTCTACCCAGATTGACATTTCATCTACTGTGTGATGAAATTTGACATAATGACAATGCTAAAATGAGGAAACAAAGACAGTTGACCTGGCATGATTTAGTGCAAGAAGTGACATTCCCAGTTATGCAGAATTATGAAATCCAATCTTTTAATTCATTTGTGGTAATCTCCATAGAATTTCCATTTATGACTAAAATACCTTGAAGTGACTAGAAATTAATTGGACCAAAGATGTATGGATGTATGTTGCATCCTGAAATTTCTATAAATAGACAAGTGTTAATGTTACCCTATATTCTGTTTGAAAAGTGTTATGATAGTATGGCTTTCCCCTATTCCTATGTGATCTACTTGCTCCCCTATTCTATTGGGGTTTCTTCCTTGTTCTAATGGCTATCAATCTATCCTTACAAAATTAGAAAGACTTGGAATTATCTCCTTTGGAATAGGTGGTGCAGGGAAAATTAGAGATTAGCAGCAGTGTCCATTGAGCCTCTGTGATTTCTTCTTTGGTCTCTTATCTCATCTAATAGTGGGTTCTGAGGGTTTTTCTCCTAGCTCCAGAAGTTCCTTATTTATGTGAGTTGACAAATTCCCTTCTGGAGTAGAGAAGCTTCTGAGTTACCTCTACCCCTCCCCTACATATAATTTTCCTAACAGAGCATCAACTCTAGGTGTAGGGAGATTGCCCCCCAAGATGATACAAATAATGGATAGGAGAAGAATTGTTGTTGTTGCTGTTGTTCTCTTGGCTTGGCTCCCAATACTTTTGAGGCTAGTCAGGTGTGGATTCCCCGAGTTTCTACTCAATTGAAGTTGCATGATACTTCGAGACTTGGAGGATGAAATCTCACCCGTGCAATGGAACCCAGAAATAGTGAAGGAGATTCTATCATCTTGGGTTTCCTTTCGATATTGTTCCTTGCACGTTTTCTCATCCCTTGGTGTACAGTTTGAAAAGGCAAAGCAATGAAGGATCTCATTAAGCACTTTGATGGCATTTGAGGAGTACCTGGCTCTAATGTCACCCAATATATGCATACATCATCAAATGCCTGACTCATTTTCCCACCAACATGGAAGTTGAACATATAGTTGTGACACGGTTACACCGGCCTTTTCTCGTAACTACATCTTTTGGTTACTGAGAAGTTGTAACTTCTTTTAACTTAAGCTTGAAGCTTGTCTGCTCCCGTATCTTTATAAAAGGGAATTCAGGGCTTGTAAAAAAGCATTGGTTTGAGGTCATATTTCTAGATTTAGTCTGAAAATGTGGGATCAATCTGATTAGGGAGGAATTGTAAATAGTTTATTTTCTGCAATAAATTAGTCATGCATTCCTAAGTTTCATTCTGAGTTTTAAGATGTCTTTATAGATCTGTGAAGACTATGTTATAATTTGCTAAATGGTTTACTTTACAATTTTTGTTAAGTCTTCGCAGTATACTATCTCCTACTTCATGCATATAGTTTTGTATTTATGAATATATTTGATTGAGGATTAGACTTATTCATCACCGTAGTTTTTCTTATGTTGTATATTTTTCTTACATCGTTTGCTCAAGTAGTGAAATAATTGGTTGTTTGAGGATATAGAATGTATTTCGGGTTTGTAGGGATAACTAAGTATGGTAGATTCCAAGACTAGTAGAGTGTTTTAATGTAAGGCATTACTACATCTTTACTGTAAACTAAGTTTTATTATATCACAGTCTGTTAAATGTTTCTGTAAGTTTCTTGACTCTATGACCTTTGGATTGGCACTGGTCTGTTCTAGAATATTATACTAAGATTACATCCTTCAAATCACCCTCATCATTATTACAAAGAAATCAACACATTTTCCCTTTCAGTAATAGGTGTTAGAAGTTAATGTTATTTCACATGTTCCTCTGCAAATAAACAAAATAAATTCTTAAGAAACTAGCCCATCTTTTCACTTTATGAGACATTCTTTAAGCAGTATTATAGGAACATATATGTTATTGGAGTAGTGTTATTAAACAAATATTTCATGAACCCTACCCCTTTGAGTAGAACACTGTTATCCAAAAGAAATAGGAACACCCTCCTTGGTCTCACAGAGCCTAAAGTGTAGAGGAAAGAGGGGTTGAACACCCCTATTTCCTATTCATTAGCCAATCCCTCAAGGCATGTTAGTTATTAGAGAATGGCTATCCTATAGACCTGTGTGTGTGTTTTTTTTTTCTTGAGATGTGGTTTGGAATTTAAAATAACCAACACACGTGGTGGTGTCTCATGGTTCCATGGTTATGTGATAGAGAAATAGATGAAGGTCTGTGGAATGATAGAAAAACTTAAGATCATGCAACATGTCTTCTTCCTATGGTTATGCAAGCCTGCTGTGGGTCCCCTAAAAGGCTCAACAAAATGGTGGAATGCCTTAGAAAAAATACTTGTCAAGGGTCAGCTGTTGGGCCTTCATCTTTTTGCCATCCAAAAGGAAGGAGGAAGGAAGGAATCATGAAACTCTAAAGTCTACCACACTTAGATGAATTTTAGATCCTAATTTTGGAGCCGATAAAAAGGTCAAGATAGAAGACATGAACTCCTTCAAAACTCTGACAAAGGCAAAAAACACAAGGAAACACTTAGAATTTTTGACTTAGTCATTTTTGGGCCTTTATTCCTCATATTTTCAAAAGGTAGACATATAAAGACCTATGAAAGATGTCTTTGATCAGTTATAAACTATAGGTTCAAATGGCATTCAGATGAAATTTTGGGGCAAAATGGGACATTTTGGATCTGGTAATTTTGGGCACTAACAAGACCAACATTTGCACACAGCATATTGTATTTTAAAGTTTGTGATTTTTATGGGGGTTTTTGGATGCATGGGATTTGGGATATGTTGGGTGTTGGATTTTTTATTTTGCGGTTGGGATGGGGTATTTGGGGATTGCTGATTTGGGGATTTGAAGACCCAAAGGGTCTTAGGACTTTTGGGATGTTTTGATTGGGTTTGGGATGGGGGATACGATTTTGAGATGGGATGGGATGGAATGGGATTTGGATGCCTCATTTGGATTAATGGGTTCTCTTTGCCTGGGGACCCATAATTTTTTGTTTTTGCTTTTGGATTTGGGATCAGATTTAAATTTATTGTTGATGTCTATGTGGTGCAACATAGCGATCTTTTGATTTTTGTAGGTTTTCACTTTATATAAAGAGGCATCCAAAGTGCTTCCAAGGTTGATGGGAATGGTCCCATGGAGAGAAATTATCTTTTAATCCCATGAGGGTGGTGATAGATTCATCATTTTTGAATAAATCAAATGATGTGTGCATTTGTTTGTCTTGATTAGGGATTTTAGGGAATGGGAGATTTACATATGGGAAGATTAGTGGATTTGTGCATGGAAGGATTAAGGGGTTTATGGATGAAAGTATTAGTAGATTTATGGATTGAAGAATAAGGACAATGAGTCAGGGATGGATTTTGGCAAACTTTTTAGATTGATATGATGGAGGAGGGGGATGGTAGAAAGAATTTTAGAGGAGCAACAAGAGGAACCTATTTTTGGATTGGGAGAAGCTCTCTTAGGATTTATACGAAGGTGGTACCAACATGTCTAGGTTGTTTACTTTGCAGGGTGTAGCCAAGGCCTTGCAATCACAAATGGATCTTGACATGGATGGGCTCCAAGATGCCTTGTTCATGAAGGCCTAAACCTTTTCCTTGATAGTTCATGTTTTGGAGCATTTGATTTGTGATGGGATGTTTATTATTTTAGAAATAAGATGCAAGTCTGGGTTGAGATGGGGAGAGATTAGTGGTGGTCATTAGTTGTGCTTCTACTACGAGAGTGGTGCAGGAGCACATTGACAAATTGATGCTTTCATAGGAATTTAATTGAAATTTGATGATTCAACAATGTAATGAGATAAATTAAGTCATTTTTCCTTTTATTAAAGTCGCTAAGAGAGGTCTAAGTTCAAATTTGTGTAAATGATGCAAAATTGTTAAGTTGCAAATGATGCAAACTTGGAATATGAAAGGTCATTTTGGTTCTAGGCATTGATAGGCAGTTAGAAATCAGTTGGAATGTGAGGAATCATGATGTAATGCTTTAAAAGGCCTTGTATCTATTTGTGAAGGCAAAGGGGAGAAGGTTGGAGAATGTGGGTTGTTACATTTTGATGTGATATCAATAAAAGATACCCTTGATTCTGCATTTCTGAATGTTAAACTGTTGTTTCAGAGATTGGTATGGATTTGTATGGATTTTATATGACCAAAGTGTGGTATGGATGGAAAGATTATTGAGTCTACTTTCTATTTCTTTTTGTTGCATCAAAGTTCATTAAGATTTGAATAAGTTATGGCATTTTTATTGAGGGTAGGTCTGCAAAGTTTAATTTTTTGAAAATGCAGTCTGAAAATATGCATGGTACAGCCTGGTACAACCTCACATTGATGCATATAATAGATGGATGGAAAGATATGTGTTTCTACTTTACAATTATTTTGTTTTGGTATAATTTCATTAAGTTTTGTGAGAGATATTGCAATTTTGGTGAGGGCAGATCTAAACGCTGCCTAGGGTTTGCAGTTTTGGAAAAAAAATCATAACCTTCTCCCCTACCATTGGATCTTCATGAAAATTGGAGGAAAAATATATATTAATGTTCTCTTCAACCTGACCAAAGAAATTGGATTAGTTCTTTGATTTGTTAATGTTATTGAGGATAGTTTTGGTCCTCCTACCTCTGCATCAAATTGGTATCAGAGCTAGCAAAAGCTCTGGGAGGAGATGTTATTTCTGAGATGAAGAGTTGAAACAATATGTTTGGTTGGTGACCATTGTTTGTTTGCTAAGTTGTTTGGTTTCAGGTGCTTGGTCCATCTAGCTATAGAAGGATGTTTTCTAAGGTTGTGTGTGTGGGCAGACAAGAGAAGGTCTGTCATGACCATTCTCTAATGGAGATTAGGCTGGATAAGGGTGTAGAGAGAAACCACTGAGGAGAGAGTGGTAGGTGCATCACCAGAATCTTCTGTTGGGTGAGATGAATGGTTTAGTGAGTTGGTGTTGTGAAGTAGTAGAGAGATGGATACTTGACTGAAGAAGCACTTGATGTTGCAACCTGAAGAGTACTCCACTGATGGGAGTAGAAGGAGCCTGAAGAAGCTCTAAAATTGATGGTAGTTTGATTTTGTTGGTTGGTTGCTCACTAGCCATTGATGTGAAGATTTGAATCCTGAAGCTAAAGATGAAGAGACAGACAGAAATGTAGGAAAAGGTAGTTTTGTTTTGCAGATATATTTCCAAGGGACTTGGAAATCTTTGTTGGTTGGTTGTATGGTGCAGGAGCACATTGACAAATTGATGCTTTCATAAGAATTTGATTGAAATTTGATGATTCAACAATGTAATGAGATAAATTAAGTCATATTTCTATTTATTAAAGTCACTAAGAGAGGTCTAAGTTCAAATTTGTGTAAATGATGCAAACTTGGAATATGAAAGGTCATTTTGGTTCTAGGCATTGATAGGTAGTTAGAAATCAGTTGGAATGTGAGGAGTCATGATGTAATTCCTTTAAAAGGCCTTGTATCCATTTGTGAAGGCAAAGGGAAGAAGGTTGGAGAATGTGGGTTGTTACATTTTGATGTGATATCAATAAAAGATACCCTTGATTCTACATTTCTGAATGTTAAACTGTTGTTTCAGAGATTGGTATGGATTTGTACAGATTTTATATGACTAAAATGTGGTATGGATGGAAATATTATTGAGTCTACTTTCCATTTCTTTTTGTTTCATCAAATTTCATTAAGATTTGAATAAGTTATGGCATTTTTATTGAGGGTAGGTCTGCAACGTTTAATTTTCTGAAAATGCAGTCTAAAAATATGCATGGTACGGCCTGGTACAGCCTCACATTGATGCATATAATAGATGGATGGAAATATATGTGTTTCTAGTTTACAATTATTTTAGTTTGGTATAATTTCATTAAGTTTTGTGAGAGATATTGCAATTTTGGTGAGGGCAAGTCTGAACGCTGCCTAGGGTTTGCAGTTTTGGAAAAAAAATCATAACCTTCTCCCCTACCATTGGATCTTCATGAAAATTGGAGGAAAAATATATATTAATGTTCTCTTCAACTTGCCAAAGAAATTGGATTAGTTCTTTGACTTGTTAATGTTATTGAGGATAGTTTTGGTCCTCCTACCTCTGCATCAAATTGGTATCAGAGCTAGCAAAAGCTCTGGGAGGAGATGTTATTTCTGAGATGAAGAGTTGAAACAATATGTTTGGTTGGTGACCATTGTTTGTTTGCTAAATTGTTTGGCTTCAGGTGCTTGGTCCATCTAGCTACAGAAGGATGTTTTCTGAGGTTGTGTGTGTGGGTAGACAAGAGAAGGTCTGTCATGACCATTCTCCAATGGAGATTAGGCTGGATAAGGGTGCAGAGAGAAACCACTGAGGAGAGAGTGGTAGGTGCATCACCAGAATCTACTATTGGGTGAGATGAATGGTTTGGTGAGTTGGTATTGTGAAGCAGTAGAGAGATGGATACCTGACTGAAGAAGCACTTGATGTTGGAGCCTGAAGAGTACTCCACTGATGGGAGTAGAAGGAGCCTGAAGAAGCTCTAAAATTGATGGTAGTTTGATTTTGTTGGTTGGTTGGTCACTAGCCATTGATGTGAAGATTTGAAGCCTGAAGCTAAAGATGAAGAGATAGAACGAGATGCAGGAAAAGGTAGTTTTGTTTTGCAGATACATTTCCAGGGGACTTAGAAATCTTTGTTGGTTGGTTGTATGGTGTAGGAGCACATTGACAAATTGATGCTTTCATAGGAATTTGATTGAAATTTGATGATTCAACAATGTAATGAGATAAATTAAGTCATTTTTCCTTTTATTAAAGTCACTAAGAGAGGTCTAAGTTCAAATTTGTGTAAATGATGCAAAATTGTAAAGTTGCAAATGATGCAAACTTGGAATATGAAAGGTCATTTTGGTTCTAGGCGTTGATAGGCAGTTAGAAATCAGTTGGAATGTGAGGAGTCATGATATAATGCCTTTAAAAGGCCTTGTATCCATTTGTGAAGGCAAAGGGGAGAAGGTTGGAGAATGTGGGTTGTTACATTTTGATGTGATATCAATAAAAGATACCCTTGATTCTGCATTTCTGAATGTTAAATTGTTGTTTCATAGATTGGTACAGATTTGTATGGATTTTATAGGACCAAAATATGGTATGGATGGAAAGCGTATTGAGTCTACTTTCCATGTCTTTTTGTTGCATCAAATTTCATTAAGATTTGAATAAGTTATGGCATTTTTATTGAGGGTAGGTCTGCAAAGTTTAATTTTCTAAAAATGCAGTCTGAAAATATGCATGGTATGGCCTGGTACAGCCTCACATTGATGCATATAATAGATGGATGGAAATATATGTGTTTCTAGTTTATAATTATTTTGTTTTGGTATAATTTCATTAAGTTTTGTTAGAGATATTGCAATTTTGGTGAGGGCAGGTCTGAACGCTGCCTAGGGTTTACAGTTTTGGAAAAAAAATCATAACCTTCTCCCCTACCATTGGATCTTTATGAAAATTAGAGGAAAAATATGTATTAATGTTCTCTTCAACTTGACCAAAGAAATTGGGTTAGTTCTTTGATTTGTTAATGTTATTGAGGATAGTTTTGGTCCTCCTACCTCTGTATCAGAGATATCCACCACAAGTGAAAGTAATGGAACCAAGGGGATAAGATGATGGTTTTGGGATGGGCTTGATACAAGATAGTAAGGGATTGAGAGAGGGATTAGATGGGATAGTGGGATATAGATTAGGATGGGGAGATGTTTCAACATGCATTGGACTAGGCCTTTGACATAGTTGGATTTTCTTGGATAACGGGATGAGGGAGGAGTGTTTAGCTTCGATTGACATTTGAATAGACTCCTCTAATGGGATAGATGGAGGGATGGGGGATGTTTTATGCTCAAGGAGTTGGGATTTGATGGATATGATAGGATTATGAATAGGTGTGAGGTGGGTGACGAAATCATCAATGATGTATTTATATGGCTTTGGATTAGAGGAATGACATGATTCCTCAAATTTATTGTAATTTTGGTTAAGGCCCTTTGTTACGAGTCCTTGGAGGAAACCTGAAAAAGATGATTTGGATTTAGTGGGAGAATTAGAATGGGATTGGTGATTGGATGGTTGGGCTAGTGGATAATGAGATGGTGAATTTGGATAGGAGGGATAAGGGGATGAAGGATTTGGGTAAGAAGTTGAGGTGACAGGTACGTTAAACAAAGATGGGCATCGGGAGATGGGTGCTTGATATAATGGATTTCCCTTATCAAGGATACCATAAGGGCGACCATAAGATATGCAATTAATCATGGAAGGGTAGCTTGTGCTAGCCAATTTGTGATCAAAATGGGTTGAGTTATGGATAGATGGGGGATGGAGGCTTATGGAAAGTTTTCTTATGATGATGTCATCAAAGTTATTGATTTCATATTCATCTTGATCAATAAGACTATCATCATCATCGGAATCAAAGGGATTTTTGTGATGGTTATTTCAAAGAGGGTCATCAAAGTGAAATGGATTCATGAGGTTTGACTTTGATTCTCTAATGAGTTGGATGATGTGATTTTGAATTTGACGACTTTGATTTTCTAAGATTTGGGTCTTAAGATTTTCTTTCATATCAAAATGGCCTTAGATTTTGTATTTGAGGTGCTTGATTGATTGGTTTGATTGATTTTGGATTAATCTAGGTCATGGATGCATGCTACTTGATTTTGGATGGATTTCATTGATTTTGTTTTATCAAGGCTAAGGACACATGGAACTTAATGATTAGATTGATTAGGGTTTGGTTAATCTAAGGGTCCTTTGATGTTTGATTTGATGGATGGGGGTGATTTATCATGGTTTTACAGAAATGCCCCACTATGCCACACTAGTGCTTGTGTGGAACAAATGTGATTATTTATGGAGGCACTTGTGTATCCCACACCAACACCTAAGTATGAACTAAGGCACGTGTCTATATAGAGGCACTTGTTTATCCCTACAAGTGCCTATTCATGTACAGAGACACTTGTCTATGAAAAATGGCTCAAACTTGATGTTAAGGATTGGATTTGATGGGAATTGATTAGGGATTAGATATAGGACCCTTGGATTGTGATTTTGGATGATAATTATGATGGATAATATATGGATTATAATTAAAGTTTGGGTGATTTGATGTGGGATTTGGAGAGGGTTGAAAGGGTTAAGTCCTTAATCAATTTTGATTTTCAATGGATGATTTTTGATTAAGGAATAATGGATTAGAGATGAAGGGTGAAGGTTTAATTGGATTGGATTAGGATTTTGGATTGTTGGTAGGATTGGGATTCAGACACTAGTAGAATTTGGGCAAACAAATGACTACATGACTAAAAAATTTAGTCATGGGACTAAAACTTTTAGTCATTCTACTAATTTTTTGCAACACAGATATAATGACTAATTTGATTGTCACACAAATAAATTTAGTCACACAAATAAATGACTAAATAAATTATTTAGTCACACAAATAAAAATGACTAAATAATCAGTCACAATATAATATTAAAGTGGGTAAGTTTTGGTTTTGAGGCATTTTTCATGGAGGGAAAATGGACAAAACGTAAGGTTTTGATTCCCCTCACATTTTTTCATGGAGGGAATATGGGTAAAACCTAAATTCCTATTCTATTGTTTTTTGCAGACAGGAATGTGTGTTTTTCATGTTGGAATACATATGTGGCAATCATTTATCTTCATGGAGGCATTAGAACAGGGTGAAATGGCTACCAGGACAAATAAGAGGGTTTAAATAATTTATTTTCAAATGGCATTGACATTATTTCCTATAGATCCTAGTCTATCCAAGCATCATGTCACGGATTTGAACAGGCAATGGTTTAAAATATTGTTTCGTCAGTGCATGTGCCCTTTATTCATCATTGTATTTTTCATTGTATATTCTACATTTTGCATGTTTTGTTGTTTGCTAGGGCACTACCAATGCGTGCAAAGAACTAAACATGGTTTGCATTGGTAGGTTCCTATGCATCTTGTCAATTCACAACCATTATGATGATGATTTATCCAATAATTTTCTTGTTGATTCACAGAGAAAAAATTATGTTCACACACTCCTAGACCCCTGTTACCCAGAGCATGAAGTTGTTTGGACTTTTCTTTTTTCTCTATTGGGGGATTGTTTTTCATAAATGGAAATGCCTAAAAGATTTGAGAAGGAAGGGGTTTTGATTCCATTCATTCATTTTTCTCTATTTTTCTCTCTTCTTCTTCTTCTTGTGAATATGAATACTTTCATGGGAGGATTAGATGGTGATAACAAGGGTAGGTAGCCAGGTATCCAGGTTGAAGGAATCATGAGGAATGATTGGAGACTTAGGTAAGTGAATTTAATCTAAATTTCTTGGTATTGTATAATTTTTAGATGGTAATGTTTCCAATGGTTCTTTGGATATGTCATATCTCTAGTTAAGAATTTATTTACAGTATTATTCTGGGGGCTATTTTGCATAGAATCAATCTCTCTACCATCCACTCATTAATTTGCCTCTGCATGACAATGGCTTCAAATCCATACTTTTAATTCCTCTACATGTCAATGGTATTATACCATAATCTTTTTACACCCACTGGACATGGATCTTCTCTGTACATTCTTAATATTTTATTCCATAACTTTAAAATCTCTTAAAATTACAAAATTACTAAGTTACAATCTTTTATAATTATAGAATGTTAGTTTATAAGATTTTAACTTAGAATTTTTATAATGGTTGTTTAAGTAGATAAACATCATCACACTCCTGGACCCCTATTACCCAGAGCCTAAAGTTGTTTTAGGTATCCCATTGTGTGGCTCATCACACCATTTCACAGTCCTTAAGGAGGGTACCAAGGTTATACTAAGTCATTTCACAGTCCACATCAAATGACATTATGAGCATTTTCAATGATATTGAGCCAAAGATAGTCATATAATAGTCCTCACTGAGTCTTTTAAACCATTTTTCAAGATTCTTTGTTATCATTTGGTGCCATGAAGTATGATAGAACTCATAAAATTATAGAGTGCTCATGGAATAAAGGGACAATCCACATGCAAAGACAACCATGTTATGACTGTAAAAAGAATGATAGTCCTTCAAAGAAATGAAAGATCAGATAATAATAAGTGGAAGGGTAAGAGGGCAGCATGATAGTTGCGCATTTAGTAGAATGGAAGAGGGTTTGCCAACGCATGACAGTAGTTCTCAAGACAATAATATGTTCCCTATAGAAAGTCCACGTATTGACACATACAAGTTGAGATCATGAGCTTCATTTGTGTATTGATTTTGTAAAAATAATAAGATTATATTGTCTACAACATATCCTACAAACAAAAGATTGATTCACTTATGCTACTGTCAAGTATAACCTACACGGTGCTTGGAGTTGTTGAATTTTCACATCTTTCTTTTTGCAGTTAAGACAATCATCTTTAGATCAACAAATTTTTTTTTATCATTATTTAATTACTTTAATTACTCGACACAACAATTGTGTAAATACCTTGGTGAGTATCATCACAGTTTTAAGATAATATCTTTTTCATTCATTAGTTACTCCTAGAGATTAATATTTTTATTTGATAAGTGAAATATTTCATTGGAATCACAATTTGTTCTTGTCATTTGAGCTCTAAGTTTACATGGAATCTGATTTGCAGGCTTGTCCAAGGTTGATAGAAAGGTTCAAAGAGTGAGAGAAAACTGTTAAAGTATTAATATTTTGCTTATATTTAAGTTTTAGATGAATGATGTCATTTTCTTGTATTTTATTATTTCAACTTCTTGTTAATTCTGTTGCAGATGGATGTGTTTAATGCCTTTATTGAGTTGTTACGCCAGACTAGGAATGTGACTAAAGGATCAAGGGATGCTTGACATTCAAGGAAAGTGTTTAATGAAATATGAAGAGCTAATATTACTTGTAATTCTACAAATTTTTCTCAGAATAGTATCTATTAGAGGTTTGTTAGCTACCTTGTGCATGGTTGTTTGACTTCCAAGTGTGTTATTTTAAGGACAAACATACTTTTTACTAAGTCTGTTGGTTTTGTTTCCAATTTTCTACTGTTAGTTATTGAGGCCTTTGTAATTTCTTGATGAGTGCTTTGGATGAAATGACCAATAATAAATGAAATCATTTATCTTTGTGAAATCTAGATGAAGCTACATTCATGTCTACCAGAGCATTTCCAACTATAATATCTGAAAAAATTCCCCCTTCCATTATGTTTTGATGGATGTCCATACCCTATTCCAAAGCTCCCATTTTGACATAGGCAGGGAGGATGTTGGCAAAGGTTGTGGAATTTGGCTTTACACCAGCCAATTGCATTTGCTTTAAAAGTTCTAAGGCCTTTTCAACAAATCCATTTTGTGCATATCCTGCAATCATTGCAGTCCATGAGACCACATTTCTTCGAGGCATTCTATCAAACAGTTTACGTGCCTTGTCTATGCTTCCACATTTTGCATACATGTCTAACAGGGTAGTTGCAACTACAACATTTGACAAAATTTCTTTATCCTTTATGTTTTGATGGATGTCCATACCCTATACCAAAGTAGGGAGGATGATGCAAAAGGTTGTGGAATTTGGATTTACATCAGCTAATTACATTTGCTTTAAAATTTCTAAAGCCTTTTCGACAAATCCATTTTGTGCATATCCTGCAATCATTGCATTCCATGAGACCACATTTCTTTGAGGCATTCTATCAAATAGTTGATGTGCCTTGTCTATGCTTCCACATTTTGCATACATGTCTAATAGGGCAGTTGCAACTACAACATCTGACAAAATTCTTCTATCCTTTATGTTTTGATGGATGTCCATATCCTATTCCAAAGCTCCCATTTTGACATAGGTAGGGAGGATGCTGGCAAAGGTTGTGGAATTTGGCTTTACACCAGCCAATTACATTTGCTTTAAAATTTCTAAATCCTTTTCAACAAATCCATTTTGTGCATATCCTACAATCATTACATTCCAAGAGATGACATCTCTTTGAGCCATTCCATCAAACAGTTCACGTGTCTTGATAAGGTGTGGTATGATCTTGGATTGTATCCTAGAGTGTGTGGGAAGCTTGTGTTTGATCATTAAGGTATGTAAACCTAATCAGGGAAATGTATCCTATATAGCATGGGTCTTGCTTTAATACTTCCCATAATGGTTATTAGCAGATCACATTATTATAGTTTGTGGTAACACAAGATTGCATTCAAGTATGTAATAAACTTGGTCTGTAGAAGTATGTAACAAACTTGATCAATTATGTAACTTGGTCTATAGAAGTATGTAACAAACTTGGTCAAGTATGACTTCTTAGAGGGTGTAGAAGTAAGTTCTAGTTCCTTTAGGAATTCTAAACTACACTAGAAATCATCATTCATGCCTCTTGTTGTCTCAGACCAATCAATATCTTTGCTTTCACAAGTACAGTCTTTATGGATTTGGCTCAGACTTTTTCTATTCAAGACTTTGCATTTGTCAATGCTGAACTTGACTAACCTTTTCTCACTATTCATGGGTCTCTACGAAGTTTGATGTGATTCATTGAGTTTCAAACCTTTCACTTTGTCCCTATACTCCATGCAGGCTTGTGAGCATTTGACATTCCTAACAGTGTTTTTGCATTCGCTGATGTTTTGTTATCATCTCTATTAGACGTCTATCACTGTCCCACATACTTTATTGATCTCTACCTTCTTGTTTGATGCATGTACTACCCTTAAGATGCATGTGTATTTACTTAAGGATTGTTTGAACTCTCCTAATAATTGTGTAGACCACCTTATATTGTGTCTTTTGAGATTACTACCCCTACTACTCTCTTGAATCTCTATTCTTAGATATGCATGTGCTTCAAACATTTCCCAATGTAGTTTCCTAGGATCTCAAAAACTTTATCCAGCTTCAAGATCATACTAAAGGCATAAAGGGGTTTCTTAAGGCCAAGAAAGATTTTCACACATATAGGATGTCTTGATTGTCCTACACATAGTTTTCTCAGTCCTTTAGATATCTTAATGAAGAGCTTTAGCCCATAACATCTCTCTTCATCTTAAGGTTTATAAGTTCAACTTAGGCTTTAAAAGAATTTTAAATGCTAATACATCCCTCAATAGGCCATGATGGAGTGTACTCATTATGACATACAAGACCTTCTAAATACTTTGTTGGCTTAGTAAATAGGTCTATGGACAATTGGGCAAGGGCTTAATACTCTTGAGACTTCCACAGGGATTCTTAAATAATACACAGATCTCTAGCATTTCAACAAAATCCTTTTATCTCTCCTCACACCCCCTATAGAATTCTTATAATAGTATATATGATCTTGTTTGAGACTACACCTAATAATAATGTTTATATAACTACCCTAACAGTGACCTCACCATCACTCATGGTTAAGTCATATCCTATAATTGTGGTATAGGTTTGTATATAGTCTTGGAACTTATGAATGGGGTCTACGATCTCTACGAACCACCTCCCTATATCTTTGTCCATATAAAAATGTGTACATGGATGTTCCAATGGTCACACAGACCTTTCTAACAACCATGCAGGATTAAAATGACATGACAAACCCTAATACTGTGAAAGTTCTTTCATTACATTTCTTCACTCTTCCTTAATCTTCTATACTGATTATGAAGGCCTCTTAATGGTTGTCTCTATGGTTTATTGTGAACCACTACCTCCTTTTCTCATATATCATTTCTAATGTGCTCTCTATTCACTAGAATTACTATGCATTATATACCTACATACATTGTCTCTATATTGTCCACAAACCTTGCATATAGTATCTCTATCTCTTATCAATCTCTCACTCTATGTATGTTGTTGATCTATGTAGTCTTTTCTTTTCTACCTCTGTACAGACCTATCTATCCCAATGGCTTAAACAAGCCACAAAATCCTCTCTCAAAAATTAGTTACCCTTATAGATCCACCGTATCTTTCCTCATTGCAGTCCCTCTGCATGCCAATTAACTCATTGCCATAATATAGAGCTTAAAACACCCTCTTGCTACTCCAAAACTGGCCTCTTCTATTGAGACTCTCTTTGCCCCAGGTCTTGTTGATTATGCTCCAATGTGAATCATATCAACATCTTCATAAATCATCAACATAACTTGAGCCACTGTATTGTCTACAAAAATGTATTGTCTTCCATCACTAAACATTTGTGAAGTCACTACCTTAATCTAATTGGTCACTATCCTTTCATCATATTTGTTTGGCATTTTACTGTACTATGATAGTCCTCTCACAATGACCACCATATTGTGATTATGGAAATTCTGAACCCATCACTTAGACAGTCAAAACTTCCACCTCACAGCCACAAGAATAAGATACACTGAGAATGCACAATCTGAAGTAAGTGTTGTAGATTAGAAAAACAAAATGAAGTTGAAACACTAATGAAATGCATAAAATACACAATGTAGACCCAATCTCATCAAGGGAGAGGAGAGATTGCACCCAAGAGCTCCCAAGACATGATTATCCCTAGATAAGTGAATAAAATGTGAAATGATACTCTAATTATGCAACTCACAATTCTAGCTCAAGTGGACATTTGGACATGATAACATTACTTAAAGATTGGATCCCAAAATGGGTTGAGAGATGTTGTATTTATAGAGATTTTGGAGGGATTTTGATCCAAGGGTGGAGATTGATTTGGAAGATCAATGGTGGAGGATGAAAGTGATGTGGAGGGCCTAGATTAGATCTTGGAGGAATGGAGGGCTATGAATAAAAGTAAATCTTTTATTCATTTTGGGAAAAGGGGTAATTAAATGAGCATGGGGGTGAAAGATTATTTTTGAATTAAAGATTCATATGGGGAATGTAAAATGAATTAAAAAATTCATTTGGGGATAAGTGGAGATAAATGAGGTATGGGGATGTAAAGGGGAATTAATTGTGATGTGGGATGTTTTAAAATAAAAAATTGACTTATGGGGATTTATTTCAATTTTTTATTTGGAGGATGTGGGGAAGGGTGTTAAACTAGGTTTGACCACCCAAATGAGAGGTTTAGGATTAATTAAATATAGGTTTTATCTAATTAACCCTAGGGCTAAGATGAGGTAGGCTAAGGTAGGCAATTAAATAATAGCTATTTAATTGTCTAGGGTAGGGATAGGTTAATTAATAGGCTGAATTAATTAGTTAAGCATGGTTTAACTAATTAATTGAATTTAGTGAGGAGAGGGAAATTGAAATAATAAATATTGCATATTTATTAAATCAATTGGCAAAGGTTTTGGACCATTGAATTAATGAAATTAATTCAATTTTGGGGATAAAATCGTAGAAAATTGGGTGATGAAGGAATAATTAATTAAATAAAAATTTAATTAATTGAATAGAAGGGAGATTGATGTATTTAGGGATGTCGGGAGTCGGTTTGGTGGTTGAGACATTTTTAGGTGTCTACATTTGCCCCTCTTTGACGTGGCGTCAGGACCTACGAGGGAAGTGGTGTCAGTTCGAAGAAAAATATGCCCTAGCTGCCGGGAAGGAATGAGATGGGTAAGGGATGCCCCCTCGAAAGGTTGGCGGGAAAATAAATAATTTTTCGGGTGAGTTCTCGAAAGGACGCAATAGGAGTGAAAGTTGGATAGGGGATGGAAAAAGAAGATGGCAGGAAGAAAAATGGAGGAAAAAGGCTGAGATCTACACCCTGGAGAAAAAAGAGGGGGTGGAAGGATGACATGGCCCACTATATTAGGAAAAGTGGGCCCTTAGAGTGCCACATTTGTACACTTTGACTTTAGAGTAGAAGGAGTAAAGGAGAGATGGTAGAGCGCAACCCCCAGTTCCCTCGACTTCGACACATCTTAGAGCAGTTTCGATTGTTTGGCCGGGCACCGGAGGCTGGATGCCAGGTAGGGTCTAACCTTGAGTTTTTTATTTTTTCATTTATGTCATTTTTTTGGGGTTCAGGAAATAGGGTTAGTGCACGTAGCACCAAAAGTTAGGCGGATTAGCACCATCCTCTGGATTGGTGCTATCCGCTAGGGTAGGATTAGGGCGGTCTGTCACCATTTACCTAGTATTTTAGCACCATCTTCTGAAGTAGTGCCATTTTTAGAAGAATGGGATTTTAGCGTTTTAGCACCAAATTGGTGTTAGGGTAGCGCTATACTCTGGAATAGCACCATTTTGGGTAATATCATTATTTTTCATTTTAGCGTCATATAGGGGATTAGCACAATATAGGATATTAGCGCTTTTGGTGGAATTTTCACTATGTATAGGGCGTAGTAGTGCCATGTTTGGGATTAGCGTAAAGTGGTTTGCATAGTGGCACTATTTTCTGTAATAGTGCTATTTAGAGGAAGTAGTAACACCATTTTGAAAATGACGCAAAGCCTTGTCTATTTTGGTGCCAAATGATTCTAGCTTTTTAGACATTTAGAAGAAAGGGGTAGGTTTAGAAAAAGATAGGTCGATATCTGACCAGAAATTTGTGGATGCAGGATATTACATCGTTTATAGTGTATTCACAGGAGTGACGCATGCCATCTGTGATGGCACTGTTCGACCATTTTGATGATGCTATGTTGGCTAGACTGGCTAGGTTGGGGCTTCTAATAGTGGCATCAATGCCTGTGCTATGAGCTCATCCAGCTCTGATGATAGTGGTTGTGGAGTGGTACCACTTGGAGACCTATACATTCTTGCTACCGACTGGTGAGATCACTATCACACTTGAGGATGTTTATCACATACTAAAGCTACCTATTCGAGGCTGGCAGGTTAGATATGACATGAGGAGGGGGCGGAGCACCCTGGTTAGAGTGTTTGGTGAGGATCATATTGTTCTATCAGCAGACAGGAGACAGATGAGCTATGAGGGGACATTGGCTATGGGTGTAGATCCTTTACCTTATTCCTGTGTGTGTTGATTAGTGGTGTGGTGATGCTGGATAGGCGAGGCAGGGCTTTCCTAGTTGGCTAGGGAGAGATGATTGAGGGTATGGTCGTGGATGAGACTGTCTACACATGGGGACTAGCGATGCTGGGGCAGCTATATCATGAGATGCACACAGTTGCTTATCTTCATGATTCAGCATTGTCAGCTGGGGTGACTCTGCTGCATGTATGGATTTGGGAGCACATCATAGTTACACGACTGACATATAGGTACTATCACTGTCCTTTTGAGGTGTTTGTGTTTTTATATCGAGATGTAGAGTATACTTACACTGGATATGTTCGTTATTGGAGGCGGATGTTAGATGATGTTATTCAGGTGACCTAGCGACCCTACATCAGAGTGGAGCCGTGACCGGATGATGATATCCACATGCCTTTTACATTTCAGTAGCGCTACATGATGGGTCAAGGAGACCAGACCATAGACATGTACCTACCGTCATGAGTGATGTGACAGTTCGGGTTGTGGCAGGATACTCCGTAGCAGATGGCTATATTCGTACGGACCCCACGAGATGCACCCTTTTGGCCTACAACCATATAGCCACAGGTTGCTTGGGATGATTTTGTAGCTCTACGGCCAGTATAGTGGGATTCGAGGAGCAATGTCAGGGATGCCGACACTACTCCTACATATGACATATGGTGGCAGATGTGGCAGCTAACTTGATTTATGGATCCGGGTGAGGTAGTACTCACAGAGGAGGCAGCAAGCTCAGGGGATGATGACTTAGATGATGATGGAGATGATTCGGATGGGGATGACATCGTGGAGGAGGGGGAGGAGATCATTGGAGATGACCTCGTGGAGGTTGGAGGGGATGGAGAGGAGAGGGTGGTTGGTAGGGATGGTCAGCTGATAGATGTGCTAGCGGCAGTGGCAGTAGGACAAGGGTAGGTGGGGAAGTAGGTACCTATTGAGTAGGTGCATGTTGAGTAGGTGCATATTAGAGTGGGGCAGCAGCATAGAGGACCTTGATGGTGTG
The DNA here is from genome assembly GCA_027924645.1 of Cunninghamia lanceolata. Taxonomy (NCBI): domain Eukaryota; kingdom Viridiplantae; phylum Streptophyta; class Pinopsida; order Cupressales; family Cupressaceae; genus Cunninghamia; species Cunninghamia lanceolata. Next base: position 1,178,475 of record BSBN01000865.1, on the reverse strand, counting down.
GGGGACAACTGAGGGTGGATAGGGGTGATCTACCCCAACCATAGGTAGCGCAGCAGTAGTAGGGGGAGGTAAGTCCCTCAGGGACAGCGGGAGAGGTAGAGGTTGAGAGGCTCACACCTCGTCAGCGGCCTCGGGGTCAGGAAGAGATGGAGACCCTTCGAGCACAGGTGGCCAGCCTACAGGAGGCATTAGAGAGTCGGGAGGCCAAGTTGGTTCAGTTGCGGGGGGCATTAGCATTGTTGGATGGGGTAGATGGACAGGTGGCTACATTGCAGGCATAGTTAGCCCAGGCTCAAGGTGATATAGAGGTTTTGACCAGAGAATGGGATGTGGCCCTTGCAAGAGCATAGTAGGCAGAGACTTCATTACAGACTTCTAGTGTTGGTATGGCACCAGTGTTGACATTGATGCAGACACAGTTGTCCCAGGCACAGAGATAGTCATATCAGTTACAGGGGCAGCTAACTCAAGTTCAGGGGGATTTGACAGAGGCCAGAGCACAGGTGGAGTATTATCAGGGCCTTTATTATGTGACAGTGCTAGCAGCGCAGCGTGCCCCGAGCTACAGTCAGGTTAGTAGATCGGGGGCCTCCAAGTCTCATAGGTCTAGATCTGTTTAGAGTGTCCAGCAGATGATGCCTCCTCCCTTGTATGTGCCCCAGCAGGTTCCTCAGGTACCGGTACAGTCGCAGCTATAGCCGCTGCCACAGGCAGGACCATAGCCACAGGTAGGACCACAACCACAGACAGGGACACAACCACAGACAGGGTCCAAATACCCCACCTGATCAGATAGAGGATCCTCTATGTGACAGTTTTTATCATGTTAGCCCTCAGAGGCATTGTATCAAGACATTATATTTTTTTATGTATATATGAACGATGTACATTTTTTTGCAGTTGATGATATATATGATATGATGCTTTTTGGTGGTCTATGCGTTTGTTTATGATGCTCTATGATGATTATGATGATGCCTATGTGGATGGATGCAGTATGCTTTATGGATTAATATGTAATGGATTGTTGTGTTTATTCCATTTTGTTTCTGATGTAATGGATGCACCTATGATGGATGCAACAATGGTTTTCTTATTTTGATATATGTATGGTTTGATCTATGGTATAGGATGTATGATGGAAATAAATGCTTAAATAAAACACTTATTATGGATGTTAAATGCACTATGATGGAAATGTATGTTTATCTTAATAAACACATGTTTATGTATGGGAATATGAATATGCAGCTAGATTGTTATTAAATGCAGTTAAAATGATTATGATTGTGATGATGTATGGTAACTAACTGTTTGTGAGATGATATATGTAATGCAATGTGATAATATTAATTTAAAATGCACCTATTATGATGGCAAACTTGAATGAGTATGATATGACTTGCAATGTTAAATGATGTATAATGCGCAACTAAATGATTCTAAAATGAACCTAACGAAATGATATTCAAATTGCCAGATTCTAAAATGAACCTATATGAGATGATATGCAATCTAAAAATGAACTTAAATGATTATGCTATTTAAAGGATAAAAATGAACCTAAATGATTATGCAATTTAAAGGGTAAAAATGAACCTACATGATTATGCAACCTAAAGGATAAAAATGAACCTACATGATTATGCAACCTAAATGATTAAAATGAACCTACATGATTATGCAACCTAAATGATTAAAATGAACCTAACGAAATGATTATGCAAACTAGGTGATAGGTGAGATGCAGACTAGGTGATAGGTGAGATGTAAACCAGGTGATAGGTGATATGCAGACTCGGTGATAGGTTAGATGCAGACTAGGTGATAGGTGAGATGCAGACTAGGTGATAGGTGATATGGTTAAGTCCTGGTACACATGATGTTCCTTGTTTGACCCTGAGTGATGGGGCCATGTGAAAGGGGGCTAGGTGGGGGGAGGATAGGGGTGTATGGATGGGGGTATGGATAGGATTGGGAGCATCTAGAGGATGGGATGGGTATATGAGAGAATTGTTAGGTCATCAGACACCACGTCATTGAGGGTGGGGGGGTGAAAATATGATTTGGTTTGGGATGTGTTGAGTGATAATACGTTGGAGGAATGGGATTAGTGAGGTGAATTTAGATGGGGGGGATAGGGTAGGTGATTACAAAATCTAGGCCCAAATGGTATGGTTGAATGTGTGATTAAGTTGGTGATTTTGAGCTAGTAACAGTAGTTGTATAAGATTAATTGAGAGCATTTCTTAGTTTACTATAGCAATGTAGGATACAGTTCACAAAGGTATGAAATAACCTAGGTGATGATATATATACCACGATTGCATGGACTAGACCCGCAAACAATAGGTTGACTTCATGCGTGCCCAAGGTAGTATAAGCTTGCCTACCCTAGGAAGGGGACTCATAGCGATGAGTGTCTATAATGCATATAAGGCATCTGATTCCTGTATATACAAATGAGGCACGTCGTACTAGAACCGACTCAGGTTTCAAGATATGAATACTACCCTTGGAGTAATGAAACCAACCCACAAGCATAGCATACAGAAACAATGACCTTGTCTACTATGGGTGTTGTCCTCTACTTACCATGATATAATGAGATCAAGGTAGCTTTGGAGATGACCGAGAGTGAGACAAAAAATATAAAAATCAATAATCAAAAAGACCAACCAAAAAGATACAAATAGCCTTTGTGTGCTCTTGCCAAGAGACGTGATGATAGAATGATAGATATTTGTCCATTGTAGGAAAGATATATCCTAGGACGCAAGTCAATTGGTTTTGATTGGAAAATTTTTGGAAGATGGGCAAAAGAGTAGTTTGGCCAGGTGTAGGATTATAATGATTGATGATTTTTTCATTAGGTATGATGGTTTGAATGCATACTTAGCATGTGTATCATATAATGGTTCTAGTAAGCTCAGTGAGTGGGGATAATCCAAATGGGTCAGATGGGTGCATCTTACGTACTTGAGTACTAGAAACATCCCTCGTATTCCAGATTGTCTACATACCCTATGTCCACGGGATCAAGGTACTTTCAAGATGCGGGCGAAATGAATATGTAGTTCTGGTATGAGTTGATGATGTGGGAATGGTTTAGGATGGATTTAGGATGGGTGTCATGTGATTGATAGATTGGACTGATCGATGTGTGAGGGTGATGCTACATTTGTTTTTGTATTTTTGATGATTTTGTATTGTTTTTGAATTATTTGATTTTGCAATGTTTTTGGATTTTTGATTTTACGATGTGTACCAATGGGAGCTTACAAGGATCCCCATTCCATGGATTGGGCTTTTGAGTGAGATAGTGTGGAGTGGGCGATAGGACTTGATGTTTCAGAATTCCAAGCCATGAGATGTGTGTGATATGGAGTGTTGTGAAGGAAGAGGACTTATTAGATGGTAGAATCAACCACTACACATGGCGCCTGAAATAGGTTTTCACCATGGTACCTATCCAAGGTGTCACCGAAGTGATTTTCACCATTTGGAAGTTTTTATTGCACTCGGATTTTTCTTGATTTTTTGAATTTTTTGGTTTTTTGATTTTTCTATTTTTTTGATTTTTTGATTTGGATACTCGATGGGTTATGCATAGAATTTCTTCAGATGCAAAATGTTCATCGACTCATCCAGAGGCTGCCCCTCATTTGTAGCAAGCTGGTAGGCTCCTGATCCATAACTAGCTATGATGACATACGGTCCTAACCAATTGGGTTCGAACTTACCTTTATTAGTGCGCTCTTGCAAGTTCTTCTAATTTTCCATGAGGACAAGATCTCCTACTTCAATTTTTTAGGTTCTGATTCCTTTGTTATAGCTTCTCCTCAGGCAATTTTGATAGGCCTGTAGGTGGTTCAATGCATTCAGGTGTTTCTCATCCAGTAGTTCTAGCTGATGCAACCTTGCGACTCGATACTCCTCATCAGTGATTATATTTTGCAAGGATACTCTTAAGGATGGGAGCTCGACCTCGATGGATAAAATGGCTTCGGATCCAAAGATTAGGGAAAATGGAGTGGCTCCTGTGGGAGTACAGATGCTTGTGCATTAGGCCCATGGGGCAGGGTTGAGTTGGAGGTGCCAGTCATGGCCAGCTTCATTGACTGTTTTGTTTAGAATGTAGAGGATGGTTTTATTGGAAGCCTATGCTTGACCATTTCCTTGTGGGTAATATGGTATGGAGAAGTGGTGTTTGATGTTGAATTTTTCGCACAAGGTGCAAACTTCTTGGTTCTTGAATGGCTTTCCATTGTCGATGACAATGGAATGAGGGATACCATAGCGGTAGATGATGTAATGAAGGATAAACTTGGAGATTTGGGTGCCAGTGGTGAAGGTGAGTGGTATTTCTTCCACCCAGTTGGTGAAGTATTCAGTAGCAGTGATTATGAACTTATGGCCATTGGAAGATGGTGGATGGATTTCCCTACGAGATCGAGTCCCCACTGTGAGAAAGGCGATGGTGTCGTGATCAGTTGCAACTCCTGTGCTGGTGCTAGCATGAGATCGCCATGCTGTTGACATGTTAAGCATTTCTTGATAAACCGGTAGGAGTCTCTTTCCATGGTTGGCCAATAGTATCTGGTTCTCAGGATCTTTTTAGCAAGAGCAGGTCCACTTGAATGTGCCCCACAGATACTTGCGTGTACCTCTTGCAAGGCCACTTCAGCTTCCCTGGAGTCTAAACATCATAAAAGTGTGCCCTCAAGACTCCTTTTGTATAGGGTATCTCCTACAAGGATGAAGCGGGAAGCTTGGCGGATGAAAGATTTTCGTTGTGAGGTGGATAGGTTGGGAGGGATTATGTTGTCATGGAGATATAGGTAGGTTTCTTGATACCACGGGGATAGGGGACCAATGACTTCGCATACGAGCTCAGATTGAGGAACATCATATGCGGGGATAGGGAGCTCTTCGATCAAGAACTCGCACCTCTTACTGTCTTTTTTCATGTCAACCAAAGATCTAATGGTAGCCATGGCATCTACTGCTTTGTTATTTAACCTTGGGATCTGCTCAAAGTGGATATCATTGAAATAGTCTTTGAAGTCATCGACCATCTTCTTGTAAGGTAGGATTTTATCATCCTTGGTCTTGTACTCATTGTTTACCTGCTGGGTGACCAGTTGAGAGTCTCCATACACTGTCAGCTTCTCAATTTTCCATTTGATTGCCATTCGGAGGCCTGTGATAAGAGCCTCGTACTCTACCACATTGTTGGTACATGGGAATGTGATTTTGAAGGACTTGGGGATTGTGTCACCTTGTGATGCAGAGGCATCCACACTATAACATTCGCATATAGCATGAATGTCTGCAGACCAACCTCACCATCATCATCTTCGCCATCATCATCATATTGCACCTGCCGACCGATATCCTCCTGCAGACAAGCCTTCGCACTTTTGCCTGTCAACAGCATCACCTTACTCGATTATCGGCAGCATCATCATGTTCGACCAGCGCGAACATCCTCCTGACGTCCACTGTTCACCTCACCGACAATTTCCGTCTTCTCTACCTTCAACATCATCATGATGCTCAACAGGCGCAAATATCCTCCGGTTGCACTGTTCATCGGGCGCCAAGCTCTAGCGGCCTCATCATGATATTTAACATCACCTTCGTCAGCAGGATATTCAACATCCGGTTGCTCCAAATATCCTGATGACGACCTTCAACACCTTCCCTTCGACGCTCCACTGCCCGATGATACAAGCAACAGCATCATGATATTCAACAGGATAATGAACATCCGGTTCTTCCCAATTATCCTGATGATGACAAACCCTAACTCCTCGCACCGTTCACTCGGTGCTGACGTCACCTGATATCCTGATGACGTAGATCCTGATGACGATGACGTCACCCGCAGTTTCACAATATCCTGCTGCTCCGAAATGTCCTGATGACGTATGTCATGATGATGATGACGTCATATCCTGATGACCTTCTCAATACTTAGTCAGAAAAAACACAACTTCCACTCCCGCATCTACTCGCGATATGCGGATGTTTGGCACTCCCAATATGATGCTCCTGATGCCGATACACTCCTCGGCTCCTCCTGCTGATGATCACCCCGACGAACCCGCACTTCATGCGCTCAACTGCATCATGTTCATCTTCATTTATCCGGATGATGATGCCTAACCTGACTGTAGGATATTTGCAGAAATATCCTGATGCTGCCGTCTTCACGAACTTCTGCACTTAGCGAAATCTCTCTTCGCCGATCCACCAGGGATGACCTGATCCAACCTCAGGGTGATCTTCCAACTCCAGTTTATCAACTTGACCTAGCACATGAGGATGCTAGGCTTCTCAGCATCTGTCGACCGCGATCCTGCGCACCTGCATGCAAACAGAAAACAACCTAACATCTAACCTACTGTACATTACCATTCCACCGATCAGGTGAGTCAACCGGTGGAATGGATCAGGAAATCCCTGAAAAACTCTCAAACCCGCGATCGATTACAGGAAGGAGATCAAACAGAAAACAAAACAGGATCTTTATTGATTCACAGATGTAATACAATATGATGTTCCTCACACAGAACACTCAACCTACTCTGCGCAACACTACGCTGCCGATCGATTCTCTACAATCAACCGATCCCATGCTTATAAAGATTTCAATATGAGTACTACTGACCCAACTCCAAGCGGCTGGGAACTCTCCAAGCGGCTGGGAGATCCCACCGAACATACATCATGCCAGCTGTTATAACTAACTAGCTAAAAATAGCAAAAGCCTGGTCAGCATGATCTTATCCTGATCAGCATGACCTTATTACATGCAAATGGTCTAACAGACCTTCTTGGAAACACAAACAAGACCTAAACTACCAACTGCCTTATCATGACCAGCTGTCAGGTAGGTGCTCCTGCACCATACTCCCCAACAGAAAAGAACTCATGTCCCATGAGTTTAGCATGTGGAAGTCTTCCACCTGTACACTTTGCTTTGTCAATCTTCTGACCTGCTCCAGCTTTAGCTGCTGCTGTCTCTTGGCTGCTCCAAGTCTTCAAGTCATCATGCCTGTTGATGTAGGCCTTTTGCTCACATACCCTGTGTTTGTCAGATTGTCTGACCAGAACCTCTGGCTGAACTACCTCTTGAACTCCTGAAGTGTTCAAGTCTATCTTCCTTTCAACTCTCATAGGACAAACAATAGTCCCAACTATGACAACATCCTTGTCATTCCTCTGAACTGGTGGCTGTTTGCACCCCTGTTGCTGAACCTGCTGCTGACCTCTGTCAGTCACAACTGAAACTGTCTTCAGCTTGTTGTCTGTAACAACTCCTTTCCCTGCAGTGTCCTGAACTGCCTTCATGCCTGCTCCTCTAGGCATCTGCATATACTCCTTTCCCATTAAAATGATTTGAGCTGCCTTATGTGCTGCAGCTTTTGCCTGCAATGGCATCAACTTAATAGTCTTCCCATCCTTCTTGATGGTGTAGGTATTAGCATACCCATCATACAGTACCCTTCTATCAAATTGCCATGGTCTACCCAACAGTAGGTGACAACATTCCATAGGCAATATGTCACACAAAATTCTATCCTGATATGGTCCAATCTGGAAATCCACATATGCCTGTTCAGAGACAAAAAGTGATTGCCTATCACTCACCCAAGATGCCTTGTAAGGGTGTGGATGTGGAATCCTTTCCAGCTTCAGTTTATCAACCATCTCCTGAGATACCATGTTGTCTGTTGAACCAGTGTCAATGACAACTTTACATACCTTACCTTTGCTCTTACATGTGGTTTTGAAAAGAGCTCTTCTTTGCATCATATCCTTTGCTGCCTGCAAACTAATTCTCCTTAACATCAATGATTCTCCACTCTCTGGATAGCCAAAATTCTCAGGACCTCTGTTTGCACTTTCTTCTTCTTTCTCTTCCTGTACCAGTTGTACCCTCTTTTCACTTGTTCTATCATTTCTAGATGATGAACCCTTGTTTTCTGGACATTTGAAAGATGGATGACCAAACTCTCCACAGGTGTAACACTTTCCTGAAAATGTAGTAGAACCTCTACCACCTCCAAACCTTCCTCTATTACCTTTCCATCCACCTCTGAAATCATACTGTCCTTGTCCTTTACCAGTGTCTTCTTGAACCTCATTGGTTTGCTTTTGTGCAGGGGCTGCTCCTCTTCCCCTGTTGTGTCCTCTTCCTCTCATGGACTTATCATGTCCTCTATTCAGCTTTTCTTCAATCCTGATTGCCATTTGATAACAATCCTCCACATTCTTAGGGTTAGCTAACACTAACTCATCCTATATGTTAAACCTCAAACCTGCCAAGTACCTAGCCACCTTTTCTACCTCATTCTCATGATGACCAGATCTCATACTCAACAGATAAAATTCCTCAGTATATGATTTCACATCCCTGTCTTTCTGCTTTAAAAATTGCAGCTTCTTAAACATCTGGATTTCATAATCCCTTGGCAAGAATTTACCCTTTATCCTTGCTACCATCTTATCCCAAGAAGTGATCTTAGACTTCCCTTGCTTCCTTCTCTCAGATTGTATATAATCCCACCATACCAAAGCATGACCTCCTAACTTGGTCTTTGCAATTTTTACCTTCTGATCCTCAGCAACATCTTCACATTCAAAGTGATTATCCAGTGCAGCAATCCAATCCAACAACTCATCTTCATTCAAGCTTCCAGTATACTTGGAAACATCAACCTTTACCTTAGGTTTTTCACTCTGCACTGCCTTTAACAGTTTTGCCAATCTCTGGTCTTCAGCATCCAGATCTTCAGCTACCTCTTCATACTCTTCAACAGTATCTGCCTCTTCTTCAGACTCACTGTCTTCCACTTCCCTCTTTTTGTTCTTTTCCAGGGCTGTCAGCCTGGCTTGAAGTGCTTCAGCAAGCTCCTTCATCTTCCTCATCTCTCTAGCATGTTTCTCCTTCATTTCCTGCAATTCCCTTGCAGTACCATTACCTTTAGGAGGCATTTTGTCAACCTCTCAATCAACACACAACTCACACAATCAACTCTATCTCTACCTCTGCCCTTTCAGTGACAGAATCAACACACAACAGCCCAGACCTTTTGCTGAGCTCTGATACCACTATGATGCAGAGGCATCCACACTATAACATTCGCATATAGCATGAATGTCTGCAGACCAACCTCACCATCATCATCTTCGCCATCATCATCATATTGCACCTGCCGACCGATATCCTCCTGCAGACAAGCCTTCGCACTTTCGCCTGTCAACAGCATCACCTTACTCGATTATCGGCAGCATCATCATGTTCGACCAGCGCGAACATCCTCCTGACGTCCACTGTTCACCTCACCGACAATTTCCGTCTTCTCTACCTTCAACATCATCATGATGCTCAACAGGCGCAAATATCCTCCGGTTGCACTGTTCATCGGGCGCCAAGCTCTAGCGGCCTCATCATGATATTTAACATCACCTTCGTCAGCAGGATATTCAACATCCGGTTGCTCCAAATATCCTGATGACGACCTTCAACACCTTCCCTTCGACGCTCCACTGCCCGATGATACAAGCAACAGCATCATGATATTCAACAGGATAACGAACATCCGGTTCTTCCCAATTATCCTGATGATGACAAACCCTAACTCCTCGCACCGTTCACTCGGTGCTGACGTCACCCGATATCCTGATGACGTAGATCCTGATGACGATGACGTCACCCGCAGTTTCACAATATCCTGCTACTCCGAAATGTCCTGATGACGTATGTCATGATGATGATGACGTCATATCCTGATGACCTTCTCAATACTTAGTCAGAAAAAACACAACTTCCACTCCCGCATCTACTCGCGATATGCGGATGTTTGGCACTCCCAATATGATGCTCCTGATGCCGATACACTCCTCGGCTCCTCCTGCTGATGATCACCCCAACGAACCCGCACTTCATGCGCTCAACTGCATCATGTTCATCTTCATTTATCCGGATGATGATGCCTAACCTGACTGCAGGATATTTGCAGAAATATCCTGATGCTGCCGTCTTCACGAACTTCTGCACTTAGCGAAATCTCTCTTCGCCGATCCACCAGGGATGACCCGATCCAACCTCAGGGTGATCTTCCAACTCCAGTTTATCAACTTGACCTAGCACATGAGGATGCTAGGCTTCTCAGCATCTGTCGACCGCGATCCTGCGCACCTGCATGCAAACAGAAAACAACCTAACATCTAACCTACTGTACATTACCATTCCACCGATCAGGTGAGTCAACCGGTGGAATGGATCAGGAAATCCCTGAAAAACTCTCAAACCCGCGATCGATTACAGGAAGGAGATCAAACAGAAAACAAAACAGGATCTTTATTGATTCACAGATGTAATACAATATGATGTTCCTCACACAGAACACTCAACCTACTCTGCGCAACACTACGCTGCCGATCGATTCTCTACAATCAACCGATCCCATGCTTATAAAGATTTCAATATGAGTACTACTGACCCAACTCCAAGCGGCTGGGAACTCTCCAAGCGGCTGGGAGATCCCACCGAACATACATCATGCCAGCTGTTATAACTAACTAGCTAAAAATAGCAAAAGCCTGGTCAGCATGATCTTATCCTGATCAGCATGACCTTATTACATGCAAATGGTCTAACAGACCTTCTTGGAAACACAAACAAGACCTAAACTACCAACTGCCTTATCATGACCAGCTGTCAGGTAGGTGCTCCTGCACCACCTTGAGGGGTAACAAACAGGATGCTTGTCCCCGAGCCCCTATGTGTGTATGATCCATCAAAGTACATCTTCCATGTTTCTGTGACTGGTGTGATTGTCAAGATAGCTTTGTCAGAAAACTCTGCTAGTGTGGGATGTTCTGCAGGAATGGGTGCTTTAGCTAGATAATTAGCTATAACCTGTCCTTTGATGGCTTTTCTCTCAGTGTATTCAATGTCAAATTCAGTGAGAATCATGACCAATTTCACCATTATCCCAGTAAGAGCAGCTCTGTTTAGCAGATATTTTAATGGATTAATTTTGGCGATGAGCTTGGTTTTATGATTGAGCATGTAGTGTCTTAATTTTTGTGAAGTGAAGACTAGGGCTAGACACACTCATTCAATTTGCGTGTAGTTGAGCTCATAGGATATTAGAGTGTGGCTGATGTAATAGATGGCTCTTTCTTTTCTGTGCTCATCATGTTGTGCTAACAAGGCTCCGACAACTATCTCTGTTGCTGAGATGTACAATAGGAGACGTTCACCTTGCCTTGGTGGAGTTAGAATCGGGGGATTAACCAGGTATTCCTTCAACTGATCAAAGGCAACTTGACACTGGGTGTTCCAGATGAAAGTTATATTTTTTTGGAGTAGATGCTAGAATGGTTGGCATTTATTGGCAAGTTGAGCAATGAACCGATGAATGGACTCGAGTTTTCCTTGTAGACTTCTCAACTATTTCAGTGTTGTTGGAGGAGGCATTTCAGTGATGGCCTTGACTTTTGCAGGATCTACCTCGATTCCTCTTCTAGAGACTATGTATCCCAAAAGTTTTCTGGAGGTGACCCCGAAGACACACTTCTTTGGATTTAGGCGGACATTGTATTGCTCTAAACGGTCGAAGATCATTGCCAATACATTCAGGTGTTCCTCTCTTGTCTTGATTTTCCCAATAAGTCATCCACATAGTCTTCCATGATGTGGTGAAAAAGGTCATGGAAGATGACAGTCATGGCTCTTTGATACGTGGCTCCAGTGTTCTTTAGACCGAACGGCATTACCACCTAGCAGTATGTTCCCCATGGACATATAAAGGATGTCTTATGTCGGTCTTCTTCTGCGATCCAGATTTGGTTGTACCCTCAAAAGCCATCCATGAGGGATAACATCTCATGTCCTACCATGAGGTCCACTATCATGTCAATGTTAGGCAACAGGAAGTCATCCTTTGGGCAGGCCTTGTTGAGATCTCTAAAGTCAATGCAGTAGCGGATTCAACCATCAGGTTTGGCTACTGGTACTAGGTTAGAAACCCATTCAGGATAATCAATTGGATGAGTGAACCCAACATCCAGTAATTTCTTTAGCTCTGCATTGACTAGGAGAGCCACCTGAGGATTCATTTTTCTGAGTTTTTACTTTACTAGTTTTGTATCAGGGTGTACTGCAAGATGATGAACAACCAAAGCGGAATCAAGCCATGGCATGTCTACATAGGTCCATGCAAAATTATGATTTCTACATTTGAAGAATGTTAATAAATCTCTTTTCTTGACTGTGCTGAGAGATTCCACCCTAAAAGGGATTTTTAGTTCTTCTTCTATTCCAAGATTTATCTCTTGGGCTGGCTCTACTAGGACGGATGACCTGTCTAGATAAACCTTGTCTATCTCGGGAAGGCCCATGCTTCCATTTCCTAGCGCCTTGTAGAGGTTTTCACTAGGAGATACATCTTTTGTTTTTACTTTTTTGGGATCTGATACTACCACAGAATGGTTTTTACCATCAGATCCTTGTTTGATTTTTATATTTTTATGACTAGAAGCAGTGGTTGTCTCCCTGAAATAGGCATGCATATCAAGTTCCATGATGTATCCTACTCTGTGATCTCCGAGGGGGAAGTGATCTCTCACTCCCATCATTTCAGCGATGGCTTCATCGTTTGGTGCAATGTCAAATACAGGAGGTCCCCGTTGGTCCTAGTCAATGAGGTTGGGGTATACCAGTGGTAAGTCATTGGATGATGAGGCTAGGGTGTTGACTGTGTAGATGGTGCATATGGACGAGTTGAAGAACTCAGCAAAGTCACTAAAGGAGTCTTGAGGCCTGTTTAATTGACGTTGTCGACTTCCAAGGAGACTGTAGTGACCTCAGCTAAGATACATTCACTGGTAGTGAGGATACATTGGGGTTGACTGTATCCTAACCCTTGAGTATAGGGATTTCTTGTCGCTTGCAGTGGTTCCACTATCCCCTATTCATGAAGGCCGATACCGCCTTGTCCTTTATAACCCATGCTTTTGACAATTTCAGACCCTTTACCATAGATTTCTGTTGGGATGGTGTGGGCTTCTTGCTCAGGCTCTTCATCCTTATATAGCCATGATGAAATATCTTCAAGGACATCCTAATTAAGGAGATGTTTATTTTCAAAGATGGGTGATGGTTTGCACTTGATGATGACTGTGTTGGCTGCTTCTATCTTTGGGATGCCAAAGGTTTTAGGATTGGGTAATGTGCCCACACAAAATGTACCATTTAGGTCGTATTCCCCACATCCCATGTCACTGAGCTTGATCTTGACCTCGGGTGGTGGTTGTGCTTGGGATGAAGTGGTGGCAATATTTGCGAGATTGATAAATGAGGTGGATGATGTTGGATTAGCTTTAGTGGTAGCTTTTTGGTATGGACAGAAGGTGTGGTTATGACCTTCCAAGAAACTGTAGTATTGGAAGGGGCGGGGGTCGGCATAGACAATGACTTCTGTGCCGTTATGAGGAAATTTGAGGCGTTGATGGAATGTGGATGGGATGGCTTGCATGACATGAATCCATGGTCTGTCAAGAAGAATGTTGTAGGGGAGGTCAAGATCAAGAACCTGACATTTTGTTTCGAGTATTTTCTATCCCACCTGAATAGGGAGCTTGATGGTACCTTCAGATAGTCATTCGGTGTCATCATAGCCTTTGATTGTGATGCACTCGCTAGTGTCTACAACCACATCAGAGTATCCCAAGTGTTTTAATAGTTTTGGAGTGCATATGTTTAGGCCAAAGCCACCATCTATTAAGACTCTTTTAATGGTGTGTTTATGGATACGAACTTTGATTTGTAGGGCATCGTTATGTAAGTGTTCAGAGGCAAGAAGGTCCTTTTCTAAAAATGTGAGATGGTGAGGTGCGGCGATATGTCCTACCATGGCTTGGAATTGGGTCACATTCAAGTTGGTAGGAACTTGAGTTTTCAAGAGGGCTTTATCAAGGACGTCTTTGTGAAGGGCGGATGTGCGGAGTAGCTCAAGTATGGATATTTGTGCAGGGGTCTTTCCTAGATGCTCTAGAAGGTTATACTGATTGGTAGGACATGTGTTTGGATGAGAGGGGAAGGGATCTGATGTGGATGCGGGTGTTTGTTCAGTGGTAGGGGCTGTGCAGATGGAGACACAGCCACGACAGGTTGCCACAGTGCAATCGGGTGTTTGTGTCTGAATGGTGACTGTGTTAACATGGTGAGATGATGGCTCTATCTACCCTACAATAGAGTCATAGGTTGGGGGAGGTGGGGTGACATTGTATGTTTGATTAGATGAGGAGGCTTTATTATGGTTAGGAAGTGGATCCTTGTAAGCTCCAAGATTGGCATTTGGTGATGGTTGGGTAGTTTGATCAAGGCTGACTAAATTTTGATCTATAAGGTCTTGGATGCAATGCTTTAGTTGCATGCAGTCTACTGTTTTATGACCCACAATGTGGTGGTATTCGCAATAGTCATTTTCATTGTACCACGCAGCTTTGAGCTCATTCTCTTAACGGGGTCTAACAGGTGGGAGTGTGATCAAACTTTTCTTGAGACATCTGTTAAGGATGTCCTCAATGGGTTCCCCTAAGGGTGTAAATTGCCTTCAAGGTTGGCATGGTTTAGTTTGTCCCCTTGGGTTATTGACATTGGTTGCCAATGTGTGTATAGGTGTTTGATTTTGTACATGTTGGAAGGCTTTCACATCCATGATGCCATCATTCAAATTTTTTTTGTTCTTCCCCCAATAGCATGGCTTGTCATTTGATTGCATGTTGGCATTCTTGTTTGTATTGGGGGTGTTGTTATGGGTTTGTTGTTGTTGTTGTTGTTGGATTTGTAGTCATAGAGTTTGATGGAGCCCTTGGCAATGAGGGCTCATTTGATAGTGGTACCTTTGTCGATGACCTCTTCAAAGGTAGATGCACAACTGATTTGTAAATGAAACCCTAATTCCTAGTTGAGGTTGGTCACAAACATGGTGATGAGTTGTTTTTCAGGAATTGGCCATGGGAGTTTGCTTGCTAAGCTTCTCCACCTTTGCGAGAAAGAAGTGAAGGCTTCTCTGCTCTTTTGTTTGGTGTTGCAAAGGTCTGTCATAGACATTTCATGCTCAAAGTTGTAGGAGAAATGGTTTACAAATTTTTTTGCAAGCTCAGGGAAAGTCCTAATGCCTGGTGGAAGATGTACGAACCATTCAGCGGCTTCATCGCCAAGGCTTCTTGGAAATAGTCTCATTAGATAGGTATCATTCTTTGAGACTTCTAAGCAAGTGATGTAGAACTCCCTAAGATGATCCCTAGGGTCTCCCTTTCCCTTGTATTTGTCAAATTTAGGCGTTTCAAAGTTCTTGGGAAAAGGGGGCATGTACAATGTGTGATCAAATGGATAGGGGCAAATATCCTCAAAAGAATAGTGCTTGCGCTTGCCCTGAGTTCGCATGTCATCTACCTTTTGGATCAAGGACTGTACAATGGTTGTGGGATCCTGTGATGGTGGTGGTTGGGGTGTGTGGTCTTGTTGATTGGTGAGATGTTGGAGATTTGTTTCGCTGAGGTTTTGGTACTGTAGGTTGGTGTTTTGGTTGATGTGTGCTTGATGTTGTTTATATGCGTATAGTTGTTGGAGAATATGTGGTGGTATTTGGGGGTTGGGATTATGTTGATTTGATGATGTGGTGGGGTTTTGTAGATATGTGACATTGGATGGATTGACGTTAGATGAGTGGACATTGGAGGGGTTGGTTATATTGTAAGGTGGCTGTGAGAATAACTATCTTAGGTAGGCAATGGTTTGAGGATTGGGTGGAGGCACACTCGTGGAGGTACTTGTATGTGTGGTGTTCCCTTGTATGCCTAGGGTGATTTGTGGGATGGAAGGGTTTATGGTAGTTGTGGTAGTGGAGGTGATGACGGGTTGGGAGATGGTAGGGATGGCAGCACTTGTGGGGATTATAGATGTGGCAGCGGTAGAGCTTGTGGAGGTGGTAGATATGGTAGGTGTTGACATTTGAGAGATGATGGGTTGGGTGTTGGAGGTGGATGTTTGGTTGTTTGATGTGGTAGGAATAGTGTTAGAGGTGGATGGTTGTGATGATGTCATGATGGGGGGTAGTTGAGCACCAATTTTGATGAGATGATCAAGATATCTATTCGGGTCTGACCTTAAGACTTTATCAAGTAGGTCCATGTTATCAGTGTCTTGCATAAAGCTCAAGACATCTAGATCATCTTGGGATATGATGGGGACATTTTGTGTTGGTGGTGGTGGTGGTTGTTGTTGTAAGAAATAAAAAGGATTTTCGTTGGGATTATATGTGGGGATGTAAGAGTACATAGGTGGGTTGAATGTTTGATTGATGGGTATGTTGCTTCTGTTGGTGTTGGGCATTCCTATGCCATCATATTGTCTAGATTTTTCTATTTCTTGATTCTTCTTGTGTTGTGATCTTGTTATGGGCATGCACATGTATGTATTTGATTTCTAGAAGTAGAGTGAGGTGGGGATGGAGACCTTAGAGAATTTTTGGATTAATTTGTTGGACCCAAAGATGAATGTGGTAGTGAGATGGAGTAGAAAAGAGGATGTGGTGGAAAGATTGATATGTCTTTCTAAAGGTTTTAGTCTAAAGGTGGTACAAGTGGACGATATTGATTTTTGCACAAATTTGGACCAAAGGTGGATGATGGATGATGTTTGTTTGACAAAGATTTCGACATTTTGATTTTGATGTTTGATATGGGAGATTAGGATGATGTTTTTCAAGAGGTTTTGATAGTCAACAAATTGAGCTTAGGTAAGATCTAGATGGATGTTTTTCTTTGTTTTGGGTAGACTAATGACCTTACGTGAAGAAGGATGACTATTTCACTTGGAAGGTAGACTATTGACTCTCCAAGCAAGATATGATGTAAATGATGAGATCTAGACCTATCTTTGGCTCAAAAGGATGACAAGTTTTGGTTGATGATTTGTTGATAGGTGTTTTGATTTGGACTTGGATTTTTGAAATGATTTGTTTTGGTCCAAGGAGATATGCAAAAATCAATGAAGATGAGTAGATATGAAATGAGGTATTGTTGATATAGCAAAGGGTCCAACAATAATAGTGATTAATCCTCTAAGGTCAAAGTGAAGGTATGATTTGGAAAATTTTTGAGGAGAAAATGGATGGGGTATGGATGGTTTTTTGGAATGTAAATATGGATTATGGTAGAGCAGGTGGAGAAGATCACAACTGAATGGGTCTTAGTATCAGGCAAGTCAATATGAAAATAATGCCAATCTAGAGGTGAAATGGCACCAAAATCAGACAGAGATGGCGCTGATACAGGGTAGTGTTGGTCGAGGTCCTAAAAAATATAGATTTTGATGGAAAACTTGAATTTGTCTTGTTTGAGATTTGATCAAATGATTCTCATTGTCTTTTGGCAGGTGTTTGAAATTAATTTAAGCATATTAACACACAATTAAGCACATGAACACACAATAACCAAGATTTTTGTTTGTAAAATGACTTGTGATTTTGTTAAACAAGCACTTTGCACAACCTAAGGTAGAGATATGACAATATTTGTTGAATCCCCTAGCTGCGCCTATTCAAAGCGGGTAGCTCCAGGATCTTGGTAGCACCGGCTCCTCCTTACAATTGCACACACTTCTCACGCATACCAAGATCTGGGCTTCTTATAAGGCTTTTGCCTCACCAAACCTTTAGATTATCCCTACTACCTCAGCTAAGAACCACATGAATCGGGGCCGCTTCAAAGGTTTCCCTTCAGCGTCAACAAATAGAAGGATTTTGGCATGCTAAACAATGGTTCATAGTAAGTGCTTTCGTTCAAGTGGTTATACATGCAACAATGCTACTCTCTGTTATGGAGTCTCCCAGCCTCCAAGGGTTACGCCTTGGAGGGTTTTGGGGGAGGTTAGCTGTCAGTATAACACAACAACACCTGTTGCTTGTGACTTTCATCCCAAACACCTTATTTTATATAGCGGCTTGAAAGAGCTTGGCTTTAGCTTGTTGCCGCTTGGGTCATTCCCACCTTTCGAAGCGGTGTGGCAGGCCCTCTAAGGATTAACAAAAGCAATACAACCACAAAAATACTTTTGATCCCCAAGTTCATACAAAGATGCGAGGGAAGAGCATACGTATTCCTTGTACTTGCATCACACTAAACATGGTTCATTTTAGTTCTTTGGATTAAGTTGGGGGTGATTAATGAAAGTGTTGTTACAAGCTTTTGATTCCCAAGGTCACCAAATGGTGCGAGGGAAGAGCATACACCTCTCACACTACAAAAATAAATCACGAAAACACTTCACACAAATTAGATTGATTTTCTTGATTATATGAGTGAAGAATGCAGATTGTTGTTCTTTTTAATCCAATGATTTGATTGATGCAATTTGTGGTTCTTTTTAAAGCCCAAAATTGAAGTGTTTTGATAGTTGTTGGCACACAATTTGTGATTTTTAGAACACCAAATTCAAATGTTTCACACACACACACACAAAGATTTATTTGTTTGTTTGTTCAATTTTATTGCACCAAATCAAAATGTTGTGTAAACTAGCATGCAAGGGTTTGTTTTAAACTTCAATTGAAATGTTTGCTAAACTAACAACACCCTGCAAAAACTTGTTAGTGTCTACAAAATAATGTGGATGACCTGCAAAACACTTGTCAGTACCTACACAGACAACAAAGTTAGTTTCAGAAATAGTGCTAAAACTGAGTCCTAATCGCACCACTGTGGACAGATAATGGCACTACCGACAAAAAAATAATCTAAAAAACTTGACACCCTATACCGATAGTGCCAATTTATCTGATAGCGCTAATATCAGACTCAGAAGGTGCCAATATACGAGTTTGCACTACAGAATCATAAAGAAGGCATCACAATAATACATAGCACTAATACAATATATAGAAAGCGCTAATACAGGTAATAGCGCTAAAGTGAGTCTAAGAAGGTGCCACTGTGCAAGTCATCAAGAAGTCTAATCAATAGTGAAAATAGCGTCTATCTGGGCTTTGATAGTGCTGATACAAGCCCGAAAGTGTCTGTCCTACAAACAAAGTTCTTCCAAGTGAAAGAGGAGGATAGGTTGCACATAGAAGAAGTCTTGTTAGCATTGTTAGTCTTGGCAAGTGAAAAACAGGACAAAATAGAAGCCAAAATTGCATGCTTATATTTTATGAAAATTTTGGCATGACATCCCCTTGTTCCTTTAAGATCTCTGTGAAAATAGAGAGCAACTAGACAAGGAAAACCAATAGGAAGAACATAGAAAGAACAGACATATGAATGAGTTTCAAGAAAGAAACAATGCTGCGTGAAATAGTGCTAAAATAGAGTATAGCACTAAAAGATGCTAGAGATAGCGCCGTTGCACAGGTAAGATAGCGCCAGACCTATAAAAAACACATATCTTCACCAAACTCACAAAAAGGGATTAGATTCAGACCTTGTGGGTCCCACCGAGCATGCCAATATAGATTAGGAAAACAAAATGAAGTTGAAACACTAACGAAATGCATAAAACACAGAAAGTTATACCTTCACAATGTAGACCCAATCTCATCAAGGGAGAGGAGAGCTTGCACCCAAGAGCTCCCAAGACATGATTATCCCTAGATAAGTGAATAAAATGTGAAATGATACTCTAATTATGCAACTCACAATTCTAGCTCAAGTGGACATTTAGACATGATAACATTACTTAAAGATTGGATCCCAAAATAGGTTGAGAGGTGTTGTATTTATAAAGATTTTGGAGGGATTTTGATCCAAGGGTGGAGATTGATTTGGAAGATCAATGGTAGAGCATGAAAGTGATGTGGAGCGCCTAGATTAGATTTTGGAGGAATGGAGGGCTATGAATAAAAGTAAATCTTTTATTCATTTTGGGAAAAGGGGTAATTAAATGAGCATGGGGGTGAAGGATTATTTTTGAATTAAAGATTCATATGGGGAATGTAAAATGAATTAAAAAATTCATTTGGGGATAAGTGGAGATAAATGAGGTATGGGAATGTAAAGGAGAATTAATTGTGATGTGGGATGTTTTAAAATAAAAAATTGACTAATGGGGATTTATTTCAATTTTTTATTTGGAGGATGTGGGGAAGGGTGTTAAACTAGGTTTGACCACCCAAATGAGAGGTTTAGGATTAATTAAATATAGGTTTTATTTAATTAACCCTAGGCTAGGATGAGGTAGGCTAGGGTAGGCAATTAAATAATAGCTATTTAATTGTCTAGGGTAGGGATAGGTTAATTAATAAGCTGAATTAATTAGTTAAGCATGGTTTAGCTAATTAATTCGATTTAGTGAGGAGAGGGAAATTGAAATAATAAATATTGCATATTTATTAAATCAATTGGCTAAGGTTTTGGACTATTGAATTAATGAAATTAATTCAATTTTGGGGATAAAATGGTAGAAAATTGGGTGATGAAGGAATAATTAATTAAATAAAAATTTAATTAATTGAATAGAAGGGAGATTGATGTATTTAGGGATGTCGAGAGTCGGTTTGGTGGTCGAGACATTTTTAGGTGTCTACAAATGTATCAAACTTGGTGATCCTTGTTATGATGGATGTAATATCTAACAAAAATCCCCCTTCCATTATGTTATGATGGATGTCCATACCTTGTTCCAAAGCTCCCATTTTGGCATAGGCAAGGAGGATGTTGGCAAAGGTTGTCGAATTTGGACTTACACCTGCTAATTGCATTTTCTTGAAAGTTTCTTAGCCTTTTCAAAAAATCCATTTTGTACATATCCTGTAATCATTGCAATCCATGAGACCACATTTCTTTGAGGCATTCTGTCAAACAGTTCACGTGCCTTGTCTATGCTTCCACATTTTGCATACATGTCTAACAGGGCAGTTGCAACTATGACATCTGACAAAATTCCTATATCCTTTATGTTTTGATGGATGTCCATACCCTATTCCAAAGCTCCCATTTTGACACAGGGAGGGAGGATCCTGGCAAAGGTTGTGAAATTTAGCTTTACACCAACCAATTGTATTTGCTTTAAAATTTCTAAAGCCTTTTCAACAAATCCATTTTGTGCATATCCTGCAATCATTGCAGTACATGAGACCACATTTCTTTAAGGCGTTCTGTCAAATAGTTCACGTGCTTGTCTATGCTTCCACATTTTACATACATGTCTAACAGGATAGTTGCAACTACAACATCTAACAAAATTCCTCTATCATTTATGTTTTGATGGATTTCCATACCCTATTGTAAAGCAGGGAGGATGTGGCAAAGGTTGTGGCATTTGGCTTTACACCAGCCAATTGCATTTTCTTTAAAATTTCTAAATCCTTTTCAACAAATCCATTTTGTGCATATCTTGCAATCATTGCAGTCTATGAGACCACATTTCTTTGAGGTATCCTATCAAACAGTTCACATGCCTTGTCTATGATTCCACATTTTGCATAAATGTCTAACACGGTAGTTGCAACTACAACATCTGACAAAATTCCTATATCCATACCCTATTCCAAAGCTCCCATTTTGACACAGGCAGGGAGGATGCTAGCAAAGGTTGTGGAATTTGGCTTTACAATAGCCAATTACATTTGTTTGAAAGTTTCTGAAGCCTTTTCAACAAATCTATTTTGTGCATATCCCACAACCATTGCATTCCATGAGATGACATCTCTTTGAGGCATTCTGCCAAACAGTTCACATGCCTTGTCAATGCTTCCACATTTTGCATACATGTCTACCAGGGTAGTTGTAACTACAACAAATGACAAAATTCCTCTATCCTTCATGCTTTGATGGATGTCCATACCGTGTTCCAAAGCCTCCCATTTTGGCATAGGTAGGGAGTATGCTAGCAAAGGTTGCCAAATTTGGCTTTACACCTGCTAATTGCATTTACTTGAAAGTTTCTAAACCCTTTTCAAGAAATCCTATTTTTGCATATCCTACAACCATTGCATTCCATGAGATGACATCTCTTTGAGGCATTCTGCCAAATAGTTTACATGCCTTTTCAATGCTTCCACATTTTGCATACGGTAGATGTAGTGTAGGCTCTTCTCGCATCACTGTGAGAGCTATCATGAGTCAGTGCGGGAGTATGGGAAGCTTCGTGCACTCCTACACTGACTCATGATATCTCCCATGATGATATGGGAAGAGCTAAAATTCCTCTATCCTTCATGCTTTGATGGATGTCCATATTGTGTTCCAAACCCTCCCATTTTGGCACAGGTAGGGAGTATGTTGGTAAAGGTTGCCGAATTTGGCTTTACACCTGCTAATTGCATTTGATTGAAAGTTTCTAAATCCTTTTCAACAAATCCATTTTGTGCATATCTCACAACCATTGCATTCCATGAGATGACATCTCTTTGAGGCATTCTGCCAAATAGTTCACATGCCTTGTCAATGCTTCCACATTTTGCATACGGTAGATGCAGTACAAGCTCTTCCCACATCACCATGGGAGCAATCATGAGTCAGTGTGGGAGTGTAGGAAGCTTCCCGCACTCTTGAAGTGAATCTCTCCCATGGTGATGTGGGAAGAGCCAAAATTCCTCTATCATTCATGCTTTGATGGATGTCGATACCTTGTTCCAAAGATCCCATATTAGCACAGGCAGGGAGGAAGCTAGAAAAGATTGTGGAGTCTAGCTTTACACCTGCCAATTGTATTTGCTTGAAATTTTCTAAAGTCTTCTCAAAAAGTTTAATTTGTACATATCCTGCAATCATTGTAGTCCATGAGACCACATTTCTTTGAGGCATTTTGTCAAATAGTTCATGTGCTTTGTCTATGTTTCCACATTTTGCATTCATGTCTACCAGGGCAGTTGCAACTAGAACATTTGACAAAATTCCTCTATCCTTCATGCTTTGATGGATGTCTATACCCTGTTCCAAAGCTCCCATTTTGGCACAGGCAAGGAGGATGCTGGAAAAGGTTGTGGAGTCTATGTCTATACCCTATTCCAAAGCTCCCATTTTGGCATAGGCAGGGAGGATGCTGGAAAAGGTTGTGGAGTCTATCTTTACACCTACCAATTGCATTTTCTTGAAAGATTCTAAAGTCTTATCAAAAAGTTTAATTTGTGCATATCCTGCAATCATTACAGTCCATGAGACTACATTTCTTTGAGGCATTTTGTCAAATAGTTCACATGCTTTTTCTATGTTTTCATAGTTTTCTCATCTTGTTAGAGAAGACATTCATGCTAGAATAGATTTGAGTGTTAAAGTCCTTACTACTGGATATTGGCCAGCCTACAAGTCCCCTTATATCAATCTTCCTATTGAGCTGGTAAAACTTATTTGTTACTTGTTTGTAATTTCTTTAATCAAAAAATATGTCTAGTCTTAGTTGTTTATTCTTACCTTTTTTATGTAGGCTAAATGTATAGATATATATAAACAATTCTATTCTAAGGAAAATAAGCAGCACAAACTTACATGGATATATTCTCTTGGGACCTACACCATGAAAGGCAGTTTTGATGGCAAGACATTAGAGATGGTATTATCAACTTACCAGGTGACTAGTGTTTGAATATCAATGGCCATTTGTGAGAAATTTATTATTTACAAGCCTACTTAGAGTTTCTATCAGAAGTAAACAAAGTTGGATTCCCAAACATTTATTTGAAATTGAGAAGCACTTCAAAAAAATATGATTCTGCTTTGTGTGCAATATCAATTGACTCTGAATCTGTTATGGAATCAACTGCAGGCCACTTTATTAATGTTGTTTAATGAAGCTGAAAAGCTTAGTTTTGTTGACATCAAATCTCAACTAAATTTGGAAGATGATGATGTAAATAGAGTGTTACATTCAATTCTATTTGCCAAGCACAAAGTTCTTCCAAAGGAGCCAAACTCAAAAAAAATAGAACCTACAATGCATGAAGAGTAAGCATAATTCACAATGAGTAAAAGAGAGCATGGACAATAGATAAGATAGGTATGGAATCTCGGCATGCACAATCTTAGTGGGTAAGACAACACTATCTTTTTGAATTGCAACACCTTGATCCTAGACTGTCATAGTGACTTTCGGAGCATAAAAGGATAAGTGTTTCAAGGTGAGAGTATAGACCAGACTTGTGTTGAGTAGTCCAACAAGGTAAAGAGTAGAAGATTTGATGATAGTCCACAATGATTCTTGTAGATTAGAGAAATGCAATAAGGTAAAAAACAAAACCAAATGTAAACAAAACACCAGATTATACCTCATGCAAAACCTAATCCCATCAAGGGAAAGAGGAGCCCTTGCACCCAAGAGAAGCTCCCAAGACCAAGATTGTCCCTAGACTATTGATTCAAATGTGAAATGCCTTCTCATATGTGCAACTCGCTATAAGCTCAAATGTGATTTTGGCATGGTAACTTTGCATGAAAATGGATGATGAAAATGACTTGTGAGAGGTTGTATTTATAGACTTTTGAGAGGATTTTGATCCAAGGGTGGAGATTGATTGGAGAGATCAATGGTGGAGGATGAAAGTGAGGTGGAGGGCCTAGATTTGATCTTGGAAGATGAAGGGCTAGGAATAAAAGTAAATCTTTTATTCATTTTTGGGAAAGGGGTGAATAAATGAGGTTTGGTGAGATGGATTATTTGTGAATTAAAAATTCACAAAGGGAGGGGTAAAATGAATTAAAAATTCATTTTGGGGAAGAGAGTTATGACATGTGTAAGAGGAGTAAATGTGATGTGTGATTTATTTGAATTTTAAATTTGAGGAATGTGGAGAGAAGTGCTAATGAGGATTTGACTTTCTTAATTAGGGTGATTAACCTAATTAATGTGGCTGGAATAAATTAATAGAATGATTAGAGGGGGGATAAGATTAATTAATTAGTGATTTAATTAATTAATCCTAAGGCTAGAAGGGGATAGGCTAGAGTAGGCAATTAAATAATAGCTATTTAATTGTCTAGGGTAGGGATAGGCTAATTAGTAGGCTGGATTAATTAGTTAACATGGTTTTAACTAATTAATTAGATTTAGGGAAAATGGGGATTTGATTTAATAAATTTTGCATATTTATTAAATCATTTGGCTAAGGTTTGGACTATTGAATTAATAAAATTAATTCAATTTTGGGATAAAATGGTGTGGATTTAGAAAATGAACGGGGTGATTAATTAAATAAAAATTTAATTAATTAGTTGGAAAGGGAATTGGTAAGTTTAGGGGTGTCGGGAATCAGTTTGGTGGTCGAGACATTTTTAGGTGTCTACATTTGCCCCTCTTTGACGTGGCGTCAGGACCTAGGAGGGAAGTGGCGTCAGGTCGAAGAAGAAAAATATGCCCCAGCTGCTGGGAAGGAGTGAGATGGATAAGGGATGCCCCCTCGAGAGGTTGGCGGGAAAAATATCGATTTTGCAGATAAGCTCTCGAAAGGATGTGACGGAAGCGAAGGTGATGGAAAAAAGAAGATGGTGGGAAGAAAAACAGAGGAAAAAGGCTTGGATCTGCACCCTGGAGGGAAAAGAAAGGGATGGAGGGAGGACATGGCCCACTATATTAGGAAAAGTGGGCCCAAAGAGTGCCACATTTGCACACTTTGACCTTCTAGAAGAAAAAGACAAAGGAGAGATGGGCGAGCGCAACCCACAGTTCCCGCAACTTCACCACATCTCAGAGCGATTCCGAGAGGTTGGGCGGTCTCCCGAGGCTGGACCCCAGGTAGGGCCTAACCCGGACTTTGTGATTTTTTATTTTATGCACTTATTTTTGGGTTTCGGGAAATGGGTTAGGAGCGCGTGGCGCCATAGACAAGGCGGATTAGCGCAATCCTGCAGATTAGCGCCATTCGCCAGGGTAGGTTAAGGCGATTTTGTCGCCATTTTGGAGGAATATTGGCGCTATCCTCTGGATTGGCACCAAAACTAAGGGCGAAGCAAATATGGACTTTTGACACCATATTATGGGTAGAACGGCGCTATCGTCTGGAATAGCGCCATGATGTGGAATAGCGCTATGATTAGTTTTAGCGCTAAAAGGTTGATTGACGTGAAAATGGGGGACTGCGCCATCGTCTGGATTGGCGCGATATAGGGCACGCAGTGGCGCTAATGTCTGGATTGGCGTGATACGAGGAACGCAGTGGCACCAATGTCTGGATTAGCGCTATAGGCAGGGGAAAGTAGCGCTATTTTTTAAATAGCACTTAGGGATTGTCTGTGTGGGGCCACATGATTGGGGCCTTTGAGACATTTAGAAGAAAAAGATGTAGGGGGAAAGTAATTTTGTATCTAACGAAGAAGTGGTGGATGCAGGATACGCAGCGGTTTATATTGCAGTCGCGAGAGCAACGAGTACGATCCGTGATGCCACTATTTGATGAGACATGGCGACCTCGGCTTGTGACACTGGGGCTTTGGACGGTGGCAGTGATGCCTGTACTGCAAGCTCATAGAGCTCTGATGACGGCCGCAGTGGAGCAATACTGCAGTGAGACTTCCAACTTTCTGCTGCCGACAGGAGAGATGACCATCACACTTGAGGATGTTTATCGCATCCTCAAGCTGTCGATTCATGGTCGACGTGTGAGGTATGACATGAGGAGGGGGCGGACTGCGTTGATCAGAGTGTTCAGAGCAGAGCACGTGGTGCTTTCCGCAGACGGGAGGGAGATGGATTATGACAGGACGCTGGCGGTGGGTGTAGATCCCTTTGCCTTATATTTGTGTGCGCTGATTGGAGGTGTAGTGCTACCGGATAGGCGAGGCAGGGGTTTTCCTGTGGGCTGGGGTGGGATGATAGAGGGGATGGTGAGACATGAGACTGTCTACGCATGGGGGCTGGTGATGCTAGCACAGCTGCTACATGAGATGCACACGGTTGCTTATCTGCATGACAGGGCCTTATCTGCTGGGGTTACACTGCTGCACATATGGCTTTGGGAGCATATCCCTGTGACTCGGCTGATATGCAGTTATTATCGGCGCCCGTTTGAGGCATTTGTGTTCTTGTATCAGGATGCCGTGTATACTTATACTAGACAGGTCCGCCACTGGCGGAGGATACTGGATGATGTGATTAGCGTGGTCTATCATCCATATATTGATTGTGAGGAGTGGCCTGATGATGTTATCCAGCTCCCATACACCTTTCAGCAGAGATTTCTTATGGGTCGTGCGGATCGGACTATAGAGATGTACCTACCTTCACGGGTGATGCGGCAGTTTGGACGGGTATAGGATGTGCCCCAGCAGATGGCCATATATGCGTGGACACCGCGGGATACAGCTTATTGGCCCACAGCATTACAGCCACAGGTTGCGCTGAATGACTGGGCAGCACTTCGGCCAGTTCAGTGGGATTGGGGGAGCACCGTGGTAGATGCAGGTACTACGCCTACCTATGATGCATGGTGGCAGACACATCAGCCCACCTGATTTACCGATCCGGCAACGGAGCTATCGGAGGATGAGGGGGATGGAGATGATCCAGATGGGGGTGGGGATGAGGTTATTGCAGATTTTATTGTAGAGGTGATGGATGATGGATCGGAGAGGGTGATCGCCAGAGATGGTCAGCTGGTGGATGAGGGGGAGGCAGCGGTAGCGGGACAGGGGCCAGTGGGGGAGGATGTTCCTGCACAGCAGGTTCCTCCGCAGTAGGTTCCTCCGCAGCAGGTTCCAGCAGAGTAGGTTCCTGCGCAGCAGATCCAGGCCAGGGGTGGACGGCAGGGTAGAGCACCGCGACGACGCGGTGGACGACCGAGGATAGAGCAGGGTGATCTATCCCCATCACGGGTGGAGCAGCTGCGGGTCGGTAGGCATGATGTTGAGGCAGGGAGCTCAGGGGCAGGGATGGAGGTAGAGGTTGAGAGGCTGACACCTCGGCGACGATCACGAGATGAGATGGAGGAGATAGAGACACTACGTGCTCAGGTGGCCAGTTTAGAGGAGGTGTTGGGGCGTCGAGAGGCTGAGTTGGGACAGCTGCAGGGAGTGGATGAGCAGTTAGCAGTGGCGGAGGCTCAGTTGGCTCAGGCCAGAGAGGATATGGAGGACTTGAGGATAGAGCGGGATGCAGCACTGGTGAGAGCACAGCAGGCAAAGACTGCGTTGAGCAGTGCATAGGCTATGGGTGGGGGCCTTGCCCCGATATTGGCAGGGATGCAGACTCAGCTGGCCCAGGCTCAGACACATGCGCATCAGATACAGGGTCAGTTGAGCCAGGCACAGGGACAGGTAGCTCAGGTATAGGGACAGATGGGTCAGGTACGAGGGGAGCTAGCAGAGGCGAGAGCACGGACTGAGTACTATCAGGGGTTATACTATGCAATCGTACCTGCAGCGCAGCGAGCACTGAGTTACAGCCAGGTCAGTAGATTAGGGGTGTCGAGATCACATCGATCTAGATCTATTCAGTCAGTTCAGTAGACGATGCCCCCTCCCACGTATGTGCCCCAGCAGGATCCTCAGGTACCAGTAGCACCACAGCCACAGCCGCCGCCAGGATCACAGGCTCGACCAAGGTCATCATCTCCTACCCCCTCAGAGAGAGGATCTTCGATGTGAGAGTTATACCATGATAGCCCTTAGAGGCATTGTATCAGGACCCTATATTTTTTGATGATGTGAGCGATGTACATTTTTTTACGGTGATTATATATGATGTGAGACTTCTGATGGCTTATGATGTTCTATTGTGATTATGCTTATATGATGGATGCACATGTTAGATTTTATATGTTGTGGATGTATGATGTGTTTGTGATATATGCATGGTGTTGTGATTTTATGGACTATATGATGTAACTAAATATGCGAATTAACAAATATTTATTATGGATGAACATGTATGGGATTATGTTATATGCCACTAGTTGTTTCAATGGTGATGTGTGTGATGTTGTAATGCAATTTAAATGTTTATGAGATGTTGATATGTATGGAATGCAATGTGATGATGCTATTTATGATATGATGTGTAATGATATGCAGCTGAAATGAATCTACTTGTGTTTTATGCAAACTTAAATGGATTTAAAATGAACCTAATATGTGATGCAAACAGAGTAAAATGAACCTAATATGAGATGCAAAGTGGATTAAAATGAACCTAAAATGATATGCAAATGGATTAAAATAAACTTAAAATGAACTTAAAATGAGATGCAAATGGATTAAAATGAACCTTAACATGATATGCAAAGTGGATTAACGTAAAATGATATGCAAATGGATTAAAATGAACCTAACATGATATGCAAATGGATTAAAATGAACCTAACATGATATGCAAATGAATTAAAATGAACGTAACATGATATGCAAACGGATTAAAATGAACGTAACATGATATGCAAATGAATTAAAAATGAACCTAAAATGAGATGCAAAGTGGATTAAAAATGAACCTAAAATGAGATGCAAAGTGGATTAAAATGAACCTAACATGATATGCAAATGGATTAAAATGAACGTAACATGATATGCAAATGAATTAAAAATGAACCTAAAATGAGATGCAAATGAATTAAAAATGAACCTAAAATGAGATGCAAAGTGGATTAAAAATGAACCTAAAATGAGATGCAAAGTGGATTAAAATGAACCTAACATGATATGCAAATGGATTAAAATGAATGTAACATGATATGCAAATGAATTAAAAATGAACCTAAAATGAGATGCAAAGTGGATTAAAATGAACCTAACATGAGATGCAAATGAATTAAAAATGAACCTAACATGATATGCAAACGGTGGTGAGATGTAGTTAAATGATATGTGCTAAATGCATTATCGGTGATAGGTGGTATGCAAACTAGGTGATAGGTGAGGTAGCCTAATCCTGATACACATGGTGTTCCTTGTGTTGACCCTGAATAGTGAGACTGTGGGAGAACGCGTTAGGTGTTGTGGATGATAGGGGTGAGAACCTCTAGGGGATGCGGTGGGGGGATTGGAGGATGGTTAGGTCATAAGATGCCACGTCATTGAGGGGGGGGGTTTGGTTCAAGATGTGTTAAGTGGAGATAAGTTGGGATGATGGGGTTAGTGCGGGAGTTAGATTGGTGGGGGGGGTTGGAAAGTGTTGATCAAATCTAGGCCGATATGGGATAGGTGACTGAGTGATTAGGATGATGATGTTGAGCTAGTATCAGTAGTTGCACAAAATTAATTGAGAGCATTTCTTAGTTTACTGTAGCAATGTCGGATACAATTCACGAAGGTATGAAATGACCTAGGTGATGATGTATATTCGACAATTGCATGGACTAGACCCACAAACAATAGGTTGGCTTCATGCATGCCCAATGTAGTATAATCTTGTCTAGTAGAGGAAGGGGACTCATAGCAGTGAGTGTGAATAATGCATATAAGGTGTTGATGCCTGTATATGTAAAATAGGACTCATTATGCTAGAACCGACCTAGACTTCAAGATATGAATACTATTCTTGGAGTAATGAAGCCAACCCACAAGCACAGCATACTGAAACAATGACTATGTCTACCCCAAGGGCTATCCGCTACGTACCATGATATAATGAGATCAAGGTAGCTTTGGAGTTTACTTGGAGTGAGACAAAAAGATAAAAATCAATAAGCAAAAAGACCAACGAAAGATACAAATAGCCTTTTGTGTGCTCTTGCCAAGAGACGTGATGATAGAATGATAGATTTTTGTCCATTGTAGGAAAGATATATCCTAGGACGCAGATCTATTTTTGATTGGAGAGTTTTTTGTGGAAGATGGGCAAAAGAACAATTAGGCCAAATGGAAGATTATAGTTGGTAGATTGCTTGATGATTTTTGTGCGAGGGACCATGTTTCAATGGTATGTGTAGCATGCATATCGTTTCGTAGATCTAGAAAGCTCGGTGAGTGGGAACCATCCCAATGGGTGGGATGGGTGCATCTTAGATACCTGAGTACTGGAAACATCCTTCATATTCCAGACTGCCTACATACCCTGTGTCCACGGGATCAAGGTACTTTTAAGATGCGGGTGAAATGAATATGTAGTTCTGGCAAGACTTGATGATGTGGGAATGGTCGGCGATGTGATGTGATGAGGGTTGAGACGTGTTTAGATGATTGTGGTGGGATGTGAGATTGATGCATGTGGTGATTATTTTTGGCTTTTCTAATTTTCTGCTATTTTTTGGATTTTCTGATTTTATGCTGTTTTTGGATTTTCTGATTTTATGTTGTTTTTGGATTTTTTGATTTTATGCTGTACAAAGGAGAGCTTACAAGGATCCTCGTTCCCCAGGTGGGGTTGTGGGTGGGTGAGGTAGTGTGGGATGGGCTAACAAACTTGATGTGTCAGAATTTCAAGCCATGGGATGTGTGGGTATGGAGTGTTATGTTGGAAAGAGGACTTATTAGATGGTAGAACCGGCCATTACGCATGGCGCCTGAAACAGGTTTTCACCATGGTACTTATCCAAGGCGTCACCGAGGTGATTTTCACCATAGGAAGTTTTTATTGCACTCTAATTTTTTTCTTGATTTTTTGATTTTTTTTGGTGTTTTTATTTTTTTACATTTTTTTGATTTTTTGACTTGTGGTATCAGATGGGTTATGCATAGAATCGCTTGAGATGCAAGATGTTCATTGGCTCATCTAGAGGCTGCCCCTCGGGTGTTGTAAGCTGATAAGCTCCTGACCCATAGTCAGCGGTGATGACATAAGGTCCTAGCCAATTAGGTTTGAATTTTCCTTGCTTCGGATGCTCTTGTAGGTTCTTTTGATTTTCCATTAGGACCAGGTCACCTACCTCAAACTTTCTGGTTCTGATCTTTTTGTTGTAGCTTCTTCTGAGGTGGTTTTGGTATGCCTGTAAGTGATTTAATGCATTCAGGCGTTTCTCATCCAACAATTCAAGTTGATGCAACCTTGCGACACGATAGTCTTCATCAGATATAATATTTTGCAATGATACTCAGAGGGACGGGAGCTCGACCTCTATAAGTAAAATGGCTTCTGATCCGAATACTAGTGAGTATGGAGTGGCTCCAGTAGGAGTGCGGATGCTAGTGCGGTAAGCCCATAGGGCGGGGTTAAGTTGGAGGTGCCAGTCGTGGCCAGCTTCATTGACTGTCTTCTTTAAGATGCGGAGGATGGTTTTGTTAGAAGCCTCTGCTTGACCGTTTCCTTGGGGGTAATATGGCGTGGAGAAGCGGTGTTTGATGTCGAATTTTTCACACAAAGTGCAAACTTCTTGGTTCTTAAATGGTTTCCCATTATCAGTGACAATGGAATGGGGGATACCGTAGCGGCAGATTATGTAGTGGAGAATGAACTTGGAGATTTGGATGCCTGTGGCGAAGGTGAGTGGTATTGCTTCCACCCACTTTGTGAAGTATTCGGTAGCAGTTATTATGAATTTATGGCCGTTGGAAGATGGAGGGTGTATTTTACCTACAAGGTCGAGTCCCCACTGTGAGAAAGGCCATGGTGTTGTGATTGGTTGCAGCTCCTGTGTTGGTGCGTGGATGAGATCGCCATGCTGTTGGCATGGGAGGCATTTTCTGATAAACTGATGTGCATCCTTGTCCATAGTGGGCCAATAATAACCAGTCCTTAGGATCTTCTTAGAAAGAGCTGGTCCACTTGAATGTGCCCCACAAATACCTGCATGTACCTCTTCCAAAGCTGCTTCGGCTTCGCTAGAGTCTAAACATCGTAGAAGCGTACCATCAAGACTCCTTTTGTAGAGGGTGTCACCTACAAGGATGAAACGGGAGGCTTGACGGATGAAGGATTTTTTCTGTGATGGGGATAGGTTGTTGGGGAGGATGTTATTGTGAAGATAGAGGTAAGTTTCCTGATACTAGGGGGATAAGGGACCAACGATTTCGCACACTAATTCAGACTGGGGAACGTCATATGCTGGGATGGGGAGCTCTTCAATCAGGAACTCGCATTTCTTGCTGCCTTGCTTCATATCAACCAGAGATCCAATGATGGCCATGGCATCTACCGCTTTGTTGTTTAACCTTGGGATCTGCTCAAAGTGGATGTCACCAAAATAATCTTTAAAGTCATCGGCCATCTTCTTATAGGGAAGAAGCTTATCATCCTTGGTTTTATATTCATTATTGACTTGTCTGATGACTAGTTGAGAGTCGCCATACACAGTTAGTTTGTCTATTTTCCAGTGGATGGCTATTCGGAGACCTGTGATTAGGGCCTCATATTCTGCTACATTATTGGTGCATGGAAATGTGATCTTGAATGATTTAGGGTAACAAACAGGACGCCTGCCCCCGAGCCTCTGTGAGTGTAGGATCCATCAAAATACATCTTCCATGTATCTGTGGTTGGTGTGATTGTCAAGATGGCCTCGTCTGGAAATTCTGCTATTGTAGGATGCTCTGCCTGAATAGGTGCCTTAGCCAGTTGATCTGCTATGACTTGTCCCTTGATTGCCTTCCTTTCTGTGTATTCTATGTCAAATTTGGTGAGAATCATGACCCATTTGGCCATCCTTCCTGTGAGAGCTGCCCTGTTGAGCAAATATTTGAGTGGGTCGATCTTGGCAATGAGCTTAGTCTTATGATTGAGCATATAATGTCTTAACTTTTGTGATGTGAAGACGAGGGCCAGGCATGCTCGTTTAATTTGTGTGTAGTTAAGCTCATAGGAAATCAAGGTGCGGCTGATGTAGTAGATGGCTCTTTCCTTTCCCTGTTCATCATGTTGTGCTAACAAAGCCCCAATTGCTGTGTCGGTTGCAGAAATATACAAGAGGAGGGGCTCTCCTGGTCTTGGTGGAGATAGAATAGGGGGTTAGCCAGATATGCTTTTAGTTGGTCGAAGGCATCCTAACACTGAGTAGTCCAGGTGAAAGCTGAATCTTTTCTGAGGAGATGCTGGAATGGTTGGCATTTGTCAGCAAGTTGAGCAATGAATCGGTGAATAGACTGTAGTTTACCCTATAGGCTTCTCAATTGTTTCAAGTTTTTAGGAGGTGGCATTTCAGTAATAGCCTTGACTTTTGCCGGGTCCACTTCGATTCCTCGTCTGGAGACTATGTATCCCAATAACTTGCCTGAAGTGACGCCAAAGACACATTTTTTTAGATTTAGATGAACATTATATTGCTCTAACCTGTCAAAGATCTTGGCTAGCACATCTAAGTGCTCTTCTCGGGTCTTTGATTTGCCAAGTAAGTCATCAACGTAGTCCTCCATGATGTGGTGAAAGAGGTCGTGGAAGATGACAGTCATCGCGGGTTGATAAGTAGCTCCTGCATTCTTTAGGCCGAACGGCATTACTACCCAACAGTATGTCCCCCATGGGCAGATAAAGGATGTTTTGTGCTAATCTTCTTTGGCAATTTTGATTTGATTGTATCCCGAAAAGCCGTCCATGAGGGATAGCATCTCATGCCCTGCGGTAAGATCCACGATCATGTCAATGTTGGGAAGAGGGAAGTCATCTTTTGGGCAGGCCTTGTTGAGGTCTCTGAAATCAGTGCAACAATAGATTCTGCCATCTGGTTTAGCAACAGGTACTAGATTCGAGACCCATTCGGGATAATCAATTGGACGTATGAACCCCACGTCTAGTAACTTTTTAAGCTCTACTTTGACAAGAAGGGCCACCTGAGGATTCATCTTTTGGAGCTTCTGTTTGACTGGTTTGGCATCAGGACACACTGTAAGGTGATGTACAACTAAGGCGGGATCTAGCCCTGGCATGTCTGCGTAGGTCCATGCAAAGTTGCGATTTCTGCGTGTGAAAAATGCCAAGAAGTCCTTCTATTCGAACAGGCTGAGAGATTCTGCTCGATACGTGATTTTCGGCTCTTCCTCTATCCCTAGATTCATTTCCTGTGCTGGTTCAACCAAGATGGGTGATCTATCAAGATATACCTTATCTATTTCAGGGAGGCCCATGCTTCCATCTCCTGGTGCCTCATAGAGGTTTTCACCAGGAGATACGTCCTTTATTTTTACTTTTTTAGGATCTAACACTGCTGTGGGACGGTTTTCACCATCAGATCAATTTTTTATTTTTGTATTTTTGCGACTAGAAGCAGGGGTTGTCTCCCCAAAATAGGCAGTCGGATTGAGTTCCATGATGTATCCAGCTCTGTGGTCTCCCAAGGGGAAGTTGTCTCTTACTCCCATCATTTCAGTAATGGCTTCGTCATTAGGTGCAATATCCAAAATAGGAGGTCCTCGTTGGTCCCAGTCGATGAGGTCAGGGTATACTAATGGTAGGTCATTAGGTGATGAGGCGAGAGTAGTGACAGAGTAGATGGTGCAAATGGAGGAGGCGAAGAAATCAGCAAAGTCGCTAAAGGAGTCTTGTAGGTCCATCTCGTTAATGTGGTCGACGTCTAGAGAAACTTGAACAAACTCAGCTAAGATGCATTCACCGGTATTTAGGATGCATTGTGGTTGGCCATACCCTAACCCTTGAGTATAGGGGTTCCTTGTTGCTTGCAGTGGTTCCACAATGCCCTGTTCATGAAGGCCAATGCCGCCTTGTCCTTTGTAACCCATGCTTTTGACTATCTCAGAACCTTTGCTGTAACTATTTGCTGGGATGGTGGGGATGTCTTGTTCTATTTCCTCATCCTTGTAAAGCCAGGATGAAATATCTTCAAGTATGTCCTGATCCAAAAGGTGTTTTTTCTCAAAGACGGGCGAGGGTTTGCATTTGATGATGACTATGTCAGCTGCCTCTATGTGCGGAGTACCAAATGTCTTAGGAGTGGGTAATAAGCCCACGCAAAAGGTGCCGTGAAGGTTGTATTCTCCACAGCCTTGGTCGCTGAGCTTAATCTTGACCTCAGGTGGTGAAGGTGTTTGGGATGAAGTGGTGGCGATGTTGGCAGGGTCCATGTATGAAGTGGAAGTTGTTGGGGTGATTTGGTTGGTTGCTTTATTGTACGGATAGAATGTTTGGTTGTGTCCTTCCAGAAAACTACAGTATTGGAAAGGACGAGGATCGGCATAGATAGTGACTTCAGTGCCATTGTGGGGGAATTTGAGATATTGATGGAAAGTGGAGGGGACGGCTTGCATGGCATGGATCCATGGGCGGCCGAGAA
The DNA here is from genome assembly GCA_027924645.1 of Cunninghamia lanceolata. Taxonomy (NCBI): domain Eukaryota; kingdom Viridiplantae; phylum Streptophyta; class Pinopsida; order Cupressales; family Cupressaceae; genus Cunninghamia; species Cunninghamia lanceolata. The sequence continues at coordinate 1,142,371 of BSBN01000865.1, read as the reverse complement.
GAATGTTATAAGGGAGGTCAAGATCCAGAACCTGACATTTGGTTTCAAGGATTTTCTGTCCCACTTGAATAGGAAGCTTTATGGTACCTTCTGATAGCCTCTCGGTGTCATCATATCCTTTGATTGTTATGCACTCGCCAGCATCCACAACCACATCTGAATAGCCCAAGTGTTTTAGCAATTTTAGAGTGCATATATTTAGGCCGGAACCACCATCTATTAGGACCCTTTTAATGGTGTGTTTGTGAATGTGGACCTCGATGTGTAGTGCATCATTATGTAGGTGCTCGGAGGCAGGAAGGTCTTTTTCAGAAAATGTGATATGGTGTGGTGTGGCAATATGGTCGCCCATGGCTTGAAATTGATTGACATCCAAGTTTGCAGGGACTTGTGTTTCCAAAAGGGCCTTGTTGAGAATGTCCTTGTGGCAGGGTGATGTACGAAGGAGTTCAAGGATGGAGATTTGCGCGGGTGTCTTTCCTAGATGGTCTAGGAGGTTGTATCGAGTGGTGAGTGATGGACGGGTGTTTGGACGAGGGGGGAGGGGATCAGATGTGGATGGGGGTGTTGGTTCAGTGGGAGGGGTAGTGTGGATTGAGACACGACCTCGACGGGTTGTGACGGCGCAATCGGGTGCTTGTGCCCGAATGGTGATTGTGTTGACAGAATGGGATGAGGGTTCAATGCGGCCAACAATGGAGTCGTAGTGTGTGGGTGGTGGAGTGACATTGTACGCTTGATTGGATGATGAAGCTTTGTTATGGTTGGGTAAGGGATCCTTGTAAGCTCCAAGATTGGCATTTGGTGATGGCTGTGTACTATGCTCAAGGTTGACAAGATTTTGATCTATTAGGTCTTGGATACAATGTTTTAATTGCATGCAGTCTGCTGTTTTATGACCTGCCACGCGGTGGTATTCGCAATAATCATTTTCATTGTACCATGCTGCCTTGAGGTCATTGTCTTGGCGTGGTCTGACAGGCGGGAGTGTGATTTCTCCTTGCTTGAGACATCGATCGAGAATGTCCTCAATAGGTTCTGCTAACGGTGTGAAATTTCGGCGAGGTTTGCGAAGTTTGTTTGGTCCTCGTTGGTTATTGGTGTTCGCTACATATGTGTGTGCCGGTGTGTGATTTTGGATGTGTTGGACAGCCTTTATATCAGTGATGCCGTCGTTTAAATTATTCTTGTTCTTCCCCCAATAACGTGATTTATCATTAGATTGCGTGTTGTTATTATTGTTGTTGTTGGGGGTGTTATGATTGGATTTGTGGTTATTATTGTTGTTGTTGTTGTTGGACTTGGGATCGTAAAGTTTGATGGAACCCTTGGCAATGAGGGCTCGTTCCACAGTGGTGCCTTTGTCAATAACCTCTTCAAAGGTAGATGTGCATAGAATCTGTAAGTGAAAGCCTAATTCCTGATTGAGATTGGCCACGAACATGGTGACAAGTTGTTTTTCAGGAATAGGCCATGGGAGCTTGCTTGCTAGACCCCTCCACCTTTGTAGGAAAGAAGCGAAAGCTTCGCCGTTCTTTTTTTTGGTGTTACAAAGGTCGGTCATTGACACCTCATGTTCAAAGTTGTAGGAAAAGTGATTGACAAACTTCTCCGTAAGCTCGGGAAATGTTCGAATTCCTGGTGGCAGATGGGCAAACCATTCAGCGGCTTGGCCGCCAAGACTTCTTGGGAAGAGTCTCATAAGATACGTGTCATTGTGAGAGACTTCAAGGCAAGCAATATAGAATTCCCTTAGGTGGTCCCTAGGGTCTCCCTTTCCCTTGTATTTGTCAAATTTTGGTGTTTCAAAGTTTTTAGGGAAAGGGGGCATGTACAAGGTGCGATCAAACGGGTAGGGACAAATATCCTCAAAAGAATAGTACTTGCGTTTGCCCCCAATTTGTAAGTCATCCACCTTTTGAATTAAGCTTTGTAGTGCGGTGTTGAAGTCCTGTGGTTGTTGTGGTTGAAACTTGTAGGGTTGTTGATTGGTGAGATATTGGAGGTGGGGTGGGAGTTGGTGTTGGGGATTGGTTTGGATGAGATGTTGATGTTGCGGGTTGGTTTGGATGAGATGTTGGTGTTGCGGGTTGGTTTGGATGAGATGTTGGTGTTGTGGGTTGGTTTGGATGAGATGTTGGTATTGCGGGTTGGGGTTTGGATTGATTGGTGTCTGTTGTTGTTGTTGTGCGTATAGTTGTTGGAGAACATGTGGTGGTATTTGGGGATTGGGATTGTGTTGACTTGTGAGATTGACATTGGGTAGGTGGAGGTTAGATGGGTTAGTCATGTTGTGGGTTTATTGTGTGAATAGTTGTCGTAGGTATGCAAGGGTGTGAGGGTTTGGTGGGGGCACACTTGTGGAGGTATTTTCTTGTGTGATGTTGCCTTGTATGGCTGTTGTGTTTGAAGCGGAAGGGTTGACGGTAGTTGTGGTAGTGGAGGTGATGACGGGTTGGGAGATGTTAGCAGTGGATGTGGAAGTAGTAGATGTGGTAGTGGTTGAGGTTGTGGATGTGGTAGATACATTAGGTGTTGAGGTTTGAGAGATGGTGGGTTGGGTATGTGATGTAGATGCTTGGGTGTTTGATGGGGTTGGGATAACTGTAGAAGTGGATGGTTGTGATGATGTTGTGACGGGGGGAAGTTGAGCACCAAGTTTGAGAAGATGGTCAAGATATCTCTTTGGATCCGATCTTAGGACTTTATCAAGTAGGTCCATATTATCGGCATCTTGCGTGAAAGTCAAGACATCTAGATCTTCTTGGGGTATGATGGGGACATTTTGTGGTGGGGGTGGGGTTGGCGTTGGTGCTTGTGGTAAGAAGTGAAAAGGGTCGTTGGTGCCAAATGGGGGGATGAAGGAATATGTAGGTGGATTGTATGTCTGATAGATGGGTATGTTGGTAGTGTCAGTGTTAGGCATGCCAAAGGGCCATCGTTCCGCCATTTCTTGATTTCTTTTGTGTTGTGATCTTGTGGTGGGCATACACGTATGGATTTGATTTCTAGATGTGGGATGAGGTGGAGACCTTAGAGAATCAAATTGATTGTGTTGGACCCAAAAATGGATGTGGTCATGAGATGTAGTAGAGGGGTATGATGAAGATCGATATGTTTTCCAAAGGTTTTATCCTAAGGGTGATATGAATAGGTGGTATTGATATTTTTTTGCACAAATTTTTGGACCAAAGATGTATGATAAGAAAGGGATTTGATGTTTTTGATTTTTTGATTGATTTAGGATGGTGAGGATGATATGTTGATTGAGCTTTTGGATAAGATCTAGATTTGACACACAAAGGATGATGATTTTCTTTGTTTGGGGTAGACTAATGACCTTACACAAAGAGAGGTGATTTTGTTTTTCTTGAAATGTAGACTAATGACTTCTCAAGGAAAATGTGATGTTAATGATAGGATCTAGATCTATCTTTGGCTCAAAAGGGTGACAAGATTTGATGAGTGATTTGATGAGGTTTTGATTTGGATGTGAATTTTTTGAAGTGATTTGTTATGCCCTTACTTCTATAGTCTATATGGTTATGAATAGTCGGCTTGTGGCTATCTTAACCCTTAATTAAGTCATATTATCATTATTATATTGTTATTTAGTTGTTTAGGTCAGCCTAAGGCTTCTATAGGGCTATCTAAGTCGGCCTGGGTGATATCCTAGGCATAAATAGGTATATATAGGGGTAGTGAGTCTTATTAGATCATCATATTCAGTATTGTGTTCTCATTGAAGACTGTTGGAGGTATCCCCCTCGAAGTGGATTAGGAGGTTGCCCCCTCGAAGTGGCATATTATTATCAAGTATTTTCAGCATATTTACTATTATATTCAGATATTGTGCAAGTTGTTTCATTACAAGTGGTATCAGAGCATGATCTTGGCACCGTAGAGGCAAAAGTTTTTCTCAACATTGGAGGCGATTTTGGGAAGAGCATAAATTTTAGATTTTAGTGAATTTTTTAAAGATATTTAAAGGGTTTTTGAAGACCATATTAAAGAAGATACAGTCCAGATTTCAGAGGAATTGAAGCAAAAATAAGTGAGTTATTGCAAAATTAGGGTTTCCAACAAATTCGCTCTCAAGGCAGCAAAATTGTTAATTTTTTGGATTTTTTTCTGGGTAAATGGTATCTTGGCCTTAGTAAGTTACAATAAAAATTTTAGAAAATTTACATTTCATTTGTGTGATTTATTTCAAAAATATTGGTTTCCATCATGACGGGGCCTGCAACAAGAGGCAAAAAGAATGTTACCACACCGGGAAAAACTCCAGGCAAGGAGGAGGTGGAAAATGAGGATGTTGATCAAAAAGAATATGAAAATATACTTGAACTTATGAAAGGGTTGGCAAAGTCATGTGATATTGAGAAAATTTTGGAGATACTTTCCAAACATAAGCAGTCACAACACCACGAAACAAAAGAAGAAGCAGCAGACAAAGAAGAAGAAGAACCAGAAGACGAAGAAGAACTAGAAGAAGAAGTAGAAGAAGAAGAAAAAGAAGAAGAACAAGAAGAAGAAGAAGAAGAAGAAGAAGAAATAGAAGAAGAAGAAGAAGAAGAAGAAGAAGCAGTAGCAATAGACAAAGAAGAAGAAGAACTAGAAGAAGAAGAAAAAGAAGAACCAGAAGAAGAAGCAGAAGAAGAAGAAAAAGAAGAAGAAGAAGAAGAAGAAGAAGAAGAAGAAGAAGAAGAACTTCCTAGTCAAGCTATTCAACCAATGCAAGGGTACCATGTACTATTCCTCACCTTTTCCTCTATGGCACATCAAAAGGTTCAAGTAAAGGAAGAACACATTCATCACCATCAAGAGCTAGATGCAAAGGGAAGACACATCTTGGAGCTGAAGTTAATTTTCCAAACACACCTGAATAAGCTGAGGACATCAAGGAAATATCTTCTAGTTGAAGTTGCCACATGGGAAGATGAAGATTATATGAAGAAACTACCACAATTGATCAGCGTTGAGGACAACGCTTTTGTAAAGGTGGGGGGCATGTTATGCCCTTACTTCTATAGTCTATATGGTTATGAATAGTCGGCTTGTGGCTATCTTAACTCTTAATTAAGTCATATTATCATTATTATATTGTTATTTAGTTGTTTAGGTCGGCCTAAGGCTTCTATAGGGCTATCTAAGTCGACCTGGGTGATATCCTAGGCATAAATAGGTATATATAGGGGTAGTGAGTCTTATTAGATCATCATATATTGAGTATTGTGTTCTTACTAAAGACTATTGGAGGTATCCCCCTCGAAGAGGATTAGGAGGTTGCCCCCTCGAAGTGGCATATTATTATCAAGTATTTGCAGCATATTTACTATTGTATTCAGATATTGTGCAAGTTGTTTCATTACATGATTTTATATAGGTCCAAGGAGACATGCAAAAAAGAAATGAATGGGGATGGATAGATATGTATTTGGGCTGATTATGATGTATCAAAGTGGTCCAACAAGGGTGGTGAGTGATCCTCTAAGGTCAAATAGAATGTGTAATTTGGAAAGTTTTGGAAGAAAAAATGGGTGGATGGTTGGCGGACTTATAAGAGATGGGTATGGATTGTGGCAGAACAGAAGGTGTAGATCACAACCAAATGGGGCTTTGCTTCAGGCAAGTCAATCTTAGAATAGCACCAATCCACGGGTGAAAAGGCGCTACACTCAGACTGAGATGGCGCTGAAACAAGTTACACAGATTTTTGATGGCAAAATTTTGGGAACTTCTAAAGGTAGATTTTGGACTTGTCTGTTTAGGATGTGACCAACTGATGTATTCTGTCTCAGGCAAGTCAATCTCAGAATAGCGCCAATCCACAGGTGAAAAGGCGCTATAATAAGACTAAGATGGTGCTGAAACAGTTTTTGACAGACTTCTGATAGCAAATTTTTGAATTTCTGAAGGTAGATTTTGGACTTGTCTGTTTAGGATGTGACCAACTGATGTATTCTGTCTTAGGCAAGTCAATCTTAGAATAGCACCAATCCACAGGTGAAAAGGCACTATAATAAGACTGAGATGGCGCTGAAACAGGTTTTGACAGACTTCTGATAGCAAATTTTGGATCTGATTGTTTAGACTGTGACAAACTGATGTGTTTTGTCTCTTGGCAAGCCGTTTGTAAAAAATCAAAGCACTTTAACACACATTTGAATGCAAAACAAGCAATGATTTTTATTTGTGAAATGATATGACTTTGTTTAGAACAAGCACATTTTTACAACTTATGGTGAGAATGGGACAGTATTTGTTGAATCCCCTAGCTGCGCCTATTCAAAGTGGGTAGCTCCAGGATCTTGGTAGCACCGGCTCCTCCTTACATTTGCACACACTTCTCACGCATACCAAGATCCGGGTTTCTTATAAGGCTTGACCCTCTCCAAACCTTTAGATTATCCCCGCTACCTCAGCTAAGAACCGCATGAATCGGGGCCGCTTCAAGGGTTTTGCCCTCTGCGTCAACAAATAGAAGGATTTTGGCTTTCTAAACAATGGCTCTTAGTAAGGGCATCCGTTCAGATGGTTATACGTGCGGCAGCACTACTCTCCGTTATGGAGTCTCCCAGCCTCCAAGGGTTGCACCTTAGAGGGTTTATGGGGAGGTTGGCTGTCGGTATAACAAAACAACACCTGTCGCTTAAGACTTTTGTCCCAAACGCCTTATTTTATATAGCGGCTTGGAAGAGCTTGGCTTTAGCTCGTTGCCGCTTGGGTCGTTCCCACCTTTCGAAGCGGGGTGGCAGGCCCTCTAGGGATTACAAAAGCGATACAATCATGAAAACACTTTTGATCCCCAAGTTCATACAAAGATGCGAGGGGAGAGCATACGTGTTCCCTATGATTATACCACATTCAACATGGTTCAATTTTAGATCTTTGGATTAGATGGGGGGTGATTAATGCAAAGCGTTGTGAGAAGTTTTTGATTCCCAAGATCACCAAAAAGGTGCGAGGGAAGAGCATACACCTCTCACTCTACTTGACACAATCACGAAGACACTTCACACAAGTATTAAATGGTCTTTGTTTAGATGCATGAAAATGCAAGTTTGTTGTTCTTTTTATCCGATGAAGTATGCAATTTGTTGTTCTTTTTATAGCCCAAATTGAAGTGTTTTGATTGCTTGTTTGTTTGGCACACAAAAGGAAGTATATTTTAGAGCTCCAAAAGTAAATGTTATGATCACACACTTCAATCAAGGAGTTGTGGTTAATTTTAAAACACCAAATTGAAATGTTTGTTCAAGACATGACAAGGGTTCTTTTTAGTTTCCAAATTGAAGTGTTTGCTAACTAATTAACAAACCATCTTGCAAAAGATTTCGTTAGTACCCGCAGTACCTACAACAAATAGAAAAATAGCACTAAAACAGACATATACAGGCGCCACTGCGGGCAGAACAACCCGACTTACGTGAAAATAGCGCTAAAACAGTTGATGGCGCTAATTCGAAACTAAGATAGCGCTAATTAAATAAAAGGCATAAATATAGAAGATAGCGCTAATAGAATCTAATTTAGGCGCTAATACAGAGAATAGCGATAATACTACGTAGTTAAGGCACCACTACGCGGTGTTTCTGAAGCTGCGAAAAAACAACGATGGCGCCGATCTGAAGGATAGCGCCAAAATGCGGAACCGAATCTGTTTGGTCGTTTCTCTCAAAAATTTGCCATAACCTCCCCCTGTAATTCTTGGTTTTCCTGCAAAACAGAGAACAGAAAACACCAAAAACAATAGAAAGATCGAAAAACACACGTGAGTATGGTTAGCCTATAAAATAAAATCGTGCAGAAATAGCGCTAAAACAGAGATAGCGCTGAAATACGGCAGTAATAGCGCTGCTGCAACTGTTGAATGGCGCTGAACCTACAAAATGTCAAATACTAACACAACAACTCACCAGCAAAGATTAGATTAGACCTTGTGGGTCCCACCGGGCGTGCCAATGTAGATTAGAGAAATGCAATAAGGTAAAAAATAAAACCAAATGTAAACAAGAACACCAGATTATACCTCATGCAAAACCTAATCCCATCAAGGGAAAGAGGAGCCCTTACACCCAAGAGAAGCTCCCAAGACCAAGATTGTCCCTAGACTATTGATTCAAATGTGAAATGCCTTCTCAAATGTGCAACTCACTATAAGCTCAAATGTGATTTTGGCATGGTAACTTTGCATGAAAATGGATGATGAAAATGACTTGTGAGAGGTTGTATTTATAGACTTTTGGAGAGGATTTTGATCCAAGGGTGGAGATTGATTGGAGAGATCAATGGTGGAGGATGAAAGTGAGGTGGAGGGCCTAGATTTGATCTTGGAAGATGAAGGGCTAGGAATAAAAGTAAATCTTTTATTCATTTTTGGGAAAGGGGTGAATAAATGAGGTTTGGTGAGATGGATTATTTGTGAATTAAAAATTCACAAAGGGAGGGGTAAAATGAATTAAAAATTCATTTTGGGGAAGAGAGTTATGACATGTGTAAGAGGAGTAAATGTGATGTGTGATTTATTTGAATTTTAAATTTGAGGAATGTGGAGAGAAGTGCTAATGAGGATTTGACTTTCTTAATTAGGGTGATTAACCTAATTAATGTGGTTGGAATAAATTAATAGAATGATTAGAGGGGGGATAAGATTAATTAATTAGTGATTTAATTAATTAATCCTAAGGCTAGAAGGGGATAGGCTAGAGTAGGCAATTAAATAATAGCTATTTAATTGTCTAGGGTAGGGATAGGCTAATTAGTAGGCTGGATTAATTAGTTAACATGGTTTTAACTAATTAATTGGATTTAGGGAAAATGGGGATTTGATTTAATAAATTTTGCATATTTATTAAATCATTTGGCTAAGGTTTGGACTATTGAATTAATAAAATTAATTCAATTTTGGGATAAAATGGTGTGGATTTAGAAAATGAACGGGGTGATTAATTAAATAAAAATTTAATTAATTAGTTGGAAAGGGAATTGGTAAGTTTAGGGGTGTCGGGAATCAGTTTGGTGGTCGAGACTTTTTTAGGTGTCTACAGTTCTTAAAAAGACAAAGGATCAAAGGCAAAGGGTGAAGCTACCATGATAGTGTCAAGTGAAATAACCATCAAAGTATACTTAGAAAATTAGTGATACTCAGAAAATTAGTTTCTTGCTCATTCTTTGAGCTCTGTATTGTAACCATGAAGGTTTATTTAGCAAAGAGAAAGCATTGTAACTTATTTTCAAATCTATATGTTGTTTGTAAGAATTTTTTTATTAATAAAACAAGTTTTTTTTGCCTTCTCAAAGTTGTTTCATTGTGCAAGCTTCAAAATATACTACTAAATATATTAATGATTAAATGCAAGCTTCAAAATGACTAAATATACTACTAATTGATGTCAATTACTAATTAAATTGACTAAATATACTACCAATTGATAGAAATTAGTGACCAAGTGAATAAATATGACTAAATATATGACCAGTGTTAAATCAGTGAATAAAAATGACTAAATATACTACCAAATTGATCAAAATGATGATTAAAATTAATGACTAAATATACTACCGATGGATAGAAATTAGTGAATAAAAATGACTAAATAAGTGACCGGATTACAACAATCAATGACTAAATATACTACCAAATCGATCAATCAAGACAACCAATAAATGACTAAAAATGGTTTAGTCATCAATTTGGTCATGTTATAAATGACTGGCAATAAACTACTAATGATCACGTGACCATGTTTGGTCATTTAGAAGCAGTTTTTAGTAGTTTTTTTAGTAATATATTATTGTTTTTGCACTAGTGGGATGAAATTGTTATGTAGGAAAAAGGGGGAAAGATGAGATTGATAGGTGATTTAACTAGACCCTCCTTTCACTACACACATTCAAGGACAATTCACCGAGTTGAATCACAACTTCTGCAAGAGGATTCACCTACATATTGTTTGTCACTTGTAATGATAGGGAAATTTGGAAATTGATGATTAATGTGTTAATTTAAACCCAATTATGCTCAAAACCCTTAATTATAAAAAATCGTAAACAAACAGATGAATTCTAACAAATGCTCACATAAAGATATTAAATGAAGATATACATACCAGAATTTGAAGTTTGGAATCTTGAACAGTTGGGGGAAAAGGGACTCGTGCCCAAGCCCAAGGTAGGATTTTTATTGAGGGTTTCAGGACCTTTTCTATTATTGATGATTGTTGTTCCAGAGATTTCAAGCTCTATAAACCCAAAGGGCAAAGGGACTAGTGCCCAACCCTTGATAGTGCTCTTTTCCACTTCTTTCCATTAGATCCAAGATCCTTATGCTCTACAACACTCCTCTGCAACTCCACTCTTCACGATCTAACACCTATCACCTGCAATCACAAGAAGAGGGGTTAGGACTTGTGGTGTTTAGGAGCTTGCCTCAGTCAAGCCCCAGAATGACATTCAAGCCTTCCAACACTATTGTTAGATAGAGAGTGCATATCCTTGCAAGACAGAGGCAAAAACAAATTGAGAATTGATTGATTCAAACACAAATAGATATCACCTTGGAGGTGTAACTTGCATGTAGATGAAGATCTTTCACAACATGAGAAGATGAAGTCGAATCTGTAATAACAAACACAACAACAACATAAGTCTTCTCTGCCACAATGAATGTCTTGAATGCTCTAAAATCATAAGTTCACCAAATATCATAATCATCTTCTAGTCATCTTCTAGTTTACAAATGAAACCCTAAACATGCTTATATATGCATTCCCACTACAAATTTTGTAATTCAAACTTAAGATGTCGGCAATGGACACCTTTTAACAGTCTCCAATCGACATTCAAATTGGGGACCATGCCAAAATAAGGAAGGGTAAGGGCGCAAGTGGCCAAGCCCTGCAACCTAATTTGGGTTGGGGTTTAAGATCTAGAATGTCTCCTAAGCCCCATTTTGACATGGGTTTTAAGGCATTTTGTCTCGGGATTCAATTCTAGCATGCATGATGAAAAGCAAGGGACCCAGGAGCTAAACTTAGGAGGTAAAAGTCCTAGGAGGACATTTTATGACATAACACTTGGCCCCCACTTTAATGTATGTATGATCTTACAACCCATACATGCATTAAAGTATGGTCAAAACACAACAAACACACCAAGCACTTGAAGCTAATGCATACACAAAGATTGAGGAACTATTTCTAGCCCCAATCTTAGGTAGACATTAGAGAAAACACATCATAGACATGCCAAACACAATGAAGATGGTAACAGGCACACAAAACATGGAGAAGATAATAATAGGCATGCAAGACATGAAGAAGATAGTATTGAAGACATGCAAAACATGATGAATATAATGAAATTTATTTTTCATTTTTATATATATATGAATGCAGATACATGGAAAGTAAAAATGCAACACACAACCTCAAAATGTAGGAGGGGCATTTCGCCACACCCTTGAGGCTACATATGGGGGAGAAGACACACCAAACAAATCCCAAAGTGTAGGAGGGGCATTTCACCATACCCTTGAGACTACACTTGAGAAAAAGAACACCATACAAAACCCAAAGCATATGAGGGGCATTTCGTCACACCCTTGAGATAATGCTTGGGAGAAAACACGCCATACAAATCTCAAGTGTAGGAGGGGCATATCACCACACCCTTGAAGCTACATAGGGGGGAAAACACATGGAAGACACATGGAAAACATGAGCACCATATAGTATGCCAAAGACATACTATAAGTCTTAAACATGACAAATAAGATGATGGAAGGAGCTTATCACTAAGTTCTCACCATCTCAAACACGCTACATGGACACTTGATAGTTGGGCTTATGCCACAACAACCACCAAAGACATGCTTAAGGGAGGATAGTCTCAGATCTAACCCCGCATACTCAGAGGATTTTTGAAATAAAAAGGATGTGCACTAGCTCAAGAGATACACCATCCCCGCCTCTGTAGAGGGATTTTGAATAAAAGGATATGCACGATATCTAGCCACTACACATGGCTTCTTGATTGTAAAATAGAATAAAGATTCACACTCATGCCAAAAATACATCATCCTGCCTCTGTAGAGGGATTACAAACATGCTTTGTTAGTACCAAAATGATCAGACAACTTACCTTATATGCCCCCACCCTAAGGTGGTTGATATCATGTACTGATATCAAGCACGTTAAGGTAGAGAGAAAACACATATGGGAACAAGAGCTTTCACAAATCCCATGCCCCCAAAGGTGACATGTGCTTCATGATCATCAAATGTTCTCGTAAACACATATTAATCTAAGAAAAACATGAAAGCTATGCATGAAAACAAAGAAGCCAAGGCTACACAAATGGGTTCAAGTCTAAGTATAGCCTGGGGCTTATACTGCATGCATCTCAAAATTGAGTGTAACAACAAGGTGAGACACCCAAAACAATCAAAGTGCATGGAACAGATGTATTGTTATGATTTGTTAGCAAGATAAGACACCATCAAATATCACACAGAGTGATTCTACTAGCCAAGTGTCAGATATATAAATCAACCCTGTCTTCATACATGGACTAGGTCCATTTTTTCTTTGCTTGCTAAAGGGACACGTAGTCTGTATCAGTATATGTTTGTTTTTCATCATCCACTGACTAGATAGAATCACTAGAAGAAGGTAAACAATTAAATGGAGAGGAGAACAAGTGTCTTAGGAACAATCATGTAGGAGGATTCCCCTAGGTTATCAACCGCAATGCTATGTGCCTAAGACACAACACACAATAATAAAAATAGAGGAGAAGCAAGATAGAAAAATGATGATACAAATAGAAGAATGGTCACAATAGAGGCGGTCTCTTAGTATCCTTGACCTTACAAGAGTATCAAGGGTCATCCAAGGAGTCTTAAACAACACATAGCACATCACGGGGGGAACACAACACAAGAGGGGAGGCCACATAAATGAGCAAATAATGCTATGACATAGGTGACCACCAGGGTTAGAAATACTTACCTATTGCACAACCAAACTAGTAGTTGTCAACAAGAAAATCATCATCTTCCCAATCTCAAATGTGAGAAGAAAGAGGTACATAAGGTACAATAGCCCAACATTTATCATTATCCTTAATCTATTTTTCTTTAAGTTTTTCTTTGCTTTTTTCAATGTTAGGTGGAATATTTTCTTGTTGAGGTGCATTTCATTGGGCAAAAGCTTGTCTTTGCTTCCTCCTTTCTCTTGCTTGTCTATTCCTTTTTGTCTTATTGCTTATGTCTTCGAAAGTAGTTTCATGTTTTTCCATAGGTTTTTGTATCTCAAAGGAGGAAGCTTGCTCAAATCTAATTTGTTTTGATGAAGTGATTTATTTTCCATGAGTAACTCCCAATCCTTGTAAGGATGACAGAGGAGGATCCTCATCATAGAGTCCCTTACCTTTCAATCTAGTAAGCTCTTCTAATGTGGGTTTTTCTTCTCTTGTTGCTTGTTGAATAAAAGGTCTAGCCACTCTAGATAGTAGTTTTGCTTTGTATCATATGTATGTTAAGAAAAGTTGATCTCATTGTGGCTTAGGTTTTGTATTAGGTCGTGGCCAAAAGTAATCAAGAGTAAAGTTCATTTCTATAACCATGGGTTGCCATGTATTATGACAAATATTGCATACTTATCCATGTAAAGGAAATTTTATGCATTTGTGAATTGTTGAGGGGATAACCTTCATAGCCTTGAGCCATGTATGTCCTAATTTTATGCAGAATAGATCAGATTAAGGGATGACATCAAATAATTGTTCCACGACTTTATCATATGCCATAACCAATAAGGATATATTCCCAAAAGTAGGAATAAAGGCTCCAATATGTGTTTTAATCATTATATCCATAGGTTCATAAGATTCTTGTATCAACTCATGTGATAAAAGGAACTCTTCTGTTGCTACATTTGTCATGCAATTAGGATCTATAAGTGTTCCATGCACATGAACCTCCATTACATTCACTATAATATAGAGAGGTCCTTCAATATCTGCCATTGTCTAATCATGAGGTGTGAATGTTATTTTAGGTTCAAGAGTCTTTCTTTTCAAATAAGGCCTAGGAGGGACCCTAGCATTATTGTTGCGATGAGAATCCATGTAATGTAAAGTATGCAAGTTTTCATGCAAAAGTGTAAAATGATGTGCAATTTTTAAATGAGAAATGTATGTACATGTTCAAATGAATGTAATATCAAATTTTAAGAGATTTTCAACACCTATGAAAGGAAATAGATGCAATACTATGGTTGTTTATGACCTAAAATGGTTGATTTTTTTTGGTTTTTTCAATGTAAAAGTTCTAAAATGCAAATGCAAGATGCAAATACATATAATACAGAAACACTATAGTCCAAAATCATATTTGAAAGAGTGTTTAGAAGAGTAGTAAAACCTGAAACAAGATTTTAGCCACAAACCCTAGTTATTGCAAAGACTAGGTTATATGAAAAATGCACAATTTCAAGCAAATTCTAATAAATAAAGTATGAAAATGCAATGCAAATGATTATATAATGATTTACTTCTATAATTTATATCAGATCTGATGTAAATACTGGAGATTTAAATGATTTAGATGAAAATAATGCAAACTATGTCAAAATGCAAGCCTAGAATGCTTGATTTTTTCAAATTTTTTGATTTTTAAGTAGATTTTCAAATGCAATATGATGAAAATGAAATGAATGAATGCAAATATGAAGTTAAAAATTAGGAAGGTGAAAAATTAAATAAAACATGGGTTCACCAAAATGATATGTAGGAAAAAGGGGGAAAGATGAGATTGATAGGTGATTTAACTAGACCCTCCTTTCACTACACACATTCAAGGATAGTTAACCGAGTCGAATCACAAATTCTACAGAAGGATTCACCTACAAGTTGGTTGTCACTTGTAATGATAGGGAAATTTGGAAATTGATGATTAATGCATTAATTTAAACCCAATTATGCTTAAAACCCTTAATTATGCAAAATCGTAAACAAATAGATGAATTCTGACAAATGCTCGCACATAGAGATATTAAATGAAGATCAGATACATATTAGATTTTAAAGTTTGAAATCTAGAATAGTTGAGGGCAAAGGGATTCACACCCAAGCCCAAGGTAGGATTTTTATCAAGGTTTTCCAGACCTTTTCTACTACTGATTATCCCTATTCTAGAGATTTCAGGCTCTACAAACCCAGAGGGAAAAGGGAATAGCACCCAAGCCTTGATAGTTCTCTTTTCCACTTCTTTCCATCAGATCTAGGATCCTTATGCCCTACAACACTCCTCTACAACTCCACTCTTTATGATCCAACACCTATCACCTGCAATCACAAGAAGAGGGGTTAGGGGTTGTGGTGTTTAGGAACTTGGCTCAGTCAAGCCTCATAATGGAATTCAAGCCTTCCAACACTATTGTTAGATAGAGAGTGTGTATCCTTATAGGACAAAGGCAAAAACTAATTGGTAAATGATTGACTCAAACATAAATAGATATCACCTTGGAGGTGTAGCTCACATGTAGATTGAAGGGGAAAGGAGAACCCAACATACACCTTACAACATCCTATATTTTACTTAAATAGATATTCAATAACTTGATGCAAGCACATACTACTATGCCCACAATTGAAAGGAAAAGAGAACCCAACATGCACCTTATAGCATCCTATATTTTACTTTGTTTAGGGTAAAATTGGATTTGTTGATCTTTTGTGGTTTAGATGTTAAAATCCTCCTTTCACCCTAACATTGAAGGATCTAGGGTCGAGTGGCGAGCACTATCATACCCTAGGTCACTTGCAAATGAGGGTAAGCTTGGATTAGGGAATTAATTATCAATTTTTCCTTCTCCTATTCTTAATTAACCATTAAAACCCTAATTATACAAATACGATGACAAATTAATGAATTACAGAAAAAGCTCTTGTAGATGGGAGTAAAATGCCAAGTTATAGAATACCTATTTTCAAGGTTCCAAAGCGGAACAATCAGGGACACTGGAGGGGGCACCCAAGTCCAAGGTACCTACTTTTTGGGGAATCTAGACCTTCTTTGGACACTGATCTGCCCTGCAACTTCTATTTTCCAGAATCTATCTGTGGAGGACACTAGAGAGAGTGCCCAAGTCTTGAAAGTGCTCCTTTGTCTGACTTTTCTTTAGATCCTGAATCCCTGATGTCTGCCAAGGCTTCCTGCAACTCCACTTTTTCTAGATGCGACACCTGTAACCTACAATCACAAGACTTGGTTTGGGGGTTGTGGTGTTTAGAGGTTTGCCTCAGTCAAACCCCAGAGGACACTTAAGTCTTTGAACATCATTGTCAGATAAAGAGGGCATGCCCTTGTGAGGCAGAGGCCAAAAAACAAATGAATCAATGATAAAAACACAATGAAATGTCACCTTGTAGTGAAGCTCTCATGGAGAAAGATGCTCTTCATGCCATGAGGAGATTAATGCTCAAATCTGCAAATATTAACACACAAAAACATATAATTCTGCTCTTGCAACACAATAGAAAGCCTTGAATCACCTTGAGAACATAATAACTTGCTAATTGGAATTTAGTTGAAATCTCTAGTTTACAAATGAATGCCTACATATACTTATATATGCATCTACAAGCACTCCCGCCAAAATATTTGAAATTCAAACTTATCGTGTTGGTAAAGGGACCTAATAATGGTCACTAACCGACACCCTGAAATTGGGGCTACCCTAAAATAGGGTAGGACTAGGGTGCAGGTACCCAAGTCCTCCCCCCTATTTTAGGTAGGGTACAGCTCAAGGGGTCCTCCTAGGTCCTATTTTCCATGGGACATAGGTCTCATTCCATCGGTATGCTAAAATATGAACTAAAATGTCCTAAATGCACTCTAAAGACCCAGGAGCTAAACCTTATAAGGGAAAAGCCCCCAAGGGGACATTTTCTGACGTTACATTTAGCCCCCACTTTAATGTATGTATAAACATGAGGCCAATACATGCATTAAAGTAAGGTCACAAACATAAAAAACACACCAAACATAGAGAAGACACGCCAATCACATAGAGGACAGTAACAGGCACGTAAAACATGGAGAAGATAGTTACAATGACACAGAACAAAGAGCAGATAGTTAATGTATGGAAGACAGAAATGATATCTTTTCTTTTCTTTTTCTCATATATATGAAATGTGAATGCAAGTACTGGAAAGTAAACAAACCTCCCAAAATGTAGGAAGCACTACTCAAAGGCATTGCTCTCTGCATATGGGGCAACACACACACACAATACATGTAAAACCTCCCAAAATGCATGAAGCACTACTCAAAGGCGCTGGTCTATGCATATGGGGAAACAAACATGCCATACAAAACAAGCACACCAAAACACACACAATTGAAGACATGGAGAAAACACGGTAGACAAGTGATGAAGTGTACCTATTTCTAGGTCCAACACCATATCAGGCACATTACAGGCACACATCGACAATTGGGCTTTGCCACAACAATCGCCAAAGACATGCTTAAGGGTTGAGTTAGTCATAGAACCACTTTTCACCTCCGCAGAGGACTTTTGAAAATGATAGGATGATGCAATCTGCTTCGAGAAATACACCATCCCTGCCTCTATAGAGGGCTTAAGAAAAAGGATATGCTCGATATCCCACCTCCACAGAGGGCTTACATGATTGATTGATTGATTGTAAACAAACTCAGGATGCATGATGCACTACTCTGGGTGTAATTCTATACATCTAAGGTCAAACACATTGCTAACATCTATAATAAACAACTTAGCTTATATGCCCCCACCTTAAGGTGGTTGATATCAATTATCGATATCAAGGACATTAAGGTAGGAAGAAAACACACAAGGGAACACTGACTTTCGCAAAGCCCATGCCCCCCAGGGGTGACATGTACTTTACAATCACCAAATGTTCCCACAAACACATCCCTGCAAGAAACATGTTAGTGTCTACAACATCATGATAAACAACAACATCAATGCATATGATTAACCACACAAAGATCCAAGGTTATACAATGAATTCAAAGTTTGAGGATAACTAGGGGCTATATCATGAAGTTCTCCAAATCGAGTACCGCCAAGGTTAGATTCAAAGGCAAACAAAGGTGCACGGAGCAGCAGTATTGTTAAGGTTTGTAAATGCAATATAAACATCATAACATTTACTATGCGGAAAGCATGAGTGCTTCCACTAGCCGAGTGTTGGATAAAATACACAACCCCATTGTCATATTAGGAACTATAGTCCATTTTTTCATTGCTCTCAAAAGGGACACTAGGTCCCCATCGGTATAAATGTTTGTCGTCATCCGCCCACTAGATGGAAACACTAGAGGAAGGGAAAAAATAAATAAGAGAGGAGAAACAAGTGTCTTAGGGACAGTCACATAGGAGGGCGCCCCCAGGTCACCAACCACGACGCTATGTCCGTCAGACACAACACATAACCATGAAATAAGAGAGAGAGGCAATATAGAAGAATGATGATACAAATAGAAGAAGGTCACAATAGAGGTAGTCTCCTGGTATCCCAAACCTTATGGGAGAGTCTGAGGTCATTCTAGGAGGCCTAAACAACACATAAGACATCACAGGGGGAAGCACATCATGAGAGAGATAAAGGGTTGGAGATACTTACCTGTAGGGCCCCTGCCGGGCTAGAAATTGTCTATAAGAAAATCATCATCGTCATCTTCCCACTCCCTAATGTTGGAGGATAGTGGGACATACGATGCAATAGCCAAATTCATATCTTGTTCATCATGTTGTTCATCATTAGGATCATCTTTCTTTGATTGAATATTAGGATCGATGTTTTCTTGTTAAGAGGCAAGGTTTATGGGATAAGCTTGTCTTCTTTTTCTTCTTTCTCTTGATTTTCTATTTCATTTTGTTTTACCACTTATCTCTTGTAAGATAGGGCTATCCTCTTTCATAGGCTTGTGCAAATTAGAAGATGAAGCACTAGGATCAAAACCTCATTTGTCACGGTGGAGCACTTTGTTGTTGACAATGACCTCCTGATCCTTGTAAGGATTTTGGGGGAGGAACCTCAGCATAAGGACCTTGTCCTTTCGGTCTAAAGTTCTCTTCACATGTGGGTTGTTTCTCTTTTGTCATTTCATGTGTAGGGGGACTAGGTACCTGATGTAATAGTTTCACCTTGTAATTTCTATAGCTCAAGAATGTAAAGTCTATTCATAGCTCTAATTTGTCGCTAGTATGTTTGTTACAAAAGTAATCCAATGTGAAGTGTTGTTGTGTAATTGAAGGTTTGTATGTATTTCGATGAATGGCAAGCACTTGTCCATTCAAAGGAAATTTAACACATTTATAAATAGTTGAAGGGACCGCTTTCATAACTTTTAACCAAGGGATTCCAAGTTTTATGTCAAAGGTATCATAATCGGGAGTAACATCGAACCATTGCTCAACATGCTTCTCAAATACAATTACTATCAATGATATCTTACCCAGTGGTTTCTTTAAAGCTCCCATATGTGTCTTAATCACCAAGCTCGAAGGGCTATAAGGACCTTGCATTAATTGATTCAAAAAGAGGAATTTTTCAGTGACAACATTAGTCATGCAATTTAGATCAATCAGAGTTCCTGTTGGTTTTTCTTCTGAATCAGCATTAGGGTTTGCCACTTCTAATGCACAGGCAAATTCAGCCAACTGAATACAGGAGGTTGCGTGAGCTCCTCCCCTTCACTTCTGGTTCTGCCACACCAAGGGGGGTGTCCCTATTTGATAAAAGTATAACCTTGACTAGCTCAATGACAGAAGGATTTAACTTGACGGCAACAGGCAGAATACTCTCATGTATGGACCAAGATTTGTGTAACAAATCACAAGGTTGGCAACATTCTTGGACATAATGTCTGGTTAGGTATGAGAGCATGCAGATGTTCCTAATCCTACTCCTACAACTAACAGGTGGAAGGATGAAATGGTTCACATGATCAGGTGGCCCGATTTATGGAGGAAGACTTCCTGATGGCGGCGCAGGGCTCGAGGCCACCATTGTCTACTTTCTGTCTCTGCAGCAATAACTTCTGAGCGCCATTCCTTCTGTGGGATCTGTATCTAGCAGTTTTTTGTAATAGCCATGTAATTAATTGCTGCGGGTACACTTTTTGACCAATATAGGCAGACTATGTTACCATTTTTGAGGTTGTTGAAAACTGGACATTTTGGCTCTGTAATAAGATACAACTAGTTTTGGTTGCTCTGTGCAGCAAAACTTGCAAGTTTATGTATCTCCTGTTGTACGTTTGTGCATGAATCCACTGATTTCATGGTCAATTTTATATGAATAATGCTATGTTTGCATGTGTTATGCTGATTCTGTCTCCAGTTTTGCATGTATCTTTCTTCTGAGTCCAGGCATTCAAGGAATGTCTGAGATTCTAGAACATAGAATCCCTATGTTGAATGTTTAATCTTTTAACTTCTGCTCAAGGAGTAGATTAAACTATTTTCAGATTGAATATTGGGAAGGGTATACTACAATAGGGATGCCATAAGTATAGACAGCTTAACACTCTGTATTGGGAGATATCTGTAAGGCAGATATCATGTATATCCCCCTGAAATCTAGTTTTAGTTGTTCATGCTGATCATTCACAGGTGTATGTCTACTGACTCCAAGCCCTGGATAGGTACCAATCTAGCTCTGTGTTGAGGTTATATACCATGTCTAGCTTTGCATCCAAACATCAAATCAAACCATTTCATCCTTCCACCTGTTAGTTGTAGGAGTAGGATTAGGAACCTCTGCATGCTCTCATACCTAACCAGACATTATGTCCAAGAATATTGCCAATCTTGTGATTTGTTACACAAATCTTTGTCCATACATGAGAGTATTCTACCTGTTGCCGTCAAGTTAAATCCTTCTGTCATTGAGCTAGTCAAGGTTAGACTTTTATCAAATAGCGACACCCCCTTGGTGCGGTAGAACCAGAAGTGAAGGGGAGGAGCTCACACAACCTCTTGTATTCAGTTGGCTGAATCTGCCTGTGCATTAGAAGTGGCAAACCCTAATGCTGATTCAGAAGAAAAACCAACAGTTCCCTCCACATTATTTCTCATTATCTGAATGGCGATGTAAAGAGGTACTTCAGAATCACCAATTGTTCTATCATGAGGAGTGAAGACATTTTTAGGTTTAGGAGCCTTTCTTTTCATGTAAGGTCTAGGAGGGAACCTATTGTTTCTGTTATGACTAGAGGCCATGTTTTTATGCTCAATATAATGCCAATTCAAATTTTGAAAGCTTTTCAAAATTGGTACAAAAGATGAAAGCAAAAATAGCCTAAAATGCTTTATTTTTCGATACTTTTCAATGCAAATGAATGAAACAAAGGATGCTATGAAGATTTAAGTCAAGGGAAGCAAGTTATATTTCTGATATCAGTCCAAAATAGCAATATAATCACTCTCAACACACTCTTGATGCAAATCCAAGATAATGCCAAGTCAAAATATAGTGAAAATAAGTCAAAATAAACACTTTTTTCACCATAATTCAATGCAAAAGAGCATAATAAAGGGTGTTGTGAGGAAAATTATGATGGATAGAAAATAATATCAGTAATAACAGGCACTTGGTGCCAAAATATCCAACACAACACACTTTTAGTGCCACTTAAGGTAGAACCCTAGTGAAAATATAGCAAAATATGCGATTTTTCACAGTTTTTCAACTCTAAGACCTAGAAAAAGGGGTGTTGTAAGGAATTTTAGGAGGTACAAAAAATAATATCAATAATATCAATCACCATAATCTATAACATTGATCACAACACACTTGGAGTGCAAACTAGGTCAAACCCTAGGGCGAAAATAACCAAAATGTGTGGTTTTTCACTGATTTTTCACTACAAGAGCCCGTTAAAAGGGTGTTACAAAGATTTTTATGAGGGGAAGAAAATTATTACCTTGATAACAGTAAATTAATGCAAAAATATCTTTCACAACACACCTATGGTGCAAATTTATGAAGTTGATAAGGCCAAAATTGGTGAAAATCGTTGTTTTCAAAGCCCTAGGTTTGAGATTTTGGAACAAAATGCTATATGAATGGTTTGAAGTCTGATTTTTGATGTAAATTACATAATCTTAGATCTGAAAATGATTTTCAAGCTTAATCATTCAAAATTCCCATGCAAATTTAATGAAAATGCACCAAAATTGCTAGTTTTTGTTGAAATTTTCAATGCAAAAATGCAAATAATTTAAATTTAAATGCAAATTCACACTAAAGTGCAAGACTAAATCTAAATTAAAATTTGAATGAGCCTATAAAATTAGTCATAAAATCTAATAAAAGATTTTGCCTACAAACCCTAGATTTTGGAATTACTAGGTTATCTAAAAATTGTCAAAATTTCCACAAAACCTAGCAATTAAATGATGAAAATGCAAGGAAAATTTATGATTTTTTATATTTTTCTATATTTTATATGAGATATAATGCAGAATTCATGAATTAGGAAAATTGAGAAAGAATTGATGCAATTTAGTAAGCCAAACAATGCAATTTTTTTGTATTTTTCTAAATTTTCAATTTTTTTGAATTTTTCTCAATGCAATAAGATAAATGACCAAATGAATGAATGAAACCACTCCAAATCTAAATAAAAACACTCATCAAGTTGTAATTTAAGTCTAAAATCATGGGTTCACCAAAATATTTAGGGTAAAATTGGATTTGTTGATCTTTTGTGGTTTAGATGTTAAAATCCTCCTTTCACCCTAACATTGAAGGATCTAGGGTCGAGTGGCAAGCACTATCATACCCTAGGTCACTTGCAAATGAGGGGAAGATTGGATTAGGGAATTAATTATCAAATTTTCCTTCTCCTATGCTCAATTGACCATTAAGACCCTAATTATGCAAATACGACAACAAATTAATGAATTATGGAAAAAGCTATTGCAGACGGGATTAAAATGCCAAATTACAGAATACCTATTTTTAGGGTTCTGAAGTGGAATAGTCGGGGACACTGGAGTGGGTGGCCAAGTCCAAGGTATGTACTTTTTGGGGAATCTGGACCTTCTTCGGATATTGATTAGCCCTGCAACTTCTATTTTCTAGAATCTATCTATGAAGGACACTAGAGCGAGCACCCAAGTCCTGGAAGTGCTCCTTTTTCTAACTTTTCTTTAGATCTTGAATCCTTGATGTCTACCAAGCCTTCTTGAAACTCCACTTTTTCTAAATGTGACACCTGTAACCTGCAATCACAAGACTTGGTTTGGGGGTTGTGTTGTTTAGAGATTTGCCTCAGTCAAACCTTGGAGGACACTTAAGTCTCTGAACACCATTTTCAGATAAAGAGGGAATGCCCTTGTGAGGTAGAGGCCAAAAACCAAATGAATTAATGATAAAAACACAATGATATGTCACCTTGTAGTGAATCTCTCATGGAGGAAGATGCTCTTCATGCCATGAGGAGATTGATGCTCAAATCTACAAATATCAACACAAAAGACATACAAGTCTGCTCTTGCAACACAATAGAAAGACTTGAATCAGCTTGAGAACACAATATCTTGCTAATTGGAATCTAGTTAAAATCTCTACTTTACAAATGAATGCCTACATATGCTTATATATGCATCTACAAGGACTCCTACCAAGATATTTGAAATTCAAACTTATCATGTCAGCAAAGGGACCTAATAACGGTCACTAACTGACACCCATAAATTAGGGCTGCCCTAAAATAGGGCAGGACTAAGGTGTGTGCACCCAAGTCCTCCCCCCTATTTTAGGCAGGGTACAGCTCAAGGGGTCCTCCTAGGTCCTATTTGCCATGGGACTTAGGTCTCATTCCATCAGGAGGCTAAAATATGATCTAAAATGTCCTAAATGCACTCTAAAGACCTAGGAGCTAAACCTTATAAGGGAAAAGCCCCCAAGGGGACATTTTCCAATGTTACATACTTAAATAGATATTCAATGTAACGTCAGAAAATGTCCCCTTGGGGGCTTTTCCCTCATAAGGTTTAGCTCCTGGGTCTTTTATCTGCATTTAAGACATCTTGTATCATATTTTGACATCCCAATGAAATGAACCCTAAGTTTCATGATAAATGGTCCTAGGGGGATCCTTTGAACTAATCCCTGACCAAAATAGGGAGGGAGGACTTGGGCACCTATGCCCTAGTCTTGCCCTATTTTGGGTCAGGCCCAAATTTTAAGTGTCAGCTTGTGATTGTTACTTAGGTCCTATGCCGACACGGTAAGTTTGAATTATGAAATTCTTGGCAGGAGTGTTTGTAGTTGCATATATAAGCACGTTTAGGCATTCATTTCAAAACTAGAGAACAACTAGATGGAAATTTCATGAGCATTGGCATTTGAAAGTGATTTAAAGAATTCATTGTGTGGAAAGAGCAAATATTGTGTTGTTTATGTGTTTATACATGCAAATTTGAGTATCCATCTCCTCATGGCATGAAGGGCTTCTTCCTTCCATGAGATCTTCACTACAAGGTGATATCATTTTTGTTTTTGAGCATTTATTGTTTGGCTTTTGCCTCTGCCTCCTAAGGGCACACACTCTCTCTCTGACAACAATGTTCAAAAGACTTGAATGTCTCTCTAGGGCTTGACTGAGGCAAGCCTCTAAACACCACAACCTCTCCCCATTTTTTTGTGATTGCAGGTTACAGGTTGAAGAAGCAGGAAAAGTGGAGTTGCAAGAGAGTGTTGGATTTGCAAATCAGAGTTGAAAATAGGGCCCTAGACTTGGGCACCCGCTCATTAGTCATCTAGTTTCCGCAACAGAAAAATCTCTGTGACAGAAGCAATAGGTTGCAAATCAATTTCCCAGATCCTGACAAAAATTAGGGCATTAGACTAGGATGACTTCTCATTAGTCCCCAACTATTCCACTTCCTGAACTTCAAAAATAGGTTCACATTTATCTATCATTTTACATCTTCCTATCGCAGCATTTTCAGTAATTTATCATTTACTTCCGTATTTGCATAATT
Organism: Cunninghamia lanceolata; assembly: GCA_027924645.1. Lineage (NCBI taxonomy): Eukaryota > Viridiplantae > Streptophyta > Pinopsida > Cupressales > Cupressaceae > Cunninghamia > Cunninghamia lanceolata. The sequence goes on along the minus strand of BSBN01000865.1, from coordinate 1,117,306 downwards.
AGGGTTTTGATGTATAATTGAGCATGATTGGAAATCAAATCATCCTAATCCAATCTTCCCTACATTTCTAAGTGACCAAGGGCCTAACAATGCATTGCCACTCGACCCAAGGTCCTTGAGTGTGTAATGGTGAAAGGAGGATAGGCATCAACTAAACAAACCATCTAGTCAACCCTATCCAAAATTTCCAAATTACATTTTGGTGAACCCATGTTGGACTTGTTTTCACCTTGCCAATTGTTTTTCTTCAGGTTTGCATTGATTTTAGTCATTCATATCATCATTCATCTTATTGTATTGGAAAAATTACAAAAAGATTGAAAATTTTGAAAAACTTGAAAAAAATTACATCCTAGGGTTTGCATGTTGCATTAATTAATTTGAATTTCATCAAATTTATGATTTTTTCCTTAGATCTTAGCTAAATTACAGAAAATTATAAAAATCCAATAGCTTGCATTGCATTTTCATCATAAATTTGCTAGGTTTTTGTTGGAAATTTTGAATTTTGCATATAACCTAGTAATTTCAAAAACTAGGGTTTGTAGGAAAAATCTTGTTTCAGATTTTTCTACTCATCTTAGACACTTAGTCAAATTTGAATTTGTCTTTAGTGTTGCATTTTAGTGTAAATTTGCATTTAGATCTCAAAAATTTGCATTTTTACATAGAAAATTTCAACATAAACTAGCATTTTTCATTGATTTTTCATTAGATTTGCACTTCCATTTTGCATATTAGGACTTGGAAATAATTTTCAGATCTTATTGGAATTAATTTTCATCATAAATCAGATTATAAATCATTCATATAGCATTTTGCATTAAGATCTCATGCCTAGGGCTTGAAAAACCTTGATTTTCACTAGATTTAGCCTTATTGACTCTCTAGATTTGCACCATAGGTGTGTTGTGAAGAATATTTTTGCACTATTTGGATTTTATCATGGTTATTATCTATTTCCCATCCTAAAAATCTTCACAACACCTTTTTATTGGGCTCTTGTATTAAAAATTTGGTGAAAATTGCATATTTTTGCTATATTTGCCCTAGGGTTTGATCTAGATTGCACTCCAAGTGTGTTGTAAAAGATTTTATGATTGTAGGTGACTGATATAATTGCTACTATTTTCTTCACCTCATAAAATTCATTACAACACCTCTTTCATTAGGTCTTGGGATTGAAAAATTGTGAATAATTGCATATTTTAGGGCATGTTCACTAGGTTTTGACTTGTCGTCATCTTAGATTTGCATCAAACGTGTGTTGGGAAGGGTTTTATTCCTATATTGGACTTATATCAGACATATTATCTTCTTCCCCTGATCAAATTATTTACAACACCTTTTCTTTCATATATTTGCATTAAAAAAGTACAAAAAATCAAGCATTTTAGGTCATTCTTGCACATAGTTTTGCATGTCTTTAACATACTTTTGAAAAAAATTTAAAATCTGATTTTACATTGATTTTAAAACATATATCGTGGATAATCCTTGTTATTCATCTTTGGAAACATTGTGTGCATCATTTAATAGTAATGACTTCAATATGTTAGACGAAGCACTAGATGACTTTATCTCTATTGGACATTCCACTATGACACCTATTTCTAAAACATATGATGATGACATAGAAAATGATTCCTCCTATGAAGACAAACTAACACAAGAGGATGAAATCATTGACACATTCTTAAACGTTACCCTACCCTCTTTGGAAAATGAAACACTAGTGGATAAAGGGATCTCAAGAAGGATTCTTCATGGGTGGAAAAATACTATTCACCTAATGATCATTTGGTACATGAGACCTCTATGGATAATCCATTAGGCCTCCCACCTTTGATTGAAAACTTAAGAAGCTTCGATGAGAAGACTATGGATAGCTTTATTTTGCCTAACAACACCATACCTTCCTCTCATCCCAATGCTCTCCTTGGCCAAGATGTAGCATTAGTGGATGAGAAAAGGTCTCTCACATTAAATCCTTTAGGGATGGATGTTGGGTGCAATCAAGAGGGAAATAATGTTAATTCAATATTCATTAATAGACTTTGTAGCAATATTCCTAAGATGATTGTCTGAGGGGCACCTAGTGCACCCTCTTGCTTAAAGCCAGAGATTACTATTCAAGGTCGACCCCTAGATCACATCTATGACTATGCAAAGCAAATTACTCAAAAAAATTTGCGTGTTCAAAATGTGTCACAACAACCACACCACAATGTGATTACTCACACATACAACACCTGTAATAACAAGAAAAATAAGCAAGCACTATATGTGCCTGTCTCTCTTCCATGTTCTCAACCTATGCTCCCTCCATGACCTTGTCTTACTCATAAAAGTGGTCAAGAGTATGATCTGGTCGAACAACTTTGCACTACTCCAGCTAAGATCTCTCTTTGGGATTTAATACAAACTTCACCTACATACCATGGAATGCTCCAAGAAGGTTTACAAAAGGTGATTGTGCCACCTGTTGTTAAGCTGAATGATGTAGCAACTCTATTAAATTGTATGCATGCGACAAAAATGGATATTCTCTTTCAACCACATGAATTACTATCAATTGAAGTTCAAAACCAATATGATCTACTTGTAATTTTTGTCATAATAAATAAAATGTTGGTAAAATGAGTTATGATTGATAATGGATCAGCTCTGAATGTTTGTGGTATGGATTTGTTACATAAGATTAAGGATGACACATCTTTAATCAAACTGAATAGCATTAGCATTCATGGCTTTGATAATGTTGAATGACAATCCATAGGCACTATAACTCTACCTATACAAGTAGGACTTGTGATTGTGCCTACCCTAATTCATGTCATGCCTTGTTCTCTATCTTACAACATGATTCTTGGTAGACCTTGGATTCATGCATTGGGGGGGGTCCTTCCACCCTACATCGCTCAATCAAATTTATATTCAAAGGTAAACTTCATACTATTCATGCTGACCCTGAACCAGATAACTATTTACATATTGAAACACAAAAACTAGTTTACAATCATATGAGATTAAACAATTTACAAGATGATAAATCAATGCCTCTAGCCACGAATGATGTTGTGAAAGATTCTATACCATCAAATGCACTCTTTGTGATGATTGGGGCTCATTAGATTTTAATCCTTGTAGTATAGGGGAATATAAAATTAATAACCTTGACACATCAAAAGTAGCATCAATCTCACCTAAGCAATCTTTTGAAGCACCTAAGAAACCTAAACTCCCCTTGGTAGAAAATAAAAATAATACTCTCACTTATACCACAAACTATGAGACCTATGAGGCTTCACTATCCCCTAAAGAAATGACATCCCTCTATAGTCAAGGATTTAAAATACTTTATAAAAATTGTGACTATCTAGGTAAGGGATGTGGTGTAAATCAACAAGGAATTTGAGTACCTATAGAATCCGCTTCAACATACTACTCAAGCAACATTGAATATAATCCTTTTAAAGAAAAGAAAGCCTCCCATCATCCTAAACTTAATGTTAATGCAATATCAGCAAGACCAAAACAACATGAGAAATATCCTAGATATGTATTCTCTTAACATTGGGATGAAACAGGTAAGTATTTCTAACCCTTTATCTCTTGTGATGCATTTCCCCCGTGATGTGTTCTATATTGTTTAGGCCTCCTGGGATGACCCTTGATTCTCTTGTAAGGTCCAGGATACCAGGAGACCACCTCTATAGTGACCTTCATCTATTTGTATCATCATTCTTCTATATTGCTTCTCCTCTATTTTTATTATTGTGTGTTGTCTTACAGACATAGCATTGCGGTTGGTGACTTGGGGGCACCCTCCTACGTGATTGTCCCTAAGACACTTGTTTCTCCTCTCTTGATTTATCGTTTCCCTTCCTCTAGTGTTTCTATCTAGCGGGTGAATGACAAAAAATATTTATACTGATGCAGACCTAGCGTCCCTTTAGCGAGAAATCAAAAATTGGACTTAGTTCCTAATATGACGATGGGGTTGTATATCTTATCCAATGTTTGGCTAGTAGAAGCACTCTGTGCTTTCTACGTAGTGATTTTGATGATGATTTTATCTCACTTACAAAACATAACAATATTGCTGCTCTATGCACTTTGTTTGTCTTTGAATCTCTCCTTGGTGACACTTGGTTCTGAGATTTTCATGATATAGCCCCACGGTTATCCTTGATCTCTAAATTTGTAATATAATCTTGGATCTTTGTGTGATTGATCATATGAATTGATGTTGTTGTTTATCATGATTATGTGGACACTAACATGTTTCTTACAAGGACATGTTTGTGGGAACATTTGGTGATCATAAAGTACATGTCACCTCTGGGGGGCATGGGCTTTGCGATAGTCCATGTTCCCTTGTGTGTTTTCTTCCTACCTTAACGTGCTTGATATTGATACCTGATATCAACCACCTTAAGCTGGGGGCATATATAAGGTAAGTTGTCTGTTGTAGATGTTAGCAATGTGCTTGTCCTTAGGTGCAGTTTAAAGACTAGTGTGATGAGTACTTCCTGCAGTCTAAGTTTGTTTGCAATCAATCAATCAATCATCTTAAGCCCTTTATGGAGGCGGGCATGGTGTATCTCTTACGGAGAGTGCCCATCTTGTCATTTTCAAAAGTTCCTCATCGGGAGGTAGGGAGCGGTTCTGTGACTAACTCAACCCTTAATTGTGTCTTCGGTGATTGTTGTGGCAAAGCCCAATTGTCGATGTGTGCATGTAATGCTCCTAAGATGGTGATGAGCCTAGAAATAGGAACACTCCATCGCTTGTCTGCCGTGTTTTCTCTGTGTCTTCAAAGTGTGTGTGTTTGGCGTTCTTGCTTTGTTTAGTGTGTCTATTACCCCATATGGAGTCTAAAAACCAATGCAATGAGTGCTTCCTGCATTTTGGGAGGTTTGGCATGTCTTACGTGTGTGTTGCCCCATATATGTAGTTTAAAGACCATCGTGATGAGTGCTTCCTGCATTATGGGAGGTGTGTTTACTTTGTTTGTACTTGCATCTGCATTTCATATATATGAGAAAAAGAAAAAGAAAAGAAATCATTCATGTCTTCTATGCATTAACTATCTTCTATGCATCTATTATATTCTTCGTGTTTTGCATGACTGTAACTGTCTTCTCTGTGTTTTGCGTTCTTGTCATTGTCTTCAATATGTTTGGCGTGTCTTCTCCATGCTTGGCATGTCTGTTGTGTTTGGTGACAGTACTTGAATGCATGTATTGGTCTTGTATTTATACATACATTAAAGTGGGGGCTAAATGAAATGTCAGAAAATGCCCCTTGGGGACTTTTGCCTAATAAGGTTTAGCTCCTAAGTCTTTTATCTGCATTTAGGACATCTTGCATCATATTTTGACATCTCGATGAAATGAACCCTAAGTTTCATGATAAATGGGACCTACGAGGATCCTTTGAACTAATCCCTAACCAAAATAGGGAGGGAGGACTTGGGCGCCCATGCCCTAGTCCTACCCTATTTTGGGTCAGGCCCAAATTTTAAGTGTCATCTTGTGACCATTACTTAGGTCCTATGCCAACACGGTAAGTTTGAATAATGAAATTTTTGGTGGGAGTGTTTGTAGTTGCATATATAAGCATATTTAGGCATTCATTTGAAAACTAGAGAACAACTAGATGTAAATTTCATGAGCATTGGCATTTTGAAAGTGATTCAAAGCATTCATTGTGTGGCAAGAGTAGATATTGTGTTTTTTATGTGTTTATACTTGTAGATTTGAGTATCCATCTCCTCATGGCATGAAGGGCTTCTTCCTTCCATGAGATCTTCACTACAAGGTATATCATTTGTGTTTTTGAGCATTTATCATTTGGTTTTTGCCTCTGCCCCCCAAGGGCATGTACTCTCTCTTTGACAACAGTGTTTGGAAGACTTGAATATCTCTCCAGGGCTTGACTGAGGTAAGCCTCTAAACACCACAACCCCCTCCCCATTTTTCTATGATTGCAGGTTATAGGTTGAAGAAGCAGGAAAAGTGGAGTTGTAGGAGAGTGTTACAAAGTGTCAAATTTGTAGGTCAGAGTTGAAAATAGGGCCCTAGACTTAGGCGCCCACTCATTAGTCCTCCAGATTCTACAACGAAAAAATCTCTATGACAGAAGGAACAGGTTGCAAGTCAAGTTCCCTGATCTGGAAAAAAATTAGGGCATTGGACTAGGGCGTCCGCTCATTAGTCCTCGATTGTTTCGCTTCCTGAACTTTGAAAACAAGTGCACATTTATCTGTCATTTTACATCTTCCTATCGCAACATTTTTACTAATTTATCCATTTGCTTCTGTATTTGCATAATTAGGGTTTTGATGTATAATTGAGAATAATTAAGCATGATTGGCAATCAAATCATCTTAATCCAATCTTCCTTGCATTCCTAAGTGACCAAGGGCCTGACAATGCATTGCCACTTGACCCAAGGTCCTTGAGTGTGTAATGGTGAAAGGCAGATAGGCATAAACTAAACAACCATCTAGTCAACCCTATCCAAAATTTTCAAATTACATTCAATAACTTGATGCAAGCACATACTACTATGCCCTTAAAGCAGAAATAGACATAGTTGATTTCCCATCTCATTAACCCTTAGAGGAAAGATAATGTAGCCTACAGATCTAAATAAATTTCATTAGCATAACAACATATAAATTAACACTTTAAGAACATGAAAACTAGAAGAATAGAAGAAAGATAGACAGAAGAGTAGAGACACCAATATACATGGGGAAACTCCAAAGCATGGAACCAATGTATTAATCTGCAACAAAAAACATGTTACAATACACTTGCAGGCTCAAAGCCTTTAACATGGAGATTTACATCTTGCTCCTCTAGAGGAAAAACTGACAACATAACCCTAGATAAAACTCTCCTCACCCAAACTTCTCTTCAAGCCTTCAATTATAGGAGTTCTAATACAAGAAACCACCAAAATGGATACTCAAAACCATGAGTTAAAATGCCTAGTCATGGAAACTTAAATCCACCGTAATATATAAAGTTACTCAAATCATAACTAACTCTCCAAATATGGCACTCCATTTTTGGCTCCTAAAATCTTGCTTTTCAAGTTTCCAATTGTAATTTCCTTTTTCAATCTCTTTCTATTTTAACAACTCTTACTCACCTTACAAGTTGTCATAGTTGCATTTAGCAACTTCCATGACACTAAGTGACAAAAAACAAATTGCCAAAATACAAACTGCAAGTGACACATAGTGTCACTCCAAGCGGGATGCCAAAAATATGTGCATGCATAATAAATACAAATAAATAAATATTTCAAATATTAGAACTTGCAAGGTGTATGACACACCTAATCCCAACATTCTCCCACTTTTCATATACCTTGCAAGAGCCAAATGGAAACACAACCAATCTGTGAAACACCAAGGTTACCATACTATCTCAACTGAACTCCACTATGCTCATGAGCTTTACAAAAGCACCTACAACATATTTCAAGTGATCACCAACATGACCAAATATTAGGATGAAACACTAAATGTCACATAGACACACCAATGTATCCAACTTCAAACCCATTACCAAAACACAACTCTAAAGTCCAAACACCTCCAAAACAAGATCAATCATGAATGCTCCAGAACAGTTATAACAACAACCACAGCTAGTTGTTTACATCCAACTAAAAAACCCACCATTGATATAAATTTTGCACATGACATATCGGCCCTGACGACAACTCTCATCCCTGAATAATCCATTATCCTGCTCAAAGTTACCATCTCCCATGATAACAAACACACCAAAACTGTTGATGTACAACCCATTACCAACCCTTAAGTGTGTCTTCGATGATTATTGTAGAGAAGCCCAATTGTCAGTGTGTGCATGTAATGTTCCTAAGATGGTGATGAGCCTAGAAATAGGAACACTCCATTGATTGTCTGTCGTGTTTTCTCTGTGTCTTCAAAGCACGTGTGTTTGGTGTGCTTGCTTTGTTTTATGTGTCTATTGCCCCATAGGGATGTCTATGATCAACAAGACATTCATTTAACGGCTTATAATTGACAACTAGCCACTTTTCAGGTAGTTCGTTGCCATTTTCATCTACCTTGGGGACATACATGGCATGACAAGAAAATGGGGAATCAGAAGTCTGGATGAGTTTAAGCCTTTCTAATTTGGCAACTTCTATTCTACAGGTGAGGACCTCTATTGTACTCATAAGAAAATAATTTGCTTTAGCTTTAGGGATGAGTTCATTACCGTCTAGATCCTGTTTCAGCGGGAGATCACAATAGAGGTTCCTTTTCTATTTCTTTATGTCCTTGGTCATGACTGTATCAGCAAAAGCTGTTTGAATCTTAGTGAGAGATTCTTGTCCTACTGCAATTTGTTTGCCTAACCAGACTGAATTGACTGCTTTCTTTTTCTTTTCTTTTTCTCGCTTAGAAGCATAGGCAAGAGCTTGATAGAGCCGTGGAAGTTGATATGTACCGCGGATGATGATGAAGTCAGAATCAATAGTGAAAGGTTCCCATTGTTTAATAGCGTTGCTTCCTATTACTCCGTCATATCCATCCATTTCATACTCAATAAAGATGAGTTTGTCAGTAAAACCATCAAAACCAATTTGAATAGGAGCAATACAAAAGGAAGAGCTATCTTCTTTTTCAGCATTACCAAAAGTAATTCCAGTAGTACCTTTCATCCAGGCATCATCAGGGAAAGCATTATGTCTGGCCAGATTTAAATCAGCTCCTGTGTCAATGAGAAAGGCTAGAGGGTAAGCCATAATACCTGGAAAATGAACAGTCAAGATAACACCAGGACATGTAGTAGTAGGCTTTGCTGTTTGCTGATAAGCTTTCATCTGTCGGTAGCTTGATCCTTCTTCATATATAGATGGCTCTTCAATTTCTTCTTTCACAACTTGAGTCAGAAGAGGACTATAGGGCCTTTCGTCATAGAAAAGTTGTTCTTCACTAACGGCCATATGAACAGGTAACTGTATAGAACCAGCAGGATTAAATTGATTGACAAATTTATCAAGTTTAGGGGCCTTTTCCATTTCTTCTGTGAGATAGAAATTTTCTTCATCATCTATTTCAAAAATTTCTGCCTGAGCTTGGCTGATAACCTTTTCAAGAAAGGATTTACGATTTCTTTGCCAGATGCGACGGGCCATGCTTCCAGGAGAAGGTGCATCTATTATGGGATGTTGCTCCAAGGATTGAGATGGTGGAGGCCTTTGAGATGGAGGCCTAGGAAACCATGGTGATGGTCTGTAACCATGTTGACTACTGACAGATGGAGCGAATCCTGGTGGTCTTCTAGGAGTAGATTTAACTCTTGGTGAAGGACCACCTTCAATATTTGGTTGGAGCAAGAAATACTTTCTGGACTTGAGCTGATCTAGTTTTCCTAGCAGCTTTTTCCATGTTTCTTGACCCATATTCATGGTCTGGAGGCGTGATTCTATTTGGACAATTTCTTCAATAACCTTGTCCAATTCAGCTTGGGTGTCTCTTTTCAGCATTCTGCAATAGAAGGAAACTTCTGAATCCTCATCTGAGGATTGTACTTCCTTGGTCATTAAATTGACCTAACCTTGCACTTCTTCTTGGGCTGAATCATATTCTTCAGACTCAGAGTCCTCAGATTCTGTAGAGAGGACAATGTCCTCGGAGTCTGATGGATAATCATTAATGAATTCAAATTCATCATTCTCCACACCGGCTGCCTTGGCTGCACGAACTTTTCCTTTACTCTTTTTCTTATTTCGGTCTGGACACTTATTTGCAAAGTGATCTCCTTTGCAGATATAACAGGTAGGTTTCCACTTCTTGGATCCCTTTTTCCTTTTATCTCTTTTCCTGAAATATCCCTTTTTCTTTGGATACTTGTTCTTGAATTTTTTCTGTTTATTCTTCTTGTAGGGCCTATCACTTTTGTCACAAGTAAAACAAGATTTGCCCTTTTCTGGGAACTGATTAGAGGGCATGATCTGGTAACACATAGATGAAGAAAGTAAAGGTTGTACCTTTTTTATTTCTTTCTTTGCTTTGCCTTCTTCACAAATTTCTTCATTAATCTGGATTAAGAATTGAACCAACTGGGGATAGGTTAATTCTTTCATTTCTATATTTTCAACTACCAGATTCTCAAGAACTTTCTTGTGATAGAATTCTCCTATCACAGTACCAAAACTTTTTAGAAAAGTGGTGAACATGAATTCATGATTCTGTTCACAGCCTGACAAATAAAAATTTTCATATTGGGCATCACAATACTCCTTAAAGTATTTAAGATCCTTACATTTACCTTTAATGAACTTGTTATAGGCCAACTTTTCTCGGACATCTATTTTTCCTACAAACAGACATGTTAACTGAGCACAGACTTGATCTGTACCTCTGTCTAATAGACTGTCTCTATAGGCATCATCGAGCCAATCCCAAACATGACGAGCGACACCAGTCATAGCATTCAGAGCTTGCTTGATTACTTGTTTTTCTTCTACATCTGCATTAGTAGAAATATAATTTGTTATCCAAGCTCTCATTGCATCAATAGCTCTTGTATTTTCTATATCTTCAAAATGATCAAAATTAACAAGAGGAGGAGTGTCGGCTTTCAGAGTCTGAATATTTTTAAATGGATCAATAGGGTTGGATCCATTTGGATTACTACCAGAGCCATGGGCCATTTGGAACTTTCCTTCTGCTTGTTCAGCTGGAGTGGTTGTTCTTAAGGTCCCTGAAGAGGGATCATAAACCTTTTGAATCACAGGCTGCCTAACTTCTATTTTTAACTTAGGTCCTTCATATTGAGCCTGTAGATAACCCTTGGCACTTGAGGGAAAGTTCTTGGTTTTAACAGTCTGCTGTTGTCAGACTGTGTGAGTTACTGTTTGGATAGTCCAGGATTCTTCTTGAAGAGCAGACTTTATATCAGAGCATTCCGACTTGATGGAATCGCTCATGAGCAGTTGTGATTGTGCAACTGAATGAACTTCTTCAGAGATTTCAGTGAGTCTCTGACTATTATGTTTCACATGAATGTTTGTAGTGTTCAGTTGTGAACCCAGCACATCGCAATCTAACTTGACTTCACTTTTGACTTTCTGCAGAAGTTCTCTCTGTTGATCTAAAGATCTTTGCTGAGCAACCCACCAGGTTTCAGCTTGACTTTTGAATTCATTATACTGAGCTTTGAGTTCTTGAAGATCTTTATTCACAGAGTTCATCCATTGATCTGTAATATGCTTTTCCAAGCGTTCTAGAGTGGAGATTAGAGAATGAAAATTCTCTTGAGCACTAAGACATGCTTTTTCAGCCTTAACTGCTTCGATCTGATGCCAGATCTTCCTATCCTCAGCAAAAAGCATAGATTTCCTAAGACACAGGTTTGTCCAGTTAAGTAATTTACTTTGACTGGTTCCTTGAGAGTTTTCAGAGAGGGGAAATAAATGCAGAGGCCAGAAATCAGCTTTAAATGTTCCGGTTGTATCATACAAAATAAAATCCTTAAAAGGAGGGATAGAACCAGGAACAAGACAAGGGCCTGCAGGTGTGTTGACAGCTTTTTCATGTGCTTCAGAAATATCCTATTCAGGTATGGTAGCTTGTCGGGCTGACATCATTTGGAAATGGCCAAATTTTGGAGGAAAGACAAAAGAACAGTCTTCACATCTATACAACCCATTATCTAACTCAGAAAACTGTTTATGGGCACAAGATGAACTCGAAGGAATGGCTGAACTGCATTGTACCGTAGCAGGAAGTGTAAACAAACTTTCAAAACCTTGAGAGGGTTGTAATCTAACACTCTGAGAGTGAGGAAGGGAATTCACAGATGGACTAGGTTGATTATAGTTAAAAACCCTTTCTGTTCTCATGGAAGGTCCAGAGCGCAAAGCTGACTGGTTACCGGATGAGAATCTAATTACTGCCTGATCATCTATTTCATCAATTGAGATGCCTCTCAATTGTGGTTGTTTCTCATTTTCTGCTTCTCGTTGACTGTCACTTTCCCAAAGATCTAATGCCCATTCTTTAGGCATCTTGATATCCTTATGTTTAACTATTTTGGGAGCAGTTAATTGTGTGCTATCACTAGAGGATGTCCAAATAGTCGAAAGACCTTCTAACCCTTGGGCTTTTCTGGGATTTATCATCATAGGAATGACCTTATTATATAATCAATAGTGGACCAGAAAGGTAAGGGAATGGTCAACAGACTTCTTTTTCATATACAGATTCATTGTCTTGAAATTATATTCTAGAACGTCTTTCAGATTTCCATCTTTCAGACTAACTGGGAAGTCTAACAGGCAATCGACAAAAATGGGACCTTTGGACATGGAATCACAACTAGCACCAAGGAGAGAATGAGACAGTTTGTAGAATCGAGCATCTTTGAGCATCATCAGTACGATGATGGGTAAACCTTTTCTATAATGGCCACAAATTCCTATTCTAACATAGGAGAGGTGCACGAACTGTGGATTATTAGGACTGGCAAAGGTGTCTTTCTGAAACTTCGCTACAAGAGCATCGGAAAAGATATTTAATTTACCCTTACTACCTCCTGTAACAACATGTTGCAAGGTAGCGACATGACAATGTTGGGAGGTTTTATAACCAAACCAATTCTTAAGACCAACATTAGTATTAAACATATCTATGACACCATTAGGGACGTCTTTATAGATGTCAGAGGCTTTAATCTTAGGCACACGAAATTCCTTTTCAGATAAATGACTAGCAGAAACTTCATCTAAAACATTACTACTAAACTCAGGAGTAGAAAATGAACTTTCATTATCAGCAAGGAAATTGGTGAACTTAACTTCTGTATTGCGATCTACAATTAGGTTGGTGCTTTCCATAGCCATACTAGAAGTGCTTGCTTTATCCATCCTGCGCTCGAAATGCAAATTACTGCCTCTACTCTGCCCTAACGCAACAAGCTTAACAGGACTTACACCACGAGGACTTACAATAGGATACTGGTGTGCATGAGCAATACAGAGAGCGATATAAGTAGCAATACAGAGAATAATATAACACTTATTGGCGGGTTATGGTTAGACAACAATGATAACAACAGACAATAACATCATCAGCTCTGATACCAACTTTGTAACATAGCTACAAATGACAAATGAAGTGCGGAATAGAATATCTGATTCGCAGATAGATCTTATGTATATTATTTTGACGAACACTCAGGAACATTACATTCATCATATTACAATGCGCGCTGGCATAGACTTAGATCTTAACTGTGTGAAAGCATGCTTAAAAGAGGAAGAGCCGAATACTCTTGTTTCTTAAGCACAGCTTTCTACATTAAGAGCATAACTATGAAAACTTAGACTTACAGACAGAACTACAAACTTACAGAACTTTAGAATTCTAGACTCTTTAGGATTTCACTTCGCTGGAAATCGTTGAGAAATGCAGGCGGCCCCGTCACCTTTTATAGGAAGAGAGGGCAAAACTTTTAACCCTGATCTCAGACTCCTTTGAAATCTGTCCATATAGAGCCGATACGTAGCAACCTTATCCGTAGGATGACCCGATTGAGGATAAGGATTCCTCTAGTGGGACCAATTCATCCGTGAACAAAGATAAGGATGACAGACCAACAAACCTTTACAAGATTCTCTTTTATCACGAGAGAGATAACTCGTGCTTACGATAAGATTGTAAGCTAACCCCTTTTACCATGGTGTGGCCCACGTCTATCTTGTTTTTCACGAGATGATAGATGTTCTCGATGGATGACAAGCCCATCCATTAGCCTAGGACCCAGTACTATGAGAAGAGCTGGAGGTGTCAGGCTTTGGTTGGTTGAAAATACAGCCTTCACAAAATTCTCCATCAGGATGGATGCAGTCTGGTGAGTGATAATTGCCACTAGCCCTGTACCGTGGAATTCTTGGATCATCATGTGACCAGTCGGCACAATTAGCACAGGTTTGTGTGGATGCGTGTGGAATACATCCTGGGGGTCGACTGCCTTCTTGTTCCTTCTAGATGATGCTCATTGTTTTGAGCTTATGGGGGCTGTACAATCCTCGGGACATAGCTTGAGGAGTAGCACCATTCATGCAATATGTCTTGGTGTGAATCCAAACAGGTGTCTAGTGCATATGGAAATATCGTAGTCTATTTTTTACTGTCCAATGTTCAAAAACGGAAGATGTCCCAGCAGGGCCGTAGACTTAGCAAAGATGTCTACTGATTGGATTCTCATCAAGAGATCCAAAAATAAGTTTGAAAATACAACCTGTGTAAGCTGTTGTTCCTTCAAATTGAAGATCGGCTGCAGGGGGATATGGTCCTTGGAACAGGTTCCATATGAGTGTCTTTCCATCCTCATCATTTAACCATTGATGTGGTCGTGCTACTGGAGGATTTAGAAATTGGAGTGGAAGAATGAAATCCCCACACCAATTTTGAAGAACATGCCCAAAATCAGGATCGATGGGTTCTACCTCTGCAGAGAACTGGAAGAAAGGTTGTTCACTCCATAATCTGGGAGAGGTTAACTGTTGCTTGGCTGTGAGCATCCTGAACCTGTCAAACAGAAAATCATTAGCCATTTGATAATTATGCAGTTCTCTGTGTTGGAACGGGTTTGTACTCCATTCGTTGTGACTGGCTTCATACCAACGATGTTCTCGGATTCGAATGATCTGCACGTTTCCTTCAAATTGACGAATAGCACCCTGTACTGGAGTGTCATTATTATGTCCTTCTCAGGACATAAAATCTGCAAAAATGTTTTCAACTCCTGGCAAATGAATAAAATCAAACTCATAAGTACTAAGGAGTTGAGTCCATCGGAGAAGTCGCCCTCTTACTACCTTATTTTTTGATTCTTTGTGAAAGAAGCCGCGCAGATTTTGCAAATCACTTTTTAGAAGAAACCTTTTATCTGTGATAAACATTTGAAATGTCTGGAAAGTATTTACAACAGACAGGATCTCTTTATGCGTGCTGTGGTAATCTACTTCACTATTTTTGAAGTTGCCAGAAGTATAACAAACAATTTCACCTTTGTCTTTGGGATTAAAGGAAATTGTTTTCTGTTCACGGAGAACACCACCCCAGGCTCCTTCACTAGCATCAGTTTCAACAATTTTGAATCCCTTACCAGGCAACTTCAATGGTAGAAGCTGGGAGCACTTCTGCTTGATTCGTGCAATTAATGCATCATGTTTTGCAGTCCATGGAGGTGGCTTCTTGCCAAGAAGCTTGTTGAGTTCCTACATTTTGGGAGGTTTGGCATGTCTTACATGTGTGTTGCCCCATATATGTAGTTTAAAGACCATCGCGATGAGTGCTTCCTGCATTATGGGAGGTGTGTTTACTTTGTTTGTACTTGCATCTACATTTCATATATATGAGAAAAAGAAAAAGAAAATAAATCATTCATGTCTTCTATGCATTAACTATCTTCTATGCATCTGTTATATTCTTCGTGTTTTGCATGATTGTAACTATCTTCTCTATTTTTTGCGTTCTTGTCATTGTCTTCAATGTGTTTGGCATGTCTTCTCCATGTTTGGCATGTCTGCTATGTTTGGTGATAGTACTTTAATGCATGTATTGGCCTTGCATTTATACATACATTAAAGTGGGGGCTAAATGTAACGTCAGAAAATGCCCCTTGGGGGCTTTTACCTCATAAGGTTTAGCTCCCAAGTCTTTTATTTGCATTTAGGACATCTTGCATCATATTTTGACATCTCTATGAAATGAACCCTAAGTTTCATGATAAATGGGACCTAGGGGGATCCTTTGAACTAATCCCTGACTAAAATAGGGACTATTTTGGGTCAGGCACAAATTTTAAGTGTCATCTTGTGATCATTACTTAGGTCCTATGCCAACATGGTAAGTTTGAATTATGAAATTTTTGGCGGGAGTGTTTGTAGTTGCATAGATAAGCATGTTTAGGCATTCATTTGAAAACTAGAGAACAACTAGATGTAAATTTCATGAGCATTGGCATTTTGAAAGTGATTCAAAGCATTCATTGTGTGGCAAGAGTAGATATTGTGTTTTTTATGTGTTTATACTTGCAGATTTGAGTATCCATCTCCTCATGGCATGAAGGGCTTCTTCCTTCCATGAGATCTTCACTACAAGGTGATATTATTTATGTTTTTGAGCAGTTATCATTTGGTTTTTACCTCTGCCTCCCAAGGGCATGCACTCTCTCTCTGACAACGGTGTTTGGAAGACTTGAATATCTCTCCAGGGATTGACTGAGGCAAGCCTCTAAACACCACAACCCCCTCCCCATTTTTCTATGATTGCAGGTTATAGGTTGAAGAAGTAGGAAAAGTGGAGTTGTAAGAGAGTGTTGCAAAGTGTCAAATTTGCAGATCAGAGTTGAAAATAGGGCCCTAGACACAGGTGCCCTCACATTAGTCCTCTAGATTCTACAACGAAAAAATCTCTGTGACAGAAGGAACAGGTTGCAGGTCAAGTTCCCCAATCCTGGAAAAAATTAGGGCATTGGACTAGGGCGCCCACTCATTAGTCCTCAACTGTTCCACTTCCTGAACTTTGAAAATAGGTGCACATTTATCTATCATTTTACATCTTCCTGTCACAACATTTTTAGTAATTTATCCGTTTGCTTCTGTATTTGCATAATTAGGGTTTTGATGTATAATTGAGAATAATTGAGCATGATTGGCAATCAAATCATCCTAATCCAATCTTCCTTGCATTCCTAAGTGACCAAGGGCTAGATAGTGCATTACCACTTGAACCAAGGTCCTTGAGTGTGTAATGGTGAAAGGCAGATAGGCATAAACTAAACAAATCATCTAGTCAACCCTATCCAAAATTTTCAAATTACATTCAATAACTTGATGCAAGCACATACTACTATGCCCTTAAAGTGGAAATAGACATAGTTGATTTCCCATCTCATTAATCCTTAGAGGAAAGATAATGTAGCTTACATATTTAAATAAATTTCAGCAGCATAACGACATATAAATTAACACTTTAAGAACATGGAAAGTAGAAGAATAGAAGAAAGATAGACAAAAGAGTAGAGACACCAATATACGTGGGGAAAACCCTTTCGAGTAAAAAACCCCACACTCCAAAGCATGGAACCAATGTATTAATTTGCAACAAAAAACATGTTACAATACACTTGCAGGCTCAAAGCCTTTAACATGGAGATTTACATCTTGCTCTTCTAGAGGAAAAAATGATAGCATAACCCTAGATAAAACTCTCCTCACCCAAACTTCTCTTCAAGCCTTCAAATATAGGAGTTCCAATACAAGAAACCACTAAAATGGAAACTCAAAACCATGAGTTAAAATGCCTAGTCATGGAAAATCAAATCCACCATAATATATAAAGTTATTCAAATCATAACTGACTTTCCAAATATGGCACTCCATTTTTGGCTCCTAAAATCATGCTTTCACAATCTCCTAAAATCTTGCTTTCCAAGTTTCCAATTGTAATTTCCTTTTTCAATCTCTTTCCATTTTAGCAACTCTTACATACCTTACAAGTTGTCCTAGTTGCATTTAGCAACTTCCATGACACTAAGTGACAAAAAACAAATTGCCAAAATACAAACTACAAGTGACACATAGTGTCACTCCAAGCGGGATGCCAAAACTATGTGCATGCATAATAAATACAAATAAATAAATATTTCAACTATTAGAACTTGCAAGGTGTATGACACACCTAATCCCAACATTCTTATACTTTTCATATACCTTGCAAGAGCCAAATGGAAACACAACCAATCTATGAAATACCAAGGTGACCATACTATCTCAGCTGAACTCCACTATGCTCATGAGCTTTACAGAAGCACCTACAACATCTTTCAAGTGATCACCAACATGACCAAATATTAGGATGAAACACTAAATGTCACACAAACACACCAATGTATCCAACTTCAAACCCATTACCAAAACACAACTCTAAATTCCAAACACCTCCAAAACAAGATCGATCACGAATGCTCCAGAATAGTTAGAACAACCACAACTAGTTGTTTACATCCAACTAAAAAAACCCACCATTTATAGAAATTTTGTACATGACATATCAACCCATACGGCAACTCTCATCCCTAAATAATCATCTATCCTACTCAAAGTTACCATCTCCCATGATAACAAACACACCAAAACTATTGATGTACAAAAAATTTGAAGACCCTTGATATTGTAGTCCAACGAAAAATAATCTACCATAGACATACATACATCCTAGGAATCATACTACATGAGCAATGCCAACCAAAGCAACTCAAATTCTACCAATCAACACTTACATCAAAGTGTGGCTTATAATCAAATCATGTAATACAAAGAACAATCACAATGATCTGCAAACTGCAACCAACCTACTGTAAAACAAAGCATACTTTTACAAATCATTTTCTGCTCACTCTCTTACCTTTGATCTCCTCCACTTCTCTCAAGTCCTCCACATCTCAAATGATATACATTAAAAGAACACATACTATTACTAAAAAATAATAAAGTACAACAACAATAGATGACCACAAAACCAATGATCATACTAGATGAACAAGAACCTCTAGGAAGAAACATGAGACCATAAAGAGAAACTACAAACCATATCATGTCCTTCTACCAACACCAACAATTGCTAAGCTATTCCAAGTAAGATCTCCTTCACAAAACCCCAACTGAAAAGCCTAAACAACACCCAATTGTTCAATCTGAAAAGATCAAACAAAAATTATATATTTCAAATAACAAAAAAAGGATGTAAGCTTGTCTAACCAAGGAAGATCAAACTTAAAAGATTCATTCCACAAATAAAAATTCAGCCCAATAACATCTCCAAAACTTATCATAAATCAAACCATATACCTAAGGAGATAACCATACTAAGTAATCCTCAAATGAACCCTCAAGAACTAGAAACTATAGCTCAAGAACCATATCCATGAGAAATCCAAGCATAAAAGAAAATGAATCTGAAATAACATGGGCAATGCCTATCAAATCATTTTCTGCTGAGTGAACTGAGAGCGGGGGATGAGAATGATCCACTAAGATACACCGAGTCTCATAGAATCTCTCCAAGAACAATCTCCTCTCAATTTCAACCATGAACTCATGTCCATAACAAGTGAAGGCTCCTCGGTCTTTCTTCTAAAATTTCACCATTCCAACACATGATCCCCACAACAAGAGATCTCTAGCCTCACCTCAAGTCTCTCTAGTATCGATGAGCATCCATCAACTAGTACATGCCAACTTCAAATGTATTCTGCAAAATCATGAAGATTCAAGCAAATGATTAATACTCAAAACCAAAGAGAACTTCACCAAACCACTATCAAATCTCTCACTGCACATCTGCAAAATCTAGGAACACACATGACATCATTATCTAACATCTCCTCCTAGGAGATCACTACTCGCTCCAATGAACATATCTTGCCAAAGGGGCACCATCATGCCAAAACTCTAATCTTAGAAATAAGAATACATCATGGCACAATACCATCTCCAATCACATGAAGATAACTATCCTCTAACAATGGAACTCAAGATGTCAAAATAATTTCACAGTATATAAGAATCATAATCCAAAATTCTTACCATGACACCTACAACCACTATAGAAGATCATCCCATTGATGGTGGTTTAAGCATGCAGCAACGTAGGTAAGATATGAGATATCTCACCTCTCTTGAAAGGTATCTATTGTCACATAGGTTTGCACCCAGTGTTGAAGGGTTTTAGGGCTCTAACAATCTAGTGAAACATTGAGATGACCTCCAGGTGTGGGACCCTACAGGGAGGTCAAATCTCTAGAGAGAGGTTGGTTCCTTTGTTGAATAAGAGATTCAACTAACCTAAGACTAAACCTAGTCTATCCACCTATTTAGGAAATGAGAAGAGGGAGTAAAACTAAAAGTAAAGGGAGGTGATACACTAGGTTTGAATAAAGAACATTCATAGAGCAGAGATGCACAAATAAAGAAATACAACTGATAAACTTACATAGATCATGGAGATTTTAATAGAGGTAAAGAACAGATTGACAAGAATTTAAACATTCACAAACAATGGCCAATTCTAAGACTACATAGAGTTAAAAGCATGAAGAAGTAAAAAACCATATGTATTGATCAAGAGGCATAGTTACAACAAAGGAAAGTTCTTTTTGGAATACAGAAGCATACGACTAACTATTTTCCAACCTTTTGTACATCTTACATTTATGCATATATAGCATCTGATTCCAAACCTTGACCTAATTAGGTTACAATAAATTGCCCCATGGGCTCTATTAGAAAAATATCTACATCTGAAGGGATGATTGTCTACAAGAATTAACTACAAAAAATATCTAGAGCCTGGGCAGATGAAAAATGTTTCTCCATTTTTAATGCAAGTAGTTGATTCATTGATCTACAACAATCAATGCAGTGAATATCTATTAAGGGGCAGCTGAGAAGATCGGATCTTGTTGATGGTAGATGGGATAAAATCCCTAAGTAAAACTTTTACAACACTTTAATCTCTGAACCCTTTAACCCTATGCCTTATCAACTCTAAAACCTTTGAATAGTCGGGCTCTGTTTTCCTTGTTAGTTGAGTCTGCATTTTTGCCGCAATCAGGATGCATGGTAGTCTCCATTAAATTCTAACCATTAGATGATATTTTCCTTTAGAGATCAATGGCCGCCAAGGTTTCCTTTTGATTGTTTGTTGAAGAGGGGCACTAGTTCACCACGCGTCACCCCATCGCAGCCGCGCAGAAGGAAGCATGCCACTACTTTTTGGCCTTGCATGAGTGTGCTAAGCCTCCACATGGACCTCCTTTATATATGCCTTCATTCCTTTCTCACGAGGAGGCCACATGTCACCATTTCACGACATCACGACGGATCTTTACCTCTGACAGGTTTCCCTTATAGGCTTGCAATATCTTTGATCTTTAGTATATGTAGCCCCACCATCTCATTTGATTCTTTAACACCTGGTAGCCTACTATTCATTCAAAGGAATCATAGATGTTATGGCTGTAAGCTGTGATGTCTTCAATGGTTGTCGCCATTTCACGGCCCCACAGGAGGATGATGACATCATCTTCAAATCTCTGTGACATTGTGAAATTCTACCATATAGCATTTTCTAACCCTTACAAAGACTTAGGATATAAAACTTAAGGTTCTTATGGGCTACAAAGGGTAAAGCTAGGACTTAGGGCCGGTCACCTCATGATCTTAAAGGCTTCAAGTTGTAACTTAAATGACTGGGGACATACTAAAAGTAGTCAACAAAAGATTAATAGATAAAGCAAGGGGCATACTATGAGATTGAAAAGCTTAGGGTTTTAAGTGTTTAAGGCCTTGGGAGCATGATTCTTTAAAAAATTTAAAACTCTAAGACCCTAAACACATGGGAATTTGAAGGCTTCTAGGTCTACAAAACCAAGCTTTAGATGGATTCAACAAGAATTTTAAGAGTGGACCATTTGACTATGAATAGAGGAAAATAGGTCAACATTTTGGTGACTTCTCAGGGATGTTTTCCTGCTAAACAATTAGATCGGTGGCCTTATCATCCATTGGGCATGGAGTCCAAGAGAGGAACCAGGGGGTCAAAACAACTAAAACCTACCTCCAAAACACACAGAAGGGAAGAGGCACACATTCTCCTAATAATAATGTAGCCTATGCAAAAGCACTTAGGGAAAGTGAACCTAGAGAAAAAATAAACTAGAACAATATGTACAATACCTCATACCAACCTTAATGGTAAGGTTTGAGATGGATCCCATTCACTAAGATTAGTTGAACTTCACTATTCAGCCTTGAGAGAATGAAGGCATTTGCTTGCTTGCAGCTGATGATGACATAAGGCCCACTCCAAAGTGCATCAAACTTGGTGTGGCCTCTTGGTTTGGATCGGTTAGCATCCCATTTTAGAACAAGATCACCTTCCTTGAAGGTCTAGACCCTAGCCTTTTGATCAAAATATCTCTTGGTCTGCATCTGATGCTCTTCTAATGTGATCATGGTTAACTATCTTTGTTCTTCTAGTTCTGTCAATTTAGCCATCCTGACAGACCTTGCATCCTCTCCTTCCAACTCCAATTGATGAGCCAAATCTAATGTAGGAAGTTCTAAGGATATAGGTAATCTATCCTCTCTTCCATACACAAGAACAAAAGGAGAGTTCTCAATGGCTCTCTTGTATGTGATCCTATTAGCCCAAAGAGCTAATCTGACCTTATTGTGCCATTGTCTCTGGTTTGTCTCCATGGTCCTCTTCAAAATCTTGATCAGATTCTTATTGGTAGATTCAGCCAGCCCATTACCTTGGGGGTAATAATTGGATGAAGTCTTCAAGAACACATTATATCTAAGAGCCCAATCAGTAATTCTAAAACTAGTAAATTTTTGCATTATCAGAAATAATAGTATGAGGATCTCCAAACCTTGTTATGATTTCTTCCAAGAAATCAATGATAGATGATTTAGTGGCGTCCTTGAGTGGGACTGCTTCAAGCCACCTGATGAATTAATCTATTGTAGTCAAAACCCACTTGTGGCCAGTACTGGAAGAGGTATTTATCATGCCAATGAAGTCTAATTCCCACTGTGAGAAGGGATGATCAGCCTAAATAGGGTGGAGTGGAAGTCCCGCTAATATTTTCTTTCTTGCAAAGAGAGCACACTCTTTGCATCTTCTTACCCATACATGGGCATCATTGAATAATGTGGGCCAAAAGTAACCTACCCTCATTATTTTCATTGCTATAGCTCTAGCAAAGAAATGACCACCAATTGGGCCAGCATGAAACTCATCAAGAAGTTCATCAACCTGATCTGATTCTATGCACCTCAGTAAGATTCCATCTAAGTTTCTCTTGAAGAGAACACCATCTACCAAAGCATAAGGGATAGACTATAGCCTAAAATGTCTTCTTTTAGTTCTGTTCAGTCCATAGAGATACTCACCAGTGGATAGGAAACTAGCCATCTCTTTTATCCAAGAACTCATAACTGATGGCTCAGCTGTAGGTTCCTCCTCATTCAAATGGTAAGATGAATCAACTTCACACACTGATGTTTGAGTCAACTCTTCACACAATCCTATGCCTCTATTCAACTTAGTGGCTTTGATGACCACATCATATTCCAAGATCTTTGTGACCCAACTGGTTCTCTTTTCACTAATTTCTATCCCCATTATGTAATCTCTCACACTAGAATGAGAAACTAAAACTTTAATATGATTATTTGCTAGCATATATCTAAATTTCTTTAAAGCTATAACAATGGAAAATGCCTATTTATCCATGGGGCTATATCTAACCTCATAATTCTTCAAGGTCTGATTGAAAAAGGCCAAAGGCTACTCCAGGCCATGTTTATTTTGCTACATCAAGACAACAACAATACTATTCTCTCCTCCATATGCATAGAGGACAAAGTCCTCATAATTTGGGTTCATGAGAGCACCTAGGAAATCTCCTCCTTAATCTTCTCAAAACCATCCTTCCCCCCTTTAGTCCATCTAAAGATTGCATCCTTCTTAAGAATAAGGGTTAGAGGCTTCACCAAGCCAACACAGTTAGGAATGAACTTCCTAACAAAGTTGATCTACCCCAAAAATAATTGTAAAGATTTTTTGTGAGTAGACAGAGGAAGAGAAAGCAAGGCAGTTGTTCTATCTAGATCTATAGATATCCCATCTTCAGACACTATATGGCCCAAAAGCTTACCCTGGGCAACAACAAAAATACATTTCCCAGGGTTCAGAGACACCCCAAACTCCCTGGATCTTTGGAAAACCTTTTCCAAATGCTCCATGTGATTTTCTCCCTTCTTCGAGAAGACTGTGATGCCATCCAGATAAATCTAGATGAACCTATTTATAAATCCTTTGAAAGCAATTTACATTGCCCTTTGAAATGTTGCACCAACATTAGATAGACCAAATGGAATCTTTGCATATGCCATGGTTCCCCATTTGGTTGTGAATGTCATCTTAAATCTATCCTCCTCCCTGAAAAAGATCTGATTATAGCTAGAGAAGTCATGTAATAATGGAAACCTCTCTGTCCCTGCAATTGTTTGTAAAATTTGATCCATAGAGGGCAGAGGGTAATGATCCTTCAGAGAGGCACGATTTAGGTCCCTGAAGTGTACACAAAGCCTAATCTCTCCATTTTTCTTTCTCATAGGCACTAGATTAGCCACCCAAGTAGAATACTTGTTAAATAAGATAATCCTTACATGTATGAGCTTAGCAAGCTCTTTCCTCATGAGTGTCTCAATTTTTGGATTAATGGGCCACTGCTTCTAGTGAACCAAGTTGTAATTGGGATCTAGATCAATGGTATGTTGAGCCGCATTTAGATTGAATCCTTTAAGATCCTCATCTATCCATGCCAGGACATCATTGTACTTTTGGGCAAGTCTTATGAATTCCTACTCTTCTACATCGCCCCATACCTTTCCTAGTAGCAACTCTTTGTCTTGGGTGATGGTTACCTTCTGATAATCTTCTTTATTGAAGGTCATGTTATTTTTCTAGCCCCTGAGTTCATCATTACGGCTGAAGATTTCCTCAATAGTAACTAGACCCTTGGGTAGCTTGTTTGATTTGAGCTAGATGATCTGATCACCATAGGATTCTTGTAATCTGGATTGCACCCTAAAGAGAACTCGGCTTCATTCTAGATGAAGCATACGATCTGCTCATCACTATAAAAAATTTGCCAACAAATATTATTGTCAGGAATAAAGGGCCTGATGACCATTTTCACATGCTAATCAGGACCCTGAAACAAATCTGTAGGTGGGGAAAATTGAGCTCCCATCATCGCCAATTGATCGACATCAGCATTCAGTTTTCTTAGGATCACCTGCAGGTTGAGAACATCAAAACTCTTAAACAGGTCCCAAACTCTATGTCTATAAGCTCTTAGAAGATAGTTTTTTGTAGCACATCTCTTTCTGACTTGGTTAACCACCAATTCAGTATCACCAAAGGTCTCCAGATGCTTGATTTTATTTTTTCTGCTAATATCGGGCCCTAAACCAATGCTTCATACTCTGCTACATTATTTGTACAAGAAAAATGCAACCTATGAGCAAAATGCAACTTCTTACCAGTCAGAGATGTTGATATCCACCAAACAACTGAGAGGGGAGGTGAATTAGTTGTCTCAAAAACTTAAACACTTTCTACATGTAAACATTCATTACTTATCCACAATTATTATGATTTAACAATGAGTGCATGAAATCAGAAACTTAACCACAGATACAACATCAAACACAAGAGACACTAGATTTTATGTGGAAAACCCCAAGGTGGGGAAAAACCACAGAGAGGATTAGCTCTTAATATATATTGCAATCTTGAAATAATGATGTTCAGGCTTGGTCACTCCACGGGCCTGGTGCAGGAGCACCAAGGGCTTGGAGCCCATGTGTATATATGTTTGCATTTTGTTGTGATGTTTTGAATTTTCAAAATAGGGCAGAGCGGGAAGAAGTTTATACTTATTCACTTTTGAAATTCATCGGGGTGAGAGAGGAAAGAGTTACACCAACAGTTGTGTTCGAAAGTGCCATCGGCGTGAGATGGCGGATTGGAAGACATGCCCAATGTCCGAGCGATGGAGAGAATCTCACCGAAGAGCAAGACAAACCGAAGAGCAAGACAACGACTATACATATCGGCGGAGTCACACCGACGAAAGCACATCGACATGACAATGGATAGTGGAAGAAGAGTGGAAAGTTATACTGATAGTATCGATCTGGCCGATGGTGCTAACCATCGGGGAGAGGTGACATATCGGCGAAGGGCGTTACGAATTGGCCGATGCTGTATGTCAAGCCGATGGGTTAGAATGGTCGGCAAGACTATCGATATCGGAGCCAAAGGAAATAGTTTCACTGACAACCACAAGTCTAGCCGATGGAGAATGCATTTCGGTGTGAGAGAACCTATCGGCGACGCCTTTCGAAGTTGTAGCAAACGGCGAAGTTACGCTGATAGAAGGAGCATCGGCATGACCGCTAATATCGGCGGGACAAATTTGAGGTTTGCTGATAAAATGTGGTCTGACCGATGAGGGGGTTGTTAGGTCCATCGGAGTAACAATAAACATCGGCAAACCAAGGAAAAGCTACGCCGATAGTGTAACGTCTGAGCGATGAATACTTTAGCCGTCAGAGAGAAATGGTCTCTTGGCGGGAGAAGTTAAGTGGTGGCCGATAAGGTGGATCAGGCCGATGGAAAGGGGAAGGAGCATTTCGGTGCGAAAGTCACAATGTCTGGCCAATAATAATGTATCTAGGATGCATATCGACAGGGGAAGAATATGATCGGTGAGACAAAGAATCTATTTTACTGATGGGAGCCGAATAGACAGAAAACCTAATTGTTTGATAACTAAAAGGAAGCCAAACAATTTAAAAGCTAGTTTTTGCTTTGTAAAAGGGGTTGGAATGTTTTGAAGCCTGAGATGCCGTGAATGTAATAGAGGAACTTCTAATAATAAAAACATTGACAGTTGAATCCATTTGAATTTTTTTGTCTGTGGAGTACTTGCATAATCTGGTTTGCAGTAGAGTAGACAGTTTAATTCCTGTTAGTTTTATTTCTGTTTGTACATAATGACTCTAGTTTGATGTCCTTGCATATTCTTTGTATAGTGATGGGGGGAAATCAAACAGAGTCTCTTTTTTTAGTTTTTTTTCTGTTGTTGTGAATGGGTTGACAGAGAGAGGCCATGTGAACTTGTACTAGGCGAGCTGTGCCATAGCCCGGCTAGTATGCAAGTTGCAGTCTAAGAGACAGAGGTGAAAACAGAGTGGAAGAATTGAGTACCAAGCAATCAGAACCCTGGACCTGGAGAGGAGGGCTGATAATGGGCTCAAGAAGGCTATGAGCCTTGGAGATTAGGAATCTTGGAAACAGTGAGGGTAAAGAAGAATACCTCACACCAAGTAAGCAATGTCTGTATTGGGAACAACAGGCAAACAGGTCTTTCACCTCTGTAATAGACTGGTTAGGTTGATATAGGCATTTTGGGGCAGAAAATGTCTTTGAGCACTTGAATTGGTAGGGAGACTTGGGATTGATATAGGTCTTGAAGTGTTGTGTCAAGATAGGTTTGCTAAACCCATAGGTCTCCCTATCAGGGCCTAAACATATTGGCTTACTTCCATGAAGAACAACTAGGTCTAGTAGGCTCACTACCTCAACCCTAAACTTAGCAAGATTACAATAAGGGTTGTTAATCCCTACTGGCAGCTCACTACCAGGCTCTCTGCCATGATCAACACCTTTCTATATTTGTGACTAAAGTACAATAATTCCTCTGCTCTACTCTTTTTCTACTCTTTTCTTCCTCTTCTTTGCTCTGCCTCTTCTATGCTTTGCCTTTTGGACCTTTCTTAATATCTTTTCATTTTTTCTCAAGGACACCTTTTCCATGACTTAACTACAAGTATTTATACACTTCATCAATCTTGGAATGATCATCAAGGTTGGCATCACAATCATCAACCATTGGAACAATCTCCAAGGTCGATATTACAAACATTTTCAAAATAGGTCTTGACCTATTACAACATTATGTAAAGGAAATGAAATATGGATCATGTCATGCTTTAGCTGGGACTCAAACATGATCTTCCATGTCACAACACACTTCCACAATCTTCCAAAGATCTCTGTAATCACTGGGATTAACCATGTCAGCCAAAACTGGTTACACGTTACACTATCTAGGAACAATTTTTGAACACAATCTCAAATCCTTAATGTAGACCAATATCAAGATAGGAACATGATTAGGAGACATCCATAAGCATGTTATAATCATTAGGAGCAACTGCACAACCTTTAACCACTTTATCCAAAGGAATCTTCTCACTGGAACACATGAACTTCACTGTCTTCAACTGTCATAAAAGAAAGATAGCTTGTGGACCACTAAACCATGAATCATTGCAACTATAGGCACTTATCATCATCCTAGACTTCCTTATAGAACCATAGAGAAAAATACTTTATTGCGAAGGAATGTAGAGAAGAATACTTTCTTCCTGTCCTAATTGAACTTATAGAAAAAGCAGGTTTCACTCTGGTGAACACAACTCACTCAGATCTTCATGCAGAGGGCTCAAACCTAGATTGTAGCATCCTTATTCATACCTCTAACATACTTCCAATCTGCAGACCATGATCTTCAAGTAGAAATAAATGCAGAGCAATTTACTAGACTATTCTTGAGCATACAACTCACTATATGTATTGCACTTCTCTGTAACTCACTTGTTTCTTCCAGAGAGGCTAATTTTCTCAATATCCTCAATATACAAATCTTCTAAACAAGTAATCAAATAAGATATAGTTGACACCAATGACAACAATGATATGTTGACATCAATGACAACACCAATTGGGCACATACTTGCAACAATCTCCCCCTTTGTCATTGATGGCAACATATGATGTGAAAAACTACAACAACCATCAAGACAAGATTCTCCCCCTTTCTCTTTACACACCTACACTCTTTCTTTCTCCAAAATTCTCCTCCTTTTTCTTACACATCTGCACTCTAAGTTTTTCACATGACTTCTCTCCCCCTTTGACATCAATGGCAAAGGGCATATACTTGCACTCTTCTGCTCTGATCTAATCTCTCTTCTGAACTCTCTGACTACTGCCCCTAAGAAGTATCCCTAAAAAACATCAATCTGGACCTCTAAGCACCTCTTGAATGATGCACTACTATGCATCTTAGTTTAGAGCAGGAGGGGTGATAACCCCTAACTTTTCTTTGAGATACTCAAAAGTATCCTTAGGCAGAGGCTTGGTAAAAATGTTTGCAATTTGATCCTTGGTGGAAACATACTCCAACTTGACTTCATTCTCTATCACCTTTTCTCTCAGAAAATGATACCTAATGGATATGTGCTTTGTCCTTGAATTCATCACTAGATTCTTTAATATGTTTATGGCACTTGTGTTGTCACAAAAGATTGCAATGGGATTTTCATACACAATTTTGATGTCCTTCAAAGTTTGCTGCATCCATAACACTTGAGTGCAACTACATGCTACTATAATGTATTCTACTTCTACAGTAGACAAGGATATTGAATCCTATTTCTTGTTCAACCAAGATACTAATCTTTTTCCCAAGAAGAATACACCTCTACTTGTACGTTTTCTGTCATCCACATCTCTGGCCCAATCTGCATCACTATATGCACTGAGAGTAAAGTCACAGTCCTTAGGGTACCATAAACCATAATCTATTATACCTTTTAAATATCTCAGAATTCTCTTGACTGCCATCACATGTGATTCCTTGGGTTCTGCCTAAAATCTTGCTACAAGACATACTGCATGCATTATGTCAGGTCTAGTTTGAGTCAGATAAAGTAATCCTCCAATCATAGATCTATATCTTTTATGGTCTGCCATGGGTGAGTGATCATCTTTTCTTAACTTGCAACCAGTTATGATAGGTGTACATACTGGTTTAGAGTCTTCCATCGTAAATTTCTTTAACAACTCTTTCACATACTTAGATTGAGAAATGAACATACCTTTATCTGATTGACTTATTTGTAGACCTAAAAAGAAGTTTATCTCTCCAAACATAGACATTTCAAATTCACTTTGCATTTCTCCAGCAAAAATTGAGCACATACCTTCATTGCCTCCAAAAATAATATCAACAAAAACTGCAACAATTAGGGTTTGTTCATCATTGATCTTGAAGTAGAGATTGCTATCCGTAATACCTTTACTAAACTCTATTTGTATCAAGTACCTATCCAACCATGTAAACCATGCCCTGGGAGCTTGTTTTACTCCATATAAATCTTTTTTCAATCTGCATACTATGTCACCCTGATCTGATGACTGAAATCCTTCCAGTTATTTTATATAGACTTCCTCTTCCAACTCTCCATTTAAGAAAGTAGACTTCACATCCATTTGATAAACCTTGAAATCTTTGTATGCTGCAAAACCTAAAAACATCCTTATTGCTTCAATCCTTGCCACTGGAGCAAAAGTTCATTCAAAATCTATTCCTTCAACTTGAGCGTAACCTTTTCATACCAACCTTGCTTTGTTTCTTACCACTTCACCATTCTCATTCATCTTGTTTCTGAAGACCCACTTTGTACCAATTACATTCTTGTCTTCTAGTCTGGGACCAAGATCCCAAGTCTGATTCTTCTCTATTTGCATCAATTCCTCTTCCATAGCCTTTATCCAATTTTCATCTTTGCAAGCCTCATCCACAGTTTTAGGTTCAATCTTGGAAATCAGACAGAAATTTACTTGTTCTTCTATAGCTTTTCTTCTGGTTAAGATCCCTTTGCTCTTATCTCCTATGATTTGATCTTCAAAATGACTAATTCTTACATATCTTGGATTTTTGGTAGCACTTACTGGAGCTTGTTCTTCTTCATCTGGACCATCTCCATGCTACACTACTTTTGAAACATCTAGATCATCTAACTCATATTCACTTGATTCTGAAGACCTTTCCTTACATTCATCAACTTTAACATTTGCACTTTCAATGATCTTATTTAGCCTCTTATTATAGTATCGGTAGGCCTTGCTCTTGGTGGAGTAACCAAGGAAGGTTCCTTCATCACATCTAGCATCAAACTTGCCTAAATCTTCTTCTCTTTTGATATAACATTTGCTACCAAAAAATTTGAAATATTTCACAGTAGGAACTCTACCATGCCACAATTCATAAGCAGTCTTTGAGCTGTTACCTTTTACTTAACTCTGTTTAGGATATATATAGTGGAGTGAATTGCCTCTCTCCAATATGCTTCTGAAAGATGAGCTTCCTTCATTATGGTTGTAATAGCTTCTTGAACTGTTCTATTTTTCCTTTCAACAACTCCATTTTGTTGTGGAGCTCTAGGTATAGATAGCTATCACTTTATTCCATGTTCTTCACAAAAGAAATTGAATTCATTTGATGTAAAATCTCCTCTATTAGACCTCAAGCATTTGATTTTCAAATCCATCTCATTTTCAACCATTCCCTTAAATGCCTTGAATTTGTCTAGAACTTCACCTTTCTCTTTCAAAAAGGTGACCCAAGTCATTCTAGAATAATCATCAATGAGCAACATGAAATACCTGTCTCCTTGCAAACTTCTTACTCTGGTAGGTCCACACAAATCTGTATGCACTAGCTCAAGTAGTCCTCCAACTGATTGGTCCTTACTTTTGAAACTTGTTCTTGTCTGTTTCCCAAATTGACACTCCTTGCAAATAGGATTAACTAGTTTCACAAGCTTAGACAAATCTCTAACAACCTGTGTAGTACTTATATTCATAATATTATTAAAATTTATGTGACACAGCCTTCTATGCCATAACCAACTCTCATCAGTCTGAGTCAACAAGCAATAGTTCTTAGATCCTTTCAAGTGATAGATATTACCTCTGGTCTTCTTACCAGTTGCAATGACTATTCTAGAGCTTTCCCTGATCTTGCATCCATTGTCCTTGAAGCTTAAATCATAGCCCTTGTCACACATCTGACCCACACTCAAAAGATTGTGCTTTAATCCTTTCACATACAAGACATCTTCAGTATTATGCTTGCCATCAAAAGAAATAGATCCTTTCCCACAAATCTTACCAGTTGTATCATCTCCATACCTAACTAGTCCACCATCATATCTTTCCAAACTCACAAACTTACTTTTTTCACCAGTCATGTGGTGAGAGCAGCCACTTTCAATAACCCATTCATCCTTGTCATTAATGACCTAAGCAGCCAAAGCATTTTCCACTTGTTTTTCTTCCTTCACACAGCTAGTAGAATTAATAGACACGAGATCTTCCTTAATAGTTGTAACATCAGAAAAATGTCCCCCTTGGGGGCTTTTCCCTCATAAGGTTTAGCTCTAGGATCTTTAGTATGCATTTAGGACATTTTAGTTCATATTTTGGCATCCCGATGGAATGAGACCTGGGTTTCATGGCAAATGGGACCTAGGAGGACCCCTTGAGCTGTACCTTGCCCAAAATAGGGGGAGGACTTAGTTGTCTATGCCCTAGTCCTGTCCTATTTTGGGGCAGCCCCAATTTCTGGGTGTCGGTTTATGACCATTATTAGGTCCCTTTGCCAACACGGTAAGTTTGAATTTCAAATATCTTGGTGGGATTGCTTGTAGTTGCATATATAAGCATGATTAGGCATTCATTTATAAACTAGATTTCAATTAGATGATCATTGTGAACTCAAAGCATTCTCAAGGTGATTCAAGGCTTCTATTGTGTTGCAAGAGCAGACTTGTATGTTTTATGTGTTGATATTTGCAGATTTGAGTATCAATTTCCTCATGGCATGAAGAGCCTCTTCCTCCATGAAAGCTTCACTACAAGGTGACATAATATTGTGTTTTTATCATTGATTCCTTTAGTTTTTGCCTCTACCTCACAAGGGCACACACTCTTTGTCTGACAATAGTGTTCGGAGACTTAAGTGTCCTCTGAGGCTTGATTGAGGCAAGCCTCTAAACACTACAACCCCCAAAACAAGTCTTGTGATTGCAGGTTATAGGTGTTGCATCGAAAAAGGTGGAGTTGTAGGAAGGCTTGGAAGGCATCAAAGATTTAGGATCTAAAGAAAAGTTAGACACAAGAGCATTTCCAAGACTTGGGCGCTCACTCCAGTGTCCTCTGCAGACAGATCTCTGGAAACAAAAGTTACAAGGCCGATTAGTGTTGGAAGGAGGTCCAGATTCCCTAAAAAAGCAAGTACCTTGGACTTGGGCGCCCACACCTTATTCCCCAACTATTCCACCTTAGAACCCCGAAAATAGGTATTTTGTGATTTGGTATTTTACTCCTGTCTACAAGAGCTTTTTCTGTCTTTCATCAATTTGTTGTTGTATTTGCATAATTAGGGTTTTAATGGTTAATTGGACATAAGAGAAGGAAAATTAATAATTAAATTCCCTAATCCAAGTTTCCCTACATCTTCAAGTAACTTAGGGTATGATAGTGCTCGCCACTCGACCCTAGATCCTTCAATGCTTAGTGGAGAGGCAGATTTAAACATCTAAAACCTAGAACACTAACAAAATCCAATTTTACCCTACACATTTTGGTGAACCTATGTTTTTAGACTTAAATTTCAAGTTGCTAAGTGTTTGTCTTTAGATTGGAATTGATTTCATTTATTCATATAGTCATTCATTTTATTGCATTGAGAAAAATTAAAAAAAATTTGAAAAATTGGAAAAATACAAAAAAATTGCACTGTTGGGCTTACTAAATTGCATCATTTATTTCTAAATTTTCGTAATTCATGATTTTTGCATCAGATCTGATATAAACTATAGAAAAATATAAAAATTCAAAATTTTTCCTTACATTTTCATCATTTAATTGCTAGGGTTTTATGGAAATTTTGACAATTTTATATAACCTAGTAATTCCAAAATCTAGGGTTAGTAGGCAAAATCTTTTATCAAATTTTTCTACTGATTTTAGAGGCTCCTTCAAATTAAAATTTGGCTGTAGTCTTGCATTTTAGTGTAATTTTGCATTTAGATTTAAAATATTTGCATTTTTGCGTAGAAAATTTCAACAAAAACTAGCAATTTTGATGGATTTTTATTAAATTTGCATGGGCATTTTGCACATTAAGGCTTAAAAATCATTTTCATATCTGAGAATAAGTCAATTTCATTATAAATCAGACTTCAAAGCACTCACATACCATTTTGTCTCAAGATCTCAAACCTAGGGCTTCAAAAACAACAATTTTCACTAAAATTGGCCTTATCGACTTTATAAACTTGCACCATAGATGTGTTGTGAAAGGTATTTTGGCATTATTTTTCTTTTATTAGGGTAATAATTTTCTTCCCCTCATAAAAATATTCACAACACCCTTTTATCGGGCTCTTGTAGTGAAAATTTGGTGAAAAACTACACATTTTGGCTATTTTTTGCCCTAGGGTTTGACCTAGTTTGCATTCCAAGCATGTTGTGATAAATTTTATGGATTGAGGTGACTGATATTATTGATATTATTTTCTTTACCTCCTAAAATTATTTATAACACTCCTTTTGCTAGGTCTTGGAATTGAAAAATCGTGAAAAATAGCCTATTTTTGCCATATTTTCACTAGGGTTTGACCTTAAGTGGCACTAAAATCATGTTGTGTTGAGTATTTTGGAATAAAGTGGCTGTTATTACTGATAGTCTTTTAGTTCCATCATCATTTTCCTCACAACACCCTTTGTTATGCTCCTTTGCATTGAGTTTTGGTACAAAAAGTGCCTATTTTGACATATTTTCACTCTATTTTGACTTGGCATTAACTTAAAATCACATCAAGAGTGTGTTGAGAAGGATAATTTTGCTGTTTTGGACTGATACCAGACATATAACTTTCTTCCCTTAACTAAAATCCTCATAGCATGCTTTGTTTCAATCATTTGCATTGAAAAGTATAAAAAAATCAAGCATTCTGGGCTATTTTTGCTCTTGTCTATCGCACCGATTTTGAAAAGCTTTCAAAAATCTGATTTTGCATTAGTTTGAGCATATAAACATGGCCTCTAATCATAATAGCAACAATAGGTTCCCTCCTAGACCTTACATGAAAAGAAAAGCACCCAAACCTGAAATTATCTTCACCCCTCATGATAGAACAACTGGAGAAAAAGAAGGACCTCTTTACATCACTGTGAAAATAATGGGAAACCCCATGAATGGAACTCTTATTGATCCTAATTGTATGACTAATGTTGCCACTGAGGAGTTTCTCTTTTCACATCAATTAATGCAAGGTTCTTATGACCTCTCGAGCATGATGATTAAGACACATAAGGGAACCTTTATTAAGCCTTTGGGTAAGATATTATTGCTAATAACACTATCCGGAAAACATGTTGAACAATGGTTTGATGTTGTCCCTATTTCTAACCTCTTTCACATTAAATTGGGACATTCATGGCTAAAATAAATGAAAGCTATCCCTTCAACAATACACCATTGTCTAAAATTCCCTCTCAATGGCCGTATAATCACCATCCCTCGCAACAAGTATAAACCTTTGGCTCAAAAAACACATTACAAGTTAAATCACTTTTGGGATAAAATTACAATACCTAGTCCTCCTATACAAGAAATGATAAAAGAGAAACAACCCGCATGTGAAGAGAACTTTAGATTGAAAGGATAAGGTCCCTATGCTGAGGTTCCTCCCCCAAAATCCTTACAAGGATCAGAAAATCATTGTCAACAACAAAATGTTCCACCACGACAAATGAAATTTGATACCGACGCTTCATCTTCTAATTTACAACAACCTATGAAAGAGAAATAGAAAAGCAAGAGAAAGATGAAAAAGAAGACAAGAATATGCCATAAACCTTGCCTCTCAACAAGAAAACATCGATCCTAACATTCAATCAAACAAAGATGATCCTAATGATGAAAAACATGATGAACAAGATATGAATTTGGCTATGGTACCATATGTCCCACTATCCTCCAACATTAGGGAGTGGGAAGATTACGACGATGATTTGCTTATAGACAATCTCTAGCCCGGTAGGGGCTCTACAGGTAAGTATCTCTAACCCTTTATCTCTCTCATGATGTGCTTCCCCCGTGATGTGTTATGTGTTGTTTAGGCCTCTTGGGATGACCTCAGATTCTCCCATAAGGTTTAGGATACTAGGAGACTGCCTCTGTTGTGACCTTCTTCTATTTGTATCATCATTCTTCTAAATCGCTCTCTGATTTTATTGTTGTGTGTTGTGTCTTACAGACATAGCATTGTGGTTGGTGACTTGGGGGCACCCTCCTACATGACTGTCCCTAAGACACTTGTTTTCTCCTCTTATTTACTGTTTCCCTTCCTCTAGTGTTTCCACCTAGCAGGCAGATGACGATAAACAATTATACCAATGCAGACCTAATGTGCCTTTCGATAGCAATCAAAAATTGGACTTAGTTCCTAATATGACAATGGGGTTGTATATCTTATCCGACGCTTGGCAAGTGGAAGCACTCATGCTTTCCACGTAGTGAATTTCATAATGTTTCTATCACATTTACAAACCTTAATAATACTGCTGCTCTATGTACCTTTGTTTGCCTTTGAATCTGGCCTTGGCGGTACTCGATTCAAAGAGCTTCGTGATATAGCCTTACAATTATCCTCGAACTCCAAATTCATTGTATAACCTTGGCTCTTTGTGGTTAATCATATGCATTGATGTTGTTGATTATCATGATGTTGTAGACACTAACATGTTTCTTGTAGGGATGTGTTTGTGGGAACATTTGGTGATCGTAAAGTACATGTCACCTCTGAGGGGCATGGGCTTTGCGAAAGTCAATATTCCCTTGTGTGTTTTTCCTCCTACCTTAATGTGCTTGATATCAATAACTGATATCAACCACCTTAAGGTGGGGGCATATATAAGGTAAGCTATCTATTATAGATGTTAACAATGTGTTTGACCTCAGATGCAAAGACTTGGGCCCCAGGTAGTGCATCATGCATCTTGAGTTTGTTTGCAATCAATCAATCAATCATGTAAGCCTTTTGCGGAGGTAGGATATCGAGCAGATCCTTTTTCTTAAGCCCTCTATAGAGGTGGGGATGGTGTATTGCTTGAAGCAGATTACATCATCTTGTCATTTTCAAAAGTCCTCCGAGGAGGCGGGGAGTGGTTCTGTGACTAACTCAACCTTTAAGCATGTCTTCAGTGATTGTTGTGGTGAAGTGCTATCGTCGATGTGTGCATGTAATGTGCCTGACATGGTGTTGGACCTAGAAATAGGTACACTCCATCACTTGTCTGCTGTGTTTTCTCTGTGTCTTCAAGTGTGTGTGTTTTGGCGTGCTTGTTTTGTGTGGCATGTTTGTTGCCCCATATGCAAAGACTAGCACCCTTGGGTAGTGCTTCCCACATTTTGGGAGGTTTTGCATTCTTTCATGTGTGTTGCCCCATATATATAGAGACCTGTGCCCTAGGGTAGTGCATCCTGTATTATGGGAGGTTTGTTTAGTTTCCAGTACTTGCATTTTCATTTCATATGAATAAGAAAAAAGAAAAGATATCATTTCTATCTTCCATGCATTAATGTGTCTTCTATGCATTGACTATCTTCTCCATGTTATGTGTGACTATAACTGTCTTCTCTGTGTTTTACATGCCTGTTACTACCTTCTATGTGATTGGCATGTCTTCTCCATGCTTGATGTGTCTGTGACCATACTTTAATGCATGTATTGGCCTCATGTTTATACATACATTAAAGTGGGGGCTAAATGTAACATTAGAAAATGTCCCCCTTGTGGACTTTTCCCTCATAAGGTTTAGCTCACAGGTCTTTAGTATGCATTGAGGACATTTTAGTTTATATTTTGGCATCCCAATGGAATGAGACCTGGGTTTCATGGCAAATGGGACCTAGGAGGACCCCTTGAGCTGTACCCTGCCCAAAATAGGGGGGAGGACTTGGGCACCCGCACCCTAGTCCTGCCCTATTTTGGGGCAGCCCTAATTTCTGGGTGTCAGTTTGTGACCATTATCAGGTCCCTTTACCGACACGGTAAGTTTGAATTTCAAATATCTTGGCGGGAGTGCTTGTAGTTGCATATATAAGCATGCTTAGGAATTCATTTGTAAACTAGATTTCAATTAGATGATCATTGTGAACTCTAAGCATTCTCAAGGTGATTCAAGGCTTCTATTGTGTTGCAAGGGTAGACTTGTATGTTTTATGTGTTGATATTTGCAGATTTGAGCATCAATTTCCTCATGGCATGAAGAGCCTCTTCCTCCATGAGATCTTCACTACAAGGTGACATAATATTGTGTTTTTATCATTGATTCCTTTAGTTTTTGCCTCTACCTCACAAGGCACGCACTCTTTGTTTGACAATGGTGTTTGGAGACTTAAGTGT
This sequence comes from Cunninghamia lanceolata, assembly GCA_027924645.1. NCBI lineage: Eukaryota > Viridiplantae > Streptophyta > Pinopsida > Cupressales > Cupressaceae > Cunninghamia > Cunninghamia lanceolata. The sequence continues at coordinate 1,079,254 of BSBN01000865.1, read as the reverse complement.
CCTCCAGGGCTTGACTGAGGCAAGTCTTTAAATACCACAATAGCCAAACCAAGTCTTGTGATTACAAGTTACAGGTGTCACATCTGGAAAAGGTGGAGTTGCAGGAAGGCTTGGCAGGCATCAGAGATTTAGGATCTAAAGAAAAGTTGGACATAGGAGCATTTCTAGGACTTGGGTGCTTACTCCAGTGTCCTCTGCAGATAGAGCTCAGGAAACAGAAGTTACAGTGCTGATCAATGTCAGAAGAAGGTCCAGATTCCCTGAAAAAGCAAGTACCTTGGACTTGGGCGCCCGCACCTTAGTCCCCGACTGTTTCGCCTTGGAACCTCAAAAATAGGTATTATGTGATTTGGTATTTTATTCCTGTCTACAAGAGCTCTTTTCATCTTTCGTCAATTTGTTGTTGTATTTGTATAATTAGGGTTTTAATGGTTAATTAGACATAAGAGAAGGAAAATTAATAATTAAATTCCCTAATCCAAGTTTCCATACATCTACAAGTGACCTAGGGTATGATAGTGCTCGTGACTCGACCGTAGATCCTTCAATGTTTAGTGGAGAGGTGGATTTAAACATCTAAAAACTAGAACATTAACAAAATCTAATTTTACCCTAAACAATAACAATAAACAAGCATTCATTTACAGAGGAACTAGCATTATCTGGTTCACCATTATCTGATACTCCATCATCATCAAAATCTTCAACATAATAACACTTCTTTTGGGTCCCAGGCTTGTTCTCCTATCTTCTTCTATTTCTTTTAATTCTTTTAGGACATTTGGAAGCAAAATGACCTACTTTACCATAGGAAAAACATTTGAAGGGTAATTTGCCTTTATACTTACCGGATCCTCTTTGCAGTCTATCCACAAAGTTGGCTTCAACTTCATCAAACTCATCATCAGATTCTACCTTGTACTTTTCTGATCTGGAAGTACTTCCAGGAGTACTGGCTTTGAAGGTCATCTCAACTTTTGGAAGAGCATCACCAAACTCTCTCATTTCAAAGGAAGTAAGCTTACCAAGTAACTAATCCCTGTCAACTATTTTTACTTGCATGAATTCTTCAATTACGGCTACCTTGTGACAGTAGGACTTGGGCAGAGATCTAAGAATTTTCATAACAACTTCCTTTTTGTCGAGAGATCCGTTTATGGCTTTTATCCCTATAACAAGTTCATCAAGTCTTTTCATAAAGGCTGATATGTTTTCATCATCATTCATCTTCAAACTTTCATATTTCACTTTCAGACTTTGTAACTTGGCTTCCTTCATAGAATCATCTCCTTCATACATATTTTTCAACTTTTCCCATACCTTATTTGCAGTTTCAAGATTCACAACTTTCATAAATATTGATTCAGTTAATGAGCTTAGTAGAGCATCCTTTGCCTTGATATCTATCTCATCTCCTTTGATTTCATCTTCAATTGTCAGACCATTTGGAGGTATGGTGTATTCTTTGATTGCATCTTTCCATCAAAATGTGGTGCTTCCTTCTTGTAAGACATTTCAAATCTTCCTCAAGATGTTAAACTTTCTTCAAAGGAACTTGGCTCTAATACCAATTGTTGATATGTACCAGACAACTGAGAGGGGGGTGAATCAGTTGTCTCAAAAACTTAAACACTTTCTACAATTAAAAATTCATCACTTATCCACAATTATTATAATTTAAGAATGGGTGCATGAAATCAAAAACTTAACCACAGATACAACATCAAACACAAGAGACATCTAATTTTACATAGAAAACCCCAAGGTGGGGAAAAACCATGGAGAGGATTAGCACTCAATAAATATTACAATCTTGAAATAATGATGTTCAGGCTTGGTCACTCCACGGGCTTGAACATACTGGCTTACTTCCATGAAGAACAACTAGGTCTAGTAGGCTCATTGCCTCAACCCTAAACCTAGCAAGATTACAATAAGGGATGTTAAACCCTACTAGCAGCTCAATACCAGGCTCTCTGCCATGATCAGCACCTTTTTATATTTGTGACTAAAGTACAATAATTCCTCTACTCTACTCTTCCTTTGCTCTACTCTTCCTCTTCTTTCCTCTACCTCTTTTGTGCTCTGCCTTTTGGACCTTTCTTAATAAATTTGCATTTTCTCTCAAGGATACCTTTTCAACAACTCAACTACAAGTATTTATACACTTCATTAATCTTGGAATGATCATTAAGGTTAACATCACAATCATCAACCATTGCAACAATCTCCAAGGTTGGTATTACAAACATTTACAAAATAGGTCCTGGCCTATTACAACATTATGCAAAGGAAATGAAATGTGGATCACATCATGCCTTAGCTAGGACTCAAACATGATCTTCCATACCACAATACACTTCCACAATCTTCCAGAGAACTCCACAATCACTGGGATTAATCAGGATGTCCAAAACTAGTTACACGTTACACTATCTGGGAACAATCTTTGAACATGATCTCAAATCCATAACATGGGCCAATATCAAGATAGGAACATGATTAGGAGACATCCACAATCATGTTATAATCATCAAGAGCAACTACACAACATTTAACCACTTTATCCAAAGGAATCTTCTCACCGGAACACATGAACTTCATTATCTTCAACTATCACAAAAGAAAGATAGCTTGCAGACCACCAAACCACGAACCATTGCAACTTTAGGAACTTATCATGATCCCAAACTTCCTTCTATAATTGCAGAGAAAAATACTTTATTGTGAAGGAATGCAGTGCATAATACTTTCTTCCTGTCCCAACTGAATTTACATGGTGCAGTCACGGTAGGAGGGTTCATAGAATTAACTATCTGGACCGTACAACAAGAGTAAACATAATGGAAACAACTCAAAGAAATGGAACAAATGAAGATTTAGTCATTCAGTATATCATAGAATTCAAATAGAGAACAACCAGCAACATGCAGGCTTACAATTAGGGCTCACAAGCTTGATTACATAGAAGTGCAAGATAAATATTTGAAGCTCCTTGCAGAAATCTAACTATTAGATACTATTATGTGAATCACTACCTCATAACTACCTTCCTAAGGATCTATTACATCAATATATATCAAGTCCGGATCATAAGATTCCTCTGCATCAACCAAAGAAGATCACAAACTCTAATGAAGAGCTGTAACATGTGTACACAGATAGGTCAGACCTAAATGCATAGAATACTTCTAGAAAATGAATGAAATGATATGCGGATCTCTAGGGAAGGTTGACCATGAACTAAATATCATTTAATGATGTGTCATTAGGATCCACAGATCAGGAAATGCTTCTGCAGGTTTCTCCTTTAGCTGGTTGTCTGTGATTATCTGGATGCTCTATTTTGAGAAACAATCAAACTTCTGATAGCGACATCTTTCTGGTAATGAATTGTGGATCTATGAATTCTAGATATAATGTAGATGAATGAATGTAGATGCTAATTCTAGCTCCACAAGGTCTAAAATGCAACTAGACCAAGAAACTGCTTCTGACTGAACTGCCTAAACTGAACTGGAAAATTAAAAGAAACAAACTGAACTAGAAACAAAGTGAAATGCAAATGTTTTTTGGTTGATGCAAGATTGCTCTTGAACTAGGGATGCTCCTGTATCAGACATCCAAGGTTATCAAAAAAGTGAGTCCCTCACTTTGCTGGGGCTAGGGGAGAACCAAGATGGTCCACCTCAGACTGAGAAATCCATGATGAATCTTCTTCCTGTCTACCTTTCCACTTCACAAGGTATTCTTTGTATTGTCTTCCTCTAGTGCTGCATCCAACTATGATGTCCAAAATGTCTTCAATCTGCTCTGGTGCTTGTTGTGGTAATTTCTTCTTCAAGTCTTATTCCATGTTGTCACTAAAATCTGCTTCATGATACTGATATAAGTCTACAATGTTGAAAATAGGTGATATACCCAATGTCTTTGGTAACTCTACTTCATATGCATTCCCTGAATCAAATTGTCTGAGTATCTTACAAGGTCCAAACTTCTTCATCTTCAACTTGTTATATGTCCCAACTACAAATCTTTCTTTTCTCAAGTACACCATCACTTCCTCTCCAACTTGAAATTCCTTATGTCTTCTCTTCTCATCAGCCTGCTCTTTGTACTTATTGTTCATATTCTCCAAATGCTTCTTAACCTGATCATGCATTGTCTCCATGGGGTCTACAAAATCTTCTGCTTATGCACTTCTCTTTTCTTCCATGTTGATATCTCTTAATTCTACTACTCCTCTAGGATTCACTCTAGTAACAATATCAAAGGGTGTTCTTCTGGTACTCCTGTTTACTAAATTATTGTATGTAAACTCTGCTTATGAAAGAATCAAATGCCAACTTCCAGCTTTCTCTCTAACCAAACATCTCAACAAGTTTCCCAAACTCCTATTCACTACCTCTATCTGTCCATCAGTCTGTGGATGAAAAGTTGAACTAAACTTCAAATTTGTCTTCATCTTCTTCCAAAGTGTCTTTCAAAAGTATCCAACAAACTTTGTATCTTTGTATGAAACTATACTCTTAGGTAATCCATGCAAGCTCACAATCTCCTTGAAGAATAGGTCAACTACATGCACTGCATTAGTTGTCTTCTTACAAGGTATGAAATGAGCCATCTTTGAAAATCTGTCAACCACTACAAATATTGAATCATGTCCTCTCCATGTCTTAGGAAATCCCATCACAAAATCCATGCTTATGTCTTCTGAAGGTCTCTCTGGTACTGTCAAAGGTTTATACAATCTAGTTTTCTGACTACTCCCTTTTGTAACTTGAAAAACTCTATAACTCTACACAAATTTCTGAACATCCTTATGTATCTAAGGCCAAAAGTAAGTTTCACTCACCAAAGCCACTATCTTATCAATGCCAAAATGTCCTGCCAATCCACTACTATGCTTCTCCTTGATCAAATTATCTCTCATTGAACTCTTCAGGATGCATAACTAATTTCCTTTGAACAACATATCTTCTTGAATGAAATAGTCCAACCACTTACTCCTATCTATCACAACAGGCTCTCTACATGCTTTCCAAGGTTCTGCAAAATTAGTGTCTCCCTCATACATGTTCTTCAATTCATCAAAACCCAACACTTCAATTCTCATTTCTATCAACAATTTCTTCTCCTACTCAAAGCATCAGCAACTTTGTTTGATTTTCCATTCCTATTCTTTAACACAAAAGTATAACTCTACATGAACTCTACCCACCTCATATGTCTTTGATTCAACTTACCTTGACTATTCAAATATTGCAAAGCTTGATGATCTGTATACAACACAAACTCCTTAGGCAACAAATAATGTCTCCACTTCTTCAAAGCTTGAATTATGGCATAGAACTCTTGATCATAAACTGAATATCTAGTCCTTGCATCATTCAACTTCTCATTGAAATAAGATAAAGGTCTACCTTCTTGACTTAATACTGCTCCAATTGTATTCCCACTTGCATCACAATCAACTTGAAATACCTTATTGAAATCTGGTAATGCCAAAATAGGTTGCTTTGTCACTTTCTGTTTCAATAGTTCAAAATGTTTATCTACTCCTAATGTCCACTTAAAATCTTTTTTGTCACCTCTCATTGTCTCTATCATAGGGTTACAAACTGAACTAAAATTCCTGATGAACTTCCGGTAGAAACTAGCCAATCCATGAAATGATTTCACTTCTCCAATGCTCTTCGATGTAGGCCATTCAATAATTGCTCTTACTTTCTCAGGGTCCATCTTCAATCCTTCCGCAAAAATCCACAAACCCCAAATATACCAATTCTTCCTTCATGAAACTACACTTCTTGATGTTTATCAGTAATTTCTCTTCCCTCAATGTCTGTAAAACTTGTCTAATATGCCACAAATGTTCCTGTTTTGTCTTACTAAAAATTAGAATATCATCCAAGTATACAATCACAAACTTACCCAAGAATTTCTTCAAGACTTCATTCATCAATCTCATGAAAGTACTCAGTGCATTTGTCAATCCAAAGGGCATTAATAACCACTCATACAATCATTCATTTATTGTAAAAGAAGTCTTCCATTCATCACCTTCTTTGATTCTAATCTAATGGTATCTACTCTTAAAGTATGTCTTTGTGAAATATCTCGCTCCACTCAAACAATCCATGATATCATCCATTCTAGGTAAAGGGAATCTATACTTAACTATTATCTTGTTTATTGCTCTATAATCAATGCACATTCTCCATTCTCCATCTTTCTTAGGTGCTAACACTACAGGTACTGCATAAGGACTCAAGATTTCTCTGATCAAACATTTTCTCAACAACTCTTGTATTTATCTATTCAATTCTTCATTCTCTACCAGTGTCATCCGGTGTGTTGCTTTATTAGGCAAACTTGTTCCAGGTATAAGATCCATGTGATGATTGATACTCCTTATAGGTGGCAATCCTTTAGGTACATTATCTGATATGATGTCTTCATACTCTATCAGCAACTCTCTTATCTCCTCCAGTTGTGTCTCTTCAATTCCTTTCTTCAATGCTTCAGGCTTCTTAGGAATCAAGGAATAACACATATTTTCATGTCTCAAACCATCTAGAAATTTCCTTTCATCTACCAAATAGATTCTAGCATTCCCACATACTTCACTCTTAGGGTCATCTTCTAAAGGAATCAAAGTAATTCTCTTTCCATTTACTGTTATAATGTATGTATTCTTCCTCCCATCATGTATATCTTTTCTATCATACTGCCAAGGTCTACCCAACAAGATATGACATACATCCATAGGCATAATATCACACAAGACTTCATCATGATAAGATCCAATATGAAATTTTACCAAACATTGTTCACTCACTAGTACCTTGTGATCATCCTGAATCCATGCTATCTGATATGGCTGAGGGTGTTTCAATCTTTCCAACTTTAGCTTAGTCACCATCTCCTCTAACACTAGGTTATCAGAACTACCACTATCAATTACAACTTTACAATACTTACCTCCTAATTTGCATCTTGTTCTGAACAATATTTTCCTCTGTGATGGTTCCTCATTTGTCTCTATTTGAAATAGTGCTCTCCTCATCACCAATGATTCTCCTTTCTCTAGTTTGCCAACTGAACTGGGTGATCCAATAGGTTCTTCTTCAACATAGGCTGCTCTTCCACTATTTTCTATCTTCTTACTTGTACTACCCTAATTACATTCAAATGCTCTATGTTCTTCACCTCTACACTTGAAACAAGTACCTCTGAATGTTCTCTTATCAACTCCCCTTCCTTCTCTCATGTATCCTTCATTTCGGTATGCATTATAATTACCTATGTGATGAAAATTTATATCACTGCTTTGGTAGGTATTATTATCTATGTCCTCCTTCTTGAATGGGATGTCAAACTTGTTTTGCTCCGGATATGATCTATCACCTCCAAAAAATGTCCTACCTCTCTGAAATTTACCTCCTCTGCCTCTCTATCTCTGATCATGTCTTTTATTCAGCTTCTCTTCAACTTTCAGGGCAAACTGATATGATTCTTCCAAAGATGTCATCCTCGCCAAGCTTAGTTCCTCTTGAATGTTCAATTTCAGTCCATTGATGTATCTATCCACTTTCTCCTTGTTTGCTTCACTATATCTTGTTCTTATGAAATTCTTCAGTATATTCCTTTTGTCTCAGGTTCTGCAATCTCTTCAATAGCTCCAACTCATAGACAACAGGTATAAACTAATTTTTCAACTTTGTCACCATCCGGTCCCACTTTATAATCTTTTCTTTTCCTCTTCTATTTTCATTCCAACTGAACTTCTTTCCACCATATAGCAGCATGTCCTTTCAATTTTGTCTTTGCAAATTTTACATTTTCTGAATCTTCAATCTTTTCATATTCAAAGTATTCTTCCATGTCATTTATCTAATAAATCAATTCTTTAGGGTTCAAATTACCAGTATAGTTTGGCACATCAACTCTAGGTCTCTTTCCAATCTTTGAAATAGGTCACAGCATCTTTACTTGATCTGATTGTTCTTCTTCATCACCTCCTAGGGTTTTGCCAGTTTGTTCAACAGATTGAAATTCTTCTTCCTCATCGCTTTCAACATTAAGTCTCAGTGTCAATCCTCTTCACCTATCTTCTTCAACAACATCCAAATGAATTCGCATTGTTTTCATTATCTCCATTATCTCATCTATTCTACTAGCCATTGTTCCAATAGCAGCAACTCTCCTCGGCGACATTCTTCCTAGGATCAAGTGTAAACTGCGTCAAGTTTGGTGATCAGGCTACAAGGCGACAACTACCTCTTAATCGATAATTGGTTGAAACACAATTAACCTACCCCAATTTGGTGATTTTTCCATAGCAAGATCTTATGAAACTCCTTCACCAACTTCGCTCAATTTGCTCCCAAAGATTTAAACTTTTGCTTTGATACCACTTGGTGCAATCACGGTAGGAGAGTTCACAGAATGAACTAATCAGACTGTGCAGAAAGAGTAATCACAATGGAAACAACTCAAATAAATGTAACAAATGCAGATTCAGTCATTCAGTATATCATAGAATTCAAATAGAGAATGGTTGGCAACATGCGGGCTTACAATTATGGCTCATAGGCCTGATTACATACAAGTGCAAGATAAAGCTTTGAAGCTCCTCGCAGAAATCTAACTAACAAATACTATTATGTGAATCACTACCTCATAAATACCTTCCTAAGGATCTATTACATCAATATATATCAAGTCCAGATGATAAGATTACTCCGTGTCCACCATAAGAAGATTGTAAACTCTAATGAAGAGTTGTAACATGTGTACACAGATAGGTTGGACCTAAATGCATAGAACAATTCTGAAAAATGAATAAAATGATATACAGATCTCCAGGGAAGGTTGAACATGAACCAAAGATCATTGAATGATGTGTCATTAGGCTCCACAGATTGGGAAATGCTTCCTCAGGTTTCTCCTTCTGCTGGTTGTCTAAGATTATCCAGATGCTCTGTTCTAAGAAGTAGTCAAACTTTTGATAGAGATATCTTTTTGGTAATGAAGTGTGGATCTTTGAATTCTGGATATGATGTAGATGAATGAATGTAGATGCTAAGTCCAACTCCACAAGGTTTGAAATGCAACTAGACCAAGAAACTACTTCTGACTGAACTTCCTGAACTAAACTAGAAAATGAAAAGAAACAAACTAAAATGCAAATATTTTTGGTTGATGCAAGATTGCTCTTGAACCAGGGATACTCCTGCATCATTACAGAAAAAATAGGTTTCACTCTGGTGAACACAACTCACTTAGATATTCATGTAGAGGATCAAACCTGGAATGGAGCATCCTTAGTCATACCTATAACTTACTTCCAATCCGTAGACCATGATCTTCAAGCAGAAATAAATGCAGAGTAGTTTACCATACTGTTCTTTAGTATACAACTCACTGTCTGTACTACACTTCACTGTAACTCACTTGTTTCTTCTGGAGAGGCTAATTTTTTCAATACCCTCAACATACAAGTCTTCTAAACAAGTAATAGAATAAGATACAATTGACACCAATGATAAGAAGGATATGTTGACATCAATGACAAAACTGATTGGGCACATACTTGCAACAAGAGAGACTAGTAAAACACCAGCACCAGCTCCATTTCTACTCTTTGCACCATTGAAAAGTATCTTCCACGGGCCTATGGAGTCATCACCTGGCTTGAGTATAGAAGGAACTGAAGGATCCCCTTCATGGATCATGTAGTTGCCTAGGTCAATTGCCTCACTGGTATCATAAGGATTGAAATTTCCATGATCCCCTACCCACTCATCTAAAAATAGGTTAGGGATAGGAATAGGTGAAGGTTCTTCCTCAATAGGTTCTGAGTCATGCACTTCCTCCTCTTGAATCATCACATGTGGGTTCACCAGGCTGTGGTCATAATTCTCCACATGATAATCTGAAATTGGTTTAGCCTTAATGGTAAACCATGTAACATATTTGGTCCTTAATAACATATGAGACCAGTTAGAAGAAAGGTAGCCACCTACCTTGGCTATGAAGTCTCTTGATAGACATATGGCAAAGATCAATGACTGATATGTCCTTCTTAAAGTTAGGTTTGGACATGCATGCAAAGTCAAGTCCAGTCCCTTGATCACTCCTATAGTGTTCACAGAGGTGCCATCCAACTGTAATACTCCTGATGAAATAAGGGTATAATTGATGCCTAATGCATCTGCTATCTTCTTGGGCATGACTGAAACACTAGCCCCAGAGTCTATCATGCTTGCCAATGATCAGAGACAAGTATAAAGGAGATGGTTTCTTGACTATACTTACTTGTCTTTCACTTGGTTGCACAAGACTAACAGGGGCTTTCTCTTTTTGCTTAGTTGATGAGTCTAATGCTGCTAACTCAATAGATGGGAAGTGCCTTAAGGCTTCTTATAATAGGTCCCTCTGAGAGGGGATGGACATCACTTCCCACATAGAAACATTTATATTTGTTTTCTTCATCTATTCCACAATATTTAATGGAACAGTGGTTGCCTTATGCATAGAGAGAATCCATGTTCCCCCTTTTGGCTGATCTATAGTTTGTTCAGGCACTTCTAAGCCTAGTGGAATTTCTTTTGTAGCAGCTGATTTGCTGCTCTAAATTGGAATTGTGGCACTGGCCACCTTTGTCATTGGAATAGGCTCTTTTTGTAACATAGCAGGCATGGGACTAGCCTCAAACTACCTCTTCTTTGACCTAATGTTGTCTATAATAGGCATAACAACACTATCCATAGGCTGATTGATAGCACAAAGGTCTTCCATAGTCCATAGCATCATACTAGCATTAGGGGTAGCCTCATTTTGAACTTCAAGGTTGTTATTTGCTACCTCTAAATATGATGCCTACTGAGAATGAAAGTTCTGCACCATCAAAGCCTTCTCTTGTGCACCAATAACACAAGAGGATTGATTGTGAGGTTGTTGCAAGGGTAGCACCAATCTTCCTCATGGGCTAGATTATTTTGTGTAGGGACTAAAGCCCTAACTAGATTTACAGTTGGTATTTGTTGGATAGGTCTAATAGTTTGCAAAGATTATGCAAGGTTAGGATTTTGGTATCTATTTGGTTGGTAACTCTGGTTCTAATTGTGATTTCTATTAGTATTATACCCTTGGTTCCAATATTGATTAGATGTCTGCCCCTTGTTATAGTTCTAATAGGATTTGAGGATAGTTTGAATAGCTATACTATTCACCTCATTGGTCAAATTAGCCATTAGGGTCCTAGGATTTCTCTCTTCTTGAGAAAAAGAGGATGTTAAAGCTTTAGGCTCTAGGATAGGAGCAATAATGGGCTGCTGGGATGAGGAAAGTAGCTTTGGAAAAAGTGGGATAGGAGGTCTGGGAGCAATTTTCCTAGCCTATATTAAACAATTTTCAGCTTTCAGAGCTGTCTCATAACCATTTGGTAGAGTCTCAACACCCATTGACTACATCATCGTAGCAATGTCAGAATTCAAAGCTCTTAAATAATACAAGAAAGCACCTTGTGGGGATGGCATGAGGGTAGCTAGAATTATCTCCCAGATCCTCTGGAATCTAAAATTGAAGTATGCCAACATCTCACTTGGAGCCCTCTTGATAGTCGTCAACTGTTCAAGCAATGAAACATTGTCTGCCCTCTCACCAAACTACTTGTAGAGGGCCTCTCCCAGCTCATCCTAGGTATGTATAGAAGCAGGGGTTAAACTCCTGAATCATTGAAGAGACCTTCCCTTGAAAGATGAGACTATGAGATGGATTGCAACATCTTCATGTTGTATATGATGAATCAAACATACATTAGATATATCTTTGATACGCTCAACAGGGGTTACAGAACCATCACCCATGAAGGCTGAAACACTTTTTAGGGCTGTAGTAGGTATGTCATTGTATACAGCCAAATCTAATGGACTTCCTCTATTGAAGGTGACAAAAGGCAAATTCCTTGCCATCCTAGGAATGTTTAGATTGTTGAAATTAAGGCAGACAACTAAGAGGGGGGTGAATCAGTTGTCACAAATTTTTATCTTTTACTGCATTTGATCTTCTTTACCACTTATAAATAGATAAATGATATAACCATGAAAGCATGAATCAACAACACATGAGTAGAAATAGAATCAACACACATAACACCAGGATTTTTACATGGAAACCCAGTTAAGGGAAAAACCACAGTGGGGGTTAACCCACAAGATTTATTCTTTGTTAAAAGAATAGAAAATGGGAAGGCACTTGCCTTTGGGTACACTACCCAGAGTTCACTACTCAAAGGAGGCTCATTTCCTACATAAATATTTATAATTTTATCACAGTAACATTGAACTGGAAAACAACATCTTCATGCCAAGGTCAGTTCCATTATAGCGCACAACACTTCTGCTCTACCCCAAACACTTCTTCGCTATCTCCTCATCCTTTACTACTCTTCCTCTTCTACTCTTCCTCTTCTCTGCTCTACCTTTCCTCCTTTCTTAGGATCTTGTCATTTTCCGACAAGGATGATCTTCCACAACTCAACAACACATATTTGTATGCTTCATCATCCTTGGAATAAACATGAAGGTTGGCACTACAAACATCTAACTTAATGTGAATCACTATACTATCGGCCAAACATAGTTGGGACTCAAATCTTCCTTGAACAACATGCCACACTTCATAGAACCTCTCTTAGATCATCTATAACATGCACATAGCATCCGGTTAGCCAAGACTAGAAAGAACAACAACACCCAAGGACAAATCTTCAACCATGAGATCAATCCTCAATGCAGACTACTAACACAACAGGAACTTCATCCAGAGACCACCACAAGTACAATGAAATCAATATGAACAACTGCATCACCTCAGATCACCAGAAACACTTACACCTTCATCCAGGAACTCAAGAACACCAACTGTCATGACTATCACACTAGAAAGATTCTTTGCAGATCTCCAAACCATGAACCACTTGAGTTGAGGACACACACCTCTAGATCCGCAAATCATAATATTCCAATGTGGATCAATCTAGACCAAATTTATGTCATTCTGTCACCTCTGAACAACTACAAAACCTAGTTCTACTCAGATGGCCATAACTTCTCCAATTCTCCATGTGAACCTCTCAAATCTTGACTAGGGCAAATTTAGACAATCCTCTACAAACACTTTAATCCATTAACTCTGATCTTTATCCTACTAGGAATGTGGACCAATCAACTTCACTAAACTGCACTGTCTTCACTATCTTTGATAGAGAGATATGTAACTCACTTGTTTCTTCCAGAGAGGAAAATTTTCTCAATATCCTCAACATACAAGTCTTTTGGAATGGGATACAATTGACACCAATGACAGCAAGGATATGTTGACATCAATGACAACACTGGTTAGGCACGTATTTGTAACAATCTCCCCCTTTGTCATTGATGGCAACATATGAAGTGAAAATTGTTTCAACCATCAAGACAAGAACTTCTCCTCCTTTCTCTTATCACACCTGCAACCATTTTCTTTACTGCTCCCCATTTCACCATCAACTGCTTACTTCCAAGTTTTCATATGACTTCTCTCCCCCTTTGACATCAATGGCAAAGGGCACATATTTACAATCATTTCTTTCTCTTTTTGTTTCTTAATCCAGAATCAACATACTGACTACTCCTCCTGAGTAGCAACTCCTTAACACCAATCTGGATCACAAGATTTGACTGTGAGTTCCATCGGATTGATGCAAATTAGTGCACCTTAGTTCTGAATAGGAGGGGTAATAACCCCTAGCATCACTCTGAGATACTCAAAAGTATCCTTAGGTAGAGGCTTAGTGAAGATATCTACAATCTAATCTTTTGATGAAACAAACTCCAATCTGACTTCATTCTCATTTACCTTCTCTCTCAAAAAGTGAACCTTAATGGATATATGCTTTGTCTTTGAATGCAACACTAGATTCTTTGAAATATTTATTGCACTTGAATTATCATGTGAGGCCTACTATTTCACTCCCTTATTTTGATCGTTTCATATTTACTGTTGGAGACATTTTAGACATTTGGGGACTGTTGATCCCGATATGTAGACCTTCTAGGCTATATGCTTTTATTTTGGTTAGTTATGTTTAGTATGTTGTGGTGAGACTAGATCCTAACTTTGATTCATTGATGATGATTAGACATGTGATATGCATTCTGATTCTATTAGAGATACTAGTTGTGAGATTATGTTGTGGATTTATTATGTGATTTTTATCTTGAGATGGTTTATAGATATGCAAATTATGAATCTAATTATGATGTGATTTTTATGATGCTTTAATTGATTATGCAATGGTGTGAGTGTATGCTTTTCCTTGCTTCGGCTATGATATACATGTTGGATTAATCTTTTGTTTAAGTGCGCAGGTGATTTTCCCAAGCCACGGAAAAATCGAAGATCACCCCACACATTTTGTGAAATCCCGTGTTGAACCGATCTAGTTCCAAGAGGAACCAAGATCAACTGTGTAATGCATGATGAATTTTTGTAATGTTTGTGTATGGTGTCTTTTGGGCTAGGTCTACCTATTTTCAGTTGATTTTATTATAGTGTTGTGAATGTGCAATGTTTATTTGACTTTATTTTTGTTTTAAATTTTGTGACCCCTTGTCATGTGATTTTATACATCCTATGGTGCTCAAAATGGGTTAAAAGTGACCCTGGGTTGTACCCCTAGGGTCTAGGGCCCATTTGAGCTTGTCTAACCCTAGGATAACTCCCATATGGTCACTTAAACTTCACCTTGAAGTGAAGTGACGAAAATGGAAGTTTGGGGAGGAGTGGAAGGTTGGGTCAAACCTTCAACCTTATCCACACCTCATTCCAAGGCTTTGGGGTACCTTGCATTGAAAGCTTGGGGAGTCTTCAAAACCCTTAATTGTGGAGGACCCAATTCCAAGGCTCTCTCACATTGGTGAGAGTACCTTGGGGTTTTGTGGGCTTTCACGGGAGGATAGGATTGGGACACTTGTCGTACCCTCATCCTTTTTGGGCTCCACCTTGCTCTCACACATGTGTGAGAGAGCACAAGTGGAGGGTGACATGTGTCATCCCCACATTCCATGGGGCTTGCAAGTGGATGTGAGGAGGAAGGAGAATGTGACATGTGTCACCTTCTCATTCCTCAAGGCTCATGAAGAGAGCCTATTTTAATCCCTCTTGAAGAGAGGGAGAGGGTTGTGGATTTCATTACATTTTTCCATTTTTATTTGAATTTTGGGAGAGAGTTAGAGGGATTTTTTGGAGACACATTTGGAGAAGGACTTGGAGGTGGATTTGGAAGGGCTCTTCTTCAACTATCTTCCTTGTTGGGCTTATCAAGGTAGGATTCAAGGCTTGATGCCTTTCCTTATGTATATACTTGTGTGTTTGCATTATGTGTGTTTTGTGTTTTGTTGTTGTAGGGTTTTGAGGGTGTTTGTAAGAGCCTCTCCATTTGGAGTAGATGCTCAACATGTGTGGGGTGGGGGAGGAGTGAACCTCCTCAAGGCCACCCTCCTAGTGTTGGTATTTTGGCCTTGAGGGCAAGATTATGAGTATGAGCATTTTGTATGGCATGAGTGCCATGGAGGAATAAATGAGTTCTTGGTATAAATATTTGGGCTTGAGGCCTTGTTTGTATTGAGCTTTTTTAGATATTTGGAGTGGCCTCTTGACTTGAGTGATGTCCACTCCCCTACCCCTCCAAACTCATTTTTATGAGTTTTGTGTTGTGTTAAACCATGGGTGTTCTTGTTTTGTTGGTTGGTTTATTGTGTTATGGAGTGAAGAATCATTGTGTGTGGATGACCTCCAAGCTCAGGGGTGACTTATTAGTGAGTCTATGGTAGGGAGGAGAGCAGTATTGCATGGCTTGGTTTCCCTCCTTTGTTTTGTACCTTGCAGGTGTTATTGTTAGCTTGGGAGCTTGGAGGAGGTGTTTAAAAGTTATGTTTCATTGTTGTCATTTTTGGCTATTGAGAGCCTTGGCCAAGATTGGCCTTTGTATAGTTTGTTTCTAAGAAAGAAAGAAAATTACTCTCTTATTATGTAAAGTTTAAATGGTTTCATTTTGTGTTACTCTATTTTATAGTTGCAAAAAAAGAAAATGTATATAGTTGCTAGTTTTTATTATGTTTTTATAAATAAAAAAAGGTTGCAATGGAGAAAACTTGTATTTATTACTCTTCTCATTAATGTTTTAAAAAAATAGATATGGTTAAGTGGCTTATTTAAATCTCTAATTAAAATATTTGGTTGCTATTTTTTTGTTTAAAATATATATATATATATATATATATATATATATATATATATATATATATATATATATATATATATATATATATATATATATATATTGTTGTTGCTTTCTTTTCAAAGAAAAAAAATATAAATGTATTGACAAAAAAAAGAGAAATATTTCATGTTAGTAGTTAACCTATTCTCTTATTTCATTAGAAAATGGTTATATTGTCATCATAAAAATATATATATATATATATATATATATATATATATATATATATATATATATGTGGAGTATATACATAGTTTCTATAGCTAGATAATATATATTATCTAACTGTAGAAACTGTGTATATACTCCTTGTATATATATATATTATGGGCTGGAAATTGTGTATATATATCTGACTGTGTATGATTATTATTTTAGTAGACTGTATGAATTTCATTATATATATAATGAATCATTTGAAAACCCATTGCAGGTTTTAAGTAATGGAGGAAAGTTTTATGAAAGTTATATAATATAAAATTTTCATTAGGCGTCGACTATGTTTTGAGCCAGAGACGGCTATTATAAATGGGGTGCCGTGGGGTGATCCAAACCCACCCCACGGCTGTCATATGTTTGTTTTTATTTAAAGAAAGAGCAGTGGGGTGGGGAGGGGCCGAAAACCCCCCACACCCTATTATATATGCAAAGTTTAGACTCTGCTTAAAACCTGAGTGGCATTAAAACAGGGCGGCTCCTTCGATTTATGCCTCCCTTCCTTGCAGGTCGTCGACCCTTTTTCAATCTGACACACACACACATATATACACATCGTATATATATACTCAATGCTTGCAGCATAGAAAAATATATCTCTAGTTTATTACCAATATATATATGTATATATATAAATAAGGCTTTTAAAAAATATACATGTATATACAATGTATATACCTCTGTTGTAGGTGGCGACCATGGTTACCTTGAGCTTAAAACCTACAACAAAATGAGAAAACAAAATGAGAGAGGGTTTGAGAGAAAAGAAAATAATGGAGAAAACAAAATAGGGTTAGGGTTGAAAGATCTTAAGGAAAGTGTTGTTGTGTGGTTACACAACACGCCCCATTTTGACTTGGTAAAATAGGGGCCCAATTTTTGCTTGGCTTGTTTTTGTGCTTCCTGGTAGTTTTGGTAAAAGTAAGTCATGCAGATCATCATGCATGAGAGGCTGGGTAAGTCATCATCATGAGGTCAGTTTGTCAAAGTTCATATTTCATTCCAGTAACCTCATATTTAGAAAGAGCATCAAATTTCATGCAGGTTTGCCTTTTGCATCACCCTGATATTCGCTAGGGTGTGAAAATTATGAATGGTCAAAGTTTGAGTCAAACCTGATATTCATAGGATGAGGATCATATTTCATCATCATCATCATCATATTACAGAGGTCATCCTGATCTAATTTATCACCCGATAAATCATGCGGTCTGAATATCCGGACATCAATTTTAAGTGATAGTGTCCTTTACCCGTCGATGGCCTTATGCATTTCGCGAGGATCATATTTCTCAATGTAACCCGATATTTGAATATCCTCCTACCGTGAAATATCCCCCTAAGCCAATATCCTGATGGTGTCATTCAAAGTCTGATAAACGAAGAAACGATATGATGATGACATCATCATCACATTTGTCTCTCGGCAGGATATTTCATAAACATGATCTTGTTCGCATAACATGATGATGATGTCATCATACCTCAACGATATAGTGAACAAATATCCAGATGACGTCACCTCGATATCCTTAGAATAAGAAAAGGAATGACTTTGGTCATCATCACCATCCCAACGCGACCTGATATTTTCTAATATCCTCCTGACGTATAAAGCACGACTTAAGGGTGCGTTTATCACCCGATATTGTCAGGATGGTTTTTTCTCTCGAGGAGGACGATCATGATCCTGCTCACATAATATGACGATGATGTCATAAGTGCCATAATGCTGAACCAAGTCGATATCCTGATGACGTCATCATGATATTTCGACATTGGGTCATTTTTGTTGCGGGGGTCATTTTCAAACATCCCCTGATTTCCTAACATGACGATGATGTCATACTATTCGGAGGGTGATATTCCCATTATCAGGGTCATATTTCTTAACGTCCCGATTTCCTTCAGTATGACCATGATGTCAGCCTTTCACATTTTAACGAAGCCCGTCCATGATGATGACATCATCATCATATCCTGATCTATGAAGAGAGTCATGTTAGTTAATATCCCTCATATTAGCTAACGTGCATACCCAGACCTGATAGTTTTATTCAATCGAATTTAGTGAACAGAAGCGCATGTATTGCATATGCATGATCTTATGCATGTGATAACTGAAAATGTAAGGCTTGCATATCATATGAAAGGTCCCCATCACCCTTGGAATACAAAAAAGGCTACCGGAAGGTGAAACTATTTGCAAAATTTAGAGAAACTCAAAAATTAGGAAATTTTTGACCTTCCCCTTGGCAGGGTCATAACTCCTAGCCATGTTATTAGAATTTGAACTTTTTGGACTCATTGGAAAGATAAACTAGTTATCTAGTTTGAGTTTCCTGGTCACTTAGGCTTAATGCCAAGTTACCGATAATGTGTTGAGCCCTAATTTCACTCTGAAGGCCTCTGAAAATGCAATTTACTAAGATGTAGAAAATACAAAAAATTACATTTTCGATATTTTTATCAAAAATCGCTCAAATGATCCTGGCTGGACCTGATCAGATATTGAAACTATTTTAGGGCCTGACAGCATGTTTTCCAGTCAACGATAGTCACCTGGACCCTCTTGACCACCTATGGGCATTTAGTTGCGCAAATTTTCTCAGATGCTCAATATTCATAACCTGCTATATATAGGATGTTGGAGCTGTATGAAGTGGCTGAAAATTGCCAACTAGCAGGCAACATGAACCGGAGCTGGGGAGGATATTATCAAATATGTTGTATGCCAGCTGGAGGGTGGACTGATTCGAAGATGCTGGAATATTCTCTGCCAGCTGTGTATTTTCCAACTGGCAGGCACGTGCTGTTCATCTGGACCATTGATTGTTCTGGGAGGATCCTGATCCTTGGATCATTGTATCTATTTTCTGGCCTTTGTTCTATAAAAGGGCAGAACTTGTCAAAAATTAAGAAGTATGGGAATATCTGGCAAAATAAGGCCAATTACTATAGAATCAAATAGGAGATCGGATTACTGAGACTAATGAGGATTGAATTGTTGAAATTTCAAGGTTCTTTCTTCAGATTGTTGTAAATGTAATTATTCTAAAGCATACTGAATGGAGATGAAGCTTCAGATTACATCTTGATTGTAAATTTTACGTAATCTTCAAGTTGATTTCTAGATATGTAATGGTGAATGCTGTGTTCAAATAGAAGCGCTTTCATTTCATTGCATGTTGTTGTCAACTTTTCCTTTGAAGATTTGCACTGGATCATGCAGATTTGTGGATGTCCTGGTGAAGTATGATTTCTAGTTTTCTTCTCTTCATTGCTGTATGGGAACATGTATGTGGATCAGTGATCTCAATTAAGTAATTTTGGGAATCTCATTCTCTAACCCTTTTTCTCATTTTAATTTCATTGAAATCACTTCCATAACTGCAAATCATGAAAAATAACAAGCAGGACAGAGAAATATGCTGACATCTCGTAGATAATCGAAAATCCTTAGCATATTTGAGCAAAGTGCATGTAGTGTTGAAAATATCATGCAAAGAATTGCAAATAATGGTAGAAATCATGCAAATATCAACCTGTAAGCATATTATTTGACTAAATTCACAGTGCAGAGGTAGAATTATTAAAGATTTATGCAGAGCAGATATATAGAGCAGGATATTTGGAGAAATACTAATGAACTTTGCAGAAATTACTGAAGAACGTAAGGCCCCTTGAATGGAAAACAGCAACACACATCAACCTCTGAGTAACGTCAGAAGATTAAGACCTAATCAACGGAGACTTGGGATCATGAATTCTTTGAATTCATCGTATCTTTCAAGATGAATAAGGGTTGATGTGTAACTTTTATTCTATGTTTGTTTATGACCAACATCATGATCAACAAGTGTTTTTTTTTATTTGGGAGCTTTTAGGGCATGGATTTTAAATTAGTTTTCTTTTTCTTACGAATTGTGGGTTTTAAATAAGTTATATTTGTATATTGGTTATTTCATTTATTTAAGGGTTAGGGGATTATTTTATTAATTTAGTAGGCGTTAGCCAATTACAAATTTATTTAGTTGTGTATGTAGGGGACCTTTTTAATTCTTAGGGAGATTATTGAAATTTGTAATATTGTGGTTAGAGTATTTAATTGTTAGTGTGGCAACCTTGTTTTGATAATATTTTTGGGGACTTAATTTATTATTGTAACTCTTGGATTAATAATGTAATTTTATTTTAGTAGGATCAAATTAATTAATTTAATAGTATGTTTGGATTTAATCAAGGTAGAATAATTATTTAATTAATTAATCTAGTTAATAAATTAGAGACCCTTAGTGCGGAAAATTAATCCCCCTAGCGTAATTATTTTAATAAATCAATTTTAATGATCTTAGTGAACATTTGGTTAGAATTTCCTTAATTAGAATAATTCCTATATACACCCTAGAGGCGTTATGCTACCAGATTTTTCTAGGAATTAGGGTTAATTTCCTTAGGTGATTTAATGTCATGCCCACATTTCACTTGTGGTTACAACACGCTAACCCGCGTGTCACGTCCACATGCAACATGTGGTCATGATATGAACTATCAAAAATTTTCCCTTACTACTTGAAATTTTCCCCTCGCACGCATAAGCGTGCTAGGTTGCGTATGTTTAAGTCATCAATGATACTGTGGTTTACAAAATATTTCTCACATGTGTACCTTCACTATACTAGACTTACTAGTTGCTTGATGATGTTTACTACGTTTACGTTGGTTTTAAAATTTAGCATATAAATTAACTAGATAACTGGTTGGCCCCTGATTAGTTTTCTCAGTCTATTTCAATACTGCCTTGCATTAATTATTTCCTCCTCTTTCTAATTGCTTTGATTAACTTCACGTTCAATTGTTTACTCATTTATTTATTAACTTAAATTAATTTATTAAGTTAATTTATTTTTTTTTATACCTTGGTAATTCATTTGGAAAATACTAATCCCGAAGTCACAATTTCCTTACAAACGAATTAATGTAAATCATTATTAGTGTAAATTACAATTACCTCATTAATATTGTTTAATTATATATATATATATATATTAATTTATATATATATATATGCAATATCCTTTAGAGCAATCTTATTTATTAACAAATTATATATATATATATATATGTATATATATATATATCATTGTTTATTTTATCATGCTAATGGAAATTCCACTCATAATTAAATAGAGTATTGTTATGAAATCCAACTCATAGCAAATGGGTAAGTATACAATAAAATTTAAGAGTAACAACACATTTATTATTAAATAATATATATATATACATATATATATAAATATATATTTATATTTATCTAATAATATCTATTTTATCATATTAAATTATACTCCACTCATACAAATGAGAATATTGTTATAAATCATAACTCATTTCCTTGAGGGTGAATAACCCTAACATTCGTTTGCATTTTGTATATGTTGCGGGGCAGAGAAGGCGATGGAGGCACTGTGGTGGGAATGGTGCAGGATTGGTGGCCGTAGCGGCAGCAGATGAAGGACACAGGTGGAGGGTGGTTTGGAGGCCGTAGAGGGCAGTGGACGGGGGATGCAGTGGAGGGTTTGCTGGCCGCGGAGGGCCTGTGGAGACTCGTGGGGAGGGATGCCTGTGTGCAGGCTACGGGTGTTACGACGAGTGGGGGTGTGGGGAGGGGCAGAGCCCCACCCACATCCCACTTTGTGGGGTGTAGGTGGGGTTCCGCCCCTCCCCACACCCCCACTATATTAAGGTTCAGTGGGGGTTTAAACCCCCCACCATTTTCATATTAGATTTCGACTATGTATTCAATGAAAACAGTGATCCTCTTTTCTTCATCGCATATGCAATTTCAAAATTTTAAATAAAAATAAATAAATATATATATATATATATATATATAGCATAAGATCATCACAATGTGTAATTTTCAATATATATATATATATGTGTGTGTGTGTGTGTGTCATAGGCACTTACAAATTCATAACTTCTTCAGCATTTCAGTTTATATAATAAACAAATTCTTGTATAAAAATAGAAAATAAATATAAATTTAAATATATATTAGTCCATTGTAATTTATCTTTTCACATGTACTTTCCAATGCATAATAAAGAAGAAATTATGGTTAAGAATAAATACTGGCTAATTATTAAATCTTTCACTTCAAAATTCATTATAGCAGAAATGTAAAACATTTTTGATGAAATTCTATTGCACAACTAAATCAAATCTTAATCCTTTTCCAAAAGACAAATTTACTTCTTATAAAATTTAATGAATGTATCATTTCCACTAAACAATACAATGGATAAATCTTAACAACTTGGCATACATCCACAACTAATTTTCACAACTTTATAAATATATATTTGCAAGAAAATAGACAAATCTACTCTTTGGATAAAATAACTTTCTCTTCTTTCTACTCACACAAATGATATAATGAAATAAACAATAAAAATCACAACTAACAACATAATCAGGGAGGATTTTCTCTCCACTCCCAAAATAACAATTTTTACAACTATTGTAGAGAGAGAAGATCTCTCCTCTAAAACTCTTACAGGATGAAACTTTAAGAGACCAAGCTCTCTTTACAAGTAAGGGAAATGAAACATATTCTCTAAACAAGGAAAACTCCTCCAATCTTTACCACATGCTCCAAGATATACCTGTATGACAACCAAGGAAAGAACACACCACATAACAAGCTCTCCTCCCTGCTGTAGACCCGCAAGAGGGTCACCCCTGAGCTAGGGAGATCATCCACACACCCAGGGTAGAATAGACCAAAAACACTTCACAACATTAGAACAAACAACACACAACTCCCATGGTTTTACTCACTACACAAAGACTCAGCTGAGGTGAGTTCAAAGAAGGTAGGGAAGTAGACTCACTCAACTCCAAGGTGTCATTCTTCTCAAACAATTATCATATCTTTTCTCATGGCCTCAAGCCAACAAAATTATTCTTTCTCATGGCCTCAAGCCATCCAAATAATAAAAATCACAGGGATATCCCAAATAGGCTCTCAAGCCTTATAGCCCTCTAGGCTCAAAATTACCAACATGCCCTCAAGGCTTCCATATACCAAGAAATAAGAATGCACCTGAAGAGGTTCACACCTTCCCTTCCCCATACATGATGAGCATTGTCTTCCAACTGGAAGAAGCTCTTTCAAACACCCAACACAAACCCAAAATAACTAAAAAAACACATAGGCAACCTTGCAAATCCACATTCATCAAACAAGAACAAAACACACAAGGTGAGTAACTGGCTCACTAACCTTTACAAGCCCTATTATGGATGTAGTTGAAGAAGAGCTCCACCCTTAGTCTCCTCCTCCAAGTTCTCCTTCTTTCCACAATAATCCAACCCCCTTAGTCTCCTCCTCTCTTCTTTATAACAAATTCCCTCCATTTTCCTTATTCCCAAGTGGCATTAAAAAACTAAACCCACTTCCTATCCATTATCCCTAGTGGACTTAAAACAATTAACCCCACTCAAGAGGTTCCCCACTATAGCCCTTTTCCAACACATGAAGGAATAAAATATAATAAGTAAAATAGAAATAAAAAGGGAGTGGATGACACACCACCCTTTTTATGGGGAGCTCCCACCAAAAGAGAGGCACAAAGAGACAAAGCACTCCATTATTGGTGGATCATGGAGTCCTTCCATGACTTGGAAGTGGGCTTGAGTGTGGATTCCACTCATCCCATTATCCTCATGCTCCCAAATTCATCACTTAACTTTACTATAAAGTTAAAGTGACCATATGGAGGTTATCCCATGGTTATCCTAGTCAAAAGGGTCCCTAGACCCATGGGGTATAACCTAGGGTTGATTTTTACCTAGTTAGAACTCCTAGAGTCAAGTAAAAACACAAGAAGAGGGTCTAAAAGAAATAAACTTATACAAGACTCATAACAACATTTCTTACAACACATATCACAATACAAGTAATTCAGAGGGTAGACCTAATTCCCTTGACCCCATGCAACATTACAACATTACAACATTTCCACCATACACGGAGTTGATCTTAGTTCCTCATGGAACTAGATCAGCTCACAAGGGATACAACATAGGGTGTGGAATGATCTCCTGTATTTGTAGTTTTGTTAGCAATACCTACACACTCAATCTCGAAATTAATAACACATAAAGATATCATAGCTGAAGCAATTTAAATACATGATACCTAAACATTCTACCATAAAACATATTGAAATCACATTAAAGTTCCCTTTCTAATATTATCCACTCATTAGTCTCTTAAAAGCAAACATCTATCTATCATTGCACAATTTATTTTCTTAAAAATTAATTAGGTTTAATAATCAAGATTCCGGGATCAACAGTCCCCCAATCATAAAAGTAATAGCAAAAGTACTGTAAATAGTCTCATGAACGGAAGTGAAAAAGGTAGGCCTCACATTTAAACCTTGTGTTGAGTAATATTTTAATATGTTCCACAAACTTGATGTTTTAATTATGTGGTAATTTATTCTTTCAATGCATTAGAATTAGGGTTTTGATTTTGACTCGTGTCGAAATCCCATCACTCACTTAGGAAAACTTAGGGATTTGATCAATCGATCTTAACCTGAATAGAAACACTTCTTGCATCATATTGACCCCCTTAGTCAGCTATCATCACGTAGGGGATTGCACATGTGATCGCATTACCCCAAGATTTGATTGACATGTTTACGCCTTATGCGTATTACCACCGAGCACGTTGATGCATGCGAGGGGTTTTCTAGGGATGCATGGAAATTTTTTGATATTTCATGTCATGACCACATGACAAATGTGGACATGACATGTGTGTTTCTTGTCATGACTACATGGGAAATGTGGGCATGACATATCACAAAAGATTATAACAGGTTCTGCAAACACAACTCTGATATCCTTCAACATTTGCTTCATCCACAAAAATTGAGTATAATTACTTGCTACTGCTATGTACTATGCCTCTATAGTAGATAGAGATATTGCCTCCTGCTTTTTGTTTAACCAAGAAACCAATTTCTTTCCCAAGAAAAATGCACCTCCACTAGTACTCTTCCTGTCATCCACATCTCCTACCCAATCAACATCTGTATATGCACGAAGAGTGAAATCATCACCCTTAGGATAACATAAGCCATAATCAGACATTCCCTTTAGATATCTAAAAATTCTTTTGACTGCAACAACATGAGATTCTCTAGGCTCAGCTTGAAATCTAGCAACAAGGCCAACTACATTAATAATATCAGGTCCGGTATGAGTCAAATAAAGTAGTCCTCTAATAATTGATCTATACCTTTTTTGATCTGCCTTAGGGGAATCATCATCTTTACTCAACTTGCATCTGGTTACTATAGGAGTATAGACTGGTTTAGAATCCTCCATTCCAAACTTTTTCAACAACTCTTTCACATACTTAGATTAAGATATGAAGATGCCTTTTTCTGACTGAATGATTTGTAGACCTAAGAAGAAATTAATTTCACCAAACATGGACATCTCAAACTCACTTTGCATTTGATCAACAAAAATTTTACACATGCTCTCATTTCCACCAAAGATGATATCATCAACAAATACCTCAACAATCAAGATGTGTTCATAATCAATTTTGAAATAAAGATTACTGTCAGAATTGCCTTTGCTAAAGCCTAACTTTAGTAGATACTTATCTAATCTTGCATACTAGGCTCTTGGGGCTTGTTTGAGTCCATACAATGCTTTCTTCAATATGCAGACCTTATCTTCTTGATCAGACAACTAGAATCCTTCTGGTTGCTCAATGTAGACTTCTTCTTCCAACTCTTCATTTAGGAATGCTAACTTGACATCCATCTGGTAGACTTTGAAATCTTTGTAAGCAACAAAAGTAAGAAATAATCTAACTGCTTCAATTCTTGCCATCGAAGTAAAAGTTTCTTCAAAGTTAATTCCCTCTACCTAAGAGTAACCTTTGCACACCAATCTTGCTTTATTTCTCACAACTTCACCATCTTCATTCAATTTATTCCGAAAGATCCATTTAGTTCCAATTACATTTTTGTTTTCAGGTCTAGGAACAAGATCCCAAGTATGATTCTTTTCAATTTGTATTAATTCTTCTTCCATTGCTTTTACCCAACTTTCATCATTACAAGCTTCATTCACTAATTTTGGTTCAATCTTTGAAATCAGACAATACTCCTCTTGTTCTTCAGCCATTCTTCTTCTAGTTTGAACACCTTTATTTTTATCTCCTATAATATGATTTTTAGAATAATTCAATCTTACATACCTAGGAGTTTTTGGATTTTCTTCAACTTCTGATTCTTGAACTTGTTCCACAACATTTACATTAACTTCTTGAGTCACTGGATTCTCTGGAGTAAACTAAACTTGCTTTCCTTCATTTGGACTTTCATTTTGATCATCTGATTCATCTCCACAAAACCTTGAAGGTCTCTCCTTGCTTTCATCAACCTTGACATTAGCACTTTCAACCATCTTTTTCAATCTCTTGTTAAAGAATTGGTATGCTTTGCTTTGATTAGAATAACCTAAACTATTCCTTCATCACATCTTGCATCAAACTTGCCTAGATCTTCATCTCTTTTGATATAGCATCTACTACCAAAAACTCTGAAATATTTCACAAAAGCAACATTACCAAACCACAGTTCATAAGGTGTTTTATTAGAATTACATTTGATCTACACCTGGTTAAGAGTGTAGACGGAAGTACTTACAACCTCTCTCCAATAGACATGTGGAACATTTGCTTCCATCATCATGGTTCTAGCAGCCTCTTGAATAGTCTAGTTCTTCCATTCTACAACTCCATTCTGCCAAGGAGTCCTAGGAGCAGACAACTATCTTCTTATTCCATGCTTTTCACAAAATGTATTAAACTTACTGGAGGTAAATTCTCTACCTCTGTCAGATCTTAGACACTTTATCTTCACACAAATCTCAATTTCCACCCTAGCCTTAAACACTTTGAATTTGTCAAGAGCCTCTAATTTATCTCTCAAGAAGGTGACCCGCATCATCTAGGAGTGATCATTAATTAGCAACATAAAGTATCTGTCTACTTGAAAACTCTTAACCCTGGAAAGACCACACAAATCAGTGTGCACAAGTTTCAAAAATCCACTTGAAGATTGTTCTTTACTCTTGAATGTAGTTCTTCTCTATTTTCCCAGTTGACATTCCTTACACATGCTATTGGTAGGTTATACAAGCTTTGGAAGATCTCTTACAGCCTGAGTAGCACTTATCTTGACAATGTTGTCAAAGCTCACATGACACATTCTCCTATGCCATAGCCAACTCTGATTAATCTAAGAAATCAAACAACTTTTACTAGTACCACTTAAATGAAAGATGTTACCTCTAGTCTGTGTACCCGATGCAATCTTAGTTTTAGGGATTTCCAAAATTCTACATTTTCCATCCTTAAATTGGAAATCATATCCCTTGTCAACCAATTGTCCAACACTGAGAAGATTATGCTTCAACCCCTCTACATACAAAACATCATTAGTGTTATTCTTACCATCAAGGGAGATGGATCCTCTCCCACGGATTCTACCAGCTAAATTGTCTCCAAACTTCACAATTCCACCTTCATACCTTTCCATACTTACAAACTTACTCTTATC
Organism: Cunninghamia lanceolata; assembly: GCA_027924645.1. Classification (NCBI taxonomy): domain Eukaryota; kingdom Viridiplantae; phylum Streptophyta; class Pinopsida; order Cupressales; family Cupressaceae; genus Cunninghamia; species Cunninghamia lanceolata. The sequence continues at coordinate 1,051,036 of BSBN01000865.1, read as the reverse complement.
ACCTGTTAGATGATGAAAGCATCCACTGTCAATTACCCATTCATCCTTTTCTTCAACCTGAGTAGCCAAGGCTCTTTCTACATTCACACAACTAGCATATTTAGTAGGCATTGGATCTTCTTCTTTGATAGCAATGAACACCCATTCATTTCCTAAGGTACTTCCTTGATGCAGGAGCATCCAGTGGTGTAAGGGCAATCTTGCATCACACAAAAAGATGTTACTTCAAAATCATTACATTTGTTTTCATTTCTTTCCATAATTAGTATTTCTGGTTCCATAATCTCTTGAATAATGTTGTAGAACTTTCATTTTTTCTAAAACTGCTAAAAATAACAAATTGCCAGTTTTGGAAAGTTTAACTACCATTTTAGGAAAGTTCACATTTGGGAATGGATTGAAGTGAAAACTTACAGAAATCTTCATAATGGAAATATAAGACCTTTGGTGAAGGAATCAAGCCAAGATCATTTGTGAGCTGAAAGATATTAAAGTTTATGTTTTCTGAAAAGCCCCTAAAATTTTCTGAAATGAGATATGAGGCACTAAAACATCCCATAACATCTCAAATAGTTGATGGAAATCTATTTATAGATTTCCAGTTTGATAGTTCACATTACAAGCTTTTTGGTACTTAAAACAGTTCGTCAATTGAACACCTGGATCAAAAGTTATGCTTCCCGGAAGTTGACCTACTTTTGGAGGGATTTACAAATTTTGAAATTTAGTTGGAGGACGCCAAAAAGTGCTATTTATGACTATTTTGGGAACCTTGGGCAGTAGTAGAGTTAAGGGGGAAAGTGTAGAGTCAAGAATAGGTGGGAAAATAGAAACCCTAGCTAATTTGGGGTTATAGAAGGCAGAAGATTCCAGAGCTTGGTGATGGTAGTTGTAGTGTGTTGTAGCTTGTGGAGGGTTGATTCCTTTGATTGTAATTGAGCTTCTGTAATGTAATCAATTGTCCAAATTAATAAAGAAATATTATATTTCCTGTGTACCATTTCTATTGTTGTGTGTTTTATGATTTTACTCCCTTCATCAAGTGGTATCAGAGCAAGGGTTCTTGAGTGTGTAGACAGATCGCCGACCATGAGGTAGTTTGGACTAGGACCTGAGGTTGTGGGTTTGCTGCGAAGTTCAAGATGCCTCCACAAAGAAATCATATTGGGAGGAATGCTTTGATGGATGAGGGCTTTAGAGCCATACAAAGACAAATTGATGCATTGTAAGAGGAGCTACAAAGAGGGTTTGATCCAAGAACAAGAGAAGAATGCGAGGATGAAGCTGAAGAAGAGCTATCTGAGGAAGAACAAGAAGCTATAGGAGATCCTATAGAAGTTAGGTTGTTGAGGGTCATTTAGAAGATCAAAAAGAGGCCCAAGATTGAAGTTTTTACCTATTATGGAGATTTGAATTTGGAACAGCTTATTGATTGGATCAATTACATGGAGGAGTATTTCGAGTATGAAGATGTGGAGGACCCAGATCAGGTCAAGTTAGCAAAAACAAAGTTGAAGGGCCACACTAGTATTTGATGGAAGGAGGTCCAGTTAGAGAGGAATAGGAGAGGAAAAGGAAAGATCACCAGATGGGATTGGATGGTGGAGAAACTGAAGAAGTAGTTCATTCCTGTGGACTATGAGATAGAGTTGTTGAAGAAATTGCAAGGACTGAAGCAAGGTAACAAGTATGTTAAGGAGTATACATAAGAGTTCTATAAGATTACTATTAGGATAGGCCATGTAGAGGCCAACAAGGAGAAGGTAGCTTGTTACATTAATGGGTTAAGGCCAAGTATTCAAGAGGAGTTGAGCCTGGTTAGAATGACCACCATAGAAGATGCATCCCTAAAGGTGGAAGAGAAGTTGAGTAAAAGATTTGATAGCAAGCAAAGGGGAAGAGGTCAAGGCAGAAGGACTAGTGGAAGACCATATGGAGGCCAAAATTAAGATTCAAAGAAAAGTGAAGAAGCTGGCACCAATCGAAATCAAAGAGGAGATAATGCCTACTACCCTCGTGACCAGAACAATGGTGAGCAAAGAGGAAGAGGAAGAGGCCGACCTGGGCAAGGACCCAGAAGAGGAGGTTTCAAAGGAACATACTTCCAATGTGGAGAAGAAGGGCATCGAGCATATGAGTGTCCGCAACATCAAGGAAGGACAAATAGAAGACCTAAAGGTAATGTATGAGTTGCACATGTAGATGAAGATGTGCAGTTTGAGTGTTCTGAAGATGCTGAAAGGGGAGAAACCCTAGTTGTCAAAAGAACTTTGTTGAATGAGGAGAAAGAACCCAATCAGAGGAAGAGTTTATTCTGCATAAGGTGCAAATGTGAAGGTAAGTGTTGTGATATTATTATTGATAATGGAAGCATAGACAATCTTGTTTTAGAGGAGATGGTTGATAAGTTGAAGTTGACAAGAAGAAAGCATCCACATCGATATCGGATTGCATGGTTATAGAAGGACCACAAAGCTTTGGTCAATGAGAAGTGTTTAGTGAAGTTCAAAATTGGGGACTACCATGATGAGGTGCTGTGTGATATCATACTGATGGATGCATGTCATATGCTGTTGGGGAGGCCATGGCAGTATGATAGGAGCGTTGTCCATGATGGTTGTGCAAGCACATGTTCCCTAACAAATGATGGAGTTTGTCATGAGTTGAAGCCCTTGAAAGAGGTGGAAGAAAAGGTATGTAGTACTGCTTGAATTTGCTTGGTAGATGGTAGAAATGTTTTGGAGGGTATGATGCATGAGCGTCATTGCTTTGCATTGATCCCTAAGATTAGTCAAGAGAAATGTGAAGATGTACAAACAAAAGTTTGAGATATGTTGGAAGAATTTCAAGACATTATCTCTGAGAATGTACCAGAAGGTTTACCACCAGTGAGGAAGATAAGTCATCAAATGGATTTGATACCAGGAGCCAGTTTTTGTAAACAAGGCAGCCCACAGAATGACTCCAATAGAGAATGAAGTGTTGAATAGACAAGTTCACGAGTTGTTAAGGAAGGGATTGATAAGGGAGAGCCTGAGTCCATGTGCGGTACCTACAGTACTAGCACCAAAGAAAGATGAAGAGTGGAGAATGTGTACAGATTCTCGAGCCATAAATAAGATCACGATCAAGTATAGATTTCCATTACCACAAATGGATGACATAATGGATTGTTTGAGTGGAGCCAAGTACTTCATGAAGATTGACCTGAAGAGTGGGTATCACCAGATCCAAATCAAAGAAGGAGATGAATGGAAGACAACCTTCAAGACAAAGGAGGGTTTGTAGGAGTGGTTAGTCATGCCGTTTGGGCTAACCAACTCATCGAGCACATTCATGAGGCTCATGAATGAGGTACTAAAAGAATTTTTGGGAAGTTTTGTTATTGTTTATTTGGATGATATTTTAATTTTTAGTAAGACCTGAGATGAGCATCTAATGCATATCAGAAGAGTTTTAGAGAAGCTAAGAGAGGAGAAGTTGCTGATTAATCTGAAGAAATGTAGTTTTGCAAAGGAGTTGGTAGACCTAGGAAATGTTGTCTCAGAGGAAGGTCTTAATATGGACCAAGGGAAGGTGAGAGCTATCCTTGAATGGTGTATGCCAAGGAGTTCCATAGAGGTAAGATATTTTCATGGTTTGGCAAGTTTTTATAGAAAGTTTATCAAAAAATTTAGTAGCATTTGTGCACCCCTAACTGACACAATGAGAGGGGATAGAAAAGAGTTTAAATGGACTAAAGGAGTAGACAAAAGCTTTGATACATTGAAGCAGAAAGTCACAAAGAATCCTATTTTGGCACTTCCAGATTTTAATAAGGTATTTTAGGTAGATTGTGATGCTAGTGGTAGTGTATACGCCTAAAAATGACATGATTCACATTCTTCTAAGTTAATTAAATATCAAAATATTTAATTATCTCTTCTAAAGTCAAAATTAAATAAAACCCTTTTATTTAATTAAATTCTCCCAAACAATTAAATAATTCTTAATTATTTAATTAAATCAAATCATTCCTCCAAATTTGAATAAATCAATTCAAATTTATCTAAATCCTCTCAATCTCCAAAAATAAAATACAATCAAGCATTTTATTTATTCTTCCAAATCATGCACAATAATTAAATAAATTTATTTGTTCAATTTGCTTTCTTATCTTCTAAATTAAATAATACCAATTATTTAATTATTCCTTCCAATAATATCTTCTCTAAATTTAAATAAATCAATTATTTATTTAAGTTGTCTATTTCTTCTAAATTGAGTTGCCTCTAAATATAATTTAAGCTTTGTGCACATGCAATTAAATATTCCCAATATTTAATAAAGCCAAATATCTTCTTATTCTCATGCAAATCTATTCTTCTTGTTTTAAATCACTTAACTAATTGTTATATTCTTTTAAATTCTTTAACTCATTCTTCTATTCTTGATAACTCCTCTCATGCAAAAGAAAGCAAGACACATGTCTTCTTCTTATTCGTTGCACGTTCCTCACCTATTCTCAATCATTGATCTTCTCAAGTCTTCTATACCATTGATCTCTTCTTTCCCAAATCTATAAATTCAACATCATTCTTCCATTCTAATCATCCAAGCTTTAAGTATTGTTACTCTACAGGAATTACAGTGCACCTTTGGCACCAATTCCTTCATTGCTTGTGATCACATTCGCTACTACACACTACGCACTACTTCCCTTGTTGTGAAGCTCCTCTTCATTGCAATAAACTATCACTGCCATTCCCAATTGATATTCTTGAAGCATAGCAAGGAAGTACACTCTCTGAGGGCCCTATTTCATACATGCAAGAACGATTGTGATAGGCGATCAATGGAAGCTTCAAATTGAGGAAGGTTTGCTTTGTTGTTCATTGTTTATTTGAATCTTCTTTCATTCACCATTTCATTGAAGTTTTGGGTATCTTGATATTGATTATTATTGTTATTCATTTGTTTATCCAATTTTCCCTTAACATTTTTAGCACCCACATTTTGAATCATTTTTGGGTTAAATGTGAATCGTGTCATTTTGAGGCGTATACATTTTGCCCCTCTTTGATGCAATGTAGTTTACGACGTTGCTTCAAAGAATCGATAGTTGAATAATGATACATGCCCCAGTTTACCCCTGGTACAAGTTATGATGACAAGATGCCCCCTCAGGAGATTGGACTAGAAGAAGCCAGAAGGATGTGAGACAGACAATGTCACGAAGACGAAGGGAAAGCTAGGTTAGGTTTAAAGAAAATAGGATGCATTTCAAAGAAATGAGAAGAAAATTGGAAGAAACGGGTGTGAGAAGTAGTCGCAGTCACCACCTAGCCAAATTAGGCTTTGCATACTATATATAGGAGCTGGGTCCACAAGACAATTCATTTGCACACTTGTCTTAGTTTGATTTGCTTCAGAGAGCTTAGAGCAGCATAGAGCATAGAGCAGTCAACACGAGGATGGACATTCCACGTGAGGAGCATCGATTCGAGCAAGTCTGTCGATTCGACCAACCAGCAGAGGTAGGACCCCCAGTATATATCTCAAAAAATTTCTCCTAGGGTCAAGTTTGATAGCAATAAATGCTAGGAGAAAACTAGGATAGACAAATACGCTAGAATGCAGAGTGGTGCATATGCCACGTGAAACTGCGCATAGGTAAATCTGCAGTGCATGCATGATATAGAATGGCGCATATGTGAAAGCTGCACATGCATAGGTTTAGGTGGCGCATGCACTTTAATGGTATGTAGCGGTGCTTTTGCTTGGACGATGCATATACGGTATAGGACAACGCATACATGGATTCTTGCAGCGCTTTTGCCAGAAGTGGCGCATGTGTTATGAAATGGCACTTTCATTAAGAAATGGCACATGTACCACCTGTTGTGGTGCATATGATATAGATAGGTAGATTACTTAGCTAAATTGACTTGATTGGCAACTTGTTTGACACGTCGATCAATAAGCTATCTCTGAGATTGCAAGATTCTAGTCAAGAGATGTAGTGTGCTATTTTGATCAATTTGAAATGCTAAGTTAGTTGATATGTTTCTATAGATATGTTGAGTATGATATTTGTAGCTTTGGGTTGATGCCTTGCTTTGCGTGCCTGTAGGAGGATATACGAGATATGCTTCAGTCTAGGGAGTGGTTCCTTATGCCTATGTTACAAAGATACATGTTGACAGAGATGGATAGAGAGGTGCTTAGCATGATGGGACTTGATTACGTATGCTTCATGCCTAAGGTTTGGGTGAACCGCGGGTTACTGACTACTGCAGTGGAGAGGTTCCACAGTGAGGATGGAACTTTCCACTTCTTGACCAGTGAGATGGCCATTACATTAGAGGACGTGTACAGGATTCTTCATTTGCCTATTCAGGGTGAGCTGGTGGAGTATGATCCATAGAGAGATGCAGGACTTGCTAAGTGCAGGTGAGTATTCGATGACCCTGAGCTGGTCGGGCAGGTCATCTCTTGGTAGGATATCTCTTACTGTTACAACTACTTCCCAGGTATTGTAGCATGACCAATTGAAGGTGTTGTATGCCCCGACAGGAGATCACACGGGTTCCCCATTGGATGGGGTCAAATTATAGAGTGGATGATTACAGAGGGCACCCGGTATGATTGGGGTGTCTATGTACTTGCGCACCTATACCACAATATGCACCAGGTGGTATATCACAGGAGTACGAGCCTATCTGCAGGTGTGTCACTGCTACAGTTTTGGCTATGGGAGCACATAGCGATCACAAGACTGATTTGTGTGTTTGGCAGATAGAGATGAGAGCCATATAGCTATGGCTATGCAGGAGTGATTTCACAGCACAGGCTGGGAAGCTTGAGTACTGGCGGCATGCATTGGATGGAGTAGACAAAGTCGTCTAGTGGTCATACCTAGATTGCAAGCCATGGGACGACGAGGCAGATGAGCTACCTTACTGGTATCAGATGCAGTGGCTGATAAGGTGGACCTAGTTTATACTAGAAAGATAGATTATTGGTCAGGTACAAAGATAGTTTGGGAGGAGATAGGGCATGCCATAGGGGCAGCCTCAGTTTGCTAGGACTCATACTGAGAGGCTCAAGTGGGGACCGATAGCATCGTATGAGGAGGTATTGGCTGAGTTTTGGTAGACACCATATGTCACCTGGGATATGAGGAGGGGGATTACCAATGCTAGGATGACACAAGATTATGAGGATTGGTTCACTGCCCACCCATTTCTGAGATATTCAGGGCCTGGGGTGCTGGTACCTCAGATAGATGAGGCAGACTTAGACGACGAGGGCCAGGTTGGCTGGAGGAGGAGGACGAGGGGGTGGCAGAGATGGGGGAGACGATGGAGATGATGGAGGTCAACCTAGGCAGAGGAGGAGAGGTGGGGAGGGACCTTCCCACGCCGAGTAGGCAGTTCTACCATAGGTCACTCAGTAGGCACCATAGGTACAAATGCCGCCACCTCAGCAAGTGGCATAGCAGCAGGGACCCCAGCCACAGGGGTAGGGATAGGTAGAGGCAGAGGCAGCCCAGGGCCTAGCACAGTCAGATGTCCAGGACAGGGCCATAGCTACGTTGAGAGGATAGGTTAGATAGCCATGGGCACAACTCAGGAGGGCTGATGCTCGATGAGAGATAGATGCAGAGGTGATTGCGAGGCTTACCAAAGAGAGAAACATGGAAGATGTGCGGATACGAGTTATCTGAGTAGAGTTGGATACTGTAGTGGTAGCCCTGGGGACAGATGCAATGAGTAGTTTCTTGGTTGGGTAGGTGCATCAGGCACAAGCATAGCTAGTGTAGACATAGACACAGCTAGCACAGGTGCAGGGTGAGCTTGCTAGAGCACAGGATCAGGGACGATATTATCAAGGTCTATATCATGGTGTCATGCCAGCTAGTCAGAAGGCTTCGAGCTACATGAGCCAGTCTATGGCTCCCCTGAGAGCAGGTGGATCAAGGTCAGGAGCCTCTGTGGTAGGTCCACAGTAGTTTGAGGCTAGCAGAGGAGGGGACACAGGAGATACTTCTAGTACCAACGGTTCACAGCAGCAAGGATAGCAAAGATTTTTAGACTTTTGGATCTTATGTACCTTTTTGATGGCTTAGATAGCCAAATAGACCTTTATGTACCATTTTTTGTATTTTGAGGCATGTATCACCATCCTTGGGATGTACTTATTGTATATGACATTGATTCAGAGATGGACTACTTGATATTGTACATTTGGACACATTTTACAATATTTATATGATGATGTACCTATTTTGGTGCTTTCTATGAGTTATGATGCATTTCTATTGTATGATGCGATGCACATGTTTGTCTAATGCAGATTTAGATGTTTTTACTTTGATGCTATGCAATGTTTATCTAATGCAGATTTTCATATGATGCTATGTGATGCTATATGAGCTAATGGAGACTTTGATGTTTTACTTTGATATATCTCTAATGTGTGTGAATGCAAAGTGATATCTATATGATCATGTAACTTATATGATGCACTTATCTATGGCTTTGATTTTTTTCTATTTTGACACTATATGATGATTTGCGAAAATGTATGTGGATGACCTAATGTACTTACTATGTATGCAACTGATTTAAACATGTAAATGACTCTCATATGATATGATATACAACTATATGCTATGTTTTTGTGATGTCCAAATGTACTTTATCAACACAGAGATGATGTAATGGTAGATAGAAGATTGATTGGAAGAATGACTTGATTGATAGGTTCACAAGATTTGACTTTGTATTGTTACTTTGCATTGTTTGGATTATTTATTGCATGGGATATGGATGTATGGATGTATAACTAGATGTATGATGGATGTTTTGATTTTGACATCTTGATGGTGCAAGTATTTTGAAGTGTTTTTTTCATCGTTGGGTGATTTTTTTTGGTACTTTTTTGAAATGTCACAAGAAATACTCAGGTCATCTCAGTTCAATTATACCTCGATGCTTGTATTAACTTGCTAAATCAAAATTCATCTAAGCAATGCTTAAGTCATCTTAGAGTTTTTTGTGTTTTAGAAAGCTGTACACAGGAAGAAACAACACATCTATCACATCCTAACACGCATCTGTTACCTGTCATGGCGCATACATTTCTGCAGTGCATATAGTCTCTATTTTGGTGCATCTGTTACTACAGCGCATAATACTCTGTTACAACACTTTTACCATCTGAGAGAGTGCATTTGTCATACCAATGCATATACACTGTATTCCAACGCATTTAACCTCTATTCCAGTGCATATGTATTGTGGCGCTTCTGTTCACTATTTTTGTGCATTCAGTCTCTAAAGCGGCGCATCTATTGTAGGCAGTGATTTTGGGGGTTTTTTTTGGAAGATTTTTGCTAACACTGACGTCTTTGCAGGAACTCTCTTGATCTATTTTGCAAGCTAGGTACTAGTTTAGATTCACATAGTTGCACTTGTTAGCTCACACTTCAATTTCTAAGGGGAAAGTAAAATGGATGCTCATGCAAATCTCACATTGTTTTAACTAGGAAAGTGGTAATTGAATCATTGCTATCTTGCATATCATTGAATCATTTCTATTGCTATCTTTTCAAAGTTAACAACTCATTGCTATCTAGATAAAATTGAACTCATCTTTTGCTATCTCGACCATCACTTCAAAGTTAACAATTCATGCTACTTGGATAAAACTAAACTCATCATTGCTGTCTGGTTAAAACTGAACCATTGCTATCTTGAACATCACTTCAAAGTTAACAATTCATGCTACGTGGTTAAAATTGAACTCATCTATGCTATATGGGTAAAACTGAACCATTGCTATCTCGATCTTTCACTTCAAAGTTAACTATTCATGCTATCTGGGATAAAATTGAACTCATCATTGCTATCTTGTTATCACTTCAAAGTTAACAAAATTCTATGCTTGCCCAAGTAGATAGCTGATTTAGTTTTTCTCATTTTTAACTAGGGGAAAAGAACAACTGTATTCTATGTTTTAGGAATGATACCATGCCTACGCTATCTTGGGTGACCAAAATGCCAGACATATCATTTTTGCATGTGTATTTCTTTTAGAGGGGCCTGCTCTTGGATACCGTTCATCCAAGTAGAAACGACCCTAAGTGGTAATAGGCTAGACGCCAAGCCCTTCCCAGCCACTATAAATAAATTGTGTTTGGAGTGAAAGCTTCAAACAACGAGTGTAGTTGTGTTATACTAACAACCAACCTCCCCCAAAACCCTCCAAGGCACAACCCTTGCAGGCTGAGAGACTCCATAATGGAGAGTAGTGCTGCCGCATGTATAACGACTTGAACGGTTGCCTTTATTACTCATCCTTGTTTTAGTAAGACCAAAAACCTCTATAATCCGATGTAGGGAAGGGCAATTATTACCTCCCGAAGATGTCTCACCTAGAGATAGGGAGAATTTGGTTGTATATTGTCCTTTGAAACCTATGGTTGTACTTTCTTTCTTTTTAGTCCAAAAAGAGTCAAAAAATAAAAAAAAAAAACCATAAAAATATTCTTTAAGTTTGTTGTGTCTTCTTGCCATAATTTTAGAAAATCAAATCAAAAAGACCTTACAACCAGAGTACCAAAAACATCAGAAAATTTCCAAAAAATTGCAAAAAATATTGAGAAACCCAGAGTGGCACATCCGTCCTCTGTTACTGCGCATTTTGCTGACCTGTGGCACATCTATTCCAACCTACAACACTTTTACTATCTGTTGCAATGCATTTACATTTTACCAGTGTAGCGCTTTTGTTATGACTTACAACGCATTTACCAATTTCTACAGTGCATCTATTTTGGAGCATGCATGACAGTGAGCACTTGCACAATTTTTGAGGGAAAAATTTTATCAGTTCTAGGTACCCATTCAAGTCTAGTTCCAAAATCTGAGATCAGGTCTTACCTTACAATCATTTTTTTCATCCATTTCACATCAAAGTCTCTCTTTCATTGGTCATCCCATTCACCTTCTATCAGGTCTTCCTAGTCCAAAGTCAAAAGTATCCCATATTAGGTTAGCATAGGCCCCTTTTTTTTTGTATCACTTTGGATCCAAGTAAACCTAGTAGGTTACAGAACTTTGCTAGTGGTCTTAGTGCACGACTAGTCCCTACACAGTAAGACAGGTATCGAGTACCCTTACTAGTGGCTACCGTCTTGTATCGGTCATCTTACTTAGAGTCATTGATCGAAGAAGTCTCTTGTCCAAATCTTGTCATACATATCCCATTCTTAGCAGTCTCCATCAGCATCTTGCCAAAATCTCTAATCCCATTCTACCTCATCCCTCTTCACCTTGCATGGTCCTTACTAGATCTCAATACAAAAAGCAACTTGAAATGGCCAGATCATCTAACCATATTGTCACTCCTCATGACAATGATGAGGAAATCTCACACGAATATTATCAGGGAAGCATCCAAGATCATAAATTCCAACACTTGCTAGAGAAAGTGCTCCATGACGACCCTCACAAGTATTTTTATCATCTTGCAAATCTTGGAATTAAACTCCCCGTAGATTTTGATATAAGCACAATCCAAGAAAATGTGGAGAATAATCATGAAGAAAGGGGAAAGAAAACCATAGACCAAAATGCAAAGAATGATAATGAAAGAGGAAAGAAAGCCATAGATCCAAGTGCTCCTATGGAGGAAATGAGAAAACAACTTGAGGGTCTAAAGCAACAAATGTCAGATCTCAAGATGGGTACAAACACTAAAACCTATTCTTTGGAAGATATTGTACCATACCCCTTTGATAAAAGTTTGAACATTACACCATTTCCCTTTTGGTTCAAAGTTCCTAAGTTTGATAAATACAAAGGGAAAGGGGACCCTAGAGATCACATTAGGGAATTCAACACAACATGCATGGAAGTAGCTCACAACGAGACTTACTTAATGAGACTATTCCCTAGATCTCTAGGTAGTCAAGCCATGGAGTGGTTTTCATAGTTCCCACTGGGCATTAAATCTTTTGATGAGTTAGTCAACAAATTCATCACACACTTCTCTTACAATATTGATCACGAAGTCTCTATGCTTGATTTATGTAATACCAAACAAAAGAGTGGCAAATTATTTGCCACCTTTTTACAAAGATGGAGACAACTAGAAAGCAAGTGTTCGTATGATGTACTAGAGAAGCAACTAATGGAGATGTTTTTCCATAACCTCAACACCGATCTTAGCTATCAAATACAAATCCAATGCCCTACTTCATTCTCGAAAGTCATTGAAATGGGATTGTTCATTGAGAAAGCTATGATCGCCAAGGGGCAAATCAAGTTATACAAGGACACACCTACCTCCAATTATACAACTGACAAATCAAAGTTTTGGACTAAGAAAAAAAATGTCGTCAACGATGGAGTAGTTGATGCCAAGGTGGCGGCTCCCAAGCAGCAACCGATATTTACTCTCAAAGGAGAAGCAAGCAATGTTACACCTAATAAAACATTCTCTCGGGAGCCAAGACCATGGCTCAGCTCAAATCCAAGGTGAAAGTTCACACTGCCTAGTGAGTCCCAAGAATCCACATTAAGGAAGCTATTGGCTAACAATGAAATCTCTCTACCACCAATAAGTGATTATGAGCCTCAAGTCAAACCTCACTATTGGAAAGACACAGACTATTGTGAGTATCATAGAGGAAGGGGACATACAACCAACAATGGTATCTACCTCAAACATGTTATTCAAGATGTGCTTGACCAAAATCAAGGAGGAATCCAACAACATACCTCCAATGAGACACATGTGGCCTACAAAGATCCACTTCTCAATCATGACATGCCATACAACAACGACAACCACAACAGGCAAAATTAGAATAGTGGGATAGTAATGCCAACTACATAAGTGTGCCATTCAACTATACCATCAATTGCATATCAGAGCATGTCCCACAAATCAATGTGGTCATGCCCAACCAACAATCAGAACCTAACAAAACTAGTTGTAGTATCATTACCCATAGCGGTAAAGTCACGTTGAATACCGTCCCTCCAAGGTCGTCACCTTCTTAGTCCAACTTCCATCAGTATAATGTTAAAGACCAACTACAGAAGACTCCGGCCCACATTTCTATCTTAGAGTTGTTGCATCTATCTCCTTCCCATAAGGAGATTCTCAATATAGCCTTAGTGGAAACCACTGTCCCCACTAACTTGGCCCAAGAGAAGTTTTAGGCCATGGTAGGTAATTTGACCTCCTTGAGTACCATATCATTTACCAAACAAGATAACCTCTCAGTGTCTCAACCTCATAACACCCCTTTGCATATCGTCACCTTCATCCACAAGCACCACATCAAGATGGTTCTCATTAATGTGGGAGCTAGTTTAAATATTTGCACTTTAAAGTTTGTCCTTACATTGGGGTTCTCTGAAAATGCAGTTGATCCAAGAAAGAAGATAACTATCAAAGCCTATGATGAAGAGGAGAGAACTACAAAAGGAACAATGGTTTTACCCATACAAGTGGGACCGATAATAAAAGATGTTGTGTGCCAAGTCCTAGATAGGGATCTCACCTACAATATTCTCCTAGGTAGACTATGGATCCATGCCATGAAAGTTGTTCCCTCTACTTATCACCAGTGCATAAAATTCCTGCATAATGGCAAGCAAGTCACCATCCAAGCGACCTCGACCCCTTTCAGCATTGTAACTCTATCCTTTCAAAACCTGATTGCATCATACCAAATAATAGATCATCTACATCCCTTACCCCACAACATAGTCATACCTCTAAAGCTTCCTCATCAAGGCCCAAAGAGTAGAAAATTACCATCAAAGAAAAAGGAGTAGGGGAATACTCCATAGAGCACAGCCTCAATCTAGCCAAGATGCCTTTATCTCCTAGATCCTTTGATCGACCCAACCATTTTCCAATGCCATCTACTCCTCCTATACCTCCCAGAGCTCCCTTTGTAAAATGGGAGACCTTATCAAATGAAACAGAGGAAAGAGATGACCTATAATGGCTTTATACTGAAGAAGAAGAGAGTACACAACAGGAACCACCTAGGCTCCCAACAAAAATCTATGGGCGAGGTGAATCTATCCTACATAGAATGGGTTACGAAGGATAATGCCCCATCGTCCTAAGAAAAGAAGAAATCATAGAACCCATTCAACCTTCTTCATCCTCATTAGCTAGAAATACAAAAGGCCTATGATATAAAGATAAGGGCAAAGCTAAAGAAAATGCTTGTCTAGTGGAAATGATCCATACACTTCAAGTGGACAGTGACACAGATTCCAATGAATATGAGTGGGATGAGCTGAAAGAGCATTCCTACGATGACAAAGAGGTTGATACCATTCAAAATTATAGCCCCTACTATGAGGGACAAACGCTACGGCATAGGTCGTTAGAGTGTGATTTGCCTATCCCTAAGAATACAACTTTTGAGGAAGGTTCGAGTTCTATTACAATAAACAACTTGGAGGAAAGTACCATCCCGAACACTCCCCCTACCAATACTCCTAGTATATCCATTCAAACTATCAACAAATCAGATCTATCCTCTGACTCCCTCCCCCTTGTGCATCTTGAACTTATTGACTGGGATCTACAAGGAACCCCGCAACTAGATATGTTCCAAAACGATGACGCCTATATTGACTATATGGAACTTAGGGACCACCTTCCTAAAGGGGATCATAAAGCTGGTTTTTCTATTGAACTTAATACCATGGCTTATTTCAAAGAGGGTGCTAAGCCTTCCAGTTGCAAAAATATCAAAATAAAAACTGGACCTGATGGTGAAAACCGTTCCATAGTAGTGTTAGATCCCAAAATAGTAAAAAGAAAGGATGCATCCAAAGGTGAAAACCCAATTGTGGCACTTGACGATGGAAGGCTTGACACTCTCCCCAATGACATGCACTAGGAGAAGTCTCAGATTGTTATGGAACTGATAGAACCTGTTAACATTGGAACAGAGGAATAGCCTAAGATCATTCACTTTGCTAAATCTCTAACCCCACCAGAGAAGACCAAGTTTGTACTATTCTCCAAGAGAAAGCAAGTCAATTTTGCTTGGTCATACACAGATATGCTGGGGTAAGATCTAGATTTTATTCTACACCATCTCCCATTGGATCCAAGAGTGAAACCAGTGAAACAGAAGCTTAGAAAGATGCATCCACACATAACACTGCTTGTAAAAGAAGAACTCAAGAAACTATTGGATGTGGGATTCATTAGAGCTATAGACTATCTAGAATGGGTCTCCAACATTGTACTAGTGTCCAAACTAGATGGCCGAGTCAGATTATGCAATGACTTTAGAGATCTAAACAAAGCTTGCCACAAGGATGATTTTCTGTTGCCAAATATAGATATCATATTTGACTTAACAGCTGGGAATACCATGTTATCTCTTATGGATGGCTTCTCAAGATACAATCAAATCAGGATAGCACCAGAAGACTAGCATAAGATAGTTTTTACTTGTCCATGGGGTACTTTCTGTTGGAATGTGATGCCATTTGGGCTAAAGAACGTATGAGCCACATATCAATGTGCTATGACCACTATATTTCATGACATGATGCATGTAACAATGAAGGATTATGTAGATGATATCCTGGCAAAGTCACTCATAGGGGAATCACATCTGGATGTGTTAGAGAAGGTCTTTCGGAGACTCGAGCAATTCAGAGTCAGGTTGAACCCAAAGAAATGTGTGTTTGGAGTCACCTCAGGCAAACTCTTAGGTTTTATTGTAGCAACAAATGGAATAGAGGTGGATCCCACCAAAGTCAAGGCTATCATAGACATGCCACCACCCAAGACTCTTACTCAACTAAGATCTCTACAAGGCAAGCTACAAGCAATCCATCGATTCATATCACAACTGGCAGACAAGTGTCAACCATTCAATCATCTCCTGCACAAGAACATTCCATTTAGATGGGATGAGAAATGTGAAGAGGCATTTAACAAATTGAAAGAGTATCTTATGAATCCACCTATTCTCATGCCTCCTATCTGCTACACCTACGGCTCTTGGGGCTCTTCTAGCACAACAAGATTATGAGAATAAAGAAAGAGCCGTCTACTACATCAGTCGAACATTGGTGGGGTATGAGTTGCAATACTCTCAGATAGAAAGATCATGTCTTATAGTAAGAGATGTCCTACAATGGCTTTATACTGAAGAAGAAGAGAGTACACAATAGGAACCACCTAGGCTCCTAATAGAAATCTATGGGCGAGGTGAATCTATCCTACATAGAATGGGTTACGAAGGACAAGGCCCCATCAGCCTAAGAAAAAAAGGAATCATAGAACCCATTCAACCTTCTTCATCCTCATTAGCTAGAAATATAAAAGGCCTAGGATATAAAGATAAGGGCAAAGCTAAAGAAAATACTTGTCTAGTGGAAATGCTCCATACACTTCAAGTGGACAGTGACACAAATTCCAATGAATATGAGTGGGATGAGCTAAAAGAGCATTCCTACGATGACAAAGAGGTCGATACCATTCAAACTTATAGCCCCTACTGTGAGGGGAAAATGCTACAGCATAGGCCATTAGAGTGTGATTTTCCTATCCCTAAGAACACAACTTTCAAGGAAGGTTTGAGTTCTATTGCAATAAACAACTTGGAGGAAAGTACCATCTCGAACACTCCCCCTACCAATACTCCTAGTATATCCATTCAAACTATCAACAAATCAAATCTATCCTCTGACTCCCTCCCCCTTGTGCATCATGAACTTATTGACTGGGATCTACAAGGAACCCTGCAACTAGATATGTTCAAAAACGATGACACCTATATTGACTATATGGAACTTAGGGACCACCTACCCAAAGAGGATCATAAAGCTAGTTTCTCTATTGAACTTAATACTGTGGCTTATTTCAGAGAGGGTGCCAAGCCTTCTAGTCACAAAAATATCAAAATAAGAATTGGACCTGACGGTGAAAACTATTCCGCGGTAGTGTCAAATCCCAAAATAGTAAAAAGAAAGGATGCATCCAAAGGTGAAAACCCAATTGTGGCACCTAATGATAGAAGGCTTGACACTCTCTCCAATGACATGCACCAAGAGAAGTCTCAGATTGTTGTAGAACTGATAGAACCTATTAACATTGGAACAGAGGAATAGCCTAAGATCATTCACTTTGCTAAATCTCTAACCCCACCAGAGAAGACCAAGTTTGTACCATTCTTCAAGAGAAAGCAAGTCATTTTTACTTGGTCATACGTAGATATGCCAGGGTTAGATCCAGATTTGATTCTACACCATCTCCCATTAGATCCAGGAGTGAAACCAGTGAAACAGAAGCTTAGAAAGATGCATCCACACATAGCACTACTTGTAAAAGAAGAACTCAAGAAATTACTGTTGGTCATGATGTTAGTCATTCACAAACATAGAATAAAAGTTACACAACAACCTTTACTCATCTTGAAAGATACGATGAATTCAAAGAATTCATGATCCCAAGTCTCCGTTGATTAGGTCTTAATCTACTGACGTTACTCAGTGGTTGATGTGTGTTGTTGTTTTCCATTCAGGGGCCTTACGTGTTTCTGCACTGTTCATCATCATCATCTTCAAATATCCTGCTCTGGATGTTCGCTCTGCAAGTCTCCAACGATTCTACCTCTGCACTGTAAATCTAGTCAAATAATGTGCATACAGGCCGATATTTGCATGATTTCTATCATTATTTATGATTCTTTGCATGATATTTTCAATACTACATGCATTTAACTCAAATATGCTAAGGATCTTCAGTTACCTACGGGATTTTAGCATATTTCACTGTTTCTGCTTGTTATTTATCATGATTTGCAGTTATGGTGATGAATTAATGAAATTGAAAAAAGGAAAAGGGTTAGAGAGTGAGATTCCTAAAATTACTGGACTTAGATCACTGATTCACATACAAGCTCCCATACTTGCAATGAAAAGAAGGAAAACTAGAAATCATACTTCACCAGGACAATCCACAAATCCGCATGATCTAGTGCAAAGCTTCAAAGGAAAGTTGACAACAACATGTAATGAAATGAAAGCGCTTCCAGTTGAACACAGCATTCACCAGTACATATCCAGAAATCAACAGAAAGATTACGTAAAATTTACAATCAGGATGTAATCTGGAACTTCATATTTATTCAGTATGCTCAAGAACAGGTACATTTACAGTGATCTGAAGAAAGAACCTTGACATTTCAACAATTCTATCCTCATTAGTCTCAGTAATCCGATCTCCTAACTTATTCTACAGTAATTGACTCTTTGCGCCAGATGCGTCTGTGTATTCTAATGTATTCCTCCCCTTTAAAATGACAAGCTCTGGATGTTATATAGAACAACTGCCAGAAAACGGTTACAATGATCCAAGGATCAGGATCCTCTCATAACAAACAACGGCCCAGATGAAAAGCACATGCTTCGTCAGTTAGCAAATGTACAGCTGGCACAGAATATTCCAGCATCTTCAACTTGATTCGGCCTCCAGCTGGCGAACAGCATATTTGACAATATCCTCCTCATTTCTGGCTCATGTTGACTCCATGCGCAACTTTGTAATGCTCAGCTTCAACAGCATCATCATGATCTCAACGTTCAGCTTCAGCAGCATCATGACTTCAATGTTCAGCTTCAGCAGCATCATGACTTCAATGTTCAGCTTCAGCAGCATCATGACTTCAATGTTCAGCTTCAGCAGCATCATGATGATTCCTTGCAAGTAAACAGACAAACATTAAGTTCATCATCATCATGCTAAACAACAGGAAATAAACGCTTTATTAAACAAGTCCCCAAAATGTGCAGCATACGATTTTCAAATCACTGGAAATTTATGCACTAAATGCATAAACAGCATAAAAACAATCAGGTCAACCATCGTTGACCAAACATCAGGCAGTCGGCCCTTTCGAATTTCCATCGCTTCATGCTTTCCCACCCATTTTCATGTGTATCGGGCCCAAAATATGATGATGATGACCCCAAATTATACAAAGAAATAATCGCCTTTCAACCATCCTTAGAATCCGGCTTTGCATCATCATCATATTTGCATCGGCGTGACTACATATGATCAGGGTGACAATTTTACCTTAGGCCGACGGCAACAGTTATACCGACGCCAAAAATCATGATGATGACCAACTATATATCTTCAAAGTGGCCGCAGGATATCACAAAATATGATGATCCTCCTTTCCTAATGCTCTGATGAAAAGCACATCAGGATGTTTTGTTCTTGCACATTCGAGAAAGAAAGACATCGTCATCATCATCATGATGAAGACAAACAGGAGGACTTGGAAAATGATCCTGCCGCTGAGGAAAATCATGATGACGTCATCGTCATCATCAGGCTTCAATAAAATGCAAAGGGATGACGTCACCGTCATGTTTCGTTAAAATCAGGAGGTAAATGGAATATCGGGTTCCCTCTAAGGAAGATGATCAGGTCATGAAAGCAGTATGACCCCTTTTTTCGGCCAAGGCAATCCGCTCGAAAGGTCAGGATGATGAACATCATCATCATCATATACGCACTGGGTGATCAAAAATATGATCCTGCCGAAAGTCCTGATGACGTCATCAGGATATCCGGGGCTTGTGTTAATCTTCGAACATGATGTCATCGTCATCATCATATTGGTGAAATGGATCACGCCTTGGAAAATATCTTGCCGAAGGACAAAGGTGATGGTGACGTCATCGTCATCATCATATTTGCAAAAGGTTATACTCGTCGGCAGGATGATATTACGAACTGTTGGGAGAGACGAACAAGATCATGATGATCTTGTTCAACATGACTTAAGGAATGAAATATTACCCTCCGCTTCGAAAGATAAGGTGATCATCATGATCACGCAAAAGGAGATCAGGAGGATATTAGGAAATGTCGGGTCCTGAAATATCATGATGATGTTGATCACCAAGACTGTCGTGCGCGCGCAAATTATGCAGATGGCAGATTTCTTAAGCAAGGTGACGATGATCATCAGCATGATATTATCACATCGGGTGATGCTAAATATCATGATGCTCGCAATGTTGGACAATCATGATGCTGATGATGCTAGAATATCATGATGGAGATGATGTTTCCAGGGTCGCTTGACGGGAAAAGTTCACTAGCACTTAAGATTGACGTCCGGATGTTTCGAGACTGCATGATTTTTATCAGGCGATAGAGTAAGATCATGATGATGACCTTTGGCGACACAAAAGACCACCCGACGGGAAAGGATTAATACGACTTAAACTTGACGTCCGGATGTTTCGACCTCAGGATATTATCGGGGGGCTTTCCAAATATCATGATGATGATGTTCATACAGCAATTATCAGGTTTGACCAAAACTTTGACTGCTCACAACTCCCTCATATGGACGAATTTTCAAGTGATGCAAAAGGCAAACCTGCATGGAATTTCAAGCTCTTTCTAACCATGAAGTTATAGAAACAAAATATGAACTTTGACAAACTAACCTCATGATGATGACCTACCTCATCCTGACCTTCATGATGATGATGTACCTGACTTATTTTTACCAAACCGCCAGAAACAGACAACACAAGCCAAAACAAAAGCTGGGTCCCTATTTTGCCAAGTCAAAATGGGGCGTGTTGTGTAACCACACAACAACTTGCCACCAAAGAAAACAACAAAATTCAAATAATTCAAGTGATGTAATCACATTTATCTATAGTGTTCTAATTCTGTCTAAGTAAAATCATCATGATCTTTGAATGATAAAATTTCATTATGGTGATAAAACTAACAAAGGATCAGGTGTGTGCAGATGATTAATTATCCTCATCTTGAAAGTAAGTTGAAAACATAAGTAACTGGTGTTAAACTACATAGTTGGAGAGCATCCCTCATAGCCAACCTGGATAGAGCCTTGCTGCCAGCAGGTGTCTATAACCCCGGCAAGGTTATCTATACAATCTCCCTAAGTAGAGCCCCACTGCCAGCAGGCGTCCATAGCCCCGGTAGAGTTACTTAGATGGCCTAATTTTATTTCGTTTCTGATTTTCCTTTAAAAATTTAAATTTGATATCATCATGTCTGCTCATTTGTACAAGGTGTAGTCACTTGCAGCCTTAGGTTGGAGATTGTATTGGTAGCAAGGGAGTCCCTTTAGATTTTTCACTTAACACCTATACTCATATCTTCAGCAAACCCAAGGCTGTTAGGTGTTTCATTGTGTTTGATTCACTTTGGACAAGAAAAAGTACCCTGATGAAAAGACATCATAAACCTGATCATGAGTATTTATCAGAATGAATTACAATCTATATCTAAATCTGATCTCATCACTTGAATCCTAACAATTTAGTTATTTTCTTAGGTGATGAAGTGCATCATCCTGACTTACCAGAACAAGGTCCCAACCAACCAACAACAACAACAACAAGCAAACTGTACAAACAACTATACAAATATACAATATGATACACAAGACTGCCATGAAGTCACTCAGGCCTGGAAATAATGTTTGAGGAACTGTCCATTAACTGGCAACGGGACATCCTCACCTGTCAGGTTCTTAAGCCTATAAGTGCTGTCTCCTAAAATTTCAGAAATCTGAAAGGGACCTATCCATAGTCTATCGAACTTACCATGATCACCTTTCCTTTCATGGGCTTTATCCCACATCAAGACTAAATCTGATATCCTGAAAGCTTTAATTCTGGCTCTCTTGTCAAACCAGCGTTTGACAACAGCCTGATGTTTTGCAAATTGGTCAATTGCTTGGCTTCGTTTTTCTTCCAGATGCATCAATTGAAGCAACCTGACTTCCTGTTTACTATCTATGCCTAGATAGTCTTGGGCAAACTGCAGAGTAGGAATTTTCAAGTTTACAGGGAGGATAGGATCTACCCCATATACTAGCTGGAAAGGTGAGTTTCCTAATGCAATTTTCATTCTAGTTCTGTCTACCCATAAGGCATATTTCAGAAATGAATTCCATTCCCTGGGATTTTTCTCTATCAATTTTCTTATGATACTCAGTAAATTCTTATTGGTGGATTCTGCTAATCCATTTCCCTGGGGATAGTAATTGGATGAGAACTTAAGTATGATCCCATGATCAAAAGCCCAACTTGACAATTTAGTGGAAATGAAGGCAGAACCATTATCACTTACCAATGCATAAGGAGTTCCATACCTGGTGACAATGTTGCTTTCCAGAAATTTAATGACATCATCAGCAGTACAAGTTTTGCTGCTGATAGCCTCAGTCCATCTGGTACAATAATCAGTAATTGTTAGGACATACCTCTGGCCTGAAGAAGATGGAGGATTGATTGGTCCTATGAAATCCATGCCCCATTGTGCAAATGGGCGCTCTTCCATCACTGGCTGCAATGGTTGTGCAGCATATTTTTCTCTGTTGGCAGCAACCTGGCAAACATGACAACATTTAACATGATCAGCTGTGTCTTTAAAAATGGTAGGCCAGTAATATCCTGCTCTGAGGATTGCATGTGTTGTGGCCAACGCTGATCCGTGGGCAGTTCCAAACTTGTCATGTAGCTCTGTCAAAACTTTATTAGCTTCTGGTTTCTCTAAGCATCTCAGGTATATCCCTTCATAATTCTTTTTAAACAGGGCTCCTCCCTTCATCATATATTTCTGGGATCTCATCTTTAAGGCTCTTCTCTGATTCAATCATACCTTTGGGAATTGTGTTGCCAGGCAACTCTAAAATCTCATCTTCTTCCCAGACATGATCTTCCATACCATTTTCATCTATGATCTGAGCTTCAAATACATCTCTGTTTGATATGAAATCCAGGATGTGCTGATCATCATCAAACACTTGGAGATTGGTCACATTGTCAGGTACCGAAGGTACTGACACCAATTCTACTGCAAATCTCTTCAGACCAGATATAGACAGTGGTTCCAGCGTACTGGCGGCCTGAGCAAGTGCATCTGCCCTTTGGTTCTGTTCTCTTGGCACGTGAACGATGTTGAAGGCATCAAAGTCTTCAATCAGGTCCCACACACGATGTCTGTAATTTGACAGCTTTCTGTAGTTACAAGAGTAAATTCCTCGTACTTGCCTCACAACTAGTTCTGAATCTCCAAAGACATGCAGGATCTTCACCTTCTTCTTATGGGCAAACAACAGTCCATGAATCAGAGCTTCATACTCTGTGACATTATTAGTGCAGGGGAACTGTAATCTGTAAGCTGCTAAATGGGATTTCCCTGATGGATCAGTAAGGTCAATCCCTACTCCAGAACCTTGCTTAGATTTGGATCCATCAAACCTCAGGATCCAAGGCTTATCTTCAGCGGGACATTTATTTGAACTTTCCTTTTTCTTTGCAGCTCTGGCTGCTGCTCCGCCTGATATCCACCTTAACTTAGGTGTATCATCTTCAAGCTTCTTCTTTCCTTTATCTGATGAGCTTGATGGCTTTTCTGTTTTCTCTTCAATCCTAGCAGGAGGATGATGTTCAGCACATACAACTGCATGCTTCTTCAAAATGTGCAAGCACAGTGAGCAAGTGGTTTCTGAGTGAGGCGCCTCATGCAGCCTACACCAACTTTTGATTAAAACCTCCTGGGGAGATCTACACTGTTGTGTCATTTTTTTTATTTCTTTGACCAGAAATTCTTCGAACTTCGTCAGGTCACTGCCTTTATCCTCATCAGACAACTCGTAATCCGGTTCCATGAAGCAATCACTACCAGGAGTGATCTTTTCCTTTCTCGCATCATTTGTCTGATTGGACACCAGGATCTCTTCTGTTTTTCGGATATGATCCTCATCAGGATCCGTCGACTCTTCTGTTCCTGCAGAAGACAAATAAAAATTAGTATCATCATCATCATCAGATGTAGCACTCACCTCGGAATATGATGATGATGCTTCACTATACGTCTGCTCCAGCATGATCATGTCTAAGCATGGTTCGCAAGTCTTTTCTGAGTGTGCTTCTCCATGCAATCTGCACCATCCGTCGATCAAAATATCATTAGCAGGTATATTTAATAATTGACAACGTTTTATCTGAGTAGATAAATGCATCTGAAAATCCCTGAAGCGATCTATTTCATTCTCATTATCAGGATCATTATTAAGTTCTACGACTGGCATATCCTCATGATAATCATCATCATGATGATGATGAACATCAAGCATCAGGACCTCTTCTATTTGGACAGTTTGCGGCCTGATGTGATAAACTCCAGGTTCTACGTTTACATACATGATCTCATTTGTTCTGTTATATTCCGTGATCATATGTTTCATCCTAGGCTCAGCATCAATCCTGATCTGATTAGGTATACCTTTCCATGGCAACCACATGTGACTGAAGTCTGTGGACATGTATCCGTTAAGCGTTTTAGACCAGTCCCGGCTAAGCAACATCCCATATGTATCAGGTATGTCAACTACCTGAATGTCAATGTAATACTGGATCCTAGGATCAGACGCTAGCTGCATGTGAATATGAGTGAGTTCTCCTACGACACTTACTTCTGTCTTGTCCAGTTGAGTGACCTTCTTTAATGATTTAGCAGGATGCAGTCCTAATGCGTTGCATATTGACAAAGGCATAACATTAGTTGAGGCTCCTGAATCAACTAAGCAGTTGTGCAAATTCTTACTGAACATTCTTATGGTGAGGAGAAACGGTGGTGATTCAGTTTTATCTCTGTACAAGGTCATGTGAGAGGTTTCAGCAGCTTGGACTGTGGCTGACACTTTGGGCTTGACAGTGCTATCTTTAGCAGTATGGTCTCTGCTATTGGATTGACTCGAAAGGTGATTATCCTCTTTAGAAGCAGGATCATCCAGCGACTTCATGAATGCCTTTTTGATGGCAGGAGTTTTCAGTAACTCAGATAGGGACAGGCTGATCTTGATTTTCTTCATTTCATCAGCCAAATAGCTGACTAACTTGTCAGACTCATGAGGTGCATTTGCAACTTTTGTTACTGTGTTTTGAGGAGACAAGTACTGAGCATTCACCTTAGGGAACCCAGGGTTATTGCTAGCCTTAGGATCAGGGGGTGTGTTGAAGTTATTTGGAGGTAGAGATGATGTCAATGGACCGGCAGGTCTGTTGGCATTACTCCTCAGGTTATAATTGTGCTTACCAGGGTATTGCTGCTGGTATGCATGTACTTCCTCATGCTCTCTTGTAGGTTCATTTTCATCCTCAAAAGGGAAGACATAATTTGCTTCAAAGGTTAAGGCAGATTCTTCACAGGTCTGATTATATTCCTGATGAGGCTGATTAGTGTATGTTTCCAGCACAAAAGCTGAGTCATATCCACAAGGAACTATTTCATTTCCTTCTGCCTGAGGTGGATTTCCAGAAGTATTAGACACTTCAGTCTGAAAGATGCTGGCAGCAATCCTAAATTGTGGACAATCTAATTCTGCATGTGCATTGGTGTTGTGAATCCTGCACCAATTGGTAAGGGCTGCCTCAGCAAGATTGACTCTAGTAGTCTGTTTGGCTTCACCAGGAGGCTGATTGTCTAGGGGTGATGGTAATGAACCATTATTTGGCCTGGAGTTCCACACTCTAGGCTGCCTAGGAGGATTATTGTTATTTGCAGCACTACCGTTGAAGTTATTGTTGTATCCTCTGTCAGGGTAATTTGGTCTGTCATTGGAATAACTCCTATTCTGACCTGATTGTGAATAAAACCCTTGATTTCTCAAGTGTGTTACTTCTGTGGTGAGCTTCCTCAACTGAGCAGACATTTCTTTGATTTCCTCTTTCTCCTCTTGAGCTTTGGCCACTACATTTTCAGTCTGAGGCTGGAAAAAGGAAGATCCATGGTTATTGTGGGATAGGTCTGTACCCTGAGGTGTCTGAGTATGTGAAGGATATTGTGGCAATTGGCCATTTCCATTAGGAGGAGGCATGATACTCAATGGAGGTACTTGCAAAGGTGCAGGCATGATTGTTGGGGGCATCGCTGCTCCATTTGGGTATTGTGCAGGATATTGCGAAGGATAAGCTGCAGGATACTGTGCTGGATATTGTGACTGCATGCCAGGCAAAGCAGGGAATGCTATATTTGGAGTAGGAGCAGGTATCAGCTGTTGATTTACCTTGATAGCTTCTTGAAAAGCTCCTGTCAATGTGGTGATCGCAGGATGTGTTCTCCTGATGAACATGGTGGTTAATGGATCCAGGGCTGAATAATAAATACTTCTGGCAGCATCATCAGCCACCACATATGGGGTAACTAGCTTGGACAACATTTTCTGGAACCTAGCATTGAAATTTGCAATAGGTTCATGCTCCAATCTCTTAATTGTGGCAAACAGGTGGTAATTCATGGATGGATCAATAGGGACCTTGAATCTGTCAAGAAAGGCCTTCTCTAAGACAGCCCACGAACCTACAGAAGATTGACCAAGACTGATGAACCAATTATAAGCCTCTTCCCCTAAGGAAAAAGGGAATAATCTGCACACCACATCCTGATGCTCAATTCTGGCTCTGCAGCAAGCTTCTTTAAACGTCCTGATATGATCATCCGCATCCTGGTAAGGATGGTATTTTGGACAAAGCTTGTCCGGATACTTTGGTAACTCATGATACGCAGTAAAGGTCAATGGTGATTCTGCTGCAAAGAACGACATTGCAACCTGAGGGGGCTGAACTGGTGGTGCAGTTGGCTGAGGTTGGACTAAAGGTATACCCTGAGGTTGAACAGGAGGTGTCACTGGTATACCTGAAGGTATTTGCAAACCAACAGGAGTTACAGGAGGAGGTCCTGGTGAAGCTCTGGACGTACTAGACTCTGGAGTATGGTGAACGTCTACAGTCCTAGGTCTAAAACCTCTAACAGGCAATTCTTCAAAAATTTCACTATGTCTAGACCTGGTATTTATCCTGTGAGCCAGGATTTCTCGATTTGGAGGCCAATTAGCTGAAACTTTGCAAATATTGGCTGGATTCCACCGGACGAGGTGATATTTGCGGTCAACTTGCAAATCAGACTGAATATTTACGCGATATTTGCGAAGATACTGCAAATATGACAGGATATTGGGATATTTCGACCAGTAGCACCAGATCTCACGTGTCTAAGGCTCAAATTCTCAAAGCTTGAACAAATTTATGCATCTTTGGCCAATATTTAGTGAATTTAAAGAAATCTACTGTAAAGCTTGCAATATTTATGTGAAATTTGGAAATCTTTACACAGAATGTGCAATTACAAACTGGTCGCAGCAAATATTTACGCAATATGATGAAATTCACAAATGATCTGAAGTTACCTTACTCTGAGCGTCATCAAACCTGGAAATACTGATGATGAACGTGATCTTCTGGGCTCTGGCCCTCCTTCTAGCGCCAATTTATGTTGGTCATGATGTTAGTCATTCACAAACATAGAATAAAAGTTACACAACAACCTTTACTCATCTTGAAAGATACGATGAATTCAAAGAATTCATGATCCCAAGTCTCCGTTGATTAGGTCTTAATCTACTGACGTTACTCAGTGGTTGATGTGTGTTGCTGTTTTCCATTCAGGGGCCTTACGTGTTTCTGCACTGTTCATCATCATCATCTTCAAATATCCTGCTCTGGATGTTCGCTCTGCAAGTCTCCAACGATTCTACCTCTGCACTGTAAATCTAGTCAAATAATGTGCATACAGGCTGATATTTGCATGATTTCTATCATTATTTATGATTCTTTGCATGATATTTTCAATACTACATGCATTTAACTCAAATATGCTAAGGATCTTCAGTTACCTACGGGATTTCAGCATATTTCACTGTTTCTGCTTGTTATTTATCATGATTTGCAGTTATGGTGATGAATTAATGAAATTGAAAAAAGGAAAAGGGTTAGAGAGTGAGATTCCTAAAATTACTGGACTTAGATCACTGATTCACATACAAGCTCCCATACTTGCAATGAAAAGAAGGAAAACTAGAAATCATACTTCACCAGGACAATCCACAAATCCGCATGATCTAGTGCAAAGCTTCAAAGGAAAGTTGACAACAACATGTAATGAAATGAAAGCGCTTCCAATTGAACACAGCATTCACCAGTACATATCCAGAAATCAACAGAAAGATTACGTAAAATTTACAATCAGGATGTAATCTGGAACTTCATATTCATTCAGTATGCTCAAGAACAGGTACATTTACAGTGATCTGAAGAAAGAACCTTGACATTTCAACAATTCTATCCTCATTAGTCTCAGTAATCCGATCTCCTAACTTATTCTACAGTAATTGACTCTTTGCGCCAGATGCGTCTGTGTATTCTAATGTATTCCTCCCCTTTAAAATGACAAGCTCTGGATGTTATATAGAACAACTGCCAGAAAACGGTTACAATGATCCAAGGATCAGGATCCTCTCATAACAAACAACGGCCCAGATGAAAAGCACATGCTTCGTCAGTTAGCAAATGTACAGCTGGCACAGAATATTCCAGCATCTTCAACTTGATTCGGCCTCCAGCTGGCGAACAACATATTTGACAATATCCTCCTCATTTCTGGCTCATGTTGACTCCATGCGCAACTTTGTAATGCTCAGCTTCAGCAGCATCATCATGATCTCAACGTTCAGCTTCAGCAGCATCATGACTTCAATGTTCAGCTTCAGCAGCATCATGACTTCAATGTTCAGCTTCAGCAGCATCATGACTTCAATGTTCAGCTTCAGTAGCATCATGATGATTCCTTGCAAGTAAATAGACAAACATTAAGTTCATCATCATCATGCTAAACAACAGGAAATAAACGCTTTATTAAACAAGTCCCCAAAATGTGCAGCATACGATTTTCAAATCACTGGAAATTTATGCACTAAATGCATAAACAGCATAAAAACAATCAGGTCAACCATCGTTGACCAAACATCAGGCAGTCGGCCCTTTCGAATTTCCATCGCTTCATGCTTTCCCGCCCATTTTCATGTGTATCGGGCCCAAAATATGATGATGATGACCCCAAATTATACAAAGAAATAATCGCCTTTCAACCATCCTTAGAATCCGGCTTTGCATCATCATCATATTTGCATCGGCATGACTACATATGATCAGGGTGACAATTTTACCTTAGGCCGACGGCAACAGTTATACCGACGCCAAAAATCGTGATGATGACCAACTATATATCTTCAAAGTGGCCGCAGGATATCACAAAATATGATGATCCTCCTTTCCTAATGCTCTGATGAAAAGCACATCAGGATGTTTTGTTCTTGCACATTCGGGAAAGAAAGACATCGTCATTCATCATCATGATGAAGACAAATAGGAGGACTTGGAAAATGATCCTGCCGCTGAGGAAAATCATGATGACATCATCGTCATCATCAGGCTTCAATAAAATGCAAAGGGATGACGTCACCGTCATGTTTCGTTAAAATCAGGAGGTAAATGGAATATCGGGTTCCCTCTAAGGAAGATGATCAGGTCATGAAAGCAGTATGACCCCTTTTTTCGGCCAAGGCAATCCGCTCGAAAGGTCAGGATGATGAACATCATCATCATCATATACGCACTGGGTGATCAAAAATATGATCCTGCCGAAAGTCCTGATGACATCATCAGGATATCCGGGGCTTGTGTTAATCTTCGAACATGATGTCATCGTCATCATCATATTGGTGAAATGGATCACGCCTTGGAAAATATCTTGCCGAAGGACAAAGGTGATGGTGACGTCATCGTCATCATCATATTTGCAAAAGGTTATACTCGTCGGCAGGATGATATTACGAACTGTTGGGAGAGACGAACAAGATCATGATGATCTTGTTCAACATGACTTAAGGAATGAAATATTACCCTCCGCTTCGAAAGATAAGGTGATCATCATGATCACGCAAAAGGAGATCAGGAGGATATTAGGAAATGTCGGGTCCTGAAATATCATGATGATGTTGATCACCAAGACTGTCGTGCGCGCGCAAATTATGCAGATGGCAGATTTCTTAAGCAAGGTGACGATGATCATCAGCATGATATTATCACATCGGGTGATGCTAAATATCATGATGCTCGCAATGTTGGACAATCATGATGCTGATGATGCTAGAATATCATGATGAAGATGATGTTTCCAGGGTCGCTTGACGGGAAAAGTTCACTAGCACTTAAGATTGACGTCCGGATGTTTTCGAGACTGCATGATTTTTATCAGGCGATAGAGTAAGATCATGATGATGACCTTTGGCGACACAAAAGACCGCCCGACGGGAAAGGATTAATACGACTTAAACTTGACGTCCGGATGTTTCGACCTCAGGATATTATCGGGGGGCTTTCCAAATATCATGATGATGATGTTCATACAGCAATTATCAGGTTTGACCAAAACTTTGACTGCTCACAACTCCCTCATATGGACGAATTTTCAAGTGATGCAAAAGGCAAACCTACATGGAATTTCAAGCTCTTTCTAACCATGAAGTTATAGAAACAAAATATGAACTTTGACAAACTAACCTCATGATGATGACCTACCTCATCCTGACCTTCATGATGATGATGTACCTAACTTATTTTTACCAAACCGCCAGAAACAGACAACACAAGCCAAAACAAAAGCTGGGTCCCTGTTTTGCCAAGTCAAAATGGGGCGTGTTGTGTAACCACACAACAATTACTAGATGTGGGATTCCTCAGAGCTATAGACTATTCGTAATGGATCTCCAACATTGTACTAGTGCCCAAACCGGATGGCCAAGTCAGATTATGCAATGACTTTAGAGATCTAAACAAAGTTTGCTGCAAGGATGATTTTCTATTGCCAAATATATATATCATAGTCGACTTAACAGCTGGGCATACCATGTTATCTCTCATGGATGGCTTCTCAAGATACAATCAAATTAGGATAGTACCAAAAGACTAGCATAAGACAACTTTTACTTGTCCATGGGGCACTTTCAATTGGAATATCATGCCATTTGGGCTAAAGAACGCAGGAGCCACATATCAACGTGCTATGACCACTATATTTCATGACATGATGTGCATAACAATATAAGATTATGTAGATGATATCCTAGCAAAGTCACTTACAAGGGAATCACATCTAGATGTGTTAGAGAAGGTCTTTTAGAGACTCGAGCAATTCAAAGTCAGGTTGAACCCAAAGAAATGTGTGTTTGGAGTCACCTTAGGCAAACTCTTAGGTTTTATTGTATCAACAATCAGAATAGAGGTGGATCCTGCCAAAGTCAAGGCTATCATGGACATACCCCACCCAAGACTCTTACTCAACTAAGATCTCTACAAGGCAAGCTACAAGCAATCCATAGATTCATATCGCAACTGGCAGACAATTGTCAACCATTCAGTCATCTCCTGCACAAGAACATTCCATTTATATGGGATGAGAAATGTGAAGAGGAATTCAACAAAATGAAAGAGTATCTTATAAATCCACCTATTCTCATGCCTCCTATCCAAGGGAAACCATTGATACTATACATATCTGCTACACCTATGGCTCTTGGGGCTCTTCTAGCACAATAAGATTATGAGAATAAAGAAAGAGCCATCTACTACATCAGTCGAACATTGGTGGGCTATGAGTTGCAATACTCTCAGATAGAAAGATCATGTCTTGTGGTAGTTTGTGCTTCCCAAAAACTCTGACATTATATGCTTGCACATCCTGTCAAAATTATTACAAAAATAGATCCACTAAAATACCTACTAAGCAAAGCAGCTCTTAAGTGAATATGACATTGAGTATGTAAATAGAAAAGCTATCAAAGGGCAAGTCATTTCTGATCAGTTAGCGGATGCACCACTATAGGACACCACACCGATGCAATTTAAATTTCTATATGAGTCCCTATTCAATATATCAACACATTCCTAGAAGCTCTACTTTGATGGGTCCTACACAAACCATAGATTGGGGGTAGGAATCTTGTTTGTAACTCCTCATAGTGACACAATACCAAAGTATTACTGTCTATTATTTCCATGCACAAACAACATAGTAGAATATGAAGCCTTAGTCATTGGCCTGAAAATGGCAACATAATGGAAAATCAAAGAGCTACATGTCTATGGTGATTCTCAACTAGTGATAAATCAGGTCAATGATGATTACCAAACCAAAGATGAAAAGGTTGTCCCATACAAGTGTATGATCAAGGACTTCAAAGATTACTTTGTGATCATCTCTTTTGAGCAAATACCTCAGATTGAGAACAAAGCAGCAGATGCCATGGCAACCATTGCCTCTCTTCTCAAGATACCAGAGAATGAGTCATAGTACGAGTTCTTAGTGGAAACTATTGAACAACCAGCTTATGATCTTCCTGAAAACTATTCCATATGCCTTTTAGTTGGATCTGATTCACCTTGGTATAGTAAGATTTACACTTACCTCAAGGACAACACCCTGCCACCTGACTTATCTTCAAACCAACGATGAACCTTTATACGCCAAACCTCTCGCTATACCATTATTGCCGACACCCTATACCGATGTGGTCTATATGATACTTTACTTTGTTGTTTAGAGCGAGAAGAATCCCTAAGTGCCTTACATGACATGCACGAAGGGATCTATGGAACACACTCTAGCGACCCTTCTTTAGCTAAGAAATTCATGCGTTTGGGTTATTACTAGCCAAACATGGAAACAGATTCATATCAGTTTGTGAAAAAGTGCAAGTAGTGCCAAATACATGGGAACCTGATACATGCACCAGCTCAAGAGTTGAGACCTTTAACGACACCTTGGCCCTTTTGCCAATGGGGACTTGACCTTGTGGGAAAGATCCATCTACCCTCATCCAACAGCCACAAATTCATAATAACCTCCTCTAAGTACTTTACTAGGTAGATTGAAGTCGTTCCCCTCACCACTATCACAGGTAAGCAAATCTCCTCATTTATCCTGAATTACCTCATCTGCAGATATGGAATTCCTTCATTCATTATCATGGATAATGGAAGACCCTTCAAAAACTAAGATGTCCAAGAACTCTGTGACTAATTCAAAATTCAACACCATTTCTCCACACCCTATTACCCCCAAGGCAACGGTCAAGCTGAAGCGTCCAACAAGACTATCTTGAAACTCCTTAAGAAGACATTCAATGATGCTGGCCGTGATTGGCACATCCAACTCAATCCTGCTTTGTGGGCCTACAGAACCAGTATATGCACTCCCATAGGTGCTATACTCTACGCCCTTGTCTATGGCTTAGAAGCTATCCTCCCCATAGAGGTCGACTTACCATCTCTCAGGGTGTCATTAAAAGGTCTCATATCAGACGAAGAGTATAGAGTCTCTAAATTGCAAGAACTAGAGTTGCTAGAAGAAAGGAGATAGAAATCCTTTGATCATCTCAAAGCATATCAACAAATGATGTCAAGAAGCTATAACCATAGGGTTCGCCCAAGAGTCTTAGAAGTTGGAGACCTAGTCCTTAAAGAAAATCCCTGCAATCAATAGGATAGGGAAAAGAAGGGCAAGTTTGAACCTAATTGGCTTGGGCCTTATGTGATTGTAGCTACTTATGGATCAGGGGTATATCAGTTAGCAACATCATAGGGTGAGCTCTTAGATGACCCAATCAATAGCATGCATCTTCACCGGTTCTATACCTAGGAGAACCCCAATGTAAGGGGGGCATAAAATACAAAAAAATCAAAAAATTGGAAAAGTACAAAAAGATCATCCTTTGGTGAAAACCTGGCAAACATGCAACTTGGATAGGTATCTGTTATGTGGTTACACAACACGCCCCATTTTGACTTGGCAAAACAGGGACCCTTTTTTTGGTTTGGCTTGTGCGTCTATTTCTGGGCGGTTCGGTAAAAGTAAGTCGAGTGCATCATCATGCAAAGTTCATAAGAGGTAGGTCACCATGAGGCTAGTTTGTGAAAATTTGTATTTCATCTTTGTGACCTTATATTTTGAAAGAGCATTGAAATTTAGGCAGGTTTGCCTTTTACATCACCTTGATATTCGTCAGGATATAAAAGTTATGGATAGTCAAAGTTTCGGTCAAACTGGATATTCATAAGAGGAAGGTCATATTGTTGAAGTTCATCATCATATTTGAAACTCAACCCGATATGTCATGCAGTTCAAATATCCAGACGTCAACTTTAAATGGTAGCAAACTCTTCCCGTCAAACAGTTTTATCTATCGCGAGCATCATACTTCGCATATAACCTGATGTGTCTTTACATCCTCCTGATGCAAATATCACCCTTAGCAAACAGCCTGATGACATCATCTGAATACGATAAACAAAGGAACATACATGTTGATGACATCATCATCACATTTACATTGCCGCAGGATTTTCTCTAAAAACATGATCATGTTAGCTTAATATGATGATGACGTCATGATGCACTTCCGATACGAAGAGCGAATATCAGGATGACGTCATCCTGATATTCTGAAAGAGAGAGAGATGTAAGTTTGTCTCGTCATCATCATATTTTGAAAACATCACCCGCTACACTGAAATATCCTCCTGATGTACTACGTAGAAATAAAGGTGCTTTTGTCACCCAAATCTTGTCACGATAACAATGACAATGCGAGGGAGGATGATATTGAAACTCAACCCGATATTTGCGAATATCATCCTGCCCTCATGATATCCTGTCATAGGGATATTCTCCCACTCCCATTGCTGCCATTATCATTTAATGTGCGCAGCCATGGTAGGTGGTTCCCGCTGACCCTGGAACCCAATGAAACACCTGGCGAGATCCTGTATTTTTCGCACGGATAAGCAAGGAACATGATCTAATCTGTCAGAGTTGCCCTAAATGCACCCTAAATGCATGGTTAAAAGGTAATTCAACCTCCATTTTTACATTTACCTTATGATAAACTTGTTTTACAGAGCACCAGCTTCCATATCTGCATACCAGCTACAGTTGCGCAATTTGAGCTAACGAGCAGAAGGGAAAGGTGATCACCAGCTGAATTAAGAACGTCTCGGCACTCTACTGGTATAAAAGGAAATCTACACAACCAGGTAAGTGAATAAACCCTCATCATATTGTTTCTATTCTGGTGCGATGATGTAAGTTCTGGTTTATGCACCTGTATGGTCAAGTAATGATTGAAATTCATGCTGTAGGCATAGTGATTTATAAATTCAACTGCAGTATCATGCATGTATGTATCTTGTTGTGAGATAGGATTGTCGTTAATTGCAGGCACTCATGGCTGAGAAGCGATTAGTCAAATGTCAGGAAGAGTTCAGCAAGCCCATGTTTTCTACTCAGAGGGGGGTCCTATTTAAATATGGGGCAATCACAGACACCCATCAGGGAAGCACTAATCTAGAAGCCTGGTCAGCCAAGCTAAATAATGGGCAGGACAAGAGTCCTGTGCTGGATGCAATGTTCATATCTGGATTGTGGAATGGCACTGGTTTTCCCTACTCCATGGAATCTCCAGAGCTCGTCATTGAGTGCGCCCGGAATTACAACCCTCAAACCAGGCAGGTAGTGAAGCATGGGAGGGTATATGCAGACCTCTCCATCAAAGGTCTCTCCCAGACGTTCGGATTGCCGCTGGGAAGTAAAGTCAAAAGTGTGGACCTGAAGAAGTCTGAGAGGGAGTATGAAGCCAATAAGAAGTCAGCCAGGAAGAACATGTATCCGTGGCGGGCTGAGAACAGCACCTACAACGCAGCTGCCAAGCTCCCTGTGCACCTGTTCAAATATGATTTTAATGAGGAGTATCAGTACATGATCGCACTTCTGAACAGGTTACTGGCCAACCTGATACTGGCAGTTTCAGAGACTGGATGTACGAGATTATAATGATGTGTCTGTATTCAGACACCAAGCCACTGTGGGGGCAAATTATAAGTGATGCTCTGCATGAGCAACTGATGAACCTGGGAGGTTCTAATTATGCTTTTTTCATGTCCTCATATATTGTGTATTCCTGTGCATATAGAGGCACTTTTGATGCCTTGGTTACAGATGGGAAGCTCACAGGCACAAACGCAACATATATCTGGGATCATCATCCTCAGCTACAAAGAACCAACTACTTAAAAGATTACAAACTGGTCAATGATGCATTCTCTATGCATCTGGTAAGGACCATGGAAGAAGACAGAATGAAAAGATTGAGCTTGGAGGCTCAAGATGCAGTCTACAGGCATGGGGCCTGGTACATATAGTTCGCAACCTTTTCCTACATCAGGGTTGAAGGTTTCGAGGGACATCCCCTGATGCTGCCGAGGTATCCTACAGACGCTATGGTATTAATGGAATTCATTAGGCAGGGCTCCACCATGATCCAGATGTACAAGGATGCCAAGAAGCTGCCACCAATTTTGTTCCCAGTCAGCATTGGCAATTATATGTGCCCTGACTCTGATAACATCAAGAAGGTGATGGTCACCCTGAATAAGATGAACTTGCAGCCCTTTCCAATAACTACACCATATGATCCTTACGGTAGAATACAGAAGGTGCTAGGAAAGCCTGTTCACCAGAGGCACCTAGAGAATTTTTGGGCTGACTGTGAGGATGAGGCAGAGGCCAGGAGGAGGAGGTATCAGAGGTTAACTCTGAACCAGGTCAGAACGTTTGATTGCATCCCCCTTCCTCAGCAATTAAAGAAGGATGATGGTAGGACAATGGCAGATGAGTATGAAGAGAAGAAGATATACAATGACACCATATTTGCGCCTGACCTCACCATGCAGGAGGATATATCCTTGGACCCTTTCATTGCCAGGACCCTACGCCTAACCCAAGCTTGGGTTGATGAACAAGTAGAGGCATTGAAGAAGAAAGGTGTTGCCATTATGGTGGACAACAAGAAGAAGGGGCAGGATATCCTTGCAGATGAATATGATGACTTCCTGCTGGAGAAAAGGAAGACCAAGGGAGATAAGGTCCCTCCACCACAGCAGTAGAGTAAAAGACCCCCGAAGGGCAAGAAGGTGGAGTAGGGACCAAAGGGGATTATAATTGAAAGAGCAGTGTTTACAGCTGAGCAGGCCACAGGGTCAGGATCTGAATCAGCATCCCCTCTAGAAAAGGACAGGCCCAAGAAAAGTAAGACAGCAGAGGCTGGAATCATTGAGACCCAAGAGGTGGGTCAGTCTTCTAAACAACCAGGGGTGGAGGGCACCCTCATAGAAGAAGAGCCGGAGGAGGAGGAGACTTAGTTGATAATAAGAAGGAAGCGGAGAGCTCCGCAGGTGGTGGTGTCTTCCCCACCAAAGAAACAGAGAACCTCCATGAGAGGTGGAATAAGCCAACCCCTTACTTCATCACAAGGGGAGGGTAGTGAAGTGCACAAGGAACTGCAACACAATGTTCCACTTCCTACCATTGTCAAGTTCAAGATTGAACTTGCTGAAGAGCAGTTGAAAGAGACCTCCTAGACACAAGCGGAAGGGCATGTCTCGCTAGACGAGACAATAAACTTGTCTGATGATGAGGTGGTGTAGGATGTGGCTGCACAAGAAATGGAAACACTTGTTGCTGATGCAAGTGTGACTCCTCACAAGCCTCCAACGATTCAAACAGTGCTTGAGGAGATGAAACAAGCAGAAGAGGAGCAAGAAAAGAGCCCAGAGCAAATAGCTCAGGAAATAGGGCTAGACACATTAATCACAGAGGTGACCAGTCCTGTAGTGGTGGATCTGACAGAAAAGTAGGATGCAAGTCCTGAGCAGCTAGCAGGATCACCTGATAAGGGTCACCTAACAGAAGAGATGGAGATGGCTGAGATAGAAGGCCATGCTCTTGAAACCGGCCAACAAAGTCCACAGGATACAATGAAGGAACCTGCTATAGTAGAGGTTCAGGAGGCGAAGGCTGGTGAAAAATAAACATTAGAGGACCTAGCTGCCAAAGTACAAGAAGTGGGTGGTGCAGGCTCAGAAGAAGTAGTAACTGCAGAACAATCACCACCACATTAGGCAGAGTCCCCAATATCTGGTGCAGTGGATAGACCCCAAGTAGAAGAAGAAGTGGGAACAAATGAAATAATGACAGAAGCAGGTCATGATCATCATGATCAGGATGTAGCTGCACCACAAGGTTCCCCACAGCACATAGATGCACCACAAGGTTCCCCTCAGCATGAAGATACTCCTCTAGAGAAGGAAATCCCTCAACAGGAGGAGGTACCGCAAGATCAACCACAAAAGGAACATCAAGAAGAAGAACTGAGGAAGTCACCATCTCCACAACATTTGTTGATAGAAACGGGAGATATAGGTGAACATCAGGATGATGTTGAGAAACATGATCAGGTGCCTCCATGGTTGGCAAAGGAGGTAGGTGCTGAGGAAGAGATTGAAATTCAGGAATTCGACGTCTCCACCCTATTTTCTGCGGATATAGTGAAACCAAGGAGAAAGGCCAGAATGACTTCGGCCATCAGGAGAGATCTGGCAACAGGGAGAAGGACCGCACAAATTGCCATACCTGCGGTGGAGAAAGAAAAAGGTAAAATCACCGTCATGAATTTCAGATTAGTACAGTAGATTTAGGCTTTGCCAATGAGGACCAAGAAGGTCAGGAGGGCAAAGATATTATTGACTCTCTAATTCAGAAAGTGAAAAGAGAGAAGGAGAAAAATAAGCAACATAAAGAGCACATTGCTCAGTTGCACGCCTATATCAAAGGGCTGACCAATCCTGATGATACCGCAACTGAACATGCAGTCCCATTGACTGCCATTTCTCAGGAGGAGGTAAATAAATTGGACCTCATGAAGCATGAAGCGTCCGTAATAAGGAGATGGATGTCATCCACATTGGATGATGCTGTTGAAATAGTAAAGGCCTCTTTGAAGAGGTGGAGCACCCTAAGTGACTCTAAGGCCAAAGTAGATAGATTGCAGATGTAGACCAGAAAGAGGTCTTACAAGCTGGAGAGAGTCCTGGCCCTGTTAGGGGAAATAAGAAACATAAATCCACAACTGCTTATCAGTAAGCAGGTACTAAATAATAATACAACATTATTAATTGATATTTGGTATAAAGACACTCAGTTTGAGTGTGCAGTCCTCAAAAGGTGTAATAATAAGCTGAGGGATATCAGAATGAGGCTGCGAGATTTAATGGCTCAGGAAGCAGTGATACTGGAGGCTTTGGAAGGTAAGGTGGAAGGAAAAATAGAGAATCAGGATGAAGAGTCCACCATCAAAGCTGTACACAGCAACATCCAAGCAGTGACAGACGGTCCACCTGTCCCTTTGACAGAGGAATTAATAAATAAAATAATGAGGATCAAGGTCCAGATGGAAAAGTACCAAGAGACACTGTAGGATAGGAAAAATAAGCTGGACAGTAGCAGAGATAAATATGAAGCACATAAACACGCCATTGTAAAGGCAAAGACTCAAGATGGCGGAGGGATAGATCAAATTGTGCATTCATACGAGCAGGTCCGCAGTAGTATGCAGCCCGATATGCAGTCGTGTCATCATCAGGATAGTGAAAGTTTGAAAAGTGAGGCACATGATGATGACCCGCATGAATCAGCAGAAGAGCATGATGAAGATACATCATGAAGGGGGATACTAACATAAGCAGTATAGATAGTTGCCAGCTGGCAACTTGTGCCATTTTTGTAAAGATTTACAAAATCAAATGAATCAGGACCGTAGATATGTATTGATGAATCTAGATCGTAGATCTTTTGTAATGGATTCCTCACCTTATTCTATAAAAGGTGGTGGAATGCCTTGTTGAAACATTTGAAACTTAATTGAAATCTGTTTGCTGAAATATTCAAGGCTTATTTCAAAGTTATTGCATATGTACATGTCTTTTGCATACTTAATGAAAGAGAATAGTATTTCGATTACACATCTTCGTAAATCTTGAGTAATCTGTGTCTGAATTCTGGATATGTGCTTTGATTTGCTGCGTCCCTTGGAGTGCTCATCATGTTGCATGTATTGTTTTCATTCATCATCCTCTGAAGTTTGCATCAACTGTATCTAGTTGTGGAACATCCTGGTGAACATATGGTTTGATTTCTTCTCATCATGATAGTATCTAGTATGTATGTGGATCAATAGTTGAAGATTCAACTTTAAATTGTAGTATTCCTTTAATTTCTTTCAATTTCAGAACATTTCACTACCACAATTGCAAATAATTGATAATCTTAAGCAAATAACGCAAATATGCAGACATCTCATAGGAAATCGCAAACATTTAGCATATTTGAATAAAAAAGAATGCACAATTGAAAATATCATGCAAAGATTGAGGTATTTCCACATCTTTTCATCTAATAACTGCATAATATGACTTCTCTGTAAGGAATTTCTATAGGAATGTCATGATGATGGCACAATTTCACGTAAGGCCCCAAAATGGAAACAGCAACTCACATTAACCTCTGAGTAACGTCAGACGATTAAGACCTAATCACCGGAGACTTGGGATCTCAAATTTCTTGAATTCGCAGTATCTTTCAAGATGAATAAAGGTTAATGTGTACTTTTATTCTATGTTTGTTTATGAATAACATCATGACCAACATAAATTGGCGCTAGAAGAAAGGGCATGGTCTGGAACACTACATTCATCATCATTATTTTCAGGTTCTATGATGCAGAGAGTAAGGTAACCTCAGATCGTTGGTGAATTTCAAATATTACGTCAATATTTACTGTAAGAAGCTCATATATGTTCATTTCGTGTGAAGATTTCCAGATCTTACATAAATATTGCAAGCTTTACAGTAGATCATTCTGAATTCACTAATATTGGCTAAAGATCCGTAAATCTGTTCAAACTTTGAAGAGTTTAAGCTTTAGATACTTAAGATCTCGTGCTAGGGTCATTATACCCTAAATATCATGTCATACTTGCAGTATCTTCATAAATATTTCATCAATATCCAGCTTGATTAGCCATTTGACTACAAATATCACTTCATCCGGTGAAATCCAGCCAATATTTGCAAAGTTTTGGCCAATTCGCCTCAAAATTGAGAAATCTTGGCTCACAGGATAAATACCAGGTCTAGATCTAGTGGAATCTTCGAGGAACTACCTGTTAGAGGTTTCAGACCTAGAACTATAGACATTCATCATACTCCAGGGTCTAGTGCGTCAGGAGCTTCACCAGAACCTCCTCCTGTAACTCCTGTTGGTTTACAAGTACCTTTCGGAATATCTGTAACACCTCCTATTCAGCCTCAGGGAGTACCTTTGGTTCAACCCTAGCCAGCTGCAACATCAGCTCAACCTCCTCTAGTTGCAATGTCTTTCTTTGCAGCATAGTCACCTTTGACCTTTAATGCATATCATGAGCTACCAAAGAATCCAGACAAACTGTGTCCAAAATATTATCCTTATCAAGATGCTGATGATCATATCAGGACATTTAAAGAAGCTTGCTGCAGAGCCAGGATAGAACATCAAGATGTAGTGTGCAGGTTATTTCCTTTTTCCTTAGGGGAAGATGCTTATAATTGGTTCATTAGTCTTGGCCAAGCCTCTGTTGGTTCATGGGATGTCATAGAGAAAGCCTTTCTTGACAGGTTCAAAGTTCCTATTGATCCATCTATGAATTACCATATGTTTGCTACGATCAAAAGATTTGAGCATGAACCTATTGCCAATTTCAATGCTAGGTTTCATA
The DNA here is from genome assembly GCA_027924645.1 of Cunninghamia lanceolata. Lineage (NCBI taxonomy): Eukaryota > Viridiplantae > Streptophyta > Pinopsida > Cupressales > Cupressaceae > Cunninghamia > Cunninghamia lanceolata. Next base: position 1,009,373 of record BSBN01000865.1, on the reverse strand, counting down.
AAATGTTGTCCAAGTTAGTTGCCCCATATGTAGTATCTGATGCCTCTGCCCGGAGTATCTATTATTCAGCTCTAGATCCATTAACTTCCATGTTCATCAGGAGAACACATCCTGAGATCACTACATTGACAGGAGCTTTTCAAGAAGCCATCAAAGTGAATCAGCAGTTGATACCTGGTCCTACTCCAAATATAGTGTTTCCTACCTTGCTTGGCATGCATTCACCATATCCCGCATCATATCCTGCAACATATTCTCCGCAGTATCCTACATAGTATCCTAATGGAACAGTGATACCTCCAGCAGTCATGCCTGCCCCTTTGCAAATACCTCCACTAAGCATCATGCCCCCTCCTAATGGAAATAGCCAAGTGCCACAATACCTTGCCCAAGCCCAGATACCTCAGGGTGCTGATCTATCCAATAATAACCATGGATCTTCTTTCTTCAAGCCTCAGACTGAAAATGTAGTGGCCAAAGCTCAAGAAGAAAAGGAGGAAATCAAAGAAATTTCTGCTCAATTAAGAAAACTCACCACAGAAGTGACACACTTGAGAAATCAGGGTTTTTATTCCCAGTCTAGTCAGAACAGAAATTATTCCAATGACAGACCAAATTATCCTGATAGAGGATATAACAACAATAATTTCAACAATAATGGTGGAAATAACAATAATCCACCTAGACAGCCCAGAGTATGGAATTCTAGGCTAAATAATGGTTCATTGCCATCACCCCTGGATAATTAGCCTCCTAGTGAAGCCAAACAGACTACTAGAGTCAATCTTGCTGAGGCAGCTCTTACTAATTGGTGTAGGATCCACAATACTAATGCACATGCAGAGTTAGACTGTCCACAATTTAGAATTGCTGCTAGCATCTTTCAGACTGAAGTATCTAACACTTCTGGAAATCCACCTCATGCAGAAGGAAATGAGATTGTTCCTTGTGGATACGACTCACCTTTTGTGCTAGAAGCCTACACAAATGAACCTCTTCAGAATTGTAACCAGGCATGTGAAGAATTGGCCTTAGCTTTTGAAACAAACTATGTTTTCCCTTTTGAGGATGAAAATGAGCCTGCAAGGGAACGTGAAGAAGTACATGCATATCAGCAGCAATATCCTGGTAAGCACAATTATAACTTGAGGAGCAATGCCAACAGACCTGCTGGTCCATTGACATCATCTGTACCTCCAAACAACTTCAATACACCTCCTGATCCTAAGGCTAGCAATAACCCAGGGTTCCCTAAGGTGAATGCTCAGTACTTGTCACCTCAAAACATAGTATCAAAGATTGTGAACACACCTCATGAATCTGACAAGTTGGTCAGCTATCTCGCTGATGAAATGAAGAAAATTAAGATCAGCCTATCCCTGTCTGAGTTACTGAAAACCCCTGCCATCAAAAGGGCATTCATGAAGTCTTTAGATGATCTTTCCCCCAAAGAGGATAGCCATTTTTTGAATCAATCCAGCAGCAAGGATCATGCTGTTAAGGATAATATTATCAAGCCTAAAGTGTTAGCTACAATCCAAGCTGTAGAAACCTCCCACATGACCTTGTATAGGGATAAAACTGAGTCACCTCCGTTCCTCCTTACCATAAGAATGTTCAGTAAGAACCTGCACAACTGTCTGGTAGATTCGGGGGCCTCAACGAATGTTATGCCCTTGTCAATATGCAACACCTTAGGACTACATCCTGCCAAATCCTTAAAGAAAGTCACACAGTTGGACAAAACAGAAGTAAGTGTAGTAGGCGAATTAACTCATATCCACATGCAGCTAGCATCGGATCCTAGGATCCAGTACTATATCGATATTCAAGTAGTTGACATACCTGATACATACGGGATGTTGCTTAGCCGCAATTGGTCTAAAACTCTTAACGGATATATGTCCACAGATTTTAGCCACATGTGGTTACCATGGAAGGGTATACCTAATCAGATCAGGATTGATGCTGAACCAAGAATGAAACATATGATAACTGAATATAACAGAACAAATGAGATCATGTACGTAAACGTAGAACCTGGAGTTTATTGCATCAGGCCGCAGACTGTCAAAATAGAAGAGATCATGATGCTTAAGCTGCATCATGATGATGATGATGATGATCAGGAGGACATGCCCATCATAGAAACTGATAATAATCCAGATAATGAGAGTGAAATAGATCACTTCAGAGATTTTGAGATACATCTGTCTAGACAGGTAAAACGTTGTCAATTGTTAGATATACCGGCTAATGATATTTTGATTGATGGATGGTACAGGTTACATGACGAAGCACATTCAGAAAAGACATGTGAGACATGCTTAGAGATGATGATACTAGAACAAACATATAGTGAGGCATCATCATCATATTCTGAGGTAAATGTTACATTTGATGATGATGACAATAATAATTCTTTTCCGTCTTTTGTAGGAACTGAAGAACCAATGGATCATGATGAGCATCCTGTCCCGGAAATGGAGGAAATTTTAGTCTCTCTCCAAGTAAATAATCAAATGAACGAAAAGATCACCCCAGGGAGCGATTGCTTTATGGAGCCAGATTATGAATTGTCTGATGAGGACAAAGGTAGTGACCTGACGAAGTTCGAAGAATTTTTGGAAAAGGAAATAGAGAAGATGATACGGCAGCATAAATCTCCTCGGGAGGCCTTAATTAAAAATTGGTGTAGGCTGCACGAGGCACCTCACTCAGAAACAACTTGCTCACTATGTTTACACATCCTGAAAAAGCATGCAGCTGTAGATTCAGAAAATCATCCTCCTGCTGAAAGGAAAGAAAAAATAGAAAAGCCATCAGGCTCACAGGAAGAGGGAAAGAGGAAACTTAAGGATGATGATGTCCTTAAGATAAAATGGATATCAGGCAAAGCAGCAGCCAGAGCTGCCAAGGGAAAAGAAAGTTTAGCTAAATGTCCTACTGAAGATAAACCTTGGATCCTGAGGTTTGATGGATCCAAATCTAAGCAAGGTGCTGGGGTAGGAATAGACCTGATTGATCCAACTGGGAGATCCCATCTGGCAGCTTACAGATTACAGTTCCCCTGTACTAACAATGTAGCAGAGTATGAGGCTTTGATTCATGCAATGCTGTTTGCTCATAAGACGAAAGTAAAGATTCTGCATGTCTTTGGAGATTCAGAACTAGTTGTGAAGCAAGTAAGAGGAATTTATTCCTGTAACTATAGAAAACTATCAAATTACAGACATCGTGTGTGGGACCTGATGGAGGACTTCGACGCCTTTAACATCACTCATGTACCAAGAGAACAAAACCATAGGGCAGATGCACTAGCTCAAGCTGCCAGTACATTGGAACCACTGTCTATATCTAGTCTAAAGAGATTTTTAGTAGAACTGGTGTCAGTGCCATCAATACCTGACAATGTGACTAATCTCCAGGTGTTTGATGATGATCAACACATTCTGAACTTCATTTCAAATAGAGACATATTTGAGGCTCATATCATAGATGAGAATGGAGTGGAGGATCATGTCTGGGAAGAAGGTGAGATATTAGAGTTGCCTAGCAACAGAATCCCCAAAGGTATGATTGAGTTGGAAAGAGCCTTTGATTTGGATAATATGCTTAAACATAAAGATCTGCCTAAGGCAGATGGAGGTCAATATTCACAAGTGAATATTGGACAAGCTAATGATAAGAAAAACGTCTTGTTGGGTAAAGTTTGTACACCAGAAGAGTTAGAAGGAATAACTCAGGCCCTCAAGGATTACATACATGTAATTGCATGGACCTATGATGAGCTGAAGACATATGACACCTCTGTCATAACTCATACTATACCTCTCAAGCCGGATGCGAAACCTTTCAGACAGAAGCAGAGACCAGTCAATGCCTTGCTCGAACCAATAATCCTTGAAGAAGTTAAGAAATTGTTGAATGCCAGGATAATATTTCCTATCAGGCACTCCACTTGGGTCGCTAATCTTGTGCCAGTCAGGAAAAAGAATGGAGACATCAGGTTATGTGTAGATTTCAGAAACTTGAACAGAGCATCAGAAAAGGATAATTATCCTTTACCCTCACTAGATGAAGTTCTATAGATTGTAAATGGAGCCAAGATGATGTCCTTCTTGGACGGTTTTTCAGGATACAACCAAGTAATGGTTGACAAAATTGACAGATTGAAAACTGCCTTCACCACAAAGTGGGGGATATTTGCATATAGACGAATGCCCTTTGGACTCATAAATGTTGGAGCTACATTCCAGTGAGCAATGGACATAGCTTTCAGAGGTTTAATAGGAAAGTGCATAGTCATCTACATGGATGATTTGACGGTATTCTCCAAGGAAAGGGGGAATCATGTTGCTGATCTCAGAAGTGTACTGAAGAAATGTGAAGAATATGGAATATCTTTAAATCCCAAGAAGTGCATATTTGGAGTCACAACAGGAAAATTACTAGGCCACCTGATCACAGAGGATGGAATTATCATTGATCCTGATAGGGTGGAATCTATTATGAAGTTACAACTTCCAAGAAGCAAAAAGGAACTCAAGTCTTACTTTGGTAAGATAAACTTTGTGAGGAAGTTCATCACCGGCTTTGCTGAGATTGTCAGACCTTTAAATGCTATGTTGAAAAAAGATGCACAAATTGAATGGACACCAGAAGCCCGGACTGCATTTGAAGATATAAAAAAGGCCATTTCAGATGCCCTTGTCCTCATTAGTCCAGACTACACCAAAGATTTCTACATCTATTCATTCGCTTCAGAACATACCTCTGCAGCAGTGTTAACTCAAAGAAATGAAGAGAAAGAAGAGAAACCAATTGCCTTCATGAGCTGTCCTTTCAGGGATGCTGAGTTGAGATATGTAGATGTTAAGAGACAGGCACTTGCATTAGTCAGGGCAGTAAAGAAATTCAGACATTACATACTCAGAAGCAAAGTGATTGCTGTGGTGCCTGATACAGCAGTGAAGATGCTGCTGATGCAAAGTGAGCCTAGTGAGAAAAGAGCTAAATGGATTACTGTATTACAAGAGTATGACATGGAAATTACACCAATGAAGCTGGTAAGAGGACAAGCTCTAAGCCAGATGATATCTGAGATTGATCCCAACATCACTAGTCAGCAATATGTGATCAATGAGAAAGACAATAAAGAGTGGTACTTAGATATCAGACACATCCTGATTACTGGAAGATGTCCATCAAGGATGCAGGCCTCACAGAGAAGAGCCTTAAAGATAAGATCCCAAAAGTATATGATGAAGGGAGGAACCTTGTTCAAGAAAAATTACGAAGGAATATACCTTAGATGCTTAGAGAAGCCAGAAGCAAATAGAGTTCTGGCAGAATTACATGATAAGTTTGGAACGGCACATGGATCAGCGTTGGCCACAACACATGCAATCCTCTGAGCAGGATATTACTGGCCTACAATTTTTAAAGACACAGCTGATCATGTTAAATGTTGTCATGTTTGCCAGGTTGCTGCCAATAGAGAGAAGTATGCTGCACAACCCTTGCAGCCAATAATGGAAGAGCGCCCATTTGTACAATGGGGCATGGACTTCATAGGACCAATCAATCCCCCGTCTTCCTCAGGGCATAGGTATGTTTTAACAATTACTGATTATTGTACTAGATGGATTGAGGCTGTTAGCAACAAACATTGTACTGCAGATGACGTCATTAAGTTTCTGGAGAGCAACATTGTCACCAGGTATGGAACTCCCTACGCATTGGTAAGTGCTAATGGGTCCGCCTTCATTTCCACCAAGTTATCTGGTTGGGCTTTTGACCATGGGATTATACTCAAGTTCTCATCTAATTATTACCCTCAAGGGAATGGTTTAGCAGAATCCACCAACAAGAATTTACTGAGTATCATAAGAAAATTGATAGAGAAGAACCCCAGGGAATGGAACTCATTCCTAAAGTATGCCTTATGGGTGGACAGAACTAGAGTAAAAACTGCATTAGGAAACTCACCTTTCCAACTAGTATATGGAGTGGATCCAATCCTCCCTGTAAACTTAAAAATTCCTACCCTATAGTTTGCCCAAGAATACCTAGGCATAGACAATAGACAAGAAGTCAGGTTGCTTCAGTTGATGCACTTGGAAGAAAAAAGGAGTCAAGCAATTGATCAATTTGCAAAACATCAGGCTGTTGTCAAACGCTAGTTTGACAAGAGAGCCAGAATTAAAACTTTCAGGATATCCGATTTGGTCCTGATGTGGGATAAGGCCCATGAAAAGAAAGGTGACCATGGTAAGTTTGATAGATTATGGATAGGTCCCTTTCAAATTTCTGAGATACTAGGAGACAGTACTTATAGGATTAAAAAACTGACAGGTGAGGATCTCCCATTGCCAGTCAATGGACAATTCCTCAAACATTATTTCTAGGCCTAAATGACTTCATAACAGTCATGTGTATCATAGTGTATATTTGTATAGTTGTTTGTATAGTGTGTCTGTTTTACTTGTTTCGTTGTGTTGGTTGGGACCTTGTTCTGGTAAGTCAGGATTGTGCACTTCATCACCCCAGAAAATAACTAAATTGTTAAGATTCAAGTAATGAGATCACATTTAGACATAGGTTGTGATTCATTGTAAGAAGTGTTTATGATCAGGTTTGTGATATCTTTTCATCAGGATGCCTTTTCTTGATCAAAGTGAATCAATCACAATGAAACACCTAACAGCCTTGGGTTTGTTGAACACACAAGTATAGGTGTTAAGTGAAAAATCTAAAGGGACTCCTTTGCTACCAATACAATCTCCAACCTAAAGCTGCAAGTGACTGTACCTTGTACAAATAAGCTAACATGATGATATCAAATACAAATTTTAAAGAGAAATTAGAACAGAAATAAAATTAGGCCATCTAAGTAACTCTACCGGGGCTATAGACACCTGCTGGCAGTGGGGCTCTACTTAGGGAGATTGTATAGATTACCTTGCCGGGGCTATAGACGTCTGCTGGCAGCAAGGCTCTATCCAGGTCAGCTATGAGGGATGATCCCCAACTATGTAGTTTAACACCAGTTACTTATGTTTTCAACTTGCTTTCAAGATGAGGATAATTAATCATATGCACACACCTGATCCTTTGTTAGCATTGTTATCATGACGAAACTTTATCATTCATAGGATCATGATACTTAGGCTTATAGGGAATTAGAATACTATATGTAAATGTGATTACATCACTTGAATCATTGGAATTTGTTTGTTTTCTTTGGTGGCAAGTTGTTGTGTGGTTACACAACACGCCCCATTTTGACTTGGCAAAACAGGGACCCTTTTTTTGGTTTGGCTTGTGCGTCTGTTTCTGGGCGGTTCGGTAAAAGTAAGTCGAGTGCATCATCATGCAAAGTTCATAAGAGGTAGGTCACCATGAGGCTAGTTTGTGAAAATTCATATTTCATCTTTGTGACCTTATATTTTGAAAGAGCATTGAAATTTAGGCAGGTTTGCCTTTTACATCACCTTGATATTCGTCAGGATATAAAAGTTATGGACAGTCAAAGTTTCGGTCAAATCGGATATTCATAAGAGGAAGGTCATATTGTTGAAGTTCATCATCATATTTGAAACTCAACCCGATATGTCATGCGGTTCAAATATCTGGACGTCAACTTTAAATTGTAGCAAACTCTTCCCGTCAAATAGTTTTATCTATCGCAAGCATCATACTTCGCATATAACCTGATGTGTCTTTACATCCTCCTGATGCAAATATCATCCTTAGCAAACAGCCTGATGACATCATCCGAATACGATAAACAGAGGAACATACATGCTGATGACATCATCATCACATTTACATTGCCGCAGGATTTTCTCTAAAAACATGATCATGTTAGCTTAATATGATGATGACGTCATGATGCACTTCCGATACGAAGAGCGAATATCAGGATGATGTCATCCTGATATTCTGAAAGAGAGAGAGATGTAAGTTTGTCTCATCATCATCATAATTTGAAAACATCACCCGATACACTGAAATATCCTCCTGATGTACTACGTAGAAATAAAGGTGCTTTTGTCACCCGAATCTTGTCGTGATAACAATGTCAATGCGAGGGAGGATGATATTGAAACTCAACCTGATATTTGCGAATATCATCCTGCCCTCATGATATCCTATCATAGGGATATTCTCCTGCTCCCGTTGCTGCCATTATCATTTAATGCGCGTAGCCATGGTAGGTGGTTCCCGCCGACCCCAGAACCCAATGAAACACCTGGCGAGATCCTGTATTTTTCGCACGGATAAGCAAGGAACATGATCTAATCTATCAGAGTTGCCCTAAATGCGCCCTAAATGCGTGGTTAAAAGGTAATTCAACCGCCATTTTTACATTTACCTTATGATAAACTTGTTTTACAGAGCACCAGCTTCCATATCTGCATACCAGCTACAGTTGTGCAATTTGAGCTCACGAGTAGAAGGGAAAGGTGATCACCAGCTGAATTAAGAACGTCTCGACACTCTACTGGTATAAAAGGAAATTTGCACAACCAGGTAAGTGAATAAACCCTCATCATATTGTTTCTATTCTGGTGCGATGATGTAAGTTCTGGTTTATGCACCTATATGGTCAAGTAATGATTGAAATTCATGCTGTAGGCATAGTGATTTATAAATTCAACTGCAATATACATGCATGTATGTACCTTGTTGTGAGATAGGATTGTCGTTAATTGCAGGCACTCATGGCTGAGAAGCGATTAGTCAAATGTCAGGAAGAGTTCAGCAAGCCCATGTTTTCTACTCAGAGGGGGGTCCTGTTTAAATATGGGGCAATCACAGACATGTTGGCAAGAGACACTATATGGATTCATGGTTGTTGTCATTGATGGCAACAAAGGTCATCTCACATATCCGCAAGACAGGATATGTCTCTACCGGAAGTCAGAATAAAGAATGTTGTGGTCCGGTGAAGAAGAACAGAGCATGTGGCAAGGTCCGACAGATTGGTCCGGACCTCTCAGAGGAAGTGTCTTGGTGCAGTACGGATTTGGGGAAGTCAAGAGGACTACCTTGAGTGGTATATTCCAAGGATTTAGCCTCCGGTGATGGACAAGGAAAAAGATATGAATGGTTGAGTACCGGATTCCTGAGAGACAGTGAAAACAGAGGAAGAACTGACTGGCAGAGTATCAGACTACTTTCTGGATGGGTTACTGTTGATGACAGAGGTTGTGAAGGCATGAATCATGTTTGGCCGACATGATTAATGATATCTACAAGTATATGCTTGATCCGCATTGCTTGGTGAGGAAGGATTCAGCCGACAGAATGAGAGTTTGTAAGAAACTAGACTGTTCCGGATGCCGACTAGAAAGGTGATGAAATTACTAGTGCGGATATATATAGAGGATGGATTTAGTTGTGAAGTGAGTGTGGATGTGGAGAGATATGCGAATAAGTCCAGAGAAAGAGCAGAGGTAGCAAAAAGGATCCGGTATGTGAAAGATAGCAGAACAAAGAACAGAGGAAAGATGAAGTGCAGCAGATCAGTGTACTGAGCCTAACCGGAACTGAACTCCAGCATATGCAGATGCTTCCAATCAGTTCAAGACTGTGATTATCATCACTTTGTAGACAGTGTGTCTTCTTGTAGGCAGTGGGCCTCTTGTGAGCAGTGTGCTCGGGCAGTGAGCCCTAATTGGCAAGTGCCATTTTTGTAATTTCCTATTCTTCTAACAGAGAATAATTCTTGGGTTAATCACCCCGTGGTTTTCTCCCTTAACAGGGTTTCCACGTCAAAAATACTGTGTCATGTGTTTCTTACTTCATGGTTAATGTTTTGTGTTTGATTTTATGCTGCTTCAATTAAGAGGAAAGTTCAATAAGGGAAATAATTAGGATAACTGATTCACCCCCCCCTCTCAGTTATCAACAATTGGTATCAGAGCTAAGTTCCTCCTAATAGAGCCTAACAGCTTGAGGAAGATCTGGGATTTCAAATGGATGCATATGGTTTAAGGGAGCAACTCAATACTGCCCTTGAGGATCTTGAACAGTCAAATTCTGAAGTCAGTGAATTAAAGGAAAGACTCAAACAGGCTGATGAATTCATGAGAGAATTAAAAGACAAATTAAGTCTCTCTATGAAAAAGAGAAAGGAGCTGCTTCAACAGTTGGCAAGACAAAGTGAAGAAAGCAATACAAATGAGGAATTGACTGAGCAAACCAAGTTATGTGAAAAGTTATCAAAAGAAGTCATTATGTTAAGACATGAAATGGAATCAGGAACTATAAAGTTTACTCAAGAGATTGAAGAAAAAAGAAAGGCTGAAGACAATCTAAGACAATCTCTTAAAGAAAAATCAGAAGAATGCCACCAGATGGACAGGATTATCAGACACCTTGAATCTGATCTTGAAGATGCCAAAGATAATGAAGGAAAACTTGAGGATCAAATTGCCTCTCTCAAAAGAGACCTTCAAACAGCAAATGAATATAAAGAGAAATTCAAGATAAGTTTTGCTCAACTTGAAGTTCTTCTTGGAAGTCAAAAGAGGACAGATGACAAGTATGGCTTGGGATATGAGAAAGGAGAAAGCTCCGGATCCGGTCAGAAGAATCTTGGATCAGAAAATCCAAGGAGCAGGCCTAGAAGACCTCCGGTAAGACAGCCAAATGCTCAAAGATATCCATCCTTCAATGGATACTGCCACAGCTGCAACCACTTTGGTCACAAAGCTAATCAGTGCAGAATGAGAATGAATCAGAATAATTCATCCTTCTCCGGACAGTGCTTCAACTGCAAAAGGTATGGACACAAATCCCATGAATGTAGAATTATTCAAGTAAACAAATCATTCAAAGGTAGATGCTTCACATGCAATAGAATAGGTCATAGGGCTAATCAATGCAGATCAAGAGGATATCAGTCAAATATGCAAAGGAATGTTATTTGCCAAATCTGCAATAGGTCTGGTCATAATGCTAAAGTCTGCAGAAACAAGAATCAGGACAAAAGAGGTCCGGTGTATAATCAGAATCAAGACAAGGGTAAACAAAAGATGAATGCGGATGAGGTTAGGAATCAGATGAGCAAGATTTGGGTGAAGAAAAGTTCAGAGAATGTAGAGGTTGGATCCGCACCAGACTCTGGTGCTGATATTTCTTCCAGAAATTAAAAGTGAGCTCTGGCTCAGGGGGAGACTCAAAGAAAATCTTGTTCCCCCAGCCAAACAAGTGGTGCCGGATGTTGCACAAGATGCGGATCAAAGGGTTTGTAAATATGAGTCTTGAGATACTTCAGTCAAGTTTTCAGAGGTCCGCATGGAGTTATGAAGAAGCTATGATCGATCAAATAAGACCTGTTCAGGGAAATGCTCCGGTATGATAAAGGATTACAAAAAGGTCCGGAAAGATCCGGAAATGCACTATCTTGTTCTGCGGATTGGACAGAGTGTTTGAGATGATCTTGTAATATGCCACCTCGATTTACTCATGATTGAAAGATCCGGATGATATCCACAGATCAGGACTAATCCGGGATACTCCAAGCTATCCAGACAAGGCAAACCGGAATGATGTAGGTGAAGCATTTATTGCAGACAAGTATTAGGGTTCACAGAGCAATTTAAGGGATTTCTCAAAGGTCATTTGCTCATTCTGCACTCGAGAAGAAGCGAAAAGTGGAGCTCTGCAACAAGGTTCTTCAAGCACACCAAGGATCTCCTGCCGAAGCTATTGGATAAAGAAATCAATCCAACCACTCCGTGCAAACCAAAGGCGCATAAGGTATTCTCCGTTTTTCATTACCTCACTGCAAATCTTTGAAAAATGGCTACTCCAAACATAGTTAAGATCTCCGATAGACCTCGCCCCTCATTTAAGAAACATCCCTACAAATCATTGGAGGTTGACCCACTAGGAGCCTTCTCTAGTGTTCCTCACGGAGTTTTACACACCGAAGACATTAGGGTTTACATACATGCAAACATTGAGGAATTTGGGGATTTCAAATTAAGAGACCTCTATCACAAGCAGCTGATTGACAATGCCTTTGAGCTTAAACCAGAGTATAAGGATATTCAGAAGAAACAATTTGAGCAATTTATTCATTTCCCCTGTTTTGAAGAGGATGAATGGGTCCGGTATGTACTGAGCAGGATGCATGACAACTTTTTATGGCTAGATAGACCCTGCAAGATCACAAAAGAGGCAATTAGAGCAGTAACTGGCCTATACTCTTCCGGAGGAGTACCTATCCTCAAATCTGTCAAGAACAACATTGTAACTGAGGCCACCGGATCAAAATTTGACAAGAGGGCAATGACCATTGAAGATATTTCGGATCCGGATATCAAATATGCATCAATGATAATAGGATACAAGATCTATCACTCCAGCAGGGAGAATTCTGTATCCGGAACTGCAGTATACACTGCTTTTGAAATGCTAAGGAAAAATGCAGAATATGACCTCTGCGAACTACTGCTAAGCCAATTAATGGAAAACATACAGAAAATCAAGAAGGATAAGAAGAATTCCTTTAAATATGGTACTCTTATTGTATGTCTATTCTTCTATTTCATGAATGAGCTACCCGGTATAAGTGGATGGGAATGGCAAAATGACAAACCTGTTGCAGTCCAGATAAGAGACTACTTGCATGGACTTGGGGATGCAAAAGCGAGAAATTCAGCTCTATGGGGTTACTTCAAAAACTTTCAGAGCATGATGCAAGCAAGAGAGAGAATTCCTCAATCTCTCATTGAGAAATACAAGGACTCAGTGTGCTTTATGGTTGACACTGATCAGTGCCTGATGGAGGCAGTGGAGCCAAGGACTGTCTGGATCATGCCCATGGGGTATGAAGTTGATGAACAGATAGTGGAGCTGCATGTTCAACACATGCTAAGTCAGCCCAAAGATCCTAAGGCAGAAAGGTTTGGAACCTTTGAGGAGCTGAGTATAAAGTTACATGTAGAACTCAGGGAACCTGAGATCAAAAGAAAAGTGAGAAAAGAAGTAGAGCACATTGCTCAAGGTCTTGGAATCTCAAAGGAGGCACTTGATGCCAGCCGGGAAAAGAGAAGGAAGGCCGAGGAAGAAGAGAAAAGCAAAGAAAGTGCTCCGGTTGGAGCTCCCACCCGGACCAGATCAACAAAGAGATCTGCACCTCCTTCAACCAAAAGTTCAAAACCGGAAGTCCAGGCATCCGGTAAGAGATCAAAGGCAAAAGCCACAAGGGCTTATGGAAGCCAAAAGGATGAAGAGGAAACAGAATCAGATGAGGGAGTAAGAGAAGTAAAGAAACAGAAAAAGAAAGGATCCGGTAAGCCCTCCACAGGACAAGACAAGGAGGAAATGGCAGAGGTAACTGTTGAAAAGCCCACTCTGTCACTAGAGAGCATAATCAAGTCAGTCACGGTGGATGGAAACCTTCAACCAATGACTGAATCCTATGATGACTTCAGTGAGGCAGACCAAAAGACTCTGCAGGAGGCCACAGTGAAATATCTTAACATATATAATAAGGCTTTCATTGAAATAATATCTCTTATTCCTAAAAGCCTAGAAAAGGAAATGGAAGTGAGGAAAAATAATGCTCATGCTAAAGATCTTGAGATCCGGGAGCAGATAGCTATTCAGCTATATCCTCAAATTGATCCCAAGACAATGAACATTATCTTCAAGGACTGTAAAGATGAGTTCAGAAGCAAAGCCAGGATGAATCAACTCATGCTTGGTGAGACTGACAAAGTGGCCCAAGAAACAGAAGAGATCCTCCGGAAGGCCTTCAAAAGGTTCAATCTTCCTGTTGTAGAGGACTTAGGTGCAGAAACAGCTGCTGATTTGGAATCTTCTGTTCCGGAAGAAGTAAGCCCTGAACAGACAAGTGAGGACTTGGGACCCTCTGCTCAAGAAGAAGTGGCCCATGAACAAGTTAGCATCTCTCCTCCGGTTTCCCCTACAGTCTCCGGATCCAAAGAAGAAGAGCAACTACAGGAGAAGGAAGCAGTGGTGAAAGACAAAGAGGTTGACAGTTCTAAGACTGCAGAAGAAAAGAAACATCTGTCTCCGGCAAGAGACACTGCACAAACTGTTCAACAATTTTTGAGTAAAGAAACTCTAGAGATTGATGAACCGGAGCTTCTCAAAGGTCCATTTGATTTTGACTCTCTCTCTCCGGTACAAACAATGAAGATAGCTTCATTTGCAAATGCCAAGGCAAATGAAAAGCTCCTGAAGTCTCATATGGAAGACTGTGAGTTGATAGAGGCTGCTTCCGGAGTACTTGTGAAGATCATGCCATCAATCCAGATAGATCCGACAGCCTCCACTTCCGGTAATCTAAAAACCTTAGTCAGCAGTGTTGATACACATTTTGATTCTTTAGAAAAATCAGCTGAAGAAAAGGTCCGGAAGGAATTTTTGGATAAAAGATTTTCAGAGATATTAGAGTTAATCTCTAAGGATAGGAAGATTGTAAGCATTGGAATAAGGAGCTTAGAGAATGCTCTTAAGGATGGCGGTGATATCTATAAATTTTGTATATCCTGGTCAAAGGCAACAGCAGCACTTGACAAGAAAATAAAAGAGGAACAGGATAAGCTACAAAGCTTATCTCAAAGTTTTGATCCTCTCTCTTCCTCTATAATAAATCAAGAATGTCAGACTATTGCAGTCTTGAACGAAATAAAGAATCTTGAGAAGGAAAGGAAGAACATCACCAACCGGATGGGAGAACTTAGAAGGATTATAATCCCTAAGTTGGAAACCATGCATGAGGCCATCAGTGATGCTAGGACCACCGCCCAAACAAAAGATCCGACAGATCTCAAGCGGGCAGAAGCGTTTGCATTTTTGTTAAGTGGTCACATTTCAATTTTGGACAGAATGAAGCAAAGTTGGGCTACCGAAATGATTCAATTACAGACATCCTTTGCAGACATTCTTCAATATATGTGAGTATGTAAATATGCGGCTAAGTATAAGAAATTTTTGAAAATTTTGATATGCGGACCCTACCCTTTGCCATTGATGTCAAAGGGGGAGTGAGGAGCAGTGAAAAATGAGGAATCCAACTAAGGGGGAGTTCCGGAAATTGTATATAAAGACAGAGCATCAGCAAAGGGGGAGCATAGTGAAAACACTTAGTCATTTTTCACTAAGTGTTGCCATCAATGCCAAAGGGGGAGATTGTTGGCAAGAGACACTATATGGATTCATGGTTGTTGTCATTGATGGCAACAAAGGTCATCTCACATATCCACAAGACAGGATATGTCTCTACCGGAAGTCAGAATAAAGAATGTTGTGGTCCGGTGAAGAAGAACAGAGCATGTGGCAAGGTCCGACAGATTGGTCCGGACCTCTCAGAGGAAGTGTCTTGGTGCAGTGCGGATTTGGGGAAGTCAAGAGGACTACCTTGAGTGGTATATTCCAAGGATTTAGCCTCCGGTGATGGACAAGGAAAAAGATATGAATGGTTGAGTACCGGATTCCTGAGAGACAGTGAAAACAGAGGAAGAACTGACTGGCAGAGTATCAGACTACTTTCCGGATGGGTTACTGTTGATGACAGAGGTTGTGAAGGCATGAATCATGTTTGGCCGACATGATTAATGATATCTACAAGTATATGCTTGATCCGCATTGCTTGGTGAGGAAGGATTCAGCTGACAGAATGAGAGTTTGTAAGAAACTAGACTGTTCCGGATGCCGACTAGAAAGGTGATGAAATTACTAGTGCGGATATATATAGAGGATGGATTTAGTTGTGAAGTGAGTGTGGATGTGGAGAGATATGCGAATAAGTCCAGAGAAAGAGCAGAGGTAGCAAAAAGGATCCGGTATGTGAAAGATAGCAGAACAAAGAACAGAGGAAAGATGAAGTGCAGCAGATCAGTGTACTGAGCCTAACCGGAACTGAACTCCAGCATATGCAGATGCTTCCAATCAGTTCAAGACTGTGATTATCATCACTTTGTAGACAGTGTGTCTTCTTGTAGGCAGTGGGCCTCTTGTGAGCAGTGTGCTCGGGCAGTGAGCCCTAATTGGCAAGTGCCATTTTTGTAATTTCCTATTCTTCTAACAGAGAATAATTCTTGGGTTAATCACCCCGTGGTTTTCTCCCTTAACAGGGTTTCCACGTCAAAAATACTGTGTCATGTGTTTCTTACTTCATGGTTAATGTTTTGTGTTTGATTTTATGCTGCTTCAATTAAGAGGAAAGTTCAATAAGGGAAATAATTAGGATAACTGATTCACCCCCCCCTCTCAGTTATCAACAAGACACCCATCAAGGAAGCACTAATCTAGAAGCCTGGTCAGCCAAGCTAAACAATGGGCAGGACAAGAGTCCTGTGCTGGACGTAGTGTTCATATCTGGATTGTGGAATGCCACTGGTTTTCCCTACTCCATGGAATCTCCAGAGCTCGTCATTGAGTGCGCCCAGAATTACAACCCTCAAACCAGGTAGGTAGTGAAGCATGGGAGGGTATATGCAGACCTCTCCATCAAAGGTCTCTCCCAGACGTTCAGATTGCCGCTGGGAAGTAAAGTCAAAAGTGTGGACCTAAAGAAGTCTGAGAGGGAGTATGAAGCCAATAAGAAGTCAGCCAGGAAGAACATGTATCTGTGGCAGGCTAAGAACAACACCTACAATGCAGCTGCCAAGCTTCCTGTGCACCTGTTCAAAAATGATTTTAATGAGGAGTATTAGTACATGATCGCACTTTTGAACAGGGTTATTGGCCAACCTGATACTGGCAGTTTCAGAGACTAGATGTACAGGATTATAATGATGTGTCTGTATTCAGACACCAAGCCACTGTGGGGGCAAATTATAAGTGATGCTCTGCATGAGCAACTAATGAACTTGGGAGGTTCTAATTGTGCTTTTTTCATGTCCTTGTATATTGTGTATTCCTGTGCATATAGAGGCACTTTTGATGCCTTGGTTACAAATGGGAAGCTCACAGGCACAAACGTAGCATATATCTGGGATCATCATCCTCAGCTACAAAGAACCAACTACTTAAAAGATTACAAACTGGTCAATGATGCATTCTCTATGCATCTGGTAAGGACCATGGAAGAAGACAGAATGAAAAGATTGAGCTTGGAGGCTCAAGAGGCAGTCTACAGGCATGGGGCCTAGTACATACAGTTCGCAACCTTTTCCTACATCAGGGTTGAATGTTTCGAGGGAAATCCCCTAATGCTGCCGAGGTATCCTATAGACGCTGTAGTATTAATGGAATTCATCAGGTAGGGTTCCACCATGATCCAGATGTACAAGGATGCCAAGAAGCTGCCACCAATTTTGTTCCCAGTCAGCATTGGCAATTATATGTGCCCTAACTCTGATACCATCAAGAAGGTGATGGTCACCCTGAATAAGATGAACTTGCAGCCCTTTCCAATAACTAGACCATATGATCCTTACAGCAGAATATAGAAGGTACTAGGAAAGCCTGTTCACCAGAGGCACCTAGAGGATTTTTGGGCTGACTGCGAGGATGAGGCAGAGGCCAGGAGGAGGAGGTATCAGAGGTTAACTCTGAACCAGGTCAGAATGTTTGATTGCATCCCCCTTCCTTAGCAATTAAAGAAGGATGATGGCAGGACAATGGCAGATGAGTATGAAGAGAAGAAGATATACAATGACACCATATCTGCGCCTGACCTCACCATGCAGGAGGATATATCCTTGGACCCTTTCATTGCCAGGACCCTACGCCTAACCCAAGCTTGGGTTGATGAACAAGTAGAGGCATTGAAGAAGAAAGGTGTTGCCATTATGGTGGACAACAAGAAGAAGGGGCAGGATATCCCTATAGATGAATATGATGACTTCCTGCTGGAGAAAAGGAAGACCAAGGGAGATAAGGTCCCTCCACCACAGCAGCAGAGTAAAAGACCCCCGAAAGGCAAGAAGGTGGAGCAGGGACCAAAGGGGATTATAACTGAAAGAGCAGTGTTTACAGCTGAGCAGGCCATAGGGTCAGGATCTGAATCAGCATCCCCTCCAGAAAAGGATAGGCCCAAGAAAAGTAAGACAGCAGAGGCTGGAATCATTGAGACCCAAGAGGTGGGTCAGTCTTCTAAACAACCAGGGGTGGAGGGCACCCTCATAGAAGAAGAGCCAGAGGAGGAGGAGACTCCATTGATAATAAGAAGGAAGTGGAGAGCTCCACAGGTGGTGGTGTCTTCCCCACCAAAGAAACAGAGAACCTCCATGAGAGGTGGAATAAGCCAACCCCTTACTTCATCATAAGGGGAGGGTAGTGAAGTGCACAAGGAACTGCAACACAATGTTCCACTTCATACCATTGTCAAGTTCAAGACTGAACTTGCTGAAGAGCAGTTGAAAGAGACCTCCTAGACACAAGCGGAAGGGCATGTCTCACTAGATGAGACAATAAACTTGTCTGATGATGAGGTGGTGCAGGATGTGGCTACACAAGAAATGGAAACACTTGCTGCTGATGCAAGTGTGACTCCTCACAAGCCTCCAATGGTTCAAACAGTGCTTGAGGAGATGAAACAAGTAGAAGAGGAGCAAGAAAAGAGCCCAGAGCAAATAGCTCAGGAAATAGGGCTAGACACATTAATCACAGAGGTGACCAGTCCTGTAGTGGTGGATCTGACAAAAAAGCAGGATGCAAGTCCTGAGCAGCCAGCAGGATCACCTGATAAGGGTCACCTAACAGAAGAGATGGAGATGGCTGAGACAGAAGGCCATGCTCTTGAAATCGGCCAACAAAGTCCACAGGATACAATGAAGGAACCTGCTATAGTAGAGGTTCAGGAGGCGAAGGCTGGTGAAAAAGAAACATTAGAAGACTTAGTTGCCAAAGTACAAGAAGTGGGTGGTGCAGGCTCAGAAGAAGTAGTAACTGCAGAACAATCACCACCACATTAGGTAGAGTCCCCAATATCTGGTGCAGTGGATAGACCCCAAGTAGAAGAAGAAGTGGGAACAGATGAAATAATGACAGAAGCAGGTCATGATCATCATGATCAGGATGTAGCTGCACCACAAGGTTCCCCATAGCACATAGATGCACCACAAGGTTCCCCTCAGCATGAAGATACTCCTTTGGAGAAGGAAATCCCTCAACAGGAGGAGGTACTGCAAGATCAACCACAAAAGGAACATCAAGAAGAAGAACTGAGGAAGTCACCATCTCCACAACATTTGTTGACAGAAATGGGAGATATAGGTGAACATCAGGATGATGTTGAGAAACATGATCAGGTGCCTCCGTGGTTGGCAAAGGAGGTAGGTGCTGAGGAAGAGATTGAAATTCAGGAATTCGACGTCTCCACCTTGTTTTCTGCGGATATAGTGAAACCAAGGAGAAAGGCCAGAATGACTTCGGCCATCAGGAGAGATCCGGCAACAGGGAGAAGGACCGCACAAATTGCCATACCTGTGGTGGAGAAAGAAAAAGGTAAAATCACCGTCGATGAATTTCAGATTAGTACAGTAGATTTAGGCTTTGCCAATGAGGACCAAGAAGGTCAGGAGGGCAAAGATATTATTGACTCTCTAATTCAGAAAGTGAAAAGAGAGAAGGAGAAAAATAAGCAACATAAAGAGCACATTACTCAGTTGCACGCCTATATCAAAGGGCTGACCAATCCTGATGATACCGCAACTAAACATGCAGTCCCATTGACTACCATTTCTTAGGAGGAGGTAAATAAATTGGACCTCATGAAGCATGAAGCGTCCGTAATAAGGAGATGGATGTCATCCACATTGGATGATGCTGTTGAAATAGTAAAGGCCTCTTTGAAGAGGTGGAGCACCCTAAGTGACTCTAAGGCCAAAGTAGATAGATTACAGATGCAGACAGGAAAGAGGTCTTACAAGCTGGAGAGTGTCCTGGCCCTGTTAGAGGAAATAAGAAACATAAATCCACAACTGCTTATCAGTAAGCAGGTACTGAATAATAATACAGCATTATTAATTGATACTTGGTATAAAGACACTCAGTTTGAGTGTGCAGTCCTCAAAAGGTGTAATAATAAGCTGAGGGATATCAGCATGAGGCTACGAGATTTAATGGCTCAGGAAGTAGTGATACTGGAGGCTTTGGAAGGTAAGGTGGAAGATAAAATAGAGAATCAGGATGAAGAGTCCACCATCAAAGCTGTACACAGCAACTTCCAAGCAGTGACAGATGGTCCACCTATCCCTTTGACAGAGGAATTAATAAATAAAATAATGAGGATCATGGTCCAGATGGAAAAGTACCAAGAGACACTGCAGGACAGAAAAAATAAGCTGGACAGCAACAGAGATAAATATGAAGCACATAAACACGCCATTGTAAAGGCAAAGACTCAAGATGGTGGAGGGATAGATCAAATTGTGCATTCATACGAGCAGGTCCGCAGTAGTATGCAGCCCCATATGCAGCCGCGTCATCATCAGGATAGTGAAAGTTCAGAAAGTGAGGCATATGATGATGACCCGCATGAATCAGCAGAAGAGCATGATGAAGATACATCATGAAGGGGGATACTAACATAAGCAGTATAGATAGTTGCCAGCTGGCAACTTGTGCCATTTTTGTAAAGATTTACAAAATCAAATGAATCAGGACCGTAGATATGTATTGCTGAATCTAGATCGTAGATCTTTTGTAACGGATTCCTCACCTTATTCTATAAAAGGTGGTGGAATGCCTTGTTGAAACATTTGAAACTTAATTGAAATCTGTTTGCTGAAATATTCAGGGCTTATTTCAAAGTTATTGCATATGTACATGTCTTTTGCATACTTAATGAAAGAGAAGAGTATTTCGATTACACATCTTCGTAAATCTTGAGTAATTTGTGTCTGAATTCTAGATATGTGCTTTGATTTGTTGTGTCCCTTGGAGGGCTCATCATGTTGCATGTATTGTTTTCATTCATCATCCTCTGAAGTTTGCATCAACTGTATCTAGCTGTGGAACATCCTGGTGAACATATGGTTTGATTTCTTCTCATCATGACAGTATCTAGTATGTATGTGGATCAATAGCTGAAGATTCAACTTTAAATTGTAGTATTCCTTTAATTTCTTTCAATTTCAGAACATTTCACTACCACAATTGCAAATAATTGATAATCTTAAGCAAACAACGCAAATATGCAGACATCTCGTAGGAAATCGCAAACATTTAGCATATTTGAATAAAAAGCATGCACAATTGAAAATATCATGCAAAGATTGAGGTATTTCCACATCTTTTCATCTAATAACTGCATAATATGACTTCTCTGTAAAGAATTTCTGCAGGAATGTCATGATGATGGCATAATTTCACGTAAGGCCCCAAAATGGAAACAGCAACTCACATTAACCTCTGAGTAACGTCAGACGATTAAGACCTAATCACCGGAGACTTGGGATCTCGAATTTCTTGAATTCGCAGTATCTTTCAAGATGAATAAAGGTTAATGTGTACTTTTATTCTATGTTTGTTTATGAATAACATCATGACCAACAGTATCATGATGAAAACTTGGCAAACATGCGTCATGTATACTTTCTAACTTTTTGTGCAAATAAAAGCAAGTGGTGAAAACCTGGTAAATAGGCGTTACTTGTGATAAAATGCTTCCTTCATCTTTGGGAAACCAATCACCTTGTGTCCATTCTTCCTCGTGTCCCATTCGATCCATATCTATCCCATAATAAAATCCTAATGATAACCTATCATGGCTTGATACTCTATCTCTTTGTTGCCTTGTCAACCAAGGTTTTATCCCATATCCTATCCACAGTGTTAGCCTAACATAGTGTCTCTCGTTAGTATCCATGGTCCAAGTCCATGAACTATGGTGCCTCTATGTCGTCACGTAGGCAAGGCCATTTTGTTCAAATGTGCCCCCGAGGCCCCACTATCCCATCTGTCCCATGTCTAGTCCTTATATCTATTTGAGTCTACAACACTTTTTATCGCCTAGGTCTTAGGTCCATTAGGGTTTACCCTGAACTATGTTGCCTCTACATTGTCACGTAGGCAAGTCCATTTAGCAATGAGCCCCCGAGACACTAGGTTAGTCCCTTAGGGTCCGTCTTGCCAATAAATATTGTGGAATCTTCTCACCAGGCAAGCAATCACAAATAAAACCCACTCTTTTCAAGCAAAAATCCTGACGCAAGATATTTAACCTATCCAAAGAAAAGCAAACAAACTCCTAAGGTCTTCTAAGTGATTTTACCCAAATTATGGCAAGAAACAAACACATCTAAATGTAAAAATGTTTTGTGGATTGGAAACATGGTTAAAATACAAAGTTTTGATTTTTGCTATCATGCCTTTCTATGTTACTCAAGGATGCCAAAAGCTAGAGATGCTATGATGGGGGCATGATTATTTTCTTTGTTGGTTGTTTGTGGATCAAACTTTAGTAATGTGAAGCCTTGTCTAAAGACATGATCGGCAAAAGATCATTGAGGACATCCAGGGTCTAACATGAACGGGGGCAATCCTTGTTTGTTGATTCACAAGAAATACTCAGGTCATCTCAGTTCAATTATACCTCAATGCTTGTATTAACTTGCTAAATCAAAATCCATGTAAGCAATGCTCAGGTCATCTCGGTTCAATTATACCTAGATGCTTGTATTAACTTACAACATTTTTAAAAAGTACCCAAAAAAAATCACCCAATGATGAAAGAAACACTTCAAAATAGTTGCACCATCAAGACGTCAAAATCAAAACATCCATCATACATCTAGTTATACATCCATACATCTGTATCCCATGCAATAAATGATCCAAACAATGCGAAGTAACAATACAAAGTCAAAGCTTGTCAACCTGTCTATCGAGTCATTCTTCCAATCAATCTTCTATCTACCATTACATCATCTCTATCTCGATAGAGTACATTTGGACATCACAAAAACATAGCATATAATTGTATATCATATCATATGAGATAGTCATTTACATGATTAAATTAGTTGCATACATAGTAAGTGCATCAAGTCATCCACATACATTTTCGCAAATCATCATATAGTGTCAAAACAGAAAGAAAATCAAAGACATAGATAAGTGAATCATATAAGTTACATAATCATATAGATATCACTTTGCATTCACACACATTAGAGACATATCAAAGTAAAACATCCAAGTCTACATTAGGTCATATAGCATCACATAGCATCATATGAAAATTTGCATTAGACAAACATTGCATAGCATCAAAGTAAAAACATCTAAATCTGTATTAGACAAACATGTGCATCACATCATACAATAGAAATGCATCATAACTCATAGAAAGCACCAAAATAGTTGCATCATCATATAAATATCATAAAATGTGTCCAAATGTATAATATCAAGTAGTCCATCTCTGAATCAATGCCATATACAATAAGTACATCCCAAGGATGGTGATACATGCCTCAAAATATAGAAATGGTACATATAGGTCTATCCAGCTATCTGAGCCATCAAAAAGGTACATAAGATCCAAAAGAATGAAAATCTCTGCTATACCTACTGCTGTGAACCACTGCTACCGGTAGTATCTCTTGTGTCCCCTCCTCTACTAGCCTCAGACTGCTGTGGACCTACCATAGAGGCTCCTGACCTCGATCCACCTGCTCTCGGGGAAGCCATAGATTGACTCCTGTAGCTTGAAGCCCTCTGACTAGCTGGCATGGCACCATGATATAGACCTTGATAATACTGTGCCTAAGCCTATGCTTTGGCAAGCTCACTTCACACCTGCACTAGCTATGCCTGTGCCTGATGCACCTACCTAACCAAGAAACTACTCGTCGCATCTGTCCCCAGGGCTACCACTGCAGTATCCCACTCTACTTGGATAACTCGTATCTACGTATCTGCCATGTCTCTCTGGTAAGCCCTGCAATCACCTTTGCATCTGTCTCTCGCTGGGCATCAAGCCTCCTGAGCTGTACCCGTAGCTGTCTAACCTATCCTCTCAAGGTAGCTATGGCCCTCTCCTAGACATCTAACTATGTTGGACCTTGGGTTTCCTTTGCCTCTGCCTGTCCCCACCCCTGTGGCTGGGGTCCCTGCTGATGTGCCACCTACTGAGGTGGCGGCATCTGTACCTGTGGTACTTGCTGAGCAATCTGTGGCAGAACTACTTGCTCAGTGTGGGAAGGTCCCTCCCCACCTCTCCTCCTCTGTCTGGGTTGACCTCCATCGTCTCCGTCATCTCCCCCATCTCTGCCACCCCCTCATCCTCCTCTCCCCATCCTCCTCTTCTGGCCAACTTGGCCCTCGTCGTCTGAGTCCGCCTCGTCTATCTGAGGCACCAGCACCCCAGGCCCTGAATATCTCAGAAATGGGTGGGTAGTGAACCAATCCTCATAATCCTGTGTCATCCTGGCATCAGCAATCCCCCTCCTCATATCCCAGGTGACATATGGTGTCTATCAAAACTCATCCAATGCCTCCTCATATGATGCAATCGGTCCCCATCTGAGCCTCTTGACATGAGTCCTAGCAAAATGAACCTACCCCTGTGCC
The DNA here is from genome assembly GCA_027924645.1 of Cunninghamia lanceolata. Taxonomy (NCBI): domain Eukaryota; kingdom Viridiplantae; phylum Streptophyta; class Pinopsida; order Cupressales; family Cupressaceae; genus Cunninghamia; species Cunninghamia lanceolata. Next base: position 984,854 of record BSBN01000865.1, on the reverse strand, counting down.
ATGCCTTGTCTCCTCCCAAACTGTCTACTCCATCCAACGCATGCCGCCAGTACTCAACCTTCCCCAGTCTGTGCTGGCAAATCACTCCTGCATAGCCATAGCTATATGGCTCTCCTCTTTGTCTGCCAAACACACAAATTGGTCTCATGGTCACTATGTGCTCCCATAGCCAAAACTGTAGTAGCGACACACCTGTAGATAGGCTCGTACTCCTATGATATACCACCTGGTGCATATCGTGGTATGGGTGTGCAAGTACATAGAGACCCCAAGCATATTAGGTGCCCTCTGTAATCACCCACTCCATAATCTGACCCCATCCAATGGGGAATCCGTGCGATCTCCTGTCGGGGCATACAATGCCTCCGATCAGTCCTACTACAATACCTAGGAAGTAGTCGTAACAGTCATAGATATCTTTCCAGGAGATGACCTACCCGACCAGCTCAGGTTCATCAAATACTCGCCTGCACTCGGCAAGTCCTGCGTCTCTCTATGGATCATACTCCACCAGCTCACCTAAATAGGCAAATGAAGAATCCTGTACATGTCTTCCAATGTAACAGCCATCTCACTGGTCGAGAAGTGGAAAGTCCTGTCCTCACTATGGAACCTTTCCACTGTAGTAGGCAGCAACCCACGGTTCACCCGAACCTTAGGCATGAAGCATACGTAATCAAGTCCCATCGCACCAAGCACCTCTCTATCCATCTCTGTCAACATGTATCTCTACAACATAGGCATAGGGAACCACTCTCTAGACTGAAGTGTATCTCGTATATCCTCTTGTAGGCATGCAAAGCAAAGCATCAACCTAAAGCTGTAAATACCATACTCAACATATCTAGTAAAACATATCAACTAACTTAGCATTTCAAGTTTATCAAAATAGCACACTACATCTCTTGACTAGATTCTTGCAATCTTAGAGATAGCTTATCAATTGACGAGTCAAACAGGACACCAATCAAGTCAATTTTGCTAAGTAATCTGCCTATCTATATCATATGCGCCACAACAGGTGGTACATGTGTCATTTCTTAATGAAAGTACCATTTCATAACACATACGCCACTTCTGGCAAAAGCACTGCAAGAATCCATGTATGCGCTGTCCTATACAGTATATGTGCCATCCAAGAAAAAGTGCTGCTACATACCATAAAAGTGATGCAGAATAATGCATGCACCACCTAAACCTATGCATGCACAACTTTTGCATATGCGTCGTTCTATATCATGCATGTGCTGCAAATTTACCTATGCGTAGTTTCGCGTGGTATATGTGCCACTTTGCATTTTGACGCATTTGTCTATCCTAGTTTTCTCCTAGCATTTATTGCTATCAAACTCAACCCTAGGAGAAATTTTTTGAGATACATACCGGGAGTCCTACATTTGCTGATCAGTCGAATCGACGGACTCACTTGAATCGATGCTCCTCGCGTGGAATGCCCATCCTCGTGCTAACTGCTCTATGCTCTATGCTGCTCTAAGCTCTCTGAAGCAAATCAAACTAAGACAAGTGTGCAAATGAATTGTCTTGTGGACCCACCTCCTATATATAACATGCAAACCCTAATTTGGCTAGGTGGTGACTGCAACTACTTCTCGCACTCGTTTCTTCCAATTTTCTTCCTGTTTCTCTGAGACGCATCCTATTTTCTTCAAACCTAACCTAGCTTTCCCTTCATCCTCATGAGATTGTTCGTCTCTCATCCTTCTGCTTTCTTCTCATCTAATCTCTCGAGGGGACATCATGTCATCAAAACCTGTACCAGGGGAAAACTAGGGCATGTATCATTATTCAACAATCGATTTCTTTGAGGCAACACCATAAACTGTATTGCATCAAAGAGGAGCAAAATGTACACACCTAAAAATGACACGCTTCACATTCTTCTAAGTTAATTAAATATCAAAATATTTAATTATCTCGTCTAAAGTCAAAATTAAATAAAACCCTTTTATTTAATTAAATTCTCCCAAACAATTAAATAATTCTTAATTATTTAATTAAATCAAATCAAATTTATCTAAATCCTCTCAATCTCCAAAAATAAAATACAATCAAACATTTTATTTATTCTTCCAAATCATGCACAACAATTAAATAAATTTATTTGTTTAATTTGCTTTCTTATCTTCTAAATTAAATAATACCAATTATTTAATTATTCCTTACAATAATATCTTCTCTAAATTTAAATAAATCAATTATTTATTTAAGTTGTCTATTTCTTCTAAATTGAGTTGTCTCTAAATATAATTCAAGCTTTGTGCACATGCAATTAAATATTCCCAATATTTAATAAAGCCAAATATCTTCTTATTCTCATGCAAATCAATTCTTCTTGTTTTAAATCACTTAACTAATTGTTATATTCTTTTAAAAGCTTTAACTCATTCTTTTATTCTTGATAACTCCTCTCATACAAAAGAAAGCAAGACACATGTCTTCTTCTTATTCGTTGCACATTCCTCACCCATTCTCAATCGTTGATCTTCTCACATCTTCTATGCCGTTGATCTCTTCTTTCCCAAATCTATAAATTCAACATCATTCTTCCATTCTAATCATTCAAGCTTTAAGTATTGTTACTCTGTAGGAATTACAGTGCGTCTTTGGCACCAATTTCTTCATTGCTTGTGATCACATTCGCTACTACACACTACACACTACTTCCATTGTTGTGAAGCTCCTCTTCATTGCAATAAACTATCACTGCCATTCCCAATTGACATTCTTGAAGCCAGTTGTGCATTCTGAGGAGTTCCATGAGAGAGAACCCGATAAGGGAGAAGCATAGTGGAGGATTGGCTGGACACTTTGGTCAAGATAAGACCATTGCTATTGTTGGTGAAAATTATTATTGGCCACAGTTGCAGCAAGATGTAAGAAAATTTGTGCAGAGTGTGTCAGATGGAAAAAGGAACAAGTCAAAATACATGGCTATATTAGCCATTACCTGTACCGAAGAAGCCATGGGATGATATTAGTATAGATTTTGTTCTTGGTTTACCAAGGACACAGAGATGACATGATTCCATTTTTGTGGTGGTGGATAGATTCTCGAAGATGGCACATTTTATTCCTTGCAAGAAGACTAATGATGATGTTCATATTGCTGAATTATTTTTTAGAGAGGTGGTGAGATTACACAATCTACCAAAGAGCATAGTTTTAGATAAAGATACCAAATTTGTTGGTTATTTCTGGAGGACATTGTGGAAGAAGTTGAAGATAGATTTGAAGTTTAGTTCTGCACAGCATCCACAAACTGATGGACAGACAGAAGTGGTGAATAGGAGTTTGGGTAACTTGCTACAATGCTTAGTAGGAGATAAGCCCAAGGGATGGGATTTGATTTTACCACACGCATAATTTACTTATAACAATTCTGTTAATAGGAGTACTGGTAAATCACCATTCCAAATTGTATATGGCAATAGCCCAAGAAATGCTTCTGATTTAAGGAAACTGGACAAAGGAGAAAAGACAAGTGCCGAGGCTAAAGACTTTGCAGAACATCGGAAGAATTTGCATGAAGAGGTGAGAAAGCACATTAATAAGATGAATATTTAGTACAAGGTTAAGGTAGATCAAAAGAGTAGATATAAGGAGTTCCAGGTAGGAGATGAAGTCATGGTTCACTTGATAATAGAAAGGTTCCCAATTGGAACTTATAATAAGTTGAAAATGAAGAAATTTGGACTGTGCAGAATCCTGAAGAAGCATGATTGAGAAAATGGATATGAGGTAGAGCTGCCGAGTGGGATCAATATTTCCCCTATTTTCAACATTGCTAATTTATCAAAATATCATGAAGGTGGAACAAAGGATGGACCAACAAAAGAACAGTGGAGTATTCTGGCATCTACTTCAATGGAGGAGATAGAAGAGATCTTGGATAGCCATGTGGGAAGAAGTACTCAAAATAGGAAATATGAAGGATATCTGGTGAAATGGAGAAGAAGGTTTGTTGAAGATTCTTCTTGGTTGTCTAAGGCAAAGGTTGACCATTTGAGTTTTCCTTAAACAAACACCTGAGGCATGACAATGTCACTTCTCAAATTACCCTGGGTGTCTGATGCAAGAGCATCTAGTGGTGTAAGGGTGATCTTGCATCACCCAAAAAGATGTTGCTTCAAAATCATTATAGTTGTTTTCATTTATTTCCATAATTAGTATTTTTGGTTCCATAATCTCTTGAATAATGATGTAGGACTTTCAGTTTTTCCAAAACTGCTAAAAATAGCAAACTGCCAGTTTTAGAAAGTTTAACTGCCATTTCAGGAAAGTTTATATTTGGGCACAGATTGAAGTGAAAACTTACAGAAACTTTCATAATGGAAATTAAGACCTTTGGCAAAGGAATCAGGAAAAGATCATTTGTGAGCTGAAAGATATTAAAGTTTTTATTTTCTAAAAATTTTTGAAACGAGATATGAGGCACTAAAACATCCTGTAACATCTTGAAAAGTTGATCGAAATCTATTTACAAATTTTTAGCTTGATAGTTCACATCACAAGCTTTCCGGTACTTAAAATGGTTCGTCAATCAGACATCCAAATCAAAAGTTATACTTCCCAGAAGTTGACCTACTTTTGGAGGGAGTTACAAATTTTGAAATTTAGGTGGAGGCCGCCAAAAAGTGTTATTTATGACTATTTTGGGAACCCTGGGCAGTAGTAGAGTTAGGGGGGAAAGTGTAGAGTCAAGAATAGGTGGGAAAACAAAAACCCTAGCTAATTTGGGGTTATAGAAGGCAAAAGATTCTAGATCCTGGTGATGGTAGTTGTAGTGTGTTGCAGCCTGTGGAGGATTGATTCCTCTAATTGTAATTGAGCTTCTGTAATGTAATCAGTTATCCAAATCAATAAAGAAATATTCTATTTCTTATGTTCCATTTATGTTGTTGTGTGTTTTATGATTTTACCCCCTTCATCATTTCCTTATCAGATTCATTATCAGTGACTCCTTCTTCAGGAGTTTCTTAGACATAGTAGCATTTCTTCTGAAACTTAGGTCTGTTAGGGTTTGGCTTTGAAACCCTCTTTGGACATCTTGAGGAAAAATGACCAATCTTATTGCAAGCAAAACATTTGAAAGGAAACTTTCCTTCATACTTACCATATCCTCTTAGTAGTCTTTTGGCAAAAAGGGCTTCAATTTCTTCAAGCTCTGATTCATCGTCTTGAAGAGCTTTCACCTGGATCAAATCTTTACTTTCCAAAAACACTGGCCTTAAATGTAGATTCAAATTTAGGAAGAGAATCACCAAACTCACTCATTTCAAATTCTGAGAGCTTGCCAACTAACTAATCTCTTGTAGCAATTGTCACAATCCTGATTTCTTCAATAGCAGCAACTCTATGCTTGTATGAAGTAGGTAAGGATCTGAGCACTTTGCCAACAATATCTGATTCTTCTAGTGTTCCACTAGCATAGCTAATACTTCACACAAGTTCATTCACCTTCTGCATGTATGAAGTGATGTTTTCATCTTCACTCATCCTCAAATTTTCATATCTACCCTTCAAGCTTTGCAACTTAGCACATGACATATTCATCACCTTCACATAGAGTTTCCAACTACTTCTAGATTTCATAAGCAGTTTTCATTTCCAAGACATTTGTCATTTCTGTATCAGTCAGGGCACTCAACAAATCTTCTTTAGCTTGAATGTTATTTTTAGCATCTTTGAGTTCATCTGGAGTTGAGGGACCTTTCTCTGAAGGTGTATACTCATCTTTTGTTATCACCCAATAAGCATCACCCATGCATTGGAAATGGAACTTCGTGCGGCTCTTCCAAAGAGAGTAATTTGTTCCATCAAATCTTGGACTATCCTTCTTGTAAGTCAACATCTTGGATCTCCTCAAGCAGTCAAGCTCTGTTAGAGGAATCAGCTTTGATACCAATTGTTGAAATTAGGGCAGACAACTGAGAGGGGGGGTGAATCAGTTGTCACAAATTTTTATATTTTACTACATTTAATCTTCTTTACCACTTATACATAGATAAATGATATAACCATGAAAGCATGAATCAACAACACGAGTAGAAACATAATCAACACACATAACACCAAGATTTTTACATGGAAACCTGGTTAAGGGAAAAACCACAGTGGGGGTTAACCCACAAGATTTATTCTTTGTTAAAAGAATAGAAAATGGGAAGGCACTTGCCTTCAGGTGCACATCCTAGAGCTCACTGCTCAAAGGAGGCTCACTACCTATAGAAATATTTATAAGTTTATTACATTAAGATTAAACTGGAAAATAACATCTTCTTCATGCCAAGGTCAGTTCCATTGAAGCACACAACACTTCTGCTCTACCCCCAAACACTTCTTTTCTATCTCCTCATCTTTTATTGCTCTTCCTCTTTTGCTCTTCCTCTTCTCTGCTCTGTCTTTCCTCCTTTCTTAGGATCTTGTCATTTTTGCATAAGGATGATCTTTCACAACTCAACCACACATATTTATATGCTTCATCATCCTTGGAATAAACATCAAGGTTGGTACTACAAACATTTAACTTAATGTGAATCACTATACTATCGAGCAAACATAGCTGAGACTCAAATCTTCCTTGGACAACATGCCACACTTCATAGAACCTCTCTTAGATCATTCGCAACATGCACAAAGCATCCAATCGCCCAAGGCTAGAAAGAATAGCAACACCCAAGGACAAATCTTCAACCATGAGCTCAATCCTCAATGTAGACCACCAACACAACAAGAACTTGATCCAGAGACCACCACAAGTACAATGAAGTCAACAGGAACAACTGCATCACCTTAGATCACCAGAAACACTTGCACCTTCATCCAGGAACTCAAGAACACCAACTGTCATGACTGTCACACTAGAAAGATTGCTTGCGGACCTCCAAATCATGAACCACTTGAGTTGAGGACACACACCAACATCCCAAACACACCTCTAGATCAACAGATCATAATATTCCAATGCGGATCAATCCAGACCAGATTTATGTCACTCTATCACCTCTAAACAACTGGAAAACCTAGTTCTACTCAGATGGCTATAACTTCACCAATTCTCTATGTGGACCTCTCAAATCTTGACTAGAGCAACTTCAGGCAAACCTCTACAAACCCTTTAATCTCCAGACTCTGATCTTCATCCTACTGGTAATATGGGGCAATCTACTTCACTAAACTGCACTATCTTCACTATCTTTGACAGAGAGATATGTAACTCACTTGTTTCTTCCGGAGAGGCTAATTTTCTCAATATCCTCAACATACAAGTCTTCTAGAATGGGATATAGTTGACACCAATGACAATAAGGATATGTTGACATCAATGACAACATCAATTAGGTACATTTTTGCAACACAGATTCAGTCTAGGGATATGCAAGCTTCTTCCATTACATTGAAACCTAACAGGAGGGGTGTAGATTGATCCCTTGAAAGAGGTAAAATAGAGGTGCTACCCCTTCTAACAGGAGACCTAGAATACCTAGACCTCCTTGAAGCAACAATAGATATTTTAGTGAATTGGAAGTTACCTCTAGAAGATGCCTTGGTTTGCACAAGCATAAAAGATGGTACTGATTAGAACTAGTAGCTTGTAGAGTCACCAGGGGCATAGAATGTTCTACCACTATGCAGAGTGCTGAGAAGAACACCAAATTCTCAGCTTAATTCATTTTTCTTTAATTGCGTATGCTTACCATCCCACCAGGCTTGCCATAAACTGTTGTCACATAGATTTGCACCCAGTGTTGAAGGTTTTTAGGGCTCTAACAATCTAGTGAAACATTGAGATGATGTCTAGGTGTGGGACCCTACAGGGAGGTCAAATCTCTAGAGAGAGGCTTGTTCCTTTGCTAAATGAGAGATTCAGCTAACCTAAGACTAAACCTAATCTATCCACCTATTTAGGAAAAGGGGAAGAGGGAGTAAAACTAAAAGTAAATCGAGGTGATACACTAGGTTCGAATAAAGAACATTCACAGAGCAGAGATGCACAAATAAATAAATACAACTGATAAACTTACATAGATCATGGATATTTTAACAGAGGTAAAGAACATATTGCCAAGAATTTAAACATTCACAAACAATGGCCAATTCTAAGACTGTATAGAGTTAAAAGCATGAAGAAGTAAAAAAGCATATGTATTCATCAAGAGGAACAGTTACAGCATATGAAAGCTTTGTTTGGAATAGAGAAGCATAAGACTAAATATTTTCTAACCTTTTTTACATCTTACATTTATGCATATATAGCATCTGATTCCAAACCTTGACCTAATTAGGTTACAATAAATTCCCCCATGGGCTCTATCAAAAAAATATCTACATCTGAAGGGATGACTGTCTACAAGAATTAATTGTAGAAACTATCTGAAGCCCGGGCAGATGAAAAATGTTTCTCCATCTTTAATGCGAGTAGTTGATTCATTGATCTACAACAATCAATGCAGTGAATATCTGTTAAGGAGTAGCTGAGAAGATTGGATCCTATTGATGGTAGATGGGACAAAATCCCTGAGTAAAGCTTTTACAACACTTTAATCTCTAAACCCCTTGACCTTGTGCCTTATCAGCTCTGAAACCTTTGAATAGTCAAGCTCTGTTTTCCCTGTTAGATGAGTTTGCATTTTTTCCACCATTAGGATGCTTGGTAGTCTCCATTAAATTCTGACTATTAGATGAGATTTTCCTTTAGAGATCAATAGCTGCCAAGGTTTCCTTTTGATTCTTCACTGAAGAGGGGCACCAGTTCGCCACGCCTCATCCCATCACAACTGCGCAGAAGGAAGTGGGCCACTACCTTTTGGCCCTACGTGAGTGCACTAAGCCTCCACGTGGACCTCCTTTATATATGCATTCATTCCTTTCTCAAGAGGAGGCCATGTGTCTCCATTTTGTGATGTTGTGGTGAATCTTTACATCTGACAGTATTCCCTTGCATGCCTGTGATATCATTGTTCTTTAGTATATGCGGCCCCACCATCTCATTTTATTCTTTAACACCTGGTAGCTTACTATTTATTCAAATGAATCATCTATGTTATTGTTGTAAGCCACGATGTCTTTAATGACTGTCGTCATTTCGTGGCTACACAGGAGGATGATGATGTCATCTTCAAAGCTTTGCGACACTACGAAATGCTACCATATAGCATTTTATAACCCTTGTGAAGACTTAGGATATAAAACTTAAGGTTCTTACAATTTACAAAGGGTAAAGCTAGGACTTAGGGCCAATCACCTCATGATCTTAAAGGCTTCAAGTTGTAACTTAAATGACTGGGGACCTACTACAAGTGGTCAATAGAAGATTAAAAGATAAAGTGAGGGGCACACTATGAGATTAAAAAGATTAGGGTTTTAAGGACTTAAGGCATTATGAGCATGATTCTTCAGAAATTTTAAAACTCTAAGACCCTAAACACATGGCAATTTGAATGCTTCTGGGTCTACAAAATCAGGCTTTAGATGGATTCAACAAGAATTTTAAGAGTGGACCATTTGACTCTGAACAATTTGTCAACATGCATTCACTAAGTATGAATTCTATGACAATAGTACCATGTAAGTTTATGAAACCTAATCTAACAAGAGCTGATAAATAAAATTCAAAAGGAAAGGGAGAGAGAAGGGATAAGAGATCCTACATACAACTACAAGGATGATTAACACACAGATAGATAGATCCCAATAATAAATGAATCTCTGATTAACCAAGTAGCCCACAATGCCATAGAGACTATGCAATCTTCTAAGGAAATGTAAAGATATTCAAATCATGGAGGGTTCATTAAAAACCCAACTCTTGGCATAGCTTAATGAATTCACACAATCGAAGTCAACTCATATAAATATGTCCAGACTAACCATGCATAATGACATACAATCAACAAGCCATTAATGGTATGGACAAAAAATCCATCAAATATCTGAATGATTAATGATAAATGAAATTGAATATAAACTAATTTCAGATTGACATGAACCATGAAATCCAAAATGAGACAACATAGGAAAACAAATTCCCAGCAACCTACAAAACTCGCTTTGTATTGACTAAATTTTGGCAGAGTATCAACAATTCACTATCAAATTGAGAGAAAATGATGGCCCTTTCATAGACAAGGCACCATACCAAATTTTTCAATGGATGATGAGGTCAATTCAACACCAGTGGTCCAGATTACATGGCATTGAATAAGATACAACAGTTCATTACATTTTTGGATTTGCATCTATCCTTTAGGAAAAGGACAAAATATAGCTTGCAAATATATTAAATCTAGACAAAACAAATACCCATTTGGTTGTATATGATAAAGAGCCAATTTCCAAGGTGGAAGGAAGTCAAAATAAGGTCATATGACCCTTGAAAATATGGGCTGATGTGGATTGACGGGATTCCACATGTTGACTGGATCATCTTGTTGCTTTTCATTTTTGAGTTGTCTAATACTCTTTCCCAATGAGTTGACAAGTTGAGAGGAGTATGTGGCACATTTTGATGAAGGCATATCCAACTGGATGCTTGCTAGGTTCAACTTTGATGACTGGACTGTTGGAACAAGTGTGGACAACTGTGAACAAGTCCTAGACATTGGACTAGATCTGTAGGAATAGTAGTGATGTAGGCATGATCTTCAGTGTCTCCTAGCTCCTAAGGCATATCTCCATCATCTTGGACATCATATGTGCAACATCAATTTGGTTGATAAAATGACGATTTTGCATAGCTAGATCAACACTGCATCTCTGTGTGTACATCCTTCCAAGATAGCTCCAACAAGCTTCTTTGTGCTCTCAGACCTACAATTGACAATGTTGAGCATCAATTTTATCATAACAAGTCATTTTCCATCAATTTGAATCAAAATATATCCATTTGCAACCATGGATCACTTAGGAACAATTCATTGTCAATGTTACTCCCTTAGGAAGAACTTCACAAATCTAATGGTTTTCTGATGCAGAGGCATCCACACTATAACATTCGCATATAGCATGAATGTCTGCAGACCAACCTCATCATCATCATCTTCGCCATCATCATCATATTTCCTAAAACTACCAACATCATCATATTTCGGCTTTACTTTGTCAGCATCATGTTTCTTAAAACCAACAGCATCATCATATTGCGGACACTCGCAATCATTCTCCGGTCGACTACTATTTACTCCCTCCGCCAGTCGCTTAACATCATCATCATGATATTCAGCGGGCGCACACATCCTCCGGTTGCACTGTTCATCGGGCGCCGAACTCTAACGTCTTCATCATGATATTCAATATCACCTTCGTCAGCAGGATATCCAAATATCCGGTTGTTCAAATATCCTGATGACGATCACCTTCAACAACTTGCCTTCGATGCTCCGCTATCCGACGATACAAACAACAGCATCATGATCTGCTTTATCCGGTTCTCTCCAAACCTCCTGATGATGTTAATACAACCTTCTGCCGATACCCAAGCACTTAACGACAGCAGGATGATCTCGCACAAGGGGATATCTCAATATCCTGATGACGATAACGTCATATCCTGATGACGATGACGTCACCCAATATCCTGATGACCTTCTCAATACTTAATCAAAAATCTAAACTTTCTCTCCCGCATCTACTCGCGATATGCGGATGTTTGGCACTCCCAATATGATGATCCTGATGCCGATACGCTCCTCGGCTCCTCCTGCTGATGATCACCCCGACGAACTCGCACTTCATGCACTCGAAAACATCATGCTCTCCTTCACTTATCCGGATGATGATACCTAACCCGACTGCAGGATATTTGCAGAAATATCCTGATGATGCTGTTTTCGCGAACTTCTTCACTTAGCGAAATCTCCCTTCGCCGATCCTCCAGGGATGACCCGATCTAACCTCAGGGTGATCTTCCAACTCAACCTTATCAACTCGACCTAGCACATGAGGATGCTAGGGTCTTCAACATCTCTTGACCGCGATCCTGCACACCTGCATGCAAACAGAAAACAACCTACAATCTAACCTACTGTACATTGCCATTCCACCGATCAGATGAGTCAACCGGTGGAATGGATCAGTATATCCATGAAAACCTCTCAAACCAGCAATCGATCAAGCAATGGAATGCAACAGAGGATGAACACAAACAGGAATACTTTATTCGATTTCAAAAGATGCAACTACAATATGATGTTCCTCTCGCTCTGTCTCACTCTCGCAAAGTCTGATCGATCATTTACAATCAACCGATCCCATGCTTATAAAGATTTCCCTATGAGTACTACTGACCCGACTCCAAGCGGCTGGGAACTCTCCAGGCGGCTGGGAGATCCCACCGAACATACATCATGACAGCTGTTATAACTAACTATCTAAAAATAGCAAAAGCCTGGTCAGCATGATCTTATCATGATCAGCATGACCTTATTACATGCAACTGGTCTTAACAGACCTTCTTGGAAACACAAACAAGACCTAAACTACTAACTGCCTCATGAAGGCCAGCTGTCAGGTAGGTGCTCCTGCACCATACTCCCCAACAGAAAAGAACTCATGTCCCATGAGTTGAGTATGTGGAAGTCTTCTACCTCTACACTTTGCTTTGTCAATCTGCTGACCTGCTCCGGCTTTATCTGCTGCTGTCTCTTGGCTGCTCCAAGACTTCTGCACTGTAACTTGCTTTCGAGCAAGTAAATCATCATGCCTGTTGATGTAGGCCTTCTCCTCACATACCCTGTGTTTGTCAGGTTGCCTAACCAGAACCTCTGGCTGAACTACCTCTTGAACTTCTGAAGTGTTCAAGTCTATCTTCCTTTCAACTCTTATAGGACAAACAATAGTCCCAACTATGACAACATCCTTGTCATTCTTCTGAACTGGTGGCTGTTTGCACCCCTGTTTCTGAACCTGCTGCTGACCTCTGTCAGTCACAACTGAAACTTTCTTCAGCTTGTTGTCTGTAACAACTCCTTTCTCTGCAGTATCCTTATCTGCTTTTATGCCTGCTCCTCTAGGCATCTGCACAAACTCCTTCTTTCCCATCAAAATGATTTGAGCTGCCTTCTGTACTGTAGCTTTTGCCTGCAATGGCATCAACTTAATAATCTTCCCATCCTTCTTGATGGTGTAGGTATTAGCATACCCATCATACAGTACCCTTCTGTCAAATTGCCATGGTCTACCTAGCAGTAGGTGACAACATTCCATAGGCAATATATCACACAAAATTCTATCATGATATGGTCCAATCTGGAAATCCACATATGCCTGTTCAGAGACAAAAAGTGATTGCCTATCACTCACCCAAGATGCCTTGTAAGGGTGTGGATGTGGAATCCTTTCCAACTTCAGTTTATCCACCATTTCCTGAGATACCATGTTGTCTGCTGAACCAGTATCAATGACAACTTTACATACCTTACCTTTGCTCTTGCATGTGGTTTTGAAGAGAGCTCTCCTTTGCATCAGATCCTTTGATGCCTGCAAACTAATTCTCCTTAACATCAGTGATTCTCCACTCTCTGGATATCCAACATTATCAGGTTCTCTGTTTGAACTCTGTGCACTTTCTTCTTTCTCTTCTTGCACAAGTTGTACTCTCTTGTCACTTGTTCTATCATTTCTGGATGATGAACCTTTGTTTTCTGGACATTTGAAAGATGGATGACCAAACTCTCCACAGGTGTAACACTTTCCTGAAAACATAGTAGAACCTCTACCACCTCCAAATCTTCCTCTATTACCTTTCCATCCACCTCTGAAATCAGACTGTCCCTGTCCTTTACCAGTGTCTTCTTGACCCTCATTGGTTTGCTTTTGTGCAGGGGCTGCTCCTCTTCCCCTATTGTTTCCTCTTCCTCTCATGGACTTATCATGTCCTCTATTCAACTTTTCTTCAATCCTGATTGCCATTTGATAACAATCCTCCACATTCTTAGGGTTAGCTAACACTAACTCATCCTGTATGTTAAACCTCAAACCAGCCAAGTACCTAGCCACCTTTTCTACCTCATTCTCATGATGACCAGATCTCATACTCAACAGATAAAATTTCTCAGTATATGATTTCACATCCCTGTCTTTCTGCTTTAAAAATTGCAGCTTCTTAAACATCTGGATTTCATAATCCCTTGGCAAGAATTTACCCTTGATCCTTGCTACCATCTTATCCCAAGAAGTGATCTTAGACTTCCCTTGCTTTCTTCTCTCAGATTGTACATAATCCCACCATACCAAAGCATGACCTCCTAACTTGGTCTTTGCAATCTTTACCTTCTGATCCTCAGCCACATCTTCACATTCAAAGTGATTATCCAGTGCAGCAATCCAATCTAACAACTCATCTTCATTCAAGCTTCCAGTATACTTGGAAACATCAACCTTTACCTTAGGTTTTTCACTCTGTACTGCCTTTAACAGTTTTGCCAATCTCTGGTCTTCAGCATCCAGATCTTCAGCTACCTCTTCATACTCTTCAACAGTATCTACATCTTCTTCAGACTCACTGTCTTCCACTTCCCTCTTTTTGTTCTTTTCCAGGGTTGTCAGCTTGGCTTGAAGTGCTTCAGCAAGCTCCTTCATCTTCCTCATCTCTCTAGCATGTTTCTCCTTCATCTCCTGCAATTCCCTTGCAGTACCACTACCTTTAGGAGGCATTTTGTCAACCTCTCAATCAACACACAACACAATCAACTCTATCTCTACCTCTGCCCTTTCGGTGACAGAATCAACACACAACAGCCCAGACCTTTTGCTGAGCTCTGATACCACTATGATGCAGAGGCATCCACACTATAACATTCGCATATAGCATGAATGTCTGCAGACCAACCTCATCATCATCATCTTCGCCATCATCATCATATTTCCTAAAACTACCAACATCATCATATTTCGGCTTTACTCTGTCAGCATCATGTTTCTTAAAACCAATAGCATCATCATATTGCAGACACTCGCAATCATCCTCCGGTCGACTACTATTTACTCCCTCCGCCAGTCGCTTAACATCATCATCATGATATTCAGCGGGCACACACATCCTCCGGTTGCACTGTTCATCGGGCGCCGAACTCTAACGTCTTCATCATGATATTCAATATCACCTTCGTCAGCAGGATATCCAAATATCCGGTTGTTCAAATATCCTGATGACGATCACCTTCAACAACTTGCCTTCGATGCTCCGCTATCCGACGATACAAACAACAGCATCATGATCTGCTTTATCCGGTTCTCTCAAAACCTCCTGATGATGTTAATACAACCTTCTGCCGATACCCAAGCACTTAACGACAGCAGGATGATCTCGCACAAGGGGATATCTCAATATCCTGATGACGATAACGTCATATCCTGATGACGATAACGTCATATCCTGATGACGATGACGTCACCCAATATCCTGATGACCTTCTCAATACTTAGTCAAAAATCTGAACTTTCTCTCCCGCATCTACTCGCGATATGCGGATGTTTGGCACTCCCAATATGATGATCCTGATGCCGATACGCTCCTCGGCTCCTCCTGCTGATGATCACCCCGACGAACTCGCACTTCATGCACTCGAAAACATCATGCTCTCCTTCACTTATCCGGATGATGATGCCTAACCCGACTGCAGGATATTTGCAGAAATATCCTGATGATGCTGTTTTCGCGAACTTCTTCACTTAGCGAAATCTCCCTTCGCCGATCCTCCAGGGATGACCCGATCTAACCTCAGGGTGATCTTCCAACTCAACCTTATCAACTCGACCTAGCACATGAGGATGCTAGGGTCTTCAACATCTCTTGACCGCGATCCTGCACACCTGCATGCAAACAGAAAACAACCTACAATCTAACCTACTGTACATTGCCATTCCACCGATCAGATGAGTCAACCGGTGGAATGGATCAGTATATCCATGAAAACCTCTCAAACCAGCAATCGATCAAGCAATGGAATGCAACAGAGGATGAACACAAACAGGAATACTTTATTCAATTTCAAAAGATGCAACTACAATATGATGTTCCTCTCGCTCTGTCTCACTCTCGCAAAGTCTGATCGATCATTTACAATCAACCGATCCCATGCTTATAAAGATTTCCCTATGAGTACTACTGACCCGACTCCAAGCGGCTGGGAACTCTCCAGGCAGCTGGGAGATCCCACCGAACATACATCATGACAGCTGTTATAACTAACTATCTAAAAATAGCAAAAGCCTGGTCAGCATGATCTTATCATGATCAGCATGACCTTATTACATGCAACTGGTCTTAACAGACCTTCTTGGAAACACAAACAAGACCTAAACTACTAACTGCCTCATGAAGGCCAGCTGTCAGGTAGGTGCTCCTGCACCATTTTCACATGATTTTCTATCTTTTTCATCATTTTCAAGTACCCATTTCATGTTTATAGTGATCTGGAATATTTTTTTGGCTATTTGAATCCATTTGGATACTTTTATTTCACATTTTTAGCCCTTTTTTTGTAAAAGTAGGATTTTGATAGGTTACAAGATATATGCAAAGAATATGAATTTTAGCATAACTCTTCTCTAATATCTCCCATGGAGTTTTGGATGGTCAGTGGATATGGTGGAGAAATTAGTTAATGATGGAGATTGATTATCATTGATGTCAAAAAGGTGTTGAATTGATGATGCAAAGTTGTTATATTCATGTCTCAAGATGCTTGGTGGAGTTGCTTCATGTTTGCCACAGATGGAGATGATTTCTCGATGTTACAGGTTGGCACAGGTTGATAGTGCTTTATCCTTTATTGTTGCAAGTATGGGTCTAACTGGTGTTGTCATTGATGTCAACATACTTATGTTTCATTGATGAGAAGGATTGGATGAGCAGAAAGGAGCAATGGAGACAATGAAGTGGAGATCCCAGCTAAGTTACAAATTAGAGGTTGCGGTTCAAAGGGTTTGTAGATATGAGTCTTGATATGATCCCGTCAAGTTTTCAGAGGTCCACATGAAGATCTGAAGAAGTTATTGCCACTCTAGTAAAACTAGCTCTGGCAGGTGTTCAGAGGTGACAGAGTGACACAGATAGGTCCGGTGAGATTCAGAAATGCATTATCCCATTCTATAGATTTGAGGGAGTGTTGAGGACGTTCTTGTGAAGTGTCAACTCTATTGGTTCATGGTTTGAAAGTACGGAAGTGCCTATTCCTTTGTGACAATAATGACAGACTGTGTTCTTAAAGCTTCGGATGAAGGAGAGAAGAATTCTAGCAAGCAGATGAAGTATGGATGCTCTTGGTGTTTCTAGAAAGGTTGTGGTGATCTTTGGATCATGTCCAATTCATGTTGGTGGTCTGCATTGAAGTTAGAGTGCGTATTTGAAGACTAAGCACTGGATGATGGTGTTCTTCCTGTGACTAGCCGACCGGATGTATTACACGTCTTGCGGATGTTCTAATAGATGTTTACCGACTTAGATGATTATTCCTAAGTCGATGCCTTGTATAAATAAGGGATTGTGAAGTCTTTCCAAAGTGTGTCATGTGGTGATGAGTGTGTGGTAGCGAGGAGGAGAGCGAAAGGCAGAGCAAAAGTATTGGGCTTAAATGGAACTAATTCAAGCATGGTGAAGATGTTATTCTCTAGTTCATGTATGTGATACTTATTTCTTTGTAGACAGTGTGTCTCTTGTAGGCAGTGAGCCTCTTGTGAGCAGTGTGCTCAGGCAGTGAGCCCTAATTGGAATGTGCCATTTTGTTCTTTCTATTCTTCTAACAGAGAATACAATATTGGGTTAATCACCCCATGGTTTTTTCCTTAACTGGGTTTTCCACGTCAAAATCTTGGTGTCTTATGTGTTGATATGTTTTTTCTTTTGATTTGAATGCATTATGATTCATGATTAATATTCTGCTAATCACTAAAGAAGATTTAAGTGTTTAATTGGAGAAAGTTTTGCACAACTGATTCACCCCCCCTCTTAGTTGTGTGCCCTAAGTCTAACAATTGGTATCAGAGCTAAGTTCCTCAAAAAGAGCTTAACCGCTGGAGGAGATCTAGGATGTTGTCCTACAAGAAGGATAGTCTGAAGTTTGATGGAACCAATTTCAATCTATGGAAAGGTCACATGAAGTGTCACTTGCAATGCATGGGAATAACATACTGGACCATGGTTACAACATAGTATGTACCTCCACAGGGTCATCCAAAAGCTATAAATGAAATCACAGATGCTGAAAACAATCTGTGTACTAAAGAAGCTCTCTAAGCGCATTATCTGATTCAAAGCTCTCAAATGTTATTGACCTTCCAACTGCTTTTGATATTTGGAAAAAATTGGAACTTTTGCATGAAGGAGACCAGTACGGTAAATGTGCAAGGTTTCAGAGTTTGAAAGGGAAATTTGAAAAACTGAAGATGAGAGATGATGAAAATATTACTTCTTTTATGCCAAGAGTAAATGAGCTTGTTTGTGGAATTAGAAATGCTGGTGGAATCTTGGATGAAAATGAGATTGTTGGCAAAATTCTTAGATCCCTTCCTGCCTCTTACAAAATCAAGGTTGCTGCCATTGATGAATTTAGAGCCCATACAACTGTCACAAGAGACCAATTGGCTGGCAAATTGGCTGCATTTGAAATGACCGAGTTTGGAGATGATCCCCCCAAGACTGAATCTACATTTAAAGCCAATGACCTTGTAAAAGGTAAACAAAGGTTTGACCCGGGAGAGAACTCATCAAGGAAACTGTCATGGTATGAAAAAGCAAGAAAAGTCCTAGAAGAAGAAGAAGTAGAAACTGCTCAACTTGAAGCCCTTATTGCAAAGAGACTGCCAAGAGGATCCGGTAAGTATGAAGGAAAATTGCCTTTAAATTGTTTTAACTGCAATAAGATTGGTCATTTTGCCTCAAAATGTCTGGAAAGATTTTCAAGGCCAAATCCTAATAGATCAAGGTTCCAAAAGAATTGTTACTATGTTCATGAAGAAGATGATAATGGAGTAACAGATGATGAATTAGAGACTAGAAACAAATCCATAAATGAATGGGTGTTTATTGCTATAAGGAAGAAGAACCAATATCCTCTGTATCTGTCAATCATAAAGTTGTTGAAAGAGCCCTGGCTGCCCAAGTTGAAGAAAAGGATGATTGGGTCATTGACAGTGGTTGCTCTCACCATATGACAGGTGACAAAAATAAGTTCATAGATTTGGAAAGGTATGAAGGAGGAGTGGTGAAGTTTGGTGATAATTCTACTGGTAGAATTAGAGGAAGAGGAACTATTTGTTTTGATGGAAGGAACAAAACCGGTAATGTTCTATATGTTGAAGGCTTGAAGCACAATCTTCTCAGTTTTGGACAGTTGGTGGACAAAGGCTATGATCTCTAGTTCAAGAATGGAAAATGCAAGATCTTTGAAATTTCTAGAACAGAGATTGCATCCGGTACCCAAACTAAAGGTAATATCTTCCACTTGGTTGGTACTGGTAAAAGTTGCTTATTTGTTCAAGTTGATCAGAGTTGGTTATGGCATAGGAGAATGTGTCATGTGAATTTTGATAATATCATCAAGATAAGCAATACTCACGCTGTAAGAGATCTTCCAAAATTGGTGAAACCTACCAATAGCTTGTGCAAAGAATGTCAGTTGGGTAAGCTGAGCAGAATCAGATTCAAGAGTAAGGAACTGTCTTCTACCGGATTATTGGAATTAGTTCATACTGACCTTTGTGGCCCATCAAGAATAAGGAGTATGCAAGGTGATAGATACTTCATGTTACTAATTCATGAATATTCCTGGATGATGTGGGTAACTTTTCTGAAAGAGAAATCAGAAGCTTTTGAGAAATTCAAAATATTTAAGGCTATGGTAGAGAATGAAACCAGATTGAAATTGAAATGTCTGAGGTCTGATAGAGGTGGAGAATTCACATCCAGTGAGTTCATAGAGTTCTATGAGAAACATGGGATAAAGAGACAGTTGTCTGCTCCCAGGACTCCACAACAAAATGGAGTAGTGGAAAGAAAGGACCAAACCATACAGGAAGCTTCTAGGACCATGATGATGGAATCAAATGTTCCTCATATCTATTGGAGAGAAGCTATCAGCACTGCAATCTATACTCTCAATCGAGTTCAAATCAGAAGCAATACTGGTAAGACTCCTTATGAACTTTGGTTTGGCATCACTCCTACTATAAGGTATTTCAAAGTTTTTGGTAGCAAATGTTACATTAAAAGAGATGAAGATCTAGGAAAGTTTGATGCTAGAAGTGATGAAGGAATATTCTTGGGTTACTCTACTCAAAGCAAAGCATACTGGTGTTATAACAAAAGATTGAGAAAGATGATAGAAAGTACAAATGTGAAGGTTGATGAGGGAATTGAGAAACCCTCAAGGTTTTATGAATATGATGAAGATGATCAGAATGGTGTTCTGACTCAAGAAGCCCAAGCCTCATCTGTTAGTCAGATTCAAGCTAATTCGGTAAACTAGGAAGAAGAAATAAGTTTCAATGAACCTGATCAAGAATCAGAAGTGCAGGAAATTCCTAAAGTTCCTAGGTATGTAAGACTGAACCACTCTGAAGATCAGATCATAGGTGATAAAGGCAAAGGGGTACTGACAAGAAGGAGAATTGCTCAAGATTCAGAAGAGTATTGTTTGATTTCAAATATTGAACCTAAGATAGTGAATGAAGCTTGCAATGATGAAAACTGGACTAAAGCAATGGAGGAAGAGCTGGTGCAAATAGAGAAAAATCACACTTGGGATCTTGTTCCCAGACCTAGAAACAAGAATGTGATTAGAACTGAATGGGTCTTCCGGAACAAACTAAATGAAGTTGGTGAAGTAATCAGAAATAAAGCCAGATTGGTCTGCTAGGGCTACTCTCAAATAGAAGGAATTGATTTTGAAGAAACTTTTACTCCGGTGGCAAGAATTGAAGTAGTTAGATTATTTCTTACCTTTGCTACTTTCAATGATTTCAAGGTATATTAAATGGATGTCAAGTCTACCTTTCTAAATGGTGACTTGGAAGAAGAAGTGTATACAGAGCAACCGGATGGATTTCAGTTGTCTGATCATGGTGATATGGTCTGCAAGTTGAAGAAGGTACTGTATGGATTAAAGCAAGCCCCACGAGCTTGGTATGAAAGATTGGATAAGGATCTTTTGAAGATTGGTTTCAATAAAGGTACTGCTGACAGTAACTTATATTTCAAAATTGATCATGAAAACATCTTGATTGTTGAAGTATTTGTTGTTGATATCATCTTTGGAGGAAGAGATAGTATGTGTAAAACTTTTGCAAATCAAATGAAAAGTGAGTTTGAGATGTCTATGCTTGGTGAAATGAATTTCTTCTTGGGTCTGCAAATTACTCAAACAAAGAAAGGAATCTTTATTTCTCAGACCAAATATGTGAAAGAATTATTGAGAAAATTTGGAATGGAAGATTCAAAGCCAATGAATACTCCCATGGTAACTGGATGTAAGTTGAGCAAAGATGATGACTCCCCTAAGGCAGACCAGACAAAGTATAGATCAATGATTGGAGGATTGTTGTATCTCACTCAAACTAGACCAGATATAATGCAGGTTGTTGGTCTTGTTGCGAGATTCCAGGCTGATCCCAAAGAATCTCATGTCATGGCAATCAAGAGGATTTTTAGATATCTAAAAGGAACAATTGAGTATGGTTTGTGGTATCCTAGAGATCATGATTTCTCTCTTCATGCATATACAGATGTAGATTGGGTAGGAGATGTGGATGACTAGAAGAGTACCAGTGGTGGAATTCTTTTTGGGAAAGAGATTGGTATCTTGGCTAAGCAAGAAACAAGAGGCAATATCCCTGTCTATAACTGAAGCAAAATACATAGTAGCAGTAGGTAGTTGCACTCAAGTTTTGTGGATGAAGCAAATGCTAAGAGATATTAAAGTAGAGTATGAGGAGCCTATCACAATCTTCTATGATAATTCAAGTGCAATAAATATATCTAACAATCTAGTGTTGCATTCTAAGACTAAGCATATATCTATCAAGTTTTACTTTTTGAGAGAGCAAGTGAACAAGAATGAAGTCAGATTGGAGTTTGTGCCCTCCAAGGATCAGATTGCAGATATCTTTACTAAACCTCTACCTAAGGACTCTTTTGAGTATCTCAGGGAGAAGTGAGGGGTTATTGCCCCTCTGGTGATGAACTAAGGTGCATTAGTCCGGTGGATATCATAGTCATATCTTGTGATTCAGATTGATGGGAGCTGCTACTCAGGGGGAGCACCAGGTATGTTTCTAAAGTGTTGGAATTGCAAGTATGATCCCTTTGCCATTGATGTCAAAGGGGGAGAGAAGACATGTGAAAAACAAAGTGGTTGATGATCAAAGGGGGAGCAGTAAAGGAAGAGAAGACATGTGAATGGTTGTTACTGATAGGGGGAGTTGTGATAGTAAGGAGAAGTTCTTGTCTTGATGGTTTTTCACATCATATGTTTCCATCAATGACAAAGGGGGAGATTATTGCAAGTATGGGTCTAACCGGTGTTGTCATTGATGTCAACATACTCATGTTGCATTGATGAGAAGGATTGGATGAGCAGAGAGGAGCAATGGAGACAGTGAAGTGGAGATCCCAGCTAAGATGTAGATCAGAGGTTACAGTTCAAAGGGTTTGTAGATATGAGTCTTGAGATGATCTCGTCAAGTTTTCATAGGTCCGCATGAAGATCTGAAGAAGTTATGGCTGCTCTAGTAGAACTGGCTCCGATAGGTGTTCAGAGGTGACAGAGTGACACAGATAGGTCTGGTGAGATTTAGAAATGCATTATCCCATTCTACGGATTTGAGGGAGTGTTGAGGACATCCTTGTGAAGTGTCCACTCTATTGGTTCATGGTTTGAAGGTCCGAAAGTGCCTATTCCTTTGTGACAGTAATGACAGACTGTGTTCTTAAAGCTCCGGATGAAGGAGAGAAGAATTCTAGCAAGCAGATGAAGTGTGGATGCTCTTGGTGTTTCTAGAAAGGTTGTGGTGATCTTTGGATCATGTCCAGTTCATGTTGGTGGTCTGCATTGAAGTTAGAGTGTGCATTTGAAGAATAACCACTAGATGATGGTGTTCTTCCTGTGACTGGCTGATCGGATGTATTACACATCTTGCGGATGTTCTAATAGATGTTTGCCGACGTAGATGATTATTCCTAAGTTGATGCCTTGTATAAATAAGGGATTGTGAAGTCTTTCCAAAGTGTGTCATGTGGTGATGAGTGTGTGGTAGCGAGGAGAGTGAAAGGCAGAGCAGAAGTATTGGGTTTAAATGGAACTGATTCAAGCATGGTGAAGATGGTATTCTCCAGATCATGTATGTGATACTTATTTCTTTGTAGATAGTGTGTCTCTTGTAGGCAATGAGCCTCTTGTGAGCAGTGTGCTCAGGTAGTGAGCCCTAATTGGCATGTGCCATTTTGTTCTTTCTATTCTTCTAATAGAGAATACAATCTTGGGTTAATCACCCCATGGTTTTTCCCTTAACCGGGTTTTCCACATCAAAATCTTGGTGTCTTATGCGTTGATATGTTTCTGCTTTTGATTTGAATGCATTATGATTCATGATTAATATTCTGCTAATCACTAAAGAAGATTTAAGTGTTTAATTGGAGAAAGTTTTACAAAACCAATTCACCCCCCCTCTCAGTTGTGTGCCCTAAGTCTAACATTTATGTCTTGTAAAGTGATGCTCTTCATAATGAGATTATATCAGGATGTCAAAGATTCTCATTTTCATGTTCATGATGATTCATAATTATCAATACCATTATCATGATGGTTTGTCAAAAGTTGTGCTTTATGTGTCATACAATATCATCTTCATGGAGTAATGCAAGAGTAATGCAAGAGCAATGCAGATTTAGTTTGTCATGCTTCATGGAATCAATTTGATTTTGTGTTGGTGTGCTTTCAGATGTGGTGTATTCATCAGGTTGTTGCTTCAGAAGGAAAAGGTTGTAAACTCTAAAAAGGTTGACTTAGGTTGCAAAGACTTGCTATTACAATTCTCTATCTATGTAAGAGCCTTGCTTATGTCCTACTGATGTCATTGTGTCTTATTCATTTCATGTTTTTAGGGTTTAACTTGTGGTGTCAAGGTTCATAACTCTAAGTACTTTAAATCCTAATGTTTCATTCTAAGTGCTTCCTTGAAGACTTGTGAAACCTAAAAGAGAAAACACTATTATCTCAGTCTCTGCAAGGTCTTTACATATATCCTTGTTGTCAATAAGTCTTGTTTTCATTGTTTTTAGGATTTGCATTATTATGTGGGTTTGAGAATCTTTTATTATTCTCGTCTATACTCCTTAAAAAATCCCTAAGTCAATATAGCCTAAGTCTCTTTGGTGCCCGTCATACACTGTATGCACTTTTTATTATAAAATGAAGTTGACCTGTTATCGTAGGTCAATCACTTAAAAGTGACCTATTGGAGGGTTGTTAAAACATTCCTTTCACCGGCCCTTTCCTTGTGAAACTTGTTGTTTTGATCACCTATTTCATGGTCAACCGGTAAAATTGAATCAAAGGCTAATATTCAAAACTACATGGGCGCGATTTGTATTATCAATGGTTGCTATTTAAACTGAGTTTTCTTTCAAGCTTGTAGATTGATGTCCCCTAACATGTCATTGTGTTAACTACCCGACATGCTTTATGAAGGCTATTTTTAGCCATTTAAAAAGGCAATCTTTGAAAGATTTATTTCTAATTTTATGATTCATCAGTTAGTCTCTCATGGCAGTGAAGTAATTAAGGAGGTGTTTATTTTTTTTTAAAAAGGAGGGTATCTTTTTAATGGAGATTTAATTCCTTTTGTGAAGGGATTTTTTATTCTTTCTAATATTTGGTCTCCATGAAGAGGAGGTTTAAGGAAATATGAAAAGTTATAGAATGGCTTTTTAATAAAGAAGATGAAAATATTTTTGTAGATTGGAGAAAATGAAAAGATTGAAGAGTATTGAAGAGAAACGTTTTGTAAGTGCATTGTGCTTTTTATTGAAGACAAAATATTTAGATTGAAATGTTTGAAAGGAATATGAAAGGTCAAGATAAGTTTATTGCAAGTGAGTTGATTTAATTTGTTAAGGGATTTCATGCAAATGAACAAAGAGTTTTAATTCTTTGACAAGGGCAAAATCCATTGATGATTTTAATTAGTGATAAATGATGAATATCATTCATGGTTTTTATTGAGAATATGAAAGGGTTTTTATTTTATGAGAAGAGGAAAATGAATCAGCGAAATGAAGAATATGAATGGTTATAAAAAGTAGAGGAATTTAATCTTATTTTTTGCATGTTCCTTATAGATAAAATATAATACACAGAGAAATTTAATATGTTTGATGATTGATGTAGAAATGAGAAAAATGTGAAAGTATATTTGCAGGCACATCTAAGATGAAGACATTATTTTAAGGGTGGTTTTTGAAGAAGAAAATGAAGGTGAATTAGGTTATACAGAAAGTGATTGAGAGAGATAAATGAGATATATTTTGTAGGAGATTTGATGAGATGATTAAATTGATTGTATTTGAATCTTTATGTGAGTGATTAGTCACAGGGTATGTAATGGTGCAAATCAGATTGACTTGCAATCATTTCTTGCACACTAGAATTTATTTTTGATAATAGTGATTGTACTTGCCAGTGAGGCAAATTTTTAGAGTGGTTTTTATTCCCCTTGAGGGTTTTCCACTCATCAAAATCTGTGTCATATGTTATCTTTGTGATTGATTATATTGTGTCTATTTGATCATCTTTACTTAAGTTTTGTATATCATGATAACTATGTCTTTTAGTGAACTCCTTTGTACAATATCTTGAGTCAAGTTTTGAAATGTTAAAAATTATACAACATTGATTCACCCCCCATCTCAGAGTTGTCCTGGACTCCAACAAGTGGTATCAGAGCCAAGGTTCCCTATAGAAGTCTAATCAGATTGGGTAGGTCTTGAGTGTGGAGTACAATGGGTAAGTGCAAAAGAAATAGAGAAAAGAAAATTGTCAAGTCTCCTATTGATCAAAAGACACAATCTTTATCAAATTCAAGTGTTGATATAGAATCCATTGATAGAAATGTCTCACAAGTTGAGACATGTATTAAATTAGAGAAAGTGTTTTTAGGAGTTCCTTTCTTTGATGGTTTTGATTTCTCTGTCTAGTGCATTAGAATGCAAGTCTATTTATCCTCTTTAGGGTATGGTGTATGGATGTTTGTTGAGAATGGATATTCTATTTCCTCTTAATCATCTAATTCTACAAGTAACAAAGAGGCTTATGAATGTAATTATACAACAAAGAAGGTCATTTTGTCTAGATTATCTAATAATGTTTCTTGTAAAGTTATACATTATGAAACAACTCGGGATGTATGGAAGGAGTTGATAAGAATCTATCAAGGTGATGCACTTGAAGGAGAGGACAACTTGTTATCTGAAAAGAGTGAGAATGATGGAAGTCATTCACATGAAGGGGATGAAGTACAAGAAGAAGATCACATTATGATTGATTATAATCAGGAGTATGATGAATAGGATTGTGAGATTGACATAGAAGGAGAACTTATATGTTCTCTGAGTGTGATTATGAATTATAAAAAGGAGAATCATAGATTAGAGTTGTAGCTACAATAGGAAAAAGAATCCAAAGACAAAGTAATTTCATATTTTGAAAGAGTATCTTTTGATCTTGAAGAAGCAAGATTTCAGATTGTGACTCTAAGGACACAAATTAATGAATCAAATAATTTGATTATCAATCTGAAGATAGAGGTTGAGGAAGCTAAGAGGATAGTTGATGCAACAAAATCTGACCTTGAGGTTAAAAGAATTGAAAATCTAAAATTAGAGGCTGAAATTGTCAATCTAAGAAAAAATTATGAAGGTCTCAAGGTTATATCCAAGAAATATCAGGAGTTTGAAGAAATCACAAATAAATTGCATGAGATGCTTGGTAAAAAAAAAACATAGAGACACTACTGGACTTGCTTATGAAGAAGGAGAGTGTTCCAAAGTTAGAGACTCCTAGAAAGAAAATTAATCTTCATGCTACTGCTCCTGAAGGCAAAATGAACAATCAAAGAAGAAATTTTAGAAGAAATGCTCCTGTAAGACAAGCATATATGTATAGGTATAATTATTCATTTTTTGGTTATTGTTATATGTGTAATCATTTTGGACACAAAGTAGTTGATTGTAGAAGAAATCAATCTAATGTTGATCCAGTGTGTTACAAGTGCAATAATGTTGGTCACTTACAAAGAAACTGCAAAATGCATGGAAGGTATGTTCTTACATGGAATCACAACATAATTTGTTATAATTGCAACTCTCTTGGAAACAAAGAACATAGTTGCAGAAAAACATCCCTTGATTTGAAAAGTTGGAAAATGAAATAGACTGAAAAGGTTTGGAAGAATAAACTTGAATAGAAGAAAGAACCTGTGAAATTTTGGAAGTAGAAACAAAGTCAAGAAAAGATAGATCCTAAACTTGTGCATTTTGTACAAGTCACATCATCAGTTGCATAACAAATGGCATGATGTTAGGGGGAGTTGTCCATGTCCTATCAATTATCCTCAAGAAGTTTTAGGAAGGAGATCATTTGATGTTTGCCAATATGATGATCTTGTTTTGTTTATTATGTTTTTGGATTCACGCCTAATAATGGTTGCTAAGATGCTATTCATATCAGTCTTTTGAAATGAAGTTCTTAATGGTGTTGATAACTATGTTGATCTTCAATGTGTGATAGTGATACAGGTGATCAGTGGTTCATGTTGATCAAATGTTTAGGGATTCACTGTGTAAAGAGTTTGTTGATGTGCAGACTTGATGGGATGATTTGAATGATGATTAATAGGTCCTAGGATAAAAACCCGACTCTGAAAGATAGGATCTTGGGTGTACTCAAGGAATTCTCATCATATGTTAGCATATGTCTTTGCATTTGGTTTTACAAAGGTATTGATAGTGATTTTGTATATATCAGATTTGACATGGTGTTGTAAAAAGTGTCATGTGCAGGAACATGAGGATGGTTTTCATCAAGGTAGTCTTCATTCTTTACAGGATGGTCTTCATTGTTTTTCATGCCAAGAAGTGTGTGTAGGAATAGATTGGTTGCTGGTTGTTGCAGGTTGATTGTCCATCTTGTTGTCACTATCATAGAAATCTTGGCAAGATCATTTCTTGTGTGGTCATCATGTCATCATGAGATGTGAATTGTGTGATGATTAGTCTTCATGTTGGTGTTTATGGATATTGAAGTGTTAATAATATCTTTGCATGGTGTTCAAGTTCATATGTCAAAGGCTTGATTCATCTAAAACCTAAGAGTCATCTTTATGCCTTCATACTTTATGTTTTGGGAGATCTTGAAGATTTGTCATTTAAGTCAAAAAGGGTTGTTGGTTGTGAAAAAAAATTGTTCGTCATGAAAATTTTATTTTGCAACCACAACTGAGGTCATCAAGAGTTTTTTTAGTTAGCACAGATATGTCAGTTTTCATCTTCATCTTCATACTGGTGTTGTGACAAGAAGTGGTATTGTGCTGATGATATGGTACAATCTATGAGTAGTTTAACAATGGTTTGATGCTTTGTTTGGTGTGCCTCTCATGATGTTTCTCTTAGGTCCTGTGCTTTAGGATATGTGTCTTCAGATGTGTCCTTCATGGTGACTTGTTGCTCTCAAGTTGAAGAGTTCTTTTTCAAGTATTGTCAACACGGTTTGTCATATGCTTGCTTCAGGATTGTTATTTTTATCATCATAGATCATCACATGTTCAAAGGGGATGATAACAAGAAAAAAGGACTTTATGTCTTCATTATTATACCATGCTTCAAAATCTTCATAATGCAATATGATTGTAAATGTTATGATCAAGCTTTAACATCTTTCAGTGGAGTTAAATGACAGGGGGAGTATCTTATCCTTTGTCATCAGATGTCAAAAAGGGGGAGACAAAGAAAATACATCATGTAGTTTTGCCATCAATGACAAAGGGGGAGTTTGACGGAGATTGATTGTCATTGATGTCAAAAAGGTGTCGAATTGATGATGCAATGTTGTTATATTCATGTCTCAGGATGCTTGGTGGAGTTGCTTCATGTTTGCCACAGATGGAGATGATTTCTTGATGTTGCAGGTTGATACAAGTTGACAGTTTTTTATCCTTTGTCTTGTAAAGTGATGCTCTTCATAATGAGATTATATCAGGATGTCAAAGATTCTCATTTTCACATTTTCATGTTCATGATGATTCATAGTTATCAATACCATTATCATGATGTTTTGTCAAAAGTTGTGCTTTATATGTCATACAATATCATCTTCATGGAGTAATGCAAGAGTAATGCAAGAGCAATACAGATTTAGTTTGTCATGCTTCATGGAATCAGTTTGATTTTGTGTTGGTCTGCTTTCAGATGTGGTGTATTCATTAGGTTGTTGCTTCAGAAGGAAAAGGTTGTAAACTCTAAAAAGAGACTTAGATTGTAAACTCTAAAAAGGTTGACTTAGTTTGCAAAGACTTGCTCTTAAAATTCTCTATCTCTGTAAGAGCCTTGCTTATGTCCTACGGATGTCATTATGTCTTCTTCATTTGATGTTTTTAGGGTTTAACTTGTGGTGTCAAGGTTCGTAACTCTAAGTACTTTAAATCCTAATGTTTCATTCTAAGTGCTTCCTTGAATACTTGTGAAACCTAAAAGAGAAAACACTATTATCTCAGTCTCTGCAAGGTCTTTACATATATCCGTGTTGTCAATAAGTCTTGTTTTCATTGTTTTTAGGAATTGCATTGTTATGTGGGTTTGATAATCTTTTATTATTCTTGTCTATACTCCTTAAAAAACCTTAAGTCATTATAGCCTAAGTCTCTTTGGTGCCTATCATACACTGTATGCACTTTTTATTATAAAATGAAGTTGACCTATTATCATAGGTCAATCACCTAAAAGTGACTTATTGGAGGGTTGTTAAAAAATTCTTTTGATCACCTATTTCATGATCGACCAGTAAAATTGAATTAGAGGCTAATATTCAAAACTACTTTGGTGCAATTTGTATTATCAATGGTTGCTATTTAAAATGAGTTTTCTTTCGATCTTGTATATTGACGTCCCCTGACACGCCATTGTGTTAAATATCTGAGGTGCTTTATGAAGGCTATTTTTAGCCATTTAAAAAGGTGAATTTTTAAAGGCAATCTTTGAAATATTTATTTCTAATTTTATGATTCATCAGTTAGTCTCTCATGGTAGTGAAGTAATTAAGGAGGTGTTTATTTTTTTTTAAAATGAGGGTATATTTTTAATTGAGTTTTAATTCCTTTTGTGAAGGGATTTTTTATTCTTTCTAATATTTGGTCTCCATGAAGAGGAGGTTTAAGGGAATATGAAAAGTTGTAGAATGGCTTTTTAATAAAGAAGAAGAAAATATTTTTGCAGATTGGAGAAAATGAAAAGATTGAAGAGTATTGAAGAGAAAATGTTTGCAAGTGTATTGTGATTTTTATTGAAGACAAAATATTTAGATTGAAATGTTTGAAAGGAACATGAAAGGTCAAGATAAGTTTATTGCAGATGAATTGATTTAATTTGTGAAGGGACTTCATGTAGATGTACAAAGAGTTTTATTTCTTTGACACGGGAAAAATCCATTGATGATTTTAATTAGTGATATATGATGAATATCATTCATGGTTTCTTATTGAGAAGATGAAAGGGTTTTTATTTTATGAGAAGAGGAAAATGAATCAGAGAAATGAAGAATATGAATGGTTATGCAAAGTAGAGGAATTTAATCATACTTTTTGCAGGTTCATTATAGATGAAATATAATACATAGAGAAATGTAATGTTTTTTATGATTGATACAAAAATGAGAAGAATGTGAAAGTATATTTACAAGTACATAGATGACATGAAGACATTATTTTAAGGGTGGTTTTTGAAGAAGAAAATGAAGGTGAATCAGGTTATATAGAAAGTGATTGCGAGAGATGAATGAGATCTATTTTGTAGGAGATTTGATGAGATGATTAAATTGATTGTATTTGAATCTTTGTGTGAGTGATTAGTCACAAGGTATGTAATGGTACAAATCAGAATGACTTGCAATCATTTCTTGCACACTAGAATTTACTTTTGATAATAGTGATTGTACTTGCCAGTGAGGCAGATTTAAGCCAGTGAGGCTTTGTATGTCAGTGAGACATTTGGTGTACTTAGTGAGATTCAAATAAGCCAGTGAGGCAAATTTTTAGAGTGGTTTTTATTCCCCTTGAGGGTTTTCCACTCATCAAAATCTGTGTCATGTGTTATCTTTGTGATTGATTATATTGTATCTATTTGATCATCTTTATCTAAGTTTTGTATATCATGATAACTATGCCTTTTAGTGAACTTCTTTACACAATATTTTGAGTCAAGTTTTGAAATGTTAAAAATTATACAACATTGATTCACCCCTGCTCTCAGTGTTGTCCTAGACTCCAACAAGTGGTATCAGAGCCAAGGTTCCCTATAGAAGTCTACTTGGCTTGGGTAGGTCTTGAGTGTGGAGTACTATGGGTAAGTGCAAAAGAAATAGATAAAAGAAAAATGTCAAGTCTCCTATTGATCAAAAGGCACCATCTTTATCAAATTCAAATGTTGATATAGAATGTGTTGATAGAAATGTCTCACAAGTTGAGATAGGTATTAAATTAGAGAAATTGTTTTCAGGAGTTCCTTTCTTTGATGGTTTTGATTTCTCTGTTTGGTACTTTAGAATGCAAGTCTATTTATCCTCTTTAGGGTATGGTGTATGGATGTCTGTTGAGAATGGATATTCTCTTTCCTCTCAATCATCTAATTCTACAAGTAACAAAGGGGCTTATGAATGCAATTATATAGCAAAGAAGGCAATTTTGTCTGGATTATCTAATAATGTTTCTTGTAAAGTTATACATTGCGAAATAACTCAGGATGTGTGGAAGGAGTTGATAAGAATATATCAAGGTGATGCATTTGAAGGAGAGGACAACTTGTTATCTGAAAAGAGTGACAATGATTGAAGTCATTCACATGAAGGGGATGAAGTACAAGAAGAAGAAGATCACATTATGATTGATTATAATTAGGAGTATGATGAATAGGATTGTGAGATTGACATAGAAGGAGAACTTGTATGTGCTCTGAGTGAGATCAAGAATTATAAAAAGGAGAATCATAGATTAGAGTTGTAGCTACAACAGGAAAAAGAATCCAAAGACAAAGTAAATTCAGATTTTGAAAGAGTATCTTCTAATCTTGAAGAAGCAAGATTTCAGATTGTGAATCTAAGGACACAAATTAATGAATCAAATAATTTGATTATCAGTCTAAAAACATAGGTTGAGGAAGCTAAGAGGATAGCAGATGTAACAAAATCTAACCTCAAGGTTAAAAGAATTGAAAATCTAAAATTAGAGGCTAAAATTGTCAATCTAAGAAAAAATTATGAAGGTCTGAAGGTTCTATCCAAGAAATATCAGGAGATTGAAGAAAGAACAAATAATTTGGATGAGATGCTTGGTAAACAAAAACAACATAGAGACACTACTGGACTTGGTTATGATGAAGGAGAGTATTCCAAAGTTAGAGAGACTCCTAGAAAGAAAATTAATCTTCATGCTACTACTCCTGAAGGCAAAATGAACAATCAAAGAAGAAATTTTAGAAGAAATGATCCTGTAAGACAAACATATATGTACAGGTATAATTATTCATTTTTTGGTTATTGTTATACATGTAATAATTTTGGATACAAAGTAGTTGATTGTAGAAGAAATCAATCTAATGTTGATCCAGTGTGTTACAAGTGCAATAATGTTGGTCACTTACAAAGAAACTGCAAAATGCATGGGAGGTATGTTCTTACATGGAATCACAACATAATTTGTTATAATTGCAACTCTCTTGGGTATAAAGCACATAGTTGTAGAAAAGCATCACCTGATTTGAAAAGTCAGAAAAGGAAAGAGATTGGAAAGGTTTGGAAGAAGAAACTTGAATAGAAGAAAGAACCTATGAAAGTTTAGAAGCAAAAACAAAATCAAGAAAAGACAGATCCTAAACTTGTGCATTTTGTACAAGTCACATCATTAGTTACATAACAAATGGCATGAAGTTAGGAGGTGTTGTCCATGTCCTATCAATTATCCCCAAGAATTTCTAGGAAGGAGATTATTTGATGTTTGTTAATATGATGATCTTGTTTTGTTTATTATGTTTTTGGATTCATGCCTGATAATGGTTGTTAAGATGCTATTCATATCAGTCTTATGAAATGAAGTTCTTAATGGTGTTGATAACTATGTTAATCTTCAATGTGTGACAGTGATACATGTGATCAATGGTTCATGTTGATAAAATGTTCAAGGATTCAATGCACAAAGAGTTTGTTGATGTGTAGACTTGATGGGCTGATTTGAATGATGATTAATAGGTCCTAGAATAAAAACATGACTCTGAAATATAGGATCTTGGGTGTACTGGAGGAATTCTCATTACATGTTAGCATATGTCTTTGCATTTGTTTTTGCAAAGGTATTGATAGTGATTCTGTATATATCATATTTGACATGGTGTTGTAAAAAGTGTCATGTGCAAGAACAGGAGGATGGTTTTCATCAAGGTAGTCTTCATTCCTTACAGGATGGTCTTCATTCTTTATCATGCCAATAAGTGTGTGTAGGAATAGATTGGTTGCAGGTTGATTGTCCATCTTATTGTCACTATCATGGAAGTCTTGGCAAGATCATTTCTTGTGTGGTCATCATGTCATCATCATATGTGAATTGTGTGATGATTAGTCTTCATGTTGGTGTTTATGGATATTGAAGTGTTAATGATATCTTTGCATGGTGTTCATGTTCATATCTCAAAGCTTGATTCATCTAAAACCTAAGAGTCATCTTTATGCCTTCATACTTTATGATTTGGGAGATCTTGAAGATTTGTCATTTAAGTCAAAAAGGGTTGTTGGTTGTGAAAAAAAAAATTTGTCATGAAAAGTTTGTTTGGCAACCACAAGTGAGGTCATCAGGAGTTCTTTTTGTTAGCACAGATATGTCAGTTTTCATCTTCATCTTCATACTAGTGTTGTGACAAGAAGTGGTATTGTGCTAATGATATGGTACAATCTATGGGCAGTTTATAACAATGGTTTGATGCTTTGTTTGGTGTGCCTCTCATGATGTTTCTCTTAGGTCCTGTGCTTTAGGATATGTGTCTTCAAATGTGTCCTTCATGGTGACTTGTTGCTCTCAAGTTGAAGAGTTATTTTTCAAGTATTGTCAACACGGTTTGTCATATGCTTGCTTCAAGATTGTTATTTTTATCATCATAGATCATCACATGTTCAAAGGGGATGATAACAAGAAAACAGGACTTTATGTCTTCATTATTATACCATGCTTCAAAATCTTCATAATGCAATATGATTGTAAATGTTATGATCAAGCTTTAACATCTTTTAGTGGAGTTAAATGAAAGGGGGAGTATCTTATCCTTTGTCATCAGATGTCAAAAAGGGGGAGACAGAGAAAATACATCATGTAGTTTTGCCATCAATGACAAAGGGGGAGTTTGATGGAGATTGATTGTCATTGATGTCAAAAAGGTGTTGAATTGATGATGCAAAGTTGTTATATTCATGTCTCAGGATGCTTGGTGGAGTTGCTTCATGTTTTCCACAGATGCAGATGATTTCTTGATGTTGCAGGTTGACACAGGTTGATAGTGCTTTATCCTTTATGTCTTGTAAAGCGATGCTCTTCATAATGAGATTATATCATGATGTCAAAGATTCTCATTTTCATGTTTATGATGATTCATAGTTATCAATACCATTATCATGATGGTTTGTCAAAATTTGTGCTTTATGTGTCATACAATATCATCTTCATGGAGTAATGCAAGAGTAATGCAAAAGCAATGCAGATTTAGTTTGTCATACTTCATTGAATTAGTTTGATTTTGTGTTGGTGTGCTTTCAGATGTGGTGTATTCATTAGGTTGTTGCTTCAGAAGGAAAAGGTTGTAAACTCTAAAAAGAGACTTAGATTGTAAACTCTAAAAAGGTTGACTTAGGTTACAAATACTTGCTATTAAAATTCTCTATCTCTGTAAGAGCCTTGCTTATGTCCTACTGATGTCATTGTGTCTTATTCATTTCATGTTTTTAGGATTTAGCTTGTGG
Organism: Cunninghamia lanceolata; assembly: GCA_027924645.1. Lineage (NCBI taxonomy): Eukaryota > Viridiplantae > Streptophyta > Pinopsida > Cupressales > Cupressaceae > Cunninghamia > Cunninghamia lanceolata. Next base: position 949,578 of record BSBN01000865.1, on the reverse strand, counting down.
TGTCAAGGTTCGTAACTCTAAGTACTTTAAATCCTAATGTTTCATTCTAAGTGCTTCCTTGAAGACTTGTGAACTCTAAAAGAGAAAACACTATTATCTCAATCTCTGCAAGGTCTTTATATATATCGCTATTGTCAATAAGTCTTGTTTTCATTATTTTTAGGATTTGCATTGTTATGTGGGTTTGACAATATTTTATTATTCTTGTCTACACTCCTTAAAAAATCCCTAAGTCGTTATAGCCTAATTCTCTTTGGTTCATGTCATACACTGAATGCACTTTCTATTATAAAATGAACTTGACCTATTATCTCAGGTTAGTCACTTAAAAGTGACTTATTAGAGGGTTGTTAAAATATTCCTTTCACCGGCTCTTTCCTTGTGAAACTTGCTCTTTTGGTCACCTATTTCATGGTCGAGCGGTAAAATCGAATCAAAGGCTAATAGTCAAAAGTACATGGGCGTGATTTGTATTATCAATGGTTGCTATTTAAACTGAGTTTTCTTTCGAGCTTGTAGATTGACGTCCCCTGACACATCACTGTGCTAATTGCCCGAGGTGCTTTATGAAGGCTATTTTTAGCCATTTAAAAAGGAGAATTTTTAAAGGCAATCTTTGAAAGATTTATTTCTAATTTTATGATTCATCAGTTAGTCTCTTGTGGCAGTGAATTAATTAAGGAGGTGTTTATTTTTTTTTTAAAGGAGGGTATCTTTTTAATGGAGATTTAATTCCTTTTGTGAAGGGATTTTTTATTCTTTCTAATATTTGGTCTCCATGAAGAGGAGGTTTAAGGGAGTATGAAAAGTTGCAGAATGGCTTTTTAATAAAGAAGATGAAAATATTTTTGTAGATTGGAGAAAATGAAAAAATTGAATAGTATTGAAGAGAAAAGTTTTGCAAGTGCATTGTGATTTTTATTGAAGACAAAATATTCAGATTGAAATGTTTGAAAGGAACATGAAAGGTCAAGATAAGTTTATTACAAGTGAATTGATTTAATTTGTGAAGGGACTTCATGTAGATGAATAAAGAGTTTTATTTCTTTGACAAGGGAAAAATCCATTGATGATTTTAATTAGTGATATATGATGAATATCATTCATTGTTTTTATTTTATGAGAAGAGGAAAATGAATCAGAGAAATGAAGAATATGAATGGTTATGCAAAGTAGAGGTATTTAATCTTATTTTTTGCATGTTCCTTATAGATGAAATATAATACACAAAGAAATGTAATGTTTTTGATGATTGATGCAAAAATGAGAAGAATGTGAAAGTATATTTACAGGTGCATTCAAGATGAAGACATTATTTTAAGGGTGGTTTTTGAAGAAGAAAATGAAAGTGAATCAGGTTATATAGAAAATGATTGAGAGTGATGAATGAGATATATTTTGTAGGAGATTTAATGAGATGATTAAATTGATTGTATTTGAATCTTTGTGTGAGTGATTAGTCACATGGTATGTAATGGTGCAAAACAGATTGACTTGCAATCATTTCTTGCACACTAAAATTTGTTTTTGATAATAGTGATTGTACTTACCAATGAGGTAGATTTAAGCCAATGAGGCTTTCTATGTCAGTGAGACAATTGGTGTAATCGATGAGATTCAAATAAGCTAGTGAGGCAAATTTTTAGAGTGGTTTTTATTCCCCTTGAGGGTTTTCCACTCATCAAAATCTGCCATGTGTTATCTTTGTGATTGATTATATTGTATCTATTTGATCATCTTTATTTAAGTTTTGTATATCATGATAACTATGTCTTTTAGTGAACTCCTTTGCACAATATTTTGAGTCAAGTTTTTAAATGTTAAAAATTATACAACACTGATTCACCCCCCCTCTCAGTGTTGTCCTAGACTCTAATAGTTAACACTAGATTAGTGGAGTTTTCCATCACTACCAGATATATCATGTTGGGGCTTCGTTTAGCATAGATCCTGTCAAAGGTGATTCTAGCGTCGATCCCTTCTAATGATTCTAGTGGGATTCTCACCCATCACAAGATCTGTGGAGATTTCATTGCTCACCAGATATGTCTGGTGGAGAAAGGTTTGAGCACAAGACTTCTTAATATCTTAATTGTAAGCCTGGCGGGGATTTTACCATTGGATGGATTTGTGAGGATTTAGGCTAAGATAGGATATATCTCATGAGGGTATGTTTTAGCATATATCCACTGGTGAAGAGTTTTAGTACTAACCTATATGGATGTCTTATCTTTTCGTTAGCGGGAGTTTTCAAAGTGGCGAGATCAGCAGAGCTTTTAGGTGCAATAGGACATGTCCGGTAGAGAAAGATTTTAGCACCAATCCGGTCATGTGGAGTTTTAGTGCTAACCTCTTCTAATGCTTCTAGCAGGGAAAATACAGTGCACTAGATAGCGCAGATTTCATGGGTTGCTGAATATATTGGACAGATGCACTCTTTAGTGTCAATCTAGTGCAATGAACCTTAAGCACTAAGTTCTTAATATGCACCTTTAACTTTTGCTAGTGGGGATTTTGAGCACCGATGGATCTGCAAGGTTTTTCAATGCATCTAGACATATCCACTGAGTGCACTTTTTAGCACTATCCTGTGAAGTGGGTTTTTAGCACTGGCGTATGGAAAAGGTTTTAGCGTTGATATCTAGTGACACTGGATATTAGTGCAAAATGCAGTGAGGGTCAATTTTAGTGCAAAAGGCAACAAATATCCATTTTTTCAGCACAAACCTAATCAAGACGCCTCCAAACTGATCGTGAAGGACATCAAATGACTTCAAACATGCTAGATACTAAAATTTGGAACAAATCTTGTATTTTAAGTACAATTTCACTCTCATTGTCATAAAGAATAAAGAATGAAACTCTAAGCCAAAGCAAAGAAAGGGGGTCTCCATTTGGTAAAATGGGGCATGTGTGCAAGGCACAATAAATGATGAATCTACTAGGAAAATGCTCTAGAGCATTTATAAGATAAACAACAATTTCAAACCTAGAATTGCTATGTTTCCCACATATTAAACTAGACAACATGATACAATATCAAAGAAGTAGAGATCACTAGCTTAGTGCAACCATGCATATTCTGAAAGTCTAAGTGTGTGCAATTGCATTCATTCCCATCCTTCTGCATCCAAGATCATCAATGCAGACTTGTGTCAAGCTATGTAAAGAATCAACACCTCATAAACTTTCTTTGAAAGGAGGATGAATGGGCAAAACAAGATGAACATGCATGTGGGTGTGGTTGATAAGGTATGGAAGTGACATGATGAGGTGATAAGTGAGTGTTGATGTAATTGGAACCAACTTGCCATGATGCCTATTTACCAGGTTTTTATCACGATATTTATGAAAGGTGCCACTAGAGGTGGTTTTCACCTTTGGACAATTTTTTTTGAAATATATTGAGGAGGTGGAAGAGGTATTGATGAAAGAACCCAACAATCCAGTTCCATGAAGGAATGTAGTCCATGTCATGTATCAGGTGTCATTGCATAAAAACCTTATCCAGCTATCATGCTCATCGATGTTGGCAGGGATAAATGAATTAGGAAGTGCACTGTGAAAGGTCAAGTGGAAGGAAAAGGATTATGCTATGGAAGATGACAGATTGAGGAATTTCCCAAAAGCATAGACGACAGGAAGGTGAGATAATATATGTGAAATGGATGAAAATGGAGAATGGAGGGATATGGAACTAGTGTAAGATAGGAGAAGACCATGACCAACAGCTGCACACACCGATAGAAACACAGGAGCTTGGGTATGAAAAGGGGTGTAGGAGATAATGGAAATGCTTACTAGCGAAATGGAGGGCGTGAGACATCAGAAACTTGCATAAACTTTTAAAACTTTCATGTTTTTCTTTATGCTTCTTTTCATGTGCAGAATGAAAGGATTTAAGTCTTTGAATGGATGGGATGGATGGAAAGTGGATTATAGGGAATTTGGAAATACGGATGCTCCTTGTGACTTGCCCTTTTCTTACTTATGTAGTTTTGAAATCATTTTTCTTGGATTGTTTCTACTGGGAGATATGGATTTGGATTCTCTTTTGAATATACTGTGATTTGATTTCTAGCATTATCTGGCTTTTGAATGAGTGCTCCTAAGGAAAGGAAGTAACTAGGAATTTTCTATATGACTGATGCATCCAGATATGAACTTCCAAATCGCATGAGGGAGGGAAAAGGGAGTGAGTAGAAACTCCTTGTTTAAACAGTGTGCACATTTGTTAACCATGACTAGAGATTGAATGGAGGGAGTTAAGGGAAGGTTGATGAGTGAATGGATAAAGAGACAAGGAAATGAAAATGGGAGGTGCTAGAACAACAATGGTGGAATAAATGGAAGAGGGTGTATGTGGTCACATTCCTTTGCGAATATGTAGGATCATGAAAAAATGGAATGGCTATGTATGCCATGGGTATAGGATGAGGACTTGTAATGTGAATTTGTGGACTAAGAAAAATGGAGGAAGTACCAATATTTTCAAACTATTTTACCCTAATTAAATACTCAGAGCTAGATGAGTATGCGAAGATACCAATGTGAGCTCAATATATCTTGTCCACAAAGGCTTAGAGCTTGACTTTGACAGTTCATTCATCAAAATATGCAATGACAATGGGACTGGTATTAAAGTTTTAGATACTAGACTTGAGTGTACTATATTATGAAGAAGATGGAGTGGATGAAAGTGATTGTGATCTATATGAAAGGAATGGATGAAAAAGATAGTTCATGATGTGAGATTTTGGGATTTTCACCTGACCCAAGTACACAAAGATTCCTTTGTAAGCATCAAGATAATCTTAAGATGTCAAGGATACCAAACCCTAAGATATTTCAAGTGAACCAAACTAGTAACTCCCTTCCTATGAATAGGCATCATACCATCTAAGAATAACAATAGGACCCATAGGAAGACCTGAGTGGAAAATAAAGGTTTCTCAAAGAAATTCCCCAGATTACTTACCCAAAGAAAACCTTTTGTAGGATGGCACAGTTACCACCACGTTCAAGAGATGGAGAACCTCGAAAATGCAAGCAAAGCAACTAACCTAAACAAAACAAACTACTCTAACCAAAGAAAAATGAAATCAACAACTAAGAACTAACAACAACCAAAGAAAAGTAGAAAAGATAGAAAGCAAAAACTAAACTAAAACAACTAACAACTAACAAAAACCTAACTAGAAACAAGCAAGACTATATACAAAGGATCTGGATAGCATGCATTTACACTTCCTCATGATTTGTTTCTCAGGATATGTAGGAGTAACAAGGTGCAGGTTAGTGTCCTAAGTCTAGAAAATTCATTTTTATACTCTAAATAGTAGGGTATAGGCAGGTTGAGCTCATGTTTAGGGTGCTAGCTACATAAGATCAACAGTTGGGGAAATTCATTAGGGCCATGATTAATCAAAATGCAAGTTGTCTTACCCATGTTACCATAATCAAATTGATAATTAGAACTGAGCGGAAAGGGGAAAGATACAACCTAATTTGCAGTACCATCAACCAGAAATGTAAGTTGATCACCTTGTTACATTGCACCAGTTGGTTATGATGTTAGTCATAAACACACATAGATAAAGAATTGAAAATCAAACCTTTATCATCTTGAAAGATATGATGAATTCAAAGAATTCATTATCCCAAGTCTTCATGGATTAGTTCATAATCTACTGATGTTGCTCATTGGTTTGATCTTCCTTACTATTTTCCATTCAAGGGACCTTACGTTTCTGATTCCAAGAACTAGTGTCTGAACATCTAGTCTTTCACCTACTTTCTATAAATCATTCAACAAACAAGGTTAATCCTACTATATCTAATAGATGATGAGGATATTTTCTAAGTTTGATCAATTCTTTTGATCATCAACTATTATTCACTAATTTTGACGTCTGCACTATGAATCTCCCTAAATGGTGTGCTTATAGGCAGATATTTGCATGATTGTTATCATTATTTGTATGTATTTGCATGATACTCTCAATTATGTATGCTATTCAACTCAAATATGCTATGAATGTTCAATTATCTTTAGGATATCAACATATTTCACTGTATTTTCTTTATATTTTCTGTGAATTTGCAATTATGATGATGACTGTAAATGAAATTAAACAAATTGTAATGAATACTTGTTAAACTTTACTAAAATGGTTAAGTCTTTAGCTATTGATCCACATACATTCCAGATACCGTCATGAAGAGAAGGAAATCAAACCGTAGGGTCACCAGGATGTTCCACAGCTAAGTATGGTTGATGCTAACTTCGATGGAAAAGGAATGAAAGCAACATGCACAACATGAATTGTACTCCAAGGTACACAACAAATCAAAGTACAAGTCAAGAATTCATTCATAGATTACTCAAAGTCTACAATTTTATATAATCTAGAGCTTCTTCTTCATTAAGTATGCAAAAGACATGTACATTTACAATCAGCCTTGAGAATTAGTCCTAATGCTTCAACAATCTAATCTCAATTAAATTTTGAATGAATTAAAAGTACACTCCATCACCCTTTTATAGGACAAGGGGAGGAGGTAGTTACAAAATGATCCTATGATCAAGATTTTTCATTTAAGATCAACGGTATACATTGCTCCGTGATTGAGTCAACAATACACATGGCACAAGTTGCCAGTTGGCAACCATCTGGTATCATACTATGCACATGATCATATGCATCATGCCTATTCTTCATCTTCCTCATCAGTGGTTAAATTCTCTTCTTCTATAGGCACACTGATCTATCGCCTGATGGGCTCATATACTCACACTATCCTTTCTATTTCCCCTCCATCTTGGACCTTGGCTTTCTTGACTGCATGTTCTTGTGATTTCAACTGTGCTTGTAATGTAGACCATTTATTCTTTCTGCTATTCAACATCTCATTATACTTTTCCACTTTTGCCTTCATCCTCATGGTTTTATTAATTGTGTCTTCTGATATATGATTTAGGGGTTCATCTATAGAAAGTTTGAAATCTTCTTGGAAGGCTTTAACTACAAAGTCTATTAGACTTAGGGCACACAACTGAGAAGGGGGGTGAATCAGTTGTGCAAAACTTTCTCAAATTCACACACTTAAATCCTCTTAGTGATTAGCAGTATATTAAACATGAAACATAATGCATTCAAATCAAAAGTAGAAACTCATCAACACATAAGACACCAAGATTTTGACGTGGAAAACCCGGTTAAGGGAAAAACCACGGGGTGATTAACCCAAGAATGTATTCTTTGTTAGAAGAATAGCAAGAACAAAATGGCACATGCCAATTAGGGTTTACTGCCTGAGCACACTGCTCACAAGAGGCTCACTACCTACAAGAGACACACTATCTACAAAGAAATAAGTATCACCTTCATGAACTGGAGAATAGCATCTTCACCATGCTTGAATCAGTTCCATTTAAGCCCAATACTTCTACTCTACTTCGCATTCCTCCTCGCTACCACTCACTCATCACCGCAAGACACACTTTGAGATGACTTCACAATCCCTTATTTATACATGACATTGACTTAGGAACAATCATCTAAGTTGGCAAACACCTACAAGAACATTCGCAAGACGTGTAATACATCTGGTCGGCTAGTCTTAGGAAGAACACCAACATCCGGTGGTTATTCTTCAAATACAAATTTTAACTTCAATGCGGACCACCATCATGAACTAGAATTGATCCACATATCACCACAAGCTTTCTTGAATCACCAGCAACATCCGCACTTCATCTGGAACCTCAAGAACACAGTTTGTCATCACTGTCACAAAGGAATAGGTTCTTCCAGATCTTTAAGCCACAAACCAATCTACTTGACACTTCACAAGGACATCCTCAACACTTCGTCAAATCCATAGAATGGGATAATGCATTACTGGACCTCACCGGACCTATCTGTGTCACTCTGTCACCTCTGGACACCTGCTGGAGCCGGTTCTACTTGAGCAACCATAACTTCTTTAGATCTTCATGTAGACCTCTAAAAACTTGACTGGAGCATCTCAAGACTTATATCTACAAACCCTTTAAACCACATCCTCTTATCCTCAACCTATCTTGGACTTTTACCTTGTTGTTATCACTGTTCTTCACTATTCCTGATTAAGACTAATTTTCTCAATATCCTCAGCACACAACTCATCCAATCCTTCTCATTAATGCAACATGAGTATGTTGACATCAATGAAAACACTGGTTAGACCCATACTTGCAACAAAGTCTTCATCCTAGTTTTCAATCTTTCCTTCCAATTTCTCTTCAAGAGCCTCTAAAATTTCTTCCTCATTAGACAGGAGTTTGTTTAATCTTACATTGATATCTCTTATCTTTGTATTGCACTTCTTAAGTATATCACTCTCAAATTTGGTATCTTCATACCATATATTTAGCAGCTTAGATGTTTGGTTGTTTAGTATTTTGTTGGAAACTAGGACATTGGCATCTATGCGCTTCATTTCTGACAGGCGGTCAGATGTTTCTTAATTTTGATTGATCTCTGCCCAACTTCCTTTTGTAATTTGTCACCCTTTCTCTTCAATGTGCTGAGAATGTTCCAGTTATTGAGAGAAGTCTTTATCACCTTCTCTGCCTCTGTAATGAATTGGATGAACCAATTGTCCATCATATGTGGCTTATGTTTCATAATATCCAGTCCAGTCACCTCATCCTGTGATATAGTGGTCAGTGGGGTAGAAGTGCTGACTGACATATTATTGGGATCTATCAGCCCCTTTATGAATGTGTACAATTGAGCAATATGCTCTTTGTGCACCTTATTTTTGTTCTTTTCTCTTTTTACACTCTTCAATAAAGAATCAATTATGTCTTTGGCCTCTTGGCCCTCTTGTTCCTCTGTAGCAAAGCATAAATCAATAGTGGTCATTTGAAACTCACTAACACTTATCTCTCCTTTGGCTTTGGCTACCACAGGTATAGCTATTTTAGTTGTCCTCCTACTTGTTGTTGAGTCTCTCTTTATGGTTGATGTGGCCATATCCCTTCTTCTTGGCTTAACTGCATTAGTCGTAAATAATGAAGTAATATCAAATTTGGGTACTACACTAGGTGGAGGTGCATGCACCTCTTGTTGTAGCCAATAGGGCACTTCATCGGTGGACACTTGCTGATCTAAATGTCCAATTTGAACATTCTGTGATTCCATGTTCTATTCCACCCTTCGTGATGATTGTTCCTCTTCATGTTCTTCCTCATGAGAAGGGACCTTTTGTGTATCCTTTTCAACTTTATCTTACTCATCATGAGAAGGTGGTGGATCTGCATGAGCATTAGGATTGCTCTAGTCTGCTATATCTTCATGATCTTTGTGACCTTCTTCATCCACATCTTCTTTCTTTTCCTGATCACCACCTGCCTGAGAGCTTTGTCCCCCATCCTTTGATACATTTGCTTTATTAGGACTTTGGGGTTCATCTATCTCCATTTTGTCTAGCTCTTTCTCAGGTATCTGCTCATTAGCCTAACTGTCATTTTGGTCAGTGGCCTCTTCATCCTCCATATGTATATTAACTTCTAATTTCTTTTGTTCCAAAGGCATGTCCTTATCTTTATCTTGGTTGTCCTCACTATGATATGCTAAGTCTATTGCAGCTAGGCTGGTAACTTGATCCACCAATCCTGCCAGACCAATTTGTTGTGCTATCATCTCAGGATTACCCTCTATTGTCTCCTCTTCTCCAACCTTCTGTTGTACCATTGGAGTTTTGTGAGGAGTCACTTTGGTGTTCTTTACTAGTGCCTCCATAGGACTAGCTGATACTTCATTCACAACACCATCATCTGATAAATCTACTATTTCATCCAATGGAAAAGGCACATCATCCCTTCTTTTTGACCTTTCTTTTTTTTGCTCCTCCTCCATTTCTATCTTGAAATACATTATGTCAGGGATAGGAACCTCATCTTGTAAGGTTCTTGTGATAGGTAAAAATCAGGTTAATAAGAGCAGGCATATAAATGAAAAACCTAATCCTACCACCATCAAAGAATTGAATCCAAGTGAAATCAAAGCATGCAATTCAAGAACAAAATGAATAATTATGAAGATCAAAGCTGCCATGATGGATGGATGATAATGATAATGTGCTAGATGGATGCTAAAACACTCAATATGCTCAAGATGATAATGTAGATGCTATATGAAAATGTTGGATAGATGTAGTATGAAATGAGAGGGTGTTTATATAGACCTCAACCAAAATCAATCAACAGTAGAGATTTGGGGGCTATGTGAATGGTTGAGATGAAATGATAGTCATAGGTGAATGTGTAAATGACAAGTGGGGGCTTATGTGTGACCGTGTACATAAAAAGTAGTACATGTGAAAGATATTAAATGAAAGATGTAGCACCACACATGTTTTTAAATAAAAGATACTCACATGTCAGATCATGATAAAAGATAAAGATAAGTGATAAGAGAAATTAATTAAATAAATAAATTTTATTTAATTAATTGGAAAGTGGCTTATGAAGGGAATTTTAATTAAATAAATAAGATTTATTTAATTAAAATAGATAGATTAGAGATAATTAAATAATTAAAGATTATTTAATTATAGATTAGAAGAAATAGATAATGAATTAATTAAATTTTTTTTTTAAAAGGGGTAAAAACTTTATTGAATCATAAAATCATTACAAAGCAGAAAGAAACACCCATAAGGGGTACAACCAAAATCAAGAATTAAGTAACACCTAAAAAGCTCCTCATATCCTCCATAACCTAATCTTAAAGAATAGGGGCCAAATCACCAGGAAGGTTGCCCCAATCATCCACATTCCAAGTCTCCATCTGCTTAGATGCCCACCTTGCCAAACCATCCACCACCTTATTCCACTCCCATGGCACATGACAAAAAGCAATAGAATCTAAAGCATTGCTCAAAGAAACAATTTGTTTGGCCACCACTGCAAGTTGCTAGTTCACCTCCTCAAAATGTCTCTTATTCAACATATCAATGACCACCTGAGAATCAGATTCACAAATAATTCACCTCTAGCGAAGGGTATAAGAACACTCTAATGCCAAAAGAATAGAAAGAGCCTCCATGAGATTATTTGTATGTTGACCTTATATATAGAGAAGAAAAAAATTACCACCCCCAAACTATCCCTGCCAATACCACCAACTCCAGCATGGCCAGGATTACCTTTGGAAGATCCATCAGTATTGATTTTCAGCTCCCCCATAGCGGGAGGACACCAACAACTAGTACGATAGACCCTCGCTCACCCACGCCTATGCTAAACTGCCCTCAAATGATTTTGTCCACCCCCAAAGAGACCCATGGCTTTAACCACATCACAGTCACTAGAAACAACAGTGATAGATAGATCACACTTAGCAGCCAAAGTTTCCTACAGACCCCCCAGAATCCTTAACTAGAGATGACCAACAAGTAGCTTCTTGTCTAGAAAAATTCTTCGGTTGTGCTCCAACCAAATATGCCAAATTATCAAACTGGGGCCAATGATCCAAGCAATGAGGAGAAAAGAGGTCTTTACAGGGTCAGGCCCCAGACTCCTCCAAAAATCCTCTAAAGAATAGGCATGTCTACATGGTGTATGCTAGAGATACCACCAGAAATGCCAAATAACTTTCGCAAAGGAACACTGAAAGAAGAGATGGGGAATGCACTCCTCATGCCCACCACACAGAACACACTTAGAGGGCCCTTGAAACCCATGTTTCTAGAGGTTCTCCCAAGTAAGGCACCTCCCTTGAACAACTAACCATGAGAAGAAGTTACACTTAGGCCAAGCAAACTTATTCCAAACCTGTTTCCACCACGAGACCTCTGAGCTCCCAAACATTTGCTTATCAAGAACTTGATAACCTGAGGCAATAGTAAATTTGCCTTTTGGATCAGGAACCCAAGCCAACACATCTCTCCCAGGAAGAGAAGTGTAGACACACCTCGATAGGATGACAACAAGCTCCTAAAAATCCCTAGCTGCCCCACCAAGAGGCCACTCCTGCGGAACCTTCCATCTATACACACTAACTTGTCCCAAATTATGAAGAGTTTTAAAATCAACAACATGGCACCACCCAGCATTAATAAAATACCTACTCAAATTCTATAGGTGGGGGGGGGTAGACAAAATGGGAGGATAACCATTCTAAGAATCATGCCAGAAGAGAGCATCTTGCTCCCCATTACAAATCCAAAACAACCCCTGCTTGACTAACTTGGTGTCCCTTTTGAGGGTACTCCAAACCATAGAGCCCTTCCCCTCCAAATTGAAGCAGGCAAAATCCACACTCTCAACTGTACCCAGATACTTTGAGGTAAGAATGTTTGCCCATGATTGATGTTGCTATGAATACCACCACCAATACAGCTTAGCTGCTAAAGCTTGTCCATTCAAATTAGTTATGCACAAACCCAAACCACCAGTCTGCTTTGGCCTACAAATAGTTTCCCACTTAACTAAACTCCACTTCCTGTGAAGGAGGTTTCCAGACCAAAGGAACTACCGAGACAAACTCTCAAAATCTTTGATAAAGTCGGAAGGTGTAGAGAGAACAAAACATCTGTACAGAGGAAGAGCCTGCACCACTACCTTTAGAAGAGTCATCCTACCCACAGAAGAGAGCCACCTGTTAGTCCAATGACTAACTAAATTTCTAAACTTATCCATAATCTCCTGCCAGAACAATTTAGGAAGAGAACGAATAGCAAGTAGAATACCAAGATACACAAAAGGGAGAGTGCTAATCTAGAAATGAAGGATACCAACAATTCTCTTCTGAATAGCCTGTAGAGTATGAAAGAAGTATATAAAAGACTTCCCCTCATTAATTTTCTAACCTAACGTAGCCTAATAACAATCCAGAATCCTGCACCAACTAGAAGCCTCCTGAACCTTGGCTCTGCCCATCAGAGCCATGTCATCAACAAACTACAAATGTCCCTGAGGGGAATATTGTTTCCAAAACTCCAACCCTTAATCAAACCAGTCTCTACCTGGGATCTAATAAACCTCCCCAAACCCTCTGCCAATAAGATGAAAAGATAAGGGTATAAAGGGTCCCCTTGTCTGAGCCCCCTAGAAGCCCCAAACAACTCCATTGGCTCACCATTAATCAGCACCAAAAAGGAAGGAGAGGTAACATAGCTCTTCACCCAATCAATCCATTCACCAGCAAAACCAAACGCTCCCAAAATCTTAAATAAGAAGGCCCATTTAACCCAATCATAAGCTTTAGCCATATCCAACTTAATAAACATAGCTTTCTCTTTAGAACAATCCATAGAATGAATTGTCTTGGCTGCAATGATGACCACATCCATAATATGCCTACCAGCCACAAAACCTCCTTGCTCTTCAGAAATTAACCTGCTTAGCTAGGGTTTCAGCTGCTCAACAATCAACTTAGTAATAATCTTATAAACCACATTACATAAGGAAATGGGCCTAAAAAGATCCAAAGAATTAGCTCCATCCTTCTTTGGGATGAGAGAAAGGAAGGTAGCATTCATGGATTTCAGAATTTGTTTATTCATGAAAGATTCCTAAATGACCTCCAACAAATCCAACTTAATCACTTCCCAGAACTCCTATAGAACTCAACTGGGAAACCATCAGGCCCTGGAACTTTTCCCTTTTTCATTTGGAACACAATAGTTTCAAGCTCTGACAAAGAAATGGGATGAAGTAAAGAAGCATTCATTTCACTGGTGACTAAGGGCAAAATACTATTCAAAATATCAGCTTCATCCTCCTGCGTAGGAAGGGAATCCTCAGATAGTAGAATAGAAAAGAAATGAATAGCCTTAGCAGAAATAGAAGCAGAGGAGGAGAGAATCTCCCCATTAGAAGACCTAAGAGAAGAAATGACATTACCTTGTCTCCTATCTTTGACTGAATTGTGGAAGAAAGAGGTATTCCTGTCTCCTGCCTAAAGCCACTTGATTTGGGACTTTTGTTTCCAAAAGATTTCCTCACATAATTCCCATTCCTCAACTTCCTTCACAACAATAGCTTCAAGCAAACCCCGATCCTCAGTGAAGCCCTGATCACAAATCTGCCTGGTGATTGAGTCCAAATGAGCTTGAGCAGACTGTTTTGCATGGAAAACATTACCGAAGTGTTGCCTATTCCACTGTCTCAACCTATATTTTACATATTGGAGCCTCTTGGAGAAGGAGTACATAGCGGTCCCATGTGACGGCTTCCCCAAATTCCACCAACCAGGAAGAAGATCATGGAGGGAGTCATCTCTTAACCACATGAGCTGAAACTTAAAAGTCTACTTTACACAACGCCGGGGAAGCTCAGCAATAAGTTTGATTGGCCAATGATCAGAACCCTGACCATCCAAATCTCAGAGCTAGTCAGCCACCTATCCCCCAGCCAGAAACTAGACACCAAGAATCTATCCAGACGTTCAGAAATAGCAGCGTCCCCACATCTCCTATTATTCCAAGTAAAGAGCCCATTAATAGGCTTGATGTCAACCAAATTCAAGAGAGCCACATTAACTTGCAAGAGATTAGAAGAAGGCTCCAAGCGAGCAATGCCTTCCCTCTTCTCTTCCAAAGAAACAACAACATTAAAATCCCTAGCTAAAATCCATGGGAGATAAGGATCCAAAGTCCCCACATATCTGATAAAATCTCACAACTTTACCTTTCCATGAAGGTCAGCCGGAGCATAGATGTTAGACAAGAGTATTCTCTCTCCAGTCTCAAGATGAGAAGCAACACAAGAAATCAAACCTCTGCAGGAGTACCACCAAATTAGCCTAACTCTACATGGGTCCCATAAGCATGCAACCCCACCAGAGCTACCAAGAGCACCAACACATTGACACTAACCACAACTCCAAATCTTCAAAGCCACACTCATCATACTATCAATTGATAACTTAGTTTCCTAAAGGAAAACCACATCAGGAGAATGAATACGAACCAAATCTCTTATAGCCTTTTGTCTAGGGATGCTATTCATACCCCTCACATTCCAAGAGAGCATAATCATCATTGGGGTTGGGAGAAGTGAGCATCAATAGTCCTCACCGAACCTGACTCAACCAATGTCTCACCAGCTAGCTTTACCTTTTCTAAGTCTTTTTTTCTACCAACCTTAAGAGGTTTCTCAGGAGCCCCTTTTTTGAGGATTTTTGGTTGCAAACCCAAGGCTAGGGAAGGAACCTTACTTTTTCCTAAGTCTGGAGTACACCACACTTCAGATAGAACACCACCAACACTAGGAGAGCCACAAGAAGCCTTTGGCACCAAATCTAACACACCTTGAATAGGAACTGGAAGAGCCAATTCAGTGTCCATCTGAGTGCCCTGCTCACCAAGTTGATCTGAACTAGGAATCACATTAGGTTGATCCCCAGGAACAACCTCAATAAAAGATCCAACTATTGCCTGCAAGTCTGCCTGAAAACCTTCCTCCTAGACCAAATCCTCCAACGACTCAAATCTGTTGAAAGTTTCCTCCTCCTACCTATCCTTGAGGGATCTCTTCAGGCCTCGACCTCAATTATGAGACTTAACTGGAATAAAACCTTCTTTATCAACCCCACCTCCCTACATGAGGGCTTTACCCTTGTCTGCTTTCAAATCAGGCTGAGTAGGAGCATTACTTGAACCAGCTGCACTAGAAGCTCAAGGACACCTCTGCTGAAGATGACCATATTCATGACATAGCCAACACCTGAAAGGTAATGTCTCATAATCTAATGGTTGAGTCCAAGAGCAAGACCCAACAGTCATATCAATAGAATCTGGAAGCGGCTGGCTCAAATCAATTTCAACACAAACCCTAGCATAAGAAAAAACTCTCTCATTCAAAGTTTGCTGAGGACCAATAGGTTTTCCCAGCAACAGTGCAATCGACTGCAATATATCACTTCTCCAGCATTCAAGTGGCAGCCGAAGAAGACGAACCCAAACTGGGATTCTAGAAGGTAACTCCTCCGCTAAGTTAAAGCTAGCATGCCAAGGTTTGATGATGAGACCCACTTGATTATAAAAATATGGGCCCCCTTCGAAGGCCTTGTTTTGATCTGAGACACACAAAAAATCCACCATAAAGAAGTTATTTGCAGCCATCAAAATATCAAAATCTCCTTCTGGGTTCCATGTCTTGCGAATCCATGTATCAAGAAATAGGGGAGAAACCCTCATCCCCATGAACTTATAGATCAAAACATGATTGAAGTAGTAATTAATATCCTCAGCTATCGACTCTGATTGTATTACTAAAACCGGCCACTCATGGGCCCTCTCTAAGCATCCATTCACCTTTGGCAATTTAAGGGAACCATTTCGGACCACATCCGATCTAGAAGAAGACTGAATGGGAATACCAGCATCCTCCCTAGCCATGGAAGAAGCATGACCTGCCATATCCAAAGGCACATTTGAAACTATTTATATCAAATGCGTGAGGGCTCAAAATGCCCCCCCTCACCACATTGAATCCAAAGTAATGGCTCCAAATAGGTGCACCACCACAATAGACAACACCTCAAAAAAAGAAAACCCCCCAACATGCAGCAAACATGAACTAGACGGCGCACAATAAGAGAGAACCCAAAGTTGGAAACCCTTGAACCCTGCACACCACCACCTACACCAAAGAATACCTTACAGCTAGCTAAAACTAGAAAAAATGAAGAAACAAAGAAGTAGACCCGGTGCCCTTGACCCCCTGCTGACATGCAAATCCCCTGCACACAGAGAAAGCTCGAACCTGCAAGCTAGGGCTCAGGTGCCCTAGCTTGCTCTCCCACACATGCTATCTCCATCAATCTCTGATAATGAATTAATTAAATAAATATAAATTTATTTAATTAATAGAAGAAATAAGTGATTTTGATAAAATAGGGAAATTGCTCAAGTGTGTTAGACAAATGCAGATGCAATATTTGATACAAATGATAACTAGGTCAATTTTGGGTGTCTACATTTTACCCCTCTTTGATACAATATTCGTTAGAATGTTGTGTCAAAGAAGATATGATGGCTCACTCAATAAACAAGGTTATGTCCTGGTGTAACTGGCAGGTGATGCCCCCTTGAGAGGTAAGCCAGGCTAACCAGGAAGGGCTAGGTTGTCTCACGATAAGGTAAAAAGCTAGAAACAAGGCTGGCATGAAGAAAAATGGGGGTGGGAGGGATAAATGGGGATGGTATAGAAGAAAATAGGCTGTGATATAGAAAAATTAGGGTTTGGAAAGGGGATATAAAGAGGTCCCTCAAGGGAAAATAGGCTCATTTGTGCTTGTTGTCTTTAGAAAATCTAGAGCTCCCTAGAGTTTTGGTACTGCAGGTCTTGGAGAGCTATCAAGATGGTGATTCTATGCAGTGATAATCAGGCCAAGAGAGTGAGGACACATGGGAGACCAACAACAGTAGGCATACCAGTATGTAAAAAACCTTTTGCTAAATGCATGATTTGTTAATGTTAAAAGCATAATAAATGCACACATGTCACCAGAAGTGAGCATTTTTTAAGATAGGAAGTTCAGGTCACTTGTATAGGAAAAGTAGTCACTTATAGTAATATAGGTCACTTATAGGCGTAGACTAATCACTTAGAGTAAAATGAGATCACTTCTGGTCGAATAGGTCAAGTAGAGAAGCAAAATGTGCATATGGTAAATGTAGGTCGCTTATAGGCAAAAAGTGAGCATGTATTGTATTTTAGGCCACTTTTAACTAGTAGTAGCACACATATAGTAAATGAATCACTTATAAGAAAAAAATGTGCGGTTGCAGTAAAATGGCTCGCTGATGGTAAAAAAGGTAGCGCATGTAGAAAAGTGGGCCGTTTTTAGTAAAGATAGGCAATGTTTAGTAGTCAAAAGTTAATTTTTAGCATAAGAAACTAATATGGTGAGCGAAATGATGCAAGACATACTACCACCGTTGTTCTCATGAAGCCACATCCTAGGGATTTATGATTGGTCAGTGGATGCATAGGAGTGGTTGTTTTTAGATATCATTGGTTTAGAGCATGTGTCAAGATTAGAGCCATTGCAGGCACATCAAGGACTGATGACAACAATGGTTGAGTGGTGGAGGAGCGAGCACAATTCATTCTTGTTGCCGATGGGAGAGGCGATGATTACACTAGAGGATGTGTTCCAGATTCTGTGCATCCTGATTAATGGAGATAGAGTAGATTATGATCCTAACTTGGGTCCAGCTGCATTCAAGCGATTATTCAGGACTCCAGACATTGGGGCTGAGGGCTTAAAGATTTTGATGGCGAGGATGGAGGAGCTTTGCGATAGGTTGCAGCGGGTAGTGGTAGCTATTATCAGATGGCTAGTGGGAGACAGATGGGCAAGAGGATTTCCAGTCAGATGGGGGACTGTGATGGAGGGGATGTTTTCATATGGGACGAGATATGCATGGGCTGAGTGTGTACTAGGATAGCTGTATCATTATCTACATGATTGTGCATATATGTTTGGAGCTAGCATGTCTGCGGGAGTCACAGTGTTGCACGCATGGGCATATGACCATATTCCAGTGACGAGGCTAGATGGATGGGTGGCTAGGGTAGCAGGAGAGCCATATACGAGGATGTATAGGGGAGCTCTTAGCTATCGACAGTGCAGAGGTATAGTATAATGGAGGCAGACACTAGATGAGGTGGATAGATTTATATGGAGACCATGGCTGGGATGTGAGAGATGGGAGGAGGAGGATGCAGAGCTTGTCTATGCTAGGTAGCCTAGATACATTTTTGGTCGCGGGATATATATTATAGAGCGCTATTTGCCTAAGAGGGTGTTGAGGTAGTTCAGAGTACCACAGATAGTACCAATATGTGATGCCATTTTTGGAAGGACTCGGCAAGAGGTTTTTGATTGGGGGCCAAAGATAGTGGTGGATACAGCTTTGGTAGGGAGAGAGGGACTATAGCCAGTTATGTGGTAGTGGAGATAGGCTCCTGTGGATCTAGGGACTTTACCAGATTATGATGCATATTGGGCTACGGCTAGGCTGATTCGGTTGACAAGTCCTGGGGAGATAGGGGATATTGGGATGGAGAGGCCGGTTAGGAGGAGGTAGTAGCAAGCTCCACTAGTACAGGTAGTAGTACCAGTGGCACCAGAGATTCAAGGATAGGGATAGGGATAGGCTCAGGTACTTGCACAGCCACTGGCATAGGTGCTAGGAGGTGGTGATGTTGGGATTCAATAGCTGAGGCAGAGGATTAGAGAGGAGAGGAGATGGAGGTAGCAGGCTTAGATGAGGCTGAGGAGAGTGGAAATAGATCGACACTAGGTGGTCATGGGATTGAGGCATGGTAGACCACAGGCTTAGGCTTACCAGGCGTAGCTATAGGCTAGAGGACAGGAGGTGATAGGTAGGATGATGGTACACTTGCGAGGGTGACGGGAGAGAGAGAGAGATCTAGCTATGCAGTAGGTGTAGACAGTAACAACAGAGAGAGATACAACTTTCCAACAGATGCAAGCTATGAGGGCCGAAAGGGATGCAGGTGTATAGTAGGTGCAGGCGGTGAGGGCTAAGAGGGATATGGCTGTGCATCAGACACATGTGATGAGAGTAGAGAGAGATAGAGCAGTAGCTACCTCAGGGATAGATGGGGCCATAATGTATCTAGCTACGCAGTTGACACAGTCATAGGGAGAGCTAAGGAGAGCCCAGGGTGACGTTGAGTATTACAGAGGCTTGTATCATGGAGCAGTGCTGGAAGAGCAGAGGCAACCTAGCTATAGGAGCAAGTCGGGGGCTTCAACTTCATGGAGGATAGGAGGATCACGGTCTGTAGCTTCAGTAATGGGGCCTCCTAGAGATGGTAGACTAGGTACAGGACCCAGTGGTGGTGGACAAGGTGAGGGAGCTTCCAATAGTCACTAGGGCTTCCTTGTATATTGTATATTGTGATGAGGCCTATGACCTGATTGTACATACAGTTTTGATGGTTCATGGATAGCTCATGTTGTATATGTAGACACTTATATATTGAATTTTTTTATGATACGTATATATGATGGCTTTGATTACCTCTGGGATGTTGTAATGATTATAGATGCACTTATATTAGGATGTTATGAATTTTTATATTTTTATGGTTTATATGAATGTTTATGCAAATGATATGAATATGCAAATGAAGATGTATCATGCTAATGGTATTATGATAATAAAAATGCAATATAATGGTAATGTATGATAATGAGGTTATGATAATGCAAATATATAGATGATATTGATAATAATATGGACCTATGCATGCCTAACACACTTGTTTTATAGGACAAGGAATGCGGAAAAGGAAGATGGAGGGTGTTGGATCTTCGATCCGAATCGGCAATGGGTTTGCCAGTTCTAATGCACAGGCAGATTCGGCCAACAAATATAGGAGGTCGTGTGAGCTACCTTCCCTTCACTTCTGGTTCTGCCGCACCAAGGGGGGTATCCCTATAGCTAAAGATTTAACTTCGACTCACCCAATAGAAAGATTTAGCTTTACAATAAAGGAAGAATACTCTCATGTTTGGACCATGATTTGTGTGATAAATCACAAAGTTGGCAGTTTTCTTGGACATATCTAATTGGCTGTAGATGAGAGCATGCAGGGTCCTACTTCTAATTCTAAAAACTAACAGATTAGAGTTTTGAAATGATTTGTTTTGATATTTTTGGATGCAAGACAGGGGTTTTGGATTGTAACATTACATAAGGGTAGACTGATGCCTTATCTCAGGGCAAGGAGTCAACTAGACACATACAAATGAATGATTTGTATTAGCATTCAAATTTCAAGGGGTTAGGACTGGTATTTGCCTTACACACACTACCCAAGAATGAGTATTTAGCAATCTCTACTTACAAATATCCTAGCTGACATGTATTCTTCTTCATACTTAACCTAAAACAGTTTAATCCATTCCTTGAATGGAGGTTAGAAGTTGAGCATGCAATATAGAAATCTAAATCCTAGAATCTAAGTAACCCTTAGAAACTAGATTCAGAAGAAGTGATGCATACAACCATGGAGACAAAGATAAACACATGCCATGAAGTATTTTTCATATAAAAATGACATGAAACTGAACATGTGTGCAACATACATTCATATGCAACTCATAAACTCCAAAAGAGAGAACATCCAAAAAGCTCTATTTTTTGTTATTTCTCCAAAAAAATTGCCCAAGTCTTCCACCACCCTCTGAAAAATAAGTGACACAATTCTCCTATATAACCCAAGAACGTGTACTCAACATTAAGGTACATGTCATTTCAAAATGTTGCCAGATACATCACACCATCAAAATGGTGCCCAAAACATTCAATGCAGCAGAGAGACAGAGGAGAAAGGAGTAAGTGAACTTGAGAGGTGTGCAGTTGCCTAAATAATTTCACCCTAAAAATGGTAGTTGACCCATGCATTCAACCCATACCTCTGTAAATTTACCATTAATGGCCAACCTACCGATTTCGGGAAATGCACAGTTCGTGTGTTTTTGAAGTTTCTCCTATCTGGAATGCAATCACGAACACACATAAATTCCTCCTTTCATGAAAATTTGAATGATGGCCATCAATTCTTTTTCTCCCGCCATGTCAAGGAGCCACGTCACCATTGTCAAACAAATTTCTAGCGTCTTGGCATAACCCTTTCCATGACTGCCAGCCATTTCCACTTTCACGACTGTTCATACTCGTGAGATCTAATTATCCCAAATTCATCCTGTAATTATCCTTTGATCGCCTTATATACCAGATGATGAGTATAATTAATGTCGCACACTTTTCCCTAACACCACTAGTGATCCACCTACTAATGGTCTATCACTCCATCTCCCGCCGATGCCAAGACCTTATTGGAGTGAACCCAAACTGTTGGACCGACATCCTTCAGGCACACCGATGTCACTAGTCAGGCCAATACCAAACCCTCATCAATGTGACCCAAACTGTCGGAGTGACATCTTCTAGGCATGCTGATACATATTTTCACACCGATGACCACTTTTGTATATCTCATTGGCTTGTTGGAGGGATGTCAGACTTGGCTGCCAATAGACAAAGCTTCACCGATGACACCTTGGATGTTCACTTGTATCTCCATCTGCCTGTCAGCGGGAACATGGAATGAAACGTCAATGTGCATTGTCTTGGCAATATGACTTTTGTTTCTAAAAGGACTATGAACTAGGCTCAACCCTTGTGGGAACCACATTTCCTCCACTCATAATGTAACATCTAGAGGTCGAGGGACTTAGAAATTTTTGGGTTTCTCTGAAAAGGCTTGTGGATGCAAATTTTTGAAACCATAACTCTAGGTGGGCACCACCATTGGCTCTGTCTAGGGATGCATGCCTCCTGCAGGCATGGCGAGAACTCTAGAACTCTAGGATGTAGACCGGGCCTTATCCATTGGGCACAGAATCAAAGCTGCGCCAACCTGCATCATAAATCACACCTTTTAAAATTTATTTGGTGCCCAGGGCCACCAAAAAGGAAAAACTAGTACTTTCCTTTGTCAAATATCTGATTTTCTTTTGATTTCTTCAAAAGAAGCCAAAAAACACTTAACTGCCTGTAGCACCCAACGTTACAATTATTTGTGCTGCTGCTCCTTTCTCCTTCAACACATCTACAACAAGATTCATAAGCATCTACCATTCTCAGCAGTAGACAGTTATGATCATATGAGTCACCAGTGTCGCTTGGAAAAATATCAGACTCATATGAAATAAATGAACCCACATTAGAATTTTGCCCTTCATAAAATAAGAGCTCCTCTATATCAAACATGCAATATTTAGGCACAAGAAACATCTCATAATCAAATTCATCTTTATAAACATTTAGATATCCATCATCATTGTGCTCAGTAATTTTATCATTAAGGTCCACTTGGAATGTCTCAAGAGATGGCACAAAGAACTCAGGATGTAGCCCTTCGTCGAAAGCTTCATAGTCACCCCTGCAACCAACATTATCCCCAACTGTATGAGCACACACATCTGCAACTTGTCCATTCACATCTGAATAGTAACTCTAATTTTCCTCATCACCAATGCACTGATAATCAACAATAAAAGTTTCAACCTCTGCACTGTAGCGGTGGTCATAATCTTCAAGGAAGCACTCATACTCAGCATCCATATATATTTCATCATCTGAAAGGCTCACATGTGCATATGAATGTTGACAATCACTAACAAATTCACTGTCATCCCTTGAATATGCATCTTCTATACCTAGAGTGAAGCTTTCCATATCTGCCTCATATAAATAATCAGGAATAACTGGGATATACCTATTACTGCAGGACACAACTTCATGTATATCTTTCATTTCATCATCTAAAACGTATTTTACAACTGCAGGCTTCTCTTCTAGAGGCTGATAACAATCTTTGTCTTCACCATTATAGGATGTACCTACATTTTCTACAACATCTTCTTCATGTTTATGCATCACATCATGACTACACATACTGTTCTGAAATATATTTCCCTCTACAAAATCATCTTTCAATGAACACACTAGGAAAGCTAAAATATATTCACTTTGAAAACTATTTGAAGGCTTGCAGTCATGAAACCTACTGACATTCCATATTTCTAGTTATTTTCAATATCCATAGCAAATTTATAATCTTGGTGAAGCGTAGTTGGTTCCTTATCTCTCAATAGATAACTCATTTCTTCATCAAATACAGCCAAATAAATTGTCAAGCACAATGCATCATTGGGTCTCATATATTCAGGGATCTGCCTGAGTAACTTAATAAATCTAACATTAAAGGTTGGAACTAGTTCTTCCTCTTCCTTTTGAATATTCATGAAATGTATGATCAATGAGACCAAATCAAAATTTTCACCAAACTGCTCTAGGAATGCAATTTCTAAATCTACCCATGAAGAAACTGAACACACAGGTAGGTCTAAAAACCAGACCCTAGCATCATCCTCTAACGACTGGACAAAGAGTCTCATTACTACATCTTCATCCTCTACCTCATAATCTTCTATCAAATTACAAAAAAATTACAGATGTTTATTTGCAGACTCAGAATTTGATCCACTATATTTTGGCAAACATTCTCTAATCTTATTGGGAATAACATTTGGGTAACCATTTATTCCTGTGAAATTCAAAGCCTTATATCTTTCAATAAAAAATGGTCTTCTTTGAGAGCACAACTAGGACTATTGCTCTATTTGAATCATTTCAAGTGAAAAGATGGAATACTTGGAAATATGTTGCAGCTTTGGATAGGTTCAATCAACAGAGTCGTCACCTCTCACAGAGAGGACAAAATATCGACAAGGCACTTTTGTTTTCTAGATTCATCACGCCAGCAGAGCACCACATGGTCTTTATTTGGTTTTGCTATAACAACTTCACTAGAAACTAGGTTTTCTAGTCTTTAAATTATTCAATTCTATTCCCCAATGGAGTCGCCACTTTGTTGGATCTTCAATCCGAATTGGCAATGGGTTTGCCAGTTCCAATGCACAGGCTGATTCGGCCAACAAATACAGGAGGTTGCGTGAGCTACCTCCCCTTCACTTCTAGTTCTGCTACACCAAGGGGGGTATCCCTATAGCTAAAGATTTAACTTTGACTCACCCAATAGAAAGATTTAGCTTTACAATAAAGGCAGAATACTCTCATGTTTGGACCATGATTTGTGTGATAAATCACAAGGTTGGTAGTTTTCTTAGACATATCTAACTAGTTGTAGATGAGAGCATGCAGGGTCCTACTTCTAATCCTAAAAACTAACAGATTGGAGTTTTGAAATGATTTGTTTTGATATTTTTGGATGCAAGATAGGGGCTTTGGATTGTAACATCACATAAGGGTAGACTGGTGCCTTATCTCACGGCAAGGAGTCAACTAGACGTATACAAATGAATGATTTGCACTAGCATTCAAATTTCAAGGGGTTAGGACTGGTATTTTCCTTACAAACACCACCCAAGAATGAGTATTTAGCAATCTCTACTTACAAATATCCTAGCTAACATACATTCTTCTTCATACTTAACCTAAAACAGTTTAATCCATTCCTTGAATGGAGGTCAAAAGTTGAGCATGCAATACAAAAATCTATATCCTAGAATTTAAGTAACCCTTAGCAACCAGATTTAGAAGAAGTGATGCATACAACCATGGAGACAAATAGATAAACACATGCCATGAAGCATTTTTAATGTAAAAATGACATGAAACTGAACATGTGTGCAACATACATTCATATGCAACTCATAAACTCCAAAAGAGACGGAACAACCAAAAAGCTCTATTTTTCTTTATTTCTCCAAAAAAATTGCCCAAGTCTTCCACCACCCTCTGAAAAATGAGTGACACAGTTCTCCTATATACAACAAGAACGTGTACTTAGCATTAAGGTACATGTCATTTCAAAATGCTGCCAGATACACTGCACCATCAAAATGGCGCCCAAAACATTCAATGCAGCAGAGAGACAGAGAAGAAAGGAGTAGGTGAACCTGGGAGGTGTGCAGCCCTCTGAAGAATTTCACCCTAAAAATGGTAGTTGACCCGTCCATTCAATCCATACCTCTGTAAATTTACCATTAATGGCCAACCTACCGATTTCAGGAAATGCACAGTTAGTGTGTTTTTTAAGTTTCTCCTATCTGGAATGCAGTCGTAAACACATAGAAATTCCTCCTTTCATGAAAATTTGGATGATGGCCATCAATTCTTTTTCTCCTGCCATGTCAAGGAGCCACATCACCATTGTCAAACAAATTCCTAGCATCCTTGCATAACCCTTTCCATGATTGCTAGTCATTTCCACTTTCACGACTATTCATACTCGTGAGATCTAATTATCCCACATTCATCCTGTAATTATCCTTTGATTGCCTTATATACCAGACCACAGGTATACTTAACATCTCACACTCTTCCCTGATGCGACCAATGATCTACCCACTAATGGTCTATTGCTACATCTCTCACCGATGCCAAGACCTTATCAGAGTGACCCCAAACCGTCGGAGTGACATCCTTCAGGCACGCTGATGTCGCTAGTCAGGCCAATACCAAACCCTCGTCAATGTGACCCAAACTATCAGAGCGACATCCTCCAGGCACGCCGATACATATTTTCACGCTGATGACCACTTTTGTATATCTCATTGGCCTGTTAGAGGGACGTCGGACTTGGCTGTTGATAGACAAAGCTTTGTCGATGATACCTTGGATGTTTGCTTGTATCTCCATCGGCCTATCGGCGGGAACACGGAATGAAATGCCGATGTGTATTGTCTTGGCGATATGACTTTTGTTTCTAAAAGGACTATGAGCTGGGTTCAACCCTTGTGGGAGCCACATTTTCTACACTCATAATGTAACATCTGGAGGCCGAGGGACTTAGAAATTTTTTCGGTTTCTCTGAAAAGGCTTGTGGATGCAAATGCTCAAAACTGTAACTCTAGGTGGGCACCACCAGAGGGAAAGATTGATCTTGGTTGAGGATGATATAGGAATATGATGGAATGGATAAATGGTATGACAACTTTTAAAGTAATTTCTCAAAAGTAAAGAAATGTAATCCTTATGTTTGATATAACATATGGATGTTATGAACCAGGGTATAAAAGACCAAGGTGTCAAGGTATCCAATGCATAACTAGCATACTACAATCTTGTCTAAACGCATGAGGTCAAGATGTTGAACCAACATACACAAGATATAAATAACAGCTAGTGTTCTGAGATGGACTTTGACGCTACAAGCAAAGGTTTGAGCTTATCTCCACTACACATAATGACACCTTGCTGGTTATATGTATGAAGCTAGTCTTAGCATAGATAGTCTCGAGGCATAAGAGATTGTTTAGCTTCTCAGATGCAAAAGATATTGATATGTAAGATGCTAATCCCAACACGTACAAGATACCAATACGCATAGGAAGAGAATAAGATCATCCTACAGACACAACATACGAAAGCAATATGACCATGCCCCATTCCATTCTTCATCACAACGTATAAAGATATGATAAATCAAGGCAGTCTTGACTAGGCATAGGAGAGGGAGAAAAGATAAAACAAAAGATATTGTCATCACGTTCTCTTGCCAAAATTAAGTGCTCTTGGATGGAGTAAGCTAGCGCCTTGTTGAGAGGAAAGTTATATCCTATTGAAGGCTGAAGATATTGATAAAATGCTATAGAAAATGTTGGCTTAAGGCATACGGAAAAATAGCGTTCGGCTTATCCCTAATTTGTTAAAGTGCTTGAGCTTTCGCTAGTACACATAGTCTGCTTCTTGCTTGAGCTGATCAAAGAGAAGAAGATGGAGATGAAAGAAGATGAAGATTGGGTGGATCGTCTGTGCTTGCGTACTAGATACTTCCTTCATATTCCATACTGCCTACATACCCTGTATCTATGGGATCAAAGCACATTACAATAGTGATGAGACATGATGGATATGTAGTTCTAGGCTTATTGATGATGTAAGTGATGAAAGATAGAAGAAAGGGAGATGGAAGATTGGAAGATGATTAGAAGAAAGATGAAAGATGGATGATGAGAGAGGGGCTATCATCTTTGCCTGAATCAGAGTGCTTCCTTCGCATCTTAGATTGCCTACATACCCTATAACCATGGGATCAAGGCTTTGAACAATAGAGGTGAGATGTAGTTCTTGTTTATTATGTTGATGGTTGATGTCAAAGAATCAACTTTATTGCTTGGATTTTGTGATGTTTTGATTTTTTTGGATTTTGACATGTTTTGATTTTTTTTGGATTTTGACATGTTTTAATTTTTTTCAATTTTGACATATTTTGATTTTTTTGGATTTTTTTTTGAAAGTTCATTGTGTTTTGGTTTGGATGTTTGCTGAAATGATATGAGATAGAGCTGTGGGTATCCACTTCCAAATAAGGTTCAACAAGTGCCCCCAGTGTGGGATGAAGTTTATTAGGAAGATGTTGTGATGATTGTGTTCATGCGAATAGTGTACTAAGGTGACAAATGATATCTTAACCCCAACGAAGTCCAAACTATGAGAGCTAGCATGGCAGAGGTAAGGGCGAAAAGGATTTTTATTATGAATGTATAAGGAATAATGGCTTGCGATGCTTAGATAGGGACAATAGTGGATTATGATATGGATTATGTAAGTAAGATAGTGGATGGATGTTATGAAAAGTTGTGATCAAACAAACTAAGTAAATGATGGAGATTGGTCTCTACACATAGCACTTGTTTGCTAGGTTTTCACTATGGTACTTATTCAAGGCACCTATTTACGAGGTTTTCACCAAAGGATGGATAATTTATCTTGTACTATTTTTTTTTGGAATAAACTAAGACTCATGGGTAGAACTTCTTGAGATGAATGTTGTTGACTGGTTCATCCAAGGGAATACCTTCAGGTGTTGAAAGAGTGTATGCTCTTGATCCATAGACTGATGTGATGACAAAAGGACCAAGCCAATTAGGTTCAAACTTGCCCTATTTCTCACAATGTTGTTGATTCCTTGGATTTTGTTTAAGGACAAGATCTCCAACTTGAAATCTTCTTTCTCTGATCTTTTTGTTGTAGCTACGGCATAGATGATTTTGATAGACTTGGAGAAGATTGAGTGTTGTAAGACGTCATTCATCTAATAGCTCAAGATCATGGAGTTTAGATACTCTATATTCTTCATCTGAGATAGTGTGTTGTAGGGATACTCGCACTGAGGGGATCTCAACCTCAATAGGTAAAATAGCATAAGGTGTACCACCAGTGGGAGTTCTAACACTTGTTTTATAAGCCCATAATGAAAGATTAAGTTGTAAATGCCAATCATGACTAGCTTCATTGACTGTGTTTTTAATGATCTTGATGATTGTTTTGTTAGAAGCCTCAGCTTGGCCATTACTTTGAGGATAGTAAGGTGTAGAGAATCTATGTTGGATATGGAACTTATTGCAAAGATCTCTAACCTCTTAGTTCTTGAAAGGATGACCATTATCAGTGACAATGGCTTGAGGAACTCCATATTAGCAAATGATATAATGTAAGATAAACTTGGATATTTGCTTGCCAATAATGTAAGTCATTAGTATTGCTTCCACCCACTTTGTGAAGTACTCAGTGGCGGTAATAATAAACTTATGACCATTTGACGAGGTAGGATGGATTTTACCTATGCGATCAAGTCCCCACTATTAGAAGGGCCAAGGAGTAGTGATAATCTGAAGTTAATGTGTTGGTGCATGTATTAGATCCCCATGTTTCTGACATTGTAGACATCTCTTTGTAAATTGTTGTGCATCTTTCTCCATAGTTGGCCAATAGTATCCAGCTTGTAGAAGTTTCTTAACAAGACCAGGGCCAGAAAAATGCAATCTACAGACACCTTCATGTATTTCACATAAGGCAACCTTTGCTTCCTTATAATCAAGGCATCGAAGAAGGATACCATCAAGACTCTAGTGATATAAGGTGTCTCCTAGGATAGTGTAGTGAGAGGTTTAGTGGATAAAAGTTTTTCATTGGGTATTAGATAGTTGAAATGGTAAGGTTTGATTGCGGAGATACTTGTATATATCCTCATACCAAGACAAATTGGGACCAACAATCTCACATATAAGCTCAGACTGTGGTACTTCAAATGCTAGAATCAGAAGCTATTCAACTAAAAACTCACACTTATGTGCATTGGATGGCATGTCTAGAAGAGATCCAATCATAGCCATGGCATCTACTGCTTTGTTTTGTATCCTTGGGATCTATTCAAAGGTGATACTATCAAAGTACTTCTTGAAATTGTCAACCATTACCTTGTATGGAAGGAGCTTCTCATCTTTTGTTTGATACTCATCTAAAACCTGTTTGATGACTTATTGGGAATCACCAAAGATCTATAACTAGTTAATAGCCCATTGTACTGCCATGCGTAATCCTATGATTAAATCTTCATATTCTTCTATGTTATTGGTACATGAAAATACAATTTTGTATGACTTCAGGATACAATCTCCTTGAGGGGTGACAAACAATATCCCTACTCCTGATCCATGTTGTGTGTAAGATCCATCAAAATATAGTTGCCACAATGTTAGTGAAGTTAGATTGAATAGTTGTTCATCAGGGAACTCTAGACATATTGGATGAATATCTGTGACAAGTGTTGTGGCTAACTGATTAGTGATAACTTGTCCTTTTATGGCCTTTTGATCCACATATTGTATGTCAAATTCACTTAAGATCATAACCCATTTTGCTAGTCTTCCTGTAGGGATTGCTTTGGAAAGGAGATATTTGTGTGGATCAACGTTAGATATGATCTTTGTTGTTTGGTTCAACATGTAATGTCACAACTTTTGGGAAGCAAACACTAATGCTAAACATGCTTTTTCCACAGGTGAATAGTTAAGTTCATATCCCACAAGAGTTTTGCTGATATAGTAAATAGCTTGTTCTTTTCCTGAATCATCATGTTGAACTAAAAGGGCACCCAATGCTACTACTATTGTAGATATGTAGAGTAATAATGGTCGATCAAGTACATGAGGTACTAACATAGGAGGTGTTGCCAGATATTCTTTTATTTTGTCAAAGGCCTGTTGACATTTTTCATCCCACTTAAAAGGTTCACCCTTGTGAAGGAGATGTTGAAAAGGATGACACTTGTCTGCTAGTTGTGAGATAAACCTGTGAATGGATTGTAACTTTCCTTGTAGACTATGAAGCTGCTTCAGATTTGATGGTGGAGGCATTTCCATGATGGCTTTTACTTTGTTAGTATCTACTTATATTCCTCGTTGAGACACAATGTATCCCAACAATTTACCAAATGTTACACCAAATACACATTTCTTTGGGTTCAGCCTGGCTTGATACTTCTCTAGTCGATCAAAGATCTGTGCTAGTACCTATAGATGTTCTTCTCTTGTCTTGGATTTTCCTAGAATATCATCAACATAATCTTCCATGATAGTGTGGAAAAGGTCATGGAAAATAACTATCATGGCTCATTGATAAGTAGCTCCAGCATTCTTGAGACCAAAAGGCATTACAACCCAACAATATGTACCCCATGGACAAATGAATGATGTTTTGTCTTGATCTTCCTCTGCTATTCTGATTTGGTTATATCCTGAGAATCCATCCATCAAGGATAGCATTTCCTATCCAGCTGTGAGATCTACAATGTTGTCTATGCTTGGTAATGGAAAGTCATCTTTAGGGATTGCTTTGTTGAGATCATTGAAATCTGTGCAACAGTGAACTCGTCCATCAGGTTTTGCCATAGGTGCCAAGTTTGAAACCCATTTGGGATAATCAATAGGCTTTATGAACTTTGCTTCTAGTAGTTTTTGAATCTCTACCTTAACCAAAAGAGCTATTTGTAGGTGTATTTTGCACAATTTTTGTTTGACGGGTTTTGCATTAGGAGATACTACTAGGTGATGTACCACAAATGATGGATCTAAACCTAGCATGTCAGCATAAGTCCATGCAAAATTGATATCTCTTTTTATGAAGAAAACTGTGAAATTTCTTATTTCCTGCTCTGATAGTGATGCTGCCAAAAATGTGATCTTTGGATTTTGCTCTGTGCCTAAGTTCATTTCTTGACATTTTTCAACTAGCAATGTTGATTTTTCATGATAATCAGTGGTGATAGGAAGATCAAATCCCCCATCCTCAAGTACCTTGGAGAGGTTTTCACCCTTGGATATGTCCTTTATTTTTACTTTTGCATGGTCAAGAGGTGCCTTTTAGTTTTCACCTAGTGACCTATCTTTTTTTATTCTATTTATTTCACTTTTATGACTGAAGGATTTGATACTTCCGCCAAAATATGCTAGTTTAGGAAGGTCCATCATGAAACCTGCTATGTGATCAACTAATGGAATGCCTTGTCGTAATCCCATGAATTCAGCAATGGCTTCATCATTTTTAAATGTGTCCAATATAGGTGCCCCTATTGGTCCCAATCGATGAGGTCGGGATATATGAGTGAAAGGGTAATGGATGAAGGGTTTCAGCTAGAGGAAGTGGTATATATCATGAAGATGGAGGTTTCTTGAAAAAGGTCAGTGATATGGAGGGAGGAGTCATCAATGGTACCTGAATTAGAAGTCTCTCCTACCAAAGAAGGTCCGGCTTCCATATCAAAAATGCACTTAATATCTTTGGAAGGTGGTACCTCTGGCTGATAGCCAAGGCCTTGTTTATTAAACTTCTTAGACACAACAATGGGTTTAATAGGTCCTTGTTCCTGTGATCCCAATCCACCATGTCCTTTGTAACCCATGTTCTTAATGATGTGGAACCCATTGTTATATCTCTCCACTTCAACTTGTACTTGGTCGTTCTCATCATAGAATATCCAAGAGTTAATGTATCAATGTCTTCATCATCAAGGAATCCACCTTTGATGAATACTATTGGTGGAGCTTTTATGACAGTTGCGGATGCAGATGCCTTAGATGTAGAAGGTTTTCCATGAGATATGGGAGATAAGGGAAGAGTTCCAATACAACAAGATTCTTACAATGTGTACTCACTTGGACCGTGTTCAGTGTACTTGATATGGAGATTTGGAGTGGCTTTGCTAGATGATGGCTTGAGTAGGGCAGATGGGTCCACATAGGATGAAGATGGATATGCTTTAGTGTTGATAGGAATATGGTTAGGGCTTTGATATTTAGCTTGAAAGGCATGACAAAACTCAAATGGATTGGGATCGACATGGATAGTAACTTCAACACCATTATGTGGAAATTTGAGACATTGATGATATGTAGAAGGAACTGCTTTGTGGACATGGATCCATGGATGGCCAAGGATAATGTTATAAGGAAGATCAATATCAAGAACTTGACAGCGGGTGTGAGTAGTGATCAGACCAACTTGGATAGGCAAATGGATAATTCCTTCAGTATCTCTCTCAGCATCATCATATGCTTTGATAGTAATGACCTTGGAAGTGTCAACATCTTTCTCAGAATATCCCAATTGTTTTATTAGTTTTAAAGAACATATATTAAGACCAACTCCATCTTCCACTAAGATTCATTTGATATGGTGTTGGTTTACAAACACTTCTATGTGGAGAGCTTCGTTATATAATGGATTGATGGATGGTCAAAGATATTTGCCAAAAAAGGTAAGATGGCAAGGGACTGCAATGTTGGCTACCATAGATTGAAATTGTGTGGTATCAATTCAGTGGGGACTGAAGATTCTTTCAATGCTTTATCAAGGATAGCTTTGTGGGCAAGGAATATGTGAAGCAATTCTAGGATGGAGATATGTGTGGGTGTTTTGCCAAGGTGATCAAGGATATTATAGCTAGAAGATGGTTGAGGAGGATTGACAGGTGTTCCTTGAATGGTAACATGGCCTCTTCTAGTAGTTACAGTGCAATCGGGTGCTTTGCCTTGGATAGTAATGGTAGAAATGCAAGCTCGGTCAATGCAACCAATTGTGGATGACTAGTTGTAATGGATAGCATTCCTAGTATGAGCGTTACTTGTCTTGTCATGAGATGGAAGTGGATTCTTGAAGGCATCTAGATCATAGTTCGATGCTGGTTGATGTGCGGGTTGTGATGTTGGTGGTGTGATTTTAATTAGACCTTGATCGATGCAATCTTGAATGACATGTTTTAAGCACACACAACCATTTGTTTTATGTCCTTTGACTCTATAGTATTCAAAATATTCATTCTCTTTATACCAAGGAGCTTTGAAGACCAGTTTGCTATTGGGTTGTGCTTCTGGTAATGTGATATCTCCCACTTGGACAAGTTTTTGAAAGATTACCTCCATAGGTTCCGCTAGAGGAGTAAATTGTTGTTGAGGTGTTGGATTTGTTCTTGGTCAATTTTGTTGAAAAGTTTGATTTGCTGTAGATGTGGATTGGATGTTAATAGGAGCTTTTACTGTTTGTATGTTCTTTGCATCCACAATACAGTCATTAACGACATTTTTGTTTTTGTTCCAAAAGTGGGATTTATCATTTGACAATTTAGGATTGTCTTTGTTATCTCTGAAAATCTTGATAGTGCCCTTAACAATTAAAGCTCATTCAATGGTGGTTCCTTTGGAGATAAGTTCGTCAAAGGTGCTAGCACATTGCAATTATAGTTGGAATGAAAGCTCAGGATGAAGATTTTGGACAAGGATATCAAACTATTGTTTCTCAGGTATTTTCCATGATAGTTTACTAGCCATGTTATGCCATCATTGAGTGAATGAGGAGAAAGTTTCACCATTTCATTGTTTGTTGTTGACAAGGTCATTCATGTTCACCTCATGTTCAATGTTAAGTGAAATGGGATTGAAATTTGTTCCCTAATTCTACAAAGTCTTAATTCCCGGAGGTGAGTGAGAGAATCATTCAAGAGCTTGTCCTGCTAAGCTTTGGGGGAATAGTCTCAAAAGATATGTATCATCTTAAGCGACATCAAGACATACAACATAGAATGCTCTAAGATGGTCATCCAGATTTCCTTTCCCTTTGTATTTGTCAAATTGTGGAATTTTGAAATGTGGAAGAAAAGGTGTCATGTGAAATGACTTGTCAAATGGATAAGTGCATATGTCTCCTAAGGAAAATGTCTTCTTGTTTTTTCCTACTACCTTGTTAATCATTTGTTTAACATCCGCTTGAGAGAGTTGCTATTGTTGAAAAGGGGGTTGATGGTTCAGAGGTGAAATGTAATATGGTGTATATTGTGGTTGTTGTTGCGGAATGTATGAGAACATGACCATTTGTTGAGGTTGCGTGCTCACATTATATGTCAAAGGATTGGTATGTGACACATATGTGTTTGAGGATTATTGTCCTTGAGACACAAGTGGTACTTCGGTATAGTGTGATGGATTAGCTCCAAGATTTTGCATCACATGGGAAGTAGAGGATGGATTGATGTTGGTCAATGGTTGTGGATTTAGAGTTGGATTTGCAATATGATAAGCGATGGAAAGATTGGTGGATGAGGAAGAAGGATGGACATTTGGGTTTGTGTTTTGGACAACATGAGGATTGGTATACATCATGTGTTGGGTGACGATGGTTAATCCTTGGGTTGCAGAAGATGGATTGACAGCTAGTGAAGGATTATATGGAGGTGGAGGCAAGGATGTAAGTTGATCAACATAAGAGACAACGACACTAGGATTGGCTTGTGATACAATAGGTGGGTCAGTCATGTTAATGAGACTAACATTGGGGTTATATGGTGTGTTGGATGGATTCATGGAAATCATGGAAACCATATTAGAGGTGATAGGAATATGAGTGTGGGGTGTGGTTTCCACATGTGATGCAATTATAGGGGTTTGCAATGGATACGAGACTTGTATGGCTTGTGGTGTTTGGATAGCTTGTGAAACTTGTGG
The DNA here is from genome assembly GCA_027924645.1 of Cunninghamia lanceolata. NCBI lineage: Eukaryota > Viridiplantae > Streptophyta > Pinopsida > Cupressales > Cupressaceae > Cunninghamia > Cunninghamia lanceolata. Next base: position 914,161 of record BSBN01000865.1, on the reverse strand, counting down.
AGTTTGTGATATTGGGATAGCTTGTGATATTTGGGGAGTTGGCACTTATTAAACATGGATAGTTTGTGATACTTGAGGTCAAGATATGGTCATGGTAGGAGAAGGAGTATGTTGTGGAACATGAAAAGGTGGAAAGCTCATATTTTGTGAAAGGAAAGGAAGTACCTTAGTTGGAGTTATCAAAGGTTCTAGAGTGTACTCCAAGCGTGGTGGGTTTGATGGGGTAGCAATAGGCAATGAAAGAGATGGGTTGGAAGGTGGATTCTGTAGGATGGATATGGTGTGAGATGGTGTGGCTATAGTGGATGGCCCCTTTGTGACAATAGCGAGAGTGTTTGGATCATGTTCTCGAATACTAGATATGTCAAAGTCACTTGGTAATTTGAATCCCATATAGGCTAATTGCAAGAAGTAGTGATTAGGATCAAATGAAAGAAGCTTCTCAACTTGGTCACACATGTGTGTGTCTTAAAATTCTGATAACTCATCTTGGGATTTCTCTTCATAGGTCTCTGAAAATGTTTGAGGTTGCACTTATTGTGAAGATGATGGTCCAACAGTATATCCTTCAGGCACAAACATGTAAGAAGGCATACCGGTTGTGAATTGAGTTACATCTCTAAGGGGCATTGATCCAGATTATTGCATTTTGGCTTCCATCTTAGCTCACAATTTTGCTTCCATTTTAGCTCTATATTGGCTCCTAGTTTGAGGCATGATGGTTGATATTTTGAATTGGACTTAGCTTGTCAAGGTTGAGACCCAAAAGGTGATGGTTGGTTGATTGTTTGGTGTTGGTTTGTTTTGCTAGTTTGTTGGTTGCTTGGTTTGCTAATGGGTTGTTGGTTGTGGTTGTTGGGTTGTTTTGTTGGTTGTTGGATAAACTTCCCTAGAGGATAGCTCACACACTCAAGGGAAAAGCTAGTTGTTGATGTTGTTTACCGGTATTGCTACAGCTAAGTAAAGCCAAAAGGATAATATTTGTTTGCTGGTTTTGCTAGTTGGTTATTGTTTTGGGGTCTCAGAAGGATGGAAAGCTCAAAAGTTCTAATGGTTTGATATGTTCAAGATAGGAAACAATGCTCAATTTACTGTAGATGATCAAAGGACTGTCTGAAAGCTGATGACAGAGTTAAGAAAGTCTAAAAATGTAATTGATTTGGCTGAGTTGATACTAATTGCTGATATCTGACTAGAAGTGACAGGGAATAGCTCAGATTCAAAAGATGCCAAAAGTGATTACTAATAGCTCAAAACTGATCCGGCTTTGTTATAGGTGATAGGCTATAGTGTTAACCAAAGGTGACTAGGTTTGCTAGAGGTGATCAGTTTCAGGTTAAATGTGACATAGATTTTGCCAAAAGTGAAAGACTATCATTTAAAAGCGATGCAAATTCTTCCAAAAGTGAATAACTGTTGTTTAAAAGTGATCTAGTTTGGCTAAAGGTGAGCAACTATTGTTAAAAAGTGATCTGGCTTTCTAAAAGTGAGTGGTTATTGTTCAGAGGCAATCTATGTCTGACAAAGGGTGTGTTTGAATGGTGTTTTTGACAAGAAACAATACTTTCAGTCACTCACACTCACAACAAGCACAAGCTTGTACAAGCTAGGCTAGGATAAGCCTATATTTGTTGAGTCCCCTTGTCGTGCCTATTCAAAGTAGATAGCTTCAGGATCTTGGTAGTACCGGCTCCCCTCCACGACACTCACTTCTCACGCATACCAAGATTTAGGTTTCCCAAGGCTTGTCCCCCCACCAAACCTTAGGATTGTCCCTGCTATCTCTACTAAGAACCACAAGAATCAGGGTGGCTTCAAAGGTGCCACCTTTTGCATGAACAAATAGAAGGATTTTGGCTACTACACAAGGTTGCTAGTAAGGGCATCCATTCGAGTAGCTACACGTGCGACGATTCACTCCATTAATGGAGGCTTCCCATCCCAAAGAGGTTATGCTCTAACAAGTTTTGGGGGAAACATTTGTCGGTGTAACACAATGGCACCTGTTGTTTGTGGCTTTCGACACAAACATAGCGGCTTGGAAGGACATGGCTTTAGCCTGTTAATGCTTGGGTCGTACCCCTTCTCACACTGGGAAGGCAGACCCTCTAAAGATAAAAGTTCTCATGCACCTAAGATCCATTTGATAGGCAAGGGGAGAGGATACTTTTGCTATTAAATTTGGGTTACAAACATGCACAACAAGCAATCCAAAAAAAGATAAATCAAGCATGGAGCAAGCAATGATTCTTTTTAAGCACCAAGCCCAAATGTTCCTAATTCAGTAATAAAATGCAATGTCTTGGACTGATCAAAGCTGCAATAGATATGTTAGTAGTTTCACAACCTTCTTTTCTTGGACAATCGATAAGATGTTGCACAAAAAGATGATTAATATCCAAGAAAACCCAACTGTGAATAATAAAATTGAAAGCAACACACAATTACCAGAGGCGACATACTACTGCTCAAACGTGATCTAAATTCTACTAAAAGTGAAATGTTATTGCTCAAAAGTGATGCCAAAAATCCAGATGTGAACTATTAATGTTTAAAAGTAGCCTTTTTCTGCCAGAGGTGTAAAATTCCATGCAAGAATTAGATGTCAGCAGAAAAAACCCTAAATGATAGGAAGCGACCTAGACTGTCAAAAGCGATCAGTTTTAGATTAAAAGTGATGTGAATAATAATAGATGTGACCACTATTTGCTTAAAAGTGATCCCAAAAATATTGAAAGCGATGATTGGTAGCTTAAAAGTAATGCAAATGTTCTGAAGGTGACTGGTTTTCACTTAAAAGTGACTGCGATTTGCTATACGTGCTCAAAAAATCTAATCTTCGCAAAAAACAACTTCAAATAGCAAAGTTAATCAAGGACGTGGGTCCCACCAGGCGTGCCAAAATGTGATAGGTAAAAATCAAGTTAATAAGATCAAGCATATAAATGAAAAACCTAATCCTACCACCATCAAAGAATCGAATCCACGTGAAATCAAAAGCATGCAATTCAAGAACAAAATCACCTAGATTGTATGATTCCTTGTTTGTGATGTGGATTGCTTCTCAACAATGAACAATTATGAAGATCAAAGCTACCATGATGGATGGATGATAATGATAATATGCTAGATGGATGCTAAAATGCTCAATATGCTCAAGATGATAATGTAGATGCTATATGAAAATGTTGGATAGAAGTAGTATGAAATGAGAGGGTGTTTATATAGACCTCAACCAAAATCAATCAACGATAGAGGTTTGGTGGCTATGTGAATGGTTGAGATGAAATGATAGTCATAGGTGAATGTGTAAATGATAAGTGGAAGGAAGATAAGGCTTATGTGTTGTCATGCCCACATTTCCCATGCGGTCTCAACACACAAACACACGTGTCATGTCCACATGCGACATGTGGTCATGATACGAACTATCAAAAATTTTCCCTTACTACTTGAAATCCCCCCCTTACATGCATAGCATACTCAGTTGTGTATGTTTAAGACGTTAATGATAGAAGTGTTTTCAGAATATTCCACACACGTGAACATTCACTTTACTGGACCTACAATTTGCTTGAAAGATGTTCACTACATTTATTAATTAGTTTGCCTCTATTTGTTTTTCTCAGTTTAATCATTACTGCCTTGCAATGTTTATTCCCTCCTCTTTCCAGTTGTTTTGATAAATTTTACGCTTAATTGTTTACATATTTATTTATTATCTTAAATTAATCTCTTAAGATAATTTGTGCCCATTACCCTAATACTTCATTAGGCATTTTAATAACTCCAGATTTTTTTATAAATATGTCTTTATAGAGGTAAATATATATAGACATATATATCTATATATATATATATATGTATGTATGTATATATATTTATAACAAAAAAAAAAAATTCTTTTGAAAATGGAATCCACAACTAATTGCATCTATTACATATATATATATATATAAATAATTTAATCTTTCTTTGTAGGTGGATTCCACACTAATACAACTATTACAATTAAGTATTTATATTTATAATCAATTAACTTCCCCTTTTGAATGTGGATTCCACAAGCAACACCATTGTTATATATACATATATATATATATATATATATATATATATATATATATATATATATATATATATATATATATATATATAATTCCTTAATTATTATTTAGCAATAATCCCCACCCAAGCACCAAGTGCTTGTTATAAACATACTAATTTCTTGAAGGGTATTAAACCCTAAATTTTAATGTGGTTGCAGGGTCATGGAGGGCGGTGGCGGTGAAGGTACTCACAGTGGTGGCCGAAGGAGGTGGGTGAAGTGGAATGGAGGCTTGGAGGTGGGCAGTGTGGAGTCTATAGAGGGTGGGGTGTGGAGCGGCGCAGACGGCGGAAGGGGGAAGCCGGCGGCGGGATTGGTCGTGCAGTCCATGATGGAGGAGGGGCCGCAGGAGGTGATGCTGCAGGTTTCCGCGGGCAGCACAGGGTTTATTGTCATGGTGGGGGTGTGGGTGGGGCTCCGCCCCTCCCCACACCCTCTTGTTTAAAGGAATTCGGTGGGGGTTTAACCCCCACCCTGAAACATGTATATTTTGGCTGTATAAACAGTGAACTCTCCTTTCCCATTCATTTGTTAATATCGTAATTTCTAATTAATATTAATTATATATATATATTTATATATGTATAGCTCATTTTCACAATTTCATATAATTTAACTATATATATATACACCTAAAAATGTCTTGACCACCAAACTAACTCCTGATATTCTTAATCATATCAATTTCCCTCCTAAACCAATTAATTAAATTTTATTTAATTAATTATCCCTTCATTACCCCATTTCTCATCAATTTATCCTAGACAATTGAATTAATTTCATTAATTCAATAGTTTCAAACCTAGCCAAATGAATTTAGTAAATATGTAATATTTACTAAATCATTTTTCCCTTTTGCCACTAAATTCAATTAATTAGTTAAAATCATGTTAACTAATTAATTTAACCCACTTATTCTAGCCTTAGGGTTAATTAAATAAAATCAATGTTTAATTAACTCTAAATCCCTCATTTGGGTGGTTAAACCTAGTTTAACCCACTCTCCCACATTCTCCAAATAAATAAATGGGAATAAATCTACCTAAAATCCCACATCACAATAAATAAATATCCTTCCCATGCCTATACCTCTATTGCCCCCCAAATGAATTTTTAATTCATTTGCATCTCCCCCCATGAATCTTTTATTTGGGAATGATCTTCCCCCCATAACTTTCCTCTTCCCCAAAATGAATAAAAGAATCACTTTTATTCATAGCCATCCATCTTCCTAAATTAGATCTAGGCCCTCCATGTCATCTCCATTCTCCACCCTTGATCTTTCCAAGCATTCTCCACCCTTGGATCAAGAATCCTTCCAAAAGTCTATAAATAGAGTCTCTCCCAAGCTATTTTGGAACAAGCCAAGTTTATGCAAAGTAATAATGCCAAAATCATTCTTGAGCTAGGATAGTGGGTTGCACAACTTGAATGAGCATTTCACATTGAAATCCATTTGTCTAGGGATCATCTTGGTCTTAGGAGCTTGTTTGGGTGCAAAGGCTCCTTCTTCCCTTGATGGGGTTAGATTTGTATTGTGAGGTATAATCTTATGTTTATTGCATTTGGTTTTATGTTTTAACCTCATTTGCTTTTCTAATCTACATTGGCACACCCGGTGGGACACACAAGGTCCAGTCTAACTTGTTTTTTTTGTGAGTTTTTGTGTGAGATACAAGTGTTTTGCAGGTTTAGCGCTATCATACCTTCGCAGTGGCGCCATCACTACCTCTTTTCAGTGCCATTTTCTGTTTTGGCACCATTTCTGCACAACACTTTCCACTTCTTTCACTCACTCACATTTGCTGTTTTAAAATCTTCCGACCATTTTGCAGTGGTCCTTTTGCTCTCGGTTTTCACAGAGATGCTGAAGTTGCAAGGGGGGGTTATGTCAAAATTTTTACAAGGGCTCTAAATAGCCACTTTAGCTTAGATATCATCTGGTTTTTCACTTACCTCAGCTAACAAGGCTAACCAGACCCTTATTTTTACCCGCTGACCCCTTGCATTGTGAGGAAAAGTTACTTTTTGCAGGACAGACGTGTTCAGTGTCATATTAGCACTATCAATCAGGTTGGCACCATCCGCAGGGTAAGCAGGTTCTCTAGATAGTCACGTATTGATGCTATCCTATAGCTATATTAGCGCTATCATCTATTTCAGTGCCTTCTAATAGGTTTATTAGCGCTATCCTGTGGTTTGTCGCTTTAACTGCCTTAAAGTAGCGCTATCTGGGAGTTTGTCGCTTTTACTATTTTAAATCAGCACTATAAGTTTAATCATCGCCATTTTCTGTAAGTCGGGTTGTTCTGCCTGCAGTGGCGCTTTCACGTACCTATTTTAGTACTATTTTGAAAAACTGACTTTTCTGTCTATGCAGGTACTGACAAGTTTGTTGCAGGTCATATAGCGGATACTAACAAAACTTTTGCAGGGTGGATTGATGTTTAAGTTAGCAAACACTTTGATTTGGCAAGCTAAAATGAACTCTTTTGTATGTTAGATCTTAGACAACATTTCAAATTTGGTGTTTTAAAATCAATCAAACAAATTAAGCAAATCTCTTTGTGTGTTTGTGTCAAACACTTTGAATTTTGGTGCTCTAAAATTTACCCTGTGATGTGCCAACAAACAAATCAAACACTTCAATTTTGGGCTTTAAAAGAAACCACAAATTTGCATACAGCATCTTGGTTAAAAAGAACAACAACTTACATCTCTCACGCATGTAACCAAGAAAATCATCTCAATTGTTTGAAGTGTCTTGTGCTCTTTTTGTTTGTGACATGACAGAGCATATGCTCTTCTCTCGCACCATTTTGGTGATCTTGGAAATCAAAAGCTCATCACAAAACTTGCAAAAACCACACCCCATTTTAATCCAAAGATCTAAAATTGAACCATGTTTAGTGTGATGCAATCATTTTAAATACGTATGCTCTCCCCTCACACCTTTGAGTGAACTTGGGGATCAAAAGTATTTTTATGATTGTATTACTTTTGTAATTCTTAGAGGGCCTGCCACCCCACTTCGAAAGGTGGGGACGACCCAAGTGGCATCAAGCTAAAGCCAAGCTCTTCCAAACCGCTATATAAAATAAGGCGTTTGGGACGAAAGTCTCAAGCGACAGGTGTTGCTGTGTTATACCGACAGCCACCCTCCCCCAAAACCCTCCAAGGCGTAACCCTTGGAGGCTGGGAGACTCCATAATAGAGAGTAGCGCTGCCGCACGTATAACCACCTGAACGGATGCCCTTACTATGAACCTTTGTTTTAGCAAGCCAATATCTTTCTATCTATTGACGTAAAGGGCAAAACCCTTGAAGCGGCCCCGATTCATGCGGTTCTTAGCTGAGGTAGCAGGGACAATCTAAAGGTTTGGTGAGGGACGAGCCTTATAAGAAAACTGGATCTTGGTATGCGTAAGAAGTGTGTGCAATTGTAAGGAGGAGCTGGTGCTACCAAGATCCTGGAGCTACCCACTTTGAATAGGCGCAGCTAGGGGATTCAACAAATACTGTCACATTCTCGCCTTAGGTTGTAAAAAGTGCTTGTTCAAACAAAATCATACATCATTTCACAAAACAAAAATCTTGGTTGTTGTGCATTCATGTGTTCAATTGTGTGTTAAATGTGCTTTTATTATTCACAAACAACCTGCCAAGAGACATTGAAAACAACTGATCAAATTCCCATCAAAGAAAAATCCAAATTTGTCTTCAAAATCTGTCTGCCCTGTTTCAGTGCTATATCTGTCTGATTGTGACGATATTTCACCCGTGGATTGGTGCTATTCACAAATTGACCGGCCTAAAATAGAGACCTAGTTAGTTGTGATCTCCAACACCTGCACTATCATAATCCATAGTCACATCCCAAAAATCTGACAACAGTCCATCCATTTTCTCCCAAATTTTTCTAAAATCACACCTTCTCTTTTGACCTTAGAGGATTAATCACCACCATTGTTGGATCCCTTGGCTATATCAAACCCATTCAAATTCATATCCGCTTGTCCTCAGTAATTATTTGCACACCTTTTCGACCAAACCGAAATCCTTATCATAAGAAAATCATTCGAAAAATCCCCAAAAGTCTCCCAAATCAAAACATCATCAAAATTTGTCATCCTTTTGAGCTAAAATTTAGATCTAGATTTCATCCTACACACATCATATCTTGCTTGGAAAGTCAATAGTCTACCTTCCAAGTGAAATCATTATCCTTCTTTGTGTAAGGTCATTAGTCTACCCCAAACAAAGAAAGACATCCTTTTTATACAAAATCACAAAATCTAGGTCCTACCTAAGCTCAATTTGTCGACTACCAAAATCATCACACATAAAAAAATCAAACATCAAACAAAATGTCATTCATCACCTATCTCTTTGATCCAACATTTGTGCAAAATCAATATCAGCCATCCACATCACCTTTCAATTGAAACCTCTAGCAATACATCCACCGCCTTGCCTCTTCTACTCCACCTCACTATCACATCCATTTTTTGAGTCCAACAAAATCTATCAAATCCTCTAAGGTGTCCATCCCTAGTTCATTCTCACATTGTAAATCAAACATATCCACTTTCATGCCCATCACGAGATCACAACACAAGAAAATCCAAGAAATGGCAGAACAATATCCAGGCATAGGAATGCCTAATACCAACAGTCACAACATACCCATCAACCAAGCATTCAACCAATCTACGTACATCCCCTCATTTGGTGCCAACGAAAATCCCTCCCATTACTTACAACAACTATGACCATCACCACCACCACCACAACACATCCCCCTAATATCCCAAGATGATCCTGATGTCTTAGCCTTCACACAAGACGTCGATAACATGGACATACTTGACAAAGTCCTATGGTCGGATCCAGATAGATATCTAGAACATCTTCTCAAATTTGGTGCTCAACTTCCCCCCATCACCACATCATCAAAACCATCCACATCTACAAATGCCCCTACCCCATCAAATAAACAAGCCTCCACATCCAACAACCAACCCACTATCTCTCAAACAACAACACCCATCATCTCTCAAACATCCACACCTGCCATATCTACCACCAACATGACCTCTACCGCTACCACGTCTACCATCACTACCAATATCCCTAACCCCACCACTTCACAACCCGTCACCACATCCACTACTACAACAACAGTAAACCCTTCCATGCCACAAATTACCATGGGCATACAAGGCAACATCACGCAAACAAGTACATCCACAAGTGTGCCTCCACCCAATCCCAACACCATTGCCTATCTGCGACAGTTATCCTCACAATACAATACATCCAACCCATCCCACACCCACCAATCCAACGTCAATCCATCCACTGTTACATATCCACATAACCTCGTAACATCATCTACACAATATCAAACCCCACCCCAATACCAACATCTCAACCAAATCAATCCTCAACATCAAACCCTGCCCCAATACCAACATCAAATCCCACCCCACCTCCAATACCTCACTAACCAACAGGTGTACATACAACAACCACAGCAACCACATGATGTTGGTACTATTTTACAAGACTTAGTCCAACAAGTAGCAGACCTACGAATTGGGGGCAAATGCAAACATTATTCCTTTGAGGATATTTGCCCCTACCCATTTGATCGCACATTGCACATGCCCCCTTTCCCTAAGAACTTCGAGACACCTAAATTTGACAAATACAAGGGAAAGGGAGACCCTAGGGACCACCTTAGGGAATTCCACATTGCTTCCCTAGAAGTCTCTAATAACAACACATATCTTATGAGACTCTTCCCAAGAAGGCTTGGCGGTCAAGCTGCTAAATGGTTTGCCCATCTTCCACCTGGGATTTGAACATTCCCTGAGCTCGCAGAGAAGTTTGTAAACCATTTCTCTTATAACTTTGAACATGAGGTGTCTATGACTGACCTCTACAACACCAAACAAAAGAACGGAGAAGCTTCTACTTCTTTCTTACAAAGGTGGAGGGGCTTGGCAAGCAAACTCCCATGGCCCATTCCTGAAAAACAACTCATCACCATGTTTGTGGCCAACCTCAATCAGGAACTAGGGTTTCACTTACAAATTCTTTGCGCATCTACCTTTGAAGAGGTTATCGACAAAGGCATTACTATCAAATGAGCCCTCATTGCCAAGGGCTCCATCAAACTATATGACAACAAATCCAACAAAAATCACAAGAATAACAACAACTACTACAAATCCAATCACAACACCCCCAATACCAACAACAATACCAACACGCAATCCAATGATAAATCACGCTATTGGGGTGAAAATAAGAACAATCTGAACGACAGTGTCACGGATGTGAAAGCCGTCCAACATATCCAAAACCAAACACCAGCGCATACGTATGCAACAAATGTAAATAACCCAAGAGGGCCAAATAAACCACACAAACCTCGCCAAACATTCACACCATTAGCAGAACCCATCAAGGACATCCTCGATAGATGTCTCAAACAAGGTGTCGTCACACTCCCACCTATTCACCCACTCCAAGACAATGAACTAAAAGCCGCCTAGTACAATGAGAACAACTACTGCGACTACCACCGCGTTGCGGGACATAAAACATGACTGCATGCAACTGAAACACTGTATCCAAGACCTTATCAAACAAAACTTAGCCTCAATCACGGCACCCATCCATCACCAAATGCCAATCTAGGAGCTTACAAGGATCCCCTACCTAACCATAATAAAGCTTCATCATCCAACCAAACCTACAATATCACCCCACCACCCGCATCCTACGACTCTATCATAGGACGTATAGAAGCATCATCCCATCATGTCAACACAGTTACTATTCAGGCACAAGCACTTGATTGTGCTATTACAACTCGCCAGGGTCATGTATCCATCCGCACAGCCCCTCCCACTGAACAAACACCTACGTCCATGTCAACTCCCTTACCTTCTCATCCAACCGCTCATCCATCACCTACCCACTAGTATAACCTCCTAGAACACCTAGGCAAGACACCGGCACAAATCTCCATCCTCGAGCTACTCTGCACATCTCCCCTTCATAAGGATGTCCTCGATAAAGCACTCTTGCAAATACAAGTCCCTGCCAACTTGAACATAACAAAATTCCAAGCCATGGTAGGACACATCACCTCACCCCATCATCTCACCTTCTCAGAAAAGGACCTGCCCGCCTCTGACCACATACACAACAATGCCTTGCACATCAAAGTCTGCATCCACAAGCACACCATTAAAAGAGTCTTAATAGATGGTAGTTCCGGCCTCAACATATGCACTCTTAAAATGTTAAAACACTTGGGGTACTCTGATGTGGTTGTCAACACCAGCGAGTGCATCACGATCAAAGGCTACGATGATACTGAACGGCTCTTTGAAGGTACTATCAAGCTTCCCATACATGTGGGATAGAAAATCCTCAAAACAAAATGTCAAGTTCTGGATCTTGATCTCCCCTATAATATCCTTCTCAGCCGACCATGGATTCACGCCATGCAAGCCGTCCCATCCACCTTCCATCAATGCATCAAATTCCCCTACAACGGTACCGAAGTCATAATCTATGCCGACCCTTGCCCCTTCTAGTACTGTAGTTTTCTGGAAGGCCATAACCAAACATTCTGCCCATCTAATAAAGCTACCGCCGAAGCCAAACCAACAACATCAAACTCATACATCAACCTCGCAAGCATCGCTTCCACTTCATCCCAAGCAACTCCACCACCTGAGGTCTAGATCAAGTTATCCGACATGGGATGTGGGGAATATGACCTACATGGCACTTTTTGTGTGGGCACATTACCCAATCCTAAGACATTTGGCATCCCAACAATAGAGATAGTCAATACAGTCATTATCAAGTGCAAACCCTCTCCCACCTTCAAGAAGAAGCATCTCCTAGATCAGGATGTACTTGAAGATATCTCATCTTGGCTTTACAAGGATGAAGAAACTGAGCAAGAGGCCCCCATAATCCCCACAAAAATCTATGACAAAGGTTCTGAAATTGTCAAGAGCATGGGCTACAAAGGACAAGGTGGTATAGGTCTTCATGAACAAGGAATCATGGAACCACTGCAAGTAACGAGGAATCTCTATACTCAAGGATTAGGGTATGGTCAACCATAATGCATCCTCCCTTTCGGCAAGTGTATCTTATTCACGGCCGCTATGCCCCCCTTAGACGTTGACAATGTCAATGAAACAGGCCTTCAAGACTCCTTTAGCCATTTTGCCGACTTCTTCGACTCATCCATTTGTACCATCTACTCTGTCACCACTCTCGCTTCATCTTCCATTGACTTGCCACTAGTCTACCCTGACCTCATTGATTGGGACCAACGGGGACCTCCTGTCTTCGACATTGCACCTAACGATGAGGCCATCACCGAAATGATGGGGGCAAGAGATCACTTCACTTTAGGAGATCATCGAGCAGGGTACATAATGGAACTCCATCTGGATGCCTATTTTGGGGAGACAACCCCTGCTTCCAATCACAAAAATGCAAAAAGAAAAAATGGATCTGATGGTGAAAACTGTTCCGTGGCTGTATCAAATCCCAAAATAGTAAAAATAAAAGACGTATCTCCTGGTGAAAACCTCCACGAGGTGCTAGGAGATGGAAGTATGGGCCTCCCTGAGATAGACAAAGTATATCCAGATAGATCACTCATCTTGGTAGAACCAGCTTAAGAAATGAACCTAGGGATAGAATAAGAGCCAAAAATCACATACAGAGCTGAATCCCTCAGCATGTTCGAACAGGAAAACTTCTTGGCATTTTTCACACAAAGAAATCATAATTTCACATGGACCTATGTAGACATGCTAGGGCTAGATCCCACCTTGGTTGTTCATCATCTTGCAGTGCATCCCGATGCGAAACCAGTCAAACAAAAACTTCAAAAGATGAATCCTCAAGTGGCTCTCCTAGTCAAGGCAGAACTAAAGAAATTACTAGATGTGGGGTTCATTTGCCCTATCGATTATCCTAAATGGGTTTCAAACCTCGTACCAGTTGCTAAGCCGGATGGCCGAATACGTTGTTGTATCGATTTCAGGGATCTTAACAAGGCCTGCCCCAAAGATGACTTCCCACTACCAAACATCGACATGATAGTGGATCTCACAATAGGATATGAAATGTTATCCCTCATGGATGGTTTCTTGAGATACAATCAGATAAAAATTGTGGAAGAGGATCAGCACAAAACAGCCTTCATATGCCCATGGGGAACATATTGTTGGGTGGTAATGCCATTCGGCCTGAAAAATGCAAGAGCCACCTATCAAAGAGCCATGACTGTCATCTTCCATGACCTCTTCCACCACGTCATGGAAGACTATGTGGATGATTTGCTAGGGAAATCCAAGACCAGAGAAGAACACTTAGATGTGCTAGCCAAGATCTTTGACAGGTTGGAGCAATACAATGTCTATTTAAATCCAAAGAAGTGTGTCTTTAGCGTCACCTCAGGTAAACTACTGGGATACATAGTCTCCAGACGAGGGATAGAGGTAGATCCTATGAAAGTAAAGGCTATCACTGAAATGCCACCTCCCAAAACATTGAAGCAATTGAGAAGTCTGCAGGGGAAACTACAGTCCATCCGCCCGTTCATCGCCCAACTCGCTGATAAGTGTCAACCATTCCAACATCTCCTCAGGAAAGATACGACTTTCGCCTGGACCGATCAGTGTCAGAGTGCCTTCGATCAGCTAAAATAATATCTGGCTAATCCCCCTATTCTAACTCCACCAAGACAAGGAGAGCCCCTCCTCTTGTATATCTCCACGACAGACACAACAATCGGGGCGTTGTTGGCACAACATGATGAAAATGGGAAAGAAAGAGCCATTTACTATATTAGCCACACCTTGATCTCATATGAGCTCAATTATATGCAGATTGAACGAGCACGTTTAGCCCTTGTCTTTACATCACAAAAGTTGAGACACTACATGCTCAATTACAAAACCAAGCTCATTGCTAAGATCGACCCACTAAAGTATTTGTTAAACAGAGCGGCTCTCACTGGCAGAATGGCAAAATGGGTAATGATTCTATTTGATTTTGACATTGAATACATAGAGAGAAAGGCCATTAAAGGACAAGTCATAGCAGATCAGCTGGCCGAAGCACCCATCCCCGCAGAACATCCTACTATTGCAGACTTTCCAGACGAGGCCATCCTGACAATCACACCAGCCACAGACACATGGAAGATGTATTTTGATGGATCCTACACTCACAAAGGCTTAGGGGTAGGCATCTTGTTTGTTACCCCTCAAGGTGACACGATCCCTAAATCATTCAAAATCACATTTCCATGCACCAACAATGTAGCAGAGTATGAGGCTCTCATCACAGGTCTCTGCATGGCATCCAATGGAAAATTAAAAAGCTACTGGTATATGGTGACTCTCAATTGGTCATCAGGCAGGTCACTAATGAATACAAAACCAAAGATGACAAACTCCTATACTACAAAAAGATGGTTGATGATTTCAAATACTACTTTGATGACATCCAATTCGAGCAAATCCTAAGGCTCAATAATAAAGCAACAGATGCCATGGCTACCATAGGGTCTCTAGTTGATATGAAAAAGGATAGCAAGAAATATGAATTCCTTATAGAAGAGCTACCCATCCCTGCATACGATGTTCCTCAATCAGAACTAGTGTGCAAAGTCGTTGGCCCCTTGTCCCCGTGGTACCAAGAAACATACCTTTACCTTCACGACAACATCCTTCCCCCTAACCTATCTAATTCCCAACAAAAATCATTCATCCGTCGAGCCTCCCGTTTCATTCTTGTCAGCGACACACTATATAAAAGGAGTCTTGACGGCACGCTTCTACAATGTTTAGACTCTAGGGAAGCTGAAGTAGCCTTAGAAGAGGTACACACAGGTATTTGTGGGGTGCATTCCAGTGGGCCTACCCTATCTAAAAAGATCCTCTAGACCGAATACTACTGGCCAACCATGGACCGAGACGCCCACAGGTTTACCAAGACATGTCTCCCATGTCAACAACACAGTGATCTCATCCACACACCAGCATAGGAGCTACAACCAATTGCAACACCATGGTCTTTTTCATAGTGGGGACTCGACCTCGTAGAAAAAATACACCCTCCATCCTCAAATGGCCACAAGTTCATAATCACTGCTACCGCATACTTCACAAAGTGGGTGGAAGCAATATCACTCACCTTCACCACAGGTATCCAAATCTCCAAATTCATCCTCCACTATATCATCTGCCGATATGGTATTCCCCATTCCATTGTCACTGACAATGGAAAGCCCTTCAAAAACCAAGAAGTTTGCACTTTGTGCGAAAAGTTTGACATCAAACACCACTTCTCCACACCATATTACCCCCAAGGAAATGGTCAAGCAGAGGTGTCTAACAAAACCATCCTCTGCATTCTCAAGAAGATAGTCAATGAAGCTGGTCGCAACTGGCACCTCCAACTCAACCCTGCCCTATGGGCCTACTACACTCCTATAGGAGCCACCCCATACTCACTAGTATTCGGATTTGAAGCCATTTTACCTATAGAGGTCGAGCTCCCATCTCTTCGAGTATCACTGCAAAAAATTAACTCTGATGAGAACTACCGCGTCGCAAGGTTGCATCAACTAGAGCTACTGGATGAGAAATGCTTGCATGCCTTAAATCACTTACAGGCATATCAAAATCACCTCAGAAGAAGCTACAACAAAAAGATCAGAAACAGAAAATTGGTGGTAGGTGACCTTGTCCTAATGGAGAATCAGAAAAACCTACAAGACCGTCCGAAGCAAGGAAAATTTGAACCCAATTGGCTAGGACCTTATGTTGTCACGGTCAATTATGGGTCAGGAGCTTATCAGTTGGCAACACCTAAGGGGCAGCCCCTAGATGAGCTGATGAATATCATGCATCTCAAGAAATTCTATGCATAACCTATCTGATACCCCAAGTCAAAAAAAAAATCAAAAATCAAAAAATCAAAAACACCAAAAAAAATCATAAAGTCAAGAAAAAATCAGAGTGTAATAAAAAACTTCCAATGGTGAAAATCACTTTGGTGACGCCTTGGATAAGTACCATGGTGAAAACCTATTTCAGGCACCATGCATAGTGGCCGGTTCTACCATCTAATAAATCCTCTTTCTGTCACATCGCTCCATATGTCACACATCTCATGGCTTGGAATTCTGAAACATCAAGTCCTATCGCCTGACCCATCCTATTCCATCCCAAGGCCAATCCATGGAACGAGGATCCTTGTAAGCTCCCTTTGTACATACAAAATCAAAAAATCCAAAAACATCGCAAAATCATAAAATACAAAAACACTAGAAAACACAGAAAATCCAAACAACAACACATCTCATCATCCAACACACATCAATCATCATCATATCGCACCCATCCTGAACCATTCCCACATCATCAAGTCTTGCCAGAACTACATATTCATTTCACCCACATCTTAAAAGTACCTTGATCCCGTGGACACAGGGTATGTAGGTAGTCTGGAATACGAAGGATATTTCCAGTACTTAGGTATCTAAGATGCACCCATCCACCCCGTTTTATGGTACCCCATTTACTGAGCTTTCTGGATCTCATAAATGATACACAAGCTATGTATACACTCCAAACAGCTTCCCCAATGCAAAAATCATCAATCAACATACCAACCATAATCCTACACATGGCCAGGCCATTCTTTTGCCCATCTGCCCACAGTTCTCTAATCAACACCAATGGATCTGCGTCCTAGGATATATCTTGCCTACAATGGACAAAAATCTATCATTCTATCATCATGTCTCTTGGCAAGAGCACAAAGGCTATTTGTATCTTTTCATTGGTCTTTTTTCTTATTGATTTTTATCTTTTTGTCTGGCTCTAAGTCATTTCCAAAGCTACCTTGATCTCATTATATCATGGTATGTAGCAGATAACACCCAGAGTAGACATTGTCATTGTCTCTGTATGTTATGCTTGTGGGTTGGTTTCATTACTCCAAAGGATAGTATTCATATCTTGAAGTTTGGGTCAGTTCTAGCATGATGTGTCCTATTTTGCATACATAGGCATTAACACCTTATATGCATTATTTGCACTCACTGCTATGAGTCCCCTTCCTCGACTAGACAAGATTATACTACCTTGGGCATGCATGAAACCAACCTATTGTTTGTGGGTCTAGTCCATGCAATCGTAGGGTATACATCATCACCTAGGTTATTTCATACCTTTGTGAATTGTATCCTACATTGCTACATTAAACTTAGAAATGCTCTCAATTAATCTTGTACAACTACTGTTACTAGCTCAAAATCATCATCATCATTCAGTCAACAATCCCATCTTGGCCTAGATTTAACAATCACTTTCCCCCATCCCCCACCAACCAACCCCTCACTAATCCCATTCCCCCACCACATTTCCACTCAACCCATCCTGAATCGAAAATAAATCTCCCCTCAATTGACATGGTGTCTTGTGACCTAACAATCCTCTCGTCTCCCCACACCCCCCCACCCCGTCTCTAGACACTCCTAATCCTACCCATACCCATCCATACACCCCTATCTTCACCCCACCTAAATCACCTTTCCCACAGCCTCAACACTCAGGATCAACACAAAGAACATCATGAGTATCAGGACTAGACCACCTCACCTATCACCTAAACTGCATCTAAGCATATCATCTAGCTACATGACATGATCACTTAATTTGCATATCATTTTAGGTCCATTTTAGTTCATCCATCTTGCATATCATTTTAGGTTCATTATAGTCCATCATTTTGCATTAGATTCATGTTAATCCATCATAGTTAATCCATTTTGCATATCATTTTAGATTCATTATAGTCCATCATTGCATATCACATTAGATTCATGTTAATCCACATTAGATTCATTTTAGTCCATTTTGCATATCATTTTAGGTTCATTATAGTCCATCATTTTGCAGATCACATTAGATTCATGTTAATCCATCTTGGTTCATTTTAATCCATTTTTGCATATCATTTAAATTTATCCATCTTCATTGCATATCATCTAGGTGCATGTTAATCCATCTTAATTGCATATCATCTAGGTGCATGTTAACCCATCTTACTTGCATATCACTTAGGTGCATTTCATCCATTTAAGTTGCATATCATTAGATTCATTTTAAATCATTAGATTCATTTTAATCATTAAATCCATTTTAATCCATCTTAATTGCATATCACTTAGGTGCATTTTATCCATTTAAAATTCCATATCATTTTAATCTCATAAGTTGCATATCATTTAGATTCATTAAGACCATTTAAGTTGCATATCAATTAGGTTCATCCATTTACATATCAATTAGGCTCATTTATCCATTTAATTTTGCATAATAATTAAATTCATTCTAGAATCATTTAGTTGCACAATATACATCACATCTCATATCATCTCATAAACCACTTCATCACATTACATCATCAGATATATGCATTTTCATAAGCATCTAGCTGCATATACATACATTTCCATCCTTAATACATCCATAAAATCAAAAACATCATCACATAAACATAACACATCCATAGCATATAAATCCATAAAGAAATACTGCATCCATAATATAGCCATCATCATAATAGAGCATCATAATCATAGCATCATAAATCATCACAAAAAAGCACCATATCATATCAAATCATCGCAAAAATGTACATCGCTCATGTATCCATCCAAAAAAATAATAAAATGTCTTGATACAAAAATGCCTCCAAGGGCTCTCATGATAGGGCTATCACATAGAGGATCCCCTCTCTGATGGAGTGGGAGACTCTAATCCTGGTCAAGCCTGTGACCCCATCGGTGGCTGTGACTGCGGTGGTGGCTATACCTGCACCTGAGGGCCCTGCTGGGGCACGAATGAGGCAGGAGGCATCGTCTGCTGGATAGACTAAATAGATCTCGATGCCCCCAATCTGCTGACCTAGCTGTAGCTCGGTGCTCGCTGCTCTGCTGGCACAGCTGCATAATACAACCCCCTGTAATACTCCATCCGCCTACTAGCCTCTGTCAGATCCCCCTTTACCTGCATCATCTGCCCCTGTACCTGCATCACCTGCCCCTGTGCCTGACTCAACTGTGCCTATAGCTGATAAGTCTGTGTCTGAGCCTAAGACAACTGAGTCTACATCCCTACCAAAATCAGGGCCAATCCCCCACCCGAAGCCTATAGACTGCTCAATGCAGTCTTTGCCTACTGTACTCCCAAGAGCGCTGCATCCTACTCTCTCGTCAAATCCTCCATGTCTCCTCAGGCCTTGGCCAACTGTGCCTCTAACACTGCTACCTACCCATCTGCCCCTCACAACTGCACCAACTCGGCCTCTCGATGCTCTAAGGCCTCCTCCAGACTGGCCACCTGTGCTCTCAGGGTCTCCACCTCCTCCACCTCGTCCCGTCGCTTCCAACGAGACGACCGCCTCTCATCCTTAGCCTCTACCTCCAAAGCTATCCCTGAGGTCCTGGCCTCTGCATCATGCCCACCAATCTACCACTACCCCTCCTATGGTGGAGGAAGGTCACCCTCACCTGCTCTCGACTACCCCCCATGCCGCCGGGGTACTCTTGGCTATCGTCCCGATCTAATATGTACCTGCTACGCAGGAACTTGCTCCGCCTGAACTTGCTATGCAGGAACCTACTCCACCTCTACATACTGTGCAGGAACCTATTGTGCATGTGCCTGTCTTGCTGCCACTGCTGCCAACACATCTATTGGCTGGCCATCTCTCCCAATCACCCTCTCCTCTCCATCATCCCCAATCTCCACAAGGAAGTCCTCAATGACCACATCCCCCTCTGCCTGATCCCCCCCATCAGGGTCATCTCCACCATCTGAGTCCTCCCCCTGAACTTGCTGCCTCCTTTGCTGGATCTGTTAACCAAGTAGGCCAATGCATATGCCACCAGATATCGTAAGTAGCTGTGGTCCCTACATCCCTCATAGTGCTCCTCCAATCCCACTGCACTGGCCGAAGCACTACAAAGTCTGATAGAGCAACCTATGCCTGTAGGGGTGCAGGCCAGTAGGGTCTATCTCGCGAGGTCTGCGCATATATAGCCATCTGCTGAGGGGTGTCCTGCACCAACCCAAACTGCCGCATAACCCGCGAGGGTAGGTACGTCTCTATACAGCGGTCTCCCCGACCCATGAGGTATCTCTGTTGAAAGGTGTATGGGAGATGAATAATTTCATCTAGCCACTCCTCACAACCGATGTATGCTCACCAAACCATGCTAATCATGTCATCTAGCATCTGCCGCCAATGACGTACCTGGCCCGTATATGTGTACTCTGCATCTCGGTATAGAAACACAAAGGCCTCAAACTACCGCCGATAGTATCCATAGGTCAGTCGAGTGACAGGGATGTGCTCCCAAGTCCATACATGTAGCAAAGTCACACCAGCAGATAAGGATTTATCATGCAGATAAGCCACTGTGTGCATCTCATGATATAACTGCACTAGCATCAATGGCCCCCAGGCATAGACTATCCCATGCGTCAGCATCCCCTCTATCACCCCTCCCCAACCAACCGGAAAACCCCTGCCTTGCCTATCAGGCATCACCACACCTCCTATCAATGCGCACAGGAATAAGGCAAATAGATCTCCACCCACGGCCAATGTCGCCTCATAATCCATCTCCCTCTCATTATGAGAGAGAACAAGATGATCTGCACCAAAAACTCTGACCAGCGCCCTCCGCCCGGTCTTCATATCATAGCTGACACATCGACCATGGATAGATAGCTTGAGGATGCGATAAACATCCTCAAGTGTAATAGTGATCTCTCCTATCGGCAATAAGAAACTGTAAGTCTCAGTACGATAACTCTCCACCATGGCCGTCATCAGAGCTCTATGAGCTCGCAACACTGGCATCAACAACATCATTAGAAGCCCCAAGCTCACCAACTGCACCTTCACGGCGTCATCAAAACCATCAAACAAAGCAATCACAATAGGAACTCGTCGCTCCCACGACTGCAATATAAACCGCTCTGTATCCTGCATATACAACATTAGGGTTAGATGTCAACCTATCTTCTCCTAAAAATCAATCTTTCTCTTCTTCTAAGTGTCTAAACATGCCATCATCAGGTGGCACACAAAAAGAGCACCCCTGTGCCATTAATCAAAATGGTGCTAAACTTTCTTCAAAATAGCGCTAATCAAGAGTATTGCGCCACTACTAATACCTCTTTGCGCCAATTCAAAAAATAGCGCTACTGCACACTATTCATAGCATCAATGCTAATTTTGACACTAGTGCGCTCTATTCATCGCGTCATTCCTACTTTTGGCGTGAATTAGACGAATAGCACCATTTCTTCTGATAGTGCTAAAATAAATTAAAGCACTACTTCCAAAAATGGTGATATTGCATACAATAGTTCCACTTTAACCCCCATTTGGTGTCAAAACACCTGAAATCTATTTCTAGCCAGAATGGCGCTAATCCAGAGGATAGCGCTAAAACTTCCACCCAATGGCGACAAAACCGCCCCACCCTACTTGGGCGGATGGCGCCAATCCACCTTGCCATTGGCACTACGCGCTTAATCTGACCCCTAAAACCCTAAAAACATGCATGAAAAATGAGAAAATTACAAAGTCAGGGTTAGGGCCTACCGCGGGTCTAGTGCCGAGTGCCCGACCAAACTCTCAGAAACGCTCGGCGATGTGTCGAAGTCGCGGGAACTGGGGGTTGCGGTCAACCATCTCTCCTTCGCTTCTTCTTCTCTAGGGTCAAAGTATGCAAATGTGGCACTCTTAGGGCCCACTTTTCCTAATATAGTGGGCCATGTCATCCTTCTTTTCCCTCCTAGGGTGCAGATCCTAACCTTTTTTCCTTCGTTTTTCTTCCTGTCATCCTCTTTTTTCCATCCTCTATCCAACCTTCACTCCCGTCACATCCTTTCAAGAGCTCACCTGGAAATTTTTTTCCCGCCAACCTCTCGAGGGGGCATCCCCTATCCACCTTATTCCTTCCTGGCAGCTGGGGCATATTTTTCTTCGACCTGACGCCACTTCCCTCCTAGGTCCTGACGCCACGTCAAAGAGGGGCAAATGTAGACACCTAAAAATGTCTCAACCACCAAACTGACTCTCGATATTCCTAATCATATCAATTTCCCTCCTAAACCAATTAATTAAATTTTATTTAATTAATTATCCCTTCATTACCCCATTTCTCATCAATTTATCCTAGACAATTGAATTAATTTCATTAATTCAATAGTTTCAAACCTAGCCAAATGTATTTAGTAAATATGTAATATTTACTAAATCATTTTTCCCTTTTGCCACTAAATTCAATTAATTAGTTAAATTCATGTTAACTAATTAATTTAACCCACTTATTCTAGCCTTAGGGTTAATTAAATAAAATCAATGTTTAATTAACTCTAAATCCCTCATTTGGGTGGTTAAACCTAGTTTAACCCACTCTCCCACTTTCTCCAAATAAATAAATGGGAATAAATCTACCTAAAATCCCACATCATAATAAATAAATATCCTTCCCATGCCTATACCTCTATTTCCCCCCAAATAAATTTTTAATTCATTTGCATCTCCCCCCATGAATCTTTTATTTGGGAATGATCTTCCCCCCATAACTTTCCTCTTCCCCAAAATGAATAAAAGAATCACTTTTATTCATAGCCATCCATCTTCCTAGATTAGATCTAGGCCCTCCATGTCATCTCCATTCTCCACCCTTGATCTTTCCAAGCATTCTCCACAGTTGGATCAAGAATCCTTCCAAAAGTCTATAAATAGAGTCTCTCCCAAGCTATTTTGGAACAAGCCAAGTTTATACAAAGTAATAATGCCAAAATCACTCTTGAGCTAGGATAGTGGGTTGCACAACTTGAATGAGCATTTCACATTGAAATCCATTTGTCTAGGGATCATCTTGGTCTTAGGAGCTTGTTTGGGTGCAAAGGCTCCTTCTTCCCTTGATGGGGTTAGATTTGTATTGTGAGGTATAATCTTATGTTTATTGCATTTGGTTTTATGTTTTAACCTCATTTGCTTTTCTAATCTACAATATATACAAGTATACCAAATTTTCACAACTTCATTTAATAATAAATAAATAAATATATATATATATAATTCATAACGAAGTTTCATATTTCCTACAACCTTTCAGTTCTCAATTTAACAAATTCATTTCACACTATCTCTAACATTTTTTTAATTTCAATATGGCAAATACTTAAGTGAAACAGAAAGTAAATAACCATTTAAATTCATATATTTCAACTAAATTTGATCTATCAAGTATACATTCCATTTCATATAAAAAAATTAGAGTAAATACGGGGAACTAATAAATCTTCCACTTCAATAACCAAATAAACAAACAAGTAAATTGATTTAGATTATTTTCCATTGCATACTTAAATTAAGTTTTAATTTTGTTTTCAAAGGTAAATATACATCTTTCATGCTACTGTAAAAGCAACTTTCTCACTAAATAATACAAGAGGTAAATTTTAACAACTGAACCAATCTCACAACTTACAATTTTCATAAATAAGAACATACAACTGTAAGATCCCACAACTCACAAACACTCTAAGGGAGGAATTACTTTCTTCTCCCAATACAATTTTTTTTCTGCAACTTTCAGAGGGAGCAATCTCTCCTCTTTAAAAGAAACTTATCCAGGAAGAAACTTAAAGAGAACAAGCTCTCATTACAAAGGGGAAGATGGAACATTTTCTCTAAACAAGGAAAAACTCCTCCAATCTTATCAACATGCTCCAAGATATACCTATATGACAACCAAGGAAAGAATACACCACACAACAAGCTCTCCTCCCTACCATAGACCCGTAAGAGGGTCACCCCTGAGCTAGGGAGATCATCCACACACCCAGGGTAGACCAAAAATACTTCACAACATTAGAACAAACAACACACAATACCCAATGGTTTTACACACAATACAAAGACTCAGTTGAGGTGAGTTCAAAGGGGGTAGGGAAGTAGACTCTCTCTACTCCAAGGTGTCATTCTTCTCAAATAACTATCATAGCTTATCTCATGGCCTCAAGCCATCCACATAATAAAAATCACAGGGATATCCCAAATAGGCTCTCTAGCCTTATAGCCCTCTAGGCTCAAAATTACCAACATGCCCTCAAGGATTCCATATACTAAAATAAGAATGCACCCGAGGAGGTTCACACCTTCCTTCCCCATACAAGATGAGCATTGTCTTCCAACTGGAAGAGGCTCTTTCAAACACCCAACACAAACCCAAAATAACTGAAATAACACATAGACAACCATTACAAATCCACATTCATCAAATAAGAACAAAACATACATAGGTGAGTAAACTGGCTCACTAACCTTTACAAGCCCAATTATGGAATGTTGTTGAAGAAGAGCTCCACCTTTAGTCTCCTTCTCCAAGTTCTCCTTCTTTCCACAATAATCCAACCCCCTTACCCTCTCCCTCTTCTCCTCTTTAAAATAAATTCTCTCCCTTATCCCTTATTCCCAAGTGGCATTAAAAAAACTAAACCCACTCCTTATCCATTATTCCTAGTGGACTTAAAATAATTAACCCCACTCAAGAGGTTCCCCACTATAGCCCTTTTCCAACACATGGAGGAATAAAATATAATAAGAAAAATAGAAATAAAAAAGGAAGTGGATGACACACCACACTTTTATGGGGTCTCCCACCAAAAGAGAGGCACAAAGAGACAAGCACTCCATTATTGGTGGATCATGGAGTCATTCCATGACTTGGAAGTGGGTTTAAGTGTGGATTCCACTCATCCCATTATCCCCATGCTCCCAAATTCGTCAATTAACTTCACCATGAAGTTGAAGTGACCATATGGAGGTTATCCCAAGGTTATCCTAGTCAAAAGGGTCCCTAGACTCATGGGGTATAACCTAGGGTTGATTTTAACCTAGTTAGGACTCTCAGAGTCAAGTAAAAACACAAGAAAAGGGTCTAAAAGAAATAAACTTAAACAAGACTCATAACAACATTTCTTACAACACATATCACAATACATGTAATTTAGAGGGTAGACCTAATTCCCTTGACCCCATGCAACATTACAACATTTCCACCATACATGGAGTTGATCTTAGTTCCTCGTGGAACTAGTTCGTCTCACAAGGGATACAACATAGGGTGTGGAATGATCTCCTGTATTTGTGGTTTCGTTAGCAATACCTACACACTCAAACTCGAAGTTAATTATACATAAAGATATCATAACCGAAGCAATTTAAATACAAGCATAACTAAACATTCTACCATATAAACATACTGAAATCACATTAAAGTTCCCTTTCTAATATTATCCACTCATTATTCTCTGAAAAGCAAACATCTATCTATTATTACACAATTGTTTTCTTAAAAATCAATTAGGTTTAATAATTAAGATTCCAGGATCAACAGTCCCCCAATCATAAAAGTAATAGCAATAGTACTGTAAATAGTCTCATGAATAGAAGTGAAAAAGGTAGGCCTCACATCCTCCCCCCCTAAGATTGTACTTCCTCTTGGAAGTCATCAAAGAGGTGAGGGTAAAGTGTCTTCAGTCTCGTTGCATCTTCCCATGTTGTAGTGACCTCATCATACATATCCCACTAGACCCTAACCTAGTCCATCTCTTGACCTCGGAGGCCCAACATCTGATGAGCCAATATGCGTATTGGCTCTAAAGCCAGTTGTCCGTCTGCCTCTACCTGAAGAGCACTCCAATCCAATACGTGAGATAAGTCAGAAATATAACAACGTAGAACTGAAACATGAAAGGCATCATGGATACGAGACAGGCTATGTGGCAATGCTAAACGATAGGCTACAGGTCCTATCCTCTCCAATATCTCAAAAGGTCCTACAAACCGAGGTGCGAGCTTAGAGCCTTTTCCATAACGGATTGTACTCTTATATGGTCGCACTCTCAAGAATACCCTGTCAACCACTGAAAAGCTTCGATCTGTTCTCTTCGCATCGGCATACTTTTTCTGTCTATCTTGAGCTTCCTGAAGTCTCTGTCTGATCAATGTGACCTGCTGTTCCATATCTTGAATTATTTCGGGACCAATGGCAACTCGGTCCTCTAACCGATCCCAACTCAAAGGCATCCTGCAAGGTCTGCCATATAAAGCCTGGTAAGGAGGCATAGCCATTGAGCTGTGATGCCCATTATTGTAGGTGAACTCAACCAGATACAGGTACTCCTCCCATCTAGACTGATGATCCATAACATACATGCAAAGCATGTCCTCTAACAGTTGATTAACTTTTTCTATCTGGCCGTCGGTCTCAGGATGGTAAGTGGAACTGAAGTTGAGCTATGTGCCCAACGCTTGATGTAAGGCTCTCCAAAATGATGATGTGAATACGGAGTCTCTATCAAATATGATGTGGCAAGGTACTCCATGCAGTCTGACAATCTGATCTAGAAACACTCTTGCCACCGATAGTGCATTGTACGTTGTACGTACTGGTGAGAAATGCAGCACCTTAGTCAACTTGTCAACTGTCACCATGATGGCATCATGGCGTCGCGATGACATAGGTAGAATGATGTAGAGCGACACAGAAGAAGCTTATAAACAGGTTGAAAAACCCATTACAACCCACAAAAACAAACTATTCCTATTTATATCGGCAAGATGTCTCTATTGTCTCACTAAAACATGCATTCACTCTTCCATCAGCAACACATCCACTATTGGCAACCTCCTTGAATCTCTTGCCAACACCTTCAGTCACCCCGATGAACCTTACAACCGCCTTCATCGGCCAGACCACACTCTATCGGCAAATCTAAATCTTCATTGGCCGATAGGCCGATGTCACCTTTGTCTCCATCTCCTCGCATCTATCGGCATGATCGCCTCTGTCAGTGAAACATTCCACTCGCCCTCTGATAGAAAAACTCTTACCAATGTACACCTTTCGTTGTGACTTATATCTATTGGCCTAACTTTCTGGCAGTTCTCCGATGGCGAATGTCACGCTGAAGTACTTAACACTTGCTCCACCGTCGGTTAGACTTCCCTCATCGGTCTGACTAAAAACTCCTCTGCCGATGTTCCTTTTCACCCCGATGCCTTAGGCCAATGCTATCATCAGTGAGACTTTCACTGTCAGACCAACACAACTCCTTTTCGCCAATGCCTTGCCTCACGCTGATACCTCCTTCATCGGCGACATGAATGAAACTTATGCCGATGTTTTCAAAACATACATTATTGACTTGTTTTGACACCCGAACTGGTCAGTGATACACATATAGATACAACTGATGAATACACACAAAATACCCCTCATGCAAATGTAGTATATACACAAAATGCACAATTCCTCCTTTGCAACCGTTGTAACCGAACGAACACCACAGAAAAATCACTAATTCAACACAGAATAGAAAATAAATGAGCACATGGAGGTCATTCCACTGGTTTCAAAGAAATCCACTAGTGGAATGACTCCAAATGATATCCCCGAAGTTAGACCAGAAACACAGAATCCTTCTATTCCTTCTATTTCAGAATATACATACAGTTTCTTTCCACACTGTCCTCCCCTTTTTAATCTGACTGTCTACTCCTCTTATAAATACAGTCTTTTAGCTATGTGAATGACACCTATCTGGATAGTTACATATGTGGTGGAAGGTGAACCACCATCAACCACCGGTTACAAAAACAAATAGTTCGGTTACATTCTTTTAATCCTTCTTGACACATATACAGTCATTCAATATGGCTCGAAGGCCTTTAAAACATTTTTTTTTGAATATAATATAAAATGTAAGGAACCTTCAGATTTTTGAGGTGCTCTTGCACCATACAACCAACCAACAATATTTTCAAGTCCCTTGGAAATGTACCTGCAACAAAATTCTTCTTCTAGATCTCTTCTTGCTTTATCTTCAGTCTCCTCAGCTTCCAATCTTCAGAGCAGTAAAACATGGTGACCAACCAACCAACAAAATTCAAACTACCATCTTCACAGAGCATCCTCAGGCTTCTTCTACTCCCATCAATGGAGTACTCTTCAGGCTGCAACCCCAAGTGCTTTAGTCAGGTATCCATCTCTCTACTGCTTCACAACACCAACTCAACAAACCATCCATCTCACCCAATGGCAGATTCTGGTGATGCACCCTACCACTCTCTCCTCAGTGGTCTCTTTCTGCACCCTTATCTAGCCTAATCTCTATTGGAGAATGGTCATGACAGACCTGCTCTTGTCTGCCCACACACACAACCTCAAAAACCTCCTTTTGCAGCTAGACGGAACAAACACCTGCAATAGTTTAACACTCTGTCAGCCTTCAAAATACCTTCTGCAATCTCTGTCTTTAAAAATGGTCACCAACAAAACTTTAACTCTTCATCTGCCTTCAAAAATCAAAATACAGAACATCTCCTCCTAGAGCTTTTGCTAGCTCTGATACCAATCTGATGCAGAGGGACATAGTGGAAGCATACAAAATAGGTTGAAAACCCATTACAACCCACAAAAACAAACTATTCCTATTTATATCGGTAAGACGTCTCTATTGTCTCACCAAAACATGCATTCACTCAAAGGAGGTTGCCGATGGCGAATGCCACACTGAAGTACTTAACACTTGCTCCACCGTCAGTTAGACTTCCCTCATCGGCCTGACTAAAAACTCCTCTGCCGATGTTCCTTTTCACCCCAATGCCTTAGGCCAATGCTATCATCAGTGAGACTTTCACCATCGGACCAACACAACTCCTTTTCGCCGATGCCTTGCCTCACGCCGATACCTCCTTCGTCAGTGACACGAATGAAACTTATGCCGATGTTTTCAAAACATACATTATTGACTTGTTTTGACACTCGAACTGGTCAGCGATACACATACAGATACAACTAATGGATACACACAAAATACCCCTCATGCAAATGTAGTATATACACAAAATGCACAATTCCTCCTCTGCAACCATTGTAACCGAACGAACACCACAGAAAAATCACTAATTCAACACAGAATAGAAAATAAATGAGCATATGGAGGTCATTCCACTGGTTTCAAAGAAATCCACCAGTGGAATAACTCCAAATGATATCCCCGAAGTTAGACCAGAAACACAGAATCCTTCTATTCCTTCTATTTCAAAATATACATATAGTTTCTTTCCACACTGTCCTCCCCTTTTTAATCCAACTGTCTACTCCTCTTATAAATACAGACTTTTAGCTATGTGAATAACACCTATCTGGATAGTTACATACGTGGTGGAAGGTGAACCACCATCAACCACTGATTACAAAAACAAATAGTTCAGTTACATTCTTTTAATCCTTCTTGACACATATGTAGTCATTCAATATGGCTCGAAGGCCTTTACAAACATTTCTTTTTTTGAATATAATATAAAATGTAAGGAACCTTTAGATTTTTGAGGTGCTCCTGCACCATAGACCAGCAATAAAGTCCATGGAAATGGTGTCCCACTTCCATTCAGGTATCTCGTGAGGGTACAAAAGTCCTGCTGGATGCTGATGCTCAGCCTTGACCCTCTGACACTCAAGGCATCGAGCAACATACTCTGCAATGTCGCGTCTCATCCCAGCCCAATGATATAACTACTGCAAATCCGCATGCATCTTCTTCACTCCTGGGTGAGCTGCATAGGGTGCTCTATGAGCCTCAGAGAGTATCACTGTATGTAGGTCACCCGCACGGGGTACAT
Source organism: Cunninghamia lanceolata (assembly GCA_027924645.1). NCBI lineage: Eukaryota > Viridiplantae > Streptophyta > Pinopsida > Cupressales > Cupressaceae > Cunninghamia > Cunninghamia lanceolata. The sequence continues at coordinate 884,196 of BSBN01000865.1, read as the reverse complement.
AGATGTGCTGCCTATGTCTAAGAAATCCATCCAACTCAAGGGAATATCCTACGAATTTGTCCTTCAGGACCCTTTGATTCTAGATTTCCTGTTGCACTTCAAGAAACCACTTGTCCCCAGGCAGATGCAGTAGAACATGCTCTCTCAAATCCACCTTCAAAGTTAGAGTCAGGATCTCGTGGCGCCTTTGACTCAAAGCGTCGGTGACCACGTTCTCCTTTCCTTTGATGTAGTGGACATCAAAGTCATACTCACACATGAACTCCATCAAATGCCACTGGCGGGCATTCAAATTAGGCTGAGTGAAAATGTACTGTAAGCTATGATGATCTGAATGGAGCTCAAAACATCGACCTAAAAGAAAGTGTCTCCAACGAACAAGAGCATGAATAATAGCTGCGAGCTCTAAATCGTGATTAGGGTAGTTTAGCTCATGTGTTTTAAGTTTTCATGATTCATAAGCAATTGCTCTACCACCCTGCATAAGCACAGCTCCCAATCCCTCTAATGATGCATTCGTGCAAACAACAAAATCTTCTACCAGATCAGGAACAACTAATATGTGAGCACTGGTAAGACATTCCTTAAGGATCCCAAAGGCCTTCTCACACTGCTCAATCCAAGTGAATCCTTTCCCTTTTCGCTGAAGGGAAGTGATAGGATGTGCTATCCTAGAGAAACCTTCGACAAACCTATGGTAGTAACCAGCTAGTCCCATAAAGCTCCTTACTTCTATTACATTGGTAGGTGCTAGCCAATCCTGAATTGCTCTGATCTTTGATGGATCTACAAAGATACGATCACCTGATAATATGTGCCCCAAATACTGTACCTCTGACCTGAAAAAGGCACACTTTGCCAGGTTGCCATAAAGCTGATGCTCACGTAAACACTGCAATACCTGATGCAAATGGTCCACATGTTCCTCCTCGATTTGTGAATAGATCAAAATATCATCTAGGAATATGATCACAAACTAATCTAGGTAAGTGCAGAACACACCATTCATGAGGCTCATGAACACTACAGGGGTGTTCATCAAACTGAAAGGTACCAATGTAAATTCATAATGGCCATATCTGGTTCAAAAGGCAGTCTTGTGAATATCTGCCTCTGTGATTCGTAATTGGTGATACCTGAATTTTAGATCAATTTTTGAAAACACTTTGGCTCCCTGCATTTGGTCAAAGAGATTGTCAATCCTAGGCAGAGGATATCGGTTCCTCACCGTCACTTTGTTCAACTGTCTATAGTCCATGCATAGCCGAAGAGATCCATCCTTCTTCTTTATGAAGATAACTGGTGCACCCCATGGTGAAACGCTAGGTCGGATGTGTCCATTCTCTAATAATTCTTCTAACTGCAATTTAAGCTCTGTAAGCTCATGTGTAGTCATTCTATAAGGTCCATGAGACACTGGTTCTACCCTTGGTACCAAATCGATGTGGAAGTCAACTTCCCTACGTGGAGGCATACCCAGTAACTATGGCAGAAAAGCATCAGAAAATTCTCTCAAGATAGGGTGTTCATCTAAGGTAGTCTCAGGTTCATCCTCTGATCTATCACTGACTGTGATAGTAAACATCTGACAACCCTTCTGCTTGTAGCGCTTAAGTTGTTGAGCGGATATCATACGAGCAGTCATGGCCTTCTGTATGCCCACTATCTCGACCAATGTACCATGATCATCTAAGCAACTAATCGTCCTCTGGCGGCAATCTAGCTTGGCTCTATAAGCCGCAAGCTAGTCCATACCCAGAACTACGCCGTAGGATCCTAATGGTATAACCCTAAGGTCACATGTTGTAATGAAAGAACCCAAGGAAATCTCACAATTTCTAACCACGGTATCAACTGACATCCTTGCCCCAGAGGCCAACTCGACCTCCCACCTAATGTCCTGCCTAGAAGCCACCAGCCTGCAACATTCCACTAATGATGTAGACATAAAAGAGTAAGTAGCTTCGGAATCAAATAGTATAGAGATGGGAATATCTTCAATCATACCCGCTGTCTCTATGACTGAAGCCTGGAAATCAGCCTAGCGATTTTCAACCGCTACAAACATACGGTGGGATTTACCCATATCACCCACAGTCTACTTGGATCCTCCTACACGATGCTGTCCCCCTGCTGTAAAACCCTATGGGCACTCTCTAGCTAGGTGTCCAACTTCACCACAAACATAATAAGGGCCCTTAAACTAAACCTATACAGTCTGAGTCCTGCTCGACTGCTGTTGTCCTGTTCTACCAGTAGACCCCTGTGAGCCCCTATACGACTGTTGCGGCCTCGCAGGTCCCGCAAGTGGACCTTGCTATCTCTGATCCCTGTGCAGGCCCTACTGCTGCCAACCTCTATTATTTCCCCCATGTGACCTTGGATGTGTTCTAGCTTTCTGTTGCTCCTGTGACTACTATTGTTGTGGGGGCCTATGAGGTAATGATGTTGAATTGAATCTTTCTCTAGGCGGTGGCTATGTTGGTCTACGAAAATTTTGTTGATGCTGCTGTTGTCCCTGATCCTAGAACTAAGGGTGAGAACTCTGCCCCTGTCCCTGAATCTCCTCAGCAATATAAGGCTTCTCGGCAGCATCACTCAAAGTCTGGGGATGTGCCATCCGAACAGGTCCTGCTATACTATGGTTTAGTCCTCTGATAAACTTATGCACAAGAGTTTCTCATCATGGAGATACTTTGCATATCTAGATAACTCTATAAACATACTCTCATACTGTGCCACTGAGAGTCCCCACTACTATAGATCATGGAACTCGTCTATTCAACGCTGTCTGTAATAGTCTGATAGGTATCGCGCGTTGAAGCGCTCAATAAAGGTCTCCCATGAGAGGGTGTCTAAGGAGAGGTGACGCTTGCACTCCTCAGTGCACCACCAGGTAGCTGCTGCATCTCGTAATAAGTGTACTACCACATGGGCCTTCGTATTGCCAGCGTATAGATGCAATGCAAAGCACCTGTCTAAACTGACAAGTCAAGCCTCTGCCTCAGCTCCCTCTGTGGTTCTGATGAAAGTAGGAGGGTTCAATCTCAATATGTCCCTGATGGAATCTCCTTTATCTCTGCGCCCCCTGATAGGCTCATCTGTATGATAATCATAAGGCCTAGGACCCAATTGCTCTACTCACACTGTCTCGTCATGCCTGGCATGATGTGTGGGGCTCTTGCTATGGGCCCTGTCGGCCGAATCAACCTCCTCTGTATCAGGCAACTTGACATAAGGCTCCACATGTGGTACCCCCTACAGCTCTACACAGGGCTCCACACGTGGCTCGACATGAGTCTCAGCTCATGGCTCCATGCGTGGTTCCTCTCGAGGAACATTATGGGGCTCGACACATGGCTCTACGCATGGCTCAACTATAGCCGAAGGAAGCCTATCTAAGATAGCTTATAAGGCCTATAATATCTGTGGTCCCATATCAAGTGAGGCTGGTGGTGCCTGTGGTACCTGAGAAACTGGTTGTGCCTGTAGAACTGGCTAAACTTATGGAACTGGCTGTTTTGGTGGGACTGGCTGATCCAGTCCCACAGCTGAAGAATCAGTGTGCACCTCGGTGGGTGGAGTATGGCGGGTCAGTATTCACCAAACTTGTTTTTGAGGCATCCTACAAAATGAGGTAACTGCCAGTCAGTTTGGTTACGGAAGTGATAATGTGCCTAAACAAGCCCAGTGTTTAAGACAACTGTGCTCTGATACCAAATGTCATGCCCACATTTCCCATGCGGTCTCAACACGCAAACACGTGTGTCATGTCCACATGCGACATGTGGTCATGATACGAACTATCAAAAATTTTCCCTTACTACTTGAAATTTCCCCCTTACACACACAGCATACTCGGTTGCGTATGTTTAAGACATCAATGATAGAAGTGTTTTTAGAATATTCCACACACGTGAACATTCACTTTGCTGGACCTACAACTTTCTTGAAAGATGTTCACTACGTTTATTAATTAGTTGGCCTCTATTTGGTTTTCTCAGTTTAATCATTACTGCCTTGCAATGTTTATTCCCTCCTCTTTCCAGTTGTTTTGATAAATTTTACACTCAATTGTTTACATATTTATTTATTATCTTAAATTAATCTCTTAAGATAATTTGTGCCCATTACCCTAATACTTCATTAGGCATTTTAATAACTCCAGATTTTTTTATAAATATGTCTTTATAGAGGTAAATATATATAGACATATATATATATATATAACAAAATTAATTTTTTTCTTTTGAAAATGGAATCCACAACTAATTGCATCTATTACATATAAATCTATATATATATATATATATATATATATATAATTTAATATTTCTTTGTAGGTGGATTCCACACTAATACAACTATTACAATTAAGTATTTATATTTATAATCAATTAACTTCCCCTTTTGAAAGTGGATTCCACAAGCAACACCACTGTTATATTTAAATCAATATATATATATATATAGATATATATATATATATATAGATATATATATTAACTTGTATATATATATATATATACCTAAATACAATATATATATATATATATATATATATAATTGCTTAATTATTATTTAACAATAATCCCCACCCAAGTACCAAGTGCTTGTTATAAACATACTAATTTCTTGAAGGGTATTAAACCTAAATATTAATGTGGTTGCAGGGTCATGGAGAGCGGTGGCGGTGAAGGTACTTGCAGTGGTGGCCGAAGGAGGTGGGTGAAGTGGAATGGAGGCTTGGAGGTGGGCGGTGTGGAGTCTGTAGAGGGCGGGGTGTGGAGTGGTGCGGACGGCGGCGGGACTGGTCACGCAGTCCGTGAAGGAGGGGTTGCAGGAGGCGGCACTGTAGGTTTCCATAGGCGGCGCAGGGTTTATTGTCACAGCGGGGGTGTGGGGAGGGGTGGAGCCCCACCCACAACCCACTTCGTGGGTTGTGGGTGGGGCTCCGCCCCTCCCCACACCCTCTTGTTTAAAGGAATTCAATGGAGGTTTAACCCCCACCCTAAAACATGTATATTTTGGCTGTATAAACAACGAACTCTCCTTTCCCATTCATTTGTTAATATTGTAATTTCTAATTAATAGTAATATATATATATATTTATTTATTTATATATATGTATAGCTCATTTTCACAATTTCATATAATTTAACTATTTAAATATATATATATATATATACAAGTATATAGTAATACATCAGTTGGAAAATATATAAAGTACTTTGTGTTTGAATTGGTATCAGAGCCATGTTCTCTCTTGCATTTTGAATGTGTCATTTTGGTTGTCATGTTCTGAAAGTTCTGCAAGTAGCATGCTATAGTACCTGTGGAGGGGTGGAGTAAGTCCCATTTTAAAGGCCGAAGGAAAGAGCCGTGTGAAGGGTAGTAAGTCACCAAAAGTAGCAGCGAATATCGCGAACAAGTATCAGTAAGTTCATATCTTCTCACAATGGCACTGCAAAAATCATTAGATGCAAGCTTGTCCTTATCTCATGTGTTGCACAATTATTTTCATGATACCGATGTTACATCTGTTGATGATAAAGGCAATTTCAGGTTTCCTGATCTGAAAATTTCTACATTTTATCCTAAAAAAGGCATAAAAGCTAAGATGTGTGACTTTGTTAGACAATCTGAAGTTAACTTATTAGTCTCTGGCACTGGTATATGTCCCATTTATCTTCCTTTCCTTCTTCCTGAGGATGTATCCCGATGGTCTGATAAAGGATTTTTCCATGTCCATTTCCCACACATAGATCTCATTGTTCATCCGCATTTCAATTATGATATTGGTGCAGAGTTTTTTGCTACTCTTATAGATACTAGATGTCGCATCTGGGAACAAGCTATTATTGCACAATTTAGAGGTGTTTTGAGTAAAGAAAAAGGTGATGGTAAAATATCTGTTTAGCCTAATTTCACACTTTCTTTATCTGCTAAATTCATTACCTCTGCATTTTGTCTCCTCTTGCAAGTCAAAGGTGTTTCTGTCATGCCTAGTTCTGTCTACACTACCATTGGTGGTCGATGTGTCTATCGCCTCATGCATACCGTATCTCCACCAATTTCTTTTCCCATAGGGGTAGGTTTTATACAAGGCTCCTCAAACCTCCTGGATTATGGTTGTTTTATTGATCATACTGGATTTGAAATAGGATTCCCTATCATTGAACAATTGTTAAACAAACAGAAACCCCAATTTGCTGATCTTCCTATCCATAGGAATAGATTTTCTGAGAGACCTTATTTCCAATCTCACAGAGTAGGCAATGTTACCTTGCAAGCACTCCCAGATTAGACAATATTAGAACAACCACTTAAAGAGCAATCATCTAGACAACCCCTAAAAAGAAGCTATTCTATGGCTCATGCATATCCCAATACCTACAGGAAACCATATGTTGACTACAACCCAGAAGAATGTTCTACTTCTTCTAGCAATTCTCACAGATTCCAAGCATCATAGTCAATGAATCCCTATCCTTCTAGATCTTATTTTTCTTCTACATTAGATCTTAGTACTAACCCAGTGTTAGTAGAGAAATTAGCACGGCAGGTCAGCTCTAGATTGCATCTTGCCCCAAGGCAAGAAGAAGAACAAACATATAGGAAGCAAAAAGGGATTAGGTTATCAAAAATACCTAAGATGCCTGATCATGCATGCATGTTAAGAGAACATTTACCTAGATATGGTTTTGAAAAGAAAGATAAGAAAATAATCTAGGTAGATCCAGTAACAACTTTGGAATTAGAACATTATGTACCTGGTAGGTGGCCTACACAAGAAAGCTTCACAGTTGTAGATCCAGAAAAATAGTTATGGGGTAAATATGAATCTAGACTGCACACAAAAAGTAGGATCAAAACAAAAACCTTCTAAATCACAGAGAAACTGGCAGTCTCAATGGATGCTCTCGGCCCAAGAGAATCTTGATGATATGGCTGTGGACACTAAGATAGGTGTAAATAGAATAGTTTCTGCTCAAGAAACTCTGTCTCAAGTTCAAAGTGTGGTTTTTAAGACAGAGTCTGTGGTTAGTAAAATAGAGAAACAATCTACTTCTTTGTTAAATGATTCTGGTTCTATTTTGTACAATGTCAAAAATGTTCAGTCTCAACAAAATCAAGTTTACAGTCTTTCCCAAAGAATAGCTTCAATGGCTACCAGAATAAATGAAAATGTAGTCATTTCTGATAACAAAAGAGAAACTGCGGCCAATGAACAAAAGGTTTTGTTAGAACATGTGGCCCATAAGCTAGACAAAATAAGGAAATATACTAAGAAGATTAGAGTTTCTCAAAAAGGGAAAGATAGTTCAAAAGAGGAACTTGAGGAAACAAAATCGCAAAAAGTTGAACCCTTTAGCAAACCTAAAATCTAGAAAGGAAAGAGCATTTCTTTCATTGAAGAAGCAGATGAACTAGAACCCAAGTCTTCTCAGAGAAGTAAGTCTGCCCCGATGCCAACAAAATTAGTCCTTCCCAAACATAAAGAGCACCTGATGCAGAGTGTAGAACCTCTTAAGGATTGGTTAGAAGAATTGCATCTTGACCAACCAGGTGAGCCTATTTATATGGAAGAACCAGTTGCTGCAAATCAGTCTAAAGATGAAGTGTATCTTGAAGAAGACATTCTTCCAGAATCTTCTCATCATTCAGATGAAGAAATAGAAATTAATCTTCCATCTGCTGCTTTGGTTGAAATAAATAATATTGAAGATTGGGAGGATTATTATTTTGCCAGTCAAGAGTCTGTACACAATGATTTTGATATAGAGATGAAAGAAGTTGTCTCTGAAAATTCCAGACCAGAAAATTTAAAAGCTTATGCAACTTCAGGCTATATACTGAATATAGATAAGCTTGTGATCCTTATGACACCATTTGTACATGGTGTGACACTCTCGAAAATTTCTTTGATACTAGAGGATCTGTTTGGAATGATGCAACTAAAGTTTTGTATGCTGTCAGACTCATGTCAGGAAAACTTAGAAACTGGTGGAATTCTTTACCAGATAATGGCATCATCACCACAAATCCAGAAACTGGTGAGGACTATGTCAAAGAAAAAGATTTGGGCAGAAATGATATTTCTGCAGAAGGATTTTCTTTTCTTAAAATAACCTTAATTGGTTTATTTGCTGGTAACAGAAAAAATGAAGTTTTAGAGGCAGAAAAGATTTTATTTTCTCTACAGTTGAAAGATTTAGGCAAGTTAAGGAAGTATAATTTGGTCTTTGAGAATTTTATGATAGCAGCCCATAAGTTGCATGATCCAACAACAAAAAAGTACTAAGTTCATTACCTTGTGGTTTGGGTGAATTTGCAGAAGATTATGTAATGAACAAATACAAGACCACTGTAGATAAATATGGTTTTGTAGATCTAAAAAATTTAGTGGTTTACAAGTTGGATAAGGGTTGTTTGACAAAAGCATTAAATGACAATAAAGACCAGTATAATTCTTCCTGTAACATGAGAGATTATTGTGACTTGCCTCCATTAAGCCAGTTAAAAGATTTCAAGCATGTCAGAAAGTTTAGAAAAACTTCTTGTGGAAAGCATTGTGATTGTAGAAAATGCAAAAGATCTTATGATAATGACAATATGGGAAGATCATTTCAGTATAAGAAATATAAAAGAAAATATAGGATAGCTCCTGTACATAAGCACTCATTCAAGAAGAGAGCTCCTCCCAAGTATCTATTCAAGAAGAATAAGCATCACTGTGGTCATAAGCAAGTTAGATGTTTTATTTGTAAAGGTCCTCATTATACCACTGATTGTCCAAAAAGCCACCAAAATGTTAATAAGGTTTATGTTTTATTTTCTGAACAAGATGTAAATATGGATTGGAAGATTGTACATAGTAGTGATGTTTTGAATCAGCTTGTAGATAATCAATTTTTTGAATTAGTTGAGGTTTTGCCAGAACAACTGTTTATGGCCCGTGACAAGCACAAGAAAGTCAGTTCTTCCTCCAGCAGTTCTGAAGTCACAGAATCTAGCAGTTCTGATGAACTTGGATCTATACCCAGCTTAGTCAAAAAAGCTATCAAGGATTTAGACTTTAAGATCAGTATGGCTAAATCTAAAGATCCTTACAGGATGCTTGGCACTACAGAGGAGAAAAAAGCTATAGCCAAGAAGTAGCAAAAAGATATCAAAAACTGGGAAGCAGAGCATCATGCTCTCCAACGCCAACTTTCTAAAGGTAAGCACTCTTCCAAGCCTATTCTTGGTACAGATTCTCCGTCTCCTCCTCGGTCCCATAGACACTCCAAATCTCATGGCTATATTTCTTCGACATGGCATTCTTCCAATGTCCATAAGCCTAAGCATCACTCCAAGCATCATTCTCCATCGCCGCTTCCTTCCCTTGGCCGTTCCATTGATGCTCTTGCTACTAAGATTGACCAATGCCATGAAGAATTGATCATTCTCACCCGTCAAGTCACCTTGCAACATAAGGCCCTTGAAAAACTCACTTTACATGTGGGGGAATTATGTGACATCATGTTCAAAGCAGATAAATCTGTATCTTCTGCTCCTTCATCTCCAAAACCTACACCCAAATGTGAACCAACAAATGCCTTATTTATTGCTGAAAACTGTACATACATCTGAGTCAATCTTCAGTTCCCTGGATATAAACCTATCCCAATGGATGCTTTTGTTGACTCTGGATCTTCCAAAAATTTTGCCAATACTAATGCCATTCCAAAAGAATTCTGGAAGCCAAGACCAAATATCCCTGCAGGCATAGCAATAAATGGCCAAGATGTTGAATATGGCAGATATGCATAGGATGTACAGATAGAAATTTAAGGAAAAAGGTTTGTAACTGATTTCATTGAATTACAAGGTCTTAGAGGTGACATACTTCTTGGTTTTACTTTCCTAACAAAGTACCAACCTTTTGTTTTGAGGATACATGAAATTTCTCTGAGGCATGAAGATGGCCAAATAAAGATTCCATCTCTTAAGGTTGTCAATCATAAGTTCATCAATAAGAAGCCCACAGAGAAAAAGTCTCCAAAAATGAGTAGGAAAGAAAACATTAATTTGCATTCTCAAACACTACCTCCTTTGCTAGAGCCTGTGAAGATTAGATTTGAAAATGATTGTTGCAGTATGAATCCACTACAATTTTGGTCCAAAGATCATGAGGAATGTGAGATCAAGATTAAACCAGAGTGTTCTTCTGTCATTCCATATGAGCCAGCTTATTTGATGAGTCCATTAGAAACAAAAGAAATTGATGAGCATCTTAAAGAATTGCTTGAAGGCAAATTTATCAAAGATAGTAAAAGTCCATTTAGTTGTCCAACATTTTTGGTAAACAAGCGAGCAGAATAGATCAGAGGTAAGAAAAATTTTTGTATTAAGTATAAACCACTAAATGATATTATCCTTCCATTCAACTATCCTATTCCTTTCAGTACTGATTTGATTCTTAGAGCTACCTCAAAGAAAGTATTTTCAAAGTTCGATTGCAAATCAGGATTCTGGCAGATAAAGGTAAAAAATGAGGATAGATATAAAACTGTTTTCTCAGTTCCTCAAGGTTTATATGAATGGAATGTGATGCCTTTTGGCTTGAAGACTGCTCCTGCCTATTTCCAGAGAAAAATGGACCAAGCTTTAAGAAGCCTAAAAGAATTTTGTGCTGTATACATTGATGATATAATTGTGTTTTCTAATGATTTGTCTCAGCATTTGAAACATCTAGAATCTCTGTATAATACCATTAAGCATCATGGAATTTGTTTATCTGTAAAAAAGCTTGTGATAGGTCAAGAAGAAATTGATTTCCTTGGGTTAATACTTTCACATGGGAAAGTCAAATTATAGTCTCACATCTTGAAGCATATTAATGAATTTCCAGATGTGTTAGTAGGGATTAAGCAGATTCAGAGATTTCTTGGTTGCCTGAATTATGTTTCAGCATTTTATAATGGCTTGGCTAAGGATAGAAAGAAACTACAGAATCAGCTCAAAGAAGGTGCAGGACCATGGATAGATGAATTGATAGAAATTGTCCAAAAGATAAAATTGAAATGTCAATATCTTCCAACTTTGCATTTGCCTAAAGATGGTTTCCCATTAATTCTTTATACTGATGCATCTGACGAAGTTTGGGGTGCTGTTTTATTACAGGAAATTCCTCTCAAAGGATCTCAAATTTGTGGCTACCGGTCAGGAACATTTAATGACACTGAATGTAGGTAGACCATTTATGAGAAAGAAATTCTTGCAGTGAAAAAAGGTATTCAAAAGTTCAAGATTTTCTTAAAACCTGTACATTTCATTGTTCGCACTGATAGCCAACCAATGAGATCTTTGTTGAAAAAGAAACCAAATAAAGACATAGCTCATGGACGCATTGCCAGATGGTATCTGGATTTTACAAGCTATGACTTTGATATTGAATGGATCCACGGAGACACCAATCCTCTTGCAGACAGTCTAACCAGGGAAATGGCACAGTTAGCAGAACCTGCTGCAATGCTGATTGAAATTGGTGATACAGTCAGAAGAAAAGATGGCATTGAAGTTTTCCAGACTACTGATGAAAATGGCAGAGATATTTGGGTTCCTCAGCTTCTAGCAGAAATAATTCATCCTATTCTTGAAGTTTACTTCTTAAATAAATGGTTGGATGAATTAAGAAAATTGATCAAGGATTCTTCTGAGCAAGGAATTTTTACTCCTGATCAGAATTAAAATTTTTTAGAAGCATTTGGAATGGAAGAATCCCAGATTGATTTTATGTTGAGAAATGGTCTACAAATGGATATTTGCATCACTTCTCTTCTACCTATGCATTGGACACACAGGGATAAACACAATCTGCTTAAGGTTGCAAAATTTGGTTTCATTAATAGCATTACTATCTACCAAACAGAATTTGAAGATTATGCAGACATCTTCCTTGGTATCAATGACAGAATTCTGCAACCTGATATGAATGAGTTCTTTGATCATATCCAGAAGAATTTTGGGTGGTCTATTGAAGAAGGATTGTGTGGACCTTCCGGATATCTAATGCAACCACATGGTTACATGTTTCCAAGAGTTGAGTATTATCCTCTAACTCACAATTGGTTTGCAAAAGCTGTTTTAAATGATCTCATTCCATCCTTGCATCCAGCATTGGTAGCTACATGAACAAAAATGGACATTGCATACCCAGACCAGGTTGACAAAGTTATTTATGCTTTCCATCCTCGAGATGATGACTTGGATGTTATTTTTCAGCCAATTCCATCTCATTTCCTACCACCAACAGATCTTTCTGGATCTCCTGGCTAGCACATGGGCTTGTCTGTACCGTGACGTCGGCCACATTAAGATTTTGACAGTAGGACGCAACCCTATACAAAAAGCAAAATCCCCATATCTACTTTTGGGTGTAAAGTAGGCCATGCTTGCATACGGTGTCCCTAATGCGAATTATTATTGTCCTTTTCACTGTAGTTAGTGCTCACGGATATGACTGCCTAACAGCTATCCTCTCCTACAATGGTAGACATGTGTCATAAGTGTATGGTCAGATTTCAAAATTGGTTTAATGTTTTGACGTCCGCTCCATCCTATAAATAAGGAGCCTCCTCCTTTGTTCCGCATCAAAAGTTGGAGAAAAGAGTCTAGAGTCTTAGTTTTAGCAAAATTATGCTCTTGTTCTGCGCTTAGAGCGATTTGAACAATCAAAAATTGCTATTAGGTTGATCATATTGTAATACATCAGTTGGAAAATATATAAAGTGCTTTGTGTTTGAATTGGTATTTCTGATATTTCTGATTGTTTAGATCGCTCTAAGCGTAGAACAAGAGTATAATTTTGCTAAAACTAAGACTCTAGACTCTTTTCTCCAACTTCTGATGTGGAACAAAGGAGGAGGCTCCTTATTTATAGGATGGAGCAGACGTCAAAACATTAAACCAATTTTGAAATCTGACCATATGCTTATGACACGCGTCTACCATTGTAGAGAGGATAGCTGTTAGGTAGTCATATTCGTGAGCACTAACTACAGTGAAAAGGACAATAATAATTCACATTAGGGACACCGTATGCGAGCATGACTTGCTTTACACCCAAAAGCAGATATGGGGATTTTGCTTTTTGTACAGGGTTGCATCTTGCTGTTGGAATCTTAACGTGGCCGACGTCACGGCATAGACAAGCCCATGTGCTAGCCAGGAGATCCAGAAAGATCTGTTGGTGGTAGGAAATGAGATGGAATTGGCTGAAAAATAACATCCAAGTCATCATCTCGAGGATGGAAAGCATAAATAACTTTGTCAACCTGGTCTGGGTATGCAATGTCCATTTCTGTTCGTGCAGCTACCAATGCTGGATGCAAGGATGGAATGAGATCATTTAAAATAGCTTTTGCAAACCAATTGTGAGTCAGAGGATAATACTCAACTCTTGGAAACATGTAACCATGTGGTTGCATTAGATATCCGGAAGGTCTACACAATCCTTCTTTAATAGACCACCCAAAATTCTTCTGGATATGATCAAAGAACTCATTCATATCAGGTTGCAGAATTTTGTCATTGATACCAAGGAAGATGTCTGCATAATCTTCAAATTCTATTTGGCAGATAGTAATGCTATTAATGAAACCAAATTTTGCAGCCTTAAGCAGATTGTGTTTATCCCTGTGTGTCCAATGCATAGGCAGAAGCGAAGTGATGCAAATATCCATTTGTAGACCATTTCTCAACATAAAATCAATCTGGGATTCTTCCAGTCCAAATGCTTCTAAAAAATTATAATTCTGATCAGGAGTAAAAATTCCTTGCTCAGAAGAATCCTTGATCAATTTTCTTAATTCATCCAACCATTTATTTAAGAAGTAAACTTGAAGAATAGGATGAATTATTTTTGCTGGAAGATGAGGAACCCAAATATCTCTACCATTTTCATCAGTAGTCTGGAAAACTTCAATGCCATCTTTTCTTCTGACTGTATCACCAATTTCAATCAACATTGCAGCAGGTTCTGCTAACTGTGCCATTTCCCTGGTTAGACTGTCTGCAAGAGGATTGTTGTCTCTGTGGATCCATTCAATATCAAAGTCATAGCTTGTAAAATCTAGATACCATCTGGCAATGTGTCCATGAGCTATGTCTTTATTTGGTTTCTTTTTCAACAAAGATCTCATTGGCTAGCTATCAGTGTGAATAATGAAATGTGTAGGTTTCAAGAAAATCTTGAACTTCTGAATACCTTTTTTCATTGCAAGAATTTCTTTCTCATAAATGGTGTACCTGCATTCAATGTCATTAAATGTTCCTGATCGGTAGCCACAAATTTGAGATCCTTTGAGAGGAATTTCCTGTAATAAGACAGCACCCCAAACTTCGTCAGATGCATCAGTATAAAGAATTAATGGGAAACCATCTTTAGGCAAATGCAAAGTTGGAAGATATTGACATTTCAATTTTATCTTTTGGACAATTTCCGTCAATTCATCTGTCCATGGTCCTGCACCTTCTTTGAGCTGATTCTGTAGTTTCTTTCTATCCTTAGCCAAGCCATTATAAATGGTGAAACATAATTCAGGCAACCAAGAAATCTTTGAATCTGCTTAATCCCTACTAACACATCTGGAAATTCATTAATATGCCTTAAGATGTGAGGCTGTAATTTGACTTTCCCATGTGAAAGTATTAACCCAAGGAAATCAATTTCTTCTTGACCTATCACAAGATTTTTTGCAGATAAACAAATTCCATGATGCTTAATGGTATTATACAGAGATTCTAGATGTTTCAGATGCTGAGACAAATCATCAGAAAACACAATTATATCATCAATGTATACAACACAAAATTCTTTTAGGCTTCTTAAAGCTTGGTCCATTTTTCTCTGGAAATAGGCAGGAGCAGTCTTCAAGCCAAAAGGCATCACATTCCATTCATATAAACCTTAAGGAACTGAGAAAGTAGTTTTATATCTATCCTCATTTTTTACCTTTATCTTCCAGAATCCTGATTTGCAATCGAACTTTGAAAATACTTTCTTTGAGGTAGCTCTAAGAATCAAATCAGTACTGAAAGGAATAGGATAGTTGAATGGAAGGATAATATCATTCAGAGGTTTATAGTTAATACAAAACCTTTTCTTACCTCTGATCTGTTCTGCTCGCTTGTTTACCAAAAATGTTGGACAGCTAAATGGACTTTTACTATCTCTGATAAATTTGCCTTCAAGCAATTCTTTAAGATGCTCATCAATTTCTTTAGTTTCTGATGGACTTATCAAATAAGCTGGCTCATATGGAATGACAGAAGAACATTCTGGTTTAATCTTGATCTCACATTCTTCATGATCTTTGGACTAGAATTGTAGTGGATTCATACTGCAACAATCATTTTCAAATCTGATCTTCACAGGCTCTAGCAAAGGAGGTAGTGTTTGAGAATGCAAATTAATGTTTTCTTTCCTACTCATTTTTGGAGACTTTTTCTCTGTGGGCTTCTTATTGATGAACTTATGATTGACAACCTTAAGAGATGGAATCTTTATTTGGCCATCTTCATGCCTCAGAGAAATTTCATGTATCCTCAGAACAAAAGGCTGGTACTTTGTTAGGAAAGTAAAACCAAGAAGTATGTCACCTCTAAGACCTTGTAATTCAATGAAATCAGTTACAAACCTTTTTCTTTGAATTTCTATCTGCACATCCTATGCGTATCTGCCATATTCAACATCTTGGCCATTTAGTGCTATTCCTGCAAGGATATCTGGTCTTGGCTTCCAGAATTCTTTTGGAATGGCATTAGTATTGGCAAATTTTTTGGAAGATCTAGAGTCAACAAAAGCATCCATTGGGATAGGTTTATATCCAGGGAACTGAAGATTGACTCGGATGTATGTACAGTTTTCAGCAATAAATAAGGCATTTGCTGGTTCACATTTGGGTGTAGGTTTTGGAGATGGAGTAGAAGATACAGAGTTATCTGCTTTGAACATGATGTCATGTAATTCCCCCATGTGTAAAGTGAGTTTTTCAAGGGCCTTATGTTGCAGGGTGACTTGACGGGTGAGAATGATCAATTCTTCATGGCATTGGTCAATCTTAGCAGCAAGAGCATCAATGGAGCGGCCAAGGGAAGGAGGCGGTGATGGAGAATGATGCTTGGAGTGACGCTTAGGCTTATGGACGTTGGAAGAATGCCATGTCAGAGTAATATAGCCATGAGATTTGGAGTGTCTATGGGACCGAGGAGGAGGAGACAAAGAATCGTCACCAATAATAGGCCTGGAAGAGTGCTTACCTTTAGAAAGTTGACGTTGGAGAGCATGACGCTCTGCTTCCCAGGTTTTGATATCTTTTTGCTGTTTCTTGGCTGCAGCTTTTTTCTCCTCTGTAGTGCCAGGCATCCTATAAGGATCTTTCGATTTAGCCATACTGATCTTAAAATCTAAATCCTTGATAGCTTTTTTAACTAAGCTGGGTATAGATCCAAGTTCATCAGAACTGCTAGATTTTGTGACTTCAGAACTGCTGGAGGAAGAACTGACTTTCTTGTGCTTGTCACGGGCCATAAACAGTTGTTCTGGTAAAACCTCAACTAATTCAAAAAATTGATTATCTACAAGCTGATTCAAAACATCACTACTATGTACAATCTCCCAATCCATATTTACATCTTGTTCAGAAAATAAAGCATAAACCTTATTAACATTTTGGTGCCTTTTTGGACAATCAGTGGCATAATGAGGACCTTTACAAATAAAACATCTAACTTGCTTATGACCACTGTGATGCTTATTCTTCTTGAACAGATACTTGGGAGGAGCTCTCTTCTTGAATGAGTGCTTATGTACAGGGGCTAACCTATATTTCTTTTATATTTCTTATGCCAAAATGATCTTTCCATATTATCATTATCATAAGATCTTTTGCATTTTCTACAATCACAATGCTTTCCACAAGAAGATTTTATAAACTTTCTGACATGCTTGAAATCTTTTAACTGGCTTAATGGAGGCAGGTCACAATAATCTCTCATATTACAGGAAGAATTATACTAGTCTTTATTGTCATTTAATGCTTTTGTCAAACAACCCTTATTCAACTTGTAAACCACTAAATTTTTTAGATCTACAAAACCATATTTATCTACAGTGGTCTTGTATTTGTTCATTACATAATCTTCTGCATATTCACCTAAACCACAAGGTAATGAACTTAGATAGTACTTTTTTGTTGTTGGATCATGCAACTTATGGGCTGCTATCATGAAATTCTCAAAGACCAAATTATACTTCCTTAACTTGCCTAAATCTTTCAACTGTAGAGAAAATAAAATCTTTTCTGCCTCTAACACTTCATTTTTTCTGTTACCAGCAAATAAACCAATTAAGGTTATTTTAAGCAAAGAAAATCCTTCTGCGGAAATATCATTTCTGCCCAAATCTTTTTCTTTGACATAGTCCTCACCAGTTTCTGGATTTGTGGTGATGATGCCATTATCTGGTAAAGAATTCCACTAGTTTCTAAGTTTTCCTGACATGAGTCTGACAGCATACAAAACTTTACTTGCATCATTCCAGACAGATCCTCTAGTATCAAAGAAGTTTTCGAGAGTGTCACACCATGTACAAATGGCGTCATAAGGATCTACAAGCTTATCTATATTCAGTATATAGCCTAAAGTTGCATAAGCTCTTAAATTTTCTGGTCTGGAATTTTCAGAGACAACTTCTTTCATCTCTATATCAAAATCATTGTGTACAGACTCTTGACTAGCAAAATAATATTCCTCCCAATCTTTAGTATTATTATTTATTTCAACCAAGGTAGCAGATGGAAGATTAATTTCTATTTCTTCATCTGAATGATGAGAAGATTCTGGAAGAATGTCTTCTTCAAGATACACTTCATCTTCAGACTGATTTGCAGCAGCTAGTTCTTCCATATAAATAGGCTCACCTGGTTGGTCAAGATGCAATTCTTCTAACCAATCCTTAAGAGGTTCTACATTCTACACCAGGTGCTCTTTTTGTTTGGGAAGAACTAATTTTGTTGGCATCGGGGAAAACTTACTTCTCTAAGAAGACTTGGGTTCTGGTTCATCTGCTTCTTCAATGAAAGAAATGCTCTTTCCTTTCTGGATTTTGGGTTTACTAAAGGGTTTAGCTTTTTGTGATTTTGTTTCCTCAAGTTCCTCTTCTGAACTATCTTTCCCTTTTTGAGAAACTCTAATCTTCTTAATATATTTCCTTATTTTGTCTAGCTTATGGGCCACATGTTCTAACAAAACCTTTTGTTCATTTGCCGTAGTTTCTCTTTTGTTATCAGAAATGACTACATTTTCATTTATTCTGGTAGCCATTGAATCTATTCTTTGTGAAAGACTGTAAACTTGATTTTGTTGAGACTGAACATTTTTGGCATTGTACAAAATAGAACCAGAATCATTTAACAAAGAAGTAGATTGTTTCTCTATTTTACTAACCACAGACTCTATCTTAAAAACCACACTTTGAACTTGAGACAGAGTTTCTTGAGAAGAAACTATTCTATTTACACCTATCTTAGTGTCCACAGCCATATCATCAAGATTCTCTTGAGCCGAGAGCATCCACTGAGACTACCAGTTTCTCTGAGATTCAGAAGGTTTTTGTTTTGATCCTACTTTTGTGTGCAGTCTAGATTCATATTTACCCCATAACTATTTTTCTGGATCTACAACTGTGAAGCTTTCTTGTGTAGGCCACCTACCAGGTACATAATGTTCTATATCCAAAGATGTTACTGGATCTACCTGGATTATTTCTTCTCTTTCTTTTCAGAACCATATCTAGGTAAATGTTCTCTTAACATGCATGCATGATCAGGCATCTTAGGTATTTTTGATAACCTAATCCCTTTTTGCTTCCTATATGTTTGTTCTTCTTCTTGCCTTGGGGCAAGATGCAATCTAGAGCTGACCTGCCATGCTAATTTCTCTACTAACACTGGGTCAGTACTAAGATCTGATGTAGAAGCAAAAGAAGATCTAGAAGGATAGGGATTCACTGACTGTGATGCTTGGAATCTGTGAGAACTACTAGAAGAAGTAGAACATTCTTCTGGGTTGTAGTCAACATATGGTTTCCTGTAGGTATTGGGATATGCATGAGCCATAGAATAGCTTCCTTTTAGGGGTTGTCTGGATGATTGCTCTTCAAGTGGCTCTTCTAATATTGTCTGATCTGGGAGTGCTTGCAAGGTAACATTGCCTACTCTGTGAGATTGGAAATAAGGTCTCTCAGAAAATCTATTCCTATGGATAGGAAGATCAGCAAATTGGGGTTTCTATCTATTTAACAATTGTTCAATGATAGGGAATCCTATTTCAAATCCAGTATGATCAATAAAACGACCATAATCCAGGAGGTTTGAGGAGCCTTGTATAAAACCTACCCCCATGGGAAAAGAAATTGGTGGAGATACGGTATTCATGAGGTGATAGACACATCGACCACCAATGGTAGTGTAGACAGAACCAGGCATGAGAGAAACACCTTTGACTTGCAAGAGGAGACAGAATGCAGAGGTAATGAATTTATCAGCTAAAGAAAGTGTGAAATTAGGCTGAACAGATATTTTACCACCACCTTTTTCTTTACTCAAAACACCTCTAAATTGTGCAATAACAGCTTGTTCCCAGATGCGACATCTAGTATCTATAAGAGTAGCAAAAAACTCTGCACCAATATCATAATTGAAATGCCGATGAACAATGAGATCTATGTGCGGGAAATGGACATGGAAAAATCCTTTATTAGACCATCAGGATACATCCTCAGGGAGAAGGAAAAGAAGATAAATGGGACATATACCAGTTCCAGAGACTAATAAGTTAACTTCAGATTGTCTAACAAAGTCACACATCTTAGCTTTTATGCCTTTTTCAAGATAAAATGTAGAAATTTTTAGATCAAGAAACTAGAAATTGCCTTTATCATCAACAGATGTGACATCGGTATCATGAAAATAATTGTGCAACACATGAGATAAGGACGAGCTTGCATCTAATGATTTTTGGTGCAGGAGCACCCCTACAAGACATAATATAGGTTCATTGTCCGCATGACAGGACATTAGTCTATTTTTAGCATGTTTGACTTCATAATGTAATAAGGTCCAGTGGACCAATGCATATGTATTAGATCAGCCTAGGAGAATGTGCAGGCAGTTAGAGCTCGTGATCAGGTAGTATGAGCTGTCTTCTCTCCCAGACGCTTGGACGCTCCCAGCCGCTGGGAATCGAGTTGGTAGTACTCGCAGGATATTGCTATAAATAACTCAGATCAGTTAGGGTTTGATATCATAGAAAGTAGAAGGAGAGTAGTAGTTGTGTTATGTTGTACTGGTGATTGAAATCTAGAGATCAGTCCAGGCATTGTGAAACATTGTTCAGGACATTTGTGTTTCATCTGAATAAGATCTCATCAATTGCATTATCTGGTGTATCAGTTGTTTATGTTTTGATTTCTGTTCTGATTACAAGTTGATGGATTCTTTCAACCCTTCCACCAGTTGAGTCTGTGAATCGGTGGAATGGTCATGTATGATAGTTTAGCTTGCATTTTAGTTTTCTGCATTTCATTGTTTGAGAGATCAGTTGGTAGCATGCTGTGAATCAACCTAGCATCCTCATGTGCTAGGATTTAGGAAGATGAATTGTTAAGTTTTGATTTGAAGGTGATCTGGCCCGATCATCATGTTTCCTTTGTAAAATTGTGCGGTTCTGTGAGTTTGCATGCAGCTGATGGATATACAAGGGTCTGCATGTGCTTTTCCAGCTAAAGTGAATCGCATCGTCATCTGTGAGTATATCGCTATCCGGATCGGGTTATGTAGCTGACAAAGTTTGTATGTTTCAAGTGCATCAGGATGATATAAGTCGGATATATACTCAGTGTGTATATCGTCATCAGGATCATCTTTCGAGTGTACCCATCATCCGCATATCGCTATCATATGCGGGAGTGAAAGTTCATTTTTTTGGCTAAGGACCGGGAAGGTCATCATCAGGATATTGAAAAGAGCACCGGATATTCATTATCATGTTGCGGAGGATATAAGTGTCTTAAATTCGGATGACATCATCATTAGGTGCATGTGACATCATCGTCATCAGGATATTGCGAATATCACCCTATGCAAGTTTATCCTGCTATCGCTAAGTGTTTTGGCATCGGCGTAAGTCATCGGCATAAAGTTTGGTTAACATCATCAGGATGTTTCAATATGACTGGATAAGTCATATCCTGATGCTGTTGGTTGAGTAGTCGGATATCGGGGTGACGTAAGCATCGAAGGAAAGGTGTTTGAAGTTGTCGTCATCAGGATATTTGGAGGGAACCAGATATTTTATATCCTGCTGATGAAGATGATGCTGAACATCATGATGCTGAAGATAGAGTTTGGTCATGATGCTGCTGACAGGCGAAAGGCGAAAGGCGATAAGGAAGTGAACAGTAGTCAGCAGGAGGATATTTCATGCCTCTTCGAAATATGATGATGCTGTCTATGTTAGCAAGAAATATGATGATGATGATAAGCCGATAGGGAGTATAACATGTTTGTTGTACTAGTGACTCCTCCTTCCCAGTAGTAAGCTCCCGTTGCGTTTTACCTCTGCATCATAGTGGTATCAGAGCAAAGGAAGGATCTTCTGGAAAAGATAAGGATATAGCAGGATGTCGGATGAAGAAGGAACATCTGAGATGCCGACAAGGATGACCAACGCTGAGTTGGCAGTTCTGGTAAAGAAACAGATTGCAGAAAGCAAGGCCGTGAAGGCTCAGAATCAGGAATTGAAGGATGAGTTAGCGAAGTTGAGGAGCAGAGTAGGTTCTGGTAGAGAAGAAGATAGGGAAGAAGAAGAGATCCCTACTTGGAGCGAGGAGGTCGTTCCTGCAGACCAGAGACCACTGTTGAACGCCCTCAAGGCCATGGAGAGGAGAACCATGGATGTGAAACTGGATTTGCCAGTGTTTACAGGAAAGATGGAACCTGATTCAGTGATGGAGTGGATAGACTCCTTGAACAATTTCTTTGAAACAGAGGAGATACCAGAACAACAGAGGGTGAAGATAGCCCAGTCAAAAATGAAAGAAGCTGCCTTGACATGGTGGAATTTCGTCCAAGATGATAGAGTACAGGAAGGAAAGCGTAGAGTCGCTACATGGAAGAAGATGATGGCATTAGTAAAGGAAGCTTATGTCCCATTGGATTACAGTATCCAATTACACAAGAGGAAGCAAAACCTGAAGCAGAAGGAGCTAGATGTTAGCTCATATATAGAAGAATTCATGAAACTTTGTATGAAGACAAAGGTAAAGGAAAGTGAAGAAGAGAAGGTAGCCAGATACCTTAATGGATTGAGGTTCAATATTTAGGAAGATTTAAGTCTGCATAATCCAGATATAGTTCAGAAATGCTTTCAGTTGGCATTGAAAGTGGAAGAGAAGTTAAAGAGAAAACAAGAACAACACAATAGAGGAAGAGGAAGACAACAAAGAGGTGGAAGAGGTCCTTTTAGAGGTAGAGGACATGGACATGGATATCAGGGAGAATCCAGTCATGACAATAGTAAGGGAAACAATAGTCAGAACCAGAGGGAAAATTATAGTCAGCAAGGAAACTTCAGAGGTAGAAGACCTTTCAGAGGAAGATCCCAGGGCAGAGGATCCATCAGATGTTATAACTGTAACAAAGAAGGCCATATAGCCAGCAGATGTCCAGAAAAGGCCACAAGCTCAACAGGAGAAAGGAGAACAAATCTGATCCAAGAACCTGATAATCAAAGTATGACAGGCTCTACTTCTTTTCAGAGTGTGAATGCTCCTGATAATTATGGATACCCAGAAAGTGGAGAATCTCTAATGATGAGAAGAACAGTGACTACCATGAAGGTACCTGACAAAGAATCCCCTCAAAGAAAGTCTCTTTTCAGGACTATTTGCAAAGCAGGAAGTAAGGCATGTAAAGTTTTGATTGATTCTGGTTCTACTGAAAATTTTGTGTCTAAAGAAATGGTGACAAAGCTTAAGCTTAGGAGATTGCCTCACCCATCCCCATATAAAGTCTCATGGCTTACCCAAGGGCAGACAACTGTAGAAGAGCAGGCTTGGGTAGAATTTCAGATTGGTGCATATAAGGATAAGTTGTTGTTTGACATTACCAAGATGGATGCTTGCAACCTTTTATTTGGTAGACCATGGCAGTATGATTTGAAGGCACAACATGATGGTGTTAGAAACACCTATAAAATCACTAAAGATGGTAAGGTGACAGAGTTACTACCATTAACAGAGAAGGAGGAGAAATCTAAAGGAAAAGAGGTGAAGGTAATGCTGATGGAAGGTAAACAGTTCATGAAAGAAGTAGCAGCAGAAGGTGCAGTTGCATATGCCCTAATCCCATGTATGAGGATGAATAAAGAACAGCAGCAAGAAGTCAAGGAAGAGAAGAAGCAAAGGTTCATAGACCCAGCTATCCAAGAGCTATTGGATAAGTACAAAGGTATCATCTCAGAAGGAATGCCAAGATCCCTACCACCTGTGAGGGATATCAGTCACTGCATAGACTTAATTCCAGGGTCAACATTTCCAAACAAAGCAGCCTATAAGCTAACTCCAGAACAGAATGCAGAAGTAGCCAGACAAATTGAAGAATTATTGGATTCAGGTCTAATTGGGAAAAGTTTAAGTCCATGTGCAGTACCAGCTGTACTAGCACCAAAGAAGGAAGGTACTTGGAGGCTTTGCACAGATTCCAGAGCTATTAACAAGATCACAATCAGGTATAGGTTTCCAATCCCTAGGATAGAGGATTTACTTGACTGTTTGGGAGGTGCTAAGTATTTTACAAAAATAGATTTGAAGAGTGGATATCATCAGATCAGGATTAGACTAGGAGATGAATGGAAAACAGCATTCAAAACTAATGAAGGGTTATATGAGTGGAAGGTTATGCCTTTTGGTTTATCTAATGCACCTAGTACTTTTATGAGGTTGATGAATGAGGTCTTGAAAGAGTTCATTGGTAAGTTTGTCATAGTATATCTAGATGACATTCTGATTTTCAGCAACACAAAAGAAGAACATCTCAGACACATAGATTTGGTTCTTAAGAGGTTACATGAAGAGCAGCTGATGATAAATTTGGACAAGTGTTTGTTCATGCAAGAGGAGATCACATATTTGGGTTTTGTTATTTCACAAGGAAAGTTACAAATGGATAAGGAGAAGGTAAGTGCCATATTGTCTTGGCCAACCCCAAAGACTATGAATGATGTCAGAAGTTTCCATGGGTTAGCAACCTTCTATAGGAAGTTTATAAGAGGGTTTAGTCATATTTGTGCACCCATGCTTGATACCATCAAAGGAGGACAGAAGTGCAGATTTGTTTGGACTCAAAGAGCAGATGATTCTTTTGAAACATTGAAGAAGAAGGTGGCACAGCAGCCAGTCCTTGCACTTCCAGACTTTAACAAAATCTTTCAGGTGGAATGTGATGCCAGTCACATGGCCATTGGAGCAGTACTCAGCCAAGAAGGTAGACCTATTGCATTTTTTAGTGAGAAGCTCAATGATGCTAAAAAGAGGTATTCCTCATATGATTTAGAAATGTATGCTTTAGTCCAGTCACTTAAGAAATGGAGGCATTACTTGATGCCAAAGGAATTCATAGTAGTCACAGATAACCAGGCTCTGAGTTTCATAAACAGCCAGGAAAAGCTAAACCACAGACACATGAAATGGGTAGAAACCTTACAAGCTTTTACTTTTACATTGAAGCATAAGAAAGGAGTCAAGAATAAAGTTGCAGATGCTTTGAGCAGGAGAGTTCTAACAGTCAACCAGATTCAGTTAGAAAGTGTTGGCATTGATTCACTAAAGACCATGTATCAGACAGATGAAGATTTTAGGGAGATATATCATGTATGTACTTCTTTTGGAGAGAAATATCATGCTGAATTCTCTGACTTTTTGATTTAGGATGGATTGTTGTTCAAAGGTGGACAGTTATGTATTCCAAGGTGTTCTATGAGGTTAAACATCATTAAGGAGAAACATTGTGGAGCTATGGCAGGTCATTTTGGTCTAGATAAGACTCTTGATCTTGTTCGAAGACATTACTTTTGGCCTAAGTTACAATCAGATGTCAGAAAGTTTGTAGAGACATGTGTGATATGTCAGAAAGCTAAAGGCAGGTCAACTAATGCAGGTTTATATCAGCCCTTACCCATTCCTTCCAGACCATGGGAAAGCATAAGTATGGATTTTGTCTTGGGTTTACCAAGGACAAGGAAAGGATTTGACAGTGTTTTTGTTGTAGTGGATAGATTCAGCAAAATGGCACATTTCTTGCCATGCAAAACCACTGCTAATGCTTCATACATTGCAGATTTGTTTTTTAGGGAGATTGTCAGAATCCATGGATTGCCATTGAGCATAGTGTCAGATAGGGATGTGAAGTTTATTGGTCACTTCTGGAGAACTCTTTGGAGGAAACTTGGAACAAATTTCTCTTTTTCCTCTGCATATCATCCTCAAACGGATGGACAAACTGAAGTAGTGAACCGTTCCTTAGGGAATTTGCTTAGGTGTTTGACAAAACAACATGGAGAAAAGTGGGATAATATTCTATCTCAAGCTGAATTTTCCTATAATGATACTGTCAATAGGAGCACAGGGAAATCACCTTTTCAGATAGTTTATGGTATGCATCCAAGAGGAATTTTGGAATTGAGAGATCTACCTACAGTAGACCCTGTTAGTGCAGAAGGAGAAGCTTTTGCAGAAGCCATAAAAGAGGTTCATGATCAAGTCAAGACCCAACTGCAGAAAACCACCTTGAAGTATAAGGAATATGCTGATAAAAAGAAGAAGGATGTTCAGTTTGATGTTGGAGATTTGGTATGGGTTCATTTGAAGAAGGATAGACTTCCTAAGGGAAAGTATACTAAACTCATGTAGAGAAAAGTTGGACCTTGTAAGATCTTGCACAAGCATGGACAGAATGGTTATGAGCTACAACTCCCACCTGATCTTGGTTTGTCCCCTATATTCAATGTATGTGATTTAACTCCATACAAGTCTTATCCAGATGCAGATCAGGAACTCCTACAGGATACAGTCAATGATGACATTCCCAAGCATGATCCTCCACAGTTGCAGAAGGTTTTGGACACCAGAGTGGTCAAACAGACCCGAAACAAATAGTACTTGGAGTATCTAGTCTCTTGGAAGGGAAAACCTAATTCTGAAGCCGTATGGATGACTGAAGAGCAGATCCAAAAACATGGTGCAGATCTTCATACTCTCATCTCAAGTGGACTTGAGATTTCTTCTTCTGGGGAGTATGGTGCAGGAGCACCCCTACAAGATAGAATATAGGTTCATTGTCCGCATGACAGGACATTAGTCTATTTTTAGCATGTTTGACTTCATAATGTAATAAGGTCCATTAGACCAATGCATATGTATTAGATCAGCCTAGGAGAATGTGCAGGCAGTTAGA
Organism: Cunninghamia lanceolata; assembly: GCA_027924645.1. Lineage (NCBI taxonomy): Eukaryota > Viridiplantae > Streptophyta > Pinopsida > Cupressales > Cupressaceae > Cunninghamia > Cunninghamia lanceolata. The sequence goes on along the minus strand of BSBN01000865.1, from coordinate 857,634 downwards.
GCTCGTGATCAGGTAGTATGAGCTGTCTTCTCTCCCAGCCGCTTGGACACTCCCAGCCGCTGGGAATCGAGTTGGTAGTACTCGCAGGATATTGCTATAAATAACTCAGATCAGTTAGGGTTTGATATCATAGAAAGTAGAAGGAGAGTAGTAGTTGTGTTATGTTGTACTGGTGATTGAAATCCAGAGATCAGTCCAGGCATTGTGAAACATTGTTCAGGACATTTGTGTTTCATCTGAATAAGATCTCATCAATTGCATTATCTGGTGTATCAGTTGTTTATGTTTTGATTTATGTTCTGATTACAAGTTGATGGATTCTTTCAACCCTTCCACCGGTTGAGTCTGTGAATCGGTGGAATGGTCATGTATGATAGTTTAGCTTGCATTTTAGTTTTCTGCATTTCATTGTTTGAGAGATCAGTTGGTAGCATGTTGTGAATCAACCTAGCATCCTCATGTGCTAGGATTTAGGAAGATGAATTGTTAAGTTTTGATTTGAAGGTGATCTGGCCCGATCATCATGTTTCCTTTGTAAAATTGTGTGGTTCTGTGAGTTTGCATGCAGCTGACGGATATACAGGGGTCTGCATGTGCTTTTCCAGCCGAAGTGAATCGCATCGTCATCTGTGAGTATATCGCTATCCGGATCGGGTTATGTAGCTGATGAAGTTTGTATGTTTCAAGTGCATCAGGATGATATAAGTCAGATATATACTCAGTGTGTATATCGTCATCATGATCATCTTTCGAGTGTACCCATCATCCGCATATCGCTATCGTATGTGGGAGTGAAAGTTCATTTTTTTGGCTAAGGACCGGGAAGGTCATCATCAGGATATTGAAAAGAGCACCGGATATTCATTATCATGTTGCGGAGGATATAAGTGTCTTAAATCCGGATGACATCATCATCAGGTGCATGTGACGTCATCGTCATCAGGATATTGCGAATATCACCCTATGCAAGTTTATCCTGTTGTCGCTAAGTGTTTTGGCATCGGTGTAAGTCATCGGCATAAAGTTTGGTTAACATCATCAGGATGTTTCAATATGACCGGATAAGTCATATCCTGATGCTGTTGGTTGAGTAGTCAGATATCGAGGTGACGTAAGCATCGAAGGAAAGGTGTTTGAAGTTGTCGTCATCAGGATATTTGGAGGGAACCGGATATTTTATATCCTGCTGAACATCATGATGCTGAAGATAGAGTTTGGCGCTAAGTGAATAGTGAACATCAGGAGGATGTTTGCGCTTGCCGAATATCATGATGCTGCTGACAGGCCAAAGGCGAAAGGCAATAAGGAAGTGAACAGTAGTCAGTAGGAGGATATTTCATGCCTCTTCGAAATATGATGATGCTGTCTGTGTTAGAAAGAAATATGATGATGATGATAAGCTGATAGGGAGTATAACATGTTTGTTGTGCTAGTGACTCCTCCTTCCCAGTAGTAAGCTCCCGTTGCGTTTTACCTCTGCATCAATTTTTGCAGTGCCATTATGAGAAGATATGAACTTACTGATACTCGTTCACGATATTCCCTGCTACTTTTGGCGACTTACTGCCCTTCACACGGCTCTTTCCTTCAGCCTTTAAAACAGGACTTACTCCACCCCTCCACAGGTACTACAGCACGCTACTTGCAGAACTTTCAGAACATGACAACCAAAATGACACATTCAAAATGCAAGAGAGAACATGGCTCTGATACCAATTCTAACATTTTTTTAATTTCAATATGGCAAATACTTAAGTGAAACAGAAAGTAAATAACCATTTAAATCTGTATATTTCAACTAAATTTGATCTATCAAGTATACATTCCATTTCATATAAAAAAATTAGAGTAAATATGGGGAACTAATAATTCTTCCACTTCAATAACCAAATAAACAGACAAGTAAATTGATTTAGATTATTTTCCATTGCATACTTAAATCAAGTTTTAATTTTGTTTTCAAAGGTAAATATACATCTTTCATGCTACTATAAAAGCAACTTTCTCACTAAATGATACAAGAGGTAAATTTTAACAACTGAACCAAATCAACAACCAATCTCACAACTTACAATTTTGATAAATAAGAACATACAACTGTAAGATCCCACGACTCACAAACACTCTAAGGGAGGAATTACTTTCTTCTTCCAATACAATTTTTTTTCTACAACTTTTAGACGGAGCAATCTCTCCTCTTTAAAAGAAACTTATCCAGAAAGAAACTTAAAGAGACCAAGCTCTCATTACAAAGGGGAAGATAGAACATTTTCTCTAAACAAGGAAAAACTCCTCCAATCTTATCAACATGCTCCAAGATATACCTGTATGACAACCAAGGAAAGAATACACCACACAACAAGCTCTCCTCCCTACCATAGACCCGCAAGAGGGTCACCCCCAAGCTAGGGAGATCATCCACACATCCAGGGTAGAATAGACCAAAAACACTTCACAACATTAGAACAAACAACACACAACACCCAATGGTTTTACACACAATACAAAGACTCAGCTGAGGTGAGTTCAAAGGGGGTAGGGAAGTAGACTCTCTCTATTCCAAGGTGTCATTCTTCTCAAATAACTATCATAGCTTATCTCATCACCTCAAGCCATCCACATAATAAAAATCATAGGGATATCCCAAATAGGCTCTCTAGCCTTATAGCCCTCTAGGCTCAAAATTACCAACATGCTCTCAAGGCTTCCATATACCAAAATAAGAATGCACCCGAGGAGGTTCACACCTTCCCTTCCCCATACATGATGAGCATTGTCTTCCAACTGGAAGAGGCTCTTTCAAACACCCAACACAAACCCAAAATAACTGAAATAACACATAGACAACCATTACAAATCCACATTCATCAAACAAGAACAAAACATACATATGTGAGTAAACTGGCTCACTAACCTTTCCAAGCCCAATTATGGAATGTAGTTGAAGAAGAGCTCCACCCTTAGTCTCCTTCTCCAAGTTCTCCTCCTTTCCACAATAATCCAACCCCCTTACCCTTTCCCTCTTCTCCTCTTTAAAACAAATTCTCTCCCTTATCCCTTATTCCCAAGTGGAATTAAAAAAACTAAACCCACTCCTTATCCATTATTCCTAGTGGACTTAAAACAATTAACCCCACTCAAGAGGTTCCCCACTATAACCCTTTTCCAACACATGGAGGAATAAAATATAATAAGAAAAATAGAAATAAAAAAGGAAGTGGATGACACACCACCCTTTTTATGGGGTCTCCCACCAAAAGAGAGGCACAAAGAGACAAGCACTCCATTATTGGTGGATCATGGAGTCATTCCATGACTTGGAAGTGGGTCTACATGTGGATTCCACTCATCCCATTATCCCCATGCTCCCAAATTCGTCACTTAACTTCACCATGAAGTTGAAGTGACCATATGGAGCTTATCCCAAGGTTATTCTAGTCAAAAGGGTCCCTAGACCCATGGGGTATAACCTAGGGTTGATTTTAACCTAGTTAGGACTCCCAGAGTCAAGTAAAAACACAAGAAGAGGGTCTAAAAGAAATAAACTTAAACAAGAATCATAACAACATTTCTTACAACACATATCACAATACAAGTAATTCAGAGGGTAGACCTAATTCCCTTGACCCCATGCAACATTACAACATTACAACATTACAACATTTCCACCATACACGGAGTTGATCTTAGTTCCTCGTAGAACTAGATCAGCTCACAAGCGATACAACATAGGGTGTGGAATGATCTCCTGTATTTGTAGTTTTGTTAGCAATACCTGCACACTCAAACTCAAAGTTAATTATACATAAAGATATCATAGCCAAAGCAATTTAAATACAAGCATAACTAAACATTCTACCATGTAAACATATTGAAATCACATTAAAGTTCCTTTTCTAATATTATCCACTCATTATTCTCTTAAAAGAAAACATCTATCTATTATTGCACAATTGTTTTCTTAAAAATCAATTAGGTTTAATAATCAAGATTCCGGGATCAATAGTCCCCCAATCATAAAAGTAATAGCAATAGTACTGTAAATAGTCTCATGAACAGAATTGAAAAAGGTAGGCCTCACATGTGTGACTGTGTACATAAAAAGTACTACATGTGAAAGATATTAAATGAAAGATGTAGTACCACACATGTTTTAAAATAAAAGATACACACATGTTGGCTCATGATAAAAGATAAAGGTAAATGATAAGAGAAATTAATTAAATAAATAAAATTTATTTAATTAATTGGAAAGTGGGCTTATGAAGGGAATTTTAATTAAATAAATAAGTTTTATTTAATTAAAATCGATAGAATAGAGATAATTAAATAATTAAAGATTATTTAATTATAGATTAGAAGAAATAGATAATGAATTAATTAAATAAATATAAATTTATTTAATTAATAGAAGAAATAAGTGATTTTGATAAAATAGGGAAATTGCTCAAGTGTGTTAGACAAATGCAGATGCGATATTTGATACTAATGATAACTAGGTCAATTTTGGGTGTCTACAGTTCTCTTGATACCTTCAACACCAATTCCTTTCAGTATGATGGTGGGGTTCTTTTCTATCACTCCCCTCATTGCAGGTGCTTGTTTTTGAGGTGTCTCCTAAGTTTTCTCCTTTTTTCTGCTTATCAAGTGATCATCATTAGTGCTTTCTCCTTCCTCTATAATAGTAGGAGCATGCTTTGGAGTAGGTTATTGCTTCTTTGTAGGTGCATGGGAGGTAGTTGCAGTAGACATAGTGATAGCAGATGTCGAGGCTAAATTCTCCTTAGGTTGGGAATGACAAATGATTGTCACCCCACCAGCTTGGTTTCCTTGCTTGGATTTACTTTGTTGCCTCTCTCCCTTAGATGCTCTCTTTTCCCTGAGGAAGTCATCATACTCCTCAGCTGTCAATTCTTTTATTTTCCTTTTATTGTCAATAGTGAGAGCCATCCCCTTCTTTTTTAACTTGGTAACCTCTACCTCCACCCAGTCTTTGGTCAATTGTATGACGTTCTGTGTTATTTGGTCTAATGAGGTCACTTCTAGCTGATTCTAGTCAGGGGATGATATTGTTTCATTGTATATTTTGTTGGTTTCATACTCTTGGGACATGATGTTTGCATCATCATCATGCAATTGTATTGGCACAGATATGCAATCCAATGTAGATCTATTTCAGGGTAAGCCTTTGGTAACCCCTCCTTACCAACTCTACTTCATCATCACAGTCAGCCCAATAATCTTAAATATGCATCTGATGCATGGGATTCTTATTTAGTGCTTGCATCTTGCCATATGGGTCATATGGCTTAGATAGTGAGAAAGGCTGCAAAGACATCAAATTCAATCCCCCCATAGCATCCTTAACACTTTCCTTGTCGGGGTACATGTACCATCCAATCATGATTGGGAATAAAATATTAGGTATCTTACCCTTCTCCATATAGGCCTCAAATGAAGGCAGTATCTGCTTGGCTATCTCCATTAGGATAACCTTATCAGTCAAATATCTTGGCAACATGAGAGGTTACCTAGTAAAACCTTCTATCCTTATATATGTGAATATGGGGAATTGGATAAACCAAGCCCCATGCTTGTATATCATGGATTGAGCTTCCATGCTCACCCTCTTAGCTCTTTCATCTTCCATAGTTCTTAGTAAATGCATAGAAAATGAGTCATTTACTCTTTGGTAGTGTTGAAGAGACTCCCTCTGTTTCAGCTGTGGATAGTGGTCCCATATGTTTACATCTCCAGGGTTACTTCCAACCCTACCTACTATTTGTAAACCATTGAATGTGCCTCTAAATGCACATGCATAAACAACATTAGAAGTCATATGGAACATGTTGACCTTTCCTCCCAACCTTCTCATCCCTTCATCCAGACTATCACTTATGATCTTGGCCCACTGGGGTTTTTCATCAGTATCTGCCACCATTTTCATGAGGCCATACATCCAATTTTCAAAGGTTCCAACACTTGGCCTTCCTGTCATGCAACTAAGCATCACCATCATATATTGAAATTCAAGTGCAAAATCAAACTTATATAAATGTATAGGTAGCTTTACAGTAGCCTTATATGTGTTGTCATTGGCTCTCCAAGAGTACATGATTTTTTTGCAATCCTTAGTTTTATTGTACTTCTTTTCTAATTTCTCCATATTTATTCCACTTACTTGATGTCCTTTGGGCAAATTGAAGGTTGCAGTAATGCCTTCAACTGAAAAGTTTGCGTATACCCGACCATGCTTCTCTACCTTTCTGGTGTTGGGATTATAGTTACATGCACATTCCACTACCATCTCAGTGGCCTCCATTGCATAAGGAAACCCCCCTGCATGCAACATGCTTGAGCTGTAAATGTTGATAAGCAAGGGTTCTCTGCTTCGCTATTCTGACCTTGTCATCCATGCATCTAGATTAGTATTCCTTGGATGGGTGTCATTTATCTAACCATATCTAAATGTAATTCCCTCTGGTTGTATGTACATGGGTTTTAGGAATTTTGTATCCGACCTATTTTTGTGAAGTGCCATTGAATCTTGCTATAAAGCACATACATTTCTTACCCTAACATGTCATATGATTATACAATTCAATGATAACATGAATATCCTGATATTTTGATCTTCATTCAATACATTGCATGCATCATTACATCGATTTACTATGGTAAAAATAATTTTACCTGTTCATTTTATCCATAAACGACAAAAGAGGGTTTTGCCATTATATACCTGATATTCGTACCCTTTTACTAGTTAATTGATGTCTGGATGCATGCGTTTATCCTGCAGATACTCTCCTCCATTTGCCGTTTGAATCTGTACCCGTTCCATTGCTTTCACAAGTTGCAGTAATATAACCTCAATCACACAGTAACCCTGTAATTTTGCTTGAATACTTGATAAATTCAAAAATGAGCTTAAATCCTTACTTTTCATCGAAAGCAATGGTGAATTAGGGTGTGATTAATGTCATTCTATTGGTATCCGTTGATCGACACCAAAGTGTTGGAGATGTTAACAGGTGGTGAGCGATTATTCAAAATTTTGAAAGGTTCAACCACCGTTAGATTGGCATTTGATGTGGGGATGCATATTCACAGATATTAGGGATATTAAGAAATATGATTGATATTAATTTCGTAAAACATCTCCCACATTTGAAGATCGGGATGATGTCATCCTCTTCGTTAATATTTCAAATCCGCTTGCGATATGACATCATCGTCATATTGATGAAGATCAGGCATTTTAGCTAATATGATTGATATTGAGAAACAAATGACCCTCCTGGTGTCAGGCATATTGATGACACCATCATCATACCTGGTCTTCTTTATATCAAGTTAGGATGACATCATCATCATATTAAGGAAGATCAGGGATCTTAACTAATATGATGGATATTAAGGATAATGCCAATGTTGAGTGTTTACATTATATCAAAAGGTGATCCACATATTAACGAATATCAGGGATATTCATAAACATGAACCTCTTGGAATAGTGCGGGGATTTGACGGGTAGATGGTTTCTTGCGTTTAAATTTGACATCTACATATTGGCAAATATACGGATATTGGGTTTCTCTTTGTTAAAACATATATCAAGGATATTCATGAATATCAGGGCTATTAGGGAATGTGATGACTCCCCAGGAGTATCTGGTTTGACCAAGCATAACTCCCTACCCTTAAGGAGTTTCAAGGTGATCCAAAAGGCAAACCTTCTTAGAATTTTGTGCTCTTTCACACAATGGGGTTCATGATGATAGAACTTGACTTTGACATCTAACCCTCCTTTATGAGGCCTATGCATACCCAGGGTGATATCTCTTTTGCCATACCGCCCAAAGCAAGAAAAACAAGGGAAAGCCCAAAAAAAGGTCGGGTTCTTGTTTTGCTAAGGCAAAATGGGGTGTGTTGTGTAACCACACAACAACACCAAATACCTTCTCATCTTTAGGAGGTCTTAGTTCATGTTGGGCCATATCATGTACATCAAATACCTTTGGGTTACTAAATGTTGCAGCAATCTCCCAAGAAAATAGAAAGTGTGGACAACTGTCTTCAGATGTGGATCATCTGGATGAATTCTTCATGAATTAGCCAAAGCAAAGTCTGACATGTGTAGTGAATTTCCATGAAGTAGCATATCCTTGCTCATTGTTGATACCAATTCAATGATGTGGTCAAGTGACTGACATGAAAAATATTCCAAGCCATCACTTTGCATGACTGTTTGATTTTCATTCTCAGATTGCATAATTATGCTTTCATCTTTCATCAGTAGGTCAACATCAGCCATGTGGAGATCTTTTATGTAAGTATGAATAGGGTCAACTTGATGAATATATGATATACTTGAATCTACTTCATCCATATCAGTCACCTATTCCAAAAAATCTTCCTCTGCATCGATTGACAACCTCTGCATTTCATTTGAGGGTTGGCATCAAGTTGGCAATTTTTTCTCTGCAGCAAGAATATGGCCTCTTTCTTCCTCTATAAGTGGATTCTTGATGTCAATGTTATTTTGAGGTGATGCATCATCTTTCTCTTCTTCATCTGACTCATCTTGAGACTTTGTTGAAGCAACTGTATCAGCTTGATATGGCTGGTCATGATGGTATACTCGACTGGTACAGTCAAGAACTTGATAACTTTTCACTAGACAATCTGATTGTAGCTCTTCCTACATTGTTGTCAATGATTTCTCTTCATTTGGAGGACTGATTTCTTCTTGTTCTTGTGTACATCTGATCTGATCAAGCTATTTTTCACCCTTAGAACTATCAACCAACTAAAATGAACTAATGTTCTACATCTCTGTATCAGTAAACTCAAGTTCAAAACTTAATATTCGTGAAGCATCTAGTTGCTGATCTGGATCCTCAACATGACTGCTCATCAAATCTAATTTATCATCTACCTCATCCACATCTTTAGTAGTAGAAATATTAGCGCAAAATGTAGTGAGGGTCAATTTTAGTGCAAAAGGGAACAAATGTCCATTTTTCAGCACAAACCCAATCAAGACACCTCCAAATTGATCATGAAGCACATCAAATGACTTCAAACATGCTAGATACTCAAATTTTGAACAAATCCTACATTCTAAACACAATTTCACTCTCATTGTCATAAAGAAAGAATGAAACTTCAAGCCAAAGAAAAGAAAGGGGGTCTCCATTTGGTAAAATGGGGCATGTGTGCAAGGCACAACAAATGGCGACTCTGCTAGGAAAATGCTCTAGAGCATTTCTAAGATAAACAATAGTTTCGAAGCTAGAATCTCTATGTTTCCCACCTATTAAACTGGATAGCATGATACAATATCAAAGAAGCAGAGATCGCTAACTCAATGCAACCATCCATATCTTGAAAGTCTAAGTGTGTGTAGTTGTATTCATTCCCATCCTTCTATAACCAAGATCATCAATGTAGACTTGTGTCAAGCTACGTAAAGAATCAACACCTCATAAACTTTCTTTGAATGAAGGATGAATGGGAAAAACATGATGAACATGCATGTGGGTGTGGTTGATAAGGTATGGAAGTGACATGATGAGGTGATAAGTGAGTGTTGACGTAAGTGGAAGCAACTTACCATGACGTCTATTTACCAAGTTTTCATCATGATATTTATCAAAGGCATCACCAGAGGTGATTTTCACCTTTTGACATTTTTTTTTTGAAATATACTAAGAAGGTAGAAGAGGTATGGACAAAAGAACCCAACTATCTAGTTCCATGATGGAATGTAGTCCACGTCATGTATTAGGTGCCATTGCATAAAAACCTTATCCAGCTATCATGCTCATCGATGTTGGTAGGGATAAATGATTTAGGAAGTGCACTATGAAAGGTCAAGTGGAAGGAAAAGGATTATGCTATGGAAGGTGACGGATTGATGAATTTCCCAAAAGCGTAGACCACAAGAAGGTGAGACAATATATGTGAAATGGATGAAAATGGGGAATGGAGGGATATGGAACTGGTGTAAGATAGGAGAAGACCATGACCAACAACTGTACACACCAATAGAAACACAGGAGATTGGGTACAAAAAGGGGTGTAGGAGATAATGGAAATGCTTACTGGTGAAATGGAGGGCGTGAGATGTCAGAAACCCACATAAACTTTTAAAACTTTCATGATTTTCTTTATGCTTCTTTTCATGTGCAAGATGAAGGGATTTAAGACTTTGAATGCAATCAGATTTTGTATGGATGGGATGGATGGAAAGTGGATTATAGGGAATTTGGAAATATGGATGCCCCATGTGACTTACCCTTTTCTTACTTATATAGTTTTAAAATCATTTTTCTTGGACTATTTCTATTGGGAGATATGGATTCAGATTATCTTTTGAATATACCGTGATTTGATTTCTAGTATTATTTGGCTTTTGAATGAGTGCTCCTAAGGTAAGGAAGTAACTGGAAATTTGCTATATGACCAAGGCATCTAAATATGAACTTCCAAATCCCATGAGGGAGGGGAAAGGGAGTGAGTGGAAACTCCTTGTTTAAATGGTGTGCACATTTTTTGACCATGAGAAGAGATCCAATAGAGGGAGTTAAGGCAAGGTTGATGAGTGAATGGATAATGAGATAGGGAAATGAAAATGGGAGGTGCTAGAACAACAATGGTGGAATAAATGAAAGAGGGTGTATGTGGTCACATGCCTTTGGGGATATGTAGGATCATGAAAAATGGAATGGGTGTATATGCCAAGGGTTTAGGTTGAGGACTTGTAATGGGAAGTTGTGGACTAGGAAAAATGAAGGAAGTACCAATATTTTCAAACCATTTTACCTTGAGTAAATACTCAGAGATGGATGAGCATGCAAAGATACCAATATGAGCTCAAGATATCTTGTCCATAAAGGCCAAGAGCTTGACTTTGATAGTTCATTCATCAAAATATGCAATGACAATGGGACCATTAAATTTTTGGATACTAGACTTGAGTGTATTATTTTATGAAGAAGATGGAGTGGATGAAAGTGATTGTGATCTATATGAAAGGAACAGCTGAAAAAGATAGTTCATGATGTGAGATTTTAGGATTTTCACCTAACCCAAGTACACAAAGATTCCTTTGGAATCATCAAGACAATCTTAAGATGTGAAGGATATTACACCCTAAGATATTTCAAGTGAACCAAACCAGTAACTCCTTTGCTATGAACAGGCATCATACCATCTAAGAATAACAATAGGACCCATAGGAAGACTTGAGTGGAAAACTAAAGTTTCTCAAAGAAATCCCCCAAATTACTTACCCAAAGAGAATCTTTTGCAGGATGACACAGTTGCCAACATGTTCAAGAAATGGAGAACCTCGGTAAAGCAAGTGCAAGAAACAAAAGAAAAGTGAGTAAAGAAAATAACCTAAACAAAACAAACTACTCTAACCAAATTAAAACAAAAGAAACAACTAACAACTAACAACAACCAAAGAAAAGTAGAAAATATAGATAGCAGAAACTAAACTAAATGAACTAACAACTAACAAAAACCTAACTAGAAACAAGCAAGACTATATACAAAGGATTTGGACAGCATGTATTTACAATTCCTCATGATTTGTTTCTTAGGATATGCAAGAGTAACAAGGTGCAGGTTAATGTCCTAAGTCTAGAAAATTCATCTTTGTACTCTAAATAGTAGGGTATAGGCAGGTTGACCTCATGTTTGGGATGCCAGCTACATAACTCAATAGTTGGGGCAATTCATTAGGGCCATGATTAATCCAAATGCAAGTTGTCTTACCCATGTTACCATAATCAAATTGATAATTAGAATTGAGCGGAAAGGGGAAATATACAACCTAATTTGCAGTACCATCAACCAGAAATGTAAGTTGATCACCTTGTTGCATTGAACTAAATACCTTCTCATCTTCAGGAGGTCTTAGTTCATGTTGGGCCATATCCTATGCATCAGATACCTCTGGGTTACTAAATGCTGCAGCAATCTCCCAAGAAAATAGAAACTCTAGACAATTGTCTTTAGAATGTGGATCATTTGGATGATATCTGCATGAATTAGCCAAAGCAAAGTCTGACATGTGCAGTTAATTTCCATGCAATAGCATATCCTTGCTCATTGTTGATACCAACTCTATGATGTGATCAAGTGACTGACATGAAAAAGCTTCGAAGCCATCACTTTGCATGACTGTTTGATTTTCATTCTTAGATTGCATACTTATGCTTTCATCTTTCATCAATAGGTCAGCATTAGCCATGTGGAGATCTTCTTTTATGCAAGTATGAATAGGGTCAACTTGATGAATATATGATATACTTGAATCTACTTCATCCATATCAATCACCTATTCTAAAAAATCTTCCTCTGCATCGATTGACAACCTCTGTGTTTCAATTGAGGGCTGGCATCAGGCTGGTAATTTGTTATCCATAGCAAGAATAGGGCCTCTTTCTTCCTCTATAAATGAATTCTTGATGTCAATGTTATTTTGAGGTGATGCATCATCTTGTTCTTCTTCATCTGACTTAGCTTGAGACTCTGTTCAAGCAACTGTATCAGCTTGATATGGCTGGTCATGATGGTATACTAGACTAATACAGTCAAGAACTTGATAACTTTTCACCAGACAATCTGATTGCTCTTCCTGCATTGCTTTCAATGATTTCTCTTCATTTGGAGGACTAATTTCTTCTTGTTCTTGCATTTATCTAATCTGATCAAGCTATTGTTCACCCTCAAAACTATCAACCAACTGAAATGAATTGATGTTCTGCATCTCTGTATCAGCAAACTCAAGTTTAAGTCTTAATATTCATGAAGCATCTAGTTGCTGATCTAGATCCTCAACATGAATGCTCATCAAATCTGATTTACCGTCTACCTCATCCACATCTTCAGTACTAGAAATATGACTCTGTTTATTTCTTTGTTTATAGTCTTGTGACTGAAAACTAGGCTTCAACCATGCTAGGACTATCTTGTCAAGGTCTAGTGACTGAAAGCTAGGTTTTAACCAGTCAGGAACTGTATACTCCTTAGTTGGGTGAACTGTAGACTACATGCACTGTCTTTCATCATCATCTAGGCATTTTGATGAACAACTCAAGGGCCTTCATTTTTTCTAATTGATAGACAATCCTTTTGACTATGATCAATTATGAATGGTGAATTTATAGTTCTTACAGTGTTAATTCCTTGGGTGTTCTTAACTAGGACATGATCACATGCATATGCATCCATCTGTACCATAGCTCCATGCAATATGTTGCTCTGAATGTGTCTGTCATACATATATCCCACTTCAGGCTTGTATATTTCAAAACTAGGAAGCAATCCCTTTAAATGCACATCTAACCTCTGGAGGAAGGTTAAACAGTCAATTTTGTCATGCAATTCTCTAGGATGTACAATGAAGACCTGTAGTGAACTAAAATCAAGCAATGATGATGGAGGATACTTCACTCTGATCTTCCTATCTAACACTTCTTTAAAAAGTGGGATATCTACTTTGAAGTTCTCTTCATGATATGACTGTTGTGATAGTCCTTTGAAGAATGAAGGGATCTCATGACTGAAACCCTTATGTGTATCCATTGGAGCTAAATTTCTTGAATAGTCAATTCATTTCAACATGTGTAATGAACCACCGAAACTAAAATCTTGCATCAAAACATAGTCCAACCCTCCTAGCACCAATTATGTTGATGGTCATTGGAAGGAGAAGGGCAAGAACTGAATGGAGCAATGTCTTTGTTCACCAATGCCTTTTCTCAGCTCATCTTTATTCAATAATGTCTTTTTCCACCAATTCCTTTGGTCATCCCTCCTTCTACTACCAATTCTATTGATGGTGGTTTTAGCAAGTAAGAACGCAGGTAAGATATGAGATATCTCACCTCTCTTGAAAGGTATCCTATCCTAGATAAAACTACCACAAGGTTTATACAGCTAGGTCTTAGCTTGCAAGATAACTCAATGGATATGTTTCAGCTGTACCAACAAGGGGATTTGCATGCAATGCAAACAAACTTTAGTGCATTAGGGTTTGATTGCACATGACCTTGATCAGTTTTCTGATTTGACAATGCATAAACAAACTGATATGTATGTTCAGATTGTTACAAATATATGTAATTTTAGCATGCAACCAACAATTTGTCAACTTGCATTCACTAGGTATGAATTCTATGACAACACCATGCAAGTTTATGAAACCTAATCTAACAAGATCTAATAAACAAAATGCAAAAGGAAAGGGAGAGAGAAGGGATAAGAGATCCTATAGACAACTACAAGGATGATTAACACACAAATAGATAGATTCCCATGATAAACAAATCTCTGCTTAACCAAGCAACCCACAATGCCACAGAGAATGTGCAATCTTTTAAGAAAATGTAAAGATATTCAAATTGTGGAGGGTTCATCAAAAACCCAACTCTTGGCACAACTCAATGAATTCACACAATTGAACTTAGCTCATATAAATATGTCCAGACTAACCATGTACAATGACATACAATCAGCAAGCCATTAATTGTATGGACAAGAAATCCATCAAATATCTGAATGATTAATCATAAATGCAACTGAAAGCAAACTAATTTTAGATTGACATGAACCATGAAATCTAAAATGAGACAACAGAGAAACACAAATTCCCAGTAACCTGCAAAACTCGCTTTGTATTGACTGAATTTTGGCAGAGTCTCAGCAATTCACTACCAAATCCTACTTACAATGAGAGAAAATGATGGCCCTTTTATAGACAAGGCACCATACCAAGTTTTTCAATGGACGGTGAGGATCAATTTGACACCAATGGTCCAAATTACATGGCATTTAATGAGATACAATAGTTTGTTACATTTTTAGATTTGCATTTGTCCTTTAGGAAATAGACAAAATACAGGTTGCAAATACATTGAATCTGGACAAAACAGATACCCATTTGGCTCTATATGATAAAGAGCCAATTTCCAAGGTGGAAGGAAGTCAAAAGAAGCTCATATGACCCTTGAAAATATGGGCTGATGTGGATTGATGGGATTCCATATGCTGACTGGATCATCTTGTTGTTTATCACTTTTGAGTTGTCTAATACTCTTTCCCAATGAGTTGACAAGCCGGGAGGAGTATGTGGCATGTTTTGAAGGTCATCAGGGAAGCTTCTACAATCATGTAGGAACAACCCCAAAAAACTAGAATGCGCCAGATGAAAAAGGAACCAAAACACATGGGAAAATGTTGGGCCATCAGGGGTGATTCTACTATCACACAAGGGAAACAAACCCCAAAATTCTAACCAAGAAGCAAAAGTAAAGGGGACAAAGAAAATAAGTAAAAACAAAGGAAGGCAACACAAAAGACAAAAGGGGGTTCCTCATTTTTTCCAAGCCAAAATGGGGTGTGTATGTGCGAGGAACAATAAATGGTGACCCAACCTAAAAAATGCTCTAGAGTATTTCGAGATGGGAAAATCAAACCAAGACCTAGAACCTTAATCCAACCAAACACAACAGAAGAGTGAAAACCAAAACAAACCAAGAGCAGGAATTCTTAAAGTACATGACCCTATGCTTTTGAAATCCAAGTGTGTGCACATGATTCTTTTCCCTTCCTTAAACATATCATAATTCATCAATCACAACTAGAGATTAGGTTAGATGAAGTGGACTTTTCTTTCAAATGATCACCCGAACATAGCTCCGCTGCCATCTAAGCATCCATAGCCCCGATGGAGAAATAACTAACCCCACCCAAGGCCTTTCTCTACTACCATCCAAGCATATATAGCCTTGGTATTGGTTACCCAAATCACCCAGATAGTTGAGTTCTCCTGATATATCATTCTTTTCCTTTGTCTTTTTTTTATTTCCTATTTTTACTCTTTTTTTGCACTTTTTCCCCTTCTTTTGATTTTTAATTTTAACTCATTTTCTCATGGAGCTTTCTCAACTTGCAAGTAATGAAGCTTGCTACTGGGTTGTGGGTTAAGGCTAAGCTATAGGGAGTGAACCACTCCTAGGTTAAAGAAAGGTTGGTGATCTAGAAGGATAAAATCTTTAGATGTTTTCACCCAATAACCAGTTGCAACGACTCATTCCAACAAGCATAAAGAAGCATTAATGTGTGAAAGTATATAATATTTTAAGAAAACATCATTTCAAGCACATAAAACACCATATATTTAGTTAGACCAGTAGACACCCACACTGATATGAATGATACAAGATTGAAACTTCCATGAAATGGATGATATCCTAGGCAAGAAATGGCTAAAAACACCCCTCCAAATCATGGTTCCTGACAAGGGTTGCTCTACCTTGGCATTTGGTCATGTTTTCACGTGTCAAATCTAGGACTGTATCCTCAACTATTTGCAATAAGGAACCTAATAGTCAAGAGCCCTTAGCTAACATACTGAGTTGAACTATCCTAATAAATCAATGTTGTTAATCATCTACTTGAAAGGAAATATGATCTAAAGACTAAAGAAGTAAATTGTTGAAGGAATCTATCTAATTCACATAAAAGATAGAAATATGCATTTAAATGGAAACTAAATTACTTTGACAATAATTGAGCTATCCTATGAAAACAAGAAAATTATACTTCTAATGAAAACTTTAATAAGACAATAAAGCAAAGATACTAGCTTCCTATCTGTTGGTGGTAGTGGGCCCTTTCTCCACACCTTCAAAACTGAAGGCTAAACAAGAAACTTAGAATAAAAGTGTAACAACACAACTCCCTTTAATCCGGTCTATCAAAGTGTTATGTATGAAAATGGGGTTGAAGGAAAGTTGTATAGGTATATGGTTAATTAGATTCAATCAAACCCTTCTTTCACACATACATTCAAGGACATAGATTGAGCTAAGTCAAAACTGTGATAGAGGACTCAGCTACAAGTCTGAATTCACTATTAGATTATTGGAAAGATAGAATAGATTGATATTTTGTTAAAACCCTAATCGAATTAGGCCTAAAACCCTAATTATGCAAAATCATAAACAAAAAAACAAAACATGACAAATGCTTGCACAAGAAGGCACTAAATACAGATTAGATACATACTAGATTTTGGATTCCAAAAAGAAGAAACTTCAGGGACAAAAGAGCAGGTGCCCTTGTCCAATGTGGTACTTTTGCTGAGGGCTTGGGATCAAAATATGGTTCAGACTGTAACCTAATCAAAGATTCTTGACACTGCCAAAATGGAGGACAAAAGAGCAAGCATTTGTGTCTAATTAGGGACATTTTCTATTATTTTCTTCAAATTTGGAATCATTATGCTCTGCACTAATCTCCTACAACTCCTCTCTGCAATAGCTGACACCTATAACCTACAATCACAAGAGAGGGGTTGGGGTTTGTGGTGTTTAGGAGCTTGCCTCGGTCAAGCCCCGAAATGACATTCAAGCCTTCCAACACCATTGTTAGATAGAGTGTGTGTCCATGGTGGATAGAGGCAAAAGCAAATGATATGATAAATTGATTGAAACACAAACTAGATGCCACCTTGGTGGTGAAGCTCTCATAGGGAGATGAAGATCTTTCATGCCATAAGGAGATGGATTGATGAAGACAAATCTACAAAAAACAAGTACAAACACAACACAATACTGCTTTGCAACACAATGAAAGCCTTGAGTATCCTTAGCATAAGACCACAAGTTCACATTACCCATCTATGTGTAAAATGAAGTACTAAACATGTTTATATATGTATTCCTGCTAAATATTTGTAATTCAAATTGAATAGGCTAACAAAGGGAAACCTTTTAATTATCAATTTGCAGACATTTAAAATTTGAGTCATGATAAAATAGGTCTAGACTAGGGCATGGGCACCCAAGTCCAACATCCTATTTTGGGACTTGATTAAGCTTAAGAGTGGCCCCTAAGTCCCATTTGTCATGAGTTTCAGGGGATTTTGCTCTGGGATTCATTTTTAACATGCATGATTAAATATAAGGGACCTAAGAGCTAAACTTAGGAGGTAAAAGTCCTAGGGGGACATTTTACAACATTACATTTAGCCCCCAATTTAATGTATGTATGATCTTACAACCCATACATGCATTAAAGTACGGTCGAAAACACATCAAACACACCAGGCACTTGAAGCTAAGTCATACACAAAGATTGAGGAACTATTTCTAGCCCTCAATCTTAGGTAAGCACTAGAAGACACATCGCAAACACGTAAAACACAATGAAGACAGTAGGAAGCATGCAAGACACATAGAAGACAATATTGAAGACATGTAAAACACAATGAAGACATGAGAGAAGTCATGCAAAACATGATGAATACAATGATATAACATTTTCATAACATATATATGCATGGAGATAAAATTACAACACAAAACCCCAAAATGTAGGAGGAGCTCATCGCTACACCCTTGAAAGTACACCAGGGGAAAAACACACCATACAAAACCTGAGTGTGGGAGTAGCTCATCACTACACCCTTGAAACCACACATGGGGGAAAACATGTCATACAAAACCTGAGTGTAGGAGGAGCTCATCGCTACACCCTTGAAACCACACACAGGGGAAAAAATACCAAACAAAACCCAAGTGTGGGAGGATCTCATTGTTACACCCTTGAAACCACACATGGGGGAAAACACATAGAAGACTCACAAAATACATGAGCATTGTATAGCATACCATAGACATATACATGTCTTATACATGACAAACATGCACAATGTAAAGAGCTTATTGATAAGTCACACCATCTCAAACACGCTACAGACACACCTGATGATTGGGCTTATGCCACAACAACTGCCAAAAACATGCTTAAGGGAGGAAAGTCTCAAGATCCAACCCCACCTCCGTGGAGGACTTTTTGTAATAAAATGATGTGCACTAGCTCAAGAGATACAACATCCCACCTTCCATGGAAGGGATTTTGAATAAAAGGATATGCACTATCTCAAGAGATACATGGGTGTGTGCAAGAAGTTGAGTCCACTTTTTGGCCAAAAAGTGGAAGTGTTTTCCCTAATTTTTAGAATTTGTCACATTTGACGTTAAAATTTGAAGCACTTAGAGATGGAATCTTGGAAAAAGTCACTAATCATAAAATTTAGTACTCAGAGTCTAGTTTCCAAATATGTAACTTATTTGAATACCTAGATGATACAAAATGATTTTCAATAGGCCTTTCTAAAAACTAATATTTAAATTTTTTTACTATACCATGCATGTGTATGTCATCCATATTTTGACCTAAATAATCATATTTTTATAAATCCTTTTTGGAAAAGATTTGTAACTCACTGAAACACATTTTCCATATTTTTTGTAATTTTTTATTGAATATTTTTTCTTATTAATTTTTTATTGGCCATATTTGGTGTTTTAAAAAATTGTCATGTACGTCACGCATAAGATGACCTAAACTTATCATTTTTTAATTTTTTTTAATTGAAAAGAATTGTCTAAAGTATGTTTTTGTACAATTTGTTTTTCAAAAAAATATTTTAATAAAAAGTTATTAAAATACTAAAAAACCCTGATAATTCAAGTTTATGGACCTATTTCATTAGAAATTAATTGAAAAATAGAAAAATAATCCAATAGTAAAAAAATTACATATTTAGAATCTACATTGTTTCATCTATAATGGGTTTTAATTTCATCAAAAATTATGCAAGAAAGGTCTTCAGACATATGCCCAAAGTCACTATATTGTTGTGACATTGATAGGACCTTCAACTTGTAGGTCAAACCAAGTCCAAAGCCTAGGTTCAGGTCCCCAACCCTTTTTTCTGAACCAGTTAACAAAGTGAAAACCAGGCCTAAAATTTAAATTTTGCAAAACAGGATCCTGTTTAGTAAATGAGATCCTGTTTTACTAAATGGGAACTCGTTTCTTATTATGTCGATAGAATAAGAAATGGGATCCCATTTACTAAATGGGATCCCATTTTATAGAGTGGGATCCTGTTTAATAAATAGGATCCCGTTTAGGTTTTGATCAGTTTTTTAATTGTTACTGTCACTATCGGCCTTGCAACTTGTTCTGTATTTCTATCAACTTTTGTCTTCTGTAGGTTCTTGAACTTGGAGTTTTATTTGAATTTTGAAAGGAGGCATCATTGGGATAGTGTTTGAGTGGAATTTTGTTCAATTGCTACTTGTTTGAAGGAGGAATAAAGAAGGAAGGCTTTCAAGTTTTTGACATTCATTTGTACATACTTCAAAAAAATTTAATCATGGGATCACAAGCTCATAATAAGAGGATAGATAGGAAGGTATTGACCCCTAAAGAAATGGAAGTAAAGACAGAGGAGGCAAAAAGACAAAGAAATAGAAGAATAAAGATTCCATCAATGAATGATGCTGAAGCATCCAATTCTACAACTATTGAAGATAAAAACATTAAGGAGACCATGGATGTAGATGATGTAAATTTGCAAGAGGTGAATGTGGAAACTAATATGATTATACAAACTACTCCTGATATGTCTTCAAATCCCCCTTTCAATGCTATGGAGAATGTTTCAATAGGCACAAATCCAAGTACGTCTTCAAATCAACCTTTGAATGAAATGGAAATAGTGTTTATAGGAGATTTAAAAGAAGATGGATATAACAATGTTGAGATCGATAATATTTGTAGAGATCAAGATTTGAGTCAAATTGTTGTTGAAAATGAAAATGAAAATCTTTTTGTTGTTGAAAATGAAGATAAAAATAGTTTTGTTGTTGAAAATGAAAATGAAAATCCTTTTGTTGAAAATGAAAATAAAAATCCTTTTATTGAAAACTAAAATGAAAACTGTTTTGTTGATGAAAATAAAAATTGTTTTGAAGTTGAAAATGAAAATAAAAATCCAGGATGCGATGTTGAAAATGAAATATATATTTTTTAAATTGAAAAGGATGTTTTGGATAATCTTCCAGGTAAGATTTCTTGGATACAAATAAGAACACATGCCAATAGATTATACAAAGAATTTTTTATCATAAAAAACTATCATTTCAATGTCAACTAATGATGCAATTAATGAGAATGTGGAGAATGAGAAAAGTAATAAAAAAGTTAGGCATTTTTGTTAAACCAAGAAGAAAAGATCAATGACTAAAACATGTTATGTCTACTGTTGCTAGTGTCATTGAGTCTATTGAAAATAATAGTCGATCTAAAGATAAGAATGCATCAAGATGAGCTATAACAACTGCTATAGTTAATAAAGCAACTTTAATTAGAAGAAGGCCAAGCAATATTAGTGAAATTCTAAAAATACATCCTAAAACATTGGTAAAAGCAGAAAAGAGAAGAGAAAGTATAGAAAATGATCCAATCGACCAATGTTGGAGTTTTAGTGGTTGACTCCCAAGATCTGACATGAAACTAAATGTTGAAATCAAATCCTTGATTTAAAAATATTGGCATGATAATACTAATGCTAGAGATGTTTTAAAATTAAGACTGGGGTCCAAAGTTCGCAATCCTTGTCCAAAACACCTGTTAGATGCAACACAAACTAAATTTTATAAAAAAAAATTGTGGTGATTTAATGTTACCTAGTAATATTAGAATAAGTCAAAGTTCTTTTAAAAAATGTAAACCTTGGTATGTAAAGATTAATAAGCAACAAATATCTTGTTGTTGTGAAACACATGTTCAATTTCATTATTATTATGATGTGTTTCGATATATACGTTGTACTTTACATACTAACATGATTATGCAGGAATGTGGTGTTAATATGCCACTTGAAACAATAAAGGAGTTTATATCAAGTTTGTTTTGTGAAAGATCTAATGGGAAATTATTTTATTTAAGTTCATATATTTCTGGACAATGCACTAGTTGTGGCAATCTTTCTTTCTTAAGAGTTTGTATTCATGAAAGTGTTGAAAATGATTTTGGACAACAATTAGTGGATGTTAAAAGATTTAAGAATGTTGACTATTCTCTAAAAGATGGAAAATTTGGAAAGTTTTGTGATTTAATTATAGAAAAAGTTAGTGTACATGCATTCATATCAGAATTCAAGAGTAAGCTTGTACCAAAATATGTCAGGCACTCTCAACAAGCTTGATGGCTTGATGGACAATTTCACGCATGTAAAAACATATTTCTAGTTGGTACTATACTATCAATGGTTGATTTTGTAGAAAACTATACTCTAGCTCCGTAAGAGGAAATCCAATCACAATATTACAATTCAGTGTAGGTGGCTATGTTTGTTCATATTGTTTATAGACATGAAGATGATAGCACAGAGGATTATAGAAAAGTTTTGAGGGAGCATCATTTCTATTTCAGTGACAACCAGTTACACTCGTCAGAGTTTGTTCGACACTGTTTCAATATATTTTATACAAATTTAAGAGAAAGAGGAATCTAGATGATAGAACATTTCATATGGTGAGATAATTGTACGAGGCAATTCAAGAATTCTCTAATGTTCTATTGGTTGAGTAGGGTTCACAAGGAACATAATGTCCAACATATGTGGAGTTTTTTTGAAGCTAGACATGGTAAAGGTGAACATGATGGAGCTGGTGCATGTGTTAAAAGAATTCTTGCTAGAGAGCAATTGAAATTTGAGGATGCAATAAAATCTAAAGATGCACATGGGATTGTGGATTGGTGCAATACAAGATTATCTACACTCAGATCAAGCGAGTACTCTACAGTTCACTGTTTCTTTTGGTTGGTTGAAGAAGAGAACATTCTACCTAGATTTTATTACGAGACAATTAGTGGATCAACTAAATGGCATTCATTTAAGAGTTTGAATGCAAGTACATGGACTATTTAGACAAGAGAGCTTGCATGTTTTTGTCAGATTTATATTTTAGGAGATTGGGAAGCATGTGAGAATATAGAATGGGTTGAAGAGTGGAAGAAAAGATCGTTGACACCTACACAAGCACACGATCAATATGAAATAACAATTGAAGATAATGATCAAGTGTTTGCATCAAACAAT
The DNA here is from genome assembly GCA_027924645.1 of Cunninghamia lanceolata. NCBI lineage: Eukaryota > Viridiplantae > Streptophyta > Pinopsida > Cupressales > Cupressaceae > Cunninghamia > Cunninghamia lanceolata. The sequence continues at coordinate 834,647 of BSBN01000865.1, read as the reverse complement.
TATGATTGTGTTTCGAAGCTTGTACAAGAAGGTAATTTAATTCAATTTATTTCATTTTATTTCACTTTATTAATTTTTGTAGTGCTTTTATTTATTTAAATGCATATGAATGCATGTATTTGGATTGGTCAAATTATATGGACATGTGCAAATTATCGAATAAAATTTTGTTTACAGAACATGTGTATGCTATTGTTGCACCTGAGGGGAATGAATAGAAAATAGAATATTAGTTGGCTCGTTGTGTGGAGACTAAACATAAGTTAATAGAGCCTTGAGAAGATGGCGATGGCTACCATTATCCAACTAGTTCAATGATCCCCTTAAGATGTCCCCTTAAGCAAATTTTGATAACAAGTCTTTGATCCCCTTAACCAAATTTTGAGAACTTCTTTGATGATGGCTATTATTATCCAATAGGTTAAGTGGTGGTTGTTGGTACTTGGCTACAAAAATACCTAATAAGAAAGAATGGTTTGTCTGCATTCGAAGATTATGAAACACATAAGAAGATTATACACTACTCACATTTGGTGGTGGCAACAAATATAAAACTAGTGAGGTATCTTGGAAGACCTACAAATAAGGAGATATGGACAATTTCTATAGAAGAGCATGAGACAATCATAGATGAGTTGCAAAAAAGAGAGGATGCAGATGGTACAATGGAATAAGTAAATATAGTTTTAGTTTTATATTATCCTTTTAAATACATTAAATAAATGTTTTGATATTGCTTGTGCATTATTAGTTGAAATGATTTAAATTGTCCTTTTATATCCTTAGGCCATCATCAGAAAGGAGAGTCCATGTATCGATATAACCTAGACAACATGGAATACTTGGTAAAAACAAGCAATTATTAGGTTATATATATATATATATATATATATATATATATATATATATATATTTATATTTATATTTAAGAAAAAGTGGCAGAGCCACTAAAATTATATTTTATTATATAAAAGAAAAATTACAGAAAGCCTGATTCAATGAGGCATACCAGTAGGAAAGAATTAGGCGAAGAAAACCTCCGATTGTAGCCTTAAAAAACCTAACTAATACAAAAAATGACTCAAGAAATGAGTTTGATCATAGATAATCTTTGAGCATTACATGATTGACCTCTTTGTCAAAAAGACGCTGATACAAGATTTTCACAAGATACAACCCAATTACATCAAAATCAAAACCACCCAAAAAAGGAACAAAACTATTAATTGTTAGCTAGCAATCCTTTAATAATGAAACCCTATTGATGATGATTCACATCCTCTTCTTCTGCTGGCTAAGGAGGAGGAGGAGGTGGAGGTGGAATGTAATGCAGAAGAAAAGAAAGAGCATTGAACACCTCTATAACATCTTCTACCAATTGTCTCCCCAGCTCTCTTCTATGACAATGGATACAATTATGAAAAGACACAACACAATTATTTTGGATGCCATGCAGCATAGCGTTGAAAAGATAATGAAGCACAGGTCGACAGAAAAGTTCCCTGTGATCAAACAAACCACCCACAAGAGCAGAACTCATATACAAATCATAATCCTCTATAACTTCATTGAAAATATCCATAGGAAAATGAACATCCTGAACAAATAGAAGCCCAGATTCCTTACTAGATCAAAACTTTGCAATAAATCCATAGCATTTGAAAGGAAATGTGAAACTGCTTGGGATGGATAGATAGATCTAGGAAAAAGTAAAAATTGTAGACCATAAACCTGAAAGATGGCTCTTTCAACAAAATCTTCATAAATCTTAAACACTTCTGACATGGATTTGGATTGAGAAGACCTAAGGAAGGTCATTCCCAATTCTGAATTGTCATGAAAATTCTTCTATTTCTCTGAACAGAGCCCATGTTAAAACAAACACAGTTCTTAAATCCTGAAAAAAACCAAATTAGGAAGCTACAACATAACAAACATAAAGCTTACAAAAAGATAGAAGATGTCTTGCCAAAGAGGGAAGTATAAAGGAGGAATCCATCAAGATGAAATGAATGAAATCATTTTTGACAAGATATACCGTTAAGTGAAATCTGCCACCCTGCATACCGAAATAAAAACAATAGTACTTCACATCAAATTAAGTCACCCTTAACCCAAGGGACGACGTCAACTGACAGAAAGAAACCGCAGGATAGAGATAGTTCTAAATTTAGAAGCTAGAACATATTACTCACTTAAATTATCTTTCTACTTAGCACTTAAAACTTTACACGACAAATTTAGCTTAAGCCTTCCTTAGCGAGAATGCAATTAGTTCCAGGGAGAAACAAAAGGGAGTTAGAATCCTACTCCTTAATAGGATCATTAAGGCAAAAAGCATGATTAGCTAGAAAATCTGCTAACATATTACCTTCCCTATACATATGAACTATTTTGAAGGATTGAAAATGGTCAAGCAGCTTCCTCTCAAATTGTAAGATGTAATCAATTTTCTAACTTGGGGATGATTTAAGACTAAAGGCCCTTATAATATTCAAAGAATCCCCTTCCACAATAATATTAGAAATTTCACATTTTAATGCAAGATTAAGACCTGCTATAAGTGCTAAAGCCTCTACCTCATTGTTTGAACAAAAACCAAGCTTAACTGACAAAGCTCTTAAAACTGATCCATTATGATCTCTTAAAACACAACTAGCACTAGAGACACCAGGATTACCCCTACTCGCACCATCAAAATTCAACTTTACAAAAGAAACAGGCGGAGGGATCCACATAATGGAGTTTCTATCTATCTTACTACCAATACTAAAACAATTGGAATTAGGCAAAAGTAAAAGCTTCCAATTTTTTAACATTAAATCGTCCCAAGAAGAAAAAACTAGAGAACTAGACTTTCTAAAAAGAAGAGAAGCTGAGACTACTTTCGAAATCATTTTTTCAATTTTGATAATAATTATATCAACAAAGTTTTTAATTTTTCTAAAAACTTTGCTATTTCTTTCTAACCACAAAATCCAAATCAAAATACTTGGTGAGACCAACCACAAAGCAGAGAATGTAGAATTTGTGAACAAGATAGGCCAGCTTTGAAAAACTTGAAGGAGAGAGTGAGGAAGGGGACCCTACCAACACAATTTTGAAAGTAACTAGTACCAAACTTTTGAAGAAAAGTGACAGTTTAGCAATAAGTGATCCACATTTTCCTCAATTTATTAACAAAAAAGACAAGAAAAAGAATTAGCAATACCAAGTCGGACTAACCTATCACTAGTAAGGATTCTATAATTTAATGCTAACCAAGAAAAATCCCTTGCTTTAGGTAGGCAAGGACCACTCCAACAAAGTTTATAAGGCCAATTAATAGCAAAACTAGAATCCTTGCTAATGATACTTAGATAGCCTTGCCTGACTATATAATGACCAAACTTTGAGGGGACCCATATGAGTTTATCCCTTCCACCTAATATAAAAATTATTCTCTCCTTCAAGATGTTCCTAAGAAAGACCTTTTGCTCTAAAGGAATAGGAATGTCATCAAAAATTTTCCAAGCAACTTTATTAATAACTGAATCAGAATCAACCACAATATAATCTTTAACTTTTGTTCTCCAAGCCTGACATAAGAATAACTTAATTTCTTGAAGGCCCTCTATATTTAACAACAACTGATAGCTATTCCAAGAGTCATCCCAGAAGAGGGCTGAATTTCCATCTTGAATAACCCAAGACAAAAAAGGGGAAATCACCTCTCTACACTTTAATAAAAAATTCCAAATCTGGGAACCCATCTTTGGATTTAGAATAGTAAAGATTCTTTCTAGAGAAGATGAATCTAGATATTTAGCTAACATAATTTTTCCCCATTTAGAATCTGATTTTTCATACAAATTCCAAACCAACTTAGCTCCAAGAGCCTTATTCTGAGCTTCAATGTTATGGATCCCAGTCCCACCATTTGCCTTTGGAATACAAATTTTGTCTGAGGAAATTAGAGGGATCTTTCTTCCATTCAAGTTAGATCCATTCCACATAAACTTCCTCAAGATATTACCAAGGTAAGAAATGATAGTCTTGGGCACCATAAGCACTGAAAGCATATACACAGGTACTGCCGACAAGACTGATTTAATCATAAGGATTTTGCCAGCTAGAGTTAACCATTTACCTTTCCATGAGGAGATTTTGGACTTGATGCTCTTAATAAGTTTATCCCAGAACATATTTTTAACTGATCCCAAAAAAAGAGGAATCCCCAAATATCTTGAAGGGAGGACATCCACCTTAAACCCCAAATATTTTGCAATCCTTTCTTGAACTAATGGAGAAGTAAAAAAGAAAAAGATTTTAGATTTCTCCTAATTAACTTTCTGACCTGAAACTAAACAATACATAGAAATTACATCCTTCATATATTTAGCTTTTGACATCAAAGGTTGACCAAATAATAGAGTATCATCTGCAAATAGAGCATGAGTGATAGCAAAAGGAACTCTAGGAATTTTAATCCCCTTCCAGTTTCCCAAACAATTTTGCCTCGTGATCATTCTACTCAAACCTTCTGCCATGATTATAAAAAGGAAAGGGGACAAAGGATCACCTTGCCTTATCCCTTGAGAAGATTTGAAAAATTTAGACTGAGAACCATTATTAATTAAAACTGAGAAACTTGCACCAGAAATACAAGAAGAAATCCACTTACACCACTTAGGTGAAAAACCAAATTTAAGGAGAACTTGAATCAAAAAACCCTAAGATACTCTATCATAAGCTTTCAACATATCCAATTTAACCAATAGAGCAGAAAGCTTCTGGTCATGAATTGAATGTAGAACATCATGACCCACCAAAGAACCTTCAGATGTTTCTTTACCTAGTACAAAAACTCCTTGCTCTTCTGATATAATTTTTGGAATAAAAATAACTAATCTTAGAGTAATTGCTTTAGAAATGATTTTGTAAAATGTATTGTAAAGAGAAATAGGTCTGAAATCAATGAAGGAAGAAGGTGCAGCAACCTTAGGAATTAGAGCAATGAAGGTAGAGTTAATCTCCCTCAGAATAGTATGATTTCTATGAGCTTCTTCTACTGCCAACCAAACATCTCTACCTACAAAGTCCCAACACTTTTGGAAGAAGAGGGGTAAAACTGTCCAGGCCAAAAGCTTTATCTGGATCTAAGGAAAAAACCACTGCCTTGATTTCTTCTAAAGAAAATTGTTTCATCAACTCCATATTATCTTCTTGTGAAATCAAAGTTGGAATATGTTGAGTAACTTCTAAAACAGTCGAGGGCAGGACCTCAAAATTTTCTTTTGAAAGAAGATTTTGAAAAAAGTTTACTCCTTCTTTCTGAATAAGAACATCATCTTGCAAGATATTCCCCATAGAATCTTTAATAGCACAAATAGAATTTTTATGTCTTCTTACCATAGCTGAGACATGAAAAAAAATTGTATTTCGATCTCCCTCTCTAAGCCAAGTCTCCCTCGATTTCTGTCTCTAGAAAATTTCTTCTCTAGCTAGAACCTCCTCCAAATTAGATTGAAGAGACTTAACGCATTCAAAGGAAGCATTATCCATACCATTTTTAATAATGAATTCATTCATCTGTTCTAACTGAGACTGTAATAAAGCTTTTTGAGAAAAAAATATTACCAAAAGAAAATTTATTCCACTCTTTGATTTTATTTCTTATGAATTTTAATTTCTCATTGAGCCAAAACATACGAGAACATTTCACAAAAGGGGCATTCTTCCACCATGACTCCAATAAAGGCAAGAATCTATAATCTCTAAACCACATGGCTTGAAACTTAAAGGAAGATCTATGTTTCTTTTTAATCATATCAATGTCCAATTGAAAAGAAATGGGAAAGTGATCAGAGGTGGAAAAGGGAAGAACAAAAGTACCAGATATTTTAGTATCAAGACACCAATCAGGAGAGAACAAAAAACTATCCAGTCTCTTAGCAATATTTAAAATATACTTTCTCCTAGTGGACCAAGTGAAATTCCCATTTAATAGAGGACTGTCAACCAACGCATTGTTTGAAATAAACTCATTAAAGTCATCAATCACCCTCTGAGGAGGACAAATCCCACCTAATTTTTTAGACAAACAAGTAATAGCATTAAAATCTCCTCCTAGAATAACTTTTTCTCTGGATAAGTTTCCTAACAATGCAGATAGAATATCCCAACATTGTTTTTTATCACTAGTCGAAGTAGGCCCATAAACATTAAATAACCAAAAATTAAGGGAAGGGGAGTTTATTTTAACCAGGATAAAACTTTGAGTAGAACAAATAAAATTTAAATCACAACTTTTACTATCCCATAAAATAACCAAACCCCCTAACGCCCCCTGAGAGGAAGAATGAAGAAACTTCCATTTAGACCAATTTGGAAAAATATTTTCAGCTTGGATTTGAGATAACTTTGTTTCCTGAAACAATACAATGTCCATACCTGTAGAATCTATTTGATGCTTTACCAAGCACATCTTTTTAGGGGCATTAATGCCCCTAACATTCCAGGATAGGATCTTCATTGTTCCCACGAAGAGTTTCTCACTCTCCCCGACCTCAAACAGGTTTCAAGGGTAGCCTGCAACCCAACCTTAATTTCTTCCTGAGTTTTAGAAGATTTTGGTTTCTGACCTCTCGTGGAAGGAGATATAGACCTAGATTTCCTAGGAGAATTTTGAGAAATGGACAATTTTGAGGAAAAATCAAAAGCCTCGCTACCAATCCCATCACCTAAAGATTCATTCATATCCATTTTCTCTAAAAAAAGGTTTTGGAAGAACCAGATTTGACACAAATGGCCTTTTTAAAGAGGCAAGATCTATAGTTGCATCCTCAGAAGTAGGAACAAATTTACTAGCAAAATAAAAAACCTCATTACCAATCCCATCACCTAACATAACCTTCCAATCTTGTTTTTCTAGAACTAATTGATTATCAAGTGCCAAATTTGACTCAGAAGTCTTATTCGAAAGAGAGAAACCCTCAACTACATCTTCAAGAGATTCTTCTATAATTACCTTATCCGCAATTTCATCAATAAGATCTGAAGCAACTTTTTGAATAGTTTTATCCACAAAAGGTTTTGCTTCCTCCTCAGAAAAAGAAAAATTAACCAAACTTGAAGCATCCTGTTGACAACCACTTGATAGACAAATATCTACCTCCCTATCTAATAATGGAAATAAATCATTTTTCACACTTTCTTTATGAAAGATATTGGGGGTTTCTAAATCCTTCCTTTTACCAACATCAAACTCAAAAGAAGATTCATCACCTGAACCTTTATTATAATCTTGTCCTTCATTCAAACTAGAAGAATTGACCAAAGGACTTAAAGAAGCTTCCCCAAGATTAACAGAGTTAAGATCTTCCCATGAAGTTTTGTCTGTTTCTAAATCCTCACAAACCCACTTAGGTTCAAAAAGCTCTGGTTTTTCCATGATCATAGGATCTTCAAAAGAAACCGTTTGTTTCCAAGTTCCAAATTTAGATTGAAATTCTAGAAATTTGGGGAACGGAAAAGAAGTATTTAATATTATAGAAAACTGTACTGGCAATTCGGGTCTTTGAAAATTTGACATATCATGTTTTATAAAAAAAACCTATCTTCTTAGCACAACATTTAATAATGTTAAGATCTTTGTATTCAAGGGGTAAATTGGGCAATGAAATCCAGAAGGGGACAAAATTCATATTAGCTTGAATGGGTTAAAAATTTGGCTCCCATTTCTGAATACAAATCCCCTTACCTTGATAAAACCACAATTTTTGTTTTAGGGTTTCATCACAAAACAAGCCATTCTCAAATATTACTGTAAAAACACATAAATCCTTATGGAGGAAAAAAACATCTAAAACCCCTTTCCAAGAAACCCTAATCCAATTAAGAAAAATATCATAATTGAGTTTTGAATTCCAAACCTTACCAATAATTGCCCTTGTAGTAAGATCCTGGATATAGGGATTCACCAAATTGTCAGGTATTTGAATATTAACAATATCAGCAGCAACCCTCTCATCAGTTTCATTATTTGCTACATGAGAGTTAGCTTTATGGGGAACCAACTTTTCCCTCCAAACCTGACGAATTCTACTTCCATTTTCCAACTTTCCTATATCCCCAAAGTGATTATTTGCAAAAAACCTTCTCTTACTCTGAAAACCATAAGAACCACCATTACCATACCAAAACAAAAAAGGATACTGCACATCTTTTTAGAAAGAACTTTGAAACCCTAGTCATGTAGGCTCTTGAAAGGAGAAATGATTTTTTGCCCTAATTACTTCAGCAAATAAACTCTGTTGAGAACGCAAAGGTCTTCTATGAAAGACCTCATCTTTTTGTCGCACTTTGTCGCATATGGTTGACTAATGTTATTATTGTTTTGATTATATATTGATATTGATTAGACATTAATAGTTAAAATTGATTTATTATCATTTTTTGTATCCTTAAGCCGTCATCACATTGATCTCATACTTTGAAACAAAAAGGAGAGGATACAAATTAAACCTATACACATGTGCATGAGACACTTGTAAATACAGGTGCAAGTTGTGTATATATAGTTTTATATAAATTAAAATACATGTTGTGATGATATATTGATATTGCTTGTATCATTTTGATATCAGGTGGCATGAAGACCTACTACATTCCCCACAAGTTTTGGATTTTCTTGAGATGTCATAGCCACATTTTGTAAGCATTGTTTTGAGTTGGCATATATGTACATACAAAATTACACAATAACACATTTTGTATAAATCTGTATACACATACATACACAATTATACTCTACACTTTTATATATCAAAATCAATATTCTGTATGTTTTGTTTGTTAAATGTGTATGTTTTGCTACTTTGAATTTACTTTAAATTTGATTGTATTATTGTTAAATTTGGTTGCCTTGGGTGGGCAACTTCACCAAATTTTGAGAACTTCTTTGGTCCCCTTAAGACATCGTATTAGGACCCCTTAACACATCCTATTAGGACCCCTGAAGACATCCTATTATGACATAAATTAAATTAACATTGACACTATTTTTGTATAGAATGTGATTGTTATGATGAGTCATCATAAATTACATCAATTGCAATTAAATATGACACATGTACTTTGAAGTATTTGATCCCCTTAAGACATCCTATTAGGACATATCCTAAATATGTATACTTACTTATATCATTTATTATGATGAGTCACCGTAAAGTCTAATACTTAATTATATCAGTTGTGATCCAACATGAGACATGTAGTTTGAATTCCTGGATCTCCTTAAGAAGTCCTATTAGGACCCCTTAAGACATCCTATTATGACATAAATTATATTAACATTAACATTATTTTTGTATAACTTTTGTGATTGTTAAATGATGAGTCATCCTAATTTCTACTACTTAATTATATCATTTGTTATTTAATGAGTCTCCCTAAATTATAATAATTAATTATATCAATTGCAATTAAATATGAGACATGCACTTTGAAGTATTTGATCCCCTTAAGCAATTTTTTTAGAACTTCTTTGATCCCCTTAAGCAAGTGTAGTGATTAAATATGAGACATGTACTTTGAAGTAAATATGATCCCCTTAAGTATTTTTTTTAGAACTTCTTTGATAAGTTAATGCCTTGACTATGAATCACTAAATTTGTAAAGTGCAAATATTTAAATGTCCTATTAATTTCAACTTTAATTTCATATTTGTATTTAATTTCACATTAATGTCCTATTAATGTCTTGACTATGAATATTTTGTAAAGTACAAATATGATTCCCCTATGGTCAATGTCATCTTAAGGGGATAAAATTTAATTGTTAATGTGATACAATATTAATTAATAGATCCATCAAACCTAGTGAAAGATTATGAAAGGGACGGGATGGTGACGACACGCGTGAGGGGTCGAGCTAGGGCAACTGTGCCCTAGCCTGTATATTGGCATTCTTCTACTCGTGCAGGTTTTAGCTTTTGGTGGGGGTCAAAGGGGACAAGCTTCGGTTGCAGGGTTTCTTCTTATTTCTGTTAACTACTGGCTACGTGGGGTTAGCTAGGGCTATCATTTAAGGCTGGGTTTTTGGGTTTCCAAGTTTCCTTTCTCCTTCTTCCATGTGGTCTTTTTACATGTGGCTTCTGATTCAGGTTTGCTGCACGTTTGGTGTTAGATCTTTCTCCCATTTTTTGATTTGCTTTGCTTGCATTTGAATGCTAGTTTGGTTTGCAGGGGTAGTTAGGGCCCCCATTTATCTAGAATTAATGGAAATCCATGTGCCCTTGGATATGATAGATAAAGACTCCTCTATGGCTGGGATGGATGCCAGAGTTCCCATCCAACCTATCTCTGGTTCGAGTGTAGTTCGTAATGGAGCCCTTAAACTGCAAAAGGTAAATGGATGTTGGAGAGAACCCAAGAGAGGTCAGTTCTAGTAATACAATTAGAATTGATAGCCGAGGATATTGATTACTACCACAATCATGTTTTGATTTGCAAGTTCATGGGGCTGAGGGTTTCTCCCCCATTTCTGAATTCTTAGATTCGCAAGACATGGAACTCCAAAGGAGATTTATTTTCATGGCTGCAATAATTTCTTTATGGTGGATTTCTCATGTGTATTTGATTGGAACAAGGCCTTTGAAGGGGGTCCATACTTCTATAATCAGGTGGGTCTATTCATAAAACCATGGCATGCTGGCTTTAACTTGATAGAAGAATTACCCTCTAGAATACCAGTTTGGGTTCGTCTTCCTTCGTTGCCTCTTGAATGCTGGAGAAGTGACATTTTGCAGTCGATTGTGTTGTTACTGGGAACACCTATTGGTCCTTCTTAGTAAACTCTGAATAAGAGTATTTTTTCTTATGCAAGGGTTTGTGTTGAAATTGATTTTAGCTAGCCATTACTAGATTCTATTGATATGACTGTTGGGTCTTGATCCTAGACTTAGCCATTAGATTATGAGACATTACCTTTCAGGTGTTGATTATGCCATGATTATGGTCATTTTTAGTGGAAGTGTCCCTGAGCCTTTGGTGCTACTGGTACAAGCAATGCTTCTTCTCAACCTGATTTGAAAGTAGACAAGGGAAAACCTCCTATGTAGGGAGGAGGGGTTGATAAGGAAGGATTTATTCTTGTTAAGTCTCAAAATCATGGTCAAGGCCAAAAGAGAACCTACAAGGGTAGGCAAGAGGAGGAATCCTTCAACAAGTTTGAGGCATTGGAGGATTTGGTTCAGGCGGAGGGTTTTTCAGGAGACTCTACAGAGACCAATGGACTCTTTTATTGAAAAGGAACCTGGGGTTCAGTCTATTAATTCCCCGAGCTTGGCTCAGCTTGGTGTGTAGGGTTCCCAAATGGATACTGATGTGCCTTCTTCGACCCCTACTTTGGTTGTGACTGGTTTAGTGATGGAGACTCCTGGTGGGCCTCCTGATGATGGGGATGTTCTACCTGTGGTGTAGAATTCTTCAGTCCCAGGTAAACATAAGTCTCATTCACCTACTTTGGGTTTGCAACAAAAAACCTCTAAGAAAGGGGTCCCTGAAAAGCCTCTTAAGGTGGGAAGAAAGAAGGATTAGGATAAGATCAAGTTAACTGGTGAGAGACTGGTGGAGTCGGGTTCAGTGAGGACTATTGATACTCACTTCTCCCAGCCTCAACAATGATTGTGCTCTCTTGGAATGTTCAGGGTATGAATAGCATCCATAGACAAAAGGCTATTTGGGATTTGATTCATCTTGATTCTCCTGATGTGGTTTTCCTTTAGGAAACTAAGTTATCTATTGACAGTATGTTGGGGTGGCTCTAAAGATTTGGGGTCAGGGTCAGTACCAATGTGTAGGGGCATCTGGTAGCTCTGGTGGGGTGGATTGTTTGTGGGATCCACGTAAAGTTAGACCAATTTGGTGGCTCTCTTGTAAAGGTTTGCTCTTTTGTGTGGCTGCTCATCTTGAGTCTAGGGAGAGAGTTCTCTTCTCAAACATGTATGCTCCAACAAACTTTTAGGGTAAATTTTTGATGTGGGATCATGTGAGATATGTGAGGTCTTTAGATCTTTATCTTCCTTGGATTCTAGCTGGGGATCTCAATGTTGTCTCCTCTATGGTTGAGAAGTGAGGTGGCAATACTCACCTTGATTCTTCGTTGAAGCACTTGCAGGATAATATTGTGGTCTTGAACCTGGTTGATATCAAGCCTGACAATGGGATTTTTACTTGGAGTAATAGGAGAAGTGGGGAAGCATCTATTTATGAAAGATTAGATAGATTTTTGGTTTCTAGTTTCTGGATAGGGGATAGGTGGGTGACTAGCTCTGAGCTTTTAGATAGCTGAGGCTCTAATCATTGGCCCATCAAGCTTGTGGTTAAGTCACCCCAACGAGGTATAAAGCAGTCTTTTAAGTTTCAGCTTATGTGGCTCAGGGATGACTCTCTTCATGATTTGCTCCCTAGTTGGTGGCATCTTGGAAAGCCAACGTATGGCACTGCTATGTATTCCTTCTCCAAGCAGCTTCAGTTTGTGAAATATAAGCTGAAGCGATAGAACAGACAACACTTTGGTAATGTTTTCCAAGCAAAACAGAATGCCTAGACTCAGCTAAGTTTGATTACTAGGAAGATTCATGACCAAGGTTTCATAGAGGAGCTTGGTTTGTTGGAAGCTACTGCGGTGAAGGAAATGGAAGAATGGGAGTTAAGGGAAGATATTTTTTGGAAGAAAAAGTCTAGAAATGAGTGGCTGCAAGCTAGTGACAGAAATACTTCCTTCTTTCATAATTCTATGAAGGATCAAAGGCAAGGTAATGTCATATCCTCTCTATTGGAGGAGAACGGAGAGACTTTTCTTTCTTCTGCTTCTATTTCTGCAGAATCTATTCATTTCTATTTTATTTTGTTATCTGAGGATTCCCCCCTGTGGAGGAAGATGAAGCTTTGATTTTGAGTAGCATTCTGCCTTTGGCTACTAGAGAAATGAATGAAGCTTTTCTTAATTCTATCTCTCTTTCAGAACTTGAAGAAGTTGTGTTTCAGATGAAAAGAGGTAAAGCCCTAGGGCCTGATGGGTTTCCTATAGAATTCTTTCAGGAGTTTTGGGAAGTGATTAAGTTGGACCTTTTGGTAGTTGTTCAGGAGTCTCTTAGGAATAAACAAATGTTGAAATCTATGAATGCTACTTTTTTAGCTCTCATACCAAAGAAGAATGGGGCTAATACTTTGGACAATTTTAGGCCAATTACTTTGTGTAATTTGGTGTATAAAATAATTACAAAGTTGATTGCAGAGCTGCTGAAACCTTGGCTATGCATGCTCATTTCAAAGGAATAAGGGGGCTTCATTGCTAGTAGGCAAATTTTGGATGGAGTCATCATTGCTGCTGAGAGCATTCATTCTATGGTGTCCTCTAAAGAAAAATCCATGTTTATTAAGTTGGACATGGCTAAAGCGTATGATCATGTTAAATGGGCCTTCTTATTTAAGATATTGGGAGCTTTTGGTTTTGATGGTGACTAGATAGAGTGGGTCAAAAGTTGTGTTACTTCATCTTCATTTTGGTGTTGATTAATGGTGAGCCTTCTGAGTTGTTCAGGGCTTCTAGGGGGATCAGACAAGGAGATCCCTTGTCTCCTTACTTGTTTATTCTACTTTTTGAAGACTTGGGAAGATTTATAAGATCTCAAGTTGAGTGTGGCTTACTCCAGGGGTGGAACTAGGGAAATAATATCCCACTCCAATTGCACTTGTAATTTGTGGACGATACTACTCTCATGGGCCGTGCTAAGGTTGAGGAGGCTCTTAGATGGCATAGTATCCTAGATTGCTACTTGGCAGCCTCTGGCTAAGGCATTAATGAAGGGAAGTCTTTTATTTATTTCTTCAATACTCCTAAGATTATTCAAAGAACGATTGCTAGTATTTTTCATTTTTAGATTGGTACTCTCCCTGTTGTCTATCTTGGCATCTTGCTTGCTATTTGCTCACTTCCTAAAATGTTTTGGCAGGGGATTATTGATAAATTCAAAATTTTGGTTAGTCATTGGACTTGTAGGTGGCTTTCTTCTGCTAACAGAGTTACCCTTCTGAAGTCTATGTTGTAGGCTCTTCCTATATACAGATGCTTTGTTCTTTCTACACCTTCTAGTTTTATTAAAGATTTTGAAAGATTGTCTAGGTGATTCCTTTGGTTAGGAAATCTCCTTCATAGTAAGTGGAGCCTAATTAAGTGGGATGTCATTTGTAGACCAAAGTAGGAAGGTGGGTTAGGATTGTGCAGGTTATATTTGAATGGGCAAGCTTTAGCTGCCAAATTGTATTGGAGGTGGTGTTCTCAACAGCATCAGATGTGGGCTAAAATCCTTACCTCAAAGTATCTTGGTGAGGTTGAGAGTGCTGACGTGGCTCGCTTCAGTCTAGAGGGGAAGGGCTCTATGATTTGGAGCACTCTTAAAAGGGGTGCCAAGTTGGTCAAGCAGGGGTTGTTTTGGATTTACAATGACGGTAAGGATGCTCTTTTTTGGCATGACTCTTGGGATGGATATCATCCCATTTTGTCTACTCATCCTCATTTGTAGAATTTGTGCCAGCATTTTTCTAATGCTAGATGGTGTCATGTGGCTGATTTCAAAACTCATCAGCCTTTGGGGCAAGCTAAATTTTTCAAGTGGAAGGACCGATGGGAATGGCCTCCTAGTGGTGAGATTGGGGATTGTCAGGAGTTAGTTGGGATTTTATTGAGTCATGTTTGCAATTCCCTCTTTGGGCATGACATGCTAGCTTGGGGTTCTAATCCAAAGGGCAAATTCTTTGTTGCTTCTAGCTATCAGATTCTTGATAAGTAGTTGTTTGGGAGTACCGAGGTCTCATGGTGGAAGAGGGTTTGGAATAAGTTTTCATGGCCTAAGTGCAACTTTTTCTCTTGGTTAGTGGTGCAAGGAAGATATCTTACGTGGGAGAATCTCTGGAAATGTGGCTTTTAAGGTCCTTCTATGTGTGTTATGTGTGTTGGGTATGAAGAATGTATATCCCATCTATTCTTTTAGTGCTTCTTTGCAAAAGCCATTTGGCACTCTTGGTGGAATCTTTGGTGCATGTCGTGTAGACATGTTTCTTCTCTGCAGGATTTTTGGGACAATCAAGGGTCTCCTTCAGTTAAAACCTCTTTTCTTCTAACTGCTTGGGTTATTGTCCCTAGTTTGATAATTTGGCACATTTGGTTGGAACGTAACCGTAGAATTTTTCTTGATAGGAAGATGTTGGCTAGCCAGCTTTGGCTGAGAATTTTGGGGGGCCTCTAGGAAACTCTGACTGCTAAATGTGATTTACCTATTCCTGTGGACCCTGGTGATCTTGGAGTTGTTGATGCCTTAGGTCTTTCTCTAGGGAAAAGGAAACTCAAGGAATGTTCGTCATGGGTGAGGGAAGGAGCGGGTTAGTCGCTCTGGTCATTGGTGTCCTCCTGCTCTGGAGGAGCTGAAAATCAACACAGATGGCTCTTCTAGAGACAATCTCGGGCATGCGAGTGTTGGTGGCATCGGTGGAGATAGTTCTGGAGTGGTGGTGTTTTTCTTCTCTATTTATAGAGGTTAGCATAATAATAACCTTATGGAGGCTTTAGCTATTCTCCAGGCATTAGAATGGGCTTGTACTTTGGGGTGGAGGCAAATTGTTTGTGAATTTGATTCTTAGATTATCATTGATCTTCTGAATAAGATGCAACTTGAGGGGGTGAACTGGCCATTGCCAGTGGTGGTCAAACAAATTGTTGCTTTGAGCACTGCTTTGGATTCTGTTGCTTTTTTTCATGTCCCTCGAGAATGGAATAAGGTGGTTGATAGCTTGGCTACGTGGGCCTTTGAGCAAAGGGGCACTTGGAGGGTGGATAATTGGTATAATCTTCCTACTAATTTGGCCCTTATCCTTGAAGATTTGGTTGCGGAAGATATGAGGTGTTTCTTGGGTGTTACTTAATTTTGTTCTATTTTGGTACCCTTGGTTTGTTTTGTTGCTTTGTACTTCTCTCTTGATTTAATAAAGTTTTTACCCTCTTTTAAAAAAAATTAATAGATCCATCCAACCAAAAAATATCCATCAAACCAAATTCTTTATAAAATAGATCCATCCAACCAAAGTCTTTATAAAATATCCATCCAAGGTCAAATTCTTTATAAAAATAAATGATCTAATTGAATACAAATGAAAAATGTGTAAGTCCCATTTATGTCTAAGGCATGTAAATGAAAAACAAATAATTGTTAATGTGATCTGTGAAATCTCATTAATTGTCTAAGGCCTGGCTTAAGAGGATCTATGAATTAAGGTCCTAGGACAAAATGATGGCTTAAAGAAATAAAATTTGGTGAAGTTTCCCAAGGCAACCAAATTTGGTGAAGTGTAAGATAGTGCTTCTAGATTTAACTAATTTTTTTAACTAATTATATGTTTTTGCTAACTTGTGAACATTTTATTATTGTTATCAGTAAGTTACAAGTAATTAAATTACATAAATCTAACTATATGTGTAAATGTACAACAATAGTCCATAAAATATTGAAATTAATAAAGTCCATGAAAATACTAAAACATATATATGTAGATCTAGTCCACATGTGAAATACTGAAATACGTAAACATGTACATATAGAGTCCATGAAATACTGAAACATATATAGATCTAGTCCATAAAATACTAAAATACTAAAACATGTATAAATAGTATGTATACAACATGTTTTGAAACATATATAGAGTCCATGAAATGTACTAAAACATATATAGTCTAACTAGGCCTATCATCCCTATAATCAAGAGACCTCTTCACTCCATGCTAAGTAGGATGATCTGAATCAGTCTGAACAAGACAAAGATTTACTTGAAATTAGATTTAAAATGTTTAGAAATGATAATTTAATTCATTTTAATTTATAAAATCATAAAAAATACTGTATCAGGCTGCTCATCTACTGTGACGACATGCTCTACTACATGACCTGTCTCATGCTATAGAAGGAAACAAATTTTTAACACGTGCCAACATATATTCTATTGAAATTTACTTTAAGTTCACAATGTGTATTATAATTGACTTTAAATTATATAATCTAAATTTTAAATTATACCGTATGAGGCTGCTCATCTCCTCTATTGTCCTGCTTTGCATGTGTTGTTGTAGCCTATGGTATGGCATCAATAGGATGAAATGTGTCACTAACAAGGTCCTACAAGGTCATTTATAAAGCACATGTGTACAAATTAGGTTAAAACATGTATACATTCACTTCTGTACCAAGTTTTTGTTTTAATCTAGATTTAAAAGACCTACATAAATTACACATACACAGATAATTTTTTCAACAACCTGAAATGCAGACGACTCCTAAAATTGACTTTGATCATCTAGGTGTGCTACAATACCCATCCTCATTGTTCTGTCAACCTACGTAGACATATTATATTTTTAATAAATATAAGTACATGCACATTTTATATAGTGAATTTAAAATACAAAAATCTAACTTGTATAGTTTTTTAAAACAATATACATACAAATTGCTCATGTGAGACACCCAAAGATGGAGGAGTGCTCGAGACATCCTCTAGGGAATCCGACGTGGAAGTCAGATTAGTTCTTTGAACTAGCATAAATTTTTAATGTACATGTTCATGACTGAATTATAAATTAAAATCAACTTAAATTTAAATTATTTAATATATATTTTAAAAATCAATCAAAATACCCCAAATGGGTGGCCGAGATGAACAGGTGTCGATGAAAAACAAAAATGATCAAAAGAACTCATTGTTCTTGTTGCCATCATCTACACCAAACAATTTGATTGTTAAAATATTACAATTTAATTGATCTATATGTTCATTCAAAACATGTGCTAAAAATTGTTATAAATTCAACTTGTGTACCTATATATATACCTATGTAATATGATTAGTGGGATGATCCTCAACAATTAGAAAATCAACAATTGAACCCATATCATCAGATGTTGTACATGCAACTGAAGTAGGTGTTGCTTGAGGAGGTCCATAACATGACTGATTGCAACACATACATGTATGAGGCATCAACACATGTGGAGAGATACTAGGAATAGCTCCACCATCCATTCCTCCATGGTCTCAAACCCCAATAACCATCACAGAATTCTACTCATCGAGGCTACCCAAGAGCGCACTCAATGCTCCTAATGTAGATACCACTGCATGATGCTAGATGGGTGCAGGAATGGAAGCAAAAGGAGGGTCAACAAGAGGTTGAGCAGGCATGGGTTGTTGGGGATCAACTCATGCCCCTAACCTCTGTTGTGGCATACTGCCACCAATACCTTGGAATGATCTGAATCCAAAATAATTAGGTTTCCTATTCAAAACAAACTCTGCATATAATTTTCTCAAAAATATAGAGGAACCTCACAATTAGCACCAGGTGGATAATCAAATACCATCCACCACCTATCCCAAAAATTGTGGACATCCCTACCTGTCTACACCACCTAATTGATATTCTTTTCTTGTTTGCTAGAATTGGTTCATTGGTGATGGGGTGCCTAAAATATTGAGCTAAATCAAATTTTGTGATTTTTAAATCCAAAATTTGGCTATAAAAGAGTCCATTAGCATAAAATTGGTGCCTCTCCTCTCTCCATAATCTAAAAGTGTCCAAGTCCACATCAATGGACCTAACCAAATCTATAATGTTTTGCATCAAAGATACAAAACACATGAAGTGAGGTGGCATGAATTATTCAGTTGGAATGGCATTGATTTTTTCTTCAATGGATGTGATATTTTTGTTAATTCTGGCTCACAAGCGAGCATCATCTGGTCCAAGTGGTGGTGGGGGTGGAGGTGGGGGATTTTGAGGTGGAGATGGAGGTGGATTATGGTGTTCAGGTGATGGGGACCATAGAGGTGGCGCATTCAAGAAATCCTCAATATCAAAGTCAACATCATGATCCATGATATAAAAGCTAGATAAACCTGCATTAAATACATAAATATACAAACAAGTACAAAATTAACTTTCAAGAATGTATATATATAAATTATAAATAAACATATATCATTTAAACTAGATATTATACATGTTGAGAAATTACAAGAAATATTTAAATTAAACACACATGACTACATTTAAAAGAGAAATTAGGATCTACATACACATATGTATACATCATTCAACTTGAGCATACATACAAATTTCAAAATTTAAGAGATTCTAGTTCTATGTAATTTTAATACATGTGTACATATACTAAAAAATAAACTGAAAACATGTACATAAAAAGGGTAAATTTTGTGGCTTTGAATTTACATACTTTAAAACTTGTTTACAATGAATTTAGTGAAGTTTCCCCCTAAATCCTAATTTATTAAATCCCCTTAATCCACATGTCATCATTTCTAGGTCCATAAACCATGCTAATGGAATGATTTTGTCCATAGTTGACCAAATTATATATATATATATATATATATATATATATATATATATATCTTAAACACGTTTGTAAAAAATTCAAGCTCATCTAACATTATACAAATCAAGATCAAATGTGAATGATAAATTTTCAACTATTATTAGTGGCTTAATGGGATTAATGTGTAGATTTCAAGGGTCCATTAGTGCTATTATTAATGGCTTAAGGGAATTTTATGATCATCCCTTGACAATGACATGTGGTTCTTCTACCTTTGAAAAACAAATAATTGTTAATGTGATGTGAAATCTAGTTTTGTAGGGCCACATTTTGATAAACTATTTTTGTAGGTTAATTATTGGTTGTTTCATCCCCCTACCTATAATTAATTCATAGTACACTTTTCATTTTACATATCCTATTTTTTAAAATGTAATTAGGACATAATTAATAACATATGGTGGCCTCCTATTGTTAATTAATAACTATAAACCCTCAACCCTAAACCCTTAACCCTTAACTATAAACCCTAAACCGTTAACCCTTAACCCTACACCCTAAATATTTAACTCTTAACCCTTAACCCTTTCCCCAAAACCTTTAACCCTAAACCCTTAACCTTAAACTCTTTTAACCCTAAACCTTAAACCCTTAACCCTTAACCCTAAACCCAAAACCCTTAACGCTTAACCCTTAACCCTCAACCCTAAACCATTAATCCTAAGTTCCCTAACATTATACAAATTAATAAAATATGAATGATCAATTTTTAACTAATATTAGTGGCTTAATGATAGCACACTTTCATAAACATGCTTTGGTCCCCTATACACACTATTAACTAATACCTGGTTTCTCCACATTTAACTAACTTTCACAGACCTCCTATCACAATAGTGACATGAACCAGGTAGGAATGATAAAGATTACACAATAACACTACATATAAACAATTCATAATCAAACTCAGTCATGTGACATAGACTTGCAATTAACACTTACAACTTTGTCTACAATGCTATAGGAACTAAAATGTTATGTGTCAAACTTATCATAAGGGATTGTGTCAACCAAGATAATAGTAGCCAGCATATATAGATCAATAACTCAAACCCATAACACTAATTTATATTATGAAAGAATAGATTACAAATATCATTGATTTCATACATTGCCCAGATGGATTGGGCCACAGTGGATAAACAATCACCTTCTACAATGAACGCCCTACCCCATACTCATTTCTGCATTCCTTCCTCTTACTTGAATATATTTCAATTTCCACAACCCATCATTCTTCCTTTACGACCTCCATTTCCTGTCTTGGTCGCCTCCTTCTATTTCCTTCTACTCTCCTTCTGCATTGGCCTTCCTGCAAACACTTCATTGTTTCTATGGCCTATGACCTTTCCTTTGGCTTACTGCCTCTTTCTATTATCTATGCACTCTATCCTCCTTATTCCAAATGCCCATGATCTTATTAACTGATCTGGGTCGTTCTTCTATTTCTCTCCTTTCAGCCTTTATGTCTTTTCTTGATTCACGACCTTCTCTATTTTCTTATGCGTGGCCTCCTACAGATCGGCCTCCTCCTGATTCTATTGTTGTTGGGTCTTTCCTTTTAACCTTATAATCTTCTCTGCTATTGTCATTTCCTCCCAACTGTCATCCCACTATTGATTCCCTGAGTCACGTGGCCTCCACTCTCTCATAACTCTTCCAAGAATTGAACCTCCCTTCCTCTATTGGTTTCTCTTCTATTTTTTTACACAACCATCATCCTTTATTTATTTTTTAACTCTATTATTTTTCTGCTATGGTCGTTTCATCTTCCCTTCTGCCTGTGTGGTCTTTTCTCCTCCTTTTTATGTCTATTTGTTTCCTTCTTTATCGCCCTCCTATCTTTGCATTCTACCTTTTGACATAACACCCTACACTACTGAAAAGAACCGTTATTTAATCATCCCTTTGCTGCAAGGAGTTATTATTTGGTGATAGGAATCTTTGTTACTTGCATGTTCAGGAAGAATAAATGATAGGAGACTCCCAACTAAATCTTACACATTGACTGGCGACATGAATTCATAAGTGATAGGAGTAAACACAAGGTATCACCGCTTATTCCCAAAATAAGTTAACAAAAAACAAAATAGAAAAAGAAAATAAAATCAAAATGGTTAGGTGCACGATGCCCCTACATCAAACTCCCCAGGGAACAAAAGATCATGTACTCTTGCACATGTGGTTCTTCTCTAAATTATTTAATATTTTCTTTCACCTTTTCCACAATCATTCTGGAACCCCTAACATAATCATCCAATATTGTTTTTCACTGCTCTGCTCTACTTGCATAAAATCACATTCAACATTTGCCATATTCCTCCAATCTCATCTCATCTTTTTATCCACATTCAACATATCATACACAAATGGAAAGATTTCCATGCCTTCAACATCACCCACTGCTTCATCAATACTCACCATTTCTATATCATACTCAACATATTCATCCAACATTCTTTCTAGCCACTCTTCCTCTATGGCCAATTGTTGCAACATCAAATCATTTTCAGCTTCATCTTTTGTTTCATTCATCTTAGAATTTGCCATGACTACAACATCTTCAATCTTCTTTCCTACAACTTCTGTATCTTCAACCTCCCTCAGGGTGTTCTTGGTTGTCCCACACATTCTCAAACCTTCAACCTTTTCATTACACTCTTGCTTAATGGCTACCAACTGCTTCCATAAATCCTCTACATTTGTTGCTACTCTCTTGTCCAAATGTGCACTTTCATGCTTTCCACCACATGCTACTATGATGCAGGAGCATCCAGTGGTGTAAGGACAATCTTTCCATTTCTTTTCAAAATTTGTGGTTCTGGTTCCTGTTGGTCATGATGTTAGTCATTCACAAACATAGAATAAAAGTTACACAACAACCTTTACTCATCTTGAAAGATACGATGAATTCAAAGAATTCATGATCCCAAGTCTCCGTTGATTAGGTCTTAATCTACTGACGTTACTCAGTGGTTGATGTGTGTTGCTGTTTTCCATTCAGGGGCCTTACGTGTTTCTGCACTGTTCATCATCATCATCTTCAAATATCCTGCTCTGGATGTTCGCTCTGCATAAGTCTCCAACAATTCTACCTCTGCACTGTAAATTTAGTCAAATAATGTGCATACAGGCTGATATTTGCATGATTTCCACCATTATTTATGATTCTTTGCATGATATTTTCAATACTACATGCATTTCACTCAAATATGCTAAGGATCTTCAGTTACCTACGGGATTTCAGCATATTTCACTGTTTCTGCTTGTTATTTATCATGATTTGCAGTTATGGTGATGAATTAATGAAATTGAAAAAATGAAAAGGGTTAGAGAGTGAGATTCCTAAAATTACTGGACTCAGATCACTGATTCACATACAAGCTCCCATACTTGCAATGAAAAGAAGGAAAACTAGAAATCATACTTCACCAGGACATTCCACAAATCCGCATGATCTAGTGCAAAGCTTCAAAGGAAAGTTGACAACAACATGTAATGAAATGAAAGCGCTTCCAGTTGAACACAGCATTCACCAGTACATATCCAGAAATCAACAGAAGATTACGTAAAATTTACAATAAGATTGTAATCTGGAACTTCATATTCATTCAGTATGCTCAAGAACAGGTACATTTACAGTGATCTGAAGAAAGAACCTTGACATTTCAACAATTCTATCCTCATTAGTCTCAGTAATCCGATCTCCTAACTTATTCTACAGTAATTGACTCTTTGCGCCAGATGCGTCTGTGTATTCTAATGTATTCCTCCTCTTTTAAAATGACAAGCTCTGGATGTTATATAGACCAACTGCCAGAAAACGGTTACAATGATCCAAGGATCAGGATCCTCTCATAACAAACAACGGCTCAGATGAAAAGCACATGCTTCGTCAGTTAGCAAATGTACAGCTGGCACAGAATATTCCAGCATCTTCAACTTGATTCGGCCTCCAACTGGCGAACATCATATTTGACAATATCCTCCTCATTTCTGGCCCATGTTGACTCCATGCGCAACTTTGTAATGCTCAGCCTCAGCAGCATCATCATGATCTCAACGCTCAGCTTCAGCAGCATCATGATGAAATCCTGCAAATAAACAGACAAACACTAAGTTCATCATCATCATGATAAACAACAGGAAGTAAACACTTTATTAAACATACCTCCCCATGTGCAGCTACAGGCAATCAGGCTTTACCTGTGAAAGATATACACTAAATGCATAAACGGCATAAAAACAACCAGGTCAACCCTCGTTGACCAAAATTCAGGCAGTCGGGCTTTCAAATTTCCATCGCTTCATGTTTTTTGCCCATTTTCTTGTATATCGGGTTCGAAATATGATGATGATGACCTCAAATTATACAAGGAAATAATCGCCCTTCATCCATCCTTAGAATTCAGCTTTGCATCATCATCATATTTGCATCGGCGTGACTACATATGATCAGGGTGACAATTTTACCTTAGGCCGACGGCAACAGTTATACCGACGCCAAAAAATCATGATGATGACCAACTATATACTTCAAAGTGGCCGCAGGATATCACAAAATATGATGATCCTCCTTTCCTAATGCTCTGATGAAAAGCACATCAGGATGTTTTGCTCTTGCACATTCGGGAAAGAAAGACATCGTCATCATCATCATGATGAAGACAAACAGGAGGACTTGGAAAATGATCCTGCCGCTGAGGAAAATCATGATGACGTCATCGTCATCATCAGGCTTCGTTAAGATCAGGAGGTAAATGGAATATCGGGTTCCCTCTAAGGAAGATGATCAGGTCATGAAAGCAACATGACCCCTTTTCGGCCAAGGCGATCCTCGGAAGATCAAGATGATGAACATCATCATCATCATATTCGCATTGGGCGATCTAAAATATGATCCTGCTGAAAGTCCTGATGACGCCATCAGGATATCCGGGGCTTGTGCTAATCTTCGAAGATGACGTCATCGTCATCATTATATTGGCGAACAGGATCATACCCTGGAAAATATCCTGCCGACGGAGAAGGTGATGATGACGTCATCGTCATCATCATATTTGCAAAAGTTTATACTTGTCGGCAGGATGATATCACGAACTGTTGGGAGAGACGAACAAGATCATGATGATCTTGTTCAACATGACTTAAGAAATGAAACTCACCCTCCGCCTCGAAAGATAAGATGATCATCATGATCACGCAAAAGGAGGTTAGGAGGATATTGGGAAATGTTGGGTCTCGAAATATCATGATGATGTTGATCACCAAGACTGACGTGCGCGCGCAAATTATGCAGATGGCAGATTTCTCTAAGTAAGGTGATATTATAATATCAGCATGATATTATAATATCGGGATGTTGGAATATCATGATGATGCGATGCGAGAATATCATGATGCTGATGATGTTAGAATATCATGATGCTCGCTTGACGGGCAAAACACACTAGCACTTAAGATTGACGTCCGGATGTTTCGGGACTGCATGATATTCACCGGGTGATAAAGTAAGATCATGATGATGACCTTTGGCGATATAAAAGACCGCCTGACGGGAAAAGATTATTACGACTTAAACTTGACGTCCGGATGTTTCGACCTCAGGATATTATCGGGGGGCTTTTCAAATATCATGATGATGATGTTCATATAGCAATTATCAGGTTTGACCAAAACTTTGACTGCTCATAACTCCCTCATACGGATGAATTTTCAAGTGATGCAAAAGGCAAACCTGTATGAAATTTCAAGCTCTTTCTAACCATGAAGTCATAGAAACAAAATATGAACTTTGAAAGACTAACCTCATGATGATGACCTACCTCATCCTGACCTTCATGATGATGATGCACCTGACCTAATTTTTACCAAAACCGCCAGAAACAGACAACACAAGCCAAAACAAAAGCTGGGTCCCTGTTTTGCCAAGTCAAAATGGGGCGTGTTGTGTAACCACACAACAGTTCCATAATCGCTTGAATAATGATGTAGAACTTTCAGTTTTTCCAAACTACTAAAAATAGTAACCTGCTATTTTTAGAAAGTTTGCATTTGGACACAGATTGAAGTCAAAATTTATAGGAAGTTACATAATACAAATATAAGACCTTTGGTGAAGGAATCACGCAAAGATCATTTGTGAGCTAAAAGATATTAAAGTTTTTGTTTCCTGAAAAATGCCTGAAAATTATTCAAATTCAAGTTTGAGGCACTAAATGGCCCCGTAATGGCCCAAAAATGGTTGGAATTGGCAAAGCAAGTTCTTAGCGTGTAGAGCACTTTGCAAGATTTCCAATGCATAAAACAATTCGTCAATCAGACTCCTGGATCAAAAGTTATGGCTCCTGGAAGTTGACCTATTTTTGGAGGGAGATGCAAATTTTGAAATTAGGTTGTTGGCCACCAAAAAGGCTATTAATAACCATTTTTGGGAACCTTGGGCAGTAGTAGAGTTAAGGGGGGGAGTGTAGAGTCAAGAATAGGTGGGAAAACAAAAACCCTAACTAATTTAGGGTTACAAAAGGTAGATGATTCTAGAGTCTTGGGATAGGAAGCTGTAATGTGTTGCAGCCTGTGGAGGATTGATTCCTCTGATTGTAATTAAGCTTCTGTAGTGTAATGAGTTGCCCAAAACAATAAAAGAAAGTTCTATTTTTTGTGTTCAATTTCTATTGTTGTGTGTTTTGTGATTTACCCCCTTCATCAAGTGGTATCAGAGCAAGGGTTCATGAGTGTGTAGACAGATCACTGACCGTGAGGTAGTTTGCACCAGGACTTGAGGTTGTGGGTTTGTTATGGAGACCAAGATGCCTCCATGAAGAAATCGTATTGGAAGGAATGCTTTGACGGAAGAGGGTTTTAGAGCCCTGCAAAGGCAGATCGATGCATTGCAAGAAGAGTTGCGAAGAGGGTTTGATCCAAGAGCAAGAGAAGAAAGCAAGGATGAAGCTGAAGAAGAGCTATCTGAGGAAGAACAAGAAGCTACAGGAGATCCTACAAAAGTTAGGTTGTTGAGGGCCATTTCGAAGATTGGAAATAGGCCCAACATCAAAGTTTCTACATATTCTAGAGATTTGAATCTAGAACAGCTTATTGATTGGATCAATGACATGGAGGAATACTTCGAGTATGAAGATGTAGAAGACCTAGATCGGGTCAAGTTTGCAAAAATAAAATTGAAGGGCCATGCCAATATTTGGTGGAAGGAAGTCTAGTTAGAGAGGAATAGAAGAGAAAAAGGAAAGATCACCAGATGGGATTAGATGGTGGAGAAACTGAAGAAGCAGTTCATTTCTGTGGACTATGAGATGGAGTTGCTGAAGAAGTTGCAAGAACTGAAGCAAGGTAACAAGTATGTTAAAGAGTATACAGAAGAATTTTATAAGATTACTATCAGAACTGGTTATGCATAGCCCAACAAGGAGAAGGTAGCCCGTTACATTAATGGGTTGAGGCCAAGTATTCAAGAGGAGCTGAGCCTAGTCAGAATGACCACCATAGAAGATGCATACTAGTTTTCCCTGAAGGTGGAAGAGAAGCTAAATAAAAGATTTGATAGTAAGCAAAGGGGAAGAGCTCAAGGTAGAAGGACTGGTGGAAGGCCCTATGGAGGCTATAATGAAGATCAAAATAAAAGTGAAGAAGCTAGCACTAGTTGAAATCAGAGAGGGGATAATGCCTACCGCCCTCGTGACCAGAACAATGGTGAGCAAAGAGGAAGAGGAAGAGGTAGACCTGGGCAAGGACCCGGAAGAGGAGGTTTCAAAGGAACCTATTTCCAATGTGGAGAAGAAGGGCATCAAACATACGAGTGTCCACAACATCAAGGAAGGACAAATAGAAGACCTAAAGGCAATGCATGAGTTGCACATGTAGATGAAGATGCACATTCTTAGCATTCTGAAGATGTTGAAAGGGGAGAAACTCTAGTTGTCAGAAGAACCTTGTTGAATGAGGAGAAAAAACCCAATCAGAGGAAGAGTTTATTCCGCACAAGGTGCAAATGTGAAGGTAAGTGTTGTGATATTATTATTGACAGTGGAAGCATTGATAATCTTGTTTCAGAGGAGATGGTTGACAAGTTGAAGTTGACAAGAAGAAAGAATTTGAATCCATATCAAATTGCTTGGTTGCAGAAGGACCATAGAGCTTTGGTCAATGAGTAGTATTTAGTGAAGTTCAAGATTGGTGACTACCATGATGAGGTGTTGTGTGATATCATACCGATGGATGCATATCATATGCTATTGGGGAGGCCATGGCAGTATGATAGGAGCGCTATCCATGATGGTCGTGCAAACACATATTCCCTAACAAAGGATGGAGTTCGTCATAAGTTGAAGCCCTTGAAGGAGGTGGAAGAAAAGGTATGTAGTACTGCCATAATTTTCCTAGTAGATGGTAGGAAATTTTTGGATGGTATGAAGCATGAGCATCATTGCTTTGCATTGATTCCTAAGAATAGTCAAGAGAACTGTGAAGATATACCATCAAAAGTTTTAGATATGTTGGAAGAGTTCTAGGATATTATCTCTGATAATTTACCAGAAGGTTTACCACCAGTAAGGAAGATAAGTCATCAAATGGATTTGATACCAGGAGCCAATTTGCCAAACAAAGCAGCCCACAGAATGACCCCTGCAGAGAATGAAGAGCTGAATAAACAAGTTCAGGAGTTGTTGAGGATGGGAGTGATAAGGGAGAGCCTAAGTCCATGTGCGGTACCTATAGTACTAGCACCAAAGAAGGATGGAGAATGGAGGATGTGTACAGACTCTTGAGCCATCAATAAGATAACGATCAAATATAGATTTTTATTGCCAAGAATGGATGACATCATGGATTGTTTGAGTGGAGCCAAGTACTTCACGAAAATTGACCTGAAGAGTAGGTATCACCAGATCCGTATCAGAGAAGGAGATAAATGGAAGATAGCCTTCAAGACAAAGGAAGGTTTGTATGAGTGGTTAGTCATGCCATTTGGGCTAACCAATGCACCGAGCACATTCATGTGGCTCATGAACGAGGTACTGAAAGAATTTTTGGAAAGTTTTTGTTATTGTTTATTTGGATGATATTTTAATTTTCAGTAAGACTTGCGATGAGCATCTGATGCATATCAGAAGAGTTCTAGAGAAGCTGAGGGAGGAGAAGTTGTTGATTAATCTGAAGAAATGTAGTTTTGCAAAGAAGGAGTTGGTATACCTAGGATTTGTTGTCTCAGAAGAAGGTCTTAAGATGGACCTAGAAAAAATAAGGGCTATCATTGAATGGCCTACACCAAGGAGTACAACAGAGGTAAGATCTTTTCATGGTTTGGCAAGTTTTTATAGAAAGTTTATCAAGAATTTTAGTAGCATTTGTGCACCCCTAACTGAGACAATGAGAGGGAATAGAAAAGAGTTTAGATGGACTAAAGGAGCAGATAAGAGCTTTGATACATTAAAGCAGAAAGTCCTAGAACAACCTGTTTTGGCACTTCCAGATTTCAATAAGGTATTTCAGGTAGATTGTGATGCTAGTGGTAGTGGTATAGGAGCTATTTTGAGCCAAGAAGGTAAGCCCATTGCCTATTTTAGTGAGAAGCTTAATGATGCTAGGAAAAAGTATTCTGTTTATGATCAAGAATTTTATGCAGTAGTTCAGGCTTTGAAGAAATGGAGACATTATTTGTTGCCAAAAGAGTTTGTTTTATATACTGATCATTAGGCTTTGCAGTATCTTAATAGTCAAGGGAAGTTGAACCAAAGGCACTTAAAATGGGTTGAGTTTTTGCAGAGCTATACTTTTGTTTTGAAGCACAGGAGTGGGAAGTCCAACAAAGTTGTAGATGCCTTGAGCAAAAAGAAAAATTTGTTGACAAAAATGAAGATAGAGGTTGTTGGGTTTGATTAACTCAAAAGTTTGTATCCTGAGGATCTAGATTTTGCAGAGGCCTGGAAATCTTGTTTGGAACCTATTACTCTGGATAGGACAAAATGGTTGGATTTCATAATCCAAGATGGCATGTTGTTTAGAGGAAGCCAGTTGTGCATTCCAAGGAGTTCCATGAGAGAGAACCTATTTAAGGAGAAGCATAGTGGAGGATTGGCTGGAAACTTTGGTCAGGATAAGACCATTACTATTGTTGGTGAAAATTATTATTGGCCACAGTTGTAGCAAGATGTGAGAAAATTTGTGCAGAGTTGCAAAGTATGTCATATGGCAAAAGGAGCAAGTTAGAAAATAGGTCTATATTAGCCATTACTTGTACCAAAGAAGCCATGGGATAATATCAGTATGGATTTTGTTCTTGGTTTACCAAGGACACAGAGAGGACATGATTCCATTTTTGTGGTGGTGGACAGATTCTCGAAGATGGCACATTTTATTCCTTACAGGAAGACTAACGATGCTGTTCATATTACTGAATTATTTTTCAGAGAGGTGGTGAGATTACACGGTCTACCAAAGAGCATAGTTTCAGATCAAGATACCAAGTTTGTTGGTTATTTTTGGAGGACATTGTGGAAGAATTTGAAGACATATTTGAAGTTTAGTTCTACACACCATCCATAGACTGATGGACAGATAGAAGTGGTGAATAGGAGTTTGGATAACCTGCTACGATGCTTAGTAGGAGATAAGCCTAAGGGATGGGATTTGATTTTACCACAGGCATAATTTTCATAAAATAATTCTGTCAATAGGAGTACTAGTAAATCACCATTCTAGATTATATATGGAAATAGTCCAAGAAATGCTTCAGAGTTGAGGAATCTAGACAAAGGAGAAAAGACAAGTGCCGAGGCTAAAGACTTTGCAGAACATCTGAAGAATTTGCATAAAGAGGTGAGAAAGCACATTAATAAGATGAATATTTAGTACAAGGCTAAGGCAAATCAAAAGAGGAGGTATAAGGAGTTCCAGGTAGGAGATGAAGTCATGGTTCACTTGAGAAAAGAAAGGTTCCCAATTGGAACATACAATAAGTTGAAAATGAAGAAATTTGGACCATGCAAAATCCTGAAGAAGCATGATTCAGGAAATACATATGAGGTAGAGTTGCCAAGTGGGATTAATATTTCCCTTGTGTTCAACATTGCTGATTTAACAGAATATCATGAGGGTGGCACAGAGGATGGAACAATAGAAGAACAGTGGAGTATTCTGGCATCTACTTCAATGGAGGAGATAGAAGAGATCTTGGATAGCCGTGTGGGAAGTGTGAGGCCTACCTTTTTCATTTCCATCCATGTGACTATTTACCTTACTGTAGCTGATACTTTTATACTTGTGGGACTGTTGATCCCGGATTCCCAAACTTTAAGACTTTATTATGTTAAAGGAAAACTAATTGGGTGATGTTAGATAGATGCTTGTATTAAGAGAAAACAAATTGGGTGATGTTAGATAGATATTTATTTTATAGGAAAACTAATTGGGTGATGTTAGATAGATGTTTATTTTATAGGAAAACTAATTGGGTGATGTTAGATAGATGTTTATATTAAAGGCAAACTAATTGGGTGATGTTAGTTAGAAAATTGTAATGTGATTTCCTTTATGCTTAAGAGAACTTGTGGTATTTTATGGGAATGCATGTTTTAAATCACTTCAGCTATGATATTTATATGTGGAATTAACTTTGCAATTGAGTGCACAGGTATTCTAACAAACCACAGATACTAGAGATCATCCCACACCATATGTTGTAATCCCTTGTGAAGCCGATCTGGTTCCACGAGGAACCAAGATTAACTCTGTGTATGATGTAATGTTGTAATGTTAATTTGCATGAGGTTGAATGGGTTAGGTCTACCCTCTTTTAATTTGAATTATGATATGTGTTGTAAGATTTGTCTTTGAATTTTATTTTCAAATTTTAAATTTTTGGAGACCCTTTTCTTGTGTTTTAACTTGACCCTGGGTGTCCTAACTAGGTTAAAGTTGACCTTGAGTTATACCCCATGGGTCTAGGGTCCCTTTTGACTTGGGTAACCCTTGGTAAACCTCCGTATGGTCACCTTAACTTCACATTGAAGTTAAGTGACGAATTTGGAGGCATGGCAGGGATAGGATGAGTGGTACCAACACTCAAGCTCATCCCTTTTCAATTCCCAAGGCTAGAGATGACTCCAAGATCCACCAATTGTGGAGGACTTGACTTCAAGTCTCTCTCACAATTGGTGAGAGTCCCCATAGAGTTGTGTGGTCCTTCATGAGAGGAAAGGAAAGGGAGACATGTGTCACCCTTTCCCTCTTTAACTCCCCTTTTCTCTCCCATGTGTTGGAGAGAGGACATGTGGTAAGGGGTGAGGATGACTTTGGGGATGGGTGAGTAACATGTGTCAACACCCATCCCTTGGGACACAATAGTAGTGGGGAGGAAGAGTGAGGAGGTGACAAGTTTCAACTCCCCATTCCTCTAAGCTCATGGATTGGGCTTATTATAATCCCACTTGGGATAGGGAGAAAGGTTGTTGAATTTCTAAGAATTTTGGATTATTGGAAGTTGTTTTGGGAATGGATAGAGGGAGTTTGGTGGCTTAGGTTGGAGGAGACTTTAGAGGAGCTCTACATCAACTTCTTCCATTATTAGGTCTTTAAAGGTTGGTTTTCAAGGCTTAGGCCTTCCCCTTGTATTTTCAATTTGTTGCATGATGATTGTGTGAGATGTATTTTGCTTGTGTTATATCTTATTATTGTGGGGAATGTTTAGTAGGGTGTTGAAAGTGCCTCTCCCATTTGGGAGAAAATGCTCATCAAGTGTGGGGTAGGGGAGGAGTGATCCTCCTCGAGGTCATTGCCTTGTTTTGGGATGTTGAAAGCCTTGAGGGCATTTTATGTAATTTTTGAGTAAATTTGTCACATGGCTTAAGAGCCAAAATATGAACTCCTTGGAATTTTTGTTAATATGTTTGGCTTGAGGCCATGAGGAAATTAGTGTTGAAATATTTTGAAGGGTGGCACTCTAGAGTTGAGTGT
The DNA here is from genome assembly GCA_027924645.1 of Cunninghamia lanceolata. Classification (NCBI taxonomy): domain Eukaryota; kingdom Viridiplantae; phylum Streptophyta; class Pinopsida; order Cupressales; family Cupressaceae; genus Cunninghamia; species Cunninghamia lanceolata. The sequence goes on along the minus strand of BSBN01000865.1, from coordinate 802,189 downwards.
GTCCACTCTCCTACACCTTTTTAAACTCACTTTGGTTGAGTTGTGTGTTGTAAATATCCATGGATGTATTTGTGTTTTGGGATGTTTTTCCTTGTTGTGAAGTGGATTTGGATTCCCTAGGTGTGTGGATGATCTCCCTAGCTCAGGGGTGACCCTCTTGCAGGTCTACGGTAGGGAGGAGAGCAGGATGTGTGGTGTTTCTTTCCCTTATGTGTTATGCAGATTTCATGGAGCTTAGAGTGAAGTTGAAAAGTTTACTTGTCTTAGAAAATATTTTATTTTCCTTTACTCTTAAGGCTCTATAGAAGAGCTTGGACTTATTAATGACTACATCCTTGTTGATTTTCAGAGGAGAACTTCTCTCTCTCTCTCTCTTGTTGTAAAATTTGGTCTTCTTGAGTTGTGAGAAATTCTCTTTCATTGAATTGATAGTTTTAGTTTGTAAATTAAATTTTATCATTTATGAAATGAAGGTTAGGAATTCTAGTTTATTTGTGTATTATTCAATAAGTATGAAATGAAAAAAGTTTGTTATAAATTAATTCTTTGTGTGACTTAATGGAAATGTAAATTTTGATAAGTCATGAAATTGTTGTTGTGACAATATGAAGTTGTAAATTGTTAGTAAGAAAAGAAATGAAATTTGGTTATAATTATGCATTGAGCTTTGTTTGTAATTAATTGCAAAAACAATTAAATCTTCCCTTCAAAAAAAATGTATTTACATAAATCATTTGCTTAAGATATTTATATTGAGTTATTGACTTGAAATGGAGTTGAATTAAAAGAAAAATAGATTGTATATTTGTTTTAAAAATAGAAATCCTATGAGTGCTTAGAAGGGGAATTATTATTGAAAATAAATATTTAATTTGTATATTTTGGGTAAAATTGCATAATTGTGATTTTTACATGTATAAAAGAAGAAAAAAATTTAAAGTGTTTCCCTTAATTCTGTCCAACAAATGGACTGTATGGCTTATATATATATATAAGGCTCTAACTGTGAATTTGACTAAAATAATATTCTGTGTTGCTGTGTATACATATAATTATATATACATATATATATATATATATTTAATAAATTTTATTTTGAAAGTTTGCTATGTTTTAAAAAATGATGGGGCGACTATGTTCTTGCAGATCGCAACTTAAATATAATAAAAGAAAATTTTGTACAAATTTGGTGGGGGTTTGAACCCCCACTGTGGGCAATACAAAGGGTGTGGGGAGGGGGTGGAGCCCCCACCCACAGCCCACTAAGTGGGATGTGGGTGGGGGCTCTGCCCCCTCTCCACACCCCCAACCACCACTGCCTTGTATTTCCACTGCACAGCTAGAACTCTCCCCTAAGCGGCTTCCACCCTGCGAACCCCCGTTGACCTCCATCACCCGCGACCCTCTGCGACTCTCATCCTGTGGCCGACTCCCGATCCACCGCCTGAATCCTCCTATGCAGCCTTCACTCTGCCCTCTCTGCCGCTCCCTGCAGCTACCACCACCCCACCTCCCTCTGCCCATGACCTCCTCACAAGCCCGCCCTGCGGCCTCCCAACTGAGTCTCTACCCAAGCACCATCGCCGCCATTCATTCGACTCTGCCACAACCAATACAAAATAAAACAAAAATATGTGTTAGGGTTTCTCTAATGAGATTCAAAGGAAAGAAAATATATGGCAATATAAGAATATTCATTGTTATATAAAGAAAAATATAATATATAATAATAAAATAAATTATTAATATATATATTGATAATTTTGTAAAAGAAGCCATTTTAAAAAAAATAGGGTTTCTATTATGAGAATAATATATATATAACAATTAAATTAATAAGAATATATATATATATATTAATTCTAACTATAGGAAAATTGTGTTTTGGGGTTTTAAAAAAAATTTTCACAAATGAAATACCAAGAAAACGAAAAGAAAAATATACCTATATTTTTAATAAAAGAAAACCTAGAGATATAAATGCAAATAAGCATATATATATATGCTTATTTGCATTTATATAGATATGTATATCTATATAAATAAAATTAAGCATATATATATATATATATATATATATATATATATATATATATATATGCTTATTTGCATTTATATCTCTAGGTTTATATCTTTATAAATAAAATTAAGCCATCATATGCATTTCATATGTGGCCATAGTAAACTCGACCTATAGATTGAGAAAACGTCCAATTGAGAAAAATGAGAGAAAAAGAGAAAGAAAGATAAAAGTGAAAACAAAGAGGAGAAAATGTACGACCCTTTCAGAATAGGGTTAAGAGTATTAATTAAGATTTAACTTTTTGTTAATCCTGATTGGGGGTGATTTAATTAACAAGTTAATGCAAACGTTGAATTAAACCTAGAGCAGAAACCTAGTGGACTTCTGATGAAGTTAGTAAGTCCTGTTTACATGATCTGGTCTACCAAGAAATTAGGAATAATGTAAAGGATGCAGAGATGACTCTGATTGATAGAAAACTGATCTACCAAGAAATTAGGAATAATGTAAAGGATGCAAAGATAACTCTGATTGATAGAGAATGTGAAAGAGAGCAAATTAAATTAAATTTCAAAGAAACAAGAAGGAGAACAAATGAACAGGCTTTGTTGAAAATGCTAAAATTAGGAAGAGAAATTAATATTAAATTTTAGAAAACATGAAGGAAAATAGATGATCAAACTTTGTTGAAAAATGTGCCATTAACTTAATCAACTATAATTTCATTGTAATTAGGGAGTAGTAGAAGATTTATTAATCCAATCAGGAAACCTCTTAAACGGAGTTAGTGATAGTACAATAAACCCCACTCACGCCCATGAGGTGTTATGCTTCCAGATTTTCCCAGAATATAGGGTTTAGAAGACTAGTAAGTTGAACCCTTGTAGCGACATTAACTGCGTCGCAATGACCCCTTGTTGTCCTTCTTGCATTTGGGTATGCACACGTGTGCATATTACCTTGCTGACAATTGTATTGTTTACGCCTTAAGCGTATGCCACTGAGCACGCTTATGCATGCGAGGGGGTTTCTAGGGAAGCGTGGGAAAATTTTTGATATTTCATGTCATGAACACATGACAAATGTGGACATGACATGCGTGATGCATGTTGTGACTGCATGGGAAATGTGGGCATGACATTTGGTATCAGAGCCCAAGTTTAAACACTGGGCATATTTGGGCACGTTATTTATTCCACAACTTTGATTAATTAGTGCCTACCTTGTTTTGTACGATGCCTCCCCGACATGTTCGATGAGCGCGATCGTGCAACACGGTATTCGTTGAGGTGCATAGTGACTCCTCTGTAGAGGGACAGGGACCCGCAGTCATAGCAAATCCACCAGTACCCTAGGCACCACCAATACCACAGGCACCACCAGTATTTGACATAGGTCCATAGATTCTACAGACACTGCAGGCCATGTTAGAGTACCACTAGCTATTCTAGAGCCACGTGATGAGCCTCGTGTCAATCCATGAGAGGAACCACATAAGGAGCCATGTGTTGAGCCATATGTGGAGCCTCGCGTCGATCCACGAGAGGTGCCATGCATGGAGCCTTTCGTAGAGATCCTTGATACTACAATAGAGGAGGTAGGGTTAGCCTACCATGCACGGAGGAGTCCTCCAAGACTTTTGAGACGAGATGAGACCATGAGAGTAGAGCAGATACATTATGGACCATATGAGTATGGGTTGGATAAGCCAGTTATAGGACTTAGAGACAGAGGAGACCCCATCAAAGGCCTGCTTAGGCTCAACCCACCTACCTTTACAGGAGCTACAGAGGGAGCTATGGCTGAGGCTTGGCTTATTAGTCTAGATAGGTGTTTCACATTGTGACCTTATGGGAGCAACATGAAAGTATGGGTGGTAGTATACCTTTTGAGAGATGTAGTAGCTACTTGGTGGTGCACTGAGGAGTGCAAGCGCTGGTTATCCTTAGATACCCTCACATGGGACATATTCATAGAGTGCTTTAATGTGCAGTACTTGTCAGATCACTATAGACAACATCAGATAGATGAGTTCCATGATTTACAGCAGAGAGGTCTCATGGTTGCTTAGTATGAGAGCTGGTTCATTGAGCTTTCTCATTACGCAGAGTATCTCCATGACAAAAAAATTCTAGTACACAAATTCATCACAGGTCATCACAGGTCTGAATCACGGGATAGCAGGACCAGTACATATGGCAGACCCCTAGACTATGAGTGAGGTTGTCAAAAAGGCTTTTATTGTAGAGGAAATTCAGGGACGAGGGTAGATTTCACACCCATAGTTTTAGGACCGTAATCACCAGCAGCAGTAGAACTTTCGTAAACCACAATCCACACCATAGAGAGGAGGATTTAATTCCTCATCATTACCTCCTAGGCCCCCATAGCAACGGTAGCATCAGCAAAGGTCTAGAGCCCAGCAGAGGGTTCAAGGAGGATAGAACCGTGGTTGGTAGCAGTAGGGCCCACATAGAGACCAGAGATAGTAGGGATCATCTATGGGACCCATGAGGTCTCAATAGTCTTATAGAGGTTCACAGGGGTCCACTAGATGGACTAGACAACAACAGTCGGGTAGGACTCAGTCAGTACAATTATAGGCTAGGGGCCCGTGTTATTATGTGGTGGGGCAGGGCATATGGCTAGAGGGTGTCCATAGGGATTTACAGCAAGGGGACAGCCCCGTTTAGGAGGATCTGAGCAGACTGTAGGTGATGTGGGTAGGTCCCACCACATGTTTGTAGTGGTTGACAACCATCAGGTTGATTTCCAGGCTTCAGTCATTGAGATAGCAGGTATGATTGGGGATTTTCCCATCTCTATTCTTTTTGACTCTGGAGCTATCGACTCTTTTCTATCTACATTGTTAGTGGAACATTGCAGGCTGGTGGCTTCTAGGCAGGACATTAGGTGGGAGGTTGAGTTGGCCTCTGGGGCCAGGATGTCAGTAGATACCTTGGTTAGAGGTTGAGACAACTCCTTGGGTTCCTTCACTACATCATGTGACCTTAGGGTTACGCCATTAGGATCCTACGGTGTAGTTTTGGGTATGGACTGGCTTGCGGCTCATAGAGCTAAGCTAGATTGTCGCCAGAGAACGATTAGCTGCTTAGATGATCATGGCTCACCAGTTGAGATAGTGGGCATTCAGAAGCCCACGATTGTTCGTATGATATCTGCTCAGCATCTTAAGTGCTACATGTGGAAGGGTTGTCAGATGTTTGCTATCATGGTTAGTGAAAGATCAGAGGATGAGCCTGAGGCTACTTTAGATGATCACCCTATCCTGAGAGACTTTGCTGACATATTTCCACCAGAATTACCAGGTATGCCTCCATGTAGAGAGGTTGATTTCCACATCGACTTAGTGCTAGGTGTAGAGCTAGTGTCTCGTGCACCCTACAGGATGACTACACATGAACTTACAGAGCTCAAATTGCAGTTAGAGGAGTTACTTGAGAAGGGGCACATCTGACCTAGCATTTCACCATGGGGTGTTCCGGTTATCTTCATGAAGAAGAAGGATGGGTCTCTTCAATTATGCATGGATTACATGCAGTTGAACAAGGTGACAGTTAAAAACCGTTATCCTCTACCTAGGATTGAGACCTCTTTGATCAAATACAAGAAGCTAGAGTGTTCTCAAAAATTAATCTAAAATCTGGGTATCACCAATTGCGCATCATAGAGACAGATATTCACAAGACTACTTTTTGAACCAGATATGGCCATTATGAGTTCACAGTGGTACCCTTCGGTTTGACGAATGCCCCTGCAGTGTTCATGAGCCTCATGAACGGGGTGTTCCGCACTTACTTAGATCAGTTTGTGATCATATTTATTGATGATATTTTCATCTATTCGCGGACTGAGGAGGAACATGTGGATCATCTGCGTCAAGTTTTGCAGTGCTTACGAGAGCAACAGCTTTATGGAAACCTGGCAAAGTGTGCCTTCTTCAGGACAGAGGTGTAGTATTTGGGACACATCTTATCAGGTGATGTCATCTTCGTAGATCCATCGAAGATCAAAGTGATTCAAGACTGGCCAGCACCCACCAGTGTGACAGAGGTCAGGAGCTTTATGGGATTAGCTGATTATTACTATAGATTCATTGAAGGCTTTTCCAGATTAGCACATCCAATCACTTCCCTTTAGTAGAAAGGGAAAGGTTTCACTTGGATCAAGTAGTGTGAGAGGGCCTTTGGGGTCCTCAAGGAGTGTCTTACCAGCACTCCCATATTAGCGGCTCCAGATCTTGCAGAGGATTTTGTTGTTTGTATAGATGAATCATTAGAGGGTTTGGGAGCCATGCTTATGCAGGGTGGTAGAGCGATTGCATACGAATTGCGTAAGCTCAAGACACATAAGCTAAACTACCCTACTCATGATTTAGAGCTCACAGTAGTTATTCATGCTCTTATTTGTTGGAGACACTTCCTTTTAGGTCGAGCTTTGAGCTCCATTTAGATCACCATAGCTTATAGTACATTTTCACACAGCCAAATTTGAATCCCTGCTAGAAGTGTTGGATGGAGTTCTTATGCGAGTACGACTTTGATGTTCACTACATCAAAGGGGAGGAGAGCATAGTCGCTGACGCATTGAGTCGAAGGCACCATGAGATCATGACCCTGACATTGAGGGTGGATTTGAGAGAGCGTATCTTACAGCATCTGCCTGAGGATGAGAGGTTTCTTGAGGTGCAGCAGGAAATTCAGAATTAGAGGGCCCTTAAGGGAAAATTCGTAGGATATTCACTTGAGTCTGATAGTTTGCTTAGACATCGGCAGTGCATCTATGTACCCTGTGTGGGTGATCTGCGTGCAATTATTCTTTTAGAGGCTCATTGAGCACCTTATGCAGCACACCCAGGAGTGAAGAAGATGCATACTAATTTGCGATAGCTATATCATTGGGCTGGGATGAGACGAGACATTGCAGACTATGTTGCTCATTGCCTTGAGTGTTAGAGGGTTAAGGCCAAGCATCAGCATCCAATAGGACTATTGTACCCTCACGAGATACCTGAGTGGAAATGGGACACCATTTCCATAGATTTTATTGTTGATCTACCTATGTCATCACGTCGCCATGATGCCATCATGATGACAATTGACAAGTTGACCAAGGTGGTGCATTTCTCAACTGTATGCATGATGTACAATGCACCATCTATGGCAAGAGTGTTTTTAGATCAAATTGTCAGACTTCATGGAGTACCTCACTGCATCATTTTTGACAAAGACTCAGTTTTCACTTCAGCATTTTGGAGAGCCTTACATCAGGTGTTGGGCACACAGCTCGACTTCAGTTCATCTTACCATCCAGAGACCGACGGACAGACAAAGAGAGTTAATTAGGTGTTGGAAGACATGCTTCATATGTATGTTATGGACCATTCATCTAGATGGGAGGAGTATCTGTATCTGGTTGAGTTTGCCTACAATAATGGGTATCACAGCTTGTTGGGTATGCCTCCTTTCGAGGCTTTATATGGCAGACCATGCAGGACACCATTGAGCTGGGATCGGATAGAGGACAGGGTCGCCATTGGTCTAGAGATAGTTTAGGATATGGAGCAGCAGGTTACATTAATTAGACAAAGACTTCAGGAGGCACATGATAGACAGAAGAAGTATGCCGATGCCAAGAGAACTGATCGGAGCTTCTCACTGGGTGACAGGGTATTTTTGAGAGTGCAACCGCATAAGAGTCCAATCTATTATGGAATGGGCTCTAAACTCACACCTTAGTTTGTAGGACCTTTTAAGATCTTGGAGCGGATAGGACCTATAGCTTATTGTCTAGCCTTGCCACCTAGCCTATCGCATATCCACGATGTCTTTCATGTTTCAGTTTTACATCATTACATCTTTGACTCATCTCACGTATTGGATTGAAGTGCTCTTCAGGTAGAGGTAGATCGACAGCTGGCTTTGGAGCCAATTCACATATTAGCTCGTTGAACGGTGGGCCTTCGAGGTCAAGAGCTGGACTAAGTTAGCGTCTAGTGGGACATGTATGATGAGGTCACTGCAACATGGCAGGATGCAGTGAGATTAAGGACTCTTTATCCTCACCTCTTTGACAACTTCCAGGAGGAAGTATAGTCTTAAGGGGGAGGATGTGAGGCCTACCTTTTTCATTTCTATCTATCTGACTATTTACCTTACTGTAGCTGATACTTTTATACTTGTGGGACTGTTGATCCTGGATTCCCAAACTTTTAGACTTTATTATGTTAAAGGAAAACTAATTGGGTGATGTTAGATAGATGCTTGTATTAAGAGAAAACAAATTTGGTGATGTTAGATAGATGTTTATTTTATAGGAAAACTAATTAGGTGAAGTTAGATAGATGTTTATTTTATAGGAAAACTAATTAGGTGATGTTAGATAGATGTTTATATTAAAGGCAAACTAATTAGGTGATGTTAGTTAGAAAATTGTAATGTGATTTCCTTTATGTGGTATTTTATAAGAATGCATGTTTTAAATCACTTCGGCTATGATATTTATATGTGGAATTAACTTTGTAATTGAGTGCGTAGGTATTCTAACAAACCACAGATACTAGAGATCATCCCACACCATATGTTGTTCCATTGTGAAGTCGATCTGGTTCCATGAGGAACCAAGATCAACTCTATGTATGATGTAATGTTGTAATGTTAATTTGCATGAGGTTGAATGGGTTAAGTCTACCCTCTTTTAATTTGAATTATGATATGTGTTGTAAGATTTGTCTTTGAACTTCATTTTCAAATTTTAAATTTTTGGAGACCTTTTTCTTGTGTTTTAACTTGACCCTGGATGTCCTAACTAGGTTAAAGTTGACCCTGGGTTATACCCCATGGGTCTAGGGTCCCTTTTGACTTAGGTAACCCTTGGTAAACCTCCGTATGGTCACCTTAACTTCACACTGAAGTTAAGTGACGAATTTAGAGGCATAGGAGGGATAGGATGAGAGGTACCAACACTCAAGCCCATCCCTTTTCAATTCCCAAGGCTAGAGATGACTCCAAGATCCACCAATTGTGGAGGACTTGACTTCAAGTCTCTCTTACAATTAGTGAGAGTCCCCATGGAGTGAGTTGTGTGGTCCTTCATGAGAGGAAAGGAAAGGGAGACATGTGTCACCCTTTCCCTCTTTAACTCTCCTTTTCTCTCCCATGTGTTGGAGAGAGGACATGTGGTAAGGGGTGAGGAAGACTTTGGGGATGGATGAGTGACATGTGTCAACACCCATCCCTTGGGACACAATAGTAGTGGGAAGGAAGAGTGAGGAGGTGACAAGTGTCAACTCCCCATTCCTCTAAGCTCATGGATTGGGCTTATTATAATCCCACTTGGGATAGGGAGAAAGGTTGTTAAATTTATGAGAATTTTAGATTATTGGAAGTTGTTTTGGGAAAACAGATAGAGGGAGTTTGGTGGCTTAGGTTGGAGGAGACTTTAGAGGAGCTCTACATCAACTTCTTCCATTATTAGGGCTTTAAAGGTTGGTTTTCAAGGCTAAGGCCTTCCCCTTGTATTTTCAATTTGTTGCATGATGATTGTGTGAGATGTATTTTGCTTGTGTTATATCTTATTATTGTGGGGAATGTTTAGTAAGGTGTTGAAAGAGCCTCTCCCATTTGGGAGAAAATCGTCATCAAGTGTGGGGTAGGGGAGGAGTGATCCTCCTCGAGGTCATTGCCTTGTTTTGGGATGTTGAAAGCCTTGAGGGCATTTTATGTAATTTTTGAGTAAATTTGTCACATGGCTTGAGAGCCAAAATATGAACTCCTTAGAAATTTTGTTAATATGTTTGGCTTGAGGCCATGAAGAAATTAGTGTTGAAATATTTTGAAGGGTGGCACTCTAGAGTTGAGTGTGTCCACTCTCCTGTCCCTTTTTAAACTCACTTTGGTTGAGTTGTGTGTTGTAAATATCCATGGGTGTATTTGTGTTTTGGGATGTTGTTTTTCCTTGTTGTGAAGTGGATTTGCATTCCCTAGGTGTGTGGATGATCTCCCTAGCTCGGGGGTGCCCCTCTTGCGGGTCTACAGTAGGGAGGAGAGCAGGATGTGTGGTGTTTCTTTCCCTTGTGTGTTATGTAGGTTTCATGGAGCTTAGAGTGAAGTTGAAGAGTTTACTTGTCTTGGAAAATATTTTATTTTCCTTTACTCTTAAGGCTCTATAGAAGAGCTTGGACTAATTAATGACTACATCCTGTATACACCTAAAATTGGCATGACTCTACTTAAATAAATATTTTAAATATTTAGTTCATCATTCACATTCTTCTATCAATAAATAAATAAATTCATTTATTTATCTGATTCATTTCCTCTCATTTAATTAAATAAACACATTTATTTAATTAATTAAATTCATATACATCACCTTCATTCTGCAAAATAATTAAATAATTTTAATTATTTAATTAAAACCTTTATTCTTCCAAATTTAAATAAAATGCAAATTTTATTTAAATAAAATCTAAATTATCCACTAAATAAAATATATTTTATATTTTATTTTGTTCTTCAAAAATATCCACGAAATAAAATATATTTCTATATTTTATTTATTCCTCTCAATTATCTACAAAATAATTAAATAAAATATTTTTTATTTAATTATGCATTCTTATCTTCTAAAAATACTTTCCTCTTGTCATACAAAAGCAAAAGCAGTTTTAAAGCATCTTTAAAGCAAACTTTCTCTTAAATTAGAAAACTAAATTCTATATTAAGAAAATCAAATCTCATCCTCATCACGAGAGGAGTTAACTCCACAAAACTGCTTTTCAAATGACACATGTCTTTCTTCCATTTGTTACACGTTCCTCAAGAACCCTACTTCGTTGATCTTTCCTTTTCTTCTAAACCATTGATCTTCCCTCACCTTTTTCTATAAATACAACCTTCTTCTCTTCATTTCATAATCTGGATTTTGTGTAAACTTATGCTGCAGAGATATCGGCGCGCCTTTGGTACCCCCACTCTTTTAAGCATTCTCATCTCATACTCCATTTTTGTATTTGAAGCTCACCTTCAAATACAAAAGTATCCAAGCCATTCTTACTTTGTCATCTTCAACAAGCAAGCAAGCAACAGCTTCTGAGGGCATCACAATCAAGATAAAAGGAAGATAGGTGAACTACGGAAGGTGAAAGGTAAAAGATTTTTGTAAGTATTTTAGTTCATTTTAATCTCTCTCTCCTTCATATTTCGTAGATGTTTGGGTTTCATGTTTCATTGATTTGATATAACCTGTTTTCCCCCTCACATTTTGGCCCCCCCATAACCTCTATCTTTTCTATGATCAAGATGATATCTATAATAATGAACCTCTCCATGAGTCACTTGATCCTATCCATCTCCCAACAACTATACATGAGCAAGAGATCCAATTCCATCCCATGCATAACCTTTATTTTTTCTATGATCAAGATACTACCTTTGATGAAGAAGCTATCCATGAGCAACTTGATCCTATACATGAGAAAGAAATCCAATTCCAACCCGTTCATAATCTATACCTTCTCCATGATCAAGATACTACCTTTTATTAAGAAGATATCCATGAACAACTTGATCCCATACCCCTTCATGAGCAAGAAACCTCCATTACTCCTATCCATCTTCCATCTAGTCCTATCCATGATCCAACAACTTCCAAGTCCTCTGATGAGACACTTGCCTTCCAAGTGCACATGGATGATCAACCCAATAACTTGGACCATAAAGAGCATAATGATGATCAAGATCCAAATGATCCTTCACCATCTATTATTGACCAAGCTAAATCCGTCATCTTATATCCTTGGGCTTACTACCTTCATGCATGAATGTTCTTCCTTAGAACACCAACAACCATTATCTGCTATCTCTCCTTCCTCATCCAATAAGGAACTTGTGTCTAGTGTTCCACCTACACATAATCCTGCTGTCCACCGCATACTCCAACATATGAACTATCAAGGTAAAGGCTTAGGCCTTCACGAACAAGGTATTTTGGAGCCCGTCCATGTCAATGTTCCTCCTCCTTCATATGGCCTTGGATACACACCCCAAGGTAAACAATCTCAAGATGTTGGTACTTCCTCTGCTCCTCCAAAGTCCCCCACTTTTTATCACAAACCCTCTCATATCCCCAAAACATATGTCGCCATTCCACCTCCATCATCATATAATCATCAAAAGCATGCAACCATACACCTTTCACCATCCAATCTACCCCGAATACTTCCAACTCCTAATAGCCCTCCATGCATTTTATCACCACTTCTTCCAACACCTTATTCGCCCATCTATAACTCTTCTAACAATCCCAATCATGACCAACCAATGCACATGTTGTCTAAACAAAGGGCTTCCACAAACCTCACTTCCACCATCCCAAGAGAATTCAACAACAAAAATATGGATGCCTCTACCTACAAAGTTAAAAATCCTAAGAGTCCTCATGACCTAGGATATAACATCCAAGAATCAAAGAAACATCCTTCTCCAGAGCTGCATACACCCACACACTTATATGCCAAACTGAAAAAGGTGTGGGTCCACATCCAACAAATGGTTACCTCTGACATGGCATCCAAGTTGTGTACACCCAAACCCATTCCTCCAAAGGTACTATCTAAAAGCAAAATGGTTTGGATACCTAAGCAAAAAGCCCTCCAGTTACATGAGGCATCTACCTCTCAAGAATCTTAACCATCCACTTCGTCCTGTTCCATCCAAAAGTCTCAAATTCTTCCATACCATATGGCAAACAAAAATTAGAAAAATACTCAGCCCATGTGGATCCCTACATGCCTAAGTCATTCATCCATAAGCAAAAGCCTCTGTTGCTTCCTAAACTACTTTCCTGTCACCAGCTTTAGTGTTTATCATGGTATGTGTAACCGTTGGTCATGATTCCCTTCCATTCCACAACACTTCTGTATAACTCCATCTCCTCTCCCTTCCACTACTATCCTACATATCTTTCTTATCTTATGGTCCATGCTTTTGCATAAACCTTCCTTCCCTCTTTGGATAATTCCTTCTGTATTCTGCATCATTGTCCACTATCGCACCTTCCATAATCCATTATCTACCTACTTCGTCTCACTTTCATGCAATCCCCTACCAACATCTATGAGCACACTTGACATGGTCCATGCGACGACATCTTTCTAGCAGGACTATCACCTTTCAAGGAACTAGATACCAGAGTCCCTCTCTTCCATATTCTACCTTCTCCAAATATTCAAAAAAAAAAGTAAAGAAAAAATGAAAAAAGTAAAGAAAAATCTCTTCATCCAATGGTGAAAATCTGGCAACCAGGCGCCTTGGATAAGTACCACGATGAAAACCTGGCAAACAGGTGTCATGTGTAAGTTGATCTTCTACATCACCTACACTTGGGGGCACCTTGTCTCATTAGCATATCACTTTTCTCCTACCAGTTTCCTTTCATACCATTTCCTATCCTATTCCTCTATCCATTACATATCTATCTTGTCGTGTCCATCCATCCCAAATCTTCCTTTCCTCTATTTTTGATCTTGATAAAGATTGGGGGCACAATGTTGACAAATGTTTTAGGTGTCTCTTGACATACCTTATCCCTCCAAGCCATGCCAATCCTTCATTATCCTCTCATCCTCCTTTGTCTTAAGCATTGTCATGAAAAATCCTAAGTATTCTACCTACAAGGGGGCATGTTATTCCTATGCGACATAGTCCTTGGAGATCACATCTTGGATTCCTTCTATCCACTATTGCCCATCCCCATGTATACCCATTCCATTTTTTTCCCCCATACATCTTCCTATCCGTGGTGTTTCCCTTGTCATCAATATCTAGCATTAAGGCTATCCATAATTCTTATCCAGTATCCTGTCCACAGTGTCAGGCTATCATAGCCTCTATCATCAGTGTTGTCTATTCCATATCTCATCGATATCTGACCCGTATCTGTTCCATATTGCGTCTCATCCAATCCATATCTTAGGTCCATCAGGGTTCTTCCTGAACTACGTTTCCTCTACATCGTCACGTAGGCAAGGCCATTATCAATGCACCCCTGAGGCTTCACTTCACTTCACTCTGCTCCACTTCCTGTCCATCCCATGTCTTGTCATCCGTCCCTCTACCCATCCATGTCTGCACCTTTCACCAGGCAAAGCACGCACAACAATGCTCACTTCCAAACAAAAGTCTTGATGCAAAACATCAACCTGTCTTAAACAAAGCAGAGCACCATACCACAACACTTCAACCAATTCTATAGAAATTATGCAAAAAGGCACATCTAAAGCAAGAATGTTTTGTGAACAGGTTAACTTAACAAAGTCTTGGTTTTTTGTCATTATGTCTTCCTATGCTACTCAAGGATGCCAAAAGCTAGAGATGCTATGATGGGGGCATAATCTTTTTCTTTGTTTGCTGCTTGTGGATTAAACTTTAGTAATGTGACGACTTTCTGTCTAATGACATGATCAGCAAAAGATCATCGAGGACTTTGAAGTCTGAACATGAAAAGGGGCAATCCTTGTCTTTTGAAATGCAAGAAATACTCAGGTCATCTAGATTCAAGTTTGACTAGATGCTTGTATCAACTTACTATATCAAAATCCATGTAAGACATACTCAGGTCATCTTGGTTTAATTATACCTAGATGCTTGTATTTTCTTATAACATAATAAATGCCCGATGATGAAATAAGCACCTTACTTACAATATCAAGATGACAAATATCCATATCCATAACGTATCCAATTGAATTTCATATCCATATCCATATCCATATCCCATGCAATAAAATTCTATGCAGCAGATCAATGTTTACAAAAAAAAGCTTGTGATTTCTTCTATCGAGTCATTCTTCTATCAATCAAATTTCTATCTATCATCATATCTTTCATCCTTTTCCAGTCAATCTGGACAATGATCCAAATGCAAGTCTATCCTTAATCCATACCAATCATGTTAGTCAATCTTGTCAAATGATCCACTCATAATCAGCAGTCTTGATCCTAATCTTGTCATAAACCATATCAAGGAGTCATAACTATCCTTCATGTTGCTCTAGGGATATATCGTTCCCCACCATGACAACACTGTCATATATTGTTATCATATCAAATGTCTTAGACAGGATGTTGCATTGTCGAAACCAGACCCAGAGTCTTATACGACATGTTTCATTCCTGACACCAGACATCATCGATCTATATCATTGGATTACCGCTTGACCAGGGCAATACCTTGCCTGTTCTTGTACCATTTGTGCATTCTTGCTTGCTTGCTTGTGTATGTCATCATTTTATCTTGCATCATGTATCATTCACCTCTTTTTTCTACATCCAACCATTTCTTCTCCTATCAACCTTCTTCATCGTGAGATTGTCCATCTCACGCCTTCTACCGTCTCCCCGTCTAATCTCACGAGGGGGCATCCTATCGTTAAACTTGTACCAGGGGAAAAATGGGGCATGTATCATTTTCAGACAATCTTATTCTTTGAAACAATGTGATAAAACACATTGCATCAAAGAGGGGCAAAATGTATACATGTAAAATTGGCATGACTCTACTTAAATAAATATTTTAAATATTTAGTTCATCATTCACATTCTTCTATCAATAAATAAATAAATTCATTTATTTATCCGATTCATTTCCTCTCATTTAATTAAATAAACACATTTATTTAATTAATTAAATTCATATACATCACCTTCATTCTACAAAATAATTAAATAATTTTAATTATTTATGTAAAACCTTTATTCTTCCAAATTTAAATAAAATACAAATTTTATTTAAATAAAATATAAATTATCCACTAAATAAAATATATTTTATATTTTATTTTGTTCTTCAAAAATATCCATGAAATAAAATATATTTCTATATTTTATTTATTCCTCTCAATTATCTACAAAATAATTAAATAAAATCTTTTTTATGTAATTATGCATTCTTATCTTCAAAAGTCATTCTTATCTTCTAAAAATACTTTCCTCTTGTCATACAAAAGCAAAAGCAGTTTTAAAGCATCTTTAAAGCAAACTTTCTCTTAAATTAGAAAAATAAATTCTAAATTAAGAAAATCAAATCTCATCCTCATCAAGAGAGGAGTTAACTCCACAAGACTGCTTTTCAAATGACACGTCTTTCTTCCATTTGTTGCACGTTCCTCAACAACCCTACTCCGTTGATCTTTCCTTTTCTTCTAAACCATTGATCTTCCCTCATCTTTTTCTATAAATACAACCTTCTTCTCTTCATTTCATAATCTGGATTTTGTGTAAACTTATGCTGCAGAGATATCGGCGCGCCTTTGGCACCCCCACTCTTTTAAGCATTCTCATCTCATACTCCATTTCTGTATTTGAAGCTCACCTTCAAATACACAAGTATCCAAGCCATTCTTACTTTGTCATCTTCAACAAGCAAGCAAGCAACAACTTCTGAGGGCTTCACAATCAAGATCAAAGGAAGATAGGCGAACTACGGAAGGTGAAAGGTAAAAGAGTTTTGTAAGTATTTTAGTTCATTTTAATCTCTTTCTCCTTCATATTTCGTAGATGTTTGGGTTTCATGTTTCATTGATTTGATATAACCTATTTTCCCCCTCACATTTCAACCCCCCCATAACCTCTATCTTTTCTATGATCAAGATGATATCCATATTAATGAACCTCTCCATGAGTAACTTGATCCTATCCATCTCCCAACAACTATACATGAGCAAGAGATCCAATTCCATCCCATGCATAACCTTTATTTTTTCTATGATCAAGATACTATCTTTGATGAAGAAGGTATCCATGAGCAACTTGATCGTATACATGAGAAAGAAATCCAATTCCAACCCGTTCATAATCTATACCTTCTCCATGATCAAGATACTACCTTTTATGAAGAAGATATCCATGAACAACTTGATCCCATACCCCTTCATGAGCAAGAAACCTCCATTACTCCTATCCATGATCCAACAACTTCCACATCCTCTGATGAGACACTTGCCTCCCAAGTGCACATGGATGATCAACCCAATAACTTGGACCATAAAGATCATAATGATGGTCAAGATCCAAATGATCCTTCACCATCCATTATTGACCAAGCTACAAATCCGTCATCTTATATCCTTAGGCTTACTACCTTCATGCATGAATGTTCTTCCTTAGAACACCAACAACCATTATCCGCTATCTCACCTTCCTCATCCAATAAGGAACTTGTGTCTAGTGTTCCACCTAAACATATTCCTACTGTCCATCACATACTCCAACATATGAACTATCAAGGTAAAGGCTTAGGCCTTCACGAACAAGGCATTTTGGAGCCCATCCATGTCAATGTTCCTCCTCCTTCATATGGCCTTGGATACACACCCTAAAGTAAACAATTTCAAGATGTTCGTACTTCCTCTGCTCCTCCAAAGTCCCCCACTTTTTATCACAAACCCTATCATATCCCCAAAACGTATGTCACCATTCCACCTCCATCATCATATAATCATCAAAAGCATGTGACCATACACCTTCCAACATCCAATCTACCCCCACTACTTCCAACTCCTAATATCCCTCCATACATTTTACCACCACTTCTTCCAACACCTTATTCACCCATCTATTACTCTTCTAACAATCCCAATCATGACCAACCAATGCACATGTTGTCTAAACAAAGCGCTTCCACAAACCTCACTTCCACCATCCCAAGAGAATTCAACAACAAAAATCTAGATGCCTCTACCTACAAAGTCAAAAATCCTAAGTGTCCTCATGACCTAGGTTATAATATCCAATAATCAAAGAAACATCCTTCTCCAGAGCTGCATACACCCACACACTTATATGCCAAACTGAAAAAGGTGTGGGTCCACATCCAACAAATGGTTACCTCTGACGCAGCATCCAAGTTGCATACACCCAAACCCATACCTCCAAAGGTACTATCTAAAAGCAAAATGGTTTGGGTACCTGCTGGTCATGATGTTAGTTGTAAACAAGCATAGAATAAAAGTACACATTAACCTTTAGTCATCTTGAAAGATACAATGAATTCAGAGAATTCATGATCCTAAGTCTCCGGTAATTAGGTCTAATCATTTGACGTTTCTCAGAGGTTGATGTGTGTTGTTGTTTCCATTTTAGGGCCTTATATTGAGTTCATCATCATGACACTGTTTCTGCAAAGATTCTTCACAGAGAGGTCATTTTATACAGTTATTTGATCAAATGATGCAATTATACTCAAATATTTGCATGATATTTACCAATTATACATGGTTTAGCTTCAAATATGCTAAATATCTTCAATTATCTATGAGATGTCCACATATTTGTATTATTTGCTGTAGATTATCAATTATTTGCAATTATGAGGGTGAAATGTTCTGAAATTTAAAAGAAATTGAAAGAAATGCTTCAAATTAATGTTGAACCTTCAGCTATTGAACCACATGTACATCAGATACAGTCATGAAGAGAAGAAAACCAAACCATATGTTCACCAAGACATTCCACAGCTAGATACAGTTGATGCTAACTTCAAAGGAATTGTATGAAAACAACATATGCAAGTAGATATGCACTCCAAGGGACACAGCAAATCACAGCATATATCCAAAATTCACACACTGATTACTCAAGATTTACTATGAATTGTAATCAACACAGTCTTCTCATTCATTAAGTATGCAAGGATATAAATGTATAAAAAAAGCTTTGAAATGAGCCCTGAATATTTCAGTAGACGGATTTCAATTAAGTTTCAAATATTTGAAATGAGGCATTCCTACACCTTTTATAGAACAAGGTGAGGAATCCGTTACAACAAGATCTCAGATCTTGATTTGTCTATGAATATCTATGGTCAGTATTTCTCTTTGACTTTGTCAACTTTATCAAAATGGCACAAGTTGCCAGCTGGCAACTATCTAAAATACTTATTTTCACTAAGTATCTGATGTTGATATTTACTTTACGATGCATCATCTACTTCATCAGACTCATGCACTCCATCATCAGGTGCATCATTTTCTGAACCTTCATCATCCTGATGATGACGACCCTGTATATGAGGTTGCATGATCATCTGGACCTATTCATAAAACTGCACGATTTTATCTATTTCTTCGCCATCTTGTGTTTTTGCTTTGGAGATGGCGTGCTTATGTGCCTGATATTTATTTCTGATGCTGTCCAGCTTATTTTTCCTGTTGTGCAGTGTCTCATTATAATGTTCCATTTTCATCTTTGTCCTCACCAGTCTATCTATGATTTCCTCTGTCAGTTGGCCTAGTGGATCATCTGCAACAAATTAGAAGTTATTATGTAGAGCTTGGATTGCAAACTCTTCATCTTGATTATCTATCTTCCCTTCCACTTTTCCTTCTAAGGTCTCCAAAATTTCTGCCTCAAAAGACATCAAGTCATGTAATTTTATGCTGATCTACCTCATCTTATTGTTACATCTCTTGAGCACATCATATTCAAATTGAATGTCCTTATACCATATATCAACCAATAATGCAGTGTTATTATTCAGCACCCCTTGTTGATGAGCAATTGAGGATTTATCCTCTTTATTTCTCCCAGGATATCTAATATCTTCTCCAATTGGAAAGACCTTTTACCTGCCTGCATTTGCAACTTGCCTACTTTTTGCCTGGAGTCACTGAGAGTACCCCACCTCTTCAAAGAGGCCTTTACCAGCTCTTCTACAGTATCAAATGTGGAACACATCCACTTTCTCAGTATGGATGACTCATGTTTCATGAGATCCAACTTATACACCTCATCTTGGGAAATAGCAGTCAATGGGACTGCATGTTGAGTGGAACTATCCTCAGGATTAGTTAACCTTCCTATATATGCATGCAACTGAGCAATGTGCTCCTTGTGTTTCTTATTCTTCTCTTTTTCCTTCTTAACCTTTTGAATTAAAGAATCAATGATGTCTTTACCTTCCTGACCCTCCTGGTCTTCATTTGCAAACCCCAAGTCAACTGTATTAATCTGGAATTCTTCCAGAGTAATTTTACCTTTCTCTTTCTCTACACTAGGGATTGCAATTTGTGCAGTCTTTCTTCCATTTGTTGGGTCTCTTTTAATGGCTAAAGTTGTTCTAGCCTTCCTCTTTGGTTTCATTATATTTTTAGAAAACAAGGTGGATACATTGAATTCTTGAATCACAAAATCTACTTCTGTGTTTACCTTTTTTTCCAACCATGGAGGTACCTGATCATGTTTCTCCGCATCATCATGACATTCACCTTGATCTCTTGTATCCGTCAGCATATGTCGAGAAGGTGATTTCCTTGTTTCTTCTTCATGATGCTCACTTTGAGGGTGATCATGTGGTACATCCTCCTGCTGAGGAACTTCTTTTTATGGAGGGGCATCATCCTGAGGTGGAGGATTTTGTGATGTGTCCATATGACAATCATGATGATCATGATCCTTCTTCATTATCACCTCATCCACTTTTGACTTTTCCTCCTATTGAGGCATATTCATAGCAGTGGATATTGTAGAATCCTCCTTAGGTGTTGGTGTTTGTTCTGAAACCACTATCTGTTATGCACCTATGCTACTTACTTCCTGAACATTGGAAGTGGCATCTTTTACTACATCCTTCTCATCAACCTTCTTTTCCTGAACCTCTACTATAGTAGGCTTCGCTGATGCATCTTGTTGGCTTTGTTGACTTATTTCTGAAGCATGGCCTTTTGGTTCTTCCATCTTCACTTCTTCTGTATGTTGCCCTTTGTCAGGTGTACCTGCTAGATGTTCAGGACTTGCATCCTGTTTACTTGTCAAATCTACCACTATAGGACTTGTCACCTATGCAACTAGTGTGTCTAGCCCTATTTCTTGGGCTATCTTCTCTGGACTCTTTTCTTTTTCTGCTTCCACTTGCTTCATCTCCTCTAGTATTGTTTGAACTGTTGGAGTCTTGTGAGGGGTCATGTGTATACCTGCAGAAAGGGTCTCAATCTTTTGTGAAGCTACTTCCTTCACAACCTCATCATCGGATAGATTAATTGTCTCCTCTAATGAGATATGACCTCCTTCATATGCCTTGGAGGTTTCTTTCATCTGCTCTTCAGCAAGTTCAGTTTTGAACTTCACAATGGTAGGAAGTGGAACATTGTGATGAAATTCCTTGTGCACAACTTTGCTACCTGCCCCCTTCACTAGTGTAGGGGACTGCTTTATTTCACCCCTCATGGAAGTTCTTGGTCTCTTAGGTGGGGTAGCTACCACCACCTATGGGGCTCTTCTCTTCCTTTTGAATAACAAGGGGGCCTCCTCTTCTTTAGGCTCTTCCACCATAAGGATATCTTCTTCTGGTTTCCGTGAGGTTTGACCCTCTTCTTGGGTCTCTGTAATTACTGCCCCTGCTTGCTGATCTTTCTTGGACTTCTGTTTCCTTGTCTGTGGAGGTGATGCTGATCCTGATCCTGATCCTGATGCTGCTGCCTTCTCAGCTAGAAATACTTCCCTTTCAATAATCACCCCCTTGGGTTCACTATCAATTTTCTTACCTCTACGGAGTCTTTTGCTTTGTTGTTGTTGTGGAGGCAGTCTGTCTCCTTTAGATTTTCTCTTTTCATTTATAAAATCATCATATTCCTCATTAGGAATATCCTGCCCTTTCTTCTTGTTGTCCACAGTAATGGCAACATCTTTTCTCTTCAATGCCTCAATCTGTTCATCAACCCAGGCTTGGGTTAGCTGTAAGGTCCTGGCAATGAAAGGATCCAAAGATATGTCCTCCTGAATTGTCAGGTCAGGTGCAGATATGGTATCATTATATATTTTCTTTTCCTCATATTCATCTGCCATTATCTTGCCATCATCCTTTTTCAACTGTTGAGGAATGGGGATGTAGTCAAAGGTTTTGATTTGGTTCAATGTTAGACTCTGGTATCTTCTTCTTCTAGCTTTTGCTTCATCCTCACAATCCACCTAGAAGTCTTCAAGGTGCCTTTGATGAATAGGTTTCCCTAATATTTTCTGTATCCTCCCATAAGGATCATATGGTCTTATTAGTGGGAATGGCTCCAATTGCATTTTGTTCAAACTGACCACCACCTTCTTGATACTTTTCTGAGTCTGGGCACATATACCAACCAATGGTTACTGGAAACAGAATTGGTGGTAACTTATGTGCATCCTTGTATGTTTTCAGCATGGTGGAGCTCTGCCTTATGAATTCCATTAATACCACTACATCAGTGGGGTATCTTGGTAGCATGAGGGGGTATCTTTCAAAACCCTCAATCCTCATATAGGAAAATGTTGCAAATTGAATATACCAGGCTCCATGCTTGTAGATTATTTCTTGAGCTTCCATGCTCAATCTTTTTGTCCTGTCCTCCTCCATGGTCCTTACCAGATGCATAGAGAATGCATCATTGACCAGTTTGTAATCTTGGAGGTAGTTAACTCTTTGTAATTGGGGATGATGATCCCAAATATGCACAACATTGATTGTGCTTGTGACTTTTCCATCTGTAACTAGTGCATCAAATGTGCCTTTGTAAGCACAGGAGTAAATGATGTAAGATGTCATGTAAAAAGAACAATTTGAACCTCCCAGGTTCATCAGCTGCTCATGTAGGGCATCACTTATCAATTGGCCCCACAGTGGCTTGATGTCTGCATATATGCACATCATGATTACACCATACATCCAGTCCTTGAAACTACCAGCATCAGGTTGGCCTGTTACCCTGCTAAGTAATGTAATCATGTACTGATATTCTTCATCAAAATCATATTTAAACAAGTGCACATGAAGTTTGGCAGCTGTTGGATATGTGCTATTCTTGTCCCTCCATTGATACATGTTCTTCGTAGCCTATTTCTTGTTATTTTCATACTCGACTTCTGATTTCTTTAGGTCCACACTGTTAACCTTTCTACCCAATGGCAGTCCAAATGTCTTGGAAAAACCCTTAATGGATAGGTCTACATATATTCTTCCATGTTTCACCACCTATCTGGTCTCTGGATTGTAATTCTGGGCACATTCTATGACCAGCTCTAGAGACTCCATGGAGTACAGAAAACTAGCCGCATTCCACAATCCAAAGATGAACACTGCATCCAGCAAGGGGCTTCTGTTCTTCTCATCATTCATTTTGGCAGACCAGGCCTCCAAGTCAGTGTTTCCTTGATGGGTATCTATAATTGCACCATACTTAAATAGGATTCCCCTTGGAGATGAAAACACAGGGTTGCTAAATTCAGCCTCACACTTTGCTAACCTCTTATCAGCCATGGATATCTGCAATTAACAAGACTTTGTCTTATAATGGGTATTCACATACATGCAGATAACAATTTATCTTTACTACCATCATGTCTATTGTATTTATTCAGCATTAACTTATCACAAGATGCATAAACCAGAACCAGCAGCATCATACCTAACTATGCAGAAGTAACAGGATGAGGGCTTCAATTACTTACCTAGTTATGTAGATCCCTTTATACCAGTGGTTTTCCATAAATGCTCTTAATTCTGCTAATAATCACGTGCTTCCTCCTGCTTGTGAGCTCTATTCATACAAGTGTCACCTGTATGAGGGTTTGGAAGCTGGTGCTCTGTAAAAATGATTTTATCACAAGGTAAATTTGAAATGGCGATGAATCTACCTTTTAACCTTGCAAATAGGGTAAAATTAGGGCAAACCCTGACAGGTTAGATTTTATTCATTGATTTTCGCACAGAAACTCAGGATTTTGCCAGGTGTTTCATCAGGTTTTGTGGTCGGCAGGAAATACCTACCACCTCTGCATGTATTAAATGTCAATGGCGGCAACAGGAGCGGGGTGATATTCGCATGATAGGATGATGTTTGAATATCAGGGTGATATTCACAAAAATCATCCCGAGTGCAATCTGATCATCCTCCCCGAGAGGAAAAACTATCTTCAACTAGATTGGCTGATGAACACACCCTTAGGTCACGCTCTAAGCATCAGGAGGATATTTCAATATATCGGGTGATGTTACGAGATGATGATGACCGAATAAACTATAACGTCTCTCTTTCAGAATATCAGGGTGACGTCATCCAGATATTCGCTCATTGTATCACTAAGGCATGATGACATCACCGTCATGTTATACGAGAAGGATCATGTTTAGGAAATATGCCCTCGAGAGGTAAATGTGATGATTATGTCATCATCATGTTTGTCGCTTTGGTTGTCGGAGTCAAATGACATCATCAGGATAATGGCTTAGGGGGATATTTCGCATCAGGAGGATATTGAGAAATATCAGGTTACATTGAGAAATATGATCCTCGCGGGAAACATAAGGCCGCTGACGGGTAAAGATCACTATCACCTAAAATTGACGTCCAGGCATTTGAACCGCATGATTTATCGGGTCATACATTAGATTGGGATGATCTACTGTAATATGATTGATGTTAAGAAATATGATCCTCCCCTTGTGAATATCAGGTTTGACCAGGATTTTGACCATTCATAACTTTCACATCCTAACGAATATCAGGGTGATGTTAAAGGCAAACCTGCATGAAATTTGATGCTCTATCTAAATATGAGGTCACTGGCATGAAATATGAACTTTGACAAACTGACCTCATGATGATGACTTACCCAGCCTCCTTGCATGATGATCTACATGACTTACTTTTACCAAACTGCCAGGAAACACAAAACAAGCCAAGAAAAAAGTTGGGTCCCTGTTTTGTCAAGTCAAAATGGGGCCTGTTGTGTAACCACACAACTTGCCACCAAAGAAAATAAACAAATTCCAATGATTCAAGTGATGTGATCACATTCATCCATAGTATTCTAATTGTTTCTAAGCATAAGCATCATGATCTTCTGAATGATAAAAGTTCATCATGGTAACAATGCTAACAAAGGATCATGTGTGTGCAAATGATTAATTATCCTCATCTTGAAAGCAAGTTGAAAACATAAGTAACTGGTGTTAAACTACATAGTTGGAGATCATCCCTCATAGCCAACCTAGATAGAGCCTTGCTGCCAGTAGGCATTCATAGCCCCAACAAGGTTATCTATACAATCTCCCTAAGTAGAGCCCCACTGTCAGCAGGCATCCATAGCCCTAGTAGAGTTACTTAGATGGCCTAATTTTATTCCTTTTCTGATTTTCTCTTAAAATTTGTATCTGATATCATCATGTCAGCTCATTTGTACAAGGTATGGTCACTTGCAGCTTTAGGTTGGAGATTGTATTGGTAGCAAGGGAGTCCCTTTAGATTTTTCACTTAACACCTATACTTGTGTGTTCAACAAACCCAAGGCTGTTAGGTGTTTCATTGTGATTGATTCACTTTGATCAAGAAAAGGCACCCTGATGAAAAGATATCATAGACCTGATCATGAATACTTCTTAGAATGAATCGTAACCTATGTCTAAATTTGATCTCATCACTTGAATCCTAACAATTTTGTTATTTTTTGTGGTGATGAAGTGCATCATCTTGACTAACCAAAACAAAAACTCAACAAACAAAACAAGACAAACAAAAACACAACTGTACAAACAACTATACAAATGTACAATATGATACACCTGACTGTCATGAAGTCACTTAGGCTTAGAAATAGTGTTTGAGGAATTGTCCATTGACTGGCAATGGAACATCCTCACCTGTCAGGTTCTTAAGCCTATAAGTGTTGTCTCCTAGTATCTTAGAAATTTGAAAGGGACCTATCCATAATCTGTCAATCTTACCATGGTCTCCTTTCTTCTCATGGGCTTTATCCGACATCAGGACTAAATTAGATATCCTGAAGGCTTTAACTTTGGCTCTCTTGTCAAACCAATGTTTGACAACAGCCTGATGTTTTGCAAATTGATCAATTGCTTGACTTCTTTTCTCTTCCAGGTGCATCAACTGAAGCAACCTGACTTCTTGTCTATTGTCTATGCCTAGGTACTCTTGGGCAAACTACAGGGTAGGAATTTTGAAGTTTATAGGGAGGATAGGATCTACCCCATATACTAATTGGAAGGGTGAGTTTCCTAATGCAGTTTTCATTCTAGTTCTGTCTACCCATAAGGCATATTTCAAAAATGAATTCCATTCCCTAGGGTTCTTCTCTATTAATTTTCTTATGATATTCAACAAATTTTTATTGGTAGATTCTACTAATCCATTCCCTTGGGGATAATAGTTGGATGAAAACTTGAGTATGATCCCATGATCAAAAGCCCAACTATACAATTTGATTGAAGTGAAAGCAAAACCATTATCACTTACTAGAACATAAGGAATCCCATACTTGGTGACAATATTGCTTTCCAGAAATTTAATGACATCATCTGCAGTACAATTCTTGCTGCTGACAGCTTCGGTCCATCTAGTACAATAATCAGTAATTCTCAAGACATACCTATGGCCTAAGGAGGATGGAGGATTGATTGGTCCTATGAAGTCCATGCCCCATTGTGCAAATTGGCGTTCTTCCATCATTGGCTGCAAGGGTTGGGTAGCATATTTCTCTCTGTTGGTAGCAACCTGACATACATGACAACTTTTAACATGATCAACTGTATCTTTAAAAACTATAGGCCAATAATATCCTGCTCTAAGGATTGCATGTGTTGTGGCCAAGGCTGATCCATGTGTTGTTCCAAACTTGTCATGTAATTCTGATAAAACCTTATTTGCTTCTGGCTTTTCTAAGCATATCAGGTATATTCCTTCATAATTCTTCTTGAACAGGGTTCCTCCCTTCAACATATATTTTTGTGACCTTATCTTCAAGGCTCTTTTCTGTGAAGCTTGCAGTCTTGGAGGACATCTCCCAGTAATCAGGATGTGCCTGATATCTGAATACCACTCTTTATTGTCCTTCTCATTGATCACATATTGCTGACTTGTGATGTTTGGATCAATTTCAGATATCATTTGACTTAGAGCCTGTCCTCTTACCAGCTTCATGGGTGTAATCTCCATGTCATACTCTTGTAAAATAGTAATCCACTTGGCTCTTTTCTCACCAGGCTCACTTTGCATTAGTAGCATCTTCACTACTGCATCAGGCACTACTGCAATCACTTTGCTTCTTAGTATATAATGCCTGAATTTCTTTACTACCCTGACCAATGCAAGTGCTTGTCTTTCAACATCCACATATCTCAATTCAGCATCCTTGAAGGGACAACTCATGAAGGCAATTGGTCATTCTTCTTTCTCTGCATTCCTTTGAGTCAACATTGCTGTAGAGGTATGTTCTGAGGCAAATGAATAAATGTAGAAGTCCTTTGTGTAATCTGGATTGATGAGGACAGGAGCATCTGATATGGCTTTCTTTATGTCTTCAAAAGCAGCTTTAGCTTCTACTATCCACTCAATATTGGCATCCTTTTTCAGCATAGCATTCAATGGTCTGACTATCTCTGCAAAACCAATGATGAATTTTCTTACAAAGTTAATCTTACCAAAGTAAGACTTAAGTTCTTTCTTGCTTCCAGGAAGTTGTAATTTCTTGATGGACTCCACCCTGTCAAGATCAATGATAATTCCATTTTCTGTTATCAGGTGGCCCAGCAACTTTCCTATTGTCACCCCAAATATGCACTTCTTGGGGTTCAAGGATATCCCATACTCTTCATATTTCTTCAGCACATTTCTGAGATCTGTTAGATGATTTGTTCTTTCTTTAGAGAACACTATGAGGTCATCCATGTAGATGACTATACATTTTCCTATTAATCCTCTGAAGGCTATGTCCATTGCTCTCTGGAATGTTGCTCTAGCATTTATCAGCCCAAATGGCATATGTCTATAAGCAAAGATCCCCCACTTGGTGGTGAAGGCAGTCTTCAGCCTGTCAATCTTGTCAACCATGACCTGATTGTATCCTGAGAAGCCATCTAGGAAGGACATCATTTTGGCTCCATTAACAATCTGTAGAACTTCATCTAATGAGGGTAAAGGATAATTATCCTTCTCTGATGCTCTATTCAGGTTTATGAAGTCTACACATAGTTTGATGTCTCCATTCTTCTTTCTTACTGGCATTAGGTTTGCCACCCAAGTGGAGTGCCTCACAGGAAATATTATCCTGGCATTTAACAGCTTCTTGACTTCTTAAAAAATTATTGGTTCAAGCAAAGCATTGACTGGCCTTTGCTTCTGTCTGAATAGTTTAGCATCTGGCTTGAGAGGTATAGTGTGAGTTATGACTGATGTGTCATATGTCTTTAGCTCATCATAAGTCCATGCAATTACATGGATGTAATCCTTAAGGGCTTGAGTTATTCCTTCTAACTCTTTTGGTGTGCAAACCTTACCTATCAAGACATTTCTCTTGTCATCATCTTGTCCAATATTCACTTGTGAATATTGACCTCCATCAGCTTTGGGAAGATCCTTTTGTTTCAGCATATTATCCAAATCAAAGGCTCTTTCTAATTCAATCATACCTTTGGGAATCCTGTTGCCAGGCAACTCTAATATTTCATCTTCTTCCCAAATGTGATCTTCCACACTATTCTCATCTATGATCTGAGCATCAAATATATCTCTGTTAGAGATGAAATCAAGAATATGATGATCATCATCAAAGACCTGAAGATTAGTAACATTATCAGGCATTGATGGTACATATATCAGTTCTACTGAAAATCTCTTTAGACCTGATATAGATAGTTGCTCCAGTGTACTGGCAGCCTGGGCAAGTGCATCTACCCTATGGTTATGTTCTCTAGGAACGTGAGTGATATTAAATGCATCAAAGTCTTCTTCAATCAAATCCCACACTCTGTGTCTATAATTTGACAATCTCTTATAGTTGCAAGAGTAGATTCCTCTTACCTATCTGACAACTAATTCTGAGTCTCCAAAGACATGCAGAAGTTTTACCTTCTTCTTGAGAGCAAACAGTATCCCATGAATCAAAGCTTCATACTCTGTTACATTATTAGTGCAGGGGAACTATAATCTGTATGCAGCTAAGATGGATTTTCCTGATGGATCAATAAGATCAATCCCTACTCCATCTCCTTGTTTGGACTTAGATCCATCAAATCTTAGGATCCAGGGTTTATCTTTAGCATGAGGTTTGGCTAAACCTTTGTTTTTCTTTGTAGCTTTGGTAGCTGCTCCACTTGATATCCATTTTAACTTAGGAATTTTAGCTTTCTCAAACTTCATCTTTTCTTTCTCTTGGGAAGTTGATTTTTCTTCTTGTTTTTCATCATCAGGAGGATGATCTTTTGGATCAAGCTCTATATGTCTCTCTAAATAATGTAAACATAGTGAACAGGTAGTTTCCAAGTGAGGTACTTCATGCAGCCTACACCATCCTTCAGTCAATGCATCCTGTGGCTGTTTCTTTTGTTTTATCATCTTCTTAATTTGTCCTGATAAAAACTCTTCGAATCTGGTCAGGTTACTACCTCTGTCTTCATCAGATAGTTCATAGTCTGACTCCATCAGACAATCACTACCAGTGGTGATCTTTCCTTTTTTTTTTAACATTCATTTGGTCATATACCAAAATTTCTTCTTTTCTCAAAATTTGATCTCTATCATGATCTATCACCTTTTCTGTGGTTCTTGCAAAAGACAAACAGGAATCAGTATCATCATCATATCTAGGCACGTTTCACAAGTTTTCTCTGAATGTGCCTCATCATGTAACCTGCACCAACCATCAATCAGAATGTCATGAACAGGTATATTTAACAATTGGCAACATTTTACCTATTTGGACAGATGCATCTCAAAGTTCCTGAAGCGATCTATTTCATTCTCGTTCTCAAAATTACTATCAGGTTCTACAACTGGTGTGTCTTCCTAATGATCATGATGATGATGATGATGAAAGTCAAGCATCAGGATCTCTTCTATCCTAATAGTCTGTGGTCTAACGGCATAATCTCCGGGCTAAACATTTACATACATGATCTCATTTGTTTTGTTGTATTCAGTGATCATGTGCTTCATTCTAGGCTCGGCATCAATTCTTATCTGGTTAGGTATACCTTTCCAAGGTAACCACATGTGAGTGAAGTTAGTATACATATATCCATTCAAAGTCTTTGACCAGTCTCTACTAAGCAACATCCCATATGTGTCAGGTATGTCAACTACCTGAATATCAATGTAATATTGGATCCTGGGATCAGATGCTAGTTGCATGTGTATATGAGTCAATTCTCCTATTACACTCACCTCTGTTTTATCCAGTTGTGTCACCTTCTTTAAGGATTTGGCAGGATGCAGTCCTAAAGCGTTGCATATAGATAAGGGCATCACATTTGTAGATGCACCTGAATCTACTAAACAATTGTGTAAATTCTTGCTAAACATCCTTATGGTGAGGAGAAAAGGTGGTGACTTACTCTTATCTCTATACAAGGTCATGTGAGAGGTTTCTGCAGCTTGGACAGTGGCTAGCACTTTATGTTTGATAGTGTTATCTTTAGCAGCATGATCTTTACTACTAGACTGACCTGGGGGGTGAATATCATCTTTAGGAGCAGGATCATCTAGTGATTTCATGAAAGCTTTCTTAATTGCAGGAGTTTTCAACAATTCTGACAGAGATAGGCTGATCTTTACCTTCTTCATCTCATTTGCCAGATATGTGACAAGTTTATCAAACTCATGAGGTAGGCCAACAGTCTTTGACACTGTATTCTGAGGTGACAGATATTGTGTATTCACCTTGGGAAATCCCAGATTATTACTTGCCTTGGGATCAGGGGGTGTGTTGAAATTGTTTGAAGGTAGAGATGATGTCAATGGACCAGTAGGTCTGTTGGAGTTGCTTCTCAGATTGTAGTTATGCTTACTAGGGTATTGCTACTGGTATGCATGCACCTCCTCATGTTCAGTGGAAGGCTCATTCTCATCTTCAAAGGGGAAGACATAATTTGACTCAAAAGCCATGGCAGATTCTTCACAAGCCTGGGTATAATGCTAGTGGGATGACACAGTCTGCTAATGATGATGATTAGTGTAACTCTCTAATACAAATGCAGAGTCATATCCACAAGCAAAAAGTTCATTACCTTCCACCTGAGGTGGATTTCCAGAAGTATTAGATACTTCTGTCTGGAAAATGCTAGCATCAATTCTAAATTGTGGACAGTCTAATTCTGCATGAGCATTTGTATTGTGTATCCTACACCAGTTAGTGAGGGCTGCCTCAGCAAGATTGACTCTAGTAGTTTGTTTGGCTTTAGCACGTAACTGATTATCTAAAGGTGATGGTAATGAGCCATTATTTGGCCTGGAGTTCCATACTCTAGGCTATCTCTGAGGATTATTGTTATTTCCACCACTATTATTGAAATTATTGTTATTGTACCCTTTGTCAGGATAATTTGGTCTGTCATTGGAATAACTTCTGTTTTGGTTAGGCTGGGAATAGAAGTTTTAGTTTCTCAAATGTGTCACTTCTGTAGTGAGTTTTCTTATTTGAGCTGAGATTTCTTTAATTTCCTCTTTCTCTTCCTGAGCTTTAGTCACTACATTTTCAGTTTGAGGCTTAAAAAAAGAGGATCCGGTGTTATTGTTAGATAGATCAACACCCTAAGGTGTCTGATTTTGTGCAAGATACTGTGACGTCTGTCCATTCCCATTAGGAGGTGGCATGATACTTAATGGGGGCACTTGCAAGGGTGCAGGCATGACTGCTGGAGGTACCATTGCTCCATTAGGATATAGTTGTGCTGGATATGATGCAGGATACTGCGGAAGATAAGTTGGATACATGCTAGGCGACGTAGGGAATGCTATGTTTGGTGTTGGATCAGGGACCAACTACTGATTCACCTTGATAGCTTCTTGAAAAGCTCCTGTCAAGGTAGTAATTTCAGGATGTGTTCTCCTGATGAACATGGAAGTCAATGGATCCAGAGCTGAATAATAGATACTCCTAGCAGCAACATCTACAACTACATATGGGGCAACTAACTTGGATAGCATTTTCTGGAACCTAGCATTGAAGTTGGCAATAGGTTCTCCTTCAAACCTCTTGATTGTGGCAAATAGGTGATAGTTCATCGAAGGATCAATTGGTACTTTGAACCTATCAGTAAAAGCTTTCTTTAGGACAGCCCATGAACCAATAGAACCCTGACCAAGACTAATAAACCAATTATAAGCCTCTTCCCCAAAGGAAAAAGGAAATAATCTACATACAACATCTTGATGCTCTATTCTGGCTCTACAACAAGTTTCTTTAAAGGTCCTGATATGATCATCAGCATCTTGATAAGGATGATACTTTGGACAAAGTTTATCCAGATTCTTTGGCAACTCATGATATGCAGTAAAGGTCAAAGGTGACTCTGCAGTAAAGAAAGACATTGCAACCAGAGGAGATTGAGCTTGAGGTACAGTTGGTTGAGGTTGGACTAAACGTACACCCTAAGGAGATCCTGTAGGTATATTGAAACCAATAGGAGTCACAAGAGGACATCCTGGTGGTGTTCCTGATGCATTGGAACCAAGAGTGTGATGGATATCAATAGTCCCAAGTCTGAAGCCTCTAACAGGTAGTTCAAAAATTCCACTAGGTCTAGACCTGGTATTTATCCTGTGAGCCAGGATTTCTCAATTCTAAGACAAATTAGTTGAAACTTTGCAAATGTTAGTTGAAATTCACTAGTTGAGGTGATATTTGAGGTCAGATGACTGATCTAACTAGATATTTGTGAAATATTTGCAAAGATAGTGTAAATATGAGGTGATAACAGGGGTATGATGACTCTTACCACAAGATATCAGGTTTCTAAGGCAAAGCTCTTCAAAGCTTGAACGGATTTACTTGACATTGGCTGATATTTGTGAATTCATGATGATCTACTGTAAAGCTTGCAATATTTACATTTGATCTAGAAATCTTTACACAGAACAAGCATCTACAAGCTTGCTACAGTAAATATTTGAGCAATATTTGAAATTCACGAAAGCACTCGGGTTGCCTTACTCTATGCATCATCAAACCTGAAAATAATGATGATAATGATTGTCTTCTTTTAGATAAAGGCCCTCCTTCTAGCGCCAATTTATGTTGGTCATGATGTTAGTCATAAACAAGCATAGAATAAAAGTAGACATTAACCTTTATTCATCTTGAAAGATACGATGAATTCAAAGAATTCATGATCCCAAGTCTCCAATGATTAGGTCTTAATCGTCTGACATTACTTAGAGGTTGATGTGTGTTGCTATTTCCATTTTGGGGCCTTACATTGAGTTCATCATCATGACACTGTTTCTATAAAGATTCTTCACAGAGAGGTCATTTTATACAGTTATTTGATCAAATGATGCAATTATACTCAAATATTTGCATGATATTTACCAATTATACATGCTTTAGCTTCAAATATGCTAAATATCTTCAATTATCTACGAGATGTCCACATATTTGTATTATTTGCTTTAGATTATCAATTATTTGCAATTATGAGGGTGAAATGTTCTAAAATTTAAAAGAAATTGAAAGAAATGCTTCAAATTAATGTTGAACCTTCAGCTATTGAACCACATGTACATCAGATACAGTCATGAAGAGAAGAAAACCAAACCATACGTTCACTAGGACATTCCACAGCTAGATACAGTTGATGCTAACTTCAAAGGAATTGTATGAAAACAACATATGCAAGTAGATATGCACTCCAAGGGATGCAGCAAATCACAACATCTATCCAGAATTCACACACTGATTACTCAAGATTTACTATGAATTGTAATCAACACAATCTTCTCATTCATTAAGTATGCAAGGATATAAATGTATATAAAAAGTTTTGAAATGAGCCTTGAATATTTCAACAGACAGATTTCAATTAAGTTTTGAATATTTGAAATGAGGCATTCCTGCACCTTTTATAGAACAAGGTGAGGAATCCGTTACAACAAGATCTCAGATCTTGATTTGTCTATAAATATCTACGGTCAGTATTTCTCTTTGACTTTGTCAACTTTATCAAAATGGCACAAGTTGCCAGCTGGCAACTATCTAAAATACTTATTTTCACTAAGTATCTGATGCTGATATTTACTTTATGATGCATCATCATCTACTTCATCAGACTCATGTGCTCCATCATCAGGTGCATCATTTTTTGAACCTTCATCATCCTGATGATGACGACCCTGTATATGAGGCTGCATGATGATCTGGACCTATTCATACAACTGCACAATTTTATCTATTTCTCTACCATCTTGTGTTTTCGCTTTGGTGATGGCATGCTTATGTGCCTGATATTTATTTCTGATGCTGTCTAGCTTATTTTTCCTATTGTGTAGTATCTCATTCTAATGTTCTATTTTCATCTTTGTCCTCACCAGTCTATCTATGATTTCCTTTGTCAGTTGGCCTAGGGGATCATCTAAAACAAATTGGAAGTTATTATGTAGAGCTTGGATTGCAAACTCTTCATCTTGATTATCTATCTTCCCTTCCACTTTTCCTTCTAAGGTCTCCAAAATTTCTACCTCAAAAGACATCATGTCATGTAATTTTATGCTGATCTCCCTTGACTTATTGTTACATCTCTTGAGCACATCACATTCAAATTGAATGTCCTTATACCATATATCAACCAATAATGCAGTGTTATTATTCAACACACCCTTGTTGATGAGCAATTAAGGATTTATCCTCTTTATTTCTCCCAGGATATCTAATATCTTCCCTAATTGGAAAGACCTATTACCTGACTGCATTTGCAACTTGTCTACATTTTGCTTGGAGTCACTGAGAGTACCCCACCTCTTCAAAGAGGCCTTTAGCAGCTCTTCTATAGTATCAAATGTGGAACACATCCACTTTCTTAGTATGGATGACTCATGTTTCATGAGATCCAACTTATACACCTCATCTTGGGAAATAGCAGTTAATGGGACTGCATGTTGAGTGGAACTATCCTTAGGATTAGTTAACCTTCCTATATATGCATGCAACTGAGCAATGTGCTCCTTGTGTTGCTTATTCTTCTCTTTTTCCTTCTTAACCTTTTGAATTAAAGAATCAATGATGTCTTTACCTTCCTGACCCTCCTAGTCTTCATCTGCAAATCCCAGGTCAACTATATTAATCTGGAATTCTTCCAGAGTAATTTTACCTTTCTCTTTCTCTACAATAGGGATTGCAATTTGTGCAGTCCTTCTTCCAGTTGTTGGGTCTCTTTTAATGGCCAAAGTCATTCTGGCCTTCCTCTTTGGTTTCATTATATTTTCAAAAAACAAGGTGCATACATCAAATTCTTGAATCACAAAATCTACTTCTATGTTTACCTCTCTTTCCAACCATGGAGGTACCTAATCATGTTTCTCCGCATCATCATGACATTCACCTTGATCTCCTGTATCCATCAGCATATGTGGAGAAGGTGATTTCCTCATTTCTTCTTCATGATGCTCACTTTGAGGGTGATCCTATGGTACATCCTCCTGCTGAGGAACTTCTTTTTCTGGAGGGGCATCATCCTAAGGTGGAGGATCTTGTGATGTGTCCATATGATGATCATGATGATCATGATCCTTCTCCGTTATCACCTCATCAACTTTTGACTTTTCCTCTTATTGAGGCATATTCATAGCGGTGGATATTGTGGAATCCTCCTTAGGTGCTGGTGTTTGTTCTGAAACCACTATCTATTATGCACCTGTGCTACTTACTTCCTGAACATTGGAAGCAGGATCTTTTACTACATCCTTCTCATCAGCCTTCTTTTCCTAAACCTCTACTATAGCAGGCTTCACTGATGCATCTTGTTGGCTTTGTTGACTTATTTCTGAAGCATGGCCTTCTAGTTCTGCCATCTTCACTTCTTCTGTATGTTGCCCTTTGTTAGGTGTACCTACTAGATGTTCAGGACTTGCATCCTATTTACTTGTCACCTGTGCAACTAGTGTGTCTAGCCCTATTTCTTGGGCTATCTTCTCTAGACTCTTTTCTTTTTCTATTTCCACTTGCTTCATCTCCTCCAGTATTGTTTGAACTATTGGAGTCCTGTGAGGGGTCATGTGTGTACCTGCAGAAAGGGTCTCAATCTTTTGTGAAGCTACTTCATTCACAACCTCATCATCAGATAGATTAATTGTCTCCTCTAATGAGATATGACCTCCTTCATATGCCTTGGAGGTTTCTTTCATCTGCTCTTTAGCAAGTTCAGTTTTGAACTTCACAATGGTAGGAAGTGGAACATTGTGCTGAAATTCCTTGTGCACAACTTCGCTACTTGCCCCTTTCACTAGTGTAGGGGATTGCTTTATTTCACCCCTCATGGAGGTTTTTGGTCTCTTAGGTGGGGTAGCTACCACCACCTATGGGGCTCTTCTCTTCCTTTTGAATAACAAAGGGGCCTCCTCTTCTTTAGGCTCTTCCTCTAGAAGGATATCTTCTTCTAGTTTCCATGAGGATTGACCCTCTTCTTGGGTCTCAGTAATTACTGCCCTTGCTAGCTAATCTTCCTTGTACTTTTGTTTCCTTGTTCGTGGAGGTGATGCTGATCCTGATCCTGATCCTGATGCTGCTACCTCCTCAGCTGGAAATACTTCCCTTTCAATAATCACCCCCTTAGGTTCACTATCAATTTTCTTACCCCTACGGAGTCTTTTTCTTTGTTGTTGTTGTGGAGGCAGTCTGTCTCCTTTAGATTTTCTCTTTTCATTTATAAAATCATCATATTCCTCATCAGGAATATCCTGCCCTTTCTTCTTGTTGTCCATAGTAATGGCAACACCTTTCCTCTTCAGTGCCTCAATCTATTCATCAACCCAGGCTTGGGTTAGCTGTAAGGTCCTGGCAATGAAAGGATCCAAAGATATGTCCTCCTAAATTGTCAGGTCAGGTGCAGATATGGTATCATTATATATTTTCTTTTCCTCATATTCATCTGCCATTATCCTGCCATCATTCTTTTTCAACTGTTGAGGAATGGGGATGTAGTCAAAGGTTTTAATTTGGTTCAATGTTAGCCTCTGGTATCTTCTTCTTCTGGCTTCTGGTTCACCCTCACAATCCGCCCAGAAGTCTTCCAGGTGCCTTTGATGAATAGGTTTCCCTATTATTTTTTGTATCCTCCCATAATGATCATATGGTCTTATTAGTGGGAATGGCTGCAATTGCATTTTGTTCAAACTAACCATCACCTTCTTGATACTTTCTGAGTTTGGGCACATATACCAACCAATGGTTATTGGAAACAGAATTGGTGGTAACTTATGTACATCCTTGTATGTTTTCAACATGGTGGAGCTCTGCCTTATGAATTCCATTAATACCACTGCATCGGTGGGGTATCTTGGCAGCATGAGGGGGTGTCCTTCAAAACCCTCAATCCTCATATAGGAAAATGTTGCAAATTACATATACAAGGCTCCATGCCTGTAGATTATTTCTTGAGCTTCCATGCTCAATCTTTTTGTCCTGTCCTCCTCCATGGTCCTTACCAGATGCATAGAGAATGCATCATTGACTAGTTTGTAATCTTGGAGGTAGTTAACTCTTTGTAATTGGGGATGATGATCCCAAATATGCACAGCATTGATTGTGCCTGTGACTTTTCCATCTGTAACCAGTGCATCAAATGTGCCTTTGTAAGCATAGGAGTAAACGATGTAAGATGTCATGTAAAAAGAACAATTTGAACCTCCCAGGTTCATCAGCTGCTCATGTAGAGCATCACTTATCAATTGGCCCCACAGTGGCTTGATGTCTGCATATATGCACATC
Source organism: Cunninghamia lanceolata (assembly GCA_027924645.1). Taxonomy (NCBI): domain Eukaryota; kingdom Viridiplantae; phylum Streptophyta; class Pinopsida; order Cupressales; family Cupressaceae; genus Cunninghamia; species Cunninghamia lanceolata. The sequence goes on along the minus strand of BSBN01000865.1, from coordinate 764,410 downwards.
ATGATTACACCATACATCTAGTCCTTGAAACTACCAGCATCAGGCTGGCCTGTTACCCTGCTAATAATGCAATCATGTACTGATATTCTTCATCAAAATCATATTTAAACAAGTGCACAAGAAGTTTGGCAGCTACCGGATATGTGCTATTCTTGGCCCTCCATTGATACATGTTCTTCCTGGCCTATTTCTTGTTATTTTCATACTCGACTTCTGATTTATTCAGGTCCACACTATTAACCTTTCTACCCAATGGCAGTCCAAATGTCTTGGAAAGACCCTTAATGGATAGGTTTGCATATATTCTTCCATGTTTCACCACCTGTCTGGTCTCTGGATTGTAATTCCAGGCACATTCTATGACCAACTCTTGAGATTCGATGGAGTATAGAAAACCAGCCACATTCCACAATCCAGAGACGAACACTGCATCTAGCAAGGGGCTTCTGTTCTTCTCATCATTCATTTTGGTGGACTAGGCCTCCAATTCAATGCTTCCTTGATGGGTATCTGTAATTGCACCATACTTAAACATGATTCCCCTTGGAGATGAAAACATGGGCTTGCTGAATTCAGCCTCACACTTTGCTAACCTCTTGTCAGCCATGGCTATCTGCAATTAACAAGACTTTCTCTTACAATGGGTATTCACATGCATGCAGATAACAATTTATCTTTAGTAACATCATGTCTATTGTATTTATTCAGCATTAACTTATCACGGGATGCATAAACTAGAACCGGCAGCATCATACATGACTATGTAGAAGCAACAGGATGAGGGCTTCAATTACTTACCTAGTTATGCAGATCCCTTTATACCAGTGGTTTTCTAGAAATGCTCTTAATTCTGCTGATAATCACATGCTTCCTCCTGCTTGTGAGCTCTGTTCATAAAAGTGTTCCCTGTATGAGGGTTTGGAAGCTGGTGCTCTGTAAAAATGATTTTATCACAAGGTAAGTTTGAAATGGTAGTGAATTTATGTTTTAACCTTGCAAATAGGGTAAAATTAGGGCAAACCCTGACAGGTTAGATTTTATTCGTTGATTTTCACACGGAAACTCAGGATTTCGCTAGGTGTTTCATCAGGTTTTGTGGTCAGCGGGAAATACCTACCACCTCTGCACACATTAAATGTCAATGGTAGCAATGGGAGTGGGGTGATATTCACATGATAGGATGATGTTTGAATATCAGGGTGATATTCACAAAAATCATCCCGAGTGCAACGTGATCATCCTCCCCGAGAGGAAAAACTATCTTCAACTAGATCGAGTGATGAACACACCCTTAGGTCACGCTCTAAGCATCAAGAGGATATTTCAATATATCAGGTGATGTTACGAGATCATGATGACTAGATAAACTATAACGTCTCTCTTTCAGAATATCAGGGTGACGTCATCCAGATATTCGCTCATTGTATCACTAAGGCATGATGACGTCACCATCATGTTATATGAGAAGGATCATGTTTAGGAAATATGCCCTCGAGAGGTAAATGTGATGATTATGTCATCATCATGTTTGTCACTTTGGTTATCAGAGTAAATGACATCATCAGGATAATGGCTTAGGGGGATATTTTGCGTCAGGAGGATATTGAGAAATATCGGGTTACATTGAGAAATATGATCCTTGCAGGAAACATAAGGCTGCTGACGGGTAAAGCTCACTATCACCTAAAATTGATGTCCAGGCATTTGGACCACATGATTTATCGAGTGATACATTAGATCAGGATGATCTGCTGTAATATGACTGATGTTAAGAAATATGATCCTCCCCTTGTGAATATCAGGTTTGACCAAGATTTTGACCATTCATAACTTTCACATCCTAACGAATATTAGGGTGATGTTAAAGGCAAACCTACATGAAATTTGATGCTTTATCTAAATATGAGGTTATTGGCATGAAATATGAACTTTGACAAACTAACCTCATGATGATGACTTACCCAGCCTCCTTGCATGATGATCTGCATGACTTACTTTTACCAAACCACCAGGAAACACAAAACAAGCCAAGCAAAAAGTTGGGTCCCTATTTTGTCAAGTCAAAATGGTGCGTGTTGTGTAACCACACAACAGTACCTAAGAAAAAATCCCTCCAGTTACATGAGGCATCTACCTATCAAGAATCTTAACCATCCACTTCGTCCTGTTCCATCCAAAAGTCTCAGATTCTTCCATCCCATATGGCAAACAAAAATTAAAAAAATACTCATCCCATGTGGATCCCTACATGCCTAAGTCATTCATCCACAAGCAAAAGCCTTCGTTGCTTCCTAAACTACTTTCCTGTCACCAGCTTCAGTGTTTATCACGGTATGTGCAACTGTTGGTCATGATTCCCTTCCATTCCATAACACTTCTGTATAACTCCATCTCCCCTCCCTTCCACTACTATCCTACATATCTTTCTCATCCTATGGTCCATGCTTTTTCATAAACCTTCCTTCCCTCTTTGGATAATTCCTTCTGTATTCTGCATCATCGTCCACTATCACACCTTCCATAATCCACTATCTACCTACTTCGTCTCACTTTCATGCAATCCCCTACCAACATCTATGAGCACACTTGACATGGTCCATGTGACGACATCTTTCTAGTGGGACTAGATACTGGAGTTCCTCTCTTCCATATTCTACCTTCTCCAAATATTCAAAAAAAAAAAGAAAAAAGTAAAGAAAAATCGCTTCATCCAACAGTGAAAATCTAGCAAACAGGCACCTTGGATAAGTACCATGATGAAAACCTAGCAAACAGGCATCATGTGTAATTTGATCTTCTACGTCACCTACACTTGGGGGCACCTTGTCTCATCAACATATCACTTTTCTCCTACCAGTTTCCTTTCATACCGTTTCCTATCCTATTCCTCTATCCATTACATACCTATCTTGTCGTGTCCATCCATCCCAAATCTTCCTTTCCTCTATTTTTGATCTTGATAAAGATTGGAGGCACAATGTTGACAAATGTTTTAGGTGTCTCTTGACATACCTTATCCCTCCAAGCCATGCCAATCCTTCATTATCCTCTCATCCTCCTTTGTTTTAAGCATTGTCATGAAAAATCCTAAGTATTCTACCTACAAGGGGGCATGTTATTCCTATGCGACATAGTCCTTGGAGATCACATCTTGGATTCCTTCTATCCACTATTGCCCATACCCATGTATACCTGTTCCATTCTTTTTCCCCCATACATCTGCCTATCCGTGGTGTTTCCCTTCTCAGTAGTATCTAGCATTAAGACTATCCATAATTCTTATCCAATATCCTGTCCACAGTGTCAGGCTATCATAGCCTCTATCATCAGTGTTGTCTGTTCCATATATGATCCATAGCTATTCCATATCTATTCCATGTCTCATCCCTATTTGACCTGTATCTGGTCCATATCGTGTCTCATCCAATCCATATCTTAGGTCCATCAAGGTTCTTCCCGAACTACCTTGCCTCTGCATCATCATGTAGGCAAAGCCATTATCAATGTGCCCTTGAGGCTTCACTTCACTTCACTCTGCTCCACTTCCCATCCATCCCATGTCTTGTCATCTGTTTCTCTACCTGTCCATGTCTGCACCTTTCACCAGGCAAAGCATGCACAACAAAGCCCACTTCCAAACAAAAGTCTTGATGTAGAACATCAACCTGTCCTAAACAAAGCAGAGCACCATACCTCAACACTTCAACCAAGTCTATATCAATTATGCAAAAAGGCACATATAATGCAAGAATGTTTTGTGAACAGGTTAACTTAACAAAGTCTTGGTTTTTTGTCATTATGTCTTCCTATGCTACTCAAGGATGCCAAAAGCTAGAGATGCTATGATGGGGGCATAATCTTTTTCTTTGTTTGCTGCTTGTGGATTAAACTTTAGTAATATGACGACTTTTTGTCTAACGACATGATCAGCAAAAGATCATCGAGGACTTTGAAGTTTGAACATGAAAAGGGGCAATCCTTGTCTTTTGAAATGCAAGAAATACTCAGGTCATCTAGATTCAAGTTTGACTAGATGCTTGTATCAACTTGCTATATCAAAATCCATGTAAGACATACTCAGGTCATCTCAGTTTAATTATACCTAGATGCTTGTATTTTCTTATAACATAATAAATGCTCGATGATGAAATAAGCACTTTACTTGCAATATCAAGATGACAAATATCCATATCCATAACGTATCCAATTGCATTTCATATCCATATCCTTATCCATATCCATATCCATATCCCATGCAATAAAATTCTATGCAACATATCAATGTTTACAAAGAAAAGCTTGTGATTTCTTCTGTCGAGTCATTCTTCTGTCAATCAAATTTCTATCTATCATCATATCTTTCATCCTTGTCCAGTCAATCTGAACAATGATCCAAATGCAAGTCTATCCTTAATCCATACCAATCATGTTAATCAATCTTGTCAAATGATCCACTCACAATCAGCAGTCTTGATCCTAATCTTGTCATAAACCATATCAATGAGTCATAACTATCCTTCATGTTGCTCTAGGGATATATCATTCCCCACCATGACAACACTGTCGTATATTATTATCATATCAAATGTCTTAGATAGGATGTTGCATTTTCGAAACAAGACCCGGAGTCTTATATGACATGTTTCATTCCTGACACTAGACATCATCAATCTATATCATTGGTTTACCGCTTGACTGGGGCAATACCTTGCCTGTTCTTGTACCATTTGTGCATTCTTGCTTGCTTGCTTGTGTATGTCATCATTTTATCTTGCATCATGTATCATTGACCTCTTTTTTCTGCATCCAACCATTTCTTCTCTTGTCAACCTTCTTCATCATGAGATTGTCCGTCTCACACCTTCTGCCATCTCCCCATCCAATCTCACGAGGGGGCATCCTGTCGTTAAACTTGTACTAGGGGAAAAATGAGGCATGTATCATTTTCAGACAATCTTATTCTTTGAAACAACGTGATACAACACATTGCATCAAAGAGGGGCAAAATGTATACACCTAAAATTGGCATGACTCTACTTAAATAAATATTTTAAATATTTATTCATCATTCACATTCTTCTATCAACAAATAAATAAATTCATTTATTTATCCGATTCATTTCCTCTCATTTAATTAAATAAACACATTTATTTAATTAATTAAATTCATATACATCACCTTCATTCTGCAAAATAATTAAATAATTTTAATTATTTATGTAAAACCTTTATTCTTCCAAATTCAAATAAAATGCAAATTTTATTTAAATCAAATCTAAATTATCCACTAAAATAATTATATTTTATATTTTGATTTGTTCTTCAAAAATATCCATGAAATAAAATATATTTCTATATTTTATTTATTCCTCTCAATTATCTACAAAATAATTAAATAAAATCTTTTTTATTTAATTATGCATTCTTATCTTCAGAAATCATTCTTATCTTCTAAAAATATTTTCCTCTTGTCATACAAAAGCAAAAGTAGTTTAAAGCATCTTTAAAGTAAACTTTCTCTTAAATTAGAAAACTAAATTCTAAATTAAGAAAATCAAATCTCATCCTCATCAAGAGAGGAGTTAGCTCCACAATATTACTTTTCAAATGACACATGTCTTTCTTCCATTTGTTGCACATTCCTCAACAACCCTACTCCGTTGATCTTTCCTTTTCTTCTAAACCATTGATCTTCCCTCACCTTTTTCTATAAATACAACCTTCTTCTCTTCATTTCATAATCTGGATTTTGTGTAAACTTATGCTGCAGAGATATTAGCGCGCCTTTGGTACCCCCACTCTTTTAAGCATTCTCATCTCATACTCCATTTCTGTATTTGAAGCTCACCTTCAAATACACAAGTATCCAAGCCATTCTTACTTTGTCATATTCAACAAGCAAGCAAGCAACAACTTCTGAGGGCTTCACAATCAAGATCAAAGGAAGATAGGTGAACTACAGAAGGTGAAAGGTAAAAGAGTTTTGTAAGTATTTTAGTTCATTTTAATCTCTTTCTCCTTCATATTTCGTAGATGTTTGGGCTTCATGTTTCATTGATTTGATATAAGTTGTTTTCCCCCTCACATTTCAATCCCCCCATAACCTCTATCTTTTCTATGATCAAGATGATATCCATAATAATGAACCTCTCCATGAGTCACTTGATCCTATCCATCTCCCAACAACTATACATGAGCAAGAGATCCAATTCCATCCCATGCATAACCTTTATTTTTTCTATGATCAAGATACTATCTTTGATGAAAAAGCTATCCATGAGCAACTTGATCCTATACATAAGAAAGAAATCCAATTCTAACCCATTCATAATCTATACCTTCTCCATGATCAAGATACTACCTTTTATGAAGAAGATATCCATGAACAACTTGATCCCATACCCCTTCATGAGCAGGAAACCTCCATTACTCCTATCCATCTTCCATCTAGTCCTATCCATGATCCAACAACTTCCACGTCCTCTGATGAGACATCTTGCCTCCCAAGTGCACATGGATGATCAACCCAATAACTTGGACCATAAAGAGCATAATGATGATCAAGATCCAAATGATCCTTCACCATCCATTATTGACTAAGCTACAAATCTGTCATCTTATATCCTTGGGCTTACTACCTTCATGCATGAATGTTCTTCCTTAGAACACCAACAACCATTATCTGCTATCTCACCTTCCTCATCCAATAAGGAACTTGTGCCTAGTGTTCCACCTACACATAATCCTATTGTCCACTGCATACTCCAACATATGAACTATCAAGGTAAAGGCTTAGGCCTTCACGAACAAGGTATTTTGGAGCCCATCCATGTCAATGTTCCTCCTTCTTCACATGGCCTTGGATACACACCCCAAGGTAAACAATCTCAAGATGTTGGTACTTCCTCCACTCCTCCAAAGTCACCCACTTTTTATCACAAACCCTATCATATCCCCAAAACATATGTCGCCACTCCACCTCCATCATCATATAATCGTCAAAAGCATGTGACCATACACCTTCCACCATCCAATCTACCCCCACTACTTCCAACTCCTAATATCCCTCCATACATTTTACCACCACTTCTTCCAACACCTTATTCACCCATTTATAACTCTTCTAACAATCACAATCATGACCAACCAATGCACATGTTGTCTAAACAAAGGGCTTCCACAAACCTCACTTCCACCATCCCAAGAGAATTCAACAACAAAAATCTGGATGCCTCTACCTACAAAGTCAAAAATCTGAAGAGTCCTCATGACCTAGGATATAACATCCAAGAATCAAAGAAACATCCTTCTCTAGAGCTGCATACACCCACACACTTATATGCCAAACTAAAAAAGGTGTGGGTCCGCATCCAACAAATGGTTACCTCTGACGTGGCATCCAAGTTGCGTACACCCAAACCAATACCTCCAAAGGTACTATCTAAAAACAAAATGGTTTGGGTACCTAAGCAAAAAGCCCTCCAGTTACATGAGGCATCTACCTCTCAAGAATCTCAACCATCCACTTCCTCCTGTTCCATCCAAAAGTCTCAAATTCTTCCATCCCATATGGTAAACAAAAATCAGAAAAATACTCAGCCCATGTGGATCCCTACATGCCTAAGTCATTCATCCACAAGCAAAAGCCTCCGTTACTTCCTAAACTACTTTCCTGTCACCAGCTTCAGTGTTTATCACAGTATGTGCAACCGTTGGTCATGATTCCCTTCCATTCCACAACACTTCTGTATAACTCCATCTCCCCTCCCTTCCACTACTATCCTACATATCTTTCTCATCCTATGGTCCATTCTTTTGCATAAACCTTCCTTCCCTCTTTGGATAATTCCTTTTGTATTCTGCATCATCGTCCACTATCACACCTTCCATAATCCACTATCTACCTACTTCGTCTCACTTTCATGCAATCCCCTACCAACATCTATGAGCACACTTGACATGGTCCATGCGATGACATCTTTCTAGTGGGACTATCACCTTTCAAGGAACTAGATACCGGAGTCCCTCTCTTCCATATTCTACCTTCTCCAAATATTCAAAAAAAAAATGAAAAAATGAAAAAACTAAAGAAAAATCCCTTCATCCAAAGGTGAAAATCTGGCAAACAGGCGCCTTGGATAAGTACCAGGATGAAAACCTGGCAAACAGGCGTCATGTTTAAGTTGATCTTCTATGTCACCTACACTTGGGGGCACCTTGTCTCATTAGCATATCACTTTTCTCCTACCAATTTCCTTTCATACCATTTCCTATCCTATTCCTCTATCCATTACATACCTATCTTGTCGTGTCCATCCATCCCAAATCTTCCTTTCCTCTATTTTTGATCTTGATAAAGATTGGGGGCACAATGTTGACAAATGTTTTAGGTGTCTCTTGACATACCTTATCCCTCCAAGCCATGCCAATCCTTCATTATCCTCTCATCCTCCTTTGTTTTAAGCATTGTCATGAAAAATCCTAAGTATTCTACCTCCAAGGGGGCATGTTATTCCTATGCGACATAGTCCTTGGAGATCACATCTTGGATTCCTTCTATCCACTATTGCCCATCCCCATGTATACCCATTCCCTTCTTTTTCCCCCATACATCTGCCTATCCATGGTGTTTCCCTTGTCAGTAGTATCTAGCATTAAGGCTATCCATAATTCTTATCCAATATCATGTCCATAGTGTCAGGCTATCATAGCCTCTATCATCAGTGTTGTCTATTCCATATTTGTTCCATGTCTCATCCCTATCTGACCCGTATTTATTCCATATCGTGTCTCATCCAATCCATATCTTAGGTCCATCAGGGTTCTTCCCAAACTATGTTGGCTCTGCATTGTCACGTAGGCAAGGCCATTATCAATGCGCCCCTGAGGCTTCACTTCACTTCACTCCATTCCACTTCCCATTCATCCCATGTCTTGTTATCTGTCCCTCTACCTGTCTGTGTTTGCACCTTTCACCAGGCAAAGCATGCACAACAAAGCCCGCTTCCAAACAAAAGTCTTGATGCAGAACATTAACCTGTCCTAAACAAAGCAGAGCACCATACCGCAACACTTCAACCAATTCTATATCAATTATGGCAAGAAGGCACATCTAATGCAAGAATGTTTTGTGAACAGGTTAACTTAACAAAGTCTTGGTTTTTTGTCATTATGTCTTCCTATGCTACTCAAGGATGCCAAAAGTTAGAGATGCTATGATGGGGGCATAATCTTTTTCTTTGTTTGCTGCTTGTAGATTAAACTTTAGTAATGTGACGACTTTCTATCTAACGACATGATCAGCAAAAGATCATCGAGGACTTTGAAGTTTGAACATGAAAAGGGGTAATCCTTGTCTTTTGAAACGCAAGAAATACTCAGGTCATCTAGATTCAAGTTTGACTAGATGCTTGTATCAACTTGCTATATCAAAATCCATGTAACACATACTCAGGTCATCTTGGTTTAATTATACCTAGATGCTTGTATTTTCTTATAACATAATAAATGCTCTATGATGAAATAAGCACTTTACTTGCAATATCAAGATGACAAATATTCATATCCCATGCAATAAAATTCTATGCAGCATATCAATGTTTACAAAGAAAAGCTTGTGATTTCTTTTGTCGAGTCATTCTTCTATTAATCAAATTTCTATCTATCATCATATCTTTCATCCTTGTCCAGTCAATCTAAACAATGATCCAAATGCAAGTCTATCCTTAATCCATACCAATCATGTTAGTCAATCTTGTCAAATGATCCACTCACAATCAATAGTCTTGATCCTAATCATGTCGTAAACCATATCAATGAGTCATAACTATCCTTCATGTTGCTCTAGGGATATATCATTCCTCGCCATGACAACATTGTCGTATATTGTTATCATATCAAATGTCTTAGACAGAATGTTGCATTGTCAAAACCAGACCCGGAGTCTTATACGACATGTTTCATTCCTGACACCAGACATCATTGATCTATATCATTGGTTTACCACTTGACCGGGGCAATACCTTGCCTGTTCTTGTATCATTTGTGCATTCTTGCTTGCTTGCTTGTGTATGTCATCATTTTATCTTGCATCATGTATCATTCACCTCTTTCTTTTGCATCTAACCATTTCTTCTCCTATCAACCTTCTTCATCATGAGATTGTCCGTCTCACACCTTCTGCCGTCTCCCCATCCAATTTCATGAGGGGGCATCTTGTCATTAAACTTGTACCAGGGCAAAAATGGGGCATGTCTCATTTCCAGACAATCTTATTCTTTGAAACGACGTGATAAAACACATTGCATCAAAGAGGGGCAAAATGTATACACCTAAAATTGGCATGACTCTACTTAAATAAATATTTTAAATATTTATTTCATCATTCACATTCTTCTTTCAATAAATAAATAAATTTATTTATTTATCTGATTCATTTCCTCTCATTTAATTAAATAAACACATTTATTTAATTAATTAAATTCATATACATCACCTTCATTTCTGCAAAATAATTAAATAATTTTAATTATTTAATTAAAACCTTTATTCTTCCAAATTTAAATAAAATGCAAATTTTATTTAAATAAAATCTAAATTATCCACTAAATAAAATATATTTTATATTTTATTTTGTTCTTCAAAAATATCCACGAAATAAAATATATTTCTATATTTTATTTATTCCTCTCAATTATCTACAAAATAATTAAATAAAATCTTTTTTATTTAATTATGCATTCTTATCTTCAAAAATCATTCTTATCTTCTAAAAATACTTTCCTCTTGTCATAGAAAAGCAAAAGCAGTTTTAAAGCATCTTTAAAACAAAATTTCTCTTAAATTAGAAAACTAAATTCTAAATTAAGAAAATCAAATCTCATCCTCATCAAGAGAGGAGTTAACTCCACAAAACTGCTTTTCAAATGACACATGTCTTTCTTCCATTTGTTGCACATTCCTCAACAACCCTACTCCGTTGATCTTTCCTTTTCTTCTAAACCATTGATCTTCCCTCACCTTTTTCTATAAATACAACCTTCTTCTCTTCATTTCATAATCTAGATTTTGTTTAAACTTATGCTGCAGAGATATCGACGCACCTTTGGCACCCCCACTCTTTTGAGCATTCTCATCTCATACTCCATTTCTATATTTTAAGCTCACCTTCAAATACACAAGTATCCAAGCCATTCTTACTTTGTCATCTTCAACAAGGAAGCAAGCAACAGCTTTTGAGGGCTTCACAATCAAGATCAAAGGAAGATAGGTGAACTACGGAAGGCGAAAGGTAAAAGAGTTTTGTAAGTATTTTAGTTCATTTTAATCTCTTTCTCCTTCATATTTCGTAGATGTTTTGGTTTCATGTTTCATTGATTTGATATAACTTGTTTTCCCCCTCACACATCCTTGTTGATTTTAAGAGGAGAACTTCTCTCTCTCTTGTTGTAAAATTTGGTCTTCTTGAGTTGTGAGAAATTCTCTTTCATTGAATTGATAGTTTTAGTTTGTAAATTAAATTTTATCATTTATGAAATGAAGGTTAGAAATTTTAGTTTATTTGTGTATTATTCAATAAGTATGAAATGAAGAAAGTTTGTTATAAATTAATTCTTTGTATGACTTAATGGAAATGTAAATTTTGATAAGTCATGAAATTGTTGTTGTGACAATATGAAGTTGTAAATTGTTAGTAAGAAAAGACATGAAATTTGGTTATAATTATGCATTGAGTTTTGTTTGTAATTAATTGCAAAAACAATTAAATCTTCACTTAAAAAAAAAATGTATTTACATAAATCATTTGCTTAAGATATTTATATTGAGTTATTGACTTGAAATGGAGTTGAATTAAAAGAAAAATAGATTGTATATTTGTTTTAAAAATAGAAATCCTATGAGTGCTTAGAAGGGGAATTATTATTGAAAATAAATATTTAATTTGTATATTTTGGGTAAAATTGCATAATTGTGATTTTTACATGTATAAAAGAAAAAGAAAAATTTAAAATGTTTCCCTTAATTATGTCCAACAAATGGATTGTATGGCTTATATTCATTATATATATATATATATATATATATATATATATATATATATATATATATATATATATATATATATATATATATATATATATATATTTAAAGGCTCTAACTATGAATTTGAATAAATTAATATTCTATGAATTTGAATAAAATAATATTCTGTGTTGTTGTGTGTATATATATATATTTAATAAATTTTATTTTGAAAGTTTGTTGTGTTTTAAAAAATGACGGGGTGACCGTGTTCATGCAGATCGCAGCTTAAATGTAATAAAAGAAAATTTTGTACAAATTTGGTGGGGGTTTAAACCCCCATCGTGGGCAATACAAAGGGTGTGGGGAGGGGGTGGAGCCCCCACCCACACCCCACTAAGTGGGATGTGGGTGGGGGCTCCGCCCCCTCCCCACACCCCCAACCACCACTGCCCCGTATTTCCACCATGCAGCCAGAACTCTCCCCTCAGCGGCTTCTGCCCTGCGAACTCCTGCTGACCTCCATCGCCCACGACCGTCTGTGACTCTCATCCTGTGGCTGACTCCTAATCTGCCACCTGAATCCTCCTACGTGGCCTTCACTCTGCCCTCTCTGCGACTCCCTACGGCTACCACCACCCCACCTCCCTCTGTTGGTGACCTCCTCATAGGCCTGTTCTGTGGCCTCTCAACTGAGTCTCCGCCGAAGCGTCGCTGCTGCCAATCATTTGACCCTGCCACAGCCAATACAAAACAAAAGAAAAATATGTGTTAGGTTTTCTCCAATGAGATTCAAAGGAAAGAAAATATATGGCAATATAACAATATTCATTGTTATATAAAGAAAAATATAATATATAATAATAAAATAAATTATTAATATATATATATATTGATAATTTTGTAAAAGAAGCCATTTAAAAAAAAAATAGGGTTTCTATTCTGACAATAATATATATAATAATTAAATTAATAAGAATATATATATATATATATATATATATTAATTCTAACTATAGGAAAATTGTGTTTCGGGGTTTAAAAAAAATATCACAAATGAAATACCAAGAAAACGAAAAGAAAAATATACCTATATTTTTAATAAAAGAAAAGCTAGAGATATAAATGCAAATAAGCATATATATATACATATATATATATATATGCAAATAAGCATATATATATATATATGCTTATTTGCATTTATATAGATATGTATATCTTTATAAATAAAATTAAGCCATCATATGCATTTCATAGGTGGCCATAGTAAACTCGACCTGTAGATTGAGAAAACGTCCAATTGAGAAAAATGGGAGAAAAAGAGAAAGAAAGATAAAAGTGACAATAAAGAGGAGAAAATGCACGACCCTTCCAGAATAGGGTTAAGAGTATTAATTAGGATTTAACTTTCTGTTAATCTTGATTGAGGGTGATTTAATTAACAAGTTAATGCAAATGTTGAATTAAACCTAGAGCAGAAACCTAGTGGACTTCTGACGAAGTTAGTAAGTCTAGTTTACATGATCTAATCTACCAAGAAATTAGGAATAATGTAAAGGATGCAAAGATAACTCTGATTGATAGAAAACTGATCTACCAAGAAATTAGGAATAATGTAAAGGATGCAGAGATAACTCTGATTGATAGAGAATGTGAAAGAGAGCAAATTAAATTAAATTTCAGAGAAACGAGAAGGAGAACAAATGAACAAGCTTTGTTGAAAATGCTAAAATTAGGAGGAGAAATTAATATTAAATTTTAAAAAACGTGAAGGAAAACAGATGATCAGACTTTGTTGAAAAATGTGCCATTAACTTAATCAACTGTAATTTCATTGTAATTAGGGAGTTGTAGAAGATTTATTAATCCAATCAGGAAACCTCTTAAATAAAGTTAGTGATAGTACAATAAACCCCACTCATACCCATGAGGCGCTATGCTGCCAGATTTTCCCAGAATATAGGGTTTAGAAGACTAGTAAGTTGAACCCTTGTAGCGACGTTAACCGTGTCGCGATGACCCTCTTGTTGTCCTTCTTGCGTTTGGGTATGCACACATGTACATATTACCCCACTAACAACTATATTGTTTACGCCTTAAGCGTACGCCACCAAGCATGCTTATGCATACGAGGGGGTTTCTAGGGAAGCATGGGAAAATTTTTGATATTTCGTGTCATGACCACATGACAAATGTGAACATGACACGTGTGATGCGTGTTGTGACCGTATGGGAAATGTGGGCATGATAGGAAGAAGTACTCAGAATAGGTAATATAAAGAATATCTGGTGAAATGGAAAGGAAGACCTATTGAAGATTCTTCTTGGTTATCTAAGGCAGCAGTTGATCATTTGGGTTTTCCTCACACAAACACCTGAGACGTGACAGGGTCACTTCTCAAATTACCCTGGGTGTCTGATGCAGGAGCATCCAGTGGTGTAAGGGCAATCTTACATCACCCCAAAAAAGATGTGTTTCAAAATTGTTGTTGTTCTTTCCATTTCTTTTCAAAATTTGTGGTTCTGGTTCCATAACCGCCTGAATAATGATGTAGAACTTTTAGTTTTTCCAAACTGCTAAAAATAGTAACCTACTATTTTTAGAAAGTTTGCATTTGGGCACATATTGAAGTCAAAATTTATAGGAAGTTACATAACAAAAATATAAGACCTTTGGCAAAGGAATCATGTGAAGATCATTTGCGAGCTGAAAGATATTAAAGTTTCTGTTTCTCGAAAAATGCCTGAAAACTATTCAAATTCAGGTTTGAGGCACTAAACGGCCCCTTACATGCCCAAAAATGGCTAGAATTAATAGATCAGGTTCTTAGCATGTAGAGCACTCCGCGATCTTTCCGATGCATAAAATGGTTCATTAATTGGACTCCCGGATCAAAAGTTATGGCTCCCGAAAGTTGACCTATTTTTGGAGGGAGATGCAAATTTTGAAATTAGGTTGTTGGCTACTAAAAAGGCTATTAATAACCATTTTTGGGAATCCTGGGCAGTAGTAGAGTTAAGGGGGGGAGTGTAGAGTTAAGAATAGGCAGGAAAATAGAAACCCTAGCTGATTTGGGGTTACAAAAGGCAGATGATTCCAGAGTCTTGGGATAGGAAGCTGTAATGTGTTGCAGCCTGTGGAGGATTGATTCCTCTGATTGTAATTGAGCTTTTGTATTGTAATGAGTTGCCCAAAACAATAAAATAAATTTCTATTTTTTGTGTTCAATTTTTGTTGTTGTGTGTTTTGTGATTTACCCCCTTCATCATACTACTGTCCTCTTTTTATGTTCAACTCTTCTAACCAACTTTTCCTCACATTTGTAGTTATTCATACTGCACTTTCCAATCTGCCTTTGCTTACTTTCCTTCTTCTAATGTTTATTTCTCATCTCCTTCTCATCTACAATCCTCCACATTTTCATCTCATATTTATAAATTTCATTCAAAGTCCCATAATCAGCATCATCAAAATCAGATTGTTCACCCGACATCTTGTTCAACTTTTTCCTATATTTTCCTTCAACAAAATCATCCAAAATTTCAAAAGCACAATTAAACTCAACTTGCTTACCTTTCACATCACACAGGGCATTCTCTAACTGCTGCCCATCTACTGTCTCAATGTTCTTCACATCAGACTCCTTCACATGCCCTTTATCAGCATCCTCCTTTTCAAATTTCATTCTTGTATCAGTATTAATTATTGCAGCATCACCGGCTTCTTCTACTACCATGCTCTTTTCTCTCCATACTTTGTTCTCCACAACCTTGGGCTGATCTTTCTTTATTGCTGCACTTGGTCTTCTCACCTTTTGCCTTGTAATATTTTCTCTAGGCCCCCTTGCTGGCCACTTTACCTTCAAATCAGGTTGCCACTTGTTCCTCTGCATACCCTTCATCCTTTGCACCTTCTTATTATAAACACAATCAAAAGCATCTACTTCTTTACATTTTAACTGCTACCCCTCAACATCTTGTCTCCTTTGCCAAAATAGAGCTATATACCCATGGTCTACCAATTTCTTTCTTTCTTGACAAACTTGCTTATTCACATTCTTTCTTCTATCAACATGATCTAAATCAACATAATTAAATATAGCATTGTGAATTTCTTCTACCTGCTATCCCACATTGCATTCACCTTTGGCTTCTTGGCTTTCCAACTATTCTTCATCATAAGCATCTTGTGCTGCTGCTACAACATCTTCCAAAGCATCATGAAACTCTATGTTTTCTTCTTCATCTCCACCATCGTATTGAAAATCTTCAGGATCAACCTCCTCTTCATTCTCAGACACTTTGCAATGTACCTCTACTACCACCTATGCTAGACATGCTACTACAATCCACCTCTTCTCATCTTCAACTCTTTCTTCAGGAGCTATTCTTGCCCCATCTCTCATCATCTTCAAGGTCACATTCTTGACCTTCTCTATTACATTCTTCATACCTACATAAACATCTACAAACACAATATTAGTAAACAAAATAAAAGACCACAATATCTCCATTAGTGTCTTCTTCATGGATACTCTTCTCTCTTCATTTCTTTCTTTCACAAGTGCTACTTGCTGCACTTTTTCCTCTTCATCTATTCTTTCCTCATCTTCTCTCATGTTCTCTTCATTGAGAACTTCCTTCACCACTTCTGGTGTATGTTTCTCATCTGACAACCTCTTGTTGTCCCGACCCTATGGTTACTCTTTCCTATTCTCAAGGCATTCATCCTCTACCTTTTTCTTCTCTCCATAATCATCTTCACAGGCTACTTTACTTTATTATTCATTGGCCAACACCAAAAATACTCCTGGATTTCTTCTTCCAACCTTTGCTTCCTTGCAATCATGTACTGCTTTAAGTCTCTTTTCAATTCTGCCAACTCTCGAGACTTTCTTTTCCAAATTGCTTCTGCATTTTTCAATCCTTCTTTCACCTTCCTCTGCTACTTGTAGGTCTTGGGTAAGTTGCCTCACTTCAGTGATCTACTCAACACTCAAAACCTTCTATGTTCCGATACCAATATGATAGCACGCTTCCATAAACATGCTTTGGTCCCCTATACACTCTATTAACTAATACCTAGTTTCTCCACATTCAACTAACTTCCACATACCTCCTATCACAATAGTGATAGGAACCAGGTAGGAATGATAAAGATTACACAATAACACTACATATAAATAGTTCATAATCAAACTCAGTCATGTGATAGAGACTTACTATTAACACTTACAACTTTGTCTACAATGCTACAGGAACTAAAATGTTACAGTGTGTCAAACTTATCATAAGGGACTGTGTCAGCCAAGATAATAGTAGCCAGCATATATAGATCAATAACTCAAACCCATAGCACCAATTTATATTATGAAAGATTAAATTACAAATATCACCAATCTCATACATTGCCTAGATGGATTGGGCCATAGTGGATAAACAATCACCTTCTACAATGAACGCCCTACCCCATACTCATTTCTACATTCCTTCCTCTTACTTTGATATCTTTCAATTTCCATGACCCATCATTCTTTCTTTACGACCTCCATTTCCTGTCTTGGTCCTTCTATTTCCTTCTACTCTCCTTCTACATCAGCCTTCTTGCAAACACTTCAACGTTTCTATGGCCTACTGACTCTTCCTATTATCTATGCACTCTACCCTCCTTATTCCAAATGCCCACAATCTTATTAACTAATATGAGTCGTTCTTCTATTTCTCTCCTTTCAACCTTTCTATCTTTTCTTGATTCATGGCCTTCTCTATTTTCTTATGTACGGCCTCCTATAGATTAGCCTCCTCTTGATTCTATTATTGCTCGACCTTTCCTTTTAACCTTATAATCTTCTCTATTGCTATCGTTTCCTCCCAACTGTCATCCCACTGTCGATTCTGTGAGGTGCACGACCTCCACTCTCTCATAACTCTTCCAAGAATCGAACCTCCCTTCCTCTGTCAGTTTCTCTTCTATTTTTTTACAAAACTGTTGACCTTTCTTTTGTTTTTAACTCTATATTCTTTTTCTGCTATGGTTGTATCATCTTCCCTTCTGCCTATGCGGCCTTTTCTCCTCCTTTTTATGTTTGTTCATTTCCTTCTTTATCGCCCTCCTATCTTTGCATTCTGCCTTCTAACATAACACCTTACAATGCTAAAAAGAACCATTATTTAACCATCCCTTTGCTGCAAGAATTTCTTATTATTCGATGATAGGATTCTCTGTGACTTCAACTTTGCGATAAGAAGAATAAATGACAAGAGACTTCCAACTAAACCTTACACACTGACTGGCGACAGGAATTCATAAGTGACAGGAGTAAACACTATTAGATTTAGGGCACACAACTGAGAGGGGGGTGAATCAGTTGTCCAAAACTTTCTCCCAATTAAACACTTAACTTTACTTAGCAGATAATCAAGAAAACATAATGTAATGAATCAAGAGCATAAACACATCAACACATGAGACACCAAGATTTTGATGTGGAAAACCTGGTTAAGGGAAAAACCATGAGGTGATTAACCCAAGATTGTATTCTCTATTAGAAGAATAGAAAGAATAAAATGGCACATGCCAATTAGGGCTCACTACCCAAGCACACTGCCCACAAGAGACTCACTGCCTACAAGAGACACACTGTCTACAAAAGAATAAGTATCACATACTTGAACTAGAAAATAGCATCTTCATCATGTTTGAATCAGTTCCATTGAAGCTCAATGCTTCTGCTCTGCCTTTCACTCTCCTTCTTGCTACCACACTCTCATCTCCATGAGGACAACTTTGAAATGACTTCACAATCCCTTATTTATACAAGACATCAACTTAGGAATAGTCATCTAAGTCAGAAAACATCAACAAGAACATCCGCAGGTTTGTGTAACTGATCCGGTCGGCCAATCTCCAGAAGAACACTATCATCCGGAAGACACTCTTCAATTGCGAGCTCCAACTTCAATGTGGATCACCAACTTGAACTGGACATGATCCAAAAGACCTCCACAAGCTTTCCTGAATCACCAAGAATATCCATACTTCATCTGCTTACTGAATTTCATCTCCCCTTTATCCAGAACCTCAAGAACACAGTATGCCACCACTGTCACCAAAGAATGGATACTTCCAAACCTTCAATTCCTGAACCAATCATGTTGACACATCACAAGGACTTCTTCAACACTATCTCAAATCCACAGAGCAGGAAACTGTACTTCCAGATCTCACCGGACCTGTCTGTGTTACTCTGTTACCTCTGAACACCTACCGGAACTAGTTTTACTTGAGTAGCCACAACTTCTTCATATCTTTGTACAAACCTCTAAAAACTCTATTGGATCACCTCAAGACACATATCTACAAACCCTTTAATCTGCATCCTCTGATCCTCATCTTATCTTTGACTTTTACCTTACTATCATCACTGTTCTTCGCTATTCCTAATTGAGACTAATTTTCTCAATATCCTTAGCACACAGCTCATCCAATCCTTAACATTAATGCAACAGGAGTATGTTGACATCAATGACAATACTTATTAGGCCCATACTTGCAACAATCTCCCCCTTTGTCATTGATGGCAACATATGATGTGAAAAACTATTTTAACCATCAAGACAAGAACTTCTCCTCACTGTTACAACTCCCCCTATCAGCAACAACCATTCACATGTCTTTTCTCCTTTCACTGCTCCCCCTTTGATCAGCAACCACTTATTTTTCACATGTCTTCCCTCCCCCTTTGACATCAATGGAAAAGGGCATATACTTGCAATTCGAACACTTTAGAATCATACTTGTTGCTCCCCCTGAATAGTAGCTCCCCATCAATCCAGATCACAAGATCTGACTGTGATATCTACCAGACTGATGCACCTCAGTACACCTTAGTTCATCACCGGAGGGGCAATAACCCCTAACTTCTCCTTGAGATACTCAAAAGAGTCCTTAGGTAGCGGTTTAGTAAAGATGTCTACAATCTGATCCTTGGAAGACACAAACTCCAGTATGACTTCATTCTTGTTCACTTGCTCTCTCAAAAAGTGAAACTTGATGGATATGTGTTTAGTCTTTGAATGCAACACCGGATTCTTAGAAATATTTATAGCACTTGAATTATCACAAAAGATTGTGATAGGTTCTTCATACTCCACTTTGATATCTCTTAGCATCTGCTTCATCCATAAAACTTGAGTGCAACTACCTGCTGCTGCAATATATTCTACCTCAATTGTAGATAGAGATATTGCTTCTTGTTTCTTGCTTAGCAATGAAACTAATCTCTTCCCCAAAAAGAATGCTCCACCACTGGTACTCTTCCGGTCATCCACATCTCCTGCCCAATCTGCATCTATATATGCATGAAGAGAGAAATCATGATCTCTAGGATACCACAAACCATACTCAACTATCCCCTTTAGATATCTAAAAATCCTCTTGATTGCCATGACATGAGATTCTCTAGGATCAGCCTAGAATCTAGCAACAATACTAACAGCCTGCATAATATCTGGTCTAGTTCGAGTGAGATACAATAGTCCTCCAATCATTGACCTGTACTTTGTCTGATCAGCCTTAGGAGAATCATCATCTTTTCTTAATTTACATCTGGTTGCCATGGGAGTATTCATTGGTTTTGAGTCTTCCATCCCAAATTTCTTCAATAATTCTTTCATATATTTGGTTTGAGAAATGAAGATTCCTTTCTTTGTTTGAGTGATTTGCAGACCTAAGAAGAAATTCATTTCACCAAGCATGGACATCTCAAATTCACTTTTCATTTGATTTGCAAAAGTTTGACACATACTATCTCTTCCTCCAAAAATGATATCATCAACAAACACTTCAACAATCAAGATGTTTTCATGATCAATTTTGAAATATAAATTGCTGTCAGCAATACCTTTGTTGAAACCAATCTTCAATAGATGCTTATCCAATCTTTCATACCAGGCTCTTGGGGCTTTCTTCAGTCCATACAGTGCTTTCTTCAATTTGTAAACCATATCATCATGATCAGATAATTGAAATCCATCTGGTTGCTCAATGTATACTTCTTCCAAGTCACCATTTAGGAAGGCAGACTTGACATCCATCTAATATACCTTGAAATCCTTCAAAGTAGCAAAAGCAAGAAATAATCTGACTGCTTCAATTCTTGCCACTGAAGAAAAAGTTTCTTCAAAATCAACTCCTATTTGAGAGTAACCCTTGCAGACCAATCTGGCTTTATTTCTGATTAATTCACCAACTTCATTTGGTTTGTTCCAGAAGACCCATTTGGTTCCAATCACATTTTTGTTTCTAGGTTTGGGAACAAGATCCCAAGTGTGATTTTTATCAATTTGCATCAACTCTTCCTCCATTGCTTTAGTCTAGTTTTCATCATTGCAAGCTTCATTCACTGTCTTAGGTTCAATTTTTGAAATCAAACAATACTCATCTGAGTTTTGAGCAATTTTTCTTCTTGTTTGTACACCTTTGCTTTTATCACCTATGATCTGATCTTTAGAGTGATTCAGTCTTACATACCTAGGCACTTTGGGAGTTACTTGCATTTCTACTTCTTGATCAAGATCATTCAAACTTATCTCTTCTTCCTGATTTACCAGATCAATCTAGATCTGAATCATAGAAGATGCTTGGGCTCCTTGAGTCAGAACACCATTCTGATCATCTTCATCATATTCATAGAATCTTGAGGGTTTTTCAATTCCTTCATCAACCTTCACATTTGCACTTTCTATCATCTTCCTCAATCTCTTGTTATAACACTGGTAGGCTTTACTTTGAGTAGAGTATCCCAAGAATATTCCTTCATCACTTCTAGCATCAAAATTTCCTAGATCTTCATCTCTTTTAATGTAACACTTGCTACCAAAAACTCTAAAATACCTTACAGTAGGAGTGATACCAAACCAAAGTTCATAAGGAGTCTTACCGGTATTGCTTCTGATTTGAACTCGATTGAGAGTATAGACTGTAGTACTAACAGCTTCTTTCCAATAGATTTGAGGAACATTTGCTTCCATCATCATGGTTCGAGATGCTTCCTGGATGGTCCAATTCTTTCTCTCCACTACTCCATTCTATTGTGGAGTCCTAGGAGTAGACAACTGTTTCTTAATTCCATGTTTCTCACAGAACTCTATGAACTCACCGGATGTGAATTCTCCACCTCTATCAAACCTCAGACACTTCAATTTTAATCTGGTTTCATTTTCTACCATAGCCTTGAATATTTTGAATTTCTCAAGAGCTTCTGATTTCTCTTGTAGAAAGGTTACCCACATCATCCAGGAATAGTCATCAATTAGTAGCATGAAGTATCTATCACCTTGAATACTCTTGATTCTTGCCGGACCACACAGATCAGTATGAACTAAGCCCAATAATCTGGTAGAAGATAGTTCCTTACTTTTGAATGTGACTCTGCTCAGCTTACCCAACTGACATTCTTTGCACAAGCTATTAGTAGGTTTCACCAATTTTGGAAGATCTCTTATAGCCTGAGTATTTCTTATCT
Organism: Cunninghamia lanceolata; assembly: GCA_027924645.1. Lineage (NCBI taxonomy): Eukaryota > Viridiplantae > Streptophyta > Pinopsida > Cupressales > Cupressaceae > Cunninghamia > Cunninghamia lanceolata. Next base: position 741,860 of record BSBN01000865.1, on the reverse strand, counting down.
TGATGATATTATCAAAATTCACATGACACATCCTTCTATGCCATAACCAACTCTGATCAACTTGAACAAATAAGAAACTTTTATCAGTACCAACCAAGTGGAAGATATTACCTTTAGTTTGAGTACCAGATGCAATTTTTGTTCTGGAACTTTCAAAGATTTTACATTTTCCATTCTTGAACCGGAGATCATAGCCTTTGTCCACCAACTGCCCAACACTGAGAAGATTGTGCTTCAAACCTTCAACATACATTACATTACCAGTTTTGTTCCTTCCATCAAGGGAAACAGTTCCTCTACCTCTGATTCTACTAGCAGAATTATCACCAAACTTTACCACTCATTCATACCTTTCCAAATCTAAGAACTTATTTTTGTCACCTGTCATATGGTGAGACCAACCACTATCAATGACCCAATCATCCTTCTCTTCAATTTGGGCAGCCAGAGCTCTTTCTACAGTCTTATGATTGATAGATACAGTGGACATTGGATCTTCTTCCTTGATGGCAATGAACACCCATTCATTTCCAGATTTGTTTCCTATCTCTGATTCATCATCTGTTACTCCTTCATTGTCATCATCTTCATGTACATAGTAACAATTCTTTTGGAACCTTGGCTTGTTGTGATTTTTCCTTAAAAACCTTCTCGGACACTTTGAGGCAAAATGACCAATCTTATTGTAGTTAAAACACTTAAAAGGTAATTTTCCTTCATACTTACCGGATCCTCTTGGCAACCTCTTTGCAATAAGGGCTTCAAGTTGAGCAGTTTCTACTTCTTCTTCTTCCAGGTCTTTTCTGTTGGCAAGAGACACTATATGGATTCATGGTTGTTGTCATTGATGGCAACAAAGGTCATCCCACATATCTGCAAGTCATGGCGTGCCTCTACCGGAAGACAGGATGAAGAACTATTGTGGTCCGGTGAACAAGAACAGAGCATGTGGCAAGGTCCGACAGATTGGTCCGGATCTCTCAGAGGAAGTGTCTTGGTGCAGTGCGGATTTGGGGAAGTCAAGAGGACTACCTTGAGTAGTATATTCCAAGGATTTATCCTCCGGTGATGGACAAAGAAAAAGATATGAATAGCTGAGTACCGGATTCCTGAGTGACAGTGAGAACAGAGGAAGAACTGACTGACAGAACATTAGACTACTTTCTGGATGTGTTACTATTGATGGTAAAGGTTGTGAAGGCATGAATCATGTTTGGCCGACATGATTAATGATATCTACAAGTATATGCTTGATCCGCATTGCTTGGTGAGCAAGGATTCAGCCGACAGAACAGAGTTTGTAAGAAACTAGACTGTTCCGGATGCCGACTAGAAAGGTGATGAAATTACTTGTGCGGATATATATAGAGGATGGATTTAGTTGTGAAAAGTGTAATTGTGTGATGTTGTATGCGAATAAATACAGAGCAGAGTAGAAGCAGGAAGAAAGATCCGGTATGTGAAAAGATATCAGAATAAAGAACAGAGGAAAGATGAAGTGCAGCAGATCAGTATACTGAGCCTAACCGGAACTGAACTCCATCATATGTAGATGCTTCCAATCAGTTCAAGTATTGTATAACATTCTTTTGTAGATAGTGTGTCTCCTTGTAGGCAGTGTGCCTCTTTGTGAGCAGTGTGCTCGGGCAGTGAGCCCTAATTGGCAAGTGCCATTTTGTAATTCCTTATTCTTTTAACAGAGAATAATCTTTGGGTTAATCACCTCGTGGTTTTCTCCCTTAACCAGGTTTCCACATCAAAAATACTGTGTCATGTGTTTCTTATTTCATGGTAATGTTTGTTTGTTTGATTCAATGCTGCTTTGATTAATAAGAAAGTTCAAAAGAAGAAATAATTAGGATAACTGATTCACCCCCCCCTCTCAGTTATCAACAATTGGTATCAGAGCAAGGTTCCTCCTAATAGAGCCTAACAGCTTGAGGAAGATCTGGGAGTTCAAATGGATGCATATGGTTTAAGGGAGCAACTCAAGACTGCCCTTGAGGATCTTGAACAGTCAAATTCTGAAGTCAATGAATTAAAGGAAAGACTCAAACAGGCTGATGAATTCATGAGAGAATTAAAGGACAAATTAAGTCTCTCTATGAAAAAGAGAAAGGAGCTGCTCCAACAATTGGCAAGACAAAGTGAAGAAAGCAATACAAATGAAGAATTGACTGAGCAAACCAAGTTATGTGAAAAGTTATCAAAAGAAGTCATTATGTTAAGACATGAAATGGAATCAGGAACTATAAAGTTTACTCAAGAGATTGAAGAAAAAAGAAAAGCTGAAGACAATCTAAGACAATCTCTTAAAGAGAAATCAAAGGAATGCCACCAGATGGACAGGATTATCAGACATCTTGAATCTGATCTTGAAGATGCCAAAGATAATGAAGAAAAACTTGAGGATCAAATTGCCTCTCTCAAAAGAGATCTTCAAACAGCAAATGAATATAAAGAAAAATTCAAGATAAGTTCTGCCCAACTTGAAGTACTTCTTGGAAGTTAAAAGAGGACAGATGACAAGTATGGTTTGGGATATGAGAAAGGAGAAAGCTCTGGATCCAGTCAAAAGAATTTTGGATCAGAAAATCCAAGGAATAGGCCTAGAAGACCTCTGGTAAGACAGCCCAATGCTCAAAGATATCCATCCTTTAATGGATACTGCCACAGTTGCAATCACTTTGGTCACAAAGCTAATCAGTGCAGAAAGAGAATGAATCAGACTAATTCATCCTTCTCCGGACAGTGCTTTAACTGCAAAAGGTATGGACACAAGTCTCATGAATGCAGAAATATGCAAATAAACAAATCATTCAATGGTAGATGCTTTGCATGCAATAGAGTAGGTCATATGGCTAATCAATGCATATCAAGAGGTTATCAGTCAAATATGCAAAGAAATGTTATTTGCCAAATCTGTAATAGGTCTGGTCATAATGTAAAAGTCTGCAGAAGCAAGAATCAGGACAAAAGAGGTCCGGTATATAATCAGAATCAAGACAAGGGTAAACAAAAGATGAATGTGGATGAAGTTAGGAATCAGATGAACAAGATTTGGGTGAAGAAAAGTTCAGAGAATGTAGAGGTTGGATCCGCACTAGACTCTGGTGCTGATATTTCTTCCAGAAATTAAAAAGTGAGCTCTGGCTCAGGGGGAGACTCAAAGAAAATCCTGTTCCCCCAGCCAATCAAGTGGTGCTGGATGTGATACAAGATGCGGAGTAAAGGGTTTGAAGATATAAGTCCTGAGATGATCCAGACAAGATTTCAGAGGTCCGCATGAAGATGCAAAGAAGTTGTGATCGATCAAGTAAGACCTATTCCGGGAGATGCTCTGGAATGATAGAGGACTACAAAAGGGTCCGGAGAGATCCGGAAGTACATTATTTTGCTCTGCGGACTGGACAGAATGTTTGGGATGTTCTTGTAATGTGTCATCTCGATTTATTCATGATTGAAAGATCCGCATGATGTTCATAGATCAGAACTGATCTGGGATACTCCAAGCTATCTGGATAAGGCAAACCGGAATAATATAGGTGGAGCATTTATTGCAAACAGATATTAGGGTTTGCGAAACAATATAAGGGATTTCTCAACAATCACTTGATCATTCCACATCCAAGAAGAAGCGAAAAGCAGAGCTCTACAACAAAACTCATCAAGTTCACCGAAGATCTCCTGCCGAAGTCATTACATACAGAAATCAATCCGGCCACTCTGTGCAACCGAAGACGCAAAAGGTATTTTCCACTTTCGATATCTTGCTACAAATCTTTTGAAGAAATGGCTACTCCAAATATAGTAAAAATCTCAGATAGGCCCCGACCTGAATTTAAGAAACATCCATACAAGTCATTGGAGGTAGATCCCTTAGGAGCATTTTCCAGTGTTCCTCATGGAGTTTTACACACAGAAGACATTAGGGTTTACATACATGCAAGCATTAAGGAATTCGGGGAATTCAAATTGAGAGATCTCTATCACAAACAACTGATAGACAATGCTTTTGAGCTTAAACCAGAGTACAAGGGTATCCAGAAGAAACAGTTTGATCAATTCATTCATTTCCCCTGCTTTGAAGAAGAAGAATGGGTCCGATATGTATTGAGCAGAATGCATGACAACTTCCTATGGCTGGATAGACCTTACAAAATCACAAAAGAGGCAATTAGGGCAGTAACTGGTCTATACTCTTCCGGAGGGATACCTATCCTCAAATCTGTCAAGAACAACATTGTAACTAAGGCCACCGGATCAAAATTTGATAAGAGGGCAATGACCATTGAAGATATTTCAGATCCGGATATCAAGTATGCATCCATGATAATAGGATACAAGATCTATCACGCCAGCAGGGAGAATTCTGTATCCGGAACTGCAGTGTATACTGCCTATGAAATGCTAAGGAAGAATGCAGAATATGATCTCTGTAAACTGCTCTTAAGCCAATTAATGGAAAATATACAGAAAATCAAGAAGGACAAGAAGAATTCCTTTAAGTATGGTACTCTTATATTATGTCTATTCTTCTACTTCATGAATGAGCTACCCGGATCAAGTGGATGGGCATGGCAGAATGACAAACCTGTTGCAGTCCAAATAAGAGACTATCTACATGGGCTTGGGGATGCCAAAGCAAGAAATAAAGCCCTATGGGGATACTTCAAAAACCTCCAAAGCATGATGCAAGCAAGAGAAAGAATTCCCCAGTCTCTTGTTGAAAAATACAAAGACTCAGTGTGCTTTATGGTGGACACTGATCAGTGCCTAATGGAGGCAGTGGAGCCAAGGACTGTCTGGATCATGCCCATGGGGTATGAAGTGGATGAACAAATAGTGGAGCTGCATGTGTTGATAACTGAGAGGGGGGGGTGAATCAGTTATCCTAATTATTTCCCTTATTGAACTTTCCTTTTAATTGATGCAGCATAAAATCAAACACAAAAACATTAACCATGAAATAAGAAACACATGACACAGTATTTTTGACGTGGAAACCCTGTTAAGGGAGAAAACCACGGGGTGATTAACCCAAAATTATTCTCTGTTAGAAGAATAGGAAATTACAAAAATGGCACTTGCCAATTAGGGCTCACTGCCCGAGCACACTGCTCACAAGAGGCCCACTGCCTACAAGAAGACACACTGTCTACAAAGTGATGAGAATCACAGTCTTGAACTAATTGGAAGCATCTGCATATGCTGGAGTTCAGTTCCGGTTAGGCTCAGTACACTGATCTGCTGCACTTCATCTTTCCTCTGTTCTTTATTCTGCTATCTTTCACATACCGGATCCTTTTTGCTACCTCTGCTCTTATCTGGACTTATTCGCATATGTCTCCACATCATCACACCCTTCACAACTAAATCCATCCTCTATATATATCCGCACAAGTAATTTCATCACCTTTCTAGTCGGCATCCGGAACAGTCTAGTTTCTTGTAAGCTCTCATTCTGTCGGCTGAATCCTTCCTCACCAAGCAATGCGGATCAAGCATGTACTTGTAGATATCATTAATCATGTCGGCCAAACATGATTCATGCCTTCACAACCTCTGTCATCAACAGTAACACATCCGGAAAGCAGTCTGATACTCTGCCAGTCAGTTCTTCCTCTGTTTTCACTGTCTCTCAGGAATCCAGTACTCAACCATTCATATCTTTTTCCTTGTCCATCACCGGAGGCTAAATCCTTGGAATATACCACTCAAGGTAGTCCTCTTGACTTTCCCAAATCCGCACTGCACCAAGACACTTCCTCTGAGAGATCCGGACCAATCTGTCGGACCTTGCCACATGCTCTGTTCTTCTTCACCGGACCACAACATTCTTTATTCTGACTTCCGGTAGAGACACATTATGACTTGCGGATATGTGGGATGACCTTAGTTGCCATCAATGACAACAACCATGAATCCATATAGTGTCTCTTGCCAACAATCTCCCCCTTTGGCATTGATGGCAACACTTAGTGAAAAATGACTAAGTGTTTTCACTATGCTCCCCCTTTGCTGATGCTCTGTCCTTATATACAATTTCCGGAACTCCCCCTTAGTTGGATCCCTCATTTTTCACTGCTCCTCACTCCCACTTTGACATCAATGGCAAAGGGTAGGGTCCGCACACCAAAATTTTCAAAAAATTTCTCTATATAGCCGCATATTTACATACTCACATGTACTGAAGAATGTCTGCAAAGGATGTCTGCAATTGGATCATTTCTGTAGCCCAACTTTGCTTCATTCTATCCAAAATTGAAATGTGACCACTTAGCAAAAATGCAAAAGCTTCTGCCCGCTTGAGATCTGTCGGATCTTTTGTTTGGGCGGTGGTCTGAGCATCACTGATGGCCTCATGCATAGTTTCCAACTTAGGGATTATAATCCTTCTAAGTTCTCCCATTCGGTTGGTGATGTTCTTCCTTTCCTTCTCAAGATTCTTTATTTCATTCAAGACTGCAATAGTCTAACATTCTTGATTTATTATAGAGGAAGAGAGAGGATCAAAACTTTGAGATAAGCTTTGTAGCTTATCCTGTTCCTCTTTTATTTTCTTGTCAAATGCTGCTGTTGCCTTTGACCAGGATATACAAAATTTATAGATGTCACCGCCATCCTTAAGAGCATTCTCTAAGCTCTTTATTCCAATGCTTACAATCTTCCTATCTTTAGAGATTAATTCTAATATCTCTGAAAATCTCTTATCCAAAAATTCCTTCTGGACCTTTTCTTCAGCTGATTTTTCTAGAGAGTCAAAATGTGTATCAACACTGCTGACTAAGGTTTTTAGATTACCGGAAGTGGAGGCTGTCGGATCTATTTGGATTGATGGCATAATCTTTACAAGTACTCTGGAAGCAGCCTCTATCAACTCACAGTCTTCCATATGAGACTTCAGGAGCTTTTCATTTGCCTTGGCATTTGCAAATGAAGCTATCTTCATTGTTTGTACCGGAGAGAGAGAGTCAAAATCAAATGGGCCTTTTAGAAGCTCCGGTTCATCAATCTCTAGAGTTTCTTTGCTCAAAAATTGTTGAACAGTTTGTGCAGTGTCTCTTGCCGGAGACAGATGTTTCTTTTCTTCTGCAGTCTTAGAACTGTCAACCTCTTTGTCTTTCACCACTGCTTCCTTCTCCTGTAATTGCTCTTCTTCTTTGGATCCGGAGACTGTAGGGGAAACCGGAGGAGAGATGCTAGCTTGTTCATGGGCCACTTCTTCTGGAGCAGAGGTCCCAAGTCCTCAGCTGTTTCTGTTCCTAAATCCTCTACAACAGGAAGATTGAACCTTTTGAAGGCCTTCCGGAGGATCTCTTCTGTTTCTTGGGCCACTTTGTCAGTCTCACCAAGCATGAGTTGATTCATCCTGGCTTTGCTTCTGAACTCATCTTTGCAGTCCTTGAAGATAATGTTCATTGTCTTGGGATCGATTTGAGGATATAGCTGAATAGCTATCTGCTCCCGGATCTCAAGATCTTTAGCATGAGCATTATTCTTTCTTACTTCCAATTCCTTTTCTAGGCTTTTAGGAATAAGAGATATTATTTCAATGAAAGCCTTATTATATATGTTAAGATATTTTACTGTGGTCTCCTGCAGAGTCTTTTGGTCGGCCTCACTGAAGTCATCATATGATTCAGTCATTGGTTGGAGGTTTCCATCCACCGTGACCGACTTGATTATGCTCTCTAGAGACAGAGTGGGCTTTTCAACAGATCCTTCTGCCATTTCATCCTTGTCTTGGCCTGTGGAGGGCTTACCGGATCCTTTCTTCTTCTGTTTCTTTATTTCTTTAACTCCCTCATCTGACTCTGTTTCCTCTTCATCCTTTTGGCTTCCATAAGCCCTTGTGGCTTTTGTCTTGGATCTCTTACCGGATGCCTGGACTTCCAGTTTTGAACTTTTGGTTGTGGGAGGTGCAGGTCTCTTTGATGATCTGGTTCGGGTGGGAGCTTCAACCGGAGCACTTTCTTTACTTTTCTCTTCTTCCTCAGCCTTCCTCCTCTTTTCCCGGCTGGCATCAAGTGCCTCTTTTGAGATGCCTAGGCCTTGAGCAATGTGCTCTACTTCTTTTCTTACTTTTCTTTTAATCTCAGGTTCCCTGAGTTCTACATGTATTTTTACACTCAGCTCCTCAAAGGTTCCAAACCTTTCTACCTTAGGATCTTTGGGCTGGCTTAGCATGTGTTGAACATGCAGCTCCACTATCTGTTCATCAACTTCATACCCCATGGGCATGATCCAGACAGTCCTTGGCTCCACTGCCTCCATTAGGCACTGATCAGTGTCAACCATAAAGCACACTGAGTCCTTGTATTTCTCAATGAGAGACTGGGGAATTCTCTCTCTTGCTTGCATCATGCTCTGAAAGTTTTTGAAGTATCCCCATAGAGCTGTATTTCTCGCTTTTGCATCCCCAAGTCCATGCAAATAGTCTCTTATCTGGACTGCAACAGGTTTGTCATTCTGCCATACCCATCCACTTGTTCCGGGTAGCTCATTCATGAAGTAGAAGAATAGACATACAATAAGAGTACCATACTTAAAGGAATTCTTCTTATCCTTCTTGATTTTCTGTATGTTTTCCATTAATTGGCTTAGCAATAGTTCGCAGAGATCATATTCTGCATTCTTTCTTAGCATTTCATAAGCAGTGTATATTGCAGTTCTGGATACAGAATTCTCCCTGCTGGAGTGATAGATCTTGTATCCTATTATCATTGATGCATATTTGATATCCGGATCTGAAATATCTTCAATGGTCATTGCCCTCTTGTCAAATTTTGATCCGGTGGCCTCAGTTACAACATTGTTCTTGACAGATTTGAGGATAGGTACCCCTCCGGAAGAGTATAGACCAGTTACTGCTCTAATTGCCTCTTTTGTGATCTTGCAGGGTCTATCTAGCCATAGAAAGTTGTCATGCATCCTGCTCAGTACATACCGGACCCATTCATCTTCTTCAAAGCAGGGGAAATGAATAAATTGCTCAAATTGTTTCTTCTGGATATCCTTATACTCTGGTTTAAGCTCAAAAGCATTGTCTATCAGTTGCTTGTGATAGAGGTCTCTTAATTTGAATTCCCCAAATTCTTCAATGCTTGCATGTATGTAAACCCTAATGTCTTCGGTATGTAAAACTCCGTGGGGAACACTAGAGAAGGCTCCTAGTGGATCTACCTCCAATGATTTGTAGGGATGTTTCTTATGCGCCTTCGGTTTGCACGGAGTGGTTGGATTGATTTCTTTATGCAATAGCTTCGGCAGGAGATCCTTGGTGTGCTTGATGAACCTTGTTGCAGAGCTCCACTTTTCGCTTCTTTTCGAGTGTAGAATGAGCAAATGTCCTTTGAGAAATCCCTTAAATTGCTCCGCGAACCCTAATATCTGTCTGCAATAAATGCTTCACCTACATCATTCCGGTTTGCCTTGTCTGGATAGCTTGGAGTATCCCGGATTAGTCCTGATCTGTGGATATCATCCGGATCTTTCAATCATGAATAAATCGAGGTAACATACTACAAGAACATCCCAAACACTCTGTCCAATCCGCAGAACAAGATAGTGCATTTCCGGATCTTTTTGTAATCCTTTATCATACCGGAGCATCTCCCTGAACAGGTCTTATTTGATCGATCACAGCTTCTTCATAACTCCATGCGGACCTCTGAAAACTTGACTGAAGTATCTCAAGACTCATATCTACAAACCCTTTGATCCGCATCTTGTGCCACATCCAGTACCACTTGTTTGGCTGGGGGAACAAGATTTTCTTTGAGTCTCCCCCTGAGCCTGAGCTCACTTTTTAATTTCCGGAAGAAATATCAGCACCAGAGTCTGGTGCGGATCCAACCTCTACATTCTCTGAACTTTTCTTCACCCAAATCTTGCTCATCTGATTCCTAACCTCATCCGCATTCATCTTTTGTTTACCCTTGTCTTGATTCTGATTATACACCGGACCTCTTTTGTCCTGATTCTTGTTTCTGCAAACTTTAGCATTATGACCGGACCTATTGCAGATTTGGCAAATAACATTTCTTTGCATATTTGACTGATATCCTCTTGATCTGCATTGATTAGCCATATGACCTACTCTATTGCATGTGAAGCATCTACCTTTGAATGATTTGTTTACTTGCATACTTCTGCATTCATGGGATTTGTGTCCATACCTTTTGCAGTTGAAGCACTGTCCGGAGAAGGATGAATTAATCTGATTCATTCTCATTCTGCACTGATTAGCTTTGTGACCAAAGTGGTTGCAGCTGTGGCAATATCCATTGAAGGATGGATATCTTTGAGCATTTGGCTGTCTTACCGGAGGTCTTCTAGGCCTGCTTCTTGGATTTTCTGATCCAAGATTCTTCTGACCGGATCCGGAGCTTTCTCCTTTCTCATATCCCAAACCATACTTGTCATCTGTCCTCTTTTGACTTCCAAGAAGAACTTCAAGTTGAGCAGAACTTATCTTGAATTTCTCTTTATATTCATTTGCTGTTTGAAGGTCTCTTGTGAGAGAGGCAATTTGATCCTCAAGTTTTCCTTCATTATCTTTGGCATCTTCAAGATCAGATTCAAGATGTCTGATAATCCTGTCCATCTGGTGGCATTCTTCTGATTTTTCTTTAAGAGATTGTCTTAGATTGTCTTCAGCCTTTCTTTTTTCTTCAATCTCTTGAGTAAACTTTATAGTTCCTGATTCCATTTCATGTCTTAACATAATGACTTCTTTTGATAACTTTTCACATAACTTGGTTTGCTCAGTCAATTCTTCATTTGTATTGCTTTCTTCACTTTGTCTTGCCAACTGTTGAAGCAGCTCCTTTCTCTTTTTCATAGAGAGACTTAATTTGTCTTTTAATTCTCTCATGAATTCATCAGCCTGTTTGAGTCTTTCATTTAATTCACTGACTTCAGAATTTGACTGTTCAAGATCCTCAAGAGCAGTCTTGAGTTGCTCCCTTAAACCATATGCATCCATTTGAAATCCCAGATCTTCCTCAAGCTGTTAGGCTCTATTAGGAGGAACTTAGCTCTGATACCAATTGTTGATAACTGAGAGGGGGGGTGAATCAGTTATCCTAATTATTTCCCTTATTGAACTTTCCTTTTAATTGATGCAGCATAAAATCAAACACAAAAACATTAACCATGAAATAAGAAACACATGACACAGTATTTTTGACGTGGAAACCCTGTTAAGGGAGAAAACCACGGGGTGATTAACCCAAAATTATTCTCTGTTAGAAGAATAGGAAATTACAAAAATGGCACTTGCCAATTAGGGCTCACTGCCCGAGCACACTGCTCACAAGAGGCCCACTGCCTACAAGAAGACACACTGTCTACAAAGTGATGAGAATCACAGTCTTGAACTGATTGGAAGCATCTGCATATGCTGGAGTTCAGTTCCGGTTAGGCTCAGTACACTGATCTGCTGCACTTCATCTTTCCTCTGTTCTTTATTCTGCTATCTTTCACATACCGGATCCTTTTTGCTACCTCTGCTCTTATCTGGACTTATTCGCATATGTCTCCACATCATCACACCCTTCACAACTAAATCCATCCTCTATATATATCCGCACAAGTAATTTCATCACCTTTCTAGTCGGCATCCGGAACAGTCTAGTTTCTTGTAAGCTCTCATTCTGTCGGCTGAATCCTTCCTCACCAAGCAATGCGGATCAAGCATGTACTTGTAGATATCATTAATCATGTCGGCCAAACATGATTCATGCCTTCACAACCTCTGTCATCAACAGTAACACATCCGGAAAGCAGTCTGATACTCTGCCAGTCAGTTCTTCCTCTATTTTCACTGTCTCTCAGGAATCCAGTACTCAACCATTCATATCTTTTTCCTTGTCCATCACCGGAGGCTAAATCCTTGGAATATACCACTCAAGGTAGTCCTCTTGACTTCCCCAAATCTGCACTGCACCAAGACACTTCCTCTGAGAGATCCAGACCAATCTGTCGGACCTTGCCACATGCTCTGTTCTTCTTCACCGGACCACAACATTCTTTATTCTGACTTCCGGTAGAGACACATTATGACTTGCGGATATGTGGGATGACCTTAGTTGCCATCAATGACAACAACCATGAATCCATATAGTGTCTCTTGCCAACAGCATGTTCAACACATGCTAAGTCAGCCCAAAGATCCAAAGGCAGAAAGGTTTGGAACCTTTGAAGAGTTGAGTGTAAAGATACATGTAGAACTCAGGGGACCTGAGATAAAGAGGAAGGTGAGAAAAGAAGTTGAGCACATTGCTCAAGGCCTAGGCATCTCAAAAGAGGCACTTGATGCCAGCCGGGAAAAGAGAAGAAAATCTGAGGAAGAAAAGAAAGAGGCAGAAAAGAAAAGTAAAGAAAGTGTTCCGGTTGAAACTTCCACCCGGACCAGATCATCAAAAAGATCTACACCTCCCACAACCAAAAGTTCAAAACCGGAAGTCCAGGCATCCGGTAAAAGATCTAAGACAAAAGCCACAAGGGCTTATGAAAGCCAAAAGGATGAAGAGGAAACTGAGTCAGATGAGGGAGTAAAAGAAATAAAGAAGCAGAAGAAGAAAGGATCCGGGAAACCCTCCACAGGCCAAGACAAGGAAGAAATAGTAGAAGAATTTGCTAAAAAGCCCACTCTATCCCTAGACAATGTAGTCAAATCAGTCACTGTGGATGGGAACCTTCAACTGGTGGCTGAATTTTATGATGACTACAACGAGGCAGATCAAAAGATCCTGCAAGAAGCTATAATAAGGTACTTGAACATCTACAATAAAGCTTTTATTGAGATTATCTCTGAAATCCCAAAGAGCCTAGAGATGGAATTAGAGATAAGAAAGAACAATGCCATGGCAAAAGCCCTTGAGATCAGGGAACAGATAGCTATTCAGCTATATCCTTCAATTGATCACAAAACAATGAACATGGTATTCAAAGACTGCAAGGATGAATTCAGGAGCAAAGCAAGGATGAATCAGCTTATGCTTGGTGAGACCGACAAGGTAGCCAAGGACACTGAAGAGATTCTCCGGAAAACCTTCAAAAGGTTTAATCTTCCTATTGTAGAGGACTTAGGTGCAGAAACAACTGTGGACTTGGAATCATCTGCTCTGGAAGAAGTGGCCCTTGAACAGACTAACATCTCTCCTCCGGTTTCCCCTATAGTCTCCAGATCTCAAGAAGAAGAGAAACTACAGGAGAAAGAAGCAGCAGTTAAAGAAAAAGAGGTTGACAGCACCAAGGATGCAGAGAAAGAGAAGACCCCAACAGAGAAAACCACAACTGAAAGTGGTAAGAGTAAGGAAGGAGAAAAGATTCCAAAGGACAAAACTGCAGAAGAGAAGAAACATCTGTCTCCGGCAAGAGACACTGCACAAATTGTTTAAGAATTCTTGACAAAAGCCACTATAGAAATTGATGAACCGGACCTGCTAAAAGGACCATTAGATTTTGACTCTTTGTCACCGGTGCAAACAATGAAAATAGCCTCATTTGCAAATGAGAAAGTCAAAGAGAAACTACTGAAATCTCACATGGAAGACTGTGAGCTTATGGAGGTAGCATCTGGAGTGTTGGAAAAGATCATGCCATCTTTTCAGAAGGATCCCACAGCCTCCTCTTCCGGTAATCTCAAAACCTTAGTCAGCAGTGTTAGTACACATTTTGAATCTCTAGAAAAATCAGCTGAAGAAAAGGTCCGGAAGGAGTTTTTGGATAAAAGGTTCTCTGAGGTTCAGGGTTTGATCATTAATGATAGGAGAAACATGAACATTGGGATAAAGAGCTTAGAAAATGCTCTTAAGGATGGCGGTGAAATATACAAATTTTGTATCTCCTGGTCCAAGGTAACAGTGGACATTGAGAAGAAAATAAAAGTGCAAGAGGACACACTACTAAGCTTGCCTCAAAGTTTTGATCCTCTTTCTTCCTCTATAACAAATCAAGAATGTCAGACTATTGCAGTCTTGAGTGAAATCAAGAAACTAGAGAAGGAAAGGAAAAATAGAATAAGCAGGTTGAGTGAGCTCAGGGGGTTAATTGTCCCTAAGCTAGAGGCCATGCATGAGGCCATAGCAGAAGCTCAAATCACAGCCCAGACAAGTGATCCGAAAGATCTAAAAAGGGCATATGCATTTGCACTTTTGTTGAGTGGTCGCATTTCAATTTTGGATAGAATGAAGCAAAGTTGGGCTACAGAACTGATCCAACTAAAGACATCTTTTGCAGACATTCTTCAGTATATGTGAGTATGTAAATATGCGGCTATGTATAGAAAATTTTTGAAAATTTTGGTGTGCGGACCCTACCCTTTGCCATTGATGTCAAAGGGGGAGTGAGGAGCAGTGAAAAATGAGGAATCCAACTAAGGGGGAGTTCCAGAAATTATATATAAAGACAGAGCATCAGCAAAGGGGGAGCATAGTGTAAACACTTAGTCATTTTTCACTAAGTGTTGCCATCAATGCCAAAGGGGGAGATTGTTGGCAAGAGACACTATATGGATTCATGGTTGTTGTCATTGATGGCAACAAAGGTCATCCCACATATCCGCAAGTCATGGCGTGCCTCTACCGGAAGACAGGATGAAGAACTGTTGTGGTCCGGTGAACAAGAACAGAGCATGTGGCAAGGTCCGACAGATTGGTCCGGATCTCTCAGAGGAAGTGTCTTGGTATAGTGCAGATTTGGGGAAGTCAAGAGGACTACCTTGAGTAGTATATTCCAAGGATTTAGCCTCCGGTGATGGACAAAGAAAAAGATATGAATAGCTGAGTACCGGATTCCTGAGTGACAGTGAGAACAGAGGAAGAACTGACTGACAGAACATCAGACTACTTTCCGGATGTGTTACTGTTGATGGTAAAGGTTGTGAAGGCATGAATCATGTTTGGCTGACATGATTAATGATATCTACAAGTATATGCTTGATCCGCATTGCTTGGTGAGCAAGGATTCAGCCGACAGAATAGAGTTTGTAAGAAACTAGACTGTTCCGGATGCCGACTAGAAAGGTGATGAAATTACTTGTGCGGATATATATAGAGGATGGATTTAGTTGTGAAAAGTGTAATTGTGTGATGTTGTATGCAAATAAATACAGAGCAGAGCAGAAGCAGTAAGAAAGATCCGGTATGTGAAAAGATAGCAGAATAAAGAACAGAGGAAAGATGAAGTGCAGCAGATCAGTATACTGAGCCTAACCGGAACTGAACTCCAGCATATGTAGATGCTTCCAATCAGTTCAAGTATTGTATAACATTCTTTTGTAGACAGTGTGTCTCCTTGTAGGCAGTGTGCCTCTTTGTGAGCAGTGTGCTTAGGTAGTGAGCCCTAATTGGCAAGTGCCATTTTGTAATTCCTTATTCTTTTAACAGAGAATAATCTTTGGGTTAATCACCCCGTGGTTTTCTCCCTTAACCGGATTTCCTCATCAAAAATACTGTGTCATGTGTTTCTTATTTCATGGTAATGTTTGTTTGTTTGATTCAATGCTGCTTTGATTAATAAGAAAGTTCAAAAGAAGAAATAATTAGGATAACTGATTCACCCCCCCTCTCAGTTATCAACATTTTCTTGCTTTTCATACCATAACAGTTTCCTTGATGAGATCTCTCTCGGATCAAACCTTTGTTTACCTTTTACAAAGGCACTAGCTTTGAATGTAGATTCAGTCTTGGGGGGGTCATCTCAAAACTCTATCATTTCAAATGCAGCCAATTTCCCAGCTGGTGCAGGAGCACCTACCTGACAGCTGGCCTCCATGAGGCAGTTAGTTTGTTATAGGTCTGGTTAATGTTTCCAAGAAGGTCTTATAAGACCAATGCGTGTAATAAGGTCATGTTGACCATACTTTACTATTTTTAGCTAGGTTGTTATGACAGCTGTTATGCTGTATGTCCGGTTGGATCCTCCCAGCCGCTTGGAAGCTCCCAGCCTCTTGGAATCAAGTGGTAGTACTCGCAAGCAGATCCTATTTATGCAGTAGGATCGGTTGGTTTTAGATATAGTATTGCATTGAAGACGAGAGACAGAGTGAGACTGAGTATTGTATTGCATCTTTTGAAATCAATAAAGATCCTGTTTGTGTTCATTTTCTGTTTGATCTCCATTGTGAAATTGATTTGTTGTTTTGGTGGTTTCATGGATTCGCTGATCCATTCCACCGGTTGATTCGTCGAATCAGTGGAATGGCTATGTACAGTAGTTTAGGATTTAGTTTGCATTTTCTGCTTGTTCGCATGCATGTTTGCAGGATCGCAGTCGAGAGGTGTTGAGAACCCTAGCATGGGCATGTGCTAGGTCGTGTTGGTAGTTTGAGTCTAGAAAGTTGTCCAGGAAGTAGATCGGGTCACCTCAGGAGGTTCAGCGGATCGAAATTCGCTAAGGTTAGAAATTCGTCACAACGGCATCATCAGGATATTTCTCTGTATATCCTGCAGTTACTTTGGGCATCATCCGAGTAGGTGGAGATGAGCATGATGCAGTAGTTTGCATAAAGTGAATGTGCATTGGGGTGATCATCATCAGGTGTTGCCGAGGAGGAGCGTATCGGCATAAGGTAGAAGATCGGGTTGATAAAACCATCGCGGGCCGATAATGTTAAGTTTGGCCGACAGCAGGATATTGAAGGAACTGCATGTGATGTCATCGTCATCAGGATAATCGTCATCAGGATATCGGGGCAGCAGGATATTGAAGGAGCTGCACATGACGTCATTGTCATCAGGATAATCGTCATCAGGATATTGCGAATATCACCCGATGCAGATTTATCCTACTGACGTTAAGTGTTCGGCATCGGCAGGAGTAATAGCATCGGGGAGATCCTTTTCGGCTCGGCCGATAGAAGAAGTGTTTCCGATAGGCAACCTGATCGAGGAAAAGAGTTATCGGGGTGATGTGGGGATCGGCGTGACCTTTTTCCAAAGGTGCCGATAGTAATTGTCTCACCGATAGGAAGTGAACAGTAGTCAGCAGGAGGATATTTCATGCCTCTTCAAAATATGATGATGCTGACAATGTTAGCAAGAAATATGATGATGATGATGGGTTGTAGACATACATGCTGTATGTCAAGGTTTTAGTGTGGATGCCTCTGCATCATAGTGGTATCAGAGCTCAGCAAAAGGTCTGGGCTGTTGTGTGTTGATTCTGTCACCGAAAGGGCAGAGGTAGAGTTGATTCTGTCACTGAAAAGACAGAGGTAGAGGAGTGAGAGGTTGACAAAATGCCTCCGAAAGGTAATGGTACTGCAAGGGAATTGCAGGAGATGAAGGAAAAACATGCCAGAGAGATGAGGAAGATGAAGGAGCTTGCTAAAGCACTTCAAGCCAGGCTTGTAGCCTTGGAGAAGAACAAAAAGAGGGAAGTGGACGACAGTGAATCAGAAGAAGATGAAGATGCTGTTGAAGAGTATGAAGAGGTAGCTGAAGGTCTGGATGCTGAAGACCAGAGATTTGCAAAACTGTTAAAGGCAGTGCAGAGTGATAAACCTAAGGTAAAGGTTGATGTTTCCAAGTATAATGGAAGTTTGAATGAAGATGAGTTACTAGATTGGATTGCTGCACTTGATAATCACTTTGAATGTGAAGATGTTGCTGAGGATCAGAAGGTAAAGATTGCAAAGACCAAGTTAGGAGGTCATGCTTTTGTATGGTGGGATTATGTACAATCCGAGATAAGGAAACAAGGGAAGTCAAAGATCACTTCATGGGATAAAATGGTAGCAAGGATCAAAGGTAAATTCTTGCCCAAGGATTATGAGATTCAGATGTTTAAGAAGCTGCAATTTTTAAGGCAGAAGGAAATGGATGTGAAGGCATATACTGAGGAGTTTTATAAGTTAAGTATGAGATTTGTTCATCATGAGAATGAGGTAGAAAAGGTGGCTAGGTACTTGGCTGGTTTGAGATTGAACATACAGGATGAGTTAGTTTTAGCTAACCCTAAGAGTGTGGAGGATTGTTACCAAATGGCAATCAGGATTGAAGAAAAGATGAATAGGAGACAAGATAAGTCCATGAGAGGAAGAGGCAGCAATATGAGGGGAAGAGGATTAGCCCCTACAACAAGGCAAACCAATGAGGGTCAAGAAGACACTGGTAAAGGACAGGGACAGTCTGATTTTAGAGGTGGATGGAAAGGTAATAGAGGCAGATTTGGAAGTGGTAGAGGTTCTACTACATTTTTAGGAAAGTGTTACACCTGTGGTGAGTTTGGTCATCCATTTTTCAAATGTCCAGAAAGCAAAGGTTCATCATCCAGAAATGATAGAACGAATGACAAGAAAGTACAACTTGTGCAAGAAGAGAAAGTAGAGCAAAGTGTGCAAAGTTCAAACACTTATCAACAAGATAGAGTTCCTGACGGTTATGGATATCCTGAGGAGGGAGAAGCATTGATGCTAAGGAGAACTAGTTTGCAGGCATCAAAGGATATGATGCAAAGAAGAGCTCTTTTCAAGACCACATGCAAGAGCAAAGGTAAGGTATGTAAGGTTGTCATTGATACTGGTTCAACAGACAACATGGTATCTCAGGAAATGGTGGATAAACTAAATTTGGAAAGGATTCCACACCAACACCCTTACAAGGCATCTTGGGTGAGTGATAGTCAATCACTTTTTGTCTATGAACAGGCATATGTTGATTTTCAGATTGGAGCATATCATGATAGAGTTTTGTGTGACATTTTGCCCATGGAATGTTGTCACCTACTGTTGGGTAGACCATGGCAATTTGATAGGAGGGTACTGTATGATGGGTATGCTAATACCTACACCATCAAGAAAGATGGGAAAACTATTATGTTGATGCCATTACAGGAAGCAGCTGTAGTACAGAAGGCAGCAAAAATCATTTTAGTGGGAAAGAAGGAATTTGTGCAGATGCCTATAGGAGCAGGCATAAAGGCAGTTGAGGACATTGCAGGGAAAGAAGTTGTTAAGGACAACAGGTTGAAGACAGTTTTAGTTTTGACTGACAGAGGTCAGCAGCAGGTTCAGAAATAGGTTTGCAAATAGCAACCAGTTGAGAGGAATGACAAGGATGTTTTCATAGTTGGGACTATTGTTTGTCCTATAAAGGTTGAAAGAAAGACAGAGTTGAACATTACAGAAGTTCAAGAGGCAGTTCAGACAGAGGTTCTGGTCAGACAACCTAACAAACACAAGGTATGTGAGAGAAAGGCCTACATTGACAGGCATGAGGATTTACTTGCAAGAAAGCAAGTTACAGTTCAGAAGTCTTGGAGCAGCCGAGAGCCAGTAGAGGACGAAGCTGGAACAAGTCAAGACACTGCAACAGCAAAGTGTAAAGGTGGAGGACTTCCACAACCTAACTCATGGGACATGAGTTCTTTTCTATTGGGGAGTATGGTGCAGGAGCACCTACCTAACAGCTGGCCTCCATGAGGCAGTTAGTTTGTTATAGGTCTGGTTAATGTTTCCAAGAAGGTCTTATAAGACCAATGCGTGTAATAAGGTCATGTTGACCATACTTTACTATTTTTAGCTAGGTTGTTATGACAGCTGTTATGCTGTATGTCCGGTTGGATCCTCCCAGCCGCTTGGAAGCTCCCAGCCACTTGGAATCGAGTGGTAGTACTCACAAGCAGATCCTATTTATGTAGTAGGATCGGTTGGTATTAGATATAGTATTGCATTGAAGAGGAGAGACAGAGTGAGACTGAGTATTGTATTGCATCTTTTGAAATCAATAAAGATCCTGTTTGTGTTCATTTTCTGTTTGATCTCCATTGTGAAATTGATTTGTTGTTCTAGTGGTTTCATGGATTCGCTGATCCATTCCACCGGTTGATTCGTCGAATCGGTGGAATGGCTATGTACAGTAGTTTAGGATTTAGTTTACATTTTCTGTTTGTTCGCATGCATGTTTGCAGGATCGCAGTCGAGAGGTGTTGAGAACCCTAGCATGGGCATGTGCTAGGTCGTGTTGGTAGTTCGAGTCTGGAAAGTTGTCCAGGAAGCAGATCGGGTCACCTCAGGAGGTTCGGCGGATCGAAATTCGCTAAGGTTAGAAATTCGTCACAACAGCATCATCAGGATATTTCTGTGTATATCCTGCAGTTACTTCAGGCGTCATCTGAGTAGGTGGAGATGAGCATGATGCAGTAGTTTGCATAAAGTGAATGTGCATTGGGGTGATCATCATCAGGTGTTGCTGAGGAGGAGCGTATCGGCATAAGGTAGAAGATCGGGTTGATAAAACCATCGCGGGCCGATAATGTTAAGTTTGGCCAATAGCAGGATATTGAAGGAACTGCATGTGACGTCATCGTCATCAAGATAATCGTCATCAGGATATCGGGGCAGCAGGATATTGAAGGAGCTGCATGTCACATCATCGTCATCAGGATAATCGTCATCAGGATATTGCAAATATCACCCGATGCAGATTTATCCTGCTGACGTTAAGTGTTCGGCATCGGCAGGAGTAATAGCATCGGGGAGATCCTTTTCGGCTCAGTCGATAGAAGAAGTGTTGCCGATAGGCAACTTGATCGAGGAAAAGAGTTATCGGGGTGATGTGGGGATTGGCGTGACCTTTTTCCAAAGGTGCCGATAGTAATTGTCTCACCGATAGGAAGTGAACAGTAGTCAGCAGGAGGATATTTCATGCCTCTTCGAAATATGATGATGCTGACAATGTTAGCAAGAAATATGATGATGATAATGGGTTGTAGACATACATGCTGTATGTCAAGGTTTTAGTGTGGAAGCCTCTGCATCACCAGCCAATTGATCTCTTGTGATAGTTGTATGGGCTCTGAATTCTTCAATGGCAGCAGCCTTGATTTTGTAAGAAGCAGGTAGGGATCTGAGAATTTTGCCTACAATCTCATTTTCATCCAAGACTCCACCAGCATTTCTAATTCAACAAACCATCTCATTCACTCTTGGCATAAAAGTAGTAATATTTTCATCATCTCTCATCTTCAGATTTTCAAATTTCCCTTTTAGACTCTGTAACCTTGAACATTTAACATACTGGTCTCCTTCATGCAAAAGTTCTAGTTTTTTCCAAATCTCAAAAGCAGTTGGTAGGTCAATAACATTTGAGAGCTCTGAATCAGATAATGTGCTTAGAAGAGCCTCTATAGTCTGCAGATTATTTTCAGCATTTGTGATTTTATTTAAAGTTTTCGGACCACCCTGTGGAGGTACATACTGTATTGTGACCATGGTCTAGTATACTATTCCCATACACTGCAAGTGACATTTCATGTGACCTTTCCAAAGAGAAAAATTGGTTCCATCAAACTTTGGACTATCCTTCTTGTAAGATGACATCCTCGATCTCCTCAAGCGGTTAAGCTCCTTTTAGAGGAACTTGGCTCTGATACCAATTGTTAGATTTAGGGCACACAATTGAGAGGGGGGGTGAATCAGTTGTCCAAAACTTTCTCCCAATTAAACACTTAACTTTACTTTGCAGATAATCAAGAAAACATAATGTAATGAATCAAGTGCATAAACATATCAACACATGAGACACCAAGATTTTGACGTGGAAAACCCGGTTAAGGGAAAAACCACAGGGTGATTAACCCAAGATTGTATTCTCTATTAGAAGAATAGAAAGAATAAAATGGCACATGCCAATTAGGGCTCACTACCCGAGCACACTGCTCACAAGAGGCTCACTGCCTACAAGAGACACACTATCTACAAAAGAATAAGTATCACATACTTGAACTGGAAAATAACATCTTCATCATGCTTGAATAAGTTCCATTGAAGCTCAATACTTCTGCTCTACCTTTCTCTCTCCTTCTTGCTACCAATCTCTCATCTCCATGAGGACAACTTTGAAATGACTTCGCAATCCCTTATTTATACAAGACATCAACTTAGGAATAGTCATCTAAGTCATCAAACATCAACAAGAACATCCGCAGGTTTGTGTAACTGATCTGGTCAGCCAATCTCCAAAAGAACACTATCATCCAGAAGACACTCTTCAATTGCAAGCTCCAACTTCAATGCGGATCACCAACTTGAACTGGACATGATCCAAAAGACCTCCACAAGCTTTCCTAAATCACCAAGAATATCCATACTTCATCTGCTTACTGAAATTCATCTCCCCTTTATCTAGAACCTCAAGAACACAGTCTGTCACCACTGTCACCAAAGAATGGATACTTCTAGACCTTCAATTCCTGAACCAATCGAGTTGACACATCATAAGGACTTCCTCAACACTGTCTCAAATCCATAGAGTAGGAAACTGTACTTCTAGATGTCACCAGACTTGTCTGTGTCACTTTGTTACCTCTGAACACCTACCGGAACCAGTTTTACTTGAGTGGCCACAACTTCTTCATATCTTTGTGTGGACCTCTAAAAACTCTACTGAATCACCTCAAGACACATATCTACAAACCATTTAATCTGTATCCTCTGATCCTCATCCTATCTTTGACTTTTACCTTACTGTCATCACTGTTCTTCACTATTCCTGATTGAGACTAATTTTCTCAATATCCTCAGCACATAGCTCATCCAATCCTTATCATTAATGCAACAGGAGTTGTTGACATCAATGACAATACTTATTAGGCCCATACTTGCAACAAACACAAGGTATCACTACTTATTCCCAAAATAAAGTTAACAAAAACCAAAATAGCAAAAGAAAATAAAATCAAAATGGTTAGGTGCACAATGCCCCTGTGTCACTTAAGGGGATTAATGAGTAGATTTCAAGTTGTAGGTCATCTACATCCTCTTAGATCATCCCTTGACAATGAGTCGATTTCAAGGGGATTAGTGCTATTATTAGTGGCTTAATGGGATTTTATGATCATCCCTTGACAATGATATGTGGAATTTGTCTACCTTTGAAAAACAAATAATTGTTAATGTGATGTGAAATCTAGGTTTGTAGGGCCACATTTTGATGAACTATTATTGTAGGTTAATTGTTGGTTGTTTCAACCCCTACCTATAATTAATTGATAGCACACTTTTCTTTTTACATATCCTATTTTTAAAATGTATTTAGGACATAATTAAACCCTAAACCCTAAACCCTAAGCCTTAAACCCTAAACCGTCAACCCTAAACCCTTAACCCTTAACTGTAAACCCTAAACCCTTAACCCTTAACCCTAAACATTCAACCCTAAACCCTTAACCCTTAACTATAAACCCTAAACACTTACCCCTTAACTCTAAACCCTAAACCCTTAACCCTTAACTATAAACCCTAAACACTTACCCCTTAACTCTAAACCCTAAACCCTAAACCATATGCATCCTCTTAGGACGGGTCTTAAGCAATTTTCTTAAATCCCCTTAATCCATGTCATCTAAATCCTAGGTCCATAAACCATGCTAATGGAATGATTTTGTCTTAAGTTGTCCTAGATTAATATATTTATCTTTTAAAACAAGTTTGTAAAAACTTCAAGCATCTAACATTATACAAATTGATGAAATGTGAATGATCAATTGTCAACTATTATTAGTGGCTTAAGGGGATTAATGAGTAGATTTCAAGTTGTAGGTCATCTACATCCTCTCAAATCATCTATATCCTATTTTTTAAAATATATTTATGACATAATTGAACCCTAAACCCTAAACCCTTAACCGTAAACCCTAAACCTTTAACCCTTAACCCTTACCCCTAAACCCTTAACCCTCAACCCTTAACCCTAAATCCTTAACCATATACATCGTCTTAGGACGGGTCTTAAGCAATTTTCTTAAATCCCCTTAATCCATGTCATATCTAAGCTTGACATATATCCTCTCATCCTTAGCACATTAACTTAGATCTTTCATTTAGTGATATATTAACTTATCAATTAATTGAAGTTATATAACATCCCAATACATTACCTCATTAACCAATTATTTTATTCAATGTTTGTAATTTACAATGAAACTATCTCTATTCTCAAGTGATTCAGCCAAGGAGGATTGTTCTTTGATAAAAAAAATATTCTAGATACTAGTTGTCAAACTTGAGGGATGTTACCAAATTTTATTCCCCATTTACATAGAAAAATGTGGAGTTTGTAAAGATTCCAAATATGGATGGACAACCTATTAAAATATATCCTTTTAGAGAAATGGTATTTGAAATTTAAGACTATTGGTGAAATAGGAATTGTTAGAAAGATCATTTTAGATATAGTTGTTTGGATGAGTGTGGAAAAAAAAACTAATAAAAATCTATGATAAAATTAATGCATGAATAATCTAAAACAAATAAAAACCAAAATGCATAGTATGTGCTATTTCACTTGAGAAAACCATTTCATGCAGCAAATCTAGCACACTAACTGTCCTTGCTATTGCATAAAAACTCAACCATACACAATTTAATAATAAATCCCTAACTCAATCTTTATGCATATGTGGATATTAATAGGCACATAAAAAATTAGATTTACAATTACTATGAATGCTTTAAAACCATGGATGAAAATAGATTTAACCAATGCATACACTCAAAAAAATTAATCTTGCTAGCCAAATTAATACTTAACATTTTTTCAATCACTAGTCTCCATAGCCTTAAATGAGTATATACAACATTCTTTCAACACTAATGGGCATGAGAACAACAACAACTACAGTGACACCAATTTTATCTATAAAATTATGATCCATGGTAACCAACACTATGGCCAACCAATACAACCTAAATAGGCATATACCTACAAATTAGTTGGCATCCATGGTATTGACCAATATAGACTCTTTACATAGACACTCTCTACCACAACACATTGATTGTTTAATGGATACTTAAATTCTTATGTAAACAAGAGATACATTATTCACAAAGCACGTGACTCTTTAAGGCCTTTGATAAATGTATACACCTCTACCATTAGTTTCAACACCATCTGTGTCCATTTTTTAATTTAAAACTTATGCAAATGTTGTTAGTTCTGTTGCAAGTATGAGGTTAACCAGTGTTGTCATTGATGTCAACATACTCATATTGCTTTGACAAGAAGGATTCAATGAGCAGTGTGCTAAGGATATTGAGAAAATTAGCCTCAGTCAGGAATAGTAAAGAACAGTGATGAGAAGAAGGCAAATGTACTGTATAGGATGCGAACTGGAGGATGCGGATTAAAGGGTTTGTAGATATGAGTCTTGAGATGCTTCAGTTAAGATTTCAGAGGTCCGCATGAAGATCTGAAGGAGTTGTGGCTGTCGGTGTAGAACCGGTTCCGGTAAGTATTCAGAGGTGACAGAGGATCACAAAAAGGTCCGGTGAGGTCCGGAACTGTATAATCCTAATCTACAGATTGGAAGGAGTCTTTGAGATGTCCTTGTGATGTGCCATCTCGAGTTGTGTATAATTTGGAGGTCCGGAAGTACCTCCTGCATTATGACAGTGGGGACAGTCTGTGTTCTTGAAGTTCCAGATGAGGAAGACAAGAGATTCCAGTAAGTAGAGGAAGTGCGGATGTATCCGGTCATTCAGGCAGGCTTGTGAAGGTTCTTGGATCATGTTGAGGTTGTGTTGTTGGTCCGCATTGATAGTAGAGCCCGGAATTGAAGTTATTCTTCCGGATGAAGTTCTTGCTCTGTTTAGCCGACCGGATGAGTTGTTCATCCTGCGAATGTTCTTGTGGTGGCCGACCGGATGTGTTATTCATCTTGCGGATACTCTTATGGTTGTTTGCCGACTTAGATGTTTGTTCCTAAGTCGATGTCTTGTATAAATAACGGTTTGTGAGTTCATTTCGAGGTGTGGATTGTGTGGATGAGTGTGGCATAGCGAAGAGAAGTGCGAAAGGCAGAGCAGAGGTTTTTTTTGGGCTTAAATGGAACTGATCCGGACATGGTAGAGATGTCATTCTCCAGTTCAAGATTGTGATTCTTATCACTTTGTAGATAGTGTGTCTCCTTGTAGGCAGTGGGCATCTTTGTGAGCAGTGTGCTCGGGCAGTGAGCCCTAATTGGCAAGTGCCATTCTTTTTCTTATTCTTCTAACAGAGAATAATCCTTGGGTTAATCACCCCGTGGTTTTTCCCTTAACCGGGTTTTCCACGTCAAAATCTTGGTGTTCAATGTGTTGATGTTTATCTGCTCTTGTGTTTATGTATTATGCTTTCATGGATGATTAGTTGATATGTTGTTAACTAACAACGAAGAATCAAGTGTTTGAAAGAACAAGAAGTTTTATACAACTGATTCACCCCCCCCCTCTCAGTTGTATGCCTTAAATCCAACAATTGGTATCAGAGCCAAGTTCCTCTGAAAGGAGCTTAACCACTTGAGGAGATCCAGGATGTCGTCATACAAGAAGGATAGTCCGAAGTTCGATGGAACCAACTTCACTCTCTGGAAAGGTCGCATGAAGTGTCACTTGGAATGTATGGGAAAAGCATACTTGGCTATGGTCTCAAAACCATATGTACCTCCACAAGGTGGTCCGACAACTCTGAATGAAATCACAGATGCTGAAAATAATCTGCGGACCAAGGAAGCCCTACTAAGCGCATTGAATGATTCAGATCTCTCAAATGTTATTGACCTACCAACTGCATATGAGATCCTGACTAAACTGGAACTTCTGTATGAAGGAGATGAGTTTGTCAAAAGTGCAAGGTTGCAAAGTCTGAAAGGGAAATTTGAAAGATTGAAGATGAGAGATGATGAAAACATCACTACCTTTATGCCAAGAGTGAATGAGCTGGTATGTGGAATTAGAAATGCTGGTGGAACTCTAGATGAAAATGAGATTGTCTGCAAAATCCTAAGATCCCTTCCTGCTGCCTACAAAATCAAGGTTGCTGCCATTGATGAATTCAAAGCCCACACAACTGTCACAAGAGAACAACTGGCTGGCAAACTAGCTGCATTTGAAATGACCGAGTTTGGAGATGATCCTCCCAAAACTGAATCTGCTTTCAAAGCCAGTACCTATGTGAAAGGCAAACAGAGATTTGATCTAGGAGAAAACTCATCAAGGAAGATGTCATGGTATGATCAAGCAAGAAGAGACATGGAAGAAGAAGAAGCAGAAACAGCTCAACTTGAAGCCCTCATTGCAAAGAGACTGCCAAGAGGATCTGGTAAGTATGAAGGAAAACTACCCTTTAAGTGTTTCAACTGCAATAAGATTGGTCATTTTGCTTCAAGATGTCCGGAAAGATCTGCAAGGTTTAATACTAACAGACAAAGGTTTCAAAAGAATTGCTATTATGTTCATGAAGAAGATGACAATGAAGGAGTAACAAATGATGAATCAGAACTAGGAAGCAAATCCGGAAATGAGTGGGTGTTTATTGCCATCAAGGAAGAAGATTCAATACTCTCTGAATCTGTCAATCACAAAGTTGTTGAAAAAGCTTTGGCTGCTCAAGTGGAAGAAAAGGATGATTGGGTTATTGATAGTGGGTGTTCTCACCATATGACTGGTGACAAGAATAAGTTCTTAGATTTGGAAAGGTATGAAGGAGGAATGGTAAAGTTTGGTGACAATTCTGCTGGCAGAATCAGAGGCAGGGGAACTATTTCCTTTGATGGAAAGAGCAAAATAGGTAATGTACTATATGTTGAAGGATTGAAGCACAATCTTCTCAGTGTTGGTCAGTTAGTAGACAAAGGCTATGATCTTCGGTTTAAGAATGGAAAATGCAGAATCTTTACAAGATCCGGAACTGAAATTGCATCCGATACTCAGACAAAAGGTAATATCTTTCATCTGGTTGGTTCAAATAAAAGTTGTTTGTTTGTTCAAATTGATCAGAGTTGGTTATGGCATAGAAGAATGTGTCATGTAAATTTTGATAACATCATCAAGATAAGTAATACTTAGGCTGTAAGAGATCTTCCAAAATTGATGAAACCTACAAATAGTGTGTGCAAAGAATGTCAGTTAGGTAAACAAAGCAGAGTCTCTTTCAAATGCAAAGATCAGTCTTCTACCGGATTGTTGGAATTAGTACATACTAATCTCTGTGGTCTGACAAGAATCAAGAGTCTGCAAGGTGATAGATATTTCATGTTGTTAATTGATGACCATTCTCGGATGATGTGGGTTACCTTTCTGAAAGGAAAATTAGAAGCATTTGAGAAGTTCAAAATCTTCAAAGCTATGGTAGAGAATCAAACTGGATTGAAACTAAAGTGTCTAAGGTCTGATAGAGGTGGTGAATTTACATCTGGTGAGTTCATTGACTTTTGTGAGAAGTAGGGTATAAGGAGACAATTGTCTGCTCCTAGGACTCCACAGCAGAATGGAGTAGTTGAAAGAAAGAACCGGACCATCCAGGAAGCTGCCAGGACAATGATGTTGGAAGCAAATGTTCCTCAGATGTTCTGGAAAGAAGCTATCAGCACTGCAGTCTACACTCTAAATCGAGTTCAAATCAGAAACAATATCGGTAAGACCCCCTACGAACTCTGGTTTGGCATCACTCCTACTGTGAAATATTTCAGAGTATTTGGTAGCAAGTGTTATATCAAAAGAGATGAAGATCTAGGAAAGTTTGATGCTAGAAGTGATGAAGGAATTTTCTTGGGTTACTCCACTCAAAGCAAAGCATACCGGTGTTACAATAAGAGACTGAGGAAGATGATAGAAAGCACTAATGTGAAAGTTGATGAAGGAATTGAGAAGCCCTCAAGATTTTATGAATTTGATGAAGATGACCAAGACGGTGTTCAGATTCAAGGAACTCAATCCTCTTTGGTAAGACAGAGTCAGCCTGATCCGGTAAATCAGGAAGAAGAGATAGGTTTGAATGAGCCTGATCAAGAAGCAGCAGTGCAGGATACTCCCAAAATTCCTAGGTATGTAACACTAAACCACTCTCAAGATCAGATCATAGGTGACAGAAGCAAAGGTGTGCAAACTAGAAGGAATGTTGCTCAAAATCAGAATGAATGTTGTCTGATTTCAAAGATTGAACCTAAAACAGTAAATGAAGCCTGCAATGATGAAAACTGGACTAAAGCAATGAAAGATGAATTAATGCAAATTGAGAAAAATCATACTTGGGATCTTGTTCCCAGACCTAGAGATAGGAATGTGATTGGAACCAAATGGGTCTTCTGGAACAAACTGAATGAAGCTGGTGAAGTTATCAGAAACAAAGCTAGATTGGTCTGCAAAGGCTACTCTCAAATAGAAGGAATTGATTTTGAAGAGACCTTTGCTCCGGTGGCAAGAATTGAAGCAGTCAGATTATTTCTTGCATTTGCTGCCTTCAAAGACTTCAAGGTATATCAGATGGATGTCAAGTCTTCTTTACTAAATGGTGATCTGGAAGAAGAAGTTTACATTGAACAACCGGATGGATTTCAATTGTCTGATAATGATGATATGGTCTGCAAGTTGAAGAAAGCATTGTATGGACTAAAGCAAGCCCCAAGAGCATGGTATGAAAGGTTGGATAAGCATCTTGTGCAGATTGGATTCAACAAAGGTACTGCTGACAGTAACTTATATTTCAAAATTGTTCATGAAAACATTTTGATTGTTGAAGTGTTTGTGGATGATATCATTTTTGGAGGAAGAGATAGTATGTGCAAAACTTTTGCAAATCAGATGAAAAGTGAGTTTGAAATGTCCATGCTTGGTGAAATGAATTTCTTCTTGGGTCTACAAATTACTCAAACAAAGAAAGGAATCTTCATCTCTCAGACCAAATATGTGAAAGAATTGTTGAGGAAATTTGGTATGGAAGATGCAAAGCCAATGAACACTCCCATGGCAACCAGATGTCAGTTGAGCAAAGATGATGACTCCCCAAAGGCAGATCAGACAAAGTATAGATCAATGATTGGTGGATTGTTGTATCTCACTCAGACTAGACCAGATATAATGCAGGCTGTTGGTCTTGTGGCAAGATTCCAGGCTGATCCTAGAGAATCTCATGTTATGGCAATCAAAAGAATTTTTAGGTACCTGAAAGGAACAGTTGAGTATGGTCTATGGTACCCTAGAGATCCGGATTTCTCTCTTCATGCTTACACAGATGCAGATTGGGCAGGAGATGTGGATGACCGGAAGAGCACTAGTGGTGGAGCATTCTTTTTGGGGAAGAGATTGGTTTCTTGGCTAAGCAAGAAACAAGATGCAATATCTCTGTCTACAACTGAAGCAGAATACATTGCAGTAGCAGGTAGTTGCACTCAAATCTTATGGATGAAGCAGATGCTAAGAGACATTAAAGTTGAATATGAGGAGCCTATCACAATTTTCTGTGATAATTCAAGTGCAATTAATATTTCTAAGAATCCGGTATTGCATTCTAAGACTAAGCACATATCTATCAAGTTTCACTTTTTGAGAGAACAAGTGAACAAGGAAGAAGTCAGATTGGAGTATGTTCCCTCAAAGGATCAGATTGTAGATATCTTTACTAAACCTCTTCCCAAGGACTCTTTTGAATATCTCCGGGAGAAGTTAGGGGTCATGGCCCCTCCGGTGATGAACTAGGATGCACTGATGTGCATCAGTCCGGTGGATATCACAGTCATATCTTGTGATCCAGATTGATGATGGGGAGCTACAACTAAGGGGGAGCAGCTGGTATGATTCTGATGTATTAGAATTGCAAGTATGAGCCCTTTGCCATTGATGTCAAAGGGGGAGAGAAGACATGTGAAAAACAAGTGGTTGATGATCAAAGGGGGAGCAGTAAAGGAAGAGAAGACATGTGAAAAGTTGTTGTTGATAGGGGGAGCTGTGACAGAAAGGAGAAGTTCTTGTCTTGATGGTTTTTCACATCATATGTTGCCATCAATGACAAAGGGGGAGATTGTTGCAAGTATGAGGTGAACCAGTGTTTTCATTGATGTCAACATACTCATATTGCTTTGACAAGAAGGATTCAATGAGCAGTGTGCTGAGGATATTGAGAAAATTAGCCTCAGTCAGGAACAGTAAAGAACAGTGATGAGAAGAAGGCAAATGTACTGTATAGGATGCGAACCGGAGGATGCGGATTAAAGGGTTTGTAGATATGAGTCTTGAGATGCTTCAGTTAAGATTTCAGAGGTCCGCATGAAGATCTGAAGGAGTTGTGGCTGTCGGTGTAGAACCGGTTCCGGCAAGTATTCAGAGGTGACAGATGATCACAAAAAGGTCCGGTGAGGTCCGAAACTGTATAATCCTAATCTGCAGATTGGAAGGAGTCTTTGAGATGTCCTTGTGATGTGCCATCTCAAGTTGTGTATAATTTGGAGGTCTGGAAGTACCTCCTGCATTATGACAGTGGGGACAGTCTGTGTTCTTGAAGTTTCGGATGAGGAAGACAAGAGATTCTAGTAAGTAGAGGAAGTGCGATGTATCCGGTCATTCAGGCAGGCTTGTGAAGGTTCTTGGATCATGTTGAGGTTGTGTTGTTGGTCTGCATTGATAGTAGAGCCCGGAATTGAAGTTATTCTTCCGGATGAAGTTCTTGCTCTGTTTAGCCGACCGGATGAGTTGTTCATCTTGCGAATGTTCTTGTGGTGGCCAACCGGATGTGTTATTCATCTTGCGGATACTCTTATGGTTGTTTGCCGACTTAGATGTTTGTTCCTAAGTCGATGTCTTGTATAAATAACGGTTTGTGAGTTCATTTCGAGGTGTGGATTGTGTGGATGAGTGTGGCATAGCGAAGAGAAGTGCGAAAGGCAGAGCAGAGGTTTTTTTTGGGCTTAAATGGAACTGATCCGGACATGGTAGAGATGTCATTCTCCAGTTCAAGATTGTGATTCTTATCACTTTGTAGACAGTGTGTCTCCTTGTAGGCAGTGGGCCTCTTTGTGAGCAGTGTGCTCGGGTAGTGAGCCCTAATTGGCAAGTGCCATTCTTTTTCTTATTCTTCTAACAGAGAATAATCCTTGGGTTAATCACCCCGTGGTTTTTCCCTTAACCGGGTTTTCCACGTCAAAATCTTGGTGTTCAATGTGTTGATGTTTATCTACTCTTGTGTTTATGTATTATGCTTTCATGGATGATTAGTTGATATGCTGTTAACTAACAACGAAGAATCAAGTGTTTGAAAGAACAAGAAGTTTTATACAACTGATTCACCCCCCCCCCCTCTCAGTTGTATGCCTTAAATCCAACAAGTTCATCTTACCTACCTATAGTACCATACAAGATTCCCCAATTTCAGATTCTACTCCAATGATATTTGCATCCCTAAAGATACCATTATTCTGAATTTACATGGTATCATTTTAAGTTACTTGAATGATCACAACAACCGCAACTCAAATATCAACCACATAAGATGTGATACAAATGATAGCACGAGGATCCAAACTGGATGAAGCAAATGAATTAACAAGCTAGGCTTTAGTAAAATCTAGAAATGCAAATCCACGAGATTTAAACTAAAGTTACATATGACAAAGCAATATGGAAGGTGAAGAGGTGGTTGAAGAAAAAGGAAAATTGTCAAGCCATTACATTATTGTTAAATTAGAGAAAGAAACTTTAAAAGTATATAAGAGGCAAAAAGGGATAATTTAGATGCCATCAATGATAAAATCAATCTTAGATGTGATAATAGATCAGGTTCAATTTTTTATTAAAAATTTAAAGAGTTGAAAAAGAGGTATATGATAGAAATTCCAAATAAATTGATAGAAGAAGTGGGTAGTCAATTACATCAATTATATGATTAGTTGAAGTATGATCGGTAATCACAGAAGTATGTTGGCAAGGTATAAGGAAAACTTAGAGAGAAGGAAGAAAAGGTAATGGGCTTTATTGGTTTTAAATCTTGTATTAGGTCATAGAGATGTATTCTAGACTAAGGTAAATGACTTTAATAAGATATTCTAAAACAAATGGAATCTATAGGAAAGGAAGGAGGTAAATGTATGATGGAATTTTTCCTAAAGAATGCCACTATATTTTTTTATGAACACCTGTATAATGTGTCACGTGATATAAAATAAATAGTCAAGGCATTGATCTATATATGAGGATCATTAATGCATAAAATATCTATGTGGACTACTAAGCATGTAGAGTAGAGAGGATTGATAAATCTCTAGTTTAGTACATAAATAAAGACTTGAGCACTTGGGATGTGTTGAGGATGAGAGGATATATGTCAAGCTTAGATATGTCAAGGAATTTTCTTAAATCCCCTTAATCCTAGGTTCATAAACCATGCAAATGGAATGATTTTGTCTTAACTTGACCAATTTTAATATATTTATCTTTTTAAACAAGTTTGTAAAAACTTCAACCATCTAACATTATACAAATTGATCAAATGTGAATGATCAATTTTCAACTATTATTAGTGGCTTAAAGGGATTAAAGAGTAGATTTCAAGTTGTAGGTCATCTATATCCTTTTTTTTAAATGTATTTAGGACATAATTAAAACCTAAACCCTAAACTATCAACCCTAAACCCTTAACCCTCAACTGTAAACCCTAAACCCTTAACCCTAATCCTTTAACCTTTTACCCTAAACCTTAAACCATTAACCCTTAACCGTAAACCTTAAACACTTAACCCTTTACCCTTAACCCTAAAACCTAAACCCTAAACCCTTAACCCTTAACCCTAAATCCTTAACCATATACATCCTCTTAGGATGGGTCTTAAGTAATTTTCTTAAATCCCCTTAACAAAAGTCATCTAAATCCTAGGTCCATAAACCACACTAATGGAATGATTTTGTCTTAAGTTGACCAAGTTTGATATATTTATCTTTTTAAACAAGTTTGTAAAAACTTCAACCATCTAGCATTATACAAATTGATCAAATGTGAACCATTGAGACTTTAGGGTTTTCTTTTTCTATGTAGGGTAATTGTTTTTAGGTTTCAATTTAGTTTAGTTTTTTTTTTTGTGTGTAGGATAATTGTTTTTAGTTTTCTTTCATATGAGGGTTTATACAGTTTTGAAAGATAGAAACCAAATTTAAAACTTATATAGAAAAAGAACTTCAAATAAAAACTACAAATCACAAAAAATAAACAAATGTGGAAAAATCCACTCACCTAGACTTTTGATGGCTGGAAATGGTGCATTTATACTCAGGATCCCGTTCTGCAATTCTCACTATCACTGGGAGAAAATGAGCATGCAGGTGATTTTTAAAAAAATTAATACTTTTCTAAATTGGATCCCATTTCTTGGTGCTAGGTATGGGATCCCGCTATGTAATGGGATGTTGTCCTAGATTTTAGGCTCAGGATCTTGATCCATAACAATATCCCATTTTGGTTTGACTGATTTCACCTAAGTTTGAAACTTCCACATTAAGTGGACTCAACTTTGTGCATTTACCCACGTTATCTCGCCTCACGTAGAGGGCTTCATGATAAAAAGGATATGCTATCCTGCTTCATGGAGAGGGCTTTTTGATTGCAATATAAATAAAGATGTGTACTTGCACTAGAGGTACAACATCCCACCTCACAGAGAGGGCTTACAAACACTCTTTGTTAGTACCAAAATCATCAGACAGATATCATTATATATGCCCCCACCTTAAAGTTGTTGATGTTGTGTACCGATATCAAGCACGTTAAGGTAGAGATAAGACATGCAAGGGAACAAGATCTCTCGCAAAGCCCATGCCCCCAAGGTGACATGTGCTCATGATTGTTGAATGTTCCCACAAACACATTGATAAGATATGCTAAGATAAGATAAGAGAGGTCAGAAATCTTAAGCTAAGATAATAACCAAAGCAATTCATTAAATCTATGCATGAAGATGGTCACATCAAGGACCAAGGCTATACTACAGGTTCAGAGCTGAGTATAGCCATTGGGCTAAACTGTAGGTACCTCAGAACTGAGTGTAGTAACAAGGTGAGATACCATTGAAAGTGTGCAAGAGCAGATTGAGTGGATTGTAAAATGTTAGTTACAAGAAATTCCATAAGATGATAAATCACACAGAGTGATTCTATTAGTCAAGTGTCAGATGTATATGTATCAACCCTGTCATCATGTATGGACTAGGTCCATTTTTTCTTTGCTTGCTGAAGGGATACACGGTCCGTATCAGTATTTGTTTTGTTTTTGTCATCTTTTGACTAGGTAGAAACACTAGAAGAAGGTAAACAATAGAATGAGAGAAGAACAAGTGCCTTTGAAACACCACATAGGAGGATGCCCCCAAAACACCCTCTACAACGCTATGCCCCTAAGGCACAACACACAACAATAAAATAGAAGAGAAGCAAGATAGAAGAATGGTCACAACAGAGGCAGTCTCCCAGTATCCTTGACCTTACAAGAGTATCAAGGGTCATCCAAGGAGGCCTAAACAACACATAGCACATCACAGGGGAACACAACACATATATATATAGATATATATTTGTATTTTATCTAAGAGGAGTCTGAACTTGTGAGCATCTTAGAAAGGTGCTCCATCAAGTTTTGTACAAAGTTTGAGTGGTTCATACCTGATTGATTCTTATTTCCAAGATGCTCATGCGGTGCTTTTTTCTCCAATCATTGTATATTTGAAATCTTTTGTTGCTTGTGAGGAGGGGAATTGTTGTTATTTCCCACTTGTGATAGTCACCTTGTTCTTTTCTAATCTTTTTCTTTCTTATTTCGATGAATAAACCTCTTGTGGTGGAATGGAATACTTTCCATTGTGGTAACATTTTCTTGTATTATAATATCTTGTTGTGGTTGTTTGTTAGGAACCTGTGTTTAGCCCTTCTCTTTACTTTGTGAGTATATTATATTTGGATGCATATGATTTGTAAGTCATCCCATGAGCATATTGTATTATCCCACATTCATGGGAAGTAATAGTTGTTTAGATTAGGCTTAGTATATAAGTACGTGTTGAGGCCAATGAAGGCATACACAAATTTATTGTATTGAGCTTGCTTAAAGGAGGTTACCCCCTCGAAGTGGCCTGTGATCAATAAATTCCTTCTATGTTTCTACTATTTTTGTTATTTCATGCATTTTTCATAATATTGTTGTAGGAGGTTCCTCTCATCTAGTATCAGAGCACTTTCTTAGGCTCACTGGGTGGAATTTCTGCCAAATTTTTTTTCTACAGTGGCGTCTAGGCACTGTGATTATTGTAGTAGTTCTTTTTTCACATCTATATTGTTCATTTCAATTGTAGGTTTGGATTAGGGAATAATCCCTATCTGCTTAACTATGGGAAGTGCTTGGGCATAGCCCTAAAACTTATTGTGAGGAGTACCACAGGAACCCAAAAGTAGTTGGCCCATTGAGAGGACCTGCCAGTGAAAAGGGCAATGACCCCTACCTGATTGACTAGTTCCCATCCGTGAGGTAAACCAAGAGATGTCATTTGTGGCAAAGAAGTTATCAATTTTACCTGATCCATGGAGTGAGGGGTACTGCCCTAATACGCAAGTTGTTAGACAACATTGGTAGCTGAGTGAATCCCCTGAACCTTTAGGAAGATGAACACACCTGGGGCCCATATCTATTGACAACTAGCAAATCGTATATTGAATCCATCCAAAGTAGTTGGAAGATAGTTTCCTCTCAAAATTCACTGGAACCCCTGAAATTCCATTCTGCATATTTCCTTCCTTAAGGACCCTATCCCAAATTCCACTTATAAAAGTCATAAATCCCACATTTATCTATTTTTAGGGTTTCCCATAACTTCTTTGATTCTCACCTAGTAGCCTTCAAATTTGCCACAATGTTCATTTCATATTTCTACTCATTTGTCCCTCTTGGACAAATTTTCCCATTCTTTCACCCCGCTTCTGAAATCCCCATTTTTGTCTCCCTTTTCCCTCAGAAAATATCCAAACCCTAGTCAAACCCCAATTACCCATCAGAGTTTTTCCCAAATCCAAATTTTCCTTTACCAAATAAGTTTCTATTTTTGTTTTTTTACCCATTCTAAAAAAAAAATCTCCTGGTCATGGTTGTCACCCGTATAGGAGCAAAAAACATGGAGGATGAACTTGCAGTCCTTAAGACAAAACTCCAAGATTTGGATGAAAAAATTCTTGGCCTCAATCTTTAGCATTCAGCCATGAACAATAGATGGCAACTAGACTCTTCTACAGACACCGGGTTCTTTTCTTCCAGCAATTTTCATGGGCCGAAGCTTGATTTTCCTCACTTCAATGGTGATGATCCGACTAGAAGGATATACCAGGTAGAACAATATTATAGTCTGCATAATACTTTTGATGTCAACAAAGTCCCACTTGCATCCTTTCATTTGAAACATGAAGCCCTTCAATGGTTCTGTTGGTACATCAAGGCTCATGAAGAGCCAAAATGGATAGATTTTTGCAAACTCATTTTGCAACGATTTGGCCCTAGTGCTTTTGATGACTTCATAGGAGCACTCACTAAACTACGCCAAACAAACACTGTGAGAGAATATCAAACAGAATTTGAAAAAATAGCCAATCACACAGAGGGATTATCTGATGAATTCTTTAGGAGTTGTTTTGTCAGTGGTTTGAAGGATGCAATTTGCTGTAAGGTTAAAATGTTTTGTCCTAGCACAATGATGTAAGCCCTAGGGTTGGCTAAGTTGGTGGAGGACAAGATCACATCTCAACAACAATCCAAATCTAATTTTGTTCCATTCAGAAATATGGCTTCCCAATGACCTCAAATAACTCCAGTTCCTAGAACAACTCCCATCAAGCATTTGACTGAAATAGAGATGCGGGCACATAGATAAAAAGGGCTTTGTTATAATTGTGATGAGAAATTCACTCAGGGACATAGATGTATTGAGCAAAAGCTCTACCTCTTGGATGTGGATTCTTTGCCTAAAACTAAAGTTTATGCGGATGCTCAGGATATAATGGATGATCAGGTCGACACTCAGCAGTTGCTTGTTGACCCTACTTCTTAGGAAGACCACCCAGAGATCTCTCTGCATGCTTTAGCAGGAGTTAGTACCCCACAAACCATGTGGGTCAAAGGTTTCTTCAAGAAGCTCCCTCTTACAATACTCATTGATTCTGGTAGCACTCATAACTTCATTGACCCTTAGATCACCAAATAGGTTAATTTTTTTGTCCATCCTTGTTCCAGCTTTGAAGTCATGATTACCAATGGGGGAACATTACCTTGCAAAGGGAAGTGTTGCAATGTGAATATCTCTATGGGAGATTATAACCTGTGCTCCAACATGTTTACCTTGCCCTTAGGTGGATGTGATGTGGTTTTGGGCGCCCAATGGTTACACACAGTTGGACCCATCTTATGGTATTTTGCTGAACTTTGGATACAATTTTCAGACAATGGGCAAAAACACACATTGAAGGGCTTACAACCGGGGTCTCTCAACATCATAAGTTCACATCGCATGGAAAATCTTCTTAAGAAGAATTCACATGGTGTCATAGCTTACCTCCATTCCATTCAAATGCAACTATCAGCAGTCTCCACTACTCCTTTAGATCTACAACAAATTTTGGAGAGGTATGCATGTGTCTTTGCTGAACCAATGGGATTGACACCTTCATGCCCAGAGGACCACCATATTCAACTCCTTCCTAGAAGTGTTCCTCCCAACATCAGGACCTACCACTACCCATTTCACCAAAAGATAGAGATTGAGATGCTCGTTCAAGACTTACTGAAGCAAGGTATTATTCACCCTAGTACTAGTTCCTTTTCTTTAGCAGTCCTTCTTGTCCAAAAAAAACATGGGTCGTGGCACCTCTGCATTGACTTCTGAGCACTTAATCACATCACAATCAAGGATAAGTTTCTAATTCCTGTTGTGGATGAGCTTCATGGCACTCATTTTTTCTTTAATTTGGATCTTCGTTCTAGGTATCACCAAATTCAGGTTCATGAGGATGATATCCCTAAAATGGCTTTCCGCACACATGATGGCCACTATGAGTTTTTGGTCATGCCCTTTCGCCCCACTAATGCTCCTTCAACATTCCAGGTATTGATGAATAAAATATTCTGACCCTACCTGCAGAAATTCATTCTAGTCTTCTTTGATGATATCCTCATTTATAGTAAAACATGGACTGAGCATCTCCAACATTTGGATCTTGTACTGCAACTTCTTTCTGATCATCATCTCTGTACAAAATAGTCTAAATGTGTTTTTGGCTAGGAGGAAGTGGAGTATCTTGGGCATATTGTTTCAGTCCAAGGGGTTCGAGTAGATCCTACAAAAATAGATGCCATGAAAAATTGGCCGCATCCTTAGACACTTAAGAGTCTCCATGGTTTCTTGGGGCTAACTAGCTACTATCACAAGTTTGTCAAGGATTACGAGAAGATTGTAGCTCCATTAACAGCTATGTTAAAAAAGGATGCTTTTATCTAGACACATGATACTGAGTGTGCATTTAAAAAATTAAAACAAGCTATGTGCACTACACCTGTTCTAGCTATGCTAGATTTTTCCAAGACCTTCACCATTGAGAGTGATGCTTGTGGAAATGGAATTGGTGCTATTCTCCTTCAAGAGGAACATCCCATTGCGTTCACCAAAAAATCCCTTTCTGGTAAGAATTTAGTACTCTCTACATATGACAAGGAAATGATGGCTATTTTGCATGTAGTACAGAAGTGGCAGCCATACCTACTAGGGAATATTTTTACATCAAGATTGATCACCAGAGTCTAAAATATTTCCTGGAATAACGGGTCTCCTCCCTAGCACAATAGAAATGGGTTAGCAAACTCATGGGTTATGACTATGAGATCACTTACAAGAAGGGTAAGGACAATATTGTGGCGGATGCTCTTTCTCGCACATTTGATGACCAAGCTTTCTTTTCATCTATTTCTATGCCTATTCCAAATTGGTTGGAATCTGTCCAGCATGGCTATGTCAATGACTCTTCATTATCCCAAATCATTCAACATTTGGCCACTAACCCCTCTGTTGTACCGCATTACTCTTGGGATGGTGCTTCCCCATAGCACAGATCTTTAGCAGGCTATTTTCTATGAACTCCATGCTTCTCCATCAGTAGGGCACTCTAGGTTCCTCAAAACTTATGAGTGGGCATGATGTAACTTCTTTTGGAAGGGGATGAAAAGGGCAATTCAATAGATGTTGGTTGAATGTGATACCTGCCAATGCAACAAGGGTGAAACAACACTCCTTCTTGGATTGCTCGAACCCTTGCCTATCCCTACATGGATTTGGATAGATATTTCTATGGATTTCATTAAGGGGCTCCCTAAAACTGGAGGAAAGATAGTGATCTTGGTTATGGTTGATCGCCTCTCCAAATAGTGTCATTTTTGTGCCCTCATCCATCCCTATATAGCCTCCTCAGTCACACAAATTTTCATGGACCAGATCTTCTATCTTCATGGAATCCCTTCTTCCATTGTCTCAGATCATGATGCAACTTTCACCAGTCATTTTTGGATAGAACTATTTTGACACACTAGCACCAAACTAAAGATGAGTTCTAGGTATCACCCACAAATAGATGGTTAGACTAAAATTATCAACAAATGTTTAGAAACTTATCTTTGTTGCTTCACCTCAGAACAACAACATCAGTGGGCAAAGTGGCTCCTTCTCACTGAATGGTGGTACAATACCTCCTACCACACTGCATCTAAAATGACTCCATATGAAGCAGTCTATGGTCAAGCACTGCCAGTGCTCCTTCCATACATCCCCGGCAGTTTACCAGTTCAAGAAGTTGACATGGTTCTCCGAACCTAGGATCAGATTCTTTGCATCTTGTAGGACAATCTTCACATGGCAAGAAATCAAATTAAACAACAAGCTGATCAGCACCATCCTGAGCGCACTTTTCAAGTAGGTGATATGGTTTTTCTTCATCTACAGCCATACAAGAAATCATCCCTAAAACTCAAAGGGCATCATAAGCTAGCTCTGAAGTTCTGTGGGCAATATAAGTTTCTTCAGAAGATTACGTCGGTTGCTTATAAATTAGAGCTTCCTCCTCACATTTAGCCAATATTTCATGTCTCTCGTCTAAAGAAAGTTCTTGGCACCAATGTCAGAGCACAAACTATTTTACCAGAACTGGATAACGAAGGATCCATCATTTTGAAGCTAGAGGCAATCCTTGACAGATGCACCTGTCAGCTTCAATCTCAATCCATCATGGAGGTCTTAATTCAGTGGTATGGAATGCAACTAGAGGATGCTATATGGGAACCACTCCTTTAGATTCAACAACAATTTCCACATCTTAGGCTTTGAGGACAAAACTTTTTTTTAAGAGGGAGGGGATGTTAGGAACCCATGTTTATCCCTTCTCTTTACTTTGTTAGTATATTATATTTGGACACATATGCTTTGTAAGTCATCTCATGAGCATATTGTGTTATCCCACATTCATGGGAAGTAATAGGTGTTTAGATTAGACTTAGTATATAAGTACATGTTGAGGCCAATGAAGGCATCCACAAATTTATTGTATTGAGCTTTCTCAAAGGAGGTTGCCCCCTTGAAATGGCCTGCGATCAATAAATTCCTTCTGTGTTTTTTCTATTTTTGTTATTTCGTGCATTTTTCATTATATTGTTGCAGGAGGTTCCTCTCATTGTTCAATTTGCATATCCGATGCATTTTGGTTAACTCCCAATCCTTGAAGGGATAACGGTGGAGGAACCTCAACATAAATCCTTTTCCCCATGGATGAGGTGAATCTTCAATTTTCTCCTTATCCACTTCTATCATACCAATTATTTCATCATAGTCAAGATAATCATCTTCCTGCTCTATTGTATTTTGCTCTACCATATTGTTATTGCTATGCTTAGGAAATGGATTAGTAAAGGACTGTAGTTTCTAATTTGGAGGGGCAACCAACTTATTTCCATTATCATTCACACCAGTTACCTATATTACATTCGAGTTTATGAGGTCTTGAATTTCATGTTTAAGATGCATACATCATTTAGT
This sequence comes from Cunninghamia lanceolata, assembly GCA_027924645.1. Classification (NCBI taxonomy): domain Eukaryota; kingdom Viridiplantae; phylum Streptophyta; class Pinopsida; order Cupressales; family Cupressaceae; genus Cunninghamia; species Cunninghamia lanceolata. The sequence goes on along the minus strand of BSBN01000865.1, from coordinate 700,004 downwards.
GTCATGTCCTTGTTGTCAATGATAATGAAAAAAAGCATTATCACCAAAGTGAGGTCCTTGCATTCTATAACTATCCAATGGTTTGATGGGAGGAAGCTTCAAGAGATTATTGCTTATTGTTTGATTCATAATAGAATGTAGTGAATCAGATATTGGAGTAAATTATCTTTGCAATTGTCGAAACTGAAATGATGCCCTCTTTAGATTAGTGATAGAGGACACTTGTGAAAAGTTGTTTGAATTCTGCCCATTTATCTTAATAAAATTCTTGTTATTCCTCTTAAAATTATTTTGAGATGTTCTTGCTTGAGCTTGGTCACCTTGAGCGAATGATTTTTGGTTCTCATACTGACTAGATGAAAGTTGATAATCATGAAGAGCTGTGTATAAATGTTGAAAAGAGATATACTTCATCAAGAGGATCTTATCATAGATGTTAGGTTGTAGATTTGTAATAAACACCTTCTGAGCATCCTCATCATTAATCTAGTATTGAATCTGTGCATAGAGAGATTGACAGTGACTGATAAACTCAGTGAACTAAATCAATCAATGAGACCTAAGGTCCAATGTTTTCTTGGAAATGTTGTAAGAATTGATCAACGAGTTGTGAGAAAGAATGTATTGAATTTGGAGGCAAAGAGAAAAAATCATTCCAAAGTTGTATCTTTGAGGGATCGTGGGAAAAGTTTTGCTAACAAGTCCTCTTCAAAGAAGAAATCACTATACATAGCCGTGAATGTTGTCACATGAGTATTAGGATCACCTTTACCACTATACTTTTCAAATTGAGGAGATAATTTTTCAAGCATAGGAGTTCTCATGATTGCATAAGATAGAGGGTTACGAGCATGATAAGTTGGTATATTAGGTTGAGAATAATTTGTCAAGCTTGTCACCTTTTGTTGTAAGGAAATCATGCTTTGCAAGAGTTGGTTTAGGAGGGCATCATTAGGAGATGCGGTTTGAGAATTAGAAGTTGTGGTCATGAAATTTTGAGGTGATTGGTTGTGAGTGGTAACAAAAGGAGGTTGAGAACAATTATAAGTGGAAGGTGGTTGGGAATAATTGTATGTGAAAGGTGACTGAGAATAGGTGGAACGGAGAGGTGGTTGAGAGTGATTATTCATATAAGAAGTCACCCTAGGTGCCAGGTTTTGATAATTGAATCCCACAACCTTGTAATTCTATGAATTAATGCCATTAGATACTCCAACACTAGTGGTAGAATTACTACAAGCTTGTGCATTAGTAGTGAGAATTGATGATGTAAAAGTAGACATTACAGTAGTAGGTATAGGTGCCGATACTTGTGTATGGGTCGGTGATGACATATTGTTGATAAAATTCACACATTTAGTCACATGGCATAACATTATGATTCACTATATGCACTAAGCCATGAAGCATGTTAACACCATCTTGTCCTTCTTTTAACAATTCTCTTAAATTATGAACATACACAACTTCTTCCACTATCCTTTCTTTTTCCACAAATGCTTGAAAATCTGCTAGTTCCTTATCAAGTTTGCTTATTTGTTCATCAGGTAGATGTGTTATTATATCAATGGGATCCTCAAAATCATGAAATGTTTATTCTTCCATTGTAGTTGTAGGAGGTATGATATCTTGCAAAGTTTGTGGTTCTCCTTTTGTAAAGTAGGTGTTCAATGGATTTTCCAATGTAGGAACACTGTTGCTATCGGGAGCACTAGAACCCATTAATCTAAGACTTCTCCTTAGAGGGATATTTCCATTAGGGAAATGGGTTATACAACTCATGCAAAAGCATACAACACTCAATGAACAAACTAACAGAACAAACCAAAGGAGCAAGATATACTTATTGAAATACATAATGTGTAATTTAACAAATATGCCAATTTTCAATCTAGAGCATTAAATGATGCCAAATTTTCAAATGATAGATGAATATATGTTTGAAAATGAATTAAAGATCTGAAATGAATGATATTAATGACAAATGCAATGAAACATAGCAAAACTATGCTTGCTTATGCACCTAAAATGCTCAATTTTTTCACTTGTTTCAATATAAATGCACAAAAAATGTTATAAAATTATGCACAATGATGCCAAAATGCTAAAATACTCAATGCAAAGTCAAAATTAAGGCAAGATGAATGATAGTGCCTCTTTTTTGTTGAAATACACAATGTGTAAATGTAAAATTTGAAATGTAGATGCAAAAATACACAATGATGAAACACTATTGTCTGAAATCATATTTGAATGAGTGTTAAAAATGAATAGTAAAATCTGAAACAAGATTTTAACTACAAACCCTAGCTTTTGGAATTACTAGGTTATGAGAAAAATGCAAGTTTTCAAGCATACCCTAGCAAATAAAGTATGTAAATGCAAGGTAAATAATGAATTATTGTAATGTATCTTAGATCTGATGTAAATATCAGATATTTAAATGATTTCAATGAAATGCAATGAATATAGTGCAAATTATGCCTTAATGCAATCCTAGGATGCTTGATTTTTTCAAATTTTTCAAATTTATGCAAGATTTTTTAATGTAAAATGATGAATATGATATGTACGAATGCAAATATGATTTACAACACTCAGCAAGATGTAATGTTCAGAAAAACATAGTTTCACCAAAATATTATGTATGAAAATGAGTTTGAAGGAAAGTTGTATAGGTGTATGGTTAATTAGATTCAATCAAACCCTTCTTTCACACATACATTCAAGGACATAGATCAAGCTAAGTCACAACTGTGACAGAGGAATCAGCTACAAGTTTGATGTTACTATGAGATGATTGGAAAGATAGAATAGATTGATATTTTTTTAAAACCCTAATCTGACTAGGCATAAAACCCTAATTATGCAAAATCGTAAGCAAATGGATGAAACATGACATATGCACATGAAGGCACTAAATGCAGATTAGATACATACCAGATTTTAGATTCCAAAAAGAAAAAACTTCAGGGACAAAAGAGTGGGTGCCCTTTGTTGGAAAATGGTCAATGCTCCATGTGGGATTCGTGACATGGACTAACCACCTCCCGTGGATTCATTAGCTCTGGCACTTGTATCAGAAATTGACAGGTCAACCTTTTGGTTTAACGGTAATCATGGGCCAACAATTAGTATCAGAGTGAAAGGTCATGGGTTTGAATCCCCCTGGGTAATTTTGGGGGGGAGATTGTTGGAAAATGGTCTGCGCTCCCCATGGGATTCATGACATGGACTAACCGCCTCCTGTGGCTTCATTAACTCTGGTGCTTGTATTGGAAATTGACAAGTTGACCTTTTGGTTTAATGGTAATTGTGGGCCAACACCCTTGTCCAATGTGACACTTTTTCTAAGGGCTTTGGATCAAAATATGTTTTAGAGTGTAACCTTCTCAGAGATTCCCAACACTGCCAAAATGGAGGACAAAAGAGTGGGTGTTTGTGTCTAATTTGGGATATTTTCTATCATTTTCTTTAGATCTGGAATCTTTATGCAACTCCTCTCTGCAAGATCTGACACCTGTAATCTACAATCACAAGAGAGGGGTTGGGGGTTGTGGTGTTTAGTTGCTTGCCTTAGACAAGCCCCAGAATAGCATTCAAGCCTTCCAACATTGTTGTTAGATAGAGTGCATGTCCTTGGTGAACAGAGGTAAAAGCAAATGATATGATAAATCAATTGAAACACAAACTTGATGCCACCTCAGGGGTGAAGCTCTCACAAGGAGATGAAGATCTTTCACACCATGGGGAGATGGATTGATGACGACAAATCTGCAACAAACAAGTACAAACACAACACAATATTGCTCTACAATACAATGAAATCCTTGAGTATCCCTAGCTAAGATCACAAGTTCACATTATCCATCTAGGTTAAAATTAAGTCCTAAACATGTTGATATATGCATTCTTGCTAAAGATTCATAATTCAAATTGAATAGTCTGACAAAGGGAAACCTTATAAGTCACTTTACGGACATTTAAAATTTAGGTCCTGACAAAATAGTTCTGGACTAGGGCATGGGCTCCCAAGTCTAGGGTCCTATTTTGGGACTTGATTAAGTTGAAGAGTGGCCCCTAAGTCCCATTTGTCATGGGTTTCAGGGGATTAGGGATGTAGGAGCTAAACTTAGGAGGTAAAAGTCCTAGGGGACATTTTATGACATAACACAAAGTATATTGTATTCAAGACTTATATGTTTTTGCTCTAAAAAATGAAATTACATAATACTGCTATAAAATCCTTATTATTATTTTGTCATTCCTATCCAAATATATATTAGTCTAAGCGACATAATATTACAGGAGTTAAATATTTTACCTAATTAGTTCATCTTGCGATATAAACAATCTCTTATTCTAAACTAAAACATGCAATTGTCCATCTAGAGTATAATCATGCAAAGTCTAAAAAAGGACTTTAGTGATACTGAAAGTAGCACTAAATCTAGAGTTTAACTTATAACAAAAATAGGTAGCAAGACCTGATAAAAAGGAACTTGATTTCCCAAAATAGCAGACCAAGAGGAATCTTCTAATCTCATGCAAAAGCAAGTGAAAGTCTATCATGTCCCCATTGACAACTGGAGTCATCTGTTGGGACACTCAACCCTGAATAGGTAGGCTCTATAGCACTTCAGTCACCCTAGAGATCCTAGTAGTCAATGGCGCTGGAGATTTTGTGTAGCTCTGGAGACGTTAGGTTACTGCCAGCAACTCCAGAAATGCTCTAAGAAGCTATTGAGGCATAGCTTTGGAGATCACCATCTTCTCTATTCTACTTTCCACTCTAGAGATCTTCCAACAAGCTAGAAAATGTTGGAGGACCTTGTAGTGTCCTTCATACTAGGCTTCGAAGACAATTAGGATTACCTCGAGAGTTCTTTAAAATTGTCTGCCACATGTGCAATAGACACTTGCAAAACCAAAAAGAGATAATTATACACAATTTCATCAGTTTCACTGCAACATAAGTGCTTTCATCAGAAAAATAATCTTTAGCACTTCATCTCTTATTAGCATAATTAAAACATGACTTCATAGTTCCTATAGTGCAAATACTAGGAGAGACAGTATGGAAAGGTGGGAAAAAGGAAATAAAAAGACATGTTTAGATGAATGCTATATTAGTGTTACAAGTATGGGTCTAACCGGTGTTGTCATTGATGTCTACATACTCATGTTGCATTGATGAGAAGGATTGAATGAGCAGAGAAGAGCAATGGAGATAGTGAAGTGGAGATCCTAGCTAAGATGCGGAACAAAGGATGCAGTTCAAAGGGTTTGTAGATATGAGTCTTGAGATGATCCAGTCAAGTTTTTAGAGGTCCACATGAAGATCTAAAGAAGTTATGGCCGCTCAAGTAGAACCGGCTCCGACAGGTGTTTAGAGGTGACAGAGTGACACAGATAGGTCCGGTGAGATTAGGAAATGCATTATCCTATTCTGCAGATTTGAGGGAGTGTTGAGGACATCCTTGTGAAGTGTCAACTCTATTGGTTCATGGTTTGAAGGTCCAGAAGTGCCTATTCCTTTGTGACAGTAATAACAGACTGTGTTCTTAAAGTTCCGGATGAAGGAGAGAAGAATTCCAGCAAGCAGATGAAGTATGGATGCTCTTGGTGTTTTTGGAAAGGTTGTGGTGATCTTTGGATCATGTCCAGTTCATGTTGGTGGTCCACATTAAAGTTAGAGTGCACATTTGAAGAATAACCACTGGATGATGGTGTTCTTCATGTGACTAGCCGACCAGATGTATTACACATCTTACGGATGTTCTAATAGATGCTTGCTGACTTAGATGATTATTCCTAAGTCGATGCCTTGTATAAATAAGGGATTGTGAAGTCTTTCCAAAGTGTGTCTTGTGGTGATGAGTGTGTGGTAGTGAGGAGGAGAGTGAAAGGCAGAGCAGAAGTATTGGGCTTAAATGGAACTGATTCAAGCATGGTGAAGATGATATTCTCCAGTTCATGTATGTGATACTTATTTCTTTGTAGATAGTGTGTCTCTTGTAGGCAGTGAGCCTCTTGTGAGCAGTGTGCTCAGGCAGTGAACCCTAATTGGCATGTGCCATTTTGTTCTTTCTATTCTTCTAACAGAGAATACGATCTTGGGTTAATCACCCCATGGTTTTTCCCTTAACCAGGTTTTCCACGTCAAAATCTTGGTGTCTTATGTGTTGATATGATTATGCTTTTGATTTGAATGCATTATGATTCATGATTAATATTCTGCTAATCACTAAAGAAGATTTAAGTGTTTTAATTGGAGAAAGTTTTGTACAACTGATTCACCCCCCCTCTCAGTTGTATGCCCTAAGTCTAATAATTGGTATCAGAGCTAAGTTCCTTGAAAAGAGCTTAACCACTTGAGGAGATCCAGGATGTCATCCTACAAGAAGGATAGTCTGAAGTTTGATGGAACGAATTTCAATCTATGGAAAGGTCACATGAAGTGTCATTTGCAATGCATGGGAATAGCATACTGGACCATGGTTACAACACAGTATGTACCTCCACAGGGTGGTCCAAAAGCTATAAATGAAATCACAGATGTTGAAAACAATCTACGGACTAGAGAAGCTCTTCTAAGCACATTATCTGATTCAGAGCTCTCAAATGTTATTAACCTTCCAACTACTTTTGATATTTGGAAAAAATTGGAACTTTTGCATGAAGGAGACTAGTATGTTAAATGTGCAAGGTTACAGAGTCTGAAAGGGAAATTTGAAAAACTGAAGATGAGAGATGATGAAAATATTACTTCTTTTATGCCAAGAGTAAATGAGCTTGTTTGTGGAATTAGAAATGCTGGTGGAGTCTTGGATGAGAATGAGATTGTTGGCAAAATTCTCAGATCCCTTCCTGCCTCTTACAAAATCAAGGTTGCTGCCATTGATGAATTCAGAGCCCATACAACTGTTACAGGAGACCAATTGGCTGCATTTGAAATGACTAAGTTTGAAGATGATCCCCCCAAGACTAAATTCGCATTTAAAGACAATGCCTTTGTAAAAGGTAAACAAAGGTTTGATCTGGGAGAGAACTCATCAAGTAAACTATCATGGTATGAAAAAGCAAGAAAAGACCTAGAAGAAGAAGAAGTAGAGACTGCTCAACTTGATGCCCTTATTGCAAAGAGACTGCCAAGAGGATCCGGTAAGTATGAAGGAAAATTGCCTTTTAAGTGTTTTAACTGCAATAAGATTGGTCATTTTGCCTCAAAATATCCGGAAAGATTTTCAAGGACAAATTCTAATAGATTAAGGTTCCAAAAGAATTGTTACTATGTTCATGAAGAAGATGATAATGAAGGAGTAACAGATGATGAATTAGAGACTGGAAACAAATCCGGAAGTGAATGGGTGTTTATTGCCATCAAGGAAGAAGAACCAATATCCTCTGTATCTGTCAATCATAAAGTTGTAGAAAGAGCTCTGGCTGCCCAAGTTGAAGAAAATGATGATTGGGTCATTGACAGTGGTTGCTCTCACCATATGACAGGTGACAAAAATAAGTTCATAGATTTGGAAAGGTATGAAGGAGGAGTGGTGAAGTTTGGTGATAATTCTGCTGGTAGAATCAGAGGAAGAGGAACTATTTCCTTTGATGGAAGGAACAAAACTGGTAATGTTCTATATGTTGAAGGCTTGAAGCACAATCTTCTCAGTGTTGGACAGTTGGTGGACAAAGGCTATGATCTCTGTTTCAAGAATGGAAAATACAAGATCTTTGAAAGCTCCGGAACATAGATTGCATCCAGTACCCAAACTAAAGGTAATATCTTCCACTTGGTTGGCACTGGTAAAAGTTGCTTATTTGTTCAAGTTGATCAGAGTTGGTTATGGCATAGGAGAATGTGTCATGTGAATTTTGATAATATCATCAAGATAAGCAATACTTAGGCTGTAAGAGATCTCCCAAAATTGGTGAAACCTACTAATAGCTTGTGCAAAGAATGTCAGTTGGGTAAGGTGAGTAGAATCACATTCAAGAATAAGGAAATGTCTTCTACCAGATTATTAGACTTAGTTCATACTGACCTTTGTGGCCCGGCAAGAATCAGGAGTATGCAAGGTGATAGATACTTCATGTTACTAATTGATGACTATTCCCGAATGATGTGGGTAACTTTTTTGAAAGAGAAATCAGAAGCCTTTGAGAAATTCAAAATATTCAAGGCCATGGTCGAAAATGAAACTAGATTGAAATTGAAATGTCTAAGGTCTGATAGAGGTGGAGAATTCACATCCGGTAATTTCATAGAGTTCTTTGAGAAACATGGAATAAAGAGACAATTGTCTGCTCCTAGGACTCCACAACAGAATGAAGTAGTGGAAAGAAAGAACTGGACCATACAGGAAGCATCTAGAAGCATGATGATGGAAGAAAATGTTCCTCACATCTATTGGAGAGAAGCTGTCAGCACTGCAGTCTATACTCTCAATCGAGTTCAAATCAGAAGCAATACTGGTAAGACTCCTTATGAACTTTGGTTTGGCATCACTCCTACTATGAGGTATTTCAGAGTTTTTGGTAGCAAATGTTACATTAAAAGATATGAAGATCTAGGAAAGTTTGATGCTAGAAGTGATGAAAGAATATTCTTGGGTTACTCTACTCAAAGCAAAGCATACCGATGTTATAACAAAAGACTGAGAAAGATGATAGAAAGTACAAATGTGAAGGTTGATGAGGGAATTAAGAAACCCACAAGGTTTTATGAATATGATGAAGATGATCAAAATGGTGTTCTGACTCAAGGAGCCCAAGCCTCATCTGTCAGTTAGATTCAAGCTAATCCGGTAAACCAGGAAGAAGAAATGAGTCTCAATGAGACTGATCAAGAATCAGAAGTGCAAGAAATTCCTAAAGTTCCTAGGTATGTAAGACTGAACACTCTGAAGATTAGATCATAGGTGATAAAAGCAAAGGAGTACTAACAAGAAAGAGAATTGCTTAAGATTCAGAAGAGTATTGTTTGATTTCAAAGATTGAACCTAAGACAGTGAATGAAGCTTGCAATGATGAAAACTGGACTAAAGCAATGGAGGAAGAGCTGGTGCAAATAGAGAAAAATCACACTTGGGATCTTGTTCGCAGACCTAGAAACAAGAATGTGATTGGAACCAAATGGGTCTTCCAGAACAAACTAAATGAAGTTGGTGAAGTAATCAAAAATAAAGCTAGATTGGTTTGCAAGGGCTACTCTCAAATAGAAGGAATTGATTTTGAAGAAACTTTTGCTCCGGTGGCAAGAATTGAAGTAGTCAAATTATTTCTTGCCTTTGCTACTTTCAAGGATTTCAAGGTATATCAGATGGATGTCAAGTCTGCCTTTCTAAACAGTGACTTGGAAGAAGAAGTGTATATAGAGCAACCAGATGGATTTTAGTTGTCTGATCATGGTGATATGGTCTGCAAGTTGAAGAAAGCACTATATGGACTAAAGCAAGCCCCAAGAGCCTGGTATGAAAGATTGGATAAGCATCTTTTGAAGATTGGTTTCAACAAAGGTACTGCTAATAATAACTTATATTTTAAAATTGATCATGAAAAACATCTTGGTTGTTGAAGTATTTGTTGATGATATCATCTTTGGAGGAAGAGATAGTATGTGTAAAACTTTTGCAAATCAAATGAAAAGTGAGTTTGAGATGTCTATGCTTGGTGAAATGAATTTCTTCTTGGGTCTGCAAATTACTCAAACAAAGAAAGGAATCTTTATTTCTCAGACCAAATATGTGAAAGAATTATTGAGGAAATTTGGAATGGAAGATTCAAAGCCAATGAATACTCCCATGGAAACTGGATGTAAGTTGAGCAAAGATGATGACTCTCCTAAGGCAGACCAAACAAAGTACAGATCAATGATTGGAGGATTGTTGTATCTCACTCAAACTAGACCAGATATAATGCAGGCTGTTGGTCTTGTTGTGAGATTCTAGGCTGATCCCAGAGAATCTCATGTCATGGCAATCAAGAGGATTTTTAGATATCTAAAAGGAATAGTTGAGTATGGTTTGTGGTATCCTAGAGATCATGATTTCTCTCTTCATACATATACAGATGCAAATTGGGTAGATGTGGATGACCAGAAGAGTACCAATGGTGGAGCATTCTTTTTGGGAAAGAGATTGGTATCTTGGCTAAGCAAGAAACAAGAGGCAATATCCCTGTCTACAATTGAAGTAGAATACATAGTAGCAGCAGGTAGTTGCACTCAAATTTTTTGGATGAAGTAGATGCTAAGAGATATTAAAGTAGAGTATGAGGAGCCTATAACAATCTTCTATGATAATTCAAGTGCAATAAATATATCTAAGAATCTAGTGTTGCATTCTAAGACTAAGCATATATCTATCAAGTTTCACTTTTTGAGAGAGCAAGTGAACAAGAATGAAGTCAGATTGGAGTTTGTGCTCTCCAAGGATCAGATTGCAGATATCTTTACTAAACCTCTACCTAAGGACTCTTTTGAATATCTTAGGGAGAAGTTAGGGGTTATTGCCCCTCCAGTGATGAACAAAGGTGCACTGAGGTGCATCAGTCCAGTGGATATCACAGTCATATCTTGTGATCCAGATTGATGGGAGCTGCTACTCAGGGGGAGCAACATGTATGATTCTGAAGTATTGGAGTTGCAAGTATGAGCCCTTATCCATTAATGTCAAAGGGGGAGAGAAGACATGTGAAAAACAAGTGGTTGATGATCAAAGGGGGAGTAGTAAAGGAAGAGAATACATGTGCATGGTTGTTGCTGATAGGGGGATTTGTGATAGTAAGGAGAAGTTCTTGTGTTGATGGTTTTTTCACATCATATGTTGCCATCAATGATAAAGGGGGAGATTGTTGCAAGTATGGGTCTAACCGGTGTTGTCATTGATGTCAACATACTCATGTTGCATTCATGAGAAGGATTGAATGAGCAAAGAAGAGCAATGGAGACAGTGAAGTGGAGATCCCAGGTAAGATGCAGATCAAAGGTTGTGGTTTAAAGGGTTTGTAGATATGAGTCTTGAGATGATCTAGTCAATTTTTCAGAGGTCCACATGAAGATCTGAAGAAGTTATGGCCACTCAAGTAGAACTGGCTCTGACAGGTCTTTAGAGGTGACAGAGTGACATAGATAGGTCTGGTGAGATCCAAAAATGCATTATCCCATTCTACAGATTTGAGGGAGTGTTGAGGATGTCCTTATGAAGTGTCAACTCTATTGGTTCATGGTTTGAAGGTCCGGAAGTGCCTATTCCTTTGTGACAGTAATAACAGACTGCGTTCTTAAAGCTCTGGACGAAGGAGAGAAGAATTCCAGCAAGCAAATGAAGTATGGATGCTCTTGGTGTTTCTAGAAAGGTTGTGGTGATCTTTGGATCATGTCCAATTCATGTTGGTGGTCCGCATTAAATTTAGAGTGCACATTTGAAGAATAACCACTGGATGATGGTGTTCTTCCTATGACTGGCCAACCAGATGTATTAAACGTCTTGTGGATGTTCTAATAGATGTTTGCCAACTTAGATGATTATTCCTAAGTTGATGCCTTGTATAAATAAGGGATTATGAAGTCTTTCCAAAGTGTGTCTTGTGGTGATGAGTGTGTGGTAGCGAGGAGAAGAGCGAAAGGCAGAGCAGAAGTATTGGGCTTAAATGGAACTGATTCAAGCATGGTGAAGATGCTATTCTCCAGTTCATGTATGTGATACTTATTTCTTTGTAGATAGTGTGTCTCTTGTAGGCAGTGAGCCTCGTGTGAGCAGTGTGCTCAGGCAGTGAGCCCTAATTGGCATGTGCCATTTTGTTCTTTCTATTCTTCTAATAGAGAATACAATCTTAGATTAATCACCCCATGGTTTTTCCCTTAACCAGGTTTTCCACGTCAAAATCTTGGTGTCTTATGTGTTGATATGTTTCTACTTTTGATTTGAATGCATTATGATTCATGATTAATATTCTGCTAATCACTAAAGAAGATTTAAGTGTTTAATTGGAGAAAGTTTTGCACAACTGATTCACCCCCCCTCTCAGTTGTGTGCCCTAAGTCTAACAATTAGAAATATGGGCAAAGATAGTGAAGCCAAATAATCAAAAGGAAAATAATATGTGCTTCTACATCATCTTTTTCCTTCAAATACATAACATATATATAGTAGAGTTTACTCCAATATTCAAGGAGAGATTATCTCCATAAATCCCTATTTAGTTGTGATTGTTACTCATGTAACAATACACAACTCAAATCATATGAGTTGTTACAACAACTCCAAACCCTAATATATATTATTGTTAATATAACAATAATATTTCTAACATTTACATGATAATAATTACTCACGTAATTATTATTTACCCACATACATTAAGCACTAACTCATATTTCCTAACACCACCTTAGTGAGAACATGGTAGAAAGACATTCGCACACTCCTCTGTAGTATGCTCACCCCTGTGGCATGTTCAACTATGTGACTCATGACCTTGATCCAAAGAAAGGCTCTCTCCTTCCATGGTTTTAAACAGGCTTACCACAAAACTTGACATGATAGGAACTCATCAACTGTCCACCTCCCACAAACCATTTCAAGATCCATGAACTAACTTACTTTAGTACTTTTGTTCACCACTATGCTTGTATATCAGGGAAGTATATAGGAATCGACATATATATAAAAATATGAAGAAATTCATACGAGAAAAGTTTTCACATTACATTCCATAAGAATAAAATGTTCTTAATTGTAGTCACTGTTATCGATCGCTACCACTCGATCTCGAATAGCATAGACAATTGCCACTACCACTGGAAGCTATCCTTGACTTTAGCCAGTTTGGTGTGAAATGGGAATGGAACCTTGGTTATTATTCCCCCCACAATGTGAAATTCCATTTATTCACACAAACATGAATACTGAAAAGAAAATCATACCATACTATATACTACTATCTGGATCTTGTTGTCTAGATCTTGTTGCACATGGCCATTAGTGCCAATGAACATATTCACCAATCAACCATCTTCCAATGAAGTATGAAACTTAGAGGATCTCCGCAGTCATAGGATCTCTATAGTCATCTGCTCTCCAATACAATCATTTTTCTAGTATCCACACACCACACTAAAAATTGAAAACTCACTGCACACTGGTCACCAAATTAGTTGTGCGGCCCCATCATTGGTGACTGACGAGAGGTCGCTGGTTGTTCTCCAACCTTTGATGCCTCTGTCATCCAGTTGATTTTCTATTTACTTAGCAAATTTGACTTTGAAGTTCAATTTTAGAACGTCCCCCCCACAAAATGGATGTCCTGTACAAGTGAGAGTGCACCCAATTACAATAATTATTTGACATTTTTTTAATTTTAATAGACGACAATACCACTAATGACTTGTAAAAATGGAACCTATTTTGAAATAACATAAATTCCAATCTATAAACAAATATGATAAAAACAAATTTATATAATCGTGCAATCTCATAACCAAATGACACACTATTAACTTTAACAACATATAATATTTTTACTAGACTTTGATTCTTGAGAAGCCGAAACTTTGCTTTGAATGACTTCTATATGATGATGGGAAAACACATTTTTGACAGCAGGGAGAAATAATACATTGCATATCCAAGGTACTCTACAACAACCCTGAGCAAGAGCAGCACCAGGTTCTGATACTGGGCACTCTACACAGTTTCTCCAAGTGACTCTGCTTATGCTTCCTTCTATCTGACCGATCATGCATCCATTTGGAAATTGATATATCAAACATGTGACTTCTGCAAGGAGGAGACCTTCACAACTTTTGCTTTGGAGACCTATCACCAGTCTCAGCCAGAAGCATGCAAACTTTATCTCGAACTTCTTAAATCTTAACAAATATACATTTTCTTCTGCTTTGGAAAATATGGCATCATGTCGAGAGATGACTATAAAGGCTATGGATGAAGCTCTTCAACTTTCCTGAGCTTTTGGCACCCCAGTGACTGAACTTGGTTAGACTGTAGTGTTATTTGCATTTATAGTCATTTGCAATCTACTTAATACAACAATAGAAGTTGGGGCATGCCAATGATTTGGTTAGAAAAACAACAGATATTGACTATGAGTATAGGATAAAATGATATGCAACTGGATATTGAATGAAAAAAAAGGCACTTGCACAGAGAAATTTTATAGAGAATTGCCAAGCATATCATCTCAATCTAATTACGGACTTAATTGAGCCACAGGTAACAAGTAGAGAATAGTAGAAATCCAACACAAAATGCCTACGGTAGACCTGCGACTTAGTGAATTATTCTAACAACAGTCTTGGAAACCTCAAGCTTCAACTAAGAATGATATAAAGCATGTCTACATAGATTCACAACAAAGACTAAAAAGACATGCCTACCATAGATCAACACTTTGGACTGGAAAATAACAAATCCAGTTTTGAGTTTAGACTACTTGTGATCCCAACTAGATCGCTCTTCTTAATCTGCAATGACCACTAAATTTTAAACTCATCAAAGCCGGCCAGAGTAGTATCAGCTCTTCCCACGATCTTTTGTAGATCTGTATTTCATTGACCTTTTAAAAGCTATGCACATATCAGATGATGCATCAAAATGCCCCATAGGCACAAGGATGATTCTTGCTTTGATACCAAATTAGAAATATGGGCAGAGATAGTGAAGCCAAATAATCAAAAGCAAAATAATACGTGCTTCTACATCATCTTTTTCAATCAAATACATAACATATATATAGGTGAGTTTACTCCTATATTCAAGGAGAGATTATCTCCATAAATCCCTATTTAGTTGTGATTGTTACTCACATAACAATACACAACTCAAATCATATGATTTGTTACAATAACTCCAAACCCTAATATATATTATTGTTAATATAACAATAATATTTCTAACATTTACATGATAATAATTACTCACGTAATTATTATTTACCCACATACATTGAGCACTAACTCATATTTCTTAGCTACCTAACACTCATCAGTTCCATCATTCACTTATACAAACATGCTATTTGCCAACCAAAATGTGCACCCAACTTAGCATAGTAGGGCCCTAGGATCTATGTCACGAAGGCAAACAACAACAAACCAAAATTGAATTTGGAGATCAAACCAAATGGACTGAAAACAAACCAAAACAACAAGATGACAATATCAATAACTTTAGATTACATGTGTTCAAGTGCAAGATCTACCTTAGCTTCTATGCTTCTCAAAGGCACTTAGCTCTAATACCAATTGTTGAACACGATGAGGTGTTGAGAGGGGGGGTGAATCAGCACATACTAAAACTTAAATAGATATTTGCAGATAAAACTAAATTACTAAGAGAACATAAAGTAAACTATGTACCACAAGAATCAACACAAGAACACCAAGATTTTACGTGGAAAACCCTAAAATAGGGAAAACCATGGTGAGTGTTTTCTCACTTGATATATTATGCTCACTACAAAAAGTTACAACTTTATTTTTGGGCTACAACCCAAGGAAGCTACTACTCCCTGTATTACAACTTTGATTTAGGGTAGAACCCAAGGAAGATACTACACCCTAAATATCATGCTCAATGCACTTGGATTTACAAGAATAAATATATGGACTATTGCAAAGTAGACATCTGACTTATGTTGATAATGCAGTCTATTTTTTCTGCTTAATACATGTCTTCAAATTGATTCTGCACACTTCATATCTTGCACTCTTCTCTTCTATATTTGCATACACATCTACACCTCACAAAATGAATTTGATCTTCTATAAATATCCTCCACAATACTTCAAAGCATTGATTAGGTCAGCCAAAAGGATGAAACATGTAGCTTGTGGTAAGTCATCCTATGCACACTTCAAAACATCACCATATGCACTTGCGGAGCTGAGACATAACATGAACTTCATCAAGATAGGTCAGCACACTCTTCAATCTATTGCAAGTATGTTCCTAATCGTTGTTTTCATTGATGCCAACATATCCTTGTTTTCATTAGTGTCAACTGTATCTTATTCTATTACTTGTTTAGAAGACTTGTATGTTGAGGATATTGAGAAAATTAGCCTCTCAAGAAGAAACATGTGAGTTACAAAGAAGTATAGTACAGACAGTGACTTGTATGTTGAAGAATAGTTCGGTAAACTACTTCGCATTTATTTCTTCTTGAAGATCATGGTCTACAGATTGGCAATAAGTTAGAGGTATGTCTGATGATACTACATTCCAGGTTTGAGCCATCCGCATGAAGATTTGAGTGAATGGTGTTCACCAGAGTGAAACCTACTTTTTCTGTAAGTTCAGTAGGGACATAGTAGGGACAGGAAGAAAGTATTCTACTCTGCATTCCTCCACAATAAAGTATTTGGTTCTGCAGTTCTAGATCGAAGTATAGGATGATGATAAGTGCCTACAATTGCAATGGTTTGTGGTTTGGTGGTCTACAAGCTATCTTTCTTTTATGATAGTTGAAGACAGTGAAGTTCATGTGTTCTAGTGAAGAGATTCCTATGGATAAAGTGGTTAAGGTTTGTATGGTTTCTCCTAATCATTATAGCATGCTTGTGGATGTCTCCTATTCATGTTCCTATCTGGACTTTGGTCCACATTAATAAATTGAGATGGTGTGTGAATATTGTTCCTAGATAATGTAGCATGTAACCAGTCTTGGCTGACTTGGTTGATCCCAGTGATTGCAGAGATCTCTAGAAGATTGTGGAAGCGTGTTGTGGAATGGAAGATCATGTTTGAGTTCTAGCTAAGGCATGGCATGATCTACATTTCATTCCCTTTGCATAATGTTGCAATAGGTTAGGACCTATTTTGTAAATGTTTGTAATACCGACCTTGGAGATTGTTCCAATGGTTGATGATTGTGATGCCAACCTTGATGATCATTCCAAGGTTGATGTAGTGTATAAATACCTGTAGTTGAGTCATGGAAAAGGTGTCCTTGAGTGAGAAATAAAAATATATTAAGAAAAGTCCAAAAGGCAAAGTAGAGATAGAAGCAGAGGAAAGAAGAGGAAGAATAGAGCAGAGGAAGAACAGAGTAGAGGAATCTGAGCAGAGCAGAGGAAGAGAAAAGTAGAGGAATTGTTAAACTTCATTCACAATATAGAAAGGTGTTGATCATGGCAGTGAGTCTAGCAGTAAGCCACCAGTAGGGTTTAACAGCTCTCACGGTTTAACAACCCTTATTGTAATCTTGCTAGGTTTAGGGTTGAGGCAATGAGCCTGCTAGACCTAGCTGTTCTTTATGGCAATAAGCTAGTATGTTTAGGCCTATGGAGTGACCAAGCCTAAACATCATTATTTCAAGATTGCAATATATATTGTGAGTTAATCCTCTCTATGGTTTTTCCCCACCTTGGGGTTTTCCATATAAATCTGGTGTCTCTTATGTTTGATGTTATATTTGTGGTTAAGTTTCTAATTTCATGCACTCATTGTTAAATCATAATAATTATGGATAAGTGATGAATGTTTAAATTGTAGAAAGTGTTTAGTTCTTGTGACAACTGATTCACCCCCCCTCTCAGTTGTCTAGCACATATCAACAATTGGTATCAGAGCCAAGTTCCTTTGAAGAAAGTTTAACAACTTGAGGAAGATGCAAAATGTCTTACAAGAAGGAAGTGTCACATTTTGATGGAATGAATTATGTTCTTTGGAAGGCTTGGATGAAAAGCCATCTTCTTTCTCTTGGCTACAAAGTTTGGAAAGCTACAGAAATAGAATACACCATACCTCAAAATGGTCCAACGACTAAAGATGAAATCAAAGAATATGAGATAGATATCAAGGCAAAGGATGCTCTGCTAAGCTCATTAACTAACTCAACATTGATGAAAGTGGTGGATCTTGAAACTACAAATAAGGTATGGGAAGAGTTGAAAAATCTATATGAAGGAGATGATTCTATGAAGGAAGCCAAGTTACAAAGTCTGAAAGTGAAATATGAAAGCTTGAAAATGAATAATGATGAAAACATATCAGCTTTTATGCAAAGAGTTAATGAACTTGTTATAGGGATAAAATCCATAGGTGGAACTCTTGAAGAAAAGGAAATTGTTATGAAAATTCACAAATCTTTGCCCAAGTCCTACTGTCACAAGGTAGCTGCGATTGAAGAATTTATGCAAGTAAAAACTGTTAACAAGGATTAGTTTCTTGGTAAGCTTATTGCTTTTGAAATGAGTGAGTTAGATGATGCTCTACCGAAAGTTGAGATAGCCTTCAAAGCTAGTACTCCTAGAAGTACTTCCAGATCAGAAAAGTACCTTATGATGATGAGTTAGATGAAGTTGAAGCCAACTTTATGGACAGACTACAAAGAGGATCCAGTAAGTATAAAGATGAATTACCTTTCAAATGTTTTTCTTGTGGTAAAGTAGGTCATTTTGCTTCGAGATGTCCTGAAAGAATTGAAAGAAATAGAAGAAGATATGAGAACAGGCCTAGAACCCAAAAGAAGTGTTATTATGTTGAATAATTTGATGATGATGAAGGAGTATTAGATAATGGTGAACTAGATAATGCTAGTTCCTCTGTAAATGAGAGCTTGTTCATTGCTATTAAGGAAGATCTCATGTCTACTAATTCTTCTAGCTGTGTGAAGGAAGAAAAACCAGTGGAAAGTGCTTTGGCTGCTCAGGTCATTAAGGACAAGGATGAATGGGTTATTGATAGTGGTTTCTCTCACCACATGACTGGTGACAAAAGTAAGTTTGTAAGTTTGGAAAGGTATGATGGTGGACTGGCTAGGTTTAGAGATGATACAACTGGTAGGATTTGTGGAAAAGGATCTATTTCTTTTGATGGCAAGCATAATACTGAAGATGTCTTGTATGTGAAAGGATTAAAGCATAATCTTCTGAGTGTTAGTCAAATGTGTGACAAGGGCTATGACTTAACCTTCAAGGATAATGGATGCAAGATTAGGGAAAGCTCCAGAATAGTCATTGCAATTGGTAAGAAGACCAAAGGTAATATCTATCACTTGAAAGGAACCGAGAGCTATTGCTTGTTGACTCAAACTAATGAAAGTTGGTTATGGCATAGAAGGTTATGTCACATAAATTTTGATAATATTATGAAGATAAGTACTGCACAGATTGTTAGAGATTTTCCTAAGCTTGTGAAGCCTGCTAATCCTATTTGCAAGGAGTGTTAACTTGGGAAACAAACAAGAACAAGTTTCAAAAGCAAGGACCAATCAGTTGGGGGACCACTTGAGCTAGTACATACAAATTTGTGTGGACCTACCAGAGTAAGAAGTTTGCAAGGAGATAGGTATTTCATGTTGTTCATTGATGATTATTCTTGAATGACTTGGGTCACCTTTTTGAAAGAGAAAGTTGAAGCTCTAGATAAATTCAAGGCATTTAAGGCAATGGTTGAAAATGAGATGGATTTAAAAATCAAATGCTTGAGGTTTGACAGAGGAGGAGAGTTCATATCAAATGAATTCAATTTCTTTTGTGAAGAACATGGAATAAAGAGACATCTATCTACGTCTAGAATTCCACAACAAAATGGAGTTGTTAAAAGGAAAAATAAAATAGTTCAACAAGCTGCTAGAACCATGATGAAGGAAGCTCATCTTCTGGAAGCATATTGGAGAGAGGCAATTCATACTGTAGTATATATCCTAAACATAGTTCAAGTAAAAGGTAACAGTTCAAAAAATCCCTATGAATTGTGGCATGGTAGAGTTCCTACTATGAAATATTTCAAATTTTTTGGTAACAGATGTTACATCAAAAGAGAAGAAGATTTAGGCAAGTTTGATGCTAGATGTGATGAAGGAATCTTCCTTGGTTACTCCACCAAGAGTAAGGCCTACCGGTGCTATAATAAGAGGCTAAATAAGATCATTGAAAGTGCAAATTTTAAAGTTGATGAATGTAAGGAAAGGTCTTTAGAATCAAGTGGATATGAGTCAGATGATCCAGATGTTTCAGAAGTGAAGAGATTAATGTCTCATATTATTGTTTGGAACCTCATATATTCAAATGTTCTTCATCGGGTTGACAGAACACTATCGGCGGGAGTGGGAAGCCATTGGGCAATATGCAAGGTTTCACCGATATGGATATATTAGTGTGAGAACTATTGTTGGCTCAGCATTTTGAAGTCCCTCCAATGCTGTCCATCATCTCGATGGTGTTTAACATTGATGTGAGAACCGCTATTGGCAGGAGTTTGAAATCTTTGACTGATGTGCAATGTTTCCATCGATGACATGTGTCTATCAGCGTAAGAACTTCTATCGGTCGAGCTTTGTGGAGTCCTTCCGATGGGAACAGTTTCACTGATGGTGGTTTCTTCTAATGATCAGCAAGAGAACATCTATCGACGCAGCTTAAAGTCTTCGGGCCGATGGACAGAGGTCACTCTGATGAAGGCATTGCGTTGGCATCGGTGGGACAAGGATCCATCAGAGTAAGTGTTGATTAGTTTGCCGATGATGAAGGTTATCCCGATGAGTCTTTGACTGTCATCATTGGCAACAAAATTGCCGACGATAGTCATATTGATTGTTTGTGGTTATAAACTAGAATAGTATACGCAACTTGGTGCATGTGGGATTAATGATCTCATGAGAATGTGAACTGTTGTGATGGTTAAAAAGCAGCGATGCCAAAGAAATATGATTAATCAGTTAGGGCAAAAGAGTGTAACAGTTTTGCTCTTGGTGACTAGAAATAGAAATGTAGATCTGTAGGTGTCGAGAGTAGATGATGATACTATTCGAATTATACAATTTTTCTGTAGATGTGCAGATGAAAAAAAAATGGCTTTTGTATAATTGCTATAGCATCAATACCTAAAGAAGAACGGGTGATCTTTATTGTATATTTAGTTTTACTGTAATAAATATTGTTCTATTGTGGTGGTGGGTTTTTTTACTCGAAAGGGTTTTCCCACGTAATACTGGAGTCTGTGTTGTCTATTTTGTTTCTCTAGTGCACTTATCTGATTATTTTGTTTTGAAAGTTACCTGTCTGCATTATCCCCTTAGAATTAACATTAGGGAAGCTATTTTTCACACCTGTGCTTTCCTTACAAGTGGTACCAAAGCTTGGTAGGTTGGGTTTTTTGTGTTAGTTCAGAAAGTGGGAGTTTTGTAGAGGTTTATTTTGTTAAATAAGATGGCAAGCACATCAGGAAAAATAGACATTAAAAAGTTCAATGGCACAAACTTTGAGTTGTGGAAGATTAAGGCTGAAGATTTGCTGGTTGACAAAGATCTTTGGATTGATGTGTCTAGGGTTAAACCTACAAGCATGAAGCAAGAAGATTGGGCCCTAGCTGACAGAAAAGCCAGAGGACTGATAAGATTAAGTCTTGCAGATTATGTTCTATTGAACGTCCATGAAGAGAAGTTAGCCAAAGATCTGTGGAAGAAGTTGGGAGATATTTACTAGGGCAAGTCCTTGGTGAATAAACTGTTCCTCAGAAAGAAGTTGTATTCTCTGAAGATGGATGAAGGTGCATTTGTAGCAGACCATCTGAACACATTTAATCTGATTGTTGCACAGTTGACATCTGTAGGTGTAAAATAGAAGAGGAAGATCGTTGTATGCTTCTATTGTGTTCCTTACCTGACTCTTGGGATCATCTTATGATGGCTATTGGAAGTACAACAACCACATTTACAACTAAAGTGGTTGTTACCTCTTTGTTATCTGAAGAGATGCAGAGGAAATCTTCTGAGACAGCCAAAGAGGCCCTGTATGTACAAGGTAGATCAAAGGAAACAGGCAATAAGAAGGACAAGAAGTCAAAGTCCAAATCAGAGGGGAAATCAAAATCTCCTAGCACAAAGTCCAAGGTGAAGTGTTTGAATTGAGGGCAGAAAGGACACATCAGAAGAAACTGTAAAGAGGAGAAAAAGAATAAGAAGAACTCTTTTAACAATGATTCTTCTTAGAGTGATGTTGATGCCTTCATTGCTACCTTGGCAAAGCTTGCATCTGAAGATGTGTGGCTGGTGGATTCAGGAGCATCTTTTCATATGACATCTCACAGAGAGTGGTTCACAAAGTATGAACCATATGATGGTGGGAAGGTGTTCCTAGCAAGTGATTCAACACTGGAAATTGTTGGCTGAGGAAGAGTTAGAATCTTGTTCCCGGATGGCAGAATAAAGGGAATGAATGGAGTTCTTCACATACCAGGTCTGGCTCGAAATGTACTTTCTGTTAGTAAGCTTAATGATGTTGGAGTGCAAGTTACTTTTGTGAATGGTGGCTGTAAAATGACTAGAGGTTCTATAGTACTGGCAAAGGGTGAATGCACTGGAACTTTGTATAGGTTAGATGCTAAACCAGTGTGCTGTAAGAGTGTCTCTGTAAAATCTAAAAAAGCTACTATTGTAACACATGATGTAAATTCTATGGAAGTTAAACTTCCTACAGAGAAAAAAATGCTGTGGCATCATAGACTTGGTCACATAGGTGAAAAAGGTTTAAAAAATTTGAAAAACAAAACTCTGGTAGATGGGCTGATTGATTGTAATCTAGAGTTTGATTTCTGTGAACATTGTATATATGGAAAATAGAACCGTGTTTCTTTCTACTCAAATTCTCATAAATCTTCTGGTGTTCTAGACTATGTACATTCTGATGTTTTTGGTCCAGTTGATGTTCCGTCTTTATCTAAATCAAGATACTATGTATCGTTCATTGATGATTATTCAAGGAGGGCATTTGTATATTTTTTGAAAAATAAATCAGAAGTGTTCAGTCGGTTTAAAGAATTTAAAACTCTTGTGGAAAACTAGATTGGTAGAAAAACAAAATGCTTGAGAACAGATAACGGTGGTGAATATTGCAATGTGAATTTTGACAAGTATTGTGTAGATCATGGTATAAAAAGACACAAAACTACACCTTATACTCCAAAGAAAAATGGAGTTGTTGAAAGGTTGAATAGATCATTGATGGAGAAAGAAAGAAGTATGTTAAGTTATGCTAGTCTTGAACAAAGGTTCTGGGTTGAGGCAGTTGCTATAGCTTGTTACTTGTTGAACCATTCTCCTTCTTCAACATCGGTTGATAAGACACCAATGGAAGCGTGGTGTAGAAAGAAGCCCTCTCTAAGACATCTTCGTGTCTTCAACTGTGAGGCATATGCTCATATTCTTGAGGTAAAAAGATCTAAGTTAGATAACAAGGCAATCAAATGTATCTTTATTGGCTATGGAGTTGGTGTTAAGGGGTACAAGCTTTGGAATCCTAAAATTGAAAAAGTAATTTACAGTAGGAATGTAATTTTTAGAGAGCTGAAACCTTGGATTAGTATTTCTTAGCCAGAGAAAACAAAAGAAAAGAAAGAAAAGAGTATTGTTAATATTCATCTGACCCCTATAAAAGAGGAACAACAAGCACCAAGTGTAGATGGTTTAGATGTGAGTTCAAGTAGCTCTAAAGATTCAGATCCAGAGCAAGAACCTGAACCTGTACCTCAACCATTGAGGCGGTCTACACGTGAAAGAAGACAACTAGATAGGTATGGATTTTCAGTACTTGATTCAAGTTGTGCCTATGCTTTACTTACTGATACTGATGAAGCTAGGACAGTAAAAGAAGCCATTAGTTTACTTGATTCAGATTCTTGGTTGGAAGCCATGGATAGCGAAATGTCATCGTTGGAGAAAAATGGAACCTAGGATCTGGTGCCCTTACCGGAAGGTAGAAAACTGTGGGCTGTAAGTGGGCATTTAAAAAGAAATATGGTCCAGATGGTAGTGTTGATAAGTACAAGGCAAGACTGGTTGCTAAGGGGTATTCCCAAAAGGAAGGTATTGATTATGGAGAAATCTTTTCTCCTGTAGCTAAGATGACATCCATTAGATTTCTTTTGTCACTTGCAGTAGCGTATGATTTTGAAATTGAGCAAATGGATGTGACGACAACGTTTCTTCATGGGGACCTTGAAGAAGAAATTTATATGTCCCAGCTAGAGCATTTTATGGTAAAAGGTAAAGAACATCTGGTATGTAAACTTAAAAAGTCTCTTTATGGTATGAAGCAATCTCCCAGAATGTGGTATCAAAAATTTGATACGTATGTTTTATCCTTGGGGTATGTGAGATCTAAATCTGATCATTGTGTCTATTATAAAACTAAAGGTGATCGAATACTTATAATTGTATTGTATGTGGATGACATGTTATTTATTGGCAATGGTAAGAGGATGATCTCAGAATTAAAATCTCAGTTGTCCTTGAAATTTGAAATGAAGAATCTGGGGGCAACAAAGTACATTCTGGGAATGGAAATCAAAAGGGACAGATCTAAGAGAAAGATTTGGCTCAGCCAGAGCAAGTATATCACCAATGTTCTTGATAAGTTTCATATGTCTGATTCTAAACAGTTAGTTGTTCCAGTTTTGCAGGGAATGAAATTATCTATTGAAGATTGTCCAAAATTTTTGAATGAATTTGATGACATGAAAAGAGTGCCTTATGCAATTGTTGTTGGCAGTTTAATGTATGCAATGGTCTATACCAGACGAGACATTGCCCAAGCAGTGGGAGTTTTGAGCCGGTTTATGGTGAATCCAGGCAGATCACATTGGGATGATGTGAAAAGAGTTATGAGGTATTTGAAGGGAACTTCTGACTATGCTATTTGCTATCATGGAAACTCAGTTGGATCATAGAGATCTATTAGCATTTAGGGATATGTGGATTCTGATTGGGTAGGGGATATTGATAGTAGAAGATCCACCAGTGGATATGTATTGACATTAAATGGTGGTGCTATTAGTTGGATGAGTAAGTGGTAGGCTGTAGTCACTTTGTCCACAACAGAAGCAGAGTACATGGCAACTACTCGTGCATGCCAAGAAGCCATTTGGTTGAAGAGGTTGTGTTCTGACATTGGTTTTAATGCAGGGCAGATACAAATACATTGTGATAGTCAAAGTGCTATATGTTTGGCAAAAAATCCTACATTTCATTCTAGGACAAAACATATTGATGTCCAATATCACTTTGTTCATGATATGGTGGAAGACAGGAAGGTCAAGCTAGAAAAGGTTGACACTTTGGAAAATGTTGCTGATGCCTTAACAAAACCAATGAGTATGGCCAAGTTCAAATGGTGTTCAGATGAAATGGGTCTGCGGGCCCATAGTTCTCAGTAATCGAATGAGACCTAAGAGGTAGCAGTAATATCTTCAACAAGTGGGAGATTGAAGAGATTAATGTCTCATATTATTGTTTGGAACCTCATATATTCAAATGTTCTTCATCAGGTTGACAGAACACTATCGACGGGAGTGAGAAGCCATTGGGCGATATGCAAGGTTTCATCGATATGGATATAACGGTGTGAGAACTATTATTGGCTCAGCATTCTGAAGTCCCTCCAATGCTATCCGTCATCCCGATGGTGTTTAACATCGATGTGAGAACCACCATCGGCGGGAGTTCGAAACCTTTGACCGATGTGCAATGTTTCCATCGATGACATGTATCTATCGGCGTAAGAACTTCTATCGGTCGAGCTTTGTGGAGTCCTTCCGATGGGAATGGTTCACTGATGGTGGTTTCTTCTAATGATTGGCAAGAGAACATCTATCGGTGCAACTTAAAGTCTTCAGGCTGATGGACAGAGATCACTCTAATGAAGGCATTACGTTGGTGTCAGTGGGACAAGGTGATGCAGAGCGAAACCAGTTGAACATTAACATAGGTTGAAGACTCCATTTGAAGCCCACAAAATAGCCACTATAGGGTGGATCAGCCAGATAAGGTAGAAGTCACACCGAAAAATACATATTCTTGCCTATCGGCAAGACTATACACCGTCGGTCAAACTAAAGAGACTTTCGCTGATACATATCTCTCAGCGATGAGTCGCTTTGGTTATGTGCCTATCGGCATGATATTATCCTATCGGCGAGCTCCTTGAATCTTCTGCCAACACTATCGGTCACACCGATGAGCATCTAACTCCCACTTCTCCATCGGTCTGACTTGATCGTCGGTGGGACTTTTCTCTTCTCTACCGATATTGTATCTCACACTGATGTGCTTATCACCAAGAAGCTGTCAGTAAGACTTCTTACTTCTCACCTCGATTGGCTTGACATAAATCATCGGCCACTTCATAAATTCCTTCGCCGATAAGTCTCCTCTCCCCGATGGTTAGAACCATCGGCTAGACCGATACTGTCGGCCTAACTTTTAGTGAATCTCCGATGTGGTTTCTCTTGCCGATGCATTAACGAGACTTCATTGTCGGTCAGATACATTTCTTTGGTCAGACCTGAGGCTCTTCCACCGACACTCCTTCTCACCTGATGCCTTAGGTCAAGGCAATCATCGGTGAGACTTTTACCGTCGGGCCAGCCGATTTTAGTTCCTCCGATGACGATTCTTTTGCCGATGACTTCGACCATACAATACTTGACCTCCTACCACTGGTAACTCCTTTGTATTTCCTTCCACTGCGACCACTACTGCCAGTAAACATTTGTATCTACCCCAATGTACATTAATAATGTACATTCGCTCATACATACAATCATGAAATGTAATTGTTGGATACTCATATATTGTCTGCGACATACAAATGACAGATACTCGCAAATTGTATCTTCATACAAATACAGTATATGCACAACCTGCTCCGACATACAACGAACGTATACACATGAAATGTTAATTCCTTCTCTGCACATTGTAACCGAACAGAACACACGGAAACTACAGAAACTACAGAACAGAAACAAATCTAACTACATGGAGGTCATTCCACTGATTTCAAAGAAATCCACCAGTGGAATGACTCCAATCGGTATCACTGTAGTTTGACCAGCAAACACAGAATTTCTTTATTCCTTCCCAGAAATGATACAAATTGTTCTACTCTGTCTGTCTATCTCTCTCTATCTTTTAAAGACTCGATTTGGCAGTTACATACGGTGGAAAATGAACCACCACTGCTAATCAGTTACACATCTTGTTCGGTTACAATCTTTTAAGCTGTTTCTTGACATACATGTCATTATGCGGCTAACTAAGACTCAAAGTGGCACTAAGGTCTTATAACATAACATTTTGGACATAACATAAAATGTATAGGATCCTCAGATTCTTAATGGCTTCGAGGTGCTCCTGCACCACAAGGATCCATTGGAGTAAGTGTTGATCAGTTCGTCAATGATGAAGGTTATCCCGATGAGTCTTTGATTGTCATCATCAGCAACAAAATTGCTGACGATAGTCATATTGATCATTTGTGGTTATAAACTGGAATATTATATGCAACCTGGTGCATGTGGGATTAATGATCTCACGAGAATGTGAACTGTTGTGACAGTTGAAAAGCAGCGATGCCAGAGAAATATGATCGATCAGTTAGGGCAAAAGAGTGTAACGGTTTTGCTCTTGGTGATTGGAAATAGAAATGCAAATCTGTAGGTGTCGAGAGTAGATGATGATACTATTTGAATTATACAGTTTTTCTGTAGATGTGCAGATGAAAAAAAAATGTCTTTTGTATAATTGCTATAGCATTGATACCTAAAGAAGAACGGGTGATCTTTATTGTATATTTAGTTTTACTGTAATAAAGATTGTTCTACTGTGGTGGTGGGTTTTTTACCCAAAAGGGTTTTCCCACGTAATACTGGAGTCTGTGTTGTCTATGTTGTCTATTTTGTTTTGAAAGTTACCTGTCTGCATTATCCCCTTAGAATTAACATTAGGGAAGCTGTTTTCCACACCTATGCTTTCCTTACAAGAAGTGGTGCAGTATGAAGATAGCACAAATGAAGAAGAACAAGCTCTGGTAAGTGTTACCAAAACTCCAAGGTATGTAAGAATTAGTCATTCTAGAAATCAAATCATAGGAGATAAGAGCAAAGTGATTTTAACTAGAAGAAGAGTTGCAGAGGAACAAGTAAATTTATGTCTACTTTCTAAAATTAAGCCTAACATGGTGGATGAGGCTTGCAGAGATGAGAATTGGATAAAGGCAATTGAAGAGGAATTGATGCAGATATAGAAGAATCAGACTTGGGATCTTGTTCTTAGACTAGCAGACAAGAATGTAATTGGTAGAAAGTGGGTCTTCAAAAACAAAATGAATGAGAATGGTGAAGTGGTAAGAAACAAAGAAAGGTTGGTATGCAAAGGATACGCTCAAGTTGAAGGAATAGACTTTGAAGAAACTTTTTCTCCAATAGCAAGGATTGAAACAATAAGGATGTTTCTAGCTTTTACAACATACAAAGATTTTAAGGTTTACCAAATGGATGTAAAGTCTGCCTTCTTGAATGGAGAGTTGGAAGAGGAAGTTTATATTGAACAACCGAAAGGATTTCAGTCATCATAACAAGGGGATATGGTATACAGATTGAAGAAAGCATTGTATGGATTAAAACAAGCTCCCAGGGCATGGTATACATGGTTGGATAGGTACTTGATACAAATAGGGTTTAGTAAATGTACTACAGATAGTAATCTCTACTTCAAGATCAATGATGAACAAACCCTGATTATTGTAGTTTTTGTTGATGATATTATTTTTGGAGGAAATAAAGGTATGTGCTCAGTTTTTGTTGGAGAAATGCAAAGTGAATTTTAAATGTCTATGTTTGGAGAGATGAACTTCTTTTTAGGTCTGCAAATAAGTCAATCAGATAAGGATATCTTCATTTCTCAGTCTAAGTATGTGAAAGAGTTGTTAAAGAAATTTGGAATAAAAGACTCTAAACTAGTATGCACACCTATGATAACTAGTTGTAAGTTGAGCTAAGATGATAACTCACCCATGGTAGACTAGAAAATGTATAGATCTATGATTGGAAGATTACTTTATTTGACTCAAACTAGACCTAACATAATGCATGCAGTGTGTCTTATGGCAAGATTTCATGTTTATTCTTCATCTTCCTCATCAGTAGATAAGTCATCTTCATCTGCAAGCACACTTATCACTCCCCTAATGGGCTCATATGCTTATACTATCTTTTTGATTTCTCCTCCATCTTGGACTTTGGCTTTGATGACTACATGCTCTTGTGACTTCAATTGTGCTTGTAATGTAGACCATTTGTTCTTTCTACTATTCAACATTTCATTATATTTTTACACCTTTGCCTTCATCCTCATAGCCTTGTTGATAGTATCTTCTGATAAGTGATTGAGGGTGCATCTGCAGCAGGCTTGAAATTATCCTAGAAGGCCTTGACTACAAAGTTTGTATCTTGATTTCAATCTTTCCTTCCACCTTTTCTTCAAGAGCTTCCAGGATGTCTACTTCATTAGAAAAAAGTTTATGCAATCTAACACCGATATCCCTAAGTTTTATATTACACTTCCTAAGGATATTACTTTCAAATTTGGTATTCTCATACCATATGCTCAATAGCTTGGATGTCTAGTTGTTCAGTATCTTCTTGTAAACCAGGACATTGGCATCTATGCGCTTCATTTCTGATAAGGTAGTTAGATATTTTTCAATCTTGATGGACCTTTACCCAACTTCTATTTGCATTTTATCTACCCTGCTCCTTAATGTACTGAGCAGGTTCCAATTATTAAGAGAGGCCTTTATCACTTTCTCTACCTTTGTGATGAATTGTATGAACCAATTATCCATGATATGTGCTTTGTGCTTCATGATGTCCAGTCCTGTTATTTCATCCTGTGATATTATAGTTAGTGGAGTGGATGTGCTGACTAGTATATTATTTGGGTCTATCAGGCCCTTTATGAATGTGTACAATTGAGGAATGTTCTCCTTGTGCACCTTATTTGTATCCTTCTCTCTCTCTACACTTTTCAATAAAGAATCAATTATATCTTTGGCCTCTTGGCCCTCTTGTTGATCTATAACAAAGCCCAAGTCAATAGTGGTCATTTGAAACTCACTAATACTTATCTCTCCTTTGGCTTTACCTACCATAGATATAGCTACTTCAATTGTCCTCCTACCTGTTGCTAAGTCTCTCTTTATTGTTGATGTGGCCCTAGCCCTTCTCCTTAGCTTAGCTATATTGGCTGAAAATAATGAAGCAATATCGAATTTTGATGCAACACTGGGTGGATGTGGGTTTACCTATTGCTATAGCCAATATGGCACTTCATCTATAGACCCTTGTTGGTCTGTATGTTCAATGTGAACATCTTTTGATTCAGTGTTTTGCTCCACCCTTGGTGGTGAAGGCTCCTTTTCTTATTCATTGAGCACTTCTTCATCATGCTCATCCTCATGCACATGGACATCTTGTGTCACTTTTTGAATCTTGTCCTGGTCATCCTGTGATGGTGGTGGATCTTTATGAGTATCAGGATTGTTCTGATCTATCATACTTTCATGATCCTTGTGACTTTCATCATCCTCATTTCCTTTCTTTTCTTGATCACCACCTACTCGGGAGCTTTGTTCTCTATCTATTGATATGTCTGCCTCTTTAGGATCTTGGGGTTCATTTATCTCTACTTTATATGCTTCCCCCTCGGGTACTTGTTCATTATCCTAACCATCATTTTGATAAAGCATCTCTTCACCTTCCTCCATGTGTACATTGACTTCTAACTTATGTTACTCTAGAGGTATATCTTTATCTTTACTTTGGTCTTCCTCACCCTGATATGTCAAATCTATAGCTACTGGGGTGGTAACTTGATCTACTAACCTAGCCAAACCAATTTGTTGTGCCACAATTTTAGGATTACCTTCCTCTATTTCTTCTACTTTGACCTCCTTTTGTACTATGGGCATGCCACGAGGGGTCATCTTGGTGTTCTTTATTAGTGTCTCCATAGGGCTAGCAGACACCTTGTTCACAACATCATATAATAATTCTACTATTTCATCCAATGGAAAAGACTGATCATCTCTTCTATTATGTATTTCTTTTCTTTCCTCCTCTGCCAATTTAGACTTGAAATGTAGTATGTCAGGAATAGTCACCTCATGTTGCAGAGTTCTCTTGATTCCCTCACCACCTTCTCCTTTCAATATGATGGTGGGCTCATTTCCACCACCCCCCTCATTTCAAATGCTTGCTTCTTCTAAGGTATCTCCTAAGTTTTCCTCTTTTTCCTACTTATTAGAAGATCATCATCATCTGTACTTTCTTATTCCCCTATAAAAGTAGGAGCAGACTTTGTAATAGGTTCTTGCTGCTTTGCAGGTGCATGAGATGTGGTTGCAGCAGAAGTTGAGGCCAGATACTCCTTAGGTTGAGGATAATGAATGATTGCCACCCCACCAGCTTGGTTTCCTTTCTTAGATCTATTATGTTGCCTTTCTCCCTTGGATGCCCTCTTTTCTTTGAGGAAATCATCATATTCTTCATCTGTCAATTCTTGTCTTTTCCTCTTCTTATCAATTGTGAGCGCCACCCCCCTTTCCTTTAGTTTGGTAATCTCCCCATCTACCTATTCTTGGGTCAATTGTATGACCTACTGTGTTATCTAGTCTAATGAGGTCACCTTTGGTTGATTCCAGTCAGGGCATGATATTGCTTCATTCTATATTTTCTTGTCCTCATATTCCCGGGACATGACCATGCCATCATCTTCATGCAGTTATACTGGAATTGGTATGTATTCCAATGTGTGGATTTGTTTTAGAGTAAGACTTTCTCACTTCCATTTCATCATCACAATCAGCCCAATAGTCCTCAATATGCATTTGATGCATTGATTTCTTATACAGTGCCTGCATCCTATCATATGGGTCATATTCCCTAGATAGTGAGAATGGCTACAAGGACATCAATTTCGATCCCCCCATTGCATCCTTGACACTTTCCTTATCAGGGCACATGTACCACCCAATCATGATTGGGAACAGGACATTAGGTATTTTACCCTTCTCAACATTGGCCTCAAATGAAGGCAATATCTACCTAACCATCTCCACCAGTATGACCCTATCAGTTGGGTATCTTGGCAACATGAGAGGTTGCCCAGTGAAACCTTCCATTCTTATATATGTAAAAGTGGAGAACTGGATGAACCAAGCCCCATGTCTATATATTACTACTTAAGCTTCTATGTTCAGTCTCTTTTCTCTGTCTTCTTCCATAGTCTTGACTAGGTGCATGGAAAATGAATCATTCACTCTCTTGTAATGTTGGAGAGAATCATTTTGTTTCAACTGTGGGTAATGATTCCAGATGTTCACATCTCTAGGGTTACTACCGACCCTGCCAACTATTTGTAAACCACTAAATGTGCCTCTAAATGCACAGACATAAACCACATATGAGGTCATATGGAACATATTGGTTTTTCATCCTAGCTTTCTCATTCCCTCATCCAAACTATCACTTATGATCTTGGCCCACTGGGGTTGTTTATCAGTATCTACTACCATTCTTATGGGGCCATACATCCAGTTGTCAAAATATCCTACATTTGGTTTTCCTTTCATTCGGCTAAGCATCACCATCATGTACTAATATTCAGGGGTGAAATCAAATTTATATAGATGCACAGGTAGCTTTGCAGCAACTTTGTACATGTTGTCATTGGCTCTTCATGAATTCATGATTTTTTGCAATCCTTCTTAGTGCTATTGTATTTCTTCTCTAACTTATCTAGGTTTATTCTGCACACTTGAGGTCCTTTGGGTAGATTGAAAGTTGTAGTGATGCCCTCAACTAAAAAGTCTGCATATACCCGGCCATGTTTTTCTACCTTTTTGTTATTGACATTGTAATTTCGAGCACATTCCACTACCAGCTTAGTGGCCTTCATTGCATAAGGAAACTCCCTTGCATGCCACATGCTTGAGTTGTAAATGTTAATGAGTAGGGGTTGTTCGTTCCCTTATTCTGACCTTGCCATCCATGCATTCATATTAGTGTTTCCTGGATGTGTGTCATTTATCTAGCCATATTTCAAGGATATCACTTCAAGTTGTATACCCATGGGTTTTAGGAACTCTGTATCTGACATGTTCTTATGGACTGCCATCAAATCCTATAATGAAACACGTGTATTTCTTACCCTAACATGCCATGTGCACATGTGGATCAATGATTACATGAATATCATGATATTTTGATTCTTATTCAAATATATTTCATACATCATCTTGTTGATTTACCTGGGTAAAAACAATTTTACCTATTAATTTATCCATAAATGACAAAAGAGGGTTTGTCATTACATACCTAATATGTTAGTTAATATGTGGGATATTGAGAAATAGATGACCTTCCTGATGTTGGGCATATTGATGACATCATCGTCATATCAGGTCTTCTATATATTTAGTTATGGTGACATCATTATCATATTAAGGAAGATTGGGGATCTTAACTAATATGACAAACATTAAGGATTATACTAATTTTAAGTGTTTACATTATATCTAAGGTGACCCACACATTAACAAATATCAGGGATATTAAGAAATATGACCATCCGGGAATGTGCATGGGTACTTGATGGGTAGATGCTCTCTCGTGTTTAAATTTGACATCTGCATATTAGTAAATATGTGGATATTAGGTTTTTCTATGCTAAAACATATGCCAGGGATATTAGTCAATATCCAGGATATTAAGGAATGTGATGACTCTCCTGGAATGTCTAGTTTGACCAAACCTTGACCAAACATAACTTTCTATCCTTAAGGAATTTTAGGGTGATCCAAAAGGCAAACCTATTTGGAATTTTGCACTCTTTCACTTAATGAGGTTCATGATGACAAAAATTGACTTTGACATTTAACCTACCTTTATGAGTTCCATGCATGCACAGGGGTGATATACTATTATTGCATCTAATACCTAACTTTTACCATACCACCCAAAGCAAGAAAAGCAAGGGAAAGCCAAAAAAGGATGGGTCCCTATTTTGTGAAGGCAAAATGGGGAGTTTTGTGTAACCACACAACAACTTTCCACCAAAGAAAACAATAAAATTCCAATAATTCAAGAGGTGATGATAAGTTAGAACATCATGCTCCATCTCTTGTTAAGCATAAGCATCTTGATCCTTTGGATGGTATCATATTCATCAATGGAACAATGTATATCAAAGGGATCAAGTGTGTGCATGTGATTCGTATCCCTCATCTTGAAGATGAGTTGAAAACACTAGTGATAGGGTTAAGCTACATGATTTGGGTTCATCCCTCATAGCCAACCTAGATAGAGCCTTGTTGTCAGTGGGCGTCTATAGCCCCGACAAGGTTATCTTTGCCATTCCCCTAAGTAGAGTCCCACTGCCAGTTAGCTATCTATAGCCCTAGTAGAGTTACTTAGATGGCCTAATTTCTCTTTAGATATTCAATATTTTTCTTTTTTTTTGTATTCATAAGATGTCATCATGTAAGCTCATTTTGCAAGGTGTGGTCACTTGCTAATTTAGGTTGGGAATTGCAATGGTAGTAAGGGCAACCTTTTGATTTTTCCCTTAACTCCACATTGGTGTGTTCAACAAACCCAAGGCTGTTAGGTGTGTCATGTGAAAATCTCCTTGAGCAAGAAAGCAATATTGATGAATAGGATACCACAAAACTGATTAAGGACACTTGTTAACATGAGTCACAGCCTATGTTGAAACTCATATCCAAGTCTTGAATTCTAAAAATTTTAATAGTGTTTTATAGTGAAAAGGTGCATCATTTTTCCTAACCAAAGCAAAGACTCAACGCCAACAAACCAAAAACAAACACACAAAACAAGCTATACAAATAACTATACAGAATGTACATTATGGTACAATATCATGACATGACCCTGTCTAAGCATGGAAATAATGTTTAAGGAATTGTCCATTGACTGGCAATGGAACATCCTCACCTGTTAGTGTCTTGAGTCTATAAGTACTATCTCCCAGGATCTTTGAAATCTAGAAAGGACCTATCCAAAGTTTATCAAACTTTCCATAATCACCTTTCTTTTCATGTGCTTTGTCCCAAGCTAGGACTAGGTTTGAAATCCTAAAAGCTTTTAACATGGCTCTTTTATCAAACCAACATTTGATAGTAGCCTGATGCTTGGTGAACTAGTCAATCGTCCTATCTCTCTTTTCTTCTAGGTGCATGAGTTGAAGCAACCTAACTTATTGTTTGTTATCTATGCCCAAATATTCTTGTGCAAACTACAATGTGGGGATCTTTAGGCTTATAGGGAGGATGGGATCCACCCTGTACACTAAGTGGTAAGGAGAATTTCCTAAAGCAATTTTCATTCTGGTTCAATCCACCCATAAGGCATACCTAAGTAGGGTATTTCATTCCCTATGATTCTTTTCTATCAATTTCTTTCTGATCAATAAATTTCTTTTTGTTGACTCTGCTAAGTCATTTCCCTAGAGATAATAATTTGAAGAAAATTTCAAAATGATTCCATAATCAATAGCCCAACTAGTCAATATCAGTGATGCAAAAGATGGTCCATTATCACATACACAGACATATGGAACTCCATACCTGGTTATTATGTTGTTCTCTAGGAACTTGATCACATCTTCTACAGTGCATATCTTGCTACTGATTGCTTCAGTCCACCTAGTGCAGTAATTAGTGATTGTCAAAACATACCTATGGCCTAAAGATGATGGAGGATTAATAGGACCTATAAAATCCATGCTCCATTGGGCAAATGGGCACATCTCCATAACTGGATGCAAGGGTTGAGCAGCATATCTCTCCCTATTGGTAGCAACCTAGCAAGTGTGGTCACATTTGATATGCTCAACAGTGTCTTTAAAAATTGTTGGCCAATAATATCCTGCTCTCAGGATAGTGTGTGTAGTGGCTAAATGGGAGCCATGTGTTGTTCTAAGTTTGTCATGTAACTCTTTGAGAACCTTATCTACCTCTAGCTTGTCCAGACATCTAAGGTATATTCCTTCATAATTCTTCTTGAAAAGGACTCCTCCTTTGATCATGTATTTTTGTGATCTTATCTTCAAAGCTCTCCTTTGAGAAGCTTGCATCTTCTATGGACATCTCCCAGTGATTAGGATATGTTTGATAGCTGAGTACCATTCTTTGTTTTCTTTAGTGTTCACAACATATTGTTGACTCACTATGTTAGGATCAATCTCAGAAATCATTTGGCTTAGGGCTTGCCCTTTGACCAATTTCATGGGTGTTATGTCCATGTCATATTCTTGGAGGACTGTTATCCATTTACCTCTTTTATATCCAGGTTCACTCTACATTAAGAGCATTTTAACTACTACATCAGGTACCACAACAATTATCTTACTTCTCAGGATGTAATGTCTAAATTTCTTTATTGCTCTGACCAAAGCAAGAGCTTTTCTTTCAACATCCATATACCTAAGCTCTGCATCTTTGAATGGAGAACTTATAAAAGCTATGGGTTTTTCTTCCTTGTCTTTATTTCTCTATGTTAGGACTATTGCACATGTATGCTCTGAAGCAAATGAATAAATATAAAACTCTCTTGTGTATTCTGGGCTGATCAGGATAGATGCATCTGATATGGCTTTCTTGATGTCCTCAAATGTAGCCTTTGCTTCAGGTGTCCATTAGATCTTGGCATCTTTTTTAAGCATTACATTGAGTGGCTTAACAATTTCTGCAAACCCTATGATGAAATTCCTTTCAAAGTTAATCTTACCAAAATAAGATTTGAGTTCTTTCTTACTACCAGGAAGTTGTAACTTCATGATGGATTCTACCCTAGCAGGATCAATGGTGATCCCATTTTCTGATATTAGGTGACCAAGCAACTTGCCTGTGGTTACTCCAAATATGCATTTCTTTGGATTTAGAGAGATACCATATTGCTCACATTTCTTGAGCACCTTTTTGAGGTCTTCTATGTGATCACCTCTCTTCTTTGAAAAGATAGTCAAGTTCTCCATGCATATGACTGCATTTGCCAACCAAGCCTATAAATGCTATGTCCATTACACGCTGGAATGTGGCTCCAACATTGATCAAGCCAAAAGGCATGCATCTATAAGCAAATATACCCCACTTGGTGGTGAATGTTGTTTTTAATCTATCTACTTTGTCCACCATTACCTGGTTGTATCCTGAGAACCATCCAGGAAGGACATCATTTGAGCTCCATTCACTATTTGTAAAACTTCATCTAATGAGAGTAAAGGATAGTTATCCTTCTTTGAAGCTTTGTTCAGGTTCCTAAAGTCTATGCATAAGTGTATGTCTCCATTATTTTTCCTTACTACTACCAAATTGGCTACCCATGTTGAGTACCTGACAGGAAATATCATCCTAGTATTCAATAGTTTTTTAACTTCTTCAAAGATTATAGGCTCTAGCAGTGCATTAACTGGCCTTTGCTTCTGCCTGAAAGGCTTGGCATTTGGATTCATTGGAATAGTGTGGGTGATAATTGATGTGTCATATGTCTTTAACTCATCATAAGTCCAGGAAATAACATGAAATCCTTTAATGCTTGAGTTATCCCTACCTTTTCTTCTTCAGAATAAATCTTGATGCAGAGCAAAATATCAAAACTCAGTCTCTCAATCTCACTCCTTCATAAACTGTTCTTCATGTGCAACTATGGCACTCACACTATAACCAATCAACTAAAACTTGTTTAACACATCATCTAAAAAAGGTCTCTAACCCAATAACTTCATACTACATCTTCCAAGATGCCCAACTTCGATCAAAACTCTATCCAACCACTATGCAGGACAGCAATCTACAATACTGTTTATTCAAAACAGTCACACATTTCTATCTCTAAGGAGACAATCAGGGTACCCTCCTTGGGGTGATATCCAATGACACAACTCCAATGCCAAATAGCCAACCAACTCAATATACCTAACACTTGATTGTCTTCAATGACAAAGCAAACAAACTCACCAAACTTACCTTTTCTTTCTTGGTTAAGACAGTTGTCCTTCACTTTGAACTCCTAACACTGATCCTGCAGGGTTTCTCACATGCCCACACTCACCATTCCCAATCTCCTACCCCTGCAACCTTCACAAGGCTATGGAAAAACTATTTCACATCCCCTTCCATTGATTAGAAACAAGAAAATATCAATAAAAAGAAGGAATGCCCATCAGCTACTCAGAGATACCCTACTTAGGGTTTTGGGACAGTCAATTTCTCCCTCCTAATGTAGTGTCAAGATCCCAAACAAGATGCACAGGATAGGTAACTCACTACCCTAACCAACCATCAATAGTACCATCCACTTCTAGGCTGTACAGGTACAGTTATTTACAGAAAATAGTGAGTTTTTCAAAGGAACAGCAGAGTTTGGAACAACCTCAAGAAGAACAGCAATTTCTC
The DNA here is from genome assembly GCA_027924645.1 of Cunninghamia lanceolata. NCBI lineage: Eukaryota > Viridiplantae > Streptophyta > Pinopsida > Cupressales > Cupressaceae > Cunninghamia > Cunninghamia lanceolata. Next base: position 661,723 of record BSBN01000865.1, on the reverse strand, counting down.
CCTTCTAACTCAATGTCAAGACCTCAAATAAGCTGCACAAGATAGATAACACTCCCCCCTAACCGACCATCATCAGTAACCTCCATCTCCAGGCTGTACATGTACAGAACAAGGTAGAAAACAGTGAATTTTTAAAGAAGACAACAGACTAAAAAAATAGTTTGAGGTTCCACAGTGATTTCTCTCCTCTAGTTCAGTGTCAAGGCCTCACACCATGCTTAAATCAAAGGTGACTCAGTCTACTTTCCATCCCACATGCAGATGGTCTATGAAGAATCCATACAGGAGTACAGTACGGCAGCAAACAGTGAAAAAAAAACACAAAAAAATAGAAAATTCAGGAAAACAGTGATTTCTTCTTCTTCATTTCACTTTTCTCAGATCTATTCATTACAATGAATCCCTCCTGGCTTCAAATAAGCCTCATACCAAGCATGGAGTCATTTGGGATTCCATCCATCTTCTCAACCATCAAATTTTTACTTGCTTTCTAACTGTTGTTCTTTGAAACTGTTATTTTAGTAACTGTCCACCTTTTATTTTGGACTGTATTTACTGTTTTTCATGGTTTCAAATGCTTTTTTGACACTTGGTTATCCTTTGGCAAGGTTCCTAACAAACCTCCAAATCCAAGACATGCCTTAAAAGGCTTACAACATGAAGACTTTAAATGACTAACTTGTATAAACATTAAAATTGAAATGACTCCCTATGACCACAAGACTGTCCTACCTAGGACCAATAACCCAACAATAGTAGATTCTAGTTATTTGGACATAGTCCATTACAAGCATGACTACAAGCCTCATTACAATCATTTGATGGTCTCAAGGACTTCATTAAACAAATCAAACATCTTGAAGATCAAATAAACCTTGATGTGAAGGTGCTCCTGCACCAAACCTTACCAATTAAGACATTCCTTATGTCTTCATTTTGTCCTATGTTGACTGGTGAATATTCTCCTCCACCTGTCTTGGGGAGATCCTTTTGTTTCATCATGTTATGCAGATCAAATGCCTTTTCTAATTCTATCATACCTTTAGGGATCTTATTGCTTGGCAAATCCATAATTTCCTCTTCTTCCCATACATGATCTTCCAAGTTCTTCTCATCTAGGATTTGTTCATCAAATATATCTCGGTTTGCTATGAAATCCAAAATATGTTGACCATCATCAAACACTTGAGAATTAGTGACATTATCAGGTATGGAGGGTATTCATATCAACTCAACTAAAAATCTCTTTAATCCAAAAATGGACAAAGGTTCCAATGTACTGGTAGCTTATGCCAAGGCATTTGCTCTATGATTTTGTTCTCTAGGAACATGTGTGATATTGAATGCATCAAATTCTTCAATTAGGTCCCAAACTCTATGCTTATAGTTGGATAACTTCTTGTAATTGCAAGCATAGATACTTCTGACTTGTCTCACCACTAATTCCGAGTCCCCATAGACATGCAAAATCTTTACTTTCTTCTTAAGAGAAAACAACAACCCATGGGTTAAGGCCTCATATTCTATCACATTATTGGTGCATGGGAATTGCAATCTATATGCTACCAAAAAGGACCTTCCTACTAGGTCAATAAGGTCTATACCTTCCCCATCTCCTTGTTTAGACTTGGATCCATCAAACCTAAGGATCCATGGCTTATCTTCTGGCAATGGCTTATCATGACATTCTCTTTTCCTTTTGGCTCTAGCAGCTGCACCACCTGATATCCACTTCAACTTCTGAGATTCACTCTTTGCCATCTTTAGTGGTTGATGTGAACCTGATATGTCCCCTCTTTTCATTTCTATAGTATCATCTCTATCAATACCTTGATGTACTTCAATCTCATTCCTCTCATCTTTTGACATATCTCTAATGTTAGACAATTGGTTCCTTGAATATAACTACTTTTGCTTATTCAGTATATGTAAACATAAAGGACATGTAGTTTCAGAATGTGGTGCCTCATGGAGTCTACAGCAACCTTCAATTAAAGCGTGATGCGAAGAAACTTCCTACAATGCAAGCCTTTGAATTTACTTAGATAGAAATTATTCAAACTTTGTCAGGTTACTTCCCGTATCTTCATCTGAGAATTCATAATCTGACTCAATTAAACAATTAGTCCCTGGGGTGATATCATTTTTTCCCCATGGACATCTTTATCATACATCAGGATCTCTTCAAGATTGCACATGTAAGCCTCATCCTAATGTGCACCTTCCTCATATCCTTGTGTATATAAAGATGAGAAATAAGAATCAGTATCATCATAACTAGATATTGTACTTACCTCAGTTGAAGATGACCCTATCTCACTATAAGTCCTTTCCAATTAGACCATGTCTAAGCATGCATCAAAATCCTTTTCTAAATAAGCTTAATCATGTAACCGACACCAACCTTCAATTAAGATATCCTTAGTGGATATACCTAGTATCTAGAAACGTTGCATCTCTCTGGATAAGTACAATTCAAAATATTTAAAGTGATTTATTTTATCATTGTTAGCTAAACTACAATTAGACTCTATGATCACCATATTATCTTGATCAACATTTCTATGTGTATGCATATTGTACATCAAGACTTCCTCTATCTAGACCATTTGAGGTCTGATGGTATAAACCCCTGGTTCAACATCCACATGTAATATCTCATTGGTATTGTTATATTCAGTGATCATATGTTTCATCCTAGGTTTAGCCTCTATCATTATTTGATTAGGAATCCACTTCTAGGGTAAACACATGTGGCTGAAATCAGTAGACATGTAACCATTGAGTGTTTTTGACCAATCCCTACTGAGTAGCATCTCATAGGTATCAAGGATATCCACCACTTAGATGCTAATGTAATATTGGACCCTAGGGTCTAATGCTAATTGCATATCGATATGTGTCAATTCTCCTACCACACTCACCTCAGTTTTATCTACCTGTGTTACTTTCTTGAGGGACTTGGCTGGATGTAATCCTAAAGCATTGCAAATGGATAATGGCATCACATTTGTTGATGCACCTAAATCTACTAAGCAATTGTGCAATTTCTTTCTGAATATTCTTAGCGTGAGTAGGAATGGGGATGATTTAGTTTTGTCTCTATATAGAGTCATATGTGATGTCTCAGTAGCCTGGACAGTAGCATGCACTCTATGTTTAGGATTATTTTCTTTAGGTGCAAGATCTTTAGTCAAGATCTGACTCAGATTATGACCTTGATTATCATCCTTTGGTGTGGACTCATTTAAAGATTTCAGGAAAGCCTTCTTGATGACTGGGGTTTTAAGCAGTTCTGACAGAGATAAGCTGATTTTAATCTTTTCATCTCTTTAGCTAGATATGTGACTAGTTTGTCAGATTTGGGCAACTGACTGATGGTCTTTGACACTATATTTTGGGGTGCAAAATACTGAGTACTAACCTTGCGAGGACCAAGGTTATTACTAGCTTATGGATCAGGTGGACAGGTGGAGAGTTGAAATTATTGGGAGGAACCGATGTGGTTAAATGACCGGATGGTCTATTAGGATTACTCCTGAGGTTATAATTATGTCTACCCTGATATTGCTATTGATACGCATGAACCTCTTCGTGTTCTAGTTCTGGTTCATTTTCATCCTCAAAGGGAAACACATAATTTGTCTCAAATGCTAAGGTAGACTCCTCACATGCTAGTGTGTAATTCTCATGAGTGGAAGCCATGTGATGATACTGGCGATTGGTTGAACTTTCTAATATTAGGGTAGACTCATACCTAAAAGGAACAATCTCATTCCATTCAAGATGAGGAGGATCTCCTATAGTATTAGACACTTCAGACTGGAAAGTACTAGCTGCTATTTTAAACTGAGGACAGTCCAGTTCTACATGTGCATTAGTATTATGCATCCTACACCAATTAGTGAGTGTAGCTTCTGCTAGATTTACCCTGGTTGTTTGTTTAGATTCATTAGGAGGCTGATTATCCAAAGGTGATGGTAATGAACCATTGTTTGGCCTAGTGTTCAATGTCCAAGGTGGCCTAGGAGCAATATTGTTGTTATTGTTGTTGAAATTCCTTTCATTGTTATACCCCTTATCAGGATATCCAAATCTATCATTATTGTTTCCATATCCTCTATCAAGATATCCTCTGTTCTGATTTGGTTGAGAATAGAATTTTTGGCTTCTCATGTGTGTAATCTCAGTGGTCAACTTTCTTAATTTTGTAGATATTTCTTTAATGTCATTATTTTCTTAGATTGAACCTTGGCTACTACGTTCTCTTGTTGAGGTTTGAAGAATGAACTACCACCATTATTTTGTCCTGCATCCTGAGGTGTTTGTCTAGGATGAAGTATCATCTAGCCATTTCCATTTAGAGGAGGCATAATGTTAAATAGAGCTACCTATAAGGGACTAGGCATGATGGCTGGAGGTATCATGACTCCATTGTCTTGTGGTTGCACAGAATATATAGCATATCCAGCATTAGGTGCAAAGTCTGGTGTTAACTGCTGATTGACCTTGATGGCTTCTTCAAAAGCACCTGCAAGTGAAGTGAGAGGTGGATGTGTTCTTTTGATGAACATGGATGTCAAGGGATCTAAAGCTAAATAGTATATGGACCTGGCTACCTCATCACCTACATTGTATGGACCAACTAACTTGGAATACATCTTCTAAAACCTAGCATTGAAGTTAGAGATCATTTCTCCCTTAGCTCTTTTGATTGTAGAAAACATGTGGTAAGTGATGGCTGGATCTACTAGGATTTTAAATCTCCCTAAGAAAGCTTTCTCTAGGGCATCCCAGGTATGGATGGTTGATTCGGTAAGACTGATATACCAGCTATAGGATTCTTCTCCTAAGGAGTAGGGAAACAATCTACACACAACATCCTGATGTTCTATTCTTTCTCTAAAGAAGGCTTCCTTATAGGTTCTAATATGGTCTTCTGCATCCTGATAAGGATGATATTTTGGACATATTTTGTCAAGATTTTTAGGCAAAGGATGATATGCCATATACTAAAGTGGTGACTTAGTTGCAAAGAAAGACATTGTGACTGGTGCTTGATGCACTTGAGGTATAATTAGAGATCTTGGAGGTGTTTGAGATACAATTGGAGATACTGGAGGTGTTACAGTATGTATGGATGAAGACGTTGATGCACTAGACTTAGGACTGTGATGAATATCAGTTGTATGAGGTCTAAGTCCATGAATAGGTAATTCTTCAAGAAGTCCAAGGGATCTGGACTTGATATTAGGCCTGTGAGCTAGGATTCTAACAGTTTAAGATAGAATGTGAATATATTGGCTGAATCTTAGTGAAGATCAAGGGTTATGATCCTCTAAGGTGGATATTTAGGATCAAGAATCTATGATAACTAGATATTTGCACAATATTAGCACAAAATGCACATACACACCTGAACTTGAATCTTTAACTATAAATATCAAATTATCTGACCATGAGGATGGGATACTACATGATATTTGTAAGAGGACCTAAACAGTGACTCAATACTGAAGACTTTAAATAATTGACTACAAAATTCAAAGTATTCATACACAATACTAAGATATTTATGATCAAAACTCTTGAAAAAACTTAAAACAAGTGAAACTTTGCACAAACACCTGAAGTATAACTAATTCTTATGAACTTTGACAAGATCACCTTGTGTGGATGCGGAGATGATGTCCAAGTGACTAATTTAGGAACTAGAACAGTGTCAGCCCTCCTTCTAACACCAATTTAATGCTGGTTATGATGTTAGGCATAAACAACGATAGATAAAGAAATACAAACCAAACTTTTATCATCTTGAAAGATATAACGAATTCAAAGAATTCATGATCCCAAGTCTCCGTGGATTAGTTCATAATCTACTGATGTTGCTCACTAGTTTGATGTGCTTTGTTGTTTTCCATTCAAGGGGCCTTACATTTCTAATTCCAAGAACTATGTCTGGACAAACCTACTTTCTGTAATATTCAACAGATGATGAGGATATTTTCTAAGTTTGATCAATTCTTCTACTCATTAACTGTTATCAACTAAATTTCACCTCTACACTATGAATTTATCTAAGTAATGTGCTTGCAAGTAGATATTTGTGTAATTGTTGCCATTATTTATATGTACTTGCATGATGTTTTCAATTATACATGTTATTTAACTCAAATATGCTATGAATGTTCAATTATCTATGAGATATTAGCATATTTCATTGTATTTGCATTAGATTTTCTGTGAATTTGCAATTATGATGATGATTTTAAATGAAATCAAACAAATTTTAATGAATGCTTGCTAAACTTTAATGAAATGATTGAATCTTTAGCTATTGATCTACATACATGTTGGTGTGAATAGGGTTATTACCTATCCGGTTTACCCTTGTGTGGATAATTCATATAATTTAACTATTTATTAGTTAAATAATACCCACACACATGTTCATATGTTAAGTTGACTTAGTGAGACTACTAGATGTTTCTAGTTGTGTCTAGTTGTTACTAAGTGTTGATAGTTGTCTTATCCTACACATATGATCTAGTTGGCTTCCTATCCTCTAGTTCTCATATGTGATAGGAATATGACACTTGTCACATGACTACAACATCCTAGCTCTCAAACTTGGCCTTTATAACCAAGGCCTCTCATTGTATCATATTAATCTTGAATCAAGTCATTATCTTGTGTATAGAATATTATTCTATCATGTTGATCTTCTTTGATTCTTGTGATTAGCTCTTAGACATCTTGATCCTAGGTTAGCTACCTCCATAGCTAATCTTAACATGGTATCAGAGCTTGTAGATTGTGTGAATAGTGAAACCAAAATGAGATGAAAAACACAAAAATAAAAGCATAAACAAGCCTTATACCTCACTAAGATTCACCAATCCAAGATAGGGTGGTAGAAGCATGCACCCAAGAGCTCCTAGATATACCCTAGATAATGGATTCAATGTGAAATGCTCAATCTAAATGCAACTCACAAGCTAGCTCAAGAGAATTTTTTGGTATGAGAACTTTACTTAGAAATTGGATGATAAATGGCTTGGAGGATGTTGTATTTATAGGCTTTTTGGAGAGATTTTGATCCAAGCGTGGAGCATGAAAATGATGTGGAGGGCCTAGATTTCATCTTGGAAAATGAAGGGGTAAGAATAAAGATGAATTTTTAATTCATCTTGGGAAGAGGGGTCCATAAATGAGATTGGGTGAGATGGATTATTTGTGAATTAAAACTTCACATGGGGAAGGGTAAAATGAATTTAAAATTCATTTGGGGAAGAGTGGATATTAATGAGTATTTGCACCCTGGGGGAGAAAAACTACGTGCAGGGATGACATGGCCTACTATATTTAGCATAGTGGGCCCTAAGAGTGCAACATTTGCACACATCGAGCCATTGAAAAGGAGCAAAGAGGAGATGGCGGACTGCAATCCCATGTTCCTGCGATACATGCACATTTTTGAGCATTTCTGAATGCATGGCCAGGCACTAGAGGCTGGACCCCAGGTAGGCCTTAACCCTAGCTTTGTCTTTTTTTGATTTTATCGCATTTTTTTATTTTAGGAATTGGGATTTTGGGGTTTTGGTGCTATCGCAAGATTGCACAGTGCAAAAAGGGGAGCAGATTAGCACTATCCTCTGGATTGGTGCTATCTGTTAGGGTGGAAAAGGGATGGATTGGCACCAAATGCTTATCATTTTGGTGCCATCCTCTATTTTAGAACAATGTTGTGCAGGGGTACGAATTTTGCACATTGGTGCCAAATGGGTCCGGGGATAGCACTATATTATAGATTAGCACTATGTTGCAAAGTAGTGCCATCCTTAGGATTTTCGCTTTGTTGGTTATTAGCATGATCTTCTGCATCGGTGTTTTTTGGTATAGTGCTGCCTTTTGGCAAATTGATGCCAAATGGTATTGTAGCGCTATGATATGGAATGGTGCAAAAACGTTGCGTAGTGGCACTATCTTCTAGATTAGTGCCATGTAAGAGAAGAATAGCACTAATGTTAGGATTGGCACAAAAAGGTGCCTATTTAGGTGCCAAAAATGTTTTGGCTTTCAACAGTAGAAGAAAGGGTAAATTTTGGAAGAATAAGTAGGTTTTGACAAGAAATTTGTGGATGCAGGTTACGGGGTCATTTATAGTGTCCTCATAGGAGTGACGCATGCCAGCTATGATGGAGTTATTTGATCACTTCAACAATGCCATCCAGGTTCAACTAGCGAGGTTAGGGCTTTTGAACCTGCATCTATGCTAGTGTTGCGAGCTCATAGAGCTCTAATTATGACTGTCGTAGAGAGATATCGCCCAGAGACTTGTTCATTTTTGCTTCCTATTGGCAAGATCACCATCACACTTGAGGATGTTTATCACATCCTTAATATACCAATTTATGGTCAGCGGGTGACATATGACACAAGGAGGGGACGGAGGGCCTTACTTAGAGTATTTGGCCATGATCACATTATTTTATTAGTGGACAAGAGGGAGATGAGCTATGAGGGGACACTGGCGGCAGGTGTAGATCACTTTGCTTTATTTCTATGTGGATTGATCAGGGGCATAGTGATGCCAAATAGGAGAGGTAGGGGCTTTCCAGTTGGATAGGGGGACATCATTGAGGGGATGATTCGACATGAGATAGTGTATGCTTGGGGACTGATGATGTTAGCATAGCTTTATCATGAGATGCATATAGTTGTTTATCATTGTGATTCATCTCTATCAGCTGAAGTTACTTTGCTTCATGTATGGATTTGGGAGCATATTCCAATCACTAGGCCGAGATGTGGGTATTATCATTGTCCTTTTGATGCTTATGTTTTTTTGTATTGGGATATAGAGTATACATACACCGAGCAGGTTCGATATTGGAGACGAGTTTTGGATGACGTGATTTAGGTTACTTGGTGACCCTACATCGGAGTGGAACCTTGGATAGATGATGATGTTCATATCCCCTACACATTCTAGAAGTGCTACCTAATAGGTCAGGGTGACCGTACTATTGATATGTATCTGTCATCGTGAATTATGCGGTAGTTTGGGCTATGGCAGGATCTTCCGCAGCTGATGGCAATTTTTGCATGGACTTGTCGAGATGCACATTTGTGTCCCCCGGCCATACAACCGCAGGTTGCTTTAGAGGATTTTGCGGCTTTGGAGCCATTGATATGGGATTGGTGGAGTGAGGTTAAGATGTAGGCACTACTCCTTCCTATGATACATGGTGGTAGAGGTGGCGGCCTACGTGGTTCACAGATCTTGTAGAGGAGGTAGTCCTCCTAGAGGGGGCAACAGTATTAGGGGATGAGGAGTCAGAGGAGGATAGGGATGAGGATTCTGATGGGAATGATGATTTATTAGAGGGGGAGGAGGTTATTGCGGATTACCTTGTGAAGGTTGGAGGAGATGGGGAGGAGGGGGAGGTTGGAGGAGATGGGGAGCCAATGGATGTGTTAGAAGTAGCAGCAGCTGGGTAGGTCAGGCTTGGAGGAGAGGGGCAAGCAGGTGGTGGTCCATAGTTGCCCCAGTAACAGGTACCTGTGCAGCAGGTACTTGTACAGTAGGTTTAGATAGGAGAGGTGCCAATGTAGAGGGAACCTCAGTAGCGCGGGGGATGGTAGAGGACAGATAGGGAGTTTCTGCCCCCACCACAGGTACTATAGTAGTAGCAGTGGTAGACAGCTATAGTAGGACAATAGGTTCCTAGTTTAGAGGCAGGTACTTCGGCGATAGGTGGAGTTTCAAGGCCTCGAGAGTGTTCATCTCGTCAGTGGCCTTGGAGTGCAGATGAGGAGGAGATCAAGACCTTACAGGGATAGGTTGCCATCTTGCAAGAGGCTTTACAGAGTCATGATGTTAAGCTCGTGCAGTTGCGGGGCATGGCTATACTACTGGATGGGCAGATGGATTGATGGGTACATTGCAGGCACAGTTAGCCTAGGCAGAGGGTCAGATAGCCACTCTAATGGGTGAGAGAGATGTTGCACTCTTGAGAGCTCAATAGGTAGAGGGGATGGTGGCCAGTTTACAAGGGGTGGTCTCAAGTGTAGGTATGGGACCATTTTTCACACTAATGCAGACATAGTTATCTCAGGTATAGGGACAGCTGCTAGAGGCTAGAGGATGTTCTGATTATTATTAGGCTGCATATTAGGCGGCAGTGCCTGCAGAGCAGTGCATGCTGTGCTACAGTCAACACAGTGGGTCTTGGATGTCTAGGTCATACATATCTAGATCAGTTTAGTTAGTTTAGCAGCCGATGGGTCCCCCATCACAGATGCCACAACAGGTTATATAGGTACAGCCTCAACCACAGCCACAGCCACAAGTAGGATCACAACCATGACCAAGATCCCCTACTGAGTCAGGCAGAGGATCCTCTATTCAGAGTTGACATTTGTGTTGCACTTATTGTATCATGACTTTGTATTATTGTGAGTGAAGTACACTATTATTTTGACGATGTATATTATGACAGTTGATGATTTTGATGGCCTACATGTGTTTTTTATATGATTATGATGATGCTTATGTTGATGGATGCAGTATGTTTTATGGATTATACATATTATGATGATGTGATGATTTTATGAAATGCTATGGATGTGTTGTGTTTATGAGATGTATTATTTGATGTACTTATTGATGTAATATGATATATGTAATGATGGTTTACTTGTTTTGGTATATGCATGTTTGTGATTATGGATTATGATGTGGATGTAAAATGCAAATAAATGCTCAGAATAATAAACATTTATTATGGATACAAAATGGAAATATATGCTTATCTTAATAAACACATATTATGTATGCAAATGGAAATATGAACATGCAACTAAATGATTATGAAAATACAACTAAATGATTATGAAAATGCCACTAAATGATTATGATATGCCACTAAACAATTATGAAAATGTAACTAAATGATTTTGAAAATGCAACTAAATGATTATGAAATGCAACTAAATGATTATGAAAATGCAACTAAACGATTATGATAATGCCACTAAATGATTATGATATGCCACTAAATGATGCAATGTAATGATATATGTGATGATCAAGTCATGATACACGTGATGTTTTCTGTTCAACCCTGGGTGGTGGGGCTTAGTGGTAGAGGAATAGGTGGGGAAGGGATAAGGGTTTATGGACTGGGAAAGGGTAGGATTGGTTTTGGTTAGATTGGGGGAGGCAGTGGGATGGGGAATGAGGGAATTGTTAGGTCATGATACACCACATCATTGAGGGGGATTTATTTTGGTTTAGGATGTGTTAGGTGGGAATAAGCGGGATAAGTGGGATTAGTGAGAAGATTGGGGGGGAACTAGATGGGGGGGAATACAAAATCTAGGCCCACATAGTATGGTTGAATGGATGATTAGAAGGATGATTTTGAGCTAGTGATAGTAGTTGCATAAGATTATTTTGCGAGCATTTCTTAGTTTATTATAGCAATGTAGGATAGTTTTCACAAAGGTAAGAAGTGACCTAAGTGATGATGTAAATATCCCACAATTGCATGGACAAGACCCACAAACAATAGGTTGATGTCATACATGCCCAAGGTAGTATAACATTGCCTAGCTGAGGAAGGGGACTCATAGCCATGAGTGCCCATAGTACATATAAGGTATTAATGCCTGTATATGCAAATGAGGCACATCATGCTAGAACTGACCGAGGCTTCAAGATATGAATACTATTCTTGGAGTAATGAAACCAACCCACAAGCACAGCATACAGAAACAATGACCATGTCTTACTCCAAGTGTTGTTCTCCACTGACCATGATATGATGTGATCAAGGTAGCTTTCGAAATGACCTAGAGCAAGACAAGAAGATAAAAAATTGATAATTAAAAAGACCAACAAAAAGATACAAATAGCCATTGTGTGCTCTTGCCAAGATTGGTGTTGATAGGATGACAGATTCTTGTCCGTTGTAGGAATGATATATCCTAGGATGCAAATCGATTGGATGTTGTTGGATAATCTTTGGAAGATGGGCAAAAGTACAATTAGGACATGTGTAGGATCATAGTTGGTATGTTAATTGATGGTTTTTTGCGTTAGGCACAATGTTTCAAGTGTATACTTTAGCATGTGTATCATTTGTTGGGTCTAGCAAGCTCAGTAAATAGGGACCATCCAAACAAGTTGGATGGGTGCATCTTATGTACCTGAGTACTGGATACTTCCTTCGTATTCTAGACTGCCTACATACCCTGTGTCCACGGGATCAATGTGCTTTCAAGATGCGGGTGAGATGAATATGTAGTTCTAGCAAGACTTGATGATGTGGGAATGGTTTAAGATGGATATTGATGAGAAGATGATGATTGTGGGTGAGTATGTTTTAAATCACGTTGGTGTTGTGGTAGTAAATTTTCATAATTTTTTGATTTTCTAATGTTTTTGGATTTTTTTATTTTCTATTGTTTTTGGGTTTTTTTATTTTCTATTGTTTTTGGATTTTTTCATTTTCTATTGTTTTTGGATTTTTTGATTTTAGATCTACGGAAGGAAGCTTACAATGATCTTTATACCATGATGAAATCCTTGGGTGGCTAGATGGGGGTTGGGTGACTGATGTTTCCAAATTCCAAGCCATGGAAGGTGATTATGGCGTGGAGTGTTTGTGATGGAAAGAGGACTTATGAGATGGTAGAATTGGCTACTACACATGGCACCTGAAATAGGTTTTCACTATGGCACCAATCCAAGGCATCACCAAAGTGATTTTCACCATTGGAAATCTTTATTGCACTCAGGTTTTTCTTGATTTTTTCTATTTTTAATTTTTTTGTATTTTTTTGCTTGGGATACTCGATGGGTTATGCATAGAATTTATTCAGATGCAGAATGTTCATAGGCTCATCCAGAGGCTGCCCCTCAGGTGTTGCAAGCCAGTATGCTCCTGATCCATAGATGGTTGTGATGACATAAGGCCCTAACCAATTGGGTTCAAGTTTTCCTTTCTTAGGGCGCTCCAGCAAATTGTTCTAGTTTTGCATAAGGACAGGGTCACCTACTTCAAATTTTTGGTTCTTGATTTTCTTGTGATAGCTTCTTCTGAGGTGATTTTGATAGGCCTAGAGATGGGTCAATGCATCCAGACATTTCTCATCTAGTAATTCTAGCTCATGCAGCCTTGCAACTCGGTATTCCTCATCAGTGATTATGTTTTGCAAAGATATTCTTAAAGATGTGAGCTCAACCTCAATAGGTAAGATGGCTTCAGATCTAAATACAAGGGAATATGGAGTGGCTCCTGTGGGTGTATAGATGCTTGTACAATAGGCCCATAGGGTAGGATTGAGCTGAAGGTGCTAGTCATGGCCAACTTCATTGACTGTCTTCTTTAGAATGTAGAGGATGATTTTATTTGAAGCTTCTGCTTGACCATTGCCTTGAGGGTAATATGGAGTGGAGAAGTGTTAGATTTGGAATTTCTCTCACAAGGTGTAGACTTCCTGGTTCTTGAATGGTTTTCCATTGTCGCTAATGATGGAATGGGGGATGCCATAATGACATATGATGTAATGGAGGATGAACTTGGATATCTGTGTTCCAGTAGTGAAGGTGAGTGGTATTTCTTCCACCCACTTAGTGAAGTATTTGGTAGCAGTGATTATGAATTTATGGCCATTAGATGATGGTAGATGGATTTTCCCTACGAGGTCAAGTTCCCACTGTGAGAAAGGCCACGACATCGTGATTGGCTACAATTCTTGTGCTGGTACATGAATAAGATCTCCATGTTGTTGACATGGTAGGCACTTCTTTACAAACTGGTAGGCATCTCACTCCATGGTTGGCCAATAGTACTTGGTTCTCAAGACCTTCTTAGCTAAAGTTGGTCCACTTGAATGTGCCCCACAGATGCCTTCATGTACCTCTTGCAAGGACACTTCAGCCTCCCTAGAGTCTAAAAATCATAAAATCATGCCATCAAGACTCCTTTTGTATAGGGTATCTCCTACAATGGTGAAGTGGGAGGCTCGACAAATGAAAGTTTTTCATTGTGAGGCAGATAGTTTAGGAGGGATGATGTTATCGTGGAGGTACAGATAAGTCTCTTGATACCATGGGGATAAGGGACCAATGATTTCGCACACTAGCTCTGATTGGGGAACATCATATGCTGGAATAGGGAACTCTTTAATCAGAAACTCACACTTCTTTCTATCTTTCTTCATATCGACCAGGGATCCAATTGTTGCCATTGTGTCTGCAGCTTTGTTGTTGAGCTTTGGGATTTGTTCAATGTGGATATCATCAAAATAGTCTTTGAAGTCATCGACCATCTTTTTGTAAGGTAGGAGTTTATCATCCTTAGTTTTGTACTCATTGTTTACTTGTCAGATGACCAGTTGGGAATCGCCATACACTGTCAGCTTCTCAATTTTCTATTTGATTGCCATTCAGAGACCTGTGATGAGGGTCTCATACTCTACCATGTTGTTGGTACACAAAAATGTAATTTTAAATGAGTTAGGGATGGTGTCACCTTGAGGGGTAATAAACAAGACGCCTGCCCCTAAGCCTTTGTGTGTATATGACCCATCGAAGTACATTTTCTATGTTTCTATTGCTAGTGCTATTGTTAATATGGCTTCATCAGGGAACTCTGCGAGTGTAGGATGATTTGCGGGAATAGGTGCTTCAGCCAATTGATCAACAATGACCTATCCTTTGATATCCTTTCTCTCTGTGTATTCAATGTCAAATTCACTAAGGATCATGACCTATTTTTCCATTCTTCCAGTAAGAGCAGCTCTATTTAGCATATATTTTAGCGGAGCAATCTTGGCAATGAGCTTAGTTTTATGATTGAGCATGTAGTGTCTTAACTTTTGTGAAGCAAATACCATGGCTAGATGTTGATGATGATTGTTATTCATAACAACATGCATAAAAATTTGCACAACAAACCTTTATTATCTTGTAAAGTACGATCAACTTAGGATAAGATGATGACTCCAAGTCTCCGTTGATCAGGTCATGATCGTCTGGCATTACTCATAGGTTGATGTGACATGTTTTCCATTTCAAGGGGTCTTACATTTGTCTTGATGATCATGATTGTTCTATTTCCTGTAAATTTACTCCACAGAGAGGTTATTTCTACTCTATTTCCAAAGATAGCTGAAATATTTGCAAGCTTGATCAATTCTTTTGATTATTGATCATCATGAACTTGTTCTTTCTTCTACACTATATATTTATTCAAATGATATCTCTATAAGTGGATATTTGCATGTATTTCATGGATATTTGTATGAATTTGCATGATATTTGTCAATTTGACATGCTTTCACTTTAAATATACTCTGTATTTCCAATTATCTATGAGATATCAGCATATTTCATGTTATTTTCTTTTAATTTTCTATTATTTGCAATTTATGGTGATAATCTGTCATGAAATTGAAAGAAATTTAAAATAATGCTTCTAACTTTAGTTAATCTTTAGTCATTGAACCACATACATACAAGATGCATTCATGAGGAGAAGGAATCAAACCATATGTCACCAGGATGTTCCACAGCTAGATATGGATGATGTTAACTTCAATGGATAAGGAATGAAAACAACACATGCAGACTAACAAGCACTCCAAGGGATGCAATTGATCAATGCATGTATCCATATTTCAAACACAGATTACTCAAGATTTATGATGGTTTGTAATCAAATATGCTTCTCTTTCATTCAGTATGCATAACATGTACATTTACAACAACTTTGAAACGAGTCCTGATATTTCAGCAATCAAATTTCAATTAAGTTTCTAATGTTAAAAATATTGCACCCCTGCACCTTTTATAGAATAAGGTGAGGAGGCAGTTACAAATGACCTACGGTTAGGATTTGTCAATTAAGATCAACGGTTGATAATTACTCTTTGACTTAGTCAACTCTTCCTCATGGCACAAGTTGCTAGTTGGCAACCATCTAGATGACTCATTATCTTATGAATGCCTTATGCATATGCCTTTTTGGTAATGCATCTTCATTCATTCTTCGGGCTCCTCCTCTTCATTTTCTTCTTCTTCATCATGATCATCATCTTCATTACTTTTCGTATTGCTGTCACCCTGATGTACATCCTCTTGTATATGGACCTTCATCGCTGTCCTAATGTTCTCATATGCCTGCACTATTTTATTCACCTCTCCCCCATCTTGGATTCTAGCTTTTGTTACGACATGCTTATGAGACTGGAATTTAGCTTTGAGTGCCTCCAACTTACCTTTTCTACTATTTAAAGTCTCATTATAAGTTTCTACCTTGACCTTTATCCTCATGATCTTATTCATCACCTCTTCTATCAGGTGGGTGAGGGGGTCATCTGTTACCAACTGGAAATTATCATGCAGAACTTTGATAGCAAAGATTACGTCCTAATTTTTTATCCTTCCCTCTACTTTTCTTTCTAAAGCCTCAAGGATCTTTGCTTCGTGTGCCATCATGTTGTGCAACTTTATACTTATATCCCTAAGCTTGCCACTGCATTTCTTCAAGATATCACACTCGAACTTGATATCTTCATACCATACATCTATCAGCAGGGCAGTGTTATTATTCAACACTTGATTATTTATTTGAATTTGAAAATCAATCCTCTTCATTTCACTCAAAGCAGTTAGGTCCTATTCCAATTGGAATGACCGTCTCCCTGTTTCATTTTACATTTTGTCTACTTTTCTCTTTAAACTGCTTACAGAATTCCACCTCTGTAACGACGTTCTCAATACATCCTCAGCACCAGTGATAGCTGATAGCATCCATTTCTCCATGATCATGGCCTCATGCTTCATGACATCCAACTTGGTGACCTCCTCCTGGGATATGAAAGTCAATGGGACTACCAGATCAACTAGTGTATTATCAGGGTTAATTAACCCTTTTATGTAAGAATGCAGCTGAGTAATATGCTCTTTTTCCCTTTTATTTTTCTCTTTCTCCTTCTTTACCCTTTGGGTCAAAGAATCAATGATATCCTTCCCTTCCTAACCCTCTTGGTCCTCATTAGAGAAACCCAAATCAACAGTTGTGATTCGGAATTCCTCTAGAGTTATCTTGCCCTTCTCTTTCTCTACCGTGGGAAGTGCTACCTATGTAGTCCTTATGCCTGTAACAGGATCTCTTTTTATAGCCGATGTCAATCTGGCCTTCCTCTTTGGCTTCATTATTGTCTCTGCAAACAAGGTCGAAACATCAAATTCTTGAAATTCAAAGCCTTGTTCCATACCTATTTCTTTTTCTAGCCATTGAGGCACTTCATCTCCAAATCCCTAATGTCCTTTGTCATCATCATGTCTGTCCTGATCTCCAGTATCTGCTTCTATTCTTGGTGGAGAAGGTGATTTCTTAGTTTCTTCCTCATGGAGTTCCTCATGAGGGGGATCTTGTTGCATTTATTCTTGTTGAGGGGCCTCTTTCTATGGAGGAGGATCCTATGGAGTGTCCACATTATGATCATGCACCTAATCCTGCACTCCCTCCTTTTGACTTTTATCCACTTTAGTACTTTCCTCATCTTGAGGCATGTTGACATCCGTGGATGTCTGACTATTTTGTCCTTGTGCATCACCCTGATCTTGGGTCACTTCTTGATCTGTATCTGATGCACTGATGTCCTGTGTCTTAAGGTCCTCATGACCTGATTTATCTTTAGTTATTGTGGCATCCTATGGATCTCCCTGAGTCTGGGCAGTAGCATCACTTGATGTATCTTTATCATCTCCGCCCTTCTGTTGGACTTCTACTATTCTTGGTTCAGTGGGTATCTCATGTTGTTTCTAACCCATATCAGGAGTAGTGCTTTCTTTTTATATTTGATTTGCCACTTCAATCTTTTCTGTCACATCAGGTGTACCTGCTTTGTCTTTGGGGCTCACATCACCCCTGTATGTTAAATCTACGAAGGCAGGGCTAGTCACCTGATCGACCAACTTGTCAAGCCCTATCTATTGGGCTGCCCTCTCTGGGCTACTTTATTTTTCTTCCTTCTCTGTTTGCTTCACCTCCTCCAAGACCACCATCTGTGCTAATGGGGTTCCATGTGGAGTCATGCAGGTACTAGAGGTGAGAGTCTCCATCCTTTGAGAGGCTAAATTCTACACTACCTCATCATCTGATAAGTTGACAGTGTCCTCCAAGGAAAAAGGACCACCCTGACCTGCTTTTAAAGCTTCTTTTGTCTATTCCTCTGCCCTCTTAGTCTTGAAATTTATTATGGTGGGAAGCGGCACATCATGTTGCATCTCCTTCTTAAATGCTTCACCACTAGCTCCTCTTAATTAAATGGGGTCAGCCCTAATATCACCCTACATAGATGTTCTTTGCGTGTTGGGTAGTGACATTAGCGGCGTCACCCACCTCTTCCTACTGACCATCATCGAGTCATCACCTGTAGGTTCCTTGTTTACCTGCACTTCCTCAAATGGAATATCTTCTTCCACTTCCTATTGTGAGGGTTGACCTTCCTCCTATACTCCTGTAATTTCTATGGCTGGCCTCAAAATCCTCTTAGTCTTTGGTTTATCAATCAAAGGCTATGCAGATGATATGGATGCCTGACCTGATGTCGATGCACCTATAGCTGGTGTGGCAATCCTTTCAATTATCACCCCCTTAGGTTCATCTTCATTTTTCTTTCCTCTACGGGGACCCTTCCTCTATTTTTGTGTGGGTAACCTCTCCCCATTAGACTTTCTTTTCTCATTGAGGAAGTCATCTTACTCCTCATCAACTAGTTCTTGCCTTTTCTTCTTGGCATCAACTGTAAGGGCTACACCCATTTTCTTCAATCTATTTATTTCTTCATCCACCCAAGCTTGGGTTAATTATAGCACTCCACCTATAAACTAATCTAGGGAAATATCCTCTGGTTGTGTTAGATCAGGGGCCGATATGGTGTCATTGTACACCTTTTTGTCTTCATATTCATTAGACATAATCTTTCCATCATCCTTTCTCAGCTGTGATGGCACTGGGATGCAGTCAAATGTCTTTATCTAGTTCAAGGTGAGTCTTTGATATATTTTTCTCCTCACCTCAGCTTCATCCTCACAATCAGTCGAGAAATCCTCCAAATGCTTCTGATGAATTGGTTTTCCCATTATTTTCTATATCCATCCATGGGGGTCATAAGATCTAGCCAAGGGAAATGGTTGCAGATACATCAGTTTCAAACCTCCCATGACATGTTTTATGCTCTCTGAGTCTGAACACATATACTAGCCCATAGACACTAGAAATAATACCGGAGGTATCTTCTTTTGTTCCTTGTATGTTGCAACTATGGTAGACACTTTCCTGAGAAACTCCATTAGAACAACCCATGAGTAGGGTATCTTGTTAGCATAATGGGTTGTCCTTCAAATCCCTCTATTCTTATATATGAAAAGGTGGCAAACTAGATGAACTAGGTGCCATGTCTGTAACAATTTCTTGAGCCTCCATGCTCAGTCTCTTGGTCCTGTCCTCCTCCATGGTTCTGACTAGATGCATAGAGAATGCATCATTTACCAATTTGTAATCCATGAGGTAATTATTTCTTTATCGTTGAGGATAGTGATCCCATATGTGGGCATCATCTACATCACTGCCAACTTTACCCACTATAGTCAGAGCATCAAAGGTTCCCTTATAAGCACATGAGTCCTCAACATATGAGTTCATATGAAACATGCATGCCTGACCTCCCAGGTTCCTCATCCCTTTATCCAGTGCATCACTGATGACCTTGGCCCATAATGGCTTATTATCTATGTATAGGACCATCTGGATGATTCCAAACATCCAATTCTCAAAATTTCTTGCATGAAGCTTACCTGTCATCCTGCTTAGCAAGGAAATCATGTACTAGTACTCATCATCAAAATCAAATTTATATAAGTGTACGGGCAATTTCGCTAAGGCAGTGTAGGTGCTGCTCTTCGACCTCCATTGATACATCCTCTTCCACTCTTCTTATTGTTGTTGTATTATGTGTCCAACTTACATAGATCCACACTAACCACCTTCTTTCCAATTGGCAGATTGAAAGTAGAGGTGATGCCCTTAATTGAAAAGTTGTCATATACTCTTCCATTCTTCTCCACCTACCTGGTCTCAGGGTTATAGTTCCCAGCACATTCTACTACCAGCTCCGGGGTGTCCATGGCATACAGAAATCTGGCTGCATGCCACATTCCTAAACATGTAGAAAATGACAACAAGAGAGTTTTCAATTACTTACCTGATAGTTCTTTCCTCCTAGGTTAGATGGGTGATTATGGAAAAGGACTACAAATGCTGAAGACCACCCATTCCATTACGCTAAAAGATCTAGTCCATTAACAGGTAGCTGTATGAGGGTTTGACTTCTCTACTCTATAATTTTCTTGTTTTTTTGCAAGGTAAATGAAAATAACCTTGGAAAGTTACCTTTAAACACCTCCGTAGGCAAAATTAGGGTAAAACTAAGTTGGGATGGATTAAATCTGCTGATCTTTTGCGGAGAATCCATGGATGATGCCTAGTGTTTGAATTGTATTCGCAATTGGCAGGAATCTATCTACCACATTTAAGTGCATTTAATGTCAGGAAACAGGGGAAGGGGTGATCTTCGAAAGATAATGTGATATCCAAAATATGACCCCTTCTAGATAAAATGACCCCCTGTCCTTAAGCGGCAAAAACTAATGCAAAAGAATCAGGTGAGGTGGTCAATGTTGACCACGTGCATATCAGGTCATGAATTCAAGATTAGGGGATGTTCAAAATATGACCCTACAAATAAAATGACCCCCCCTCTCAGAAAGATCAGGGTGACATCACCATGTCGATGGCCTTGTTTAAGCATTGTGTTGCAATGACGTCGCCGTCATGTTATTGAATCTGGTGGGCATCGGATATATACCTCCGTGAGGTAAAATGGAATGATGACATCATCATCAAGGTGATTTCCTTCATTCGTTGGGTTTAGATGATGTCATCATCATATTGGCATAGGGTGATATTCATAAGATGACAGATATTAAAAATATGACCCCCCACAAAATATGTGAAGTCATTTGACAAGCAGATATCGGCTACTACGTAAAATTGAAATTTGCACTTCGTGGACCAAGTGGTTATTGGGTGATAATACAATATTGGGGTGATCTTATATAATGTGACTGATGTTATAAATATGACACCCCCTTAGAATATCAGGTTTGACTGAAACTTTGATTTATCATAACTTTCTTCCCTTAGAGATTTTTAGGGTGATCCAAAAGGTAAACCTGCTTGGAATTTTGTGCACTTTCCAACCATGAGGTTAATAATGTGAAATACTAACTTTAACAATTGACCTCATCATGATGGTAAATCCAGCCCCTACAGGGTGTTCATGCATGACTTAATTTTACCAGACCGCCTAAAGCAAAAAAACAACAAGCCAAAGCAGCAAGAAAAAGTTGGGTCCCTATTTTGTCAAGGCAAAATGGGGCGTGTTGTGTAACCACACAACAACTTGCCACTAAAGAACATAACCAAATTCCAATGATTCAAGTGATATGATCACATTCTAACATAGTATTTTAACTCTTTCTAAGTATAAGTATTATAATCTTTCTGAATGATAAGGCTTTCAACATGGCAACAATGCTAACAAAGGATCAAGTGTGTGCAAATGATTAATTATCCTCATCTTGAAAGTAAATTGAAAACATGAGTAACTGATGTTAAGCTACATAGTTTGGCAGCATCCCTCATAGCCAACCTAGATAGAGCCTTGCTGCCAACAGGTGTCTATAGCCCCGACAAGGTTATCTATACAATCCCCCTAAGTAGAGACCCACTACCAACATGCGTTTATAGCCCTGGTAGAGTTTACTTAGATGGCCTAATCTTTATTTCTTTTGGATTTTCAATATTTATTCTCTCTATTCATATGATATCATCATGTAAGCTTAATGTGCAAGGCATGGTCACTTATTGATTTAGATTGGAGATTGCATTGGTAGCAAGGGAGTCCCTTTAGATTTTTCACTTAACACCTATACTTGTGTGTTCCATAAACCCAAGGCTATTAGGTGAGTCATTGTGAAAAAATCACTTTGGTCAAGAAAAGGCACCCTGATGAAAAGATACCATAGACCTGATCACCAACACTTCTCAAAATGAGTCATAACCTATATATGAATTTGTTCTCATCACTTTAATCTTAACAATTTGGTTATTTTCTTAAGGTGATGAGTTGCATCATCTTGACTAACCAAAACAAAACTAAACAAGCAAACAAACAAAACAAAACCAAGCTATAAAAACAACTATACAAATATGCACACTATGATACACATGACTTACATGACACTGTTTCAGTCTTGAAAATAATGCTTTAGAAACTGTCCATTAACTGGTAATGGGACATCCTCACCGGTTAAAGTCTTAAGCCTATAGGTGCTATCTGCTAAGATTTATGAAACTTGAAAGGGACCTATCTAAAGTTTATCAAATTTACCATGATCTCCTTTCCTTTCATGTGCTTTGTCCCACATAAGGACTAAATCTAAAATTCTAAAGGCCTTAACTCTAGCTCTTTTGTCAAACCAATGCTTGACAATAGCCTGATGTTTAGCAAATTGATCAATTGCTTTATTCCTTTTTTCTTCTAGGTGCATCAACTGAAGCAACCTGACTTCTTGTTTGTTATCTATGCCTAGATATTCTTGTGTAAACTACAATGTGGGAATCTTTAGGTTAACAGGGAGGATGCGATCCACCCCATATACTAGGTGAAAAGGAGAATTTCCTAATGCATCTTTCATCCTGGTTCTATCTACCCACAAGGCATACTTTAATAGGGTATTCCACTCCCTTGGGTTCTTTTCTATCAATTTCTTTATGATGTTTAATAAATTCTTGTTTGTGGATTTTGCTAATCCATTCCCTTGAGGATAGTAAGTTGAGGAAAATTTCAAGATGATTCCATGGTCAAAAGCCCAACTTGATAACATTATTGAAGCAAAGGTAGATCCATTATCACATACTAAAGCATAAGGGACTCCATACCTGGTTACTATGTTGCTTTCCAAAAACTTGATTACATCCTCAGCATTGCATGTCTTACTACTGATAGCTTCAGTCCACCTGGTATAGTAATCACTAATAGTCAATACATACCTGTGGCCTGAAGATGATGGAGGGTTGATAGGTCCTATGAAATCCATACCCCATTGAGCAAATGGGTGCATTTCCATCACTAGTTGCAAAGGCTGAGCAACATATATTTCTCTATTTGCAGCAACCTGACACATATGACAACATTTGATATGTTCAATAGTATCTTTAAAAATAGTGGGCTAGTAATATCCTGCCCCGAGGATAGCATGAGTGGTAGCTAAGTATGATCCATGTGCAGTTCCAAACTTATCATGTAATTCTATCAGCACTTTGTCTGCTTCTTGCCTTTCTAGGCATCTAAGATATATTCCCTCATAGTTCTTCTTGAAAATGACTCCTCCTTTTATCATGTATTTTTGTGATCTTATTTTTAAGGCTCTCCTCTGTGAGGTTTGTAATCCTGAAGAACATCTTCCAATAATCAAGATGTACCTGATGTCTGAATACCATTCTCCATCTTCCCTTGTATTTATGACATACTACTGGCTCATCATGTTAGGATCAATTTCAGATATCATCTGACTCAATGCCTATCCTCTCACTAATTTCATGGGTGTTATGTCCATATCATACTCTTGGAGGATAGTAATCCATTTGGATCTCTTTTCACCTGGTTCACTTTGCATTAAAAGCATCTTTATTGTTGCATCTGGTACTACAGTGATCACCTTACTTCTCAAGATGTAATGTCTGAACTTCTTGACTGTCCAGACCAAAACAAGTGCTTGTCTTTCAATATCCATGTATTTGAGTTTTGCATCCCTAAAAGGACAACTCATAAAGGCTATGGGCTTTTCTTCTTTAGCCTCATTTCTCTGTGTTACTACTGTTGTAGATGTATGCTCTGAAGCAAATGAGTAAATGTAAAAGTCCTTGGTATAATTTGGACAAATTAGAACATGAGCATTAGATATGGCTTTCTTGATATCTTCAAAATCTGCTCTAGCTTCAGGTGTCCACTCAATTTTGGCATCCTTCTTAAGCATGGCATTCAATGGTTTGACAATTTCTGCAAAACCAGTAATGAACTTTCTAACAAAAACAATCTTACCAAAGTAAGATTTGAGCTCCTTCTTACTTCTAGGAAGCTGTATCTTCATAAATGATTCTACTCTCTCAAGGTCAATGATGATCCTGTTCTCTGTTATCAGGTGACCTAATAACTTCCCTGTGGTTACCCCAAATATGCATTTCTTAGGGTTTAAGGATATTCCATAATGTTCACATTTCTTTAGTACCTTCCTAAGGTATTCTACATGATTCCCTCTCTCTTTAGAGAAAACTGTCAAGTCATCCATGTATATGATTATGCATTTACCAATCAGCCCTCTGAAGGCTATATCCATTGCTCGCTGAAATGTGGCTCTAGCATTTATCAATCCAAAAGGCATGCACCTATAGGCAAATATTCCACACTTAGTGGTGAATGCAGTCTTTAATCTATCTATCTTGTCTACCATCAGTTGGTTGTAACCTAAAAAACCATCCAAGAATGACATCATCTTTGCACCATTTACAATTTGCAAGACCTCATCTAGAGAAGGCAAATGATAGTTATCCTTTTCAGAAGCTCTATTTAAATTTCTAAAGTCTACACACAACCTAATGTCACCATTCTTCTTCCTTACTGGGACCAAGTTAACCACCCATGTGGAATGTCTCACAGGAAATATGATCCTAGCATTAAGCAATTTCTTAACTTCTTCAAAAATGATGGGCTCCAGCAAAGCATTAATAGGTCTCTGTTTCTGTCTAAAAGGCTTGACATCTAGATTTAAATGTATAGTATGAGTGATGATTGATGTATCATAAGTTTTTAACTCATCATATGTCTAGGCAATAACATGGATATAACCTTTAAGTGCATGGGTTATTCCTTCTAGCTCTTCTTCTGTACACACTTTTCCAATTAGGACATTCCTTTTTTCATCATCATGTCCAATGTTAACCTATGAATATTCCCCTCCATTTGCTTTAGGGAGGTCTTTCTGTTTCAGCATGTTATTGAAATCAAATGCTCTTTCCAACTCTATCATTCCTTTAGGAATCTTGTTACTAGGCAACTCTAGCATCTCTACTTCTTCCCAGATATGATCTTCCACATTTCTTTCATCTATAATATGTGCATTAAAGACATCCCTGTTGCATATGAAGTCTAAAATGTGCTAGTCATCATCAAACACTTGAAGGTTGACTACATTGTCTGGTACAAAGGGTACTAACACTAATTCAACTGAAAATCGCTTCAAACCAGATATGGACAATGGTTCCAAGGTACTTGCAGCTTGGACCAAGGCATTTGCCTTGTGATTTTGTTCTCTGGGTACATGGGTGATGTTAAATGCATCAAAATCTTCTATCAAAAATCCCATACCCTATGTCTGTAATTAGACAACTTCTTGTAATTACAAGAACATATACCTCTTACTTGCCTTACTACCAATTCTGAGTCTCCATAGACATGCAGAATCTTTACTTTCTTTCTAAGTGCAAACAATATCCCATGAATCAAGGCTTCATACTCTATCACATTATTTGTGCATGGGAATTGTAATCTATATGCTGCTAAGTAGGATTTACTAGGTGGATCAATAAGATATATTCCTACTCTAGCCCCTTATTTTGATTTGGATCCATCAAACCTGAGGATCCAAGGCTTATCTTCAGTTAAAGGCTTGTCTGGGCCTTCTCTTTTCTTTTTAGCTTTGGTAGTTGCACTATTTGATATCCATTTCAATTTTGGTGTTTCAATTTTCTTAAACTTAACCTTATCTGGCTTATGTGAAGCTTATATATCTTCTTCTTCTTTAACATCAGAAGGAAAATCCTTTAAACTAGGCAATATCTGCCTCTTTAGAATATGCAAACACAATGAACAAGTAGTTTTTGAATGTGGTGCTTCATGTAACTTGCACCATCCCTCAATTAGGACATCTTGTGGGGATCTTTGCTGCTATATCATCTTTTGAATCTGCTTTGATAAAAAATCTTCAAACTTGGACAAATTACTGCCTCTATCTTCATCAGATAGTTCATAAACTGACTCTACCAAGCAATCATTTCCTGGGGTGATTTTCTTGTTACTCTTAGCACTTCCCTTTCTACTTATCAGTATTTCTTCCATCATCTGGATATGAATTTCATCATGATATGCGCTTTCTTCTATTCCTGTAGATGACAAACAAAAATTAGTATCACTATCACTATCTGCAGAACTTACCATGGATGATGATGATGATGCCTCACTGCATCCTCTCTCCAGTTCCATCATGTCTAAGCAAGCATCACAAGTCTTTTCAAAATTTGCCTCATCATGTAACCTACACCATCCTTCCATTAGGGCATCATGAATGGGCACTTTTAACAATTGGCAATGTTGCACTTCTTTAGATAAGTGCATCTCAAAATTTTTGAAGTGATCTACTTCTATCTTATTTTTAAGGTTACAATCAAACTCTAAAATTATTCTATCATCCTGAAGATTATCATTATGAACATGAACATCATACATGAGGATCTCCTCTATCCTAACTATCTGGGGTCTGATGGAATAAACTCCGGGTTCAACATATACATACATGATCTCATTGGTTTTATTATATTCAGTGATCATATGTTTCATGCGAAGCTCAGCATCTATCCTTATTTGATTAGGTATTCCTTTCCAAGGTAACCACATGTGACTAAAATCAGTGGACATGTATCCATTGAGGGTTTTTGACCAATCTCTATTGAGTAGCATCCCATAGGTATCAGGTATATCTACTACCTGAATATTAATGTAGTATTGGATTCTTGGATCTAATGCTAACTGCATATGGATGTGAGTTAGTTCTCCTACTACACTCACCTCTATTTTATCTTAACTGTGTTACTTTCTTCAATGACTTAGCAGGATGCAATCCTAAGGCATTGCATATGGACATGGGCATTACATTAGTAGATGCTCCTAAATCTACTATGCAATTATGCAAATTCTTGTCGAATATCCTTATGGTAAGGAGAAAAGGAGGTGACTCATTTTTATCTTTGCAAAGAGTCATGTGTGAAGTCTCTGTAGCTTGAATAGTGGCTGGGGCTTTGTGTTTAACATTAACATCCCTAACAACATGATCTTTATTCCCAGTCTAACCTGAGGCATGACTATCCTCTTTTAGAGTAGGATCATCTAAGGATTTCATGAAGGCTTTTTTGATAGCTGGGGTTTTGAGTAGTTCTGACAATGACAAGCTGATTATGATCTTTTTCATTTCATCAGCTAAATATGTAACCAATTTATTAGACTTGGGAGGTAGATTACCAGCTTTTGGTGCTATAGTTTGTGGTGCTAAGTACTAAGCATTAACTTTGGGAAACCTAGGGTTATTGCTTGAGGATCAGGAGGAGTGTTGAAATTATTTGGAGGCAAGGATGAAGTCAAAGGACCAGCAGGTCAGTTGGAATTATTCCTTAGATTGTAATTATGCCTACCCTGATACTGTTGTTGATAAGCATGTACTTCTTCATGTTCAATTGATGGCTCATTTTAATATTCAAATGGAAAAACATAATTGGTCTCAAAAGCCATGGCTGACTCTTCACATGCTAAGGTGTAATTTTGATGAGGTGACATTGTCTGCTGATGAGGATGATTGATGAAACTTTCTAGTACTAGAGCAGAATCATATCCACAGGGGACAATTTCATTTCCTTCAACACAAGGTGGGTTACCTGAAGTATTAGATACTTCAGTTTGGAATATATTGGTAGCAATCCTGAACTGAGGAAAATCCAACTCTGCATGAGCATTGGTGTTATGTATCCTACACTAGTTTGTAAGAGCTACCTCTGCAAGGTTCACTCTAGTGGTCTGCTTAGGTTCACCAGGAGGTTAATTGTCTAAGGGTGATGGCAGAGAACCATTGTTTGGCCTAGTGTTCCACACTCTAGGATGTCTAGGGGGATTATTATTACCATTGTTGTTATTGTATCCCGTATCAAGATAATTAGGTCTGTCATTAGCATATCCTCTATTCTGATTTGGTTGAGAATAGAAATTCTGACTCCTCAAATGAGTGATCTCAGTAGTGAGTTTCCTCAGCTGTGCTGATATCCCCTTAATTTCTTCCTTTTCCTCCCAAAATTTGGCTATTACATTCTCTATTTGAGGTTTGAAAAAGGAAGATCCATTGTTATTGTTACTAGATTGTTCCACAACCTGAGGTACCTGTGTATGTCCTAGATATTATAACATTTGACCATTTCCATTTGGAGTTGGCATGATACTGAGTGGAGGTATCTATAAAGGACTTAGCATTACAGCTGGAGGTATCACGACTCCATTGGTCTGTTGTTGAGCAAGATATGTAGGATAAGAAAGAAGTGTAGGAAATGCAATATTAGGTGTTGGAGCAGGGATCAGCTACTGACTGACTTTGACAGCTTCTTCAAAAGCCTTTGTCAAGGTTGTAACACCAGGGTGTGCTCTCCTAATAAACATAGAAGTCAAGGGATCTAAGGCTGAGTAGTATATGCTCCTAGCAGCTTCATCTATGATAGTATAGGGAGCAACTAACTTAGAGAGCATCTTTTGGAATCTTACATTGAAATTAGCCATAGGCTCTCCTTTAAATCTCTTGATTGTGGCAAATAGATGATAATTCATTGAAGGATCTATAGGTATTTTGAATCTATCCTTAAAGGCTTTCTCCAAGGTAGCCTATGAATTGACTGAACCTTGATCAAGACTGATATACCAGTTATATGCCTCTTCCCCTAAGGAAAATGAAAATAACCTATATACCACATCCTGATGTTCAATTCTAGCCCTACAACAGGCTTCCTTGAATGTTCTAATATGATCATCAGCATCTTGATATGGATGATATTTAGGACAAATCTTGTTAGGATTTTTAGGTAAAGGATGATATGCAGTGAAAGTCAGAGGTGACTCTGTAGTAAAGAATGACATTGTGATTGGTGGAGGTTGGACTTGAGGTGTAACAGGTGGACCTAAGGTGTAACAGGTGGTCTTGTAGGTGTTTGCAACCTGATAGGGGTTACAGGAGCACGTTCTAGTGAAGCTCCTGACACACTAGAACTAGGAGAATGATGAATATCTACTGTTCTAGGTCTAAATCACCGGATAGGCAATTCTTCAAAGAGTCTACTGGATCTAGACCTGGTATTTGGCCTAAGAACTAGGATTTCTTGAATTTAAGGAAATTTGGCTTGTTTACTGTAAAGATTAGTTAAAACACCCTAGCAAAATTTGTATTTATGATTAGAGATTGAAACCGACTGGATATTTATGCAACATTTGCAAAAATGATGCAAATATGAGGTGATATGAGGCTTTGGGACACAAGCAACCAGATATTAGGTCTCTTAAGCAAATTACCTCAAATCTTTAGCAAAAGATTTGAAATAAAGCCTATCTTTCTAATATCATGGTGATCAACCACAAAGCTTGAAATATTTATGCTTAATTTTGAAAACTTTACAATGGACAAACATGCATAGACTTAAAACAACAAATCTTTGCATATGACTTGAAATACAGAGCTGCATGAGTATTACCTTTCTGTCTGTGTCATTAAATCAAAAAAATCTACTGATGAACAGGTCAGCCCTCCTTCTAGCACCAATTTATGTTGATGATGATTGTTAGTCATAACAACATGCATAAAAATTTGCACAACAAACCTTTATTATCTTGTAAAGTATGATCATCTTAGGATAAGTTGATGACTCCAAGTCTCTGTTGATCAGGTCATGATCATCTGACGTTACTTAGAGGTTGATGTGACATGTTGTTTTTCATTTCAAGGGGTCTTACATTTGTCTTGATGATCATGATTGTTTTCTTTCTTGTAAATTTACTCCACAGAGAGGTTATTTCTAATCTATTTCCAAAGAGAGCTAATATATTTGCAAGTTTGATCAATTCTTCTGATTATTGATCATCATGAACTTCTTCTTTCTTCTGTACTATATATTAATTCAAATGATATGTCTATAAGTGGATATTTGCATGTATTTCATGGATATTTGTATGAATTTACATGATATTTGTTAATTTGACATGCTTTTACTTTAAATATACTCTGTATTTCCAATTATCTATGGGATATCAGCATATTTCATGTTATTTTCTTTTAATTCTTTATTATTTGCAATTTATGGTGATAATCTATCATGAAATTGAAATAAATTTAAAAGAATGCTTCTAACTTTAGTGAATCTTTAGCCATTGAACCACATATATACAAGATACATTCATGAGGAGAAGGAATCAAACCATATGTCACCAGGATGTTCCACAGATAGATATGGATGATGCTAACTTCAAAGGATAAGGAATGAAAACAACACATGCAGACTAACAAGCACTCCAAGGGACGCAGTTGATCAATGCATGTATCTAGATTTCAAACACAGATTACTCAAGATTTATGATGGTTTGTAATCAAATATGCTTCTCTTTCATTTAGTATGCATAACATGTACATTTACAACAACTTTGAAATGAGTCCTGATATTTCAGCAATCAAATTTCAATTAAGTTTTGAATGTTCAAAATATTGCACCATTGCACCTTTTATAGAATAAGGTGAGGAGGCAGTTACAAATGACCTATGGTCAGGATTTGTCAATTAAGATCAATGGTTGATAATTACTCTTTGACTCAATCAACTCTTCCTCATGGCATAGGTTGCTAGCTGGCAACCATCTGGATGACTCATTATCTTATGAATGCCTTATGCATATATCTTTTTGGTAAAGCATCTTCATTCATTCTTCGGGCTCCTCCTCTTCATTTTCTTCTTCTTCATCATGATCATCATCTTCATTACTTTCGATATCACTGTCACCCTGATGTACATCCTCCTGTATATGGACCTTCATTGCTCTCCTGATGTTCTCATATGCCTACACTATTTTATTCACCTCTCCCCCATCTTGGATTCTAGCTTTTGTTATGGCATGCTTATGAGCCTGGAATTTAGCTTTGAGCACCTCCAGCTTACCTTTTTTGCTATTTAAAGTCTCATTATAAGTTTCTACCCTGACCTTTATCCTCATGATCTTATTCATCACCTCTTCTGTCAGGTGGGTGAGGGGGTCATTTGCTACCAACTGGAAATTATCATGCAGAGCTTTGATAACAAAGTCTGCATCCTAATTTTCCATCTTTCCCTCTACTTTTCCTTCTAAAGCCTCAAGGATCTCTGCTTCATGTGCCATCATGTTGTACAGCTTTATACTTATATCCCTGAGCTTGCCACTGCATTTCTTCAGGATATCACATTCGAACCTGATATCTTCATACCATACATCTATCAGCAGGGCAGTGTTATTATTCAACACTTGATTATTTATTAGGATTTGAGGATCAATCCTCTTCATTTCACTCAAACCAGTTATGTCCTTTTCCAATTAGAATGACTGTCTCCCTATTTCATTTGCATTTTGTCTACTTTTCTCTTTAAACTGCTTAAAGAATTCCACCTCTGTAAGGATGTTCTCAATACAGCCTCAGCTCCAGTGAGGGCTGACAGCATCCATTTCTCATGATCATGGCCTCAGCTTCATGAGGTCCAACTTGGTGACATCCTCTTGGGATATGACAGTTAATGGGACAGCCAGATCAACTAGTGTATTATCAAGGTTAATTAACCCTTTTATGTAATAATGTAGCTAAGCAATGTGCTCTTTATGCGTTTTATTTTTCTCTTTCTCCTTCTTTACCCTTTGGGTCAAAGAATCAATGATATCCTTCCCTTCCTAACCCTCCTAGTCCTCATTAGCAAAACCTAAATCAATAGTTGTGATGTGGAATTCCTCTAGGGTGATCTTGCCCTTCTCTTTTGCTACCATGGGAAGTACTACCTAAGCAGTCCTTTTGCTTGTAGCAGGATCTCTTTTTATAGTTGATTTCAATCTGGCTTTCCTCTTTGGCTTCATTATTATCTCTGCAAACAAGGTGGAAACATCAAATTCTTGAATTTCAAAGCCTTGTTCCATACCTATTTCTTTCTCTAGCCATTGAGGCACTTCATCTCTAGATACCTGATGTCCTTTGTCATCATCATGTCTGCCCTGATCTCTAGTATATGCTTCTATTCTCGGTGGAGAAGGTGGTTTCTTAGTTTCTTCCTCATGGAGTTCCTCATGAGGGGGATCTTGTTGCATTTCTTCTTGCTGAGGGGCCTCTTTCTATGGAGGAGGATCCTATGGAATGTCCACATTATGATCCTGTGCCTGATCCTACACTCCCTCCTTCTGACTTTTATCCACTTTAGTACTTTCCTCATCCTAAGGCATGTTGACATTCGCAGATGTCTGAGTATTTTGGCCTTGTGCATTACCCTAATCTTGGGTCACTTCTTGATCTGTACCTGATGCACTGATGTCCTGTGTCTTAAGGTCCTCATGACCTAATTTATCTTTAGTTCTTGTGGCATCCTCTAGATCTCCCTGAGTATGGGCAGTAGCATCACTTGATGTATCTTTATCATCTCTGCCCTTCTGTTGGACTTCTACTATTCTTGGTTTGGTGGGTATCTCATGTTGTTGCTGACCCATATCAGGAGTAGTGCTTTCTTTTTCTATTTGCTTTGCCACTTCAATCTTTTATGTCACATCAGGTGCACCTGCTTTGTCTTTGGGGCTCACATCACCATTGTATTTTAAATCTATGAAGGTAGGGCTAGTCACCTAATCAACCAACTTGTCAAGCCCTATCTGTTGGGTTACCCTCTATGGGCTACTTTCTTTCTCTTCCTTCTCTATTTGCTTCACCTCTTCCAATACTGCCATCTGTGCTAATGGGGTCCCATGTGGAGTCATGTAGGTACTAGAGGCAAGAGTCTCCATCCTTTGAGAGGCTACATTCTGCACTACCTCATCATCTGATAAGTCAACGGTGTCCTCCAAGGAAAAAGGACCACCCTGACCTACTTTGAAAGCTTCTTTTGTCTATTCCTCTGCCCACTCAGTCTTGACCTTTATTATGGTGGGAAGTGGCACATCATGTTGCATCTCCTTCTTAAATGCTTCACCATCAGCTCCTCTCAATACAATGCGGTCAACCCTGATATCACCCTGCATCAATGTTCTTTGCTTCTTGGGTGGTGACATCAGCGGTGTCGCCCTCCTCTTCCTACTGACCATCATTGGGTCATCACCTACAAGTTCCTTGTTTACCTGCACTTCCTCAAATAGGATATCTTCTTCCACTTCCTGTTGTGAGGCTTGACCTTCCTCCAGTACTCCTGTAATTTCTATGGCTGGCCTCAAAATCCTCTTAGTCTTTGGTTTATCAATAAGAGGTTGTGCAGATGATACAGATGCCTGACCTAATGTTGATGCACCTGCAGTTGGTGTAGCAATCCTTTCAATTATCACCCCCTTAGGTTCATCTTCATTTTTCTTTCCTCTAGGGGGACCCTTCCTCTGTTTCTATGTGGGTAACCTCTCCCCATTGGACTTTCTTTTCTCATTGAGGAAGTCATCATACTCCTCATTAGCTAGTTCTTGCCTTTTCTTCATTCTATTTATTTCTTCATTCACTCAAGCTTGGGTTAATTGTAGAACTCCACCTGTAAACTGATCTAGGGAAATATCCTCTGGTTGTGTTAGATCAGGGGCTGATATGGTGTCATTGTACACCTTCTTGCCTTCATATTCATTAGACATAATCTTTCCATCATCCTTTCTCAGCTGTGATGGCACTGGGATGCAATCAAATGTCTTTATCTGGTTCAAGGTGAGTCTTTGATATTTTCTTCTCCTCACCTTAGCTTCATCCTCACAATTAGTCTAGAAATCCTCCAGATGCTTCTAATGAATAGGTTATCCCATTATTTTTTGCATCCTGCCATAGGGGTCATAAGATCTAGCCAAGGGAAATGGCTGCAGATACATCAGTTTTAGACGTCCCATGACATGTTTTATGCTCTCTGAGTCTGAGCACATATACAATCCCATAGACACTAGAAATAATACTAGAGGTATCTTCTTTTGTTCCTTGTATGCTAGAACTATGGTAGACACTTGCCTGAGAAACTCCATCAGGAGAACCCCATCAACAGGGTATCTTGGTAGCATAAGGGGTTGTCCTTCAAATCCCTCTATTCTTATATATGAAAAGGTAGTAAACTGGATGAATCAGGCACCATGTCTGTAAACAATTTTCTAAGCCTCCATGCTTAGTCTCTTGGTCTTGTCCTCCTCCATGGTTCTGACTAGATGCATAGAGAATTCATTATTTACCAATTTGTAATCCAGGAGGTAACTCTTTCTTTGTAGTTGAGGATAGTGATCCCATATGTGGGCATCATCTACAGCACTGCCAGCTTTACCCAGTATAGTCAGGGCATCAAAGGTTCCCTTAGAAGCACATGAGTACACAACATATGAGGTCATATGAAACATGCATGCCTAACCTCCCAGGTTCCTCATCCCTTCATCCATTGCATCACTGATGACCTTGGCCCATAATGGCTTATTATCTATGTATAAGACCATCTGGATGATTCCAAACATCCAATTCTCAAAATTTCCTACATGAAGCTTACCTGTCATCCTGCTTAGCAAGGCAATCATGTATTGATACACATCATCAAAATCAAATTTATATAAGTGTATGGGCAATTTAGCTGAGGCAGTGTACGTGTTGCTCTTTGATCTCCACTAATACATCCTCTTCCTTGCACTCTTCTTATTGTTGTTGTATTATGTGTCCAACTTACGTAGATCCACACTGACCACCTTCTTTCCAACTGGTAGATTGAAAGTAGAGGTGATGCCCTTAATTGAAAAGTCAGTATATACTCTTCCATTCTTCTCCACCTGCCTGGTCTCAGGGTTATAGTTCCTAGCACATTCTACTATCAACTTTGGGGTGTCCATGGCATACAAAAATCTAGCTGCATGCCACATTCCTGAAACATATATCGCATCCAGAAGGATATTGTCTTTATCATGATCTATTCTTGTTGACCATACTGCCAGGTCCGTATCTCCTTGGTGAGTGTCACTGATGATGCCATACTTAAACTGTACCCCCTTGAGCTGAACAAACATAGGCTTAAGAAACTTTGAATTGGACCTATTCCTTCTAAGATATGCCATGGTCTCCTGCAATAAACATGATTTTTCTTACCATACAATATCCATATGCATTCATACAAACACTATGTACTTCTAGAACATCATCCATACTATATCTATCATCTTATACTTCATCGTGATATGCATATTTACAGAGTCAAACCCCAAGAAAGAATAAACTCTACCTGAACATGTAGAAAATGACAACAGGAGAGTTTTCAATTACTTACCTGATAGTGCTTTCCTCCTAGGTTAGATGGGTGATTACGGAAAAGGGCTGCAAATGTTGAAGACCACATGTTCCATTACGCTGAAAGATCTAGTCTGTTAACAAGTAGCTGTATGAGGGTTTGACTTCTCTGCTCTATAATTTTTTTGTTTTTTCGTAAGGTAAATGAAAATAACCTTGGAAAGTTACCTTTAAATGCCTCTATAGGGCAAATTAGGGTAAAACTGTGTTGGGATGGATTAAATCCGTTGATCTTCTGCAGAGAATCCATTAATGACACCAAGTGTTTGAATTGTATTCGTAATCGGTAGGAATCTATCTACCGCATTTAAGTGCATTTAATGTCAAGAAATAGGGGAAGGGGTGATCTTCGAAAGATTGGGTGATATCCAAAATATGACCCCTTCTAGATAAAATGACCCCCTGCCCTTAAGCAGCAAAAACTAATGCAAAAGAATTGGGTGAGGTGGTCAATGTTGACCACGTGCATATCGGGTCATGAATTCAAGATCAGGGGATGCTCAAAATATGACCCCGCAAATAAAATGACCCCTCCCTCTTGGAAAGATCAAGGTGACATCACCATGTCAACGACCTTGTTTAAGCATTGTGTTGCAATGACGTCATCGTCATGTTATTGAATATGGTGGGCATCGGATATATACCTCCGCGAGGTAAAATGGAATGATGACATCATCATCAATGTGATTTCCTTCGTTCATTGGGTTTAGATGACATCATCATCATATTGGCATAGGGTGATATTTTGCGAAGAGGGTGATATTCGTAAGATGACGAATATTAAAAATATGACCCCCCGTAAAATATGTGAAGTCGTTTGATGGGCAGATATTAGCTACTACGTAAAATTAGCATCCGCACTTCATAGACCAAATGATTATCGAGTGATAATACAATATTGGGGTGATCTTATATAATGTGACTGATGTTTGAAATATGACCCCCCCCTCGGAATATCAGGTTTGACCAAAACTTTGAGTTATCATAACTTTCTTCCCTTAGAGAATTTCAGGGTGATCCAAAAGGCAAACCTGCTTGGAATTTTGTGCACTTTCCAACCATGAGGTTAATAATGTGAAATACTAACTTTGACAACTAACCTCATAATGATGGCAAATCCACCCCCTACAGGGTGTTCATGCATGACTTAATTTTACCAGACTGCCCAAAGCAGAAAAATAACAAGCCAAAGCAACAAGAAAAAGTTGGGTCCCTGTTTTGTCAAGGCAAAATGGGGCATGTTGTGTAACCACACAACACTAGACATGCTCGTTCAATGGGTGTGTAGTTTAGCTCATAGGTTACCAAGGTGCAGCTAATATAATATATAGCTCTTTCCTTCCCTTGTTCATCATGTTGCGCCAATGAGGCTCCTATAGCTATTTCTGTTACTGAGATGTATAGTAGGAGGGGCTCTCCTTGCCTTGGTGGAGTGAGAACAAGGGGATTAGCCAAATACTCTTTTAACTGGTCAAAGGCAGCCTAACACTAATTGCCCCAAACAAAAGTTGTATCCTTTCTAAGCAGGTGCTGAAAAGGTTGACACTCATTGGCAAGCTGAGAAATAAACCAATGGATGGACTGGAGCTTCCCTTGTAGACTTCGTAGTTGTTTTAGTGTCTTTAGAGGAGGCATTTCTATGATATCTTTGACTTTAGTAGGATCTACCTCAATTCCTCTTTTAGAGACTATTTATCCCAAAAGCTTTCCTGAGGTAACCCCAAAAACACATTTCTTTGGATTAAGGTGAACATTATATTGCTCTAGTCGGTCAAAGATCTTTGCTAACACATCCAGGTGTTCCTCTCTTGTCTTTGATTTCCCTAGCAATTCATCCACATAATCTTCCATGATGTGGGGGAAAAGATCGTGGAAGATGACATTCATAGCTTATTGATAAGTAGCTCCTACATTTTTTAGGCCGAATGGCATCACCACCCAATAGTATGTCCCCCATGGGCATATAAAGGCCATCTTATGTTGATCCTCTTTTGTGATCCTGATTTGATTATACTCTAAAAATCCATCCATTAGGGATAACATCTCATGTCCTGCCATCAAATCCACTATCATGTCAATGTTTGGTAGAGGGAAGTCATCCTTCGGGTAGGCTTTGTTAAGGTTTCAGAAATTGGTATAACAACAGATTCAACCATCAGGTTTTGCTACTGGCATTAGATTGGAAACCCACTCAGGATAGTCAATTGGTCAGATGAACTCCACATCCAGTAGTTTCTTCAATTCTTCTTTGACTAGGAGTGCAACCTGAGGGTTCATCTTTCTTAGTTTCTATTTCACTGGTTTTGCATCAGGCCATATTGCGAGGTGATGGACAACCAAGGAAGGATCTAGCCCTAGCATATCTTCATAGGTCCATGCAAAGTTGTGATTTCTACTTTTAAAGAATGCTAGGAAGTTTTCTTGCTCTGTTGTGTTGAGATATTATGCCCTGAAAGTGATTTTTGGCTCGTCTTCCATCCCAAGATTCATTTCTTGAGTTGGCTCAACAAGGATGGGTGATCTATCAGGATATACCTTCTCTATCTTAGGAAGACCCATGCTTCCATCTCCTAGTGCCTCATGGAGGTTTTCACTAGGAGATGCATCCTTTATTTTTACTTTTTTGGGATCTAACACTACTGCGGAGCAGTTTTCACCATTAGATCCATGTTTGATTTTTATATTTTTGTGACTGGAAGTAGGGGTGGTCTCCCTGAAATAGGAAGTCATATCAAGTTCCATAATGTATCCATCTCTATGATCTCCCAAAGGGAAGTGCTCTCTAACCCCTGTGATTTCAGCAATTGCTTCATCATTTGGTGCTGCGTCAAAGACGGGAAGTCCTTGTTGGTCCCAGTCTATGAGGTCTGGGTATACCAGGGGTTGGTCATTGGATGAAGATGCTAGGGTGGTAACTGTGTATATGGTGCATATGGATGATTCAAAGAATTCAGTGAAGTCACTAAAAGAGTCTTGATGGACTACTTCATTGACATTATCAACTTTAGGGGAAACCGTAGCGACCTTAGCTAGGATACATTCGCCAGTAGTGAGGATCCATTGTCATTGACCATACCCTAACCCTTGAGTATAGGGATTCCTCATTGCTTCAACTGGCTCTATGATCCCTTGTTCATGAAGGCTAATGCCGTCTTGTCCTTTATAGCCCATGTTTTTGACGATCTCTGACCCTTTGTCATAGATTTCTATTGGTATGGTAGGGGCTTCTTGTTCTGTTTCTTCATATTTATACATCCATGATGATATGTCTTCAAGAATGTCTTGATCAATAAGGTGCTTCTTCTCAAAGGTGGGTGATGGTTTACATTTGATGACAACTGTATTGACATCTTCTTCTTTTGGGGCACTAAACATCTTAGGATTGGGTAATGTCCCTACACAAAAGGTACCATATAGGTCATATTCCCCACATCCCA
The DNA here is from genome assembly GCA_027924645.1 of Cunninghamia lanceolata. NCBI lineage: Eukaryota > Viridiplantae > Streptophyta > Pinopsida > Cupressales > Cupressaceae > Cunninghamia > Cunninghamia lanceolata. Next base: position 622,739 of record BSBN01000865.1, on the reverse strand, counting down.
TGTCACTAAGCTTGATCTTGACCTCAGGTGGTGGAGGTGCTTGGGATGAAGTGGTAGCAATGTTGGCATGGTCAATGTATGAGGTGGATGCTGTGGGATCGGTTCGAGAAGTGGTTTTTGTGATAGCCTTGTTGTATGGGCAGAAAGTGTGGTCATGTCCTTCTAAGAAACTATAGTATTGGAAGGGGCGGGGGTCAGAATAGATGGTTATTTCCGTGTCATTGTGAGGGAACTTTAGACATTGGTGGAATGTAGAGGGGATAGCTTGCATGGCATCCATTGTCAACCGAGAAGAGTGTTGTAGGGGAGGTCAAGATCAAGAACCTGACATTTAGTTTCCATTATCTTTTGCCCTACTTGGATAGGGAGCTTGATAGTACCCTCAGATAGTCATTCAGTGTCATCATATCCCTTGATTGTTATGCATTCACTAGTGTCTACCACCACATCCAAGTATCCCAAGTATTTTAACAATTTTAGAGTGCACAGGTTTAGGCCGAAGCCACCATCTATCAAGACTCTTTTGATGATATGTTTATGGATGCAGACTTTGATATGCAAGGCATCATTATGTAGATTATCAGAGGTAGAAAGGTCCTTTTCGAAGAAAGTGAGATGATGGGGTGAGGCGATATGGCCCACCATGGCTTGGAATTGATCCACATTCAGGTTGGTGGGAACTTGGGTTTCCAAGAGAGCCTTGTCGAGGACTTCTTTATGGAGAGGTGACATGTGAAGCAGCTTGAGTATGCAGATTTGCATAGGGGTCTTTCCTAGATGATCTAGGAGGTTGTACTTATTGGCACGTGAGGGGCGAACAAATGGATGATTGGATTGAGGGTTTGGTGTGAATGGAAGTGTTTGATCAGTGGTAGGGGTTGTACAGATGGATACACGGCCTCGACGGATTGTGACAGCACAATCAAGTGCTTGAGCCTGAATGGTGATTGTGTTGACATAGTTGGATGATGGTTCTATCCATCCTATGACAGAATCATAGGAAGCGGGAGGTGGAGTGATGTTGTAGGCTTGATTAGAAGATGATGCTTTGTTGTGATTAGGTAGTGGATCCTTGTAAGCTCCCAAATTAGTGTTGGGCAATGATTGAGTGTTTTGCTCGAGATTAACTTTGTTTTGATCTATGAGGTCTTGTACATAATGTTTTAATTTCATGCAATCAGAAGTCTTATGGCCCCCAATGTGGTGGTAGTCACAATAGTCATTTTCATTGTACCACGTGGCTTTGAGTTCACTTTGTTGGTGTGGCTTAATAAGTGGGAGAGTTATCAAACCATTCTTTAGACATCTATCAAAGATATCCTTGATTGGTTCCCCTAGGGGTGTAAATTGTCTCCGAGGTTTGTTTTGTTTAGGTTGACCATTTGGAATATTTACATTGGTAGTGTATGTACTTGAGGGTGCTTGATTCTATACATGTTTGACAGCCTTCACATTGATGACACCGTCGTTGAGGGTGTTTTTGTTCTTCCCCAAAAGCATGATTTTTCATTTGATTGCATTTTGTTGTTGTTTGTATTGGGGATGTTTATGTTGACCTTGTTGTTGTTGTTGCTTCTATAGGGCTTGTTGTCGTATAGTTTGATTGAACCCTTGGCAATAAGGGCTCTTTCAATGGTAGTATCCTTGTCAATGACTTCTTCGAAGGTAGACGTGCAAAGGATTTGTAGATGGAACCCCATTTCTTGGTTTAGATTAGTCACGAACATGGTGACTAATTCCTTCTCAAGAATCAGCCAAGGAATTTGCTTGCTAAGCCTCTCCACCTCTGCAAGAAAGAAGAAAATGATTCTTGGCTCTTTTGTTTTGTATTGTAAAGGTCCATCATGGATATTTCATGTTTGAAATTGTAAGAGAATTGGTTGAAAAATTTCTCCATGAGCTCAGGGAAAGACCTAAGGCCCAGGGGAAGATGTGCAAACCATTCTGTGGCTTGACTACCAAGGCTCCTTGGAAAAAGTCTCATTAGATATGTATCATTGCTCGAGACTTCTAGGCAAGCAAGGTAGAACTCCCTAAGGTGATCCCTAGGGTCTCCCTTTCCCTTATACTTGTCAAATTTGGGTGTTTCAAAATTTTTGGGAAAAGAGGGCATGTATAGTGTTCAATCAAACAGATAGGGAAAAATATCCTCAAAAGAATAATGTTTGTGCTTGCCCCCAGTTTGCAAATCATCTAACTTTTAAATCAAAGTTTGTACTAAGCTTTTTAGGTTTGGGGTTGGTGGTGGTTGTGGGGTGTAGGTTTGTTGATTGATGAGATGTTGGAGATTGGACAGGATTTGGTGTTGGTTTGCTTGGTTTAGATTTTGATAGGTAGGGTTGTGATTTTGGGGGATTGTGTTTTGATATTGTGGGATGGTGTTTTCATTTTGTTGTTCAAGGTATTGTTGGTAAGCACGGATTTGTTGGAGAACATGGGGTGGCAATTAGGGATTGGGATTATGTTGTGTTGTTGATACTGTGGGGTTTGGTACATACGTGAGATGGGATGGGTTGACATTAGATGGGTTGACGTTGGATGGGTTGGTTGTGTTGTGAGGTGGTTGTGAAAACAATTGTCTCATGTAGGGTATGGTTTGAGGGTTGAGTTGAGGCATACTTGTGGAAGCAATCACATACGTGGGGTTGCTTTGGATGCCCAAGGTGATTTGGGGGGTGAAGGGGTTTACATTTGTTATGGTGGTGGAAGTGACAATGGGTTGAGAGATGGTAGGCTTGGAGACATTACAGGTGATGGATATGTTAGTGGGAATTGTAGATGTGGTAAAATTAGAGTTTGTGGGAATGGTGGATGCAGAAACATTAGAGTTTGTGGGAGTGGTAGATACGGTGGGGGTTGAGGTTTGAGAGATGGTAGGTGGGTTGTTTGATGTAGATGGTTGAGAGGATGTCATAGGATTGTTGTTAGACGTGGATAGTTGGGAGGATGTCATTTTGTGGGGTGTTTGGGCACCAATTTTGAGGATATAATCAAGATATCTATTTGGATTTGACCTTAGGACTTTGTCAAGCATGTCCATGTTGTTGGGGTCTTGTGTAAAGTTCAAGATGTCTTGATCTTCTTGGCTAATGGTGGCAATGTTTTGGATGGGTGGTTGTGGCGGTTGTGGTTTCAAGAAATGGAAGGGATTCTCATTGGGATTGCATGACGGGATTTGGAAGACCGAAGGTATGTTGTATGTTTGTTGGTCGATTGGTATGTTGTTTTGGTCAGTTGGAGACATCCCTATGTTGGCAAGAGACACTATATGGATTCATGGTTGTTGTCATTGATGGCAACAAAGGTCATCCCACATATCCGCAAGTCATGATGTGCCTCTACCGGAAGTCAGAATAAAGAATGTTGTGGTCCGGTGAAGAAGAACAGAGCATGTGGCAAGGTCCGACAGATTGGTCCGGACCTCTCAAAGGAAGTGTCTTGGTGCAGTGCGGATTTGGGGAAGTTAAGAGGACTACCTTGAGTGGTATATTCCAAGGATTTAGCCTCCGGTGATGGACAAGGAAAAAGATATGAATGGTTGAGTACCGGATTTCTGAGAGACAGTGAAAACAGAGGAAGAACTGACTGGCAGAGTATCAGACTGCTTTCCGGATGTGTTACTGTTGATGACAGAGGTTGTGAAGGCATGAATCATGTTTGGCCGACATGATTAATGATATCTACAAGTATATGCTTGATCCGCATAGCTTGGTGAGGAAGGATTCAGCCGACAGAATGAAAGTTTGTAAGAAACTAGACTGTTCCGGATGCCGACTAGAAAGGTGATGAAATTACTTGTGCGGATATATATAGAGGATGGATTTAGTTGTGAAGAGTGTGTGGATGTGGAGAGATATGCGAATAAGTCCAGAGAAAGAGCAGAGATAGCAAAAAGGATCCGGTATGTGAAAGATAGCAGAATAAAGAACAAAGGAAAGATGAAGTGCAGCAGATCAGTGTACTGAGCCTAACCGGAACTGAACTCCAGCATATGCAGATGCTTCCAATCAGTTCAAGACTGTGATTCTCATCACTTTGTAGACAGTGTGTCTTCTTGTAGGCAGTGGGCCTCTTGTGAGCAGTGTGCTCGGGCAGTGAGCCCTAATTGGCAAGTGCCATTTTTGTAATTTCCTATTCTTCTAACAGAGAATAATTCTTGGGTTAATCACCCCGTGGTTTTCTCCGTTAACAAGGTTTCCACGTCAAAAATACTGTGTCATGTGTTTCTTATTTCATGGTTAATGTTTTTGTGTTTGATTTTATGCTGCATCAATTAAAAGGAAAGTTCAATAAGGGAAATAATTAGGATAACTGATTCACCCCCCCCTCTCAGTTATCAACAATTGGTATCAGAGCTAAGTTCCTCCTAATAGAGCCTAACAGCTTGAGGAAGATCTGGGATTTCAAATGGATGCATATGGTTTAAGAGAGCAACTCAAGACTGCTCTTGAGGATCTTGAACAGTCAAATTCTGAAGTCAGTGAATTAAAGGAAAGACTCAAACAGGCTGATGAATTCATGAGAGAATTAAAAGACAAATTAAGTCTCTCTATGAAAAAGAGAAAGGAGCTGCTTCAACAGTTGGCAAGGCAAAGTGAAGAAAGCAATACAAATGAAGAATTGACTGAGCAAACCAAGTTATGTGAAAAGTTATCAAAAGAAGTCATTATGTTAAGACATGAAATGGAATCAGGAACTATAAAGTTTACTCAAGAGATTGAAGAAAAAAGAAAGGCTGAAGACAATCTAAGACAATCTCTTAAAGAAAAATCAGAAGAATGCCACCAGATGGACAGGATTATCAGACATCTTGAATCTGATCTTGAAGATGCCAAAGATAATGAAGGAAAACTTGAGGATCAAATTGCCTCTCTCAAAAGAGACCTTCAAACAACAAATGAATATAAAGAGAAATTCAAGATAAGTTCTGCTCAACTTGAAGTTCTTCTTGGAAGTCAAAAGAGGACAGATGACAAGTATGGTTTGGGATATGAGAAAGGAGAAAGCTCCGGATCCGGTCAGAAGAATCTTGGATCAGAAAATCCAAGGAGCAGGCCTAGAAGACCTCCGGTAAGACAGCCAAATGCTCAAAGATATCCATCCTTCAATGGATACTGCCACAGCTGCAACCACTTTGGTCACAAAGCTAATCAGTGCAGAATGAGAATGAATCAGATTAATTCATCTTTCTCCGGACAGTGCTTCAACTGCAAAAGGTATGGACACAAATCCCATGAATGCAGAATTATGCAAGTAAACAAATCATTCAAAGGTAGATGCTTCACATGCAATAGAATAGGTCATAGGGCTAATCAATGCAGATCAAGAGGATATCAGTCAAATATGCAAAGAAATATTATTTGCCAAATCTGCAATAGGTCCGGTCATAATGCTAAAGTCTGCAGAAACAAGAATCAGGACAAAAGAGGTCCGGTGTATAATCAGAATCAAGACAAGGGTAAACAAAAGATGAATGCGGATGAGGTTAGGAATCAGATGAGCAAGATTTGGGTGAAGAAAAGTTCAGAGAATGTAGAGGTTGGATCCGCACCAGACTCTGGTGCTGATATTTCTTCCGGAAATTAAAAAGTGAGCTCAGGCTCAGGGGGAGACTCAAAGAAAATCTTGTTCCCCCAGCCAAACAAGTGGTGCCGGATGTGGCACAAGATGCGGATCAAAGGGTTTGTAGATATGAGTCTTGAGACACTTCAGTCAAGTTTTCAGAGGTCCGCATGGAGTTATGAAGAAGCTGTGATCGATCAAATAAGACCTGTTCAGGGAGATGCTCCGGTATGATAAGGGATTACAAAAAGGTCCGGAAAGATCCGGAAATGCACTATCTTGTTCTGCGGATTGGACAGAGTGTTTGGGATGCTCTTGTAATATGTTACCTCGATTTATTCATGATTGAAAGATCCGGATGATATCCTCAGATCAGAACTAATCCGGGACAATCCAAGCTATCCAGACAAGGCAAACCGGAATGATGTAGGTGAAGCATTTATTGCAGACAGATATTAGGGTTCGTGGAGCAATTTAAGAGATTTCTCAAAGGTTATTTGCTCATTCTGCACTCGAGAAGAAGCGAAAAGTGGAGCTCTGCAACAAGGTTCATCAAGCACACCAAGGATCTCCTGCCGAAGCTATTGCATAAAGAAATCAATCCAACCACTCCATGCAAACCGAAGGCGCATAAGGTATTCTCCGTTTTTCATTACCTCACTGCAAATCTTTGAAGAATGGCCACTCCAAACATAGTTAAGATCTCTGATAGACCTCGCCCCTCATTCAAGAAACATCCCTACAAATCATTGGAGGTAGACCCACTAGGAGCCTTCTCTTGTGTTCCTCACGGAGTTTTACACACCGAAGACATTAGGGTTTACATACATGCAAACATTGAGGAATTTGGGGAATTCAAATTAAGAGACCTCTATCACAAGCAGCTGATTGACAATGCTTTTGAGCTTAAACCAGAGTATAAGGATATTCAGAAGAAACAATTTGAGCAATTTATTCATTTCCCCTGCTTTGAAGAAGATGAATGGGTCCGGTATGTACTGAGCAGGATGCATGACAACTTTCTATGGCTAGATAGACCCTGCAAGATTACAAAAGAGGCAATTAGAGCAGTAACTGGTCTATACTCTTCCGGAGGGGTACCTATCCTCAAATCTGTCAAGAACAACATTGTAACTGAGGCCACCGGATCAAAATTTGACAAGAGGGCAATGACCATTGAAGATATTTCGGATCCGGATATCAAATATGCATCAATGATAATAGGATACAAGATCTATCACTCCAGCAGGGAGAATTCTGTATCCGGAACTGCAATATACACTGCTTATGAAATGTTAAGAAAGAATGCAGAATATGATCTCTGCGAACTACTGCTAAGCCAATTAATGGAAAATATACAGAAAATCAAGAAGGATAAGAAGAATTCCTTCAAGTATGGTACTCTTATTGTATGTCTATTCTTCTACTTCATGAATGAGCTACCCGGAACAAGTGGATGGGTATGGCAGAATGACAAACCTGTTGCAGTTCAGATAAGAGACTATCTGCATGGACTTGGGGATGCAAAAGCGAGAAATACAGCTCTATGGGGATACTTCAAAAACTTTCAGAGCATGATGCAAGCAAGAGAGAGAATTCCCCAGTCTCTTGTTGAAAAATACAAAGACTCAGTGTGCTTTATGGTTGACACTGATCAGTGCCTAATGGAGGCAGTAGAGCCAAGGACTGTCTGGATCATGCCCATGGGGTATGAAGTGGATGAACAGATAGTGGAGCTGCATGTTCAACACATGCTAAGTCAGCCCAAAGATCCTAAGGCAGAAAGGTTTGGAACCTTTGAGGAGCTGAGTGTAAAAATACATGTAGAACTCAGGGAACCTGAGATCAAAAGAAAGGTGAGAAAAGAAGTAGAGCACATTGCTCAAGGTCTTGGCATCTCAAAGGAGGCACTTGATGCCAGCCGGGAAAAGAGGAGGAAGGCCGAGGAAGAAGAGAAAAGCAAAGAAAGTGCTCCGGTTGAAACTCCCACCCGGACCAGATCATCAAAGAGACCTGCACCTCCCACAACCAAAAGTTCAAAACTGGAAGTTCAGGCATCCGGTAAGAGATCCAAGACAAAAGCCACAAGGGCTTATGGAAGCCAAAAGGATGAAGAGGAAACAGAATCAGATGAGGGAGTAAGAGAAGTAAAGAAACAGAAGAAGAAAGGATCCGGTAAGCCCTCCACAGGCCAAGACAAGGATGAAATGGCAGAGGTAACTGTTGAAAAGCCCACTCTGTCACTAGAGAGCATAATCAAGTCGGTCACGGTGGATGGAAACCTTCAACCAATGACTGAATCATATGATGACTTCAGTGAGGCTGACCAAAAGACTCTGCAGGAGGCCACAGTAAAATATCTTAACATATATAATAAGGCTTTCATTGAAATAATATCTCTTATTCCTAAAAGCCTAGAAAAGGAAATGGAAGTAAGAAAGAATAATGCTCATGCTAAAGATCTTGAGATCCGGGAGCAGATAGCTATTCAGCTATATCCTCAAATTGATCCCAAGACAATGAACATTATCTTCAAAGACTGCAAAGATGAGTTCAGGAGCAAAGCCAGGATGAATCAACTCATGCTTGGCGAGACTGACAAAGTGGCCCAAGAAACAGAAGAGATCCTCCGGAAGGCCTTCAAAAGGTTCAATCTTCCGGTTGTAGAGGATTTGGGTACAGAAACAGCTAAGGACTTGGGACCCTCTGCTCCAAAAGAAGTGGCCCATGAACAAACTAGCATCTCTCCTCCGGTTTCCCCTACAGTCTCCGGATCCAAAGAAGAAGAGCAATTACAGGAGAAGGAAGCAGTGGTGAAAGACAAAGAGGTTGACAGTTCTAAGACTGCAGAAGAAAAGAAACATCTGTCTCCGGCAAGAGACACTGCACAAACTGTTCAATAATTTTTGAGCAAAGAAACTCTAGAGATTGATGAACCGGAGCTTCTAAAAGGTCCATTTGATTTTGACTCTCTCTCTCCGGTACAAACAATGAAGATAGCTTCATTTGCAAATGCCAAGGCAAATGAAAAGCTCCTGAAGTCTCATATGGAAGACTGTGAGTTGATAGAGGCTGCTTCCGGAGTACTTGTAAAAATCATGCCATCAATCCAGATAGATCCGACAGCCTCCACTTCCGGTAATCTAAAAACCTTAGTCAGCAGTGTTGATACACATTTTGATTCTCTAGAAAAATCAGCTGAAGAAAAGGTCCGGAAGGAATTTTTGGGTAAGAGATTTTCAGAAATATTAGAATTAATCTCTAAGGATAGGAAGATTGTAAGCATTGGAATAAGGAGCTTAGAGAATGCTCTTAAGGATGGCGGTGACATCTACAAATTTTGTATATCCTGGTCAAAGGCAACAGCAGCATTTGACAAGAAAATAAAAGAGGAACAGGATAAGCTACAAAGCTTATCTCAAAGTTTTGATCCTCTCTCTTCCTCTATAATAAATCAAGAATGTCAGACCATTGCAGTCTTGAATGAAATAAAAAATCTTGAGAAGGAAAGGAAGAACATCACCAACCGGATGGGAGAACTTAGAAGGATTATAATCCCTAAGTTGGAAACCATGCATGAGGCCATCAGTGATGCTCAGACCACCGCCCAAACAAAAGATCCGACAGATCTCAAGCGGGCAGAAGCGTTTGCATTTTTGCTAAGTGGTCACATTTCAATTTTGGATAGAATGAAGCAAAGTTGGGCTACAGAAATGATTCAATTGCAGACATCCTTTGCAGACATTCTTCAGTATATGTAAGTATGTAAATATGCGGCTATGTATAGGAAATTTTTGAAAATTTTGGTGTGCGGACCCTACCCTTTGCCATTGATGTCAAAGGGGGAGTGAGGAGCAGTAAAAAATGAGGAATCCAACTAAGGGGGAGTTCTGGAAATTGTATATAAAGACAGAGCATCAGCAAAGGGGGAGCATAGTGAAAACACTTAGTCATTTTTCACTAAGTGTTGCCATCAATGCCAAAGGGGGAGATTGTTGGCAAGAGACACTATATGGATTCATGGTTGTTGTCATTGATGGCAACAAAGGTCATCCCACATATCCGCAAGTCATGATGTGCCTCTACCGGAAGTCAGAATAAAGAATGTTGTGGTCCGGTGAAGAAGAACAGAGCATGTGGCAAGGTCCGACAGATTGGTCCGGACCTCTCAAAGGAAGTGTCTTGGTGCAGTGCGGATTTGGGGAAGTTAAGAGGACTACCTTGAGTGGTATATTCCAAGGATTTAGCCTCCGGTGATGGACAAGGAAAAAGATATGAATGGTTGAGTACCGGATTTCTGAGAGACAGTGAAAACAGAGGAAGAACTGACTGGCAGAGTATCAGACTGCTTTCCGGATGTGTTACTGTTGATGATAGAGGTTGTGAAGGCATGAATCATGTTTGGCCGACATGATTAATGATATCTACAAGTATATGCTTGATCCGCATAGCTTGGTGAGGAAGGATTCAGCCGACAGAATGAAAGTTTGTAAGAAACTAGACTGTTCCGGATGCCGACTAGAAAGGTGATGAAATTACTTGTGCGGATATATATAGAGGATGGATTTAGTTGTGAAGAGTGTGTGGATGTGGAGAGATATGCGAATAAGTCCAGAGAAAGAGCAGAGATAGCAAAAAGGATCCGGTATGTGAAAGATAGCAGAATAAAGAACAAAGGAAAGATGAAGTGCAGCAGATCAGTGTACTGAGCCTAACCGGAACTGAACTCCAGCATATGCAGATGCTTCCAATTAGTTCAAGACTGTGATTCTCATCACTTTGTAGACAGTGTGTCTTCTTGTAGGCAGTGGGCCTCTTGTGAGCAGTGTGCTCGGGCAGTGAGCCCTAATTGGCAAGTGCCATTTTTGTAATTTCCTATTCTTCTAACAGAGAATAATTCTTGGGTTAATCACCCCGTGGTTTTCTCCCTTAACAGGGTTTCCACGTCAAAAATACTGTGTCATGTGTTTCTTATTTCATGGTTAATGTTTTTGTGTTTGATTTTATGCTGCATCAATTAAAAGGAAAGTTCAATAAGGGAAATAATTAGGATAACTGATTCACCCCCCCCCCCCCCCCTCTCAGTTATCAACACCCTATGCCCATGTATTGTCCAAATTTTGCCATTGCTTGATTCTTCTTGTGTTGTGATCTAGTTATGGGATGCAAGTGTATGGATTTTGATTTTGAGGTGGATGAAAGGTGGAGACCTTAGAGAATTTGGATTGATTTGTTGGACCCAAAGAGGATGTGGTAATGGAATGGAATAAAGATTTAGATGTAAGAGAGTATACTCCCTATAATCTAAATCTAAAGATGAAAGGAGATTGTGGTGTGATAAAGGATAGATTTTCACTTTTAAGAGATGAGTCTCAAAAAAAGTGTCAACCTAAGGATGGTAAGAGTGGATGATATTGATTTTCACAAACAATTTGGACCAAAATGATGGAAGATAAAATGGGGTTTGTTTGAGGATGATTTGATGGAAGAGATTTTTTATGTTGATTTTGGGGATGAAACCTTTAGATGAACTAGATGTTTAGTATGAGGGATTGGGATGATGTTTTTGAAAAAGGGATATGGAAGTCAACAAATGAGCTCAAGTAAGATCTAGTTTTGTGTTGCACAAATGGATGCTTCTCTTTTTTGGGGGTAGACTTATGACCTTACACAAACAGGGATGATTATTTTACTTAAAAGGTAGACTAATGACTTTTCAAGAAAAATATGATGTAAAGGATGAAATCTAGATCTAACTTTAGCTCAAGGATTGATGAAATTTGGATGTTGGTTGATGGTTTTGATGGATGTTTGGATTTAAGAGATTTTGGATATGTTTTTGATGGAAGAAGGAAATGGATTTTGGGAATGATTTTGTAAAAGGATGTTTGTTTGATCCAAAAAGTATGCAAAGATCAATGAGGATGAGAAGATATGGAAATGAGTGTAACAAGGGGTCCAATAATGATAATGATTAATTCTCTAAGGTCAAAATGGAGGTATGATTGAGAAACTTTAGATCAAAATGGATGGGGTATTGATGAATTTTTGGGAAGGTAATTATGGATTATGGCTAGGCAGGTGCTAAAGATCACAAGACAATTCTTCCAAGTTTTAGGCAGGTTAGTCTGTAAATAGTGCCAAAACTCAAGTGAAATGGCACCAAAATAGACAAAGATAGTGCTAAAACAGGTTAGTGTTGGTCGAGGCTCTGAAAAAGATGGATTTTGATGACAAATTTAGGTTTTTATGGGTATGAAGTTTGATCAAATGATTTTTGTTATTTCTTGGCAAGTTTTTTGAAAACACTTCAAGCACAATAGTACATAATAACCAAAGATTTGTTTGTGAAAAGATGTAAATATTTTAAACAAGCACCTGGTACAACCTAAGGTGAGGATAGGACAATACTTGTTAGGTCCCTTGGTTGTGCCTATTCAAAGTGGATAGCTTCAGGATCTTGGTAGCCTTGGCTCCCCTCCATGGTACTCACTTCTCATACATACCAAGATCTAGGTTTCCCAAGGCTTGTACCCCAACCAAACCTTAGGATTGTCCCTGCTATCTCTACTAAGAACCATGTGAATCAGGGTGGCTTCAAAGGTCCCACCTTTTGCACCAACAAGTAGAAGGATTTGGGCTACTAAAACAAAGGTTCATAGTGGGGGAACATCCGGGGGATTGGCATGATATGAGCATCTAATAAACCACTTAAGGTTTTTACTAGCTCTACTAGGGGTGTCATATACACAAGGTACTACTCCCTTTCAAGCATAGCATTGAATGGTATACGCTGATACCAATTTGGACTTAGCTTTCACCTTATCCGAATTTACATATAGCGGACCAGATGAAAGTACCGCTCAGGGTCGCTAGTGAGTTCTCCTTTCAGATATGTCTCAAAAGCAGGCCCACGACCTAGAAAAAGAAAGAGTGTTAGAACCATTTCTCTTACGCCCAAGATCCCTTTGCAAGGTGAGGGGAGAGGATACTTCGATTCTAAAACCCTTTGGGAAAACACAATGTGCAAGTGCACCAATCATGGAAAACACTTACTAAAGTTCTTTTTAAGTCCAAAATCAAAATGTTCCTAAATTTGTTGGCAAGCACTTGTTAATTTTAGAGCACCAAAATCAAATGTTTTCTACACTAAGGCACACAAGGATTCTTTTTATGAGCACCAATTGAAATGTTTGTTTGTTGTTTGTTTGGTAAACCAATGATCAATTTTAGTGCACCAATTGAAATGTTGTTTACACTAACATGCAAGGGTTCTTTTTATGAGCACCAACTGAAATGTTTGTTTGTCTAATCTAATAAAAACCCTGCAAAAACTGGTTAGTGGTTTTAGAATAATGATCTTGGACAGACGATGATGACCCGCAAACAGGTATAAGTCCCTGCATAGAACCTGAGCTTAGCCTATGAAAATAGCACTAAAATAGAGAATGATGGTGCCAAACAGCCTAACAAATGGCGCTACTAATAGAATTTTTGATAGATCCTAAGCACCCTAAAAAAATAGTGCTAAAAATACATACAGATAGCACTAAATTACAAGATAGCATTTAAATAGACTACAGACTAAGCTGAATATAGAAATAGTGCTACAAGATACTGTATATCAAAAAATTTGGATTTATAAATGGAAATGATTCAAACAATGAAATGCATAACCTAAACCCAAATAATTCAATACCTCGAAGATGCAAGATGAGCTTGATTGATTGATCACTTTGTTCTGTTGATTGCTCGATTCCGCAGCATAACGTTGATAGAGAGATAGGTGATGGTGGTTGATGGTTGATAGATGCAAGCTAGATAGATGAAAGAGGATAGATAATGGCTTGAGATGAAAATTTAGCAGAGTGAGGTTGCATGAAGAAGAATTCTCCATTTCCCCCTAATGGCTCAAGAGAGGCTTGTTTTATAGGAAAAGCTTGGTTCAAATGGATGGCTAGGATCAATTAGGGCTTTAGATGAAATGGATGGATAGGATTAAGTTAGGTTTCCTTGCACATTAAGAAATTGTAGCCAATTGACATGTGGCAAAGGAGGATAAGGCTCATGTGTGATTGTGTAGATAAATACTAAATTTAGGTCCCAATAGTTGTACATGTGAAAGATAAAAGTTGTACTACAACACATGATTAAGGGGAAATGGACAAATGTCAAGGTGAGATGAAAGGTCATGTGACTTAATTCAAATAAAATATTTGAATTAGTTGGGATATGAGTTGGAAATTAATTAAATAAATAAAATTTATTTAATTAATTGGGTAGATGAATAGGATGGGATAAGATATGATGTGGGAATTAATTAAATAAATAAAATTTATTTAATTAATTGGGATGAGGATAGGATATGATTGGGATATGATGTGGAATTAATTAAATAAATAAAATTTATTTAATTAATTAGCTAAGTAGGATGAGGATGGGATTGAATGGGATTTCAATTAATTAAATAAAATTTATTTAATTAATTGCCTTAATGGGATAAGTGGGGTTAAGAGAGGGATTTATGACAAAATGCTACATGATGTCTAGGATAATGTATTTGACAAGGTGTTGTAAGACATGGACAAAGTTGGGACAAATTTGGGTGTCTACATTTTGCCCCTCTTTGAGATGATGTTTGAGATAAGATTTATGTCAAGTAACATCATTTCAAAGAAACTAAGGTATGGATAATCGATAGGGATGATGATGAAAAGATATGATGAGGATGAGGATGAAATGGGATGAACAAATTTGGGTGTCTACAGATACTACAAAATACACTAAAACTAACAATTGTGCTAATACAAACAAATTATAGCACTACATTTTAGGATACCGCTAAAATGCCTAAAAAAAATGCTACTGTGCATGATTCTGAACTGTCTGGTCGACTATGGAATATGGAACTGCCCTAGGTGTTAATGGTGTTGATATGGGGTTGAAATGGTCAAAGCTGCAAAACACAAGTAGTCTCAACCAAACAGGGGGTTAGATTGCAAAAAAAGGGGTCTTGTTAGTCTTGTTAGGTGTCCAAAAGATGAGATATAACAATGAAATAGTCTATTGAATGAAAAACAAAGCAAGATGGAAACAAGAGTGTGTAAGTTTGATTTTTAAGTAAATTTCAGTATGGTCCTCCCTTCTCCCTACATAAACCCTGCAAAAACTAAGAGTAATAGACCCAAAATATGCCAAGAAAACTGAAAAACAAGCAATATGTGAGTCAAAATGAACAAGCAATGTCGTGTTAAGAAGGCACCACCACAGTCAGAAAATAACACCAAAATGCGGGTAAAATGGCGCCACTGCACAGGGAGATCATGCTAAACCTGTAAAAACACGTCTAAACACAACAAAAACTCACACAAGATGTTAGATTGAGACCTTGTGGGTCCCACCAGGCATGCCAATGTGATTAGTGAAACCAAAATGAGATGAAAAACACAAAAATAAAAGCATAAACAAGCCTTATACCTCACTAAGATTCACCAATCCAAGATAGGGTGGTAGAAGCATGCACCCAAGAGCTCCTAAATATACCCTAGATAATGGATTCAATGTGAAATGCTCAATCTAAATGCAACTCACAAGTTATCTCAAGAGAATTTTTGGCATGATAACTTTACTTAGAAATTGGATGATAAATGGCTTGAAGGATGTTGTATTTATAGGATTTTTAGATAGATTTTGATCCAAGGGTAGATATTCATTTGAGAGATCAATGGTGGAGGATGAAAATGATGTGGAGGGCCTATATTTCATCTTGGAAAATGAAGGGGTGAGAATAAATATGAATTTTTAATTCATCTTGGGAAGAGGGGTCCATAAATGAGGTTGGGTGAGATGGATTATTTGTGAATTAAAAATTCACATGGGGAAGGGTAAAATGAATTTAAAATTTGTTTGGATAAGAGTGGATATTAATGAGTTATGACATGTGTAAGGGGTGTAAGAGGTATTTAATGAGGATTATGACAAATGTGTATTAAAAATTGATTTATGTAGCATGGAAATCAATTTTTTATTCATGGGGTGTGGGGAGAAGTGTTAATGAGGGTTTGACCAAATTAATCAGGGTGATTAACCTAATTAATATGGCTGGAATAAATTAGTAGATGGATTAGTGAGAAGTTAAGATTGATTAAATAAGGATTTATTTAATCAATCCTAAGGCTAGGATGATATAGGCTAGGGTAGGCAATTAAATAATGAATATATAATTACCTAGGGTAGGGATAGGTTAATTAATAGGCTGGATTAATTAGTTAAACATGATTTAACTAATTAATTGGGTTTAGTGAGAAGGGAGAAATTAACCAAATAAATATTGCATATTTATTTAATTAATTGGCTAAGGTTGAACTATTGAATTAATAAAATTAATCCAATTGTTGGGGATAAAATGATGAAAAATTAGGTGATGAAAGGATAAATAATTAAAATAAAAATTTAATTAATTGTTTAGAAGGGAAATAGGTATGTTTAGGGAGGTCGGGAGTTGATTTGATGACGAAATTTTTTTTAGGTGTCTACAAATTGTCTAGAGTTAGTTCATTTTTAGAAGATCTTAGATAGTGATTTATTTTTTCTTGAAACCAAGTATGCTCTTCTCTTGCATCCCTGGATGAACTGGAGAATCAGAAAGGTTGAGAGAAATAACAGTTTTTTGGGGCCTTCTTGTTTGTGATCTTAAATTGCAGGTTTCATTTGGTGCATTTTGGAGCAAAACTAACCTCACCATTGAGATCAGAGGGGTCAAATCTACTAAGATTGATTGTAAACTCGACATACTTTGGTCACAGTCAAATCTGGCATTTTTTACCCCCTCTGTAGATTTTTTGTCCAAAAGGCAAATTTTTTTAGCAGAGGGTCATTCTGCCCCCTGCATTTTCTGCATCATTTGCTATGAAACATATCAAATTCAACTATTTTTTGGGAGATTTGGTTTAGATTTGGTCTTTGCAGACCATTTCTCTGTTGTTCTCGGTCGACAATTTGTGTGTAGGTTATTCTTTGGCCTTGGTTTGATCTCAGCTAGTTTTTTTGGAAGATTTGTGGTGTCTTCCATTCACTTTGGCCTCTTTTAAGGTAGTAGTCACCTCTGATCTGGCATCATAGATCTACCCACAATCATGATCAACTTTGGCATTTTTTCGTTTGATAACTGAAATTGTTCAGCCTTCATGTGCAGATTTTAAAGCGAAAGGTTGGATGTTGGTTATTGAATAGGTTGTTGGTTTATACATTTTTGATTGCATAGATCTATTCTTTTATGTTTGAGACTCCACATTGGAATCAGATCTCTTTGCAAAGCCATCTGAATTTGAGTTGGAGCTTGATTGATTGCTTCAATATCGGTAACAACACGCATTCTACAGTGACCTCTTGTTTCATATTTTTAGGCTAATCTGCTCCTACAAGAGACCATGATCTAGTTTGAAGGAGCTCTTTCTACATCAACCTATTCAAACAAAATGAATATCTACACATCTATTGTACTTTGTAGTCTACATCCATTTTTTTGGGGTCACTATGTGACATTTTCTTGATCAACCTAGCCAGCAGTTTTTGGTTTTAGATCAAGCCGTGGAATAGTTTTTTTAAGCCTTTGGACGGCTGCATCTAGTGTCTTCTATGTTGGACGTCATTTGTAGCTTGATCTCATGGCTTGATCACTAGAGGAGACACCATGCTTAGCATCAATGGCCTCTCTGATTGGCCTTAGCGACCCCTCCAACACCCAAATTGATCTCACTCAGTTTCTTTGATTTAGCGTGGATTCAGATCTCACTTAACAGACTAGCATTGAAATTTCTTCATGCTTTAGGCCCTTTTTAGGGCAATCTAAATTTGCCTCCATGATGTGTGATAGATTGCCATTGTTTTCTTATGCACGATTGAAGACCTCAAAGTTTTTCCAGGCCCATCCATGTCCATTTTTAAGTCTCTTTCATGAAATCTACAACATCACGACCTGCATAGTTCTTGGTGCATTCAATATTACAAGATCGATGCTCTTTGTCAGTGGTTTGGAATTAATATTTGTGTATTAGTTCAAGTTTTTTGGTTCTTGTTTGATTAGTTTAAGACTTTGTGTTGGACACAGGTCGCCCTACTCAATTTGTAGTAGATCTCGATCTTCAGTTTAGACCATTAGGCTTCTGATCGACTTCACCAGGATTTATATTTGGCCACAACATTTGCCCTAGTTCGATCCATCTCAGCCTTGGAAGAAACCTACAAGGAAGTTTTGTGGTTTGTGTTTTTGACGACTCCTATGACTTGATCTCATTCAGTTTTTTTTGGATCTTATTATATGATATGTATTTGGTCAAGATTCTGTCTTGATTCTGGCTGAAGACTTCTTCAAGATCGGTTCAAAATTTTTTAGTAGCCATCAGTTGTTTATTCATCAACCAAGTTGTCACTTGATCTCCAAGGGGCAATCTACTGTGTGTTTGGGATTTTTTTGGCCCAATCCAAATATAAGACCCAGCATCCTATTCAAGTTGACGTGAGCAGTGTTGAAGGCTTTCTGTTTCAAGCATTTTGTAAGACTGATCTAGTAGACATCGAAGGACACCCATTCTTCTCTCTATGATCGGTAGATGACTAAATTGGATCAGCCATATTTCCAACATGACCTGGCCTCTATGGCTCATTCCAGTAGAAGCAACAATAAGGTGTGATTGCAGCCCATAAGAGTTTGACTTATCATACCCCTTTTATGCCACAACCAATGGTGGCTGATGCATGGTTAGATATCAGGCTCATTGCACTGGAGTCAAGTTCTTGTTTCAGAACACCAGAACCTATGGCCACTATGATCCACTCTAGCACCTGCATTTTGTTGACACTCTCAGCACTCAATATGTTGTTCCAGTTTTTAGACTTCTTGTCCACCATTCCATGATCTCAGGTGAAGACTCCACATTTTGGCTCAGCTTCAATATGAGGAGTTCTTTGAATCTATCCAGCTTAGTGACTTGGCCCCTTAGACTCCCTATCCACATTTGGGACACCTTGTCCCTAAACGGGACAGTCTGTCCCAAAACAGGACAGGTAGTCCATTTTTTTTGCAAAGTGCCAAAGGAGGGGTTTTTTTTCTTTTTGCCACAACTTACACCTGGGGAGTCAGTTTTTCACATTCTTATAGTCATTGGAAAGGTAGTTCTGAGTACTTCATCATGGTGCAAGTGATTTTACCCAAGCTTGCTGTATTTTTCCAGAATTTGCCTCCAAATGTCATTTTTGCTTGATTTTTTTGATATTTTTCGACAGGGCATAACTTTTGCCCACAATGTCAAAATTGAGCAAATTGTTTTTTGAAATTGATCAGAAAAATGGAAAGAATCTGATAGTATATGTCATCTTTTGTTTTGGAAAGCAAATTTTCTTAAAAATTTGTAAAATCACCATATGTTATAAACGATCAATTTAGGCTTCCACATTGACAACATTGTACTCAATCTTGTATTTCTTTTTGGGGTGACATATTTTGTAGCATTATTTATTATGGGGGGTTCATCCTTTGTAGTTTTGTGTCATTTGTTTGAGGTTTATAAGGCATGCATGGTCTATGTCTTCATTGTTCACTTCATGACATCATCTCATTCTGTCCTTGTTTTGGACATTATATGCATCCATTGAATGCACTTGTTGATTTGTAAACGCACTGAAATAAAGTGCCACATATTATACTTGTATTTGGGGATCTTACACATCATGTTGTGCCATTTTTGTACTCGTACTACTTTATAAAGTGCCACGAGGGGTTGTGTTAGTGCCTTGTTATTTTCCATCACAATCTTGTCTGGTGAGTGTCCCTCCACGACAACAGTTTCACCCTCATGCATGTGTGTGCTGTTATTTGTACACCCTTTATTAGTTGTATGTACTACTTTGTGCATCTTCTGATGTTGCTTCTTCACCTTCTTGAACTACATTGTGACACAGTTTTAGTGGATCTGCCATACCTCTCCCTTGTCAGCATTACGGGGGGTATCTTACTACTTGTGCTAATGCTTCCTTGGTTTCACTTGGAGTGAACTATGTATCTATTTTTTGTTCCTATATACTAGGTGGATACAACGTCTAGTTACCCATGCATTTCAGTGAGATGGAATAGATACCATATAGACAATCTTGCATTCTTTTTTGTGGAGGCAACCTTCTACCTTATTCAGATGATTAGATTTCTTGAGACTATTGGCACCTATATTTTCAACTATCACATTGGTTCAGTAGTGTCATTGGGGTCACTCATACAGATTTATGTTCCACTTGCATCTTTGACTATCAGATTGGTTATCACTCATGCAGATTTTTTGTCTCTTTGATCCTGATCTTCATCCTATTTTTAGTGAAGGTTCTTCAATAGTGTAGCAGATCTTCGGCAGTTGTTTGTAGCTTTTTTGTGCTTCAGTGGAGTTCTTCATGTGCATCTTCATGTTCCTAACCTTTTTGGGACATCTTTTGTGAGGGCTTCTTAGCCCTTCTTTTATCTCCCATGAGGGGATATTTTTTGTATCTTTGTGATGGAAGTAGTCCTTGGGGGGTCATGTTGAGTCCTCCTTCCTACCTTCACTTGTTTATGATTTCTTTGCATGTTTTCCCTCTTTTGGGGAGGAGTTTTTCCCATGAGGTTTTCTCCTTTTCTTTGCTTGTGAGAGATCTTTTGTACATGGGTACCTAACATGGCCTTATTGCTGGAACCCATCTTTGCATTTGTTTGTTCCTCCCTAAGTTGCACTTAAGGGGGGTGTTGGTGTGAATAGACTTATTACCTATCCAGTTTACCCTTGTGTGAATAATTCATATTATTTAACTATTTATTAGTTAAATAATACCCACACACATGTTCACATGTTAAGTTAACTTAGTGAGTCTACTAGATGTTTCTAGGTGTGTCTAGTTGTGTCTAGTTGTTACTAGGTGTTGATAGTTGTCTTATCCTACACATGTGATCTAGTTGGCATCCCATCCTCTAGTTCTCACATGTGATAGGAATGTGACACTTGTCACATGAGTACAACATCCTAGCTCTCAACCTTGGTCTTTATAATCAAGGCCTCTCATTGTGGTGTAATCACGGTAAGAGGGTTCATAGAATGAACTATCTAGACTGTGCAGCAAGAGTAAACACAATGGCAACAACTCAAAGAAATCAAGGAAATGTAGATTCAATCATTTAGTATATCATAGAATTCAAATACAATCTGGCTGGCAACATGCAGTCTTAGAATTAGGGCTCACATGCCTGATTACATACATGTGCAAGATAAAGCTTTGAAGCTCCTTCGCACAAAATCTAAACTATCAGATCTTTCTTATGTGAATAGCTACTTTCCTAAGGATCTATTACATCAATATATATCATTTCCAACCCAGTAGATTCCTTTGCGTCAGCTAAGGAAGGTCACAAACTCCAATGAAGAGTTGTAACATGTTCATAGATAGGTCAAACCTAAATGCATAGAACACTTCCTCAAATGAATGAAACAACGCGTGGACCCTTGGGGAAGGTCGGCCATGAACCAAAGGATGTTGAATAATGTGTCATTGAGATCCACAAGTCAAGGCATGATCTGCAAGCCTTCTCCTTTAGTTGATTGTCAGGAACTATTAGAATGCTCTACTTTGAGAAAATAGACAACTTCTGATAGCAATATCTTTTCGATAACTGATCCAAATGCTCTGAATTCTTGATATGATGTAGATGAGTGAATGTAGATGCTAAGTCCAAATCTACAAGGTGTGAATTGCCAAAACTGGACCACAAACTGAAACTGCTTCTGATTGAACTGGTTGAACTAAACTAGAAAATGAAAGAACTAAAAAGCAAATGTTTTTGGTTGATGCAAGATTACTCTTGAACCAGGGATGCTCCTGCATCAGGCATCCGGGGTTATTGAAAAATTAAGTCCCTCACATTACTGGGGCTAGGGGAGAACCAAGATAGTCCACATTAGCCTAAGAAATCCATGATGAATCTTCTTCTGGTCTGCCTTTCCATTTCATAAGATATTCTTTGTATTGTCTTCCTTTGGTGCTGCGTCCAACTCTGTTGTCCAAAATGTCTTCTATCTGCTCTTGTGCTTGTTGTGGTAATTGCTTCTTCATCTTCAACTTGTTATATGTCCCAACTAGAAATCTTTCTTTTCTCAAGTACACCATTACTTCATCTCCAACTTCAAATCCCTTATGTCTTCTCTTCTCATCAGCTTTTTCTTTGTACTTACTATTCATATCCTCCAAATGTTGCTTTACCTAATTATACACTGTCTTCATATGATCTGTAAATTATTCTACTTCTGCACTCCTCTTTTCCTCTGTATTGATATCTCTCAATTCTACAACTCCTCTAGGATTCACTCTAGTAAAAATCTCAAAAGGTGTTCTTCTAGTACTCTTGTTTACTAAATTATTTAATGCAAACTCTACTTGTGAAAGAATTAAATCCCAACTTCCTGTCTTCTCTCCAACCAAACATCTCAACAAATTTCCCAAACTCCTATTCACTACCTCTATCTGTCCATTGGTCTGTGAATGAAAATTTGAACTGAACTTCAAATCTGTCTTCATCTTCTTCCAAAGTGTCCTCCAAAACTATCCAACAAACTTTTTATCTCTGTCTGAAACTATACTCTTAGGTAATCCATGTAATCTCACAATCTCTTTGAAAAATAGGTTAGCTACATGCACTGCATCAGTTGTCTTCTTACAAGGTATGAAATGAGCCATCATTGAAAATCTATCAACCACTACAAATATTGAATCATGTCCACTTTGTGTCCTAGGCAATCCCATCACAAAATTCATGTTTATGTCTTCCCAAGGTCTCTCCAGTACTATCAAAGGTTTATACAATCCGGTGTTTTGACTACTCCCTTTTGCAACTTGACAGACTCTACAACTCTGCACAAATCTCTAAAAATCCTTATGTATCTGGGGCCAAAAGTAATTTTCACTCACCAAAGCCACTGTCTTATCAATTCCAAAATGTCCTACCAATCCACCACTATGCTTCTCCTTGATTAGATTGTCTCTCATAGAACTCTTAGGTATGCACAACTAATTTCCTCTAAACAACATATCTTCTTGAATGAAATAGTCCAACCATTTACTCTATCTATCACAATAGGTTCCTTACATGCTTTCCAAGGTTCTGCAAAATCAGTGTCTCCCTCATACATGTTCTTCAATTCATCAAAACCCAACACTTCAACTCTCATTTATGTCAACAAGTTTCTTCTTCTACTTAATGCATCAGCAACTTTGTTTGATTTACCACTCCTATGCTTCAACATAAAAGTATAACTCTACATGAACTCTACCCACCTCATATGTCTCTGATTCAATTTACCTTGACTATTCAAATACTACAAAGATTGATGATCTATATACAACACAAACTCCTTAGGTGACAAATAATGTCTCCACTTCTTCAAGGATTGAATTATGGCATAGAACTCTTGATCATAAACTGAATATCTTCTCCTTGCATCATTCAACTTTTCACTGAAATATGCTATAGGTCTACCTTCTTGACTTAATACTACTCCAATTGCATTTCCACTTGCATCACAATCAACTTGAAATACCTTATTGAAATCCAGTAATGCCAAAATAGGTTGCTCTGTCACTTTATGCTTCGACAACTCAAAACTTTTGTCTACTCCTGATGTCCACTTGAAATCCTTTATGTAACCTCTCATTGTCTCTATCATAGGGTTACAAATTGAACTAAAATTTCTGATGAACTTTCAGTAGAAACTAGCCAATCCATGGAATGATCTAACCTCTCCAATGCACTCTGGTGTAGGCCACTCAATAATTGCTCTCACTTTCTTAGGGTCCATCTTCAATCCTTCTGTAGAAATCACAAATCCCAAATATACCGACTCTTCCTTCATGAAACTACACTTCTTGATGTTTATTAGCAATTTCTCTTCTCTCAGTCTCTACAAAACTTGTCTAATAGGCCACACATGTTCCTCTTTTGTCTTACTAAAAATTAGAATATCATCCAAGTATACAATCACAAACTTACCCAAGAATTTCTTCAAGACTTCATTCACCAATCTCATGAAAGTACTCAATGCATTTGTCAATCCAAAAGGCATCACTAACCACTCATACAATCCTTCATTTGTCTTAAAAGTAGTCTTCCATTCATCACCTTCTTTGATTCTAATCTAATGGTATCCACTCTTAAAGTCTATCTTTGTGAAATATCTTGCTCCACTGAAACAATCCATAATATCATCCATCCTAGGTAAAGGAAATCTATACTTAACTGTGATCTTATTTATTGCTCTAGAATTAGTACACATTCTCCATTCTCCATCCTTCTTTGGTGCAAGCACTATAGGTACTGCACAAGGACTCAAGATTTCTCTGATCAAACCTTTCCTCAACAATTCTTGTAGTTGTCTATTTAGTTCTTCATTCTCGGCTAGTGTCATCTAGTGTGCTGCTTTGTTAGGCAAACTTGCTCCTGATATAAGATCCATGCGATGACTGATACTCCTTATAGGTGGTAATCCATCAAGTACATTATCTAATATGATGTCTTCATACTCTGTCAGTAACTCTCTTATCTCCTTCAGTTCAGTCTCTTTCTTTAATGCTTCAAGCTTCTTAGGAATCAAGGCAAAACACATACTTTCCTATTTCAAACCATCCAAAAATTTCCTTCCATCTACGAAACAGATTCTAGTATTCCCGCATACCACATCTTTAGGATCATCTTCCAAAGGAATCAAAGTAATTCTCTTTCCATTTTCTGTTATAGTGTATATATTCTTTCTCCCATCATGTATAACTTTTCTTTCATACTGCCAAGGTCTACCCAACAAGATATGACAAACATCCATAGGCATAATATCACACAAGACTCCATCATGATAAGATCCAATATGAAATTTCACCAAACATTGTTCACTCACTAGTACCTTATGATCATCTTGAATCCATGCTATCTGATAGGGCTTAGGGTGTTTCAATCTTTCCAACTTCAGCTTAGTCACCATCTCCTCTAAAACTAGGTTATCTGAACTACCACTATCAATCACAACTTTACAACACTTACCTCCTAATTTGCATCTAGTTCTGAACAAGCTTTTCCTTTGTCATGGTTCCTCATTTACCTCTTTTTGAAATAGTTCTCTCATCACCAATGATTCTCCTTTCTCAAGTTTACCAATAGAACTGGGTGATTCAATAGGTTCTTCTTCAACATAGGCTGCTCTTCCACTATTTTCTGTCCTCTTGCTTGTACTACCCTGATTACACTCAAATGCTCTATGTCCTTCTCCTCCACACTTGAAACAAGTACCTCTGAATGTCCTCTTATCAAATCCTCTTCCTTCTCTTCTATATCCTTCATTCCAGTATGCACTAGGGTTTCCTCTTTGGTAAGCATTGTTATCTCTGTCATCCTTCTTCAATGGGTTGTCAAACTTGTTCTTCTCTATAAATGATCTATCACATCCAGAAAACATTCTTCCTCTCTAAAATTTACCTCCTTTGCCTCTCTATCTCTAATCAGGCTTCTTATTTAGCTTCTCTTCAACTTTCAGGGAGAACTGATATGCTTCCTCCAAAGATGTCATCCTTACAAAACTTAGTTCTTCTTGAATGTTCAAACTCAGTCCATTGATGTATCTTGCCACTTTCTCCTTGTTTTCTCCACTATGTCCTATCCTTATGATCATCTTATGAAATTCTTTAGTGTACTCCTTCACAGATTTCTCCTTCTGTCTCAGGTTTTGCAATCTTTTCAACAATTTCAACTCATAGTCAGTAGGTATAAACTGATTCTTCAACTTTGTCACCATCCAATCCCACTTTGTAATATTTTCTTTTCCTCTTCTGTTTCTTTCCAACTAAACTTCTTTCCACCATATAGCAGCATGTCCTTTCAACTTTGTCTTTGCAAATTTCACCTTCTCCAGATCTTTAATTTCTTCATATTCAAAGTATTCTTCCATATCATTTATCCAGTCAATCAATTCTTTAGGATTCAAATTACCAGCATAGTTTGGCACATCAACTCTAGGTCTTTTTCTAATCTTTGAAATAGCTCACAACATTTTTACCTAATATGATTCTTCTTCTTCATTACCTTCTAGGGTTTCATCAGTTTGTTCAGCAAATTGAAATTCCTCTTCATCATCACTTTCAACATTAGGTCTCAGTGTCAATCCTCTTCGCCTATCTTCTTCAACAACATCCAATCGAATTCACATCGTTCTCATCAATTTCATCATCTCATCCATTCTATTAGCCATTGTACCAATAGCAGCAACTCTCCATTGTGACATCTTCCTAGGATCAAGTGCAAACTGCCTTCAGTTCAATAATCGGGCTACAAGCAACAACTGCCTCTCAATCGGCGATCTACTTACAACAGGATCTTACAGAATCCCCTTTGCCAATTTGTTCCAAAGAATTAAACTTTCACACTTATACCACTTGGTGCAATCACGATAGGAGGGTTCATAGAATGAACTGTCCAGACTGTGTAGCAAGAGTAAACACAATGGAAATAACTCAAAGAAATGAAGTAAATTTAGATTTAGTCATTCAATATATCATAGAATTCAAATACAATCTAGTTGGCAACATGCGGGCTTATAATTAAGGCTCACAGGCTTGATTACATACATGTGCAAGATAAAGCTTTGAAGCTCCTTCGCACAAAATCTAAACTATCAGATCTTTCTTATGTGAATAGATACTTTCCTAAGTATCTATTACATCAATATATATAATTTCCAAACCAATAGATTCCTCCGTGTTGGCAAAGGGAGGTCACAAACTCCAATGAAGAGCTATAACATGTTCACAGATAGGTCGGACCTAAATGCATAGAACACTTCCTCAAATGAATGAAACAACATGCAGACCCTTGGGGAAGGTTAGCCATGAACCAAAGGACATTGAATGATGTGTCATTGAGATCTGCAAGTCAAGGAATGATCTGCAAGCCTTCTCCTTTAGCTGATTGTCAAGAACTGTTAGAATGTTTTGCTCTTAGAAAATAGTCAACTTCTGATAGCGATACCTTTCCGGTAACTGATCCAAATACTCTTATTTCTTGATATGATGTAGATGAGTGAATGTAGATGCTAAGTCCAGATCCACAAGGTGCAAATTTCCAAAATTAGACCACAAGCTGAAACTGCTTCTGACTGAACTGCCTGAACTGAACTGAAATGCAAATGTTTTTGGTTGATGCAAGATTGCTCTTGAACTAGGGATGCTCCTGCATCACATTGTATCATATTAATCATGTATCAAGTCATTATCTTGTGTATAGAATATTATTCTATCATATTGATCTTCTTTGATTCTTGTGATTAGCTCTTAGACATCTTGATCCTAGGATAGCTACCTCCATAGCTAATCCTAAAAAATTTTAATGAATGCTTGCTAAACTTTACTAAAAAGATTGAATCTTAAGCTATTGATCCACATACATTCCTGATACTATCATGAAAAGAAGGAAATCAAACCATATGTTTACCAGGATGTTCCACAGCTAGGTATGGTTAATGCTAACTTCGATGGAAATCGAATGAAAAGAACAAGCACAACATGAAATGCACTCCAAGGGAGGTAGCAAATCAAAGTACAAGTCAAGAATCCATTCACATATTACTTAAAGTTTATGATTGTATGTAATCTAGAGCTTCTTCTTCATTAAGTATACAAAAGACATGTACATTGACAATCAGCCTTGAGAATTAGTCCTGATACTTCAACAATCTAATCTCAATTAAGTTTCAAAAGAATAAAAAATGTACTCCATCTCCCTTTTATAGGACAAGGGGAGGAGGCATTTACAAAATGATCCTAATATCAGGATTTGTCATTTAAGATCAATGGTGCATATTACTCCTTGACCAAGTCAATGGGCATACATGTGGCACAGGTTGCCAGTTGGAAACCATCTGGTAGTATATCACACACATGATCATGTGTATCATGTTTATTCTTTATCTTCCTCATGAGTAGATAAGTCATCTTCATCTGTAGGCACACTTATCACTCCCCTGATGGGCTCATATGCTTGTAGTATCTTTTTGATTTCTCCTCCATCTTGGACTTTGGCTTTGATGACTACATGCTCTTGTGACTTTAATTGTGCTTGTAATGCAGACCATTTGTTCTTTCTACTATTCAACATTTCATTATATTTTTCCACCTTTGCCTTCATCCTCATAGCCTTGTTGATAGTATCTTCTAATAAGTGATTGAGGGGGTCATCTGCAGTAGGCTTGAAATTCTCTTGGAAGGCCTTGACTACAAAGTCTGTATCTTGATTTTCAATCTTCCATTCCACCTTTTCTTCGAGAGCCTCCAGGATCTCTACTTCATAAGACAAAAGTTTGTACAATCTAACACTGATATCCCTGAGTTTTTTATTGCAATTCCTGAGGATATCACTTTCAAATTTGGTATCTTCATATCATATACTCAATAGATTGGATGTCTAGTTGTTCAGTATCTTATTGTAAACTAGGACATTGGTATCTATGTGCTTCATTTCTGATAAGGTAGTCGGATATTTTTCAATCTTGATGGACCTCTGCCCAACCTCCTTCTGTAATTTATCTACCCTACTGGTTAATGTGCTGAGCAAGTTCCAATTATTAAGAGAGGTCTTTATCACCTTCTCTACCTCTGTGATGAATTGTATGAACCAATTGTCCATCATATGTGCTTTGTGCTTCATGATGTCCAGTCCTGTTATTTCATCTTGTGATATGATAGTTAGTGGAGTGGATGTGTTGACTAGCACATTATTTGGGTCTATCATGCCCTTTATGAATGTGTGCAATTGAGCAATGTGCTCCTTGTGCACCTTATTTTTATTCTTCTCTCTCTCTACACTTTTCAATAAAGAATCAATTATATTTTTGGCCTCCTGGCCCTCTTGTTGATCTGTAGCAAAGCACAAGTCAATAGTGGTCATTTGAAATTCACTAATAATTATCTCTCCTTTGGTTTTACCTACCACAGGTATAGCTACTTAAGATTTCCTCCTACCTGTTGCTGAGTGTCTCTTTATAGCCGATGTGGCCCTATCCCTTCTCCTTGGCTTAGCTATATTGGCTGAAAATAATGAAGCAATATCGAATTCAGATGCAACATTGGGCCGATGTGGGTTTACCTCTTGCTACAGCCAATATGGTACTTCATCTGTAGACCCTTGTTGGTATCTATGTTCAATGTGAACATCTTGTGATTCAGTGTTTTTCTCCACCCTTGGTGGTGAAGGCTCCTTTTCTTTTTCATTGAGCATTTCATTATCATGCTCATCCTCATGCACATGGACATCTTGTGTCACCTTTTCAATTTTTTCCTAGTCATCTTGTGATGGTGGTGGATCTTTATGAGTATTAGGACTGTTCTGATCTATAATACCTTCATGATCCTTGTGACTTTCTTCATCCACATTTCCTTTCTTTTCTTGATCACCACCTGCTTGGGAGCTTTGTTCTCTATCTGTTGACATGTCTATCTCTTTAGGATCTTGGGTTCATTTATCTCTATTTTATCGACTTCTCCCTCGGGTCTTCTTCATTATCCTAACCATCATTTTGATCAGGCATCTCTTCATCTTCCTCCATGTGTACATTGACTTCTAACTTATGCTTCTCTGAAGGTATATCTTTATCTTTACTTTGGTCTTCCTTGCCCTAATATGTCAAATCTATAGCTGCTGGGCTGGTAACTTGATCTACTAACCTGGACAAACTAATCTGTTGTGCCACAATTTTAGGATTACTTTCCTCTATTTCTTCTACTTTGACCTCCTTTTGTACTGTGGTGGTGCCACGAGGGGTCATCTTGGTGTTCTTTACTAGTGTCTCCATAGGGCTAGCAGACACCTTGTTCAGAACATCATCATCTGATAGTTCTATTTTTTCATCCAATGGAAAAGACTGATCATCTCTTCTATCCTATATTTCTTTTCTTTCCTCCTCTACATATTCAGACTTGAAATGTACTATGTCAAGAATAGGGACCTCATGCTACAGAGTTCTCTTAATTCCCCCACCACCTACACCTTTCAATATGATTGTGGGGTTCTTTTCCACCACCCCCCTCATTACCAATTCTTGCTTCTTCTGAGGTGTCTCCTAAGTTTTCCTCTTTTCCCTACATATCAGGAGATCATCATCATCTATACTTTCTTCTTCCCCTATAAAAGCAGGAGCAAGCTTTGTAATAGGTTCTTGCTTTTTTGCAAGTGCATGAGATGTGGTTACAATAGAAGTTGAGGCTAGATCCTCCTTAGGTTGAGGATAATGAATGATTGCCACCTCACTAGCTTGGTTTCCTTTCTTAGATTTATTTTTCTACCTTTCTCCCTTGGATGCCCTCTTTTCTTTGAGGAAATCATCATACTCTTCATCTGTCAATTCTTGTCTTTTCCTCTTCTTATCAATTGTGAGCGCCACCCCCCGTTTCTTCAGTTTGGTAATCTCCCCATCTACCCATTGTTTGGTCAAATGTATGATCTTCTATGTTATCTTCTCTAATGAGGTCACCTCTGGCTGATTTGAGTCAGGGCATGATATTGTTTCATTATTTGTTTTTTTGTCCTCATATTCCTCGGACATGACCATGCCGTCATCTTCATATAGTTGTACTGGCACTGGTATGCAGTCCAATGTGTGGATTTGTTTTAGAGTAAGACTTTGATAGCCTCTCCTTCTCACTTCCATTTCATCATCATAATCAGTGCAGTAGTCCTCAATATGCATCTAATGCATTGATTTCTTATATAGTGCCTGCATCTTATCATATGGGTCATATTGCTGGGATAGTGAGAATGACTGCAAGGACATCAATTTCAATCCCCCCATTGCATTGTATCCTTGACACTTTGCTTATCAAGGTACATGTACCACCCAATCATGATTGGGAATAGGACATTAGGTATTTTACCCTTCTCAACATTGGCCTTAAATGAAGGCAATATCTACCTAACCATCTCCACCAGTATGACCCTATCAATTGGGTATCTTGGCAACATGAGAGGTTACCTAGTGAAATATTCCATTCTTATATATGTAAAAGTAGAGAACTGGATGAACCAAGCCCCATGTCTGTATATTACTCCTTAAGCTTCTATGCTCAGTCTCTTTGCTCTGTCTTCTTCCATAGTCTTGACTAGGTTCATGGAAAATGAATCATTCACTCTCTTGTAATGTTGGAGAGACTCATTTTGTTTCAACTATGGGTAATTATCCCAGATGTTCACATCTCTAGGGTTACTACCGACCCTGCCAACTGTTTGTAAACCACTAAATGTGCCTCTAAATGCACAGACATAAAGCACATATGAGGTCATATGGAACATATTAGTTTTTCATCCTAGCTTTCTCATTCCCTCATCCAAACTATCACTTATGATCTTGGCCCACTGGGGTTGTTTATCAGTATCTACTACCATTCTTATGAGGCCATACATCTAGTTGTCAAAATATCCTGCATTTGGTTTTCCTTTCATTTGGCTAAGTATCACCATCATGTACTAATATTCAGGGGTGAAATCAAATTTATATAGATGCATAGGTAGCTTTGCAGCAACTTTGTACATGTTGTCATTGGCTCTGCATGAATACATGATTTTTTTGCAATCCTTCTTAGTGCTATTGTATTTCTTCTCTAACTTATCTAGGTTTATTCTGCACACTTGAGGTCCTTTGGGTAGATTGACGTTGTAGTGATGCCCTCAACTGAAAAGTCTGCATATACCTGGCCATGCTTTTCTACCTTTTTGTTATTGACTTTGTAATTTCAGGCACATTCCACTACCAGCTCGGTGGCCTCCATTGCATAAGGAAACTCCCATGCATGCCACATACCTGAGTTGTAAATGTTAATGAGTAGGGGTTGTTTGCTCCCTTGTTCTGATCTTACCGTCCATGCATTCAGATCAGTGTTTCCTTGATGTGTGTCATTTATCTAGCCATATTTGAAGGATATCCCTTTGGGCTACATACCCATGGGTTTTAGGAACTCTGTATCTGACCTATTCTTATGGATGGCCATCAAATCCTGCAATGAAACACATGTATTTCTTACCCTAACATGCCATGTGCACATGTGGACCAATGATTACACAAATATCATAATATTTTGATTCTTATTCAAAGACATTTCATACATCATCATGTTGATTTAACTTGGTAAAAAAAAATTTACCTGGTCATTTATCCATTAATTACAAAAGAGGGTTCATCATTACATACGGTCTGATATTTTCTACCTTTTACTATTTAATCGATATCCATGTAGGCGTGTTCACCTTTCAATTACCCTCCTCTGTTTGTCATTTGAAACTGCACTCTATTCCGTTGCTTTCACAAGTTGCAGTAATGTTGCCTTAATCGCATAGTAACTCTGTAATTTTCGCTTGAATATGTGATAAATTCAAAATGAGCTAAAATCCTTACTTTTAATCATAAACAATAGTGAATTAGGGTGTGATTAATGTAACCTCGTTGGTATTCATTGATCAACACTCAAGCACTAGAGATGTTAATAGGTGGCAAGCAATTATTTGAAATTTTGAAGGTTTAACTACCATTAGAATGGCATTTAATGCGGGGATGCACATTCACAGATATCAGGGATATTAGGAAATATGCTTGAACTAGGAAGATGATGGCATCATTGTGAAGATGACCGATCATGGACCGATGACTAAAATCAGGTCATCATACCCTTATTTAACTATCGTGATAACATAATGTGTTGACATGATCGGGTCAACATGCCACGTGGCAGTACCCTATTGGTTTTCAAGGATCCATGTGTTATGCGCCCCAAGTGTGGCTATGAGGATGTGAAGGAATATTAGGGTTCTTAATTGTGCAAAACATCCCCCATATTAAAAAATCAGGATAACGTCAGCATCCTTCATTAATATTTCAAATGCACTTAGGGTATGACGTCATTGTCACATTGACAAAGATCATGTATGTTAGTTAATATGTAGGATATTGAGAAATATATGACCTTCCTAATGTCAAGCATATTAGTGACATCATCTATTAGATCTAGGGCACACAACTGAGAGGGGGGGTGAATCAGTTGTACAAAAACTTGCTTCTACTTCAAACACTTGATTCTTCTTTGTTAGTTAATAGCATATCAATTAACCATCCATGAAAGCATAATGCATAAACACAAGAGCAGATAAATATCAACACATTGGACACCAAGATTTTGACATGGAAAACCTGGTTAAGGGAAAAACCACGGGGTGATTAACCCAAGGATTATTCTCTATTAGAAGAAAAAGAAAAATGAATGGCACATACCAATTAGGGCTCACTACCCAAGCACACTGCTCACAAAGAGGCACACTGCCTACAAGAGACACACTGTCTACAAAGTGATAAGAATCACAAACTTGAACTAGAGATTGACATCTTTAGCATGTCTGGATCAGTTCCATTTAAGCCCGAGATACTTCTGCTCTACCCTTCGCTCTTTCGCTATACCACTCTCATCCGCTACTCAACACACTTTGAAATGAACTCACAAACCTTTATTTATACAAGACATCAACTTAGGAAAAATCATCTAAGTCAGCAATCAACCATAAGGACATCCGCAAGATGATTAATACATCCGGTCGGCCACCACAAGAACATTCACAAGATGAACAACTCATCCGGTTGGCTAGTCTGAGCAAGAGCTTCATTCGAAAGAATATCTTCAATTCTGGGTTCTACCACCAATGTGGACCGACAACATAACCTCAAAATGATCCAAGAACCTTCACAAGCTTGCCTGATTAACTAGGTACATCCACACTTCCTCTACTCACTGGAATCTCTTCTCCTCTTCATCCGAAACTTCAAGAACACAGTCTGTCGCCACTGTCATACTAAAGAAGGTGCTTCCAGACCTCTAAACTTTGTACAAACCAAGAGGACACATCACAAGGACATCCCAAAAACTCCTTCCAATCCGCAGAGTCTGAAAATTCTCCTCCGGATCTCACCAGACCTTTTTGTAACACTCTGTCACTCTAGAACAGCTCCCAGAACCGGTTCTACTTGACCGAACACAACTTTTTCATATCTTCATGTGGACCTCTGAAATCTTAACTGGATCATCTCAAGACTCATATCTACAAACCTTGTAATCCGCATCCTCTGATTCTCAACCTATTTAGTACATTTGCCTTCTTCTTATCACTATTCTTCACTGTTCTTGATTGAGACTACTTTTCTTAATATCCTCAACACACAGCTCATCCAAACCTTCTTACCAATGCAATATGAGTATGTTGACATCAATGACAACACTGGTTAACCTCATACTTGCAACAATCTCCCCCTTTGTCATTGATGGCAACATATAATGTGAAAAACCATCAAGACAAGAACTTCTCTTTTCTATCACAGCTCCCCCTATCAACAACATCTCTTCACATGTCTTCTCTTCCTTTACTGCTCCCCCTTTGATCATCAACCACTTGTTTTTCACATGTCTTCTCTCCCCCTTTGACATCAATGGCAAAGGGCTCATACTTGCACTTGTAACATATCAGAATCATACCAACTGCTCCCCCTTAGTAGCAACTTCCCATCATCAATCCAGATCACAAGATGTGACTGTGATATCCACCGAACTGATGCACATCAGTGCATCCTAGTTCATCACCGGAGGGGTCATGACCCCTAACTTCTCCCGGAGATACTCAAAAGAGTCCTTGGGGAGAGGTTTAGTAAAAATATCTACAATCTGATCCTTGGAGGGTACATACTCCAATCTGACTTCATCCTTGTTCACTTGTTCTCTTAGAAAGTGAAACTTGATAGATATGTGCTTGGTCTTAGAATGCAATACTGGATTCTTAGAAATATTAATTGCACTTGAATTATCACATAAAATTGTGATAGGCTCCTCATATTCAACTTTAATGTCTCTTAGCATCTACTTGATCCATAAGATTTGAGTGCAACTACCTACTGTTGCAATGTATTCTACTTTAGTTGTAGACAGAGATATTGCATCTTGTTTCTTGCTTAGCCAAGAAACCAATCTCTTTCCCAAAAAGAATGCTCCACCACTAGTGCTCTTTCGGTCATCCACATCTCCTGCCCAATCTACATCTGTATATGCATGAAGAGAGAAATCCAGATCTCTAGGGTACCATAGACCATACTCAACTGTTCCTTTCAAGTACCTAAAAATTCTTTTGATTGCCATAACATGAGATTCTCTAGGATTAGCCTGGAATCTTGCCACAAGACCAATAGCCTGCATTATATCTGGTCTAGTCTGAGTGAGATACAACAATCCACCAATCATTGATCTATACTTTGTCTGATCTACCTTTGGAGAGTCATCATCTTTGCTCAACTTACATCTGGTTGCCATAGGAGTGTTCATTGGCTTTGAATCTTCCATACCGAATTTCCTCAACAATTCTTTCACATATTTGGTCTGAGAAATGAAGATCCCTTTCTTTGTTTGAGTAATTTGCAAACCCAAGAAGAAATTCATTTCACCAAGCATAGACATTTCAAACTCACTTTTCATCTTATTTGCAAAAGTTTTACACATACTATCTCTTCCTCCAAAAATGATATCATCCACAAACACTTCAACAATCAAAATGTTTTCATGATCAATTTTGAAATATAAGTTACTATTAGCAGTACCTTTGTTGAATCCAATCTGCACAAGATGCTTATCCAACCTTTCATACCATGCTCTTGGGGCTTGCTTCAATCCATACAATGCTTTCTTCAACTTGCAGACCATATCATCATTATCAGACAATTGAAATCCATCTGGTTGTTCAATGTATACTTCTTCTTCCAAATCACCATTTAGGAAGGTAGACTTGACATCCATCTGATATACCTTGAAGTCTTTGAAGGCACCATATGCAAGAAATAATCTAACTACTTCAATTCTTGCTACCGGAGGAAAGGTTTCTTCAAAATCAATTCCTTCTATTTGGGAGTAGCCTTTGCAGACTAATCTGGCTTTGTTTCTGATAACCTCACCAACCTCATTTAGTTTGTTTCGGAAGACCCATTTGGTTCCAATCACATTCTTGTTTCTGGGTCTGGGAACAAGATCCCAAGTGTGATTTTTCTCAATTTGCATCAACTCTTCTTCCATTGCTTTTGTCCAATTTTCATCATTGCATGCTTCATTTATTGTCTTAGGTTCAATCTTTGAAATCAAACAACATTCATCTAAATTTTGAGCAATTTTCCTCCTTGTTTGTACCCCTTTGCTTTTGTCACCTATGATCTGATCTTAGAGTGATTTAAAGTTACATACCTTGGAACTTTGGGAGTCTCTTGCACTACTGTTTCTTGATCAGGTTCATTCAGACAAACCTCTTCTTCCTAATTTACTGGATCAGTCTGAATTTGACTTTCAAGAAGGGATTGAGTTCCTTGGATCAGAGCACCATCTTGATCATCTTCATCATATTCATAAAACCTTGAGGGCTTCTCAATTCCTTCATCAACCTTCACATTTGTACTTTCTATCATCTTTTTCAGTCTCTTATTGTAACACCAGTATGCTTTGCTTTGAGTGGAGTAACCCAAGAAAATTCCTTCATCACTTCTAGCATCAAACTTTCCTAGATCTTTATCTCTTTTGATGTAACACTTGCTACCAAATACTCTGAAATATCTCATAGTAGGAGTTATACCAAACCAAAGTTCATAAGGAGTCTTACCGGTATTGTTTCTGATTTGAACTTGGTTAAGAGTGTAGACTGTAGTGCTGATAGCTTCTCTCCAAAACATCTGAGGAACATTTGCTTCCATCATCATTATCCTGGAAGCTTCCTGGATGGTCCGGTTCTTTCTCTCAACTACTCCATTCTGCTGTGGAGTCCTAGGAGCAGACAACTGTCTCTTTAGGCCATGCTTCTCACAAAAGTCTATGAATTCACCAAATGTGAATTCACCACCTCTATCAGACCTTAGACACTTTAGTTTCAATCTGCTTTGATTCTCTACCATAGCTTTGAAGATTTTGAACTTCTCAAGGGCTTCTAATTTCTCTTTTAGGAAGGTAACCCACATCATCCAGGAATGGTCATCAATTAGCAACATGAAATATCTATCACCTTGCATACTCTTGATTCTTGTCGGACCACAGAGATCAGTATGTACTAATTCCAACAATCCAGTAGTGGACTAATCCTTGCTTTTGAAAGAGACTCTGCTCTGTTTACCTAGCTGACATTCTTTGCACAAACTATTTGTAGGTTTCACCAATTTTGGAAGATCTCTTACAGCCTGAATATTGCTTATCTTGATGATGTTATCAAAATTTACATGACACATCCTTCTATGCCATAGCCAACTCTGATCAACTTGAACAAACAGACAACTTTTATTTGAACCAACCAGATGGAAGATATTACCTTTAGTTTGAGTACCGGATGCAATCTCAATTTTGGAGCTTGTAAAGATTCTGCATCTTCCATTCTTGAACTAGAGATCATAGCCTTTATCCACTAACTGACCAACACTAAGAAGATTGTGCTTCAATCCTTCAACATATAGTACATTACTGGTTTTGCTCTTTCCATCAAAAGAAATAGTTCCCCTACCTTTGATTCTACCAGCAGAATTGTCACCAAACTTTACCATTCCTCCTTCATACTTTTCCAAATCTAAGAACTTGTTCTTGTCACCAGTCATATGGTGAGAGCATCCACTGTCAATAACCCAATCATCCTTTTCTTCAATTTGGGTAGCCAAAGCTCTTTCTACAACCTTATGATAGACAGATCCAGAGGATATTGAATCTTCTTCCTTGATGGCAATAAACACCCATTCATTTCCAGATTTGCTTCCTATTTCTGATTCATCATCTGTTACTTCTTCATTATCATCTTCTTCATGAACATAATAGCAGTTCTTTTGAAACCTTTGTCTGTTGGTATTAGACCTTGCAGATCTTTCCAGACATCTTGAAGCAAACTGACCAATCTTATTGCAGTTGAAGCACTTAAAGGATAGTTTTCCTTCATACTTACCGGATCCTCTTGGCAGTCTTTTTACAATGAGGGCTTCAAGTTGAGCTATTTCTGCTTCTTCCTCTTCCATATCTTTCCTTGCTTGTTCATACCATGATAGCTTCCTTGAAGAGTTCTCTCCCGGATCAAATCTTTGTTTGCCTTTCACATAGGCACTGGCTTTGAATGCAGATTCAGTCTTGGGGGATCATCTCCAAACTCAGTCATTTCAAATGCAGCTAGTTTGCCAGCCAGTTGCTCTCTTGTGACAGTTGTATGGGCTCTGAATTCATCAATGGCAGCAACCTTGATTTTGTAGGTAGCAGGAAAGGATCTGAGAATTTTGCAAATAATTTCATTTTCATCCAAAACTCCACCAGCATTCCTGATTCCACACACTAGCTCATTCACTCTTGGCATAAAGGTAGTGATATTTTCATCATCTCTCATCTTCAATCTTTCAAATTTCCCTTTCAGACTTTGCAACCTTGCACTCTTGACAAACTCATCTCCTTCATACAGAAGTTCCAGTTTAGACTAGATCTCATATGCAGTTGGTAGGTCAATAACATTTGAGAGATCTGAGTCAGTCAATGCACTTAGAAGAGCTTCCTTAGTCCACAAATTATTTTTAGCATCTGTGATTTCATTCAGAGTTGTCGGACCACCCTGTGGAGGTACATATGGTTTTGAGACCATGGCCAAGTATGCTTTTCCCATACACTCCAAGTGACATGTCATGCGACCTTTCCAGAGAGTGAAGTTGGTTCCATCGAACTTCAGACTATCCTTCTTGTATGATGACATCCTAGATCTCCTCAAGCGATTAAGCTCCTTTAAGAGGAGCTTGGCTCTGATACCAATTGTTAGATCTAGGGCACACAACTGAGAGGGGGGGTGAATCAGTTGTACAAAAACTTGCTTCTACTTCAAACACTTGATTCTTCTTTGTTAGTTAATAGCATATCAATTAACCATCCATGAAAGCATAATGCATAAACACAAGAGCAGATAAACATCAACACATTGGACACCAAGATTTTGACGTGGAAAACCCGGTTAAGGGAAAAACCACGGGGTGATTAACCCAAGGATTATTCTCTATTAGAAGAATAAGAAAAATGAATGGCACATGCCAATTAGGCCTCACTACCCGAGCACACTGCTCACAAAGAGGCACACTGCCTACAAGAGACACACTGTCTACAAAGTGATAAGAATCACAAACTTGAACTAGAGATTGACATCTTTACCATGTCTAGATCAGTTCCATTTAAGCCCAAGATACTTTTGCTCTGCCCTTTGCTCTTTCGCTATACCACTCTCATCCGCTACTCAACGCACTTTGAAATGAACTCACAAACCTTTATTTATACAAGACATCAACTTAGGAACAATCATCTAAGTCAACAATCAACCATAAGGACATCCACAAGATGATTAATACATCTGGTCGGCCACCACAAGAACATTTGCAAGATGAACAACTCATCTGGTCGACTAGTTTGAGCAAGAGTTTCATCCAGAAGAATATCTTCAATTCCAAGCTCTACCACCAATGTGGACCAACAACATAACCTCAACATGATCCAAGAACCTTCACAAGCTTTCTCGATTAACTAGGTACATCCGCACTTCCTCTACTCACTGGAATCTCTTCTCCTCTTCATCTGGAACTTCAAGAACACAGTCTGTCGCCACTGTCATACTGAAGAAGGTGCTTCTGGACCTCCAAACTTTGTGCAAACCGAGAGGACACATCACAAGGACATCCCAAACACTCCTTCCAATCTGCAAAGTCTGACAATTCTCCTCCGGATCTCACCGAACCTTTTTGTAACAATCTGTCACTCCGGAACAGCTCCCAAAACCAGTTCTACTTGACCGATCACAACTTTTTCATATCTTCATGCGGACCTCTAAAATCTTAACTAGATCATCTCAAGACTCATATCTACAAACCCTTTAATCTGCATCCTCTGATTCTCAACCTATTAAGTACATTTGCCTTCTTCTTATCACTGTTCTTCACTGTTCTTGATTGAGACTACTTTTCTTAATATCCTCAACACACAGCTCATCCAAACCTTCTTACCAATGCAATATGAGTATGTTGACATCAATGACAACACTAGTTAACCTCATACTTGCAATAGTCATCATCATATCAGGTCTTCTCTATATTTAGTTATGGTGACATCATCATCATATTAAGGAAGATCGGGGATCTTATCTAATATGACAGACATTAAGGATTATACCAATGTTAAGTGTTTAGGTTATATCTAAGGTGACCCACACATTAACAAATATTAGGGTTATTAAGAAATATGACCCTCCAGGAATGTGTACGGGTACTTGACGAGTAGATGCTCTCTCGTGTTTAAATTTGACATCTACATATTAGTAAATATGTGAATATCAAGTTTTTCTATGTTAAAATATATGCCAGGGATATTAGTGAATATCTAGGATATTAAGGAATGTGATGACTCTCCTGGAATGTCTAGTTTGACCAAACATAATTTTCTATCCTTAAGGAATTTCAGGGTGATCCAAAGACAAACCTGCTTAGAATTTTGTACTCTTTCACTTGATGATGTTCATGATGACAAAAACCAACTTTGGCATTTAACCTACTTTATGAGGTCCATGCATGCACATGGTTGATATACTATTATTGTATCTGATACCTAACTTTTACCTTACTGCCAAAGTAAGAAAAGAAAGGGAAAGCTAAAAAAAGGTTGGGTCTCTATTTTGCTAAGGCAAATGGGGTGTGTTGTGTAACCACACAATAATATCCCCATAAGATACATTCATTTGCATTCTTTACATAGCGGCAAGATGCAGACATGCGTGACATGATTCACAAAAGATTGAAACAATTTTGAATTACTTTAGATTTGTCCCCAGGGTTATTACATGACATCATGAGAAGCATTCAAAAAACCAACCTAACCCTATTCCTACTCATACGACTAATAGGATGAGGATTTGACTAAAAGAGAGTGTTTGATCCTTCACCAATATGGACTAGTGCCTACTCCATTGGGCAACTTATTCATAAGTAGCAAAGGGGAATAAGATACATAGAATACCCATCAACAAAAGCGTGAAATGTATTCACACACAAATCTAAGATAAGCAACATATAAAGGACATAGTTATCCATATAACATAACTGCAATAACCCACATGTAATATAGGATGACCAATATAAAATATTTTTATTGCATTAGATGTTGTCACATGTATATCAAACCCAAATTACATTCATTCCAGCAAATGTGGTTAGAGGAAACATAGAACTAAGAATCAACATTCCCCTGAATCATTCAAAATGTCATAAAGACATACCACTACATGAAGATATGTGTTGAAGCCCTTTCCTACAAACTACTAGATGTATTCCCTCATTCAATGCTCAAACATTATGCTTTGCTTGATGATCTACAACTTCCTTCAGCAATTCTAGAATAGACAATTGCTTCAAAGACCAACCCTTTAAAAGAGAAGAAAACTAATATTTATACCTACTGATCATGTGCCCCAATCCATGGGCGGGAAAGTAAGAAGTGCCAGGACTTCAAATTCACCCACCACCATGAATGCAGGGGAAAAAGAAAACCATGAATCTCACCAACCCTAAATTGAAGAATGCAAATAGAAACATGCCCATGAGAGATGAGATGTACCTGGTCATGAAAATAGCCTTAGAGATGTTGCAGGAGTTAGATAAGGCCATTAATGTGAATGTAGGAGTTGTTGGGACGTCCAATTGTGAGTTGCAAAAATAACTGATAAAGAAGGAAAATTTTTTGGGCTCCAACAAATCATGCTTCCATCATGTATCATTCTTCATAATTAGAGTAGAAGACTCCCCACAACTCCAAAACACACATAAGATACACCAAACAGGAGGGCCAAGCCATCAAGCTTTAGCAATCAGACACATGTTAAACATTTGACCACTTTTTGGGTAGGAGAACCAAGAACATCCCAATCTCTGAAGTCTGAAGAAGTATAAAGGCAAAGTAAACTTGTTAGGCTTCGATGAGCGGGCCATCAACAAACTACTTTGTTTTTCAAAAGAATAATGAACACCACCCTTAAGTCTGAAGTCTGAGAGACTTAGGCAAAGAAAACATGTTGGGCATCGGTAGTTGGAGCCACTGCAAAACATAATCCCAAAAATAGAAAGAAAACCAAGAACCCCTGATGTCATGATCCTGAAAGATTTAAACAAATGTATAACACCAGGAATCAAGGAGTAGAGCCATCACAAAACATCTACCTAAAACACAAAGGGAACAATGGAAGACCAAACCCTCGATACTGAAAGACTTAGAAATTAAGATAAATTAGGGATCAAGGGTTAGGGAAGTTCCTAAACTCTTACTAAATTGTTAAAGGAAAGTGGGCAATTCTAAAACTGTGATCCTAAAGGACTTAGAGAAAAAGGCAAGGGAACAAGGTAGAGTTCAGAGCTAATAAGGATGGCATGCTGGCACGGGAAACTTTGAAA
Organism: Cunninghamia lanceolata; assembly: GCA_027924645.1. Classification (NCBI taxonomy): domain Eukaryota; kingdom Viridiplantae; phylum Streptophyta; class Pinopsida; order Cupressales; family Cupressaceae; genus Cunninghamia; species Cunninghamia lanceolata. The sequence goes on along the minus strand of BSBN01000865.1, from coordinate 580,602 downwards.
CTTTGACCAAAGCACAAGGCTTAAGATAAATGCAAGGAACCACCCACACTTAGAGAATTTTAGATTCTTTATCATTTTTACATTATGGGGGACCCACTTAGGATGTCACGGATTAGTTATCAACAAATGGGTCAAAATAGGCCATGGCAACAAAGAAGCACAAACATGGTATTTTTAAACAAATTTAGGACTAAATTTTTTTTCCTTAATAGTGTCTCTAGTTGGGGGTGTGTGCCAAAACTAGCACAATGAGAACCAACTATCTTTGGGAGTAGGCCAAATTAATAAAAAGAGGAGGGGAGGGTGGGGAAAGAACAACAAGCTAATATGTACAAGGCAAAACACAACAAATATGCACAGGAACACTTATAGCAAATGAAATGGAAGCACAAGGGAAATGGGTATGGTTGTAAACAAAATTTAGAACACTTGTAGGTCAAACCCTACAAAGAAGATCCATGGCATAGGGCCCTGGAGAAGCTATTGCAAGTATCTTACCTCTTTCAAAGACAAGATTGAAGAAGGAACTTGATACCCTTAGGCTTGAATTATATCCATCTCCATGCAACAACAAAAGAGGCCCCTTCCAAGCATGCACATAAAAACTATAGTTTTTTATGTCACCATGTTGGAAGTGTAGGTGGCTGACTGCCATCAAGACATGGAAACCATAATATATAAGAATCACCATCATGTTGGCCAGCACAACAAATTTCTCTCTCAAGATCCTTAACAACATGATGTATATCTAGATCCAAACACAAATCAGCATGAACAAAAATATTGTCTTGAACACCAAGTTGAAGTGGATCCAACACAACTGCAACTTCAAGCTCAAAAATTCCATGTGATGGCTCAGATTTATCTTGCATCCTAGCTATCCCACAAATGTTGACATATTAATGCATAATTGAATCAAAAAATTTATTCAAATCCAACTCAACCTCATTAGCATACAATTCAAAAATCTGAGACATTTCAGATGAAAACTCACAATATTTAAATTGCCTCACTATTTTACATCCTTCACTACAACTAACTACATCAACATTGCTGCCAAGAAAATTATCAATGATTTTTTCTTCTTCACCCTTCAAAAATAAATCAATTTGATCTCTCTAAGAACACACAACACTACAATCATCATGCTCAACCAATGATCCCAGAAAGGTGTCCTCAATGCAGTCCACATCAGCCGAAGATAACTTCCCCAAACCCAGTTCTAAAAATTCATCAAGATTCAAGGCTTCATGACCTAGAACAAAAATATGATCATGCACATCTTGACATTCTTATTTTTTATTTTCAACAAGGAACATATGGGTATCATCCTCAACAAAGAAAGGAATCACATCTAGAGAATTACAAAAATCTTATACTTCAACTTCCTTAGTTACCTTAGCAACATCATGACCACTATCAAGAGGGACAAAGAAAGGGAGTTCATCCAATAAATAGTCATCACTTTCATGACCATGAATAGACCCATCTAAGTATAAATCAATGCAAACACTAGCCTCATCATCTGCATTACTATCATATAGTGTTGCACTATATTCAATTTTAATCCTCCTGACCACAGCATCAAATTGATCTAATGTTGCATCAATACCATCATCCATATGATTTAACCCACAAACTTGAACCATAGGAGACACAAGCATATCCCCTTCAATATTGGGAGGTGAAACAACAACATCAAGTGTTGATTGAGCAGAACATGCCCACTAAAATGCCTCCTTTATACTTCTTGGTTTATATTCAGGGGGAAGCTAACCTACACTAGGGTAGAAGGTCTCACAATCCAAGACTATGCACACCTTTTCCTCAGGTTTGCATTCATCTAGGAGGTTATTGATTGCAGCAACAAACATATTATGAAAGTGTGAGATTGATTCACCATTGTTCCTCCTAAGGCTCTCCAAATGTTGGGCAAGGGAGTAAAGGTCATAGACACATGCATCCAACTCATTGAAATAATCAATAAAATCATGTTGTTCATCATTAAACAATGTTGTTGTAACCTCTTATGTAATTGTAGATGCATATGGATTATGAGACTTCTTGGTGCCTAAATCAAGCATGTTATGTGGCTCACCAAGTCTATATGTTCTTGTTTAGATGGGCCAGAGGAATGCACAACTCTTGTATAATTTTGAAATTTTGATGCATAATTATTTGTGCACATAGATGGTATTGCTTTAATAATCAGGATTATACTCATGACCATAGCTACAAGGGCTTCTAATATAATATGATTCAAATGACTACTTCAATTTTGACCCCTCTCTAAACCAATGATCCATGATTATAAAATATACATCATGTTGAAATAAGACTGTATACTTTTTCCAAAATATCTCTTGCACAACAAATCTTTCTTGAAGAATGAAAGAAGAAATAACTAAATAATTACCTTTAACCTACTGCTATACCAGATGAATGAAACATGTTGCACCATAAATAGGCATTAACAATAGAAGAAATATTGAATAATGTTGCAAAGTCAGCACCTCATTGAATGAGGAAATCTTTAGAGCAGATTGATCCGTTAAGGCCAAAAAATTTTCTAGGCCCAATTACTATTAGAGTCTTAAAATTATTCAAACCCTTAGCCTCTCCCTAACAATAGCATCATTATGTTAGCATAAGTTTATGGGCTTCCAACTAACCCAAACACAATAAAATGCACCTGATAATGGCTAAAAACAAAATTTTCATCATTATTGCAAAGGCCTTCAAATTTGAGCCAAATTATTACATCCTCAAAAATGACACCATTCTATTAAGACCAAAAATTGTACGTCCAAAATCCTAGAGCATGTTCTCACCTTTAGGGATAGGGGATGTCATCAAGAAGGCAAAACAGGGGCTCATCAATAGATTAAGGATGGTTAAAGGATAACTAATGAGAGTGTGTATGCTCTCCTACACTTCAAGATCAGCTAGACCTAGGAGGAATAATCCTAGATACATAAAATGGAACACAAATAAACATTCAGAGCCATATCCAATGTATTTTTGACTCCCATAACTATCACTAGGTCAAGATGGCTGGCTACATAAAACCTCTAATAAAGTTGATTATACATCTTGCACATGCACCCATAGATAGAACCATTTATATCCTTGTAAGATAAATTCATTTGACATTATTTACATAGCAAAAGGATGTAGACATGCATAACATGATTCATAAAAGATTGAAATAGCTTTGGATTACTTTAGATTTGTCCCTGGTTATTACATGGAATCATGAGAAGCATACAAAAAACCAACCTAACCCTACTCCTACTCATACAACTAATAGGATGAGGGTTTGACTAAAAGAGAGTGTTTGATCCTTTACCAATATGGACTTGTGCCTACTCCAATGGGCAACTAAATCATAAGAAACAAAGGGGAAGGAGACACATACAACACCCATCAACAGAAATATGAAATGTATTCACACACAAATCTAAGATAAGCAACATACAATGGACATACTTACTTATTCATAACATAATTGCAATAACCCACATTGATGCAGGAGCATCCCAGGTTCAAGAGTAATCTTGCATCAACCAAAAATATTTGCATTTTAGTCTGTTTGCATTTTAGTTCTTTCATTTTTCTAGTTCAGTTCAGGCAGTTCAGTCAATAGCAGTTTCCAGCTTGTGGTCTAGTTTTGGCATTTCACATCTTGCAGATCTAGACTTAGTATCTACATTCATTCATCTACATCATATCAAGAATTCAGAGCATTTCGATCAGTTACTAGAAAAACATCGCTCTTAGAAGATCAACTATTTTCTCAGTGCAGAGCATTCAAATAGTTCCTAATAATCAGCTAAAGGAGAGGGCTTGTAGATCATTCCTTGACTTGTGGATCTCAATGACACATCATTCAATGTCCTTTAGTTCATGGCCAACCTTCCCCAAGGGTTCGCATGTTGTTCCATTCATTTGAGGAAATATTCTATGTGTTTAGGTATAACCTATCTGTGAACATGTTACAACATTTCATTAGAGTTTGTGACCTTCCTTGGCTGACACGGAAGAATCTATTGGTCTGGAAATGATATATAAAGATGTAATAGATCCTTAGGGAAGTAGTTATCAAGCTATTCACATAAGGAAGTTCTGATGGTTTAGATTTGTGCGAAGGAGCTTCAAATCTTTATCTTGCGCATGTATGTACTCAGGCCTGTGAGCCCTAGTTGTAAGCCTGCATGTTGCCAGATAGACTATATTTGAATTCTATGATATACTAAATGATTGAATCTGCATTTGTTCCATTTCTTTGAGTGGTTTTCATTGTGTTTACTCTTGCTACACAATCTGGATAGTTCATTCTATGAACCCTCCTACCGTGACTACACCAAGTGGTATCAATGTGAAAGTTTGAATCTTGGAGAGTGAATTAAGCAAAGTTGGTGAAGGAATTCTGTAAGATCTTGTTGTGGACAGATCACTAAATTAAGGCAGGTTACTTGTGTTGCAACCGATCATTGATTGTGAGGCAGTTGTCACCTTGTAGCCCAATCACCGAACCTGAGGTAGTTTACACTTGATCCTAGGATGAATACTGCCATGGAGAGTTCCTCCTATTGGTACAATGGATAATAGAATGGATGAGATGATGGAATTGATGAGAACAATGCGAATTTGTTTGGATGTTGTTGAGGAAGATAGGCGAAGAGGATTGACACCGAGACCTAATGTTGAAAGTGATGATGAAGAAGAATTTCAATCTACTGAACAAACTGGCGAAAACCTAGAAGGTAATGAAGAAGAAGAATCAAATCAGATAAAGATGTTGTGAGCTATCTTGAAGATTGGAAAAAGACCTAGATTTGATGTACTGAACTATACTGGTAATTTGAATCCTAAAGAATTGATTGACTGGATAAATGATGTGGAAGAATACTTTGAATATGAAGAAATTGAAGATCTAGAGAAGTTGAAATTTGCAAAGACAAAGTTGAAAGGACATGCTGCTATATGGTGGAAAGAAGTTTAGTTGGAAAGAAATAGAAGAGTAAAAGAAAAGATTACAAAGTGGGACCAGATGGTGACAAAGCTGAAGAATCTATTCATACCTCCTGACTATGAGTTGGAATTGTTGAAAAGATTGCAAAACCTTAGACAAAAGGAGAAATCTGTGAAGGAGTACACTGAAGAATTTCATAAGATGATCGTAAGGACAAGACATAGTGAAGCAAGCAAAGAGAAAGTGGAAAGATACATCAATGGACTAAGATTGAACATTAAAGCAGAACTAAGTTTGGTAAGGATGACATCTTTGGAGGAAGCATATCAATTTGCCTTGAAAGTTGAATAGAATCTGAATAAGAGACATGATCAGAGACAGAGAGGTAGAGGAGGTAAATTTCAAAGAGGTAGAACATTTGTGGAGCAGAACAAGTTTGACAGCCCAGTTAAGAAGGATGACAAAGATAACAATGCTTACCGGAGAGATGATAGAAATTTTTACCAGAGAGGAAACCCTAGTGCATACCGGAATGAAGGATACAGAAGAGAAGGAAGAGGATTTTATAAGAGGACATTTAGAGGTACTTGTTTCAAGTGTGGAGGTGAAGTACATAGAGCATTTGAATGTAATTAGGGTAGTACAAGCAAGAGGACAGAAAATAGTGGAAGAGCATCCTAAGTTGAAGAAGAACCTGTTGAGTTAGATGACCCATGTTCTATTGGTAAACCGGAGAACGGAGAACCATTGGTGATGAGAAGAGAACTATTTCAAATAGAGGCAAATGAGGAACCATCACAAAGGAAAAGTTTGTTCAGAACTAGATGTAAATCCAGAGGTAAGTGTTGTAAAGTTGTGATTGATAGTGGTAGTTCGGATAACCTAGTTTCAGAGGAGATGGCGACTAAGCTAAAGTTGGAAAGATTGAGACACCCTAAGCCATATCAGATAGTATGGATTCAAGATCATAAGTTACTGGTGAGTGAACAATGTTTGGTGAAATTTCATATTGGATCTTATCATAATGAAGTCTTGTGTGATATTATGCCTATGGATGTTTGTCATCTCTTGTTCGGTAGACCTTGGCAATATAATAGAAAAGCTATACATGATGGGAGAAGGAACACATATACTATAACAACAAATGGGAAAAGCATTACTTTGATTCCTTTGGAGGATGATCCTAAAGATGTAGTATGTGGGAATGCTAGAATCTGTTTGGTAGATGGAAGGAAATTTTTGGATGGTTTGAAACATGAAAGTATGTGTTATGCCTTGATTCCTAAAAAGCCTGAAGTAGTGAAGAAAGAAACTAAACCAGAGGAGATAAGAGATTTACTGAAAGAGTATGAAGACATCATATCATACAATGTATCTGATGGATTGCCACCTATAAGGAGTATCAGTCATCACATTGATCTTATATCGAGAGCAAGTTTGCCTAACAAAGCAACACATCAGATGACACCAACAGAGAATGAAGAACTAAATAGACAGATACAAGAGTGTTGAGGAAAGATTTGATTAGACAAAGTTTGAGCCCTTGTGTAGTACATGTAGTGTTATCACTAAAGAAGTATGGAGAATGGAGAACAAATGATGCAGTGCATGTAGCTGACCTATTTTTCAAATAGATTGTAAGATTGCATGGATTACCTAAGAGTATAGTTTCAGACAGAGATGTACAAAGTTTGTTGGATACTTTTGGAGGACACTTTGGAAGAAGATGAAGATAGATTTGAAATTTAGTTCAACTTTTCATTCACAAACAAATGGATAGACAGAGGTAGTGAATAGGAGTTTTGGAAACTTGTTGATATGTTTGGTTGGAGACAAAGTCAGAAGTTTGGATTTGATTCTTTCACAAGCAAAGTTTGCATATAATAATTCAATAAATAGGAGTACTGGAAGAACACCTTTTGAGATTGTTACCAGAGTGAATCCTAGAGGAGTTACATAATTGAGAGATATTAGTATAGAGGAAAAAAGGAGTGCAGAAGTAGAAGAATTTGCAGATCACATGAAGACAGTACATGATCAGGTTAAGAAGCATTTGAAGAATATGAACAATAATTACAAAGAGAAGGCTAATGAGAAGAGAAGACATAAGGAATTTGAATTTGGAGATGAAGTGATGGTGTATTTGAGAAAAGAAAGATTTCCAGTTGGGACTTATAACAAGTTGAAGATGAAGAAGTTTGGACCTTGTAGGATACTCAGGAAATTTGATTCAGGAAATGCATATGAAGTAGAGCTACCAGAGACATTGGGTATTTCACCTATTTTCAACATTGTAGATCTTTACCAATATCATGAAGTAGAGTTTAGGGACAATATGGAAGAAGACTTGAAGAAGCAATTACCAAAACAACCACCATAGCAGATAGAAGAGATCTTGGACAGCAGAGTTGAACACAACACTAGAGGAAGATAATACAAATAATATCTTGTTAAGTGGAAGGCAGACTGGAAGAAGATTCAACATGGATATCTCAAGTTGAGGTGGACCATCTTGATTCTCCCCTAGCCATAGCAAAGTGAGGGACTCACTTATTCAATAACCCTGGATGTCTAATGCAGGAGCATCCCGAGTTCAAGAGTAATCTTGCATCAACCAAAAACATTTGCATTTCAGTTCTTTCATTTTTCCAGTTTAGTTCAGGTAGTTCAGTCAATAGTAGTTTCTAGCTTGTGGTCTAGTTTTGGCATTTCACATCTTGCAGATCTGGACTTAGCATCTACATTCATTCATCTATATCATATCAAGAATTCAAAGCATTTGGATCAGTTACCAGAAAAACATCACTCTTAGAAGATCAATTGTTTTCTCAGTGCAGAGCATTCTAATAGTTCCTGATAATTAGTTGAAGGAGAGGGCTTGCAGATCATTCCTTGACTTGCGGATCAGAATGACACATTATTCAATGTCCTTTGGTTCATGGCCAACCTTCCCCAAGGGTCCTCATGTTGTTCCATTCATTTGAGGAAATGTTTTATGCATTTAGGTGGATGACCTATCTGTGAATACGTTACAGCTCTTTATTAGATTTTGTGACCTTCCTTGGCTAACGCGAAAGAATCTATTGGTCTGGAAATGATATATAAAGATGTAATAGATCCTTAGGGAAGTAGTTATCATGCTATTCACATAAGGAAGATCTGATAGTTTAGATTTGTGTAAAGGAGCTTCAAAGCTTTATCTTGTGCATGTATGTACTTAGGCCTATGAGCCCTAGTTGTAAGCCCGCATGTTGCCAGCTAGACTGTATTTGAATTCTATGATATATTGAATGACTGAATCTACATTTGTTCCATTTCTTTGAGTGGTTTCCGTTGTGTTTACTCTTGTTGCACGGTCCAGACAGTTCATTAATTGAACCCTCCTACCGTGACTACACCACACATGCAATACATGAATGACCAATATAAAATATTTATATTGCATTAGACAATATCACATGTATATCAAACCCAAATTACATTCATGCTAGCAAATTTGGTAAGAGGAAACATCGAAATAAGATTCAACATTCCCTTGAATCATTTCAAAATGTCATGGTGACGTATCACTACATGAAGATATGCATTGAAGCCATTTCCTACAAATTTTTGGATGTATTCCCTCATTCATTGCCCAAACATTATGCTTTTTATGATGCCTAAAAAATTCCTTAGGTGATTCCAAAGTAGACAATTGGCTCAGCGACTAACCCTTTGAAAGAGAAGAAAACCAATATTTATACCTACTAATCATGTGCCCTAATCCATGGGCAAGAAAGTAAGAAGTGCCAGGACTTCAAATTCACCTACCGCCATGAATGTAGAGGACAAATAAAATCGTGAATCTCACCAACCTTGAATTGAAGAATACAAATGGAAACTTGCCCATGGGATATGAGATGCAACTAGTCATAAAAATCACCTTAGAGATGTTGCAGGAGTTAAATTGAGCCATTAATGGTGAGTCTTGGAGTTGTTGGGACATCACATCATGCGTTGCAAAGCCATGTGATAAGGAAGGCAAATTTTTTAGGCTCTAATAAATTAGGCTTCCATCATGTATCATTCTTCATAATCAAGAGTAGAAGACTCCTCTCAACATCAACACCTGCATAGGATACACCAAATAGGAGGGCCAACCCATTAGGCTTCAGAAATTAGGCACACGTTAAATTCTTGTCCACTTTTTGGGCAAGAGAACTAGGAACCTCCCAATCCCTAAACTTCGAAGAAGTATAAGGGTAAAGTAAACTTGTCAAGCTTCGATGATCAGGCTATAAACAAAATACTTTATATTTCAAAAGAAGAATGAACACCACCCTGAAGTCTAAAGTCTAAGACTTAAGCAAAGAAAACCTACCAGGCATTAGCAGTCAGAGTATCCACAAGACATAATCCCAGAAGACAAAGAGAACCAAGAACTCTTGAAGCCATAATCCTAAAATATAAATTAATGTATAATGTCAGTAATCAAGGAGTGGGTCTATCACAAAACATCTTCTCAAAACACAAAGGGAACAATGGAAGACCAAACCCCTGATACTGAAAGACTTAGTAGTTATGAGGAATCAGGGATCGAGGGTTAGGGAAGTTCTTAAACTAGTGCCAAATTATCAAATGAAAGTGGGAAAGTCTAACACCATGATCATGAATCACCTAGACAAAAAGGAAAGGGAACAAGACAAAGTTTGGAGCTGATAAGGATGGCATGTCGGCATGGGAAACTTCAAAATTTTGACCAAAGCACAAGGCTTAAGGGAAATGCTAGGAACCACCCACACTAGAGAATTTTGAATTCTTTGGCATTTTGACATATGGAGGACCCACTTGTGATGTCTCAAATTGATTATCAACAAATGGGTCAAAATAGGCCAAGACAACAAAGAGGCACAAACATGGGATTTAGGATCAGAAAATCTATGCCTTAACAGGGTGAAGGAATTATCAAGTTGCAAAAATGAGAAGTTAAATTGTTGGTTTCTATCCACCATTACTAATACTGGAGAGACCTTGGGAAGACATAAGTATGGATTTTGTATTAGGATTTATAAGAAAATAGAGAGGGTATGACTCAATGTCTATTGTTGTGGATAGATTTTCTAAGATGACACATTTCATTCTACGTAAGAAGACCAATGATACAGTACATATAGATGATTTATTTTTTAAGGAAGTCATGAGGTTGCATAGTATTCCAAGGAGTATAGTTTCAGACAAGGACATAAAGTATGTTGGATAGTTCGGAAGACTTTATGGAAGAAGATTAAGATAGATTTAAAATTCATCTTAGCATGCAACCCACAAACTGATGGGAAAATAGATGTTGTAGAGAAAATATAGGAAATTAGGACATTATTACACTACATGTTGAGTTTGAATATAATAATTTAGTAAATTAGACTATAGGAAAAAAACCATTTGGAGTCGCATATGAGAGTAATCCAAGAAATGTATCAAAGTTAAGAGACATGAGTGAACCCATAAAAGTGTGTCCCACTATTGGGAGGAGATAGTAGTTCCCACTATAGAAACAAGGAGGGAAGTAATTCATACCTCACCAATAGAGATGATATAAATTCTTACTGTAATAATAGAACTAATCGATATCAGAGAGGTAGGAGAAGATTTGGTGGAGGAAATGGGAGGCCCTTCAAGGGAATATGTTTTAGATGTGGAGCACATCGAGCATTCAAATGCCATCAAAGCCAAGGAAACCTCAATAGGAGGCTAGATAGGAAAGTGAGGGTTGATCATGCTAATGAAGAGACTAAGAGGTCAAGAAGTTTTAAGGATGAATCAGGGAGAGGAGAGTCATTTTCTACTAGAAGAGCTCTATTAAAACATGACTATGAAGAAGAACTAAAAAAGAGGAAGAATTTGTTCAAAATAATCTACAGATCAAGAGGTAAGCGTTGTAAAGTTATTATATATAGTGGTATTATCAATGATTTGGTGTCTAAAGATATGGTTGAAAAGATTAAGTTAGAAATGATAGGACATTCCTCAACCATATAGAATTGCTTGGATACAAAAAGTGGATAGAGTGTTAGTGAAGGAACAATATTGGGTCAAAATCAACATAGGTACATACCATGATAAAATTTTATGTGATATAATGCCAATGGATGGGTGTCATTTTTTGTTGGGATTTGACCATGGAAATTTGATGGAAGTGTTGTGCATGATGGGAGGACTAATACTGATATCTTAACAATGAATAGTAAAAGACACCACTTGATTCCACTAAAGGAAAGGAATGACATATCTATAGTAGTGCCAAAATTTGTTTAGTAGATGGGAGGAAGTTCTTAGAGGGATTGAGGCATAAAAATATGTGTTCTTCATTGATTTCTAAAGTATGTGGCACCACAAACACAATGGGAACCCTTACTGGAGAAGAGGAGATATTGCAGGAAGAGGTTTCAAAATTGCTAAAACAATATAAGGACATCATATCAGATAACATGCCAAGTGGATTACCACTAGTAAAGATTATTAGCCATCATATGGATCTAATTCTAGGGGAAAGTGTGTCAAATAATGTGGTACATATGATGACACAAATATAAAATGAGGATCTAAACTAACAAGTACAAGAGTTATTGAGAAATGGATTGATTAGAGAGAGCTTAAGCCCATGTACAATACCTATGGTATTAGCACCCAAGAAGGATAGTGAGTGGAGACTATGTACAATTTCTAGAGTGATAAATAAGAGTACTATAAAATACAAATTCTCATGATCAAGATTAGATGACATAATGGACTCTTTGAGTGGGGCAAGTATTTCACCAAGATTGATCAAAAGAGGGGCTATCACTAGATTAGAATAAGAAAACAGGATGAGTGGAAAACTACATTCAAGACTAATGAAGGGTTGTATGAATAGTTGCTATGTCCTTTGGGTTAAGAAACTCCTCAAATACAATTTTTGGGTAAGTGTGATTATTTACCTAGATGATATTTTTATTTTTAGGAAGACTAAGGAATAACACCTAGGACACATTAGATTAGTATTACAAAGGTTAAGGGAAGAGAAGTTGTTGATCAATGTAAAGAAGTGTAGTTTCATGAAGAAGGAATTGGTATAATTGGGATTTGTGATATCTATTGAAAGATTAAAGATGTATATTGAGAAGGTAAGAGGAATTGTGGAATGGCCTACAACAACTATTGGAGAGGTAAAATACTTCCATGGTTTTGTTGGACTGCACTGGACAACTGAGAGGGGAGGTGAATCAGTTGTCCTAAAATTTTTAACCAATTATGGAGATCAACTTATCAATTACTTATATTTAGATATAACCATGAAAACATAAAATGAGAAGCTCAACACAATAACATAATCAACACAGAAGACACTAGATTTTTACGTGGAAAACCCTAAAAGGGAAAACCACGGTGGGTGTTAGCCCACAGAAATATAACTTATATCAATACTAAAAATAGAGGCTTACTACCTACAGGGCTCACTACCCAAATTGCTCACTACAAAGAATGACTCACTACCTATGGGTGGCTCACTACCAAAGGGATGAACTCATTCAGCAGCATCTACTCCATGCTAGGGTTTAATTCCATTGAAGCACAATATTATTTCTCTACTCTACTCTTTCACACCTTCACACTTATCTTTTCATCTTTTCCACTCACATGTTTTTGCAACTTCATTACATGCTTTTATACAATTCATCAACCTTGGAATGTGCATCAAGGTCGGCATTACATTCATCAACCATTGGAACAATCTCCAAGGTTGGCATTACAATTATACATAAAATAGGTTTGGACCTAATACTAATTAAGCTAAGAAAAAGATGTAAAGATGTATACAGATCACACCATGCCTTAGCTAGGACTCAAACACAATCTTCCACGCCACAACATGCTTCTAAAATCTTTGATGTGTCTCTGCAAATAATGAATTCAACCAGGTCGACCAAGACTGATGAGAACACTAGGTCTGCTAAGAACATTCTTTATTCACAATCAAGTTTTCTCTTTGTGGACCAATCCAAATGTAGGAACATGATCAAGATACATCCACATGCACATTATAAACATCAAGAACAACTGCACAAACTCAAACCACTCTGTCAAGAAGATTCTTCAAACTGGAGCACGAGAACAACACTGTCAGCCACTGTCATAAGTAAAGATAGATTGAAGACCACCAAATCATGACCCATTGTAGTTGAAGGTACTTAACATCATCCTAGACTTGATTCTAGAACTGTAGACCAAAAATACTTCAATACGAAGGAATATGGAGCATAACACTTTCTCCTTGTCACCACCAAACATACAGAAAAAGTTATTTTCACTTTGGTGAACATAACTCACTCAATTCTTCATACCGGAGGCTCAAACTTGGAATATAACATCTTCAGATAGAATTCTAAATCATTTTCAATCGACAGGCAAAGATATCTAATCTACAGGAAATGCAGAGCATTCTTCTGGACTGTTCTTCTGCATGTAATGCACTGTTTCTACTACAATTCACTATTTTTACTGGATGAGCTAATTTTCTCAATATCCTCAACATCTACAAGCAAGTAACAAAATGAGGGCATAGTTGACACCAATGACAACACATATATGTTGACATCAATGACAAAACCTATTAGGCATATACTTGCAACAATCTCCCCCTTTGTCATTGATGGCAACATATGATGTGAAAAACTAAAAATACCATCAAGACAAGATTCTCCCCCTTTCTCTTTACACATCTGCATTCTTTCTCCCCTTGAGTTTTTCACATGATTTCTCTCCCCCTTTGACATTAATGGCAAAGAGAACATACTTGCATGTTGCTTCTCTGATCCACTTACTTTATCAGAAATGTCTAGCTACTCCCCCTGAGAGGTAGCCTTCAGAACATCAATCCAGATCAAAGAATACCACTTTGAGCTCCATTGGATTGACGCATTCATATGCATCTTAGTTCATGGCAAGGGGGGTAATGACCCCTAACTTTTCTTTGAGATACTCAAAGGTATCATTAGGCAAAGGCTTAGTAAAAATGTCTACAATGTGATTCTTTGTGGACACATATTCAAACTTTAATTCATTCTCTATCACCTTCTCTCTCAAAAAGTGATAACTTATTGATATGTGCTTTGTTCTTGAGTGCATCACTTGATTCTTTGAAATGTTTATGGCACTTGTATTTTCAAAAAAGTTTGCAATTGGATCTTCATACACAACTCTTATATCCTTCAACATCTACTTCATCCATAATACTTGAGTGCAACAACATGCTGTTGCAATATACTCTACTTCTACAGTTGACAAAGATATTGAATCTTGTTTCTTGCTCAGCAATGAGACTAATCTATTACCCAAGAAGAAGGCACCTCCACTTGTACTTTTTCTATCATCAACATCTTCGGCCCAATCTAGATTTGTATAAGCACTGAGAGTGAAATCATTGTCCTTTGAATACCATAAGCCATGATCTGGAGTACTTTTTAAATACCTTAGGATTCTCTTAACTGTCATCACATGTGATTCTCTTGGATCAACTTGAAACCTTGCAACAAGACAAACTAAATACATAATATTAGGTCTAGTTTGAGTTAAATAAAGTAATCCTCCAATCATGGATCTGTATTTTTTTTATTAGCCTTAGGTGATTCATTAGTTTTGCTCAACTTGCAACTAGTTACTGGTGTAGGAGCACCCGAGACACTAAGGATCAGTAGGATCCCTACTCTTTGTCTAAGTTGTCTTGTCATGTTTGTAATGCCTTAGCACCATATGGAGTCATACTTGGCTGAGTAATGGCATAAAACTGAGTCTGTATACGTGTTGTAACCGAACTGAATGGATGTAACTAAACGAAAGAGGTGGTTACCCATCTTGTGTAACTGCCAACGTGAGTCTATATAGTCATCCTATGTTTGTTAAGGAAAGAGATATAGAGTGAAAAATGAATAGAGAGAGAGGGAGAATTGATTTGTATGTATATTCTCAGAGGAATAAAAAGTTATGTTTGATCTAGTTGCAGAGATGTAGATCGGAAGCATTCCATTGGTTGAGATTTCTTCGAATCAGTGGAATGACTTCCTTAGGAGTAGATTGCTTTTTGTTCTGTTGAATTTTGGTTGTTTCTATGTGAGTTTCTCAGTTGTAGAGTAGCAGACGTGGATATCAGTGTAAGATGACCCCTCAGGGAATCTATTAGAAGTTATACCGATCATCAATGTCTCGCTGATAGAAGGTGCATCAGGGACAAATAGTTTTGGTCTCACTGATGATGGATGGTATTGGTGTATCGGCAGCTTTGGGATAAGTCCCACCGAAAGTTGAGAGTTCACCGATGGGAGTGGTCACACCAAAGTCAAGGGTATCAACACATCAGCCTAAGGTTGCAAGTGCTTGCCGATGATAATGGTCACGTCGAAGACAGCACATATCGGAATATTGGAAGAAGAGAAAAGGGTTTTGCCGATGATCTATGTCACACTGATGGTTGAGTTAGAAGGTATCATTGGCGTGTCGGCTGGAGTTTGTAGACAACCGCCAATGAGAAGAGGCTGGCCAACAAGTATAGTTCAAAGGGTCTTCGGGTTGATCAATATGTCGACACAATAGAATTTGATCTCACTGATGGTATTATATCTGACCGATGGGAGTCAATGATGAGAAGTTTGTCAGAAAAAAAAGTCAAACGGGGTCATGGTGGTATTGGCCTATTGACCAACAGATTTTTAAGCTCACCGGTAGTGTAGGATGTGTGTGTTTCGGTCTTGTTTGGACCTTGACGAAGTTATTTAAAGATGATTAAGCATAAATCCCTCTGTACTGTGTGTTAGATGGGTTTTCACCCCTATTTTGAAGTGCTTCCACTGTGTGCTCTACATCAAATTGGTATCAGAGTTGGCAAAAGATTTGGTGAAAGATCTGGCAAAAGATCTTGTGAAAGGACTAGGCAGTAAGAAGGAAAACTGAAGAGTTGAAGCAAAATGTCTAGTTGGTGACCATTTTGAAAATAGAGATTGTAGATGGTATTTGAAGGATGACAATAGTTGTTAGACTGTTGCAGATGCTCATGCCATCTAGTTGTGAGAAGGAATAGGATTCATGTGGACAGACGATGATGAGGTCTGTCAAGACCATTCACCAATCGAGATTTGGCTGGAAGAGGGTGCAGAGTGAGGCCACTGAGAGAGAGTGGTAGTGCATCTCCAAGATCTGCTGTTGGATGAGAGGAATGGGTCTGTGAAGTAGTGTGTAGGATGGACATTTGATTGAGCATTGTGTTGTAGTCGTTGAGGATTTGATCAGTCTGAGAATACTTCATTGCTAGGAGTAGAAGGAGCCTGAAGATACTTTGCAAAGTTGATGGTAGTTTGCCATTGTTGGTTGGTTGGTCACTTTTCCATTGATGTGAAGATTTGAAGCCTGAAGCTAAAGAGACAGAGTGAAAGATGAAGCCAGACAGAGATGCAGGAAAAGGTATTTTTGTTTTGTAGATACATTTCCAAGGACATGAAAATCTTTGTTGGTTGGTTATATGGTGCAGGAGCACCTGAGACACTGAGGATCAGTAGGATCCCTACTCTTTTTATCTAAGTTGTCTTGTCATGTTTGTAAGGCCTTAGCGTCATATGGAGTCATACTTGGCCGAGTAACGGCATAAAACTGAGTCTATATACGTGTTGTAACTGAACTGAATGGATGTAACTAAACGAGAGAGGTGGTTGTAGGGTGGTTCATCTTCCATCTTGTGTAACTACCAATGTGAGTCTATATAGTCATTCTATGTTTGTTAAAGAAAGAGATATAGAGTGAAAAATGAACAGAGAGAGGGAGAATCAATTTGTATGTATATTCTCAAAGGAATAAAAAGTTTTGTTTGATCTAGTTGCAGAGATGTAGATCGGAAGCATTCCACTAGTTGAGATTTCTTCAAAATCAGTGGAATGACTTCCTTAGGAGTAGATCACTTTCTGTTCTATTGAATTTTGGTTGTTTCTGTGTGAGTTGTTCAGTTGTAGAGTAGCAGACGTGGATATTAGTGTAAGATGACCCCTCGGGGAAGCTATTAGAAGTTATACCGATCATCAGTGTTCCACAGATAGAAGGTGCATCAAGGACAAATGGTATCAGTGTATTGGCAGCTCTGGGATAAGTCCCACTAAAAGTTGAGAGTTCATCGATGGGAGTGGTCACACTGAAGTCAAGGGTATCAGCACATCGGCCTAAGGTTGCAAGTGCTTGCCGATGAAAATGGTCAGGCCGAAGACAGCGCATATCGGAAGAAGAGAAAAGGGTTCCACCAATGATCTACATCACACTGATGGTTGAGTTAGAAGGTGTCATTGGTGTGTCGGCTAGAGTTTGTAGACAACTGCTAATGAGAAGAGTTTGGCTGACAAGTATAATTCAAAGGGTCTTCGAGTTGATTAGTATGTCGACACAATAGAATTTGAGATCACTGACGGTATTATGTCTGACTGATAGGAGTCAATGATGAGAAGTCTATTAGAAGCGAAGTCAAACAGGGTTATGATGGTATCAGCCTATCGACCAATAGATTTTTAAGCTCACCGATGGTGATGTCTCGCTGATAGTGTAGGATGTGTGTGTTTCAGTCTTGTTTGGACCTTGAGGAAGTTATTTAAAGTTGATTAAGCATAAATCCCTCTATACTAGGGGTTAGATGGGTTTTCACCCCTATTTTGAAATGCTTCCACTATACGCTCTACATTAGTTACCATGGGAGAACATATTGGTTTAGAGTCTTCCATCCCAAACTTATTCAACAACTCTTTCACATACTTACACTGAGATATGAAGACTCCTTTATCTAATTGATTATTTTGCAGACCCAAAAAGAAATTCATTTCACCAAACATGGACATTTCAAATTCACTTTTCATCTCACCGGCAAACTTTATGCACATACCTTCATTTCCTCCAAAGATAATGTCATCAACAAAGACTTCAACAATCAAGATCTGATCATCATTGATTTTGAAATATAGATTGCTATCTATAGTGCCTTTACTAAATCCCAATTGCAATAAATACCTATCTAACCTTGCATACCAAGCCCTAGGAGCTTGTTTGAGTCCATATAATGCTTTCTTCAACTTGCATACCATATCACCTTGATTTGACAATTGGAATCCCTCTGATTGCTCAATGTATAATTCCTCTTCTAACTCACCATTCAAGAATGCAGATTTCACATCCATCTGATATACCTTAAAATCTTTGTGAGCTACAAATGCTAGAAACATTCTGATTTCTTCAATCCAAGCTACTAGGGCAAAAGTTTCTTCAAAATCTATCCCTTCAATTTGAGAATATCCTTTGCACACAAGTCTTGCTTTATTCCTTACAACTTCTCTATTTTCATTTAGCTTGTTCCTGAAGACCCATTTAGTTCTAATAACATTTTTGTCAGCGGGTCTAGGAACTAACTCCCAAGTTTCATTCTTCTCTATCTGTAATAGTTCTTCTTCCAATGCCTTTACCCAATTTTCATCATTGCATGCTTCATTCATAGTCTTTGGTTCAACCTTTGAAAGTAAATAGTAATTGACTTGTTCCTTTGTAGCTCTTCTCCTTATTAGCACACCTTTGTTTTTGTCACCTATAATCTGATCTTCAGAATGATTGATCCTTACATACCTAGGAGTCTTGACAACACTTTTCAGAGACTCTTCTTCATCTTGACTATCTTCTTGCTCATCTTTTTCTTCATTCATTATAGTCATAGGTTCATTTGGTTCATAGTAATTCAGGCCTGATATCTTTTCCTTCCCTTCATCTACCTTCACATTTGCACTTTCAACAATCTTTTTGAGCCTTTTGTTGTAGCACCGGTAGGCCTTAATCTTGGTAAAGTATCCAAGGAAAATTCCTTCATCACTCCTTGCATCAAACTTTCCTAGATCTTCATTTCTCCTAATATAGCATTTTCTTCCAAAGATTTTGAAATATTTTACTGTAGGAATTCTTCCATACCATAATTCATAAGGAGTTTGAGTAACATTACCTTTTACTTGAACTCTATTTTGAATGTAGACAATAGTATGAATAGCCTCTTTCCAAAAGACTTCTAGCAGATCTGCTTCCTTCATCATTGTCCTAGAGCCTCTTGAACTGTCCTATTTTTCCTTTCCACAACTCCATTTTCTTGAGTCCTAGGTGCAGACATCTATCTTTTTATTCCATGCTTTTGACAGAAAAAGTTGAATTCATTTGATGTGAATTCACCTCCTCTATTAGACTTCAAGCATTTGATTTTCAATTCTATTTCATTTTCAACCATTGCCTTGAAAGATTTGAATGTCTCTAGGGCTTCTAATTTGTCTCTTAGAAAAGTAACCTAAGTCATTCTAGAATAATCATCAATAAGAAACATAAAGTACATTTCACCTTGTAGACTTCTCACCCTTGTAGGACCACAGAGATCTATATGTACTAGATCAAGCAAACTGACAGAGAATTGCTCTTTGTTCTTGAAACTTGTTCTTGTCTGCTTCCCTAACTAACATTCCTTGCAGATTGTATTGGATGGTTTCACAAGTTTTGGTAAATCTCTCACAATTTGACCTGAAATTATCTTCACCAAATTTTCAAAGTTTATATGACACATCCTTCTATGCCATAACCAACTTTCATCTACCTGAGCCAATAAATGATAATCATTAGTTCCTCTTAATTGATAGATGTTACCTTTTGTCTTCTTACCGGTAGCAATCACAGTTCCAGAGTGTTTCATGATCTTGCACCCATCATCTTTGAATCTCAAATCATATCCTTTGTCACACATCTGACCAACACTCAAAAGATTATGCTTCAAACCCTTCACATAATGGACATTGTCAGTATTATGCTTTCCATCAAATGAAATAGATCATTTTCCACAAATCTTATTAGCTACATTATCTCCAAACCTAACCAGTCCTCCATCATACTTTTCCAAACTTACAAACTTACCTTTGTCACCGGTCATGTGATGTGAGCATCCACTATAAATAATCCATTCATCCTTATCCTTCTCAACCTGAACAGCCAAAGCACTTTCTTCCACTAGTTTTTCTTCCTTCACACAGCTAGCATAATTAGTAGACATAGGATCTTCTTTAATAGCAATAAACATGCATTCTTTTGCACTAGCACTAGCATCATTAGATTCATCATCAGTCACTCCTTCATCATCAAAATCTCTAACATAGTAACATTTCTTTGGAACTCTAGGCCTTCTCTCATATCTTTTCTTGTTTCTTTCAATTCTTTTAGGACATCTGGAAACATAATGTCCTACTTTGCCACAAGAGAAACACTTGAGAGGTAATTTACCTTTGAACTTATCAAAACCTCTTTGTAACTTGTCAACAAAGTTAGCTTCAATTTCATCAAAGTCATCATCCACTTTATATTTCTTAGCTCTTGAAATCTTTTCTAAAGTACTAGCTTTAAAAGTTGATTCAACTTTTGGCAGGGAATCACCAAATTCTCTCATCTCAAAGGCTATAAGCTTTTCATGTAACTGATCTCTGTCAATAGTTTTCACAATCATAAATTCTTCAATAGCAGCTACCTTGTGACTATAGGACTTTGCTAGTGATCTGAGAATTTTCATCACAATTTCTTTATCACTGAGAGTTCCTCCCATACCTTTTATTCTAGTGACAAGTTCTTCAACTCTTTGCATAAATGCTATTATGTTTTCATCTTCATTCAGCTTCAAACCCTCATACTTCACTTTTAGGCTATGTAGCTTAGCTTCTCTTATAGAATCATCTTCTTCATATAGATTTTTTAGCTTCTCCCATACCTCATTTGTAGATTTAAGGTCTACAACTTTTGTCAACACTGAGTTACTTAAGGAACTTAATAGATAACCCTTTTCTTTGACATCCAACTCATATTATTTGATATCATCCTCAGTTGTCAAGCCACCTTCAGGCATGACAAATTGTGACTATGTAGCTAGCCATACTTTATTACCAAGACAGAGGAGATGGATTTTCATCTGTACCTTCTAAAGAGCATAATTTGTCCCATTAGAATGTAGAGCTTCCTTCTTATAAGACATCCTGGATCTTCCTCAAGATGTTAGGATTTCTTCTGAGGAACTTGGCTCTGATACCAATTGTTGGACTACACTGGACAACAAAGAGGGGAGGTGAATCAGTTATCCTAAAACTTTTAACCAATTATAAACATCAACTTATCAATCACTTATATTTAGATATAACCATGAAAACATAAAATGAGAAGCTCAACACAATAACATAATCAACACAGAAGACACCAGATTTTTATGTGGAAAACCCTAAAAGGGAAAAACCATGGTGGGTGTTAGCCCATAGAAATATATCAGTTGTATCAATATCAAAAAATAGAGGCTCACTGCCCAACTTGCTCACTGCAAAGAATGGCTCACTACCTATGGGTGGCTCACTGCCAAAGGGATGAACTGATTCAGCAGCATCTACTCCATGCTAGGGTTCAGTTCCATTGAAGCATAATATTATTTCTCTACTCTACTCTTTCACACCTTCGTACTTATCTTTTCATCTTTGGCACTCACACTTTTTCACAACTTCATTACATGCTTTTATACAATTTATCAACCTTGGAATGTGCATCAAGGTTGACATTACATTCATCAAATATTGGAACAATCTCTAAGGTTGGCATTACAATTATACATAAAATAGGTCTGGACCTAATACAAATTAAGCTAAGAAAAGGATGTAAAGATGTATATAGATCACACCACGCCTTAGCTGGGACTTAAACATAATCTTCCATGCCACAAAATGCTTCTACAATCTTTGATGTATCTCTGTAAATAATGAATTCAACCAGGACGGCCAAGACTGATGAGAGCACTAGGTCTACTAAGAACATTCTTTATTCATGATATAGTTTTCTCTTTGTGGACCAATCTAAATGTAGGAACATGATCAGGAGACATCCACAGGCACATTGTAAACACCAGGAACAACTATACAAACTCAAACCACTCTGTCAAGAAGATTCTTCAAATCGGAGCACAAGAACAACACTATCAGCCACTGTCATAAGTAAAGATAGCTTGTGGACCACCAAATCATGAACCATTGTAGTTGAAGGCACTTAACATCATCCTAGACTTGATTCTAGAACTGCAGACCAAAATACTTTAATGCAGAGGAATGTGGAGCATAACACTTTCTCCCTGTCACCACCAAACATATAGAAAAAGTTGTTTTCACTCTGGTGAACATAACTCACTCAATTCTTCATACTGGAGACTCAAACTTAGAATATAACATCTTTAGATAGACTTCTAAATCACTTTCAATCTGTAGGTAAAGATTTAATCTATAGGAAATGCGGAGCATTCTTTTGGACTATTTTCTGCATGTAATGCACTATTTCTACTACAATTCATTGTTTTTGCCGGATGAGCTTATTTTCTCAATATCCTCAACATCTACAAGCAAGCACCAAAATGAGGGCATAGTTGACACCAATAACATCACAAATATGTTGACATCAATGACAACACTAATTAGGCACATACTTGCAACAAGTTTACCAAGTTTCTATAGGAAGTTCATAAAAATATTTGTGGTATTTGTGCATCATTGACTAAGATAATGCAGGGAGACAAGGAGTTCAAGTGGATGTTAGGAGTAGATATAAGTTTTGTGTTGTTGAAGAATAAGGTGATGGAACAGCCAATACTAGCATTACTAAATTTTAACAAGGCATTTCAAGTGGACTATGATACAAGTACTAATGAAATTGGAGCAGTATTAAGACAAGAGGGAAGACCAATAGCATATTTCAATGAGAAGTTGAATTATGCAAGGAGAGGATATTAGGTCTATTGCCAAGAAGTCTATGACATAATTCAAGAATTGAAGAAGTGGAGGCATTATTTGTTGCTAAAGGAGTTTGTGTTGTACATTGATCATCAAGTACTACAATATTTGAATCTAGCCAAGGTAAGTTAAACCAAAGACACATGAGATGGATTGAATTTATGTAAAGTTATATAGTTTTGTGTTGAAACATAGGAGTGGAAAGTCAAACAAGGTTGTTGATGCATTGAATAGGAGACAAAATTTGCTAATAGAAATGAGAGTAGAAGTAGTTAGATTTAAAGAGCTAAAACATTTGTATGAAACTAATACTAATTTTATAGGGGGATGGTAAACATGTAATGGACTAGTAATTATAGAGAGAAGTAAATCGTTAGACTACTTGAGTAAAATGACATGTTGTTTAAAGGTATTCGATTGTGTATTCCAAGGAGTTAAATGAGAGAAAATTGGATTAAGGAGAAGCATTGTGGTGGGTTAGTAGGACATTTTGCAATAGACAAGATAGTTGCATTGGTGAGTGAGAACTATTTTTATCACAAATGTATAAGAATGTTAGGAAATTTGTTTAAGGGTGAAGTGTTGATATGGATTTTACTCACATCTAACACAGATAAAATTTTGAAATAAAAAAAACATTCTCTCTTGAAAGACCTCAAATTCAAATATAATTTGAAATCCCAAGGTTTTAGTGGTCAGGTCTTGATGTGTTGGATAACTCCAAGGTTTGTTGTATTAGGCTATTTTCTTCAAGGGACTTGGTTGACACTTGATCTTAATAAAATTGAAAAAATCTTCAAGGATTCTTTGAATTTCTACACATATTGCAATTATTCCATTAGATCTACACTTATATCATTAAACATTACAAATATCTCATCATATTTATGCCATTTAAAGATGACTTTACAAATTTGATCAATTCTTCTGAAATAACTAAAAAGTTATACTTGAGATTCATTGGTTCAACAATATTTCAACAAATCACCAAAAGATTCAGCATTATTCACCATTATTTTCATATATTTTGACATTTTGATAAAAAATATAACAAAAGATTAAGGAAGGAGAGAAAAGAGTTCTAATAAAGATAGATTTTTAGTGTTCTCACATAAATATCCTATCAAATTTATGAAATGAGACAAATCAATTCATATGTTACTAGAATTCTTCAAAAATAAATATAAACAGATGCAAATCTTCAAAGGAAATTGATGAATGAGATGAAATTGATCAAATAGGTAGATACTCCTTTACTTAACATGACATTACTATCATCATAATGTATTACCTTTAGCCTAGCTAACTCAATGTCATTTTGTTCTAACCTTTCTCAGCATTCCTCCTCCAAGGACTTGATCTTGTCTTTAACTGGAGCAATGGCATCCCAATTTGGGGTAGTTGATTTTATTGTTTCTTCTCCAACTATCAAGAGCTTCCTGATCAAGTTCTCTATTAATGTTGCTTCATTACTTTGGACTTCGAGTCCAACAACTTGTTCTTGTGTTACTAATGTGAGATTGGATGGGAGCTCTGGTACTGCTTGCCCAAGCATTACCAATCTGCTAATAAAATTTTAGAGTTGGACAAATTTCCCTTTCAACTCCCTCTTCTTTTTTTCCTTTCAGGACCTTGGTAGCCATTACTTCCACATTGTCCCTGATCTCATTAATCACTTGTTCTCTAGTAGCATGACCTAAATTTATGGTAGTCAACTAGAAGCCTTCTATACCTATTTCTCCTTTGTTCACACTAGAAATAGGAGTAGCTAATTGGGCTATCCTTTCCCCTGTAGCATCCCTCCGAATGGAGAATAATACTCTTCCCTTTCTCTTGGGATTGGGTACTTCCTCAACAAAAATACTTTTAAAATCAAAAGAAACCAATTGAATAGGCTGAGGCATTACCTTAGATACTAACCATTTAGGAATATCTTGATCTGATTGCTCATTTTGTTCACCATGTCCTTCACTTGGAATCTTTTGCTCTTCATTTCGCTCAACCTGATTTGCATATCCTATTGGTCTTGTGTTTCATCTTATTCCAAATGTCATTCCTCTTGAAGTTGGTTCTCTATTCATTCAACATCATCTTGATCCTTATCTTGATCTAGATGTCCTTCATCCTTTTCTTGTTGATCAACATGTACTTTCAGATCTGCTTGTTCATTATGTTCATCCTTTTGCATGGTTTCTAAAATATCATCAAGATGCACATCTTCTTGTTGAATAGATGTATCTATTTGAGGTGTATCTAGATGTCGTACATCTAGTTTCTCTCTATGTCCCTCATCTAGTTCCTTCATATGTAGAACATTCTCCTGTTGGCAAGAGACACTATATGGATTCATAGTTATTGTCATTGATGGCAACAAAGGTCATCCCACATATCCGCAAGTCATGGTGTGCCTCTACCGGAAGTTAGAATGAAGAACTGTTGTGGTCCGGTGAACAAGAACAGAGCATGTGGCAAGGTTCGACAGATTGGTCCGGACCTCTCAAAGGAAGTGTCTTGGTACAGTACGGATTTGGGGAAGTCAAGAGGACTACCTTGAGTAGTATATTCCAAGGATTTAGCCTCCGGTGATGGACAAAGAAAAAGATATGAACAGCTGAGTACCGGATTCCTGAAAGACAGTGAGAGCAGAGGAAGAACTGACTGACAGAGCATCAGACTATTTTCCGGATGTGTTACTATTGATGGTAAAGGTTGTGAAGGCATGAATCATGTTTGGCTGACATGATTAATGATATCTACAAGTATATACTTGATTCGCATTGCTTGGTGAGCAAGGATTCAGCCGATAGAACAGAGTTTGCAAGAAACTAAACTGTTTCGGATGCCGACTAGAAAGGTAATGAAATTACTTGTGCGGATATATATAGAGGATGGATTTTGTTGTGAGAGGAGGAATGGTATGATGGTGTATGTGAATAAGTGCAGAGCAGAGTAGGAGTAGTAAGAAAGATCCGGTATGTGAAAGGATAGCAGAATAAAGAACAGAGGAAAGATGAAGTGCAGCAGATCAGTGTACTAAGCCTAACTGGAACTGAACTCCAGCATATGTAGATGCATCCAATTAGTTCAAGTATTATATAACATTCTTTTGTAGACAGTGTGTCTCTTTGTAGGCAGTGTGCTCGGGCAGTGAGCCCTAATTGGCAAGTGCCATTTTTGTAACTCCTTATTCTTCTAACAGAGAATTATCTTTGGGTTAATCACCCCGTGGTTTTCTCCCTTAACCAGGTTTCCACGTCAAAAATACTATGTCATGTGTTTCTCATTTCATGGTAATGTTTGTTTGTTTAATTCAATATTGCTTTGAATAATAAGAAAGTTCAAAAGAAGAAATATTTAGGATAACTGATTCACCCCCCCTTCTCAGTTATCAACAATTGGTATTAGAGCTAAGTTCCTCCTAATAGAGCCTAACATCTTGAGGAAGATCTGGGAGTTCAAATGGATGCATATGGTTTAAGGGAGCAACTCAAGACTGCCCTTGAGGATCTGGAACAGTCAAACTCTGAAGTCAATGAATTAAAGGAAAGACTCAAACAGGCTGATGAATTCATGAGAGAACTAAAAGACAAATTAAGTCTCTCTATGAAAAAGAGAAAGGAGCTGCTCCAACAATTGGCAAGACAAAGTGAAGAAAGCAATACAAATGAAGAATTGACTGAGAAAACCAAGTTATGTGAAAAGTTATCAAAAGAAGTCATTATGTTAAGACATGAAATGGAATCAGGTACTATAAAGTTTACTCAAGAGATTGAAGAAAAAAGAAAAGATGAAGATAATCTAAGACAATCTCTTAAAGAGAAATCAGAAGAATGCCACCAGATGGACAGGATTATCAGACATCTTGAATCTAATCTTGAAGATGCCAAAGATAATGAAGAAAAACTTGAGGATCAAATTGTCTCCCTCAAAAGAGATCTTCAAACAGCAAATGAATATAAAGAAAAATTCAAGATAAGTTCTACCCAACTTGAAGTACTTCTTGGAAGTCAAAAGAAGATAGATGACAAGTATGGTTTGGGATATGAGAAAGGAGAAAGCTCCGGATCCGGTCAAAAAAATTTTGGATCAGAAAATCCAAAGAATAGACCTAGAAGACCTCCGGTAAGATAGCCCAGTGCTCAAAGATATCCATCTTTCAATGGATACTGCCACAACTGCAATCACTTTGGTCACAAAGCTAATCAGTGCAGAAAAAGAATGAATCAAACTAATCCATCCTTCTCTGGACAGTGCTTTAACTGCAAAAGGTATGGACACAAGTTTCATGAATGCAGAAATATGCAAGTAAACAAATCACTCAATGGTAGATGCTTTGCATGCTATAGAATAGGTCATATGGCTAATCAATGCAGATCAAGAGGTTATCAGTCAAATATGCAAAGAAATGTTATTTGCCAAATTTGTAATAGGTCTGGTCATAATGCTAAAGTCTGCAGAAGCAAGAATCAGGACAAAAGAGGTCTGGTGTATAATCAGAATCAAGACAAGGGTAAACAAAAGATGAATGTGGATGAAGTTAGGAATCAGATGAGCAAGATTTGGGTAAAGAAAACTTCAGAGAGTACAGAAACTGGATCCGCACCAGACTCTGGTGCTAATATTCCTTCCAGAAATTAAAAAGTGAGCTCTGGCTCAGGGGGAGACTCAAAGAAAATCATGTTCCCCCAGCCAATCAAGTGGTGCCAGATATGGCACAAGATGCGGAGTAAAGGGTTTGAAGATATAAGTCTTGAGATAATCCAGATAAGATTTCAGAGGTCCGCATGAAGATATAAAGAAGTTGTGATTGATCAAGTAAGACCTGTTCCGGGAGATGCTCTGAAATGACAGAGGGTTACAAAAGGGTCCGGAGAGATCCGGAAGTACATTATTTTACTCTGCGAATTGGACAAAATGTTTGGGATGTTCTTGTAATGTGTCATCTCGATTTATTCATGATTGAAAGATCCACATGATGTTCATAGATCAGGACTGATCTGGGATACTCCAAGCTATCCGGATAAGGCAAACCAGAATAATGTAGGTGGAGCATTTATTGCAAACAGAGATTAGGGTTTGCGAAACGATATAAGGGATTTCTCAATAATCACTTGATCATTCCACACCCAAGAAGAAGCGAAAAGCGGAGCTCTGCAACAAAATTCATCAAGTTCACTGAAGATCACTTACAGAAGTTACTACATACAGAAATCAATCCAAATAACCGAAGGCACATAAGGTATTTTTCGTTTTCAATATCTCCCTACAAATCTTTGAAAAATGGCTACTCTGAATATAGTTAAGATCTCTGATAGACCTCGTCCCACATTCAAGAGACATCCTTACAAATCCTTGGAGGTAGATCCACTAGGAGCCTTCTCTAGTGTTCCACATGGTGTATTGCATACAGAAGACATTAGGGTTTACATCCATGCAAATTTTGAAGACTTTGGAGAATCAAAACTGATGGATATCTATCACAAACAATTGATAGATGACTCCTTTGAGATCAAACCTCAGTACAAAGCCATCCGGGACAAACACTTTGCACAGTGCATCCATTTCCCCTGTTTTGAAGAAGATGAATGGGTCCGGTATGTACTAAGTAGAGTGCATGACAACTTCCTATGGTTGAACAAGCCCTTCAAGATCACCAAAGATGCAATTAGGGCTGTAACCTATCTGCACTCATCTGGTGGATTACCTGTTCTCAAGTCTGTCAAAAATCAGACAGTTAGTGATGCAACCGGATCCAAGTTTGACAAGAGAGCTATGACAGTTGATGACATCACTGAACCGGATGTCAAATTTGCATCTATGATAATTGGTTACAAAATCTATCACTCTAGTAGGGAAAATTCAGTACCGGAAACTGCAATCTACATAGCTTATCAAATGTTAAAGGAGAATGCAGACTATGACTTGTGTGAGCTTATTGTAAACCAACTTTTTGAAAATCTGCATAAGATTAAGAAGGACAAGAAAAACTCCTTCAAGTATGGCAATCTGATCCTTTGTCTCTTCTTTTACTACATGAATGAGCTTCCCGGATCCAGTGGATGGATATGGCAGAATGACAGACTAGTTGCCATCCAAATCAGAGACTATTTGCATGGACTTGGGGATGCTAAAGCAAGAAATACAGCTCTATGGGGATATTTCAAGAACTTCCAAATCATGATGCATGCAAGAGAAAGAATACCCCAATCCCTTGTTGAAAAGTACAAAGACACAGTATGCTTCATGGTAGAAACAGATTAGTGTCTAATGGAGGCAGTAGAACCAAGAACTGTATGGATCATGCCCATGGGGTATGAAGTGGATGAACAGATAGTGGAGCTACATGTTCAACACATGCTAAGTCAGCCCAAAGATCCAAAGGCAGAAAGGTTTGGAACCTTTGAGGAGCTGAGTGTAAAGATCCATGCATAACTCAGGGAACCTGAGATAAAGAGGAAGGTGAGAAAAGAAGTAGAGCATATTGCTCAAGGCCTAGGCATCCCAAAAGAGGCACTTGATGCCAACCGAGAAAAGAGAAGAAAAGTTGAGGAAGAAAAGAAAGAGGCAGAAAAGAAAAGCAAGAAAAGTGCTCCGGTGGAATCCTCAACTTGGACCAGATCATCAAAAGGATCTACACCTATCAAAACCAAAAGCTCAAAACTGGAAGTCCAGGGATCCGGTAAGAGATCTAAGACAAAGGCCTCAAGAGCTTATCAAAGCCAAAAAGATGAAGAAGAAACTGAGTCAGATGAGGGAGTAAAAGAAATAAAGAAACAGAAGAAGAAAGGATCCGGTAAACCCTCTTCAGGCCAAGACAAGGAAGAAATGACAGAAGAATTTGCTGAAAAGCCCACCCTGTCTCTAGACAGTGTAGTCAAATCAGTCACTATGGATGGGAACCTTCAACCGGTGGCTGAATTCTATGATGACTACAATGAGGCAGATCAAAAGATCCTGCAGGAAGCTATAATTAGGTACCTGAACATTTATAATAAAGCTTTTATTGAGATTATCTCTGAAATTCCAAAGAGTCCAGAGATGGAACTAGAAATAAGAAAGAACAATGCCATGGCAAAAGACCTTGAGATCAGGGAACAGATAGCTATTCAGCTATATCCTTCAATTGATCACAAAACAATGAACATGATATTCAAGGACTACAAGGATGAATTCAGAAGCAAAGCAAGGATGAATCAGCTTATGCTTAGTGAGACCGACAAAGTAGCCAAGGACACTGAAGAGATCCTCTGAAATACATTCAAAAGGTTCAACATTCCTATTACAGAGGACTTAGGTGCAGAAATAGCTGCATCATCTGCTCCGGAAGAAGTGCCACTTGAACAGACTAACATCTCTTCTCCAGCTTCTCCTACAGTCTCTGGATCCCAAGAAGAAGAGAAATTACAGGAGAAAGAAGCAGCAGAAAAAGAAAAAGAGGTTGACAGCACCAAGGATACAAAGAAAGAGAAGAATCCAACAGAGAAAACCACAACTAAAAGTGGTAAGAATGTGGAAGGAGAAAAGACTCCAAAGGACAAAACTGCAGAAGAAAAGAAACATCTGTCTCCGGCAAGAGACACTGCACAAACTATTCAAAAGTTTCTAAGCCAAGAAACATTAGAGATTGATGAACCGGAGCTTCTAAAAGGCCCATTTGATTTTGACTCTCTCTCTCCGGTATAGACAATGAAGATAGCTTCATTTGTAAATGCTAAGGCAAATGAAAAACTCCTAAAGTCTCATATGGAAGACTGTGAGTTGATAGAGGCTGCTTCCGGAGTGCTTGAAAAGATTATGCCATCAATCTAGATAGATCCGACAGCCTCCTCTTTTGGTAATCTCAAAACCTTAGTCAGCAGTGTTGATACACATTTTGATTCTCTCGAAAAATCAGCTGAAGAAAAGGTCTGGAAGGAATTTTTGGATAAAAGATTTTCAGAAGTACTAGGATTAATCTCAAATGATAGGAGAACTATGAGTATTGGAATAAAGAGCTTAGAAAATGCTCTTAAGGATGGCGGTGATATTTACAAATTTTGTATCTCCTAGTCAAAGGCAACAGTAGAAATTGATAAGAAAATAAAAGCGGAACAGGACAAACTACAAAGTTTGTCTCAAAGTTTTGATCCTCTCTCTTCCTCCATAGTAAATCAAGAATGTCAAACTATTGCAATCACAAATGCAATAAAGAACCTTGAGAAGGAAAGGAAGAATATCACTAACCGGATGGGAGAACTTAGAAGGATTATAATCCCTAAGTTAGAAACTATGCATGAGGCCATCAGTGATGCTCAGACTACCGCCCAAACAAATGATCCGACAGATCTCAAGAGGGCAGAAGCTTTTGCATTTTTGTTGAGTGGTCACATTTCAATTTTGGATAGAATGAAGCAAAGTTGGGCTACAGAACTGATCCAACTGAAGACATCTTTTGCAGACATTCTGCAGTTTATGTGAGTAAGTAAACATGCGGCTATGTATAGAATTTTTTTTTTTTTTAAAATTTTGGTGTGCGGACCCTACCCTTTGCCATTGATGTCAAAGGGGGAGTGAGGAGCAGTGAAAAATGAGGAATCCAACTAAGGGGGAGTTCCGGAAATTGTATATAAAGATAGAGCATCAGCAAAGGGGGAGCATAGTGTAAACACTTAGTCATTTTTCACTAAGTGTTGCCATCAATGCCAAAGGGGGAGACTGTCGGCAAGAGACACTATATGGATTCATGGTTGTTGTCATTGATGGCAACAAAGGTCATCCCACATATCCGCATGTCATGGTGTGCCTCTACCGGAAGTCAGAATGAAGAACTGTTGTGGTCCGGTGAACAAGAACAGAGCATGTGGCAAGGTCTGACAGATTGGTCCGGACCTCTCAGAGGAAGTGTCTTGGTGCAATGTGGATTTGGGGAAGTCAAGAGGACTACCTTGAGTAGTATATTCCAAGGATTTAGCCTCCGGTGATGGACAAAGAAAATATATGAACATGGACAAAGTTGGGACAAATTTGGGTGTCTACACAGCTGAGTACCGGATTCCTGAAAGACAGTGAGAGCAGAGGAAGAACTGACTGATAGAGCATCAGACTATTTTCTAGATGTGTTACTATTGATGGTAAAGGTTGTGAAGGCATGAATCATGTTTGGCCGACATGATTAATGATATCTACAAGTATATACTTGATCCGCATTGCTTGGTGAGCAAGGATTCAGCCGACAGAACAGAGTTTGTAAGAAACTAAACTGTTCCGGATGCCGACTAGAAAGGTAATGAAATTACTTGTGTGGATATATATAGAGGATGGATTTTGTTGTGAGAGGAGGAATGGTATGATGGTGTATGCGAATAAGTGCAGAGCAGAGCAGGAGTAGTAAGAAAGATCCGGTATGTGAAAGGATAGCAGAATAAAGAACAGAGGAAAGATGAAGTGCAGCAGATCAGTGTACTAAGCCTAACTGGAACTGAACTCCAGCATATGTAGATGCTTCCAATTAGTTCAAGTATTATATAACATTCTTTTGTAGACAGTGTGTCTCTTTGTAGGCAGTGTGCCTCATGTGAGCAGTGTGCTCGGGCAGTGAGCCCTAATTGGCAAGTGCCATTTTTGTAACTCCTTATTCTTCTAACAGAGAATTATCTTTGGGTTAATCACCTTGTGGTTTTCTCCCTTAACCGGGTTTCCAAGTCAAAAATACTGTGTCATGTGTTTCTCATTTCATGGTAATGTTTGTTTGTTTAATTCAATATTGCTTTGAATAATAAGAAAGTTCAAAAGAAGAAATATTTAGGATAACTGATTCACCCCCCCCTTCTCAGTTATCAACATCTCCTGTGTATCATCCATATGTGGGACCTTTGTTTGTGAAATACCATACATGTTGCAAAAGTATATCTGGCACAATAATATCTGGAACTTCTATGTTAACCTCGTTTTGAGGAAATGACATTTCCTTATCAATTTCATCTTCTATAGGAATATTCTCCTTTACACCTTCTTCAACTTGTTCAATTTGAATAGTGGCTTGAGTATTTGAACCAACTGAAAGAATAGCCTCTTGGATAATTGACAAAACTTCTTTGAACATTGGACTCTATCTGATAGCAACAAGGACTACTTGAGGATTAAACATGGTTTCCACATTCATTCCCTTAGTCATTTCATCATTTGATAACTCTACCACATCTAATAGAGGGAATTGTGGAAGTGTCTAGGTAGCATATGTTTTAATCTCTTCTACCTTCTCTTCTTTCACTTTTATAAAACACTATACCTTCACCTATTGTGCACCAACGGGAGCTTGTTGTACTAATGGCACTTCCTAAACTAGCTCTTACTATTCTGTCATTTTTCCTTTCCATTTGAGGGATATCTTATCTATAGGGGTGTCCTATTAAACAAATACTTTTGTGAATGTAGGTGATCCAATGAAGCTCAAAGGAATTTCCTTCGTTGGTTAGGCTGGATTGGTTGTGGCCTGGGGAAAAGGAATTTGCTACTTTGCAGGGTTAGATGCAATACTTATTCCCTCAGTGGTGTGCAACTTCAGATGTTCCAGCTTCTATTATTTTTGCTTCATGTACTCTTCTTTTCTTTACCAAGAAGTCATCATAGTCCCTATCTTCCCTACTTTTCCTCTTACCCTTCTTGTTGCTTGGGTAAGTTATTACTACTCCTCTAGCCCTCAATGCATGGATCTCGGCATCTAGCATCTTTGTTGCATCCCAAACTCCTTTGGATAGTGTATCCAAAGATGTTTCTTCTAGTTTGGTCCAATCTAGATCATATTTGGTTTGATTAAACACTTCACCCCTCTCATATCTAGGGTGCAGAATGTCCTTATTTTCATCCATCACTTGGGGAGGTACCTCATATCTACCTAGTGTCTTTATTTGCTCAATAGTGAGCCTTTGATAATGTTATTTTCTGACTTCATGGTCATCAATACAATTGGCCCAAAAGTCTTCTAGGTGATTCTCATGCATGTACTTCTTATTTAAATGATTTTGGATCCTATTGTAAGGATCATACACCCTGTGTAACTCATATGGTTGTAAATGGAATGTTTGGAGTTCGAGGTCTAATGCCTTTACATATATTAGGGATTGACATCTGTAGCAACCAACAACAATAGAAAACTTGATGTTTTCTCTACCAAACCTATTTTAAAATCCTTCAAAAGTTTCAATTATTTTCTTGGTAATTTCCAACAAAACAACCTTATCTAATGGATACCTCGGAAGGATATATGGATATCCTAATAACCCCTCCATTTTGAAGTAAGTGAATGTTGGGAATTGGATGAACTAGCTATCATGAGGGTCTATTATGCTTTCTACACCAAATGATATCCTTTTATCTTGATCTCCTTCAATCATCCTAACTAGCCACATACTGAAATAATCATTCACCCTTTTGTAATTTAACAATGATTGGTTTCTCTCCAATTAAGGGTAATATTTGTATACAAGGTTCTACCCTAACTTATTTCCAAGTGTGCTGACTTTCTAAAGTCCATTAAATTATGCTCTAACTGCATAGGAATACACCATGTATGAAGACATGTAGAAGACCTTGGTCTTCCTAAAGCAGAGGAGCTGGTAGTGAATGGCATCACTTATCACATGTGCACAATGCATCATGCCTATGTTCATAAAGTGAAGGATCTGGTAATGAATGGCATCGCTTATCGCATGTGCACAATGATCATGCCTCTGTCTTCTCACACCATTTGGATGCATGCAAACATCCAAGGCTCTAATGTACCCACCTCTTGTAGGCCTACCATCCTACTCAACACTATTACCAAGTATCTAACATCTTCATTGAAGTCACTTATATAGAGTTTCTGTGCCATTTTTGGCATTGCCTTGAGCTTCTTATCTGCTGCTAACCAAGAGGCAAAAATTTCTCTTCTGCATGTCTCATAATTTGCCTTGAATTATGCATCCATTACATCCATCTCAAACTTGCTCATCTAGGCTTGCCTTGGTAGGTTGAAAGTTTTGTTGATGCCTTTGGAAGACAATTCTGCATAAACCGTACCTTCGCACATTACGCAGCATTTTATTGAGTCGTATTTGTAAATGCATTGGAGGACCAAGCCTTCAACATCCATTGCTAACAGAAACCCTGCAGCTTTAACAAGTTCTAGGTGATTGAGCTTGCATCTAGAGTGGTGAACCTTTGTTCATATTGAGCCAGGTCAAAATATCCTAACCTTGTATCTATAA
The DNA here is from genome assembly GCA_027924645.1 of Cunninghamia lanceolata. Classification (NCBI taxonomy): domain Eukaryota; kingdom Viridiplantae; phylum Streptophyta; class Pinopsida; order Cupressales; family Cupressaceae; genus Cunninghamia; species Cunninghamia lanceolata. The sequence goes on along the minus strand of BSBN01000865.1, from coordinate 545,551 downwards.
TCATCTCGAACATGAGACAAATCACAGATATATGGCTTAGATTCTTGGATTCTTCTTTCATATCTTTGGCCCATTTTGCCATTGTACCTAGATATTCATAATGAAATCACAAATTACACTATCCATAATTACCTAGGGTTTTCCATTTACTTTCCCCTAATTAAATTTAAATTCGGGATTATCTTATGCAAGGAAAACTATATTACAATATATAAATTCAATTTCATGATTGTAAGAAAGGTAAAATTAGTGTTTACCTTATGGTGAAATCAAATTAAATAAATTTTAATCTTATTGTAATTTTAGAATTAGGGTTTGTAGATTCTTCTCATACCTAGATACCAAATGTATTTCACCTTTTGTATGTGTATAAAATCGCTTTCTTGTTTGGATATCTAGTTAGAAAGTCATCTACACTATCGCTCTCAGTTCCTAACTTCATTATTTGCTTTCCAACTCTTATAATCGCTCTGCTAATCATCCTTTTCATTCATTTTATTTCTTCGATAAAGAATTATAACAATGAAGTTTGCTTTTAAACAATCAAATATACTATGTATAAATTGTATTAAATGAGACCTGTAGTAGGTGAGCATTATTGATAGAGGAGAAGGGAAATATACCATTTCCATATGCCTTTTAAATTTTTAAATTTAAATCTCAATAGATATTTCCTTTGTACTTATTGTCAAAAAATAATTGTCTCAACTGGATATGGATATTCAACCAGATGTGGAACTTTTAGTTCAAAATGTCTAGTTGAGATACATCAGGTTGGGAATGTCATGTTTGACTAGATCATGTTTGACTTCCATGTCTGGTTTGACCAAAATTTCATGTTTGACTTTAACATCCATATCGGGTTTGAAATAAGGATGTATCAAGATAGTCCAACCGGATCTAGAACATCAACATGATATTCACTTAGTAGAAGATCAGGATCAGGTTCATATGTAGGTGCTTATACTGTGGAAACAAAATGTCTGGTGAGAAATTGTTCTATTGGATAACTAGATTTGGATGTGAATCTCCAATTGTATCATTAATTTTAAATGTTAGGTTCATTTAGGATATCAAGTTAAATGAAACGTTAAGTTCAAAAGATTTTAAACTGAGTTTTATATTTAGATCGGGTCTGGGGTAAATTTCTCAAATTATCACAAACACTTATAGAATGCTTCTAAATGGAACCAATTTAGATGATGCTTATGAGTATCCTCATCTAGATGTGGATGTAGATTATTGAACTTACCAATGTCATGTCTAGTTGGAAATGTTAGGTTAAGATATATGGTTAGGATGTCGGTTGGAATAACTTGCTCATTTCAACAAATTTCAGGAAAATTCCAAAGGTGACCCTAGCTAGAATTTTATACTCTATCAGTTTAAAATATTATCTTGGATCCTTGGCATTCAGAACGACCTCCTTTTGTAAATTAAAATTTTCCTTTACCTCTAAACCAACACACAAGAGGACAACAAGAAAAAAAGGAAAAAGAAAGTTGGGGGGTCCTTATTTTGCTAGGAGTAAAATGGGGTGTGTTGTCAGACCACACAACATGAAGGATTTTTCAAGTTGCAATAATGAAAAGTCAAAATTTTGGTTTGTATCAACCATTACTAGTACTAGAGAGACCTTGGGAAGACATAAATATGGATTTTGTATTAGGATTTCCAAGAACATAGAGAGGGTATGACTCAATGTTTGTTGTTGTTTATAGACTTTCTAAGATGGCACATTTCATTCCATGTAAGAAGACCAATGATGCAGTACATATATTTGATTTATTTTTCAAGGAAGTTGTGAGGTTGCATGGTTTACCAAGGAGTATAATTTCAAATAGGGACACAAAGTTTGTTGGATAGTTTTGGAAGACATTGTAGAAGAAGATGAAGATAGATTTAAAATTCAACTTAGCATACCACCCACAAACTAATGAGAAAATAGAGCTTGTAGATAGGAGTTTAGGTAATTTGTTGAGATGTCTAGTTGGAGAAAATATAGGAAACCAGGATATGATTCCACTACATGCAGAGTTCACATATACTAGTCCAGTAAATTAGAGTACAAGAAAAATAAATTTAGAGTCACATATGGCAATAATCCAAGAAATGTATCAGAGTAAAGAGATATTAGTAATAAAGACAAAATAAGTGTAGAAGTGAAAGAATTTGTAGAATATGTGAAGGAAGTGCATGCAGAAGTAAAAAGTCACTTGGAGAAGATGAATGGTAAGTGTAAATGAAAGGTTGATGAGAAGAGAAGATGCAAGGAATTTGTGGTTGGAGAGGAAGTGATGGTATATCTCATGAAGGAAAGATTTCTAGTTGGAACATATAACAAGAGAAAGATGAAGAAGTTTGGTCTTTATACAATTATCAATAAATTTAATTTAGGAAATGCATATGGAGTTAGTAGAAGGATTGGGTATATCACTAGTATTCAATGTTGTTGATCTATATTAGTATCATTAAGGGGAGTCTAGGGATAGTAATGAAAAAGTACAATGGCAAAGTCAAATGCCACCTTGCAACAAAAGGAGGAGATTGAGGAGATTTTGGATAGTAGGGTTACAAGAAGCACCATAAATAGGTATTATGAGGAGTATTTGGTGAAATCGAAAGGAAGTCCTAAGGAAGATTCAACTTGGACTACAAAAGATGAGGTAGACCATCTTGGTTTCCATTTAGCCACTAATCCCAGGTGTCTAATGTAGGAGCATCCTAGGGTGTAAGATAAATCTTGCATCAACCAAAAGTATTTTATTTTATTTTGTTTTTTGTAGGTTTTAGATTGTAGTTAGTCACTAAAGATCCCACCACATTTCATCGCAATTGCATTTCTCATCTCACAACTAGGGATATATGTTCTAATATGATACTTCAATGTTATATTCACTTTTCAAAATTTTCTAAGTATTGCATATGCATAAATTAGTTCCTAAACCTTACCAGTCTTGATAGGCTTACACTCAATTTTATTTATTCCTAGCTTGCGAGAGCTTCCCAATGTTTATAACAACAAAGGAATACTTATTGGTCCCTAGATTTCTTATGGTGTACACTATATCAAGATCACTCATCCCATCTTTACCACATTCCTTAGAGATCTAGCCACACAGTTGGGCAACTACACACTACATTTAAAATTGATCTTGGTGCCACTTTATGGCTGATGATGATCACTCTTAAGGCTAGTAGTTGATATATAAACATCTTGGAAGAACATTAGAAATCAACGAAGAAAGTAGAAGATAGCTCAGCATGAAGTTGTATTATAAAATATTTTGAATGTTGTGATCTTGTTCACTTGTAATCAAATAACTAAGGCCTAGCATGTTGGAAGCATATTGCAATATATTCTACTGATGTTGTGACTATGAATGAATAAAGAACATATATTGTAGACAATATATTTCCATAGTCCATGATATAAGATTGTAGAGATTCTAGAAAAACTGTGTTTCTTTTTTGCATCGATGTTTTGGATCACACTCCCTAATCCATCATCAGGAAGAAAAGAAGAAAATGAAAATGAGTTAAAATTTCAGAGAAGGTTACTTAAAAGAGAGAGAGGGGTGGGGCATAGAGTACCAGTTTGACCTGAGATAAAGAAACAGTTAAAATACAATTAAAATAAAAATACAAATGAGAGAATAGAAAATCAATAAAACATAAATAAGGGAAGGAGAAAATAAGATTAAATATAATAAAAATAAAAAATAAAAAAGAGAAATGAGAAGTCAAATAAATTGATAAATAAAACCAATAAGAGTCAAAAATAGAGAAAAATAATTAAAAGTATCAAAAAAGTAAAAGTAAAAAATGCACTAAACTGTAGATTGAAAAACAATAACCTTAAAAAGAAGGGAAAAATAAGAAAAAATAAAATAAAATAAAAATAAAAATACATAAATAAGTAAATAAAAGCATAAATATATGCATATGTATGTATGTATGTATGTATGCATATAAATGCGTGAATAAAGATAAAAAATAAGAGGAAAAAAGAAAGAAATAATAGAGGAAAATAGATGAAAGAAGAGAATAAGAACGATATTAAAGAAAAGGAAAAAGAAACCCCAAGAATAAGAAAGAACAAGGCCAAAGAGGGGAGGGACAACAAGGATGGAAGCAAGGGAGTAATAGAGAAAAGAGGAGTGAGTAGATGTCTAGGTAAAGGAGGAAGGGAAAAGGACAAGGAGGAGGGGGAGTAGATGAGGAGGAAGAGGGACAAGAATGAGGCCATGAGGTAAGGTGTGCAGAGAGGCGCGGAGTAGGATACGAAGATGAGGGAAAAGAAAAATGAAGAGCGAGGAGATGGGGAGAGATGGGGAGAACTGGCAAAGACAAAGATAAAGGAGAAGAAAGGAGGAAGTGGGATTAAGGGGGAGGGGGGTAATTTTTAAGGGAATTTAAAAGAGGATTCCAGGTATGGCTCAAGTTCCACCTGTCATCTCTATTTAGGTTTGTAGGGTTATTTCTATTGGAGATAGCCTCTTGAAGTTTTTGTTGGCAAGAGACACTGTGTGGCTTCATTGGTGTTGTCATTGATGGCAACAAAGACCACTCCACACATCTGCAGGACATGGTGTATCTTTACCGAAAGTCAGATTGAAGAATACTTTGGTCTGGTAAGCAAGAACAGAGCATACAACAAGGTCCGACAGTCAGGTCCAGATCTCTTATAGGAAGTATCTTTGTAAAGTACGTACTTGGGGTAGTCAAGAGGAATACCTTGACTAATAGATTCCAAGGATTGAGCCTCTGGTGATGAAAGAGTGAAGAGATATGAGCATCTAAGTATTGGGGTCCGGTTTGGCGGAGTAGACAGAGGAAGAACTGACCGACAGAGCATCATAATTATTTTGGATGAGATATTGATTGTGATCAAGGTCCTTAAGGTATCATCTATGATTGGCCAACATGTTAGATGACTTTTATAAGTATCTCCTTGATTCGCATCACTTCTAAGAAAGGATTCAACTGACAGACTAGAGTTTGGGAAAATATTGACTATTCCGGATGCCGACTAGAAAGAGGATGAAATCCTTTGTGCGGATATATATAAATACTAGATAGATTTGGATGTGAAGGTGTGTGTGGTGTATTGTGTGGTGTAAAGAAAAGTAGAAGATTAGTGTAAAGACGATAAGACAAGTCTGGAATGTAATAGGATAGCAGGACCTAAGAGAGTAAGAATAAAGTGTAGCAGATCAGTATATTGGGCTTAACCAAAACTGAACCTCAGCATATGTGGATGCTTCTCCTCAGTTCAAGTATCTAGTTTCCTTGTATAAACTATTGTAGGCAGTGAGCCTCTTGTGAGCAGTGTGCTTAGGCAGTGAGCCCTAATTGGCAAGTGCCATTTTGTACTATCTTATTCTTCTAACAGAGAATACAATCTTGGGTTAATCACCCCGTGCTTTTTCCCTTAACAGGGTTTTCCACGTCAAAATCATTGTGTCATGTGTATTGATGTTATTTCCATTTCATGGTTATGTTTTCTTATTTAATTTAATGCTGCACTAATTGATAAGGAAATTTAGAAAGCAAAAATAATTAAGATAACTAATTCACCCCCCCTCTTAGTTATCAACAATTGGTATTAGAGCCAAGTTCCTCCAAATGGAGCCTAACAGCTTCAGGAAGATCTGGGAACTAAAATGGATGTGTATGGTATGAGGGAGCAACTTCAGTCTGCCCTAGATGATCTTGAGTAATCAAACTCTGAAGTTAATGAATTGAAGGAAAGACTCAAACAGGCTGATGATTTCATAAATGAACTAAAAGGGAAACTGAGTATCTCTATGAAAAAGAGAAAAGATCTACTTCAGCAATTGGCAAGTCAAAGTGAAGACAATGGTACAAATGAAGATCAAAAGGAGAAAACCAAGTTATGTGAAAAGTTATCAAAAGAGGTCATTATGGTAAGACATGAAATGGAATCAGGAGTTATGAAATTCACCCAAGAAATTGAAGAGAAAAGAAAAACTAAAGATGATCTAAGACAATCTCTCAAGGAGAAGTCAGAAGACTGCCACAAAATGGATAGAATAATTAGGCATCTAGAATCTGATCTTGAAGATGCTAGAGATAATGAAGAAAAACTTGAGGATCAAATTGACACTCTTAAAAGGGATCTTCAAACAACAAATGAATACAAAGAGAAATTCAAGATAAGTTCTGCTCAACTTGAAGTTCTTCTTGAAAGCCAAAAGAAGGTAGATGACAAGCGTGGCTTGGGATATGAGAAAGGTGAAAGCTCTGGATCCGGTCAGAAGAATTTTGGATCAGAAAATCCAAGGAATAGGCCTAGAAGACCTCTGGTAAGGCAACCTAATGCTCAAAGATATCCATCCTTCAATGGATACTGCCACAACTGCAATAACTTTGGTCATAAAGCTAATCAATGCAGAAAGAGAATAAATTAGACTAATACATCCTTCTCTGGACAGTGTTTCAACTACAAAAGGTATGGTCACAAATCTCATGAATGTAGAAATATGCAAATGAATAATTCATTCAATGGTAGATGCTTGTATGCAATAGAATGGGACATATGGCTAATCAATGCAGATCAAGAGGATATCATTCAAATATGCAAAGAAATGTTGTTTGCCACAATTGCAATAGATCCGGTCATATTGCCAAATTCTGTAGAAGCAAGAATCAAGACAAAAGGGGTTCGGTGCATCATAATCAGAATCAAGACAAAGGAAAAGGAAAAGTGAATGTGGATGAAGTTAAAAGTGAGATGAACAAGATTTGGGTGAAGAGAAGTACAGAAAATGTAGGGGATGGATCCGCACCAGAATTTGGTGCTAATATTCCTTCCAAAAATTAAAAAGTGAGCTTTGGCTCAGGGGGAGACACAAGGAAGTACATTTTCCCCCAGCCAGTTAATTGGTGCCTAAAATTGGCACACGGGAAGTTGTGGAATATAAGGATTCTCAGAGAAACATCTAAAGAAAGCTTAGTAAAGATATGGAAGATCCGTAGGAAGATTTGAAGAGTCTAATATTCCAAGATTGATTTGGTTTAACAGTCATCCGGTAAAACAGATTATCACAGTTAAATCCGGTATGATTCAAATTCGAGGCATCTTGTTCTGTGGATAGATCAAGTGTTTAGGGAAAGTAATATAATTTGTTATTAATCACCAAGGATAACTCTAAGTATATCTCAATGATCCGAAAAGAGATCTTTCTCAAAATAAGAAGAACCAGGCAACTAGAATGACTTGAGTTGCGCATTTATTGCAATATGAAATTAGGGTTTTTCCAGAAATAAAAGGGTTCATTTGATCGTCATTCACACATTCACACTCGAGAAGAAGAGAAAAAGAGCTCTACAAACAAATTGTCTCAATTCTCTCAAAGATCAATCACATAAGACAATTCTTCCAAGCAATCTGATCCAGCTCATCCTGTGAAACCTAGAAGCATAAAAAGGTATTTTGCACTCTTGATCAAACTTTCTCTAAATCTTTAAGATGGCTACTCTAAATGTTGTAAAGATCTCTGATAGACCTCGCCCCAAATTTAAGAAGCATCCCTACAAATCTCTAGAAGTGGATCCCTTAGGGGCATTTTCCAGCATTCTGCATGGGGTTTTACATGTAGAAGACGTTAGGGTTTACATTCATGCAAACATTGAAGACTTTGGTGAATCCAAGCTGATGGACATCTACCACAAGGAACTGATAGATGATTCATTTGAACTAAAACCTCAGTATAAGACCATCTGAGAAAAAACATTTTGGTCAGTACATCCATTTCCCCTATTTTGAAGAAAATAAGTGGGTCCAGTATGTGTTGTGCAGAGTGCATGATAACTTCTTATGGTTGAATAGACCATTCAAGATCACCAAGGATGCAATTAGGGCAGTAACTGGTTTACACTCTTCCAGAGGGTTACCTCTTCTCAAATCTATCAAAAACCAAACTGTGACTGAGGCCACCAGATCAAAATTTGATAAGAGAGCAATGACCATAGAAGATATCACTGATCCAGATATCAAGTTTGCATCTATGATAATTGGCTATAAGATATATCACTCCAGTAGGGAGAATTCAATATCTGAAACTACTGTGTATACTGCTTATGAGATGTTGAGAAAGAATGCAGATTATGATCTCTGTGAAGTCCTTCTGAGATAACTAATGGAAAACTTACAGAAGATAAAGAAGGACAAAAAGAACTCTTTTAAATATGGTGGACTAATATTGTGTTTATTTTTCTACTTTATGAATGAGCTGCTCAGATCCAGTGGTTGGGTATGAAAGAATGACAACCTATTGCAATTCAAATTAGAGATTACTTGCATGGGCTTGGGGATGCTAAGGCTAGAAATACAACTCTATGGGGTTACTTCGAGAACTTTCAAAATATGATGCAAACCAGAGAAAGAATTCCCCAATCACTGGTTGAGAAGTACAACAATACAGTGTGTTTCATGGTTGACACTGATCAATGCCTAATGGAGGCAGTGGAGCCAAGGATGGTTTAGATCATGCCAATGGGGTATGAAGTAGATGAGAAAATTGTAGAGCTGCATATCCAACATCTGCTGAGCCATTCCAAAGACCCTAAGGCAGAAAGATTTGGAACCTTCCAAGAGTTGAGTGTAAAAGTTCATGTGGAACTTAGACAGCCTGAAATCAAAAGGAAAGTGAGAAGGGAAGTTGAAGAAGTTGCCAAGAGGCATGGAATCTCAAAAGAGGCACTTGATGCCCACAAAGAAAAGATGGAAAGAGTAGAAAAAGAAAGTGCTCTGGTAAAAGCCCCCTCCAGGACCAGATCCTCTAAGATCTCTACACCTGCAACTGCTAAAAGCTCAAAAGCACCTAAACTAGAAGCAAAATCATCTGGTAAAGTAGAGAACAACTAAAACAAAGGCCATAAGGTCTTACATCAGTCAGAAGGATGATGAAGAGACAGAATCAGATGAGGAAGTAAAGAAAATGAAAAAGAAAAGGAAAACATCCGGTAAACCCTCTACTAAAGAAGTAACCAAAGAATTTGTTGAAAGGCCACTCTATCCTTAGATGATGTAGTTAAAGTAATTACTATGGATGGGAAACTACAACCAATAACAGAATTCTATGATGCATATAATGATGCAGATAGAAAGAACTTGGAGGAAGCCACAGTTAAGTACTTGAACATATACAATAAGTCTTTTATTGAAATCATATCTCTCATTCCCAAAAGCCTAGAGAAGGAATTAGAGATGAGAAAGAATAATGTTAGGGAAAAGGATCTTGAGATCCAGGAATAGATAGCCATTCAGCTCTTTCCTTCAATCACTCAGAAGAAAATGAATAGGATCTTCAAAGATTGCAAGGATGAGTTCCAGAGCAAAGCTAGAATGAATCAGCTTATGCTTGGAAAAACTGACAAAATAGCAAAAGAGACAGAAGAGATTCTCTAAAATACATACAAAAGATTCAACATTCCTATTATAGAGGACTTAGGTGATAATCCCTCGGCCACAGATGTTGAAGAAGAATCTACTGAGATAGTGGTAGAAGAGGTAAAGGAGATAGGTGAACAAAAAAGTAAGGACTTAGATTCCTCTGCTTCGAAAGAGGAGGTCCATGATCAAGCAAACATCTCTCCTCCAGTTTTCCCTACAGACTCTGGATTCAAAGAAAAAGAAAGAGTACAAGAGAAGATCAGTCAAGAAGAAAAAGAAAAAGAAGATGATAGTAGCAAGGTAGCAGAAGGAGAGAAAACTCCAACAGAGAAGGCCACAGATGTTAGTGGTAAGGCTGCAGAAGGGGAGAAAATTCTGTCTCCGGCAAGAGACACAACATAAGTAGTCAAAGAGTTCTTGACCAAAGAGATGATGGAATTTGATGAACCAGAATTTCTTCAAGGTCCATTCAATTTTGATTCCCTCTCTCCAGTCCAAACCATGAAGCTAGCTTCCTTCACTCAAGAAAAGGCAAAAGAAAAAATGCTGAAGTCTCACATGGAAGACTGTGAGCTCATAGAAACTGCATCCGGTGTATTGGAAAAGATCATGCCATCCTTCCAAAAGGATCCTATAGCCTCCACATCTGGTAATCTAAAGTCTCTTGTAAATTCTGTTAGTACACATTTTGATTCTTTAGAGAAAGCAGTAGAAGAGAAAGTCAGGAAAGAATTTTTGGATAAGAGATTCTCTGAAGTACAGGGTCTAATCTCAAATGATAGGAGAGTTATGGATATTGGGATAAAGAGTTTAGAAAATTCTCTCAAAGATGGCAGAAATATTTATAAATTTTGTTTATCCTGGCCCAAAGTGACCAAAGATGTTGATAAGAAAGTAAAAGAGCAAGAGGATAAACTGTTAAGTTTATCTCAAAGTTTTGATTCTTTATCCTCTTCCATAGTAAAACAAGAGTGTCAGACTATTGTAGTCATAAATGAAATAAAGACACTTGAGAAGGAGAAGAAAAATATAATAAACAGGTTGAGTGAACTTAGAGGGATCATTATCCCTAAGTTAGAGGCCATGCATGAAGCCCTAACTGATGCTCAGGCCACAGCCCAGACCAATGATTCGACATATCTCAAGAAGGCAGAAGCTTTTGCATTCCTGTTGAGTGGTCACATCTCAATTTTGGATAGGATGAAGTTGAGTTGGGCAACAGAACTTATACAATTGAAAAACACTTTTGTAGATATCTTAAAGTATATGTAAAGTATAACTGGATAATATACTTATGCGATTAAGTATAGATTGAGTTTTGCAAATTTTGGTGTGCGGATCCCACCCTTTGCCATTGATGTCAAAGGGGGAGTGAGGAGCAGTGAAAAATGTGGAATCTAGCTAAGGGGGAGCTTCGAAAAAATGTACATTAGAACAGAGCATCAGCCAAGGGGGAGTGTAGTGTGACACTTAGCCATTTTTCACTAAGTGTTGCCATCAATGCCAAATGGGGAGATTGTTGGCAAGAGACACTGTGTGGCTTCATTGGTGTTGTCATTGATGGCAACAAAGACCACTCCACACATCCACAAGACATGGTGTATCTTTATCAGAAGTCAGATTGAAGAATACTTTGGTCCGGTAAGCAAGAACAGAGCATACAGCAAGGTCCGACAGTCGGGTCCGGATCTCTTATAGGAAGTATTTTTGTAAAGTGCAGACTTGGGGAAGTGAAGAGGAATACCTTGACTAATAGATTCCAGGGATTGAGCCTCCGGTGATGAAAGAGTGAAGAGATATGAGCATCTAAGTATTGGGGTCCAGTTTGGCAGAGTAGACAGAGGAAGAATTGACTGACAGAGCATCAAAATTATTCCAGATGAGATATTGATTGTGATCAAGGTTCTTAAGGTATCATCCATGATTGGCTGACATGTTAGATGACTTTTATAAGTATCTCCTTGATTCGCATCACTTGGTAAGCAAGGATTTAGCCGACAAACTAGAGTTTGGGAAAATATTGACTATTCTGGATGCCGACTAGAAAGAGGATGAAATCTTTTGTGTAGATATATATATATACCGGATAGATTTGGATGTGAAGGTGTGTGTGGTGTATTGTGTGGTGCAAAGAAAAGCAAAAGAGCAGTGTGAAGACAAGTTCAGAATGTAACAGGACAGCAGCACCTAAGAGAGTAAGAATGAAGTGCAGCAGATTAGTATATTGGGCTTAATCAGAACTGAACCTTAGCATATGTGGATGCTTCTCATCAGTTCAAGTATCTAGTTTCCTTGTATAAACTATTGTAGGTAGTGAGCCTCTTGTGAGCAGTGTGCTTAGGCAGTGAGCCCTAATTGGCAAGTGCCATTTTGTACTATCTTATTCTTCTAACAGAGAATACAATCTTGGGTTAATCACCCCGTGGTTTTTCCCTTAACAGGGTTTTCCACATCAAAATCATTGTGTCATGTGTATTGATGTTATTTCCATTTCATGGTTATGTTTGCTTATTTAATTTAATGCTGCACTAATTGATAAGGAAATTCAGAAAGCAAAAATAATTAAGATAACTGATTCACCCCCCTCTCAGTTATCAATAATTTTCTCTTAAAGAAATTATCTTCCATGGCTAGGATGAGGGTATTCTCAAGGTGACTGTGGTGCTTGGTGCTAGAGGAGTGATCTACTAGGGCTGATTTTTTGACCCTTTCATGTCTAATATCTGCACTGTGTTATTTGATTCTCGTGTAGATGGATCTACCTATCTCGCCAATATAAGGGGTGACATAAAAGAAATCAATTTTGTAGATGCTTGAGTTTAAAGGAATGTCATGGGGGTATTTGGTGGACAAGATAAGGTTTCTAATGGTGGAAAGAGGTTTGAAGGTAGAATTGAGTCCTTTCTTACAAAGGATTTTGGCAATCTTATTAGAGATGCCTTCGATGAAAGGTAGGGTGGTACCATAAACAACCTCAAAGGATTTTTTGTTGGGTTTAGAGTTAAAGCGGGTTTGGGCTTGGTTAAAGGCTCTCTTGATGTACTTGTTACGGTATCCGTTTAGCTTGAAAACTTTGGAGAGGTGGGAAAACTCTTGGTTTAAGTGATCATTATCACATATGCGGAAGGCCCTCATGGACAACTCTTGAAATTGAAAATGTTGTCCATTCTTTACCCAATGACATGGAAGATGAAGTTAGACAAGATTGTGCCATCGTTCTTAAACATGCAAAGCCCCCCAAGTGGAACATCCCCAAAGATGAGTTTCTCACTTTCAAGAGACTTGTTAACCAAGATGTCATCATTGTTAAAGTAGATAAGGGTAATGCCACTATTTTCATGGACAAACTTGACTATGTCACCAAAATGTTGGACCACCATAATAGTAGTGGCAACTATAAAATCCTTCCCCACAATCCTATTTCTAAAATCTTTAAAATAGTGAAAGATGTTATTTCTAATTCTACCTTTGATGATAGTACCAAAAAATGTCTCATGCCTAATAAAGAAATTACACCACGCATCTATGGTGTACCTAAAATTCACAAGTCCAACATTCCTTTGAGACCGATTGTTGACACTACCTATTCCCCCACTTATAACCTTGTTGCCTACTTGGCCAAGTTAGTTTCTCCTCTTATTGGGCAGTCTTCTTCCTTTATCAAAGACTTGACCCATTTTGTTGACTTCATCAAAGACAAAAAGGTTAATGATGATGAAATTCTTGTTAGCTTTGATGTGGTTTCCCTCTTCACCAAATTCCCTCTTCAAGACTCCAATATTTTTGTCAGACAGATGACCAATGAATAAATTGCTTCCTTGGTTGAATTGCACTTAAAATCCACATTCTTCACCTTCCAAGATGTGGTTTATGAGCAATCCGATAGAGTGGTCATGGGATCTCCTCTATCCCCAGTCATTATGCAATACAATGTGGCAACAACTTAGTTTTACAAAGTTTCACAAACTTATGCTCTTGATTGGCTTCACAAACTCTCACAATGACCCTTCAAAACTAGGTTATTTCAGACCAGTTTTAGAAAAATAGGGATATCTCCATCCAAACTCAATGAAATTGAACCCAATAAAAAACCCATTTGAGTTAAGAATGCCCTCTAAAATGAGTTTTAACTATTTATGCAAAAAGTATTCCAAGAGGCTGTACCACTCTCTGTAATAGGACTATTACCCTAGATGATGGTTTTTGGCAGTTTAAACTAGTTTTTACAAAAATGGTCATAACTTTCTCAAAACTCAAATTTTTTTATAAAATTAGAATAAAATAAAAGTTTATTCAAATAAATTTCCAAAAAATACAATTTTATATCATTTGGAGGTCGTACGGGACCGTACCATCCTCGAGAACATCAACATTTCAGGAAAAATATACAAAAAATCTAAATTTTATTCATTGTTTTTTCCCCATTCTTTGTCGAATGTGTGAAGGCTTAATATACATCATTTCATTTGTTTACCAATGGTTGTAACTGGTCTTTGTACCAAATGACCTTTGGGAACTAAGATTTGTTAAGATATCTCAATATTTACAAAGTATTATAAGTATATTTTAACTTGATTTAATCAAGACTATCCTAATATAACTCTAAACTCCCAATTTTCTCCTTTTTCTTTTAACTTTATAACATGGATCTAAGACTAAATTACTTCCTAAAAACTCTTTGGACATTCATATTTGACTAAGTATTAAGCCAATATTGGCTTGGGTGCTCCTACACCATACTCCTGGCCAAATTAATACCCTGTTAAAAGTATTTTTACAAATGAGAATGCACATGCATTTGGGCTCATTGCCCAAAGATCACTGCTCAATTGGAGGCTCACTTCCTATAGAGAGATTAGAAGAGAATAACAGAGTCTGAACTGATAAATAGCATATACTCATGCAAGAGTTTCAATCCCAGTTAAGTACAAAAACTGATCTTACACATTTCATCTTTACTTGCTCTTCTTACTGCTATGTCTTCATTTGCTCCTTAGATTTTTTGCTCTTCTCCTAATTTCCTTATTTGCACACACATTTCAATCATGCAATTCCATCATATATATATTTTGATATATTTTGAGATTCGATACTCAAGCTGATATATTTTGAGTCCTTCATCTCTGGAGGATGAAACTCTGGATTTAGAATTTCTTGACAATGCTTACAACTATCTCAAATATACAACAAACCATGCCTTTCCAATGGATAGATCCATACCTGGCCTTTCCACCGGATAGATCCATACCAAGATACCAGACCCTGTCACCTGCTCTGTTCTTGACTACCCAAACTTACACACATTCTGATTCTAACTTCCAGTGTGAACAAATTGTATTATGCAGATGATTGGGATGATCTTAGTTGCCATCAATGACAACACCTATCATGCCTAGTAGTGTCTCTTGCCAACAATCTCCCCCTTTGGCATTGATGGCAACACTTAGTGAAAAATGACTAAGTGTTGAAAAGCTCCCCCTTAGTTTGTGCTCCATACTATTGTTCACACTACTTTTTGGTACTCCCCCTTTAGCTGGATTCCTCATTTTTCACTGATCTTCACTCCCCCTTTGACATCAATGGCAAAGGGTGGGTTCCGCAAGCCAAAATTTTCAAAAAATGTATATAGGACCGCATATGTACAACTAATCATTAAGTTCTATTTACATGAACTTCAGAATGTCTGCAAAGCTAGTTTTTATTTGCACACGTTTAGAGGCCCAGGTGCTCTTCATTCCATCCAACATAGAGATGTGCTCACTTAACAAAAATGAATATGCTTTTGTCTTTAATAGATCTAATGGATCACTAGTCTGAACTACAGTTTGAGCTTCAGATAGGGCATTATACATTGTTTCTAACTTAGGGGCAATCAATCCCCGGAGCTCACACATTCTCTTCATAATGTTGCTTTTCTCTCTAACAAGTCTCTTTATCTCATCAGTCAAGCTAATTACTCGACATTCCTAACTTATGGGTGAAATGTTTAAAGGATCAAAATTATTGGATAGATTTGACAATTTTAGTTCTTGTTCCTTTATCTTCTTCTCAATATCCTCACTAATTTTGGGCCATGATAGACAGAATTTGTGCATATCTCTTCCATCAATCAAAGCATTCTGAATACTCCTTATGCTAATGCTGAGAATTATCCTATCATTTCTTATTAGATTCTGTACTTCACTAAATTTCTTATCTAGAAACTCTTTCTGAACCTTTGCCTCTGCAAATTTTTCAAAGGATACAAAATGAGTATTTACATAACTTGCAAGATTTTTCAAATGTCCAGATGGGGAATCAGATGGATTCTTCTGGTAGGAAGGCATTAACTTTTTCAAAATCCCAGTTGCAAGCCCTAGTAGCTCATTGTCCTCCATGTGGAACTTTAACATCTTTTCTCTAGCCTTTATTTGGCTGAATGATGCAATTTTCATTAATTGAATTGGAGAGAGAGCATCTGGAATGGCTAGACCTTGGAGTAGTTCAGGCTGATCAATCTCAATCATTTCTTTTTCAAGAATACTTTTCACTGCATATGCAGTAGATCTTGCAATATTTTCTAAACCATCCTTTGGTTCATTAGATTTCTCAGTATCTGCTTTAGGTGCTTCATCATTTGCACCATCTTCTTCTGCATTATCTTTCTTTCCTTTTTCTTCCTCTTTCTCTACATCACTTTTCTCTATGTTCTCTGTAGAGGGACCCTTTTTTGTTTGTTCACAACTTGTTGTCTAATCTGGAATGCTCTATGAAGTAGCAATATCTTCATTTCCTTATGGTTCAGGTGAATTAGGAGTATTTCCTACATCGACTAATTTATCCATCATTTTTGTATCATCCTAATTTACTTGTTCCACTTTTGGAATAGAGGCTTCACCCAACTTAGATTGCTGCTCAATGATGTTCTCTTCTTCACCATCTGGAACTTCTTCTGTGACTATGTGAAAATTGTGCTTTTTCAATGCTTTCAAAAGAATTTCTTGAGTTTATTTAACTATTTCACTTGTTTCTCCAAGCATGATTTTGTTCATTCTCCTTTTGGTTCTAAAGTCATCTTTGACTTCCTTGAATATCATATCTATTTGATCAGGTGAAATCTGAGGACAAAAATTTATTATCTCATGTTCCCTAATTTCTGTCCTTGCTCTTGGCATTTTCTTTTCTCAATTCCAAAATATTTGCCAGACTTTGTGGCAACTCAGAAGTTATCTCAATCAATGCCTTGTTGTAGATGTTGAGATATCTGATAGTTGCTTCTTCTAATACCCTTTTATCCACATCACTGTATTCATCATAGAATTCAATCATGGGTTTTAGATTACCATCTACCATGACTGACTTTATCACATCCTCTAGGGAAAGTGTGTGCTTCTCAACATATTCTTCATATGCTTCTATCTTTTGCCTTTTACTATCCTTTTTGCTCCTAGAGGACTCTTCTTTGGTTACTTTTGTAGATTTTATTCCTATGGCCTTTATTTCCTTGATTTCAATGTTAGAATCTGTATCTTCTTCTTCTTCTCTTATGCTTTCATAGGTCTAGGTTGCTTTTGTTTTCTTCCTTTTCTCCCATTTTCTAGATGATTTTGCTTCCGGTTTTGAAGTCTTGGAAGGAACAGGGGCAGCAACAGAGCTCCTAGTAGTTCTTGAAGTGGAAGAGAGTTCCACCGGAGCATCTGTTGGTTTCTTATCTTGTTTCTCTTTCTTAGCTTTTTCAATTCTTTCTCTATGTTTCCTCACAACCTCCTTAGGCCCAGATTTTCAGCTAACTACTCAACTTCTTTTCTTACTTTCCTATTAGTTTCAGGTTCTCTGAATTCAATATGTAGTTTTGAATTTAGCTCCTCATAAGTTATAAATCTTTCAACCATTGTGTCTTTAGGCTTGCTTAGAAGATGTTGAGCATACATATTAAAAAAAAAACCATCTATTTCATACCCCATGGGCATGATCCAAGCAATTCTAGGTTCCACTGCTTCCATCAAACATTGATCAGTATCAACCATGAAGCATATATCATTTGTGTACTTCTCAACAATTGATTTAGGGATTCTTTCCCTTAGGTACATCATACTCTAAAAATTCTTGAAGTAACCCCATATTACAGTTTTCTAAGCTTTGAAATCACCAATGCTATGAAGATGATCCCTAATCTAAATGGTAACTGGCTCATCCTTAGTCCAGTACACACCTTTTACCCCAGGTACCTCATTCATAAAGTAGAAGGACAAACATAGAACCAATGTACCATACTTGAAAGTGTTTTTCTTATCTTTCTTGATTTTGTTTAAATTTTCAATCAATTGATTCTGAAGTAATTCACACAAGTCATAATCAGTGTTTTCTTTTAGCATCTTGTATGTAGCATATATGGTTGTTTCAGACACAAAATTTTCTCTTCTCGAGTGGTAGATCTTGTACCCAATCACCATGGAGGTGATTTTGACATCCAGTTCTATAATATCATTAATGGTCATTGCCCTTCTGTCAAACTTAGCACTGGTAGCATCAGTCATTGTTTGGTTTTTCACGACTTTCAACATGGGCAATCCTCTGGTTGAGTTTAAGCCAGTTACATTTCTGATAGCATCCTTGGTAATCTTGAATGATTTTAACAACCACATGAATTCATCATGCATCTGACTCAAAACGTATCACACCCATTCATCCTCATCAAATGTTGGAAACCCCATAATCTGAATAAAGTATTTACCTTGTAGTACCTTATACTTAGGTTTAAGTTCATGATTTTCATCACTGAGTTGTTTCTTAAACAAGTCTACATACCTTGAATCTCCAAACTCATCTATATTTGCATGAATATAAACCCTAATGTCTTCTACATGTAGCACACCATACGAAACACTTGAAAAAGATCCTAATGGGTCGACTTCAATTGATTTGTGAGGATGCTTCTTAAATTTGGGTCGAGGCCTTTCAGTAATGTCAACAACATGAGGAGTAGTCGTTTCAACAGATTTTAGATTCAAAACTTTACAGAGAGGTATCTTTTTCTTTCATGAGGTTAGGGTTGATCAGTTGTCGATTGAATTTGCTCTTTGCCTCAGTCTCTAGATTTGTAGCTCGAATGCTCTTCTTCTTGTTTCCTTCGAATGCAAGGTAATTCAAATGAGTGACCAAGTGACCTTTTATCTTTTGCAAAACCTAATTTGGCATTGTAATAAATGTGTTTCCCTAATTATATCTGGTTGCTTTGTTTTTTATAGTTCTTGATGAATCACTCCGCAAGATTTCACATCAAAATTTTTCCTTTCAGAAATCCTTCCAAGAATTTAGGACCAATTCGGAATGTTCTCTTTTATTGTGCCAAATTCAAGCACCCACTTACTGAAGGGGGATTTTGATGTTTAATGTAGCTCCCCCTGAGCCAAAGTTCCTAACTTAATTCCTAGAGGAATTGTCAGCCTTTGTCTTGTCTCTATTCATCCAGTTCTCTATTTATCAGACCTCTTCTTTCATTGTTCCTACTTCTACATAATCTTGCAATATGACAAGATTTAGTACAATTAAAGTACACAACATTTCCTTTCTTATGAGCTTGATTTCCTTTTGATCTGCATTGATTGGCCATGTGTCCAAACCCATTGCAAGAAAAATAGTAACCATTGAGAGAATTGCCAATTCCTCTATTTTTAGCATTATTCATTATTAGACTTCTACATTCATTTGATCTATGACCATACCTCTTACACTTGAAGCATTGACTAGAGAAGGATGGACCATTTTGATTCACTCTGTTTCTGTACTGAGTAGCCTTGTGACCAAATTTATTGCAATTGAAACAATTTCCATTGAATGATGGATATCTTTGAGCATTAGGCTATCTTACTAGAGGTTTTCTAGATCTATTTCTTTTATTCCTTGGTTGAAAATTTCTTTGTCCAGATCCAAAGCTTTCACCTTTCTCATATCTAAGATCATGCTTGTCGTCATCCTTTTTTTGTTCTTCAATTAGTGCTTCAAGTTTAGCTAAGCTTATCTTGAACTTCTCCTTATACTCATTGGTAATTTCTAGGTCATGTTTGAGAGTGATAATCTATCTCTCAAGTTTTCTTTCATTATTTTTTTCTTTCTTGTAGATTTGATTCTAGGAGTCCGGCTATTCCATCCAATCTGCAGCATTTTTTAGTTCTCTCCTTTAGATTTTGCTTCATTTCTTCTTCAGTTTTCTTCCTATCTTTAGTTTCCTTGGTTAGTCTCACTACCCCAGTTTCCATCTCATGTTTTAACACCATAACTTCTTTAGCTAACTTTTCACTTTCCTTTGTCTTTTCTTTTAGGGCCTTGTCTTCCAGTTGAAGAGGTTGCTCCTTTCCTTTTGCATTGGATTTGCTCAATTTTTCTTTTAAAATCTCAATGAAGTTTTCAACCTTTTTGAGGTTATCTTGTAGCTCTTGGACTTCTACTTTGGACTGCTCAAAATCATCTAGGGCAAGATTTAGTTTCCCTTGAAGGTTATATTCATCCATTTCCTAGATCTCCCTTAAGATATTAAACTTTCCAAAAGAAACCCTGCTCTGATACCAATTGTTGGTTTAGGTTTAGACAACTGAGAGGGGGGCTGAATCAGTTGTCACATATTTTAATCTTTTCTACCATTGATCTTCCTTTATTACTTATATCCCAATTAATGATATAAACATTTTAGCATTAATCAATAATAGATGACCAAAAACATAAATAACACACTTGACACCAAGATTTTTGATGTGGAAACCCGGTTAAGGGAAAAACCACCATGGGGGTTAACCCACAAAAATTAATACCCTGTTAAAAGTATTTTACAAATGAGAATGCATATGCATTTGGGCTCATTGCCTAGAGCTCACTGCTCAATTAGAGGCTCACTACCTATAGAGAGATTACAAGAGAATAACAGACATTTTGAACTGATAAACAACATCTACTCATGCAAGAGTTTCAGTCCCAGTTAAGTGCAAAAACTGATCTTATACATTCCATCTTTATTGGCTCTTCTTACTGCTCTGTCTTCATTTGCTCCTTAGATTTTTTGCTCTTCTCCTAATTTCCTTATTCACACATACATTTCAATCACCCAATTCCATCAGATATATATATCCACAACATGATCTACAATCATTTTACTAGTCAGCTTCAAGAACATTTTAGAACTTTGTAAGGTACTCTGCTCTGTCAGCTAGATCCATACATAATATGAGATGTAGATTACAACTTGTATTTGTGAAACATCAATCATGTTGGCTATCACTATTTAGCATCACCAATTGCCCAATATACAACTTCTATACATCCAGAAATAGGATCATTCACAGGGTCGGCCAGTTCTTCTTCTATCTATTCTGTTAAACTAAGATCCGATACTCAGAAGTTTATATCTTATGAGCCCTTCATCTCTGGAGGATGAAACTCTAGATTTAGAATGTCTTGACAATGCTTACAACTACCTCACATCTGCAGCAAACCATGCCTTTCCACCGGATAGATCCGAACCAAGATACCAAACCCTGTCACCTACTCTATTCCTGACTGCCTAGACTTAGACACATTCTGATTCTGACTTCTAATGTGAATAGATTGTACTATGCGGATGATTGGGATGATCTTAGTTGCCATCAATGACAATACCTATCATGCCTAGAAGTGTCTCTTGCCAACATGAACAACTTGAGGTTTTCCATAATCACCTTAACAACATTACCTCTTGCATAAAGTTCACCAAAGAACTTGAAACTAATAACAGACTCCCCTTCCTTGACATCCTTCTCATTAGGAAAGACAATGGTTCCCTTGGCTGTTGTGTCTTCAAGAAATCCACACACATTCACCTCTATCTTCTTACTTCCTCGCACCACCACCCTACCTAAAAGTCTAGTTTCCTCAAAACTTTGGCCATGAGGGCCTTTCGCATCTGTGATAATGATCACTTAAACTAAGAGTTGCCCCACCTCTCCAAAGTTTTCAAGATAAATGGATACCGCAACAAGTACATCAAGAGAACCTTTAAACAAGCCCAAACCTGCATTAACTCTAAACCTAACAAGAAAGACTCTAAGGTTGTTTATGGTACCACCCTACCTTTCATCAAAGGCATCTCTATTAAGATTTCTAAAATCCTTTGCAAGAAGGGACTCAATTGTGCCTTCAACCCTCTTTCCACCATTAGAAACCTTATCCCATCCACCAAAGACCCCAATGACATTCTTTTAAACTCATGCATCTATAAAATTGATTGCTCTTGTGGCGCCCCTTATATTGGTGAGACAGGTAGATCCATCTACATGAGAATCAAACACAGTGTAGATATTAGACATGAAAGGGTCACAAAATCAGCCCTAGAAAACACTCCTCTAGCACCAAGTGTTGCAAAGATGGTTGTCATTGCACCAAAAGATCGACCTATTAAATACCCGATACAACTATCAGAGTTAATGAATCCATGGGAGATGGTTTTAAGCCTTGTCATGAACCCAAGTGATGTGCTACACAAGGAGACCAAGGGTGCACACCTTGCAACAATCCCCCCAGCACAAGCAAGGGGTTCAAACCCATGACCTAGGCTCTGATACCAATTGTTGCAAAGATAGTTGTCATTGAACCAAAAGATTAACCTATTAATGCCTGATAGAACCACCAGAGTTAATGAATATGTGGGAGATGGTTAAGCCTTGTTATGAACCCAAGTGCTATTATACTGCATAGCACATGGAGACCAAGGGCAAACACCTTGCAACACCAAGCACCACATTCACCTTGAGAATACCCTCGCCCTAGCCAAGGAAGATAACTTCTTTAAGAGAAAACTTAAAGAGGTTATCTTCATAAGAAATAACCCTACCAACCTAAATAGAGATGATGGGTGGAACCTGAGCCACACCTGGAATCATCTTTTAAATTCCCTTAAAAATTACCCCCCTCCCCCTTGATCCCACCTCCTCCTTACCTCTCCTTCAGCTTTGTTTGTGCCAATACTCCCCATCTCTCCTTATCTCCCCACTCTTCCTTTTTCTTTTCCCTCATCTTCTTATCCTACTCCACACATCTCCGCACACCTTACCTCATGGCCTCATTCTTGTCCCTCTTCCTCCTCATCTTTCCCCCTGGCCTTCCCTCCTCTACTCCCCCTCATCTTTGTCCTTTGCCTTTCCTCCTTTCCCTAGACATCTACTCACTCCTCTTTTCTCTATTACTCCCTTTCTTCCGTCCTTGTCGTCCCTCCCCTCTTTGGCCTTGTTCTTTCTTATTCTTGGGGCCTCTTTTTCCTTATTTTCTTTAATACATCGTTCTTATTCTCTTCTTTCATCTATTTTCCTCTATTATTTCTTTTTGTTTTCTCTTATTTTCTATCTATATTCACTCATTTATATGCATACATATATGTATATACATATATGTGTATACATGTATATATATACATGTATATATATATGTATATATGTATGTATATGTATATATATATGTGTGTGTATATATATATGTATATATATGTGTATGTGTATGTATATATATATATATATATATATGCTTTTATTTATTTATTTATTTTTATTTTTATTTTATTTTATTTTTTATCTGTTATTTTTATCTTTTTTATTTAAATTATTTTCTTTTTTATTATTTTTCCCTTCTTTTTAAGGTTATTGTTTTTCAGTCTACAATTTAGTGCATTTTTTAATTTTACTTTTTTTGATACTTTTAATTTTTTTTTCTATTTTGACTCTTTTTGTTTTGTTTCTATTATTGGTTTTATTTCTCAATTTATTTGACTTCTCGTTTCTCATTTGTATTTTTTCATTTTTATTATATTTAATCTTATTTTCTCCTTCCCTTATTTCTGTTTTATTGATTTTCTATTTTCTCTTTTGTATTTTTATTTTAATTGTATTTTAACTTTTTATTTATCTTAGGTCAAACTGGTACTCTATGCCCCACCCCTCTTTCTCTTTTTATGGAACATTCTCTGCAATTTTAATTCATTTTCATTCTCTTCTTTTCTTCTTGATGATGGATCATAGAGTATGATCTGAAATGTTGATGCAAAAAGAAACACATAGATTTTCCAGAAGCTCTACAATCTTAAAGAACATATAATTAACCTATTGTTTCCTTAATATTGTTATGTGTTGTTTATTTGGCTTCTCCCTATGGGTAAGTGTAAGAAGTACCATCTTTAGTGGAACACTCAGGACAAATTTTTTTTAGTGTTGAACATATATTTTTGTTAGTATAGGTTTTTTTATTTTCCTTATATTAAAGGATATTTCTTTTTCCTACACATATTATTAAGCTTGCTTAGGTTATTTAGGCATGGTTATTGTGAGAACACATGGCATAATCCATCAGTTACATGTGTCACTCTCACCCACTTTTGGGTAGTTGAATCTCACACCCTCTTTCTGATTTTTATGCCACCTCTTATAATCATTTATTTTCCTTTATTTGAATAGGTGTAACCATATTTTTTGGTATTTACTAGGAAGGTAAAACTCCTACCTATTTTGAGTAGTTAGAGTTATTACTCCTCTTGGATATATATGCCCATCTTTTGCTATATATGACACTCACCTCTCATCACTGCTAGTCAATGAGAGTAATGTGAACATTCTCTAAATTCTCTTACAATTTGTCTCTTGAGTTCTCTCTTTTAGGATAACCTCTCCATTCCACTATTTTGATCTTCGATCATCTATTGATTGGAGTGTGTGTGATCTATGACCAAAAATAGATCCTTGCTATGATTCTCAATTCTTATAGAATCTAACATGGTATAGAGCATGTTGAAAGAACACCAATACACTGAGAGGGGGGTGAATCAGTGTATGTTAAAAACTTTAAAATAAAACTAGTAGACAAGAATTAAAGGTACACATAAACCACATACACATCAAGAAACACCAGATATATTTGAAAAAACCCTAAAAGTGAAAAGCCACAGTGACAATCTTGCTTGAGTCTATTGCTCAAATCTAACCTCACAATAAAAGATTTTACAGATGTTTTGTAAGCACCAACTTGTAGGTACATTGGCACCCAAGATAATATTTTTGGTACAGTCACGGTAGGAGGGTTGATAGAATGAACTATCCAGACCATGCAACAAGAGTAAACACAACAGAAACAACTCAAAGATATAGAACAAAAAGTAAATTTATTCATTCAGTATATCATGGAATTCAAAATACAGATCAGTCGGCAACATGCGGGCTTACAAATTAGGGCTCACAGGCTTGATTATAGAATATCAAAAATTACACAAGATATAGCTTCGAAGTCCCTTTGCTCAAATCTAAACCAAGAATTATGAATCAATTGCTAACTATCAAAATTTGCTTTCCTAGGGATCTATTACATCCTTATATATCATCTCTGGTACAAAAGATTCCTCCACGTCGGCCAAGGAAGATCACAAACTCCAATGAAGAGTTGTAATGTGTGTACATGGATAGGTCAGACCTAATCATGTAGAATACCTCCGCAAATAAATGGGATGGTGTGCAGATCTCAGGGAACATCGGCCATGAACCAAAGATCATTGAATGATGTGTCATTAGGTACCACAGATCAAGGAATGCTCCGCAAGTCTTCTCCTTTAGCTGATTGTCTGAGACTGTTAGGATGCTCTGTTATGAGAAAGTAGTCAATCTTTTGATAGCGATAACTTTCTGATAACTGATCCAAATGCTCTAAATTCTGGATATGATGTATATGAATGAATCTAGATGCTAAGTCCAACTCCTCAAGGTTTGAAATGATATTGTGGCAGAATACAGACCAAAATATAGAAACTACTATTGATTGAATTGGAAAATGAAAGGAAACAAACTAAACTGCAAACAAGCTGAAATACAAATATTTTTTGGTTGATGCAAGATTGCTCTTGAACTAGGAATGCCCCTACATCAGTTTTGAGGCTTCAACCTTCAGGTACATTGTATACCTAATTGAGCACCAACCCAATACAATGAGCCACCAACCCCAAAGAGGCACCAAACCCTGAATCCTTACAAATTTTGATATGCAGACACTACTTCTTTACTAACCTAAAATGCACCTTCAATTCATATACGGTCTCACCCACACTCTTGCACTGTGTTTTTATTAGCACAGATTTCTCTTCTCTCTATGCTCTCAATATTCTCTGCTCACTTTAATAAAAAATCTTACCCTCTCATTGCACACCCTTGAATGCTCTATGTACACCGTGTTCTTATTAACACAGTCTAATTTCTCTCTAGCATACACCCTACAACATTCACACATCAACCCCTACTTCTGCAAGCATTTGTTTTTATATTTCCATGAGAAGTAGTTGCACAACCGCAACTAGTTACAAAATAGAGACAGTTTTAGAAAACTAAAAATTGATAGAGTAGTTGTGTAACTACATTTATCAGTTTAAACAATTTCCCAACAACTGATTGGTTATGGATCTGAATTATCATCCCAACCATATAGATTCAAGATTCAGAGTAGTCTATCAGAAAAAATATGTTCTTCATAAACTTGGCCTATGTCGCCTCTATTGGTAAAAAGTCATTTTCACAAACTTGACTTATATTGCCTTTATCGGCAAAAAGTCATTTTCACAAACTTGACTTATATTTCCTTTATCGGCAAAATGTCTTTGTTACGAACCTTTGCCTTTTTTCGCTCTTGTTAGGAAAGTTTCTTTTTGATGAACTTTGGCCTTTGTCTTCTTTAGTAGCAAAAACTCATTTTTACAAACTTTACCCTTTGTCCATTCTATCGACAAATTCTCCCTTATTCGAACAATCTCCTTGAATGCTTTATTGGCAATAATCCACTTTCACGAACTTGAGCATGTTTCCTTCATTATCGACAAATTCTCAATTTTAAGAACCTCAGCCTTTAACTTCATCTCCCTATATCTTTATTAGTAAAAAAACTAAAGTGTGAACTAACATTCCTTTGTGCCTTTTGTCACCTAGGTGGTCGCAAAGGCTAACTTGAGAACTAGTTTTTAAGACACACACTTTGCTGACTATTTAAGGTGAAATTTGGATTGCTTAATGTTTTGGTTGTTAGATGTTTAAATCCTCCTTTCACCCTTAACATTCAAGGACCTAGGGTCAAGTGGCCATGCACTATCATACCCTAGGTCACTGTGAAATGTAGGGAAACTTGGATTAGGGTGTTTAATTATCTATTTTCCCTCTCTTATGCTTAATTGACCACTAAAACCCTAATTTTACAAATGCGACAGTAAACAAATATATTCATGAAAAAGCTCTTGCAGAGAGATGTAAAATATCAAATCATAGAGTACCTATTTTTAGGGTTCTAAGGTGGAAAAGTCAGGGACATAGGAGTGGGCACCCAAGTCCAAGACCCCAATTTTTGTTTAGATCTTAGAACTCAGTCTGCAACTCTTTCCCTTTGTTTTAGAGATTTTCCCAACATAGAATTTGGAGGACTAATGAGTGGGCGCCCAAGTCTAGGGGGTAGATTTTCCTTCTGATCTATAATTCCAACACTCCAAGATGTCTTCCTGCAACTTCACTTTGTCCAGCTCCTTAACATGTAACCTGCAACCATGAAAACTTTGGGAGGGGGTTGTGGTGTTTAGAGTCTTGCCTCAGTCAAGCCCCGGAGGACACTTAAGTCTCCAAACACCGTTCTTAGATAGAGAGTGCGTGCCTAGGGAGGCAAAGGCAAAAATTCAAATGAAATAATGATGAAAACACAATATACTGTCACCTTGTAGTGAAGATCTCATGGGAGGAAGATGCCCTTCATTCCATGATGCGATGGATGCTTAAATCTGTAAACACAAACACATAGACAATACAATTCTACTCTTGCAACACAATGAAAGACTAGAATCACCTTGAGAACACAATAGCTTGCTAGTAATCATCTAATTGAAATCTCATTTACAAATGAATGCCTAAACATGCTTTTATATGCAACTACAAGCACTCTTGCCAAGGTTTTTGTAATTCAAACTTATTGTGTTGGCATAGGACCCAAATAATGATCACAAGCTGACACCCAAAAATTGGGACTGCCCCAAAATAGGGCAGGACTAGGGCGTAGGTGCCCAAGTCCTCCCCCTTATTTTGGGTAAGGTTAAGCTCAAGGGGTCCTCCTAGGTCCCATTGGTCATGTTACCTAGGGCTTCATTCCATTGGGATGCCAAATTATGAAGTAAGATGTCCTAAATGCATGCAAAAGACCTAGGAGCTAAACCTAAAGAGGGAAAAGCCCCCAAGGGCACATTTTTTTATGTTACATTTAGCCCCACTTTAATGTATGTATAAACGTGAGGCCAATACATGCATTAAAGTAAGGTCACAAACATAGCAAACACGCCGAGCACAGAGAAGACACACCAATCACATTAAAAAGTAGTAACAGGCATGCAAAACATGGAGAAGACAGTTACAGTCATGCAGAACACAAACAAGACTGTAAATACAAAGAAGACACACTAATGCATGAAAGACAGGCATGATATCTTTTCTTTTCTTTTTCTCATATCTATGAAATGCAGATGCAAGTACTGGAAAGTAAACAAACCTCCCATAATACAGGATGCACTCATCGCGCAAGTCTTTATACTGTATATATGGGACAACACACACGCAAGACACGTAAAACCTCCCAAAATGTAGGATGCACTCATCACGCAGGTCTTTAGACTACATATGGGGCAACAAACATGCCAAACAAAGTAAGCATGCCAAACACACACACTTGAAGACACGAAGAAAACATGGCAGACAAGCGATGGAGTGTACCTATTTCTAGGTCCAACACCATCTTAGGCACATTACAAGCACACACCGACAATTGGGCTTCACCACAACAATTGCCAAAAACATGATTAAGGGTTGAGTTAGTCAAAGAACCACTCCCCACATCCGCAGAGGACTTTTGAAAATGACAGGATGATGTAATCTACTCCGAGAAATACACCATCCCCGCCTCCGTAGAGGGCTTAAAATAAAAAGGATATATGCAATATCCCACCTCTGTAGAGGGCTTACATGATTGATTGATTGATTGCAAACAAACTTAGGATGCAGGAAGTGCTCATCGTGTTGGTCTTTAAACTGCATCTGAGGACAAGCACATTGCTAACATCTACAACAGATAGCTTACCTTATATATGCCCCCACCTTAAGGTGGTTGATATCAGGTATTGATATCAAGCATGTTATGGTAGGAATAAAACACAAAGCTCTCACAAAGCCCATGCCCCCTGGAAGTGACATGTACTTTACGATCGCGAAATGTTCCCACAAACACATCCCTACAAGAAACATGTTAGTGTCTACAAAATCATGATAAACAATAACATCAATGCATATGATTAAACACACAAAGAGCTAAGGTTATACTATGAATTTAGAGTTTGAGGATAACTATGGGGCTATATCATGAAGCTCTCCGAATCGAGCACTACCAAGGCTAGATTCAAAGACAAACCAAGGTGCATAGAGCAGCAGTATTGTTAAGGTTTGTAAATGTGACAAAAACATTATCAAATTCACTATACGGAAAGCACGAGTGCTTCCACTAGCCAAGCGTCAGATAAGATATACAACCCCATCGTCATATTAGGAACTAAGTTCATTTTTTGATTGCTCTTGAAAGGGACACTAGGTTCGCATCAGTATAAATTTTTGTTGTCATCCACCTGCTAGATAGAAACACTAGAGGAAGGGAAACAATAAATAAGAGAGCAGAAATAAGTGTCTTAGGGACAATCACGTAGGAGGGTGCCCCCAAGTCACCAACCACAATGCTATGTCTGCAAGACACAACACACAACAATGAAATTAGAGAGAGAGGAAATTTAGAAGAATGATGATACAAATAGAAGAAGGTCATGATAGAGGCAGTCTCCTAGTATCCCAGACCTTACAAGAGAATCAAGGGTCATCCTAGGAGGCCTAAACAACACATAACACATCACGGGGGAAGCACATCATGATAGAGATAAAGGGTTAGAGATACTTACCTTTAGGGAGGTCCATGCTAGAAGTCATCAATAATCAAATCATTCTCTTTCCAATCATGAACATAAGGTACAATTGTGAAGTCTTTATCATTATTCTTTTGTTCATTCTTAAATGCTTCTTGGTTTGATTCAATGTTAGGTGGAATGTGTTGAAGTTCATTAGTATACTTATTCACTATCATCTTAGGAGGTGGGAGAAGTAAATTATTTTGAGTGATCTCAACATCCATCCTTGGGGTATTTAATGTGAGAGACTTCTCCTCATCCAGTAGTGCTACATCCTTAGTGATGTCCAAATGACTTGAATATTCAAACAAAGGAGGGACATTAAAGGTCTTCTCTTCCTTAGTGAAATCCAAGGTATGTGAATAATCAACTAAAGGAACAAGGTTGGTAGGATGATCCATAGAGGTTTAATTCATTATAATAGATTTTTTATTGTTGTTAGATGAAAGTTAATTGTCGACCCATGGAATGTTCTTTGTTAAAGGGAGCTCCTCATTCACCAATGTTTCATCTTAGCTAGGGAGAGCAATAGAATGGGAAGGTGGTGGTATGATGGTAAGAGATGTATCAATGAAATCACCCTCTTGCATCAAAGTGTCCTCATGAGGAGGAAGAACTTTGCGAGAGAGATCATAAGGTAAACCAAAGTTATCATCAGATGTTTTAGCAATAGATGCCGTAGTGGAATGTTCCATAAAGTCATCTAAGGCTTCATCTAACATCTTAAGGTCATCACTAGTATATATACTATTGATCATGAATTTAGTGAGATCATCCAATATCCAAGGGTATATTCCCATGAAGTTTTTGAAGCTATCAAAATCAGATATATAACAAAGGAGTTCATATGTGGAGCACATAGAGAGATCAACATCATGAATGTATGCTATTTATTCCAAAACTTGAGGATGTTTATGAGTGAATTTAGAGAAATGATCAATGTCTATGATGTATGCAAATAGAGCTTCCAAGGAAGTATCCATGATATATGTTTTCAAATCAGTGTAAGATCAGTTTTTAAAAGTTTTTCAAAAGTATGCAAAAGACAAGGGCAAAACTATATGCAAAAATGACCTAAAATGCTTGATTTTTTGTACTTTTTCAATGCAAATAGGTGAAAGAAAAGGTGTTGTAAGGATTTTGATCAATGGCAGAAAATTATATGTCTGATATTAGTCCAATACAAAAATAAGATCCTTCACAACACACTCTTGATGCAAATCTAAGATGGTGATAAATCAAAATATAGTGAAAATATGTCAAAATAGGTAATTTTTTCACCAAATATTGATTGAAAAGAGCATGACATAGGGTGTTGTGAGGAAAATGATGATGGACAACAAAGTATATTAGTAATAATAGCCACTTAATGACAAGATATCCATCACAACACACTTTTAGTGCCACTTAAGGTCAAACCCTAGTGAAAATATAGCAAAAATAGACCATTTTTCACAGTTTTTCAACTCCAAGACCTAGCAAAAGAGGTGTTGTAATGAATTTTAGCAGCTACAGCAAATAAAATGTTTAGGTGAAATTTGGATTCTTAATGTTTTGGTTGTTAGATGTTTAAATCCTCCTTTCACCCTTAACATTCAAGGACCTATGGTCGAGTGGCCATGCACTATCATACCCTAGGTCACTATGAGATGTAGGGAAACTTGGATTAGGGTGTTTAATTATCAATTTTCATTCTCTTATGCTTAATTGACTATTGATGCTTAGAATTGCGCAGTTTCCAACACCAACATGGGAAACTCTGAGATGTGGGAATGCTCTTCAGAGTAACCTCCAGATTTTAAAGAAGCTGGCTGTTCTTTTATCTCAAAAGTGTTTTGGGGAAAGGGATAGAATTAAACAAAATCAAAAATACAACTAAAAAAGGAAACTAAACTATGACGATGTGCCTGAATGTGATTTTGTTTCTCAATACTAAGCACAGTGAAACTACTTTTAAGATTCAGTCACATTGAAGAGCAAATAATGCATGATCAAGGTAATAGATGAAAAACAAATAGAATCAAAGGCTCACGAATTAGAATATTTTGCAACAACATAGAAAATATCAACAAAGGCATAGAACTCTATCTTTATTAATCTTCCAGTTACATAAAAGGCACAGAATCATGCACAGTTATACAAACTCTCTGAATCAAGAAAACAGAACAAAGGCAAATGATATTACTGGCCACTACAAAAGATCTTCAAACTTCTCTAACAATCTGTGATGAAGAAAATTCTCTATATCTCCAATCTTGTATATCCCTCTGGCACGGTGATCAAAACCCATATTTATAGCATAGAACTTCCTCAAATATTGCCCGCACGATCAAATCTCAACGGTCTAACCGAACTGGTGGTTAACTAAAAGTGTCTGACAGAAGATCTCTTTCAAATTAGAAATGGTTAGCCACTCTGCAAATTCATTGGCTGCAACAGATACATGTAACTCCACTTACTTGAATCAGGGAGGAACCCGTGGCAATTTCTAATAGTCTTTGCGACTATAAACCCTTGAAACAGCTGGCACTCATACGCGCCTCTTTCTTGAAACTTTTTCATCTTTTCAGAACAATAAGAAACAAACACATGGCATCCTCCGCGTGACTTACTTGATAAACTACTTCTTTCTCAGGAAACACTAGAACTTGACACTTGGCAGCATCCACGGCCCTTTCAAAAGATACGTGGTGATGTTCGCTTTACTTTGAGTCTTTACTATGGCTTATATTAAGAGCGCTCGGCCTTCGCCATCTGTCACGGTCCACTGAACTTTGAAAACTAAGAAACCTTAAAAATGGGACCCACCAACAATCCATGCCTGAGCAGCTTCAAAAAGGAACAGAGATAGGTGGCGCTTTCCGCTGAAATGAGAAACTATATACGTGGCAGCTTCCGCGGTACTTAGAGAGACTGTAGATACCTTTACAGGAATTCTGCGGAAGATGACACTTGGGGCTTTCTGCTGAAATGAGGAAACTTAATAGAAACATAAGGGACTCATAAGAATCACACTGATGGTGAGAGATGTCGCACTCCACTGAAACTACAGAAATATTAATCAGGGCCCACCAACCTCTTTACTTAGCAATGAAACCAAAAAGGAACCTGCGGAAGATAACACTTGGAGCTCTCCACTGAAACTACATGGGATACGCGGCACCTTCCATGTAACTTAAAGAAACTTTAAAGACACTCTCCGTATCTGCCACTTGGCACCTTCCACGCACGCTGAAACTCTTAAAGGGACCCGCTACATTATAAGAAACATTCAAAAGGAACGTTTGAAACTTTGAAGAAACTGGAACGGGTACTGACACTTGGCAGCTTCCGCTGAATGCAAAAAGATTCATGGCACTCTCTGCTGAAACTTTGAGAAACTCTGGAATGTGTCTCGGCTGCTGACACGTGGTGGTTTCTGCTGCTCTGAAAGAAACTTAAAAAATGGGGCCCGCCACACTTACTTTGTAAAAGGGGCTTTTGAAACTTATAGAAACTGAACCTCGGATGCCGACACTTGGCATGCTCCACAGGTATTAAAAGGGATGCATGGCTTCATCCGCGTTACTCTAAGCAACTTTATAATATGTCCCGGGGCTGACACTTGGTGGCTTCTGCTACAATGTGGGACTTAAGCAAAATTTAGGCAAAAATGAAAACCCCACGCTCGCGCTGTGTCTCCGCACTGTGTGTCAAAACCCTCGCTGCAAAATTGAAGTGTTCAGAAACAAAACTGGAACTTGCACAACTGAAACTCAAAAATCAAAAATGTAGAGTATTTTACTCTACAGTTCTTGGCGACCCCGAGGACTTTTGAGCCTGCTCAAAAAGAATCCAAAAAAAAATGTGCATCTATACAGCAAAATTTACAAATTTTGCAAGGCCGTCTGATATACAGACCACTCAGCATCAGATAACCCCTGCTTGTTCTGTAAATCCTGGAAGGCCAAATCCAGGTTGATCATGTCCTTATGCGAAAAACTTTGCAAAACATGGACTGCTGCCTTCAACTGGAAATCAAGCTGGGCCATGCAAATCAAAACAGCTTCCACTTCTGACACTGATGATGCATCTGTTAGACCCTGGAAAACTAATTGATCATTCTGTCTGGCTAGCAACAGAGGCTTGATCTCATCAACCATTAATACTGTGTTGCTATCAAGAAAAGGAGAAGGAAGGACCAATTGTACCAGGTCTTCAATATGTTTCTTCATGTCTTTCACTCCCTCCTTAACCACATCCAAGAGCTCCTGGCAAGTAATTGTAGCAGAGTTGCAACTGAGAACCTCATTCACCTGTTTGGTAGCAATCATTCTATCACTAATCCCTGCTGCTGATAATGTTTCATCAAATGTATCATAGAGTTTCCCCAGCAGCAGTTGAGAATCAGAAACTCTCATGGAAACAATGGACAAAGTGGCCTGAACTGAGGTCTCCACCTTTTCACATAATTGTTGTGCATGCAGCAGGAAGGTTAAAGAGGGTTTGAGCTAGATAATCTCTTCAGAGATTCTTGCCCACACTGATGCATATAGCTCCTTAACCAAATTTAACACTCCTGCATTTTGAGGCCTATTTGCCAACTCAAGGGTTAATTGTTTTGTTGTTTGTTGCTCGGCCTGAAGTTGAGCCTGTATGGCAGCAACATTATTCTGTTCTTTCAACAGCTGCTGTTGCAACTGTGTGGCCTGTTGAGAGGAATCCTGATGCCTCTTTTGCAATGTGGCCCTTTCTTGCTTCAGGGTAGTCACAACAGACTTCACCTGTATCAGCTCTTCCTTCAAGGAAGCATTTTGGCTCTGTGTAGCCTGATGGATCTGACATGAAACAGTATTTTGCAACTGTTTAGTGAGATCTTCTATCTCATCATTTTTTGATTTGAGCTCAGCAGTCAGGGTCTCATTATGTGTCTTTTCTTGAGTCAGATCAGCTTCCACCTTCTGCAACTTCCTTGATAACTTCAAGTAGTCAGTGGCTACAGCAGAAGTGGTTTTCATTTAGCAGATCTACCCTGTCTTGTGGCCTGAAAAGTGACATGTCCATCACCACTGCACTCATTGTATAATCTTGGGGCTACATCTGCTCATTAGGTCTTACTACATTTGGTGACAAATGGGTCACAGTTAGCTGCTGCTGAATTGGGTCAAATAGTGACCTCATATGTGGGACAGCCTGAGCTTTATTGTCCTTCTTTCTCTTTTTGTCCATCCGGGCTTTCCTAGCCTTCTTAGCAGTGTCTGCTTGAGCTTGGAAGGTAGGGGGAGAGGCAATGTACCCGCCCGCAAAAGGATGACCCTGTGGCAAACCATAAGGAATAGCCAAATGTTGGCTAGGAGGAATCTGAGAAGGTACTCTCCTTGGAAAAGAGGGAGAAAAGGGAGGTAATGAAGTGGCCTATAATGACATGGCCTGTGTAGTGATAGGTGGGGAAAATTAAGAAATTGGCATAGCAGAGGTGGCAGGGGATAATATTTGGCCAGTTGGGATTGCCACCCCTATTGAAGAAGAAAAAGATTGAGAAGAAGAAGGAGAAGAAGCACGTACCTGAGGAGCAACTGAGACACTTGGTGGTGGCTGCAATAAAGGTTCTACCTCCTCATCCGAATCAGGTTGAAGCTTCAGCTTCTTATGTTTCCTTGGCCTCTCTTCTTCTTTCTGTGTTTCTTTCTCCTCAACATTCACCACTATTGCCAATGATGTTTGCACAAAACTGGAAACCCCACTCATTGAAACTGATAGGGTCCCTCTATGTGGTGATGACACCACACTCTTTTGCTTCTCTATAACACTGAGAGATTGGGGCCAGGTGGTCACAGCAGCTGCAGATGATGTTTGTCTTGGGGTCTGCACTGTGTGAGTGGATTTAGTTTCCTCTTCAGATTCCTCACCCCTTTTTCTAATCTTGCTTGTATCAGGGCTAGAGATTGGAGAAGGGTGCCATTCGTCCCAAATGGACTCCCATTTCTCATCTGTATCAATGTTGCCAAAGGAGTGGGTTGTTTCAAATATCTCCTGCCTATATTTCCAATAGGCTTCTATCTTCTCAGCCTTCCATTCTCTATCTCTTAGTAAATTTTTCTTTAATTTGGCGCCCATTTTGAGCTTAGGGTCATAGGCCTTCTCCTTTTTATAAAATACCTCCCATGGTCTGGGTCCCTCAAATGGCAAATCTATCAATTCTACATATAAATCAGGGGTGTCCTCCTTAGGGTTTCTTTGGTCTTCCCAAAAGGGGCAGCCCTCATGCACAATTTTGGCAGCAATCTTATTATTCTTGACCCACAAAGTTATGAAACTGAGTGGATCATATCTCCATTTATCTTCAACCAAAAGAAAACCCAGGATAGCTAACTTTCTTAGCAATAAATGCTCTGCATCCCTGACCAATAGGGTTACGTTTTTCTTCACCTAGGGAAGGTCATACATTTTTTTTTCTTCTTCCCAGCGCCATAATCATTATCAACCACAGACACTTGCCGGGTGACCTCTAAAAAGGCTAGCCTAGGAGTCAAAACCTTGGGTAGCAACATTGGCTCTCCATTAAAACCATGGACCCTAATAATAGTATGGTGAGACCCAAAGAAATAATCATAGGGAATGGGGGAATTTGCCATGAGGCCTCTGACACTTAATGTCAATCTATTTTCAATAGGCTCCGGGCTTAAGTGAGTAAAAGCAGGGGTGACAAAGAGCTCCTAAAATTCATAAGGGTCAGACGATTCAGACAAAACATGGGTCCATGCAAACATAGGGATAGTCCTATTGGGATCAAAACTTGGGTCATACATATCTAGATGCATATACTAGGAAAAGATGGCATAGTTTTGGTATAACATGAGGTGAAACAGATAAGAATAATACCTGAAAACCCCTGTTGATTTGAAATTGGTGAATTGTTCGGCCATTAAGTAGGCAATCTGCTCAGAGAAATCTAGCTGAAACTCCTGAGACTTATCTACGGTCTTCATCCTGAACAAAATGGCTAATTGCCAATCACAGACAGTGATGTCTTCCTTCATTCCGAAGATAAATGCCATCATAGATAGCGCTTCTTGATTGGCTTATGTAAATTGTGCCCTTCCTGTTGGCAGCATTGGCATTTGTGTATTTTCATCTCCCAACTGCATTTCTGAATTGAGAAACCTTAGTTGATGCTTGATGTTTGCCCATGTCTTCTGCATTTTGGCAATGGTAGGAAACGTGGCTGTGCTATCATAATATAGGGCCAGCATGTCCCTGATGGCCTTTGGTGTAATTTGCACCATGAAGGGTCCCTTCTGAATGGTGCTTGAGGGTGCATGAAACAATTCTACGCATACCTCAATCAGGTCAGGGCATAAATACATGATCGGGACTATGAATTTTGCCAATTGGGAGGTCCATATCTGCATGCCAAATGTTTCAAATTGTTTAGCTTTGGCCTTCAGGAGGCATCTTTGGTGTGCTCCCTCTCACAGAGCTTTGCCAAACTTTTGTAGGGCTGGTTCAGCAATACCATTTGCAAAATCTTGCACCTTAGCTGGGTCAACTGCATAACCAACCTCTGGAACCCTAGTCCTTGGATAGGTCCTTAAAGGTTGCGCAGGGGCTGAAGCGTATGATTTGCTGGTGAGAAACCTGTCAATAGACTCATAAATCCCAAGCCCCTGTTGAGAAGACTGTGCCTCCGCCATCTCTGTACTTGCTGAAAACTGTATAACTTTCTGTAAACAAGTAAGGAAGCCTTGCGACAAGGAAGATACAATTAGGAAGCAGGTTCTTGTAATGAAAACGCAGCAACAGGGAAGACACTTAGCAGAAGTAGAAACAAATGAAACTCAGTTTAAGCTTTAACTCATGTTGTTGGGATATTTTAATGACGCATCAAGTCTCATAAATGGCATTAAAAATGGAAACCATTATAAAATCTTAAGCGATCTGAGTGGGACAGAGTGTCAGACACGTCATAAAAAGCGGCTGCACTGGGTACCTTTTAAGAATTTTGGGGATTTGAGAGGTTTAATGAATGCGAAAGTTTTGAGACTTTTAAGAGACTTGAGTAGTGGCCATGTGTTTATAAAAACACTTATTCAAAACAAAAGCGGGAAAAACAAAACAACAACAAACAGGAAACTATCTAACTATAATACATAGGAAAGACACTGTCTAATTGAAATGCTTCAAGTAGATCCCGTTGACGGGAATCTCTTCAGGCTCACCCTCCATCGTTTCAAGCTCAAAAGAATTCTGCTATTTATAGGAACAGATTTTATAGGGGCCAGTCCATAATGACTCAAATTTACTATGTCGACCTGGCTTGGCAGCTCTCTCATCCCATTTCAAAACAACTGATCCTACTTCAAAATGAGGGTTTGAAGTTTTCTTATCAAAATAGTCCTTGATTATTTTCTAATGTTTCAATAATGATTCATGTGCT
Source organism: Cunninghamia lanceolata (assembly GCA_027924645.1). NCBI lineage: Eukaryota > Viridiplantae > Streptophyta > Pinopsida > Cupressales > Cupressaceae > Cunninghamia > Cunninghamia lanceolata. The sequence continues at coordinate 507,721 of BSBN01000865.1, read as the reverse complement.
GAATCTCTCTTTTCTTGAACTTCCAGGAGCTCAGCAAGTCTGACCTGCATGGGGCCATTTTCCTCAATCTCAATCTGTTTCAATAACTGGAGAGCAGGAATCTCCAAGCTCAAGGGCATTACAGCAGGTTTACCATAGACCAATTCATATGGGGACATTTTTGTCACTTGTTTCAGTGTAATTCTGTCTGCCCACAGTGCTATATTAAGCACTTTATGCCACTCTTTGTGATGATCAACCCCTATCTTTTTATGAGTCTAATCAGATTCTTGTTAGTTAATTCGGCTAAACCATTACCCTGAGGATAATAATTGGAGGAGGTCTTCAGATAGATTCCATACTTTAGTGCAAAGTCAGATATCTTTGCCCCCAAAAATACCTTAGCATTATCTGAAATTACAGTACAAGGAGGCCCAAAGCGAGTAGTGATACCTTCCAGAAAGTCTAGAATCACTTTCTCTATTGCTTTTTTTAGTGGGACTACCTCACTCCATCTAGTAAAATAATCTGTGGCCATTAGAATCCACTTGTGCCCCATACTTGACACTGGATTGATCATTCCAATGAAATCTAGACCCCATTGGGCAAATGGTTCATCAACAATTATAGGACTAAGGGGCATTGTTGCATTCCTTCTCTTTCCTACATAGTACTGACAAGATTGGCATTCTTTAACCAGTTGATAATAGTCTGTGAATAAAGTGGGCCAGAAGTAGCCTGCCTGACTTATCTTTATAGCTATGGTTCTTGCAGAAAAATGTCCACCTGATACTCCATGGTGCATCTCATGCAATATTCTTTGGGCTTCATCCTTTTCTATGCATCTTAAAAGTATGCCATCAGTGTTTCTTCTGAAAAGAACTTGGTCAATTAAAACAAAATGAAATCCCTATTGCCTATAGTACCTCTTCTTATCCTAAGAGAGCTCTTTTGGGAAAATCCCATGTTTCATAAACTAGATCCTATTTGTGACCCAAGAATTCTAATCAACTTCTTGTATCCTCAATATATTTTCTTCCTCTGTTTCTTCAGTTATCATTTTTTCCATATCTTGAACCATATACTGGCACAGACCCGTGCCTTTGACAAGTTTAGTTGGTCTAAACTCCACATCATATTCAAGAATCTTTGTTATCCAATTTGCTCTTTTCTTAGTGATTTCTCCTTCCATAATATATTCTCTGACACTTGGATGAGCCACTAGTATTAGAATCTTATTACCTGTGACCATGTGTCTGAATTTCTTGAGGGCTTTTACCATAGCATATGCCTGTTTCTCTACAAAGTTATACTTGGCTTCATACTCCCTAAGACTCCTTGAGAAAAAGGCTATTAGATGCTCTCCCTCTTGTTGATCATCTTTCTGTGTCAGGACAGCAGCAACACTGAATTCTCCTCCATAGACATACATTATAAAAGACTTAGAGAAGTCAGGGTTCCTCAATACTAGGGCTGTTGAAATTGCTTTCTTGACCTCTTCAAAAGCTTGTCTTCCTTCTGCAGTCCATTTGAATACCAGGTCTTTCTTTAGTAGCAGTGTAATTGGTCTTATTAGGCCTGCAAAGTCTGATATGAATCTACTGACAAAATTAATCTTTCCCAAGAAGGACTGAACTGCTTTCTTATTGACAGGTAGAGACAAGTTCATTATGGCAGTGACTCTTTCTGGATCTATAGAGACTCCTTCTTTAGAAACTATATGCCCTAATAGTTTACCTTGAGGTACTACAAAAATACACTTCTTAGGATTTAGAGATATTCCAAACTCTTGGCAACTACTTCTAAATGGTCAAAATGATTTGCAGCATTTTTAGAGAAAACAGTGAGGTCATCTAGGTAAATTAGAATGATTTTATTGATAATCTCTCCAAATGCTACATCCATTGCCCTCTGAAATGTTGCTCCAGCATTTGAAAGACCAAAAGGCATATTTGCATAGGTGAATGTTCCCCATTTTGTGGTGAAAGCAGTCTTATGTTGGTCCTCATCAACCAACCAAATCTAATTGTATCCAGAGAAATCATCTAGCAGAGAAAATCTCTCTGATCCAGCCACAGTCTATAAAATTTGTTCCATAGAAGGCAAGGGGTAGTGATCCTTCAAGGAAGCCCTATTCAGATCCCTAAAATTCACACAGAGCCTTATGTCTCCATTCTTTTTCCTGACTGGTACTAGGTTGGACACCCAAGTTGAGTGTTTCATTGGGAAAATGATTTTTGACTCTAATAGTTTCTGCAACTCATCCACCATCAGAGGTTCAATCCTAGGGTTCACTGGCCTCTGCTTTTGTCTAACCGGTTTAGATCCTTTAGTCAGCTCTAAAGTGTGTTGAATGATACTTCTATCATAACCATGGAGATCTTCATAGGTCCAAGCTATGACCCTATAATATTTCTCACATAAATCAATTAACCTTTTTCTTTCTTGTTGAGTGGCAGAATTTCCAACCTTCAATTTTCTTCCCTCACTAACCTGAATCTCAGAGTAGTCTTCTTTGTTTGCTTGGAATCTCTTCTTTTCTAGGCTGGCATCTTTAGGATCAAACAAGTTTTCCAGGGTAATCAGTCCTTTAGGGAGCTTGTTTGACTTCAGTTGAATGATCTGATCACCATATGCTTCTTCAATTTTTGGTTGTAACTGATCAACAAATTCTCCTGACTGTTGCAAAAATGAGAGTACTTGAAAATCATTTTCAAAAACTTGCCAATTTTCATCATTGTCTAGGATGGTTGGCCTTACAATAACTTTGACTGACTCATTATTGACCATTAGATTAGTTATTGGATCAAACTGTGAACCAATTTGTGCCATCCTATCTGCCTCAGAATTTTGGGCTCTAGGGACTACTTCTATATTGAAGGCTTCAAAATTTTCTATTAAGTCCCAAATTATGTGCCTATAGGATCTCATCCTTACATTTTTGGCTATTTCTTTCTCTCTTATTTGTTTCACCACTAGTTCTGAATCTCCTTTGACTATCAGATTCTTTACTCCTTTCCTTTTTGCCAATATAAGTCCATGCACTAAAGATTCATACTCAGCATCATTATTGGTACAGGCAAAATGAAAGTGAATGGCTCTTAAAATCTTTTCACCATTAGGGGCAGTAAGACAAATTCCTGCTCCAGCTCCATTTTTGCTTCTAGCCCCATCAAAATTTAGGGTCCAGATTCTTGAGTCATTTATGGATTCTTGGGTCTGAGAGGGCTCATTCCTTAAGACATTAGGGATCTCCTGGCCTTCCTCAAATATAACATAAGTGCCCAACCCTATTGAGTCATAGTTTCCAAAGGGATCACTCTACATCATGGTTAACAACTGGTTATCCTCTACTTGTTGATCATATTCAGTCCAATCCCCTATTTCTTCAACAAAAACCCTTTCCTCTTTATTTAACATGGCATGGGCTACTTCTAACTTTGGGGTTGTCTCATTAGTGATATGGTCCTTTGACAATGGTTCTGATAATACCTTCATTTTAGTCCCATATTTGGTCCTTATGATGAGATGAGACCAATCAAGTGACATATAACCTCCTATCTTAGCTGTGAAATCTCTGGATAGGCATAAGCTAAAAATAGGAGGAATATCTATGACTACAACATCTTGATTAACAATTATATTGGGATAGGTATACAACTGTAGTGGAAGTTGTTTAATTTTCCCTATTGTTTGCACTGACTTCCCATCTAACTGCATAACTCCTTTTGCAAGTGGCTCATATTTTATTTTCAAAGCATCTGCTATTTGCTTTGGCATCACTGTGGTGCTAGCCCCAGAGTCTATCATTGCATTGTGCAATAGTTTCTTCCCAACTATTAAAGTCAAATAAAAGGGATCTGGCTTGGATTTACTTACCTCTAGTGCATTGTTTAGAAGAGCTACTGTCTATAGAGGAATAGTGTCTTTGAGCTTTTCTTTATCAGTAGGTCCTCCTTTGGCAATAGTCTGTTTAGGCACAGCTTGGCTCTGTAAAGCTTCTTGCAACAGTGTCTTTTGCTCAGGAATGGCTAACATGTCCCATATTGACACATGTGCTGGAGTCCTCTTCAACTGATCCACCACATTCACAGGCCCTAGTGCTTATGTTCTGGGATAATAAGGGTATCTTGCTTTCTCTTGAAATTGTCCAGAAACTACTGGATTCTGTACTGGCTAGGGTATTTCTTGTCTAGTAGCTGTATTTTGATGATCTTGAAATGGTGGAACTCCCATAATTTCATTATTTGTGACTCTAGGCTGTTCCATCATCCTTCTCTTGGCTCTAGTATAGTAATCTGATTGTACCAATGGCTTCTTAGAAGCTGAAGCTTCATTTAAGAATACTGACTCTTCATCTTCAATCCATGAAAACAGAGCATGCTTAGGGGCTATTCTTCTTCTTTCTGTAAGGACATTGCTTGCATCTGAGCCACTAGGACTGAATTTTGCATACCAGGGGATTGGTAGGGCTAAGTGTCAGAAGTATTTGCAAATTGTCCATCCACTCTTCTTTGCTCTACTATCTTTTGTTGTAGATTACCCCTAGGACAATCTCTGGGCATATGTGCATTATTACAAGGGAAACACTAGGCATTGGTGCCATCTGCATAATTATTCTGCCCTGGGACAATCTCTCTATTTGGATTGGGAGGAACAGTCTGCAAGGGTGGGGATTGCAACCAATTGGTTTGATGGCTAAGGGTTAGTTTGTCTTTGGGGGCCCTGATACTGGTTTGACTATGAAGGAGGTCTATTCCCTTGATAGCCTTGATATTGGGGTCTGGGATAAGGATTTTGCTGTCTTTTTAGGTTAATTATTTCATTAGAAAATGTTCTCAGGATGTCCTTGACATCATCCATCTCTGAAGACTGGGTAGGGACAGCAGCTTTAGCAGGTTGTTGGGGAAACGTATACATGGACAGAGGTGGGGTTATGGGGTTAGGAACTTCTTGAGGCAATGGTAGGGTAATCTCTGGAAACATAGGCATGGGAGGCCTTGGGGGCAATTTTCCAGCATCTATCAATTTATTTTCAGCTCTGACTGCATAGTCATAGGCTTCTGGCAGGGTCTGGCCTCCAAGTGATTGAATCATTACTGCTATATCTGAATTTAGGGCCTTAAGATAAAATATTATAGCCATACCTGGTAATGGTCTTGCTGTAGTAGGAATCCTTTCCCAAGTCTTCTGAAATCTAGAATTAAAATCAGTCATTGCCTCTTGTGGTGCCCTCTTAATGGTAATCAGTTGTTGTAACAAAGAAGATTTATCACCCTTTTCTTTGCAAAGAAAGTGTCTCCAAGCTGATCCCATGTAGATATTGAATTTGGGGTCAAAGATCTGTACCAGTCTAGAGCCTTTCCTTTAAAAGAAGCTGCTAAGAGTCTTATAGCCACATTCTGCTGTGTGATCACATGTATTACACAGACATCAGACACAACTTGTAGATGTTCTTCAGGTGTTTTGAAATCCTCCCCACTGAATTTGGGCAGAGCCTTCAGGGCATTTGCTGGAATAGGATCCCAAGTGGCTGGTGGTACTGGAAGAATCAGAGCACTGCCAGTATTCTAATTTACATAATTCCTTGGGGCTATAGGTGCTCCCATGTTTGCACTTGGGGTTGCTATAAACTGATTGACCCTTCTTCTTGAATTATTTATCAATGGTGATAAAAGAATACCTAGGTTCACAGCAGATTGAGCTCTTGTCACAGGTTCGCAGCTCTAACTCCTCGTGATTCTCTAGTTCATGCAGTCTTGAATGAAACTTCAAGAAATGGTCCCACCGGGCATGCCAAAAACTGTTGATACTCAGAATTGTGCAGTTTCCAACACCAACATGGGAAACTCTGAGATGTGGGAATGCTCTTCAGAGTAACCTCCAGATTTTAAAGAAGCTGGCTCTTCTTTTATCTCAAAAGTGTTTTGGGGAAAGGGATAGAATTAAACAGAATCACAAATGCAACTAAAAAAGGAAACTAAACTATGGCAATGCGCCTGAATGTGATTTTGTTTCTCAATACTAAGCACAGTGAAACTACTTTTAAGATTCAGTCACATTGAAGAGCAAATAATGCATGATCAAGGTAACAGATGAAAAACAAATAGAATCAAAGGCTCACGAATTAGAATATTTTGCAACAACACAGAAAATATCAGCAAAGGTACATAACTCTGTCTTTATTAATCTTCCAATTACATAAAAGGCACAGAATCATGCACAGTTATAAAAACTCTCTGAATCAAGAAAACAGAACAAAGGCAAATGATATTACTGGCCACTACAAAAGATCTTCAAACTTCTCTAACAATCTGTGATGCAGAAAATTCTCTATATCTCCAATCTTGTATATCCCTCTGGCACGGCGATCAGAACCCATATTTATAGCATAGAACTGGCTCAAAGATTGCTCGCACGATCAAATCTCAGCGGTCTAACCGAACTGGCGGTTAACTGAAAGTGTCTGACAGAAGATCTCTTTCGAATCAAAAACAGTTAGCCACTCTGCAAATTCATTGGCTGCAACAGATACATGTAACTCCACTTACTTGAATTAGGGAGGAATGCATGGCAGTTTCTAATAGTCTTTACGACTATAAACCCTTGAAATAGCTGACACTCATACGCGCCTCTTTCTTGAAACTTTTTCATCTTTCCAGAACAATAAGAAACAAACACATGGCATCCTCCACGTGACTTACTTGATAAACTGCTTCTTTCTCAGGAAACACCAGAACTTGACACTTGGCAGCATCCGCGGCCCTTTCAAAAGATACGTGGCGATGTCCGCTTTACTTTGAGTCTTTACTGTGGCTTATATTAAGAGTGCTCGGCCTTTGCCAGCTGTCACGGTCCACTAAACTTTGAAAACTAAGAAACATTAAAAATGGGACCCACCAACAGTCCATGCCTGAGCAGCTTCAAAAAGGAACAGAGACAGATGGCGCTTTCTGCTGAAATGAGAAACTATATACGTGGCAGCTTCCGCGGTACTTAGAGAGACTGGAGATACCTTTACAGGAATTCTGCGGAAGATGACACTTGGAGCTTTCTGCTGAAATGAGGAAACTTAATAGAAACATAAGGGACTCATAAGAATCATGCGGATGGTGACAGATGTCGCACTCTGCTGAAACTACAGAAATATTAATCAGGGCCCACCAACCTCTTTACTTAGCAATGAAACCAAAAAGGAACCTGCGGAAGATAACACTTGGAGCTCTCCACTGAAACTACATGGGACACGCGACACCTTCCATGTAACTTAAAGAAAATTTAAAGACACTCTCTGCATCTGCCACTTGGCACCTTCCGCGCACGCTGAAACTCTTAAAGGGACCCACTACATTATAAGAAACATTCAAAAGGAACATTTGAAACTTTGAAGAAACTGGAACAGGTGCCAACACTTGGCAGCTTCTGTTAAATGTAGAAAGATTTGTGGCACTCTCTGCTGAAACTTTGAGAAACTCTGGAATGTGTCTCGGCTGCTAACACGTGGCAGTTTTCGCTGCTCTGAAAGAAACTTTAAAAATGGGGCCCGCCACACTTACTTTGTAAAAGGGGCTTTTGAAACTTATAGAAACTAAACCTCGGATGCCGACACTTGGCATGCTCTGTAGGTATTAAAAGGGATGCGTGGCTTCATCCGCGTTACTCTAAGCAACTTTATAATATGTCCCGGGGCTGACACTTGGCGGCTTCCACTGCAATGTGGGACTTAAGCAAAATTTAGGCAAAAATGAAAACCCCGCACTCGCGCTGTGTGTCTGCACTGTGTGTCAAAATCCTCGCTGCAAAACTGAAGTGTTCAGAAACAAAACTGGAACTCACACAACTGAAACTCAAAAATAAAAAATGTAGAGTATTTTACTCTACATTGACCATTAAAACCCTAATTTTGCAAATGCGACAGTAAACAGATGAATTACAGAAAAAGCTCTTGCAGAGAGATGTAAAATATCAAATCATAGAGTACCTTATTTTAGGGTTCCAGGTAGAAAAGTCAGGGACACACGAGTGGATGCCCAAGTCCAAGGCCCTGGTTTTTTTTTCAGATCTGAGAACTCATTCTGTAACTCTTTCCCGTTGTTCCAGAGATTTTCCTAACACAAAATTTGGAGGACTAATGAGCAGGTGCCCAAGTCTAGGGGGCCAATTTTACTTCCGATCTACAATTCTAACACTCCAAGATATCTTCCTACAAATTCACTTTGTCTAGATCCTCAACCTATAACATGCAGCCATGAAAATTTTGGGAGGGGGTTGTGGTGTTTAGAGGCTTGCCTCAGTCAAGCCCTGGAGGACACTTAAGTCTCCAAACACCATTGTCAAATAGAGAGTGCATTCCTAGGGAGGCAGAGGCAAAAATCCAAATAAAATAATGATGAAAACACAATATAATGTCACCTTGTAGTGAAGATCTCATGGGAGGAAGATGCCCTTCATTCCATGATGCAATGGATGCTCAAATTTGCAAACACAAACACACAGACAACACAATTCTGCTCTTGCAACACAATGAAAGCCTTAAATCACCTTGAGAACATAATAGCTTGCTAGTAATCATCTAATTGAAATCTCATTTACAAATGAATGCCTAAACATACTTTTATATGCAACTACAAGCACTCCTGCCAAGATTTTTGTAATTCAAACTTACCGTGTCGGCATAGGACCCAAATAACTGTCACAAGCTGACACCCAAAAATTGGGATTGCCCTAAAATAGGAAAGGACTAGGGCATGGGCGCCCAAGTCCTCCCCCCTATTTTGGGCAAGGTTAAGCTCAAGGGGTCCTCCTAGGTCCCATTTGTCATGTTACCTAGGGCTTATTCCATCGAGATGCCAAATTATGAAGTAAGATGTCCTAAATGCATGCAAAAGACCTGGGAGCTAAACCTAAAGAGGAAAAAGCCCCCAAGGGGACATTTTTTGACATTACACCAACAACATAGATATTGCACTTCAAACACTTTTTTATTTCACTTCAAAAACTCCCCACATGTGTTTGTCGGTGAGTCAACAATTTATAAAACTTTCAAACTTCTGAAGACTTAAGCTTTCTTCTTTTAATGATGTTATGACTCTTCAAACAATAGAGGCTTGTTGAAGACTTGAGGATTCTCTTCTATTAGCGAATTAGGGAAAAATGAAACTGGTGAACTTGCTGGTTCTCGAACTGGAAAAATCTCTGTCTATCTATAACTTAGCCAATTTTTGCCCAAACCTCAAAAAAATGAAATTGGAGATACCCATTTGGGTCATTAACAAGATGAAGTCTTCAATTCAGATAAACAACCTGAAATGACCTCCAATGCAATTAATCTCCTTATCTCAATGCAATCTCATCAATGGAAAACCTTTGTCATCAAATACGTTCACAGAGACAGAGACATCATCCTTTGACAATAATGACAATAATGCCAACAATATCAACAAATAGGTAGCACTACTTTCCTTTCTTTGACATCAATGATAACAATTCAACAATCTCCCCTTTTGTCATTTATAGAAACACCTACTAAATGCTTGTGTTCTTGAACTACACCAGTATCTCTCCATCATTCTCCAACAACACCATTCTCCCCCTTGCGCTAACCACACTACACTATTCTCCTTATTGAATGAGCATTAACTATAGGATTCTCCCCCTTTGACATCAATTACAAAGGGATTCATAGAAAAATGCCTTATCTATGATGACAATGCTAATGTGATCCCCTGAGGACAATCATCCTATAGGGCAATTGTAGTAGCAGGGATAAATAGATACTCTGATATACTCGCCCTAGTTGAATACATTATGTATTCAATTGGAGATAGGAGAAGGAACAACTTCTAACTTCTACCTGAGTTGTTCAAAAGTTTTGGAAGGGGTTTCTAAAAATATCTGCCAGTTGTTCTTTTGTAGCAACATATTCTAACTTGACTTCCTATTCAACAACTTTCTCCCTAAGAAAATGGTACTTAATGGATATGTGCTTAGTCCTTGAATGCATAACTAGATTCTTTCAGATGTTTATAGCACTTGTATTATCACAAAGAATGATAATTAGCTCATAAAACCTAAGCTTAATATCTTGCAAAGTTTGTTTCATCTATAACACCTAAGTACAACAAGATATGACAACTATATATTCAGCTTCATTTGTTGACAAAGAGACTGACTCTTGTTTCTTACTTAACCAAGCTACCAATATATCTCCTAGAAAGAATGCACCACCACCAGTGATCTTTCTATCATCCACACAACCATCCCAATCTGCATCTGTGTATGCAATGAAAGTAAAGTCATCACCAACATGATACCATAGACCATAATCTAATGTACTCTTCAAGTATCTAAATATCCTCTTCACTACTTTGACATGTGTCTCCATAGGAGCAGCTTGAAATCTAGCAACCATGCAGAAAATTTGCATGATATCAATCCTTGTTCTTGTAAGATATAAGAGACTTCCAATCATGGATCTATACAAAGTTTGATCTACTAAAGTAGATTCATCATCTTTGCTAAGCTTACACCCAATGACCATAGGTGTACTGACTGGCTTGCAATATTCCATCTTGAATTTCTTCATAATTTCCTTCACATACTTGGTCTTTGAAATGAAAATCCCTGTGTCTAATTGATTGACTTGTAAACCATGGAAAAATTCTCATTCTCCTAGCATTGACATCTCAAACTCTTTTTGCATAGCATCAACAAACTCTCTACACATTTTGTCACTATCTCCACCAAATATTATATCATCAACATAAACAATAGGGTATGTGTAGGATCATCATGGGCCAAACTATACCTCTAAGTGGTAATGAAAATACAGAAAATCAGAATTTATCAAGTTCATGTGAAAATTTGAATGGATTATCTACACAATTTGAAAAAGATGTAAGAATGAAATTTGTAGAGAATTGAATCTAGTTTATAGGCTACTATTTTTTTTAAAAAAAAACTAAATTTACTTAGTGAAAATTGAATATTTCAAAGAACAGCTATTAAATTTTTCAGAAAAAAATAAAAAGTGGGTGTCTGTCTAGCCAACCTAACTATGAGTAAAAATATATATATATTTTTGAAACTTTCAAAACAAGTAGAGGACTCATGTCTGGATGTGACACATATTTATTTGAAATTTTTTTCCAATAAAATAATTAGTTATGATTTTTTTACTGTGACTTTTTAAAAAAATAAAAAGTAATTTTCCAGCCAACCTAACTCGATTAAAAAAATCGAAATTCAAATTTTTTTTTTAACCTATAGCTAGAAAAGCATAGAGTGTGACACAGGTTTCGGATCTCAAAAAGGTGAAATGGTTTGAAAGTTATGGATGTTTTTCAATCAGTGTGTCCATCAAGATTTCAGACACACGGTATATAGAAAATTATTAATAATTATTTAATAAAATGATAACCGAACAAATCTTATATTTTTAGAAAGCTAACAATTTTTTCTATAAACCCTTTTTGTTTTATCAATTTTGCGTTAAAAAAAGTCATCAGCACGAAGGGTGAAGTTCGAAGAAGAGACTAAAACATGAAAAAACATGTTAGAATCCATAAAAAGTCAACAACCAAAACGGATATCCATTTTTCTTTGGTAAAAGCAACTCAAAACGGATATTTGTTTCCTTGATCTATGAAAAATTTTGTACCATTGGTTTTGGATGAAGAGAAGCAACATATTTGAAACATCGAGGCAATAATACAAGAAGTTAAAGTTAGTTGGTCATTTATAAGTGTATCTATTGTTTCATATCACATTACACATAGAATTCTAATTAACAATCTAGTTTCCTCATTTGGGGGAACATTTTTTTATCCATTTCTAATGGAATATTTAGTTAAAAATTGGTGGCTCCTTGTAAAAAGTATGGGCTCTTATCAAGTACGTGTTGTGACCAAATCACACATCACCCCATTAGGAATAGGGACCCCCCTTTTTTTGAATTCCAATGCTTTACATTGGGATCCGGATGATGTTTTTTCAAATGGCCCTCTACTAGGAATGAATGCTTTGACCTTTGAATGACTTGAACTGGGAAAGTTTTGCAAGCAAATGGCTCAGTAGTGTTAGGCATTGTTTTGCATTCGTAGAATCACCAAAGGGCACCTGGCTTAATGGAGGACATAACAAATATTCAGAGGTCCCCTTTTGTGCCTAACAATAAGCTTGGAAATGTTTGAAAAGCATCAAAAGGAATCAAGGCATATTCTATCATCTGTTAGATCCCAAATTTGTGCCTTAAACATAGAATGGATGTTTTAAACCCTAGAATATAGTGCCCTGTGAAAGAAGATTGCCTTGTGGAAGGGATTGAAATCATCCAAAGTAGCGCCTAAGAGGTGTATGGAGTGGAGGATGATATTCTTAGCATAGAATGAGCGCCTAGGAAGTGGTGTACCTTGATCAGTGAATTTGGCGCCCTTAGTCATCAAATCAAACTCAAATTGGCGCCTAGACTCACAAGTCTTTAGGGGGCGCTCGAGTTAGAGTTAAGTCTCATCCATATAGTTTTGATGGCGCCATAAGAAGGACGATCTATGTTGTAGAAAGAATGTTAATTACTTTGAGCATCAAATTGCGCCTTGATTGGAAAGCTGATTAAGGACCTCAAGAAATGAAAATTGAATAAGGAAAAGAACAAAATGTGTTAGGCGCCCTTCATTCAAACATGTAAGGTGCATTTTCTTGACCCTTCCATCTAATGTTGGCACCTAGGTGATGAGAATACAAAATGTGGAAATCTAGCATGTCCCAAGTAAAGCGCCCAACATCAAGTAGGCATGAAACAAGTTGGTCAATAATGTTAGGGACAAAATTGTGGAGTAAGAAACTATGCAAGTCAAGGTGCCATTTCACACCTATTTATCTTGAGTGGCATGTCCTATTCAGAGCACTCCAAGTTGGCACCTTGACCAATCACTGTGAAGGATCCTCTGAGTGATAATGGATGAAAAGTATTTGAAGGGAACTTCATAAGCACCCTGGAGACATCAATCCAAAAAAGAGGGAAGTGCACCTTAGGTGAGATGGTATTTGTTATAAGTTGAAGATATAGTGCCTATTGGTACTTGAAGCTCCATCCTTAGCGCCTACCATCCTTAGCGCCCAATGTATAAGCCTTCACCTAATTTGGTGCCTATGGTAATTTCGTTGTAAACAAATCTAAGGTGGGCGTCTAATAATAAAGGGCTATTGATCAAGAAGTCCTCTATACACTCATTCACTGAGTAAGGAGGAACAAGATGACAAAATTAGAAAGAAAGAGGTAAGACGCATTTTTGCATCTAAACTACTCATTTTTAGCGCCTAAAACAAATTTGTTAGATGGGCGCCAATTTCCTCCGGAGTGACCTCCACTTTGCGCCTTGAAGTACATGGTGGGGTAGGAATTCAATTTTAGTGCCCAAGGGACAATTGGCATCATAACATAGGCACTTGGATGATAGAAGACTTCCAATTGATTTAAACCAACAAAATGACCAAATTTAAGGCCAGAGATGAGTTTTTGCGCCTTGAAGAGAACATGTTGGGATTCTTCCTATACAATTTGGAATGAACACTTTGCTTCATTCAAGTATGCCAAGAGTGACCTTGATACCACCCAAGGAAGGTATTGATGAATATAATGAGTTTGGGCGCCCTTAATACAATGAGCATGACATTCCCTTGTTTGGAGGATTGTTATCTTAATACATCTTGGAGGAGAGAATAAGGTTTGACATGAAAAGAAAATCATTTGAGGAATAAGAAACGAGCTAAGTGTATTAAGGCACTATAACATACCTGAAGCTCTCTAATGAGCGCCTTACAAAAGGGACATGATAATGATGTAGTATGATCATCATACCTTGGATTGAAATCATCATAATGCTTAAAATAACTCAAAATGTGTTAGGCGCCCATTCAACTATGGATACACTCAAGTAGGCGCCTTGAAGAAAACCCCTCAATGCATGTCAAAAAAAAAGTTGGGCACTTAACATTGAAGAAGTAATTCATCAATCTTTTAAAGAAGCATGGATGTAAAAAAGAAGTGAACAACTATGTAAGATCAAGGCACAATTTTCAAACTCTTGAGTGATCTCCAAAGTAGTGCCTTGAGGTGAGATGGGGTCTAAGTCTATCTTAAATGGCGCCTTGAGTTGAGGGTAAGTAAGCTGCTTTGAAGTCAACATAAGCGCCTAAGGGATAATAAGACTCTTGAAGTTATTAGCAAGTGTTTGGAAGTATTAGAATCTCACAAGAAAGACAAAGACCCTTGGCACATAACCATCAAAGCAGCTTGAAGTCATAGGTTGAATGCATAGAAATAAGGAGACTTCTTGAGATGAGGGGTTGAATGTGAGATAGAACTATAAAAATGTTAAAGATCAGTCCAAAGACCTAGGCACATTTTGCCACCAAGATAGTTTGATTTCAGTGCCTATATGTCTTAGATACAAGGCACATTTTCATGCCTTCGTCCCCCAATTTAAGTGCCTATCTGTATATATGAAGAGTTTGTTTTAAATTTAAAATTTTGGAAAATTTATTAAATGCATTAAATACAATCAATCTGGGTCCTTTAACTGGAATGCAAGTAGAAGAAGAGCTTCAAGATTCAATTGATAATGCTTGATCTATTATAAGACAAGAGACAGAAGGTAGAATCAGAGCTGAGCAAAGATGCCAAGCCTTAGAGCAGTACATTCAACATTTAGTTCATCCTATTCACAAATATGTCCAAAGTAAGATTACTCAAATCAAATAATGGCTTATATCCAGAGCTTTATTAAGTTGATACCTAGGTGGATTAGTGTGTAAACATTCAAATTAGATGGTAATTCACAAGTTTATAGAATAATAAAATGAATCCCTAGTCTAGAATCCAAATGTACATAATAAAATGGATATCTGTTTTGTAGTAGCGATATGGACATTGCAGAGTATCCGTTGGCAAAGAATTCGGATTTACTTAAATTTGCTTGTTCATGCTTCTCATAGGACGTCACCTCCCCTACCCATCCAGCTCTACAGAAGAAGAGAGACAACAAATGATTAAGAGGGATCACCAATTAGCGGTAAGTGATTGATCACTTATGTCATGTTATATATTTTGAATATTAAATTCTATATTAATGTGCATGTTGTTTGATTGTATTAATAGGTGGAAATTAAAAAATCTCTATCGAGGAGGTCTAGTCGATGAGCGATAGAGGATGAGTCATTGACTGGTTCACCATCTTCATGGCCTAGCAAGAGCCATAGATTATTTGATAGCAATCCATAGGAGATTTTATTTTGGGACATTTTGTTACATATGCCTATTTGGCTTTGTAAACATACTTTTGTATGTTATCGATGTATATTGTTGTATATACCCATATGGTTTTATTTGTACATGCCTATATGGCTTGATATATACACTATACAAATTATTTTCATGACATTATGCATATATGTATATATAAGATCCTAATTTGGCACAAGTAGGGAGAATGCTTGCAAAGGTTATGGAATTTGGTTTTAAACGTTCCAATTGTATTTGCTTCAAAGATTCTAAAGCCTTTTCAAAAAATCCATTTTGTGCATATCCTGCAATCATTGCATTCCATGAGATAGCATCTCTTTGAGGTGTCATGCCAAACTGTTCACATGCCTTGTCTATGCTTCCACACTTTGGATTTACACCCGCCAATTGCATTTTCTTAACATTTACTTTCAATCCTTATCAAAAATTATGTTTTGTGCACATATTGCAATCATTGCATTCCTTCATTTACAACACATGATTAAATAAGAAGATGCATATTTACAACACTTAAGAATATGTAGTAGTGTTGCTCATGTCACCAATACTATGTTTACATCTTCACATACATGGCTTACAACATGAGACAATATGAAGTGATGAAGAAACTTGTTATTTTGATGTATTTCAACTCCAAACTTGCGCCTAGAAGTGAAGGTGCTAATCCTTGATCAAACTAACCTAAAAGTGCGCCTTGGTACTTAGGGCGCTAGATTATGATTGATCAACCTAAAATGTGCACCTAAGGCTAGATATTGAATTGGAAGGATAAAATACATCATCAAAGGAGTTTATAGTTATTGAAGGCATCAAATGATGACTTGGGCGCACATCTACCTCTCTACACCATTAAATGTGCACCTAGATTAGTGAGGCACCACTTCATATCTCTATGACTTTGGATATGCACCTTGATAATGAATTGATCTTGCAAGTTGAGGTTGTCTCCACAAGTTGAAAGAATGTCCAAAGAATACAATGCGCCAATTATTGAACAAACAACCTAGAATGAGTGCCTTACTATTTGAGTTGCTAGTTCATGCTTCTAGAACACCAAAAGTGCACCTAGATGTTGAGGCGCTAGCTCTTGCTCAAGCAACCTTGAAAGTGTGCTTTGACAAGGAGGTTAAAATGTATTATCAAAGGATTAAGTTAAATCAAGGAATCATCATTGAAGACAAGTAAAACATGATTGTGAATGAGGTGCACTTTTCATTATCTCCAACCTCACAATTGTGCCTTCCCTTGGAAGCTCATATTGTGCCTAAAGGAATGGTACTAAGATAACATCCATGTCAATGATTGAGAATGTGTCAACTAGAACAATATTTTTGTTTTTCTCATCGTGGGGTCAAACGAACTGTGCCAACACGTCGGGGTGGGTAGGTAAATGCCAATAGAGGTCTCATTTTGTGTGCCAAGCATCCCAGTCATTTCAGGCAAGAGGCTACCCGCAAAGTCCCTTAAGATCCCTGAGACCAAAAATGTGCCAAACTTTGACGGAGCAGTTCTTAGAATTTTTGACTGCTGGGAATGTTGTGTTTGGACCTACAGGTGTACGTGGGATCCGTCGACAATAACCTATCTCATTTTTGGTCAACTCCATTCCGTTTGACCATGCCGAAATCAAACGCATTGTTGCAAAATGCTTCAATTTGATGCAGTGGAAAGGTGCTAGGTGTGACATTTTTCATTCCATAGCTCATGGGGTCGAACAGACTATGTCAACGCGTCGGGGTGGGCAGGTAAATGCTAGTGGAGGTCTCGTTTTGTCCGCCAAGCATCCCAGTCATTCCAGGCAAGAGGCTACCGGCAAAGTCCCTTAAGATCTCTGAGACCAAAAATGCGCCAAACTTTGACGGAGGAGTTCTCAAAATTTGTGATAACTGGGAATGTTGTGTTTGGACCTAGAGGTGCACATGGGGTCCATCGACAATAACCTCTCTCATTTTTGGTCAACTCTATTCCGTTTGACCATGCCGAAATCAAATGCATTGTTGCAAAATGCTTCAATTTGATGCAGTGGAAACGTGGTAGGTGTGACATTGTTCATTCCATAGCTCATGGGGTCGAACGGACTGTGCCAACGCATCAGGGTGGGTGGGTAAATGTCAGTGGAGGTCTCATTTCGTGTGCCAAGCATTCTAGTCGTTCTAGGCAAGAGGCTACCGGCAAAGTCCTTTAAGATCCCTGAGACCAAAAATGTGCCAAACTTTGACGGAGCAATTCTCAGAATTCATGACAGCTGGGAATGTTGTGTTTGGACCTACAGGTGCACGTGGGGTCTGTCAATAATAACCTCTCTCATTTTTGGTGAACTCCATTTTGTTTGACTGTGCCGAAATCAAATGCATTGTTGCAAAATGCTTCAATTTGATGCAGTGGAAAGGTGCTAGGTGTGACATTTTTCATTTTATAGCTCGTGGAGTCGAACGGACTACACCAACGCATCGGGGTGGGTGGGTAAATGCCAGTGGAGGTCTCGTTTCATGCACCAAGCGTCCCAGTCGTTCTAGGCAAGAGGCTACCGGCAAAGTCCCTTAAGATCCCTGAGACAAAAAATGCGCCAAACTTTGACAGAGCAGTTCTCAAAATTCATGATAGCTGGGAATGTTGACCTATAATTGCATGTGAGGTCCGTCGACAATAACCTCTCTCATTTTTGGTCAACTCCGTTCCATTTGACCGTGTCGAAATCAAATGCATTGTTGCAAAATGCTTCAGTTTGATGTAGCAGAAAGGTGCTAGGTGTGACATTTTTCATTCCATAGCTCGTGGGGTCGAACAGACTATGCCAACGAGTCAGGGTGGGTAGGTAAATGCCAGTGGAGGTCTCGTTTTGTGCGCCAAGCATCCTAGTTGTTCTGAGCTGTAAGCTACCGACAAAGTCAAAAGTTGCTAGGATTGAAATTTTGCATTCTATAGGTCCTAGGTCTAAACAGATTGTGCCAACACGTCAGGGTGGGTGAGTAAATGCTAGGGGAGGTCTCATTTTATGTGCCAAGGCTCCCAGTCCTTCTGAGATGTAAGCTACTAGCAAAGTGACTTTACCAGTAGCTTATAGCGTGGAATGACTGCGATGCTTTGCACACAAAATGAGACCTCCCCTAGCATTTACCCGCCCACCCCGATGTGTTGGCATAATCCATTTGACCCCAGGACCTGTGGAATGCAAAATTTCAATCCTAACAACTTTTGACTTTGTCGGTAGCCTCTTGCTTGAAATGACTACAAAGCTTGGCGCATGAAACGAGACCTCCATTAGCATTTACCCGCTCACCCCGACGCGTTGGCACAGTCCGTTTGACCCCATGAGCTATGGCATGAAAAATGTCACACCTAGCACCTATCCACTGCATCAAATTGAAGCATTTTGCAACAATGCGTTTGATTTCGGCACAGTCAAACAGAATGGAGTTGACCAAAAATGAGAGAGGTTATTGTCAATGAACCGCACGTGCACCTGTAGGTCTAAACACAACATTCCGAGCTATCACAAATTCTAAGAACTGCTCTGTCAAAGTTTGGCACATTTTTGGTCTCAGGGATCTTAAGGGACTTTGCCAGTAGCCTCTTGCCTGGAAGGACTGGGACGCTTGGCGCATGGAATGAGACCTCCAATAGCATTTACCCACCCACCCTGACACGTTGGTGTAGTCCGTTCGACCCCATGAGATATGGAATGAAAAATGTCACAGCTAGCACCTTTCCACTGCATCAAATTGAAGCATTTTGCAACAATGCGTTTGATTTCAACATGGTCAAACAGAATGGAGTTGACCAAAAATGAGAGAGGTTATTGTCGACAAACCCCACATGCACTTGTAGGTCCAAACACAACATTCCCAGCTATCATGAATTCCAAGAATTGCTCCGTCAAAGTTTGGCACATTTTTGGTCTTAAGGATCTTAAGGGACTTTGCTGGTAGCCTCTTGCCTGGAATGACTGGGACGGTTGGTGCATGAAACAAGACCTCCATTGGCATTTACCCACCCACCCCGATGCATTGGCATAGTCCGTTCGACCCCACGAGCTATGGAATGAAAAATGTCACACCTGGCACCTTTCCACTGCATCAAATTAAAGCTTTTTGCAACAATAAGTTTGATTTTGGCATGGTCAAACGGAATGGAGTTGACCAAAAATGAGACAGGTTATTATCGACAAACCCCACATGCACTTGTAGGTCCAAACACAACATTCCCAGCTATCATGAATTCTGAGAACTACTCCGTCAAAGTTTGGCATATTTTTGGTCTCAGGGATCTTAAGGGACTTTGTTGGTAACCTCTTGCCCGGAACGACTGGGACTCTTGGCACACAAAATGAGACCTCCATTGGCATTTACCCGCCCACCCTGACATGTTGGTGCAGTCCATTCGACCCCATGAGCTATGGAATGAAAAATGTCACACCTAGCACCTTTCCACTGCATCAAATTCAAGCATTTTGCAACAATGTGTTTGATTTCGACACGGTCAAACGGAATGGAGTTGACCAAAAATGAGAGAGGTTATTATCGATGGACCCCACATGCACCTGTAGGTCCAAACACAACATTCCCAGCTATCACAAATTCTGAGAACCGTTCCGTCAAAGTTTGGCGCATTTTTGGTCTCAGGGATCTTAAGGGACTTTGCCGGTAGCCTCTTGCCCGGAAGGACTGGGATGCTTGGCGCATGAAATGAGACCTCCAATAGCATTTACCCACCCACCCCAATGTGTTGGTACAGTCCGTTCGACCCCACGAGCTATAGAATGAAAAATGTCACACCTAGCACCTTTCCACTGCATCAAATTGAAGCATTTTGCAACAATGCGTTTGATTTCGGTACGGTCAAACAGAATGGAGTTGACTGAAAATGAGAGAGGTTATTGTCGACAAACCCCACGTGCACTTGTAGGTCCAAAGACAACATTCCCAGCTATCACAAATTTTGAGAACTACTCCGTCAAAGTTTGGCGCATTTTTGGTCTTAGGGATCTTAAGGGACTTTGCCAGTAGCCTCTTGCCTGGAACGACTGGGATGCTTGGCACATGAAATGAGACCTCCACTAGCATTTACCCACCCACCCCAATGCGTTGGTGTAGTCCGTTCGACCCCACGATGAGCAAAACAAAAAATATGGCACCTAGCAAGGTTTTTGCTCTTACAGAACAATGTATCAGCAAAGACCCTAGTTTTCAGAAGGGGAGACATGTGATTTTAAGAGGTTTTGGGAATGTGACTTTATCATTCCACTTCTTATCCAATGACAAGTTTATTCGCAGAGTTTGATGGCTTTTATGAGCATATACATGATGTTGTTTTAGGATAGTCATAAAGGGCAGTTTTTGGATATCCATATGTATCTTTTTAACAATCATAAAGGGCAAGTTGTACATGGACTGTGAGAGTCCCAAAACTCATATGAATCATCCATTTTGGTGTTTGACAACCTTACAAATCCATTAGATCATTTATACAAACCCTAATGCAAATTATAAACCCTCTTTGTATAGTAATTTCATGAATGACTATCTTGTATGATTGTTTTGTGCATTTTAACAGGCCAATGAGGATTGTATGTTGTTGTCATATTCATGATTTTAACTTGATGCAGAGATAGGCTCTAACTCAACATGATAGAGGCATCATTACAAATGGATTGAATTGCAATAGTCAGAGAGCCAACCTCCTATCAATGAGAGTTCAATGATAGTAAATAGAGAGCTACTTGACCATAAATAGGATTTACATACATACATACATACATATATATATGATCTCATAGGCATCTAGGTTTCATACACAAATTACAATAGTTGTAGAGCCAACCTCCTATCAACGAGAGTTGAATAATAGTAAATAGAGAGCTTCTTGGCCATAAATGGGATTTGCATACACACACAGATGTAAGTTTTTTATGTTTATAATGTGCCCCCAGTGTCCTTATTGGCCTTATTGGCACCTAAAACACAAGGAAGTAGACTCCACTAGCTTTCAATTATAATTTCTCTTAGGCCCTAACACATCCATACAGGGCTATACTAAACAAAGAAATCGTAGGAAAATAGTAAAATCTACAAAAATAGAGTTTCTTGACATTAATTTCATTCAAACTTGTCTTCAATTCATCTTCAAAATGTTTATTGGTCCTCTCTCTCTAAACACTAAACCCTAAACCTTTAAACCTTAACCCATAAACCATAAACCCTAAACCCTAAATAATGCCCCTAAACATTAACCCCTAACCCCTAAACCCTAAACCCTAAACACGAGCAACCCTAAAACCAATCTCCTATCTCTCCCTTATCTCCCTATCTCTATCATCGGGCTCTACCTCTCAATCCTTCTCCCTATTTCTCTGGACATCTCGCTCACTCTCTATCTCCTTATCTCTCCCCTTTGTCACCTCTATCTCTCCCTATCTATCTCCTCTCTCTTTCTATCTAGCTATCTCCAAAACTAAGAAACCCTAAACCCAGGTACACCCTAAATCCAATCAACTCTAAACCTATATCTCCCTATCTCTCCCCTATCTCCCTATCTCTATCATCCCTCTACCTCTCTTGATCTCTCTCCCTATGTCCCTAGCCATGTGCCTCACTCTCTATCTCCTTATCTCTCTCCTCGGTCTCCTCTCTCTATCTCCCTATCATTCCTCTCTCTCTATAAACCCTAAATCCAAAACCCTAAACTTCTAAACCTAACCCCTAACCCCTAAACAATTTAAATCCTAAACCCTAAATAATGCCCCTAAACCCTAACCCCTAAACCTGAGAAACCCTAAACCCCAAACACCTAAACCCTAAACCCAAGTAACCCTAAACCATTATCTCCTTATCTCTCCCCTATTTCCCTACCACTTTTGTCCCTCTACCTCTCAATCTCTCTCCCTATGTCTCTGGCCATGTCCCTCACTCTTTATCTCCCTATCTCTCCCGTCAGACTCCTCTATATCTCCCTATCATTCCTCTCTCTCTATAAACCCTAAATTCAAAACCCTAAACCTCTAAACCTAACCCCTAACCCCTAAACAATAAATCCTAAACCCTAAATTATAATGCCCCTAAACCCTAACCCCTAACCCCTAAACCTGAGAAACCCTAAACCCCAAACCCCTAAACCCTAAACCCAAGTAACCATAAACCACTATCTCCCTATCTTTCCCCTATCTCCCTATCACCTTTGTCCCTCTACCTCTCAATCTCTCTTGCTATGTCTCTTGCCACGTCCCTCACTCTTTATCTCCCTATCTCTCCCCTTGGACTCCTCTATATCTCCCTATTGGTCTGATGCAGAGCACATAGTGGAAGCTCTCAAAACACAGTGAAATACCCATCAAAACCCATAGTTCAAATAGATTAAAGCTTAATCAGCTTTAAGAAACCTTCTCAAAGTACCAAATAACATCAAATCATATACATTCTTCCTATCGACAAGATAAACACTATCGGCCAACTCAAAAATTCTTATACCGATGCTCCGATCACTCCACTTTTGACAAGCCTTTGAACCTTTCGCTGTGACATATAGCCATCAATCCAACTTTAAACTAGTCTTCGGATCTCCCATACTACCCATTTCTCACTCCACAGCCTGTATTAACACATGATTAAACCTAACCCCTAAACCCTAAACTTGAGAAACCATAAACCCCTAAATCCTAAACACTAAACCCAAGAAACCCTAAACCTCTATCTCTCTATCTCCCTATCTCACTATCTCCCCATCTCTATCATTCCTCTACCTCTCAATCTCTCTCCCTATGCTTTGGCCATGTCCCTCACTCTATATCTCCCTAATTGTCCTCTCTCTAAAAACTAAACCCTAAACCTCTAAACCTTAACCCCTAAACCCTAAACCCTAAACCCTAAATAATGCCCCTAAACCTTAACCTTGAACCCCTAAACCCTAAACCCTAAACGTGAGCAACCCTAAACCCTATCTCCTATCTCTCCCTTATCTCCCTATCTCTATCATCAAGCTCTACCTCTCAATCCTTCTCCCTATTTCTTTGGACATCTTGTTCACTCTCTATCTCCTTATCTATCCCCTTTGTCACCTCCATCTCTCCCTATCTGTCTCCTCTCTCTTTCTATCTAGCTATCTACAAAATTGAGAAACCCTAAACCCAGGTACACCCTAAATCCAATCAACTCTAAACCTATATCTCCCTATCTCTCCCCTATCTCCTTATCTCTATCATCCCTCTACCTCTCTTGATCTCTCTCCCTATGTCCTTGGCCATGTGCCTCACTCTCTATCTCCTTATCTCTCTCCTCGATCTCCTCTCTCTATCTCCCTATCATTCCTCTCTCTCTATAAACCCTAAATCCAAAGCCCTAAACCTCTAAACCTAACCCCTAACCCCTAAACAATTTAAATCCTAAACCCTAAATAATGCCCCTAACCCCTAACCCCTAAACCTGAGAAACCCTAAACCCCTAAACCCTAAACCCAAGTAACCCTAAACCACTATCTCCCTATCTCTCCCCTATTTCCCTATCACCTTTGTCCCTCTACCTCTCAATCTCTCTCCCTATGTCTTTGGCCATGTCCCTCACTCTTTTTCTCCCTATCTCTCCCTTCATACTCCTCTATATCTCCCTATCATTCCTCTCTCTCTATAAACCCTAAATCCAAAACCCTAAACCTCTAAACTTAATCCCTAACCCCTAAACAATAAATCCTAAACCCTAAATTATAATGCCCCTAAACCCTAACCCCTAACCCTTGAACCTGAGAAACCCTAAACCCTAAACCCAAGTAACCATAAACCACTATCTCCCTATCTCTCCCCTATCTCCCTATCACCTTTGTCCCTCTACCTCTCAATCTCTCTCGCTATGTCTCTTGCCATGTCCCTCACTCTTTATCTCCCTATCTCTCCCCTCAGACTCCTCTATATCTCCCTATTGGTCCTTTATCTCTCTCTAAACCCTAAACCCTAGACCTCTAAACCTTAACCCCTAACCCCAAGACCCTAAACCCTAAACCCTAAATAATGCCCCTAAACCCAAGCAACCCTAAACCTCTATCTCCCTATCTCTATCATCCCTCTACCTCTCAATCTCTCTCTCTCTCTCTCTATGTCTTTGGACATGTCTCTCACTCTCTATCTCCCTATCTCTCCCCTCTGTCTCCTCTATCTCTCCCAAACTCTTCTAATCCCCTCTCTCTATCTCTCTTTAAACTGTAAACCCTGGACCCCTAAACCTGAGCAACCCTAAACCTCTAAACCCTAAATAATTCTCCTAACCAACCTCTAAACCACTTCTCTATATAGGTGCAACTAATACCACTTTTTCATTGTTTTCCACATTTAATTATATTCTTTTCCATTTTCCAAGTCCTACATGTGTCCAAGTTGTATTGTTTGTCAGGTTTTTAGTCTAATTGTTAGTCCCAGCTCTCAAGGTTATTAAAATGTTAGTATAGTTAGATTTATCGTTCGGTAACATTAATTTACACATTGTTGCACAAACAACCACACTGAAACATAACCTTACCTAATTAAGGTTAACCTTTAAGGTTCTTTCATAAATGGCGAGCTTAATAGATCCAACTAGTTCAATGTTCTTATGGTCCATGCTTACCCTTCCAAGAGAGTTCATGCCATGTTAACTTTGCATTATGTCCTAACATATCACATGAAGGACATCATCATCACAAGGAATAACAATGTCATGAAGGATTAACAAAGGTGTAGCTTCACCACATCAAGTATCATTCATAATTTTATCACTAGAGGGTAAGGGTATATCATGTGTATCCTTCTCAAACCATGTATCATGAATCAAATCATATGAAGGATTAGGTAAAGCAATTTAGGGCATGAAATCCAAAATGCCCCGAAACACATCCCCTGCTGCCCCACTATTCCTATCCCTGAAATATTGGAACATAGTCTAAAAGTGATTATTTCACATGATGAACAAAACTGAATATTTTATTATTGATTATTTGAGTAATTCATTAGTGATGATTCTTAGTGTTTAACAAATCCTTATGGATTAATGTGTAAAGAAGCTACCAATGTTAATTTGCCCTCCTCCTTCACTAGAAACAGTCTTTAAGGAGGTTCATATATTGATGGGAGATCCAAGATTTAAGAGGTATATTTTCAAAAAGACTAAAAAGCCTTTTTCTAAAATTTTTCTAGAAAACGGATATCCATTTTGAGAACGGATATCCGTTCTCAAAACGGATATCCATTTTGGAAATGGATATCTGTTTTGGTTTGGTATCCAAACCAAAACAGATATCTGTTTCAAAGTCAAACTTTGCCAAGTCGCGAATTTGGCTAAGTAAAAACGCGATTTTTTTCCTATTGCCATTGTTTGGCCCACGATGATCCTACACATACCCAATAACAATAAACATATGATTACCTTCAATTTTAAAATACAAATTGCTAGAAGCTATACCTTTCTTATAGCCTTGTTGTTGAAGATATTTGTCCAACCTAGAGTACCAAGCCCTAGGAGCCTGTTTTAGACCATATAGTGCCTTTTTCTATCTGCACACATAGACTTTTTTTTCATTCACCTTGAATCCTTCAGGTTGCTCTATATAAAATTCCTCGTCCAAATAGCCATTGAGAAAAGCAAATTTCACATCCAATTGATACACCTTGAAGTTTTTATAAACTAAATATGCAAGAAACATTTTAAGGGCTTCAAGCCTAGCCACAGGTGAAAATGTCTCATCAAAATCTATGCCCTCAACTTGAGCATAGCCCTTGCACACTAATCTAGCTCTGTTTCTAGTTATCTACCCATCTTCATTTAGTTTATTTCTAAACACCCATTTTGTGCCTATGATATTCTTATCAGAGGGCCATGGAACAAGTTCCCAAGTCTAATTTTTCTCTATTTGACTAAGTTCTTTCATGGACTCAATCCAACTTTCATCCTTACTAGATTATTCATAATATTTGGGTTCTATTTTTGACAATAAATAATAGTTTACATGTTCTTGTTTTGCTAGCTTTAGCTTTCTCCTTGTCATGACACTGTCATTTTTGCTTCCAAGAAACTGATTCTCAGAATGATCTCTTTTGACATACTTGGGTGGAGCCTTTGGAGTAAATTTTGGTTATTCTTTTTCATCAACATCATTCTCCTCTTGTGACTCTTCTTTTGCAACTTCTTCTTCATAAATAGGAACCTTTGAATACAAATCATTTCTTTGTGACAACTGAGAGAAGTCTTCATCCACTCTAACATTCACACTTTCAACTATCTTCTGCAACCTTTTATTGTAGCACTTGTAGGCTTTGCTTGTAGTTGAATAACCAAGAAATATTCCCTCATTAGACATTGTCTCAAATTTATTCAAGGTATCATCATCCCTTTTTATAAAACATCCACTTCCAAATATTCTAAAATAATTCATAGATGCAAGTCTGCCTTTCCATAATTCATATGGATTCTTATCATGATTAACTCTTAACTGACCTTTGTTAAGAATGTAAAAAGCAATATGAACTGCTTCCTTCCAATACCTATCAATCAATTTGGCTTCATTCAACATTGTTCTATCCATTTCCTAAACAATTTTGTTCTTTCTCTCAAGAATTTCATTTTGTTGAGGTGTCCTGGCTATAGAGAAATATCTTTTAATTGCATGCTTTTCATAGTACTGATCAAATTCATTAGAAATGAATTCTCCACCTCTGTCTGATCTTAAGTATTTTATCCTTGACCTAATTTCATTCTAAACCATAGCCCTAAAGATTTTAAATATTTCTAAAGCTTGATATTTATATTTAAGAAAAGTTACCCATGTCATTCTTGAAAAATCATCTATTAGCAACATCAGATATCTTTCTCCATTGATGCTTTTGGTTCTGGTTGGTCCACACAAGTCTATATGTATCAGTTCAAGAGGTTTTGAAGTTGAATATTCCTTTGTCTTGAAACTGACCCTTATTTGCTTCCCTTATTGACATTCTTCACAAAAGATATTTTTTGGCTTGCTAATACTAGGCATATGTTTAACTGCATTCTTCTTGCTGACCTTCACTAGATCATCAAAGTTGATGTCGCCCATCCTTTTGTGCCATAACCAATTTTCATCAGTTTGACCTAACAAACATCTTCCACTCCTCACCTATTTCAGATGGTACAGGTTGTTTTTTGTTCTATTTGCCTCTGCAACAAGTCTACCAAAGCTAGCTTGTCTTATCTCACAACCACTAGCATGAAATAACAAGCTATATTCCTTGTCACACATTTGGCTGACACTAAGCAAATTATGTTGTAATCTCTCTACATACAACACATCTTGAGCATTAGTTTTACCATCTATTTCCAGCTATCATAGCAGTGATGTTATCACATAACTTGATAGTACCAGCATTCCATTTCAAAATTGTGAACTTACTCTTATCTCTAGTCGTATGACTAGAGCAATTACTATCTATCACCCAAGGATTGCCTTTTTCCTTTGGCATGAAAAGCTATTTGGACTAACATTTAATTTTTAGTCTTATTTTCTACCCAATGCCTTTTTGAAATTTTCTCCTTTTCCTCAGAAAGCTTTGTAGGTTCTTTCTCCTGAGCAAGGAGTGCAGATTCTTTCTTTTTACTTGCAGAGGATTGTACAGGTCTTTTTTTTATTTTTGTACAGAAGCATGTGCAGGTCTATCTTGCCTTGGAGGATTAAATCTCCTTTTCTCCTATCTAGAAGGCTATATAAACACACTTCTACAAAACTTGGCAATATGCCCATAGTTGTTACAATTATAACAAATATCGTTCATATCAACTAAAGGGGTAAAAGGATTATTTCTTACAAAATCATGCCTATTCATTCTCCTAGGTCTAATTTTGCACATTATTCCTTTATGTCAAACTAATTACATGAAAAATAGTAACCATAAAATGCATAATTAAACCTGGTTTGTCTTGCAAGTTGATCTTTGAATCTCCTCTTTGGATTGTGAACTTTGATGAATCCATCATTATCCTTTCTGAAATCTTTAATCTTCTTATTTTTCTTAACCCTTCAGGCTTCCTAGAAGTTACACCTTTTTTAGGTGTCATAGAGCTTGACTCACCCTATTCTCCAACTACCTTTTTGAAGGGAACAACATTCTGGATAGTCTTATCTTCTGCATTCTTCTCAGAGACAACATCATTGAAACTTTTTCTTTCAACATATCCTAACCCAACCATGTTTGAGAAGAATCTTTGACAACTAATTATTTGATCAAGAATTTTTGAGCTCTTTTCAAACTTGAGACTTCTATTTAACTATTCATTCACCTTTTCTAATTCCTTCTTCAGTGAGACAACTTCAGCCTCTAATTTTTGACACTCTTCAAGTTTGTTCTTCAAATCCAAACTAGTTACCTCTTCTATTCTTTTAGACTCTACTAATTGCAGTTTTAGATCTACAACTAGTTTATTAGATTCTTCAATCCTTAACTTGTATTTTTCGTTTTGTTTTCTTTCATACTTTAGATCATCTAGAGCAGAAATCAATTCACCTTCCAAATCAACTTCACCCTCTTCTTCTTCATCAGAGTCTTCACAGCAATCTTCTATAGGAGTATTTTCATCTTCTTTGATTTCAACATCCATGAAGGTAGTTTCATAATCTTCACTTGTAGAAGAACAATCATCTGAAGAACTAATTTCTTTGTCTACATACAGACTCTTTTTCTTCTTATTAAAGTTTCTCCTTTTATATTTTGAAACTTCTTGACTCCTAGAACTATCTCCCTTTTGATTTTCACCTAAGGGACATTTAGAGGCAAAGTTACCAATTTTTACACAAGTAAAACATTTGAAAGGTAGCTTACCTTTGTATTTTCTAGAGCCCTTCTTCAATTTTCTGACAAAATTTGGTTCTTCTTCATTTGAATTGGTACTTTGTTCTGAATCTACTTAAATCTCCTTGGCTTTGGAAGCCTTGAATGTTTCTTCTTTCTTTGTTGAGCTTGTACTTGAAACACTTCTCATCTCATATGTTGTGAGTGACCCAAATAATTCATCCAAAGAAAACTTATCTAGATCTTTTGCTTCCTCAATTGCAAACTTTAGAATCATACCTCTATGGGACTTTCTTTACAACCACCTTATCTTCGACATTCTCTTTGAGACCTCTAATAGTATTCACTACTTCACCTACTCTGAGCATGTATTCTATAATATTTTCACCATCTTTCATCTTTAGAGCCTCAAATTTGCCTCTATGGGTTTGTAATTTTGCTTGCTTGACTTTATCATTACTGTAATAGATTTTATGCAAATTATCCCATATGTCTTTAGTGGATGTACAATGCATGACTTTTACAAATTCTGTATTGGTTAGACCACACAATATAACATTCTTTACTTTGGAATTATTTTCAAAACCTTTCTTATCAGCTATAGTGGGAGTAGATGTTAGATGCGTGTAGCCATCTAAAATGGATTGCCATACATCAAAACTGATGCAGGAGCATCCAGAGGTGTAAGGGCAATCTTGCATCACCCAAAAAAAAAATAGAAGTTCAAAACCATTATGGTTGTTCTCATTTCTTCCCGTAATTAGTGTTTTTGGTTCCATAATATCTAGAATAATAATGTAGGACTTTCAGTTTTTTCCAAAACTACTAAAAATAGTGACCTGCCTATTTAGGAAAGTGTACCTGCTATTTTTAGAAAGTTTGCATTTGGGCACATAATGAAGCAAAAAATTCCAAAAAGTTACATAATGGAAATATAAGACCTTTGGCGAAGGAATCAGGTAAAGATCATTTGTGAGCTGAAAAATATTAAAGTTTTTATTTTCCAAAAAGCCCCTAAAAATTTATGGAATGAGATATGAAGCACTAAAACTTCTCATAACATCTCAAAAAGTTGATAGAAATCCATTTACAGATTTTTGGTGTGATATTTTACATCACGAGCTTTCTGGCGCTTAAAACGGTTTGTCAATCAGACACCCAGATCAAAAGTTATGCTTCCCAGAAGTTGACCTACTTTTGGAGGGAGTTGCAAAATTCAAAATTTAGCTGGAGGCTGCCAAAAAGTACTATTTATGACTATTTTGGGAACCCTGGGTAGTAGTAGAGTCAAGGGGGCCAGTGTGGAGTCAAGAATAGGTGGGAGAACCAAAACCCTAGCTGATTTGGGGTTACAGAAGGCTGAAGATTCTAGAGTCTTGAGGTTGGGAAAGCTATAATGTGTTGCAGCCAGTAGAGGATTTATCCTCTGATTGTAATTAAGCTTTTGTAATGTAATGAGTTGCCTAGTTCAATAAAAGAAAGTTCTATTTGTTGTGTTTAATATCTGTCATTGTGTGTTTTGTGACTTAGCCCCTTCATCAAGTGGTATCAGAGCGAGGGTTCCTGAGTGTGTAGACAGATCACCGACTGTGAGGTAGTTTGCACCAGGACCTGAGGTTGTGGGTTTACTACGGAGACCAAGATGCCTCCATGAAGAAATCATGTTGGGAGGAATGCTTTGATAGAAAAGGGTTTTAGAGCCCTACAAAGGCAAATAGATGCTGGTGCAGGGGCACCCCTTCAACAGGACCAATATACACAAGAGGAAGGAGAAGAAGACTAATTTCAATTTAACATTTCATGTTATCTATAGCATCTTCAAATGTAACATCCAATGTTAGCATTTCCTGTTTATAACGTAATGTTAGCATTTTCTGTATGAAGTTTCTGACAGTTTGGATTAAGGGGAGGTTAATCAAGGTGTCATAGCTTTAAGAGTTTTGTTGTCTTAGGCAAAACAGATGTCCTTTGGAATAGATTAAGGGTTTCCACCTATAATTTTGAAAAGATAAAATCCCAGAAATAGAGGAGAATGTCAGTCCCTCGCATTGGGAAAGATAAAAAGGGGAAAACCTTTTGTAGAAGAAAGGGGGGTGATAGTTTCGGGTCTGGGTTCTGAAGAGTCTAATGTAAATTTTTGAACATCAAGGAGGAATAGAAGTTCTACAATTTATTTTTCCTTCCAGATTCTGAATACTGTGTAAATATCCAGTGTAGATATTTTGTGTATACATTTCTTCTATGTAGAGTCTGTATAGAGTATAGTTTTGTGTCTCTGAGGTCGAATTAACTAGATAAATCCATTCCACTGGTGGATTTCTGTGAAATCAGTGGATTGGATCTGTAGAACAGTTTCATTTGTTCAATTTTGTTTGGTTTAAAATTACTGGATCGCTCCAAAATCCTCCTCAGTGTATAATGTTGCTACAAGAATGGCATCTGTGTTCTTAAGTTCATTCTGTATGCTGTAGGAAGCATTTGAGTCTGTGTGTTGTTCGTCAGTTGTATCTATATGTATATCGTCGACCAGGTAGGGGTTCAAACCAAGTCAAGAATGTATGTTTGAAGGCATTGGCATAGGTCCTCATTCATGTCGCCGATGAAGGAAGTATCGGCGAGAGTTAAGGCATCGGCAAAAAGAAATTGTGTTCACCTGATGGTGAAAGTCTCTCCGATAGTAGTATTGGCCAAAGCCATCGGCGTGAGAAGGTGTATCGGCATAAGATCTTGAGTGTTAGCCAATAGTCCAGGTCCCGCCGATCGGGGTGACGACAGAGAAATCTGGCCAATGTAGTATATATATATATCAGCATGAGTTACATCATTGGCAGAAAGAAGAGAGGTGGCACTGACAGTTAGTGGTCTCGCTGATAGAGAGAGGTCATCAGTGAGAGAGGGGTGTATCAGTGAAAGAATTCAATGCTGGGCCGACAGTCCAAGTGTTGCTGATAGGCAACTTGGTCGAGGGTGGTGACCGTTAGCGGAGGTGACCAGGACGGGTGAACACCGGTTGAAGATTATAAGTCTATCGGTGTAATCAATAGCATCGACAGGAGATTCAAAGAGCTCACCGACAGATAGAAGTCTCACCGAAGGAGGAGCGGGCATTAGATGCTCATCGGAGTGAGAGTGACGAGGTCTGGCCGATGGAAGGCTCGTCGGGGAGAAATACGTATCGGCGAAGGATTTTCTTGTTTGACCGACAGTAGATGTCTTACTAATGAAGACGGATTGCAAGAGTCATCGGAGTGACTCAAGACGTCGGTGTGAAATGTATGAGGGTGGCCGATAACTAGTGTCTTGCCAATAGGCAAAGAGAAGAGCTACTTCGGTGAGACATTGGAAATGTCTTGCCGACATACACTATAAAGGCCATCTTGTGGGCTCCAAAGAGGTTTTGTCCAGGTTCACACACTTCATCTGGGGTTTTGCTCTGCATTAGGTGGTATCAGAGCTAGAGAAAGCTCTAGGAAAGGTTAGAGTGAAAATTTCATTTATGAAGTTATTTGTTCCATCTAGTAGTAGAAGAAGAAAGCAAAATGTTGGAAGGAGAAGCCTCGGACACTCTTCCAGCAAAGATGTCCAATGCTGAATTGATAGCCTGGGTGAAAAAGCAAATAGCAGTTTGTAGAGCCGATAGAGCTCAGAATCAGGCATTGAAGGAAGAATTAGGGAAGCTAAGGGAAAGAGTGGAGAGAGGGGAAGAAAACTCTGGTGAACGAGAAGATGGGGATGAAGAGGAGACCCCAGAGCAGGGAGAGCTAGAGGTTCCTGTAGACCAGAGACCCTTACTCAATGCCCTCAAGTCCATGGAAAGAAGGACCATGGATGTGAAAATAGACCTACCAATGTTTGCAGGAAAAATGGAACCTGATTCAGTAATGGAGTGGATAGACTGCTTGAATAATTTCTTTGAGACGGAAGAGATACCAGAACACCAACGAGTGAAGATGGCTTAGTCCAAAATGAAAGGAGCTGCACTGACTTGGTGGAATTTCATCCAAGATGACAGGGTAAAAGAGGGAAAGAACAGAGTTACATGGAAGAAAATGATGGTATTGGTGAAGGAGGCCTATGTTCCATTGGATTACAATATCCAATTACATAAGAGAAAACAAAATTTGAAGCAGAAGGAGCTAGATGTCAGCTCATACACAGAAGAATTCATGAAGTTGTGTGTAAAAACAAAGGTAAGGGAAGATGAGGAAGAGAAGGTAGCAAGACACCTCAATGGATTGTGACTTAACATCCAGGAAGACTTAAATCTGCATAATCCAGATATAGTTCAAAAGTGCTATCAGTTAGCACTCAAGGTGGAAGAAAAACTAAAGAGAAGGCATCAGCAGAATCATAGAGGTAGAGGCAAAGGATTTGGATACCAGAGTGAATCCAACCTAGAGACCAGCAGAGGAGATAATAGTTAGAACCAAGGAGGAAGCTACAATCAAAGGGGAAACTTCAGGGGCAGAAGACCACCTTTTAGAGGAAGATCTTAGGGCAGAGGACCTATCAGATGTTACAATTGCAACCAAGAAGGCCATATAGCCAGCAGATGTCCAACAAAAGCAACAAGTTCAATAGGAGAAAAGAGGATCAATCTAATCCACGAATCTGATTGTCAAAGTGTAGCAAGCTCAAGCACTATTCAAAGTGTGAATGCTCCTAGCAGTTATGGGTATCCTAAGAATGGAGAATCTTTGATGATTAGGAGAGCAATGACCACCATGAAAGTGCCTAGAAAAGAACCTCCACAAAGGAAGTCTCTCTTCAAAACTACTTGCAAGGTAGGAGGAAAGGTATGTAAAGTTCTGATTGACTCTGGATCTACTAAAAATTTTGTATCCATTGAGATGGTAGAAAAACTTAAGCTTAGGAGACTGCCACATCCTTGCCCTTATAAAATTTCATGGCTTACCCAAGGACAGCAAACAGTTGTAGAAGAACAGGCTTGGGTAGAATTTCAAATTGGCCCATACAAGGATAGGTTATTGTTTGACATTGCCAAGATGGATGCTTGCCATCTCCTATTTGGAAGACCATGGCAGTATGATTTAAAGGCATACCATGATGGTGTTAGGAACACCTACTCAATTACCAAGAATGGTAAAGTGATAGAATTGATACCATTAATGGAGACTAAGGTGGAGACAAAAGGAAAAGAGGTTAAAGTGATGATAGTAGAAGGAAGACAATTCATGAAAGAGATGGGAGAAGGAGTAGATACATATGCTCTAATTCCTTGCCTAAAGGTCAACAAGGAATAGCAGAAAGAAGTCAAGGGAGAAAAGAAACAAAAATTCATAGGCCCAGCTGTCCAAGAGCTATTGGATAAGTACAAAGGCATTAGTTCTGATGGGATGCCAAGTTCCCTACCACCTATAAGAGACATCAGCCATTGTATAGATCTGATCCCAGGATCTACACTTCCAAACAAAGCAGCATATAAGCTCACTCCAGATCAGAATACAGAGGTAGCAAGACAAATTGAAGAGTTGTTGAAGACAGGCCTAATTGGCAAAAGTTTAAGCCCATGTGCAGTACCAGCTGTACTAGCACCAAAGAAGGAAGGCACTTGGAGACTTTGCACTGATTCCAGGGCTATTAACAAGATAACAATCAGGTACAGATTTCCAATCCCTAGGATAGAAGATTTACTTGATTGTTTAGGAGGAGCTAAATACTTCACCAAAATAGATTTAAAGAGTGGTTATCATCAGATTAGGATTAGACCTGGTGATGAGTGGAAAACCGCATTCAAGACAAATGAGGGGTTATATGAGTGGAAGGTCATGCCTTTTGGTTTATCCAACGCTCCTAGTACCTTTATGAGATTGATGAATGAGGTCTTGAGAGAGTTCATAGGTAAATTTGTCATAGTATATCTAGATGACATCCTGATTTTCAGTAATCTGAGGAAAGAACACCTCATCCATATAGACTTGGTTCTCAAAAGGTTGCATGAAGAGCAACTAATGATAAATTTAGCAAAGTGTCTGTTTATGCAGGAAGAAATCATCTACTTAGGATTTGTTATCTCACATAACAAACTAAGAATGGATCTAGAAAAGGTAAGTGCCATATTGTCTTGGCCAACACCCAAAACTATGAATGATGTTAGAAGTTTCCATGGATTAGCAACCTTTTATAGGAAGTTTATAAAGGGATTTAGTCATATCTGTGCACCCATGCTTGACACTATAAAGGGAGGATAGAAGTGCAAGTTTACATGGACAAAGGAGGCAGATAATTCCTTTGAAACATTGAAGAAGAAGATGGCAGAACAACCAGTTCTTGCATTTCCTGATTTCAGCAAGATTTTTCAAGTAGAATGTGATGCAAGTCATATTGCAATTGGGGCAGTACTCAGCCAAGAAGGTAGGCCTATTGCATTCTTCAGTGAGAAATTAAATGATGCTAAGAAGAGATACTCATCCTATGATTTGGAGATGTATGCTCTAGTCCAGTCACTTAAGAAATGGAGGCATTACTTGATGCCCAAAGAATTCATAGTGTTCAAAGATAATCAGGCCCTCAGTTTTTTAAACAGTCAAGAGAAATTGAACCGTAGATACATGAAATGGGTGGAAACTTTGCAAGCTTTCACTTTCACACTCAAGCACAAGAAAGGGGTTAAGAACAAAGTAGCAGATGCTTTGAGCAGGAGAGTTCTGACCATAAATCAGATCCAATTGGAGAGTGTTGGGATTGATTCGTTGAAGACAATGTATGCAGATGATGAAGACTTTGGAGAGGTCTATAAGGTATGTACTTCTTTTGGAGACAAATATCATGTTGAGTTTTCTAAATTTCTAATCCAAGATGGATTACTTTTCAAAGGTGGACAACTGTGTATTCCCAGATGTTCTATGAGACTGAATATTATTCAGGAAAAACATTGTGGGGCTTTGTCAGGACATTTTGGTCTTGATAAAACTCTTGATCTGATAAAAAGACATTACCATTGGCCTAAGTTACAATCAGATGTGAGAAAATTTGTGGAAGCATGTGTAATATGTTAGAAAGCCGAAGGAAGATCCACAAATGCAGGTTTGTATCAGCCATTACCCATTCCTTCTAGGCCATGGGAGAGCATAAGCATGGATTTTGTACTAGGTTTACCTAGGACAAGGAAAGGATATGATAGTGTTTTTGTGGTAGTAGATAGATTCAGTAAAATGGCACATTTCTTGCCATATAAAACCACTTGTGATGCTTCATATGTCGCTGATTTGTTTTTCAAAGAGATAGTGAGAATACATGGTTTCCCATTAAACATAGTATCAGACAGAGATGTGAAGTTTATTGGCCACTTCTAGAAAAATCTTTGGAAAAAGATGGGAACAAATTTGTCTTTCTCATCAGCCTACCATCCTCAAACAGATGGGCAGACTGAAGTTGTTAACTATTCATTGAGTAACCTACTCAGGTGTTTAACCAGACAGTGTGGAGAGAAATGGGATAATATCCTCCCACAAGCAGAATTTTGTTACAATGACACCATCAATAGGAGTACAGGAAGGTCACCTTTTCAGATAGTGTATGGAATTCATCCCAGGGGTATTTTGGAGCTGAGAGATCTACCTATAGGAGAACCTATTAGTGCAGATGGTGAAGCTTTTGCTTCAACTATTAAAGAAGTGCATGATAAAGTCAAGAACCAACTCCAACAGGCTACAACAAAGTACAAAACATATGCTGACCAGAAGAAAAGAGATTTACAGTTTGCAGTTGGAGATTTGGTCTGGGTAAATCTGAAGAAGGAGCGGCTCCCCAAAGGTAAGTATACCAAGCTAATGCAGAGGAAGATTGGACCCTGTCAAATTTTAAAGAAGTGTGGATAGAATGCATATGAGATCCAACTTCCTCCTGATCTTGGATTGTCACAAATTTTCAATGTCTGTGATTTGACTCCATACAAGCCAAATGTAGATATAGAACAGGAACCATTGTAGGCAGTAGATGATGATATTCCTAAGCATGATCCACCAAAGTTGAACCACATCTTAGACTCACGAGTGCTCAAAAAGACTAGAAACAAAGAATACTTGGAGTATTTGGTGGCTTGGCAAGGACAACCAGATTCAGAGGCAGTTTAGATGACTGCTGACTAGATTTCAAAGCATGGTACAGACCTCCAAACTCTGATCTCAAAGGGGCTTGAGATCTCTTCTCCTAGGGAGTATGGTGCAGGGGCACCCCTTCAACAAGACCAATATACACAAGAGGAAGGAGAAGAAGACTAATTTCAATTTAACATTTCATGTTATCTATAGCATCTTCAAATGTAACATCCAATGTTAGCATTTCCTATTTATAATGTAATGTTAGCATTTTCTGTATGAAGTTTCTGACAGTTTGGATTAAGGGGAGGTTAATCAAGGTGTCTTAGATTTAAGAGTTTTGTTGTCTTAGGCAAAACAGATGTCCTTTGGAATAGATTAAGGGTTTCCACCTATAATTTTGAAAAGATAAAATCCCAGAAATAGAGGAGAATGTCAGTCCCTCGCATTGGGAAAGATAAAAAGGGGAAAACCTTTTGTAGAAGAAAGGGGGGTGATAGTTTCGAGTCTAGGTTCTGAAGAGTCTAATGTAAATTTCTGAACATCAAGGAGGAATAGAAGTTTTGCAATTTATTTTCCTTACAGATTCTGAATACTGTGTAAATATCCAGTGTAGATATTCTGTGTATACATTTCTTCTGTGTAGAGTCTATATAGAATATAGTTTTGTGTCTTTGAGGTCGAATTAACTAGATAAATCCATTCCACTAGTGGATTTCTGCGAAATCAGTGGAATGGATCTGTAGAATAGTTTCATTTGTTCAATTTTGTTTGGTTTAAAATTACTGGATCACTCCAAAGTCCTCCTCGGTGTATAATGTTGCTACAAGAATGGCATCCGTGTTCTTAAGTTCATTCTGTATGCTGTAGGAAGCATTTGAGTCTGTGTGTTGTTCGTCAGTTGTATCTATATGTATATCATCGACCAGGTAGGGGTTCAAACCAAGTCAAGAATGTATGTTTGAAGGCATCGGCATAGGTCCTCATTCGTGTCGCTGATGAAGGAAGTATCGACGAGAGTTAAGGCATCAACAAAAAGAAATTGTGTTCACCCAATGGCGAAAGTCTCTCTAATAGTAGTATTGGCCAAAGCCATCGGCGTGAGAAGGTGTATCTTGAGTGTTAGCCGATAGTCCATGTCCCGCCGATCGGGGTGACGATGGAGAAATCTGGCCGATGTAGTATATATATATCGGCATGAGTTACATCATTGGCAGAAAGAAGAGAGGTGGCACCGACAGTTAGTGGTCTCGCCGATAGAGAGAGGTCATCGGCGAGAGAGGGGTGTATTGGTGAAAGAATTTAATGCTGGGCCGACAGTCCAAGTGTTGCCGATAGGCAACTTGGTCGAGGGTGGTGACCGTTAGCGGAGGTGACCAGGACCGGCGAACACCAGTTGAAGATTATAAGTCTATCGGTGTAATCAATAGCATCGGTAGGAGATTCAAGGAGCTCACCGACAGATAGAAGTCTCACCGAAGGAGGAGCGGGCATTAGATGCTCATCGGAGTGAGAGTGACGAGGTCTGGCCGATGGAAGGCTCGTCGGGGAGAAATATGTATCAGCGAAGGATTTTCTTGTTTGACCGACAGTAGATGTCTTACCGACGAAGGCAGATTGCAAGAGTCATCGGAGTGACTCAAGACGTCGGTGTGAAATGTATGAGGGTAGCTGATAACTAGTGTCTTGTCGATAGGCAAAGAGAAGAGCTACTTCAGTGAGACATTGGAAATGTCTTGCTGACATACACTATAAAGGCCATCTTGTGGGCTCCAAAGAGGTTTTGTCCAAGTTCACATGCTTCATTTGGGCTTTTGCTTTGCATCAGATGCATTGCAAGAGGAGCTACGAAGAGGGTTTGAGCCAAGGATGAGAGAAGAAAGTGAAGGTGAAGATGAAGAAGAGCTATCTGAGGAAGAACAAGAAGCTGCCGGAGATCCTGCAGAAGTTAGGTTGTTGAGGGCCATTTCAAACATTGAAAAGAGGCCCAGGATTGAAGTTTCTACATATTCTGGAGATTTGAATCCAGAATAGCTTATTGCTTGGATCAATGACATGGAGGAGTATTTTGAGTATGAAGAAGTGGAGGACCCAAATCGGGTTAAGTTTGCAAAAACAAAGTTGAAGGGCCATGCCAATATTTGGTGGAAGGAGGTCCAATTAGAGAGAAACAGAAGAGGAAAAGGAAAGATCTCCAGATGGAATCAGATGGTGGAGAAACTAAAGAAGCAGTTCATTCCTGTGGACTATGAGATGGAGTTGCTGAAGAAGCTGCAAGGACTGAAGCAAGGTAACAAGTCTGTTAAGGAGTATATAGAAGAGTTTTATAAAATTACTATCAGGACAGGCCATGCAGAGCCCAATAAGGAGAAGGTAGCCCGTTACATTAATGGGTTGAGGCCAAGTATTCAAGAGGAGTTGAGCCTGGTCAGAATGACCACCATAGAAGATATGTACCAGTTTTCCCTAAAGGTGGAAGAGAAGCTGAATAAAAGATTTGACAGTAAGCAAAGGGAGAGAGGTCAAGGTGGAAGGACTGGTGGAAGACCCTATGGGGGCTGAAATGAAGATGCAAAGAAAAGTGAAGAAGTTGGCACCAGTCAAAATCAAAGAGGTGACAATACCTACTGCCCTCGTGACTAGAACAATGGTGAGCAAAGAGGAAGAGGAAGAGGCAAACCTGGGCAAGGACCTGGAAGAGGAGGTTTCAGAGGAACCTATTTCCAATGTGGAGAAGAAGGGCATCAAGCATATGAATGTTCGCAACATCAAGGAAGGACGAATAGAAGACCTGAAGGTAATGCACGAGTTGCACATGTAGATGAAGATGCACAGTCTAAGCATTCTGAAGATGCTGAAAGGGGAGAAACCCTAGTTCTCAGAAGAACTTTGTTGAATGAGGAGAGAGAACCCAATCAGAGGAAGAGTTTATTCTGCACAAGGTGCAAATGTGAGGGTAAGTGTTGTGATATTATTATTGACAGTGGAAGCACTGATAATCTTGTTTCAGAGGAGATGGTTGACAAGTTGAAGTTGACAAGAAGAAAACATCCACATCCATATTGGATTGCATGGTTGCAGAAGGACCATAGAGCTTTGGTCAATGAGTAGTGTTTAGTGAAGTTCAAGATTGGTGACTACCATGATGAGGTGTTGTGCGATATCATATCGATGGATGCAAGTCATATGTTGTTAGGGAGGCCGTGGTAGTATGATAGGATTGCTATCCATGATGGCCATGCAAACACATATTCCCTAACAAAGGATGGAGTTTGTCATAAGTTGAAGCCATTGAAGGAGGTGGAAGAAAAGGTATGTAGTACTACTAAAATTTGCTTGGTAGATGGTTAGAAATTTT
The DNA here is from genome assembly GCA_027924645.1 of Cunninghamia lanceolata. Classification (NCBI taxonomy): domain Eukaryota; kingdom Viridiplantae; phylum Streptophyta; class Pinopsida; order Cupressales; family Cupressaceae; genus Cunninghamia; species Cunninghamia lanceolata. The sequence continues at coordinate 467,255 of BSBN01000865.1, read as the reverse complement.
TGGAGGGTATGAAGCATGAGCATCATTGCTTTGCATTAATTCCTAAGATTAGTCAAGAGAAATGTGAAGATGTACCTGTAGAAGTTTCAGATATGTTGGAAGAGTTCCAGGACATTATCTCTGATAATGTACCAGAAGGTTTACCACCAGTAAGGAAGATAAGTCATCAAATGGATTTGATACCAGAAGCCAGTTTGCCAAACAAGGCAGCCCATAGAATGACCCCTACAGAGAATGAAGAGCTGAATAGACAAGTTCATGAGTTGTTGAGAAAGGGACTGATAAGGGAGAGCCTAAGTCCATGTGTGGTACCTGTAGTACTAGCACCAAAGAAGGATGGAGAATGGAGGATGTGTACAAACTCTCGAGACATCAATAAGATAACGATCAAGTATAGATTTCCATTGCCAAGAATGGATGACATCATGGATTGTTTGAGTGGAGCCAAGTACTTCACGAAGATTGACCTAAAGAGTGGGTATCACTAGATCCGTATCAGAGAAGGAGATGAATGGAAGATAGCCTTCAAGACAAAGGAAGGTTTGTATGAGTGGTTAGTCATGCCATTTGGGCTAACCAATGCACCGAGCACATTAATGCGGCTCATGAATGAGGTACTGAAAGAATTTTTGGGAAGTTTTGTTATTGTTTAATTGGATGATATTTTAATTTTCAGTAAGACTTGGGATGAGCATTTGATGCATATCAGAAGAGTTCTAGAGAAGTTGAGGGAAGAGAAGTTGCTGATTAATCTGAAGAAATGTAGTTTTGCAAAGAAGGAGTTGGTATACCTGGGATTTGTTGTCTCAGAGGAAGGTCTTAAGATGGACCCAGAAAAAGTAAGGGCTATCATTGAATGGCCTACGCCAAGGAGTGCAACGGAGGTAAGATATTTTCATGGTTTGGCAAGTTTTTACAAAAAGTTTATAAAGAATTTTAGTAGCATTTGTGCACCCCTAACTGAGACAATGAGAGGGGATAGAAAAAAGTTTAGATGGACTAAAGGAGCAGACAAGAGCTTTGACACATTGAACCAGAAAGTCATAGAACAACCTGTTTTGGTACTTCCAGATTTTAATAAGGTATTTCAGGTAGATTGTGATGCTAGCAGTAGTAGTATAGGAGCTGTTTTGAGCCAAGAAGGTAAGCCCATTGCCTATTTTAGTGAGAAGCTTAATGATGCCAAGAAAAAGTATTCTGTTTATGATCAAGAGTTTTATGCAATAGTCCAGTCTTTGAAGAAATGGAGACATTGCTTGTTGCCAAAAGAGTTTGTTTTATATACTGATCATCAAGCTTTGCAGTATCTTAATAGTCAAGGAAAGTTAAATCAAAGGCACTTAAAATGGGTTGAGTTTTTGCAAAGTTATACTTTTATTTTGAAGCATAGGAGTGGGAAGTCCAACAAGGTTGCAGATGCCTTGAGCAGAAGGTGAAATTTGTTGAGAGTAATGAAGATAGAGGTTGTTGGGTTTAATGAACTCAAAAGTTTGTATCCTGAAGATCCAGATTTTACAGAGGCTTGGAAAGCTTGTTTGGAACCTGTTACTTTGGACAGAACAAAAGGGTTGGATTTCATAATCCAAGATGGCATGTTGTTTAGAGGAAGCCAATTGTACATTCCAAGGAGTTTCATGAGGGAGAGCCTAATTAAGAAGAAGCATAGTGGGGGGTTAGCTGGACACTTTGGTCGAGATAAGACCATTGCCATTGTCGGTGAAAATTATTATTGGCCACAGTTGCAACAGGATGTGAGGAAATTTGTGCAGAGTTGTAGAGTGTGTCAGATGGCAAAAGGAACAAGTCAGAATATAGGGTTGTATCAACCATTACCTATACCGGAGAAGCCATGGGATGATATTAGCATGGATTTTGTTCTTGGTTTACCAAGGACATAGAGAGGACATGATTCTATTTTTGTGGTGGTGGACAGATTCTCAAAAATGGCACATTTTATTCCTTGTAAGAAGACTAATGATGTTGTTCGCAGAGTTATTTTTTAGGGAAGTGGTGAGACTACATGGTCTACCAAAAAGTATAGTTTCAGACTGAGATACCAAGTTTGTTGGTTATTTCTAGAGGACATTGTGGAAGAAGTTGAAGACAAACTTGAAGTTCAATTCTGCACACCATCCACAGACTGATGGACAGACAGAAGTGGTGAACAGGAGTTTGGGTAACTTGCTACGATACTTAGTAGGAGATAAGCCCAAGGGATGGGATTCAATTTTACCACAGGCAGAATTTGCTTACAACAATTCTGTCAATAGGAGTACTGGTAAATCACCATTTCAGATTGCGTATGGTAATAGCCTGCAAAATGCTTCTGAGTTAAGGAAGCTGGACAATGGAGAAAAGACAAGTGTTGAAGCCAAAGACTTTGCAAAACATTTAAAGAAATTGCATGAAGAAGTGAGAAAGTACATTAATAAGATGAATATTTAGTACAAGTCTAAGGCAAATCAGAAGAGGAGGTATAAGGAGTTCCAGGTGGGAGATGAAGTCATGGTTCACTTGAGAAAAGAAAGGTTCCCAGTTGGAACATACAATAAATTGAAAATGAAGAGATTTGGACCATGCAGAATCATGAAGAAGCATGATTCAGGAAATGCATATAAGGTAGAGCTGCCGAGTGGGATCAATATTTCTCATGTTTTCAACATTGCTAATTTATCAGAATATCATGAAGGTGGAACAGAGGATGGACCAACAGAAGTGCAGTGGAGTATTCTGAAATCTACTTCAATAGAGGAGATAGAAGAGATTTTGGATAGCCGTGTGAGAAGGAGCACTCGGAACAATCAATACGAAGAATATCTAGTGAAATGGAAAGGAAGGCCTATTGAAGATTCTTTTTGGTTGTCTAAGGTAGAGGTTGATTGTTTGGGTTTTCCTCACACAAACACCTGAGACGTGACAGGGTCACTTCTCAAATTACCCTGGGTATCTGATGCAAGAGCATCCAAAGGTGTAATGGCAATCTTGCATCACCCAAAAAAAGAAGTTCATTCAAAACCATTTTAGTTGTTCTCATTTCTTCCCATAATTAGTGTTTTTGGTTCCATAATATCCAGAATAATAATGTAGGACTTTCAGTTTTTCCAAAACTGCTAAAAATAGCGACCTGCCTATTTGGGAAAGTGTACCTGCTATTTTTAGAAAGTTTGCATTTAGGCACGTAATGAAGCAAAAACTTCTAGAAAGTTACATAATGGAAATATAAGACCTTTGGCGAAGGAATCAGGTAAAGATCATTTGTGAGCTAAAAAATATTAAAGTTTTTGTTTTCCGAAAAGCCCTTGAAAATTTACGAAACGAGATATGAGGCACTAAAACTTCTAATAACATCTCAAAAAGTTGATAGAAATCTGTTTACGAATTTTTGGCATGATATTTTACATCACAAGCTTTCCGACACTTAAAACAGTTTGTCAATCAGACACCCGGATCAAAAGTTATGCTTCCCAGAAGTTGACCTACATTTGGAGGGCGTTGCAAAATTCAAAATTTAGCTGGAGGCCACCAAAAAGTGCTATTTATGACTATTTTGGGAACCTTGGCCAATAGTAGAGTCAAGGGGGCCAGTGTGGAGTCAAGAATAGGTGGGAGAACAGAAACCCTAGCTGATTTGGGGTTACAGAAGGCTGAAGATTCTAGAGTCTTGAGGTTGGGAAAGCTGTAATATGTTGCAGCCAGTAGAGGATTTATCCTCTGATTGTAATTGAGCTTCTATAATGTAATGAGTTGCCCAGTTCAATAAAAGAAAGTTCTATTTTCTATGTTCAATATCTATTATTGTGTGTTTTGTGATTTACCCCCTTCATCAAGTGGTATCAGAGTGAGGGTTCCTGAGTGTAGACAAATCACCGACCGTGAGGTAGTTTGCACCACGACCTGAGGTTGTGGGTTTACTGTGGAGACCAAGATGCCTCCATGAAGAAATCATGTTGGGAGGAATGCTTTGATAGAAGAGGGTTTTAGAGCCCTACAAAGGCAAATCGATGCATTGCAAGAGGAGCTACGAAGAGGGTTTGAGCTGAGGACAAGAGAAGAAGGTGAAGGTGAAGATGAAGAAGAGCTATCATAGGAAGAACAAGAAGTTGCCAGAGATCTTGATGAAGTTAAGTTGTTGACGGCCATTTCAAAGATCGGAAAGAGGCCCAGGATCGAAGTTTCTACATATTCTAGAGATTTGAATCCAGAACAACGTATTGATTGGATCAATGCCATGGAGGAGTATTTTGAGTATGAAGAAGTGGAGGACCCAGATCGGGTTAAGTTTGCAAAAACAAAGTTGAAGGGCCATGCCAATATTTGGTGGAAGGAGGTCCAATTAGAGAGAAATAGAAGAGGAAAAGGAAAGATCTCTAGATGGGATCAGATGGTGGAGAAACTAAAGAAGCAGTTCACTCCTGTGGACTATGAGATGGAGTTGTTGAAGAAGCTGCAAGGACTGAAGCAAGGTAACAAGTCTATTAAGGAGTATACAGAAGAGTTTTATAAAATTACTATTAGGACAGGCCATGTAGAGCCCAACAAGGAGAAGGTAGCCCGTTACATTAATGGGTTGAGGCTGAGTATTCAAGAGGAGTTGAGCCTAGTCAGAATGACCACCATAGAAGATGCATACTAGTTTTCCCTAAAGGTGGAAGAGAAGCTATATAAAAGATTTGACAACAAGCAAAGGGGAAGAGGTCAAGGTAAAAGGACTGGTGGAAGACCCTATGGGGGCCGAAATGAAGATGCAAAGAAAAGTGAAGAAGCTGGCACTAGTCGAAATCAGAGAGGTGACAATACCTACCGCCCTCGTGACCAGAACAATGGTGAGAAAAGAGGAAGAGGAAAAGGTAGACCTGGGCAAGGACCTGGAAGAGGAGGTTTTAGAGGAACCTATTTCCAATGTGGAGAAGAAGGGCATCAAGCATATGAATGTCTGCAACATCAAGGAAGGACGAATAGAAGACCTGAATGTAATGCACGAGTTGCACATGTAGATGAAGATGCACAGTCTAAGCATTCTGAAGATGCTAAAAGGGGAGAAACCCTAGTTGTCAGAAGAACTTTGTTGAATGAGAAGAAAGAACCCAATCAGAGGAAGAGTTTATTCCGCACAAGGTGCAAATGTGAAGGTAAGTGTCGTGATATTATTATTGACAGTGGAAGCACTGATAATCTTGTTTCAGAGGAGATGGTTGAAAAGTTGAAGTTGACAAGAAGAAAACATCCACATCCATATCAAATTGCATGGTTGCAGAAGGACCATACAGCTTTGGGCAATGAGTAGTGTTTAGTGAAGTTCAAGATTGGTGACTACCATGATGAGGTGTTGTGCGATATCATACCAATGGATGCAAGTCATATGTTGTTAGGGAGGCCGTGGCAGTATGATAGGAGTGTTGACCATGATGGCCGTGCAAACACAGATTCCCTAACAAAGGATGGAGTTCATCATAAGTTGAAGCCCTTGAAGGAGGTGGAAGAAAAGGTATGTAGTACTACTAGAATTTGCTTGGTAGATGGTAGGAAATTTTTGGAGGGTATGAAGCATGAGCGTCATTGCTTTGCATTGATTCCTAAGATTAGTCAAGAGAAATGTGAAGATGTACCTGTAGAAGTTTTAGATATGTTGGAAGAGTTCCAGGACATTATCTCTGATAATGTACTAGAAGGTTTACCACTAGTAAGGAAGATAAGTCATCAAATGGATTTGATACCAGAAGCCAGTTTGCCAAACAAGGTAGCCCATAGAATGACCCTTGCAGAGAATGAAGGGCTAAACAGAGAAGTTCATGAGTTGTTGAGAAGGGGACTAATAAGGGAGAGCGTAAGTCCATGTGTGGTACCTGCAGTACTAGCACCAAAGAAGGATGGAGAATGGAGGATGTGTACAGACTCTCGAGCCATCAATAAGATAACGATCAAGTATAGATTTCCATTGCCAAGAATGGATGACATCATGGATTGTTTGAGTGGAGCCAAGTACTTCACGAAGATTGACCTAAAGAGTGGGTATCACCAGATACATATCAGAGAAGGAGATGAATGGAAGACAGCATTCAAGACAAAGGAAGGTTTGTATGAGTGGTTAGTCATGCCATTTGGGCTAACAAATGCACCGAGCACATTAATGCGGCTCATGAATGAGGTACTGAAAGAATTTTTGGGAAGTTTTGTTATTGTTTATTTGGATGATATTTTGATTTTTAGTAAGACTTGGGATGAGCATCTAATGCATATCAGAAGAGTTCTAGAGAAGTTGAGGGAAGAGAAGTTGCTAATTAATCTGAAGAAATGTAGTTTTGCAAAGAAGGAGTTGGTATACCTAGGATTTGTTGTCTCAGAGGAAGGTCTTAAGATGGACCTAGAAAAAGTAAGGGCTATATTGAATGGCCTACGCCAAGGAGTGCAATGGAGGTAAGATCTTTTCATGGTTTGGCAAGTTTTTACAAAAAGTTTATCAGGAATTTTAGTAGCATTTGTGCACCCCTAACTGAGACAATGAGAGGGGATAGAAAAGAGTTTAGATGGACTAAAGGAGCAGACAAGAGCTTTGACACATTGAAGCAGAAAGTCGTAGAACAACCTATTTTGGTACTTCCAGATTTTAATAAGGTATTTCAAGTAGATTGTGATGCTAGCGGTAGTAGTATAGGAGCTGTTTTGAGCCAAGAAGGTAAGCCATTGCCTATTTTAGTGAGAAGCTTAATGATGCCAAGAAAAAGTATTTTGTTTATGATCAAGAGTTTTATGCAATAGTCCAAGCTTTGAAGAAATGGAGACATTACTTGTTGCCAAAAGAGTTTGTTTTATATACTAATCATTAGGCTTTGCAGTATCTTAATAGTCAAGGAAAGTTAAATCAAAGGCACTTAAAATGGGTTGAGTTTTTGTAGAGTTATACTTTTGTTTTGAAGCACAGGAGTGGGAAGTCCAACAGGGTTTCAGATGCCTTGAGCAGAAGGCGAAATTTGTTGACAATAATGAAGATAGAGGTTTTTGGGTTTGATGAACTCAAAAGTTTGTATCCTTAAGATCCAGATTTTGCAGAGGTTTGGAAAGCTTGTTTGGAACCTGTTACTTTAGACAGAACAAAATGGTTGGATTTCATAATCCAAGATGGCATGTTGTTTAGAGGAAGCCAATTGTGCATTCCAAGGAGTTCCATGAGAGAGAACCTAATTAAGGAGAAGCATAGTGGGGGTTTAGCTGGACACTTTGGTCGAGATAAGACCATTGCCATTATCGGTGAAAATTATTATTGGCCGTAGTTGCAACAGGATGTGAGGAAATTTGTGCAGAGTTGTAGAGTGTGTCAGATGGCAAAAGGAACATGTCAGAATACAAGGTTGTATCAACCATTACCTGTATCAGAGAAGCCATGGGATGATATTAGCATGGATTTTGTTCATGGTTTACCAAGGACACAGAGAGGACATGACTCTATTTTTGTGGTGGTGGACAGATTCTCAAAAATGGCACATTTTATTCCTTGTAAGAAGACTAATGATGCTGTTAATATTGCAGAGTTATTTTTCAAGGAAGTGGTGAGACTACATGGTCTACCAAAAAGCATAGTTTCAGACCGAGATACCAAGTTTGTTGGTTATTTTTGGAGGACATTGTGGAAGAAGTTGAAGATAGACTTGAAGTTCAGTTCCACACACCATCCATAGACTGATGGACAGACAGAAGTGGTGAACAGGAGTTTGGGTAACCTGCTACGATGCTTAGTAGGAGATAAGCCCAAGGGATGGGATTTGATTTTACCACAGGCGGAATTTGCTTACAACAATTCTGTCAATAGGAGTACTAGTAAATCACCATTCCAGATTGTATATGGTAATAGCTTGAGAAATGCTTCTGAGTTAAGGAAGCTGGACAATGGAGAAAAGACAAGTGCTGAAGCCAAAGACTTTGCAAAGATTTGAAGAAATTTGCATGAAGAAGTGAGAAAGCACATTAATAAAATGAATATTCAGTATAAGGCTAAGGCAAATCAGAAGAGGAGGTATAAGGAGTTCCAGGTGGGAGATGAAGTCATGATTCACTTGAGAAAAGAAAGGTTCCTAGTTGGAACATACAATAAGTTAAAAATGAAGAGATTTGGACCATGCAGAATCATGAAGAAGCATGATTCAGGAAATGCATATGAGGTAGAGCTGCCGAGTGGGATCAATATTTCTCCTGTTTTCAACATTGCTGATTTATCAGAATATCATGAAGGTGGAATAGAGGATGGACCAACAGAAGTACAGTGGAGTTTTCTGGCATCTACTTCAACAGAGGAGATAGAAGAGATTTTGGATAGCTGTGTGGGAAGGAGCACTCAGAATAATCAATACGAAGAGTATCTAGTGAAATGGAAAGGAAGTCCTATTGAAGATTCTTCTTGGTTGTCTAAGGCAGACGTTGACCATTTGGGTTTTCCTCACACAAACACCTGAGACGTGACAAGGTCACTTCTCAAATTACCTTGGGTGTCTGATGCAGGAGCATCCAGAGGTGTAAGGGCAATCTTGCATCATCCAAAAAAAGAAGTTCATTCAAAACCATTGTAGTTGTTCTCATTTCTTCCCATAATTAGTGTTTTTGGTTCCATAATATTTGGAATGATAATGTAGGACTTTTAGTTTTTCCAAAACTGCTAAAAATAGCGACCTGCCTATTTAGGAAAGTGTACCTGCTATTTTTAGAAAGTTTGCATTTAGGCACATAATGAAGTAAAAACTTCTAGAAAGTTACATAATGGAGATATAAGACCTTTGGCAAAGGAATCAGGTAAAGATCATTTGTGAGCTAAAAAATATTAAAGTTTTTGTTTTTTGAAAAGCCCCTAAAAATTTACAGAACGAGATATGAGGCACTAAAACTTCTCATAACATCTCAAAAAGTTGACGAAAATCTATTTACAGATTTTTGGCATGATAGTTTACATTGGGAGCTTTTCGGTGCTTAAATCGGTTCGTCAATCAGACACCCGGATCAAAAGTTATGCTTCCCAGAAGTTGACCTACTTTTTGAGGGAGTTGCAAAATTTGAAATTTAGCTGGAGGCCACCAAAAAGTGCTATTTATGACTATTTTGGGAACCCTGGGCAGTAGTAGAGTCAAGGGGGCCAGTGTGGAGTCAATAATAGGTTGTAGAACAGAAACCCTAGCTAATTTGGGGTTACAGAAGGCTGAAGATTCTAGAGTCTTGAGGTTGGGAAAGCTGTAATGTGTTGCAGCCAGTAGAGGATTTATCCTCTGATTGTAATTGAGCTTCTGTAATGTAATGAGTTGCCCAGTTCAATAAAAGAAAGTTCTATTTGCTGTGTTCAATAGTTGTTATTGTGTGTTTTGTGATTTACCCCCTTCATCAAAAACCAATAGAGGTCAGATAAGTCTCCATTGTGATGCTCCAGAAAGCATAGTTGGATCCATCAAATAATGGTGCTTTATTTGAAGAAGAACCCTCATGTCCTGCCATAGAGTTCTTGAGACCAGATCTTCCTTAAGTGATTAAACTTTCTTTAAGGAACCTGAGGCTCTGATACCAATTGTTGAAAGAAAACCAATACACTGAGAGGGGGTGAATCAATTTATGTTAAAAAATTTAAAATAAAACCAATAGACAAGAATTAAGGGCACACATAAACCACATACACACCAAAAATTACTAGATATACGTGTAAAATCCTAAAAGGGGAAAAACCACGGTAAGAATGTTGGTTGAGTCTACTACTCAAATCCAACCTCACAATAAAACATTTTACAGATGTTTTGTAAGTACCAACTTATAGGTACATTGACACCAAAGACAATGTTTTGAGGCTTCAACATTCAGGTACACTATACACCTAATTGAGCACCAACCCAATACAATGAGGCACCAACCCCTAAATCCTTACAAAGTGTGATATGAAGACACTAGTTCTTCACTAACCTGAAATGCACCTTCAATTCATATATAGTCTCACCCACACTCCTGCACTTTGTGTTTTTCATTAACATAGCTTTCTCTTCTCTCTATGCTCTCTACATTCTCTACTCACTTTAACAAAGAGTCCTACCCTCTCATTTCACACCCTTGAATGCTCTCTATATACTATATTCTTATTAACTCAATCTAATTTCTCTCTAGCATACACCCTGTAGCATTCACGCATCAACCCCTACTTCTGCAAGTGTCTATTTTTTATATTTTTGTGAGAAGTAGTTGCACAACCGCAACTAGTTACAAAATTGAAATAGTTTTAGAAAACTAAAAATTGATAGAGTAGTTGCGTAACTACATCAATCAATTTAAATAGTTGCCTAACAACTAATCGGTTATGGATCTGAATTGTCGTCCCAACCATATAGACCCAAGCTTTAGAATAGTCTATCGGTGAAAATATGTTCTTCATGAACTTGGCCTGTGTCGCCTCTATCGGCAAAAAGTCATTTTCACAAACTTGACTTATATTGCCTTTATTGACAAAATGTCTCTGTTATGAACCTTTTTCCTTTTATGCCCTTTTCTCTCTTGTTGAGAAAGTTTCTTTTTGATGAACTTTGGCCTTTGTCTTCTTTATTGGCAAAAACTCATTTTTACAAACTTTACCCTTTGTCCATTCTATCAACAAATCCTCCCTTTTTCGAACCATCTCCTTGAATGCTTTATCGGCAAGAATCCACTTTCACGAACTTGAGCATGTTTCCTTCATTATCGACAAATTCTCAATTTTAAGAAACTCAGCCTTTAACTTACCTCCCTATGTCTTTATCAGAAACCAAAGTGCAAACTAACATTCCTTTGTGCCTTTTGTTGCCTAGGTAGAGAATTAGTGAAAAGGATAACTTGTGAACCATTTCATAAGACACACACTTTGCCAACATCATAGCTATTGCACTTCAAACACCTTTTGATTTCACTTCAAAAACTCCCTACATGTGTTTGTTGGTGAGTCAGAAATTTTTAAAACTTTCAAACTTCTGAAGACTTAATCTTTCTTCTTTTGGTGATGTTTTGACTCTTTATATAACAAAGGCTTGCTGAAGACTTGAGAATTCTCTTCTATCAGTGAATTGGGAAAAAATAAAACTGGCAAATGTACTAGTTCTCAAACTGCAAAAATCTTTGACTAGCTATACCTTAGCTAATTTTTGCCCAAACCTAACAAAAATGAAACTGGAGATACCCATTTGGGTCATTAACAAGATGAAGTCTTAAATTTGAACAAACAACCTAAAATAGCCTCCAATCCAATTAATTTCCTTATCTCAATACAATCTCATCAATGACAAACCTTTGCCATTAAATACATTCATAGAGACATCATCCTTTGACATTAATGACAATAATACCAACAATCTCAACAAATAGCCAACACAACTCTCCTTTCTTTGACAACAATTCAACAAAGCCTAATTGTATGGTATAATCCATTTCATTATTCTATTATTTGAGAGATTTGAGACTAATCATTGCTAATATTTTTCTCAAAAACCAAGTATGGTCTTCTCTTGCATCCTCGGATGATTTGAAGAATCAAAATAATTTAGAAGAAAATAATCATCTATATTACTCTAGTTTGCATATACGTGTTCTTGTGAGATATGGGTGATTGTATCTTTTCAATAATCTTGGAGGTATTTTTAGCTCCTCAATAGCATCTAGAAGGCTTGAGAAAGTCAAGATTGGCTTTCATTTCACCAAAATTGGAGATCGGAGGACCCAATTGAAAATAGGGCTTTGAAGCATAGTTCCAAAAAGTAGCTATCATTTCAGAGCATTTTAAACCCAAAAAGACCTTGCCATCATGCTCAAAAGGTCCAACAACCTAAAGATTGACTATCGAATTGTTGAAATCAGAGTTGGGAGCCTCTAAGGAAAAACAATTTTGCCCCTCAGGCTGTACGAATTGCTGTACTGCATGGATTTTTCAAAAAATTAAAGAAAAAAATTTATTGTGTAGGTGTGCACTATTGAGGCAGTGCCACTCAATAGTGTCAGCCATAGTGGTGCTTGCACCCACAACCTCTGTTGCGTCACTGGCAGGTGAACAAAGAGTTGATGCCGCCTTTAGAAAAAAGCCACCGACAATTCCACCTACATTACTGGACCCTATCTGACCCCACCACCTAAGAATATTCTAAGAAAATATTTGCATAGTAAAACCATTGTTCCTATAAGCTAGCATTTCCATGCCAACAAAAGGAGGTTTCAAATTTGAATTTAGTGATTTTAGGTGCTAAAGGTGGTTTAGGGAAAAGTAAAGGTGGCTTTAGAAATATTCCAGTCAAGAGAATATTCCAGTGAAATTTTGGCATATTCCTTTCTGATGTCATCATGATATCAGTATCCTACCTCCCCAACTCTACCCCCTTTCCGTTGGGCTTTTCACTTTTATAGGCCAACTTTGGGAGGCCAATTCTCAACCATATGAAGGCCTTTTTTGGCACAATTTTTTTTATTTGGGGTAGAATTTTGCACTCTACACCATGGTGAAATTGGTTTTGATGTTTCATTTTTTATAAATTAAAGATTTTTCTAGAATTTTTTGCATAGTTCTTGTTTTGAGACCTTTCAGGAGCCATAACTTATGCAAACGAACTCTTTTTTGGGTCTTGGTTTTTCGAGAGTTCATATTTTTTTACATACTCCACATTGGTGCTCTAAAATTGATCTCATATTATAATTGAGCTATAGTTTCATTGTTTTAGCCATTTTTGGGCCTTGTAAGAGTCTAAAATTTTAATATTTGCATTGTGAATTGCACTAATTATAAAGTGCCACACATTGTAATTTCTAGGGGGGCATTTTAGAAACTAGTAAAAAATGGGGGTGTCTCATGTGTCTATTTTCCACACTTCTCTTTTTGCATAACCATCTAGTTTTTTGCACTAATGGATCCATCAACAATTCATATTCTAACACCACATAACTATTTTGAATGGAAATCTAAAATGATATTCTATCTCAAAATGCAAGGATTGCATAGGGTTATAATGGGACTTGAAATAAAACCTACACAAGATACAAAAAAGCCAAGATGGTTTAATAAATGTGATGAAGCATTTGGTACTTTGCATGTTAGTGTCTCCTAACTTTTCACATTGAATTTTCCACTACACCAAATGATGTGTGGACCACATTGGAAAACCTCTTTTGTAAGTGGGATGAAATAAGGGGTCATCAATTGGAGAATAAGCTCATAGGGTTGAGTACTAGCAATTTTGACACCATTCAAGACTTCTTCAGAAAATTAAAAGCCATCAAATTGTAGTAAAAATAGTGTGGACTAGAAAAGAAAGACATAACTGATCTTAAGTATTCTTTTTAAGATTGGTTTGAGCTATTCTGTATTTGTTTCTACCTTTCATGCCACAAAATGTGCTCTAGGTTCAAACTATAAAATTCTTTGTCTAGATGAGTTTGATGCAAAACTCACCAAGGAGCAAGATAAATTTGTTTACATGGGTACAATTAAACCTTCTAAGTCATATGCCTTAGCTACAAATCAAGGCATAAAAGAATAGAAAGGGTCTAGAAAATAGGATAAGAAGCAAAAGAACCAAGGAGAGAAGAAGAAAGATAAATAAGTAGCTACCTCAAATGCCGCTAATCAGACCTCTTCATCAAAGGTGAACAACCTAAGAAGGAGAGGTCAAGTGTTCCTACTATAAAAGGTCTATCCATGATTAACAGAAGTGTTTAAAGAAATATATTGATCACCTAACACATCTTCTTGAAAAGAACAATATCAAGTTGCATGACTTTGTCAAGCAGGGTTCATTAGAAGGGTCTTCAAAGGACATAGATAAAAGTAAGGGGAAAGGAAAGGGAAAGGCTCTAGTTGTAGTTACTTCATAGCATAATACTTGGATCATTGACTCTGGTGCTTCACACCACATGGTTTTATCACAAGATGGTTTTGCCTCCTTAGAGCCATGTTCTATGCTTTCCATACTTATGGGTGATGACACTCCTATTGAAGTGAATGGGAGAGGGTCTCTTGACATGGCCGAAGGAACATTTTAGGATGTTCTTTGTGTTCCATCTTTGTCAACTAATCTCCTATCTATTTAAAATCATTCACACAAGGTCTGGCAAGTAGGTTGAGTTCACACTAGACATAGTGGTAATCAGTGAAATGCACAATGAGTCTATAATTTCCATGGGGAAATCTAATCAATAGTCTAGACTGTATCACTTTTCTCATTTTGTTCTCGACTTTCATTTGACAATATTACTAACTCACTCAGATCAGGTGAGTCATTTGTGGTATTAGCAGTTTGGCCACTTGAATTACCGTTACTTGCAGAAGCTCAATCAACAAGACATGGTTTCAGGGTTGTCTTCTATTTGATTTTCTGATGGAGTTTCTTATGGATGCATTCTCAGTAATAATCTTGAAGAGAAATATGATAAAGGAAAATCATGGAGGGCCATATAGCTTCTAGATTTAGTACATAGTGACTTGGCAAGGTCATTTCCACATCTATCTTTTATCAAGGCTAGATACGTCTTAACATTCATTGATGATCTTTTAAGATACACTTGGGTTTATTTTCTCAAACTAAATTCTGAGGTCTTTGAGTCTTTTCAAGACTTCAAATCTTTTGTAGAGAAACAATCAAGGAAAGCCATAAAGATTCCACACACAGATAATGGGGGCAAATATGTTAACCATCAGTTTGAACAATTTGTGTTTCAAGAGGTATTGACTTACAACACATAGTTCCATACAATCCTCAATAGAATGGTGTTCTACAAGAAAAGGTCCTTAAAAGAGATGGTCAATTGTATGATACATTCTAGATCATTAACACCTTAGTACTAGGTAGAGGATATTAACTAGGCGTGTTACATTCAGAATCATGTTCCTCACCAGTTATGAAGGGGGTAACCCCTTTCCAAGCTTGGACTAGTCAGAAACCAATAGTTAAGCACTTTAGAATGTTTAGTTCCCCTACATGGGCCCAAATTCTAGCAGAGAAATGCAAGGCTATGGATCCACAAAGCAATCCTTGCATATTTGTTGGGTACCCAGACAATGTTAAAGGCTACAAGATTTTCCACCTTACGACACATGAGTTGTTCATAAAGAGGAGTGTTTGTTTTGAGGAGGACTTTTCCAATTCTTCTCCTACCACTTCTCCATCAACCATTACATTGGAGACATTATGACATGATGATAGTTCTTCAAAGGATCTTAATCCTTCTAATCATGATGAGGAGTCTTCTCCCTATACTTCAGATGGTGAAAGTGATGATGAGGTTCTACCTTCCTCTCCTAGTCATCATTTAGAGTCTAATGATTCTCCTCTAGACTCTCATATCATTAGTCCTCTTTGGGCTCATCAGACATTGCAATCAATAGGTGATTGGGTTGGTGATCCTTCTAATACTAGAAGAACAAGGCCATGGTTTTAGTAGGCTCCACATCTCTTTGTTTCTTCATCTTCTAATCCATAATCTTTTCAGGAAGCTTCTGGTATCCCCAATGGGATGCTAATATGCAAGAAGAGTTTAGTTCCTTGGAAAAGAACCACACTTGGGATTTGGTCCCCCGTTCTAAGGGAAGGAAACTAGTTCAATGCAAGTGGATCTATTGAACAAAATCTATAGTATATGGGTTGGTTGACAAGAATAAGGCTTGCTTGGTAGGCTTACTTGGTCACCAAATGCTTCTTACAAGTGCCTAGGATTGACTACTCTGGGACTTTTGCATCAATTTCCAAAATGAATTCCATCCAACTTGTCCTTGCTATAGTTACAACCCATCATTGGTAAGTTCATTAGATGAATAAGAATAGTGATTTTCTTCATGGTGACCTTCAGGAGGAAATATATATGGAGCAGCCACAAGGGTTCACCCAAGATCCATCACTAGTTTGCCATCTTTAGAAGTCTCTCTATGACCTCAAATAGGATCCTCAATCTTGGTATGCCAAGATGGACTCATTCCTTCTGCCATTTAGGTTTACTCCATGCCATTTTGATCCAAACACCTATATTTTACAGTTGGATGATACTCTTACATTTTTGGTTCTCTGTTTTAATGCCTTATTGATCACAAGGAGTCACTCATCCACCATTAAAATAATGAAAATTGCTCTTCATGATCAGTTTTTTATGTCAAACTTGGGTCTTCTACACTACTTCTTAGAGATTGAGATCACTCAGTCATCTTCAAGTATCTATAGCCACATCGTCCCTACCATTTTCTAAGCCTATTGCATCCCATTTTTTTACGTGACATTTTGGTTTCCAAATCTGTTCGTGATTCTTGTTTCGATTTAAAATCTCACAGGTATATCATGGGATTTTCCTCCCATTTTATTTTCTAAGTTATTTTTTTTTAATCTTCATTTTGTTTATATTATGTAACCCTAGGTTTCATTTTTAATGTTGATTGTATTGACTATTTTATCACAATTATTTTAGGTTATTTCATGGGAAGTTTGAAAACAATGCAAAACCCATGTTGCTCAAATATTTTTCTCTGAGCAATGCTACCTAAACCTTTTTTCAAAACTATTTTGTTGTGTAGATCAATGCTTCAGGATTTAACTGTGTGTGTTTTTTCCTCAATGTTTCGGACCATACTCCATGATCCATCATTAGGAGAATAAAGAGCAAGAGAAGAGAAAGTGAGGTAATTTGCAGAACAAGGCAGCTAAAAAGTGAAGAGGGTGGTGCGGGAACCAAGGATTCCATGGAGGAAAATACAAAAAATAATTAAACACCTATCCAACCCAATAGGCACCTAGCCCAAAAATCCTTGCAACTAACCATACAAGAAAGTTAAGGAGAAAGAACGAAGACAACCTAGAAAAAATCTAAGAAAAAGATTAAATAAAAGAAAAGAAAACAAGGTGAGACAACATTGTAAAGACAAGAGAAGTCAAAGGGAGATAACCAGGGAGATAAGCAAAACAAAATTAATGAAGGGGACTAGTTTATAAACGGAGTCACAAAAGACCTTCAAAAACCTAAAAGGAATGAACAAATAAGAAAAAAGACAAGAGCATCAATTAAGTAATCATGCATAGTAGAAAATAAGTGCATGCGAATTAATAATTATATTTGAATGCATATAAATGTATATGATATAGAATACAAGAGTAGTAGAAAATATATGTACATATGAATATATAATTATAATTGAATTCATATGAATAAATATGATAGAGTATGAATACGATAAGATGCAAGAAAATGTAAAAAATAGAAAATATGAAAGAAAATCTAAATAAGAATAGATAAAAGAGATTAGAGATATATAATTAGTACCTAACTGAATATCTAAATGAGTAATTTTTATATAAATATAACCCCCTATCTAAGTGCATCTAAAACCATCTAAAAAATAAATGAATATTGTATGGAGGAATGGATGAATGTGAAAAAGAAAAGTGCATGCGAGTATATAATTATATATGAATGCATATAAATATATATGATAGAGTATACAAGCATAGTGGAAATTATACATGCAAACAAATATATAATTATATTAGAATGCAAATGAATATATATAATAGAGTGTGAATACGATACCAAAAAGTGTAAAAATAGAAAATTATGAAAGAATATCTACTCTTATTTTTTGGTATCGTATTCATACTCTATCATATATATTCATTTACATTCTAATATAATTATATATTCGTTTGCACGTGTAATTTCCACTATGCTTGTATACTCTATCATATATATTTATATGCATTCATATATAATTATAAACTCACATGCACTTTTCTTTGTCACATTCATCCATTCCTCCATACAATATTCATTTATTTTTCAGATGGTTTTAGATGCACTTAGATAGGGGGTTATATTTATATAAAAATTACTCATTTAGACATTTAGTTAGGTACTAATTATATATCTCTAATCTCTTTTATCTATTCTTATTTAGATTTTCTTTCATATTTTTCTATTTTTTACATTTTCTTGCATCTTATCATATTCATACTCTATCATATTTATTCATATGCATTCAATTATAATTATATATTTGTATGCACATATATTTTCTACTACTCTTGTATGCTATATCATATACATTTATATGCATTCAAATATAATTATTAATTCGTATGCACTTATTTTCTACTATGCATGATTACTTAATTGATGCTCTTGTCTTTTTTCTTATTTGTTCATTCCTTTTAGGTTTTTGAAGGTCTTTTGTGACTCCATTTATAAACTAGTCCCCTTCATTAATTTTGTTCTGCTTATCTCCCTGGTTATCTCCCTTTGACTTCTCTTGTCTTTACAATGTTGTGCCACCTTGTTTTCTTTTCTTTTATTTAATCATTTTCTTAACTTTTTCTAGGTTTTCTTCGTTCTTTCTCCTTGACTTTCTTTGTATGGTTAGTTGCAAGGATTTTTGGGCTAGGTGCCTATTGGGTTGGATAGGTGTTTATTTATTTTTTGTATTTTCCTCCATGGAATCCTTGGTTCCTGCACCACCCTCTTCACTTTTTAGCTGCCTTGTTCTAAAAATTACCTCACTTGCTCTTCTCTTGCTCTTTATTCTCTTGATGATGGATCATGGAGTATGATCAGAAACATTGAGGAAAAAAACACACATAATTAAATCCTGAAGCATTGATCTACATTTCATTATGAACTGTGGAAATCTGATGTCTATCATATGTTTTGTTGTGTCATTTTTAATAAACACATACCAGTGTTGCTCAGAGATTTTTCTCTGAACAACACAAGTCATATGAACCAAGTGTTTCTTAGAGAAAAATCTCCAAACAACACTCTCCTGCACCCCATTAAAACCTTTAAACACCATAAGCATTTGGGTGTTGTGCGGGGAAAATTCCCTGCACAACACCCTATCGTTATACCATCAACTATTGAACAAAACAACACACAAAATTGTGACTTGCAGAGAATTTTCTCTAAAATCCACAAAGAAGTTCTACCTCGTGACTTTTGAATAAAATTCTATGAAAGCCACAAACAAACACATGCATGCTTTTCCATGCACTTCAGAGAAAATTCTCTGAAGTGCACTAAAGTGATAGAACCCCTCATGTACTTTGGAGAATTTTCTCCAAAGTGCATATCCTTTTTTGCACTAACATGTAAGTTGGAGAATTTTCTCTAACTTGCATCAATTTGACTGGTTTGACTCATTATTTCAGATGAACTTTACTTAAACTAGGATTTTTTATTTCAATAGTATTCAATTCTCTAGACAAGCAATAACTATGAATTTAAATGAACACGGCCAGAACTGAGTTAACTTACTGGTTTGTTGCTTGTAGAAGCTTGAAATCCTTTCTCTTGTTCACCTAAAGACTTGTTGTGCATAGGAACTCTATTTTTGTTTGGGAAAATGATGCAGGAAACCCTAGTTTTGCACTTTAAGAAGCTTGCAATCTCAATCTCTAAAGAATTAATGCACGCCACCTTAGCTTTTACTTCAATTCATGCCATAGGGCACCCTCAATGTTCATCATAGGAGGTTTAAATTCTAGTCGTAGATTCAATCTCCCTTTTGTGAAATCTATGGTCACCAACTACTAGCTAGATTTAAAAATCTAAGTATCCCTCATTGAAAATTTAGTCAACCAATAGTATTGAGCCATGTCAGACATACCCTTCCTGCTGACTCCTTCATGTTTTGTTTGATGTGGACACGTGGCACCATTTCATAGCATCACGATGGAAAATGGCCCACCACCCAATTGCTTTGCACAAGTATGCTAAAGCCCCCATGTAGGCCTCCTTGTACATACTTTTATTCCTTCCTTGAAAGATGGCCATGTGTCACCATTTCACGACTGCATGGTGAACCTTCACCTTTGATAGGATCCTTCTGTGTGCTTGCGCTATCATCAAATTTTAGCTTTTCTGCAAATCAGTTTTTGTCATGACACCTGGCAGCACATGGTTAATTAACTCTGGGTCTTTGATCAAATGGCTATAAGCCTGACCACCTCGATAGATGTCTTCATATCACGGCCCCATAGAAGCAACATGACATCATCTTTAAAGCTCTGCGATGCTGTGATAAACTATCACATGGCACTTCTGACCCTTATGAAGACTTAGGAATTACCTTTTTGTAAAGGGAGAAGATATTCATGGGCTACAAAGGGTATAAGCTAAGACTTAGGGCCATTCATTACATGATGTTAAAGGCTTTAAGTTGTAACTTGAATGACCAGGTACCTATAGCAAGTAGTCAATAGAGAATTTAAAGATAGAGTGAGAAGCAAATCATGGGATTAAGGGCTTAAGGGTTTATAGGAATAAAGACCTATAAATTTTAGACTCAAAACCCTAAACCTAGGTAGTTACCACCATTGGCTCCGACTGGAGACATGTAATTCACTAGATTGCAATGAGAACCAGATGGACTCCAAGAGCAGACCAGGACCAACACAGACACAAAAAATGATAGATGACTACACAAAATTTACACTATATATAGTTATGTACAACCTATTTACAACTTACTGTGCACAGAAGATGACCTACTTATGAAAAGTAGGGTTTCAAGAATTGTCCATGCACAGGCAACTCTTGAAGTTTTCCATCTAAGGCTTAGAGAAAATAAGAATCCTCTCCATGCGTGTTGCTTATCGGATAAGGGTCAATCCATAAAGGTTTAAACTTGCCATTTTTACCCTTGTCCTAATTCCTAGCATTCCACATAAGAGCCAATTCATTCACTGGGAACTTTCTTTCTATGTCTCTCTTATCAAATAAATATTTCACTTTCTATTGTCTCTTTACATTGGTTTTGTGTGCTTCTCTCCTAGCTTCATCCAATTTGATCAATTGATTCACTCTCTCAGCCATTGGATCTTCCATATCTTCACCACTCGCTTGTATAAACTTGTACACTAGCAAGAGATTATTCATTGGCAACCTGGCATCTGCACCATATACCAATTCAGATGAAGATTTACCAGATGCCTTTTTTACTGTTACTCTATCAGCCCATAGTGCCAACTTCAACTTAGAGTCCCATGCCCTTTTGTTCTTATCAATTATCCTTTTAATTATCTTCATGAGACTCTTATTACTATATTCTTCTTGTCCATTTCCTTAAGGATGATATGGTGATGCATGAGATAAACTAATTCCATAACTATTGCAGAAATCAACAAACTCACCAGACCTGAAGCACATTGCATTATCTGTGACCAATTTTGTTGGTACTCCAAATCTTATTATTATATGTTCTAAGATAAAGTCAAGCACAACTTTACTGTATCTTTCTTGGTTGGAATAGCCTCAATCCATTTGGTGAAGTAGTCTGTAGCAACCAATATCCAACTGTGTCCTCCACTTGACTTCTACTATTTCTCTTATGAAATCAATTCCCCATTGCTAGAATGGAGCCTCCACTATTACAGTCTTAAGAGGTAATGCACCTGCATACTTAAGTTTTCCAAAAAATCTTTGGCAAGAATCACATTTCCTTACCATCTTATGTGCATCAGAGAAAAGTGTTGGCCACCAATAACCTACTCTAAGAATCTTATGGGCAGTAGTGTTAGCTGTATAATGTCCCCCACACATTCCCTTACGCATATCAATTAATATCTTCATGGCCTAATCTTCATCTACACATTTGAGCAATACCTCATCAGGGTTCCTCCAGTACATTTCACCCTGAACAATGACATATTTGACATCCTGCAGTTTTAGAGTCCTCTTTTGATTGTCATTTAAATAAGTAGGGCAATTCAAATTTTGCAAGTATTGCACAATGTCTTTGTACCATTCTGATTTCTGTACATCAAAAACTTGGTCTTGAACTACATTCACTTGACATGCCTCCAAATTTGTCTCCACCATCAATTTGGCCAAACCTTGCCCCCTCACTAATTTAGTAATTTGAATCTCAATGTTGAACTCTTTAATTTTGTTTATCCATCTGCATCGCCTTCCAGTCACTTCCTATTGAGTGATATGTCTTTAACTACTACATGAGGCACATATGCTATAATTTGAGCTCCAACCAAATAAGGCCTGAAATTCTTAACTACCCTAACTAAAGCATAGGCTTCTTTTTCTATAATATCATATTTCAACTTTGCAGCTTGCAAAGATTTTCTAAAGAAGGCAATTGGTTGTTCAAATCCATCATTATTTTTCTGTAATAAGCATGCAACAATTGTATGGAAAGAATCAAATGAAAACAACTGGAAAGGTTTAGAAAAATCAAAAGATTTTAAGAAGGAAGCAGTCTTAATGGCCTCTTTTATGCTCTAAAATGATTGGGTTGCTTCACTTCCCCATGTCAAAGATTCGCCCTTTTTCAACATCTTGGATATAGCTTTGGTAATCTCTGCAAAATTAGGAATAAATCTTCTGACAAAATTAATTTTCCCAAAGAATGATTAAATACCTTTTACTGTCTCAGGTATTTGGATTCTATCAATCGCTACAATCTTCTCTAGGTCAATCCTAACTCCATCCTTAGATACTATATGCCCCATGAGTTTTCCTTCAGTTACCCCAAAAGCACATTTCTTAAGCTTTAGTGAGATACCATATTCCAATGCTCTAATGAAAATTTGTTCTAGATGCATGCAGTGATGTTCCTCTTTCTTTGAATAAGTAGTCAAGTCATCCTAATACATAGCTAGTATGGAATCAATTAATCCTATAAAAGCAACATCCATCACTCTTTGAAAAGCAGCCCCTGCATTTGTTAGTCCAAATGACATTCTCACATATACATAGGTTCCCCATGTAGTTGTGAAGGTAGTTTTATATGGTTCTGATTCTTTTACCTTCACTTGATTATACCCTAAGAATCCATCGATCATGGACAACTCACAGCCTGTCACCTTCTGCAACATAGCTTCCATGTTAGGCAATGGATAATTATCCTTCAAGGAAGACATATTCAAATTTCTAAAGTCTACACAGTTTTATATCTCCATTCTTTGTTTTAACTGGGACAAGATTTGACACCCAAGTGGAATGTCTTATAGGCTTAATGATTCCGGCATCCCTAAGCTTCATAAGCTCTTCTTGCATTTTTGGAGATAAGGTAGGATTAATTGGCCTTTGCCTCTATCTGAATGGTTTAGCTCTAGGCTTTAGAGGGATTTCATGCTGAAATAGGTCCTCTCTATAAGCTTTCAGGTCATCATATGACCAAGCAAAGACATGTTTGTATTTTCTTAGTAATGATACTAGCATTGCTCTAATATGTGGCTTGAGGTGCTTACCTATGTAAACCTTCTTTGGAGTGTTGTGTGTACCCAAATTTATTTTCTCCAAATCTTCCATGTGAGTGGAAGAGGTCTTGGCAAGAAATTGATCTATGTGATCAAATGCTCTTTCCAAAGCCACTAACCCTTTTGGAATCTTGTTAGTCTTAAGCTGCAATATTTCCTTTCCAAACAGGGTCTCTTTCCCATCTGTGACTTCTATGAAGTTCTAGAAATTATTTTCCTGGTTCTCATACTCATCTATGCAATGCAAAAACTTTATCAAATCCTTATCATCCTCAAAAACCTGCCAACTACATATGTTGTCTGGCACCGCTAGTCTGATCTTAATCTCAACATTTGTGAAATCAGACAATGTAACATCATCTGGTCTAATAGCTACATTAGCCAAGAAGTCTACCATAGCATTTTTTGACCTCTCTATCAAATTTATTGAAAATGCATTAAACAACTCAATAGTAAGCCAAATTGCATGTTTATATTATTTCAATCTTTTATTCTTTGAAGCATACTTATCTCTTAATTGGGAAACTATTAGTTTTGAATCTCCAAACACCCTCAATAGTTTAATGTCATGCCTAAGAGCAACATTTAATCCTAGCAGTAGAGCTTCATATTCTGCAATATTATTTGTGCAAACAAACTCCAACAGAAAGTAGAACTTAAGGACCTTACTAGTAGGAGATAGAAATACCACTCCTGCACCAGAACCTTCTTTTGAATAGGCACCATCAAAGTACATAGTCCACAAGCCATTTTGATCCTTTTGTTTTTCCAACTCCTCATTAATAGGTTCTTTCTTCTTTGCATCTTGATTACATGATACAATCCTAAATTTTTCACAATCAGTGTCCACAAAGCAAATCTGATCCGCTAGTTCTTGGTCCTTGACTGTATCAGGTGCTCTTTCCTCTTTAATCAAATTGACATATTTACCATTCATGGGAATCATGGCATATGACAAATCTAGCTACATACTTCCTCCAATCAATGTTTCCCACCTCCTGGACAACAGCATACCATATTGTGGCTTGATGTCAACCACATTCACATTCATTTTATAAATCTTCTCTAGATAGGCTACAAGCATGAAGTCCACATTCTTCATGATCCCTATAACTAGCACTTCTCTAGCATCCATAGCATAACACTTTCCACATGCCTTATCTATATTCAATCCAGTTTGTTGCATAACAACCAAAGGCATGATATTCCTTGAATCACCTGAATCAAGCATGCAATTCTGGATCACTTTCCCATTGACAATAAGAGATACATAGAATGGTTCTAACTATGATGGGCACTTTGTTATTGTTGTTCCTCCTCATTAGCACTGATCTCTTGAGTTTGGCTATGATCTTTAGCAGTGTGTCCTATCTAATGAGGTACTCCTAAAATAAGGGACAATGCCTTATTTCTATGCTCCTCATTTTTCATCATTTCTAGCAATGGGACTGAAACCTTCATCTGTGATAAGGGTTGAGTTATATCAAATGGGGCATAATTTTGTATAATAGTTGTAGCTTGCCGAAATTTTTACTCTTTTCATGAGTTTGTCCAGCTTTAGCTCTTGTGGTCTTTTGACTATCATCCATGACGTGTGAACTTTTAGCCTTCTCCTCACTCTAAGAAGCCTTACCTTCTGAAATTTTAGTGTTTTGACCTAATTTTTCTTTAGGATCTCTTTTACTGTTATTACCCTATTTCTTTTGAGATTCAAGCTCTCTCTGGTTATGCTGAGGTTGCTTTAAAAAGATGCTTCTTGGTTGGACAAAATCACCTGCTTGAGCCTTATTTCTAGGATTATAATTGCTCTTAATGTGGGCTACTGTAGCAGTTGTAAGAGCTCTGATTTCCTCATCAGAAGTTCTTCTTAACTTAACCAAAGGACTATGTGAGTCTTGGGCATAAACTTGATGATCTTCATTTTCTTCATCTAAGAAAACTTGTTGGTTGATCCTATCCTTATGGCACCTTCTTTCATTCACATCTTTATTCACATCTACCTCATCAGAGGAAGAGTAATCTCCATTGATGAAAATCATGTTAATACTATCATCTTCAATATAATGAGGTTCATTACATTCATTGCAAGCATTAGCATCATTATAAAAGGACTAAGCAACCATACATTGCAGTGGTGAATGAGGCATCTTACATACCATGCACCAAGGAGTATCCTCAACACTTTTCTTCAATGGATCAGAGGATTCTTTAGTATGCTGAGGCCTTTGATCAGTTTTATTATTCAGGATAGGCTTACCATTGTGCCAATTTGTCTTGTATGGCATGTCATGCAGTTGTGGTCTTTTTTCTTGCCTCTAATAACTTTGCTTCTCAGGACCCAATCCCTTTTCATTTTTAGCAAACTTATAACTTATGTCTTTGAAAGCAGTTGTCAATTTGTCCAATTAATCCTCAGATGTAGTGACATTACTTTGAGCATTCTGGGTCCTATTGTTTGGATTGCAATATTCTCACATCATCCCTTTTATTTCCTTTAGCTGATGCTTTCCTATTATTTTCTATGTTAGTTGTAATTTTGAAAGCATCTCTAAGGCTAGCTGGACTCTTATCTCTTAGTTCATAGGCTGGCTTGGCATCGAAGGCATTTGTATAGAATACCAGCACATTGGTTCATTTGGCCTCATATGGAGTGGTAGTTTATTCAAAACCCTAGTAAATCTTGCATTGAAATTAGAAACAGATTCATTTGACCCTTTAGCAATACTTGTAAACTCATTAATGATAAAACTAGGGTTAGTTTTATCTCCATATTGTTCCCTAAAAATCCTCTTAAAATCATCTCATGATGTAACACTTTAATCAGGAAAATTTCTATACCATTCCTTGGCTTCATCTATCAAACATTGCATAAATAATTTCATGAAAACATCCTCATGTTCTACTTCAAAATTATCCATTACATTGAGGAAAGCCTTCAAGCGGTCTTCACCTAACATAGCATTGTTGCCTAAGAATTTTGGTAATTCAGCCTTGATATCATTGTCAATGGGGTTAGGGTATGCTGGGATGCCAGTGAAGTCTAATTGTCTAGATCTATCCAACTACATGGGTCTCCTTGCAAATGCATTCTAGTTTTGATTTGCATTTCGGTTCTAGTTTGTATTTGCATTTCGATTCACATGGGCTTGTACAATTTGGTTTCCCATATTATTCTGAGGTACCTTATTATTATTTGCATTTTGCCTTTGATTATTTTGTGGATTCTGATTAACATGTAGGTCAGGCCATTGATTATTTCCCATTATGTTCTGATTATTTTGCTGATTTTAGACTTCATTAGTATGTTGATTCCCTACTATGTTTGCATTATTAATGGTTGGAATTACATTCTAATGGGTAGTTCTTAAAGCACCAACCTATAGTCTCTTTTCATCTCTCATTTTCATGGCTCACAAATAATCAAGCTTAGCCTTGAGGTTCCTAATTTCCTCTGCTAAGTCCTCTTCTCTTGGCATTGAAGAGGATGGTCTCATCATATTGAGGCTATCGGTATCCCTTGGTGATTCTATATCTTTAAACCTATCAGGGGGATCTAGAGAAGGATGTTCTTGAAACATATCAGATCCTATCCTCAATCCATCACTTTGTTGCTTCTCATAAATCTCTTGAATATTAGCTTCTGTGGCTGAAAAATGTTGTTGTTGTCCAAGAGACCTAACACTATTTTGGGGATTATTATCATTCCTAAGAATCAGTGAACCTTCTTGACTAGGCTGAGCACTTTCCTTTTTCCTATACATTTTTCTTGGTAATTCTTGGATCAAGGGGTTCTACAGGGATATTCTCCCGTGTATGCAAATTCAATTAACACCGGATGGGAGATTAATCTTTGGAGTGGCCACCCACTAATGGGATTTATGTTTACATTTAAGGTTCCTTGCTAAGGTTCCCCAGTGGAGTCACTAATCTGTTGGTGTTCACAACTAATTGTCTGAGTTTTCCCTAAAAATTAGCCAACTCTTATACTCAGGAATCTTAGGCCAGTGGCCAATGAACAGGAGACAACTACCTATTCTCCTCTGCACTTTAGGCTCTACGAGACCTATGGGGGGTGTTCCCTTACTCAATATCTTTATGATAAATCTTTACTTCAACTGGATATTGAGGTTTAAGCAGATATGTTCCCTTTTATGCAAACCAAAATTGTATGATCTAAATCAAAGTGGCTAGCTTTGGAATATTATTTACCAGATGGCTTAGAGAACATAAAACTAGAAATCCTACTCCTATAAGCTAACAGGTTGGTTCTAATTTTTTTTCTCTTAGATGTATATGTGATTGTCTGATTGTGGGTATTTTGTGAAAATAAGCCTAACTCTAACCGGTGCCAATCCTAGGGTTTGGAGTCAACCTCTTGCAAATGCAAACTTGTTCCCATGAGCATATCAAACATATAGGTTTAGAGAATACTAAATGTTCCCTGCCTTATAGAAAACTATCCAAGAATGGGTATTCCTATTAATTATTCTTACAAATATCCTTGTTATCACACACACCTCCCCATATTTGATTCAAAGCATTTTAATCTAATCCTTAATTAGAAGTAGAAAACCAGACATGCAATACAACATATGTGTATCCAAGAACATAGAAACCCTTAGTACCTTTGTTCAAAAGAGAAATGTATATATCACAAGAGATAATCAATAGAAACACATGCCAACAACATTACTCATATAAGATCAATCTGAAACTGATAAAATGCTCATAAAAACATACATTCAACATTGCAAGAAAATAAACTCACAACTTAGAATTAAGGCCAACATCCAAAATTGCTCTATATTTTCATTAGCAAAATTTCCCAAATCTCCAACAACAACACAATGAGTTACCAACTGTTCTTTATAGACTTAAGAACACAGTACCTAGAAGTTATTACATATTGGTGGTTAGGTGAGTCTTGCACCACAAACCACTGCCAACAAGTCTTGGGAATAATTACAAACTATATTTTAGAAAAGACAAAGTACATTTCATTTGTAGAGATGGAGAAAGTTAGAAATACATTAAATGACTAGATTTTCATTCATCATGAACATAAGTTTCCATCCAGGTTGTATATTGCCATTGTGTGGGCCATTGGAATGGAATTAATGTTGCTATCTTATCATTGTGTCTTGTGTATCTCGCATCTAGCAGAATTTTTGATTCCCTACAGAATGTGTCTAAACTCAATTCCAAAGCAAAAAGCTTGTCCAATGTAGGATTTAAGATGATTAGATTTGAATCCCCGTCTACACAGCTCGAGGACACAAATTGGCTAGCCTAATTTTCAATATCCTTCTTCTAGTTGTCCACGTTCTTTACCTATCCATCATTCCCCAATATGCTTGGCAATATTCTTTTATCCATCTCTCCAATTATTTGTCTTTTCTCATTTAAAGTTTTTCCCAATTTTGATTGGAACACTGCCACATCCTCCAAAACCATCAACATATCTAGGGTGATTTTTATTTTTGGTGGGACATTAGGGGAAAACCTAGAGCATTTATGCAAACTTTTCACATCTCCTATCCATGGCAGCCACACCTTGATTATGCTATCCAAGCCTTCCTTATCTTTCTCATATTTATCCTGAGCTGCTCTGATGCTTGAATAGGCTTTCCACATGTCCCCAGCCTTAGCTATGATCATGGATAATCTATGGTTGATCAAAATTATGTTCAACTCTTTCACAACAGTTTTCTTTCCACTCTTCAAATTTCTTACCTCTTCCTTCAACTCTCTTATTTCTAACAACAATGGCTCCCTATCAATTGGAAATGCTTTTGCAATTTATATCAAAGCTAGAACATTTGAAGTGCTAGGCCCCAATAGTAGCTGCTCTTTATACCTGTTCAATTCTATAGTAGCCTGCCCATAGTTCAACAATAGGTCATCATAATCTTTTTGCAGCTTACTTGTTATAGCCTCTGCAAATTGTGCTTTCTGCACATTCAAGCTAGTAGCTTGGGGAGCTGGAGTGTTTGACACTCATTTTAATATAACATCCCCTATTATCTCACCTAGTCTGATCCTAGGCTTATTTTCATTACGGGGTAATGCCCATATTGTCATAGTTTCAAACCTTGAATTGAAATCTATACCAAAGAGTACCCTCTCCACCTAATCATTTGTCACATCTATTTCATCTCTGGTTATTGTATCGAATGCAATTGCATTAGCCAGTGTCCAGTGTGGGAGTACTAACACATTACTTTTGACAACTAAGGCCCTTGCCTTTTCTAAGGTCATCACACTTATATCTTGATTTACTTCATTCAACACCTTCTGAGTGATGGCCTCATATTGTGAGGGATTTGCTCCACTTATGGCCTCTTCTATTCTTTTCTATAATTTGTCACTCCTGACCTTCAATACATAACTCCTAAATTTAGGAGTGTTAACAAAGTCATCATCTTCTAAAAACTGTGAGTAGACCAATACACTGATATCCTTAGTATGCACTGGTTGACCCATCACTGACCATGAGAACTTGTCATTAGGAGAGGCATAGGGTCTGATCTTGATAGGCAAATTCACCTAATGGGAGGCATCTTGTTCTTTCTCCTTTGTCTCCTCTTCTAAATCCACCACTTCAATCTCTTTGTCATGCTCTAAATCAATTATTTTTATCTTCTTAGTAGGAGGGGTATCAGGTGATTCCCCTTTTCTGACATATCCTCCTCTTGAGCGGCTTGGCTGATATGTAGGTCTTTCTTCCCCTATTGGAGCATTGCCAATTAACTCATCTGCATTGTCAAAGATCATTTGGATCCTCATTATTAGATCCTCTATCTCTACATAATCCCCTTGATAGGTAGCATTCAAGTTCTTCCTAACCCTTTCTCCTGCCATGACTGCTTCCCACTTTTCCCTCAAATAGTGAACCTCATCCATGGTGAAGCAATTTCTGACTGTATCCTCATCATAAATGACATGATGAATGTAGCTTGGTCTTTTTACACTAACCCTTAGTGTCAAATACCCTGGGCTTCTCTACATCCATCTTGTAGGCTACCAGATTGAATCAATTTGATCTAAGCCATCCTTATTAACAATTGTGAAATCATTGAACTTGATAGAAGTAGGAAAGAACAATCCTTTCTTGTGCTTTCTTAGGTGTTCCTTATCAGACTCATTCAGTTGTTTGATTATTTCCAAGAATCCAATCCTTTTAGGCACATATTTAGGCAAAATATATGGAGCAACATTGCTCCCATAAATCATGATGCCTGTGGTGTGGGTTTGCAAAAACCAATCACCCTAGTTATGCTCTATCGCCAATTCATGGCTTCTATCCAGAGGCCTTAGAAAATCTAGCACATCTGCATGTATTCTTTCTCCTTTTGGCTCTAAAAAACTAATTATGTTTTTGACGAAGTGCTCCTCAAAAATTTCATAATTAGCATCAGTCCAGTGCATGTCCAACATGCAAGTCCACATCTAAACTGGCAGCATGTTCCCCTCCAAATCGATCTCTCTAACATGCAAATCCTTATGCCACATGCCCAATACAACAAATAAAATCATATGGCACATCAACGAGTACCATGTGAATTCCACCTTAGCATCCACAGTATATAGTTTGCTTTTAACCCCAATCAGCTGCTTGTGCATTTTTTTTGCTATATACGAGGTGTAGTCATAAGGCTCTTTTGTGGAAGGATCCTGAATGTTTACTACTAACATCATCAATGAAACTAGCATTCTATCCATGGCATCTCTCCCAAGAACTTGATAGAGACTGTGATAAATTTTCACAAAATAGGGTATAAATTGGGAACATTCAAAGGGCTCCTCCTCTCTATCTGATATCTTCACTAATTTGCCATCTACGCCATTTATTTTTTGCTTGGGTAGGTTAAAGGCTCTGCATCCACATTTGACATTTTGATATTCTTCCTTTAATGCATTTAGGTCAATTTTATTACTAGTTGTAGGGTTTAAGTCAAACACACTTGTGATATAGGACTTTGTGAGTTTTATCACCATTGTACAATTCCCTGCCAGGACTAATCTTGTCTGAGGGTCATACCTCTATACAATTGCCCTCACCAAGTCTGGGTTTGGGAACAGATTCAGGTATATTAGCTTGGCTAGGCCTAATCTCCAAGCATTATAGACTAGGACCTTGAAATATCTCCTATTAGACCAGTGCTTAAAATGGACCCAGCCTAACACGGGTAATATACCATCTCTGCATTCATAGAAAAGCTCTAAAATTTTATCATTTGGCCCACTAGGGCCATGCACATTTATAGGGTGCCTCATAGACCCTGGGAATTGGACCATAAGGTCCTTATCTAAGATTCACTTTGATGTGGAAGGTTGATTGGTTTGACTCATTATTTTAGACAAACTTTACTTAAACTAGGATTTTTTATTTCAATAGTATTCAATTCTCCAAACAAGTAACAACTATGAATTCAAATGAACACGATTGGAACTTAGTTAACTTACTGGTTTTTTTCTCATAGAAGCTCGAAATCCTTTCTCTTGTTTGCATGAAAACTTGTTGTGCACTGGAACTCTATTCGTGTTTGGGAAAATGATGCAGGAAACCCTAATTTTTCCCTTTAAGAAGCTTGTAACCTTGAGCTTTGAATAATTAATGCACGTCACCCCATCTTTTATTTCAATTCGTGTCATAGGGCACCCTCAACATTCATCATAGGAGGTTTAAATTCTAGCCATAGATTCAATCTCCCTTTTGTGAAATCTACGGTCACCATCTACCCACTAGATTTGAAAATATAAGTATCCTTCATTGAAAAGTCATTTGACCAATAGTATTGAGCCATGTAAGACATACCCTTCCTATTGACTTCTTCATCTTTTGTCTGATGTGGATACATGGCACCATTTCACAACATCACGATGGGAAATGGCCCACCACCCAATTGCTCTACATGGATGCACTAAAGCCCCCACATAGGCCTCCTTTAACATACTTTTATTAATTCCTTGAAAGATGGCCATGTGTCACCATTTCACGACTGCACGGTGAACCTTCACCTCTGATAGATCCTTCTGCGCGCTTGTGCTATCATCAAATTTTAGCTTTTCTGTAGATCACTTTTCACCATGACACCTGGCAGCACATGGTTCATTAACTCTAGGTCTTTGGTCAAATGGCTATAAGCTCGGCCACATAGAAGGAACATGACAACATCTTTAAAGCTCTGTGGTGCTGCAATAAATTGCCACATGGCACTTTCAACCATTATGAAGACTTAGGAATTACCTTTTTGTAAAGGGACAAGATATTCACGGGCTACAAAGGGTATAAGCTAGGACTTAGGGCCAATCATTACATGATGTTAAAGGCTTTAAGTTGTAACTTAAATGACCGGGTACCTACAACAAGTGGTCAACATAGTATTAAAAGATAGAGCGAGGAGCAAATCATGGGATTAAGGAATTAAGGGTTTGTAGGAATAAAGACTTGTAAATTTTAGACTCAAAACCCTAAACCTAGGCAGGTACAACCACATCCTTGGACTTAGCTCTATCAACCTCCTATTGATGATTTAGTTGATTTTGAGAGTTGGTGAAAAAAAATAAGACTCACTGTATGCATTTGCTTCTTGTTCAGCCTCCTCTTTGTAATTCAGAAACTCAATGTTAGAGTTGCCAGTTATCTCTACTTCATCCTTCGTGAAGAGATTAGCACCACCTTCTAAGACATATTCTGATTGTGGAAGATCATCTTGTTCAGATTCATAAAAACCCACTACCACATTTACAGGTGGCGCGTCGAGTGTGATCCTTCCTTGTGGTGGGGGAAGTCTATTATGAGTTTGATTCCTTGCAACATTGTTGGGATAGTTAGAAGCATTTGGATAGGTCCTCCTTGGAATGTCCTTGTAGGAAGGAATAGAAAACCTTGAGACATCTGCTTCTTGAGGGCTAGCAACTCATTACCTAGTTTCTACACCATAGGGTCCATGGTGCTAGTAGAAGGTGAGGCTGAAGGGGGCTGTCCTCTAGACCTATTTGAATCTTTCCTTAATTTTCTTGCAAGGATTAAATTATCCTCTATTTTGGTAGCCAAACTTTGAATAGCTACAAGATCAGCTGGGACTGCTCTTCGTAGAAGAAAACTTACCTCAGGTAATTGAGTGTTGATAAAGAAACACTTCAAGTTCTCAGTTGTGGGTTCAACCACAACTAGGATTATGTTCTTCATCTTATTGAACTTGGCCATGAATTCACTCATGGGCTCATGTGGTTCCTTTTCCATTTGAGTGAGTTGGGCCAACAAAGCATGAGCATCCTCTTCTAGTTTGAACCTCTCGTTGAACTTGGTTCAAAGTGTAGCCCAACTAGTAATACTTCCAGCTATGATATGATAAAACTAGATAGCAACCACTCCTTGGAGTGTTTCTACAAATAACCTCACAGAAACATCTTCATCCTTTGCTCCATGAACTCTACATGCAATGTAAAATGTGGCAATGTACTCATCTAGATGTTGTTTACCATCACCATAGAAATTGAGAAAGTTCTTTCTTGACCCATGAGGAAGATCATGTGATGGTGGTGCCAAATTTATTGGCCCAAAAGCATTTCCCCATGGACCCTGAGCAACCATTCTATTGGGGTTGAAAGGAGGAATAACAAGCCTTTGTAGTGGTGTGATAGGCAGAACCCTACGAGCATTGGAAGCTTCATTTGGTATAGGAGACCTTGCGTTCGTAGGAGGGAAACTCCTTGTATGCTGAAGAGGTGTCCCTGAATGTGTAGGCAAACATCAAAGTTATGCTTTTACAGAAATTCAAATGTAGGATCTATGAGTCCTTGAGCCCTTCTGCCACAAGTATAACTTTGTTCTGCTAAATTGCAAACTTGACAAAAAGATAGATCAACAACAACAACAAAATAATTACAGACAATGAGGTACTAGTGTACTTCAACCAAATGCCTAATACACTTGGTTGCGTGTTTGGTCCCCAATAGAATCACCAAAAACTATTGGGTGAATACTTGATTATCAACTAATTGATGACGAAATGGTTATATCAACCATAGTATGATGAGATAAATCTCTCCTATTAGAAATGGGAGGCTCCCTTCTTATTGCTAACTATAATGAACTAGTAATTAACTAAGCTTATTTACATTAATAATATCCATGGAGTGTTTCCATATCATCTAACTCTCTTATTTCAGAATAGATGTTCTCTTACAAACTTACAATAACAATCCCATGATGCTTACAATATGTAATGAACCACAAACTACTAATTGAAGCAATAATAAATGATATCCAATTAAGTTAAACAAAAGAGTAACTAAAATGCTACCAGCATGTGTCAACACCAAGAAACCCACAAAAGCACAAAGTCTTTTGTTGCTTCTTACGCCAATTGGAAAAGTGAAATGTATGGAATATGATGCAGCACAAAGTCTTCACCGTATGCCACAATTAGATAAAACAATCATAGATGATAACTTGTAGCTCAAAGTCTTCATGCCACCTTCGATCACGAATATAAGAAACCAATCAAAAGGTGATATCGTAGCTCAAAGTCTACAAAATCAGATTTAGAACACCTTCTAAAATATTTAATTCAATACCATGATTCAATCACATACACAAGAGAATGCAATAGAAAAGACTTAAGAACAATTCCAATGCACCGCAAGCTTGATTCAAGATAAAGACTGAATGCCAACTTGCTTCACTTATATTGATTGAATAATATTTAAACTTTGAACATAAAGTTTCAATATGCACCTCAATTCAGTAGTGTTTCACTTCAATAGATAAAAGATAATATTTACAAAAGAGCCCCCTCTGATTTATAGAGGGAAGATACAAGCAAAAATAGGAAATCTACAACTACTTTGACTTATTCAAGACATAGTCCAATTTGATTTGGGGCTTTGTACTTCTCCTTCATGTAATTGCATATTGCAAAAAGACATGTAGGATGTCATTTACATATTACAAACTACATAATGAAAGAATAGAAAATAAACTAAGTGTCCTAAGACACATGAATTTCTTCCTCTTTGTCCTTCTCCAAGAAATCTTTGTATCTCTTCAAGGCAGCCTGGAATTCATTATTGTTAGGTCCCGGTCTATGTCTGTAGATGGTCAGTGTTCTAGTGATGGAGTCTGTTATGGTGGCAGGCCCATTCTTGTGCTTATTCAGGATCCTCTATAGTTTGTCCAAAATGATGCAGGATCATCCTTGGTTGAAGAGCAATCTTGCATCAACCAAAAACATTTGCATTTCAGTTTGTTTTCTTTAATTTTCCAGTTCAGTACAGTCAATTCAGTTAGAAGTAGTTTCTATATTTTGGTTCGCATTCTACCATAATTTTATTTCAAACCTTGCAAAGATGGACTTAGCATCTAGACACCTTCATGCACATCATATCCAAAATTTAGATCATTTGGATTAGTTACTGGAAAGATATCGCTATCAGAAGATCAATTATTTTCTTAGAATAAAGCATCATGACAGTCTTAGACAATTAGCTAAAGATGAAGACCTACAGAGCATTTTATGACTTGCAGAGCTAAATGACACATCATTCAATGTTGTTTGGAACCTAACTGACCTTCCCTAGGATCTGCACATTGTTTCATTCATTTGCAGAGGAGTACAAGACAATTAGGTCCAACCTATTCGTGTACACACATTACATCTCTTTCATCTGAGTTTGTAATCATCCTTGGCTGACGCGGAGGAACCTTATGTTCTGGAGATGATATATATTCATGTAATAGATGCATAGGAAAGTAGTGAATCACATAGAGATAGATAGATAGTTTGAATTCTTTGCAAAGGTGCTTCAAAGCTATATCTATTACATATATTGTAACTGGAGAATCAGGCCTGTGAGCCCTAATTGTAAGCCCGCATGTTGTTGGCCTATTTGTATTTTAGATCTATGTTATACTAAATGACTAAATCTGTGTTTGCATTCTATAATTGAGTTGTTTCCATTGTGTTTACTCTTGCTGCATGGTCTGGACTATTCACTATGTGGACCCTTCTAACTGTGACTGCACCAAGTGGTATTAGATCAAAGTGTGTGAATTGAGAAAATTTTGTGAAGGCATTCCATAAGATCTTGTTGTGAATCGATCACCGAATCTGAGGCAGACTACCTATGTTGTCAATAGATCACCAATTGTGAGATAGTTGTCACCTTGTAGCCCGATCATCGAATTTGAGGCAGTTACACTTGATCCTAGGAAGAGATGTTGTTGAGGAGAATGCTTGATGTTGGTACTATGGCTAGAAGAAAGGATGAGATGATGGAAATGGTGAAAACAATGTGAGTTTGATTGGATGCTATTGAAAAAGATAGGCGAAGAGGATTGACACCTTGACCTAATGTTGAAAGTGATGATGATGAAGAATTTCAATCCACTGATCAAAATGGTGAAACCCTAGGAGGAGAAGAAGAAGAATCAGATCAAGTCAAAATGTTGCAACCTATTTCAAAGATTGGGAAAAGACCTAGAGTTGATGTACCAAATTACACTGGCAATTTGAATCATGAGGAGTTGATTGATTGGATAAATGATGTAGAAGAATACTTTGAATATGAAGAATTTGAAGATTTGGAGAAGGTGAAATTTGCAAAGGCAAAGTTCAAAGGACATGCTACTATTTGGTGGAAAGAAGTTCATTTGGATAGAAACATAAGAGGAAAAGAGAAGATTATAAAGTGGGATAGAATGGTGACAAAGTTGAAGAATCAGTTTATACCTCCTGACTATGAATTGGAACTGTTGAAGAGACTGTAAAACCTGAGACAAAAGGAGAAATCTATGAAGGAGTACTCTGAAGAATTTCATAAGATGATCATAAGGATAGGACATAGTGAAGAAAGCAAGGAGAAAGTGGCTAGATACATCAATGGACTAAGATAGAACATTTAAGAAGAACTGATTTTAGTGAGGATGACATCTTTGGAAGAAGCATATCAGTTTGCCCTAAAAGTTGAAGAAAATTTGAACAAGAACCATGAATAGAGATAGAGAGGTAGAGGAGGTAAATTTGAGAGGTATAAATTTTTCTAGAGGAGAGAGATCATATGTAGAGCAGAATAGACAAGAGAGCACATTAAAGAAGGACACAGATAATAATGCATACTGGAGAGATGACTAAACTTTCCACCATAGAGGAAACCCTAGTTCATAGCAAAGTGAAGGATACAAAAGAGATGGAAGAGGACCTAATAGGAGAACATTCAGAGGAACCTATTTTTGTTGGAAACAAGGCAGATAACTGAGAGGGGGGGTGAATCAGTTATCTCAAAATATCTGAACTTTCTTTTCTCCTTTAATAATTAGTGTAGCATCAAAACATATAAGCATATATGATCATAAGAACAGAAATAAAATCAACACACATAACAAAAGGATTTTTACGTGGAAAACCCTGTTAAGGGAAAACCCATGGGGTGACTAATCCAAGATTGTATTCTCTGTTAAAAGAATAAGAAGTGCAAAATGGCACTTTCCAATTAGGGCTCACTACCCGAGTACACTGCTCACAAGAGGCACACTGCCTACAAGAGACTCACTGTCTACAAAACTTACAGAAGGTAATCAGGTGTTTGAACTGATGAGAGGCATCTACAAATGCTAGAGTTCAGTTCTAGTTAGGCACAATATACTAATATGATGCACTTCATTCTTCCTCTGCTTTAGTGTTGTTACTCTGTCACATACCAGACTTGTATTGTTGCTTCCACACTTATACTATTTTTCTTCTCATTTTATTTCATTACTACTTCACATCACACACCTACATACTTGAATCCATCTAGTATTTATTTCCACATCAAGGATTTCATCAACTTCCTATTCGGCAACAAGAATACTCAAGATATTTACAAGTTGCTGATCTGTCGGCTGAATCCTTGCTTGATTTGTGATGTGTATCAGAAACATAGACATAGAAGTCATCAATCATGTTGTCCAACAATGTATGATCCCACAAATTGCTTGATCAACATCATTTACTCATTTGGATTGAAGTCTGATACTCTGCCGGTTAGTTCTTTCTCTATTTGCTTTGCCTGTCTGGAACCCAACACTCAGATGCTCATATCTTCTTCATGTTTTATCACCAGAGGCTAAATCTCTGGAGTATAGTAGTCATGATACTCTTCTTGACTTATCCAAATCTACAACTTGCTCAGTTACACCATCTGAGAGATCCAGACCTAATTTTTGGACCTTGTTGCATACTCTATTCTTATTCACCAAACCAAAACAATCTTCAATCTGACTTCCGGTATAGGCATACTATGTACTGCGGATGTGTGGGATAGACTTTTTTTCCATCAATGACAATACTCATGAAGACACATAGTGTCTCTTGCCAACAATCTCCCCATTTGGCATTGATGGTGTTAGTGCCTGAATTGACTGGCAGTTTTTTGAGCAATTTTCATGCAGGCACTTTCCCTAAGTATCCAAAAAATGTTCTAAGTGTTGAACCTCCTCAGCATTTTTCAGCTGCATCATCATATTTTCCTGAGGAGGAGGTCATCATCATCATGTTTGCTTCGATGGTGGTCAGCATCATCATGTTTTTTGTCGACTTGTTTTTCATCGTCATCATCATATTTCAATATCGGGTGATGTCTGGATATCATCCTGATCCTGCTGATGAGCTACAGTGTGCCCTGATTTGCTTGCGGGGGTGATTTTTCAAGTATCCGGTGATCTTCCAATTATCACCTTGCCCTTTTATGATGATGATGTTGTCCCGATCTTCTGAAGGGATTATTCTCTGAGTTGTTCGACCTGACTTGTTTTTTCTTAAGGGTCATCATCATCATCATCATATTTTCAGTTATCGCCGTGTTGCTTGCGAGGGTCATCATATTTTCTGCCTGCATGATATTTCGCCGGGGTGATATTTTTATCATCGGGTGATCTTGGTTATGATCATCCTGATGATGCTGTTGAAGAGTTCTAAGTATGACCCGATATTCACTGGGGTCATCATATTTTGAACGTCAGGATGATCTTAGTCAATATCATCCTGATGATGTTGTATCACTTCATGTTCGTTGTTTTATCATCCTGATGATGCTGACGTCATTCTTATGTCGGGGTGATATCTATTTCTCTGCCTATCTGCATCATGATATTTCTGAAGGAGGGGGTGATATTTTCATTTTTGAATATCACCCGGATGTATGTTTGTTCCAGCGTCATGATGATGCTGATATCAAGGAGATATCCGCCTGCCGGCTTCGTGCATTATCTAGTGGGGGGTGATCTTTTCAAGCATCATCATATTCATCTATCGCCCCGATCTTATAGTGGAGCTACAGTGCAACCTGATATTTGTGCATCAGGATGATATTTCCAAATATCCGGTTATCTTCCGAATATCATCCTGATGTCGATATGATGATGACGTCATCAGGATGTTCACCGGCCAGACTTTTGGTATAGGCTCAGCAGGAGGATGTTCCTCCGATGGATCAGGTTGTGCCGATGAAGGCGATCATCATGCAGGTTATATTGCGATATGATGCTGACGTCAGGGTGATATTTCAAGCAACAGGATATCATGCTGTTGGGGGATGATGATGATGAAGTCTTATACTAGTGTCGTCAGGAGCAAAAGCACCGACATCATATATGCTCATGACCTAGTATATAAAGTGTTAAAGAGGTTGCTGCGGGGTGCATGTGGGATAATTGATATCCTGCATATTTTCAAATATCATGATGATGAATCTCGGCGGGAAATGGTTGCGATCGACTGTTTGATGTTTTTCCCAAGGCCGCGGGTTGGTGCGCCATTAATGGCGAAGGTTGCAGAGGTATGGGCGGATCTAGTACCCGATTGAAGGTGTACATCGACGGACAGTGGCGCAAGGCTCGATATTCCTTCCTGTCTCCTCCCCTACCTACTGCATTCATGTTTGGGCGCCAATCCAGTAGTGCGTTGAGCGCCATTTTGCTGATACTGTGTATCTGGCGGGATTTTTGGTCAACCATGTAATTAATTGTTGTGGTACACTACCTGGCTGTTATAAGCAGGAAGTGTTACTCATTTGGGGTTGTTGAAAGTTGAAGATTTTTGGCTCTGTAATTCAAAACAAGCTGATCTGGTTGCTCTGTATAGCTTAACCTGTGAGTTTATGTATCTCTTGTTGTATGTTTTTGGCATGAACCCACTGATTTCATGATTAATCTTATATGAGAAATGCTATCTGAGCATGTGTTGTGTTAATTCTGTCTCTAGTATTGCATGTATTCTTCTTCTGAATCTGGATATTTGGGTAATGTTTAGATTCTAGAGCATAGAATTCCTATGTTAAATGTCTGATCTTTTAACTTCTGCTCAAGGGGTAGATTAAACTGTTTTCAGGTTGAACATTGGGAAGGGTATACTGCAATAGGGATGCCATAAGTAGAGATAACTTAACACTCTGTATTGGGAGATATCTGTAAGGTAGATATCACATATATCCCCCTGAAATCCAGTTTTAGCTGTTCATGCTGATCATTCACAGGTGTATGTCTA
This sequence comes from Cunninghamia lanceolata, assembly GCA_027924645.1. Lineage (NCBI taxonomy): Eukaryota > Viridiplantae > Streptophyta > Pinopsida > Cupressales > Cupressaceae > Cunninghamia > Cunninghamia lanceolata. The sequence continues at coordinate 426,520 of BSBN01000865.1, read as the reverse complement.
CTGACTCCAGGCCCTGGATAGGCACCAATCTTGCTTTGTTTTTGTGTTGTAACCATATCCAGCTTTGCATCCAAACTTAAAATCCAAATCAAAATCTAAAACAACCATTAGGACATTAGAATTAGTTTTAGGAACCTCAGTCCTCTGTCTACAACTGCAAATAGGCCCAAAGCTAGCCCCTTTGCTCTTATCTTTCAGTTTTGGTCTACTTACAGGAGGACTTATCTGCTTTCTGTCAGCATCCCAGCCTTGTATGCATATCCTCATGGATGTTGAGTAGGGAATACCCCCCAAGGTCTTGCAGAGCCTGAAGAAGAAGAGGAGATAAAATATAGAGTCTATCTCCTACACTGTTGGCCCCTGGCCCAGAGATCCTGTTGATCACTGATGGCTACCTTGTAGGGAAATTTGGGAATAAGCATCCAGTCTGGGATAAAACCAACAGAAATTGGCGACTCTGTTGGGGATGATGATGTAAAGTGATACCCTGCAGTCTCTGGTGAAGTGATGCTCTACTGGTGGAATGAACTTGGAAAAGTAGCTTTCAGCTATTGAAAATTTTGTCCTCTCTGGAGAGGTGGCGACTCTGCGAAAAAAAATCCAAATGCACATGAAAGATGGATGTATGTGATGTGACAAAAATGTGTTGTTCATTTTTCTGCATCTGTATGAGAAAAGGTACCTTGTTCCTTCCCCTTTATTTGCTGTTTTACTGCATAGGTTAGATGCCAGGGGAAGCCTTAGGTCTTAGACAGACAAACGATGTCTAAGAGTAAGATTTTTATGAATCCAAGTATGAATTATCCCATACTCAGTGGTGAAATGTTGAATAAAGGAATAGAAGAGATAAGAAATAGGTTGATATTCTTAGAGGCTAAGCAGGCCCAGTTAAAAAGCAGTAACCCTGTTGTGTCTGCCAGTCAGAAAGCTAAACCTCCTGTCAGCCCTTTTGATCCTTTGTATGACCAACTGGATTTGTCATGGGTGGATTATAAAGTAGAAACTATGCCTGCTAGGATATATTGTCAGATGCCTAGATTTAGTGGTCACAATGTATGTGATGGGAATGCACATATCCAAAATTTTCACAGTTTTATGGGAAAATATTCATTCAGAGATGAGGATATGTGGATGAGGTTTTTTGTTAGGTCCTTTGATGCAAAAGCAAAAGACTGGTATTTGAGCTTTCCAAAGAAATCCTTTGCCTGTTGGGATGAGCTTGCTGACTGTTTCAAGGAAGAATTTGCAAAAGAACCGACTGATCTTGTTGCAAAATTGATGAGAATCAGAAAACAAGATGAAGAGCCATGTCTTGATTTCAGTCATAGGTTTGCAATAACCCTTTCACAGATCCCAGAAGTCTTCAGACCTGATATTTCAGCCTATGTTGGCATATTCTTTGAAGCTTTTGAAGAGGGCTTTAGTGCAATACTGAGGGATTTCAAGGTGACAAGTATGCAGATGGCATACAGGTTCATAGAAAAGATAGAAAAAATCAGAAATGTGTACCTGCTGAAACCCCTGTCCCCAGGCCTTGTTGTGAGAAATGGTTGTGAAGCTGCAAATGACCAAATGATTATGGCATCATGTGCAGATAAAAATGAAAATAAAAGCATAGAGGTTGAGACTGCTGTGTTTGAACATAATGCTAACAATACTGCTCAACTGGATTGTTCACCAGTTGAGGATGCCAGTGAAAGGACTAATGAGGATTCCCATTGCAATGATGAGGCAGCTGACCATGAAAACAATAACGAGGTTGTGGACAGCAATGAGCAATTTTTGGAATGGACCTGTGGAGACAATTGTGAGTATTGTACTCAAGACAGAGAAGATATAAGCAAACAGAGAAGCAGTCCTATGTGTGACCCATTGCCTACCTTTCAAACACATGGAGATCATGAAGAGCAGTCAGAAATTGAAATAAGTGCTAGTTCAGAGCATGATTGTTTTTCATTTGATGGTTGTTTTGCTTATGACACACAGGCTGATACTCCTCCACAGAGTGAATCCATTGGTGATGAAGATGTGTGCTCTGCTGCCCATGAACAAATGGCATACTATGATGAAACTGATGCACCTGGGTCACCCATTTATGACACATATGGTGATGAGGATCTGTCTGAGTATGGTGAGGATCTAGACATTATTTTTGGCTTGGATTCTGTTTCTCATCCTGATGAAAGAGGAAACAACATACATCAGGTAAGTGACTGTGAAAATGTGCCTGATTTGAAAGAGATGCCAGAGCCTGATCTTTTCCAGCCTGGTGCTGCTGATTGTTGTGTACCTGATGTGCACAATTGTGATTTTGAAAGCTTTTCTTTTGATGTGCCAGCATATAATACAATGAGCTCTGATCTTCCTAGCTGTGTGGTGGACTTTGAGTGTTTCCTATTTTCAGTCCAGCTAGGAGATCATGTTGCAATGCATGATGATGATATAGATGATAAGTGCTATATGCCATTTGAGTATGCATTGCCTGATATATTCTGCACCCACATGTCACATGATGTTGAAGGTTATCTGCACAGGGGTGATAATGACAAGCCAAATCAGAGGGTTGAATATGCAGATGACAAGATTAGTTTGTGGGTGGATGTCTGTAGTATCTCCAAGCTTGACCCAGTGTATACAGATGAAAACAAAGTGTTTGACAACGGGAGATACATGTTTTTCTTTTCTTGGTGGCCTTAGGCCATCAAGTGTGTTTGGTGATGCAGGTCAGTGCAGTATTTGACTCTGTGCCCAATGGATAAGGGACTGGTCTGCATCCCAGAGATCTGGGGTTCTCGCTGCAGTCTTGCACCTGCACGTCCCCAGACAGAGCCAATGTTAGTGCCTGAATTGACTGGCAGTTTTTTGAGCAATTTTCATGCAGGCACTTTCCCTAAGTATCCAAAAAATGTTCTAAGTGTTGGACCTCCTCAGCATTTTTTAGCTGCATCATCATATTTTCCTGAGGAGGAGGTCATCATCATCATGTTTGCTTCGATGGTGGTCAGCATCATCATGTTTTTTGTCGACTTGTTTTTCATCGTCATCATCATATTTCAATATCGGGTGATGTCTAGATATCATCCTGATCCTACTGATGAGCTACAGTGTGCCTTGATTTGCTTGCGGGGGTGATTTTTCAAGTATCCGGTGATCTTCCAATTATCACCTTGCCCTTTTATGATGATGATGTTGCCCCGATCTTCTGAAGGGATTATTCTCTGAGTTGTTCGACCTGACTTGTTTTTTCTTAAGGGTCGTCATCATCATCATCATATTTTCAATTATCGCCGTGTTGCTTGCGAGTGTCATCATATTTTCTGCCTGCATGATATTTCGCCGGGGTGATATTTTTATCATCGGGTGATCTTGGTTATGATCATCCTGATGATGCTGTTGAAGAGTTCTAAGTATGACCCGATATTCACTGGGGTCATCATATTTTGAACGTCAAGATGATCTTAGTCAATATCATCCTGATGATGTTGTATCACTTCATGTTCGTTGTTTTATCATCCTGATGATGCTGACGTCATTCTTATGTCGGGGTGATATCTATTTCTCTGCCTATCTGCATCATGATATTTCCGAAGGAGGGGGTGATATTTTCATTTTTGAATATCACCCGGATGTATGTTTGTTCCAGCGTCATGATGATGCTGATATCAAGGAGATATCCGCCTGCCGGCTTCGTGCATTATCTAGTGGGGGGTGATCTTTTCAAGCATCATCATATTCATCTATCGCCCCGATCTTATAGTGGAGCTACAGTGCAACCTGATATTTGTGCATCAGGATGATATTTCCAAATATCCGGTTATCTTCCGAATATCATCCTGATGTCGATATGATGATGACGTCATCAGGATGTTCATCGGCCAGACTTTTGGTATAGGCTCAGCAGGAGGATGTTCCTCTGATGGATCAGGTTGTGCCGATGAAGGCGATCATCATGCAGGTTATATTGTGATATGATGCTGACGTCAGGGTGATATTTCAAGCAACAGGATATCATGCTGCTGGGGGATGATGATGATGAAGTCTTATACTAGTGTCGTCAGGAGCAAAAGCACCGACATCATCTATGCTCATGACCTAGTATATAAAGTGTTAAAGAGGTTACTGCGGGGTGCATGTGGGATAATTGATATCCTGCATATTTTCAAATATCATGATGATGAATCTCGGCGGGAAATGGTTGCGATCGACTGTTTGATGTTTTTCCCAAGGCCGCGAGTTGGTGCGCCATTAATGGTGAAGGTTGCAGAGGTATGGGCGGATCTGGTACCCGATTGAAGGTGTACATCGACGGACAGTGGCGCAGGGCTCGAGATTCCTTCATGTCTCCTCCCCTACCTGCTGCATTCATGTTTGGGCGCCAATCCCGTAGTGCGTTGAGCGCCATTTTGCTGATACTGTGTATCTGGCGGGATTTTTGGTCAACCATGTAATTAATTGTTGTGGTACACTACCTGGCTATTATAAGCAGGAAGTGTTACTCATTTGGGGTTGTTGAAAGTTGAAGATTTTTGGCTCTGTAATTCAAAACAAGCTGATCTGGTTGCTCTGTACAGCTTAACCTGTGAGTTTATGTATCTCTTGTTGTATGTTTTTGGCATGAACCCACTGATTTCATGATTAATCTTATATGAGAAATGCTATCTGAGCATGTGTTGTGTTAATTCTGTCTCCAGTATTGCATGTATTCTTCTTCTGAATCTGGATATTTGGGTAATGTTTAGATTCTAGAGCATAGAATTCCTATGTTAAATGTCTGATCTTTTAACTTCTGCTCAAGGGGTAGATTAAACTGTTTTCAGGTTGAACATTGGGAAGGGTATACTGCAATAGGGATGCCATAAGTAGAGATAACTTAACACTCTGTATTGGGAGATATCTGTAAGGCAGATATCACATATATCCCCGTGAAATCCAGTTTTAGCTGTTCATGCTGATCATTCACAGGTGTATGTCTACTGACTCCAGGCCCTGGATAGGCACCAATCTTGCTTTGTTTTTGTGTTGTAACCATATCCAGCTTTGCATCCAAACTTAAAATCCAAATCAAAATCTAAAACAACCATTAGGACATTAGAATTAGTTTTAGGAACCTCAGTCCTCTGTCTACAACTGCAAAGGCCCAAAGCTAGCCCCTTTGCTCTTATCTTTCAGTTTTGGTCTACTTACAGGAGGACTTATCTGCTTTCTGTCAGCATCCCAGCCTTGTATGCATATCGTCATGGATGTTGAGTAGGGAATACCCCCCTAGGTCTTGCAGAGCCTGAAGAAGAAGAGGAGATAAAATATAGAGTCTATCTCCTACACTGTTGGCCCCTGGCCCAGAGATCCTGTTGATCACTGATGGCTACCTTGTAGGGAAATCTGGGAATAAGCATCCAGTCTGGGAAAAAACCAACAGATGGCAACACTTAGTGAAAAATGGCTAAGTGTCACAGTAAACTCCTCCCCCTTTGCTGATGCTCTGTCTTATGCACTGTCTTACTGGAGCTCCCCCTTAGCTAGATTCCACATTTTTCACTACTCCTCACTCCCCCTTTGACATCAATGGCAAAGGGCGGAATCTGCATACCAAAAATTTGAAAAAATTAATCTATACATGGCCGCATAAGTATATATACATGTTATACTTACATATAAGTATATCTACAAAAGTGGCCTTCAACTCTACAAACTTTGTGGCCCATTTTGCTTCATCCTATCCAAAATGGAGATATGACCACTCAACAAAAATGCATATACTTTTGCCCTTCTTAGATCTGCTGGATCACTGGTCCGGACTATGGTATGAGCATCTGTCAAGGCCTCATGCATTGCCTCTAACTTAGGGATAATTATCCCTCTAAGTTAACTCATTTTATTTACTATATCCTTCTTTTCTTTGTTCAGCCTCTTTATTTCATTTATGATGACAATGGCCTGGCATTCTTGATTCATTAAGGATGTAGTGAGGGGATCAAAATTCTGAGATAAACTTGACAGTTTACCTTCTTGTTCTTTCACCTTCTTTTCAATATCCTCTGTCACTTTGGGACAAAATAGACAAAATTTATACATGTCCCCACCATCTTTAGGAGCATTTTCAAGGCTCTTTATTCCAATGTCTAGGGTCCTCCTATCATTAACAATAAGTCCCTGTACTTCAGTGAATCTTTTTCCCAAAAACTCCTTTTGGACCTTTGCTTTTGCCGATTTCTCTAAAGATTCAAAATGAGTGCTAACAGAGTTTAGTAGAGATTTCAAGTTACCAAATGGAGAGCCTAAAGGATCCTTTTGAAATGATGGCATGATCTTCTCCAGCATCCTAGATGAAATCTCCAATAGCTCACTCTTCCATGTGAGATTTTAGAAGTTTTTCTTTTTCTTTGACTTGAACAAAAGATGCTATTTTCATTCTCTGGACCAGAAAGAGAGTCAAAATTTAGTGGTCCTTCAAATAGTTCAGGTTCATCTATCTCCATCATTTCTTTGATCAAGAAGTTCTTCATTGCCTGTGCAGTGTCTCTTGCCGGTGATTGAGTCTTCTTTTCTTTTGGGATCTCAGAACTGTCATCATAGATATTCTCTATTTGTTCTTCTTCTTTTCCCTTTACCTCCTCTTCTTGACTCACTTTCTCCTCTTTTCTACCTTCTCCTTCAGTTCCTGAATCTAGAATCTCTATAGTGGGATCCAGAGGAGAGATGTTACCTATATTTACTACTTCATGAACTTCCTCTTCCAGAACAGAGGAATCCAAGTCCTTAGACTTCTCTTCATCTATCTCTTTTGACCCTTCTACATTTTTGTTGGAAGATTCTTCATTGGTTGTATTTAATCCTTCAACATCCATGGTAGAAGGTTCTTCATCTATTTCCTCTACAATAGGAAGATTGAATCTTCTGAAGGCATTCCAGAGGATGTCTTTTGTTTCTCTTGCTATTAGGTCAGTTTCTCCAAGCATAAGTTTATTCATTCTTTCTTTGCTCCGGAATTCATCCTTACAGTCCTTAAAGATCATGTCCATTTGCTTTGGAGTAATAGAAGGATAGAGATGAATTGCTATATATTCCCTAATCTCTAAGTATTTTTCTTTTGCATTCTCTTTTCTTAGATCAAGGACCTTCTCTAGACTTTTGGGAATCAATGAAATAATTTCAATGAATGCTTTATTGTAAATATTCAGGTACCTGACTGTAGCTTCTTCTAAGATCCTCTTGTCAGTATCACTATATTCATCATAGAATTCTATTAATGGTTGCAGATTTCCATCCACAGTGACTGCCTTGATGATATCATCAATGGAAAGAGTGGGCTTTTCAACAAATTCTTCTACCTTTTCATATTTATTTTTACTGGCAGAGAATTCCCCAGATGTTTTCTTCTTCTTCTTCATTTTCTTAATTTCCTCATTAGACTTTGTTTCTTCATCATCCTTGAGACTTGTGTATGACCTTATGGCTTTTGTTTTCATTCTCTTTTCTCCCTTTCCATATGTCTTGACTTCTGGTTTGGTGGCTCTTGAGCTCTTAGGAGTGGCAGGTGCAGACCTCTTAGAGGATCTATTCTAGGAGGAGGCTTGTACTGGAACACTTCCTTTTTCTGCTTCTTGTTTCTCTTTCTTAGTCCTTTCCATTTTTTCTTTGTTTGCATCTACTACCTCTTTTGATATGCCAAATCTTTTGGCAATTTCCTTGACTTCCCTTCTAACTTTCCTCTTTATTTCTGGTTGTCTTAGCTCAACATGTATTTTTACACTTAGTTCTTGAAAGGTTCCAAACCTTTCTACCTCAGGGTCCTTAGGCTAGCTCAATAGGTGTTGAATATGTAGCTCCAAGATTTTCTCATCGACCTTGTATCCCATTGGTATTATCCACACTGTTATGGGCTCAACTACCTCCATTAGGCATTGATCAGTGTCAACCATGAAGCACACTATATCCTTGTATTTCTCAACTATGGATTGACGTATCCTCTCTCTGGCTTGCATCATGCTTTGGAAGTTCTTAAAGTAACCCCAGAGAGCTGTGCTTTAAGCTTTAGCATCACCAAGTCCATACATATAGTCTCTAATCTGGATTGCAACCAGTTTATCATTTTGCCAAACCCAACCATTTTATCTGGGTAGCTCATTCATGTAATAGAAGAATAGACACAATATTAAACAACCATACTTAAAGGAGTTCTTCTTATCCTTCTTGATCTTCTGCAGGTTTTCTAATAGTTGATTTAAGAGGAGATCACATAGGTCATAATTTGCATTTTCCTTCAACATTTGATATGATGCATATATTGCAGTCCCAGGCACAAAATTCTCCCTGCTAGAATGATAGATCTTATACCTAATTATCATTGAGCTAAATTTAACATCTGAATCTGTGATGTCATCTATGGTCATTGCTCTCTTGTCAAACTTAGATCTAGTGGCTTTAGTTATTGTTTGGTTCTTTACAGATTTGAGTGCAGGTAACCCACTGGATGAGTGTAGTCCAGTTACTGCCCTGATGGCATCTTTTGTTATCGTGAAGGGCCTCATTAACCACATGAAAGTATCATGCATTCTGCTTAGGACATACCAAACCTAATCATCTTCTACAAAATAAGGAAAGTGTATGCAATGTCCAAAGTGTTTATCCCGGAGGGCCTTGTATTGGGGTTTGAGTTCAAAACTCTCATCTATTAGCTGTTTGTGATAGATTTCCATTAACTTGGAGTCTCCAAATTCCTCAATGTTGGCATGGATATAGACCCTAACATCTTCTACGTGCAATACCCCATGCAGAATGCTAGAAAAAGTGCCTAAAGGATCAACTTCTAGGGATTTACAGGGGTGTTTCTTGAATTTTGGGCATGGCCTATTAGTGATCTTAACAACCATTGGAGTAGCCATCTTGCAAAAGATTCAGAGAGAGATTTTTAGAATGGAAGTACCTTTTTACGCTCTAGGGTTTGAAATAAGAGCCGGAACAAATTGCTGGTTGAATTGGATTTTGCAGTTGATCTTTGAGAGAGTTGTAGAAACTTTGATGCAAAGCTCTTCTTTTCTTCTTCTCAAATGCAAATGTGCAAATGATGAGTGAAAGAACCCTTTTATTCTTGTGCAAACCCTAATTTCCTTTTGCAATAAATGCACAACTTAAGTTATCCAATTGCCCTATTCTGAGAGACATCTCAAATCACTATGCTAATCTTAGAATCATTGTCAGTGAGGATTGACAATGTATCTTCTTTTCTTTAATCATGCCATGGATCTGCAGATCAAAGTATCTCAATTTTGAATCATACCAGATCTATCTGTGAAAATCCTGCTTTACCGGATGGTTGTCAAACCAGATCAACTTGTGCGGTTAAATTCTTGCAAAACTCCATGTGGATCTTTCATATTTTTACCGAGGGTTATTTAGATATTTTTCTGAGAACCCTTTACTCCTCAGCATTCCATGTGCCAAATTTAGGCACTAATTGATTGGATGGGGGAATTTATTTTTCTTTGTGACTCCCCCTGAGCTAGAGCTCATCTATTTAGTTTTCGGAAGGAATATCAACACCAAATTCCAGTGCAAATCCATCTCCAACATTTTATGTACTCTTCTTCACCCAACTCTTGCTCATCTCCCTTTAAACTTCATCCATATTCACTTTGCCTTTTCCCTTATCTTGTTTTTTATTATGATGCATCGAACCCTTTTTATCCTAATTTTTATTTCTATAGAATTTGGCAATATGACCAGATATATTGCAATTGTAACAAACAACATTTCTTTGCATATTTGATTGATATCCTCTTGATCTGCATTGATTAGCCATATGTCCCATTGTATTGCATGCAAATCATCTACCATTGAATGAATTGTTTATTTGCATATTTCTGCATTCATGAGATTTGTGACCATACCTTTTGCAGTTGAAACATTGTCCAGAGAAGGATGGATTAGTCTGATTCATTCTCCTTCTGCACTGAGTTGCTTTATGACCGAAGTTGTTGCAATTGAAGTAGTATCCATTGAAGGATGGATATCTTTGAGTATTTGGTTGCCTTACTAGAGGTCTTCTAGGCTTGTTTCTTTGATTTCCTAATCCAAAGTTCTTTTGACCAGATCCAAAGCTTTCACCTTTCTCATATCCCAAGCTAGGCTTGTCATCTACCCTCTTTTGGCTTTCAAGAAGAACTTCAAGTTGGGCTGAGCTTATCTTGAATTTCTTTTTGTATTCATTTGCTATTTGAAGATCTTGTTTAAGAGTGTCTATCTGATTCTCAAGTTGTTCTTCATTATCTCTAGCTTCTTCAAGATCAGATTCAAGATGCGTGATTATTCTATCCATTTTGTGGTAGTCTTCTATCTTCTCCTTGAGGGATTGTTTTAGACTATCTTCAATTTTTCTTTTCTCTTCAATTTCTTGGGTGAATCTCATAACCCCTGATTCCATCTCATGCCTTACCATAATGACCTCTTTTGACAGCTTCTCACATAGCTTGTTTTTCTCATCCAGATCTTCATTAGTATCATTGGCTTCACTCCGATTTACTAATTTTTGAAGTAGTTCCTTTCTCTTTTTCATAGAGATACTTAGTTTTTCTTTTAGCTCATTTATGAAATCATCAGCTTGTTTGAGTCTTTCTCTTAAGTTATTGACTTCAAAGTGGGATTGTTTAAGATCATCTAGGGTAGACTAAAGTTGTTCCTTCATACCATACATATCCATTGTGATTCCCAAATCTTCCTCAAGCTGTTAGGCTCTATTTAGAGGAACTTAGCTCTGATACCAATTGTTGGAAACAAGGTAGATAACTGAGAGGGGGGGTGAATCAGTTTTCTCAAAATATCTTAACTTTCTTTTCTCCTTTAATAATTAGTGTAGCATCAAAACATATAAGCATATATGATCATAAGAATAGAAATAAAATCAACACACATAATAAAAGGATTTTTATGTGGAAAACCCTGTTAAGGAAAAAACCACGGGGTGACTAACCCAAGATTCTATTCTCTATTAAAAGAATAAAAAGTACAAAATAGCACTTGCGAATTAGGGCTCACTGCCCGAGCACACTACTCACAAGAGGCACACTGCCTACAAGAGACTCACTGTCTATAGAACTTACAGAAGGTAATTAGGTGTTTGAACTAATTTGAGGCATCTACAAATGCTAGAGTTTAGTTCTGGTTAGGCACAATATACTGATCTTATGCACTTCATTCTTCCTCTGCTTTAGTGTTGTTACTCTATCACATACCAGACTTGTATTGTTGCTTCCACACTTATACTACTTTTCTTCATATTTTATTTCATTACTACTTCACATCACACACCTACATACTGGAATCCATCTGGTATTTATATCCGCATCAAGGATTTCATCAACTTCCTAGTCGGCAACAAGAATACTCAAGATATTTACAAGTTACTGATCTGTCGACTGAATCCATGCTTGATTTGTGATGTGTATCAGAAACATAGACATAGAAGTCATCAATCATGTCAGCCAACAATGTATGATCCCACAAATTGCTTGATCAACATCATTTACTCATCCGAATTGATGTCTGATACTCTGCCGGTTAGTTCTTTCTCTATCTGCTTTGCCTGTCTGGAACACAACACTCAGATGCTCATATCTTCTTCATGCTTTATCACCAGAGGCTAAATATCTAGAGTATATTAGTTATGATACTCTTCTTGACTTATCCAAATCCACAACTTGCTAAGTTACACCATCCGAGAGATCCAGACCTGATTGTTAGACCTTATTGCATACTCTATTCTTGTTCACCAGACCAAAACAATCTTCAATCTGACTTCCAATATAGGCATAGTATGTACTAGGGATGTGTGGAATAGACTTTGTTGCCATCAATGACAACACTCATGAACCCACACAGTGTCTCTTGCCAACAATTTTAAGTGTGGAGGTGAAGGACACAAAGCATTTGAATGTAATCAAGCAAGTACATGCAAGAAGATAGAGAACAGTGGAAGAACATCCTATATAGAAGAACCTATTGGATCACCTAATTCAGTTGGTAAACTAGAGAAATGAGAATCACTTGTCATGAGGAGAGTACTATTTCAACTAGAGATAAAAGAGGAACCACCACAGAGGAAGAGTTTGTTCAGAACCAGATCCAAATCACGAGGTAAATGTTGTAAATTTGTAATTGATAGTGGTAGTTAAGATAATTTAGTTTTAGAGGAGATGGTGACTAAGATGAAGTTGGAAAGGTTGAAACACTCTAAGCCATATCAGATAGCATAGATTCAAGATGATCATAAGGTACTTCTGAGTGAATAATGTTTGGTGAAATTTCATATTGGATCTTGTCATGATGAAGTATTGTGTGATATTATGTCTATAGATATTTGTCATATATTGTTGGGTAGACCATGACAGTATGATAGGAAAGATATACATGCTGGAAGAAAGAATACATATACCATAACATCAAATGGAAAGAGAATTACTTTGATTCCTTTGGAAGATGATTCTAAGAGTGAAGTATGTGGGAATGCTAGAATCTTTTTGGTAGATGGAAGATAATTTTTGGATGGTTTGAGACATGAGAATATGTGTTATGCCTTGGTTCCTAAGAAGCCCAAAACCTTGAAGACAGAGACTGGATACTTACATCTAGAGGAGATAACTGAATTTCTGATAGAGTATGAAGACATCATATCAGATAATGTACCTAAAAGATTGCCACCTATTAGAAGTATCAGTCATCACATGGATCATATACCTAGAGCTAGTTTGCCTAACAAAGCAACACACATAATGATACCAATAGAGAATGAAGAATTGAATAGACAGATACATGAGTTGTTGAGAAAAGGTTTGATCAGAGAAAGTTTGAGTCCTTGTGTGGTACTTGCAGTGTTAGCATTGAAGAAGGATGGAGAATGGAGAATGTGTACAGACTCTAGAAGAATCAACAAGATCACAGTTAAGTATAGATTTACTTTACCTATGATGGATGATATTATGGATTGTTTGAGTGGAGCAAAATATTTTACAAAGATAGAATTGAAGAGTGGCTACCATCTGTAACATTAGAAAATGTCCCCTTGGGGGCTTTTCCCTCATAAGGTTTAGCTCGCGAGTCTTTAGTATGCATTTAGGACATTTTAGTTCATATTTTGGCATCCCAATGGAATGAGACTTGGGTTTCATGGAAAATTGGACCTAGGTGAACCCCTTGAGCTGTACCCTACCCAAAATAGGGGGAGGACTTGGGGGCCCACACCCTAGTCTTGCCCTATTTTGGGGTAGCCCCAATTTCTGGGTGTTAGTTTGTGACCATTATTAGGTCCCTTTGCCGACACGGTATGTTTGAATTTCAAATATCTTGGTGGTAGTGCTTGTAGTTGCATATATAAGCATGTTTAGGCATTCATTTGTAAACTAGATTTCAATTAGATGATCATTGTGAACTCTAGGCATTCTCATGGTGATTCAAGGCTTCTATTGTGTTGCAAGAGTAGACTTGTATGTTTTGTGTGTGGATATTTGTAGATTTGAGCATCAATTTCCTCATGGCATGAAGAGCCTCTTCCTCCATGAGAGCTTCACTACAAGGTGACATAATATTATGTTTTTATCATTTACTCCTTTGGTTTTTGCCTCTGCCTCACAAGGGCACACACTCTTTGTTTGAAAACGGTGTTCAGAGACTTAAGTGTCCTTCAGGTCTTGATTGAGGCAAGCCTCTAAACACCACAACCCCCAAACCAAGTCTTGTGATTGCAAGTTATAGGTGTCACATCCAGAAAAAGTGGAGTTGCAGGAAGGCTTGGCAGGCATCAGGGATTCAGGATCTAAAAAAAAGTTGGACACATGAGCACTTCCAGGACTTGGGCACTCGTTCTAGTGTCCTCTGCAGATAGATCTCAGGAAACAGAGTTACATGGCTGATCAGTGTCGGAAGGAGGTCTAGATTCCCTAAAAAAGCAAGTACCTTGGACTTGGGCGCCCGCACCTTAGTCCCCAACTATTCCTCCTTAGAACCCCGAAAATAGGTATTCTATGATTTGGTATTTTACTCCTGTCTGCAAGAGCTTTTTCTATCTTTCATCAATTTGTTGTCGTATTTGCATAATTAGGGTTTTAATAGTTAATTAGACATAAGAGAAGGAAAATTAATAATTAAATTCCCGAATCCAAGTTTTCCTACATCTTCAAGTGACCTAGGTGTGAGGCCGATTATATTACCTTCCTTATTTTGATCGTTATACTTTTCATTTTATGACATTATCAGACTTTTAGAGACTATGGTTTCTTTATGCAGACTTGATTCTTATCTCCTGATTATGATAGGATATTGATTAGACATATGTGATTTGATTTGATCAGGTTTGATGCTATTTTGTGATTCGACATATGAGATATATATGTGATGATGTTTTATGATGAGATTCTAGTTATTTATGTGATGTGGACTATTTGACATAAGATTGAAAAATGTAGTTTAATTTAGAATTATGTATTGATGATTATTGTTGTATGTGATTTTGTGAATTTAATTCCAATTGCTTTGGCTATGATTTCTCATGATATGATTGACACTTGATCAAGATGTGTAGGTTTTACATTCCCTAGCCACAGAAAATTGGAGGTAGAATTCACACTATGTTATCCCCTATAAAACTGATCCATTCCCAAGAGGGATAAGGATCACATTTGAATTTGAATGTTGATTTGAGTACTTGATTTAATTTTATTGTTTTGGCCTTAGTAACCCTTATCTAATTAATCAATAATAAGTGTTGTATAATTTTACTTGAATTACACCACTTGGTATTTATTTTAATTTTGAGGCCATTTAAAAGTGGATTTTTAACCCCCTTTTTGAACCCTAGTGTCCCAAAAGTTACCCTAGGTGGTTACCCATGAGTCTAGGCTCAACTTGGACTATCTCACTCTAGTTTTGACTAACGTTTGGTCACTCTAAACTATGGTTTAGTAAGAGTGACGAATTTTGAAATAAGGAAAGGTGGGAGATGAGTCATGCCTTGGGAAAGACTCATCTCCCTTCCCAAAGTTTGGGAACCCTTTCCCAAGGAAGACTTGGGAGGTCTCCAAGACTCCCAAGTGTGTGGGAGCTTCCTCCAAGACTCTCACACACATGTGAGAGCATCTTGGAGGAAGATGGATCCTTGAGAGAATAAGAGGATGCCATATGGCATCCCTTATCCTCTTGAAGGTGTGAGTGGGATTGCCACCTCACCACTTGTCCTCTCACACATGTGTGAGAGTACAAGTGGATAAGGTGAGGATTGAGAGGGAATGGAAGGATGACACTTGTCATCCTCACACCTCCTCTCCCTTGCAAGTGGCATGGGAGGAGGAAGGAGAAGGTGACAAGTGTCACCTTCTCATTCCTCAAGGCCAAATTGATGGCCTATTTTATCTCCTATTGTTGAGGAGTGCGGGGTTCTTGCAATTTTAACTTTTCTTGCTATTTTAGAGGAGTTTGGGAGAGTTAGAGGATTTTATTGAAGGATTGGAAGGCTTGGGAAGGCTTGGAGCTCTTCACCAAACGTGCTTCCATTATAGGGCTTTGAAGGTAAGCCTCTTAAACTTGTTTTCTCACCCTTGCTATTTAATGTATTGTGTTATAGTTTTTGGTTGTTCTATTGTTTTGCATTGTTTTTGTTGGGACGAGAGTATGGTGAGAGCACCTCCAATGGAGGTAATGCTCAACTTGTTTGGGTAGGGGAAAGGAACCTCCTTGAGGTCTCTCCCACATTATGTATTTATGCCTTGAGGGCTTTTATTTGTTAAGGAGCTTATTGAATGGCAAGAGTGCCATGGAGATTATTTGTGATTGTTGTGGAGAGTGGTGTTTTGGAGATTTTGGCTTGAGGCCATGAGTTGAGATTTTATCATTTGGGAGCCCTTTGAAGTTGAGGGGTCCATTCCCTACCCTCATCAAACTCATTTTTATGAGTTGATTTTTGTGTTAAACCTATGGGTTGTTTTTGTGTCATTGTGATTGATTTTTGTTGTGGAGTGTTCAACCTGTGTGAATCCCTACCTCCCTAGCTTGGGGGTGACCCACTTGCGGGTCTACGGTAGGGAGGAGAGCTTTTCGAAGTGGCTAGTTTTGTTGTTCTTGTTGTTGTGTTTATTACAAGTTTTGAGTGGATAAATGAAGTGGATGAAAGGCCTTCTTGTGTGGTCTTAGTTGTGTTTTCTTGACTGTTGGAGCCATGACCATTATGGCCTTATTGTATTTTATTCTTGTAAAGTTTTATGCTCAAAGAGTTGGTTGTTAAAAGCTTTGTAATGTAACAATCTTTTCATGTCTTTTGAATGCAGTTAATTTCCTATTTTATGAAGTTGGCTTTGTGCTGAGAAATGCATGAGAAGTGTTATTTATATTTTCTGTCATTGTTGTTTCAAAAAATAAGTATTATGCAGGAGTTGTAATGGTTGTAGATTTTAATGTATAAGAAAGAAAAGAAAATACCCTTAGTTGTAAAAATTGTTTCATTGCATACAAAAAAGAAAAGGGGAAAATTAATTCAGTTTTCTATTTTGTGTATTAGAAGCTTATAATATTGTTGTTGAAAATAGGAAAAAAAAAATATTTCTATTTCGCATAATGTTCTTTTTAAAAAAAAGAGAGAGAGAAAACGTATATAGAGTTACTATTTTAAATTTCTATACAAATCTGAAAGTTCATTCTTTCTATTTAAGCCCTAGTTAAGAGAAAATATGTATTGAGTATATATATATATATATATATATATATATATATATATATATATATATATATATATATATATATATATATATATATATATATATATTCAGATATATAGATATGTATGTATGGAAATACATATATATATATACACACACACACACACACATTGTAGTTTTTTTTTCTTTTCCTTTGAAAACCTAGTTGCTGTTAATACTTCTTATTCTTACTGTGTGCATACAGAAAAGAAAAGAAAATAAAAATATAGGAGAGAATATTTATAATACATTTTGCTGTGTATATTAAAGGATGTATATACACTTATGTATATAAAGATATATTTAATGAGTGTATATTTTGTTTATACAAAAAAAAGAAAAGGGAATTTATTCTAAGAATTTTAGACTAGACTGTACCTTTCTGAGTGTATACATATATATACATATATACAGATATATACATATATACACACACATATATATAGAACACACATAATAAACATATATATCAGAGTTTCTTTATTTACAAAAAAAATAGAAAATCCAGAGCGGACTGTGTAAGTTTTAGAGTAGAAGTTTTTTTTTTTAAAAGAAAAAATATAGCAAAGATTAACAAAAGAGATGGGGTGTGGTGGAGGCACCGCCTCCCCCACACCCCCCCAACACCATCCGCAGTGGCCGCTGACGCCATCGCGGCAACCCTCGGCATTGCCCCCACCCACCGTCCACTCCAAAATGACCACACTCCCAAACCTTTGGGTTACGCCCTCCGCAGCGTTCACCACGCCACACTCCCCCTTAGCTGTCAGCGCCACCAGGCCACACCGCCGCGGAGACTCCCCACTTCGTCGCCCCCAAACAGCTAGTTTGCCGTCGTGGCTACTGCCGACCCTGCAATCTTCGAACCAGCGTGATATAAACTCCTACATAAATAAAGCAAGGCTATCATTATATGTTTTTCTGTCAAAAGAGAAAAAAAGAGGTGACTTAAAAATCTTAAATAGAAACTCCATTATGCAAACCTCCGTGAGAAACATCCATGGCCTCCATTGGATTTTGAAACCCTAACCTGCAAATGCATCATACAAAACCTAAACAAAAGGGAAAGAAAACAAGAGGTTAGGGCACAATGAGGAGAATAATAGGAAAGAGAAATTAGGTCAACTTTGTTAATAGAAAACAATTTAAAATTGAATAGGGTTTTCTCTTAATTTTATGAGAGGATAATTTATTTTGAGAAGAGATATTTTTTTTTAATATCCTATTGGCCTTTTGTTCTTTTATTTTGGACTTAGAGTTCCTTAAATTTTGTTTGAATTTTAAAAAGAGGGTTTTTGCATTTCTTTTCTTTTTGTATGACCTTGTGTATTTAAATTTTATTCAGGGAATTATTTTTATTTTATTTTATTTGGGAAAGGGTATTTTTTTCTCTTTCCTTGTTTTTGGGATTATTTAAATGGGAGTAATGAATTTATTTTGATGGAATTTTTATCAGTTCAATTTCATCTTTTTTATTATTATTTTTATGGGGAGAGTTGTTTAAACTCTCCTCCCTCATCTATTAAATTTTTGAGTGAGTTATTAAACATAATGCCAAAATTATACTTAATAACGAACTCAGTTTTTCTGTTGAATTTAATCAATGTCTTGTCATTTAAATTTATTTTATTATTCTACTTTATATCGTTGATTTTGTTTTCTAAGTTTAATTTAATTTTTATTCATAAATTTTATTTATTTTCCCTATTGGTGATTTATTTAAAATTTATTTTTGCATTTATCGAAAACACGTTATGTTACCAGAATTTTGCTAGATTCCTAGGGTTTATTTTATGCGATGTTTTATTTATTCCATTCCATCATTCCACTTGAATCACGCACCATCTTGCCATTGTTCTACTTATCACTTTTTGATCTGAGTTAAGTTAGGGATTGATGTTGAAATCATCTTCACCTAGGAAACTTAGGGTTTAGATTAAACCAGTCTAACCCTAGACGTGACACACTATGTGTCGCATACCCCCTAGATAGCCTTCACCTTAGTGATTATGTTGACATGTTTATGCCTTAGGCCTATTGCCACCAAGCACGCAGATGCGTGTAAGGGGGTTCCTAGGGATAGGTGGGAAAAGTTTTTCGTAGTTCGTGTCATGACCACATGGCAAATGTGGACATGACACATGTGTTGTGTGTCATGACTACATTGGAAATGTGGGCATGACACTAGGGTATGATAGTGCTCACCACTTGACCCTAGATCCTTCAATGTCTAGTGGAGAGGTAGATTTAAACATCTAAAAACTAGAACATTAAGAAAATCCAATTTTACCCTAAACATTTTGGTGAACCCATGTTTTTGGAATTAAATTGCAACTTTTTGAGTGTTGTCTTCAGATTGGGATTGATTTCGTTCATTCATATAGTCATTCATTTTATTGCATTGAGAAAAATTTTAAAAAAATTGAAAAATTGGAAAAATTAAAAAAATTGCATTGTTGGGCTTACTAAATTGCATCAATTCTTTCTAAATTTTCCTAATTCATTATTTTTGCATCAGATCTGATATAAAGTACGTAAAATATAAAAATTCAAATTTTTTCCTTGCATTTTCATCATTTAATTGCTAGGATTTTGTGGAAATTTTGACAATTTTATATAACCTAGTAATTCCAAAATCTAGGGTTAGTAGGCAAAATATTTTATCAGATTTTTCTACTGATTTTAGAGGCTCATTCAAATTAAAATTTTTCTATAGTCTTGCATTTTAGTGTAAATTTGCATTTAGATTTAAAATATTTGCATTTTTGCATAAACAATTTCAACAAAAACTAGCAATTTTGATGCATTTTTATTAAATTTGCATGGGCATTTTGCATGTTAAGGCTTGAAACTCATTTTCAGATCTAAGAGTAATCAATTTAATTATAAATCATACTTCAAAGCACTCATACCATTTTTTCTCAAGATCTCAAACCTAGGGCTTCAAAAACAACAATTTTCACTAAAATTAGCCTTATCGACTTTATAAACTTGCACCATAGATGTGTTGTGAAAGGTATTTTGGCATTATTTTCTATTATTAGGGTAATCATTTTCTTCCCCTCATAATAATATTCACAACACCCTTTTATCGGGCTCTTGTAGTGAAAATTTGGTGAAAAACTACACATATTGGCTATTTTTTGCCCTAGGGTTTGACCTAGTTTGCATTCCAAGCATGTTGTGATCAATTTTATGGATTGAGGTGACTGATATTATTGATATTATTTTTTGTACCTCCTAAAATTCTTTACAACACTCCTTTTTCTAGGTCTTGGAATTGAAAAACCGTGAAAAATAGCCTATTTTTGCTATATTTTCACTAGGGTTTTACCTTAATTGACACTAAAATCATGTTGTGTTGAGTATTTTGGCATCAAGTGGATGTTATTATTGATTTTATTTTCTTTCCTTTATCATTTTCCTCACAACACCCTTTGTTGTGCTCCTTTGCATTGAGTTTTGGTGCAAAAAGTGCCTATTTTGACATATTTTCACTATATTTCAACTTGGCATTAACTTAAAATTGCATTAAGAGTGTGTTGAGAAGGATTATTTTGCTGTTTTGGACTGATATTAGACATATAACTTGCTTCCCTTAACTAAAATCCTCCCAGCATCCTTTGTTTCAATCATTTGCATTGAAAAGTATCGAAAAATTAAGCATTCTTGGTTGTTTTTGGTCTTGTCTATCACACTAATTTTGAAAAGCTTTCAAAAATCTATTTTGCATTGGTTTGAGCATATAAACATGGCCTCTAATCATAACAGCAACAATAGGTTCCCTCCTAGACCTTACATGAAAAGAAAAGCACCCGAACCTGAAATTGTTTTCACCCCTCATGATAGAACAACTGGAGAAAAAGAAGGACCTCTTTACATCACTGTGAAAAAAATGGGAAACCCCATGAATGGAACTCTTATTGATCCTAATTGCATGACTAATGTTTCCACTAAGGATTTTCTCTTTTCACATCAATTAATGCAAGGTTCTTATGACCTCTCGAGCATGATGATTAAGACACATAAGGGAACCTTTATCAAGATTTTGGGTAAGATATCATTGCTAATAACACTATCCAAAAAACATGTCAAACAATGGTTTGATGTTGTCTCTATATCTAACCTCTTTTGCATTAAATTGGTACATCCATGGCTAAAATAAATGAAAGCTATCCCTTCAACAATACACCATTGTCTAAAATTCCCTTTGGATGGCCATATAATCACCATCCCTCGCAACAAGTATAAACCTTTGGCTCAACAAACACATTACAAGTTAAATTACTTTTGGAATAAAACTGAAATACCTAGTCCTCCTATACAATAAATGACAAAAGAGAATCAACTTGCATGTGAAGAGAAATTTAGATCAAAAGGATAAGGTCCCTATGCTGAGGTTCCTCCCTTGAAATCCTTACAAGGATCAGGAAATCATTGTCAACACCAAAATGTTCCACCGTGACAAATGAAATTTGATCCTGGCACTTCATCTTCTAATTTGTAACAACCTATGAAAGAGCAAGGCCCTGTCTTACAAGAGATAAGTGGTCAAAGAGAGAGAAACAAAAAAGCAAGAGAAAGAAGAAAAAGAAGACAAGAATATGCCATAAACCTTGCCTCTCAACAAGAAAACATCGATCCTAACATTAAACCAAACAAAGATGATCCTAACGATGAACACCATGATGAACAAGATATGAATTTGGCTATGGTATCATATGTCCCACTATCCTCCAACATTAGGGAGTGGGAAGATGACGACAATGATTTGCTTATAGACAATCTCTAGCCCAGCAAGGGCCCTACAAGTATGTATCTCTAACCCTTTATCTCTCTCATGATATGCTTCCCTTGTGATGTGTTATGTGTTGTTTAGGCATCTTGGGATGACCTCAGATTCTCCTGTAAGGTTCATGATACCAGGAGACCACCTCTATTGTGACCTTCTTCTATTTGTATCATCATTCTTCTAAATTGCTCTCTCTAATTTCATTGTTGTGTTTTGTGTCTTATGGACATAGCATTGTGGTTGGTAACTTGGGGGCACCCTCCTACGTGATTGTCCCTAAGACACTTGTTTTCTCCTCTCTTATTTATTGTTTCCATTCCTCTAGTGTTTCCACCTAGCGAGTGGATGATGACAAACATTTATACTGATGTGAACCTAGTGTCCCTTTCGAGAGCAATAAAAAATTGGACTTAGTTCCTAATATGACAATGGGGTTGTATATCTTATTTGACGCTTGGCTAGTGGAAGCACTCATGCTTTCCGCATAGTGAATTTCATAATGTTTCTATCACATTTACAAACCTTAACAATACTGCTGCTCTATACACCTTTGTTTGCCTTTGAATCTGGCCTTGGTGGTACTCGATTCAGAGAGCTTCGTGATAGAGCCCTATGGTTATCCTCGAACTCTAAATTCATTGTATAACCTTGGCTCTTTGTGGTTAATCATATGCATTGATGTTTTTTATTATCGTGATGTTGTAGACACTAACATGTTTCTTGCAAGGATGTGTTTGTGGGAACATTTGGTGATCATAAAGTACATGTCACCTCTGGGAGGCATGGGATTTGCAAAAGTTGATGTTCCCTTGTGTGTTTTTCTTCCTACCTTAACGTGCTTGATATCGATAACTGATATCAACCACCTTAAGGTGGGGGCATATATAAGGTAAGCTGTCTATTATAGATGTTAGCAATGTGTTTGACCTCAGATGCAAAGACTTGTGCCCCAGGGTAGTGCATCGTGCATCTTGAGTTTGTTTCCAATCAATCAATCATGCAAGCCCTCTGCGGAGGTGGGATATCAAGCATATCCTTTTTCTTAAGCCCCCTGTGGAGGTAGGGATGGTGTATTTCTTGGTGTAAATTGCATCATCCTCTCATTTTCAAAAGCGCTCTGCGGAGGCAGAGATCGGTTTTGTGACTAACTCAACCCTTAAGCATTTCTTCGGTGATTGTTGTGGTGAAGCCCAATCATCGGTGTGTGCCTGTAATGTGCCTAAGATGGTGTTGGACCTAGAAATAGGTACACTCCATCACTTGTCTTCTATGTTTTCTCCGTGTCTTCAAGTGTGTGTGTTTTGGCGTGCTTGTTTTGTGACCAATGCCCTCAGGTAGTTCTTCTTGCATTTTGGGAGGTTTTGCGTGTCTTGCATGTGTGTTGCCCCATATATACAAAGACCTGCACCCTAGGGTAGTGCATCCTGTATTATGGGAGGTTTGTTTACTTTCCAGTACTTGCATTTGCATTTCATATATATGAGAAAAAGAAAAGAAAAGATATCATTTCTGTCTTCCATGCATTAATGTGTCTTCTATGCATTGACTGTCTTCTTTGTGTTCTGCGTGACTGTAACTTTCTTCTCCATGTTTTGCATGCCTATTAATACCTTCTATGTGATTGGCATGTCTTCTCCATGCTTGATATGTTTTCTGTGTTTGTGACCTTACTTGAATGCATGTATTGGCCTCGCATTTATACATACATTAAAGTGGGGGCTAAATGTAATGTCAAAAAATGTCCCCTTGGGGGCTTTTCCCTCATAAGGTTTAGCTCCTAGGTCTTTAGTATGCATTTAGGACATTTTCGTTCATATTTTGGCATTTCGATGGAATGAGACCTAGGTTTCATGGCAAATTGGACCTAGGTGGACCCCTTGAGCTGTACCCTTCCCAAAATAGGGGGGAGGACTTGGGTGCCCTACCCTCATCCTACCCTATTTTGGGGTAGCCCTAATTTCTAGGTGTTGGTTTGTGACCATTATTAGGTCCCTTTGCCGATACGGTAAGTTTGAATTTCAAATATCTTGGGGGGAGTGCTTGTAGTTGCATATATAAACATGTTTAGGCATTCATTTGTAAACTAGATTTCAATTAGATGATCATTGTGAACTCTAGGCATTCTCAAGCTGATTCAAGGCTTCTATTGTGTTGCAAGAGCAGACTTGTATGTTTTGTGTGTTGATATTTGTAGATTTGAGCATCAATTTCCTCATGGCATGAAGAGCCTCTTCCTCCATGAGAGTCTCACTACAAGGTGACATAATATTGTGTTTTTATCATTGATTCCTTTGGTTTTTGCCTTTGCCTCACAAGGGCATGCACTCTTTTTCTGACAATGGTGTTCAGAGACTTAAGTGTCCTCTTGGGCTTGACTGAAGCAAGCCTCTAAACACCACAACTCCCAAATGAAGTCTTCTGATTGTAGGTTATAGGTGTCACATCCAGAAAAAGTGGAGTTGCAGGAAGGCTTGGCAGGCATCAGGGATTTAGGATTTGAAGAAAAGTCAGACACAGGAGCACTTCTAGGACTTGGGCACTTGCTCTAGTGTCCTCTGAGGATAGATCTCAGGAAATAGAAGTTATAGGGCTTATCAGTGTTGGAAGGAGGTCCAGATTCCCTAAAAAAGTAGGTACCTTGGACTTGGGCATCCTCACCTTAGTCCCTGACTATTCCACCTTGGAACCTTGAAAATAGGTATTCTATGATTTGGTATTTTACTCCTGTCTGCAAGAGCTTTTTCCATTTTTCATCAATTTATTGTCGTATTTACATAATTAGGGTTTTAATGGTTAATTGGACATAAGAGAAGGAAAATTAATAATTAAATTCTCTAATCTAAGTTTTCCTACATCTACAAGTGACCTAGGGTATGATTGTGCTCACCACTCAACCCTAGATCCTTTAATGTTTAGTGGAGAGGCAGATCTAAACATCTAAAAACTAGAACATTAACAAAATCTAATTTCACCCTAAACACCATCAGATCAGAATCAGAGAAGGAGATGAATGGAAAACTACTTTTAAGACAAATGAAGGATTGTATGAGTGGTTAGTGATGTCCTTTAGATTGAAAAATGCACTGAGTACTTTCATGAGATTGATGAATGAAGTTTTGAAGAAATTCTTGGGTAAGTTTGTTATTGTATATTTGGATGACATTCTAATTTTTAGTAAGACAAAAGAAGAACATTTGTGGTAGCTAAGACAAGTATTGCAGAGGTTGAGAGAAGAGAAATTATTGATAAACATCAAGAAGTGTAGTTTCATGAAAGAATAATTGGTTTATTTCAGATTTGTGATTTCTAAAGAAGGATTAAAGATGTACCCTAAGAAAGTTTGAGCAATTGTTGAATGGCCTACACCTGAGAGCATTGGAGAAGTCTGACCATTTCATAGATTAGCTAGTTTCTACCAGAAGTTCATCAGAAATTTTAGTTCAGTATGTAACCCTATGATAGAGACAATGAGAGGTGACATAAAATACTTTAAGTGGACATCAGGAGCAAATAAAAGTTTTCAAATGTTGAAGCAGAAAGTGATAGAGCAACCTATGTTGGAATTGCCAAATTTCAATAAGGTATTTCAAGTAGATTGTGATGTAGGTGGAAATACAATAGGAGCAGTGTTAAGTCAAGAAGGTAGACTTGTAGACTATTTCAATGAGAAGCTGAATGATGCAAGGAGAAGATATTTAGTTTATGATCAAGAATTCTATGCCATAATTCAAGCCTCGAAGAAGTGGAGACATTATTTGTTCCCTAATGAGTTTGTGTTGTATACAGATCATCAAGCTTTACAATATTTGAATAGTCAAGGAAAGTTGAACTAGAGACATATGAGATGGGTAGAGTTCATGCAGAGTTATACTTTGTACTGAAGCATAGAAGTGGAAAATCAAACAAAGTTGCAGATGCACTGAGTAGGAGAAGGAACTTGCTGACAGAGATGAGAATTGAAGTGTTAGGATTTGAGGAATTGAAGAACATGTATGAAGAACATCTTGATTTTGCAGAACCTTGGAAAGCATGTAAGGAACTTGTTGTGACAAATAGGAGTAAGTGGTTGGATTATTTCATTCACGAGGATATGTTGTTCAAAGGAAATTAGTTATGCATACCTAGGAGTTCAATGAGAGACAATTTGATCAAAGAGAAGCATAGTGGTGGATTGACATGACATTTTGGAATTGATAAGACAATAGCTTTGGTAAGTGAACATTACTTTTGGCCTTAGATACATAAGGATGTTAGGAAGTTTGTGTAGAGTTGCAGAATTTGTCAAGTTGCAAAAGAGAATAGTCAAAATATTGGAATGCACAAATCTTTGACAATACCGGAGAGACCTTGCGAAGACATGCATGGATTTCATAATGGGATAGCCAAAGACACAAAGGGGACATGATTCAATATTTGTAGTGGTGGACAGATTTTCAAAGATGGCACATTTCATACCTTGTAAGAAGACAACTAATGCAGTTCATGTGGTTGACCTATTTTTCAAGGATATTGTGAGATTGCATGGATTACCTAAGAGCATAATTTCAGACAGAGATACAAGATTTCTTGGATACTTTCGGAAGACACTTTGGAAGAAAATGAAGACATATTTGAATTTCAGTTCAACATTTCATCCATAGACTGATGGACATATAGAGGTAGTAAATAGGAGTTTGGGAAACTTGTTGAGATGTTTGGCTAGAGAGAAGGTAGGAAATTGGGACTTGATTCTATCACAAGCAGAGTTTGCATACAATAATTCAGTAAATAGGAGTACTAGAAGAACACCATTTGAGATTGTGACAAGAACTAACCCTAGAGGAGTTGTAGAGTTGAGAGATATCAATATGGAAGATAAGAGGAGTGTAAAAGCAAAAGAATTTGGAGGACACATGGAGACAGTGCATAATTAGGTTAAGAAACATTTGGAGGAAACAAACAGTAAGTATAAAGAGAAAGCAGATGAGAAGAGGAGACACAAAGAATTTTTAGTGGGAGATGAAGTGATGGTATATATGAGAAAAGAAAGATTTTCAGTTGGGACATATAACAAGTTGAAGATGAAGAAGTTTGGTCCTTGTAGAATACTCAAGAAGTTTGATTTAGGAAATGCATATGAAGTGGAGCTATCAGAGATATAGGGTATATCACCTATTTTCAACATTGTAGATCTATATCAGTATCATGAAGCAAAATTTAGTGCCAGCATTGAAGAAGACCTAAAGAAATAGTTACCACAACAAGCACTGGAGTAGATTGAAGACATCTTGGACAGTAGAATTGGATGCAGCAGCAGAGACAAGTAATACAAGGAATATTTGCTAAAGTGGAAAGGTAGATTGAAAGAAGACTCATCTTGGATTTCTCAGGCTGAGGTGGACCGTCTTGGTTTTCTTCTAGCTCCAACAAAGTGAGGGACTTAATTTTTCAACAACCCCAGATGTATGATGCAAGAGCATCCCTAGTTCAAGAGCAATCTTGCATCAACCAAAAACATTTGCATTTCAGTTTGTTTTCTTCATTTTCTAGTTCAGTACAGTTAGTTTAGTTAGAAGCAGTTTCTATATTTTGGTCTGCATTCTACAATAGTTTCATTTTAGACCTTGCAGAACTGGACTTAGCATCTAGACACCTTCATGCACATCATATCCAAAATTCATATCATTTGGATCAGTTACCAAAAAGTTGTCGCTATCAGAAGATCAACTATTTTCTCAGAACAAAGCATCTTAATAGTCTCAAACAATTAGCTGAAGGAGAAGACATGCAGAGCATTTCATGAGTTGTGGAGCTAAATGACACATCATTCAATGTTGTTTGGAACCTGGCTGGCCTTCCTTGGGATCCAGACATTGTTTCATTCATTTGCGGAGGAGTACAAGCCTATTAGGTCTGACCTATCCATGTACACATGTTACATCTCTTTCATCAGAGTTTGTAATCATCCTTAGCTGACGCAAAGGAATCTTGTGTTCTAGAGATGATATATATTCATGTAATAGATGCATAGGAAAGTAGTGAATCTCATAGAGATAGATAGATAGATAGTTTGAATTCTTTGCAAGGTGCTTCAATGCTATATCTTGTGCATATATTGTAACTAGAGAATCAGGCCTGTGAGCCCTAATTGTAACCACATGTTGCCAGCCTATTTGTATTTTGGATCTATGATATACTAGATGACTAAATTTGTATTTGCATTCTATAATTGAGTTTTTTTCATTGTGTTTACTCTTGTTGCACAGTTTGGACTATTCACTCTGTGGACCCTCCTAACCTTGACTGCACCACAAAATCAATTGAAAATCCACCAACTTGTCAATGGAAGCCAATAAGAAAGCTTCTAACTCTCTTCCTATATGTATCAGTGATGTGAATTCTTAGACAATTGTATCAATAGCGAGGGTTTGTTGATCATCATCTAACATTTGGCAAGGATGTTTGGCAAGCTTGTCTAAAATGTGCAAACCTTTGTCTATGTCATTGTCCAGGTCTTCCTTTAGATATTTTATTAAGCTATGGATGACATCTTTCTTTTTTATCATTGCCTCCCTAAATTCAACATACCTTTTCCTGTTGGGGATCACACCATGTTCAACCAACACTTCCATCTTGAAATCTCACAGCTTGTTCCATGTTTCAAGATCTTGTTCTATAAGTTGCATGTCCTGAGAAAGTATCTCAACTGTCTGGTCAACTTCTTTCTTTACCTCACCCAAATTGTTATAAAGTTTAATGGAAGACTTTATCAACTAAGTAACTTGGGGTAATATCCTCTCAATCCAAGCATTGACTGCCCGACCTTGAGCCCCAATCTTTTTAGCCTTTTGAATGGCTTCTTCATCTACACCTATCTCTATAGGTTCTACCAAATCTAAAGATTGGGCTATTTTGAGTAGAATAGATGTCAATTGTTCTACTTGTGCCTTTAGTTGATCTTTGATCACCTTGTGTTGGTTTATAGATTTGTCATTCAACTCTGTATTCTCTTGCCCAAACAATGACAAATGTAACCACAGTTGAGTTAGTTACAATGGTATTTTATAACCAACTCTCTGCTTATTTTACAAGGTGGCAGTTACCTTCAAATGATATATAATGAATTAAAATATGTATTGTTTTTAACCAGAAAACAAAGGAAAGGTGATGCTTTTGACCAGAAAGCTTTGAAAGGAAATTCCACACTTTTATAACAACTAAAATTTAAAGAAGTTCAAAGACTTCAAACAATAACTATACTGAATAAAGAATTATGAATCCACCACCATGAAATATTCATTCAAAGATAAACATCCATAGTAATGAAGCAGAATGAGTATCCAATACTTCAACACAAATAGAAAAATAAACACTGGCAATATACTCAACCTAAGAAGAATAGTATCCAAACACCATAACACAAAGATTATATCTGTTTGAACATCTAGTAAGTATTTTCTTTCTATATTGAAGAGATTGCAAATAGAGTATAACAAAAACTTCTAACTTTGATGAGTAAAACAAAGTTTGCCCAAAAAAGATCCATACTATGTCCCGTACACATATATTTATAATGTCCACTATCTACCTATGAAAATGAGACCTTAAATGGATGCAAATTTAACCTAGAATGCACCCAATCTCAAGTCCAAGGGACCTCAAGATTGGAATAAACTACTAACACACTAAACTATCTAATTGCACCCTAAATGAGTCTACTAGTAGTGATATGTCCTAGTGGATGGTATTCTACACTAAACTAAGTGGAATTTTACTATAGCTAGATATGTGAGCACTCAAATTGGTAGAATAACTTTGCATAAAATGACTTGTTCCAAATGGGAGGTGGAGGCCTCAATTTATAGATTTTTGGAGATGGCATTGGAGGGCTACGATCAATTTGAAGGATCAATGGTTGAGATTGCTTGAGGATCCTCAAGCAAGGAGAATTGGACAAATGGCATGATTGGATTGAATGAGAATGTTGCCCCAAGATTTAAGGGATAATCAAGGGATGAGAATGCAAGTTTGAATGGATGGATAGCCAAGATTGAGTAGGTGTATGACATGTAAGGACTCATTTATGAAAAAGTAAGGCTTGGACTTTGTGAGGAATTTTAAATTCCATGGAGAGAACAAGTGGAATTTAAAATTAGAAGAATAGTGTTCAAATAGTGCCACATGGAATTTTAAATTGGAATGAATAGTGACACATGGAGTGGGGTGGAAGAAATATGACAAATGTACCCATTTTGGAAGATTTGCTCATGCTTCCAAAGTACCACTTGTCATGTACAAACATTTACATTGGATGACAAGTGGACTTCTAGAAACATGGGGGTTTGTAATGATGAATTAATTAAAATTAATTCATGTGCACATGGATTAGAAGAAAATAATTATGATTACAAAAGTAATCAAAAGTGCACAAAATAGGGAATTAAATAAATATGATAATTTATTTAATTTTTGGGATGAACTATAGTAAAAAATATTTAATTTTCAAACTATAGTAGAAGAACTTGATTTTTAGGGAAAATGTGCAAAATAAATTAATTAAATAATTAAAAATTATTTAATTAATATATGGCTAAGATGAAGTGATGTAGGTGAATTAGGGTTGGATGTGCGAGTGGATGAAGTTGGTTGTGACCATTTTCAGGTGTCTACATTTTGTCCCTCTTTGATATGGTGTCACGGCTGTCGTGGTTAGCGGGTTGACGGGATATCCAATAATATAGAATTTTTTGATAAATATGCCCCAGTGAGTGAAAAGAAATGGCATGGGTGATGAGGTGATGCCCCCTCAAGAGATCGGCGTGAAAAATAAATTTTCTAGCGATTTCTCAAAAAGGAGGAAAAATGGCGAAAAAGGGTGGAAAAGGTGGCCCTGAGAATAAAGAACGGGGAAGAAATGAAAGAAATGTGGAAAAAAATATGAAAAAAAGAGGTGGGTAGAGGGAAAAAGTTGAAAAAGCGCTTGGGGGAGAAAAAAAGAGGGAAAAAAAATTAGTAGGCTTAAAAAATTTTTAAAAAGTTAAAAAAAGAAAGTGGAGGGGGGGTTAAAAAGTGAAAAAGGAGCTAAAAAAGCTCATTTCACTTTTTATGATTTTGGAGGTGGAAGTGGAAAGAGGAAGAGGAGAAATGGCAAGAATTCCTCGAGAGGAGCACTAAGTGGAGCGGGTGAGGGAATAATTGCGACCAGTAGCGCCAGGTGAGCCGGTGAGTGGGTTTTACCCCTGCTTGGTATTTTGGGTTTGTTTGGCGTAATGGGTGTATTTTACTAGTAAAAGCACCAAAGTTGCTATCAAATGGTTGATAGGCAAAAATATTTTTAGGCCTATTTCTAAATTGTATATATTTATATTTTCATGGGAGAGTCATTACATGTAACTTAGTTGAGTATATATTTATATTTATATTTTTAGGAATGTCTCTCAAAACTTGGAGTATATCACCACCATTCTCATTTGAACAGTACTAAAGATAGAAAATGCAAATTATGTTAAGAATTATAAAAATGAAGAGCATCCATTGAAATTGTTGTCTCTAAGTTGATCTTTAAGATAAAATCCAATAAATATTCAATTTATTTGTTGATTTACATAAATGAATATTATGTTGTTTAGAATAATGTTATTGTCTTTGAACTTGCAATAATAATTGTGATCTTATTTCATATAGCTTAC
Organism: Cunninghamia lanceolata; assembly: GCA_027924645.1. NCBI lineage: Eukaryota > Viridiplantae > Streptophyta > Pinopsida > Cupressales > Cupressaceae > Cunninghamia > Cunninghamia lanceolata. The sequence continues at coordinate 395,327 of BSBN01000865.1, read as the reverse complement.
TATTTAATATGATATCCTAATATGTTATTAAAAGTTACATTCAAAACATTAATATATTTACATGTTATTATTACATGTAGTAGTAGTTGAGTATATATTTATATTTATATTTTTGAGGCCTATCTCCACTGCGTTCATTTTGTCAATTTGCAGTTTAAGGGCGGTGTCCATTGCCTCACTGCTCTTGGCGGGCTTCTGATATTCCTAGGATTAGACCATGATACCTTTGATTTGTTCTTCCAGCTCCATGTTCTTAAGCTTCATTTGAAAAAGCTCCAGATACTTTTCCTACAACTTTCATGTTACCATTTTCACTCACTGACATACAATTTATATGATTAAAATATTATTTTAAAATAAAACTACCTAATAATAATTGAGTTATTTTATATATTTAACTACTTTTTGATATATTATGCATCTCCTTTTGAAAAAAGGCCCTTGGTATCATGATGGTTTTAGCTTTTTGTATTTGAATTTGAATTCTAAGAAAAACATTTAAAATGAAGAAAAGCTTTATTGATAAGAATACTATTAAGATAGTTTAATTACAATTATACATTTAGTTTTATGTTTTTAATTTATATTTTGAGATTGAATATTAAATAATTTTGTGTAGTGATGCATAGGAAGCCACCACAAGAGAATGCTCGAGCAAGAGCTTGCATAAGGAAGAGATTGAATAATTTGATATATACAATAATATATTACAATGTACAATATATATAGGTAGGTAAAAACTACCCCAACTTGTTATGGGAATAACTTCCCAAAACCTAGCTATGAATTATTATGTGCCTAATTAAACTTAAGCAAGTAAATAAGTGAAATCCTATTTATAACATTTTGTAATGTTTGAATAGATTATGTGGTTTTATTTTTGTTCAAGATGTTATATTATATAGTTAGAAACAACATACATTATAGTCTTGAACCAAAACCCTCAAATGTAAGGGGTGATCCTTTAAAATAGTTAAAATTGGATTGGATGGACTTTTTGCTAATGTAGACAAATGCTTGATCAATATTAAGGATAGCTACTATTTTTATTATATATTTACACATAAGAATTACCACTTTGGATGGACTTTTTGCTAATGTAGACAAATGCTTGATCAATATTAAGGATAGCTACTATTTTTATTATAGATTTACACATAAGAATTACCACTCTGTTGCACATAATTCTTATAGCTTGTGCCATTTTTAGAAGCAATGTCTCCTTCCTTCAATGGGTGTTGTAGAGTTAGGTCTCAAGTATTATCATTAAATTGGTCTAGGGTTATTGTACTTATGATTTAATTTATGCATATTTAAGAGGTGCATACATTTGAGAGATAGGAAAATAATGATATTAGTAACTTACATGCATTAATTATGATTTGATATTTTTACATTGTGAAGATTTGATTTATAGGAAGATTTGGTTTTCCACATAATTGATTTTCTATAACCTTAAAATGGTTTAATGGTGGGTAAGAAAGTTGTATTTTTACATTCTATTCATAGTATATATTTACAAATACTCTAAATCACTACCTAAAATACAATTTTCACTCACCAACATACAATTTATATAATTAGAATATTGTTTTAAAATAAAACTACTTAATAATAATTGAGTTACTTTATATATTTAACTATTTTTAGATATATTATGCACCTCCTTTTAAAAAATGCCCTTGGTATCATGATGCTTTTAGCTTTTTGTATTTGAATTTTAATGCTAAGAAAAACATTTGAAGTGAAGAAAAGCTTTATTAATAAGAATAGTATTGAGATAGTTTAGTTAAAATTATATATTTAGTTTTTATGTTTTAATTTAGATTTTGCGATTGAATATTAAATAATTTTGTAATGATTCAATAGATTTGTGTGGTCTTATTTTTGTTCAAGATGTATTATAGAGTTAGAAACAACAAGAGATATCACTCTATAAGAGTTATTTTATTTTAGAAATATTTATTTTATTTACATTGTTTGCTTTATTTTTATTTGAAGAGTTATTTTTAGTTAAATAGTTATTTTATTTTATTTACATAAGAGTTATTTTATTGTTTTTTCCACAAAATTATTGTTATAATTTTTAAAATCCAATTAACTAATAGACATGTTAAAAACTAAACTTTATTGCAAATATACTATCTATACATTTCACCATTCACATAAAATTTAACATATTTTATTATATAACAAATATTCAAACACAAAATCTTCTATAAAATCCAAGAAATGAAGTCTTAGGAAAAACTTGCAATAGAGTTATTTACATGAAATGGTAAATGCCTTTTAATCCAAGTGACAACACAATTTTTTTTATCTAAATGAAGAAAAGGCCTATTAAAAAAATACATATTATTTATGTGAAGATGTTTTTTTCTAAAATGCAAAATAGAAACATCCAATGGATACTACAGTTATTTTTCTTTTCTAAATTGCATGTATTTTAACAACTAAAACTTTCCTATAGTAAAATAGTAAAATAATTAAAAGAAATATGAATAGATATTGTAAGAGATCTATATGGGGCATTTGATAATATTCGTAATATTTTGAGATACAGAGTATTTGGCTCATGATAGAAAATGGGTTGAACCCATTAGAAAAAAAAATACTAAAGAACATGCATAGAGCAGGTTATCAAGGCATATTAGTAAAAAGTGTATCCCCATCGGTCTTCACAGTTGTTCTTCTCCACCTTCACATGGGCTTTATGAAAAATTGTTCACATTATCAAATACAAACTGTAATATTTACCTATATATATAACCCTAATATAATAGGAGTACATCGGATCCTAACTCTAATGCATGTTTAATATAATAGATTTAGAAATACGGTAATATGGAAGATGAATTTACTATAGATGAATTCTAAGATCTAGAGTGGACTGTCCTGTGGCTACCGCTTGCTTCGTAGATCTCCCTATATGGCCATAAATAATGGAAGTAAGATAATCAATCCACAAAATAAAGTATAATCTTATCATTACCATTTGGGCTCCATCCTAGGGTTTTTAAAGAAAATCTCAAGAACAGAGATTAATTTATTCTTCCCCAAAAATCTAGTCTTAAGAAAACTATGTTCATTTTGTGTGGGTTGTTTGTAAAAACTAATTCAAACCTTAGATGCCAACATAGAGCAAAACCTAATTATAGCATACCTATTGTCTTAAATGTTGATTCTCCTCATGATTTCTGCACGTCTGTTGTAGTCAACAACAAATTAGCATTAGGAAATTCTTTTAATTGTACCTCTGATTTATTTATCTATCATTGAGCTATTGAAAAGATCCATGCACTTTTTTTTAATAAAAAGGGGTAAAAACTTTATTGAATATCAAAAGAGAGCATTACAGTCATTACAAAAGGAACAAGCCCTAGAAACCATAAGAAGCAACACAACAAGCTCAGAAACAATATCAACTATCTTCCAGTATCCTTCGATCCTCCTCAAGGAACCTATCCAAATCCTGATGTAACTAAGGGGAAACTTGCATCCAATCCTTGATCTTCTAGCCACCATCATGCTCAGACACCCATTTGGCCAAGCAGTCAGCAACCTGATTCCACTCCCTCAGGATATGAACAAATGAAATGACCTCCATCCTAGAACTAACCTGAAGTATCCACTGAACAACTGAAGCTAACCACTAATTAATATTAGACATTTTCCTCTCATTCAATAGATTAATCAAGATCTATGAATTAGCTTCACAAATAACATTTTGCCATCCCAAAGCAAGGGCTCGCTCCACAGCATAAAGAATCACCAAACCTTCCATGAGATTAACAGTCTTCTCCCCCTCATGAATATAGAAAATAAATAGCATTGAACCCCCTGAATCCCTGCGTACCCCACCAATCCCAGCAAGCCTAGGATTTCCTCTAGAAGATCCATCAGTATTGATCTTCAAAACACCAGCCAGAGGAGGTAACCACCTACCCATCTGTTGTACCCTCCTATTCCTGTGCCTGCATCTCCTAGAGCCACTAGAAGAAGAATGTATTCCCTAAAGTCCCAGTCTATCCACAAACTCGGTATCCCCTTTCCCCAGGGGGAAAACCACTTCACTTTTAGCTGCAACTGATTCTTGTATCATTCCTAACATATGCATCCACACCTACTGACCCACCAATTTCACACAACAGAATATACTGTGATTCCGCTCCAGCCATATCCACCAAAGAAGAAAAGTAGGTCCAAGAAACCAAACATCCTACAAAAAGGAAGCCATCGAGGGGGGGTCTTCCCATACTATCCCAGAACTCCACGAGAGAGGAAGCATGAACACAAGGTTGCTTCCAAACCTCCCACCACAAATGCCAAAGTTGCACAACAAAGGGGCACAAGAAGAACAAGTGCAAGGAATCCTCCTCCTCTTTCCCACAAAGTACACAAATAGAAGGTCCCTAGAAACCATGCTTATGAATGTTATCCCAGGTCAAGCACCTATTCCACACCAAAGTCCAGACAAAGCAATTACATTTTGGCCAAGATAGCTTATTCCACACCCTCTTCCACCAATGAACCTCCACCCTAGCCCACTTCTAAGCCAATAGTACCTGATAACCACAAGAAAAAGAGTAAATCCCCTTAGGATTATGGGCCCAAGCAAGAATATCCTCTTCCAGAAGAGAGCTACAACACCTACTACAAAGAATCATGTGAAGCTCAGCTCTACCTTACTCCATTCCCATAGCCGGCCACTCTGTGGGATCCTTCCAACAAGCCCTCTCCAACTGAGAAGGACTTGAAGTCACTCACCCTAGACCAACCAGTAGCAAGAAATCTCTAGCTCAAAGGCAGGTGAGGAAACTGAGAGGTAAGAGGAGGGAAACCATCCCAAGAGTTTGACCAAAAAAGAGCTTCAGAACCCTATTTGTAGATCCAAAAGAAACCATCCTTGATGAGCTTCACACCCTTCTGAAGAGTACTCCAAATCACCAAACCTTTCCCCTCAAGAGGGTACCTAGGGAGGTCATGCCGAGGGACACCCAGAAAATACTTATGAGATAGTATCCTAGCCCACAGTTGATCTTGCCCCACACACCATCTCCAGAAAAGCTTAGCAACCATAGCCACTCTGAACAAATTTGACTATCAAAGATCTAAACCACCATATTGCTTTGGACTACACACATCTTCCCACCTAACCAGGCTCCACTTGGAGGATGACAAGCATCCAGCCCATAAAAACTGTCTCTCTAGAGAATCCAACTCCTTAAGAAACCCCACTAGAGCAACCTGAAGCATACACATGTAAGTAGGGAGAGCTTGGACAACTGAGTTAAGAAGTTGAACCTGCCCAGCAAAAGACAACCATCTATGTGTCCAATGATTGACTTTCACCTAGAAATTATCAATAAGATTCTGCCAAGAACCCTTGGGAAGACAGCCAATAGAAATTAGAATACCCAAATACATAAAAGGGAGAACCCCTATCTGAAACCTCAAGATATTAGCAATTCTTCTTTGAATGGGGGCGGGTGTATTGAAGAAGAAGATGGATGATTTATCCTCATTAATCAATTGCCCCAATGCCACAAGGTAAACGTCCAACAACTGCCTCAAAAAAGTAGCTTCCCTAACAATAGACATCCCCATCAAGGCCACATCATCAACAAACTACAAATGAGACTGCGGAGGCAAATCTCCACCCCAACGCCAACCTTGAATGATGCCTAACTCAACATTTCTTTTTAACAAATGACCAAGACCTTCAGCAAAAAGTAGAAATAGGTACAAGGAAAGAGGGTCCCCTTGGCGTAAACCCATAGAAGCCCCAAAAAGTTTCGAATGATCTCCATTTATCAACACTAAGAAGGATGCTGACGTAACATAGCTCATGACCCATTGGATCCATTCTTCACAAAATCCAAAAGCAACAAGGATCTTCCGTAGGAAGGACCATCTAACCCTATCATAGGCCTTAGCCATATCTAGCTTAATGAACATTGTCTTCTCATGGGAACTAGCCATGGAGTGGATGGTCTCCATAGCAATAACAACCTCGTCCAAAATCTGTCAACCTGCAACAAATCTACTCTGTTCCTCTGAAATCAGCACTTTAGGCCACTTCTTCAACCTCTCAGCCATTAACTTTGAAATAATTTTATATGCCACATTGTAAAGGGATATAGGTCGAAACTGAGTTAACCTATTCGCCCCTTCACACTTGGGAATGAGGGCAATGAAGGTGGAATCAAGAGCTTGCAACATCTTCTTGTTTATCCAGGACTCTTGAACAACCACTAGAAGATCCAACTTTATGATATCCCAGAATTCTTGAAAAAACTCTATTGGGAAACCATTAGGGCCAGGAGCTTTTCCTTTCTTACTTTGAAATATAATCTTTGTTAGAATCTGAAAAGATTATTAACCCAGAAAACTAGTGCAAAGAATAGATATCTAAACTATGAATGCAAATAATATGAAATCAAAATAGCAACACAGAGTTAGTCTCCAGGAGGGTAATGCAAATGCTAGAAGCAAAATAGCACTAAGAGGATGCAAAAGCAAAAGATACAAAATACAAGCCAGGTAGCATGCTTATATAAACTAGGAAGAGGGAGGAGGTGGCAACACCGACCAATGAGGAGCAACCATCTATTGGACTAAAGATAACAAAGTATCTTCCCAAGATAGCTAATGGATGCTCACATGTAGGAAGGTGACACCTCGTAACCACTCACCTAATAAGACATGTTTTATTAACCTAAGAGAGATTAATAGAAGTGTAGGAAAAACCTAGGAATATAGGGAAAAAATAAATAACCCACTAGGAAATAAAAACCTACACTAACAACCCCCATAAGCGAAGCTTAGGTGGATGTAGAAATGGGTCTTGACAAATCAAGCCTGATGAGGTACCCATGTACATAAAATTCCCCCCCAAAGAGAGAGAAAAGAGACCCCCCCCAAAGTAGAGAGAGTCAGGACTCTGAGTGAGAGGAAGAGGCCCCCCAGAAGATGAAGCATCTTGCACCCCCAACAAAGCTCGCAAATGAACTTGCTCTCAGTGAAGGGTTTGGTGAAGATATCAGCAACCTGCTCAGAAGTTAGACAGTAGTGAAGGTCGATGATGTGGCCATGGATGAGCTCCTAGATGTACTGCATGTGGACCTCTATGTGTTTGGTCCGCTGATGATGGACCAGATTCTGTGATATCTGAATGGCACTCTGGTTGTCACAAAATATGATTGATGGTCGTCTGATCTGGATACCAAACTCAACGAGAAGATTTTGAAGCCAAATGGCCTCAATGGCGGCATTCACAGCCCCCCGATACTCAACCTTTAGTAGAAGATAGAGCAATAGAAGATTGCTTCTTGCTCGACCAACAAACGGGACCTAAACCAAGTGAGAAGCTGTAACCTTAAGTAGACTTGCGATCTTGAGAATCGCTCACCCAATCTGAATCTATGTAGCCCACCAAGTCAAGCTCAATGCCCACTATGTAGTGAATCCCAAAACTGTGAGAACCCTGAATGTAGTGAAGGATCCACTTGGCTGCTTTCCAGTGCAACTCATGAGGCTCCTGCATGAATTAAGAGACCATGCCTACAACATATGAAATGTCGGGTCTCGTATGAGTCAGATAAATGAGACTCCCAACAAGTTGTTGGTACAAAGTGCCATCAACAAGTGGAGAAGAACATTGAGCCTCAAGTTTGACTCTAGAAAGAAAGGGAGTTAGAGCAGGCTTACAGTCAACCATATGAAACCTCAAGAGCAAATCTAGAGCATACTTAGACTATGTGATGGTGATCCCAGAAGAAGACTGGTAGATCTCAATCCTAAGAAAGTAATGCAACAAGCCCAAGTCAGTCATCAAAAACCTATCATGAAGGGTAGTTTTGATAGCCCCAATGGTGGATGAAGAACTCCCTGTGATCAGTAAGTCATCAACATATAGAACCAAAAATAGGAGTGAATCATCCTGCTACAAAATGTAGACATTGGGATTAGAATGGCACCGAGTGAACCCAACTAATAGAAGGAAGGAGTCCATCTTGGCATACCAGGCTCGATGAGCCTGTTTGAGGCCATAGAGAGACTTTCGAAGATGACACACAAGTGAAGAATCCTAAAGGAACCCCCATGGCTGCTCCATGTAGATCTCCTCCTGAAGGTCACCATGAAGAAAAGCACTCTTCACATCCATCCGGTGTACTTCCCAACGATTAGCTGCATCAATGGCAAGAACAAGTCGGATGGAATTCATTCGGGCAACTAGCGCAAAAGTCTCAGAGTAGTCAATCCCAGGAACCTGGGAGAATCCTTTGGTGACCAAGCAAGCCTTATGCTTGTCAACCGACCCATCTGCTGCAAATTTTGTCTGATAGATCCACTTAAATCAAACAAGTTTTCTTCCCTTAGGAAGAGGGACAAGATCCCAAGTGTGGTTCCTCATCAAGGAACTATACTCCTCCTCCATAGCTGTATCCCACTCAGGAATACCAGAAGCATCATGAAAAGACTGTGAATCTGAGGCAGTAGCAATGAAGACATGTGGAGCATCCTAAAACTGTGAACGAGTCTGCCTGGTGTCTGATGGATCCCCAACCCAATCACCTGCAGACTATAAGGTTTATCTAGCCCAAAGTGGACCAAAAGATGGAGAATCTAGAGGAGAATCATCAACCTCTGAATGATGATTAGGAGAGAAAGGAGGTCAGTCCTCTGAATCACTCTCTGCATCAGATGTGGAGGTAGAAGACTGCTCAGGTGAATCTGACTCATTAGAAGATCTGTCATGTATCCCAAGTGACTCCAATGTCAAAGTAGAAGGAGTTGGAGAAGTGATAGAAAGTGAGCTCGAAGAGTCCTCAAACTGAACACTCCTCTCAATGAACAACTCATGTGTAGTAGGGTGGAGCAACTGATAACCATTCACACCATCAGGATAACCTACAAATATGCAAGGTCTGCTCTATGGATCCAAGGCCTTGCATTTCTCTGCAGGAATGTGGGCCCATGCAGGAGAACCAAAAATTCAAAAGTGCTTAACTGATGGCTTCTGACAGCTCCAAGCTTCAAAAGGAGTGACTCCCTTCAAGGCTTGATGAGGAACATGGTTCTGGATATAACAAGTACAGTTAATGGCCTCTGCCCAATACTGTGGTGCAAAAGATCTGGAGTGAATCATGCAGTTTGCCATTTCCTTCAAGGACCTATTCTTCCATTTTGCAACACCATTCTGCTGAGGATTGTATGGAACTGAATGCTGCAAATCAATCCCCTCTGAAGTGCAAAACCTCTCAAATTGATGGTTGACATACTCACCACCATTGTCAGTGCGCAAAACTTTGATGGATTTCCCAGATTGCTCCTCTACAAAAGTTTTGAAGTCCTAAAAATGATCAAATACCTCTGACTTCTGTTTGAGAAAGTACACCCAAGTATATCGAGAAAAGTCATCAATAAATGTGAGGACATATCTAGCCCTACTAAAAGAAGGATGCTGAAATGGACCAGCCAAATCACTGTGAACTAACTCCAGTATCTATGAAGCTCTCCATGCCTTACCTTTGTCAAACTTTTCCTTAGGATGCTTACCAAGAATGCAACCTTGGCAAACACCACCTGAAAATTGAACTGAAGGCAACCCTGTGACCATGCTCTATTGGTTGACCTATAGCAAGTAGCGGAAGTTAAGATGGCCAAACCACTCATGCCATAATCTACTCACATCATTAGAATGAGTGAGCAAAATAGTTGAAGGAGGATCAAGAAGAAAGTGAGAAAATAGATAGAGCTGTGACTGATGATCTACTCTCCCAACTGTAACTGAAGAACCACTGTGCAATTCAGGAATCTCCACTGAATTAGGAGTGAACTCAACCCGCTTGCCTAAACCTGTGTGAGTGATCTGGTATGCCAATAAGAGATTAGTTGATAATGAGGGCACACAAAGAACATCATGGAATGTGCCATCCCCTACATCGACAACCCTCTCCCACACACCTCAATAGGAGTGTCATCACCCATCAGAATAGAAGGCATAGTACACAGCTCCAAAGATGCAAGTTCTTCCTTAGATGAAGCCATGTGGTGCGAAGCACCTGAATCAAGAACCCAAGTGGATGGTGAATAAGCAATTGCAACAAGGGCCTTGCCCTTTCCTTTCCCCTTGCTATTTTCTTTTGCCTTATTAGACCCCTCATTAGAAATCTGTTTGATAGACTCAGGAACATTGATATTATTCTTCTCAAGAATGTGTGTCAAGTGATCAATTTGTTTCTTCAAGCATTTATATTCATCATGACCAGGTCTTTTACAATAGGCACGTTGGACCCTCTCTTTCTTAGGCTTGTCGCCCTTGGAAGATTGAGTCTCATTAGTTGCTTTTGAAGCAACCGGTATCTGATCCTTCGTCTCCTTGCTATTCTTCTGTTTCTTATCCTTGCTATTGTTGTTACTATTTTGTCCTTTCTGTTCTTTTGTGTCTTGGTTGGTAGCCAAGGCATGTGACTTAGAGGACTTAAGAGTGCCCATCTAGATTAGCTTGTCCTATTCCCGAGTGAGACTGACAGTAAAATCATCTAAAGATGGCATGGTAAATTGAGTACCAAGTGCACCCTTAGTAGCATAGAAAATAGAAACAAACACAAAATATTCTGATCTTAGCTTAGAGAGAATACTAAGAATTAGTTGTTCATCTTTCTTTTTAATTCCACATTGTTTTAACTGCAGCCTTAGTGATTTCAATTTAGTGAAGAAATCCTGGATTGTGTTGAAATTGCTTGGACTTAAACTAATTAGTTCATTTTCCAACATATGACCCCTCATTGAATCTTGTGTGCCAAATGGTTTTTCTAGCTTTGTCCAGATTTCATTTGGTGTATTCAAAGACTCAATGTGAAATAGAAAATCAGGAGAAATAGACAAACACAATGTTCCATATGCTTCATCATATTTGTTAAACCACTTAGGCTTATCTTCATCTTTAGAATGTTCAGTTTCAAGTCCCATAGTTATCCTATTTAATCTAGCTTTCCTTAAGTGAATTGTCATACATGATTTCCACTCAAAGTAATTGTATAGAGTTAGGATGGGCAGATTTGTTTGATCCATGATGAAGAAATGCATAGAAGAAGTGCTGAAAAGAAGAGAGCCCAACTAAGACAACCCCCCCTTTTCACTCAATCAAAGAACCCCCCCAAGAAAATATGATTTGGCACTTTATATTAGTGCATTTAAAACTACCACTAGCAAGAAATACTAAGTGATCTTGACTTTAATGCATTACAAAACCCTCATGAAGAGCATATGCTGAAAATACAACTTTGGCACAATATCCAAAGAAATAAATAGCACCACTTCGATCTACTCAAAAAATCATGCACTTTCAAAAAAAGAATCACCTCAATATGAGGTTGTATGTGAAAGTTATGATCCTCTGAAGTTCCCAAAACGAGAACTGTGCAATGTCACGACTGAGAATCTATAATTTCTAAAAAATCTTGGCATCAAAATCAAAAAATGTCTACACTAGTGCATAGAGAATGAAAAAATAGCCAAAATCTAAAAAACTTTTGTGGGAAAAGGAGTCCGTATGAGCAAGAACGGAGCATTTGAAAATTGCCTTCAAAACTACAACTACCAACAGAGAGGGGTCCTGCTATAGCTTTCTGAGTATATTTTTGCAAAATATATAGAATGTATTTAAAAATAAAAAGATACCTAAATGGTTTTTCTGTGTTGTGAACAAAACCCAGAAGGTGTTTTTCTTGTTGATATACAGAAAATGTAGTTCTAATGTAAATAGAACACCTTTAACAATAAAAAACAACCCCAGCAACCAAAAAATAACATGTAAAGGCTAAATCAAATACCTAAGACAAGGAATGGCATGCTGAAACCTACAATATTGATTGAAAACACCAAATATGCAAGCTGGTTGTCAGATTTGAGCTTGAAAACCCCGGTTCCACAACTGTGTATGACATCTTTGATTTTGGTGAAATGAAAGCCAAATCTGACTTTCTCAAGCCTCCTAATGCATTGGAAGAGCTGGAAATGCTGCCAGTATAACCAAAAATGTTGCAATCACCCAGATTTCATAAAACACATGTGCAAACCCTAGAGATTAAAAAAGTTTCCGTCAAACTTTTCTAATTCTCAAGATCATCCGAAGATGTAAGAGAAGAGCATACTGGGTTTTTCCAAAGACCGCAATAAGCTTAATTAGCCCCCCCCCAAATCTCTCAAATAAGGAAACTAAAATCTACTCTTGCACATAGCAAGGCTCTGATACCATGTTAGAATTTGAAAAGATTATTAACCCAGAAAACTAGTGCAAAGAATAGATATCTAAACTATGAATGCAAATGATACGAAATTAAAATAGTAACACAGAGTTAGTCTCCAAGAGAGTAATACAAATGCTAGAAGCAAAATAACACTAAGAGGATGCAAAAGAAAAAGATACAAAATACAAGCCAGGTAGCATGCTTATATAAACTAGGAAGAGGGAGGAGGTGGCAACACCGACCAATGAGGAGCAACCATCTATCAGACTAAAGATAACAAAGTATCTTCCCAAGATAGCTAATGGATGCTCACATGTAGGAAGGTGACACCTCGTAACCACTCACCTAGTAAGACATGCTTTATTAACCTAAGCGAGATTAATAGAAGTGTAGGAAAAACCTAGGAATATAGGGAAAAAATAAATAACCCACTAGGAAATAAAAACCTACACTAACAATCTCCTCTAGCTCCTCTAGAGAAATCTATCTCATCAAATACTCATTTGCCTCCTCGGAAACTAACTGAGGGATACAAGAAAGAACCTACTCCTCCTCAACTGAACCCCCTTGCAAATCCTCTCTGAATAGAGTAGCAAAATACTGTGATGCCTCAGCTGTGATTTCTTGAAACGAGACAAGATGATCCCCCCTACCATTAACCAGAATAGAGACAGAATTACCATGCCATTAGCCATTCAACATGACAAAATTAAAGAAAAAGGTAGTGTTTTTGTCCCCTTCTTGTAGCCATTCAACCCGTGCCTTTTGCTTACAATACACCTCTTCTCGTAATTCACATTCCTCCACCACCTTGAGGGTCCTAGCCTCCTCTTTCAAAAGATCCTCAGAAACCCCATTCTCCCAAATCAATTGCATAATACTATTCAACTCTTCTTGAACAGTGGCCTTATCATGAAAAATATTACCAAAACATTGCCAATTCCACCTTTTAAGATGATACTTGACAAACTAAAGAAGCTTGGCAAAAGTATACATTGCTGTACCAAAAGTAGGTCTATCTATCCTCCACCACACAGCCACTTGGTCAAAAAGAGTAGAATCCCATAACCACATAAGCTAGAACTTGAAGGAAGGAGATTGAGGCACCCAAGCAGAGATGATACTAAGCTTGATAGGCCAGTGGTCCGAACCCTTCTAATCCAAAATTTCAAAGGAAGTAGACCACAAGTCTCCAACCCAATAACAGGAGACCAAGAACTAATCCAGCCTCTCAGCCACATAGTCCTCACCAATCCTCCTATTATTCCAAGTAAAATGACCATTACTGGGCTAAACATCAATAAGATTTAAATATGAAATGCTATCCCTGAGAAGCAACGTAGAAGGTTCCAACCTAGCAATTCCACCCCTTTTCTCAGACAACACCACGATAGCATTGAAATCCCTAGCCAGAACCCATGGATGGAAAGGATGCAGGCTGCAAACAAATCAAAGATGATACCTATTGGTAAACAGATTTACACTATAACATATGGCTGATTATATTGAATCTTTGCCCAGAAAAACACATAGTGAAAATAAGTACCAACAGTTGGTAAAGTTGTAGTTTTCCTATCAACTTACCTCTGCATGTAGAGGGGTAGCTCCCTCGTTTGATAAATTATAGGTTTTTGTGAATGAAATGCAATTAAAGAAAGGTTTGGAAGATGAAGACAATGGGCTTACGAACATTGACTCATCCCACATGTATAAAGTTCAACAATCCCATCAAAACAATATAAGAATACTTATTAAACTGTTATAGTGAGTGTAGTATTAGAAAGAAGAACTGATTTAGGAGATATTCAACATATGTTGAAACATTATCTAATAACCAATTCCTTCAAGACTAGTTGTTATTCCACATTGCAGATGCAAAATTATGTAAAGAAAACCATCATCCATCAACATAAGAGGAATGAATAATGTTAAGAAGATGTTTGAGATCACACAATCCAAAAATGCTTCTTATTTCTCCACCCTGAGTTGTACAACTCTGTTCCTTATAACATCCTTATAAATGTGAAAGCCAAAAAGTCCCTATTACAAACACCAAGCCTTGTATATATAGACTTGTCTTAGTAACCAACTTTATAACTACCTTATAACTACTTCTTGTAACTACCCAAAATATGTTATGCAAATAAAAGTGCATTTTAGGTAACCTTTATATAATGTTTCAAAAAGTCCCTGAAAGAATAAAATGCACTTTTCACCTTAATTACAAAAGAGTGATATAAAGTCACTTTCATAGAAAGAGAACTAAAACTTTCATTTGTAAACTTTGAAAAGTAGATCAATAGGATGGATCTCATGAGAGACTATCAGGTTTTGTCCTCGCCATGTTTGACACCATCTGAAGATGTTTCTGCTGCTCCAAATTGTTGTGAAGGGAAGGTAGACTTTGTTTTGTATACTCTAAACATCCTCACTACTACGGCTATCAGCTTATTTTTGGGAACAATTACTCCTGTCATGCGAAGGTTCCATTCTGATTGATCTTTATGGACATCATTCAAATTATGTCGATAAATTGATATGTGATCAATACCAAAATTGACAGCCATGAAAATGAGGTTCAATTTCTCCATAAGTCCTTCATTGAAAACCTGTTTGTTGAACAACCCTGTGTTAATCATGTCTTCAAAACTTCTTTTGATAGTTTGGGCTTCTAAAGCTGAAAATTTATCTATCTCAATTATATTAGGATTGATTGCCAATAAATCAGTCTGAATATTCTTCTTCACCTACTCACAAACTTCCAAGAGCTTTTCTTGGGCTGCCAACACTTGTCTTATATTAGATAGTTTCCATTCAACTGAACATAGCCAAAAACTGGATTGGTTTTCTTCAATGCTTTGAAAGACTTTTTCAGCAAGTAATATCTCATTATCAACTTTGATCATCTCATCGAGGTCTTTGGATATTCCCTGCCATAACAATTCTTCTTTTTGGATACCTTTCATTTCATTCTCAATCTCTTCCCTCATTGTTTCTGCTTCATCAAATAGATCTTTTGTCTACTCAAAGAAACTAAAAGCTTTTGATTTCATATGTTCAACCCACTTTTCAGTCACCTTTCCATACAACTGGTATTTGCTGACACTCTCAATAATTTCCTTTTCAACATTACTTTCAAGAGAGAAATTAGTGGAGGAAGAAGAAGCCTCAAGAGGCAAAGCTGATGTATCTATGATGGCTTTGAGATAAGATGTCAAAACTTGTTCTTGTTGCTTTAGTTGCTCTTTCATGTGTCTTTCCTTCTCTGTTCTTTTTATTAACTAGGCAGCCGATACTTGAAAGTTCTGCATGTCACCCTCATATGTAGATGGACCAAGATCTACCTTAGTGATGTTAAAATCACTTTCCGTGGCCTCATTCAAATTCTTTTCTGAAACAGGTTGTGCAACCTCAACACAAAGATTACCCGATGAAGAATCCACTACCATCCTTGATGTGACCTTTATCTTTTTAGATTTGGGAGACCTTTGCAGCAAATTAGAGACTGTATCAAAATTTAGCATGATTAATTGAGCAGTGTTTCTTTTTCTTGACAAACTTTGTTGCAACCAAGAAGAAGAAGAATTATGTGAGGATTCTGGAATATTTGTGGAAAGAGGTACTATGTTTGAGGGAAGCACATGCTCATTGAATATATTCATAGGTGGAGGGAGTGAAAATTGTAATGCATGAGGTGAACAAGGTGTTTCATGAGAAGGAGAAGCAACAAGGGGTAAAGGAGAGGCATTCAAATGCTCAACTTTTTGATGGGTTACTTCAGGACTTGTAGACTTGTTTACCTCAACTATTTCCTGTATGGGAGGCAATGCATTATCCTTCATTTTTGTTTTCCCTCTTTTCTATTTTTCATCATTTCACAGATGCTCTTAGTACCCTTTCTTCTTGATGGATCTTCTTCATCATCTCCTCCTTGAGTACTCTTATGGGAACCACTTCTTAAAGATGGAGAATGAGAACGAAAAGAGGAAGAAGAAGAATCCGAATGCTTATCTTTTCTACTAGATGATAAGGCATTATTACTTGCCGGTTTAGTAGCTGTTGCCTCAGTAGCCTTTTCCTTTACCCAAGCTTTAGTCCTTTGAATGATATGTGCAGTTCTTGTAGCTAAATCTTTAACCTCCTCATTGGCCCAATTGATAGGTGGTAAGGACTGTGTTTCAATTTTATCAAAATACACAGGATCAATTAAATCTGAGCCATCTTCCTTAATTCCATCTGTATTGCAATCTAGTTTGAATTCTTTGATCTGTGGAATGGTCATCCTCATCCAGTCCCATTTACATACCTCATAATCATTCTCACAATCTTCCCAAAAGTCTTCAAGTTCTGGAAAGTGATAGTATCCTGCACCAAGCCGTAGATTGTCTCTGACATATCCTTTACTGTCAAAAGGGAATCTCATAGTATAGGCATACAAGCTAATTTTTATCAGAGATCTCTCTATGTTTTGAGCATCTGTGGAAGATTTGCAGCTGTAGTGACTAAGGCCAATGGGAAATGGGACTCTAGGTTTCCTCTTGTCTTTGCATTTCCTGTTAAGTGAACCAATTTGCTTGCATAGTTCTATTAATATCATCTTGTCATCTACATATCTAGGTAACTTGTATGGATATCCATCAAACCCACCAACTCTCATATAGGTAAATCTGGGATACTGGATGAAGTAACTCCCATATATTTTGATCAATTTGGCAGCTTCTGGTGATATTCGGAGTGCCGTGTTACCTTGAAGTTCTCTTACTGTTAACATTGTGAAATCATCGTTTACTCTGCGGTAGTGCTTGTAACTTTGTTCTAGTTGCAACTGAGGATAATGATCATAGATCTGTGTCATATTATCATAAGTTCCTTTAGTAGCAAGACCCGGCCAAGATCTTATGCATGCAATGGCATAAAATAAGTAAAAGGACATATAGAAATGTTCATTCAGCTCAAAATTGGTCAACTGATAATGCAAATTATCACTAATAATGCTGCCCCAATCAATAAACTATTTTCCTGCACAAATAACATTTACAAAGAGAAACATCCACATTTCAAAATTTGCTACTTTTTCATCTCCCATCACCCTATGAAGTAGAACAATCATATTTGAAATATCCTCTATGAAACATGATCTGTGAAGAACTTTAGGCAACTGTGATTTTCCTCGTTTCGGTGTATGTAACCAATGTTTTGCAATGGTATCGAGGCACTGATGTTGTCTTTCACTGAAATATTGATGAGCAAGCACCTTATTTATGTTCACAAACTGATCTCTGACAGGTAATCTAAAATCTATACCAATTGAAACACTATCCAACCTGACAATAAGTTTGTCATCAATGGTTCTAATCTCTCTAGTTTCTGGTTTGTAATGTTTCATACATTCGAGAACCAAATCTGTGCATTGGACTGCCATAGGAAAACCAGCTACTTGGGCCAATCCACTGTCAAACAACTTCTGAGTCATGGGTGATTTCTTCTCTTGTTTCATTGTCTCCTAGAAATCTGTCAAACTGATATGCCCCAGAGAGGTATCTGATATTTTTGGAAGAGTGGATTCAAGTACTGAGAGAAATTCAAACCCCTGGTATCTGAATTTCATGATGAAATGTTTGCAATAAGATGTGAAAACTTTCTGTGTTTATTCCTTTTCAAAGTTTTGCTGGACTGTTTTAGGAGGTTTTTGTTTTGGCAATATGCAAATTGTTGCAATGAATTTCAAATTTGGAAAGACACATCATTCAACTAGAAGGTGGAAGAAGTGTTCATACCCAGCATCTTCATTGATTAGACATGATTGTATTGCAAGAGGACTGCATTTGGTGATGTCCATACTTCTGTATTTCTTCACAAAGCTACACCTCTTGTATGACAAATAAATCAATCTGTAGAAAATTCACATGTTGGCTTGTGATTTCACATCTTACACCCATATCAGCTTGGGATACGTACTCAAACAATAAGCATAACCTACAAACCAATTTTCTGATCAAAGACTTCCTTCATAGAGATTGTGAATGGAAACAAGCATTTCACTTCAATGCAACAAGAATCTTGTGATTTTGATTTTAGAGTTTATAGTTTTTGCATAGCAATCCAGCCTTCCATGATGTTCATTCATCTCTACCACAAATCCTGTTGTACTAACAAACACACTGTTATACATGAATGCATATGCATAACTTTCAATTAGCAGCCACCTCAATAAACCATCATCTCAGTTTTAGAACATGTTCAAAATAGTTGTGTTCCCATTTCCTCTACGAGTTGTGCTTCTGTCAATGATTTAAAGTCATGTTCTATGAGATATACTTTCTTCAAGTTCCAAATAATCATGTTATCTGCATGATAACCTTTGGCTCTTCCATATTGTAGAAAATTGATAGAAGAATGATGGCAATGCACCTATCTTTTAGCCCTTCGAAACCCTTAGTTTTGTGAAACCTCAAGGTGGCGAGCATTGAGAATTCCCTGTCGTCAACATCATGCCAATACGCAACATTGTGTGTGTTTCAAAGTGACTGTTGCATGGCCAAAATCAATTGATAGAAAGAGACCACGGCATAATGGTATGCTACCTCCTATGTGCCATCTTCAAATTCTGAGCCAGAGACTTCACAATGAGTGCCAAGGTTGTCGATGGAGTCTAGAAACTTGCAAAGAGCAAAAACAATAGTAAATCTGCAATGATCTCATCATAATAGATGCCTTCACTCAAAAGTTTGGTTAACAGAACAAGCTGATGGCATTTGTACTGAAGAGGGATGTCTCTCAGATGTTCCCATTTATTCATGCCATTGATAAACACATGCTGTATGTCTTCCATGAAGTTCGACTTCAGATTCTCATACTTCAACGAATTCACAGCAGTTCCATGAAGTTTTCTATCATGGAGCTCAGGTATTTGGCTTGAAATAGTTACTGCGTTTTACTCCTGCCACCACCACATCTCATGACATAACATTTCTTTGAGGCATTCTATCAAACAGTTCTATGTATTCTTTGAGCTTCTATACTTTACATGTGTATTTACAGCACTCAAATGACAACATACAACAGAAATCAACTTTCAACCATGTTTCAATGCCAATGAAACAATGCCGGCAGTGTGAGGTTTCATTCTCTGAAGAGCTTTTCTGATGGTAGTCTGACTTATGAGCGTCGTCCTCATGTTCACATTGCTCTGTTTCTGCGATTTGATGTAACCAACCTTAGTGGATATAAGAGAATGCTCT
Organism: Cunninghamia lanceolata; assembly: GCA_027924645.1. Classification (NCBI taxonomy): domain Eukaryota; kingdom Viridiplantae; phylum Streptophyta; class Pinopsida; order Cupressales; family Cupressaceae; genus Cunninghamia; species Cunninghamia lanceolata. The sequence goes on along the minus strand of BSBN01000865.1, from coordinate 375,829 downwards.
CAACAATCATTTCCAGAAGGTGGAGTCTCATGGAAATCTTCTAAGCACGCGGAGACTTGTAGAGATAATTATCAACTTGTGAGAATAACTACAAGTCTTGATTGTCTTACGTCTGCATTTGAATATGTTGCATGAGGCATGCTCTTCGCCATCATACAAGGGATGGTGAGAATGTGGTAACTATATGCCAACTAACTTCTATCTCATGCCACGATGCTCAGTGGAGGATGGCGCAAAATAAGTTTGAGTTTCAACGTTTTCATCCCACGAATGCGACACTTGTCGACTATGCCACTTTTTCTGACATATATCAGTCATGTATTAGTGAAAGGTAAAACAAATCGGTGAAATACTATGTATAGTGGTCATGGCAGCTTGATCTTTTACTTGAAGACGTGTGACAACTGAAGTTTGTGGACCAAAATCATAGATGGTCGATTCCTTAACCATCGGATAGAACCAAGGAAATAACTTGAAACCCTTCATGCCATTGGAAAATTAGAATTGAGTTTTAATGATAGTTATGAATAACAATATGGCAGGGAGGTCTTTAAAAGAATATTCCCTCGCTTTTAGGAGATGATCATGGTCACAAAAACTGTAACCAGCTTTTAATGCAAGTAATAAGCGAAGTTTAACACCTTGGCTGTTCGTATTTTATGCCCCCACTTTATTTACTTCCTTCATAAAAGAAAAATGTGCAACTTGTGATTTGAATAGAAACGGTGTTTACTTCGCGGTTGTCACAAGTGAATGTCGACTTTTTGCATCAGTAAAAAGTGAATATGAACAACTTAGACAAACTTCACAAGTTGCACACACTTAGCGAAAAGGAGAAATTGGTGTGAGTTTGGTGCGGATCAAAAGTAGATGCAAATGGACTTGGGGAGAAGCAAAAATTAACATAGACTTAGTCAAAATGGAAAATAGACGCAAAGCAAAAGATGACTAAGTGGTGAGTTTTGCCTTGGGATAAAAATTTGTTTTGATGTTTAAACCAAAGAGAAAAATGAGACGAGGGAAGACGTCATGACAACAAATTATGATTTAAAAATATGCAATGCAACCCCAAATGACTTCACACAGAGGATTAATTTGTGCAAGAAGGTTTTATATTTTGGATAGAAGGATCGGGGCAAACAATACCATAGAAGCTTCTTACCCTGATACTCAACAGGCACATACACATTAGAGAGGAGAATACACTCTCCTATTACAAAGCATGAGGCCACTAGGGAAATAGAAGATCTAGAAGACATCCACTAGAGAAGGCAAATCCTCTGGGAATTCCATAAGCAAGCCACCCCCCTAGATGCACCGTGAGCTCCAATACATTGACACTCACCATAATTCCACAACTTAGGTACAATATTCAGCATATTCTCCACAGATAATTTAGTCTCTTGAAGAAAAAGAACATCCAGAGATTGATTCCTAACCAAATCACGAACAACTTTTTGTCGAGGGCCACTGTTCAAGCCCCTAACATTCCATGATAGAACAATCATTTCTGGGGACATGAGAAATGTGAATCCAAGGTCTTGACTGCCCCTAACTCCACCAGAGTTTCCCTAGTTGATTTAATCTTGTCCATATCCTTTTTCCTACCCCGCTTGGGATTCTTCTCACCAACCCCTTTCTTTGGTTCCTTTTATAGAATACCCATGCGAGAAGAGGACAATGAGCTCTTTCCAACTTCCGTACCATCCTTCAGGGGCAATGGAGAACCACCTCCCCCATTCTTCAAAACTCCAATAATAGGATTCGGCACAACCTAGACAATCAACTGTTGATCTGTGTCGATCTGCCCAACACCCGTATCCTGCACAACCTGCATAGCCTCCGAAGGAGGCCCATCCTTTCCTACACCCAAAGTTCCCTGATCCAAATTCATCAAACTCAGGTTCAATTCCTATTGACTGAGATCATCCAACACCTCGAATCTATTAAAAGTGTCATCATCCTGCCTCTCCCTCAGGGTCCTCTTCTACTCTCGGTTCCTATTGCAAGCTTTGACAGGGATAAATCCATCCTCTCCAATACGATCACCTAGAATGGGCTCCTTGTCCTTATCAACTCTATGTGGATTGTGAGGAGGTTGGGAAGGCTGGGGCACCACAGGCTTAGCCCTAGGGCACCTGCTCTACAAGTGTCCATATTCATGAAAAAGGTGGCACCAAAAATGTAGAGTTTCATAGTATAATTGCTACACCCATGTATATGATCCTACACTCGCTTCCACAGAATCTAGCAATGGCTTGCTTAAATCAATTTCCACACAGATATGGGCAAAAGTCATTACCTTTTTAAACTGTGTTTGCTGTGAAGACCCAATAGGTTTACTAAGCATTGAAGCAACCAAATGCAAAACATCCTCTCGCCAGTATTTGACTGGAAACCATGATAGCCGAACCCAAACTAGAACCCTAATCAGGAGCTCTTTAGTCATATTGAAGTCCGCATGCCACGGCTTCATAAACAAGCCCACTTGGTTATAGAAATAGGGACCCCCCTCAAAAATCCTATTTCGATCAGCCATGTAATAAAAGGAAACCATAAAATAGTTATTCGCCAGGAGCCTAATCTCCATCTCTCCTTTTGGTAGCTAGGTCTTCTAAGCCCAAGATTCCAAAAATTACAATGAGACTCTCAAACCCATAAACTTGCAATAAAAGGAGTGCTTTGAATAATATTCAATATCATCAGCCAACATCTCCATTGGGATAACCAATTTTGACCTCTCTTTACATCTTTCCAAGCATCCATTGGTCTTCGTAATCTTAGATCCTCTAGACGACCTAGAACCATTCAACTCCTGAACTGGTGCAAACAGATTATTATAGAAAACCTTCATACCTTGTGTCAGAGGTTTCGATCCAAAGGCTAATCAGAAATCCATCTTGGGGCTAACCCCAGATGATTCTCCTCGAGCCATGAACCCAGAACAAGACCCTAAGCGGGCATGCAAGCCCCTGGATCGAGAGAATAGAGGAAGACACCCACACGAGGGTTAACACAATACCCCTCTGGCTCCACCCACAACCCCCCAAAACTCAAGAGTGTCAGCTTTAAAAAGAAAAGCCCACATCCAGATGGGACAACACATAGCCTAAGGAGAATAGCTGCGTCACGCACCAAACACCCACACCCCACCTAGTGGTCTCAGCCCCACGCGGGCCTTGCAATCTGACAGAGCCTTACCAAGAGGCTATTCATAGAGCCACACCGAATCGCCACCTCTCACTAAACAAACGCAGGCCCAAACCCTGCCAATGAAAGCCAAACACCAACCACCATGCACCGAGTAAATCCAACACAACAAATAAAGATAATCACAGTGAGATCTTCACCCTGAACGTAGAAAGAGCCCCCCTCAACGCACCAACAAGAAAACACAAAGAGCGAGCTAGGGCACAGACGCCCTAGCTTGACCAATAGAGCTCAGAATCACCATCGGTAGCTCAAATTTCGTGTCTGTCCAAAAGCTCCATGCACTTTTAATGACTGCTATATTTTGGATTTATTTATCTGAGATGTTCAATAAAATTAGAAACTCGCCCACCTTCGTTGAGACACAAGTCCACCGCTATACTCAACAGTGAAACACAAAACTCCAGATTTTGGTCTATATTTTGGGTTGTGCATGCATCATTTATTAAATTACTTTAGAAACTTTGATTATATTGCATGCAAACAACACAATACTTTAATATAATTTTTGGGTAGTCTTGCATGCATCAGTTATTAAATTTGCCTATATACAATTATGGTTGAAGGTGGGGAATGACTTGCAAGACTAGGTAATGCAAGCGATAACAAAGTATTCAGCGAGCAACATCTTCTGCATCCATGGCATCCAACTCTTTGTCAAGCTCTATGCGAGCCTTTACAAGAGCATCCTAGAACTCGTTGGCATCAGGATCCCATGGCTTTACTCTGTCGATTAATAGATCATGAAACTTGCTCACAGGTCTTTCTCTGGGAGGTTCTTTCCTTGGGGCCCTTCCCTTGCCCTTGCTTTTATCTAGCGTAGGAGCTGCTACAGAACGTTCTGGCTTGGAATTTGCATCTGAAGCGTTTATGTTATTTGAAGACATGATTACTGACTTAACACTTGTTGTATTCTGCATGCAAATAACAGAGTAAGGAGACATATAATAACCTAAAACAAATTCATACATAGATGAAAAGCCAAGAAAATTTACCAAAACCCAAGAAACAAAGCTAAAGCCGAAAGATGTGATGTTGAAGTAGGAATGAGGGATTATATATAATTTTGAAAAAGCAAATAGAAAATGTAACATCAAAGGAAATAAATGAAATACCATGAATTCTAAAGTAACTGCCAAGAGAAATATTTTTTTTAGGTGTGTATTTGCAAAATCAGTCATGGTAATTAAAACCAAAAAGATTCTGGGCCTATTTTAGGAGGACTACCAAAAAAGTTTTTTTTATTAGGGAAGGACTACCAAAAAAAATATTTTTTATTAGGACTCCCAATTTTTTTTGGCAGTTACAAGATGTGTGCACATATAGAATGGCCTATCGGCCAAATTATTTCGAAAATAAAATGTGAAAGTGGGTTTTAAAAAAAATTATTTTTTGAAATTTTTTTTGTTTTTTGACTTTTTGGGGTTTTGAAATTTTGAATTATTTTGTGGGTTTTTTAATTTTTTGAATTATCTTTTGTGGGTTTTTTGATTTTTTGTGGGTGTTTGTGAAAATAATTTTTTTGTTTTTATTTAATGGGTTTGTGTGTTTTTTTTTTGTTTAATGTTTTTTTTTGTTAATGATTTTTTTTTAAAAACATTTTTATTTTTTAATGATTTTTTTATTTTTTTTAAATTTTTTAAATTTTTTAATTTTTTTTATGTTTTTAATTTGTTTGATTTGTTAATGATTTTATTTTAAAAAACAAATTTTGATTTTTTTTAATGATTTTTTATTTTTTTTATTTTTGAATGATTTTTTATTTTTTTTAATTTTTGAATGATTTTTTTATTTTTTTTATTTTTTAATTTGTTTGATTTGTTAATGATTTTTTAAAAAAAATTTAATGATTTTTTTATTTTTTTGATTTTTAAATGATTTTTAAATTTTGTTGATTTTCGAATGATTTTTAATTTTTTTTAATTTTTTAATTATTTTGGGTGATGGGGCGGAGGGGATGGGTGGGGGATGTTCATCTGGGATGGGATGTAATAGGTAGGGTTGGTTGAACAAGAGAGAGGACGGGGGGGCTTGGCTGAGTTCATTGGGTCAAAGAAGAGGGGGGGGATGTGCCAAGGGGTAGAGTAGGTGGACAATGATGAGATAGGCTGACATGATGATATGTTTGGGAGAATGTAGGAGGACAGGGGGGTTCTTCAGTCTCGAGAGAGGTGACCGCACACATTCAGGCTCTAGGAGGAGCTAGACCAGGCTGACAGGGTCGTGCTAGGGGTGCTTGGACTAGATCACATTGCGAATATGCCACGGATTTGCATGAATAGAGCGATGATGATAGCAATGGTAGGGCGATATCAGCTGGAACGCTGTGCCTTCTTGTTTCCTATAGGGGAGGCGACTATCACATTAGAGGATGTGCAGAGGATTCTATGGGCCCCCTTCATGGGGAGAGGGTAGTTTATTAGCATGGACACAGAGCAGGGTACCTAGACCAAGTGTTTGCCCCGAGGCAGGTGTCGTACACAGCAGACAGGATAGCAATGGTATATCAGCCAGTGATGAAGAGGGGATTAGATTTGTTGGCTCTATTTTTGGCAGGGTTGATAGCAGGGACATTGGTTCCTGACAGGAGATCTCGCAAATTCCTAGTGGGTTGGGTGGAGGTATTACATCGGATGCTGACCGATGGAGTGGTGTATGCATGGGGCCCATGTATACTGGCCCATTTGTATCATGACATGTATTCAGTGGTATACAGGTGGTCAGGGACCCTGGGTTGTGGGGTGACATTGCTACATATTTGGGCCTGGGAGCATATCCCAGTGACTTGGCCACTGATAGTGAGAGATAGGCCATGACATCGGCCATTTATTTATGCATATAGAGGACATCAGATGCGGTGTCAGTTGGGGAACATGGGATACTAGAGATGCATGATAGATGAGATGGTGGAGTTCGTGTGGAGTCCCTGGAGGGAAGTAAAGAGGTGGTTAGATGACGATGACCAGCTAGGTTATGCAATGCAGTCATGATACCTGATTGGGCAGACAGAGCTAATTATAGACAGATACCTACCAGAGCGAGTGCAACGATAGTTTGGGTTAGTGCAAGATGTACCACAAGCATGGGATGATATATGGGATGTAGTGGATACGGGAGAAACAACAACGGTTGGGACTAGTGCCTGATGCTCAGATGGTCATAGTAGAGTTTAAGGGACTTCAGCCACAAGCATGGGATGATATATGGGATGTAGTGGATACAGGGACTATGATAGTATATGAGGCGTGGTGGCCTCAACAAAGGCCAGTGAGACTCACAGTGCCCATGGGGTTTGTAGTGCCAGTGGAGGCGGGGTTTGCATGGATACGGGAGAAACAACAACGGTTGGGACTAGTGCCTGATGCTCAGATGGTCATAGTAGAGTTTAAGGGACTTCAGCCACAAGCATGGGATGATATATGGGATGTAGTGGATGCAGGGACTATGATAGTATATGAGGCGTGGTGGCCTCAACAAAGGCCAGTGAGACTCACAGTGCCCATGGGGTTTGTAGTGCCAGTGGAGGCAGAAGGAGAGGAGGAGGATGATGATGACGATGAGGATGAGGATGCTAACGATGATGAGGATGAAGATGATGATGAGGATGAGGTGCAAGTAGAGGGGATGGATTATGATGAGGATGAGGATGATGAGGAGGATGCAAAGGTAGCGGGGATGAATATAGATATTGGAGGTGATGACGAAGGTGATATAGTTGGTGGTGATGATGCAGATGGATCAGAGTTAGCCCAAGCACGAGAGTAGATAGCCTAGGTATAGGTGCAGATAGCCCAGCGAGAGGGATAGGGAGTTCAGCTGGAGGGACTGGTAGTCTAGTTAAAGGGACAGATCAGGGATGTGGCGGATGTGTCAGGATTATAGGCTTTGGTGTAGTAGCAGGATGCTTAGATAGTCCAATTATAGGGAGAGTTGGTACATATGAGTGCTGCACAGGCACAGGTTCTGGGATTGTAGGCGTAGGTGACATAGTTGTAGGGATTAGCACAGTACTATGTGTAGGAGAGAGATCAGGCACGTCAGGCATTGGGGTTAGGGATGAGAGAGATGATGGAGATAATGTAGCAGCGGATAGAGGAGGTCACTAGGGAGGCACAACACTACAGGTTAGTATATGAGGCTATAGTGCCTGTAGGATAGAGAGCCAATTACCGTAGTAGATCTGGGGCTTCTAGTTCTAGGAGGATAGGGTGGTCGAAGAGGTTAGTTCGGCAGCCCTCTCCATCATAGGTGTTAGCAGCGGCACAGATGCCGCCTCCACCAGCACAGGGATAGGAAGGCCAGTAGGATATGGGGGCCAACATCAGAGGGATTTAGGACCAGTTGAGTCAGGCAAGGATAGCTTTGCTTAGGGGCATGATGTATACATGTACTATTTTTTGATAGGTCTGAGGACCACATTTTGTATCATGATCATATTTTGATATATATATTGAGATGAACTATTCGATCAATGGACTATATTTATGGATGGATGCATTGATTTATGCTGTGGTATATGTGATTGGATGCATTTATGGATGTGCTTATATGATGGATTTAGATGTTATGATGTATATATGATTGAGGCATAGATGTATGATGATCGATTATATGCTTGTGATGTTATTTGACATGTATATTTTTGTGATGATGGAGATATGACTTGGCATGTGCTTGGATGCAGGATGGAGCATATGCATATACGTGTTATGATGGATGGATTATGTATGATGTAGTCATGTGCATATAATGTTAGGATAGATGGATTTATGTATGATGCAGACATATGCGTATATGTTATGTGGTGATATGTGGATATATGCTAACATATTTGTGATGCAGGATGGGCTACTAAAATGTTTGTGATGCAAGGTGACAAGTAATCATGATACATCAATAGGACCCTGAAAATGGTCACAAAGTGGTAGGGGAGTAGTGGATAGTAGAAAGTAGGGGGAATGGAAATTTAAGCATGAAGTAAATCTTGAAGCAACAAAAAGAGAGACGGGGTGATGAGGATAGATGCAAATGCAAGGAACTTCATCATATTGAGATATTCTGCCAATAATAATCAAAATTGAGTGCTACTGTTGATATAGCATGGGATGTTATGCACCAAGGTATGTGGAACCTAGGTGATGATGCATCCATGCATAGGACTTGACTTTACAAACAATAAGATGAACCCATACATGCCTGTAATAGTACAACCTTGTCTAGACGAGGGAAGGGGACTCATAGAATAAGTCCTTAATACACAAAAGGTATGAAGAACCCTAGATGCAGAAGGGGAACAATATGCTAGAACCGACCCTACAATCCACAAGGTATGAATACTTATACGGAGTAATGAGAACCTCCCACAAGCACAACATACAAAAGCAATGACCATGCCCCATTCTGGATTGTTCTCCACATGCGACGATATAATGAGATCAAGGTAGCTTTGACATAGTCCAAGAATGATGCACAAGATAAAAATCAAAGACCAAAAGACTGACTGACACACAACCATTGTATCTCTTACTAAAGGATGGATGGAGGATTTGATGATTTTGTCCATTGTAGGAAGGATGCATCCTAGGACAAGAATCGAAGATGGATTAAACTAAACTAAGGATAGGAGGAGGGATACGTGTTGTGAGTTATGAAAAAGTGAATATGTTGGTGAAAGATTTTTTGTGAGAGTGTTATGCTTTAATAAGATGCCCAGCAAGTATATTGATAGTAGGTCAAGTGCAATCAACAAGCTCAGAAACATGGGACCATCCAAATGGGTTGGATGGATGCATCGTATGTACCTGCATACTGGATACTTCCTTTGTATTCCAAACTGCCTACATACCCTATATCCACTAGATCAAGACACATTACAACACGGGTGATGATGATATGTAGTTCTAGGAGACTTGATGATGTAAGGATAGCGGTTGGTTCATGTGGAATGATGAGGTGTGGTTTAGATGATGTGGATGTTAGTTTGTCAATGGGTACCATGGTATAAAAACTACGATAGGTAGGGGATGGTGTTGGTGTAGTGAAGGATGTGATGTTTGTGTGAAAATATTAAAGGGACGAGGTTATGGATGGATAGGAATGTCAAGTGAGTGACATAATGGTGATATGGAAAGATGGACATTAAGTATTCGGAGATGAGAGATATTTTGGGAATGATGGATAATGGAAGCTCATATGATGGGTTTATTCTGAAACTCAGACGAGGGGATAAGTGGAGGGGATAGTACACGTGCAAAATGGGAAGGTGATTTGAATAATGGATCTAGTTTGAACCTACACATGATGCCTACAAGCAGGTTTTCATCATGGTACTTATCCAAGGCACCACAAGGAGTGGTTTTTACCATAGGACGGATTATTTCTCTTTACTATTTTTTTGTAATTTTTTAGATTTTTAGATTTTTTTTTTTGTATTTTTATTTTTTTGCCATAGGGTATTTAGCAGACTAAGTATGAAACCAATTCAAGTGAATGATATTCATGGGCTCATCAAGTTCTTCTCCTTTAAGGGTGGAGAGGCGGTATGCTCTAGAGCCATACTTTGCAGTGACAATATAGGGTCCTAGCCAATTAGGCTCAAATTTTCCTTTCTTTTCTCGCTCAGATATTCCTTTGATTTTCTTTCAGGACTAGATCTCCTAGTACAAACTCCCTAGCATGGATCCTCTTGTTATAGGATCAGTGAAGCTGATTTTGGTATGCTTGGAGGTGATTAAGGGTATTGAGGCACAATTCATCCAACAACTTGAGTTCTTGGAGGCATGCAACATGGTATTCTTTGTTAGTGATGACATTACGCAAGAAGATGCGCAATGAGGGCAATTCAATCTCGATTGGCAGGATGGCTTCCACTCCGAAGACAAAGGAATATGGTGTAGCTCCTATGGGTATGTGGATACTAGTGTGATAGGCCCAAATGCTAGGATGAATATGGAGGTGCTAATCACGACCAATTTCATTGACAACTTTCTTGAGAATTTTGAGTAAGGTCTTGTTAGTTGCCTCAGCTTGTCCGTTACCTTGCGAGTAATATGGAGTGGACCAATGATGTTGAATGTGGAATTGTTCACAAAGGTCCTGAACATCATAGTTTTTGAAAGGTTTATCATTGTTAGTAACAATGGTAGATGGGATAACATAATGGCAGATGATATGGTAGAGGATGAACTTGGTGATTTGGTTGCAGTGGTGAAAGTGAGGGGGATGGCTTCGACCCACTTACTGAAGTATTTAGTAGTGGTGATGTTGAATTTGTGTCCATCAAAGGAGGATGGGTGGATTTTGTGAATGAGATCTAGACCCCACTGAGAAAAAGGCCACGGTGTAGTAATAGGTTGCAATGCTTGAGAGGGAGCGTGAATGAGATCTCCATGCTGCTGACAGGGTTTACACTTTTTCATGTACTTACATGCATCATGTTCCATAGTAGGCCAATAATATTCAGTACACAATAGCTTCTTGGCTAGGACAATCCCACATGTGTGTGCTCCTGAACCATGATTGGTTAAGGATCCATCAAAGTATAGTTTCCAATGTGTTGATTCTGTCACGGTTAGAATGGACTCATCTAAAAGGTCAATGGATAACAGCTGATAATCTGTGAGGGGTACTTCAACCAGCTGATCTACTACAACTTGTCCTTTGATTGCTTTCCTGTCAATATACTCAATATTAAATTCACTCAACAACATGACCCATTTTGCCATTCGTCCTCTGAGTGTGGTCCTGGAAAGGAGGTACTTAAGAGGATCAACCTTAGATATGACCTTAATAGAATGACTTAGCATGTAGTGTTGTAACTTTTGAGAGTAGAAAATGACAACTAGGCATACACGTTCCATGGGGGTGTAGTTAAGCTCATAGCCAACTAAAGTCCTGTTGATGTAATAAATAGCTCTCACAGACAGTATCATCTTGTTGTGCTAAAAGTGCCCTCAGTGCTACTAAAGTTGCTGATATATATAATAATAGGGGCTTTCTTGGGATAGGTGCCATTAGGACTGGTGGTGAAGCAAGATACTCCTTGAGGCAATAAAATGCCTATTGACAGTTTTGATCCCACTTAAAATGTACATCTTTGCGATGTAAATGAGTGAATGGATGACATTTATTAGCAAGTTGAGCGATGAACCTGCGTATAGCCTGTAGTTTGCCTTGGAGACTTCAGAGCTATTTGATCATCTTTGGAGTAGGCATTTCTTTTATAGCCATGACCTTAGTAGGATCTACCTCAATGCCCCTATGGGAGACAATGAATCCCAAGAGTTTACTTGATGTTACACCGAAGACACATTTCTTTGGGTTGAGACGAAGCTTGTACTCTCTGAGTTGCACAAAGATTTGTCGCAGGATTGCAAGATGTTCTTCCCTAGTTTTAGATTTCCCTAGGAGATCATCTACCTAGTCTTCTGTTATCTTATGTATCATGTCATGAAAGATTATAGTCATTGCACGTTGATATGTTGCCCTTGCATTCTTTAAACCAAAGGGCATGACTTGCCAGCAATATGTACCCCATGGACAAGTAAAAGTTGTTTTATGTTGATCCTCAGGGGAAATTCTGATTTGACTATATCCAAAGAAGCCATCCATAAGGGAAAGCATCTCATGTCCTACTATGAGATCTACAATCATGTTAATGTTGGGGAGTGGAAAGTCATCTTTAAGACATGCTTTATTAAGGTCTCTAAAGTTTGTACAAGAAAGGATGCCCCCAAGTTTCTTAGCCACTGGAACAATATTAGAGACCCATTTTGGATAATCAATAGGATGGATAAAGCCAACATCTAACAATTTTTGCAGCTCTTCTTTGATGAGCAAAGCAACTTGTGGGTGCATCTTATAGAGATTCTGCTTAACAGGTTTTGCATCAGGATGTACCACAAGATGGTGAACAACCAAAGATGGATCTAATACTGGCATATCAGCGTAGGACCAAGACAACACATCAGGTGTTTAATGAAGCACTGTGGAGATGTTGGATTTTTCTTTGGTACCAAGACTTTCTGCTAGATGTGTGAGCTTAGGTGATTCTTGCGTGCTGAGGTTGATTTCTTGTGTGCCTTCAATCAAAATGTTGGAATGCTCTTGCCAATGAGATGGTATGGGGGGAAGATGGAGATCCTCATCTTCTAGCGCCTTAGAGGGGTTTTCACCAGGAGATACATCTTTATTTTTCTCTTTTGTTTTTGAAAGTGCCTCAAAGAGGTTTTCACTAGGGGACGATTTTCTATTTTTTGATTTTTGCTTTTTTGGACTAAGAATCTTCTCTTCCCCAAAATAGGTGTCAGCATGCAAGCATATGTCATATTGTGAGGTGTCATGGAGTTCTAGGAATGTGGAGAGAGCCTCATCATTCAAAAATACATTGAGAGATAGGGGTCCTTGGCAATCCCAAGAAATGAGTTCAGGATGAACGAGGGGAAGGTCAATGATGAAGGTGGCATTGTCGGGGAAGATGCAAGAAAGGTCCAGGTCTTCGTATGAAGCTATGATGACACTCAGATTGATGTTTTCAACACTAGAAGAGGATTCTATTACCTGTACCGAGGTTTTAGTGGGTCCACAGATTGTCATAGTTGGTGGAGCATATCCTAAACTAAATTATTGAGTGTATTTCTTGGGAGATGTAGGATCGACCAGAAGGGGTTCTGTAACACCTTGTTCATCAGCACCAAGTCCTGTTCCACATTAAGGCATCTTGGTACAAATTCAAAATGGTATAGGATATTTTTATTTAAAGTATTCCATATTCACAAGTGCTGGGTGGTTTCATCATGGTAGAGCCAATCACCTAGGGTTGTTTCTTCGGCTTCTTCTTCTCTACATACTTGTGCTGGTACAAAGGGAATTTTATCATTGATCCTGCGCTATTGCTCTTTTTCCTTCTTTAGAAGATAACGAACATGGGAGCGGGGGTACAATTGTAACTATCCCATGTGGAAGGCATGAAGTTCATACTCGCCACACCCTTTGTTTATGATCTTGACCTTTGAGGTGTATTGGTAGAAGATGAAGTGGAAGCTTGTGATTATTTAATGGTGACATGTGGCATGAATGATGATGTGGATGGAGTGGATGAGGCATCTTTGACATGATCCCCATAGGTGCTTAGACAATGGAATTATCTATCATAAACAACCTCTAAAGCTTTGCAGTATTCAAAAGGTTATTGATCGATAGGAATAGTGACCTCCACACCATTATGAGGGAATTTGAGGCATTGATGATAGGTGGATGGAATGGCCTACATAGCATGTAACCATGGTGGGCCTAGGAGGAGATTATATGGAAGGTTAAGATCAATCACATTACATAGAGTGGGCATGGTGAGTGGGCCAACCTTGATAGGGAGGCATATTGTGCCTTTGGATTCTCTTTCCGTGTTGTCATATGCCTTGATGGAGATAACCAAAGATTCCAAGTCAACCACTAAATACCCCAAGAGTTTTATGAATTTTAATCTACATATGTTCAAGCCAGATCTATTATCCAAGAGTACCCTCTTGACTCTATGGTTAGAAATTTGGACTTTGATATGGAGGACTTTATTATGTGTGGGGTCAATGGGTGGCATGTCGGCATTACTAAAGGTGAGGTGGTAGGATGATGATAATTAAGAGACAAGGTTTTGGAATTGGGTGGGAGGTATGTTAGTAGCAACGTGGGACTCTTGGAGAGCCTTGCCAAGTATTTCTCGGTGGATGGTAGATGCCCTAAGGAGTTTCAAGATGGATATTTGCGTAGGGGTCATTCTAAGATGGTCAAGGAGGTTATATTGGGAAGTGGTGGTAGTAGAGGATGGGGATGGTCCCTTTACGATTATACGCCCATGACGGGTGGTAGCAACACATTCGGGGGTGGTATTTTTAAGTTTGATTGTGGCAATGTGAGTATAATCAAAATCAATTCTACCCACTATATTATCGTAGGGAGGCAGAACATTTTTGTAGTTGATGTTGTTGGTTTGGTTGTTAGGATTAGAGTTGGAGGAGGATGGTTTGGATGAGGTTTTATTATTATTGTGGTGGGGAAGAGGGTCTTGGTAGACACTTAGGACATCATTGGGTGATGTATTCTTGTAGTCTTGCATTTGGATTAAGCCACATTCAATGAGGTCTTGGACATAGTTTCTTAATTTCATGCATTTGCTTGTGGCATGGCCCTTGATGTGATGATAACCACAATACTAATTTTCTTTGTACCATTCAGGTTTAGGTTGGTTTTGATCAAATGGTTTTGTTGTGGGGAACTCAATAATGCTAGCGTAGAGTAGCTTTTGAAAGACAACCTCGAGTGGTTCACCCAAGGGATTATATTTAGGTTTTGGATTATTATGGGGATTCCTCTTTGTAGGAGCACGTGGGACTGATACATTGTTTGAAACATTTTGGACTACATTTTTCTCTTTTGGTTTGGGAGTGGTGATTTGAATGTGCTTGGAATCGGTAGCACCATCTCTTACAGTGTTCTTGTTTTTAGCCCAAAATTTAGGTTTGTCGTTGGAGGTTTTGTCATTGTTGTTCTTGTTGTAGATTTTGACTAGACCCTTCACAATAAGGGCTTTTTCAATAGTGACCTCCTTTTCTATGATTTCATCAATGGTTGATGCACAATGTACTTGCAAATGGAAGGCCATTTCTTGATTGAGGTTTTGGATGAAAATATGGATGAGTTGTTTTTCGGGGGTTGTCCAAGGTAGCCTACTAGCAAGGGCTCTCCATCTTTGTAGATAAGTGGCGAAACTCTCATCACTTCGTTGTTTGGTGTTGTAGAGGTCAAGCATGGTGATCTCATGTTCTACATTGTATGAGAAGTGGGTGATGAATTTCTCTGAAAGATCAGCGAAATTGGATATGGATCCATAAGGAAAGTGCATGAACCATTCTAGGGCTTGTCCTCCTAGGCTTCATGGAAAAAGACAAAGGAAGAATTGGTCATCATAGGTGACTTCTTGGCATGCCATGAAGAACTCCTTGATGTGGTCATGAGGGTCTCCTTTTCCTTTGTATTTATCAAATTTTGGCATTTCAAAGTGTTGAGGAAAAGGTGTGATGGCAATGTTTCTATCAAACGGGTAGGGACATAAGTCTTCAAACTTATAATGTTTCTTTTGGGTCCCTAGTTGGATGTTTTTAAGTGCATTTTTCATTTCTTTCCACTCTTGATCGAAAGGGTTAGCAAGAGGTTGTTGTGACGATGATTGTTGATATTGAGGATGGACGTATTGTTGTTGTTGTTGAGGATGGATGTATTGTTGTTGTGATGACAATTGTTGGTATTGAGGATGGATGTATTGTTGTTGTTGTTGTACGTGTGTCGGAAGGCCTATAGTTTGCATGTAAACATGGGACCCATGGGTTTGTTGTTGTGGAATGACTTGTTGATTTTGGGGTGTTGGTTGTTGTTGGGTGTTGTAAGGAGGTTGCATCAATGATCCATGGTGAGGTTGTTGATGCGTTGAAGATTGATATGTGTGCGTGGGATTGGCATAGTTTGTCAATGGGTTTTGTGGTTGGTTAAGTGGATTCACAATGGGTGTTTGAGTTGTGGGTGGTGCTACTATTTGTGTGATGATCGATCTTGTTGGAATGTTTAGTGGAGGGAGAGGTTGTGGTACAATCATGGTGGCTTCTTATTGATTGTTTGGTGGAGGTGGTATGGCACTGATGGTACATTAGAAGGTACCCAAAAAATGGGCACATCAGAGGGTAGCATGTCATAAGGTAACCCAATGGGGGGGTTGGATGCTTGTGGTTGTGAAACATTTCTAGACCTCGTGTTTTGTCCCAAGGCGTGAACGACGGCAGTGTTGGAAGGAAAACTAGCCCATGGGTTGTCATAAATGGGTTCATTAGGATTAGGGACATGTCCCCACAGTTGATCACGGATGGGTGTTGGTGGTTTGTCATGAAATATGGTTTTGAGCTTGTCATGATCATATGAATATGGAAGGAGCGCACCATGTTTAATGAGACGTTGAAAAAATTCATCCTTATGATTATCAATGAATTGGTCAAACTTGTCGTGTAACCCCTTTTCATTAAGGAACTCGACAAAGGTGGGGGAATAAGTTTGATGAGGATGAATGGATGCTTCACCCATTTTGTGTTGGTTGACATATTCCTCCATGTTTCTCATGGTAGAGCCACTAGGAGAGATGGGTTGGTAACGAGCGTCCATTTTCTTAGCTTGTGATCGTGTGATGGGAGGCATAAAAGGTGAATTTGGGTCAGATTTTGATGACGAGGTACCAATGATGAGAGATGAAGATAGTGAGAGGAACCTCCTGCACAATATAATGAAAAATACACAAAATAACATAAATAGCAGAAACACAGAAGGAATTGATTGATCGCAGGCCACTTCAAGGGGGCAACCTCCTTTGAGCAAGCTTAATACAATAAATTTGTGGATGCCTTCATTGGCCTCAACACGTACTTATATACTAAGTCTAATCTAAACAACTATTACTTCCCATGAATGTGGGATAATACAATATGCTCACTGGATGACTTACAAAGCATGTGCGTCCAAAAGTAATATACTAACAAAGTAAAGAGAAGGGTTAAACATGGGTTCCTAACATCCCCTCCCTCTTAGAAAAGCTTTGTCTTCAAAGCTTAAGATGTGGAAATTGTTAGTGAATCTAAAGGAGTGGTTCCCATGTAGCATCCTCTGGTTGCATTTCGTGCTACTAAATTAATACCTCTGTGATGGATCGGGAGTGAAGCTGACGAGTGCACCTATTGAGGATTGCCTCCGACTCTAAAATGATAGATCCTTCATTACCCAGTTTTAGTAAAACAATTTGTGCTCTGATGTTGGTGCCAAGAACTTTCTTTAGACAAGAGACATGAAATACTGGATGAACGTGGGAAGGAGGAAGCTCCAATTTATAAGCAACTGACCCAATCTTATGAAGAACCTTATATAGCCCATAAAACTTTGGAGCTAGCTTATGACACCCTTTGATTTTTAGGGATGATTTCTTGTATGGATGTAGACAAAGAAAAACCATATCACCTACTTAAAAAGTACGTCAAAACGGTGTTGATCACCTTGTTGTTTCATTTGATTTCTTCACATGTGAAGATTGTCCTGCAAGATACGAAGAATCTAATCCTAGGTTTGGAGAACTGTGTCGACTTCTTGAACTGGTGAACTACTAGGGGTGTATGGAAGGAGCATTGGTAGTGCCTAACCATAGACTACTTCATATAGAGTCATTTTAGATGCAATGTGGTAGGAGGTATTGTACCACCATTTAGTGAGAGGGTGCCACTTTGCCCACTAATGCTATTTTTCTGAGGTAAAGCAACAAAGATAAGTTTCCACACATTTGTTGATAATTTCAATCTGACCATCTGTTTGTGGGTGATACCTAGAACTCATCTTTAGTATGGTGCTATTGTGTCAAAATAATTCTATCCAAAAATGACTGGTGAAAGTTGCATCACGATCTTAGATAATGGAAGAAGGGATGCCATGAAGATGAAAGATCTGGTCCATAAAAATTTGTGCGACTGAGGAGGCGGTATAGGGATGGCTCAGGGTACAAAAATGACTATATTTGGAGAGGCAATCAACCACAACCAAGATCACTATCTTCCCTCTAGATTTAGGGAGCCCCTCAATGAAATCCATAGAAATATCTGTCCAAATCCATGCAGGGATGGGCAAGGGTTTGAGCAATCAAGGAAGGAGTGTCGTTTCACCCTTGTTGTGTTGGCAGGTATTACATTCAACCACCATCTATTGAATTTCCCTTTCCATTCCCTTCCAAAAGAAGTTACGCCATGCTCTCTCATAAGTTTTGAGGAACCCAGAGTGCCCTACCAATGGAGAAGCATGGAGTTCATAGAGGACAGCCTACTAAAGATCTGTACTCTGGGGAAGCACCAGATGACCCTTGTATCATAGAGAAGCACCATCCCAAGAGTAATGTGGTACAATAGAAGGTTTATTGGCCAACTATTGAATGATTTGAGATAAATGAAGAGTCATTGACATAGCCCTGCTGGATAGATTCCAACCAATTTGGAATAGGTATAGAAGTAGCTGAAAGAGAAGCTTGGTCATCAAATGTGCAAGAAAGGGCATTCGCCACAATATTGTCCTTACCCTTGTTGTAAATGATCTCATAGTCATAACCCATGAGTTTACTGACCCATTTTTGTTGTGTTGGGGAGGAGACCCATTGTTCCAGGAAATATTTTAGACTCTGGTGATTAGTCTTGATGCAAAAATGATTCCCTAGTAGGTATGGCTGCCACTTTTGTACTGCATGCAAAATATCCATCATTTCCTTCTCATATGTAGAGAGTACTAAATTCTTGCCAGAAAGGGCTTTGTTGGTGAATGCAATGGGATGTCCATCTTAAAGGAGAACATCACCAAGTCCATTACAGCAAGCATCACTCTCAATAGTGAAGGTCTTGGAAAAATCTGGCATAGCTAGAGTAGGTGTAGTACACATAGCTTGTTTCAGTTTTTCAAATGTACACTAAGCAACATGTGTCCAGGTAAAAGCATCCTTTTTTAACAAAGCTATTAATGGAGTTGTAATCTTCCCGTAATCCTTGACAAACTTGTGATAGTAGCCAGTCAGCCCCAAAAAACCATGGAGGCTCTTGAGCATCTGAGGATGTGGCCAATTTTTCATGGCATCTATTTTTACAGGATCCACTCAAACCCCTTGGGCTGAAACAATATGCCTGAGATACTCCACTTCCTCTTGGCCAAAAACACATTTAGATTGCTTTGCATAGAGATAATGATTAGAGAGAAGTTGTAGTATGAGATCTAGATGTTGGAGATGTTCAACCCATGTTTTACTATAGATGAGGATATCATCGAAGAAGACTTGTGTTAGTGCCTGAAATGACTGGCAGTTTTTTGAGCAATTTTCATGCAGGCACTCTCCCTAAGTATCCAAAAAATGTTCTAAGTGTTGGACCTCCTCAGCATTTTTCAGCTGCAGCATCATATTTTCTTTGAGGAGGAGGTCATCATCATCATATTTTCTTCGATGGTGGTCAGCATCATCATGTTCTCTGTCGACCGGTTTCTCATCAAGATCATCATATTTCACTATCAGGTGATGTTTGGATATCATCCTGATCCTGCTGATGAGCTACAGTGCACCCTAATTTGCTTGCGGGGGTGATGTTTCAAGTATCCGGTGATCTTCCAATTATCACTTTGCCCAAACATGATGATGATGTTGCCCCGATATTCTGAAGGGGTTATTCTTTGAGTTGTTTCGACCTGACTTGTTCTTTCTTAAGGGTCGTCATCATCATCATCATATTTCCAGTTATCACCGTATTGCTTGCGGGGGGCATCATGTTCTCTGCCTTCATGATATTTCGCCGGGGTGATATCTTTATCATCGGGTGATCTTGGTTATGATCATCCTGATGATGTTGTTGAAGATTTCTAAGTGTGACCCGATATTCACTGGGGTCATCATATTTTGAACGTCAGGATGATCTTAGTCAATATCATCCTGATGATGTTGTATCACTTCATGTTCGTTGTTTTATCATCCTGATGATGCTGATGTCATTCTTATGTCAGGGTGATATCTATTTCTCTGCCTATCTGCATTATGATATTTCTGAAGGAGGGGGTGATATTTTCATTTTTGAATATCACCCGGATGTATGTTTGTTCCAGCGTCATGATGATGCTGATATCAAGGAAATATCCGCCTGCCGGCTTCATGCATTATCTAGTGGGGGGTGATCTTTTCAAGCATCATCATATTCATCTATCGCCCCGATCTTATAGTGGAGCTACAGTGCAACCTGATATTTGTGCATCAGGATGATATTTCCAAATATCCAGTTATCTTCCGAATATCATCCTGATGTCGATATGATGATGACGTCATCAAGGTCCGGGGGGGGTCATATTTCTAACACTGATCATCTTGTGGAGATCCCCCGATATTTGCAAACATGATGATGACATCATCCAGATATGAGGAGGTGCGCAGTGGGCAGATATGATGATGACGTCAGCAGGATATGATGATGATGTAATCAGGATAGCCAGACTTTTGGTATAGGCTCAGCAGGAGGATGTTCCTCTGATGGATCAGGTTGTGCGGATGAAGGCAATTATCATGCAGGTTATATTGCGATATGATGCTGACGTCAGGGTGATATTTCAAGCGACAGGATATCATGCTGCTGGAGGATGATGATGATGAAGTCTTATACTAGTGTCGTCAGGAGCAAAAGCACCGACATGATATATGCTCATGACCTAGTATATAAAGTGTTAATGAGGTTGCTGCGGGGTGCATGTGGGATAATTGATATCCTGCATTTTCAAATATCATGATGATGAATCTCGGCGGGAAATGGTTGCGATCGACTATTAGATGTTCTTCCCAAGGCCGCGGGTTGGTGCGCCATTAATGGCGAAGGTTGCAGAGGTATGGGTGGATCTGGTACCCGATTGAAGGTGTACATCAGCGGACAGTGGCGCAGGGCTCGAGATATCTTCCTGTCTCCTCCCCTACCTGATGTATTCATGTTTGGGCGCCAATCTGGTAATGCGTTGAGCACCATTTTGCTGATACTGTGTATCTGGCGGGTTTTTTGGTCAACCCTGTAATTAATTGCTGTGGTACACTACCTGGCTGTTATAAGCAGGAAGTGTTACTCGTTTGTGGTTGTTGAAAACTGAACATTTTGGCTCTGTAATAAGATACAAGCTGATCTGGTTGCTCTGTACAGCTTAACTTGTGAGTTTATGTATCTCCTGTTGTACGATTTGGCATGAATCCACTGATTTCATGGTTAATCTTATATGAGAAATGTTATCTCAGCATGTGTTTTGTTGATTCTGTCTCCAGTATTGCATGTATTCTTCTTCTGAATCTGGATATTTGGGTAGTGTTTAGATTCTAGAGCATAGAATTCCTATGTTGAATGTCTAATCTTTTAACTTCTGCTCAAGGGGTAGATTAAACTATTTTCAGGTTGAACATTGGGAAGGGTATACTGCAGTAGGGATGCCATAAGTAGAGATAACTTAACACTCTTTATTGGGAGATATCTATAAGGCAGATATCATGTGTATCCCCCTGAAATCCAATTTTAGCTATTCATGCTGATCATTCACAGGTGTATGTCTACCGACTCCAAGCCCTGGATAGGCACCAATCTAGCTCTGTGTTGAGGTTATACACCATGTCCAGCTTTGCATCCAAAATTCAAACTAAACCATTTCATGCTTCCACCTGTTAGTTGTAGGAGTAGGATTAGGAACCCCCTGCATGCTCTCATACCCAACCAGACATCATGTCCAAGAATGTTGCCAGCCTTGTGACCTATCATACAGATCTTGGTCCATACATGAGAGTATTCTGCCTGTTGTTGTCAAGTTAGATCTTTCTATCTTTGAGCTAGTCAAGGTTACATCTTGAGTTATAGGGATACCCCCCTTGGTGCGGCAGAACCAGAAGTGAAGGGGAGGTAGCTCACGCAACCTCCTATATTTAGTTGGCTGAATCTGCCTGTGCATTAGAAGTGGCAAACCCTAATGCTGATTCAGAGGAAAAACCAACAACTTGAATGAATTTCTACAGGTAGGGATGGAATATTTTATTCATCAATGCCTGGAACTTTGAAGGAGCATTAGTGAGGCCAAAGGGCATGACCAAAAACTCATGGTGGCCATCATGTGTGTGGAAAGTCATTTTAGGGATATCATCCTCATGAACCTAAATTTGGTGATACCTAGAACGAAGATCCAACTTGGAGAAAAAATGAGCACCATGAAGCTCATTAAGAAGCTCATCAACAATAGGAATAATAAATTTATCCTTGATTGTGATGTGATTAAGTGCTTAGAAGTCAATGCAAAGGTGCCATGACCCATTTTTTTCCAGACAAGAAGAACTGGTGAAGAAAAGGAACTGGTACTAGGGTGAATAATTCTTTGCTTCAATAAGTCTCGAATTAGCATCTTAATCTCTATCTTTTGGTGAAATGGGTAGCGGTAGGGCCTAATGTTGGGAGGAATGCTTCCAGGAAGGAGCTGAATATGGTGCTCCTCTGGTCATGAAGGTGGCAATCTCACTAGTTTAGAAAAGACACAAACATACCTATCCAAAATTCATTGTAGATCAGAAGGAGTAGTGGAGACTGCTGATGGTTGCATCTAAATGGAATGGAGCTGAGTGATGACACCATGTGAATTATTCTTAAGAATCTTTTCCATGTGATGTGAACTTTTGATGCTGAGAGACCCCAATTGTAAGCCCTTTAATGTGTGTTTTTGCCCATTGTCTAAAAACTGCATCCAAAGTTCAGCAAAATCCCATAAGATGGGTCCAACTGTGTGTAACCATTGGATGCCCAAAACCACATCATATCTACCTAAGGGCAAGGCAAACATGTCAAAGTGCATGTTATAATCTCCAATCAAGATACACACATTGCAACACTTCCCTTTGCAAGGTAATGTGCCCCCATTGGCAGTCATGACTTCAAAGCTAGAGCAAGGATGGACAAAACAATCAGCCTATTTGGTGATCCAAGGGTCAATGAAGTTATGAGTATTATAAGAGGGAGCTTCTTGAAGTAACCTTTGACCTACATGGTTTGTGGGGTGGTGATTCCTGCTAAAGCATGGAGAGAGATCTTTGGGTGGTCTTCCTAAGAAGCAAGGTCAACAAGTGGCTGCTGAGTTTCGACCTGATCATCTACTATATCCTAAGCATCTGCATAAAAGTTTGTTTAGGCGGAGAATCCACATCTAAGAGATAGAGCTTTTGCTCAACACATCTATGTCCACAAGTGAAGTTCTCATCACAATTATAATAAAGCCCTTTTCTCCTACGTGCCCGCATCTCTGCTTTAGTCAAATGCTTGATAGGAGCTGTTCTAGGAGCTGGCATTATATGAGGTCTTTGGCAAACCATATTCCTGAATGGAATAAAATTAGATTTGGATCATTGTTGAGCTATGATCTTGTCCTCCACCAACTTAGCCATTGAGCTGTGATCTTGTCCTCCGCTAACTTAGCCAACCCTAGGGCTTCCATCATTGTGCTGGGATGAAACATTTTAACCTCAGATCGAATTGCATCCTTTAGACCGCTGACAAAACAACTCCTGAAGAATTCATCAAACAATCCCTCTATGTGATTGGTCAGTTTTTCAAATTTTTTATGATATTCTCTAACAGTACTTGTTTGGTGAGGTTTAGTGAGACGTGCTCCTATGAAGTCATTAAAAGCACTAGTGCCAAATCGTTGCAAAATGAGTTTGCAAAAATCTATCCATTTTGGCTCTTCATGAGCCTTGATGTACCAACAGAACTATTGAAGGGCTTCATGTTCCAAATGAAAGGATGCAAGTGGGACTTTGTTGACATCAAAAGTATTATGTAGACTGAAATATTGTTCTACCTAATATATCCAGTCAGTCGGATCATCACCATTGAAGCGAGGACAATCAAGCTTTGGCCCATGAAAATTGTTGGAAAAAGAGAACCCAGTGTCTATAGAAGACTCTGGATACCATCTATTGTTCATGGCTAAATGCTGAAGATTGAGGTCAAGAATTTTTTCATCCAGATCTTGGAGTTTGGTCTTCAGGGCTACAAGTTTATCCTCCATGTTTTTCTCTCCTGTGCAGGTGACAACCATAACTAGGAGTTTTTTTTTTTGGAATGGGTAGAAAAACAAAAACAAAAACTTTTTTAGTAAAGGAAAATTTGGATTTGGGAAAAAATCCGATGGGTAATTGGGTTGGACACTTTTTGAGGGAAAGGGAAGCAGAAAATGGGGATTTCAAAAGCGAGGTGAAAGAATGGGAAAATTTGTCCAAGAGGGACAAAGGAGAAGAAATATGAAATGAACACTATGGTAAAAGTTGAAGGCTATTGGGTGAGAATTGACGTTATGGAAAACCCTAAAAATAGACAAATGTGGGATTTCTAGCTTTGATAAGCAGAATTTGGGATAGGGTCCTCAAGAAAGGAAATATGCAGAATGAAATTTTAGGGGTTTCAGTGAATTTTGAGAGGAAACGGAGCTAAAGCAAAGAAGATATGGTGAAAAAATGAAAAAAAAATTATTTTTTATTTTTATTTTTTCTGGAAACAATCTGCCAACTGCTCTGGACGGATTCAATCTACGATTTTCTGGTTGTCAAGAGATATGGGTCCCAAGTATGTTTGGCTTCCTAAAGGTTCAGGGGACTCACTTAGCCACCAATGTTGTCTAATGACTTGCGTATTGGGGTAGTACCCCTCACTCCATGGCTCAGGTAAAATCGATAATCGCTTTGCAACAAATGACAGCTCTTGGTTTACCTCACGGATGGGAACTAGTCAATCAGGTAGGGGCTATTAGCCTTTTTGCTGGTAGGTCCTCTCAATGGGCAAGCTACTTTCAGGTTCCTGTGGTACTCCTCACAATGAGTTTTAGGGCTATATGCCCAGGCACTTCCCACAGTTAAAAAAAATATTCCTTGATCTGAACTTGCAATTGAAATGAACAATACAGATGTGAAAAATAAAGAACTATTGCAATAATCACAGTGCCTGGAGGCCACTACAGAAAAAAAAATTGACAAAAATTCCACTCAACGAGCCCAAGCAAGCACTCTGATACTAGATGAGAGGAACCTCTTGCACAATATAATGAAAAATGCATGAAATAACAGAAACACAGAAGGAATGTATTGATTATAGGCCACTTCAAGGGGGCAACCTTCTTTGAGCAAGCTCAATACAATAAATTTGTGGATGCCTTCATTGGCCTCAACACATACTTATATACTAAGTCTAATCTAAACAACTATTACTTCCCATGAATGTGGGATAATACAATATACTCACGAGATGACTTACAAAGCATATGCGTCCAAAAGTAATATACTAACAAAGTAAAGAGGAGGGTTAAACATGGGTTCCTAACAGATAGGTTCAAAATCTAGATCAAGATGATTAAAGGCCGATGGTTATCCTATATACTTAGGGTAGACAAAGAGCCTAAGAAAAAGGACAATAGGATTATTTTACTTGGGGTAAACAAGATGCACCAGGCAAAATGGGATTTCTTGGAATCCACTAACTTAGGAGTTGTCAAGATTCCTAAGCCAACTTATCCAAGGGGAGTCGATGATTCTTAGTTTATACTAAACTTAAGATGAACATAGTCTCAAGATTAATACAAACAAAAGGATAATTTTGATCTAGAGTTTTTAGCTTAGGATTTGGATGTGATTTGGATCAATTGGTTGATTAGGATTGATTTGGATGGGTGAATGATTGAATAAGTTTGCAATTGGTTGAGAATAAGGATTGATTATAGGTCGATGTGGATTGATTAAGGATGGTAAGATCGATCTTAGTGATGTGTGGAAAACAAGGTTTCAGCTAAGGATAATGATGAATTAGGACCAATTATGTATGAAATGGATAATTTAGATGCTAGTGAGGATAATGCCGAGGATAATGACCAATGATTGGGATAGATCACAAGCTAAGAGTGATAAATGGACAAGGACATGGATTGAGGTGGCATGTAATGTCGAAGGATGATGTGGAACGAGGGTTGTTGGAAACCACAAGGACAAAAATTTGACTCTATGATGAATTTTTGGGCTAGGCGCTAATACAAAGGCTTAGGCACTGATGTGGAGGTCTAGGCATTGATACAGAGGCATAGGAACTGATTGAGATGGATAGGCATTGATACAGAGGCTTAGGTGCCGATTAAGATGGCTAGGCGCTGATGTGGAGGTCTGGACACTGATATAGAGGCTTAGGCACTGATTGAGATGGCTAGGTGTTGATGTGGAGGTCTGGACACTAATATGGAACAGTGGTGATTTGATGTGATTTTTGAGGTGGTGAATTGAAAAATTTGGAAAGTTTTAGGCTTTGGATGTGATGTTTTTGGGCTTTGGAGGCTAAATGATGGATTTGGGAAGTACAAATGTTTTAATGGTTCACTTTTTCAAATCGCTCAAATGATGTTTGGGTTATGTCAATGATAGTCTTCTTTAGCAAGTGATACAAACATTCCAAACAAGAGCATAGAATGTCCAAAGGTTTAACATGATGTATAAGCATAATGTGTATGTTCGAGAAGCCCCTCAAGGCCCAAATTTCCATGGGTATAACACAATCAAAAACACTTGAAAGCAATGCTTAAACTACCTAAGGTCAAGATGAATGGTGACTTGCCCAACCCACAACTTGGAATCTCTGACGCAAATGCTAACATGCTAACAAATAGGCATGTCCCATTATATTGTCTTCTCAAGAGAGGATGGATAGGGGCCTCCTGTACTGGAAGGATGATGCAACCACCCTTTCCTCGGAAAGCTACATATAGCTTATGCTAAGCCAAGGATTTCCATCTCATCTCAAGGGAGCCATATGGTGAGAATCTTGGGGGCAAAACCAACTATGCCCTTGTCTTGAACAAGACCCCAAAAGACCAAAAAAGGGTAGGCTTCTAACCAAAGGTGTTTAGTGGGGGAACATTCAGGGGATCAGCACGTTACGAGCACTTGATAAACCACTTAAGGTTTTGACTAGCTCTACTAGGAGTTTCATATACCCAAAGGTACTACTTCCTTTCAAGCTAGCATCAAATGGTAAACACTTATATCGATTTGGACTTGGCTTTTGCCTTATCCTATTCTATATAGTGGACTGAATGAAAGTACTTCTTGGGTTCACCAATGAGTTCTCCTTGTGGATGTGTCTTAAAGGTAGGCCCACTCTAAGAAAATGAAAAAGAAGAGTGTAGAACCATTTCTCTTCACCCAAGATCCTTATAAAAGGCAAGGGGAGAGGATACTTCGATTCTATCCCTTGGGTTCTACTAACATAAATGTGCAAGTGTACAAGACACACCAAACAAGATCTACGTTCTTTTTAGAGCCCAATGAATGAAGATGCAATTTGTGGTTCTTTTTAACTCCAATGAGTGAATATGTAATTTGTGTTTGTTTTAACTCCAATGAGTGAATATGTAATTTGTGTTCGTTTTAACCCAATGAGTGAATATGCAATTTGTGTTCATTTTAACCCAATGAATAAATATGTAATTTATGTTCATTTTAACCCAATGAGTAAATATGCATTTTCTATTCATTTTAACCCAATGAGTGACTATGCAATTTGTGTTCATTTTAACCCAATGAGTGAATATGCAATTTGTGTTCATTTTAACCCAATGAGTGACTATGCAATTTATGTTCATTTTAACCCAATGAGTGAATATGCAATTTGTGTTCGTTTTAACCCAATGAGCATGCTTAAGATTAACAAATTGATTTCACACAAAACAATAATGCCAAATGCTTCTAGGCTAATAAAAAACCCAACAAAGAGGAAGTTAGTAGTTGTGCATAAGTCTTCGACGGTCGAATAAAGCTGTAAACAAGATGTTAGCCCAAAAAATAACACTTCAAGACTAGGTACCAATCTATGGGACTAGGTGCTGATACAGAGGGCTAGGTGCTGATCTGAGTTTGATGGAGTTTTCTTCTTACAAAGTGCACTTTTCCTACAAAATAGAGGGTTAAACCGGCACTAAATGATAGTTAGAAGCTCAAAACACAATGTCTAACACTAAACTCGTCAAAAAACATGTGCAAGGTTAGTTATATCCTAAGCCCGAATGGGTGCTAATTAAGGAGGTTGGGCACTGATCTAAGATAGGTAGCACCTCCTCCTTGTAAAATTGATATTTCTTGCAAAACAAAGAGCTAAGATAGCTAAGAAGTCAGTAAAATATCCCTCAAAACCTCATGGAAACATAAAATACAAACTTTGACCCAAAACTCATGAGAAAAAAATGATTTTACCTTACTTTTGGATGGGCACTGATTTGTCGGGCTAGGCACTGATGTGCTAGATAGGTGTTGATTTGTAGAAATTGGGTGTGGTGGTGCCTACATAGAATTCAGGTTTCAGGCATTTAAATCTACAGGCCCCTTCACAAAAATCCAAAAATTTCTAAGTCCCTCGGCCTCATTTTATGCATATCGAGCTTTGAAAAGTGCAAAAAATAGTTTTTTGCATGTGGCTTTGTATATACAAGGCCACTTGTATATACATGCAAGTTCAAATGTACATTCGGGCATACAGGGCGGTTTGTATGTTTAATCAGCCTTTAAAAAATGGCAAAAAATTGGTTGTATGCATTTCACAATGCATATCGAGTTTGTATATCCATTGAGGAATCTATCACAAATTCTGGGGATATTCCTTGCTTGTATGTGAGGGTTTGCATGTATTTTGTGTTGTATGTTTAGACATACAACAGAAAGATACATTGGAAATGTGCAAGGGAAATATACATTGCAAAGATGCAAGCCAACATACAAGAGGAAATGTATGAGGCCAACATACATTGGCTACAGTGCAAAGGTTCATCGGTGAAGCAAACTCATCGGCAACCAACTCCCAAGTCTCCCCGACGGCCGATGCACATACAAGTCGCATTGTATATGCATATACAAGAAGAAACATGTACATTGCAAAGATACAAGGAAGGCACATGCAAAGTCAACATACAAAGGGGATTGTATGTACATCGATCAGATACATTGGCGGCAACATGCAAAAGGCCCAATGCATACAAGGCTGATATACAAGAGGTGGAGCCCGTAGACATACAAAGCAGAATGTACATCAGGCACATACAAAGAAAATATGCAAAGGATGGAGATACAAAGCATGGGGCCCACCAGATGCATATGCAAGTGTGATTGTATGTTCGCACATACAAAGGAACATTCATTCCAAAGATGCATTGGCCAGATCTGAAAAAGTATACAATGTAGTTGAAAAAGGCTCGGGTCTGATTGAATGCATGTTTTTGCTTATATATTGCATTTGTACAATGCGATATGCAAGACGATATACAAGGCGAACATACAAGGGAGCGATATGCAAGCCGAACCTGACTTAAGGGTCAAATGTGGCGAATTCAACACTGGTGTTCGCGGCTTGTATGTATATGGCATTTGTATATGCTGATATACAAAAGAATGAAGATACAAGTCTGATTTCAAAGTATTTTCAATCTGTTTCATAAAATTTTGGGGCTTGTGCTTTGTATGCAGGCAGTTGTATGTATATGCATATACTTTTGCATATACAAGGGTTTTAAAGGCAAAATGGGTAAAAATGGCAAAAGGTGAAAAAGGCAAAATAGGAGAAGAGAAAGTCAGTGATAGAAGCAAAGGGTGCCTGTGTGGCATAATTTCTTTGGCTGGCAACTTTTCAAAGTGTTTTGAGGCCGCAGATCTTGGTGATAGGAAGGGAAATCGATGACCATGATTCAAGTGTTCAACTGGGGCGATTTCTTTGTATTTGTAGCTGTTTTCAGGCGGGAAAGTTTCTAAGCACGCAATTGCTGCGCTTCTAATGAACTGTCAGTAGGTTGGCATTAATGGCAGAAATTATAGAAGCATTTCTCGATGATTGACAGGCCAACCACCATTCTTAATGGGAAAATCTTCAGACAGATGCACATTCCCCATTTCCACCTGCTTCTGTCCTCTTTGTCTTTTGTTGCATTGAATGTTTTGGGTGCCATTATCATGGTGCTTTGTATCTGGCAAATTTTGAAATGCCATGTAATTAATTACTGAGTACAGGTTCTTGCTTTATAAGCAAACTGCGTTATTAATTTTTGGTTGTTGAAGACTTGGGCAAAATTTTTGGAAAATAACAAAGAACAAAGCCTTTCTTGGTTGTTCTGTCTCATTTTGGACTTTATGTGTTACATTTTGAATGCATGTTGCACATATTTTTAGTTTCAGTGTTATTTTATATGAAAAATGCACTCTTGCATGTATTTAGTTGTGTTGACCTATTTTTCCTCTAGCAGGAGTCAAAATAATTCAAGCAAGATTAGTCAGTATTCATATCCCCATGAGGCCATATTTGTGATCCTGAGGTCTTAACCCAATTTCAAAATCTGAAGCTTGCCTGAAGAGGCTTACCATGTGAAAGAGCTTGAAAAGATAGGCAAGTTTTCTTAAAACATCACCCTGAAATTCGCTCAAAGGAGGAAGTTATGTGGGGTCATCATCTGGTCAAGCCCTGATGTTCTAATATCGGGTCATATTTCTAAGATCGGGTGATATTTTGAACATCAGGTGATATTCTGAATGTCACCTGATCTTCCGAATATCATCCTTCCTTCCAAATATCACCCCGATGTGATGATGATGTCACCATCATCACCCTATCTTCCAACTATTCCCCCCCATCCGATAGCATGATGATGACATCATGGTAACTGCAGCGATAAACAAGTCATATGCCATTGACATCATCTAGATCCATTCCGAGGGAGGATCATCTTTCTTGTGAAGGTCATCATATTTATGCCAACCCAATCTTTCACATCAGGATGATATTATAACATCAGGTGATCTTAGTTGAAGATCATCTTGATGTTGGTGCTACTAAGTTTCCTAAGTATGACCTGATCTTCTGAGGGATCATCACATTTGAATATCGGGTGATCTTTGAAGATCATCTGATGTTATTTTTCACTTCATGTTCACTAGATCGCCCAACATGCTACTGACGTCATTAGGATGTTGGCAGATATTTTGCCTCAGGAGAATCTTCCTCCATGACATGCTGTGGACGTCATCCTAATTTTCAAACATCAGGATGATACTTTATATCATGTTACTTCCGACAGGAGGATATTTCATATCGGGGTGACATTCTATATCGGGCTAACATGCAGATGGCTCGCCGATGTAAGGAGTCTTGTCAACGGAACATGACAAGAAGGAGGATGATGATGAGGCTCATGATGATGCCGTCGGGAGCAAAATCACCGACATTATATATGCTCACGGCTTGGCTTATAAAGTGATAGAGGCATCTCCTCTGGGTGTATGTGGGATAATCAGTTCCCGTAGAAATTTGAAAATATCATGATGATGACATTTTGGTGGGAATTCTTCAGGAAGGTTCCCACTTCCATTTTTGACCGGGATCTGCATGTCAGTTGGGTGGACTTTTTCAGCGACGACCTTTTGAGTTGGTGCAGATATTTTTTGCATTTATTATAGCACAGGAGGAGGCAGCTCGCATTGATGATCTAAAATATCTCGCCATCGCTTCATCTCCAATCTTTCCTCCGCCACCTGATTGTTGAGAACTATCAGAGGTAGCTGCTCGCATTCAATGCTAGGTTATCCTCCATTGCTTCTGAGGATCAGATCAATGACGCAGCTACTTGCATTGAAGACTTAGAAATATCTTCCATCTACCCCAGTTCCAGATTTTGACGCCATTACTCCTGTCAGCTGGATGTCCTTTCAAGGATTTTGTAACCGACCTCAACTCCCTAAGCAGATTTTGTAACTGACCTAGGTTAGTTTTGAAATACTATATAAGCTAAGGCTTATGATGTAAGAAGGGTTGGAAAACTTTTTGGAGCATCTTGTTCTCCCTATTTCCAAGCAGAACTTTTCACATGCTGTAACCTTGCCTTTCATTAGATATATGCAAGCTATCATGCATTTTGCTGATTTTTCTATCTCTGTGTGAATCTGCATATGGTTGTCTATGAATATCTCTTGTTCTTCTCAATCATCTTGCTTCTTACCTCTATTAGAATCATCTATTCTATGTATATTTGCTTGTTGTATCTAGTTGTGCTGTGCATGCTTCAGTTTTGCAAAGGTTCTTTAAATTTGTCTGGTGCATCACCCTTTCATGTTTTAAGTGTTGTTGCTTTATCTTTCATTTCAGCACATTTCTTCCCCTTTTCACCCCAAAATTTAGTAGTTTAGGTGATAACTAGACAAGGAAGCCGGCCTTCTCTGGAAGTTTGATCTCATTTAGCAATGTCCCACACTTAGAGATCAATCCCATTGTGTCATTAGAATGCTTGGAGTCCTATTCAAGCAGGGTGCAATTTCACATGACAACAAGTTGATTGTCTCCATTTTCTGTATGCATAGCTTCTTTTGAATTTGGTTGCTAAGGGTTTCTTAGATTCTTGAATATAGACCTTTTGTATTGCATGCTTGATTTGTGACTTCCATTCAAGGAGTGGATTAAATCGTTTTAGGTCAAGTATGGAGAAGAATGTATGTTAGCAGGGATATTTGTAAGTAGTGGTAGCTAAATACTTAGTCTTGGGTGGTGTTTTGTAAGGCAAGCACCAATCTGACCCCTTGAAACTTGAATTCTAGTGCAAATCATTCATTTGTATACGTCTAGTTGACTCCTTGCCATGAGATAGGTGTAGTTAGGAGCAGTCTGCTCCCTGTGTTGTGTTATGTTTCCAAAACACCTGTCTTGCATCCAAAACATTAAACAAATCATTTCATAATTCCAACCTATTAGTTGTAGGAGTAGGAATAGGACCCCTACATGCTCTCATACCCAACCAGTTAGATATGTCCAAGAATGTTGCCAGCCTTGTGATCAATCATGCATGTCTTGGTCCACACATGAGAGTATTCTGCCTGTTATTGTAAAGCTAAATCTTTATGTCATTGGGCAATTCAAGGTTAAATTTTTCGCTATAGGGATACCCCCCTTGGTGCAGCAGAACTAGAAGTGAAGGGGAGGCAGCTCATACAACCTCCTGTATTAGTTGGCCGAATCTGCCTGTGCATTGGAACTAGCAAACCCTCTGTGGATTCAGAAAGAAGAACCAACAAAAATGGCGACTCCACTGGGGAGCTGATGTCATATCCATAAAAGTGTAAGTCTAAAAGATTGAAGAATTAGACCTGGAAGTGCCTTGTTGCAGCAAACTTAAAAATTTTTATGTGTGGCTCTACTGTTGGAGAACCCAGAAAGAAAGAAATGTAGTTTTATCTTCAGCCAGTTTGAAGCTTATTCCTCTGCCAAGCAGGTGGCGACCCTATTGAATGAACCTATTAGCAGCTGCAACATATCCAGGTATTTTTATAAGTTTTAAAGGATTCCTTATTTGGTGAAGTAGCACTGGTTGAAAGGGAAATATTAGTGATAAGCTTGCATGCTTTGTATTTGTTAAGAAAGTATTATGTGTTTCAAAAGAAGCATGCAATATTGTTGAAAAGATTCATTTAGAGGACTTTAGGAGATTTGAAACAACAGTTTGTATTTTAAAGGCCTAAGGTCATTGATTGAAAATCTGAGTTGAGTAGAGGGATGCAAAAAATAGATAAAGATGTATTATCAGCCCATGCACCCTTGTGAAGTGTCAAATGCAATAATGTATAATAATCAATCCCAACCATGTAATAAAAGGAGCTTCAGTATTGATACATATAAGCCCATAAATTTCAATGGCATTTCTAGTTATCCAAATTCTTTTCCATCTAAGATTAGAAAGTATTTGCCCAAATTCAATGGTGAAAGGGATGAATCAGCTGAGAGACAGTTGGAGTAGTTTAGGAATGTCATAGATGATTTTGAGATTGACCATGAACATGTAGTTATGAGATTATTTGTTCAATCTCTAGATGAAGATGCAAGGGATTGGTTCTCCTACCTTCCAGCCTACTCTGTCAGCTCTTGGCAAGAATTTAAATCTGCATTTCTAGAACAATATGGTGAAAGAATATTTGAATATGCAGTTCTCAGTGATTTCATATATATCCATATAGAAAAAGATGAGTTAATTCCATCCTTTAACCTCAGATTTATGAAGGCATTGAAAAGAATTCTAGAATGCATGAGACCTAATGATGCATTGTGCGGGTAAGT
The DNA here is from genome assembly GCA_027924645.1 of Cunninghamia lanceolata. NCBI lineage: Eukaryota > Viridiplantae > Streptophyta > Pinopsida > Cupressales > Cupressaceae > Cunninghamia > Cunninghamia lanceolata. Next base: position 341,867 of record BSBN01000865.1, on the reverse strand, counting down.
GCAAGAAGATGGGGGGCCAAAAAGGGGTCTTAAGTGGCCACTTTTTTTTTGAAATTAGGCAATACTGGCCTTGGATGAGAAATTAAGCATAGTTACACTCAAAATTTGGAGATGCAACCAAAACAATGTTCGTAGTGCTCCGAGTCTACTTTCTAAACTACTATTTTTTTTAAAAAATGGCATAGATTAAGGGGTTCAAAAGAGGGAGCCACAGAAATTCATGTTGTTTCTGTCAAAAAAACATAACATAGCATGTTTTGTGGCTCCCTCAAAAGGTCAACTTTTTTTTGGTATTTTTAAAATCTCTTCAGTGAGAAATTAGCTAATAGCATGTAGTTTATGCCCGATTTTTCTAATAATTTTTTGATGAATATTTGATTTTTTAGTAATTTTCAAAGTGAACACATCCTAAAAAATAGAATTTTGGCCGTGCTACCCCTATAAATTTTGAAAACTAATTGAAAATCATTTTTTTCTTTTTTTAATATTTGTAGAATCGAGTCTAGTTTCTAAATATGTATTTTTTTTGAAATTTCAATGAATAGTTAATTTACAATTAAAAAAAGACCAAACGGTGGTTTTTGCCCAAAAACGGACACACAAACAAAAGAAATTAAAGATGAAAGGCTTAACATTGTTAAAATGTGAAAAAAATCACATCGTCAAATAGCTAAGAGAAAGCCTAACATTACCCAGGTGTTTGATTTGTTTGGCATTGAAACACGTGAAAATTTGAGGGTTAGCACGAACAAAATTATGTGAAATCTTGAAGAATCTAGAAAAACACATCTATGACTGTTCAAAAGGCACTCCAAGCCTTTGGGTTGGAAAGTAAATCCTAAGCCCAAGGCTTGGGATTCCCAAAGCAAGACATAACATGAGCGCGTTATAACGCGCTCACGTTATGGTTTGCTTTGCATTTTTCCTTTTTGGAAGTCTGTTGTTTGTCATGTTTGACATAACGCGAGCGCGTTATAACGCACTCATGTTATGTTCCCCTAAAAAAAATTTTATGTTCAAGGCTATTAATCATGTATGTATGTATGTATGCCTATATGTATGTATGTATGTATCTATGTATGCCAATATGTATGTATGTATGTATGCCTATATGTATGTATGTATAGTGTCGAGGGCAGAGGAGGCTAGAGATGGGAGTGAGCCAGATAGGGGAGGAGAGGGGTGGATAAGGATTAAGTGATTAAGGTTTAAGGTTGAGGGTTGAGTGTTTAGGGATAGGATTTAAAGTTTAGGGATAAGGGATTAGAGTTTAGGACCTTGAGGGATTAGGGTTTAGGGTTGAGGCTTTAGGGATAGCGTTTAGGGTTAAGGGTCAAGGGATTAGGTTTAAGGTAGAGTGTTGAGGGTAGAGGGATTAGGGATTAGGGTTTAGGGTTGAGGCTTTAGGGATAGCGTTTAGGGTTAAGGGTCGAGGGTTTAGGTTTAAGGTAGAGTGTCGAGGGTAGAGGGATTAGGGATAGGGTTTAGGGTTGAAGGTTTAATGATTTAGGGTTGAGGCTTTAGGCATGAGGGTTAAGGGATTAGGGTTTAAGATATAGTGTCAAGTGTCGAGTGTGTAGGGATAGGTTTTAGGGTTCAAGTTTTAAGGGTTAAGGGTCAAGGGATTAGAGTTAAGGGTTGAGGGATTAGGGGTTGATGTTGAGGGTTGAGTACATTGAGGTTTGAGGGTTAAGGGTTTTGGGATAGGGTTGAGGGTCAAGGGATTAGGGTTAAGGGATAGGGTTGGAGGGTTTAGGGATAAGGGATTAGAGTTTAAGGTATAGTATCGAGCCCGTTGAGGGTCTAGGAATAGGGATAGCATTTAGGGTTTAGGGATGAGGGATTAGAGTTGAGGGATGATGGATGACCGATTAGGGTTGAGGGATTAGGGTTTAGGGATAAGGTTTAGGGTTAGGGTTGAGGGATTAGACTGAAGCGTTGAGGGATTAGGATTTGACATTGAGGGTTGAGGGTTTAGGGTTTAGGGTATAGGGATAGGGTTGAGGGTCGAGGGATCAGAGTTAAGGGTTTAATGTTGAGAGTTGAGGGTTGAGGGTTGAGGTTGAGGGATAGGGTTAATGGTCAAGGGATTAGGGTTAAATAAGAGTGTCGAGGGTAGAGGAATTAGGGTTTAAGGTATAGTATCGAGTCTGTTGAGGGTTTAGGAATAGGGATAGCATTTAGGGATTAGAGTTGAGGGATGATGGATTAGGGTTGAGGGTAGAGGGATTAGGGTTTAGGGATAAGGTTTATGGTTGAGGGATTAATGTTTAAGGTATAGTGTTGAGGGTTTAGGGATAGGGTTTAGGGTTGAGGGATTAGAGTGAAGGGTTGAGGGATTAGGATTTGATGTTGAGGGTTGAGGTTTTAGGGTTTAGGGTTTAGGGATAGGGTTGAGGGTCGAGGGATCAGAGTTAAGGGTTTAATGTTGAGAGTTGAGGGTTGAGGGTTGAGGGTTGAGGGTTGAGTTTTGAGTTTGAGGGATAGGGTTAATGGTCAAGGGATTAGGGTTAAATAAGAGTGTTGAGGGTAGAGGGATTAGGGTTTAAGGTATAGTATCGAGTCTGTTGAGGGTTTAGGAATAGTGATAGCATTTAGGGTTTAGGGATGAGGGATTAGAGTTGAGGGATGATGGATTAGGGTTGAGGGTTGAGGGATTAGGGTTTAGGGATAAGGTTTAGGGTTGAGGGATTAAGGTTTAAGGTATAGTGTTGAGGGTTTAGGGATAGGGTTTAGGGTTGAGGGATTAGAGTGAAGGGTTGAGGGATTAGGATTTGATGTTGAGGGTTGAGGTTTTAGGGTTTAGGGTTTAGGGATAGGGTTGAGGGTTGAGGGATCAGAGTTAAGGGTTTAATGTTGAGAGTTGAGGGTTAAGGGTTGAGGCTTGAGGGTTGAGTTTGAGGGATAGGGTTAATGGTCAAGGGATTAGGGTTAAATAAGAGTGTCAAGGATAAGGGATTACGGTTTAAGGTATAGTATCGAGTCTGTTGAGGGTTTAGGAATAGGGATAGCATTTAGGGTTTAGGGTTGAGGGATTAGGGTTTAAGGTATAGTGTTGAGGGTTGAGGGTTTAGGGATAGGGCTTAGGGTTGACAGATTAGGGTTTAGGGTTGATGGATTAGGGTTTAAGGTTGATAGATTAGCATTTAATGTCAAGGTTAGGGTTAGAGTGTCGAGGGTAGAGGGATTAGGGATAGGGTTTAGGGTTGAAGGTTTAAGGATTGAGGGTTGAGGCTTTAGGGATGAGGGTTTAAGGCTTAAGAATATAGTGTCAATTAAGGGTGTAGGGATAGGGTTTAAGTTTTAAGGGTTAAGGGTTGAGGGATAGGGATTAGGGTTTAAGGTATAGTGTTAAGGGTTGATGGTTTAGGGATAGGGTTTAGGTTAGAGGGATTAGGGTTTAGGGTTGATGAATTAAGGTTTAATGTTGAGAGTTGAGGCTTGAGGCTTGAGGGTTGAGGTTGAGGGATAGGGTTAATGGTCAAGGGATTAGGGTTAAATAAGAGTGTCGAGGGTAGAGGGATTAGGGTTTAAGGTATAGTATCGAGCCCGTTGAGGGTCTAGGAATAGGGATAGCATTTAGGGTTTAGGGATGAGGGATTAGAGTTGAGGGATGACAGATTAGGTTTGAAGGTTGAGGGATTAGGGTTTAGGGATAAGGTTTAGGGTTAATGGCTAAGGGATTAGGGTTTAAGGTATAGTGTTGAGCGTTTAGGGTTGAGGGATTAGAGTGAAGGGTTGAGGAATTAGGATTTGACGTTGAGGGTTGAGGTTTTAGGGTTTAGGGTTTAGGGATAGGGTTGAGGGTTGAGGGATCAGAGTTAAGGTTTGAGGGATTAGGGTTTGACATTGAGGGTTGAGGGTTGAGGTTTGAGGGTCAAGGGTTTAGGGATAGGGTTGAGGGTCAATGGATTAGGGTTAAGGGTTGAGGGATTAGGGTTTAACATTGAGGGTTAAGGGTTGAGGTTTGAGGGTCAAGGGTTTAGGGATAGGGTTGAGGGTCGGGGGATTAGGGTTAAAGTAGAGTGTGGAGGGTATAAGGATTAGGGATAGGGTTGGAGGGTTTAGGGATAAGGGATTAGTATTTAAGGTATAGTATCGAGGATGTTGAGGGTTTAGGAATAGGGATAGCATTTAGGGTTTAGGGATGAGGGATTAGAGTTGAGGGATGACAGATTAGGGTTGAGGGTTGAGGGATTAGGGTTTAGGGATAAGGTTTAGGGTTGAGGGTTGAGGGATTAGGGTTTAAGGTATAGTGTTGAGGGTTTAGGGATTGGGTTTAGGGTTGAGGGATTAGAGTGAATGGTTGAGGGATTAGGATTTGACGTTGAGGGTTGAGGGTTTAGGGTTTAGGGTTTAGGGATAGGGTTGAGGGTCGAGGGATCAGAGTTAAGGGTTGAGGGATTAGGGTTTGACGTTGAGGGTTGAGGGTTGAGGTTCGAGGGTCAAGGGTTTAGGGATAGGGTTGAGGGTCGAGGGATTAGGGTTAGAGTAGAGTGTGGAGGGTATAAGGATTAGGGATAGGGTTGGAGGGTTTAGGGATAAGGGATTAGGGTTTAAGGTATAGTATCGAGTCTGTTGAGGGTTTAGGAATAGGGATAGCATTTAGGGTTTAGGGATGAGGGATTAGAGTTGAGGGATGATAGATTAGGGTTGAGAGTTGAGGGATTAGGGTTTAGTGATAAGGTTTAGGGTTGAGGGTTGAGAGATTACGATTTAAGGTATAGTGTTGAGGGTTTAGGGATCAGGTTTAGGGTTGAGGGATTAGAGTGAAGGGTTGAGGGATTAGGATTTGACATTGAGGGTTGAGGGTTTAGGGTTTAGGGATAGGGTTGAGGGTCTGAGGGATTAGGGTTTGACGTTGAGGGTTGAGGGTTGAGGTTCGAGGGTCAAGGGTTTAGGGATAGGGTCGAGGGTCAAGGGATTAGGATTAAAGTAGAGTGTGGAGGGTATAAGGATTATGGATAGGGTTGGAGGGTTTAGGGATAAGGGATTAGGGTTTAAGGTATAATATCAAGTCTATTGAGGGTTTAGGAATAGGGATAGCATTTAGGGTTTAGGGATGAGGGATTAGAGTTGAGGGATGACTGATTAGGGTTGAGGGTTGAGGGGTTAGGGTTTAGGGATAAGGTTTAGGGTTGAGGGCTAAGGGATTAGGGTTTAAGGTATAGTGTTGAGGGTTGAGGGTTTAGGGATAGGGTTTAGGGTTGACAGATTAGGGTTTAGGGCTTGCCCCTTCATTGTTATGCCTATCATATGGTGGAGCATCTAGCAAGCTCTTGTAGGAAATAGGAAAAGTTCTCCCTCAAAAACCTTATGGTCATTCAAGTCTGAAGGGGAAGGTTTGGAAAGAGATGTGATCAATGCAAAGGATGTGATCAATCTATAGCAGGACAAAACATGAGCGTGTTGTTTTGTCTTGCTATTGAAACGGTAAAAAAGTGTTGATCCCCGTGATCCAAGCCCACATGCTCTATTTTCTTACTGATTATACACGTGCTTCGACAAAAAAGAAGTGGTTTCATACTGTTGGGAAGTTCACATGCACATTTGACACATTGTACCACCTTTGCATGATCTTTCCACCACCTTTTCTGCTTTGCCAAATTGAGAAGGGGGAAATAACATAGTCTTCACACCAAGTTTGATATATATCTATTCAAGTTTCAATTTTTGTAGTGTTGCAATGTTAATTATGATTCAATTTTAGGAATTTAACATTATAGATTGGTTAATAGTATTGTTTTTAGTAATTATATTTGAGTGTTATTCAATTTAACATTGAAAAGGAAGCAAGTGGTGAAAAAATCAAATTGTTGAGGAATTTGATGCAAGAAGAAAAAAATACTACATAATTGGGTACTCTCTCCATTCAAATCTTCATTTTTTAGGTATGTCAAGTCTTTACATGCATGTTCTTTACATTTTCCTTATTTCGGATTGAATTACTTTATCATGCTTTATCATACATGTTTAAAATAGACACATTCCCAATCAAGAAAGTAGCCTACAATCTCACATGATGCCATGTATATTTTCTACACTTGGGCTCTTTAATAATTATGTGTAATAAACAGACCTTAACATACCATGATGTCAAACTATACAAGAATAAATCCTTACAACATAAAAAAAAATACAATCCCACTATTATCTTGTATTCATTTCTTAGGAACTAATATTGGTCTCTTTATCATCCTATAGACAAATTCTCCGTCATGCCGAGGAAACGATCCAGAATTAAACCAACACAGGAAGAGATAGAAGCTACAAATGCAAAGAAAGCAGTGGCTATGAGGGAACTTCATGAGAAGAGGAAATTGGACATGATAAATGAAGACATACCAATTGAAGAGGAACCACAACCATCACAAAGACATATGGTATTGGTGGCACAAAGAGAATGAATGCAAAAACTTTGTGGTACGAGAGATTTGAATACCATAGTTGAGACACATCCTCTTCCGCAAGTCAACATATAGGGACACCATCTACCACATCTCAAGTTGAGAGTACATCATCACTCACATGTGATGAAGGAGGTACGCCATCATTCCCACCTCAACCTCAAGGTATGTCATCTATTCCATCTTTGATTGAAGGTATGCCATCTAACTGATGAAGGGGGTAAGTCACAAAACATAAAATAATAGATATTAAATATAGCAAATAGAACTTTCTTTTATTGAACTAGGCAACTCATTACATTACATAAGCTCAATTACAATCAGAGGATGAATCCTCTATTGGCTACATCACATTACAACTTTCCCAACCTCAAGACTCTAGAATCTTCAGCCTTCTGTAACCCCAAATCAGCTAGGGTTTCTGTTTTCCCACCTATTCTTGGCTCTACACTGGCCCCCTTCCCTCTACTACTGCCCAGGGTTCCTAAAATAGTCATAAATAGCACTTTTTGGTGGCCTCCAGCCAAATTTTAAAATTTGCAACTCCCTCCAAAAGTAGGTCAACTTCTGGGAAGCATAACTTTTGATGCGGGTGTCCGATTGACGAACCGTTTTAAGCGCTGAAAAGCTTATGATGTGAACTATCACACTGGAAATATGTAAATGGATTTCTATCAACTTTTGGGATGTTATGGGAAGTTTTAGTGCCTCATATCTCATTCTAGAAATTTTCAGGGGCTTTTCAAAAAACAAAAACTTTAATATCTTTCAGCTCACAAATGATCTTTACCTGATTCCTTCACCAAAGGTCTTATATTTCCATTATGTAACTTTCTGGAAGTTTTTCCTTCATTACGTGCCCAAATGCAAACTTTCTAAAAATAGCAGGTACACTTTCCTAAATAGGCAGGTCACTATTTTTAGCAGTTTTAGAAAAACTGAAAGTCCTACATTATTATTCTGGATATTATGGAACCAAAAACACTAATTATGGGAAGAAATGAGAACAAATACAATGGTTTTGAATTAACTTCTTTTTGGGTGATGCAAGATTGCCCTCACACCTCTGGATGCTCTTCATCAGACACCCAGGGTAATTTGAGAAGTGACCCTATCACGTCTCGTGTGTTTGTGTGAGGAAAACCCAAATGGTCAACCTCTACCTTAGACAACCAAGAAGAATCTTCAACAGGCCTTCCTTTCCATTTTACCAGATATTCTTCATATTGCTTGTTCTGAGTACTTCTTCCCACACGACTATCCAAAATCTCTTCTATCTCCTCTGTTGAAGTAGATGCCGGAATACTCCATTGTTCTTCTATTGGTCCATTCTCTGTTCCACCTTCGTGATATTCTGATAAATTAGCAATGATGAAAATAGGGGAAATATTGATCCCACTCGGCAACTCTAACTCATATGCATTTCCTAAATCATGTTTCTGCAAAATTTTGCATGGTCCAAATTTCTTCATTTTCAACTTATTGTATGTTCCAATTGGGAACCTTTCTTTTCTCAAGTGAACCATGACTTCATCTCCTACTTGGAATTCCTTATATCTCCTCTTCTAATCTACCTTAGCCTTGTACTAAATATTCATTTTATTGATGTGCTTTCTCACCTCTTCATGCAAATTCTTCAGATGTTCTACAAAGTCTTCAGCTTTAGCACTTGTCTTTTCTCCGTTGTCCAGCTTCCTTAACTCAGAAGCATTTCTTGGGCTATTGCCATATACAATCTGGAATGGTGATTTACTAGTACTCCTATTGACAGAAATGTTGTAAGCAAATTCTGCCTGTGGTAAAATCAAATCCCATCCCTTGGGCTTATCTCCTACTAAGCATTGTAGTAGGTTACCCAAACTCCTATTCACCACTTCAGTTTGTCCATCAGTCTGTGGATGGTGTGCAAAACTAAACTTGAAATCTGTCTTCAACTTCTTCCACAATGTCCTCCAGAAATAACCAACAAACTTGGTATCTCGATCTAAAACTATGCTCTTTGGTAGACCATGTAGTCTCACCAATTCCTTGAAAAATAACTCTGCAATATGAATAGCATCATTAGTCTTCTTACAAGGAATAAAATGTGCCATCTTTGAGAATCTGTCCACCACCACAAAAATAGAATCATGCCCTCTCTGTGTCCTTGGTAAACCAAGAACAAAATCCATACTAATATCATCCCATGGCTTCTTTGGTACAGGTAATGGTTGATACAATCCTATATTTTGACTTGTTCCTTTTGCCATCTGACATACTCTACAACTCTGCACAAACTTCCTCACATCCTGCTGCAACTGTGGCCAATAATAATTTTCACCAACAATAGAAATGGTCTTATCTCGACCAAAGTGTCTAGCCAGTCCTCCACTATGCTTCTCTTTAATCAGGTTCTCTCTCATGGAACTCCTTGGATTGCACAACTTACTTCCTCTAAATAGCATGCCGTCTTAGATTATGAAATCCAACCATTTTGTCCTGTCCAAACTAGCAGGCTCCAGACAAGCTTTCCAAGCCTCTGCAAAATCTGGATCTTCAGGATACAAAATTTTGAGCTCATCAAACCCAACAAATTTTTCCTTCTACTCAAGGCATCTGCAACTCTGTTGGACTTCCCACTCCTATGCTTCAAAACAAAGGTATAACTCTGCAAAAACTCAACCCATTTTAAGTGCCTTTGGTTCAACTTCCCTTGACTATTAATATACTGCAAAGCCTAATGATCAATATACAAAACAAACTCTTTTGGAAACAAATAATGTCTCCATTTCTTCAAAGCCTGGACTATTGCATAAAATTCCTGATCATAAACATAATACTTTTTATTGGCATCATTAAGCTTCTCACTAAAATAGGCAATGGGCTAACCTTCTTGGCTCAAAACAGCTTCTATACCACTACCACTAGCATCACAAACTACCTCAAATACCTTATTAAAATCTGGAAGTGCCAAAATAGGTTGTTCTATGACTTTTTGCTTCAACGTGTCAAAGCTATTGTCAGCTCCTTTAGTCCATCTAAACTCTTTTCTATCCCTTCTCATTGTTTCAGTTAGGGGTGCAAAAATGCTACTAAAATTCCTGATAAATTTTCTATAAAAACTTGCCAAACCATGAAAAGATCTTACCTCCGTTGCACTCCTTAGTGTAGGCCACTCAATGATAGCCCTTAATTTTGATGGGTCCATCTTAAGACCTTCCTCTGAGACAACAAATCCCAGGTATACCAACTCCTTCTTTGCAAAACTGCATTTCTTCAGATTAATCAGCAACTTCTCCTCCCTCAGCTTCTCTAGAACTCTTCTGATATGCATCAAATGCTCATCCCAAGTCTTACTAAAAATCAAAATATCATCCAAATAAACAATAATAAAACTTCCTAAAAATTCTTTTAGTACCTCATTCATGAGCCGCATGAATGTGCTCGGTGCATTGGTTAGCCCAAATGGCATGAGTAACCACTCATACAAACCTTCCTTTGTCTTGAAGGCTATCTTCCATTCATCCCCTTCTCTGATACAGATTTGGTGATACCCACTCTTCAGGTCAATTTTTGTGAAGTACTTGGCTCCACTCAAACAATCCATGATGTCATCCATTCTTGGCAATGGAAATCTATACTTGATCATTATCTTATTGATGGCTCGAGAGTCTGTACACATCCTCCATTCTCCATCCTTCTTTGGTGCTAATACTGTAGGTACCGCACATGGACTTAGGCTCTCCCTTATCAGTCCCTTCCTCAACAACTCCTGAACTTGTTTGTTTAGCTCTTCATTCTCTGCAGGAGTCATTCTATGGGCTACCTTGTTTGGCAAACTGGCTCCTGGTATCAAATCTATTTGATGACTTATCTTCCTTACTGGTGGTAAACCTTCTGGTACATTATCACAGATAATGTCCTAGAACTCTTCCAACATATCTAAAAATTCTACAGGTACATCTTCACATTTCTCTTGACTAATCTTAGGAATCAATGCAAAGCAATGACACTCATGCTTCATACCATCCAAAAATTTCCTACCATCTACCAAACAAATTCTGGTAGTACTACATACCTTTTCTTCCACCTCCTTCAAGGGCTTCAACTTATGATGAACTCCATCCTTTGTTAGGGAATATGTGTTTGCACGGCCATCATGGACAACACTCCTATCATACTGCCACGGCCTCCCCAACAACATATGACATGTATCCATCAGTATGATATCACACAACACCTCATCATGGTAGTCACCAATCTTGAACTTCACTAAACACTGCTCATTGACCAAAGCTCTATGGTCCTTCTGCAACCATGCAATCTGATATGGATGCAGATGCTTTCTTCTTGTCAACTTCAACTTGTCAACCATCTCCTCTAAAACAAGATTATCAGTGCTTCCACTATCAATAATAATATCACAACACTTATCCTCAAATTTAAACCTTGTGTGGAATAAACTCTTCCTCTGATTGGGTTCTTTCTCCTCATTCAGCAAGGTTCTCCTGACAACTAGGGTTTCTCCCCTTTTAGCATCTTTAGAATGCTCAGAATGTGCATCTTCATCTACATGTGCAACTCGTGCATTACCTTTAGGTCTTCTATTTGTCCTTCCTTTATGTTGCGGACACTCATATGCTCGATGCCCTTCTTCTCCACATTGGAAACAGGTTCCTCTAAAACCTCCTCTTCCAGGTCCTTGCCTAGGTCTGCCTCTTCCTCTTCCTCTTTGATCACCATTGTTCTGGTCACGAGGGCGGTAGGTATTATCCCCTCTTTGATTTCAACTGGTGCCTGTTTCTTCACTTTTCTTTTGATCTTCATTACAGCCTCCATAGGGTCTTCCACTAGTCCTTCCACTTTGACCTCTTCCCCTTTGCTTGCTATCAAATCTTTTGTTCAGCTTCTCTTCCACCTTCAGGGAAAACTGGTATGCATCTTCTATGGTGGTCATTCTAACCAAGCTCAACTAGTCTTGAATACTCGGCCTCAACCCATTAATGTAACGGGCTACCTTCTCCTTGTTGGGCTTTGCATGGCCTGTCTTGATAGTAATTTTATAAAACTCTTCTGTATACTCCTTAACAGACTTGTTACCTTGCTTTAGTCCTTGCAGCTTCTTCAGCGACTCCATCTCATAGTCCACAGGAATGAACTGCTTCTTTAGTTTCTCCACCATCCGATCCCATCTGGTAGTCTTTGCTTTTCCTCTTTTGTTCCTCTCTAATTGGACCTCCTTCTACCAAATATTGGCATGGCCCTTCAACTTTGTTTTTGCAAACTTAACCCGATCTAGGTCCTCCACATCTTCATACTCAAAATACTCCTCCATGTCATTGATCCAATCAATAAGCTGTTCTGGATTCAAATCTCTAGAATATGTAGAAACTTTGATCCTGGGCCTCTTTCTAATTTTTGAAATGACCCTCAACAACCTTACTTCTACAGCATCTTCGACGGCTTCTTGTTCTTCCTCAGATAGCTCTTCTTCAACTTCATCTTCACTTTCTTCTCTTGTCCTCGACTCATACCATCTTCGTAGCTCCTCTTGCAATGCATTAATTTGCCTTTATAGGGCTCTAAAACCCTCTTCTGTCAAAGCATTCCTCCCAACATGATTTCTTCATGGAGGCATCTTGGTCTCCGCAGCAAACCCACAACCTCAGGTCCTAGTACAAACTGCCTTATGGTTGGCGATCTGTCTACACACTCAGGAACCCTTGCTCTGATACCACTTGATGAAGGGGGTAAGTCACAAAACACACAATAATAGATATTAAACACAGCAAATAGAACTTTCTTTTATTGAACTAGGCAACTCATTACATTACAGAAGCTCAATTACAATCAGAGGATGAATCCTCTACTGGCTGCAACACATTACAGTTTTCCCAACCTCAAGACTCTAGAATCTTTAGCCTTCTGTAACCCCAAATCAGCTAGGGTTTCTATTTTTCCACCTATTCTTATCTCTACACTGGCCCCCTTCCCTCTACTACTGCCCAAGGTTCGTAAAATAGTCATAAATAGCACTTTCTGGCGGCCTCCAGCCAAATTTTGAAATTTGCAACTCCCTCCAAAAGTAGGTCAACTTCTGGGAAGCATAACTTTTGATCCGGGTTTCCGATTGATGAACCGTTTTAATCACTGGAAAGCTCGTGATGTGAACTATCACACCAAAAATTGATAAATGGATTTCTATCAACTTTTCAGGATGTTATGGGAAGTTTTAGTGCCTCATATCTCGTTCTAAAAATCTTCAGGGGCTTTTTAGAAAACAAAAACTTTAATATCTTTCAGCTCACAAATGATCTTTGCTTGATTCCTTTGCCAAAGGTCCTATATTTCCATTATGTAACTTTCTAGAATTTTTTGCTTCATTACGTGCCCAAATGCAAACTTTCTAAAAATAGCAGGTACACTTTCCTAAATAGGCAGTTGCTATTTTTAGCAGTTTTGGAAAAACTAAAAGTCCTACATTATTATTCTAGATATTATGGAACCAAAAACACTAATTATGGGAAGAAATGAGAACAACTACAATGGTTTTGAATTAACTTATTTTTGGGTGATGCAAGATTGCCCTTACATCTCTGGATGCTCCTGCATCACTAACCCATCTCATTTAAATAGTGATGAAATTCCTAATGTTGAGATGAATTTACCTAACTTAACACCACCTAGAATTTTGCATAGAAAGACAAATTATTTGATTGATATTGATGAGAATATTTTGCAGCCAATGGAAGGTAAGATTCCAAAACGCACCTGTAGAAGAAATGCTAATAAGATTTGGAGATTGTTCTTTGAAAAGCTAAATGAGACTGCAAGATGTCAACTATTCTTCGAAATGATGTGAAGTATAAAGTATAGGTCTATCATGAAGATTCTTGGGTTGAGAACATCAGAGGCTTCAAGTGAAAAATCTATTGTCAAGAATCTAATGAGTGCGTATGAGAGTGTGGGTAACACCTCACGCACAAAAGATAGTAATGCAACATGGCATGTGATTACATCGACTATAGTAAGTAGTCAAACGAGGAAAGCTCATCTCATTAGAAAGACGAGTCAAGAATTGAGAATTAATAGGAAAACTTTATCAAGAGACGTTGGAAGACGCCAAAGAATTGAGGACACTAATGCCAATGAATTATGGGCGTTCTCGGGGAGACTACCACAAAAAGATAAACCAATTGTTGAAGCATTGAGATCACTAATTGAAGACTTTTGGAAGAATTACACAAGGGTATCTCTGAATCAAAGGGATGTGGTAAGAAGGAGAATCAGTAGTCAGAACCGCGAGCCACATCCAAAGCATTTTTTGGATGAAACTCAAACACAGTTTTATGGTAAATTTCTAGAGAAGTATCCTCAAATTAAAATTTGTCAAAGATATTTTGAAATGCTAAAACCTTTCTATGTTAAGATAAATCACACACACACTACTTGTTGTTGTAGATTACATATTGAATTTTCTAACCATTTTGATGCTTATAGGTCTATATGTTTAGATATGCATACTAACAATGATTTGCAGGGTTGTGCCATATGTGCCTCACCAACATCTTCAAGAGACTTCATATCAAGAATTTTATGTGAAAGAGAGGAAGGTCAAATATTCTACAAGAAATTATGCTTGGATGGCACATGTCATCGTTGCGGTGGCTTGCAACATTTTCCAATATGTGAACATATGGAAAAAACACATGCAGTTGGCAACGAACTAGTAGAGTTTGGAAAGTATAAAACAGTGGCATACAATACAAAAGATGGTAAAGAAGTAAAGAGGTGTGAATTGGTTGTTGAAAAGATTCCAATGTATAAGTTTATGCCTATATTTGGTGACAGCATAGTGTATGAGTATGCAAGACATGCCCATAGAGCTCAATGGTTGGACTTGCAATTCAAGTTATGCAAGGACAAATTTCCAGTTGGTAGCATTGTTTCAATCATCAACTTTGCAGAGAACTACAGTCTACAGCCACAGCGTGAGGTGTAATCACAATATTACAACTCCACACAGGTTTCTATATTTGTGCACATCGCATTTATTCATGCGAATGATAGTACAGAGGATGACAGAAAGATCATAAGGGAGTATAATTTCTATATTAGTGATGATCACACACATTCTACAGAGTTTGTGCAAGGTTGCTTTCAGGTGTTCTACAATGATTTGGCTAGAAGGGGCATATCGTTCAGTCAGCATATCATAAGGTCGGATAACTGTGCGTCAAAATTCAAGAACTCATAGAATTTCTATTAGCTGAGTAGGAGGCATAATTTTATAGGTATTCAACATATTTGGAACTTTTGTGAGGCTGGGCATGGAAAGGGGGAGCATGTATCAAAAGAGCCATAGCATGAGAAGAGTTAAAGTATAAAGACAATGCAAAGTTGACAGATGCAAAATCGATTGTCGAGTGGTGTAATGCTTCCATGGGTCCACGTAATGAAGGTAAGTCTTTAGTTTATAGATTTTTTTGGTTGTTAGATGATACTAACATTGCACCATATGAGGACTGTTGTACACTGACAGGATCAAATGAGATGCACTCTTTCAGAATCTCAATTGCAGGTTCATGGAGTTTCCATAGACGAAAGATGTCATGCTTTTGTTCTTCCTATACAATTCAAGTCTGGGATGAGTGCGAGTCAAAGGAGTGGGTTGACGAATGACAGTTAAGTTATCTTAGCCCACTTGACACGTATCAACCCCCGACGGCACTAGAACTAACACAGATGGAATCATCAGTTGACTTTGACCACATATCGGATTTAGTTCAACCAGGTAATATAGGGCACGTATATGCATCTAATTTCATCTAGTTCAACAGGTAATGTCATCTTATTTTATAGTGTTTTTGTAATGTTGACTAATTTCATCTAATTTTCTACATATATCAATGTAGGGCACGTATATGCAGTTATTAAAGATGAAGATAATGAAGAGGGAACATATTATTACTTATGTCATTGTGTTGAGGCCAAAAAGAAATTGGAGGCCCCTATTACAGATGGAGAAAACATCAAATACCCTACAGGCTCAGTGGTTATTACTGGAACATGGCTTAGAAGGTACCCACATAAGAGTGTTAATATTTGGCTATTTTAGGACTTTGACATGCATCGGAAGATTCTTCATTACTCAAACCTTGTTGTGGCATCCAATGTTCATTTGATAAAGTATCGGGGTAGACCTTTGAACAAAATCTTTTGGAACGTACGTGAGTCTGACCATGAAGCAATACTTGACACAATAAAGAGTAGAGCAGACTCGGACGGTTCATTGGATTAATTTGTAAGTATTCACATTGATTTCGTTAAGTCATGTTACATTGAGTTGTAAGTATACACATTAATTTGTAAGGTTTGTCTTTTTTTTATTTCCTCCTGCATTTTTACACATATACACATTTTTACATCATCATGTTATGCATTTTTGGTGTCTTGCTCCTGATGTGACCAAACTCACAACTCGCCCTACTTCGTCTAGACACCATTTGATGATCTCTCCAACACTCTGGATCCAGGGCACCCAATCATGATGATGACCTATATACCATTCTCCCAAGGTGCTCATAATGAATGAAAAGAAGACCAAGGGCGCCCAAGCTTAATAGACTTATTTCTTTCAATTTTGATGATCCAAACTCTTGAAAAATGACATCCACTTTCATGCCTTTAGATCTTCCTTCACATACAGGGTGCCAAATCAAGTTGAAAAATCTACATAATGGTGCCAAAATAGATGAAAGGAGACATGAAGTGCGCCTTAGGACTCCATGCTAAGGTTTGAGCCATTAAAGTCTCTTGATAGTAGGTGCTCATGATGATGAAACTTAGAGCTTTTTCCTTTCCTATGCGCTCATCTAAGATGTTTGAATAATAAGGAGAACCTCGACCTCTATAATGTACATTGGGCACCAAAATCAAGGTGATTTTAAGTCACTTTCAGTCATTTGGGGTCAGTTTGAGTCTTTGAGTCATGTTGTAAAAAAGTGTCAATGTTGTCAAGTTGCACAAACAAAGCAATTTTTGCATTTTTGGTGTCATGCTCGTGATATGACCAAACTAACTATTCCAACATGTCTAGATGGGTACATTTACACTAGGCATGGTCCTATTTTTCACCCAAACATGTCAAAATAGTCTGAGCTACATTGTACCGACGATATCCCTGAAGAGTCCAAAGTGCAAAAAGGCAGTAATCTTTGACAAGATGTTACTTCAAAACCGTGTCACTTAGAAACATTCTGTCTAAAGTAATGCGATCATGTAGAGTGTCTCTACAATAACCTCTCTTATTTTTTTATATCTCTAAGGCATTGGCTTGTGGTGAAAGGTTTTCTACTGCCCCAAAAATCGTCAGAAGGAGGCAGTGTAAAGTTACAAAGGGTGTAACTTTCGTCTTTCTCCTGATGCAACCAAACTGACTATTCCAACGCGTCTGGATGGGTATATTTACGCTAGGCATGGTCCTTTTTTTCACACAAACATGTCGAAACAGTCCGAGCTACATTGTACCCATGATATCCCTAAAGAGTCCAAAGTGTAAAAAGGCAGCAATCTTTGACAAGATGTTACTCAAAAACTGTGTCACTTAGAAACATTCCGTCTAAGGCAACGTGATCATGTAGAGTGCCTCTACAATAACCTCTCTCAATTTTTTATATCTCTGAATATTTGCCCGTGGTGAAAGGTTTTCTACTGCCCCAAAAATCATCAGAAGGAGGCAGTGTAAAGTTGCAAACGGGTGTAACTTTCATCTTGCTCCTGATGTGACCAAACTGACTATTCCAATGCATCCAGATGGGTACATTTATGCTAGGCATGGTCTTGTTTTTCACCCAAACATTTCGAAACAGTCTGAGCTACATTGTACCCACGATATCCCTAAAGAGTCCAAAGTGCAAAAAGGCAGCAATCTTTGACGAGATCTTACTCAAAAATTGTCACTTAGAAACATTCTATCTAAGGTAACACGATCATGTAGAGTGCCTCTACAATAACCTCTCATTTTTTTATATCTCTAAGATATTTGCCCATGGTGAAAGGTTTTCTGCTGCCCCAAAAATCATCAGAAGGAGGCAGTGTAAAGTTGCAAAGGGGTGTAACTTTCGTCCTGCTCCTGATGCAACCAAACTGACTATTCCAACGTGTTCGGATGGGTACATTTACACTAGGCATGGTCCTATTTTTCACCCAAAAATGTCGAAACAATCCAAGCTACATTGTACCCACGATATCCCTAAAGAGTCCAAAGTGCAAAAAAGTAGCAATCTTTGATGAGATGTTACTTGAAAACCATGTCACTTAGAAACATTCCGTCTAAGGCAACGCAATCATGTAGAGTACCTCTACAATAACCTCTCTCAATTTTTATAATCTCTGAGGCATTTGCCCGTGGTGAAAGGTTTTATGCTGCCCCAAAAATTGTCAGAAGGAGGCAGTGTAAAGTTGCAAAGGGGTGTAACTCTCGTCCTACTCGTGATGGTACCAAACTAACTATTCCAACGCATCCAAATGGGTACATTTACGCTAGGAATGGTCCTATTTTTCACCCAAACATGTCAAAACAATCTGAGCTACATTGTACCGACGATATCCCTGAAGAGTCAAAAGTACAAAAAGGTAGCAATCTTTGACGAGATGTTACTCAGAAACTGTGTCACTTAGAAACATTCCGTCTAAGGCAACACGATCACGTAGAGTGCCTCTACAATAATCTCTCTTAGTTTTTTATATCTTTGAGATATTTGCCTGTGGTGAAAGGTTTTTTGCTACCCCAAAAATCGTCAGAAGGAGGCAGTGTATTAAGTTAGGATGAAAGCCTATTCACTCTCGGCACCAATCTCAAGTTGCACAATCATGAATGGGTGCCTAGAGCAATAAGGCTCTATATCATGGTTCTAGGACCTTGAAATGGCACCCAAGCATGTAGGAGGAATTTTCAAGGAGCTAGAATGTTTTTGAAACACTAACGAACTAGTCCAAAGACTCTATGGCGCCATCTTGATACCATTGAGTCAACTTTGGAACTCAAACATATTGAAACAAGGTCTAGGAAGCTAGGCACCATCTCTTGCCAGTTCAACCTCTCAGATGCGCCAACATTGG
The DNA here is from genome assembly GCA_027924645.1 of Cunninghamia lanceolata. Taxonomy (NCBI): domain Eukaryota; kingdom Viridiplantae; phylum Streptophyta; class Pinopsida; order Cupressales; family Cupressaceae; genus Cunninghamia; species Cunninghamia lanceolata. The sequence goes on along the minus strand of BSBN01000865.1, from coordinate 323,358 downwards.
AAAAACTCTTAATGAGCGCCTAAGTTTGAATTAATCTTGTGATTGAAAGTTTGGTGATGTATTGGTGCAAGATGATCTTCAGTTGAAGCAATCTAAGTTCCAGGAAGGGTTTAGAAGTTATCAACCTCTTCACTAAGTTAGGCACACTTTACAAGCTTTCTTACCCAAGAGTTGCACCTCATTAAGACAAGGCGCATCTTAACCTCTGGGACTTTTCCAAAGAAGCACTTCAATTTATTAGCACCTTTGGACCTTGTTTTGCATTCTGAAAGAGAAGGCACACTTTGGAGGCATTTCTAACCCAGATTGACACCTAGGTATAGTGATCTCTCTGGAGTATTACAATGTGTTTTAAAATGAAGGAGGATATTTCATAAGTTGGGGAATTGATCACTGAAGACCTTGGAGTGTTTGAATTACTCTAAGCAAGAAGGTGCATTTCCATGGAGTAGCATACTCTAGATAGTGCCTAATGCCATCAAGGCACAATTCCACCCTCACTTTGGTGCCTATCATCAAGAAGGGGCATTGGGCATTCCTTGAACAATTCTGAGCATTTGAAGTTTGTGAAATCACCAAGGAATGTTGGGCGCCATGTGTATCCTCAACAAGCTTGAGTTTGTGCCTAGACAAGTTGGCACTTATTCATGTTTTAACTTCCCTCTTGAAGTGTCTAACTTGGGAAAAAGTTATCTTGTTGTTAGTCAAGTGTTTGATGTGTTTTGGAGACTCCAAAAGACTTCCTCTTGCTAGGCGCTCTTCTTGGCAACTACAACCTTCAACTGGCGCCTAGATCCTGAAGAAAAACACTTAGACTTCAATTTTCATGCACTTAGACTTCAAGGTGCCAAAACTAGTAGGAAAATATTTGGGGAGAAACCACACTAATAAAAGTTTGGTAAATTTAACATCTGAGTCTGATTAGGCTCCATATAACAACAATATTTATATCATGTCCCTTTGCTTTATGAAACAAGCAGTATGTGTCAAGTCATAGGGATAACACTTTGGTCCTTAGAAATTTCTCTGTGACTTTTGATAAGATTATCTACTATTATGTGGATGCTTGATAGTATTATCCTGATCCATTGGACTAGTGTGGCTATGAGGTTGGAAAGTGCTGCAACCTCCATCCTTTAAACTTCTCCACCTTGTTATGGGTTGTTTTGAGTATTTTCACTTGCTTTCTCTTCGAGAATATTTTCTAATGATACATGATGTGTCATAGATCATTCAACTTGATAAACAACATGGAGGGATTCTCATGCCTCCTATACTTCTTGCAAGTTTCTTTATAGATAGATCACATCATTGTCCATCTAGGTGGTCATTTCCCTAAATATTATGATAAGATAATCCTGTTAACGAACTTTGGATTGAATGAGAATCAACATGCTTTGTCTTGACTAGAATAGTTGGGATGGACAAAAATCTATTGATTCTAGGTTGGGTTGTTAAAGGTCAAGAAGTTTTGGTGTCTAATGCCCTTTAAATCTAAATATTCAAAATCATAGTGGTTTAATAAGTTACAATAGACAGTCAGGTAGACAATAGACTATAAAGGAACAAGGACTACACATGAATCCAAAACAACACCAGTCAATAAGGACATCACAAGTAACTCAACATTACTTCCAGAGGTGTTCACAAAAACAAAGGGGAGAACACAACTAGAGAATGCTAGACTGTAGTAGGGATGAGTGTCTGATACAAAGCACACAGTGGAAGCATAGAATTATCAACTTTTAAACCTTTGAACTCACTATTGGTGAGACAACATACCATCAACAAGCTTAAAATTTCATCAGCCGATAGGCTGATGCTACCATGACTCTGTTTGATTTCATTTCTGACAAACATCCCATCATTGACTCTTATTGGTCAGATAGACCACTATCGGTGACTTTATATCCTTTCACACCAATGTCTTTATCACTCCGATATGAGACTCTAAGTCCCTCGCCTATCGGTAGGACTTAATACCATCAACACACTCAAAAACTCTTCTATCAACACACTGATCTCACAAATGACAACCTTCAGACCACACCCGTCTATGAGACTCCAAACACCGGTGAACTCTAATCTTGTTGGGCCGATACAATGATGGATTTCAACTGTTGGTGTGACCCCCTTCATCAGTGAATCTCTCAACTGCTCTTCCGATGCGCAGATGGGATTATCTTCTGATACATCGATGTCTTTGACTTTGAACCACACTCGTTGGCAAGACAGACCACTATCAGCAAAGCCTAACCAAGGTTTGCCGATACGCCGATACGACCAACTCTTGATGTTGATACAAGGTTCTTTTGCAAGCAAAGGGCACCTAGGCTTATGGGGCTCAATTTGATGTATTTATTAAAAGCTCAAGGTGAATTGATGCTTATTAAAAATGCCACTTAGTCCTTCATTTGCATTATAGGCACCATTTTCTATTGACTTATATACTCCTCCTCATGCTAGGGTGCCATAATGAAGTGGTTTAGACAATAGGTGTACTTCACTTACTAGAGGCTTGTTCTCCTTCCACCTTAGGTGCACTTTTATGGTGGAACAGGTGTCAATGGGCACCTTGTCTTAAATGAATGCTCTCTCTAAGCTGGGCACCCTTTTCAGGCTTTATGAGTTGCAAATTGTGCCTTAACCCTTCATGCTTGTTGGTCAATGTTTGAATGTTTAAGAAAGTCTCCTTTAGGCACTCATCTTAATGACTTTTTCTCAAGGTGCAATCATCCTAATGACTTGGATATTCATCCTAGTGTTTCAGGATATCAGGCTACTAGACTTAGTCATTTTTAGGATCTCAAACATAAAGAATAACATGATGATTCATTTTTTTGTATTGCATATAGTTGACATTCTATGCTACTCATAAAGAATATTAATATTTTCTGTTCAACATGATGATTCATTTTTTTTTAAAATATAACTTTTATCTTTTAGTTCCAAAATGAGGTTTAGGTGATACTTGAATAACAATAGCTAGCTTATTGGATCAACAAACATCCTATGTAATACAATTGGACTTTAAATATTTGAAGTAGCCATCTACAAATATCCATTCAAATGTGGATTTATAATGTAAGTATGGATGCCATCAATAAAAAAGATTTGTATTAACCAAATATCCATATGGGCATACATCAATATCTGTCAGTATAAGTATAACATATATACAAAATAGCCATATAGGCTTACAAGAATGCCATATAGGCATACAATGCCAACTATATACAATACAAAATATATGTCCACAAATGCCATATAGGCATACAACAAAGGAACACAATAAAAAGTCATTCCCCTCTAGCTGGTGAAGAGAATAGATCATAGGCAGCCTTTGATCTTCTAGGGGATGGAGACGCGCATGTGGGTGGTCTACTACGAACCTGAGGGCTACTCCTCCTATTTAGTTCTTCCTACATCTTTACTGTTACAATAAAAAGTATAGACATTAATATATAGAAATTACATGTTATAAAAAATGAAACATTTAACAAAATAATCACTTACTGCTAACATATAATCTGTCTCCTCACTTGCCTCAGTAGCAGGAATAGACCATGGTGATGTCATGTCCTATAGAAACCATCCAGACAGAAATTAAACTTCAAATCAATAATCTTTTGATTTTTCAAAAATAGACAACTATAACAATGAATGTAAATTGAAATTTACTAATCTGCCTCATACCCCTGTCAATGCCATGGAGCTATGAATCACAGAGGCCACACCCTGCTCCATTGCCCTATGAACATGGGGAGGTGTCTCCGCAGCCTACATCATCTAAAAATAAAACAACATTTATTCAATTACGAAAACTATAATAGTGATGCAAATCATGACTCCTAACATACACACACATTCATCTAAACATGGAAGTACACACAATAAAGCACACAAGTCACATACAAAAACCTAGTAAGTATAATTCATTCATTAAACTATTTATTTTATTACCTCCGTAAAGCTTTGAAGTCCACCACCACTAGCAGGTGTTACCGTGAAATCTACAGTATTAACCTATTCAACATCCAAAATTATATATTAGAATACCATTCATATAACGATGCTATTCACATGTAATATTTATAATTGTTTACTAGTTACATACCTCGACAGTAGATGATCTAGTGTAAAATGCAGGTGGAGAACCACTGAAAACTGCATTGACGCTATGACCCTGAAATTTCATTAAAATCATCAATTTAAATTAGTTAATCTTGCATTTCAAAAATGAAATTTAATAAATTAAATTCAATAAAATTGCTAATATTTACCTAAGTATCAAGGCCGAAAGTCTCACTCAGAAGGGTATCTGTCATCACCATCTGCTCAGCTACAGATGTAGCCTGTGCACTTGTGTCCTAACTATCCATGGGGTCATAACCACAGGCTGACCTGCAAGTCTGACAAGTATGGGGTGGGACCCTGCTCGTCGCACTATCTCCCAACCCACTCTATGTTGCAGGACCGGCATGCTCTATGATGCTCTGGGTCAAGGCACTAATGGACTAAAGTGTATCAACCTCAACACTCTCCTTCACAATGGAAGGGATAGAAACATGCTCGTGGGCTGGTCTGCTGATTACTCGTCTCACTACCTGTTGTGGGTCAAGACGTGCCCCTGGTCTATCTTGTACTGACCCCCCACCTCTACCCTAGAAGTCCCGCATATCAAAATAGTTTGGCACTTTATTGAGGACAAACTCGTAGTAGAGTTTCCTCAAAAAGTATTGCAAGACCTCATTATTATTGCATGGAGGATGGTCAAAAACCATCCACCACCTCTGCCCAAAATTGTCCCTTATCACTTGGTTGTTGCACCAATGGATAGGGAACCTCTTGCATGTAATGGGTGGAGGTTGATTTGTTTGTGGGTTTGTGAAAATGGAACACAAGTCTAATTTTGTGATTTATAATTTTTTCACATCTTGGTATGACGGCTTGTCTACATAATAATCTCTAAACTCTCTCCTCTTATCCATCCAACTAGTTATTTGCTTGCTAATTAAATCTACATTTGATAACATAGATTCAAGAGATTCAACAAGCGTGGACCTATGCAAGGTTGAAGTGGAAGGATCTTTCAACCTTGCAATTATATCTTCAATTTCTTTTTTGTTGTTTTCAATTTGCCCCATTATATTTTCTTGTGTTCAAGGGGCATGTTGAGGAATGGATGGAGGAGGTTGCTGTTCTGCAAGTATTTCCTCCTCAGGATTTTGTGGATTTTGAGGAGGAGGAGGAGGAGGAGATGCATTAACATTTCCTGACAATTAATGAAATATACATCAAAAATCAATTAAAACCTACCTATTTAGAAACAAATTCAAACAAAAAAATAAATATAACTCACTCCTTTGGCATGCTCGACGTCGTGGCAGTATTTTGGTGACGAATCAATAAGTTTTTTGTGTTGAATGGAGTTTTGCAAAATGTGAGCGCGCTTTCTAGGGTTTGCAGGCTGCGGGCATAGAGGAGAAGAAAGAAATGAAATGAGATTAGAAACCTTTTTTTTTAATTTATAGCAAGTCATAACACAAGCGCGTTATAACGCGCTCACGTTATGATTTTATTTTTTTTGAAATTAATTTGGCCACTTTTTGGCCCCCATCTTTTTGCACTTACCCATGCCTAGTGGTTTATTTGGGAGCATTTGATAAAAAAATGAGTTACAGATTGAGAGATAAAGATCCCACCACATTGCATCAAGCACATCAATTTGTAATGGACATTGAAAACAAGTGGAGACATGGGATTCAAAAGGGTTATTTCTCTACAAATTTTTGCTGCCTTGCAGTCCCCAATGTTGATGAAAGATATAATTTATATGTTGAAAATGAATGTCAAAGCACTCACACCCCTGTTGTCCCTGTTTATGCATCAATTAAAGGTAATAATGACTCTACTATAGAGGAGGATGCCCAAATTTGTCTAGCAAATGAAGTTGATAATAATGATTTTTCAAATGACATTTACATGCTAGTCCTTAGCAAAGAGCTTTCATGTTTAAATGATCCAGTTATGCATAGTTGTGATCATATGGATCAAGAGTCAATATCAGTTTTATCAGGAAGTATTAGAGGGCTGGAAAGTGATATGGATAGTTTAGCTTTAGATTGTATTGAAGTAGCATAAATCTTATATGTGGGGAAATCAAATGATAAAGGTGATACCCATGATCAATTCATGGATTAGGTTTGTTCTTTTTATGACTCTAGATTTGATAATGAAGAAAAGGAGTTGGATTGTCATGAAGAAGAAGCAAAGACCTTTTCAATGAGTGTAAATCCCCTTTATGATGTGCCTACAGATGCATTTGATGTTGTGAGTCATGACCTTCATTGGTGTAGGATTAACCTTTTGTTTGAAGATGATAATACTGATTTGCAAACTGTGGATAATGAACATTCAGCATCAGTTGTTCTGGATGTATGCTACCATAGGGGTATGGACCAGGATTTGTTTTCAATATCAATGTGTGATGTAGATGATATTGGTGGTCTCATATATTTTGAATGTATTCAATCTTTTGATCAGCTGGATGAGTGCCTAGTAATGTGCAATAACTAGGTAGACAGTGAAGAATGCCAAGTACAATATGATATACTGCTAGAGGAATATAACATACATACGTTGCTTAATGCTAAATTTTTTTATAGTATGTATGGTTATATGTCTGATTTTGAAATGCAGAAGGACAGATTTAACAATGATAGTGGCAGGTTTTCAAAAATAGCAAAGCATGTAATTGATGTGATCAACTTGTGGGCAAATTATCTTAGTGTTTTCAGTTATGGTTGGGGTTATTCAGATTTCAATCAGGCATTTGACAAAACAAAATTATGGTTTTTCATTTTTGGCTGCCCAGGGCCGCCAAAATAATGTTTGAAAATGTGATCTATGATGCAGGTTGGTGCAATGTTTGACTCTGTTGCCCAATGGATAGGGACTGGTCTACATACTAGAGATCTATGGTTCTCACCATGCCTGCAAGAGACATACATCCCTAGACAGAGCCGGTGGTGGTGCCTACATAAACATTTAGGTTTCAGGCATTTAAATCTGCAAGCCCCTTCACAAAAATCCAAAAATTTCTAAGTCCCTCGGCCTCATTTTATGCATATCAGGATTTGAAAAGTGCAAAAAATAGTTTTTTACATGTGCCTTTGTATATATAAGGCCACTTGTATATACATGCAAGTTCAAATGTACATTCGTGCATATAGGGCAGTTTGTATGTTCAATCAACCTTTAAAAAATGGTAAAAAATTGGTTGTATGCATTTCACAATGCATATCAGGTTTGTTTATGCACTGAGGAATCTATCACAGATTTTGGGGATATTCCCTGCTTGTATGTGAGGATTTGCATGTATTTTGTGTTGTATGTTTAGACATACAACGGACAGATACATTGGAAATGTGCAAGGGAAATATACATTGCAAGGATGCAAGCCAACATACAAGAGGAAATGTACGAGGCCGACGTACATTGGCTACAGTGCAAAGGTTCATCAGCGAAGCAAACTCATCAGCAACCAAATCCCAAGTCTCCCCGATGTCTGATGCACATACAAGTCGCATTGTATATGCATATACAAGAAGAAACATGTACATTGCAAAGATACAAGGAAGGCGCATGCAAAGTCAACATACAAAGGGGATAGTATGTACATCAATCATATACATTAGCGGCAACATGCAAAAGGCCCGATGCATACAAGGTTGATATACAAGAGGTGGAGCCCACAGACATACAAAGCAGAATGTACATTGGGCACATACAAAGAAAATATGCAACAGATAGAGATACAAAGCATGGGGCCCGCCAGATACATATGCAAGTGCGATTGTATGTTCACACATACAAAGGAACATGCATTCCAAGGATGCATTGGCCGGATCTGAAAAAGTATGCAATGTAGTTGATAAGGGCTCGGGTCCGATTGAATGCATGTTTTTCCTTGTATATTACATTTGTATAATGCGATATGCAAGACGATATACAAGGTGAACATACAAGGGAGTGATATGCAAGCTGGACCCAACCTAAGGGTCAAATGTTGCGAATTCAGCATTGGCATCCGCGGCTTGTATGTATATGGCGTTTGTATATGCCTATATACAAAAGGATGAAGATACAAGCTAAATTTCAAAGTATTTTCAATTTGTTTCTTAAAATTTTGGGGTCCGCACTTTGTATGTAGGCAATTGTATGTATATGCATATACTTTTGCATATACAAGGGTTTTAAAGGCAAAATGGGCAAAAATGGCAAAAGGCAAAAAAGGCAAAATAGGAGAAGAGAAAGTCAGGGATAGAAGCAAAGGGTGCCTGCGTGGCATAATTTCTTTGGCTGGCGACTTTTCAAAGTGTTTTGAGGCCGTAGATCTTGGCGATAGGAAAGGAAATCGATGACCATGACTCAAGTGTTCAACTGGGGTGATTTCTTTGTATTTGCAACTATTTTCAGGCGGGAAAGTTTCTAAACACACAACTACTGCGCTTCCAATGAACTGTCGGTAGGTTGGCATTAATGGCAGAAATTGTAGAAGCATTGCTCGATGATTGACAGGCCAACCACCATTCTTAATGGGAAAACCTTCAAACAACTACACATTCCCTATTTCTACCTGCTTCTTTCCTCTTTGTCTCCTGTTGCATTGAATGTTTTGGGTGCCATTCTCATGGTGCTTTGTATCTGGTGAATTTTGAAATGCCATGTAATTAATTGCTGAGTACAAGTTCTTGCTTTTATAAGCAAACTATGTTACTCATTTCTAGTTGTTGAAGACTTGGGCAAAATTTTTGGAAAATAATGAAGAACAAAGCCTTTCTTGGTTGTTCTGTCTCATTTTAGAGTTTATGTGTTGCATTTTGAATGCATGTTGTATATATTTTTAGTTTCAGTGTTGTTTTATATGAAAAATGCACTCTTGCATGTATTTAGTTGCTTGTCTCCATTTGCTATATGCATAGCTTCTTTTGAATCTGGTTGATAATGGTTTCTTAGATTCTTGAATATAGACCTTCTATATTGCATGCTTGATTTGTGACTTCCATTCAAGGAGTGGATTAAATTATTTTAGGTCAAGTATGGAGAAGAATGTATGTCAGCAGGGATATTTGTAAGTAGAGGCAGCTAAATACTCATTCTTGGGTGGTGTTTGTAAGGCAAGCACCAATCTGACTCCTTGAAACTTGAATGCCAGTGAAATCATTTATTTGTATATGTCTAGTTGACTCCTTGCCCTGAGATAGGCACCAGTCTACTCCCTATGTTGTGTTATGTTTCCAAAACCCTTGTCTTACATCCAAAACATTAAACAAATCATTTCATAATTCCAACATGTTAGTTGTAAGAGTAGGAATAGGACCCCTACATGCTCTCATACCCAACTAGTTAGATATGTCCAAGAATGTTGCCAGCCTTGTGATCTATCATGCATGTCTTGGTCCACACATGAGAGTATTCTGCCTGTTATTGTATAGCTAAATCTTTATGTCATTGGGTGAGTCAAGGTTAAATCTTTAGCTATAGGGATACCCCCTTTGGTGCGGAAGAACCAGAAGTGAAGGGGAGGCAGCTCACGCAATGTCCTGTATTAGTTGGCCACATCTGCCTGTGCATTAGAACTGGCAAACCCACTGTGGATTTGGAAAGAAGAACCAACAAAAATGGTGACTCTGTTGGGGAGGTGATGTCATATCCATAAAAGTGTGAGTCTAAAAGATTGAAGAATTAGACCTGGAAGTGCCTTGTTGCAGCAAACTTAAAAATTTTTATGTGTGGCTCTACTGTTGGAGAACCCAGAAAGAAAGAAATGCATTTTTAGCTTCAGCCAGTTTGAAGCTTATTCCTCTGCCAAGGAGGTGGCAACTCTGTTGAATGAACCTATCAGCAACTACAACATATCCAAGTATTTTTATAAATTTTAAAGGATTCCTTATTTGGTGAAGTAGCACTGGTTGAAAGGGAAATATTGGTGATAAGCTTGCATGCTTTGTATTTGTTGAGAAAGTATTATGTGTTTCAAAAGAAGCATGCAATATTGTTGAAAAGATTCATTTAGAGGACTTTAGGAGATTTGAAATAGTAGTTTGTATTTTAAAAGCCTAAGGTCATTGATTGAAAATCTGAGTTGAGTAGAGAGTTGAAAAAAATAAATAAAGATGTATTATTAGCCCATGCACCCTTGTGAGGTGTCAAATGCAATAATGTATAATAATCAATCCCAACCATGTAATAAAAGGAGCTTCAGTATTGATAGATATAAGCCCATAAATTTCAATGGCATTTCTGGTTATCCAAATGCTTTTCCATCTAAGATTAGAAAGTATTTGCCCAAATTCAGTGGTGAAAGGGATGAATCAACAAAGAGATACTTACAGCAGTTTAGGAATGTCATAGATGATTTTGAGATTGACCATGAAGATGTAGTTATGAGATTATTTGTTCAATCTCTAGATGAAGATGCAAGGGACTGATTTTCCTACCTTCTAGCCTACTCTTTTAGCTCTTGGCAAGAATTTAAATGTGCATTTCTAGAACAATATGGTGAAAGAATATCTAAATATGAAGTTATCAGTGATTTCATGTATATCCATATAGAAAAAGATGAGTTAATTCCAGCCTTTAACCTTAGATTTATGGAGGCATTGAAAAGAATTCTAGAATGCATGAGACCTAATGATGCATTGTGCCTAGTGGTTTATTTGGGAGCATTTGATAAAAAATGAGTTATAGATTGAGAGATAAAGAGCCCACCACATTGCATCAGGCACATTAGTTTGCAATGGACATTGAAAACAACTAGAGAAATGGGATTCAAAAGGGTTATTTCTCTGCAAATATTTGTTGTCCTACAGTCCCCAATGTTGATGAAAGATATAATTTATATGTTGGAAATGAATGTCAAAGCACTCACACCCCTGTTGTCCTTGTTTATGCATCATTTAAAGGTAATAATGACTCTGCTATAGAGGAGGATGCCTAGATTTGTCCAGCAAATGAAGTTGATAATAATGATTTTTCAAATGACATTTACATGCCAGTCCTCAGCAAAGAGCCTTCATGTTTAAATGATCTAGTTATGCATAGTTGTGATCATATGGATCAAGAGTCAATATTAGTTTTATCAGGAAGTATTAGAGAGCTAGAAAGTGATATGGATAGTTTAGCTTCAGATTGCATTGAAGTAGCAGAAATCTTGTATGTGGGGCAATTAGATGATAAAGGTGATACCCATGATCAGTTCATGGATCAGGTTTGTTTTTTTTATGACTCTAGATTTGATAATGAAGAAAAGGAGTTGGATTGTCACGAAGAAGAAGCAAAGACCTTTGCAATGAGTGTAAATCCCCTTTATGATGTGCCTACAAATGCATTTGATGTTGTGAGTTATGACCTTCATTGGTGTAGGATTAACCCTATGTTTGATGATGATAATACTAATTTGCAAATTGTGGATAATGAACATTCAACATTAGTTATTCTGGATGTGTGCTACCATGGGGGTATGGACCAGGATTTGTTTTCAATGTTAATGTGTGATGTAGATGATATTGGTGGTCTCATATATTTTGAATGTCTTCAGTCTTTTGATTAGCTGGATGAGTGCCTGGTAATGTGCAATAACCAGGTAGATAGTGAAGAATGCCAAGTACAATATGATATACTACTAGAGGAATATAACATACATACGTTGCTTAATGCTAAAATTTTTTATAGTATGTATGGTTATATGTCTGATTTTGAAATGCAAAAGGACAAAGGTAACAATGATAGAGGCAGGTTTTCAAAAATAGCAAAGCATGTAATTGATGTGATCAACTTGTAGGCAAATTATCTTAGTGTTTTCAGTTATGGTTGGGGTTATTCAGATTTGAATCAGGCATTTGACAAAAGAAAACTATGGTTTTTCATTTTTGGCTGCCCAGGGCCGCCAAAATAATGTTTGAAAATGTGATCTATGATGCAGGTTGGTGCAATGTTTGACTCTGTTGCCCAATGGATAGGGACTGGTCTGCATACCAGAGATCTATGGCTCTCGCAATGCCTGCAAGAGGTATGCGTCCCCAGACAGAGCCGATGGTGGTTCCTACATAAACATTTAGGTTTCAGGCATTTAAATCTATAGGCCCCTTCACAAAAATCCAAAAATTTCTAAGTCCCTCGGCCTCATTTTATGCATATCAGGCTTTGTAAAGTGCAAAAAATAGTTTTTTGCATGTGCCTTTGTATATACAAGGGCACTTGTATATACATGCAAGTTCAAATATACATTCGGGCATACAGATTGGTTTGTATGTTCAATCAGCCTTTAAAAAATGGTAAAAAATTGGTTGTATGCATTTCACAATGCATATCAGGTTTGTATATGCATTGAGGAATCTATTGCAGATTCTAGGGATATTCCCTACTTGTATGTGAGGGTTTGCATGTATTTTGTGTTGTATGTTCAGACATACAATAGAAAGATACATTGGAAATGTGCAAGGGAAATATACATTGCAAAGATGCAAGCCAACATACAAGAGGAAATGTACGAGGCTGACATACATTGGCTACAATGCAAAGGTTCATCGGTGAAGCAAACTCATCGGCAACCAACTCCCAAGTCTCCCCGACAGCCGATGCACATACAAGTCACATTGTATATGCATATACAAGAAGAAACATGTACATTACAAAGATACAAGGAAGGTGCATGCAAAGTCAACATACAAAGGGGATTGTATGTACATCGATCAGATACATTGGCAACAACATGCAAAAGGCCCGATGCATACAAGGCTGATATACAAGAGGTGGAGCCCGTAGACATACAAAGCAGAATGTACATTGGGCAAATACAAAGAAAATATGCAAAGGATGGAGATACAAAGCATGGGGCACACCAGATACATATGCAAGTGCGATTGTATGTTCGTACATATAAAGGAACATGCATTCCAAAGATGCAATGGCCAGATTTGAAAAAGTATGCAATGTAGTTGATAAGGGCTCGGGTCTGATTGAATGCATATTTTTGCTTTTATATTGCATTTGTATAATGCGATATGCAAGCCGATATACAAGGTGAACATACAAGGGAGCGATATGTAAGCTAGACTTGACTTAAGGGTCAAATGTGGCGAATTTAGCACTGGCGTTCGCGACTTGTATGTATATGGTGTTTGTATATGCCGATATACAAAAGAATGAAGATACAAGTCAGATTTCAAAGTATTTTCAATCTGTTTCATAAAAGTTTGGGGTCCACGCTTTGTATGCAAGCAGTTGTATGTATATGCATATACTTTTGCATATACAAGGGTTTTAAAGGCAAAATGGGCAAAAATGGCAAAAGGCGAAAAAGGCAAAATAGGAGGAGAGAAAGTCAATGATAGAAGCAAAGGGTGCCTGCGTGGCATAATTTCTTTGGCTGGCAACTTTTCAAAGTGTTTTGAGGCCGCAGATCTTGGTGATAGGAAGGGAAATCAATGACCATGATTCAAGTGTTCAACTAGGGTGATTTCTTTGTATTTGTAGCTGTTTTCAGGTGGGAAAGTTTCTAAGCACGTAACTGCTGCACTTCCAATGAACCGTTGGTAGGTTGGCATTAATGGTAGAAATTGTAGAAGCATTGCTCGATGATTGACAAGCCAACCACCATTCTTAATGGGAAAATCTTCAGACGGCTGCACATTCCCCGTTTCCACCTGCTTCTTTCCTCTTTGTCTCCTGCTGCATTGAATGTTTTGGGTGCCATTCTCATGGTGCTTTGTATCTAGCAAATTTTGAAATGCCATGTAATTAATTGCTGGGTACAGTTTCTTGCTTTATAAGAAAACTATGTTACTCATTTATGGTTGTTGAAGACTTGGGCAAAAATTTTGGAAAATAATGAAGAACAAAGCCTTTTTTGGTTGTTCTGTCTCATTTTGGAGTTTATGTGTTGCATTTTGAATGCGTGTTGCACATATTTTTAGTTTCAGTGTTGTTTTATATGAAAAATGCACTCTTGCATGTATTTAGTTGCTTATCTCCATTTGCTATATGCATAGCTACTTTTGAATCTGGTTGCTAAGGGTTTCTCAGATTCTTGAATATAGACCTTCTGTATTGCATGCTTGATTTGTGACTTCGATTCAAGGAGTGGATTAAATTGTTTTAGGTCAAGTATGGAGAAGAATGTATGTCAGCAGGGATATTTGTAAGTAGAGGCAGCTAAATACTCAGTCTTGGATGGTGTTTGTAAGTCAAGGACCAATCTGATCCCTTGAAACTTGAATGCCAGTGCAAATCATTCATTTGTATACGTCTAGTTGACTCCTTGCCCTGAGATAGGTACCAATCTGCTCCCTGTGTTGTGTTATGTTTCCAAAACCCCTGTCTTGCATCTAAAACATTAAACAAATCATTTCATAATTCTAACATGTTAGTTGTAGGAGTAGGAATAGGACCCCTACATGCTCTCATACCCAACCAGTTAGATATGTCCAAGAATGTTGCCAACCTTGTGATCTATCATGCATGTCTTAGTCCACACATGAGAGTATTCTACCTATTATTGTAAAGCTAAATCTTTATGTCATTAGGTGAGTCAAGGTTAAATCCTTAGCTATAGGGATACCCCCCTTGGTACGGCAGAACCAGAAGTGAAGGGAAGGTAGCTCATGCAACCTCCTGTATTAGTTGGCTGAATCTACCTGTGCATTAGAACTAGCAAACCCTCTGTGGATTCAGAAAGAAAAACCAACAGGGTGCTAATCTAACCTGTCACAAGAAAAAACACATAAAACATGCAAACTTTGTTAGCTAAAAGGTGGTGGGGTCCCACCGGGCATGCCAAAATGTCTACCTATGAAAATGAGACCTTAAATGGATGCAAATTTAAGCTAGAATGCACCCAATCTCAAGTCCAAGGTACCTCAAGATTGGACTAAACTATTAACACACTAAACTATCTAATTGCACCCTAAATGAGTCTATTAGTAGTGATCTGTCCTAGTGGATGGTATTCTACACTAAACTAAGTGGAATTGCACTATAGCTAGATATGTGAGCATTTAAATTGGCAGAATAACTTTGCATAAATTGACTTGTTCCAAATGGGAGGTGGAGTCCTCAATTTATAGATTTTTAGAGATGGGATTAGAGGGCTAGGATCAATTTCAAGGATCAATGGTTGTGATTGCTTGAGGATTCTTAAGAAAGGAGAATTAGACAAATTGCATGATTGGATTGAATGAGAATGTTGCTCCAAGATTCAAGGGATGAGAATGCAAGTTTGAAATGATGGATGACCAAGATTGAGTAGGTTTATGACATGTAAGGACTCATTTATGAAAAGGTAAGGCTTGGACTTTGTGAGGAATTTTAAATTCCATGGAGAGGACAAGTGAAATTTAAAATTAGAAGAATAGTGTTCAAATAGTGCCACATGGAATTTTAAATTAGAATGAATAGTGACACATGGAGTAGGGTGGAAGAAATATGACAAATGTACCCATTTTGAAAAATTTGCCCATGCTTCCAAAGTACCACTTGTCATGTACAAACATCTACATTGGACGACAAGTGGACTTCTAGAAACATGAGGGTTTGTAATGATGAATTAATTAAAATTAATTCATGTGCACATGGATTAGAAGAAAATAATTATGATTACAAAAAGTAATCACAAGTGCACAAAATAGGGAATTAAATAAATATGATAATTTATTTAATTTTGGGATGAACTATAGTAAAAAATATTTAATTTTCAAACTATAGTAGACGAACTTGATTTTTAGGGAAAATGTGCAGAATAAATTCATTAAATAATTAAAAAATTATTTAATTAATATATGGATAAGATGAAGTGATGTAGGTAAATTAGGGTTGGATGCACGAGTGGATGAAGTTGGTTGTGACCATTTTTAGGTGTCTACATCCACATCATAACTGTCTTTAGAAAATAGAACGGCTTCTTGAAGACAACAGTTTTTAAAATAATAAAGTTTTAAAATAAGTTTTTGAGCCAAATTAAAAGAAATAACATGAAATATAAACAACTATGTGGCCACCACGTCATCATCCTTCAGGTCTTCAACACTTTTGCCATCCCAAATCTTTGCCATGGCTTCTTATGCTTTCATCTTGATATTATACTCCTCGTACCTGGTAACCATGGAAGTAATGCTCTTGTTGCCTGGCATTGTTGTTATCTGCAGTCTGGTTCTCAACTTATTCAACATTCTATTGGCTTTAGCTAAGGTCTCATGGTTGTTGTCACCCTTGGTCTTGAAAGAATTCAGATATACCTGCATCAGACCTAACTTCCCCAAAGATTTGTCAGTTATGATCTCAGGATCTATGATTTCCTTATTGAAAGTATCTTTAAACCTTTGAGTAATTTCTTTCATATCCAATAGGTTTTCCCCAAATTCATCTTTGATGTCGACCTCTAACATGTTGCAGTCATTCTTGATTTTAATCATTGCATCAAGGTACCGATGCAGTGTCTTGTTAATCTCATCAATAAGGTTGTCATACATGGATAACTTCCACTCCAAAGAATTAGCCCAAGAAGGGTCTATATCCTATGGGTCATTAATTATTTTCTCATTGATGAGAGTGAGGGAATCCATGGCCACTAGCTCAGAGACTTCTCTGGAAAGCACATAAGTGCTACATTGCTCTTTTCTCACTTGCTGAAGTTCGCTGACCAATTATTTTCTCTTATTGTACACTTGAATATGGGACTGCATCGACCTGCTAAGGAAAAATATGACTTCACAAGACAACTTCTAAATCCATTCAGTCACAGCTTTAGCAAAGTGTAATGATCCAAACTAAGATTTTAACTTGAAATTAGATCTAAAAATGAATTTATTTAACACCACCAAAAAAATACAATAATTTCACCAAGACTAGCAAGCTAGTCATGCACATAACAACGCCAAACTAACACAAACTTGCCCAGAAATTAATGGAACTGATTTGATCTGATATTAAATGGATTTTACATCATTTTGGACTGTCATAACAGCCATAGCATCAACAACAACCAAAATCCCAAAACTAGAGCAAATATGATCAAACCCACAAAAACTGCCAACACCGTCAATCACCGAAATACATCAAAAAACACCCAAACTGATATTGTTTGATTTTCAGATGGAAGGTACATGAAATATGGTCTGATATCATTAAAGTAACAATAGCAAAACCTACAACACTCAGTAGCAATCTACACCACCAAAACTTCACAATAATGCTGAAATACACATTGGGTATTCTGACCCACAAAGCCAAAATCAACACAACTCTACCCACAACCTCCAATACTAATCTTTGACATTAGAAAATAAGAATCTACAGCTAATACATAGAAAACCAAATTAAATAACAAAAGCAACTCTTCCCAACACTTCTGGAACTACCATGGCAACACAAGAACACCTGCACACACAAACAATGGACACTGCCGGAAACTGCCGGAAACTACTCAATCCTTGAAGCTCTGTGCAACCTCTGGATGAAGATACTCTTTGTGATCAAATGGTTTACATCCTCTAGCCACCTAAAACTCATAGGTTTTCATCACAAGCCTCTTTACTCCAATGGGTTTTCATCCATTGAAGCCACAATCTGCAAATCTGCAAGTTTGAGAGAAAAATATCAAATCAACAATAGCCCCAAATCACCAAAATTACATATTTTGTATCAATATTTCATGGGAGAGAGGGAAATCCAAGATTCCCATGTTTTTCCTTGATTCCTTGCTATTTTGGGGTATGACAGTTGTCATAAGTTGTCATACGTTGTCATAAAATCCCCCGCCACTTGTGATTTACCAAGATTTTTGAAATCTTCATGCAAATGGACACCTCACCAAACCCAATGCCCCTTTTTGAGTCTCAAAATATTTAATTTAATATTTAATTGTCCTCTAGAAATAGATATTAGTTGGACAATATTAAATATTAAATATTTATTCTTCTTATGCTTGCCCAATTAACCCATGGAAGAATAAGATGGGTTAATATTGACCATTAATTAATTATTTTAGAAAGGGGACATGACAAGTCCTCCCTCCTGGAAATTGCTTGTCCTCAAGCAATGCAAGTTTGGATGATCAAGAATTTCTGGTCCTTCCCATGTTGCATCTTCCACTGGCAAATTCTTCCATTTGATCAAATATTCTGAAATGCTCCTGTTCCTCAATCTTTTATCTCTCGTTTCCAAGATCTTTTCAGGTATCAAAATCAACTTCCCTTCATCATCCAAAGGTAGTAAATTAGATGAAGGCACAATTTTGCTATCCAAGGACCTTCTTCAAACAAGAAACATGAAATACATTATGTATCCTGTTGTTTGGAGGAAGCTCCAACTCATAAGCTACCTCACCAATTTTCCTGATGATCTTGTAAGGCCCAAAGAACTTAGGCTTAAGCTTTTCAGCCCCGCTCTTCTTCAAAGAGCTTTGTTTATATCTCTGCAATCTAAGAAATACCAAGTCTCCCACCTCAAAAAATCTTTCTTTTCTCTTCCTATCTGCATATATCTTTTGTTGGTTTTGTGCTTGCCTCAAGTTATCTTTTAGTGACCTTATGATCTCTTGACTGTGATTGATAAGATCACTAGCTGTAGGTACTCTACTATCTATAAATATCAAATCAACAAAAGAAAGTACATCATAACCATAAAGAGCTTGAAATGGAGGCATACCAATTGACATATGATGTGATGCATTGTAACAATACTCTCCCAAGTGCAACCATTTGACCCAAGTAGTTTGTTGATCTGAAACATAGTTCCTCAAATACCCCTCTATCCACTTGTTAACAATTTCTATTTGTCCATCTATTTGTGGATGGTAACTTGTGCTTGGTGTGAGCTCTATTCCTGTCAAGTGAAATAGTTCCTTCCAAAAAGAACTAAGGAACCTACTATCTCTGTCACTAACAATATTCTTTGGCAAACCATGCAGCTTAAATATCTCTTTGAAAAACAACTCTGCTACTTGAGGAGCCTTAAACTCTGAAGTGATGGGAAAGAAATGAGCATACTTTGTTAATCTATCCACCACCACATATATACAATCCTTACCTTGTACCTTGGGAAGTCCTGTGATAAAGTCCATGGAAATGCTCTCCCATTTCTGTTCAGGAATTGGAAGTGGTTGTAGGAGACCTGCAGGAAAAATTTGTTCTCCTTTGTTCCTTTGGCAAGTCATACGCTCCTTGATATGCTTGTGGACATCCTCTTTCAGACCTTTCCAAGAAAATCTCTCATGGATCTGCCTATATGTTTTGAAGTAACCTTGATGACCAGCCAAGGGAGTATCATGGAAAGCTCTTAAAATCTTTTCCTTGATTTTTGATTCAGGAACAAAGAAAATTTGATTCTTGTAATAAATCAGCCCATCATTCACTGTATACTTTTCATCTTCTACTAAATCATCCAATAAATTAGATGCAAAGGTATTTTTGACATATTCAACAATGATAGAATCTTTCCACTCTGCAGAAATAGAAGATAATGAACACAAAGTTGGCTTCCTATAAAGTGCATCCGCTACCACATTTCTTTTACCCTTCATATATTCTATTTCAAAATCATATGCCTGCATCTTGCTTACCCACCTTTGTTGATGATCATTCAAATCTTTTTGATCAAGGAAATACTTCAAACTATTATGATCAGTTTTCACAACAAACTTCCCACACACAAGATATTGTCTGAACTTCTCTAGTGCATGCATAATTGCCAACATTTCCTTGTCATAATGTGATATGTTTTTTCTAGATTGTTTAGCTTCCTACTCTCAAAAGCAATTGGATGTCCCCTTTGAGTTAGGATAGCCCCAACACCTTCACCTAAAGCATCACATTCAACTACAAAAGGCAATGAAAAATTAGGAATAGCAAGCACAGGGCATGAACTCATTACCTCCTTAAACTTGTCAAAAGTTTCTGAGCTTCTTCAGACCATGCAAAAGCTACCTTCTTAGTCAAATCTATTAATGGAACAGCAAGCTGAGAAAAACCTTTTACAAACCTCCTATAATAGCAACATAGCCCAAAGAATCCTTTCAACTGTGTAAGATTTGTAGGTGGAGGCCAATCAAGTATTGCTTGAATCTTCTGTTGATCTACTTGAACACCCTTAGAACTTATGATGTATCCCAAGTAAAGAATTTTAGTTAGTCCAAACTCACATTTGGACAACTTAGCATAGAAAGATTGTTGCTCCAAAATACCTAAAACTGTATCTAAATGTTCCAAGTGTTCCTTCCAAGTTTTACTATAGATCAATATATCATCAAAGAAAACCAAGACAAACTTCCTGAGTTGCTTGCTAAATACCTTGTTCATGCATGATTGGAAAGTTGCCGGTGTGTTAGTGAGGCCAAAGGGCATGACCAAGAACTCAAAATGCCCATAGTGACACCGAAAAGCTATCTTTTCCACATCTTTGTCTCTCATCCAAATCTGGTGATATCCCAATCTCAAATCAATCTTAGAAAAGTAAATAGCTCCATGCAACTCATCAATAAGTTCATCTATCCTTGGTATGGGATATCTATTCTTAATGGTTTTCTTATTCAAGGCTCTATAGTCAATGCACATCCTTAGAGTGCCATCCTTCTTCTTCACAAGAACTACAGATGATGCAAAAGGACTAGAACTTGGTCTAATGAATCCCATATCTAAGAGCTCTCTAATAGTCTTCTCTATCTCTTCCTTATAACCCCTTGGATGTCTGTATGGTGTATTTATAATAGGTTTGGCATCTTTTTCGAACTCTATAACATGCTGAAACCCTCTATCTGGAAGTAATCCTGGGGGTATATCACTGAAAACAATGCTATGCTTATCTAAAATTTCTTGAATTTCAAAATGAAATTTACCTTTTCCATTTGGAGAGCTTGAAGGTTGGATCAAGCAAGTGGCTTCCCAAGCAACTTGACCTCTTCTGAAAGTCCTCTCCATCTTCTTTGATGTCACCACTCGTGGAGCTCCATTTACAATCCCTCTGAGTGTAATCTCCTTACCTTCTGACTGAAACTTGAACTCCATAGTTTGGTAGTTCTGATAGTGTCCTCCAATAGAGTGCAACCATTGAACACCCAAGACAACATCAGTTTCACCAATACCAACAACATAAAAATCATCACAAACCTTGTAGTCTCCCATAGTGATGCTTAATTGTTTGACCACTCTGGTGCATGGCATAGTGAATCCGTCTGCAACAGTCACATTGAACCCTTCAAATTCTTCAGTCTTCAATCCTCTCTTCATTACTAACCCTTCATCAATAAAATTGTGGGTTGCCCCACTATCAATCAAAACAGTCATTCACTGTCCCGCTAACACTCCACGAACCCTGAAAGGATGATATTTTGGTGCTCCTGAAAGTGCAGCTAATGAACCTTCTTTTTTAGTCTCCTCTTCAACCTCTGGTTTAGCATCCTCTATGTCATGAAACTCCTCATTACCATCTGAGTCTGAATCCTTATCTGAGACAACCTCTATGTAATGGACTTGTCCTTTTCCCAAACACCTATGTCCAGGGACCCAAGGCTCTCTGCAAGAAAAGCAAAGTTTCTTCCTCCTAAGCTCATTCCTTGTTTCTTCATCCATCTTCTTTGTAGTATTAGGAGTTGTATTTTTTTGTATAGGTGCAACTATATGGAATGGTTTCTTCTGGAATCATCCCTTATGATGCCATGTGTTTGGTTTGGATGAGTGTGAGAAAGCATTCTTTGGAATTGATGGCTCAAGGGTTAGAGCCCTCTTGATGGCTTCTTGCAAGGTGAGAGGTGTAAAAGATCTGACAAACCCCCTAAGAGGTTCAGTGAGCCCTGTGATGAATAGATGTACTCTTCTCTTCTCTGATATTTCAGGTACCATCACTGCAATCTTTTGAAAGTCTGCTATATACTCACTTACTAAATTCTTTTGCTTAATTTCAGACAACTGGCTGAAATATTCTTCTTCTTCTTTCAGTTCATACCTATCAAGAATCCTTTGTTTGAAATCACCAAAGGTATGTACTTGATCGTGTCCCAAAGTAGTGCGACCATGGTACCACCATTCATAGGCTTCCCCTTCCAAATGCAAAGTGGCAAACTGAACTACATCCTTCTCTATCATGGGATTGAGCATAAAGTATGTCTCTATCTTTTGTAGCCAAGCCCTAGCTGAAATCTTTTCACTTCCATCAAAAAAAGCTGTGGTTAACTTACCCAACTTGTGTTTTAGTTCTTTATTTTGGCCTTTCCCCTTCTTTTGAGATTCACCTCTTCTTAGGAATTCTACATATTCTCCCCAAGACATATCATTCTTGATCTCATCTGGCAATGCATTGTATTCTCCACGCCATTTGTTAAGGGTCTTTGTATTGAACAAACTAGTAGTTGCAGACTAAACTTGTTCAGGTTCCTCTTCAGGTAGGAATAAGGGTTTATTTCCAGCCCCTGAATTTTGTGTTTCAATTTCCTTCCCTTTTCCATTGTTACTATTGTTTGCACCTGAAGTACTACCACCATTGTTTTCATTGTTATTGTTGTTGTTGTTTTGGATCCATTGCAACATTTGCCCAAACATTTCAGCAAGTCTAGTTTGTGCCTCAACCATTTGAGTAAATTTCCTTGAAGCATCATCTTCTTCTTCACCTCTTCTATCTGCCATTGTTTCCTCCAATTGCAATTTCCTTTGTTGTCTCCTCAAATATCTAATTTCTTTGTCACTCGGTATCATCAATCATCTGAATAACCTATAGGTTGGAAAGATCATGCTCTGATACCACTGTAATGATCTAAACTAAGATTTTAACTTGAAATAGATCTGAAAATGAATTTATTTAACACCACCAAAAAAATACAATAATTTCACCAAGACTAGCAAGCTAGTCATGCACATAACAACGCCAAACTAACACAAACTTGCCCAGAAATTAATGGAACTGATTTGATCTGATATTAAATGGATTTTACATCATTTTGGACTGTCATAACAGCCATAGCGTCAACAACAACCAAAATCCCAAAACTGGAGCAAATATGATCAAACCCACAAAAATTGCCAACACCGTCAATCACCGAAATACATCAAAAAACACCCAAACTGATATTGTTTGATTTTCAGATGGAAGGTACATGAAATATGGTCTGATATCATTAAAGTAACAACAGAAAAACCTATAGCGCTCAGTAGCAATCTACACCACCAAAACTTCACAATAATGCTGAAATACACATTGGGTATTCTAACCCACAAAGCCAAAATCAACACAACTCTACCCACAACCTCCAATACTAATCTTTGACATTAGAAAATAAGAATCTACAGCTAATACACAGAAAACCAAATTAAATAACAACAACAACTCTTCCCAACACTTCTGGAACTACCACGGCAACACAAGAACACCTGCACACACAAACAATGGACACCGCCAGAAACTGCCAGAAAATACTCAATCCTTGAAGCTCTGTGCAACCTCTGGATGAAGCTACTCTTTGTGATCAAAGGGTTTACATCCTCTGGCCACCTAAAACTCATGGGTTTTTGTCCACAAGCCTCTTTACTCCAATGGGTTTTTGTCCATTGAAGCCACAATCTGCAAATATGCAAGTTTGAGAGAAAAATATCAAATCAACAATAGCCCCAAATCACCAAAATTACATATTTGGTATCAATATTTCATTGGAGAGAGGGAAATCCAAGATTCCCACGTTTTTCCTTGATTCCTTGCTATTTTGGGGTATGACAATTGTCATAAGTTGTCATACGTTGTCATAAAATCCCCCACCACTTGTGATTTACCAAGATTTTCAAAATCTTCATGCAAATGGACACCTCACTAAACCCAATGCCCCTTTTTGAGTCTCAAAATATTTAATTGTCCTCTGGAAATAGATATTAGTTGGACAATATTAAATATTAAATATTTATTCTTCCTATGCTTGCCCAATTAACCCATGGAAGAATAAGATGGGTTAATATTGACCATTAATTAATTATTTTAGAAAGGGGACATGACACAAAGTTTAGATTTTTCTTTATTTGTTGCATAGTGTTGGCGTCAATGCCTGCAATGTCAGAACTAGAGGCTTCATGGGTTGTAGGTGTCACGATGGACTGAATGAAGTTGCTCAAGGAGAGAACTTGAGACTGCAATTTTATGTTTTCCTTTCTTTCTTCCTTAGCCCTCTTGATTAAAGCACTTACAGAAGAATTAGCGTGTTAGGCATCTCTCTCCAAAGTAGAAAGACCCAAGTCTATATGACTTATTTTATAGTCTACCTCAGTAATTTCATTTTCATTTAGGTCCTTTATAGGGTTAGCAATTTCTATTACCTGGTGACCTGAAGTAGCATCGATTACCATCCTAGACATTCTCTTAGCCTTCTTAGGCTTCGAGATACTTTGCGATAACTTGGTAACAGTGTCTACTTCAATTGTCATAGTGGGCACACTTTTTCTCTTTTTATCTATTGTCTTTTTCAACCAACTTGAGGAGGAAGATACTACATGGGTATCCACATTGCTTGAAGCAGTCTTATTTTGATTGTCAACTAAAACAAAAATAGAAATCTCCTCATTAGTAGGAGGAGAGGGAACTTCAAAAAAATGGGGGAAAAGAGCCATCATTAACAATTTGTTCAAAGATAGGATCAGGATTCATAGGTGCATTTTTAGTCTGAGAATTCTTCTTTCTCAAAGCAGCTAAGGGGAGACCATCTAACTCACAAGCTGACTTCAACTTAAGAACATCATTAGGCCTTTCACCATCACATCCTGATTGTGATTTAGAATTGGGCTGTGATATCTCTTGCCTTCTTGAAGAACTTTGTATACTAGAACCCTACACAGTTCTTTGTTCAGTAGCCTTTAAATTCCTCTACTCATGAGGTGAGCCATCATGCCCATGCCACTTCCTGGCCAACCAATCTTCTATCCTTTTTATCATGACAGCATAACTAATTTTGACATCCACAACCTCCTTTTCTAACCAATTGATCTAGGGAAGGGGTTTTGTAATTAGAGTTTGCTATTCACCATCAATCACCTTAGAGTTTTCTTCAATCTCATCTGGAATGTGAAGTGAGAGACCAAATGCTTGGATTTGACTTAGAGTGAGTCTCATATAATTTCTTCTTTGGACCTTGTAGTCGTCTATACAGTCTTCCCCAAAATCCTCCAGGATAGAATGGTGCTCATAAGAGCCAAAGCCATGGAAGTTCTACTTCACATAGTTTTTTCTATCAAAATTGGACCTCATTGTCAAAGAATGAAAATTGAATTCACCAAGAACATGTTTCACTCCCTTAGCAATGTCATTAGTTTTACAAGAGTAAGAAGATAGTGTCAACAAGAAAGAGTACCCTCTTTTTCTCATACTTTGATATTTGACATTCATAGTGGACATTTGTCTACAAATCTCTAGGAAAAGAATGTAGTCACTGGGATACCAAGGCAGTTTGGTTGGGGCCTTTTCATAACCCCCTACCCTCAAGTAAGTGAACCTATCAAATTGAATATAGAAACTTCCAAACTCAATTATCAAAGAAGCAGCTTTGGGAGAAATTCTCAATTCAAGATTTGCATCCAACTTCCTCACAACAAACATTAAGAAGGCATCATTTATGTGGCGGTAATCTTTCATTCCAAATTCTTTAGTGAGCTAGGGGAATAAATATACACAAGTGTGTCTGGGGTTAAAGACCCATCTAGCCTCAATCCTACCCAGACAACCTCTTGGCTAGATAAAATGTATATTAGTTATGAACACGTGAAATGTAGAGGTCTCTTGAAATTTAACTAGTTGTTCATTCAAATGATAGCTAATAATTTCAGCCTAGTTTATGAATTTATCCTCACTGCATATCAATAGAATAAAATGGCACATCCAACTCTCAAAAGAGTTTGTATTTTCACTTCCCACTCTTTTTTCAGATTTTAGCCAGTTGCGAGCGATAGAATTCTTGCACCAATCTTCGTTTGCCTAGAAGAACCCCATTCCGACAGGGACAAACATGTCTTTGAAATCTTCTTTCTCTGGAATTCTCAATGCCTGAGGGATGGTCATAGGGTTAATCTTTACTACTACTAGCCCATATTTTTCTCTAATCTCCAAAGCCTCAGGAACGTATCTCCTCACACAAGCAACCACCAAGTCAGTGTTCTATACAGAAATGGGAAAACCTCTGACATGCGCTAAACCACTCTATAGAATTTTCTCTACGAGAGGTGACTTGTCTTCCTACTACAAATGAGACTAGAATTCTGCTAGGTCAATGTGTCCAAGCTCAGTATCTCTCAGATTGAACTAATTATTTTTGATACCAGAATGATGGGGGGCTCCTTGGTATTTGAATTTCATTACCATTGCTAAAACAAAGAGAGAAACAACTAAGTACTAAAAGAGAAATGGCATGGAGTGGAAGGAATGGCAGTAGAAAACTTAGAAACATTTTTGGCACTAAGTATAAATAAGCATGCCGTTATTTGTGCAATGACGTGTTTTAAATTCCAATTTGACATGGCATTAACTTCGTACCTCAAGAAAATGAATCTGAGATATACTCACCTTCCAAAAATCCTGAAAAGACATTCACTGCACTTGTTGTACCTTCCATTAAATAATCATTAATTGTCTTGAAATCTGGTCCATAGCTTAGTTGTCGCTGAGTCACTAGGAATTGAAACTTTAGAACCACAAGTGGGAGGTTTTGAGGTTTCAAAAACCTCTGATCTTCCAACTAGAAAGACCAACATGCGGGATGTGAGACTTAGCAAAGGGAAAGCAAAGTCGAGGAGTCAGTGGGTTTGAGAACTTGCGAACCATGCGACCGAGTTAGGAAACTCGAAAGACTTGCAACTAGGTTAGGAAACCTTGAAGGCTCATGACTTCAAATATCTTTCAAAGACAACAAAGGGAAGACAATTTCTTGGCACCTAAACAAATAATTGACAGACAGTGAAGGGGAAACAACAAAATTTGAAAGACCCAGAAATGAATTGAGGGGTGACACCTTGTCCCTGTCATACCTCTCAAGCAAAGCATCCAATGTTACTTGCGAATCCTTCTTGGCACTTTCATGTGTTTTCTTGGCAATATCTATCCTTGGAATGATATAGTCAGAAGTTTGGACTTCACTGATGTTTTTGTTGTTCGAAGGCACAGCTACTTTAGCATATTTGTTCCTTGATTGATCAACAAGCACCCTCGACAAGGTTTTGGCCTTCTTAGTTTATTTGGGCTTCACTAGGACTAATTTGTCAAAGTCAAAGTCATCTAGGGATATGAATTGTTTCTTCCTCTTTGGTTTATGTGATATTAGACAAGGAGGAAGGATGCAAGAATCATCTCCTATTTGTGTTGCCAATGATTCTGACAACTAGTTGTTGCCACTGTGGTTTTTGAAATAGATGGCATATTAGGAGAAATGAAGGTGGTGGAAACAATTGGTGGAGTCTAAGTTAACATTGTAGTAGGAATTTCAACACTTGACACTTTAGATGTGGATGTAGATATGAACTTTTCAAAGTCCAATTGTGTAGTCATGAATGTGTCAATCATAGGTGAGGATACATTTGATAAACTAGGCAAAGAGGAAAGTCACCCAAACATGTTCTCTATATTACCATGATGGCTTTCAAACAATTACTCATTGGTGGGTGAGGAAGGGAATGAATGAACAGAATGAATTGACATAGTGGGTGTAGCAGAAATAATAGAAATAGTAGGTAAATATTGTTTACATGAAGAAACATGAGTAGGGGTTTGCACTATAGATATTACAGGAGGGGAAGAGGGAGGTACTACCTGGGTTGAATCCAATTGATAAGTGATAGGAGGTTCTTATGATTCCTCAGCTGTAACTTCTTCTTCAACATCTACATGGGTAGATGTTCCCTCTTTTTCTTTCCTTTTTCCTTTATCCCCGTTGGTCTTGAAAACAAACTTTGGCTTCTTGTTGGTACTGGGAGTATCTTATTTATTCTTAGATCTTAGCTCTACCCTCTTGTTAGTGGTTCCTTCATCATGCTCTTCTTCTAATCTTGTATTGAAAAGTTTTAACTTTATTCCTTTCTTCTCCAACCAAACATTGGTGTTTACAAGAACAAATCAGAATCTCTCCCTTATTGAAGTCATCTCCTTTTGTGACCATTGGATTGGTGGAAGAGAAGTATCAACAATTTTATTTCCCACATATGTAGAACCCACTATATCATCCTCTTCTTGCATGTCCTCAGGAATATCAGCAAGTTCAAACTTTTTGATCTATTCTAAGGAAAGCCAACTAAATTCTAGCTTCCTTACATTCTCATCAGTTCTGCACTTAGCCCATATATCTTCAATTTTATTCATGTGAGCATAGTTCCCCTAGAGCTTGTCCTTCATGCCTCGATAATCAAAATCACTCCTTTTCTTATACCTCTTCATAGTTACCCAATGCATTTCAGTTTCCATTGCTTTGACTCTTGGAGTTATGGATATTGAATACTAGCGAATGGTAACTGGGAACTTGAAACCAACTCTATGATCTTCTACTTGTTTTCTATGTAAATTCTTGTTTGCTATGTACATTCATTATTTGTCTACATAATTCCATCAGTATCAACTTGTCTCCTAGATATCTTGGAAAAATTTAGGCTTTCCCATTGAAACAACCAACTATAATATATGTAAAAGTAGGAAACTATAGAAATATACAACCAAACCTTTTCACTTGCTCCCAAGATGCATCAAAAACTCTTTTATTTTCAAGCTCTTTCTTAAACATACAAATGTAAGTATAAAAGAAAGCATCATTGACCCTTCTTAAGTGCTTGATGCTCTCTTTTAATGTCAATTAAGGGTAGTACTCATACACTAGCATATGCCTTCTATCTCTTTCTGAAGTTAAGCTAGGAAAGTGCCTTGTAGAAGCAACAACATATAATAAATATGAAGTCATATAGAACTTCAAAGAAGTTGACACTTTTGAGAGTTGTTGACAAATTGAGTCACTTATTTGCTTACTGCAAAATATCTTCTGATTACCCTTCTTTATGACATATATGTATTGGTACATCCATTCTTGAAAAGTATTAGAGGTTGCAAGCCCTTTGAATTTGCTCAAAAGAGTAATTAGATCACCCACCTCTTCAATGAATTCACTTCGAAAGATGTTCTTTTGCCACCTTGCAATTGTAGGTCTGGGAGTCTTGAGCCAATGAGTGTTAATTATTTTCTTACACTTCTCTGCATTCTTGTCATAGTGATCTTGTGCTAATTCCATGGTGATATTAGCATAATCATCAATGCTTGGGCACAAGAAAATATTATCAAAGAAATCCTCATCCACCTTTATCACCACTTTACCATCTACATCGATTATGCTCTTGCTCTCTTTGTTGAAATTGGCAGTTGCTGCCAACACAAATTCTGGTTTCTAAGCTAATCTGGGAAGGCAAAAAGCAAATGGATACTACTCTCGAGAATGTTTTGCATGTTTGAGGCAACAGGCTATTTGTTCACTCTCTCCAAAAACTTTGAGATGTCCACGTGCCCGATTTCTATGTCTCTAACATTGTCCACATTGGACTCCACAGAAGATATCGGGATCATGCCTTGATATTTGTACTTCATATTTTTCTACTTAGGAGAAGGATTAGTCATCTAGAAAGAGACTACAAAAGTTTTAAAGCCTTCTAGAGTTAAAAAAATTCAAGTATCAAGATCCATGGAATTGTGGAGAAAATTTACTCTTTTACATTTCAGAATTGTGTTTGGTGTAGTTTAGAGAAAACTCTCCAAACTACATGGGAATTTCTCTTTTTGGTGTAAAGTCAAAAAAAAATTCCACACTTACATGGGGAGTATGATTTTAGGTGTAGTTCAAAGAAAATTCTCTTAATGACACTTAGGATAGGTCAAAATAAAACAAATGCAAGTTAGAGAATTTTCTCCAATTTGTACCTTTTAAGGATAGGTCAACCTTCCACATCAAAGTGAAACTTGGATGAGGACCTTATGGTCCAATTCCCAGGGTCTATGAGGCACCCTATTGTAGATTAGGTAAATGCAATGAAGGCAAAACACTAAATCAAATGCAAATGAAACACAAGATTATACCTCATAAAATACAACCTAATCCCATCAAGGGAAAGAAGGAGCCTTTGCACCCAAAAGAAGCTCCCAAGACCAAGATTATCCCTAGACTATGGATTCAAATGTGAAATGCTCTTCAATTGTACAACTCACTATCTACTCAAAGGTGATTTTGGCATGGTAACTTTGCATGAAATTGGATGATGAAAATGACTTGTGAGAGGTTGTATTTATAGACTTTTTCGAGAGATTTTGATCCAAGGGTGGAGATTGATTGGAGAGATCAATGGTGGAGGATGAAAGTGATGTGGAGGGCCTAGATTTGATCTTGGAAGATGGAGGGCTAGGAATAAAAGTAAATATTTTATTCATTTTTGGGAAAGGGGTGAATAAATGAGGTTGGGTGAGACGGATTATTTGTGAATTAAAAATTCACATGGGGAAGGGTAAAATGAATTAAAAATTCATTTGGGGAAGAGTGGATATTTATTAGTCATGACATGTGTAAGGGATGTGTAAGAGGAGTAAATGTGATGTGTGATTTATTTGAATTTTAAATTTGGGGGATGTGGAGAGAAGTGCTAATGAGGGTTTGACTTTCTTAATTAGGGTGATTAACCTAATTAATGTGGCTGGAATAAATTAGTGGAGGGATTAGAGGGAGGATAAGATTAATTAATCAGTGATTTAATTAATTAATCCTATGGCTAGGATGAGGTAGGCTAAAGTAAGCAATTAAATAATAGCTATTTAATTGTCTAGGGTAGGGATAGGCTAATTAGTAGGCTAGATTAATTAGTTAACATGGTTTTAACTAATTAATTAGATTTAGGGAAAATGGGGGAATTGATTTAATAAATTTTGCATATTTGTTAAATCAATTGGCTAAGGTTTGAACTATTGAATCAACAGAATTAATTCAATTTTGGGGATGAAATGGTGTGGATTTAGGAAATGAAAGGAGTAATTAATTAAATAAAAATTTAATTAATTGGTTGGAAAGGGAATTGGTATGTTTAGGGATGTCGGGAGTCAGTTTGGTGGTCAAGACATTTTTAGGTGTCTACATTTGCCCCTCTTTGACGTGGTGTCAGGACCTAGGAGGGAAGTGGCATCAGGTCAAAGAAAAATATGCCCCAGCTGCCGGGAAGGAATGAGCTGGATAGGGGATGCCCCCTCGAGAGGTTAGTGGGAAAATGCAAATTTTGTAGGTAAGCTCTCGAAAGGATGCGATGGAAGTGACAATTGGAGAGATGATGGAAAAAGAAGATGGTAGGAGGAAAAACGGAGGAAAAAGGCTAAGATCTGCACCCTGGAGGAAAAAAGAAGGGATGGAGGGATGACATGGCCCACTATATTAGGCAAAGTGGGCCCAAAGAGTGCCACATTGGCACACTTTTGATTTTGTAGAAGAAAAGACAAAGGAGAGATGGCTGAGCGCAACCCATAGTTCCCGCGACTGCATCACATCTCAGAGCGATTCCAAGAGGTCGGGCGATCACCCGAGGCTGGACCCCAGGTAGGGCCTAACCCGAACTTTGTGATTTTTTATTTTACGCAAATGTTTTTGGGTTTTGGGATATGGGTTTGGAGCACGTGGCGCCAAAGATAAGGCGAATTAGCGCAATCCTGCAGATTAGCGCTATCTGCCAGGGTAGTGTAGGGTGATTTTGTCGCCATTTGGGGGAAATATTGGCGCCATCATCTGGATTAGTGCCAAAACTCAGAGAGAAAGAAACATGGCATTTTGATGCCATACTATGGTTAGAACGGCGCTATCATCTGGAATAGCGCCATAATGGGGAATAGCGCTATTTTAAGTTTTAGCGCTAAAAGATAAATTAACGCGAAAATGAAATACTTCACCATCGACTGGATTGGCACGATACAGGGCGCGCAGTGGCACCATTGTCTGTATTGGTGCAATGGTTAGGGAAAAGTAGCGCTATTTTAAAAATGGCACTAGGGAATGTCTGTGTGGGGCCACATGATTTGGGCCTGTGAGACATTTAGAAGAAAAAGTGTGTGTGGGGAAAATAAGTTAGTATCTAACGAAGAAGTGGTGGATGCAGGATACCCAGCGACTTATATTGCAGTCACGGGAGCGACAAGTGTGATCCGTGATGGCACTATTTGATGAGGCATGGCAGCCTCGACTAGCGAGGCTGGGGCTTTAGACGGTGGCAGCGATGCTAGTACTGCGAGCTCATAGAGCTCTAATGACGGCCGCAGTGGAGCGATACTGCAGCGAGACTTCCATCTTTCTGCTGCTGACAGGGGAGATGACCATCACACTTGAGGATGTTTATCGCATCCTCAAGCTGTCGATTCTAGGTCGACGTGTGAGATATGACACGAGGAGGGGGCGGACTGCATTGATCAGAGTGTTCGGAGCAGAGCACGTGGTTTTTTCAGTAGATGGGAGGGAGTTGGATTATGATAGGACACTGGCAGCGGGTGCAGATCCCTTTGCCTTATTTCTATGTGCGTTGATTGGAGGTGTGGTGCTACCGGATAGGCGAGGCAAAGGTTTTCCTGTGGGCTAGGGCGGGATGATAGAGGGGATGGTGAGCCATGATATTGTCTACGCATGGGGGTTGGTGATGCTAGCACAGCTGCTGCACGAGATGCACACGGTCACTTATCTTCATGACAGGGCTTTATCTGCTAGGGTTACGCTGCTACACGTATGGATTTGGGAGCACATCCCTGTGACTCAGCCGACATGCGGTTATTATCGGCGGCCGTTTGAGGCATTTGTGTTCTTGTATCGGGATGCAGAGTATACCTACACTGGACAGGTCTGCCACTGGTGGAGGATACTGGATGACGTGATTAGCGTGGTATGGCATGCATATATTGGTTGTGAGGAGTGGCCTGATGATGTGACTCATCTCTCGTATACATTTCAGCAGAGATATCTTATGGGTCATGCAGACCGTACCATAGAGATGTACCTACCCTCGCGGGTTATGCGTCAGTTTGGACTGGTACAAGATACGCCTCAGCAGATGGTGATATATGCGCGGACGCCGCGGGATACAGCTTACTGGCCCGCACCATTACAGCCACAGGTTGCACTAAATGATTGGACAGCACTTCGGCCAGTTTAGTGGGATTAGAGGAGCACAGTGAGGGATGCAGGTACTACACCTGCTTATGAGGTATGGTGGCAAACGCATCAGCCCACTTGATTGATAGATCCAACAGTGGAGGTATCAGAGGCTGACGGAGATGGGGGTGGAGATGAGGTTGTGGAGGACTATCTTGTGGAGGAGATGGATGATGGGGAGGAAAGGGTGATTGCGAGAGATGGCCAATGTGTAGAGGAGTTGGCAGTAGTAGCAATGGGATAGGGATAGGTGGGGCAGGAGGTTCCAGCATAGCAGGTTCCTGCACAGCAGGTTCCAACACAGCAGGTTCTAGCATAGCAGGTTCCTACACAGCAGGTTCAGGTTAGGGGCAGACGACAGCGTAGAGGACCGCGGCGGTGCAGTGGACAGCCAAGGATGGAGCAAGGTGATCTATCTCCATCACGGGTGGAGCAGCTGCGAGTTGGTAGACATGATACCGGGGCAGGGGTGGCGGCAGAGGGTGAGAGGCTGACACCTCGGCGACGTCCATGGGAGGAGATGGAGGAGGTGGAGACATTACGTGCTCAGGTGGCCAGCCTAGAGGAGGCGTTAGGCACCGAGAGGCCAAGTTGGGACAGCTGCGGGGAGTAGATGGGTAGGTGGCAGTGCTAGAGGCTCAGCTGGCTCAGGCCAGAGAGGACATGGAGGATTTGAGGATAGAGCGGGATGCAGCACTCGTGAGAGCACATGAGGCAGAGACTACGTTGAGCAGTGTACAGGCTGCGGGTGGGGGACTTGCCCCGATTTTGGCAGAGATGCAGGCCCAGCTGGCTCAGGCACAGACACATGCACATCAGATACAGGGGCAGTTGAGCCGGGCACAGGGACAGATATCTTGGGTATAGGGAGAGCTAGCAGAGGCCAGAGCATAGACGGAGTATTATCAGGGGTTGTACTATGCAGCCGTGCCCGCAGCGCAGCGGGCACCAAGTTATAGCCAGGTCAGCAGATCGGGGGTGTCGAGATCACATAGATCGAGATCTGTGTAGTCAGTACAACAGATGATGCCTCCTCCCTCACATGTGCCCCAGCAGGGTCCTCAAGTACCAGTAGCGCCACAGCCACAGCCACCATCGGGATCACAAGTTTGCCCAGGGTCAGGGTCTCCTACTCCCTCAGAGAGAGGATCCTCTATGTGATAGTTATATCATGATAGCCCTTGGAGGCATTTTGTATCAGGACACTATATGAATTTGATGACGTGAGCGATGTACATTATTTTGCGGTGATTATATATGATGCGATACTTCTGATGGTTTATGATGTTCTATTGTGATGATGCTTATATGATGGATGCACATGTTATATTTTATATGTTGTGGATGTGTGATGTTTCAAATGATGTGTGTGATTTGGTGGATGCATGGATGTTTTTTTGTGATATATGCATGGTGTTGTGATTTTATGGACTATATGATGTAACTAAATATGTAGACTAATGAACATTTATTATGTATATGCCAGTAGATGTATATGTTGTTTCAATGGTGATGTTGATGATGTTGTAATGCAACTAATTGTTTATGAGATGTTTATATGTATGGAATGCAATGTGATGATGTTATTTTTAATATGCACCTATGGGATAAATGAACATGATATGATGTGTAATGATATGCAGCTAAAATGAAACTACTTGTGTTTTTAAATGGATGAACCTATAATGCAATGCAACTTAAATGGATCTAAGATGTAAAATTAAATGGATTAAAATGAACCTAAGATGTTATGTGAATGAATTAAAATGAATCTAAAATGTTATGCAAAGGGATTAAAATGAACCTAAAATGAGATGCAAAGGGATTAAAATGAACCTAAAATGAGATGCAAAGGGATTAAAATGAACCTAAAATGAGATGCAACTTAAATGGATTAAAATGAACCTAGAATGTGATTCAACTTAAATGCAATTTAGGTGATAGGTGGTATGCACACTAGGTGATAGATGAGATGGCCTAGTCCTGATACACATGATGTTCCTTGTAAGGACCCTGAGGGGTGAGACTGTGGGAGAGCAGGTTAGGTGGTGGGGATGATAGGGGTGGGAGCGTCTAGGGGATGGCGGTGGGGAGATTGGAGGCTTGCTAGGTTAGAAGACACCATGTCATGGAGGGGGGGGAGGTTGGGGTTTGGTTTGGCTCAGGTTGTGTTAAGTGGAGATAAGGTGGGAATATGGGGTCAGTGAGGGGGTTAGATTGGGGGGGTTTGAAAAGTGTTTATCAAATCTAGACCGATATGGGATGGGTGGCTGAGTGATTAGGAAGATGATTGTGAGCTAGTAACAGTAGTTGCACAAAATTAGTTGAGAGCATTTCTTAGTTTAATGTAGCAATGTAGGATACAGTTCACAAAGGTATGAAATGACCTAGGTGATGATGTATATCCGACGATTACATGGACTAGACCCACAAACAATAGGTTGGTTTCATGCATGCCCAAGGTAGTATAATCTTGTCTAGTAGAGGAAGGGGACTCAAAGCAGTGAGTGTGAATAATGCGTATAAGGTGTTGATACCTGTATATGCAAAATAGGACACATCATGCTAGAACTGACCTGGACTTCAAGATATGAATACTATTCTTGGAGTAATGAAACCAACCCACAAGCACAGCATACCAAAACAATGACTATGTCTACTCCAAGGGCTATCCACTACGTACCATGATATGATGAGATCAAGGTAGCTTTGGAGATTACTTGGAGCGAGACAAAAAGATAAAAATCAATAAGCAAAAAGACCAACGAAAGATACAAATGGCCTTTGTGTGCTCTTGCCAAGAGACATGATGATAGAATGATAGATTTTTGTCCATTGTAGGAAAGACATATCCTAGGACGCAAATCTGTTTTGATTGGAGAGTTTTTGGAAGATGGGAAAAAGAACATTCGGGCTAAATGTAAGATTATAGTTGGTATATTACTTGATAATTTTTGCGCGAGGGACCATGTTTCAATGGTATATGTAGCATGCATATGGTTTCGTAGATCTAGAAAGCTCAGTGAGTGGGAACCATCCCAATGGGTGGGATGGGTGCATCTTAGATACCTAAGTACTGGAAACATCCTTCGTATTCCAGACTGCCTACATACCCTGTGTCCATGGGATCAAGGTACTTTTAAGATGCGGGCGAAATGAATATGTAGTTCTGGCAAGACTTGATGATGTGGGAATGGTTTCCGATGGGTTGTGATGAGGGTTGATGTGTGTTTAGATGATCGTGATGGGATATGAGATTGATGCATGGGGGGATTGTTTTTTGGATTCTCTATTTTTTATGATGTTTTTGGATTTTTTGATTTTATGATGTTTTTGGATTTTCTGATTTTATGATGTTTTTTGATTTTCTGATTTTATGAACTGTACAAAGGAGAGCTTACAAGGATCCTTGTTCCATGGATGGGGTTTTGGGTGGGTGAGGTAGTGTGGAATGGCCGAACAAACTTGATGCTTCAGAATTTCAAGCCATGGGATGCGTGGGTATGGAGTGTTATGATGGAAAGAGGACTTATTAGATGGTAGAGCCGGCCACTACGCATGGCGCCTAAAATAGGTTTTCACCATGGTACTTATCCAAGGCGTCACCGAGGTGATTTTCACCATTGGAAGTTTTTATTGCACTCTGATTTTTTTTATTTTTTTCTTGATTTTCTGATTTTTTTGGTGTTTTATTAATTTTTTGTATTTTTTTTTTATTTTTTCACTTGTGGTACCGGATGGGTTATGCATAGAATCGCTTGAGATGCAAGATGTTCATCAGCTCATCTAGAGGCTGCCCCTCGGGTGTTGCAAGCTGATAAGCTCCTGACCCATAGTTCGTAGTGACGACATAAGGTCCTAGCCAATTAGGTTCGAACTTTCCTTGCTTCGGACGCTCTTGCAAGTTCTTCTGATTTTCCATTAGGACCAGGTCACCGACCTCAAACTTTCTGGTTCTGATCTTTTTGTTGTAGCTTCTTCTGAGGCAGTTTTGGTATGCCTGTAAATGATTTAATGCAGTTAGGCATTTCTCATCCAATAGTTCAAGTTGATGCAACCTTGCGACGCGATAGTCTTCATCAGAGATAATGTTTTGCAATGATACTCGGAGGGATGGGAGCTCGACCTCTATAGGTAAAATGGCTTCAGATCTGAATACTAGTGAGTATGGAGTGGCTCTGGTAGGAGTGCAGATGCTGGTGCGGTAAGCCCATAGGGCAGGGTTGAGTTGGAGGTGCCAATCGCGGCCAGCTTCATTGACTATCTTTTTTAAGATGCGGAGGATGGTTTTGTTAGAAGCCTCTGCTTGACCATTTCCTTGGGGGTAATATGGCGTGGAGAATCAGTGTTTGATGTCAAACTTTTCGCACAAAGTGTGAACTTATTGGTTTTTGAATGGCTTCCCATTATCAGTGATAATGGAATGGGGGATACCGTAGCGGCAGATGATGTAGTGGAGAATGAACTTGGAGATTTGGATGCCTATGGTGAAGGTGAGTGGTATTGCTTCCACCCACTTTGTGAAGTATTCGGTTGCAGTGATTATGAATTTATGGCCGTTGGAAGATGGAGGGTAGATTTTCCCTACGAGGTCGAGTCCCCACTATGAGAAAGGCCATGGTGTTGTGATTGGTTGCAGCTCCTATGTTGGGGCGTGGATGAGATCGCCATGCTGTTGACATGGGAGGCATTTTTTGATAAACTGATGTGCATTTTTGTCCATGGTAGGCCAATAATAGCCAGTCCTTGGGATCTTTTTAGAAAGAGCTGGTCCACTTGAATGCGCCCCACAAATACCTACGTGTACCTCTTCCAAAGCTACCTCAGCTTCCCTAGTGTCTAAACATTGTAGAAGCGTGCCATTAAGACTCCTTTTGTAGAGGGTGTCACCTACAAGGATGAAACGGGAGGCTCGACGGATGAAGGATTTATTCTGTGATGGGGATAGGTTGTTGGGGAGGATATTATCGTGAAGGTAGAGGTAGGTTTCCTGATACCAGGGGGATAAAGGACCAACGATTTCACGCACTAGTTCAGATTGGGGAACGTCATATGCTGGGATGGGGAGCTCTTCAATCAGGAATTCACATTTCTTGCTGCCTTGCTTCATGTCAACCAGAGATTCGATGGTGGCCATGGCATCTGCGGCTTTGTTGTTTAACCTTGGGATCTACTCAAAGTGGATGTCACCGAAATAATCTTTAAAGTCATCTACCATCTTCTTATAGGGAAGGAGCTTATTGTCCTTGGTTTTGTATTCATTATTGACTTGCCTGATGACTAGTTGAGAGTCGCCATACACAGTTAATTTTTCTATTTTCCATTGGATGGCCATTCGGAGACCTGTGATGAGGGCCTCATATTCTGCTACATTATTGGTGCATGGAAATGTGATTTTGAATGATTTAGGGATTGTGTCACCTTGAGGGGTAACAAACAAGATGCCTGCCCCCGAGCCTTTGTGAGTGTAGGATCCATCAAAATACATCTTCCATGTATCTGCGGTTGGTGTGATTGTCAAGATGGCCTTGTCTAGAAATTCTGCTATTGTATGATGTTCTGCCTGAATAGGTGCCTCAGCCAGCTGATCTGCTATGACTTGTCCTTTAATTGCCTTTCTCTCTGTGTATTCTATGTTGAATTCGGTGAGAATCATGACCCATTTTGCCATTCTTCCAGTGAGAGCTGCTCTGTTTAGCAAATATTTGAGTGGGTTGATCTTAGCAATGAGCTTAGTCTTGTGATTGAGCATATAATGTCTTAACTTTTGTGATGTGAAAACCAGGACAAGACATGCTCGTTCAATTTGTGTGTAGTTAAGCTCATAGGAAATCAAGGTGCGGCTGATGTAGTAGATGGCTCTTTCCTTCCCCTGCTCATCATGTTGTGCTAACAAAGCCCCAATTGCTGTGTCTGTCACGGAGATATATAAGAGGAGGGGCTCCCCTTGTCTGGGTGGAGATAGAATAGGGGGATTAGCCAGATATGCTTTTAGGTTGTCGAAGGCATCCTGACATTGAGTAGTCCAAGCGAAAGCCATATCTTTCCTGAGGAGATGCTGGAATGGTTGGCATTTGTCAGCAAGTTGAGCAATAAATCGGCGAATAGACTGTAGTTTACCTTGCAGGCTTCTCAGTTGTTTCAAGGTTTTAGGAGGTGGCATTTCAGTAATAGCTTTGACTTTCACTGGATCCACCTCAATTCCTCGTCTGGAGACTATGTATCCCAACAATTTGCCTGAAGTGATGCCAAAGACACACTTTTTTGGATTTAGACGAACATTATATTGCTCTAGCCTGTCAAAGATCTTGGCTAGCACATCTAAGTGTTCTTCTCTGGTCTTTGATTTGCCAAGTAAGTCATCAACATAGTCCTCCATGATGTGGTGAAAGAGGTCGTGGAAGATGACAATCATTGCTCGTTGATAAGTAGCTCCTGCATTCTTTAGGCCGAATGACATTACTACCCAATAGTATGTCCCCTATGGGCATATAAAGGATGTCTTGTGCTAATCTTCTTCGGCAATTTTTATTTGATTGTATCCTAAAAAGCCATCCATGAGAGATAGCATCTCATGCCCTATGGTAAGATCCATGATCATGTCAATGTTGGGAAGTGGGAAGTCATCTTTTGGGCAGGCCTTGTTGAGGTCTCTGAAGTCAGTGCAACAGCGGATTCTGCCATCTGGTTTAGCAACGGGTACTAGATTCGAAACCCATTCAGGATAATCAATTAGATGTATGAACCCCACATCTAGTAACTTTTTGAGCTCTGCTTTGACAAGAAGGGCCACCTGAGGATTCATTTTTTGGAGCTTATGTTTGACTGGTTTGGCATCAGGACGCACTGCAAGATAATGGACAACCAAGGCGGGATCTAGCCCTAGCATGTCTGTGTAGGTCCACGCAAAGTTGCAATTTCTGTGTGTGAAGAATGCCAAGAAGTCTTCCTGTTCGAACAGGCTGAGAGATTCTGCTCTGTATGTGATTTTCAGCTCTTCCTCTGTCCCTAGATTCATTTCTTGAGCTGGTTCAATCAAGATGGGTGATCTGTTAGGATATACTTTTTCTATTTCAGGGAGGCCCATGCTTCCATCCCCTGGCGCCTCATGGAGATTTTCACCAGGAGATACGTCATTTATTTTTACTTTTTTAGGATCTGATACTGCCGTGGAACAGTTTTCACCATCAGATCCATTTTTTGTTTTTGTATTTTGGTGACTAGAAGCAGGGGTTGTCTCCCCAAAATAGGCAGCCGGATTGAGTTCCATGATGTATCCAGCTCTGTGATCTCCCAAGGGGAAGTTGTCTCTTACTCCCATCATTTCAGCAATGGCTTCGTCATTAGGTGCGATATCAAAAATAGGAGGTCCTCGTTGGTCCCAGTCGATGAGGTCAGGGAATACTAATGGTAGGTCATTGGATGATGAGGCGAGAGTAGTGACAAAGCAGATGGTGCAAATGGAGGAGGCGAAGAAATCAGCAAAGTCGCTAAAGGAGTCTTGTAGGTCCGTTTCATTAACATTGTCGACATCTAGAGAAACTAGAGCAAACTCGGCTAAGATACATTCGCCGGTATTAAGGATGCGTTGTGGTTGACCATACCCTAACCATTGAGTATAGGGGTTTCTTGTTTCTTGCAGTGGTTCTACAATCCCCTATTCATGAAGGCCAATGCCGCCTTGTCCTTTGTAACCCATGCTTTTGACTATTTCAGAACCTTTGCCGTAACTGTGTGTTGGGATGGTGGGGCTGTCTTGGTCTGTTTCCTCGTCCTTGTAAAGCCAGGATGAAATATCTTCAAGTATGTCCTAATCCAGAAGGTGTTTTTTTCTCAAAGATGGGCGAGGGTTTGCATTTGATGATGACTGTGTCAGCTGCCTCTGTGTTTGGAGTGCCAAATGTCTTAGGAGTGGGTAATAAGCCCACGCAAAAGGTGCCATGAAGGTTGTATTCTCCACAGCCTTGGTCGCTGATCTTGATCTTGACCTCAGGTGGTGAAGGTGTTTGGGATGAAGTGGTGGCGATGTTGGCAGGGTCCATGTATGAGGTGGAAGATGTTGGTGATTTGGGTGGTGGCTTTATTATATGGACAGAAGGTTTGGTTGTGTCCTTCCAGAAAATTGCAATATTGGAAGGGATGGGGATCAGCATAAATAGTGACTTCGGTGCCATTGTGGGGGAATTTTAGACATTGATGGAAAGTGGAGGGGATGGCTTGCATGGCATGGATCCATGGGCGGCCGAGAAGAATGTTATAGGGGAGGTCAAGATCCAGAACCTGACATTTAGTTTCGAGGATTTTCTGTCCCACTTGAATAGGGAGCTTTATGGTGCCCTCGGATAGTCTCTCGGTGTCATCATATCCTTTGATTCTTATGCACTCGCTAGCATCCACAACCACATCTGAGTACCCCAAGTGTTTTAACAATTTTAGAGTGCATATATTTAGGCCGGAACCACCATCTATTAGGACCCTTTTAATGGTGTGTTTGTGAATGCGGACCTCGATGTGTAGTGCATCATTATGTAGGTGTTCGGAAGCAGGGAGATCTTTTTCAGAAAACGTGATATGGTGTGGTGTAGCAATATGGCCGACTATGGCTTGAAATTGATTGACATCCAAGTTTGCAGGGACTTGTGTTTCCAAAAGGGCCTTGTCGAGAATGTCCTTGTGGCGGGGTGATGTGCGAAGCAGCTCAAGGATGGAGATTTGTGCGGGTGTCTTTCCTAGATGGTCTAGGAGGTTATATCGAGTGTTGGGTGATGGACGGGTGTTTGGATGAGGGGGGAGGGGATCGGATGTGGATGGGGGTATCGATTCAACAGGAGGGGCAGTGCGGATTGAGACATGGCCTCGATGGGTTGTTACGGCGCAATCGGGTGCTTGTGCCCGAATGGTGATTGTGTTGACGTAGTGGGATGAAGGTTCGATGCGGCCGACAATGGAGTCCTAGTGTGCGGGTGGTGGAGTGACATTGTACGCTTGGTTGGATGATGAAGCTTTGTTATGGTTGGGCAAAGGATCCTTGTAAGCTCCAAGGTTAGCATTTGGTGATGGCTGTGCACTGTGCTCAAGGTTGACGAGATTTTGATCTATTAGGTCTTGGATGCAATGTTTTAATTGCATACAGTTAGTTGTTTTATGGCCTGCCATGCGGTGGTATTCGCAATAGTCATTTTCATTATACCATGTTGCCTTGAGGTCATTGTCTTGGAGTGCTCTAACAGGCGGGAGTGTGATTTCTCCTTGCTTGAGACATCTATCGAGGATGTCCTCAATAGGTTCTGCTAACGGTGTGAAATTTCGGCGAGGTTTGCAGGATTTATTTAGTCCTCTTTGGTTATTGGTGTTTGCTGCATACATGTGTGCCGGTGTGTGGTTTTGGATGTGTTGGATGGCCTTCACATCGGTGATGCCGTCGTTCAGATTATTCTTGTTCTTCCCCCAATAACATGATTTATCATTAGATTGCGTGTTGGTATTGTTGTTGGTATTGGGGGTGTTGTGATTGGTTTTGTGGTTGTTGTTATTGTTGTTGTTGTTGGATTTGGGATCGTAAAGTTTGATGGAACCATTGGCAATGAGGGCTCATTCAACAATGGTGCCTTTATCGATAACCTCTTCAAAGGTAGATGCGCAAAGAATCTGTAAGTGAAACCCTAATTCCTGATTGAGATTGGCCACGAACATGGTGACAAGTTGTTTTTCAGGAATAGGCCACGGGAGCTTGCTTGCTAGGCCCCTCCACCTTTGTAAGAAAGAAGCGAAAGCTTCACCTTTCTTTTGTTTGGTGTTACAAAGGTCGGTCATAGATACCTCATGTTTAAAGTTGTAGGAGAAGTGGTTGACAAACTTCTCCGCAAGCTCGGGAAATGTTCGAATTCCAGGTGGAAGATGGGCAAACCATTCAGGGGCTTGGCCACCAAGACTTCTTGGGAAGAGTCTCATGAGATATGTGTTGTTGTGAGAGACTTCGAGGCAAGCAATGTAAAATTCCCGAAGGTGGTCCCTAGGATCACCTTTTCCCTTGTATTTGTCAAATTTCGGCGTTTCAAAGTTTTTAGGGAAAGGGGGCATGTATAAGGTACGATCAAATGGGTAGGGGCAAATATCCTCGAAAGAATAGTATTTGCATTTGCCCCCAGTTTGTAGGTCATCCACCTTTTGGATTAAGCTTTGTAGGACGGTGTTAAAATCCTGTGGTTGTTGTGGTTGAAACGTGTAGGGTTGTTGGTTGGTGAGATATTGGAGATGGGGCGGGAGTTGATGTTGGGGATTGGTTTGGTTGAGATGTTGGTGTTGCGGGTTGGGGTTTGGATTGATTAGTGCCTGCTGTTGTTGGAGAATATGTGGGGGTATTTGGGAATTGGGATTATATTGACTTATGGGATTGACGTTGGGTATGTGTATGTTGGATTGGTTAGATGTGTTGTGAGATTGTTGTGAGAATAGTTGTCGTAGGTAAGCAAGGGTGTGAGGGTTTGGTGGGGGCACACTTGTGGAGGTACTTGCTTGTGTGATGTTGC
Organism: Cunninghamia lanceolata; assembly: GCA_027924645.1. Lineage (NCBI taxonomy): Eukaryota > Viridiplantae > Streptophyta > Pinopsida > Cupressales > Cupressaceae > Cunninghamia > Cunninghamia lanceolata. The sequence continues at coordinate 279,627 of BSBN01000865.1, read as the reverse complement.
CTTGTATGCCCATTGTGAGTGAAGTAGAAGGGTTGACGGTAGTTGTGGTAGTAGAAGTGATGACGGGTTGGGAGATGTTAAGCATAGCAGTGGATGTGGAACTTGTAGATGTGGTAGCGGTTGAGGTTGTGGAGGTGGTAGATATGTTAGGTGTTGACGTTTGAGAGATGGTGGGTTGGGTATGTGATGTAGATGCTTGGGTATTTGATGTGGTAGGCACAACTGTAGAAGTGGATGGTTGTGATGATGTTATGATGGGGGGAAGTTGAGCACCAAGCTTGAGAAGATGGTCAAGATATCTCTTTGGGTCCGATCTTAGGACTTTATCAAGTAGGTCCATATTATCGGCATCTTGCGTGAAGCTCAAGACATCTAGGTCATCTTGGGATATGGTGGGAACATTTTGTGGTGGTGGTGGTGGTAGTGTTGGTGCTTGTGGTAAGAAGTGAAAAGGGTCATTGGTGCCAAATGGGGGGATGAAGGAATATGTAGGTGGATTGTATGTTTGATAAATGGGTATGTTGCTACTGTCGGTCTTAGGCATGCCAAAGGGCCATCGTTCCGCCATTTCTTGATTCTTTTTGTGTTGTGATCTCGTGGTGGGCATACACGTATGGATTTGATTTTCTAGACATGGGATGAGATGGAGACCTTAGAGAATCGAATTGATTTTGTTGGACCCAAAGATGGATGTGGTAGTGAGATGGTGAAGATCGATATGTCTTTCCAAAGGTTTTCTCCTAAGGGTGATATGAATGGGTGATATTCATTTTTTGCACAAATTTTGGACCAAAGATGGATGATGAGAAAGGGATTTGTGATGTTTTTGATTTTTTGATTGATTTAGGATGGTGAGGATGATGTTGTTGATGTTTTTCAATTTGAGCTTTTGGATAAGATCTAGATTTTGATTTGGCACAAAAGGATGATGATTTTCTTTGTTCGGGGTAGACTAATGACCTTACGCAAGTAGAGGTGATTTGTTTTTCTTGAAATGTAGACTAATGACTTTTCAAGGAAAATGTGATGTTAATGATAAGATCTAGATCTAACTTCAGCTCAAAAGGATGACAAACTTTGGTTGTTGATGGTGTTTTTTGATTTGGATGTGGACTTTTTGAAATGATTTGTCTTGGTCCAAGGAGATATGCAAAAAGGATTGAAAGGGGATGGATAGATATGTATTTGGGCTGATAATGGGGTCCAACAATGGTGGTGATTAATTCTCTAAGGTCAAAAAGAAGGTGCAATTTTGGGAAATTTTTGAAGAAAATGGCTGGACTGTTGGCAGATTTTTGTGAGATGGATATGGATTATGACAAAGCAGAAGGTGTGGATCACAAAAAAATTGACCTTTATTTCAGGCAAGTCAATCTAACAATAGCGCCAATCCACGGATGAAAAGGCGCTACAATCAGACGGATATAGCGCTGAAACAGGGTAGACAGATTTCTGATGGCAAATTTTTTGGATCTGTTTGTTTGGAATGGGACAAACTAATTTGTTCTATCTTAGGCACGTCAATTAAAAAAATAGCACTGAAACAGGTTTTGACAGCTTTCTGATGGCAAAATTTTAGATTTGTCTGTTTGGAATGTGACCAACTGATTTGTTCTATCTCAGGCACGTCAATCTAAAAATAGCGCCAATCCAAGAGTGAAATGGCGCTACAATCAGACAGATATGGCACTGAAACAGGTTTTGACAGATTTCTGATCGCAAAATTTTAGATTTGTCTGTTTGGAATGTGACCAACTGATTTGTTTTGTCTCTTGGTAATTTATCTGTAAAAAATCAAAGCACTTTAACACAAATTTGAATGCAAAACAAGCAATGATTTTTGTTTGTGATATGATATACAACTTTTTTTAAAAAAACAAGCACTTTTTTACAACCTAAGACGAGAATGTGACAATATTTGTTGAATCCCCTAGCTACGCCTATTCAAAGCGGGTAGCTCCAAGATCTTGGTAGCACTGGCTCCTCCTTACAATTGCACACACTTCTCACGCATACCAAGATCTGGGTTTCTTATAAGTCTTGTCCCTCACCAAACCTTTAGATTGTCCCTGCTACCTCGGCTAAGAACCGCATGAATCAGGGCCGCTTCAAGGGTTTTTCCCTCTGCGTCAATAAATAGAAGGATTTTGGCTTGCTAAAACAATGGCTCTTAGTAAGGGCATCCGTTCAGGTGGTTATACGTGCGGCAGCGCTACTCTCCGTTATGGAGTCTCCCAGCCTCCAAGGGTTGCGCCTTGGAGGGCTTATGGGGAGGTTGGCTGTCGGTATAACAAAACAACACCTGTCGCTTGAGACTTTCATCCTAAATGCCTTATTTTATATAGCAGCTTGGAAGAGCTTGGCTTTAGCTTGATGCCGCTTGAGTTGTTCCCACCTTTCAAAGCGGGGTGGCAGGCCCTCTAAGGATTACAAAAGCAATACAATCATGAAAACACTTTTGATCCCCAAGTTCATACAAAGATGCGAGGGGAGAGCATACGTGTTCCCTATGATTATATCACACTCAACATGGTTCAATTTTAGATCTTTGGATTAGATGAGGGGTGATTAATGCAAAGTGTTGTGAGAAGTTTTTGATTCCCAAGATCACCAAAGGGTGCGAGGGAAGAGCATACACTTCTCCCTCTACTTGACACAATCACGAAGACACTTCACACAAGTATTAGATTGTCTTGATTAGATGCGTGGAAATGCAAGTTTGTTGTTCTTTTTATCCAATGATGTATGTAATTTGTGGTTCTTTTTATAGCCCAAATTGAAGTGTTTGATTGTTTGTTTGTTGGCACACAAAAGAAGTATATTTTTAGAGCACCAAAGTAAATGTTATAACCACACACACTTCACACAAGGAGTTGTTTGGATTGATTTTTAAAACACCAAATTGAAATGTTGTTTAAGACCTAACATGCAAAGAGGGTTCATTTTAGTTTCCAAAATCAAAATGTTATCTAACTAATCAACAAACCATCCTGCAAAAAGACTTGTGTTAGTATCCGCAGTACCTGCAATAGACAGAAAAGCAAATTACCTAAATAGCGCTAAAATAAGCATGTACAAGCGCCACTATGGGCAGAACAACCTGACTTACGAAAGAAGGCGCTAAAATATTTTTTGGCGCTAATGAAACACTATGATAGCACTAATTAACATAATGGCGTTGATACAGAATTTAGCGCTAATAGGTCCTAAGGCATTGATATAGAGGATGGCAATGATTAGTATCTGTGAAGGCGCCACTGCGCAATGTTTCGGAGTCTGGGGGAGACGCAGATGGCGCTAAACTGAAGGATAGCGTCAAAACAGGAAACTGGTGCTTGTGTTTCGTTCTTTCAAAAATTTGCCATAACCTCCCCCTGTAATTCCTGATTTTCCTACAAAACAGAGAGCAAATAACACGGAAAACAACAGGAAAAGCGAAAAACACAACACATGAGTAGGGTTAGTACATAACAAAATTTGCGCAGAGATAGCGCTAAAAGAGGAATAGTGCTGAAAGACGGTAGAGATAGTGCCACTGCGACGGTTGAATAACGCTGAACCTACAAAAAGTCAGATACTAACACAAAAACTCACAAACAAAGATTAGATTCAGACCTTGTGGGTCCCACCGGGTGTGCCAATGTAGATTACGTAAATGCAATGAAGGCAAAACACTAAATCAAATGCAAATGAAACACAAGATTATACCTCATAAAACACAACCTAATCCCATCAAGGGAAATAAGGAGCCTTTGCACCCAAAAGAAGCTCCCAAGACCAAGATTATCCCTAGACTATGGATTCAAATGTGAAATGCTCTTCAATTGTGCAACTCACTATCTACTCAAAGGTGATTTTGGCATGGTAACTTTGCATGAAATTGGATGATGAAAATGACTTGTGAGAGGTTGTATTTATAGACTTTTTGGAGAGATTTTGATCCAAGAGTGGAGGATGAAAGTGATGTGGAGGGCCTAGATTTGATCTTAGAAGATGGAGGGCTATGAATAAAAGTAAATCTTTTATTCATTTTTGGGAAAGGGGTGAATAAATGAGGTTGGGTGAGATGGATTATTTGTGAATTAAAATTCACATGGGGAAGGGTAAAATGAATTAAAAATTCATTTGGGAAAGAGTGGATATTTATTAGTTATGACATGTGTAAGGGATGTGTAAGAGGAGTAAATGTGATGTGTGATTTATTTGAATTTTAAATTTGGGGGATGTGGAGAGAAGTGCTAATGAGGGTTTGACTTTCTTAATTAGAGTGATTAACCTAATTAATGTGGCTGGAATAAATTAGTGGACGGATTAGAGGGAGGATAAGATTAATTAATCAGTGATTTAATTAATTAATCCTATGGCTAGGATGAGGTAGGCTAGAGTAGGCAATTAAATAATAGCTATTTAATTGTCTAGGGTAGGGATAGGCTAATTAGTAGGCTAGATTAATTAGTTAACATGGTTTTAACTAATTAATTGGATTTAGGGAAAATGGGGGAATTGATTTAATAAATTTTGCATATTTGTTAAATCAATTGGCTAAGGTTTGAACTATTGAATCAACAGAATTAATTCAATTTTTGGGATGAAATGGTGTGGATTTAGGAAATGAAAGGGGTAATTAATTAAATAAAAATTTAATTAATTGGTTGGAAAGGGAATTGGTATGTTTAGGGATGTCGGGAGTTAGTTTGGTGGTTGAGACATTTTTAGGTGTCTACACCTATAAATGTGCATGGCCCCGGTGGGCCAAATGACAAAATTTTAGACATTTGTTATGATTGCAAAGATGCTATATTACCTATGTTAGGTCGGGTCCTTTTTAAGTGCTGGTATAATAGGAGAGATTTCAAGGTCCCAGTCTGTAATGCTTGGAGGTTAGACCTAGCCAAGCTAATATGCCCAAATGTGTTCCCAATCCCAGACATGGTGAGGGCAATTGCACAAAGGTATGACCCTCAGACAAGATCAGTCTTGGTAGGGAATGGTACAATGGTGATAAAACTCACAAAGGCCTATATCACAAGTGCATTTGACTTAAACCCTACAACCAATAAGAAAATTGACCTAAATGCATTGAAGGAAGGATATAAAAATGTCAAACGTGGATACAGAGCCTTCAACCTGCCCAAGCACAGACCAAAGGGGGTAGATTGTAAATTAGTGAAGATATCAGACAGAGAGGAGGAGCCCTTCGAATGTTCCCAATTTATGCACTATTTTGTGAAAACTTATCATAGTCTCTATCAAGTGCTTGAGAGAGATGCCATGGATAGAATGCTAGTTTCTTTGATGATGTCAGCAATAAATATTCAAGATCCTTCAACAAAAGAGCCTTATGACTATGCCTCATATATAGTAGAAAAAATGCACAAGCAACTGATTGGGGTTAAAAGAAAACTATATACTGTGGATGCTAAGGTGGAATTCACATGGTACTCGTTGATGTGCCATATGATTTAATTTGTTGTATTGGGCATGTGGCATAAGGATTTGCATGTTAGAGAGACCAATTTGGAGGGGAACAGGTTTCCTATTAAGATGTGGACATGCATTGCACTGACGTTGATTATGTAATTTCTAAGGAGCACTTCATCAGAAAAATAATTAGGGTTTTAGAGCCAGAAAGAGAAAGAATACATGTAGATGTGCTATATTTTCTGAGGCCTCTGGATAGGACCCCTGAATTGGGGATAGAGCATAACTAGGGTGATTGAATTTTGCACAACCACACCACCTACATCAGGATTTATGGGAGTAATGTTGCTCCATATATTTGCCCAAATATGTGCCTAAAAGGATTGCATTCTTGGAAATAATTAGATAGCTAAATGAGTCTGATAAGGAACACCTAAGAAAACACATGAAATGCTCGTTCTTTCCTACTTCTATCAAGTTCAACAATGATTTCATAATTGTTAATAAGGATGGCTTAGATCAAATTGTTTCAATTTTGGTATCCTACATGATGGATGTAGAGAAGCCCATGGTATTTGACCCTGAGGGTTTGATTGACAGGATAAGGGTGAGTGTAAAAAGACCAAGTTACATTCATCAGGTCCTTTATGATTAGGATATAGTCAGAAACTACTTCACCATGGATGAGGTACACTATTTGAGGGAAAAGTGGGAAGCAGTCATGGCAGGAGAAAGGGTAAAGAAGAACTTGAATGATACCTATCAAGGGGCTTATGCAAAGATAGTAGATCCAATAATGAGGATCCAAATGATCTTTGACAATGCAGATGAGTTAATTGGCAATCCTCCAGAAGGGGAAGAAAGACCTACATATCAACCAAGCAACTCAAGAGGAGGATATGTCAGAAAAGGGCAATCACCTGATACTCCTCCTGCTAAGAAGATAAAAATAATTGATTTAGAGCATGAGAAAGAGATTGTGGTAGTGGATTTAGAAGAGGAGATAGAAAAGAAAGAATAAGATGCCTCCCATTATGTGAATTTGCCTATTAGGATCAAACCCTATGCCTCTCCTGATAACAGGTTGGCAAGGTTAGTGATGGGTCAACCAGTGGATACTGAGGATATCAAGGTATTGGCTTGCTCACAGTTTTTAGAAGATGACGACTTTGTTAACACTCCTAAATTTAGGAGTTATGTATTGAAGGTTAGGAGTGAGGAATTCCAGAAAAGAATATAAGGGGCCAAAAGTGGAGCAAATCCCTCACAATATGAGGCCATCACTCAGAAGGTGTTGAATGAAGTAAATCAAGATATAAGTGCGATGACCCCAGAAGAGGGAAGAGCCTTAGTTTCCAAAAGTAATGTGTTATTACTCTCACACTAGACATTGGTTGATGCAATTGTATTCGATACAATAACAAGGGATGAAAGAGATGTGACAGATGTTCAAGTGGAGAGGGTACTCTCTGGTGCAGCTTTCAAACTCTGGCAATATGGCAGTTAGCCCCTAATGATAATAAGCCTAGGATTGGACTGGGTGAGCTAATAGGGGATGTTATAATAAAATGAGTATTAGACACTCTAGCTCCCCAAGCTGCTACCTTTAATGTGCAGACAACACAATTTGCAGAGGCTGTAACAAGTAAGTTGTAGAAAGATTATGATGACCTATTGTTGAAATATTTGCAAGTTACTATAGAATTGAACAGGTATAAAGAGCAGCTACTATTGGGGCCTAGCACTTCAAATGTTCTAGCTTTGATATAGACTATAGAAGCATTTCCAATTGATAGGGAGCCATTGCTGTTAGAAATAAGAGAGATAAAGGAAGAGGTAAGCAATTTGAAGAGTGAAAAGAAAATTGTTGTGAAAGAGTTGATCACAATTTTGATCAACCATAGATTATCCAGGATCATAGCTAAGGTTGGGGACATGTGGAAAGCTTATTCAAGCCTAAGAGCAGCTCAAGATCAATATGAGAAAGATAAGGAAGGCTTGGATAGCATAATCAATGTGTGGCTACCACAGATAGGAGATGTGAAAAGTCTGCATAAATGCTCTAGGTTTGTCCTTGATGTCTCACCAAAAATAAAAATGACCCTGGATATGTTGATGGTTTTGGAGGATGTGGCAGCATTCCAATCAAAATTGGGAAAAGCTTTAAACGAGAAAAGACAAATAATTGAAGAGATGAATAAAAGAATATTGCCAAGCATTTTGGGGAATGATGGATAGGTAAAGAGCATGGATAGCTGGAAGAAGGATATTGAAAATCAGGTCAGCTAGTTGGTGTCCTTGAGCTATGTAGATGGGGATTCAAATCTAAGCATCTTAAATACTACATTGGACAAGCTTTTTGCTTTGGAATTGAGTTTAGACACATTCTACAGGGAATCAAAAATTATGCTATATACGAGATACACAAGACACAATGATAAGATAGCAAAATTAATTCCATTCTAATGGCCCACACAATAGCAGTATACAACCTGGATGGAAAATTAAGTTCTTGATGAATGAAAATCTAGTCATTTAATGTATTTCTAGCTTTCTCCATCTCTACAAATGAAATGTACTTTGTCTTTTCTAAAATATAATTTATAATTGTTCCCAAGACTTGTTGGCAGTGGTTTGCGATGCAAGACTCACCTAAAAGCCAATATGTAATAACTTCTAGGTACCACATTCATAAGTCTATAAAGAACGATTGGTAACTCATTGTGTTGTTAGAGATTTGGGAAATTTTTCTAATGAAAATACAGAGTGATTTTGGAGGTTGGCCTTAATTCTAAGTTGTGAGTTTATTTTCTTGCAATGTTGAATCTATGTTTTTATGAGCATTTTATTAGTTTCAGATTGAGATTATATGAGTAATGATGTTAGCATTTGTTTCTATTGATTATCTCCTATCATATCTACATTTCTCTTTTGAACAAAGATACTAAGGGTTTCTAAGTTTTTGGATAAACATTTGTTGTATTGCATGTCTAGTTTTCTGCTTCTAATTAAGGATTAGATTAAAATGCATTGAATCAGATATGGGGAGGTGTGTGTGATAACAAGGATATTTGTAAGAATAATTAATAGGAATACCCATTCTTGGATAGTTTTCTGTAAGGCAGGGAACATTTAATAGCCTCTAAATTTGTATGTTTGAGATGCTCATGGGAACAAGTCTACATTTGTAAGAGGTTGACTCCAAACCCTAGGATTGGCACTGGTTAGAGTTGGGCTTATTTTCACAAAATACCCACAATCAGACAATCACATATACATCTAAGAGCAAAAAATCAGAACCAACATGTTAGCTTATAGGAGTAGGATTTCTAGTTTCATGTTATTTGAGCCATCTGGTAAATAAGATTCCAAAGCTATCCACTTTGATTCAGATCATACAGTTTTGGTTTGCATAAAAGGGAACATATCTACTTAAACATCAATATCTAGTTGAAGTAAAGATTTATCATAAAGATATTGAGTAAGGGAACACCCCCTAGGTCCTGCAGAGCCTAAAGTGCAAAGGAGAACATGTAGCTATCTCCTGTTCATTGGCCATTGACCTGAGATTCTTGAGTATAAGAGTTAGCTACTTTTTAGGGAAACCTCAGACTATCAGTTGGGAACACCAATAGGATGAACCACGTCTAGTGATCATAATTGCTAAAAGGGGAACTCTTTTACTAGTTCAACCAAAGTACATAGTGGGAAACAAACAAGTACACCAAATCCTCCTACTTCTTTTATATCTAGACCTAGTGCACCAAATCAAAAAACCCAAGGTGAAAATCCCTCATCTTCTTTATCCTTATCAAGATTTTGATATTATAGACCATGCTAAGAAGACTAAAATCTAGATGGCAGAGGTTGAGTATCTCTAAGCTATCCCCAAACAATTTGAGAGACTGGCCAAGTTTGTCAAAAACAAAGGAGCCCATTCTGGTCAAGACTTTTCCAAAAATGCACTTGTTTCTCCTAAACCAAGGCCTACACAAAGCAACTTTGTTGCAACTCCTTCATCTGTTCCTGGGAAAATAGAGCCTTTCTATATTTCCTTACTTGTTAATGGACATAAACTTAGTAATTGCATCATTGATTTAGGTGCCTCCGATAATGTGATGACAGCCAAAGTAGCTAATGCTTTGGGATTAACTTTGACAAAGACTTTTGGCCATTGTTTCTTGATGGAAACAAAGCAAGTTCCCCTCATTCAGAAAATCAAAGATGCTCAGTTTGCATTTGCTACTTTTCCTGAGAAGAGGGTAAACATGACAATTCTTGTAGCTAATGTCCCAGCTTCATATGGAATATTATTGAGACATTCTTTTTGCAAGGATGTTGGTGGTGAGATCAACATGGATTGGTTGGAGGCCAAATACCCATCAAAGGTGTTATGCAAAAACTTCTTCCAGAAAGGGAAGCTAAGTACACTGTGACAAAGTCTGAGGATCTAAAAGTTTAGTTTCTTTTCGAGTCCTCTCGAATGGGCACCTATTTCTTGACTATCAATGAAGCTCCTAAGTCATCAGATGATGATCCAAGTGAAGGTCAGGTAACTGATGACTCATCATCTTCAAGTGAAGAGATTATAGAATTTGAAATTGTCAATTTAGGCAATTCAAATGATGTTTGGACTTTGGAATTTGATGGTAGTTGTTCTTCCACCAGATCTAGAGCAGGTATAGTTCTCATATCCCCAGAAGGAAAGATCTTCCCCTTTACTTTGAAGTTGCAATTTGACAATACTAATAACACTGTGGAGTATGAAACTTTGATTTTAGGAATGGATTTTGCATACAAGAAAGGAATTAAGAATCTTCATGCACAAGGTGATGTCAAGTTGATTATTTCTCAAGTGAGAAATCTATATCAAACAAAGAATGAAAGGTTAAGGTATTACCACAATCATGCTTGGGATTGCATAGAAGATTTTGATGGATTTAACATATCTATAGTCCCAAGGGAATACAATGACATGATTCTTTGGTTGTATTAGCTACTCTCATGGTTCCTCATAAGGATTTCAAGGGAAGTAAGTATACCATTGAATTGGTATTTCAACCCAGCATTCCTAATAATGCCAATCATTGGAAAATCTTCAATAGTGATGATCAAATCATCACGTTTTAAGAGAAGGTAGATAAATTTAGTGAGTTGTACTTTGAATGGAGTGATTGTAATCCTCAAGAATCAATCTCTAAAGTGAACCAGGAAATTGGTGAAGAAGTATTACTGTTGAAAGGGAATAAGATTCCAAAAGTATTTGTCTCTCTATAAAAATGTTTTGATAAACATGACCTCTTTATCAAATGACAACAATAATCTAGACCAAATTCATCAACATAGGTTGAACAAATCAATCTGGGTACAGAAGATAATCCCAAAATGGTGAATATTGGGAAATGTTGCTCATTAGAGGAAAGGAAAATGTTTGTGATACTTCTGTGGTAGTACATTGATGTGCTAGCCTATTCACATGATGATTTGAGGTCTTTTCATCCTAAATAAGTTCAAGATGAGATTCCTCTCAAGTTAGGTTCTCTACCTCATAAGCAGAAACAACGACAGTACAACCTAAAAATCTCAGGTACCATTCTTGCTAAGATTCAAAAATATTGAATGCTAGAATTATTTTTCCTATCAATCACTCAACATGGATAGCTAACATAGTTCCATTGAAAGAAGAATGGAGAAATCTACATTTGTGTGGATTTCCGTAATATGAATCAATTGTCACTAAAGGATAATTACCCATTACTGGTCATGGATCAAGTTTTACAAACAGTGACCAGTTCAAAAATGTGGTCTATGTTAGATAGCTTTTCAGGATATAATCAAGTGGAGGTGTACGAAGAACACAAAACTGCCTTCACTACTTCATGGGGCACTTTTTCATATCACATAATGCCTTTTGGATTGATCAATGTAGGTGCCACTTTTCAAAGGGCGATGGACCTGGCTTTTCATGATGAGATGAGTAGGTTTATTGTAGTTTTCCTTGATGATTTGACTATCTTTTCTAAAAATCATCAATATCATTATCATCACTTATGGAAAGTGCTTGAAAGGTGTCGCCAGTATGGTATTTCACTCAATCCCAAGAAATCCATTTTTGGGGTTGCAAAAGGTAATCTTCTTGGGCACATCGTGTCTAAGGAAGGTACCAAGATTGATCCTGTATAGGTCAAGTCTATCTAGAGTCTCACCCTACCTTCAAGTAAGATAAAAGTACATTATTTCTTTAGGAAGGTAAACTTCTTGTGAAGATTTGTTCCATATTTTGCTAAGAAGACTCATCATATCATGGATATGATGAAAGGAAAATCATCCTTTCATTGGACTATGGAAGGGAAAGTTGTTTTCCATGATATAAAAGAGGCAATTGTTCATGCTCTAGTCTTAGTCTATCTAGAAAATACTAAAGACTTTATCATGTACAACTATACCTCAGAGCATACTCTATCTGCCATCCTAGTGTAGCAAAAAATAGAAGGGATTGAATCTACAATAGCTTTCATGAGTTTCCCTCTGAAGACTCATGAGCTCAAGTACTCACCAATGGAGAAACATGCTTATGCTATGGTAAAAGTAGTTAAGCACTTCAGGTATTACATTCTGAATTCCCATACTATTGCGTTGGTGCCTAATTCAATGGTCAAGTCCATCTTGACTCAATAGGAATTTGGGAGTAAGAGAGGTAATTGGATTACTAAGATCCAAGAGTATGACATGGAGATTAAGCCCACCAAATTAGTACATGGGAAGGGTTTATGTCAGCTTATTGCCGACAATAAACTAGAAGAGACATCTGATGATGAGGAAGCAAATACTGAAGGACTTCCCATGGTCTTGTTCATAAGCACAATGGATGAGTGGTATTCTAACATTGCACACTTCCTCACATATGGAGAGTGTACCGAGCATTTTCCATATAAAGAGAAAAGGACAATCAAGCTTAAGGCCACAAAGTTTGTTCTTTGGGACAATGGTTTGTACAAAAGAAGCATAGACAGACTTTTTTTGTGATGTGTGGACAAAGCACAACAAGGCAAGTTGTTGGAGTCTTTTCACAGCTTAGCATGCAGAGGATATTTCTTAGCTCCATTTACAATTGACAAAATTTTTAGAGCAAGGTACTATTAGCCCACACTTTTTAAGGATGCATACAACTGGGTGTGTAAGTGTGAAATGTGCCAATAGTTGTGGGGAAACCCAAGTTGACAGCTCTACCCCTCAAGCCAGTGGTGATTGAAGAGCCTTTCTAGCAATGGGGCATCGACTTAATTGGTGCAGTGAATCCACTATAAAGTGCAAGACATAGTTATGTTCTCATAGCTACTGATTATATCACCAAGTGGGTGGAGGCCATTCTAGTAAAGCATGCTACTTCAAAGGTGGTTTGCAACTTCCTCAAAGAAAACATTATATCAAGGTTTGGGGTGCCTAACGAGATAGTAGCAGACAATGCTACTTGTTTCTCATCTCATGAGATAACAAAGTTTTGTTTTGAGTATGGAATCACTCTTGCTCATTCTTTTGACTATTACCCCCAAGGGAACGGTCAAGCTGAATCAAGCAACAAGAACCTGATCACCATAATCAAGAAGTTGGTTGATGAAAATTAGAGATCCTAGCATAAGACATTATATGATGCACTATTGATGATCATATCACACCCAAGTGAGCAATTGGCATGTTCCCTTTTCAACTCATGTATGGTATGAATGCTGAGATACCTAACACGTTGGAGTTGCCTGCACTAAGGTTGGCCAAAGCAATTGAGAAGGAGACTTTTGATAGTTCCATTGACAAGCATGTGGGTGCATGCACAAAGATGAGTCTAGTTAAGGTGGAAGTTTCAGAATTAGAAAATTCTGAAATTGGGTAACTAAAAATGGGATCCCGTTATAGATAGGGATCCTGAGCCTAAAACCTAGAATAGGATCCCGTTTCATAGTGGGATCCCGTTTTGTGAAAGTATTAAATTTTAAAAAAATGGCCTGCAACCCTATTTTCCCCAGTGACAGGCAACATAGAGAACAGGATCCCGAGTGCAAGGAGACCATTTTTGGCCATCAAAAGCTCAGGTAAGTGGATTTTTCCACTTTTTCAATTTTTCAATCATCTGTGATGCATTTTTTATATGTTTTTCTTTCTTTTTTAGTGTAAAATACAATCAAAATCTAAAACCTAGACTATTATTAGGGTTTGAAATTATGAGTTGAATAGTTGTATGTAGATATTTTAGTTGTAAAATACAATTAAAATTTTGAAAGACTGTATCATATAAAATGATAGGTTTTGAACAAACTGTCAAAATTTTGTTTAAATTTGAGAATTAAATAGCTGTACTTAGACATTTTAGCTGTAAAATACAATTGAAATTTTGAAAATACTGTATCATATGAAAGGAGAGATTTTGAACAAACTGTCAAAATTTGATTTCAATTTGAGAGTTGAATAGCTGTATTTAGACATTTTAGCTGTAAAATACAATTGAAATTTTGAAACGACTGTATCATATGAAAGGAGAGATTTTGAACAAACTGTCAAAATTTATATAGCATTGGGATGATATATATATTTGGTTTTTATAAAAATTACTTATACTAATGTATGTCATTGTATTTTAAAGGCATTATTGAATAGATAACTATCATGTAAAAAAATTACAACAAACCATAATCAAACCTTTATCACTTCCTTCATAATCAAACCTTTATCAATCCATCTCCATGGTTTCCCAAATCTAAATAGAAAATAGAGGCTCTTGAAATGTTGTAGAAATAATTTCTAAGGATGCAAATTAGGTATCTACTAGAAAATTCCATCTCATTTCAGCTTTAGGACCTCTTTGGACCTTCATTTTTTATCATTTTTTGCTTCAAATGTGTACCTGTACAACTCAAAATCATGATTTTTCCATGGATGGAACAACAACATATCTCCATTCCATCAACTAATATATTTCTCTAGCTAGATCATCACTACAATCACAAGTTAAACAAAGCATCAAATTCTTCATTTTTTAAATCATGTAAATCATCAGAATATATTCATCTTTGAATACTCAGATTAGTCCTAAGCAACTAGTAGTCAATCCTATCTCCATTACCAAATTTGGTTACCATAGGTAACTTCACCAAATTTAGGATTTCATCATGTTGCCATGCATAAGAGATCCACCTCAAGGTAGTTTTCCAAGTCTAGTTATAGTCTTGCAGATGTTTGTTATGATTCTAGGGTGGTATGATAGTCCATTAGTTTCTATGACATCATGATAGCATAGATGCATCTGAACATTCACCCTTCATGGATATATTGATAGTAAAATAGATTTTTAAATAGTTCTTAAGGTTTGGGACAATCATAGTGATCAATAGTCTATGTGATTTCTCATTAAATTTCATTCATGACTACCTTCCACCTTATGATAGTATCCTAACCTTCTTACCTCTTAGCTATCTTAAAAGTCATTGATTTAATCATTACCACATGGTTATGTCTCTTCAAGATTATGAAGATAATGCAATTGAATCTCTAGAGGAGTCTTACATCTTAACAACAATTTCATTGTCCCTTTGTAGTTCATCATGTGAATGTGATAGTCTTCACATGTTTCCTTGATGGACTTTTGATAACAAGGGAAGATGACAATCTTATGATCAATGACTGATCCTAGAGAAATCATGATGTAACAACCCAACTGAACTCCTCATGACAAGTCTATTATTGGTTTAAGGCTATCTTAAAGGTCCATAACAATCTAGGAATTTAATAACAATTAATAGTTCTTAATGGTCATGACAGCATTATACAAGATACTAAAGTCGATGCTAAGATGATGATTTCCTCTTTCCTATCAAATGGTAAGGATCAACACAACTATTCCTATCATATCATCATTGAAATAGGATCGATCAAGAAACCTAGTACTACACATGGTGCGTAAATGATAATATTTTTATGGTTTTCTTGGTATGTATAATGAAACCCACTTAGTTAGGGTTTGATGGATTGCCCTATAGGAAATCAAATCCTTGTCTCTTAGAACTCCATTTAGATTAGGATCATGACATTCAATTCTAAAACCACACTCTAAGAAATGGATGCTTACAAATCAGTTTTGATTCACTCAAATCTTCACATACTCAAAAATATATCTAACTTATGAATTCATGATTGATCCAATGTTCAAACCAATGCAAGCATGACTATTGTATTTGTTGACCAAGCATATTGATAGTCATAAAGTTAGAGAAATTCATCCAAAACCATTACAAACTATTTCTAGCTTTGCCATAGGAAATGTTGGATCTTCTAGAATAAGTACTTAACATCAAACCAATAGCCAACTCCATAGAAAAATTAACAAAATTGAAACCTTGGACCTAACATATGATGACAAACCTTGAGAACAAATTCATTATGGTAGTCCTAATAGCCCTGCTGCTATACTCTAACTATTGTGACAATACAATGCTTGGCTAATGATAACTCTCTGATTCCTTAAGAAGCATATTTTGATATGACAGTATTGACATTTAACCTTGATACCAAACACCCTATGATCAAACACCATAATGATAGTCGTAGATAACAAAATCAATTATAGGATAGTCTTATTAAGACCTGGTTGTGACAAGATGAATGAGAGGATAACTCATAAGCATAACATGACCTTGATAATATATGCATACAAATCTTTTTTACAAACCTCTAGATAGTCTTGAAACAAAGATTCCCTTTTGTGCCCATGATTCTCCTAGTATTTGATTGAACCTAACATGATTGTTTATATAGTCTTAAATTGATCTTTCTTGTCTCCCTCACTACAAGTACTCATGATCCATGTACCCTTTCAAATTTAATTTAGCACTGGTAATATAATCTATATCTCTGACTTGCTACAGACTTAGACAATGGTAACAAAATAATAATCTCTCCCAAAGCCTTTATAATACATTGTGACCACATTTTAGACTTTATACATGAAGGTATACAATGAAATAATCTTGAAGGTCATCAAATGGGAAAATGGAAACTAGGACCACATTAGGAGTTATTAACTATAAGACTAAACATATGGCATAGACTCCAAAACTCCTTTCAAAAGATGAATACTATGTACACCCTCAACTGGACTCAAACCATCAATATATACACACCTAAAATCATTTGTCTAAAACTTCATGCCTACAACTTCATCTAGATCCTCATCTAAATAGTTTTCCACCAAGAATCAAAATTTAGGTCTCGAATGAAAATCCCAACTTCAATTTGAAAATTACATAGTTCACTATAATAGCTCTTACATTTTGAAATTTGTATGCATATGTATAGATGTATGTTTAATTTAAATATTTCAAGTGTAATTTCTTGAAACATGTATAACTTATCTAGTTTATTTATAATTTATAATTTTTCAACATGTATATGTTTATTTATAAATTATATATATATATATATATATTCTTGAAAATTAATTTTGTACTCAAATTTGTATGTTTATATGTATATATGCAGGTTCATAGTTTTTATATATATCATCATGGATGATATTCCCTTTGATGCTGAGGACTTCCTCAATGCACAAGATGATCATGTACCATCTCCACCCCCACCCCCACATCTAGATGACCCACCTCCACCCCCACCTCTAGGCATCCCACCTCCACCCCCACCTAGAACTGACCAGGCTCACTTGTGAGCCATAATTACTGAAAATGTGGATTCCATACAAGAAAAATTGAATTCCATTCATAGTGAACAATTCATGCCACCTCACATGGTACACTTTGCAACTTTGATGCAAAACATTGTAGATTCTGTGAGGTCTATTGACTCAGACTTCGATGGATTCTGAAAATAAAGAGAGGAGAGGTACCAATTTTATGCTAATGGCCTCTCCTATAAGGATATTTTGGATCTTAAAATCACAAAAGGTCATTTAGCTCAATATTTTAGACACCCCATCACAAATGAACCTATTCCTGCAAATAAGAAAAGAATATCGATCAAGTGGTGTAGACATGAATGAATCTCTACCAATTTTTGGGACAGATGGTGGATGGTGTTTGATTATCCACCTCATGCTAATTGTGAGGTTCCTTTATATTTTTTGAGAAAATTATATGTAGAGTTTGTTATGAATCAGAAACCCAACTATTTTGATTTTAGATCATTCCAAGGTGTTGGTGGTAGCATGCCACAATACAGGTTGGGGGCATGGATTGATCCCCAATGACCTGTGCTTGTTCAACCTTTTATTGACCTTCCTATTGTTTCCATTCCTGCGCCCTTCCAGCATCATGCGGTGGTATCCACGCTAGGTACATTGAGTGCACTCTCAGGTAGCCTAGATGAGCAAACTTCTATGATGGTAGCTCAGGTTAGAAACCATGGAGGAGCTGATGGTGGAAGTGGTCCTAGTACCACTCCACATGTGTCGATGCCTCATACATGTATTCTTTGCAATCAGTTGTGTTATGGACCTTATCAATCAAGTGCACCCACTTCAGCTACACATGCAACATCTAATAATATGGGTGAATCATTTGTTGATTATATATTTTTTGAGGATCATCCCACTAATCATTTGACACAGGTATATATATAGGTTACACACATGTTGAATTTATAACAATTTTAAGCACGTGTTTTTAATGAACATATAGAGATCAATTAAATTGTAATATTTTAACAATCAAATTGTTTGGTGTAGATGATGACAATAGGAACCATTGATTGATTTAATTTTTCATCGACACCTGTTCATCTCGGGCACCCATTTGGGTTATTTTGAATGATTTATATTTTAAATAATTTTATTTACTTGATTTTAATTTGTAATTCATTCTTGAATATGTAGATTAAATATTTGTGTTGGTCTAGGGTTCTTCCACATTGAATCCTCCATCTAAGAGTGTCCCGAGCGCTCCTCCATCATTGGGCATCTCACATGACCCTTTTGTATGTATATTGTTTTAAAAAACTATATATATACTTAGATTTTTCTATTTTGAATTCATTATATCTGAAAATGTGCATGTACTATTTAATATATATTAAAAAAATATGTCTATGTAGGTTGACACAACAATCAGGATGGGCATTGCAGCACAATTGGATGATCCAAGTTTATATCAGGAGTCGATTGCATTTCAGTTGTTGAAAAATGTATCTATGTCTACGTGAAATATATGTTTTAACCTAATTTGTACACACATGTGCTAAGTTATAAATGACCTTGTAGGAGCTTGTCAGTGACACATTTCATCATGTTCATGCCATTCCACCTACAACACATACAGAGCAAGAGGACAGAGGAGATGGGCAGCCTGATACGGTATAATTTAAAATTTAGATTATATTTAAAGTCAATTAAAATACACATTGTGAACTTAAAGTAAATTTCAATATATATGTTGACATGTGTTAAAAATTCTTTTTTCTTTTATAGCTTGAGACATGTCATGTAGCTAAGCCTGTAGAGACAGGTACCGGAATAGAGGATGCACAAGAACCTCTTACGGTATAATAATTTAAATATGATAAATTATAAATTAAATTGAATTAAATCATTTTTAAAATCATCTTACATCTAATTTCAACTTTCTTTCTCTTGTAAATGTAGATTGATTCAGAGCGTGTAGAGACTGTAGGTCCAGGTGCACCAAAGCATGCCTCTCAGCCTCACATGGTAATTTTAAAATGTTATGATAAATTATTTAAATTAAATTGTCATTAAATCATTTTTTAATCATCTTACATTTAATTTCATCTAAATCTTTCTCTTCTATAGAGTGATTCGGGTCATCTAAGTAGTTCGCATGGTGTGAAGAGGTCTCTTGATTACAGAGACAATATGAGTTAGGTTATTACATGGGCTATATAATTTGACTATTTCATGGACTACATATATATTGTTTCTCATGGACTTTATATATATTGTTTCATGGACTTTATATTTTGAACATGGGTCATATTGTCATGGACTTTATATATTGTTTCATCTAGACTTTATTTCATTTCAGTATTTTATGTCCATAAACATTTAAGTGAAATAGAAATGACACTAGATATCTTATATTTAAATATATATAGAAATTGGGGTTCTAATGAAAAATAACAAAAACTAATTGGTTTTTATAGTGAGAAAACAATTTAACATCTTCTTATAATTGTCTATATCTACTTAGCTTCCAATGCCCTTTATAAATGGAATTTTAGATAGTAAGATTTTCACAAAGTGGTTTCAAGTATTCTATAGTAATATGTCTCATCAAGGTTATGGGAAACTTTTAACTTCATTTATATTATTGTTGGCAATTCTTATATATCATGCCTTTAGAAATTAAATAATGAACATTATTAAAATTTTGTATTAATAGAATGAGCTAACTAATGTATAGATAAAAAGAGAAGTTGGCTTTTATCTTAATATCATGTTGTTTTGGCTATGAAAATGTACCACATTTTTTATATTAAATAAGTAATGGTCAATATGAAATACTTCCACTATTTTAACTAGTAATGTGTTTTACTTGTAAAAGTTCTTTATAAAGGGAAAAGACAGAGAGAAAGTAAGTAGGACCAAGAGGATATGTAAGTAGGAGTTACTTCACTTTCTTGATTCTTGATATCAGAAAATTTGAAAGGATAACTTTTTAATAGATTCATAAACATTTTATTAGAATGCAAGCTAGTCTTGGGATGTAATTTTAGAATGCTAGTGTGCGAGAAAAATTATTCTCCAATGATCTAACAATGTTTGACAATGTATTAAGCACACAAAAGAATTTAGGATCAATATTATTTCTATTAATTCTAAAGATATAAGTTTATTGAAAACTTTTTTTTCTTTTATTTTTAACCATAGAGTATTGAATTTTGACACCCTCATCTATAATTTCAATCTATAACCATCAATTTTACATTAGATACACGTAGAGCAATTTATATACACAACATATCTGAATATGATATCATAGGGGAGAGGACCCAATTATTGAGCATGTTCCAATAGGTGTGATAGTATTTGTACATTTAAGGCCCATGCTTGGAAGTCTCTCATTACTAAAGATAAATTAGATAAGTTGATGCATACCATGAAGGACTTGTCATACAAGCTAGTAAGGAATGAAGTTACCTCCTCATAATGTTACACCATATTTCAATGAAGGATAGTGGTTGCATAATAGGTCTTATAACACTAATTGGTCCAAGAGACCATAGAAAAATGATAGGAAAGTGATCCCTAAGAAAAAAAATCCATTGCAACAAGCAAAGAAACCCTAGATGCTCTAAGAAGAGATCATGTGAATCTCCAAGAAATTTCATTGTGGTATGAGACTTTCTATCTCCCACATGATCCATTAAAGTAGTAAACAAGAAATATGTGGCTAAAAATCATGAGCATGATGTACCATAAGATGTTGCAAATACTCCTAAATTGGGGAATCTTGAGAATAGAGCCAGGCAAGTTCAATCTAGGCCACTAAAAAAGCAAGGTGGAGACAAAGAAACTAGAAAAGAACCAATAGGTAAGGATGTAACTTCTTTTATTTAAGTTATGTAGTTCATTCTTGATGCAAATGATGTAACCATTCCACAAAATGCCTCTTTGCCAAATAAGCTGCTGTAAAACTTTTAGAGTGATTCAAAATTGCCATGTATATGTTAAAATAAATAGTGATTACTTATTTATTTCTATCATTATATTGAAAGTGGCATAATTTATATGTACTATGAAGAGCAATTTTAAAAATAGTTTACACAAGTCCTAAATTAAATAATAGATAAATGTTTCAACTTCTAAACTAGTAAATGTTGATAGAATAATGGGGAAACATATGGTGAGAGTAGAATGAGTAGAGATAGCTTAGGATTCCATTGTTGTTACAACACTATGGTTATTAACCCAAAGGTTTATCAATCAAGTGATATAATTTGGTTAATGACCTAAAGATTGTGCTTCAGACCTTCAACATATAGTACATTACTAGTTTTGTTCTTTCCATCAAAAGAAATAGTTCCTCTACCTCTGATTTTGCCAGCAGAATTATCACCAAATTTTACAACTCCTCCTTCATATCTTTCCAAATCTATAAACTTATTTTTGTCACCTATCATATGGTGGGAGCATCCACTGTCAATGACTCAATCATCCTTTTCTTCAACTTGGTATTAGAGCTAAGTTCCTCTAAAAGAGCTTAACCGCTTGAGAAGATCCAAGATGTCTTCCTACAAGAAGGATAGTTTGAGGTTTGACGGAACCAATTACACTCTTTGGAAAAGCTGCATGGAATGTCACTTGCAATATATGGGAATGCAATATTGGATCATGGCTTCAAAGAAGTATGTTCCTTGAATATTTTGAATTTCCCCAAACATAGACATCTCAAATTCACTTTTCATTTGATTTGCAAAAGTTTTGCACATACTATCTCTTCCTCCAAAAATGATATCATCAACAAATACTTCAACAATTAAGATATTTTCATGATCAATTTTGAAGTACAAGTTACCTTTGTTGAAACCAATCTTCAAAAGATGTTTATCCAGTCTTTCATACCAGGCTCTTGGGGCTTGTTTGAGTCCATACAGTGCTTTCTTCAACTTGCAGACCATATCACCATGATCAGACAATTGAAATCTATCCAGTTTCTTCAAGACAGACAACTGAGAGGGGGGGTGAATCAGTTGTCCCAAAACTTTCTCTTATTAACCACTTAAATCCAACTTATAATTCAACAACATAATAATAAATCAATCATGGAAACATAATGCAACAATTCAAGAGCAGAAACACATTAACACATATGACACCAAGATTTTAACGTGGAAAACCCAGTTAAGGAAAAAACCATGGGGTGACTAACCCAAGATTTTATTCTCTATTAAAAGAATAAGAAGAATAAGATGGCACATACCAATTAGGGCTCACTACCCAAGCACACTGCTCACAAGAGTCCCACTGCCTACAGGAGACACACTATCTACAGAATGATAAATATTACATACTTGAACTGAAGAATAGCATCTTCACCATGCTTGAGTCAGTTCCATTTAAGGTCAATACTTCTGCTCTACCTTTCGCTCTCTCCTCTCTACCACTCTCATCTCCGCAAGGATGCATTTGAAATGACTTCACAACTTCTTATTTATACAAGACATCGACTTTGGGATAATCATCAAAGTCAGCAAACTTTACAGAGCAAATACACAAATACAACTTGACTTATTACAAAAGACTTCATGCCGATCATTGCACTGTCGGCTACACAGATTTGAGACTTCAATCTTCTTTGAGGAACACACCATGCTTCATAGAACATCTTCAAGATCATCTGTAGGATGTGTAACTCATCTGGTCATCCAAACTTGGGAAGAACATCATCACCCTGAAGTAATTCTTCAATTATGAGCTCCATCTTCAATGCAGACCACCAACATGAACTGGACACAATCCAGAGATCCCCACAAGCTTGCCTAAATCACCAAGAACATCCACACTACTTCTGCTTACTAAAATCATTCTTTCCTTCATCCAGAACCTTAAGAACATAGTCTGTCATTACTGTCATATTGGAATAGATGCTTGTGGACCTTCAGACCATGAACTAATTGGGTTGTCAATTCACATTGACTTCCTAAACACTCCACCAAATCTGTAGAACAAGATATTGCATTTCTGGATCTCACCGGACCTATTTGTGTCACTCTATCACCTTTGAACATCTGCCAAAACCAATTTTACTCATATGGCCATAACTTCTTCAAATCTTCATGTGGACCTCTCAAATCTTTACTGGATCACCTTTGGACACATATCTAGAAACCCTTTGATGCGTATCCTTTGATCTTCATTTTAGCTGGGATCTTTACTTCATTGTCTTCACTATTCTTCTCTATTCCTGATAGGACTAATTTTCTCAATATCCTTAGCATACAACTCATCCAATCCTTGACATCAATGTAATAGGAGCATGTTGACATCAATGACAACACTAGTTAGGCCCATACTTGTAACAATCTCCCCCTTTGTCATTGATGGCAACATATGATGTGAAAAACTATTTTAACCATCAAGACAAGAACTTCTCCTCACTAACTGACATAACTCCCCCTATCAACAATAACCATTCACATGTCTTCTCTTCCTTTACTACTCCCCTTTTGATCAGCAACCACTTTTTGTTTTCCACATGTCTTCTCTCCCCCTTTGACATCAATGGAAAAGGGCACATACTTGCATTACTCAAAATCATACCAACTACTCCCCCTAAGTAGCAGCTTCCCATCATCAATCCATACCACAAGATATGACTATGAGATCCACTAGACTAATGCACATCAATGCACCTTAATTCAGAACCGGAGGGGTAATAACCCCTAACTTCTCCCTGAGATACTCAAAAGAGTCCTTAGGTTGAGGTTTAGTAAAACTGTCTACAATCTGATCCTTGGAGGGCACAAAATCTAATCTAACTTCATTCTTGTTCACTTTCTCTCTCAAAAGTGAAACTTGATGGATATATGTTTTGTCTTTGAATGCAACACTAGATTTTTGATATATTTATTGCACTTGAATTATCACAGAAGAACAAGATATTCATTGGTTTTGAGTCTTCCATCCTGAATTTCTTCAACAATTCTTTCACATATTTGGTCTGTGAAATGAAGATTCCTTTCTTTGTTTGAATGATTTGTAGACACAAGAAGAAATTAATTTCCCCAAACATAGACATCTCAAATTCACTTTTCATTTGATTTGCAAAAATTTTGTACATACTATCTCTTCCTCCAAAAATGATATCATCAACAAATACTTCAACAATTAAGATATTTTCATGATCAATTTTGAAGTATAAGTTACTGTCAGCAGTACCTTTGTTGAAATCAATCTTCAAAAGATGCTTATCTAGTCTTTCATACCAGGCTCTTGGGGCTTGTTTGAGTCCATACAGTGCTTTCTTCAACTTGCCAACCATATCACCATGATTAGACAATTGAAATCTATCTGGTTTCTCAATATATACTTCTTCCAAGTCATCATTCAGGAAGGCAGACTTAACATCCATCTGATATACTTTGAAGTCCTTGAAGGCAGCAAAGGCAAGAAATAATCTGACTCCTTCAATTCTTTCCACTGGAGCAAAATTTTCTTCAAAATCAACTCCTTCTACTTGAGAATAACCCTTGCAGACGAATCTAGCTTTGTTTCTGACTACTTCACCATCTTCATTTAGTTTATTCTAGAAGACCCATTTGGTTCCAATCAAATTTTTGTTTCTAGGCCTGGGAACAAGATCCCAAGTATGATTTTTCTCAATTTGCATCAGCCCTTCCTTCATTGCTTTAGTCCAACTTTCATCATTGCATGCTTCACTCACAGTTTTTGGTTCAAACTTTGAAATCAGACAATACTTTTCTGAGTCTTGAGGAATCTTACTTCTTGTTTGAACACCTTTGCTTTTATCACCTATGATCTGATCTTCAGAGTGATTTAGTCTTACATACCTGGGAGTTTTGGGAATTTCTTGTACTTTTGTTTCTTGAACAGGTTCATCCAAACTTATCTCTTCTTCCTGATTCTCTAGATCAATCTAGATCTGAATTTTAGAAGGAGCTTGGACTTCTTGGACAGAAACATTATTCTAATCATCTTCATCATATTCATAAAACCTTGAGGGTTTTTAATACATTCATCAACCTTCACATTTGTACTTTCTATAATCTTTCTCAATCTCTTGTTATAACACTGGTATGCTTTGCTTTGAGTAGAATAACCCAAGAATATTCCTTCATCACTTCTAGCATCAAATTTTCCAAGGTCTTCATCTCTTTTAATATAACATTTGCTACCAAAGACTCTGAAATACTTCACAGTGCGAGTGATGCCAAACTAAAGTTCATAAGGGGTCTTACCAGTATTGCTTCTGATTTGTACATGATTAAGAGTATAAACAACAGTGCTTACAGCTTCTCTCCAGTAGATCTGAGGAACATTTTCTTCCATCATCATGGTTTTAGATGCTTCCTGGATGGTCTGGTTCTTTCTCTCCACTACTCCATTCTACTGTGGAGTCCTTGGAGCAGACAACTATCTTTTTATCCCTTGTTTCACACACAATTCTATGAATTCTCTCGATGTGAATTCTCCACCTCTATCAGACCTGAGACATTTTATGTTTAATCTAGTTTCATTCTCTACCAAAGCCTTGAATGTTTTGAATTTCTCAAGAGCCTCAGATTTCTCTTTTAGAAATCTGAAGTTGTTCCTTCATAGTATACATATCCATAGAGATTCCCAGATCTGCCTCAAGCTGTTAGGCTCTATTTAGAGGAACTTAGCTCTGATACCAATTGTTGGAAACAAGGCAAATAACTGAGAGGGGGGGTGAATCATTTATCTCTATTATCTTAACTTTGTTTTCTTCTTTTATAATTTATGCAGCATCAAAACATATAAGCATATATAATCATGAGAACAAAAATAAAATCAACACACATAACACAAGGATTTTTACTTGGAAAACCCTGTTAAGGGAAAAAACATAGGGTGACTAACCCAAGATTGTATTCTCTGTTAAAAGAATAAGAAGTACAAAATGGCACTTGCCAATTAGGGCTCACTACCTGAGCACACTGCTCACAAGAGGCACACTGCCTACAAGAGACTCACTGTCTACAGAACTTACAGAAGGTTATCATGTGTTTGAACTGATGAGAGGCATCTAGACATGCTAGAGTTTAGTGCTGGTTAGGTACAATATATTGATCTGATGCACTTCATTCTTCCTCTGCTTTAGTGTTGTTGCTCTATCACATACCGGACTTGTATTCCTACTTCCACACTTATCTCTACTTTTCTTTGCACTTTATTTCATCATATCTATATTCACACATGTCTACATACTAGAATCCTTCTGGTATATATATCCGCATCAAGGATTTCAACAACTTTCTAGTCAGCAACCAAAATACTCAAGATATTTACAAATTACCGATATGTCGGCTAAATCCATGCTTGATTTGTGATGCATATCAAAAACATAGGCATTGAAGTCATCAATCATGTCGGTCAACAATATATGATCCCTCAAATTAATTTATCAATATCAATTACTCATCTGGATTGAAGTCTAATACTCTGTCGGTCAGTTCTTTCTCTGTTTGCTTTGCCTATCTGGAACCCAACACTCAGATGCCCATATCTTTTCCATGCTTTATCACTAGAGGCTAAATCTCTAGAATATAGTAGTCATGATACTCCTCTTGACTTGTCCAAGTCTGTAACTTGCTGAGTTACACCATCTGAGAGATCCAGACCTGATTGTCTGACTTTATTGCATACTCTATTCTTGTTCACCGGACCAAAACAATCTACAATCTAACTTCCAGTATAGGCATACTATGTGCTATGGATGCATGGGATAGACTTTGTTGCCATCAATGACAACATTCATGAAGCCACACAGTGTCTCTTGCCAACAATCTCCCCCTTTGGCATTGATGACAACAATTAGTGAAAAATGACTAAGTGTCACAGCAAACTCCCCCTTAGCTGATTCTTTGTCTTATGCACTATTTTACCAAAGCTCCCCCTTTGCTGGATTCCACATTTCTTACTACTCCTCACTCCCCCTTTGACATCAATGGAAAAGGGCGGAATCCGCACACCAAAATTTTCAAAAATTAACCTATACATGGCCACATAAGTATATATACATGTTATACTTACATATACTTGAGTATATCCGCAAAAGTGGCCTTCAACTGTACAAACTTTGTGGTCCAGCTCTACTTCATCCTATCCAAAATGAAGATGTGACCACTCAACAAAAATGCATATGCTTCTGCCCTTCTTAAATTTGCCAGATCACTGGTCTAGGTTGTGGTCCGAGCATCTGTTAAGGCCTCATGCATTGCCTCTAACTTAGGGATAATTATCCCTCTGAGTTCACTCATTTTGTTTACTATATCCTTCTTTTCTATGTTCAACCTCTTTATTTTATTTATGATGACAATGGCCTGGCATTCTTGATTCATTAAGGATATAGTGAGGGGATCAAAATTCTGAAATAAACTTGACAATTTACCTTCTTGTTCTTTCACCTTCTTTTCAATATCCTCTGTCACTTTGGACCAAGATAGACAAAACTTGTACATGTCCCCACCATCTTTAAGAGCATTTTCAAGGCTCTTTATTCCAATGTCTAGGGTCCTCCTATCATTAGCAATGAGTCCCTGTACTTCAGTGAATCTTTTTCCCAAAAGCTCCTTCTGGACCTTTGCTTCTACCGATTTCTCTAAAGATTCAAAATGAGTGCCAACAGAGTTTACCAAAGATTTCAAGTTACCGGATGGAGAGGCCGAAGGATCCTTTTGAAATGATGGAATGATCTTCTCTAGCATCCTGGATACAATCTCCAACAGTTCACAGTCTTCCATGTGAGATTTCAGAAGTTTTTCTTTTGCATTGGCTTGAGTAAAAGATGTTATTTTCATTGTCTAGACCAGAGAGAGAGAGAGTCAAAATTTAGTGGTCCTTAGAATAGTTTAGGTTCATCTATCTCCATCATTTCTTTGTTCAAGAAGTTCTTCACTGCCTCTATAGTGTCTCTTTCTGATGACTAAGTCTTCTTTTCTTTTGGGATCTCAGAACTATCATCATAGATCTTCTCTGTTTGTTCTTCTTCTTTTCCCTTTACTTGACTCACTTTCTCCTCTTTGCTTCCTTCTCCTTCAGCTCCTAAATCTGGAATGTCTGAAGTGGGATCTGGAGGAGACATGCTACTTGTGTTTACTGTTTCATGAACTTCCTCTTCTGGAATAGAGGAATCCAAGTCCTTAGACTTCTCTTCATCTATCTCTTTTGATCCTTCTGCATTTTTGTCAGAAGATTCTTTATTAGTTATATTTAATCCTTCAACATCTATGGTAGAAGGTTCTTCATCTGTTTCCTCTACAATAGGGAGATTGAATCTTTTGAAGGCATTCTGGAGAATGTCTTTTGTTTCTCTTGCTATTTGGTCAGTTTCTCCAAGCATAAGTTTATTCATTCTTGCTTTACTCTGAAATTCATCCTTATAGTCCTTAAAGATCATGTCCATCTTTTTTCGAGTAATAGAAGGATAGAGTTGAATTGCAATTTGTTCTCAGATCTCTAAGTCTTTTGCCTTTACATTCACTTTTCTAAGTTCAAGTACCTTCTCTAGACTTTTGGGAATTAATGAAATAATTTCAATGAATGCTTTATTGTATATATTCAAGTACCTAACTGTAGCTTCTTCCAAGATCCTCTTGTCAGTATCACTATATTCATCATAGAATTCTGTAACTGGTTGCAGATTCCCATCCACGGTAACCACCTTAATGATATCATCAATGGAAAGAGCAGGATTTTCAACCAATTCTTCTACTTTTTCTTCTTTGTTTTTGCTAGCAGAGAATTCCCCAGATGTTTTGTTCTTCATTTTCTTAATTTCCTCATCAAACTCTATTTCTTCATCATCTTTGAAACTTCTATATGACCTTGTGGCTTTTGTTTTCATTCTCTTTTCTCCTTTTCCGGATGTCTTGACTTCCGGTTTGGTGGCTCTTGAGCTCTTAGGAGTGGCAAGTGTAGATCTATTAGAGGATCTAGTCTGGGAGGCAGCTTGTACCAGAACACTTCCTTTCTCTACTTCTTGTTTCTCTTTCTCAGCCCTTTCTATTTTTTCTCTATTTGCATCTACTACCTCTTTTGATATGCCATATCTTTTGGTAATTTCCTCGACTTCCCTTCTAACTTTCCTCTTTATCTCTTGTTGTCTTAGCTCAACATGTATGTTTACACTTAGTTCTTGAAAGGTTCCAAACCTTTCTACCTCAGGGTCCTTAGGCTGGATCAACAAGTGTTGAATATGTAGCTCCAAGATTTTCTCATTGACCTCGTATCCCATTGGCGTTATCCAAATTGTTCTGGGCTTAACTACCTCCATTAGGAATTGATCAGTATCTACCATGAAACACACTGTATCCTTGTATTTCTCAACTATGGATTGAGGTATCCTCTCTCTGGCTAGCATCATGCTTTGGAAGTTCTTAAAGTAACCCTAGAGAGCTGTGCTTTGAGCTTTAGCATCACCAAGTCCATACATATAATCTCTAATCTAGATTGCAACCGGTTTGTCATTTTGCCAAACCCAACCACTTGATCCGAGTAGCTCATTCATGTAATAGAAGAATAGACATAGTATTAAACAACCATTATTAAAGGAGTTCTTCTTATCTTTCTTGATCTTCTGCAGGTTCTCTAACAGTTGATTTAAGAGAAGATCACATAGGTCATAATCTGCATTTTCCCTCAACATCTGATATGCTGCATATATTGCAATCCCAGACACAGAATTCTCCCTGCTAGAATGATAGATCTTATACCTAATTATCATTAAGGAAAATTTGACATCCAGATCTGTTATGTCATCTATGGTCATTGCTCTCTTGTTAAACATAGATCTGGTAGCTTCAGTTGCTATCTGGTTCTTGATAGATTTGAGTGCAGGTAACCCACCGGATGAGTGCAATCCAGTTACTTCCCTAATGGAATATTTTATTATCTTGAAGGGCCTCATTAACCACATGAAATTATCATGCATTCTACTTAGGACATACCGGACCCAATCATCTTCTGTAAAATAGGGAAAGTGGATGCAATGTCCAAATTGTTTATCCTGGAGGGCCTTGTATTGAGGTTTGAGTTCAAAACTTTCATCTATTAAATGTTTATGATAGATGTCCATCAACTTAGAGTCTCCAAATTCCTCAATGTTAGTGTGGATATAGACCCTAACATCTACGTGCAATACCCCATGCGAAATGCTAGAAAATGCGCCTAAAGGATCAACTTCTAGAGATTTATAGGGATGTTCCTTGAATTTTGGATGTGGCCTATCAATGATCTTTACAACCATTGGCGTAGCCATCTTGCAAAAGATTGAGAGAGAGATTTTTAGAATGGAAGTACCTTTTTACACTTTAGGGTTCAAAATAAGAACCAAAACAAATCGCTAGTTGAATTGGATTTTGCAGTTGATCTTCAAGAGAGTTGTAGAAAATTGTTGCAGAGCTCTTATTTTCTTCTCGAATGCAAATGTGCAAATGATGAGTGAAAGTACCCTTTTATTCTTGCGTAAACCCTAATTTACTTTTGCAATAAATGCACAACTTAAGTTATCTAGTTGCCCTATTCTGAGAGAGATCTTCTTGAATCACTGTGTTACACTTGGAATCATTTTCAATGAGGATTAACAATGTATCTTCTTTTATTTAGTCATGCCATGGATCTGCAGATCCAAGAATTTCAATTTTGAATCGTACAAGATCTGTCTGTGAAAATCTTGCTTTACTAGATGGCTGTCAAACCGGATCAATCATGGATGATTAAACTCTTGCAAAACTCCATGCAAATCTTTCATATTTTTACCGAGGGTTATTTAGATATTTTTTTGAGAACCCTTTAATCTGTAGCATTCCATGTGCCAAATTTAGGCACCAATTGACTGGCTGGGGGAATTTATTTTTCTTTGTGACTCCCCCTAAGCCAAAGCTCATCTGTTTAGTTTTTCGAAGAATATCAGCACCAGATTCCAATGCGAATCCATCCCCAACATTTTTCATACTCTTCTTAACCCAAATCTTGCTCATCTCCCTTTAAACTTCATCCACATTCACTTTGTCTTTTCCCTTAACTTGTTTTTGATTGTGATGCACTGGACACTTTTTATCCTAATTTTTACTTCTGCAGAATTTGGCAATATGACCGGATCTATTGCAATTGTAACAAACAACATTTCTTTGCATATTTGATTGATATCCTCTTGATCTACATTGATTAGCCATATGTCCCATCTTATTGCATGCAAAGAATCTACCATTGAATGATTTGTTTATTTGCATATTTCTGCATTCATGAGATTTGTGACCATACCTTTTGCAGTTGAAACATTGTCTGGAGAAGGATGGATTAGTTTGATTCATTCTCCTTCTGCACTGAGTTGCTTTATGACCAAAGTTGTTGTAATTGAAGCAGTATCCATTGAAGGATGGATATCTTTGAGCATTTGGTTGCCTTATCAGAGGTCTTCTAGGCTTGTTTCTTTGATTTCCTAATCCAAAATTCTTCTGACTAGATCCAGAGCTTTCACCTTTCTCATATCCCAAACCACGCTTATCATCTACCCTCTTTTGGCTTTCAAGAAGAACTTCAAGTTGGGCTAAGCTTATCTTGAATTTCTCTTTGTATTCATTTGTTGTTTGAAGATCTTGTTTAAGAGTGTCTATCTGATTCTCAATTTGTTCTTCATTATATCTAGCTTCTTCAAGTTCAGATTCAAAATGCCTGATTATTTTGTCCATTTTGTGGCAGTCCTCTATCTTCTCCTTGACGGATTGTTTTAGATTATCTTCAATTTTTCTTTTCTCTTCAATTTCTTGGGTGGATCTCATAACTCCTGATTCTATCACATGCCTTACCATAATGACCTCTTTTGATAGCTTCTCACATAGCTTATTTTTCTCATCCAGATCTTCATTAGTATCATTGGCTTTACTCTGACTTGCTAATTTTTGAAGTAGTTCCTTTCTCTTTTTCATAGAGATACTCAATTTTTCTTTTAGTTCATTTATGAAATCATCAACTTGTTTGAGTCTTTCTCTCAAGTTATTGACTTCAGAGTGAGATTGTTCAAGATCATCTAGGGCGGACTAAAGTTGTTCCTTCATACCATACATATCCATAGAGATTCCCAGATCTTCCTCAAGCAGTTAGGCTCTATTTAGAGGAACTTAGCTCTGATACCAATTGTTGGAAACAAGGTAGATAATTGAGAGGGGGGGTGAATCAATTATCTCTATTATCTTAACTTTCTTTTCTTCTTTTATAATTTGTGCAGCATCAAAACATATAAGCATAAATAATCATGAGAACAGAAATAAAATCAACACATATAACACAAGGATTTTTACATGGAAAACCTTGTTAAAGGAAAAACCACGGGCTGACTAAACCAAGATTGTATTCTCTGTTAAAAGAATAAGAAGTATAAAATGGCACTTGCCAATTAGGGCTCACTGCCCGAGCACACTGCTCACAAGAGGCACACTGCCTACAAGAGACTCACTATCTACAGAACTTACAGAAGGTAATCAGGTGTTTGAACTGATGAGAGGCATCTACAAAAGCTAGAGTTTAGTTCTGGCTAGGCACAATATACTGATTTGATGCACTTTATTCTTCCTCTGCTTTAGTACTATTGCTCTGTCACATACCAAACTTGTATTGCTGCTTCCACACTTATCTCTTCTTTTCTTCACACTTTATTTCATCATATCTATATTCACACATGCCTACATACTGGAATCCATCTGGTATATATATCTGCATCAAGGATTTTGACAACTTTTTAGTCGACAACCAAAATACTCAAGATATTTATAGATTACTATTCTATCGGCTGAATCCATGCTTGATTTGTGATGTGTATCAAAAACATAAGCATTAAATTTATCAATCATGTCGGCCAATAATGTATGATCCCTCAAATTGCTTTATCAACATCAATTACTCATCCGGATTGAAGTCTGATACTCTGTCGGTCAGTTCTTTCTCTGTTTGCTCTGCCTGTCTGGAACCCAACACTCAGATGCTCATATATTTTCCATGCTTTATCACTGGAGGCTAAATCTCTAGAATATAGTAGTCATGATACTCCTCTTGACTTGTCCAAGTCCGCAACTTGCTAAGTTACACCATCTGAGAGATCTGGACCTGATTGTCAGACTTTGTTGCATACTCTGTTCTTGTTCATTGGACCAAAACAATCTTCAATCTGACTTCCAGTATAGGCATACTATGTGTTGTGGATGTGTGGGATAGACTTTGTTGCCATCAATGACAACACTCATGAAGCCACATAGTGTCTCTTGCCAATATTTGAATAACTTGAGATTGTCATTTTATAAGCTTATTGGTTTATGTCTAATACGAGATAAAATAAAAATAGGATTCTAGTACCTTTTGAGCCTAAGGTTGAATCAAGGGATTGGCTAAGAAGTGTGATATATGAAAGAATGGAAATAGAAGAAGATGTAGAAGTAATATTTTAGGAATTATAAGCAAAAGTGGCTAGGATAGCCATGGTTGATGGAAAGTTAGATAGGCTAGAAAGTATGAATGGATGAAAATAGGGTGCACCAAGATGGAAGTAAACATGAGGTTGGTGTTTCACAAAAAGACACATCAAAATCTAATAAGGTTTTCAACATGAGGCCAAAACTGATATCTAATCATATGATGGAGAAATTAATGTAGAGAAATTAGGTCAATGGTTGTCTTACATGGAAGTGTATTTAAGTTTGTACTAGGAAAATATATCCAAATGAGGAAAACTAGTGCTCACTTACTATATTAATTCAATTCTTGATAGTAGAATAATATCTTTTACACTTGTTAGTTAATCACTAGTCTATGTGTAAGCATTTATAAACACTAACTTAAGAAACCACTATGTTATATTTCATCCAAATCTTTCCTATGTTACTTTATATGTCATAATATGATGTCTTAAGGGGTCCTAATAGGACTTATTAAAGGGATCAAAGAATTCAAACTCATCATATTTAATCATAATTGATATAATTTATGATGACTCATCAGAACAATCCGATGTCTTAATTTATGTCGTAATGGGATGTCTTAAGGGGTCATAATACGATGTCTTAAGGGGATGTCTTAAGTTCTCAAAATTTGGTGAAGTTGCCCAAGACAACCAAATTTAACAATAATACAATCAAATTTTAAGTAAATTCAAAGTATAAAAACATGCGCATTTAACAAATAAAATATATAGAATAATAATTTTGATGTATAAAAGTGTAGAGTATAATTGTGTACATAGACATGTATACAAATTTGTGTAATAATGTAATTGTGTATGTACATAGATGCCAACTCAAAATAATGTTTACAAAATGTGGCTATGCCATCTCAAGAAAATCTGAAACTTGTGGGGAATGTAGTAGGTCTTCACGCCACCTGAAATAAAAAATAATATAAGCAATATCAATATATCATCAAAACATGTACTTTAATTTATATAAAACTATCTATATACACAACTTGTACTTGTATTTACAAGTGCCTCACACATGTACATATAGGTTTAATCTACATCCTCTCAGGTTTTCGTTTCAAAGTATGTGATGAATTTGTGATGATGGCCTAAGGATATAAAAGGACAATTTAAATCAATTTCAACTAATAACGCACAAGAAATATCAAAACATGTATTTAAAATAACAATATAAAACTATTTAACTATATTTACCTATATTTACTTATTCCATTGTACCATCTCCATCCTCTCTTTTTTCCAACACATAGATGATTGTCTCATTCTCTTCCATAGAAATTGTCCATAGCTCTTTATTTGCAAGTTTTCCATGATACCTCTCCAGTTTTATATTTGTTGCCAACACCAAATGTGAGTAGTGTATAATCTTCTTATGTGTTTCATAATCTTCAAATGCAGGCAAATCATTCTTCCTTATTAGGTATTTTCGTAGCCAAGTGCCAACAACCACCACCGAACCTATTGGATAATCATAGCCATCACCAAAGAAATTCTCAAAATTTGCTTAAGGGGATCAAAGAAGTTCTCAAAATTTACTTAAGGGGATCAAAGACTTGTTATCAAAATTTGCTTAAGGGGATGTCTTAAGGGGATCACCGAACCTATTGGATAAGGAAAGACATCATCTTCTCGAGGTGCTATTAACTTATGTTTAGTCTCCACACAATGAGCCAACCAATACTCTATTTCCTCTTCATTCTCCTCAGGTGCAACAACAACATACACATGTCCTGCAAACAAATTTTGATTCAATAACTTGCACATGTACATAAAATTTGACCCATCTACATACATGCATTCATATGTACACATATAAATAAATAAAAGCACTACAAAATGGTAATGAAGTGAAATAAAATGAAATAATTTGAATTAAATTACCTTCTTGTACAAGGTCTAAAACATGCTCATAATCATCTGATGCAAATAGTTGATCAATATCTTCAATTGTTGTTTCATATTGATCATGTTCTTGTGTAGGTGTCAACGGTCTTTGATTCCACTCTTCAACCCATTCTGTATTCTCACATGCTTCCCAATCTTCTGAAATGCAAAACTGGCAAAAACATGCAAACTTCCTTATCCAGATAGTCCATGTACTTGCATTCAAACTCCCAAATGAATGCCATTTAGTAGATCCACTGATTGTCTCGCAATCAAGTCTAGGTAGAATGTTTTCTTCTTCAACCAACCAAAAGAATAAGTGAAGTGTAGAGTACTCACTTGATCTAGGTGTACATAATCTTGTATTGCACCAATCCATAATCCCACGTGCATCTTTAAATTTTACTGCTTCCTAAAATTTCAATTGTTGTTTAGCAAGAATTCTTTTAGTACACGCACCAACTCCATCATGTTCTCCTTTACTATGTCCAGCTTCAAAAAAATTCCACATATGTTGGACATTATGTTCCTTGTGAACCCTACTTAACCAATACAACATTTGAGCATTCTTAAACTGCCCCGTATAATTATCTGACCATATGAGATGTTATATCATTTGGATTCCTCTTTCTCTTAAATTTGTATAAAATATATTGAAACAATATTGAACAAACTCTGACGAGTGTAACCGGTTGTCACTCAAATATAAATGATACTCCCTCAAAACTTTTCTATCATCCTCTATGCTATCATCTGCATGTCTATAAACAATATGAAAAAACATGGCCACCTGCACTGAATTGTAATATTGTGATTGGATTTCCTCTTGCAGAGCTAGAGTATAGTTTTCCACAAAATCAACCACTGATAGTATAGTACCAACTAGAAATGTGTTTCTACATGCACGAAACTATCCATCAAGCCATCAAGCTTGTTGAGAGTGCTTGACATATTTTGGTACAATCTTACTCCTAAACTCTAATATGAATGCATGTACACTAACTTTTTCTGTAATTAAATCACAATGCTTTCCAATTTTTCCATCTTTTAAAGAATATTCAACATTCTTAAAT
Source organism: Cunninghamia lanceolata (assembly GCA_027924645.1). Classification (NCBI taxonomy): domain Eukaryota; kingdom Viridiplantae; phylum Streptophyta; class Pinopsida; order Cupressales; family Cupressaceae; genus Cunninghamia; species Cunninghamia lanceolata. Next base: position 243,068 of record BSBN01000865.1, on the reverse strand, counting down.
CTTTTAACATCCACTAATTGTTGTCCAAAATTATTTTCAACACTTTCATGCATACAAACTCTTAAGAAAGAAAGATTGCCACAACTAGTGCATTGTCCAGAAATACATGAACTTAAATAAAATAATTTCCTATTAGATCTTTCAAAAAAAAAACTTGATATAAACTCTTTTATTGTTTCAGGTGGCATATTAATATCACATTCCTGTATAATCATGTTAGTATGTAAAGTACAACGCATATATCGAAACACATCATAATAATAACTAAATTAAACATGTGTTTTACAACAACAAGATATTCATTGCTTATTAATCTTTACATACCATGGTTTGCATTTTCAAAAGATCTTTGACTTATTCTAATATTACCAGGTAACACTAATTCACCACAAATTTTTTTATAAAATTTAGTTTGCGTTGTATCTAATAAGTGTTTTGGATGAGGATCGCAAACTTTGGACCCCACTCTTAATGTTAAAACATCTTTAGCATTAGATGATACTCTAGTATTATCATGCCAATATTTTTCGATCAAATATTTGATTTCAACATTTAATTTCATGTCAGATCTTAGGAGTCGACCACTAAAACTCCAACATTGGTTGATTGGACCATTTTCTATACTTTCTCTTCTTTTTGCCGCTCTTACCAATGTTAGAGGATGTATTTTTAGAATTCCACTAATATTGCTTACCATTCTTCTATTCAAAGTTGATTTATTAACTATAGCAGTTGTTATAGCTCGTCTCATTGCATTCTTATCTTTAGATCGACTATTCTTTCCAATAGACTCAATGGCACTAGCAACAGTAGACATATCATGTTTTATTGATTGATCTTTTCTTCTTAGTTTAACAAAAATGCCTAACATTTTCATTACTTTTCTCAATTTCCACATTCTCATTAATTGCATCATTAGTTGACATTGAAATGGTATTTTTTACGATAAAAAATTCTTTGTATAATCTATTGGCACGTGTCTTATTTGTCTCCAAGAAATCTTACTAGGAAGATTATCCAAAACATCTCTTTCAATTTCAAAAACAAAATTCTCATTTTCAACATCACATCCTGGATTTTCATTTTCATTTTCAACAACAAAACGGTTTTCATTTTCATTTTCAACAAAAGGATTTTCATTTTCATTTTCAACAACAAAACGGTTTTCATTTTCATTTTCAACATAAAAATTTTTATTTTCATTTTCAACAACAATTTGTCTCAAATATTGATCTCTATGAATATTATCGATCTCAACATTGTTATATCTAGCTTCTTTTAAATGTCCTATCAACACCATTTCTATTTCATTCAAAGTTTGATTTGAAGATGTACCTACATTTGTGCCTATTGAAACATTCTCCATAGCATTGAAATGGGGATTTGAAAACATTCTAGGAGTAGTTTGTATAATTGTATTAGTTTCCACATTCACCTCTTGCAAATTTGCATCATCTACATCCATGGTCTCCTCAATGTTTTTATCTTCAATAGTTGTGGAATTGGATGCTTTAGAATTATTCATTGATTGAATATTTATTCTTCTATCTCTTTGTCTTTTTGTCTCCTCTCTATTTGCTTCAATTTCTTCAGGGGTCAATAGCTTCCTATCTTTCCTCTTATTACGAGTTTGTGATCCTATAATTAAAAAATTATGAAGTATGTACAACTGAATGTCAAAAACTTGAAATCCTTCCTTCTTTGTTGAAGTCCTTCAAACAAGTAGCAATTCAACAAAATTTCATTCAAACAGTGTCTCAATGATGGATCCTTTCAAAATTCAAACAAAATCCCAAGTTGATGGACCTGCAGAAGACAAAAGATGGTAGAGAATGTTGCAAATGTCGCAGTCAGCTGTACAGAAGAAGTTACAAGGTCAAATGTGATAGTCTTATTATAAAAAATGGTCAAATAGTAAACAGGATCCCATTCTACAAAATGGGATCCCATTTACTAAACGGGATCCTGTTTTGTTCTATACCAACGGAGTAAGAAATGGGATCCCGTGTTGGCAAAAGGCACTGCATAGCATTGATAGGTGTTGTCATTGATGGAAACTAAGATTGTTCCACATATTTGCAGTGTAGTATCTGATCTTACTAGAAGTCAGAATGATAATCTATCTAAGTCTAGTAGCCTGAAATAGAGCATATAGTAGAGTCCAGTATTTTGGTTAGCGGATCTCTCCAGCTAATCATTATGAGTTGCAGATTTGAAGGAGTGTAGAGGGACACCAAGACAATCTAAATCCAAGTTTTTAGTCTCTGATGATAATGGGATCAGAAGTTATGAGCATCTGAATACTAGGTTCTTTTATGACAGAACAGTTTAGTGAAGAATATGCAGACTTATGTAAATCCTTGTGCAAACCCAATAGAAGTGTTTTGATGAACTATGTATGAGATAGGATGTTAGAGGACAACATGTATGATGATCTACATGTGTTATTTTTGGTACGCATCAATATTGGTGTATGGATCTAGCCGACAGAGCAGAGCACTCTTAAAAAGTTCTAAGTGTTTGTTGTTGCCGACTGGCAAGTGATTACAATTCAAGATAAGTATATATAGCCAATGATTGTGGATATTTTGAGACGAAGACATTTATGGAGAAAATGTGAAAAGGGCAGAAATCAAATATTTGAATGAAGGTAGGATAGAGAGAAGAGCAGAATAAAGATGAAGTGTACAAAGTCAATATTTACACTCAACCGAAACTGATCTCTAGCATTGGCAGATGCATCTTACCAGTTCAAAATCTTTGTAAATCTCTTGTAAAATTTTCTATAAGTAGTGAGCTCGGGGTAGTGAGCACGAATGCATGTGCATTCTCATTTGTAAAATACTTTTAATAGGGTATTAATTTTGTGGGTTAACCCACACCGTGGTTTTTCCCTTAACTGTGTTTCCACATCAAAATCTTGGTATCAATTGTGTTATTTATGTTTCTATTTATGTGATGCTGAAAATGCTTATTTTATTTATTTGTTAATAAGTTGAATAAAGGAAGAAAAGGTTAAATAAGTATCAATTGATTCACCCCCCATCTCAGTTGACCGGACCTAATCCAACAATTGGTATCAGAGCCAAGTTCCTTTAAAAAGGCTTAACAGCTTAAGGAAGATCTAGGAAGATAGCAGAATGGATGAATATGACCTTCAAGGGCAACTTAATCTCACCCTAGATGATCTTGAGCAGTCCAAGGCAGAAGTTCAACAGCTACAAGACAATCTCAAAAGGGTAGAAGACTTCATTAAAATTTTAAAAGAAAAATTGAGAAAATCCAATGCAAAAGGAAAGGAGGAACCTCTTCAACTAGGAAAATCTTATGAAGACAAGGCCCTATATGAGAAGACAAAGGAATGTGAAAAGTTAACTAAAGAAGTTACTATTCTAAAACATGAGATGGAAACTGAAGTGATGAGACTAACCAAGGAAAATGAAGATAAAAAAGAAAGTTGAAGAAGAGTTAAATCAAAATCTGAAAAAGAGTTCTGAAGAATGCTGCAAATTGGATGCGATAGCTGGCCTTCTAGAATATAATCTACAAGAAAGCAGAGACAATGAAAGAGAACTTGAGAGACAGATTATCACAGTTAGAAATGACCTAGAAATTGCAAATGAGTATAAGGAGAAGTTCAAGATAAGTTCAGCTAAACTTGAAGCACTCATTGAAGGGTAGAAAAAGGATGTTGATAAGCATGAGAAAGTGAAAGCTCTGGATCTGGACAGAGAAAGTTTTAACGTAGGAATGGAAGAAATAGATCTAGAAATCCTCCAGTAAGATAGCCAAATGCTCAAAGGTATCCATCATTCAATGGAAATTGTTTCAACTACAACAAATTTGGTCATAGATCTACTTAGTACAGAAGTAGAGTAAATCAAAATGGTCTATCCTTCTCCAGTCAATGCTTCAAATGTAACAGGTATGGTCATAGATCAAATGAATGCAGAAGTATGAAAAATAATCCCAATATTAGAAGAAATAGAAATTCTTTCAATGGTTACTATTTTGTTTGCAATGGATTTGGACATATGGCTAATCAGTGCAGATCAAGAGAAAATTAGGTTTATAAGAAAGGAAATGTTGTATGCTATAACTGCGATAAATCTGGTCATATTGCAAGATTCTGCAGAAGTAAACATAATGGAAGAAAAGATCTGTTAAACAGAAAACTGGATGAGTAGAAACAAGATAGAGGCAAAAAGAAAATTGATGTGGATGAGATATGGAGTGAAATGAACAAGATTTGGATAAAGAAAGATACAATAAACAATGATAATGAGTCCGCACCAGAATCTGGTGCTGAAAATTCCTCTGGGAATTAAGTAAGAAAACTCTGGCTTAGGGGGAGCTGCATAGAACATCAAAATTCCCTCAATTAGTAAATGGGTGCCTGAATCTAGCACATTAATAGAAAATACTCTAAGTTAGTCCATAACCTATGAAAGGATTTTTGGAAGAAAAGATGTTTATATATGAGGAACTGTCTAAACAATGTAACCGAATACAATTAGGGCAACACATTTATTACAAAGGCAAATTAGGTAATGCGGAGCTTTAAAAGGTAACTTGATCACTCATTTGAATCACTTTGCATTTGAAGTAAACAAGAAGAAGAGCACTTGAGCTATAAAGTCTAGAGACTGAGGTAGAGAATGAATTCAATCGGTAATTGGTCAACCCTAACACCACGAAAGAAAAAGGTACCTTTGTGTAAATCTTTAAATCTAAAATCTACTAAAATGGCTACCCCTCATGTTATTGACATTACCGAAAGGCCTTGACCCAAATTCAAGAAGCATCCTCACAAATCAATTCAAGTTGATCCATTAGGTGCTTTCTCAAGTGTTCTGAATGGGGTGCTACATGTAGAAGACATTAGGGTTTACATTCATGAAAATATATGAGTTTGGAGATTCAAGGTATGTAGATTTGTTTGAAAAATAACTCATGGATGAAAATAAAGAATTTAAACCCAAATACAAGGCTCTACAAGATAAACACTTTGTTCAGGTTATGGGGTTTCCAACATTTGATGAGGATTAGTGGGTCCGATACGTCTTAAGTCAGATACATGATGAATTCATGTGGTTGTTAAAATTGTTCAAGATTACTAAGGATGCTATCAGAAATGTAACTAGTTTGAACTCAACTGGAGGATTGCCCATGCTGAAAGCTGTGAAAAAATAGATAGTAACTAGTGCTACCAGAGGTAAGTTTGACATAAGAGCAATGACCATAAATGACATTATAAAGTCGGATGTCAAATTTGCCTCCATGGTGATTGGATACTAGATTTACCACTCGAGTAGAGAAGATTATGTTTCTAGAACAACCATTTATGCTGCATACAAGATGCTAAAAGAAAATGTTGATTATGACTTATGTGAACTATTGTAGAATCAATTGATTGAAAATATGAACAAGATCAAAAGGGACAAGAAGAACACCTCCAAGTATGGTACACTAATTTTATGTCTATTCTTTTACTATATGAATGAGGTACCTGGGGTAAAAGGTGTACACTGGACTAAGGATGAGCCAGTTTCCATTCAAATCAAAAATCATCTTCACAGCATTGGTGATTTCAATGCTTAGAAAACGGTAATATGGGGTTACTTCAAAAAAAATTAGAATCTGATGCACTCAAGGGAAAGAATCGCCAATTCAATTATTGACAAATACAAAAATGAAATATGCTTCATGGTTGATATTGATAAGTATTTAATGGAAGCAATGGACCCCATAATTGTGTGGATCATGCCCATGGGGTATGAAGTAGATGAAAGGATCTTGGATATGTATGTTCAACACCTGCTAAGCAAGCCCAAAGACACAACAGTTGAAAGATTTGGAACTTATGAGGAGATGAGTTTAAAGTTGCATACTGAGCTTAGAGAACCTAAAACAAATAGGAGAGTAAGAAAAGAAGTTGAGCAGCTAGTTGAAAATCTTGGCCTAACAAAGGAAGCTATGAAGAAATTCAAAGAAAGAATAGAAAAGGATGAGAAAGAAAAATATGAAAAGAGACAAACAAGTAATTCGGTGGAACCTTGTTCCAATTCAAGAACTACTAGAAGTTCTACTACTATCTCTAAATCTACTAAACCAGAAGCAGAATCATCCAAAAAATGTGAGAAAAGGAAGAAAACAAAAGCTTCCTGGACCTATGAAAGCATAAGAGAAGATGAAATAGATACAGACTCTAACATTGAAATCAAGGAACTAGAAGTCTCTAGAACAAAAGCTGCAAAGTTAACCAAAGAAAAGTTCTACAGAAGCAAAAGGACTGGCAAAAAGCAAAAGACTAAAGAATATGAAGAATATGTTGAGAAACCCACACTCTTGCTAGAAGATGTGATAAAATTAGGCACTGTGGATGGTAATCTAAAACCCATGATTGAATTCTATGATGAATACAATGATATGGATAAAAAGGTGTTGGAGGAAGCAATGGTTAGATATCTCAACATCTACAACAAGGCACTGATTGAGATAACTTCTGAGTTACCACAAAGTCTGGCAAATATCTTGGAATTGAGAAAAGAAAATGCCAAGCGCAAGGATGTGGAAATTAGAGAACATGAGCTAATAAATCTGTGTCCACAAATTTCTCCTGAACAAATAGATATGATATTTAAGGAAGTCAAAGATGATTTCAAAAGCAAAAGGAGAATGAACAAGCTCATACTTGGAGAAACAAGTGAAATAGTTGAAGAAACTCAAGAGATTCTTTTGAAAGCATTAAAGAAGCATAATTTTCATATAGTCACAAAAGAAGTGCCAGATGGTGAAGAAGAGAACATTATTGAGTAGCAATCTGAGTTGGGTGGAGCCTCTATTCCAAAAATAGAACAAACAATTTAGGAGGATACAGAAATGTAGGATAAAATACAGAAGATACTCCCAATCCATTTGATACAACTGGAAAGGAGGATAATGTTACTCTTTCATAGAGCCCTTCTGATCAGATAGCAAGTGATGAACAAACAAGAAAAAGTTCCTCTGTAGAGAACACAGAAAAGGATAAACCAGAGTTAAAAGAAGAAAGAGAAAATAAAGATAATATAGAAGAAGATGGTGCAAACGTTGAAGCACCTAAAGCAGAGACTGAGAAATCAGGAGATCAAAAGGTTGATTCTAAAATTACTGCAAGGGACACTGTAGATATAGTAAAAGGTCTTCTTGGAAAAGAAGTAAATGAACTTGATGAACCGGAACTACTCCAAGGTCTAACCAATCTAGATGTCCTCTCTCCAATTCAACTGATGAAGATAGCATCATTCACCCAAGTAAAGGCTAGAGAGAAGATGTTAAAGTTCCACATGGAGGAGAATGAGCTACTGGGACTTGCAACCAGAGTTTTGGAGAAATTATTGCCAACCTATCAGAAGAATCAAAATGATTCCCCCTCCAAACATCTAAAGAATCTGGTAAGTTCAGTAAATTCACATTTTGAGTCCTTTGAGAAGTCTACGGAGGTGAAAGTTCAGAAAGAATTCTTAGATAAGAAATTTTGTGAATTAAAGAACCTGATAGGAAATGATAGAAGAATACTTGCTATTGGCATAAAAAGTATTTAGAATGCTATAAATGATGGAAGTGAGATGTACAAATTATGTTTATCATGGCCCAAAGTTAATAAGGATATTGAGAACAAGAATAAAATTTGTCAAATCTCTCTCAAAATTTTGATCCCTTAATGATTTCACCCATAAGTCAAGAATGTCAAGTAATTAACTTGACTGAGGAAATAAAGAAACTTGTCGAAGAGAAAAGTAACATTATGAAAAGAATGTGTGAGCTATGTGGATTAATTGCCCCTAAGTTAGAGACAATGTATAATGCCTTATCTGAAGCTCAAACTATAGTTCAGACTAGTGTTCCATCAGATCTGTCAAAGGCAGAAGCATACTCATTTGTGTTAAATGGGCACATTTCAATTTTGGATGGAATGAAGAGTACTTGGGCCTCTGAACTTGTGCAAATAAAAGCTAGTTTTGCAGATATCCTCAAGTTCATGTGAACAGAACCTGATGGTTACTAATACATATGCGGCAATGTATACAAAAATTTTGGAGAATTTTGCGAATCCCACCCTTTGCCATTGATGTCAAAGGGGGAGTGAAGGGCAGTGAAAGATGATGTACTTAGCAAAGGGGGAGCACTGAAATAAGTGAAGTGCACAAATGTACAGACAAAGGGGGAGTTGCACAAGGACACTTAGTCATTTTTCACTAAGTGTTGCCATCAATGCCAAAGGGGGAGATTGTTGTCAAGAGGCACTGCATAGCATTGATAGGTGTTGTCATTGATGGCAACTAAGATTGTTCCACACATCTACATTGTAGTATCTGATCTTACTGGAAGTCAAAATGATAATCTATCTAAGTCTAGTAGCCTGAAACAGGGCATATAGCAGAGTCCAGTATTTTGGTCAGCGGATCTCTCACACTAATCATTATGAGTTGCAGATCTGAAGGAGTGTAGAGGGACACCAAGACAATCTAAATCCAAATTTTTAGTCTCCAATGATAATGGGATCAGAAGTTATGAGCATCTGAATATCCTGTTCTTTTATGACAGAACAATTCAGTGAAGAATAAGAAGACTTATGTAAATCCATGTGTGGACCCAATAGAAGTGTTTTGATGAACTATGTGTGAGATAGGATGATGTCTTATTTTTGGTACGCATCAATATTGGTATATGGATCTAGCCAACAGAGTAGAGCACTTTTAAAAAGTTCTAAGTGTTTGTTGTTGTCGACTGGCAAGTGATTGCAATTCAAGATAAGTATATATAGTTGATGATTGTGGATATTTTGCGACTAAGACGGTTATGGAGAAAATGTGAAAAGGGCAGAAATCAAATATCCGAATGAAGGCATAATAGAGAGAAGAGCAGAATAAGGATGAAGTGTACAAAGTCAGTATTTACACTAAATCGGAACTGATCTCTAGCACTGGTAGATGCATCTTACCAGTTCAAAATCTCTGTAAATCTCTTGTAAGATTTTTTGTAGGTAGTGAGCCTCCACTTGAGTAGTGAGCATGAATGCATGTGCATTCTCATTTGTAAAATACTTTTAACAGGGTATTAATTTTATGGGTTAACTCCCACTGTGGTTTTTCCCTTAACTGGGTTTCCACGTCAAAATCTTGGTGTCAAGTGTGTTATTTATGTGATGCTGAAAATGTTTATTTCATTTATTTGTTAATAAGTTGAATAAAGAAGGAAAAGGTTAAATAAGTATCAACTGATTCACCCCCCCCCCCCTCAATTGACCAGACCTAATCCAACATCCTGTTATTTAAAATTTGAATTTTAGGCTCTGGTTTTGCTTTGTAACCTAGTTTGGGAAAAGCTTTGGGGACCCAAACCTAACCTCTAGACATAGTTTGACCTGCAACTTGAAGGTCTTGTCAATGTCACAACAAAATAGTGACTTTGAGCATATGTCTAATGGTCTTTTTTGCATAATTTTTTGATGAAATTAAAACCCATTATAGATGAGACAACGTAGATTCCAAATATTTTTTTTTTTACAATTGGATTAAATTTTCTATTTTTCAGTTAATTTCTAATGAAATAGGTCCATAAACTTGAATTATCAGGGTTTTTTAGTATTTTAATAACTTTTTATTAAAATATTTTTTTGTAAAAAAAATTGTACGAAAACATACTTTAGACAATTCTTTTAAATTTTAAAAAAAATTCAAAAAATGTTAAAGTTTAGGTCATCTTATACGTGACGTACACGACAATTTTTTAAAACACCAAATTTGGCCAATAAAAATTTAACCAAAAAAAATTTCAATAAAAACTTACAAAAAATATGGAAAACGTGCTTCAGTGAGTTACAAATCTTTTGCCTAAATATTTAGAAAAATCTGATTATTTAGGTCAAAATATGGATGACGTACACGTGCATGGTATAGCAAAAAATAAGTGACTTTTAAACAGTGGTTTTTAGAAATGCCTATTGAAAATCAATTTCTATCATCTGGGTATTTAAAAAAATTACATATTTGAAAACTAGACTCCGAGTACTACATTTCATATTTTCTGACTTTTTTCAAGATTCCACATTTAAGTGCTTTAAATTTTTAGGTCAAATGTACAAATTCTAAAAATGGAAAACACTTCCACTTTTTGGCCAAAAAGTGGACTTAACTTCTTGCACACACCCGTGTTATGTTTCTTGTTGAACTTGAGGAACAATGCGTAAAGGTGGTGGATTGCATTGTAGAGCATCAAAGTCAAGTCAAGAAGCTCTTTGACAAGAAAGCAAACTCCTGAGATTTCCAAATTGGAGATCTAGTTCTATTATGGGACAAGAGAAGAGAGTCAAAAGGGATGCACGGAAAATTTGATTCTTTGTGGAGAGGCCCTTTTGTGATTCACCATTTATGTAGTAAAAATAATTTTCTTCTATCATATCAAGATAGAACACCTTTTCTACTACCCCACAGTGGACAACATCTGAATCTTTTCACTCAGTGAAGCGACAGATAAGTTTGTACAATTTGTATAGTAATACGTTTTGGTCTTTGCATTTTTGTCATCGTGTGTTATGTTTGTCACCCAAATCTATAGCCCAATGGTTAGATGAAGGCACCTAGAGTTCTGGGATTCTTCTCCCTTCAATCATTTCAAAGGATAATCGAAGGAAGCTCCCCAATTAGAGCTAGTTGTTATCCTCAAATTTTGCTTGCTCAATTCATGGGATAACCCCTAGAAAACTTGTCTATTTCATAACCCACATCATCTAAGCATGCAAATAAAGGCAAAATTTGATTGGTCTCGTACATAGTCTAACCCTTGAAAAGTCATTTTGATTTGGATCATTTCTCGCCTTTTGGAAAAATGCAAAAGATAAGTCTTTCTAATTAGTCATTTTCTCCTTCAAGTGAAAGGTCACTATTTTTAGTGCATTTACACTTTTCAAGTGTTATAAACTCATATGTAATTACAGAGAATTTCTTCACAACTACACTCCTATGATGGTACACTCGGCATTTATGAGGTTTTAATGCCAAGGTTTTATATATGTTTTAATCACATTTTAAACCTTTAAACCTTTTATTCTTACCATTCCTCTTCAACATTTGTAGCCACATCATCCTCGTCGTTTTCTAATCCTGTTGCATCTTATTTTTTAGCGTGACATTTTGGTTTCTAGATCTGTTCGTGATTCTTGTTTCAATTTTAAGTCTCACGGGTATGTCATGCGATTTTCCTCCCATTTTCTTTTCTAATTTGTTTGCTGTTTTAATCTTCGTTTCGTTTATATTGCATAACCCTAGGTTTTATTCTTAATGTCAATTGTATTGACTATTTTATCATAGTCATTTTAGGTTTGTTTCGTGGGAAGTTTGAAAACAATGCAAAACCCATGTTGCTCGAAGATTTTTCTCTAAGCAATGCTACCTAAACCTTTTTTTCAAAACTGTGTTTTGTTGTGTCATTTTTAATAAATGCATACCAGTGTTGTTCAGAGATTTTTCTCTGAATAACACAAGTCATAAGAACCAAGTGTTGTTCGGTGAAAAATCTTTGAACAACACTCTCCCGCACCCTGTTAAAACCTTCAAACACCATAATAATTAGGGTGTTTTGTGAGAAAAATTCCCTGTGCAACACCCTATCCTTATACCATCAACTGTTGAATAAAATAGCACACAAAATTATGGCTTTCAGAGAATTTTCTCTGAAATCCACAAAGAAGTTCTACCCTGTGACTTTTGGAGAAAATTGTTGGGAATTAAGGTGTCTCAACCTTGGTATTTCTCTGCATTTGTAATGTTTGTATTTATTATTCAATTGCCTATGTTGTAAATATTTGGAAATTCCACTTTGTCATATTGTGGGATGTGGCATAGTGATGTGTCAATCCTACATGGATTATGACAACTTGGTATTTGTCCTCACATGAGGAGATAGGCGTCCCACTTAGTGGTAGGAATATTCTACCATGTTTCAGCATCTTCTATTTTGTGTAAGGAATGTTTGACCGAAACGGTTATGACGGATTCCTATGACAAATCTATGAAATGTAAGAGTCGAGAGTAGAAGGTTGTAAGACAGGTGATGACATGTGTCATGAAGCATCTTTGAATGAGGCATATTTGGGTGCCCCAAGGTGGAATATGATGTGTTGTAAGAGAATATGCTATTAATAGCATGTGTATGACAGATTCTCTTACAATTGTAAGTTGTAACTGCTATGACAGATTCTATGATGGTCGTAAGTGTCGTAAGAGCATCTGTCATAGCCCATTTTGAAAAGTAGCGACCTCTTTGGGATGGGAGCTATGGACAAGTGTCAGGTACATTCTACAATGTTGACCAAGTGTCCCTAGGCATGGGTTTTGGTCCAACATGCCATATTGGACGCCCATTCCAAGAAAGGTCCAAAATTGCCTTATATCTTCTATTTAAACAAGTGCTTGGAGATGGAGTTTGTATCACAAGTTTATAGGTACTATTATGCTACCGGATTTACTCCAGATACGAGTGTCAAAGACCATTGAAGATTTCATTGCAAATGTATTGTAAACATTCTTTCATATTTGTTAATACATTGTGCAAGTTTCTGAGTGCGGGGTTTTTCACCCGATAAGGGTTTTCCCCACTGTAAATCTATGTCTCTCTTCTTCTGTCTTCTTTCTGGCTCTTGTTTTTTGCTGCAATATCTCATGTTAATGGTTTAACATTGTTGTAATAGTTAGGATAAAGTTAAATTTGCATAGCCCTCTCCTCAATAGATTAGTGTAGGAAGCATTTCTGCACACCTAGCTTCCTTTCAATTGGTATCAGAGCTTGATCACCTTTGGTCCTAGTTGTAGGGTAGGGGTTTTTTGAGTTAATCTTAGGTTGAGTGGGAGTCTGTACAAAGCATTCTGTATCTTACTGCAGCAAGGAGATGGCAGGCACATCAGGAAGGTTTGAAGCACAGAAGTTCAATGGCAGTAATTTTGAGCTATGGAAGCTCAAAATGGAAGACATGTTAGTTGACCGAGACCTTTGGGAAAGTGTGAACAGAACTAAACCAGCTACAATGACACAAGCTGATTGGGACCTCAAGGATCGGAAGGCTAAGGGTCTCATAAGACTTAGTCTTGCCGATTTTGTGTTGTTAAATGTCCATGAAGAGACCACTACAACACTCCTTTGGAAGATGTTGGGGGATGTGTATCAAGCCAAATCCCTTGTCAATAAACTTTTCCTAAGAAAGAAGTTGTATTCTCTTCGAATGGAGGACGGAGGATCCATGGCTGAGCATATGAATGCCTTTAACATGTTAGTTGCACAATTAACATCTATTGGTGTAAAGATGGAGGAGGAGGATCAGTGTATGACCCTGCTTTGTTCTCTGTCGGACTCATGGGATCATCTTGTCATGGCAACCGGAAGCACCACATCCACATTCAAAATGGAAGAGGTGGTTTCTTTGTTGTTAACTGAAGAGATGTAGAGAAAGTCTTCTGATGCAGCCAAAGAAGCCCTTGCAGTTCGTGGAAGACCCAAGGAGAAAGGGAAGAAGAAGGACAAGAAAGCTAAGAAGGGTAGATCCAAATCTCCTGGAAAGTCTAAGGCTTTTTGTTGGAACTGTGGCAAGACCAGGCATTTCTGAAAGGAATGCAAAGAGGAGAAGAAGAAAAAGAAGAAAGCTCCTGATTCAGATTTTGACAAATCACAAGATGACGGTGATGCCTTCATCGCAGCCCTGGCAACCCATGCATCTGATGATGTGTGGCTAATCAACTCTGGTGCATCATTCCACATGACCTCACATCGAGACTGGTTCACTAAGTATGAGGAGTTTGATGGTGGAAAGGTGTATCTAGGTGACGACTCTCATCTGAAGATCATTGTTCATGGAAGAGTCTCTATCCGATTCCTTCATGGTTGAGTGAAGGGGATCTCTGGGGTTATGCACATCCTAGGCTTAGCACGGAACCTACTTTCTATAAGTAGTTTGAATGATGCAAGTGTGCAGGTTGTCTTTTCGAAAGAAGGATGCAAGATGACTAGAGGATCTATGGTGCTTGCTAAGGGTACTCGGAGAGCTACTCTGTTTCAGCTGGAAGCATGCATTGCACAATGCAATAGTTCTTCTAACTCAAGGAAGAGGGCAGCATTCACTTCATCCCCACCATCTGAACGAGCAGTGAAGAAATCTGTTGTTTCTAATCTTGATGGTTGTAATTGTGCATTGGAAGTTAAACTTCCTGTAGAAAAGACAATCTTATGGCATAAGAGATTTGGCCACATTGGTCAGAAGGGTCTACGTACCCTAAAAAATAAGAACCTCATTGAGGGGTTAGATGATTGTAATCTTGAGTTCAACTTTTATGAACATTACATTTGTGGAAAACAAAACCATGTTCAATTTTACTCAAATTCTCATAAGTCTTCTGGTGTGTTGGACCTTATTCATTCTGATGTGTTTGGTCCTGTTAATGTTCCTTCATTATCAAAATCTATATACTTTGTATCTTTTATAGATTATTACAGTAGAAGGACATGGATTTATTTTCTCAGAAGCAAATCTGAAGTCTATAGCAAGTTTAAGGAGTTTAAAGCCTTTGCTGAAAATCATATTGGTAAAAAGATTAAATGTTTGAGAACTGACAACGGTAGTGAGTTCTGTTCTACAAAATTCAATAAGTATTGCAAGGAACTTGGGATTGAAAGGCACAAGACAACTCCATACACTCCGCAACAAAATGGAGTTGCAGAGAGGATGAACATGACACTGATGGAGAAGGCTAGGAGTATGCTTAGTGGAGCTAGTCTAGAACAAAAGTTTTAGACTGAAGCTGTTACCACTGCTTGCTATTTGGTGAACAGATCTCCTACATTAGCTCTTGTTGGAAAGACACCCATGGAGGTGTGGTCTGGTAGAAAGCCTTCAGTAAGGCATCTTCATGTTTTTGGTTGTGAGGCATATGCACATGTGCCTAAGGAGAAGTGGTCAAAGTTAGAGAACAAAGTTGTTAAGTGTATCTTCATCGGCTATTCTGTTGGTGTGAAAGGATACAAGCTTTGGGACCCCGTGGCTGAAAAAGTGTTGTATAGCAGAAGTGTCATCTTCAGACAGCTTACACCTTCTTCCACTATTTTACAGCCAGAAGAAAAAGAAAAGAAAGAGGATGTTGTTTAGTTTCCTCTCACCCCTGAGAAGACTGAACAGAAAGACAATGTTGGACCTGATGATGAGGAGAGCTCTAGTAGCTCTGAAAGCTCAGATGAAGAAGTTGAACCTCAACCTTAGCTCTTGAGGAGGTCTACACAGATAAGGAAGCAACCTGAAAGGTTTGGTTTTACATTGCTTGATTCTAGTTGTGCTTATGCTTTGCTCACTAACAGTGATGAACCTAGAACTGTATCAGAGGCTTTGGATATGAAGGATGCAGGTTCCTAGAAGGAGGCCATGGAGGAAGAAATGGCTTCTTTGGATAAGAATCAAACTTGGGACTTGGTGCCTTTACCTCCTGGACAGAAACCCATTGGATGCAAATGGGTGTTCAAGAAGAAGATTGGTGCAGATGGCAATATTGAGAAGTATAAGGCTAGATTGGTTGCGAAGGGGTATTCACAAGTGGAGGGTATAGATTATGGTGAGATCTTCTCTCCCGTTGCAAAGATGACATCCATTCGATTCCTATTGTCACTCACAGCAGCTTATGACTTGGAGGTAAAACAGATGGATGTGAAGACATCTTTCCTTCATAGTGACTTGGAGGAGGAAATCTACATGTCACAGCTAGAGCATTACATGGTAAAAGGTAAAGAAAATTTGGTTTGCAAACTTAAGAAGTCTTTGTATGGTTTGAAGCAATCCCCTAGGAGATGATACTTGAAGTTTGATGCCTTTGTGTTGTCAATTGGATTTGTGAGATCAAAATTGGATCACTGTGTTTATTATAAGTTTGATGGTGATCGTATTCTCATTGTTGCACTGTATGTTGATGATATGTTGCTCATTGGGAAGGGTAAAAATATGATTTCTAATTTTAAATCTTAGTTGTCAGCTCAGTTTGAAATGAAAGATTTAGGGGCAACTAGGTACATTCTAGGAATGGAAATCAGAAGAGACAGAACCAACATAAAACTTTGGTTAAGCCAGAGTAAATATGTGAAGTCCGTGTTGGACAGATTCAGCATGGCAGATTGTAGACCATTGTGTGTTCCCGTTTCTTTGGGGACAAAGTTGTCTGTTGAGGATTGTCCAAAATCTACCAGTGAGGTGAAGGACATGAGCAGAGTACATTATGCTAGTGCTATTGGGAGTTTGATGTATGCTATGGTCTGCACAAGACCAGACATTGCCCAAGCAGTGGCAGTCCTTAGTCGATTTATGGCTAATCCTAGATGGGTTCATTCAGATGCAGTTAAGCGAGTGTTTAGATATTTGAGGGGTACTTCCGAGTATTCCATTTGCTATCATGGTAATGTTTCAGGACCTCCACATTCTGTTGATATTTGTGGATTTGTGGATTTAGATTGGGCAGGTGACATTAACAGCAGGAGATCCACCAGTGCTTATGTTTTTACACTATTTGGTGGTGCTATTAGTTGGATGAGTAAGTGACAACCAGTTGTTTCTTTGTCCACGATAGAAGCTGAGTATATGGTAGCAACTCATGCTTGTAAGGAAGCCATTTGGCTTAAGAGATTGTGTTCCGATATTGGTGTTGATGTAGGTCAGATCACGATCAGTTGTGATAGTCGGAGTGCAATTTGCCTTGCAAAGATTCCAACTTTCCATGCTAGAACCAATCACATTGATGTTCAGTTTCACTTCATGAGGGACATGGTTGAGGATGGAAAGGTAAATTTGGAGAAGATAGATACTTTGAAGAATGTTGCAGAAGCATTGATGAAACCAGTGGGCACAGAGAAGTTTAGATGGTGTTCGGAGTCTATGGGCCTCTCGGCCTATAGCAGTTAAATCCTATTTTTTCTATTGGTTCTTACAAGGTGTTTGACAAGTGGGAGAATGTTGGGAATTAAGGTGTCTCAGCCTTGGTATTTCTCTACATTTGTAATGTTTGTATTTATTATTCAATTGCCTATGTTGTAAATATTTGGAAATTCCACTTTGTCATATTGTGGGATGTGGCACGATGATGTGTCAATCCTACATGGATTATGACAACTTGGTATTTTGTCCTCACATGAGGAGATAGGCATTCCACTTAGTGGTAGGAATATTCTGCCATGTGTTGGTATCTTCTATGTTGTGTAAGGAATGTTTGACCGAAACGGTTATGACAGATTCCTATGACGAATCTATGACATGTAAGAGTCGAGAACAGAAGGTTGTAAGACAGGTAATGACATGTGTCATGAAGCATCTTTGAATGAGGCATATTTGGGTGCCCCAAGGTGGAATATGATGTGTTGTAAGAGAATATGCTATTAATAGCATGTGTATGATAGATTCTCTTACGGATGTAAGTTGTAATTGCTATGACAGATTCTATGACGGTCGTAAGTGTCGTAAGAGCATCTGTCATAGCCCATTTTGGAAAGTGGCGACCTCTTTGGGATGGGAGCTGTGGACAAGTGTCAGGTACATTCTACAATGTTGACCAAGTGTCCCTAGGTGTGGGTTTTGGTCCAAGATGCCATATTGGATGCCCATTCCAAGAAAGGTCCAAAATTGCCTTATATGTTCTATTTAAACAGGTGCTTGGAGATGGAGTTTCTATCACAAGTTTACAGGTACTGTTATGCTGCCGGATTGACTCCAGACATGAGTTCTATTCACACTTTCAATCACTTTTGACATGTGTACTTGCAATTTTTCATGAATTCAAATGATGTTGTTATGAGTTTTAATTCTTTGGAAATATGAAGTTTTGAATGGAGTTATTATGTGTTGTAAAAGTGATTGAATGTGATCTGAGTTAAGACAAGCTTTTCCCATGAGTTGGCCACTCACAGGACTATAGGATAGGTAAGTATTTTCATTTCTGTGGATGTTGTTATTCAATTGAAGATAGTTTATGCTTAGTTTATGTCGTTAACCTACAGGGTGTGTTGTTTAAAAGTTAAATTGTTGTGTAGTGTTGTTTGAAACTTTTTGTGTTCATTAGAAGTTTTCCCGCGCATCTGCCTTAATCAAGATTACTATTTTCTGATAGTTAGAATTTTGAATGTTTTCAGTATAGCAAATGGTATTTCTGAATTGTTAGCATAAGGATTTATCTACTTTCTAGTGTAGAATTTATCTATTTTCTAGTGTAGAATTTGTATGCTTTCTAGTCTAGAGTTTTCATGCTTTTTAGTGTAGAATTGGAATGCTTTCTGTAGAAGGATACAATTGTTGTTTCATTTCATGAACTATTTCAATCTTTTCACTAAACTAGAAAACTATTTCTCAATGGAATCTCCAAACTCCCTATTGCAGACAGCCTCAAACACTACCCTAGTCGATAAACTGATAATTTTTATCTAAAGTGTTAGGACCTTACGATAGCCTGTCAATTTTTGGCACCATTGCCGGGGACATGTGATCTTTTCTAAGTGTTATTAGGGCATGCTTGGGAATATCTTTGTAGTAAACACCCAAAAATAGTCACCAAACCTCTCTTTTTGCATGGTCAGGAAATGAGGCTCACACGGAAGATTTATACCAAAAACCCCCAGTAATAATTCCAATCATAAATAGGGAAGAAGAAGTCTCAAATGAAGAACTAAATTATGAATTGATCGAGTAGGATCAACCTGAGACCTCCCACCATACCCTAGAAGTTTTGCTAGTTGAGCCAATCTTTGAGGAGATAGTTATTCAACCAACCAACCTAGTCTTTGAGGAAGAGAACATTCCTTTTGACATTATGACTAATAATATCCATAATGATGATATGGCGAGAAGATTGGCAGCATGAACCTTTACCTACCATATCGCTCTCAACGAAGATGATGATGTACCAATGAAAAACATTTCACCATCTATCTTGCTGACTTTCAAGGGACTTTCTTCTAAAGATCCTGACTAGTTCCTCTTTGAGTTCAAAGTATTGTGTCAAACATATGACTACAAGAATGACAATCAGAAGCTTAAACATTTTCTCTCCACTCTAAGAGATACTGTTGCGTTCCTTTATGGGGTTAGCTTCTGGATCAATAACTACATGGGATGACATGTAAACTATTTTCTTAGAAAAATACCAAAGTTATTGCAAAGTTAGTGACAGAAAAGAAGAGTTGTTCAAGTTAAGACAAAAAGAAGATGAGAGCTTGGAAGATTACCTTGATAGGTTTATCTTTTTAACCAAATGATGTGGTGAAGAAGCCATAGGTTTGGAGATTCTAAAGACTATATTTCTCAAAGGACTTGATGAGGATGCTAGGAGGAGCTTAGATTTAATGGGAAAAGGAGATGTATCCCAACTCAAACTCACCGATATCTCTGTGTTATGTCAAAAATTTTCTCGTACTCGAGGAGGGATCCAAAAATCTAGCCTCTTAACAAGCTCAAATAACATAGGTAAACTTTGAGAGGAAATGGCGAATCTAAAAATAGACATTCTTGTTCAGTTGAACACCACCTTGGATGGAATACAAGCCAAAACACGTAACCCTGATACATTATCCATCTATTGTCCTAGGTGCCAGAACAAACATTTGTTAAGAGAATGTCCTTTGGATAAGGCTGACAGTTGCCAAATTTGTTAAAAGAATCATACCACTAATCAATGTGAGATTCTGAATGCAATTAAGACTTCTAAAAAATGACCATCTCACACTAAGGAGGAAGTCAACTTCGTAGGCCAAAGACCTAGAGGAAATTTCTCCTATGGTCAAAACTCCAACCATACATGGTGACCTCCAAACCCTTGGAACAATACACAGTGGTCAACTCCATGGCCTTCAGTACCACTTGGATGGGGATCTTATCCATCTTGGGGACCTCCTAAATGGACGAACCAAGCATGGGGAAACCCCTGATAGCCAAATCACCAATGGCATCCTCATAATCAACCTCCACAATGGAATCAACCACCAAATCAATTCTATAATGGTCCAATATGGATTCCAAATCCACAACAGAACCTTCTTACAGCTCCTCAAAACCCTCAACAGAGTGAACAAGTTAATCATTCACCATTACCGACACAACTTGTTCTGAATCCTAAGAACACATGTCAAAATGCCCCAGTGTATACTACTGATCAGGATAACATGGCAAGGGTCAATGCTATCTATTGTGGAAACCTTCAATTAAGGTCAGGAAAAACACTTAATCAACCGACCATTGTTGAGGTTACAAAAGACTTAGACGAAGAACTTAATGTAGAACTAGAGACTCTTCTTATACGTACAGAGCATGACTCCAAGAAAAATCAGGGGAAATCATCTCCACCACAATCTCAGGCACCGATCATAGAGTCCTCTTAGGAAGAAGTTGCCAAACAACCATCAACGACTTTAGGAAAAGATTCCATACTAGTAAAGAAAATCTAGGCACCTTTTCCAGACCGTCTCTAATCAAATGTTTATAAGAAACTACCAGAAGTACCATTGACTAACAAAACTACTATGATACAAGAAATTAAATGACTCCATATCAAGATTCCTCTGTTACAAGTGATCAAAGAAATTCCCAAACTAAATCAGCTAGTTAAACAGTTGTGCATTAAAACACCAGGAAGGAAACCAAAATAGATTAATACAGTGCACATCAATGGATATATGGCTGAACTTTTAGCTAGGAAAACCTTAACTCCAAAATATGGTGACCTAGGTAGCCCACTTATAACAATAACAATTAATGGGGTAGCAATACCTAATGCATTAGTGGACTTGGGAGCAGCCATTAATGTTATGATAGTGGATGTTATGGAAAAACTTGGACTCACTGATCTACGCCCCATGACTACCATTTTATAGATGGCAAATTAGGCCATAGCTATTGCCAAAGGAGTCCTAGAAAATATCCTTGTTAAGGTTGACGATTGGGAATATCCAGTAGACTTCCAAGTTCTTCAATTTGTCACGCCCAAAGATAGTTACCCAGTAATACTAGGTAGGCCATGGTTAGCTACAGTCACAACAAAGATTGACTGCAGAGCAGGAGGAATGGTCATTTCACATGGTCCTAGTAGAAAACATCTAAGTCTATACCCCCCCCCTCCGCTCAACTTGCAGAATATAACCAAGTCTGGGTAGATGAATCTGATAAGCAATAAAATCTAGCTTCACTTGCCATGGTAGTTATTAAACAACACAACAAAGAACTAGAAGATGAATTCAACAACATCCAAGACCTTTCCATAGGCTCATAAGATGAAGAGACTTTAGAGGTGGAAGAAATTTTAGGACATCCAATCCACATTAACAACGAAGAACATGATTATACCAACTTCACAACTCAACCTTGTCCCCTGGCAAATATCATTTTGAAAATAGATCATTTCTTCTCAGCTATTGCCAAACTCCATAGAATCATACCACATAGTTGTCCTCTCAAGATATTAACAGAAGAAGTTCACACTGTCACCTCCAATTACCCTAGAACCAAGACTATCATGTTATTGCGAGGAAAGACTTTAAATATCAATAGTTGGTTGATAGAATTTGATGAGCGCAAATTATTTGATGTTTTGATGAATAGGTCCAAAGATTTTCTTAGGACTATACAGATATGAGAGGAATCCACCCAAGTGTTTGCACCCACCACATCTATACCGAAGATGTTAGACCAGTCCATCAACCCCAGCAAAGACTCAATCCTGCTCTCAAAGATATTATCAAAAGTGAAATTGAGAAACTCTTACAAGTGGGATTTATTTATCCTATTTCAGATAGCAAATGGGTTTCACCCTTGGTGGTAGTGTCAAAGAAAAATGGGAAATGGAGAGTGTGCTTTGACTATCGAGAACTCAACAAAGCGACCTACAGAGATTATTTCCCACTACCCTTCATAGACCAAGTTTTGGATAATCTTGCAGGAAGAAAGTATTTTTCATTTCTGGATGGGTTTAGTGGATATAACCAAATACAAGTGGCAGCAGAGGACCAGGACAAAACTACTTTCACCTGTCCTTGGGGAACATTCGCATATTGGGTTCTTCCCTTCGGGCTTGGTAATGCTCCTGCCATGTTTCAAAGAGTTGTTTTGGCTATCTTTGTTGAACTTGTAAATGATTATGTAGAAGTCTATATGGACGACTTCATAGTCTATGGTTCCACTTTCGATGAAGGTATTAAAATCTGGATAGAGTGTTGCAATGATGTGAAGATCATCAACTATCTCTATGCCATGAGAAATGTCTCATTATGGTAGAACAAGGTATAGTACTGGGACACCATATTTTAGCCGAAGGGATAAAGGTTGACCCTAAGAAGATTGAAGTGATACAACAGCTAGAAACCTGAAAGAATCAAACTGATATCAGAAGTTTCTTAGGACATGTTGGTTATTACCGAAGATTCATAGAAAACTTCAGTAAGATTGTAGCTCCCATTTTCTCTCTTCTATAGAAAGATGTGGATTTTACTTGGACAGACGAATGTCAAAAGTCTTTTGACATCATTAAAGAAAAGCTTGTCTCAGCCCCAATCCTACGAGGGCCTAACTGGAAACTTCCCTTCCATATATATGTTGATGCTTCCAATGACGCTATTGGAGCAGTGTTAGGACAAGAAGATGAAAATACAGGGAAATATGCTATATATTTCATCAGTAAGAACTTGAGCCCCACAGAATGAAATTACACCACCACGGAGAAGGAATTTCAAGCCATAGTTCATGCAATAAACAAATTCTAGCATTACATCATAGGATACAAAGTGACCATATTCACATACCATCCATCTATCAAGTACCTGATGAACAAACCCTCAGTGAATGGATGAATAATCAGATGGTTATTACTTCTACAAGAATTTAATGTAACCATAATGGATAGGCCTGGGAAATTCAACGTAGTTGCAGATTTTCTATCCTGGATAGCAAGATGATGGAGATTGTACTCCTATGTAGGATGAATTTCCTTATGAAAATTTATTTGTTGTCTCCATTAAAACACCCTAGTTTGCAAACATTGCCAATTAGTTAGCCACTTCTGAGCTTCCCCTAGACTTCACATCAAAATAAAAGAAATGCTTTATTCGGGAAAGTGCTCACTTTAAATGGATTAATGGCATGTTATTTTGATATGGACCTGATTTAGTCCTACGACGTTGTGTTAGACCAGATGAAACATACAACATCCTTAGAGCTTGCCATGACGACCCATCTGGCAAACAATATTCTGCCAAAAGAACTTCCCATAAAATCTTAGGTGCAGGATACTATTGGCCCTCTATGCACAAGGATGTGAAAAACTATGTTTGCCATTGTGATGAATGCCAATGAGTGGGAAGATCTATGACATCCAATGAAATGCCTCTACAACCATAGGTAACTTTTGAACCATTTGAAAAGTGAGGATTGGATTTTATTGGTCCTATAGATCCTCCTTCGCAAGGAAAATAATATATTTTGGTCTGCATGGACTATATTACCAAATGGGCAAAAGTCCAAGCCCTCAAATTTGCTAGAGAAGAACAGGTTGCAAACTTTCTGTATAACAAAATTTTTCTTAGATTCGGAGCCCCTAGGTTAATTGTCACAGACCAAGGACCTCAGTTTATGTCCAAAGTTCTATTAGCTTTCACCAATCATTTCTAGGTAAGCCATAAAAAGTCATCACCCTATCACCCACAAGCAAATGGACAAGTAGAAGTCACTAATAGGGAGCTCAAAAACATCCTAACAAAAACAATTTCATCAAGCAGAAGGGATTGGGCCAGGAAACTACCTAAAGTTGTTTGGGCTTACAATACAACTTGGAAATCCACCACTGGTCTTACCCCTTATGAATTGGTCTTTGGGAAGAAACCTTTTCTTCCCATTGAATTTGAACTCCAAATGCTTAGAACAGTAATGAAGCTAGATTTCGATCTTGATCGAGCTCAGGTAGAGAGAGTGTTGCAACTTAGTGAACTAGATGAACTCCGCATAGAAGCCATTCATCAAGCTGAACTAGCTCAACAACAATGAAAGGATTGGCATGATAAACACATCAAAGAAAGAGAATTCCATTCCAAAGATTGGGTGCTGCTATTTGATTCTCAATACAAGGACCAGAAAGGTAAACTCAAAACTCATTCGCTAGGTCCATACGAGATTTCTGAGGTATTCCCAAATGAAGCAGTACAACTCAAACCCATTGATGGTGATTCTAAAACCCTCTTAGTCAATGGACATCAACTCGGGATCTACCATAAACCTGTCAAAAAAGAAGAATTTACTCGACTGGTGGAAATGCACAAAGAAACATAATGTGTTGATTCTGCTTCGGCAGAAACAATACCATAAATATTTCAAAATCAATATATATATATATATATATTCTATTTGAATGTGTGTATATGCATTTAGGAACAATTCTTCATATTTTCTTCTTTGTACTTGCCTAAATGTCATCTCTGTTTCATAGGGTTTCATCTTTTAGGATGTGTTACAAATTCCAGTGCACCTCTTGGTGATGCTCCAGAACTTGTTGTCTGAGTAAGATCCACACCCTCACTTTGTTCCTGCATTCCGGCTACATCTTTCAACAATGCTCCAGAACCTTGTTCCTGCATTCCGGCTACATCTTTCAGCGATGCTCCAGAACTTTGTTCATGCATTTCGGCTGCATCTTTCAGCGATGCTCTGGAACTTTGTTTCTACATTCTGGCTGCATCTTTCAGTGATGCTCTGGAACTTTATTCCTACATTCCGGTTACATCTTTCAACGATGCTCTAGAACTTTGTTCCTGCATTCCAACTACATCTTTCAACGATGCTCTAAAAATTTATTCCTGCATTCTGGCTACATCTTTCAGCGATGCTTTAGAACTTTGTTCCTGCATTCTAGCTGCATCTTTTAGTGATGCTCCAAAACTTTGTTCCTGCATTCTGGCTGCATCTTTCAGCGATGCTCCGGAACCTTGTTCCTGCATTCCGGTTGCATCTTTCAGCGATGCTCCATAATTATGTTTCTTCAGCTGGCTAAATCTTGCAAAAGATACTCCAGAATTTTATTCATATCCTTGATATCCATTACATTGATATCTTCTTCTATCACTGTAAACTTGTAATCGACATCCATGTAAATGTTCCTATTATCTGAAAACACACCATTCATCCTGTAATCCACTGCGAAAGCCATCATGAGTTTGACATTTTTGACCATAAGTAAATAAACATTATTATGACAGCCTTTCGTCATAATAAAATTTAGCCACCTCATCATCATACCATAATAAATTTTGCCACCCCATTATCACATGATAATAAAATTCATTCCATTCAAACCAGTTAGTACTGCCACCTAGGATGCTATTACATCAGCAAAGACAAGCGACTTTCAAATCAATAATAGGATGGAAGGTATGTATATCTTTTATTTTTAATAGATCATTTATTGTAAGTAAAGATAGATAAGTTGGCACGAACCCCTTTCCTTTCCAAATTTAGCAAATGTGTGAATTGTTCCTTCATTAGAGAAGGTGGTGGCTCGTTCACTATATTTCACGCAAAGTAATAATTAACTATTGTGATTAACTGTTGAAAAGCCAAATATCCTGAAGTAACATTGTCGAAGCCCAAGTGTCCTCGAAACTTGCATTTTCTTTAATCTTCTTATCAGTTTCCTAAGCAGTTTTACCACTCTGGGTGTCGTGATATTTCAGTAGTCTTTGAGCCATATGGGAAGAGCCAAACACAAGTCTGAGCCAATTTCACCGGATAAATTGTTGGCATTAGGGAATATTTCAAAACTGTTTGAGAGAGTAGGATGGCTAGACTTTATAAAGAAATTTGAAGGACACCATGCACAGCTAGTCAAGGAATTTGCTGAGAACTTTGCAGATGGGCAGTCAATTATGCATGGGAAGAAATTCAAGGTAAGTCCTCATATCATCTCCAAATTATCTAGTATTGGAAATAAAGGAATTAATTTGTCTAAAACTACAAATATTTCCTATTAGAAAATGATAGATCTTTTTGCATGGGAAGTGGAACCTCACCCATTATTAGTTGTAAGTACCCAAGGGAAAAATAAGGGATTTCAGAGAATATCCATTGCAGAGCCATGGTGAACAACAGTTACATGGATTATTAAGTATTTCACCTATAAAGGACAATGTGCCACAATAGTTGGTCCCCCTTTTTAGCTGCTCATTCATTTGTGCCATAATCTAGAAAATCCTGAATTGAGAGTTAACATTCCTACATTCCTTCATGATTCCCTTGTCTGCATGATAGAATGTTTCAAAATTAGGTCTAGGCCTTTGAAACATCATGGTCTTATACATTTAATCTGCAAATATCATTTTCATAGAAAAAGAAAACTAGATGAGAAATGGCAAAAATTTGAGAGCCCTGAATCTCCAATACAATTTGAGGTAGGTGAATCATCGGGTAGGGCAACCTAGGACATAAGAGAACTCACCCCAACACCCTAGGGTGATAGACAAGCTCCTAGCGGTGAAGCACCAGAAAATTCACCAAACCCTCTTGACCATGAAGAAATACCTAAATCACATATTGTGCTTGAAACCCCAAAAAAGCAAGAGAATGTCAATTTAGTAGACTCAAAGGAGGATGGTATTCAGCCCCGTAAAAAGGAGAAGACGCCCAAAATGAAATTGCCAAGACCTACTCCTCTGAGAAGGAGCAAATGGTTAGCTAATGAGCCTAGTTGTGCCATGGCCTATGAATTACCCCCAATTCCAAATAAAAAGAGAAAAGAAAGGTAGCCCTGTGAAAAAGTGACTCAGCCCGATGAAAATGTGCATCAGATTGGTACAGAGGTAACTCAAACATTAGAAAGTGACGAACCCCCTACATCTAAACCATCAATTGACCCATCTAAAGAGGACCTAGAGGAAAAAGGAGAAAAAGGACAAGAGGGAATCAATGAACAAATACCTAATTATGTCCTAGTTAAAGAAGAGGAGGGTCAAGAATATGAGACTATTGAAACAACTTCATTCCAACAACCAGAAAACATTCAGGAAGTTGATATAGTGCTTGAGGAGAGACAGTTGTCTCCCTTAAATAATGTTGATGATATAGAACAAGGACCATCTGGAGCAATTAATGAAGAGCACATATCTGGCAATGAAACAAAAGTTTTGATTACTCCTCTCCCTACAGATGCAAAGGACAACAAGGGTGAGTCTATGACATTAGAAACAGAGAAACTGAAAGCAAAAATTGTGCAGTTGAGAAATAAAATACAATTGAGTGAAGAGCAGTTGAGCAGGCAATAGTGGGAGATAGAAGAACAGAAAGAGATTCTAGAGCAAAAGGATCAAACTATTAAAGAGTTGCATTTCCAATTGCAGCAAAGTGAGGAAAAAGATAAGCACTATCTGGATAGTCTATTTGAGAGAGATAGACAAATCAAGAACCTAACCTTCAACCTAGGATAGTGCCTGAAGACATTTGTAGAAGAGAAGGAGAAGAAGAAAATTGAATTAAATAAGGCCATAAGTAGAACTGTCAAAATGGATAAAGACTTACAAGAAATTAATATTAAGGCGACTGTGGAATCAAAAGAGGTTCAAACCGAACCAACTAAAATGGAATGGTTTTAGGTCCACATTCCTCCCATGCTAACCAAGTGGATGGAGCAATGCTATTTCTTAAGACAATCTAGATCTGAGAATGCTAGACTTAAGAGAGAAATAGTAATGTTAAAAGAATCTTATGATAGATTATATCGGGCCAAGATGGATGCATGCCAGATTGGAGAGCTATTGTTGGCCTGTAGGAAACTGTCCAGATTATATTCCATGTTCCTTAATGAGTAGTTGTTAAGATGGAAGCTCTTGAGAATCTCTTGCAATTTACCACATGATCCTAATGACCAGCAATTCCTTGAAGCATTTAAAGAAGCCTCTCCTATGTAGAAGAATTTATTATGTGAGTTTTTCATTCATAATCTATTTCTTGAAAAACATAGTGATTTCTTCATCAATCTATTTGTGGGGGAAGTTCAGTTAAAGGTAATTTTGTCAAATATGCAAAATCGTATTTAGTGGCAAGACAGAACCAGAGAATATCTTCATGCAGAGAGAACTATGGGACTACACATGAGGTACCCCAACCAGAAACCTTTTGCTTTCAAAACTTAGTTTAGGAGAACTAAGAGTTATGAACATATGAAAGAAAAATATAATGAGAGCATTAGGATCTGCTATGAAGATTTCAAAATTAATGGACCATAGTTGATTGACAGAGCTTGGAATGCATGTGAAGAAAGATATACCCCCTTGCCTGTGTATTTAAAAAGAAGAGAAATGATTTCCCCCACTAACCTTAGATGGTCATACAAAAGGGCTGAGTCATTGATAGAGATTCTTCAACAACTAAAGACTAAGTGGATAGGAATGAGATACAGACTGTCTCTACTTTTATAGTCACCCCTTGCAGTCTTAGTTATAGAACAGGAACCAAGGGACTTACATACCTGGCAGTTGAGAATCAAACTTCACAAAGGTTTTCTAAAGGTCCCTGACCATATTGATGAAGAGGCAAATGAAGTATATGATTTGAGCTCAAAATATAATGAATTGAATAGGAAAAGAGAGGTAGAGAGACAAAGGATGCATCATAGATTAGGAGGACCTGCTCAAGGTTAGGAAGGGGAGGAATGATGAGGTATAAATAACCTCATTTCTTTGATGGAACAAATAGCCCTTTTTGCATTATCCAATTCCCTAGCCTTGCCAATTTATTTATTTTTATAAGCAATATTTATCTATTTTTAATAAAATGTTGTACAAATCCTTATTCCCTAAGTTGATTGAAATTAGCTTTTAAATGTTGATTTAATCGCATGAAAAGTTGGGTAATTGTGTAGGTTAATGCATTGCCTATAAAAGAAGTGGACATCATACAATTGTGGATGAATGCACTGGAAGTTGAGGGCGCCAAAAATTTTAGGCATGCATTAAATGAAGACTTTGTTTTAATAATGTTATTTTTATAGTTACCCAAAAGACATTATGGCTCCACTCAGAGTCCTTTTTATGTTCTAAAAGACAACAGTAGTAAAGATTCTATTTTTCAGTTATAAGACTTCTTCAAATGGCATTTTCCCACCATCTGAAATGTAGGAATTCTGAAGTAGTTCAGTTTTAGTTGTTGCTCAAAACATGGATATAAATATATACTATGGATGAATGAAAGAGAATCCTTTAGTTTTCAAAATCATTAGAGTTGTGTACTTGCAATTTTTTGTGAATTCAAATGATGTTGTTCTAAGTTTTAATTATTTGGAAATATGAAGTTTTGAATGGAGTTATTATGTGTTGCAAAAGTGATTGAATGTGATATGAGTTAAGACAAGCTTCTCCAACGAGTTGGCCACTCGCGGGACTGTAGGATAGATAAGTATTTTCATTTATGTGGATGTTGTTATTTAGTTGAAGATAGTTTATGTTTAGTTTATGTCATTAACCTGCAGGGTGTGTTGTTTAAAAGTTAAACTATTGTGTACTATTGTTTGAAACTTTCTGTGTTCATTAGAAGTTTTCCCACACATCTGCCTTAGTCAAGATTACTGTTTTCTGATAGTTAGAATTTTGAATGTTTTTAGTATAGAAAATGGTATTTGTGAATTGTTAGCATAAGGATGTATCTGCTTTCTAGTGTAGAATTTATTTGTTTTCTAGTGTAGAATTTGTATGCTTTCTAGTCTAGAGTTTTCATGTTTTTTTAGTGTAGAATTGGAATGCTTTTTGTAGAAGGATATAATTGTTGTTTCATTTCATGAACTATTTCAATCTTTTCACTAAACTAGAAAACTATTTCTCAATGGAATCTCCAAACTCCCTATTGCAGACAGCCTCGGACACTAACCTGGTCAATAAACTAATAATTTTTATCTAAAGTGTTAGGAGCTTATGACAACCTCTCAACTAATCCTTCTCCCAAGAAGAAAAATATGAAGTACAAATATCAAGGCGTGATCTCAATGTCTTCTATGGAGTCCAATGTGGACAATATCAAAGACATAGAAATCGGGTACGTGGACATTATTGAACACAGAGAATACTGAGAGGGGGGTGGATCAGTATTCTACAAAACCACTTAGTTTGTTGTTCCTTAATCCAATTACCAAATTCAACAACATGAAAGAAAAATAAACATAAGAATAGCAACCATAAAGACATAACACATAGACACCAAGATTTTTACATGGAAAACCCAAAAAGGGGAAAACCACGGTGAGTGTTAGCTCACAGTATATTATGATAGCACAATACCAAATAACAAGAATGTTCACTGCCCTATGAAGAAGTGCTCACTGCACAAAGGATCACTGCCAAGAGAAAAGAAGATAGAAGAAGGATTGGCTCACTTGCAGAAGATGACTGCTACAAATGCATCTACAGAATGCTGAGGTGTAGTACTAATTAGTTCAATATATAGATTCAAAATACTTCATAATGTCTGCTCTTCTTTTTCTGCTCTGCTGTACATAAACTCTACGCTTGTGCCCTTACTGTCATCTTCTAGTCACAACTCTACTTTTGAATCACACACATATTTAGTTCATTCACATTGTAATGTCATATCATCACTCAACACCAAAATCTAACCCATATAAATATCTGCAACTTTGAATCCAATCTCAAAATCAGGTCGGTGAGCCAAACAAGGAGCATGTATATAATGTATTCTACTTTATCGGCTTGATCATGTGTACAAATAGTAATGTGGACCACACAAAACATATAATGATCTTCCTATAGGTCGGCACCAATCATACAATCACTTAGATTTATTATTCAAACAATATATCTTCTCTGCATATGGATTTTACATGCCTGTCGGCCTATCTCTTAGGAACATGCTTGGCCAACTCATCTGTCACATCAAAACTCTCACTACAGACCACAAGAGACTCTAGGATTCATAACCAACATTCATTCTTTACCTCTTAGCATACCTTTAGAACCATAAGACAAAATATGCAACTGTGGAGAAATGCGGACCCTTTTTCTCAGGCACTATGCACTATTCCTGTCTTAGTTCTGTTCACCTGGACTTAAACATTTCATAATATGACTTCTGGAGGAAGTCAGGTCTTGATCATTGGAACATAACATCATCAAATAGCTATGAACAACATACCTAAACTGCATGTAATGATATTCTACTACGGAGGCATACTGACCCAATCTCTGTCACTTACTCTGTATACAGTCCATACTTAGTCATTTTAGCCTTCCATACTAGAATACTTTTGTGCCTTGTTGTCAAACCAAGTTGGTCTTCCAGAGTAATGTCTCTTTGTCATGTCAATGGAATCACTTTGCCTTGTTTCCATCAATGATAACATGCAATTCTTCATCAGAGCAGTGTCTCTTGCCAACAATTTCCCCCTTTGGCATTGATGGAAACACTTAGTGAAAAATGCTTGTGCCTACTCCTTTCTTGCTTAGATGTTTGCCTATTTTTCACTAGTCTTCTTCTCCCCCTTTGACATCAATGGCAAAGGTGTATGTTCAAAAAGTCAAAATTGTGTCAAAACTGCAAATCTATCATACTCTACCGCATATGTACATACAATCTTGAACTCAATTAGTTGTAGATGACAGGATATCCTTGTACACAATCTTTAATTGTGTAATCTCTTCATCCCATCGTTTCTTAGCTCTTTCCAAAATTTGAATGTGACTATTTATCAAAAAGACGGATTCTTCTGCCTTTTGCACATTAAAAGGTGTGTCAATTGTGAAGCTACCTATGTTTCTACTGCAATACTAATCATTTGAATCTAAGTTGGGACTAATTAGTCCTCTCAACTGACACATTTTATTTTTCATTTGATCCCTCTTATTCACAAGATTACTTAACTCATCATGAATATTAATTACTTGTATTTCTTTGCTACTCACCGACTCAACTGCTGGGTCAAATGATTTAGAAATATTTGTCAGCTATAGTTTCATATCCTTTATCTTTTCTTCTAGCTCTTTTGTGGCTTCCGGCCTGTTGGCATTTCTTCTAAATCAGCATTAGGGTTTGCCACTTCTAATGCACAGGCAGATTCAGGCCAACTGAATACAGGAGGTTGCGTGAGCTCCTCCCCTTCACTTCTGGTTCTGCCGCACCAAGGGGGGTATCCCTATAACTCAAGATGTAACCTTGATTAGCTCAAAGATAGAAAGATCTAACTTGACAACAACAGGCAGAATACTCTCATGTATGGACCAAGATCTGCATCATAGATCACAAGGCTGGCAACATTCTTGGACATGATGTCTGGTTGGGTATGAGAGCATGCAGGGGGTTCCTAATACTACTCCTACAACTAACAGGTGGAAGTATGAAGTGTTTTGATATGAATTTGGATGCAAAGCTGGACATGGTGTATAACACAAGAACACAGCATGATTGGTGCCTATCCAGGGCTTGGAGTCGGTAGACATACACCTGTGAATGATCAGCATAAATAGCTAAAACTGGATTTCAGGGGGATACACATGATATCTGCCTTACAGATATCTCCCAATATAGAGTGTTGAGCTATCTCTACTTATGGCATCTCTACTGCAGTACACCCTTCCCAATGTTCAACCTGAAAACAGTTTAATCTGCCCCTTGAGCAGAGGTTAAAAGATCAGACATTCAACATAGGAATTCTATGCTCTAGCATCTAAACATCACACAAATATCCAGATCCAGAAGAAGAATACATGCAATACTGGAGACAGAATTAACACAACACATGCTAAGATAGCATTACTCATATAAGATCAACCATGAAACCAGTGGATTCATGCCAAGTCCTACAACAGGAGATACATAAACTCACAAGATCAATCTGTACAGAGCAACCAGATCAGCTGGTTTTGGATTACAGAGCCAAAAACCCACAACTTTCAACAACCTTCAATGAATAACACCGTCTGCATTATATAGCAGGAGGGTGTATTCAGCATTAACTACCAGGTTGACCAAAACTCCCGCCAGATATACAGTATCATAGAAATGGTGCTCAAACATTAATGCAGCAGGTAGGGGAGGAGATAGGAAGATATCTCGAGCCTTGCGCCGCCGCCTAGGGATTCAGATCTTCAATCGGGTACTGGATCAGCCCACGCCATCGCCCATACCTCTGCAACAATCGCCATTAATGGCGTACCAACCCGCGGCCTTGGGAAGAACATCAGACAGTTCATCACAACCACTTCCCACCGAGATTCATCATCATGATGTTTTGAATATGCAGGATAACATTATCCCACATGCACCCCGCAGCAACCTCTTTAACACTTAATATACTAGGTCATGAGCATATATCATGTCGGTGCTTTTGCTCCTGACGACACTAGTATAGGACTTCATCATCATGATCCTCCAGCAGCATGATATCCTGTTGCCCGAAATATCACCCTGACGTCATCATCATATTGCAATACAAACTGCATGATATTCGCCTTCACCCGCACAACCGGATCCATCGGAGGAACATCCTCCTGCTGAGCTTATAACAAAAGTCTGGCGGATGAACATCCTGATGACGTCATCATCATATCCTGTTGACGTCATCATCATATCTGCCTGCCGCGCACCCCCTCATATCCGGATGACGTCATCATCATGTTTGCAAATGTCGGGAGACCTCCACAAGATGATCAGTGTTAAAAATATGACCCCCCCGGGACCTTGATGACGTCATCATCATATTAACATCATCATGATATTCGGAAGACAACCGGATATTTGGAAATATCCTCCTGATGCACAAATATCAGGTTGCACTGTAGCTCCACTACAAGATCGGGGTGATAACTGAATATGATGATGATGCTTGAAAAGATCACCCCCACTAGATAGCGCACGAAGCTGGCAGGCGGATATCTCCTTGATATCAGCATCATCATGATGCTGGAACAAACACACTCGAGTGATATGAAAATATCACCCCCTCCTTCGGAAATATCATGATGCAGATAGGCAGAAAGAAAAATATCACCCTGATATAAGGATGACGTCAGCATCATCAGGATGACAAAACAACGAACAAGAGGTGATACAACATCATCAGGATGATATTGACTAAGATCATCCTGACGTTCAAAATATGATGACCCCAGTGAATATCGGGTCGCACTCAGAGCTCTTCAACAACATCATCAGGATGATCATAACCAAGATCACCCGATGATAGAAATATCACCCTGGCGAAATATCATGAAGGAAGAAAACATGATGACCTCCGCAAGCAGCACGGTGATAACTGGAAACATGATGATGATGACGACGACCCTTAGGAAAAAACAAGTTAGGTCGAGCAACTCAAAGAATAACCCCTTCAGAATAACGGGGCAACATCATCATCACGCTTGGGCAAGGTGATAAATGGAAGATCACCGGATGCTTTGAAAAATCACCCTCGCAAGCAGATCAGGGCGCACTGTAGCTCGTCAGCATCATCATGATAAAAACCAAACATCACCCCATACTTCAATATGATGATGACGATGAGAAACCGGTCGACGGAGAACATGATGATGATGACCATCATCGAAACAAACATGATGATGATGACCTCCTCCTCAAGAAATATGATGATGCAGCTGAAAACTGCTGAGGAGGTCCATTACTTAGAACATTTTTTGGATACTTAGGGAGAGTGCCTGAATGAAAATTTTTCAAAAAACTACCAGTCAATTCAGGCACTAACACGGCCAAGATAAGCAAAATTTTTACAGGTCACTTGCTTCTTTGATAGCATTTTGTATGCCTTTCATTTTATTGTCTAGTAGAGCTTTGTCATTTACTATCATAGTCTTCAACTCATTTAATCTTTTCTCATCAAATTCTTGTCTTACTTTTGTCTCAGTAGATTTCTCAAAAGATTCAAAATGCTTACTTACAGAATTTTATGAGTCCTTTTAGTTGACTTATTGAAGACAAAGAGGTGTCCTAATATGATGGCATCAACTTCTCCAAAATGTTGGATGCCACACCAATCAGTTCACTATCCTATATGTGTGACTTCAAAATTTCTTCATGTGCCTTTGCTTGTACAATTGATACCAATTTAAATTTTTGTACCAGAGACATTGAGTCCAAATTTATTAGACCTTGCAAAAACTTAGGCTCATCAAAGACCTATTTCTCTTTTTCTAAAAATTCTTTGACTGACTCCGCAATGTCTCTTGATGTACCAGAGACTTCTACTTCTTAGTTTAACTCTTGAGCATCTAAATCCATAGCTTCATTTGCGCCATCCTTTTGTTTCGATGTAGGGATTTCCTTGTCTTGTTTCTCTTCTTAATCATCGGCATTATCTATCTTTTCAGTCTTCTCCATTCCTGTCTTGTCACCTATTTGTTGTTCTGGAGGACTAGTTTCAATAGCTATAGTAGGGGCTTTCTTCTCTTTAGCCACTTTGTCATCTAACCCTTGGTCAAAATTCACTTCCAGAAAAGATGTATCATCTCCAAAATTTGTTTCATCGTTGTCATATATTGTTGGGAGATGAAATTGTCTTAGCACTCTCAAGGTGATTTCTTCAGTCTCCTTTACTACTTTCTCAATGTCATCTGACATGAGAGTGTTCATCCTTTTCTTGGTTTTGAATTCCTTGTTGAGCTTTTTAGAGATTCTTGACTTGTCTTCAGGGGTGATTTCAGGACATAGCATTATCAGTGTGTGCTCTCTGAGTTCGACGTCCTTAGCCATAGCAGCTTCTTTCCTTGAAGACATTATACTACCTAAGCTGTCAGGGAGATCATCAATAATTTCAATGAGGGCTTTATTGTAAATGTTCAAATATTCTACAGTGGCATTCTCAATGATCCTCTTATCAGCATCATTGTATTCATCATATAATTGGGCAATGGGTTTTAGATTGCCATCAACTGTGATGGCCCTCAAGACTTCCTCTAGGCTCATTGTAGCTTCTTCTATCTGAGGCTCTTCTTGTCTTGGCCTTTTCTTAGCTTTACCTTTACCAGAGGGTTTTTCCTTGCTATTTTTAGATATTTTGGTGCTCTTAACCTTCATCTTCTTTACCTCTTCATCTGACTCTGTTTCCTCTTTATCTATTTTGCCCAAACTAACATACATCCTTCTTCCTTTTGTTTTCTTCCTTTTTGAGCCTATGTCAATGGATTTCTTGGTGGATTCTTCTATACTTGTTGATGATGTGGGACTGGAGGAAGTAATAGCAGAACCTCTTATTGTTCTTTTTATTACTTTAGACCTCTCTAGTTTCTTCTTAGACTCGTCCGGAGCCTTGACAAGTTTATTTTCTTTCTTTTCTTCTACTACCCTTTCATCTTGTGTTTTTTCCCTTGCCTCTTTCACTTGTTCTTTTGTGAAGCCTTGTCTCAAGGTGTAATCCTTTGCCACCCTCCACATTTTCTTGGAGATTTCAGGTTTTCTTACTTCAACATGAATTTTTTGTAGACAGTTCTTCATATGTTCCAAATCTTTCCTCTTTGGGGTCCCAGGGCTTGCTTAGCATGTGTTGTACATAGTTATCAAGTATTGATCCATCTACTTAATAGCCCATTGGCATAACCCAAACAATTCTAGGCTCAACAGCCTCCATCATGCATTGGTCTTTGGTTACAATGAAGCATATGTCATTCTTGTATTTTTCCACAATTACTTTTGGAATTCTTTCTCTTGATTGCATCATTCTTTGGAAGTTCTTGAAATAGCCCCATAGGGCTGTATTTTGTTCATCATAGCTTCTAATACTATATAAATAATCTCTAATTTGTACAGCAACTAGCTGACTATTTAACCAGAACAAGTTCTTCATCTTTGGCAATTCATGCATGAAGTAGAAAAACAAACAGATGACCAACGTACCAAATTTGAAGGGATATTTGCTTTCTTTTGTCTTCTTTAGGTTTTCCATCACTCGTTGTCGAAGCAATTCACAGATATCATAGTTTGCATTCTCCTTGATCATCTGATAGGTAGTGTATATGGCAATGTCGGAGATAGAGTTCTCCCAGTTGGTGAAATAGACTTTGTATCCCAACACCATGGATGCAAATCTTACAGCATGATCTTCAATATCATTGATTGTTAAAGGCCTTTTATCAAATTTCACTCCAGTGATCACTATTACTATACAATTCTTCACAACTTTCAATAGGGGTACACTACCAGTAGAATTTAATCCAGTCATAGCCCTAATTACATCCTTGGTGATCTTGAAGGGCTTCCCCAATCACATGAATTCATCGTGGATTCTGTTCAAGATGTACCAGACCCACTCATCTTCTACAAATGTAGGAAAGTCTTTATATTGAATGAATTTCTTCTCCTCCAGAGCTTCGTATTCTTCTTTCATCTCAAATTGATCACTGATTAGATGATTCTAATACAGGTCTAAAAATCTGCTATCACCATGCTCTTCTAAGGCAACATGAATGTAAGCCCTAACATCTTCCGCATGAAACACACCAAACAAAATTTCTAAAAATGCACCATTTGGATCGACCTCTGTTGATTTATATGGATGCTTCTTGAATTTTGGCCATGCTCTTTTGGTTATATCAATCACATGTGGTGTTGCCATTTTTGCAAAAGTTTAAATAAATTCACAGTAGGGTTTCAAATTTGGAAAATACCTCTTTTCGTAGAATTTGAGTTTTCTTTGGTCTTGTCTTAATTTGCTTTGGAAATCACTGAGTCGCTTGGAATTTTAGTTCAACTTTCCTTAGACACTTTGACAATTTGAATGCAGAATGAACTTTCCATTGAATGAACCCCTTTTTAATTCTTGACTTCATCGCCATAAATGCTCCTATTAAAAAGCTGTCAAACATGTTTCTACAGAATGTAGTCTATTAGGATTGCTCTGCAATGTTTCACACTTGAACCTTTTTCACCAGAATTTATTTCAAAGGATCAATCATATGCATCTTTTCAATATATCTTCATGTCAGATTCCAACACTGACAATCTAGCTAGGGGACTAAGATTTTCATTGTAGCGCCCCCTGAGCCAAAGCTCACAAATTCACTTCTTGGAGAAAGTATCTGCACCAGATGCTGGTGCGGATCCATCCTTGACTTCAATCACATCTTTCTTGATCCAGATCTTGTCCATTTCTTTCTTAGTTTCAACCGGATCAACTTTTTTCTTTCCCTTATCATTCCTCTACTCTTTTTTCCTTTCTTCAGCATAGTAGTTTCTTTTCACATTCTTGCTTCTACAAAATCTTGCAACATGTCCAAACTTGTTGAAATTGTAGCATACCATATTCCTTTGTCCTTGATTCCTTCTATTTATTAGATTTGATCTGCATTGATTAGCCATATGTCCAAATCTATTGCATGCAAAACACTTTCCATTAAATGATTGAGTATTCCTTGCATTGTAAAAACTATTCCTTACCAGACTTCTACATTCATTTGATCTATGACCAATTTTCTTGCAATTGAAACATTGACCAAAGAATGATGGAACACTCTAATTTATTCTACTCCTACACTGAGTAGCTTTATGTCCAAACTTATTGCAATTAAAACAATGTCCATTGAAAGATGGGTACTTTTGAGCATTTGGTTGTCTGACCAGAGGTCTTCTAGGTCTTCTTATTTGATTCCTAAATTGGTTGCCTTTGTTTTGCTTCAATTGAAAGTTTTCTTTACTTGATTTTGAACTTTCTCCGTTCTCAAATCCCAAGCCTTTCTTGTCATCTAAACTCTTCTGACTTGCAATTAACTCCTCAAGCTTTGCAGAGCTTATCTTAAACTTTTCTTCATAGCTCTTAGCTTTCTCCAAATCTGATTTCAGGCTTGCAACTTCTTTTTCAAGTTTATTGCATTCTTCTAATTTGCTTTTTATCATCAGATTTAGATCTTCTTCGATTTTAACTCTTTCTATAACTTCCACTTTCAAATCATCTAGGGTTACATTCGCTAATATCAATTGTTCACTAACCTCTTTGTATTTTTCTTTGAATTTCTTGACTTGTTCTTTTAGCTTTAAAATGTATTCATCAGATTCTTGTATGTTATCCTTCAGATCCCTGATTTCTGCTTCAAATTTTTCAAGTTCAATAAGAGCTGCTTCTAGTTCAACATTATTTGAGAAATTTCCAAATCTTCTGGCTGCCATGAATAAATTCTCCCAAATCTTCCTCAAGTTGTTAGGCTTCTTCCAAGAAATTTTGCTCTGATACCAATTGTTGAACATAGAGAATACTGAGAGGGGGTGAATCAGTATTCTACAAAACCACTTAGTTTGTTGTTCCTTAATCCAATTACCAAATTCAACATGAAAGTAGAATAAACATAAGAACAACAACCATAAAGACATAACACATAGACACCAAGATTTTTACGTGGAAAACCTAAAAAGCAAAAAACCATGGTGAGTGTTAGGTCACAATATATTATGATAGCACAATACCAAATTACAAGAAGGCTCACTGCCTTAGGGCTCACTCCCCTATGAAGAAGTGCTCACTGCACAAAGGCTCACTGCTAAGAGAAAAGAAGATAGAAGAAGGATTGGCTCACTGCCAGAAGATGACTGCTACAAATGCATCTACAGAATGCTGAGGTGCAGTACCAATTAGTTCAATATACAAATTCAAAAGACTTCATACTGTCTGCTTTGCTTTTTCTGCTCTGCTCTACATAAACTCTGCTCTTTTGCCCTTACTGTCTTCTTCTGGTCACAACTCTACTTTTGAATCACACACACATTTAGTTCATTCACATTGCAATGTCATATCATGACTCAACACTGAAATCTAACCCATATAAATATCTGCAACTTTGAATTCAATCTCAAAATTAGGTCAGCGAGCCAGACAAGAAGCGTGTATACAATGCATTCTACTTTGTCGTCTTAATCATGTGTACAAACAGTAATGCGGACCACACCAAACATATAATGATCTTCCTATAGGTTGGCACCAATCATACAATCACTTAGATTTAGTATTCAAACAATATATCTTCTTCGCATATGGATTTTACATACCTATCAGCCTATCTCTTAGGAACATGCTTGTCCAACTCATCTGTCACATCAAAACTCTCACTACGGACCATAGGAGACTCAAGGATTCATAACCAACATTCATTCTTGACCTCTTAGCATACCTTCAAAACAACAAGACAAAATATGCAATTGTGGAGAAATGTGGACCCTTTTTCTCAGGCATTGTGCACTATTCCTGTCTTAGTTCTATTCACCTAGACTTAGACATTTCATAATATGACTTCCGGAGGAAGCTAGGTCTTGATCATTAGAACATAACGTCATCAAACAGCTATGAACAACATACCTAAATTGTTGGTATGTGGCAACTAATCATGCAAGTATTGTACACTAGTTATGTATCCTTGCTAGAGTTCAAGGCTAGACCGGGCCTTGAGTGAGGGTTTGGGGGCGCAGCCCCCAGAAAAAAAAATTTCCCTCTTTTTGTACGATCAAAGTTGGTTGTTAAGTTTTGTTAACCAACAAAAGAAAAATGACATTGCAAAACCCTAATTCTATAAGCTTCCAAAAGGCTTGTTATAAGCGGCTGGGATGTATATTATGGCTATGTATTTTGCGAGATTGTAATATGTTTTGTACTGGATAATAAAATCATTGGATGGTTGAGTTTCTGTGGATGTAGCCCATATTGGGTGAACCATGTTAAATTTATGTGTTGATCTCTTTTGTGTTATTCCTCATTGTTATATTTGAGTTATTTAATCTGTATATAATTGTTAGTGTTTATTGCTTTGATTTGCCCTAACCCTAACAACTAGTATCAGAGTGGGTTGTGTTTGATTATCATCTACAAGAAGGTCTCACAGTTGAGTGGGAGTCTCATGGTTGAGTGGGAGCAATGGCGGATGAGGGTAAATTGAAGGTAGATAAATTCAATGGGCAGAACTACCAATTATGAAAGATGCAGATGGAGGATTATCTCTATTAGAAGGATCTATGGAGGTCGTTGGAAGCAATAGCCAAGAAACTGACAGCAATGATTGATGAGGATTGGGAACTTCTGGATAGAAAGGCACTCAGAACCATTCGGCTGTGCCTGGCACCATCTATGGCATTCAATATAACAAAAGTGAAGACATCAAGTGAACTGATGAAAGCTTTGGCCAAATTGTATGAAAAGCCCTCAGCCACTAATAAGGTATTTCTCATAAAGCATTTGTTTGATCTAAAAATGATTGAAGGTGGATCTGTGTCATATCATTTAAATGAGTTTAATACGATTACCAGTCAATTAACTTCTGTAAAAGTGAAATTTGATGAAGAGGTGAGGGCTCTCTTGGTTTTATGTTCTTTGCCAGAAACCTAGAATAGCTTGGTAATGGATGTAAGTAACTCTATCTCTGGTTCAAATACTTTGAAATTTGATAATGTTGTTGGTGTTATCCTTAGCGAGGAAATGTGACGGAAAAGCATAGGTGAGACTTCAACATTTAGTAATGCTTTGATTGTAGAGAATAGGGGAAGAACAAAAGAGAGAGGAAAAAGCCCAACAAATCATGGGAAGTCATAAGGGAATTCGAAGAAAGGTAGATCAAAATCTAGAGGAAGAATGGATTGCTGGCACTGTGGAAAGCCAGGACACTTGAAGAAGGATTGTTGGTCTTGAAAGGGCAAACAAGGAGATGGACAACATGATGACAGTAAGGAAGCTAATGTTGCAAGTAATAAATTATAGGATGCTTTAATTTTGTGTTTAGATAATGCTAATGATTCCTGGGTAAGAGATTCAGGGGCTTCATTTCATGCCACACCCCATAGGAAATATTTTGTAGATTATGTTCAAGGTGATTTTGGACAGATATATTTGAGTGATGATGAACCCTGTCAAATTGTTGGAAAAGGAAAGATAAAAATTAAATTGCAGAATGGAAATGAATGGTTGCTACAGGAGGTAAGGCATGTTCCAAATTTGAGAAGGAATTTAATTTCTGCAGGACAACTGGGTAGTAAAGGCTGCATAGTTACCTTTTTAGACAAAATATGGAAGGTCACTAAAGGTGCATTAGTAGTAGCTAAAGGTGAAAAGGTAGGCACATTGTATTTGTGTACTGGTAATACTTATTCTACCTTAGCTGCTACAGAAACATCTGCTATTGAGATAGTTATAACACTTGCTGCAGGGACAGAAATAGAATTGTGGCACCATAGACTTAGGTACATGAGTGAGAAAGGGATGAAGATCCTTCACTCTAGAAAGTTGCTACCAGGTTTGAAGAAGATTGACTTGGAGTTCTACAAAAATTATGTTTATGGAAAACAAAAGAGTCTGATTTCTCAAAGTTAGGAAAGAGAAGAAGAGTGAGAAATTAGAGCTTGTGCATTCAGATGTATGGGGACTAGCTCAGGTATCTTCTCTTGGTGACTCTTGCTATTATGTTACTTTTATTGATGATGCAACTAGGAAAACATGGGTGTATATCCTAAAACAAAAATCAGAAGTATTTGAAACTTTTAAAAAGTTGAAAGCTTTGGTTGAGAATGAGACAAGAAAAAGGTTGAAGTGCCTCAAATCTGATAATGGAGGTGAGTATTATAGCAGAGAATTTGAGAATTACTATTCATATAATGGAATCCGTAGGTAGAAAATGGTTCCTAGAACTCCACAAGAAAATGGTGTGTTTGAGAGGATGAATAGGACCATTATGGAGTGTGCAAGGAGCATGAGATTGCATGCTGAACTACCCTTACACTTTTGGGTAGATACTGTACATACCGTTGTTTATTTAATAAACAGGGGACCTTCAAATCCTTTGGATGGTGGCATTCCAAAGGAGGCATGGATGGGTAAAAAGGTAAACTATTCATTTCTAAAAACCTTTGGTTGTGAAGCTTTCATCCATGTTGATATTGAAAATATAATGAAGCTTGAGGCTAAGTCTAAAAAATGTACCTCCATTGGATATGGAGTAGATGAATTTGGTTATTGATTATGGGATTTTGAAAATCATAAAATCATTAGGAGCAAAGATGTTATATTCAATGAGAAGGTCATGTACAAGGATCAACTGTAGGAAAAGAAGCATGAATAGGCCAAAAAGGAATATGTGGTGCTGGATGAGATTCTAGAAAATAAAATGCTAGTGGTACCTGATGCTCAGCAACAAGTTATCCCATAGACTCCTGTAAGTGTTAGACATTCTACAAGGATAACTAGACCTCCAGAAAGATTTTCTCCATCATTATATTCTATATTACTAATTGATTCTAGTGAACCTAAAAGTTATGAAGAAGCAATGCATGTAGATACCAAAAAGCAGTGGGAGCAAGGCATGGAAGAGGAAATGGATTTCTTGTTGCAGAATCAAACTTGGGACTTAGTCCAATTGCCTGCAGGAAAAAGAGCATTGCCAAATAAATGGGTTTACAGGTTGAAGAAAGAAGATGGAGGCAAGCAAAGATATAAGGCCAGGCTCATGGTAAAAGGTTTTGCATAGAAAAAAAGGTATAGATTTTCATGAAATATTTTCTTCGGTTGTAAAGATGACTTCTATTAGAACTATTCCAAGTCTTGTGGATGTGGAAGACTTGCATCTTGAATAGCTAGATGTGAAAACAACTTTTCTCCATGGGGAATTGGAAGAGGAAATATACATGCAGCAACCACAGGGATATGAGGTCAAGGGTAAGGAGGATTTTGTGTGCAG
Organism: Cunninghamia lanceolata; assembly: GCA_027924645.1. Lineage (NCBI taxonomy): Eukaryota > Viridiplantae > Streptophyta > Pinopsida > Cupressales > Cupressaceae > Cunninghamia > Cunninghamia lanceolata. Next base: position 199,349 of record BSBN01000865.1, on the reverse strand, counting down.
GTTAAAGAAGAGTTTGTATGGCATGAAGCAAGCACCTCAGCAATGGTATTTGAAATTTGATAGTTTTAAGGCTGAACAAGGTTACGAAAGATGTCATTTTGATTATTGTGTTTATTTCAAGAAATTGGGTAATGGCAGCTATATTATCCTGTTGCTTTATGTTGATGACATGCTTATTGCCGGGTCTAACATGCAACATATTAATGAACTTAAGCAAAAATTAGCAAATTCTTTTGCTATGAAGGATTTGGGTGCAGCAAAACAAATCCTTGGTATGAGGATCACACGGGACAGGACAAACAAAAAATTATTTTTGTCCTAAAGTGAGTATGTAGAGAAGGTGTTGAAAAGATTTAACATGCAGATGCAAAAGTAGTTAGTACACCTTTGCCTAATCATTTTAAGTTGACTAAGGAGATGTGTCCAAAGACACAAGAGGAGGAAGACAAAATGTCTAAGATACCATATGCATCAGCAGTTGGCAGCTTGATGTATGCAATGGTATGCATAAGGCCAGATATTTCACATGCAGTGGGAGTTGTGAGCAGGTATATGAGCAATCCGGGAATGGAACATTGGAATGCTATAAAATAGGTTCTCTGATATTTGAGAGGTACTATTTCAAAGAAACTATGTTTTGGAGGAACAAATTCTAGTCTAAAAGGATATGTTGACTATGATCTGGCGGGTGATATTGACAACAGGAGGAGTACTACAGGGTATGTTTTTACTGTAGGAGGTACTGCAGTTAGTTGGATTTCAAGACTACAAAAGGTTGTTGTGCTTTCAACCACTAAAGCTGAGTATGTTGCTGCTATGGAAGCTAGCAAGGAGATGATTTGGTTACAATGTTTTCTAGAGGAATTAGGGCAATGACAAGAAGATAGCCCTTTGTACACTGATAGCCAAAGTGCCATTCATCTTACTAAGAATTCAGCTTTGCATTCAAAAACTAAGCACATACAGCTCAGATACCACTTCATCTAATCAGTTTTGGAGGATGGGTAGTTGAAGTTAGAGAAATTTCACACAAGTTAGAATCCTGCAGATATGTTCACAAAGACAATTACATGGGAGAAACTAATTTCCTCATCAGTTTCTATTGGGCTTCACGACTGATAATGGTGGATATAAGAAACTAGCCAAACCTATAATCTAGTGGGAGCTGTAAGCGCAGTGGTGTCATCCAGGATCAGTCTCCAAGTGGGAGATTATTTGGTGTGGAGCCTGATCAATCTCCAAGTGGGAGATTGTTTGGTGTTGAGCCTGATTAGTCTCCAAGTGGGAGATTGTTGGTATGTGGCAACTAATCATGCAAGTATTGTACACTAGTTATGTATCATCACCGAGGTTCAGGATCAAGTTGGGCCCCGAGCGAGGGCTCGAGGGCAGCAGCCTTCGAAAAGTGGGGGTTCGGGGGAGGTAGCCCCCAAGAAGCAGGGGTTCGGGGGTGTAGCCCCTAAAAAAAAATTTCCCTCTTTTTGCACGATCGGAGCTAGTTGTTAATTTTTGTTAACCGACAAAAGAAAAATGACATTGTAAAACCCTAATTCTAGAAGCTTCCAAAAGGCTTGTTATAAGCGGCTAGGATGTATGTTACAGCTATGTATTTCATGAGATTGTAATCTATTTTGCACTGGATAATAAAATCATTGGATGGCTAAGTTTCTATGGATGTAGCCCATATTGGGTGAACCACGTTAAATTTTTGTTTGATCTCTTTTGTGTTATTCCTCATTGTTATATTTGGGTTATTTAATCTGCATATAATTGTTAGTGTTTATTGCTTTGATCTGCCCTAACCCTAACATGAACCGCATGTAATGATCTTCTACTACGGAGGCATACTAACCCAATCTCTATCACTTACTTTGTATATAGTCCATACTTAGTCATTTTAGCCTTCTGGACCAAAATATTTTTGTGCCTTGTTGTCAAACCAAGTCGGTCTTCCAGAGTAATGTCTCTTTGTTATGTCAATGGAATCACTTTGCCTTGTTGCCATCAATGACAACATGCAATTCTTCATCAGAGAAGTGTCTCTTGCCAACAGACATGTCAGAGTTTTTAGAGAGAGTGAACAAACAGCCTGTCACCTCAAACATGCAAACCATTCTCGACAGTAGCATCGATTTGGTTTCTTTCTTCCCAGTGTTAGCTTCTAGAGTTCATCTTTGCAAAAGCTACCAATTTCAACAAAGAGAGCAAGAGCATAACAGATGCAGATGGTAAAGTGGTGATAAAGTTGGATGAGGATTTCTTTGATAAGATTTTCATGTGCCCAAAAATTAATGATTATGCTAATATCACCATGGAATCAGCACAAGATCACTATGACAAGAATGCAGAGAAGTGTATGAAAATCATTAACACTTGGTGGCTCAAGACTCCCAGGCCTACAATTGCAAGGTGGCCAAAGAACATCTTCTGGAGTGAATTCATCGAAGAGGTGGGTGATCTAATTACTCTTCTAAGCAGAGTCAAAGGGCTTGCAACCTCCAATACTTTTCAAGAATGGATGTACCAATACACATATGTCATAAAGAAGGGTAATCAAAAGATATTTTGGCGTAAGCAAATCAGTGACTCAATTTGTCAATAATTCTCAAAAGTGTCAACTTTTTTGAAGTTCTACATGACTTCATATTTAATATATGCTACTACTTCTATGAGGTACTTTCCTGGCTTAACTTCAAAAGGTGATATAAGTTGTATTCTAGCATATGAGTACTACTCTCAATTAACATTGAAAGAGAGCATCAAACACTTTAGAAGGGTCAATGATGCCTTCTTTTACAATTACATTTGTATGTTTGAGAAAGAGCTTGAAAAGAAAAGAGTTTTTGATGCAGCTTGGGAGTAGGTGAAAAGGTTTGGTTGTATATTTCTATAGTTTTCTACTATTACATATATTATAGTTGGTTGTTTCAATGGGCAACCCTACATGTCGCCAAGTTATCCAGGAGATAAGTTGATACTGATGGAATTATGTAGACAGATAATGAATGTACATAGAAAACAAGTAGAAGCTCATAGAGTTGGTTTCAAGTTCCCAGTTACCATTAGCTAGTATTCAATATCCACAACTCTAAGAGCCAAAGCAATGGAAACTAAAATGTAGTGGGTAACTATGAAGAGGTATACGATAAGGAGTGATTTTGATTACTAGGGCATGAAGGACAACCTCAAGGGGAACTATACTCATGTGCATAAAATTGAAGATATATGGGTTGAGTGCAGAACTAATGAGGAGGTAAGGAATCTAGACTTTAGTTGGCTTACCTTAGAACAGATCAGAAACTTTGAACTTGCTGATATTCTTGAGGACATGCAAGAAGAGTGTGATATAGTGGGTTCTGCATATGTGGGAAATAAAATTGTTGATACTCCTCTTCCACCAATCCAATGGTCACAAAAGGAGATGACTTCAATAAGGGAGAGATTCCCATTGGTTCTTACAAACACCAATATTTGGTTGGAGAAGAAAGGAATAAAGTTAAAACTTTTCAATACAAGATGAGAAGAAGAGTAGGCTGAAGGAACCTCTGACAAGAGGGTAGAGCTGAGAACTAAGACTAAAGAAGATACTCCCAATACCAGCAAGAAACCAAAGTTTGTTTTCAATGCCAAAGGGGATAAGGGAAAAAGGAAAGAAAAAGAGGGAACATCTACCCATGTAGATGTTGAAGAAGAAGTTATAGCTGAGGAATTAGAAGAACATCATGTCACTTCTCAATTAGAGTCAACCCAGGTAGTACCTTCCTCTTTCCCTCCTATAATATATGCAATGCAAACCCCTATTCCTCTTGTTTCTTCAAGTAAACAATCATTACCTACTATTTCTACTATTTCTGCTACACCCACTATGTTAGTTCATTATGTTCATTCATCCCCTTCCTCACCCACCAATGAGTAATTGTTTGAAATCCCTCATGGCAATATAGAGAATGTGTTTGGCTCACTTTCCTCTTTGCCTAGTTTATCAGATGTATCCTCACCTATGATTGACACATTCATGACTACACAATTGGACTTTGAAAAGTTCATATCTACATCCACATCCAAAGTGTCAAGTATTGAAATTCCTGGTACAGTGTTAACTCAGACTCGACCATTTGTTTCCACCTTCATGTCTCCTGATATACCATCTCTTTCAAAACCCACAGTGTCCATCAACCCATTGTCAAAATCATTGGCAACACAAACAAGAGATGATTCCTCCATCCTTTCTCCTTGCCTAATATCACAGAAACCAAAGAAGAATAAACAAGTCATAACCCCAAATGACTTTGACTTTGGCCAATTAGTCCTAGTGAAGCCCAAATTAACTAAGAAGGCCAAAACTTTGTTGAGGGTGCTTGTTGATCAATCAAAGAACAAATATGCTAAAGTAGCTATACCTCTGAAGGACAAAAACATTAGTGAAGTCCAAGCTTCCAACTATATCGTTTCAAGGATAGATTTTGGCAAGCAAACACATGAAAGTGCCAAGGAGGATTTGCAAGCAACATTGGTTGCTTTGCTTGAGAGATATAATAGGGACAAGGTGATCAAAGATCAACTAAAGGCACAAGTAGAACAATTGACATCTATTCTACTCAAAATAGCCCAATCTTTAGAGCAAGTAGAACCTGTTGAGATAGGTGTAGATGAAGAAGCCATTCAAAAGGTTGAAAAGATTGGGGCTCAAGGTCAGGGAGTCAGTGCTTGGATTGAGAGAATATTGGCCCGAGGTACTCAGTTGATAAAGTCTTCCATTGAACTTTATAACAATTTGGGTGAGGTAAAGAAAGAAGTTGACCAAAGACTTGAGATACTATCTCAGGACATGCAGCTGATAGAACAAAATCTTGAAACATGGAACAAGCTGCAAGATTTCAAGATGGAAGTGATGGTTGAACATAGGGTGATCCCCAATAGGAAAAGGTATGTTGAATTCAGGGAGGCAATGATAAACAAGAAAGATGTCATCCATAGCTTAATCAAAGATCTAAAGGAAGACCTGGACAACAACGTAGACAAAGGTCTAGACATTTTAGACAAGCTTGCCAAACTTCCTTGCCAGATGTTAGATGGTGATCAACAAATCCTCCTTGTTGATATAGTTGTCCAAGAATTACAACACACCAAATACATACAGAGATAGAGTAAGAAGCTTTCTCATTGGCTTCCGTTGACAAGTTCGTGGATTTTCAAGTGATTTTGGAGAAATTGTAGAGGATCCTGGATAAGCACAAGAATGGGCCTATTACCATAACAGACTCCATCACCAGAGTGCTCACCATCTCCGAACATACACTGGGACCTGACAATAGTGAATTCTAGGCCGCCTTGAAGAGATATGAAGATTTCTTGAAGAAGGACAAAGAGGAAGAAATTCCTATGTCTTAGAACACTTAGTTTATTTTTCTATGCTTTCATTATGTAGTTTGTAATATCTAAATGACATCCTACATGTCTTTTTGTAATATGCAATTACATGAAGGAGAAGTACAGAGTCCCAAATCAAATTGAACTATGTCTTGAATAAGTCAAAGTAGTTGTAGGTTTACTATTTTTGCTCGTAGCTTCCGTTTATAAATAAGATAGGGCTCTCTTGTAAATATTATCTTTTAGCTATTGAAGTGAAACGCTGCCAAATTGAGGAGCATATTGAAACTTTGTGTTCAAAGTGTAAATCTTATTCAATCAATATAAGTGAAGCAAGTTGGCATTCAATCTTTGTCTTGAATCAAGCTTGCGGTGCATTGGAATTGTTCTTAAGTCTTTTCTATTGCATTCTATTGTGTATGTGATTGAATCGTGGTGTGGAATCAAATAAAGGTGTTCTAAATCTGATTTTGTAGTCTTTGAGCTGCGATATCATCTTTGGATTGGTGTCTTATATTCATGATCAAAGGTGACTTGAAAACTTTGAGCTGCAAGTTATCATCTGTGATTGTTTGATCTAATTGTGGCATACGGTGAAGACTTTGGGATGCATCATATTCCATACATTTCCCTTTTCCAATTGGCGTAAGAAGCAACAAAAGACTTTATGTTTTTGTGGGTTTCTTGGTGTTGTATCATTTCAGTTACTATTTTGCTTAACTTAATTGGATATTAGTTATTATTGCTCCAATTAGTAGTTTGTGGTTTGAATTACATATTGTAAGCATCATGGGATTGTTATTGTAAGTTTGTAAGAGAACATCTATTTTGAAATAAGAGAATTAGATGACATGAAAACACCCCATGGATAGTTTGTGTAAATAAGCTTAGTTAATTACTGGTTTATTATAGTTAGCAACAAGAAGGGAACCTCCCCTTTCTGAGGGGAGTGATTTATCTCATCATACTGTGGTTGATATAACCATTTTGTCATCAATTAGCTGATAACAAAATATTCACCCAACACCTTTCTACCTTTAGACTAAGCATACAAAACATATATTTTAGGACTTTAAATTTGCATGTTACCATTGGAGTTTGGTTTTCATTGTCTTCCTAGCTATCTTCATCCCCCATCTTACTTGGAAAATTGCTTTGCTAGGTATTGCTACTTAGAAAAGTGTTGTCACTAAATCTCTATGCCAAGTCATTGTCACTCATAAATGGATGCAAAGGTTTAATATTGTGTTTTCTAGATCAATTCCTCAACTAAAAATTGTGATTCAATTGATTTACATTGTAATTTATTTTCATGTGTGTGTTGGCCACCATGATATGGGGTGTTCTTTCTGCCAACAAACAACTTGCTACTCTACTAGACCACATCAAATAATAAATCTCTCGACTGAAAGCTCACCAAAACACTCTTAAAAAACACCTTTACACAATACCATACAAGACACAAGTTTTAAACTTATTATCAATTACCTTACACCAATTGTAAAAAATTATAGTTTATACTCTTTTATAACTACACTACTCATGGTTATGATGTGCCCTATGTATAGACTATTTTATCTATGGGTTAAGACCTTTGGATGTTAACATTTGCGGGTTAAAGCCTCTGCTATTAACATTTAATTCTACAATCTTTCTTATTTTCAGCATATTTGAATAAAAATAGAGCAAAATATTATTTTTTAAAAAAAATCTTTAAAATTTAAATTAAAATAAATATCCCCTACCGATCAGTCCATGCACAAATACTATCTCTGTTTACTTTTATTAGAGGAGAGAAGCAAATTCCTGTTTGGAATTCAAAAGTTTTTTTAAAGGTCTAGAAGGATTTTAGATTCTTTCTAGGTCCTCATAAAATATTTAACCAATGAAATGCACAGAATCCACGCTATAATGATGGGTTGATATCATTCTCCTCTATCCTAGGAGTTTGAGATCCAAAACAACTGGATGGTACTGTGATGCACAATGACTTGAGACTTCGAAAGTTCGGATGTAAGGCACCATTTACAAGAAACCAAATCAACTGATTCTTACCGGATTCTATGCCTGTGTAGGTGGACTCGATCATGAGTCATTATTATTGGAATGGTCTACATTCATTGCAAACGACATGGAAAACGCTAAACCAGCCTAAATTGCTGCAGCAGGGAGCGCTGTACATTTATCCCAAACAACTTGGAAATGAATCTGTACCTTTCAGCACATACGTAGCTTTCAAAATCTCTAAACTTCAGTGCTTTCCCAAATATTTAGATTTGTTTGAAGTAGATTCTGGAAATACTGTTTGTTTTTTTCCACAAGGTCTAGAATCATGTTTCATGATCCATATGAATCATCATTAGCTGTTTGAAAAATTGTGTTGCCTTTTTCAAAATCAACATTTTGTCCATAGGAAATAAGAAGATAAATACCTCATCTACAAATTATTAAACCAAACAATACTTAAACAAAGTAAAATAAAATATAAATGTCAAAAAACTTTTACTACCATAATTTAAATTGACTGCATTCAACTATAAATTGTCTAATTGTGTTTGACTTAAAAGTTCTATTTATAGATACCATAATTTAAATTGACTGCATTCAATTATAAATTGTTTAATTGTGTTTGACTTTAAAGCTCTATTTATAGATCCCTCTTCAACAGTCAAACAGTTAATAGTAATTTTACACCTCATCCTTACTAAAAAATAGTAAATAATTGTCTACTTTTATTAACCAAAATTTAACTTTGACCATTAAACTGAATATAGTTTAAGAATACCCGTCTTTTAGTAGAACAAAACATTGACAGCACTGTTCTCTAGATTCCATGATTTTCACAAATTTAACTATTTAAGTCCAATGCATCTATCCCTAACAGGTTTGAATTTTTGTGACAAAAGTAATATGTAGATATTTTTTTTTTAAACCATTCCTTGTCCATGAAAAAGTTGCTACAGCTTATGTCAATGTGACTAGATCAGCTTCCAATTGCTAATGGCATTCTTGGGCGACCTAACTGCTACAGTAGGCAAATGCATAGCTGTTTTGTAGAAAAATATTTAGGCTTATCATTTGGATTGACACCCAAGATGTCTACTGCTAAAACAATGGACAAAGTCTAGCAAATGCAAGTACTGGTTAGAAATATCAGTATGTCTTTCATAGCTTTCTTCAATAAGTTTTCAATTAATTCTATTCAATCTCTATTCGAGAGCCAAGATTTGAACTAAAAGTTCTAATTCTACTCAATCTTTATCCAAGATCCAAGATGTGTTTTACTCCTTAAGTTTGAAGTGTGCCTTTCAAGAGAGACTCTTTAAATTAAAATAAAAATGTGTAGGGAATATATTCAAAATTCTTTTGGTTACTTGGGTGCATTGATTTATCTATTGATTTATTTATTTGGTGAAATTAAATTTAATATTATGGAGATATATGAAGGGGTATTTTTAAATATTATTAAGTTTAATATTTAAAAGTAAATTTTGATTAATAAAAAATAAAATAATTATTAATATTTTTTAATATAGATGGGGTTTTAAATTAATAGTAATTATTTGACTATTAAATTAAATAATATTTAAGTAGAGTGTGTATAAAGTGAAAGAGAAAAAGACAAAGTGGAAGGGAAGGAAGGAGCTTTGCTAGGATTTTATGCTTAGACCACCTTTCCTACTACTCTTTTCTTTGGGCATGAACTAGTTTATCTCTTGCATTTATTGCGATTTTTTTTAGTTTTTCTCCCTTTTTGCGAGCATAAGCTTTAAATGGCTTCAAATTCTAGAATTGCAATATTTGCTACTAGTTTGAAAGTGCAAGATAATGTCTCCTCCAAAGCATCCTTGGAGGTTCATTCTAAAAGTGTTTCATGGGTTATGTCATCTAAAACCATAGTTGATAAAGTTTTTCCTTTTCTGAAATTTGTTAATGCCTATAGATGGCCTAAATTGTTTTCTTTAGTTGGTTATTTTGTTAGAAGCATTCCCTCTAAAAGCATGCTTAAAGAATGGGTCAACAAGCCTTAGGTCTCTCATGGGGTCCACCTTGATGTAGTTCAAAACTATTTTTAAATAGGTCAAAAAAGCTTACAATGAAAACTTTGAAATAAGTATCCAAATAAAATTTTTATTTATGCAACAATAGATTACCCATAAAACATTATGTGAGTGTTTAGAATCAACAATAAGAAACTAAGAAAACCATAAAGTTGTAGCACATAACACTACATGTATGCAGAGACTCAAGAATATATATTAATCTTCAAGAATAAAATACATATGTAACACTCTAACTCCCTTCAACTACATTCTGGCAACACATGTGCACCTATGAAATAACCTAATGAAACTACTATCTCATGCCTCCAATTTCTAGAGAAATAGGAGAGGAATACCACAAATGGTTTTCTAAAATAATGTACAATCAAACAATGGTAAAATGCAAAAACTCCCTTGTCTAAAATGAACAAGATCTTTCAAGAATAGTGAATGTAACTCCCAATGAGCTATGGATAGCAAAATAACCTTCATACTAACAATAGACAACATTTTTTATTTGTAATACTCCATAATGGCTCATATCCCAAGTTAAGCATAAAAAATCATCACCAAACTCATATGGGACCCACCAAGAACATGCAAGATACTCTACTACTCAATTGTCATGCCCAAGTTGAGAAATATGCTAAAAATATCATCATAGCTATCACTACCAACTCCACCTCCTTCATGAATGTCGTTACAACTAATATTCCAAGTCAATAAGGAGAATAATAATAAAATAATAATATCTCCTAACAACATGGGTGTCCAAGTACCCATTCCAAGATTGTTGGAGATGCATAAAATAATAACATTAAGATTGCAATTAAATAGAACATTATGCTAACATTCTCCAACTTGATGTTATACATTGCAATGGCATCCAAAGGAATAATAAAATATATCAAATATAAGATCCAAGTCCCATAACCTTCCTAGACCAAGAGAACTTATTTGTGCTGACTGGCTTCATGAGGGAATCTACAACATTATCCTAAGTTCCAACCTTCTACAACAAAACCTTACCATTCTCTGCCATCTTAAGCACAAAGTGATATTTAACATTGTTGGTAAATAGTTTTGTCTCTTTGAAAATTTTAGAAATCTAAGATTTACCCAAGGAAATTATGACAAAACTACCTACAACAATTGGAGAGATCACAATTGCATTGGTGATCTTCCTCTATGTTTGAGAGGGGTGGCTCCCTCATATGATGGGGGTTTTGAGGTTTTTGTATGTTTTAACAAGGAAACATGAAAGGGAAACTAAACTATGAAAGAAGAAGAGAAATCTAGGTACGCAAATACCAAACACTTCCCAGATTCCCATAAAGAAAATGAACTAAGAAATGAAATAGGAAAATAATCTCAAGACTCGCAATTCTTTCAATTATACCCCTTAAACAGTATTTCAAGAATTAGAAGGAGAGACACATACATCAAAGGTAAAAGTGCCTCAAAGATAAACCAAATAAACATAAGAATAAAATGTTTGACACAGAAAACATATAACTCAAAGTTCAGATGAATTCTAACTTTTCTTGAGAATGAAAATACAAAACCTTCCAAAATCTTTACCCAAAATAGTGTCTTCAGCTTTCATCTCCCCTCTCCAAAGCTCTCTAGATGAGAAGCGCCTCAAAAAATCCCCTTGTACAAATAAAACACTCTTTTATATTCATTTCCTTGTATTTTGTAACTACTTCTTGAAAATCCTTTTTAAAATTATTTAAACTCCTTCCTAAAAGAATAAATCTCGGAAGCTCTCTTTGTGTTTATCTATAGAGATACTCTACATGGTTGTAGTTGAATCTAGATTTATGTTAGTTATTGATGTGTCACCATTTCCATCATTCCATCCACTGTATCACTCTATGGGTTAAATCTTACATCGCCTACAACAATGTATCCTTGCAAATTTTGCACAATATTCATTACATCTCAAAATGAAAGTCCACCTGGTTCAATGTGTGAGGTCCACTAAGTGCAAAAGCAGGATCAAGACAATCACAATCTATCAAGACATAAACACCTTTTACACCTCCAAGTTTCTCTAGAAATTCTCAATCTCTAGTGAAACTATGCATTTCAAATTGTTCCACTCTAAATCTTTTATCTTGTTCCCAACCTTCCTTTGTTATGGACCTAATGCCCACTTGCAAAAGTCATCTTACATGACCACCCTCCATAATCTGAGAAAGTAAAGATGCATGTGAGTATTTTTTTTCCTTCAAAAAGTGTGATATATATGAGGATGAGCATCTAAATGAAGAATGTCCATAGGTCCTCCAAGGTACTATGCAATAGCTTGAACAATAGGGTAGGATATTGAACTTGATCACCACCTAAAATTAGTGGACGGAGATGTGGCTCTTCCATCACGCATTTTACATAATTGCTTGCATTTTTCATTAGTCTTTCATAATCTATACAACAATCTCGCATTTCTTGAACTGGAACATCTCCAACATATGTTAGTACTTTTAGATCTTTCAACTCTTTTCCTTTCTCAGCCAGTGATTTTTTTACTACCACACCAAATGGCTTCTCGGATACAAAGATGAGAAAATATAGGAACTTGAAGAAAAGATTAATTGTGTCCTAATGGAACCCCAAGAAGGCAAGAGGTAGCTATGGAACACCCCAATGCCTACACCAGTTCTGCCTTTGTTGAAGAGATTAGAGAGAAGAATTTGCTCATCCCATATGATAAATTATAAGCTAAGTTGTCACAATTGTTCTTTGGATCCATTTTATTCATATATTGCAGTCAATGTGTGTCATGCGATGAGCTCTTTGTGGAAAAAAACTTACATGCATTGTTTGTGCTTTCACCTCTTACATACATGACTACATGAGAATTTCCAACTATAATATCTCACAAAAATTGTTTTATTGCGCTCTTCTTAGTATAACATAGGATAGTGAAGGATTTGTTGTTACACTTGCTAATTGCATTTGCTTTAAAGCTTCTAAACCTTTTCAATGAATCCATTTTGAACATATCCCACAACAAGTGCATTCCTTGAGATAACATTTTTTTAAATGCTTTATTTATCTTTTCTTATTCAGGCCACAACTTCTTTGGTTATTTCAAACATTTGTTTTATTTCCTCAGTAGCTACACATAGCCATCCACATAAGCATTTGAAATTTGATCTTTCACTTTCTAAAAGGTTGTGACCTTATACATTTCTTATATGCTTTTCTCCAAACAGGTAGTGACCTTCCTTTTTTTTTTTTTTTTGAATCATTTTTTATAACATCTTCAAATCACCAGTGCCTAAACAATTATGTGAAACCTTTCCACTGAATTCACATTAGCATCAAGATTGTTATAGACTTTCATATTACACTTCACCCCACTGAAACTATTTATGCCAATTGCCCATGTTTTTGAACAACCATAAATTTTAACTGTGCACTGAAGATAACTCAAAGAATCCATTATTTGAAATTAGGACTGGAGTTAGTGATCTGCTACAACAGGTTGTCAGATTCACCAATATCATGAAATAATTAGGAACATTTTAAGAGGATGGTGCAAAACTAAAAATTTGACTAAGCTAGGACAACTTCACGTGCAACTTGAGGGAACAAATAATACATACGGGATTTGGATATGACAAAATGTGTTAGCTTGGAGGATGCAAAATGTTCAAAAATGGCCAAGTTTAAAAACATGGACAGCAAATATCAACATGCTTAGTATGAGCATGGTACATAGGATTTTTTGTCAAACAAATAGCACTCTAACTAATACAACCAATTCTAACCACCCTACAATCAAAACCAATACCTACACAAAGTCTTTACAACCATATTGTCTCATTATAGCATGTGTGGTAGTCATATACTCTACTTTAATGGTGGAAAAAGCAACTATGGGCCACCTCTTACTGATGCAACTCACTACACCACTAAACAAAGAAAACACAACCACTAGTGGAACTTTGACTATCCAAGTCACCTACCCAATCCACATCCACAAAGCCTTGTATTTCTAATGACTTAAATCCACACTATTAGTACCATGATAACATAAACAATAATTACAAATCCCACACAAATATATAAAAACCCTCTTAAGATAAGTTCAATGCTCCTTACCAAGGTTAGACATAAACCTACTCAAAACTCCCATTGCTTAGTCAATATGTAGTCTAGTGCAAACCACTACATACATTAAGCTACTAATTGTTGAACACGCCAGGATACTGAGAGGGGGGGGTGAATCAGTATCTTATTAAACTTCAAGTCCTCCAAAGAAGATTAGAACTTAAGCATTACAACATTAACAAAAACATGAAAGATTAACACAATGCACATCAACACATAATACTAGATATATGTGGAAAACTTAAGAAGGGAAAAACCGTGGTGAGGGTTAACTCACAATATATGAAGCTCAAAATAACAACTTTGTTTTAGGGCTACAACCCAAGGAAGCTACTACTCCTTGAAAACTTTGATTTAGGATCACTCCCAAGGAAGCTACTACTCTCTGAAGGCTTTGTTTTAGGGTCACTTCTAAGTAAGCTACTACTCCTTGAATTGAGAACAAACTCAAAAAGCTTACAGTATGATAGTCCTTCTACTGTCTGAAAACTAATATTGAAACTCATACCTTTGACGATTGAAATTTTGCCTCTTCACACTTCCTTCTGATAATCAAATCAGTTAGGCACACTCTATATTGATCATTGTTATAGAGATGTCTTCAAGATGAATTAGGATAGCATCTACAACTTCTTCTCTTTCTCCTTTAGTTGCACATCATAATCCATTCATTCTACTCCTTATCTTGCTTGCAAGCCTTATCAATCACTTTGCAATCATTCCTCACCTAACTCAATTTTATTTATAATTTATATATGATATTACATTGATTATATTGTTTGTCAACTAGAGATAACATGAAAAATGCATTCACAAGTCGGCCAAACAACATACAACATGAAACATGTAGAGGACAAGTCCTAAACAAGACTACATGCTATGTACTAGTAGAAGACTCGTGACTCACAAACATCAACACTTACTTAACCAAGTCCAAAACATCCTTTACAAAATCAAACAGCAAGGAATTACATCTCCACACGCCGCTCATTTGAAAATAGGATAGTATTAAGAACAAACATATGAAACTTGAAGCATAACGACCACAACAACTCAAGAAAACCTTGTGTGGTACTGGAAACAAGAAAGATCTTCATAAAACTCTTCCAAATGAATCTACATGACTCATACAACATCTCCAAATACTCCTTTACCTCTGCACATCAAATATTTGTGTCACACATCTTCAACCATGAACTCTGGGAACAACAAGTCATCTGGAACACTCTGCAACATACTATCATTGAAAAACTGAGCTTGTGGACCACCAAGAAACTTGAAACTACAAGGAAGCATGTAATGCACATCCATAAACATGTCAAAAAAATTGTAAAGGTAACCATTCACTTTTAGAGGAATGCAGAGAATTCCAACCGACCTTTAACACCACCTCACTCTACCAGAACTCATGCTGATACTTGTTATGGAGTAAAAAGTATCTCTATGCCTTTTTACCTCCTAGTTTAGGTCCTAGGTCCCTGTGTTTACACTTTACATGCTTAATAATTATCCTGGAGCAATTCCCTCAAAACCCATGTCAAATGGGACTTAAGGGCCCATTCTAAATTCTAATCAAGACCTAAAAATGGCATTAGGACTTGGGCGCCCATGCCCAAGTCCAGGCTGATTTGTCAGGATCCAAATTTAAATATGTTGCCATAGGACCTTTAAAAATGTTTCCCTCTATCAACCTTTTCAATTTAATTTATGAAAGTTAGCACTTGGGAAAGCATATATAAGTGAGTTTATGTCTTCATTTTACACCTAGATGGATAATGTGAACTTGTGATATTGAGCTAAGGGATTTCAAGGCATTCATTGTGTTGTAGAGCAGAATTGTGTTGTTATTGTAATGGATGAAAAGAGGGTTGATGGGATTTATTGATAATTTAATAGTTAGGTCCTTCTTTCACTCAATACAATCAAGAACATTTAACCAGGTTGAAGCACAACTTATGCAAGAGGACTCAACTATCAGGTTAGCTGTCACTTGGAATGATAAGGAAATTTAGAATTTGTTAATTGATTTGTTAACTTTAGCCCGATTAAGCCTAAAACCCTAATTATGCAAATCATAAGCAAACAGATGAAACACGACAAATCCTTCTATAGAAAGACACTAAATACATATCAGATACATACTAGATTTCAAGTTTTGGAATACAGAAAATTTGGGGTCGAAGGGGCTAGTGCCCAAACCCAAGGTGCTACTTTTTTAGAGGGCTTTGGAACAAGACCTTCTATAGACTGCAACCACTTCAGAGATTTCTGGTGCTTTGAAACTCAAGATCAAAGGTGTGGGTGCCCTTGACCTTTTTGTGATATTTTCTACCTTTTTCTTCAGATCCAGGATCCTTCTGCTCTACAATGATCCTCTGCAAGATTCGATATCTGTCACCTGCAATCACAAGAGAGGGGTTGGGGTTGTGGTGTTTAGGAGCTTGCCTCGGTCAAGCCCCAGAATGACATTCAATCTTTCCAACATTGTTGTTAGATAGAGAGTACGTGTCCTTGTAGGACAGAGGCAAAATCAATTATAAAAATGATAGATTGAATCAAAAATAGATATCACCTCAGAGGTGTATCTCTCACGGAAATGAAATTTTTTCATGCCATGAGAAGATGAAGCCAAATCTACAATAACAAACACAATAACAACACAAGTATACTCTGTAACACAATGAATGCCTTGAATTCTCTAAACTCACAAGTTTGCCAAAATCTCCAAATCATCTTCTAGTTTTCAAATGAAATCCTAAACATGATTATATATGCATTCCCACTACAAATTTCGTAATTCAAACTCAAGATGTCGATAACAAAAACTTTTTAACAGTCTCCAACCAACATTTAAATTTGGGACCCCGACAAAATAGGGCAGGGCAAGGGCACGGGAACCCAAGCCTTGGGGCCTATTTTGGGTCTGCATTAAGCTCAAAGTTGTCCCCTAAGTCCCATTTGTCATGGGTTTCGGGGCATTTTGTCTCGGGATTCATTTCTAACATGCATGATTAAAATTAAAGGACTCAGAGCTAAACTTAGGAGCTAAAAGTCCTAGTTTAGCCCCCACTTTAATGTATGTATGATATTACAACCCATACATACATTAAAGTACAGTCAAAAACATAGCAAACACGCTAGGCACTTGAAGATAATGCATACACAAAGATTAAGGAACTATTTCTAGCCCCCAATCTTAGGTAAGCACTAGAAAATACATCCCAGACATGCAAGACACAATGAAGATAGTAACAGGCATGCAAGACACAGAGAAGACAATATTGAAGACATGCAAAACATGGTGAAGACATGAGAGCAGTCACGCAAAACACAGTGAATACACTAATATATTATTTTCATTTTCATATATATAAATGCATGGAAATAAAAATTGCAACACAAAACCCCAAGAATGTAGGGGAGACTCATCGCCACACCCTTTACACTACACCAAGGGGAGAAAACACGTCATACAAAACCCAAGCATAGGGGAGACTCATCGCCACATCCTTTACACTGCGCGAGGGGGAAAACACACCATACAAAACCCAAGCGTAGGGGAGACTCATCACCACACCCTTTACACTATGCGAGGGACAAAAAATGCCCTACAAAACCCAAGCATAGGAGAGACTCATCACCACATCCTTTACACTACATGAGGGGGAAGAAACATGGAAGACACGAGTGCCGTATAGCATGCCATAGACATACTATATGTCTTAAACAAGGCAAACAAGGTGATGGAAGGTGATTATTGCTAAGTCCCACCATCTCAAACACATTGCAGACACACCTAACGGTTGGGCTTATGCCACAACAACCTCCAAAGACACGCTTAAGGGAGGATAATATCAAGATCCAACCCCACCTTTGCAAAGGACTCTTGAAATAAAAGGATGTGCACTAGCTCAAGAGATACACCATCTCGCCTCCGCAGAGGGCTTTTGAATAAAAGGATACGCACTAGCTCAAGAGATACGTTTTAAATAAAGGGTTTTTTTATTGCAATATAGATAAAGATGTGCATTTGCACTAGAGATACAACATCCTACCTCCACAGAGGGCTTACAAACATGCTTCGTCAGTACCAAACTCATCAGATAGATTACCTTATATATGCCCCCACCTTAAGGTGGTTGATGTCGTGTACCGATATCAAGCACATTAAGGTAGAGAGAAAACACACAAGGAAGCAAGAGCTATCACAAATCCCATGCCCCTAAGGTGACATGTGCTCATGATTGTCGAATGTTCCCACAAACATAATGATAAATATGCTAAGATACGAGAGGTTACAAATCTTACTCTAAGATAATAACCAAAGCAGTTCATTAAAGCTACGCATGAAAACAATCACATCAAAGAAACCAAGGCTACACATACGGGTTTGAGTCCGAGTATAGCCATTGGGCTTATACTATAGGCATCTCAAAATCGAGCGTAACAACAAGGTGAGATATAAGATAATCAAAGTGCACAGAGAAGATGTATTTTTATGATTTGTTAGAAAGATAAGACAACATCAAATATCACATAGAGTGATTCTACTAGCCAACCGTCAGATATATAAATTAACCCTATCTTCATGTATGGACTAGGTCCATTTTTGCTTGCTTGCTAAAGGGACACGTAGTCTGTATTAGTTAGTTGTTTGTTTTTCATCATCGGTTGACTAGATAGAATCACTAGAAGAAGGTAAATAATAAAATGAGAGAGGAGAGCAAGTGCCTTAGGAACAATCACATAGGAGGATGCCCCAGGTTATCAACCACAATGCTATGCCCCTAAGGCACGACACATAACAATAAAATAGAGGAGAGGCAAGATAGAAGAATGATGATACAAATAGAAGAATGGTCACAATAGAGGCGGTCTCCTGATATCCTTGACCTTACAAGAGTATCAAGGGTCATCCTAGGAGGCCTAAACAACACATAACACATCACGAGGGAATACAACACAATGATAACATATATATCTAGGAGGAGGAAACCCTTGAGAGCAACTAGAATAGGTCCTACAACGAGTGTGGTGAAATGAGGGAGAGATACTTACTTGTTTCAATGGGATATTTCCTGGAGAACAATCTATGTCTATCATCATAGGATATATCATATTTAGTCTTGAAATTGTTGATATAGTAGTAGCATAAGTACACTTATTCACTACCCTCTTAAGAGGTGGAAGAAGTGATTTGTTTTGAGTGATCTCGACATCCATCCGTAAGGGATTTAATGTGATAGACTTTTCCTCATTCACTAGTGCTACATCTTTTCAAGAGAGAGCATAGGTGATGCAGGAGCATCCCACGTTGCAGAGAAATCTTGCATCAACCAAAAAACATTTGCATTCCTTTTGTTTTCTTTCATTTTCCAGTTTAGTTCAATTTAGTTAGTAGCAGTTTCAACATTTTGTACCACATTTTGCTGCATTTTCATTTTAGAGCTCATGGAGCAGGACTTAGCATCTAGATATCATCATCTACATCATATCCATATCTAAAATTTAGGTCATTTGGACTTGCCTACTAAAAGTTATCACTATCAGAAGATCACCTGTTTTCACATAACAGAGCATACAGATAGTTAGCTAAAGGGGAAGGTTTTTAGAGCACTTTCATGACTTTTGGAACTAAATGAAGCATATCACATGACACGTAATGATCAAATAGACCTTCCTT
This sequence comes from Cunninghamia lanceolata, assembly GCA_027924645.1. Lineage (NCBI taxonomy): Eukaryota > Viridiplantae > Streptophyta > Pinopsida > Cupressales > Cupressaceae > Cunninghamia > Cunninghamia lanceolata. Next base: position 180,131 of record BSBN01000865.1, on the reverse strand, counting down.
GAGGTCCACACCAAGTTTCATGCATTTGTGGAGCAATACCAAAGAATTGAAGGTCGACATATTTGTTTCTACATGTTATAGCTCTTCATTGGAGTTTCTAACCTTCCTTGGCTGACGCGGAGGATCTCTTGAGCTTGGAGATGATATATAGAGATCTCTAGAATATATTAGTTATTCAGTTAGAACAATTCATAAAATCGGTAGTTAGATTCTTTTCGGATAGGTGCTTCAATGTCATATCTTGCATATCTGTTGAAACTAGAATTCAGGCTTGTGAGCCCTAGATTGTAAGCCCGCATGTTGCCAACTTATGAGCATTCTGAGTATATAATATATTGAGCATTTGATTCATTCATTGAATTCTATATTTGAGTTGTTTCCATTGTGTCTACTCTTGTTGCATGGCCTGGATAGTTTATTCTGTGAACCCTCTGACCATGACTGCACCAAGTGGTATCAGAGCAAAGTTTTGAATCCTTTGGGAACAAAGTTTTGTGAAGGCATTCTGTAAGATCTTGTGTTGAAACAATCACTGACTTGAGGTAGTATACTTGTGCTTGTCAACAGATTACCAACTGTGAGGCAATTGATACCTTGTAGTCAGATCACCGAATTTAAAGTAGTTACACTAGATCCTAGGAAGAGATGCTGCCAAGGAGAATACATGTTGTTGGCACTATGGCTGGAAGAATGGATGAAATAATGGAGATGATGAAAATGATGAAGGTTAGACTGGATGTTATAGAAGAAGATAGAATAAGAGGACTAACACCTTGACCTAATGTTGAAAGTGATGATGAAGAATTTCAATCTGCTGATCAAAATGAAGAAACGCTAGAAGAAGAAGAAGAATCAGATCAAGTGAAGATGTTGAAATCTATTTCAAAGATTGGAAAGAGACCTAGAGTGGAAGTACCTAATTATACTGGAAATTTTAATCCAAAGGAATTGATTGATTAGATAAATGACTTGGATGAATACTTTGAATATGAAAAAATTGAAGATCTAGAGAAGGTAAGATTTGCAAAGACTAAGTTGAAAGGACATATTGCTATTTGGTGGAAAGAAGTTCAGTTGGATAGAAATAGAAGAGGAAAAGAAAAGATCACAAAATGGGATAGAATGGTGACAAAGTTGAAGAATTAGTTTATACCTACTGACTATGAGTTAGAACTGTTAAAGAGATTGCAAAACCTAAAGAAAAAGGAGAAATCGGTGAAGGAGTACACTGAAGAATTTCATAAGATGATCATAAGGACATGACATAGTGAAGCAAGCAAGGAGAAAGTGGCAAGGTACATCAATGGACTGAGATTGAACATTCAAGAACTAAGTCTAGTAAGGATGACAACAATAGAAGAAGCATATTAGTTTGCCTGAAAGTTGAAGAAAAGTTGAATAAGAAGCATGAGCAGAGACATAGAGGAAGAGGAGGTAAATTTCAAAGAGGTAGAACATATTCCGGAGGAGAGAGATCATATGTGGAGTAGAAAAAACAAGAAAGTCCATTCAAGAAGGAAGACAGAGATAGCAATGCATACTGGAGAGATAATAGAACTTTCTACCACAGAGGACATCATAATTCATACCAGAGTGAAGGGTATAGAAGAGATGAAAGAGGGGTTGAAAACAAAACATTCAGAGGAACTTGTTTTAAGCGTGGAGTTGAAGGGCATAGAGCATTTGAATGTCATCAAGGAAGTACAAGCAAGAAGATAGAGAACAGTGGAAGAACAACTTATGTATAATAAGAACCTGTTGGATCACCTAATTCGATTGGAAAACTAGAGAAAGGAGAATCATTAGTCATGAGGAGCTATTTCAAGAAGAGGAAAATGAGGAACCACTGCAGAGGAAACGTTTGTTCCGGACTAGATGCAAATCAGGAGGTAAATGTTGTAAGGTTATCATTGATAGTGGTAGTACTGATAATTTGGTTTCAGAGGAGATGGTGACTATGCTGAACCTGGAGAGATTGGAACACCCTAAACCCTACAAGATAGCATGGATTTAGGATGAACACAATGTACTAGTGTGTGAACAATGTTTGGTAAAATTTTATATTGGATCTTATCATGATGAAGTATTGTGTGATATTATGCTGATGGATATATATGTCATATATTGTTGGGTAGACCATGACATTATGATAGAAAAGCTATGCATGATGGGAGAAAGAATACTTAAACTATAGTATCTAATGGAAAGAAAATCACCTTGATACCTTTAGAAGATGAACCTAAGAGTGAAGTATGTGGGAATGCTAGAATTTGTTTGGTAGATGGAAGGAAATTTCTGGATGGTTTGAAACATGAGAATATGTGTCATGCTTTGATCCCTAAGAAGCATGGAACCCTACATATAAAGACTGAAGAATCACAACTGGAGGAGATAACTGAATTATTAACAGAGTATGAATACATCATATCAGATAATGTAACTGAAGGATTGCCACCAATCCAGAGTATCATTCATCATATGGATTTTATACCTGGAGCTAGTTTGCCTAACAAGACAACACACTGGATGACACCAGCAAAGAATACAGAACTAAATAGACAGATACAGGAACTATTGAGGAAAGGATTAATCAGAGAAATTTTGAGCCCTTGTGCAGTACCTGTAGTGTTAGTATCGAAGAAAGATGGAGAATGGAGGATGTGTACAAATTCTAGAGAAATCAATAAGATCTCAGTTAAGTATAGATTTCCATTGCCTAGGATGGATGACATTATGGACTATTTGAGTAGAGAAAAATATTTCACAAAGATAGACTTGAAGAGTGGATACCATCATATTAGAATCAGAGAAGGAGATGAACGGAAGACTGCTTTTATGACAAATGAATGATTGTATGAATGGTTAGTGATGCCTTTTGGATTGACTAATGCACAAAGTACTTTCGTGAGGTTGATGAATGAAGTTTTGAAGAAATTCTTGGGTAAGTTTGTTGTTGTATATTTGGATAATATTCTAATTTTTAGTAAGATAAAGGAAGAACAATTGTGGCACCTGAGACAAGTACTGCAGAGACTGAGAGAAGAGAATTTGTTGATAAACATCAAGAAGTGTAGTTTCATGAAGGAAGAATTGGCATATTTGAGATTTGTGATTTCTACGAAAGGATTGAAGATGGACCCTGAGAAGGTTAGAGAAATTGTTGAATGGCCAACACCTGAGAGCATTGGAGAAGTTATATCATTTCATGGATTAGCTAGTTTCTACCAGAAGTTAATTAGAAATTTTAGTTGAGTATGCACACCAATGATAGGGACAATGAGAGGTGACAAAAAGGACTTTAAGTGAACATTAGGAGAAAATAAAAGTTTTGAATTGTTGAAGCAAAAAGTGATAGAGCAACCAGTGTTAGTATTACTAGATTTCAATAAAGTATTTCAAGTAGATTGTGATGCAAGTGGAAATTCAATAGGAGTAGTGTTAAGTTGGGAAGGTAGACCTATAGCATATTTTAGTGAGAAGTTGAAGATATTTAGTTTATGATCAGGAATTTTATGTCATAATTCAAGCTTTGAAGAAGTGGAGACATTACTTGTTGCCTAAGGAATTTGTGTTGTATACCGATCATCAAGCTTTACAGTATCTAAGCAGTCAAGGAAAGTTGAATCAAAGACATATGAGATGGGTAGAGTTCATGAAGAGTTACACATTTGTATTGAAGCATAGAAGTGGAAAGTCAAACAATGTTGCAGATGCATTGATTAGAAGAAGGAATTTGCTAATAGAGATGAGAACTGAGGTATTAGGTTTTCAAGAGTTGAAGCACATGTATGAAGAAGATCTTGATTTTGCAGAACCCTGGAAAGTATGTAAGGAACCTATTGTGACAGACTGGAGTAAGTTGTTAGATTATTTTATTCAGGAGGATATGTTATTCAAAGGAAATCAGTTGTGTATACCTAGGAGTTCAATGAGAGACAATTTGATCAAGGAGAAACACAATAGTGGATTGGCATGACATTTCAGAATTGATAAGACAATAGCTTTGGTAAGTGAACATTACTTTTGGCCTCATATATATAAGGATGTAAGGAAGTTTGTACAGAGTTGTAGAGTGTCTCAAGTTGCAAAAGGAAGTAGTTAGAATACTGGTTTGTACAAATCTTTGATAGTACCAGAGAGACCTTGGGAAGACATAAGAATGGATTTCATATTAGGATTGCCAAGAACATAGAGAGGACATGATTCTATATTTGTAGTGGTGGATAAATTTTCAAAGATGGCACATTTCATACCTTGTAAGAAGAGAAATGATGTAGTGCATGTTGCTGACCTATTTTTCAAAGAGATTGTGAGATTACATGGATTACCTAAGAGCACAATTTCAGACAGAGATACAAGATTCATTGGATATTTTTAGAGGACATTATGGAAGAAGATGAAGACAAACCTAAAGTTCAGTTCATCATTTCATCAATAGACAGATGGACAAACAGAAGTGGTAAATAGGAGTTGGCTAATTTGTTGAGATGTTTGGTGGGAGAGAAGGCAGGAAATTGGGATCTAATTCTATCACAAGTAGAGTTTGCATACAATAATTCAGTGAACAAGAGTACTATTGCAAGTATGTGCCTAATCGGTGTTGTCATTGATGTCAACATATCCTTATTGTCATTGGTGTCAACTATATCTTGTTCCATTACTTGTTTAGAAGACTTGTATGTTGAGGATATTAAGAAAATTATCCTCTCCAAAAGAAATGAGTGAGTTACAAAGAAGTGTAGTATAGACAATGAGTTGTCTACTGAAGATCAGTCCGGTAAACTACTCCATATTTATTTCTACTTGAAGATTGTGGTCTCCGGATTGGAAGTAAGTTAGAGGTATGACTAAGGATGCTACATTCTAGGTTTGAGCCCTCCACATGAAGATCTGAGTGAGTTGTGTTCACCAGAGTGAAACCTTCTTTTTCTGTAAGTTTAGTTGGGACAGGAAGAAAGTATTATGCTCTGCATTCCTCCACAATAAAGTATTTTTCTCTACGGTTCTAGAAAGAAGTCTAGGATGATGATAAGTGCGTACAGTTGCAATGATTCATGGCTTGGTGGTCTACAAGCTATCTTTCCTTTATGACAGTTGAAGATAGTAAAGTTCATGTGTTCCAGTGTGAAGATTCTTATGGATAAAGTGGTTAAAGGTTGCGCAGTAGCTCCTGATGATTATAATGTGCTTGGGGATGTCTCCTGATCAGGTTCCTATCTGGACTTTGGTTCACATTAATAAATTGAGATTGTGTTTGAAGATTGTTCCCAGATAATGTAGTGTGTAACCAGTCTTAGCTGACTTGGTTAATCCCAGTGATTGCATAGATCTCTTGAAGATTGTGGAAGCGTGTTAAAGCATGGAAGATCATGTTTGAGTCCCAGCTAAGGCATGGTATGGTCCATGTATAATTTTACTACATCCCCTTTGCATAATGTTGTAATAGGCCAAGACCTATTTTGTAAATTTTTGTAATGCCGACCTTGGAGATTGTTCCAATGGTTGATGATTGTGATGCCAAACTTGATGATCATTCCAAGGTTGTTGTAGTGTATAAATACTTGTAGTTGAGTCATGATATGTTGTCCTTGCATCGAAATGAAAAGATATTTAGAAAGGTCTAAAAGGTAGAGTAGAGAAGAGGCGGAGAAAAGAAGAGGAAGAACAAAGCAGAGGAAGAGCATAGCAGAGGAATTATTTTACTTTAGTCACAAATATAGAAATGTGTTGATCATGGCAATGTGTCTGGCAGTGAGCTTCCAGTAGGGTTTAATAGCCCTCAGGGTTTAACAGCCCTTATTGTAATCTTGCTAGGTTTAGGGTTAAGGCAGTGAGCCTGCTAAACTTAGTTGTTCTTCATGGCAGTGAGCCAGTATGTTTAGGCCATTGGAGTGACCAAGCTAAATATCATTATTTCAAGATTGCAATAAATATTGAGAGCTAATCATCTCCGTGGTTTTTCCCTACCTTGGGGTTTTCCATGTAAAATTCAGTGTCTCTTGTGTTTGATGTTGTATCTATGGTTAAGTTTCTGATTTCATGCACTCATTGTTAACTCATAATAATTGTGGATAAGTGATGAATATTTAATTGCAGAAAGTGTTTAATTTTTTGGGAGAGCTGATTCACCCCCCCCCCTCTCAGTTGTTCGATGCATATCAACAATTGGTATCAAAGCCAAGTTCCTCTGAAGAAAGTTTAATGGCTTGAGGAAGATCCAAAATGTCTTACAAGAAGGAAGCACCACATTTTGATGGAATGAATTATGTTCTTTGGAAGGCTCTGATGAAAAGCCATCTTCTTTGTCTTGGTTACAAAGTATGGAAAGCTGCAGAAATAGAATACACCATACCTCAAAATGGTCCGATGACTGAAGATGAAATCAAAGAATATGAGATAGATGTTAAGGCAAAGGATGCTCTGCTAAGCTCATTAACTGACTCAATATTGACAAAAGTTGTGAATCTTGAAACTGCAAACAAGGTATGGGAAAAGTTGAAAAATATGTATGAAGGAGATGATTCTATGAAGGAAGCCAAGTTAAAAAGTCTGAAAGTGAAATATGAAAGTTCGAAGATGAATGATGATGAAAATATATCAGCCTTTATGCAAAGAGTTGATGAACTTGTTACAGGGATAAAAGTCATAGACGGAACTCTCGATGAAAAGGAAGTTGTTATAAAAATTCTCAAATCTCTGCCCAAGTCCTACTGTCACAAGGTAACCACAATTGAAGAATTCATGCAAGTAAAAATGGTTGACAGGGATTAGCTACTTGGTAAGCTTGCTGCCTTTGAAATGAGAGAGTTTGGTGATGCTCTACCGAAAGTTGAGATGGCCTTCAAATTCAGTACTCCTGGAAGTACTTCCAAAAAGTACAAGGTAGAATCTGATGATGAGTTTGATGAAGTTGAAGCCAACTTCGTGGACAAAATGCAAAGAGGATCCGGTAAGTATAAAGGCAAATTACCTTTCAAATATTTTTCTTGTGGTAAAGTAGGTCCTAAAAGAATTGAAAGAAATAGAAGAAGATATGAGAATAGACCTAGGACCCAAAAGAAGTGTTATTAGGTTGAAGATTTTGATGACAATGAAGGAGTATCAGATAATGGTAAACCATATAATGCTAGTTCCTCTGTAAATGAATTCTTGTTTACTACTATTAAGGAAGATCCTGTGTCTACTAATTCTACTAGTTGTGTGAAGGAAGAAAAACTGGTGGAAAGTGCTTTGGCTTCTCAGGTCATTAAGGACAAGGATGAATGGGTTAATGATAGTGACTGCTCTCACCACATGACTGGTGACAAAAGTAAGTTTGTGAGTTTGGAAAGATATGATGGTGCACTGGTTAGGTTTGGAAATGATACAACTGGTAAGATTTGTGGGAAAGGATCTATTTCTTTTGATGGCAAGTATAATACTAAAGATGTCTTGTATGTGAAAGTATTAAAGTACAATCTTTTGAGTGTGGGTTAGATGTGTGGAAAGGGCTATGATTTAAGCTTCAAGGACAATGGATACAAGATTAGGGAAATCTTTGGAACAATCATTGCAACTAGTAAGAAGACCAGAGGTAATATCTATCATTTGAAAGGAACTGATAACTATTGCTTGTTGACTCAGACTGATGAGAGTTGGTTATGGCATAGAAGGTTGTGTCACATAAATTTTGATAATATTATGAAGATAAGTACTGTACAGGTTGTTAGAGATTTGTCTAAGCTTGTGAAGCCTGCTAATCCTATTTGCAAGGAGTGTCAATTTAGGAAACAGACAAGAACAAGTTTCAAAAGCAAGGACCAATCACTTGGAGGACTACTTGAGCTAGTGCATCTAGATTTGTGTGGACTTACCAACATGTTGCTTATTGATGATTATTCTAGAATGACTTGGGTCACCTTTTTGAAAGAGAAAGCTGAAGCTCTAGATAAATTCAAGGCATTTAAGGCAATGGTTGAAAATAAGATGGATTTGAAAATCAAATGCTTGAGGTCTGATAGAGGAGAGTTCACATCAAATGAATTCAATTTATTTTGTGAAGAACATGGAATAAAGAGATAGCTATCTGCGCCCACAACTCCACAACAAAATGGAGTTGTTGAAAGGAAAAACAAAACAGTTCAAGAAGCTGCTAGAACCATGATGAAGGAAGATCATCTTCTGGAAGCATATTGGAGAGAGGCAATTCACACTGTTGTATATATGCTAAACAGAGTTCAAGTAAAAGGTAACAATTCAAAGACTCCTTATGAATTGTGGCATGGTAGAGTTCCTACTATGAAATATTTCAAAGTTTTTGGTAGCAAATGTTATATCAAAAGAGAAGAAGATTTAGGCAAGTTTGATGCTAGATGTGATGAAGGATTCTTCCTTGGTTACTCCACCAAGAGCAAGGCCTACCGGTGCTATAATAAGAGGTTGAATAAGATCAATGAAAGTGCAAATGTTAAAGTTAATGAATGTAAGGAACGGTCTTCATAATCAAGTGAATATGACTTAGATGATCCAGATGTTTTAGAAGTGGTGCAGCATGTAGACAACCCAGATGAAGAAGAACAAGCTCTGGTAAGTGCTACCAAAACTCCAAGATATGTAAGAATCAGTCATTCTGAAGATCAAATCATAGGAGATAAGAGTAAAGGGATCTTAACTAGAAGAAAAGATGCAGAGGAACAAGTAAATTTATGTCTGATTTCCAAGATTGAACCTAAAACTGTGGATGAGGCTTGTAAAGATGAGAATTAGACAAAGGCTATGGAAGAGGAATTGATGCAAATAGAGAAGAATCAGACTTGGGATCTTGTTCCCAGACTAGCAGACAAGAATGTAATTGGTACAAAGTGGGTCTTTAGAAACAAGATGAATGAGAATGGTGAAGTGGTAAGAAACAAAGCAAGATTGGTATGCAAAGGATATGCTAAAGTTGAAGGAATCGACTTTGAAGAAACTTTTGCTCCAATGGCAAGGATTGAAGTAATAAGGATGTTTTTGGATTTTGCAGCATACAAAGATTTCAAGGTTTATCAAATGGATGTGAAGTCTGCTTTCTTAAATGGAGAGTTGGAAGAGGAAGTCTATATCAAACAACTGGAAGGATTTTAGTCATCAAATCAGGGTGACATGGTACACAGATTGAAGAAAGCTTTGCATGGATTAAAACAAGCTCCCAGAGCATGGTATGCATGGTTGGATAGGTACTTGATACAGATAGGGTTTAGTAAAGGTACTACAGATAGCAATCTCTACTTCAAGATCAATAATGAACAAACCCTGATTGTTGCAATTTTTTTATGATATTATTTTTGGAGGCAATGAAGGTATGTGCTCAGTTTTTGCTGGAGAAATGCAAAGTGAATTTGAAATGTCTATGTTTGGAGAGATGAACTTCTTCGTAGGTCTGCAAATAAGTCATTCAGATAAAGGCATCTTCATTTCTCAGTCTAAATATGTGAAAGAGTTGTTAAAGAAATTTGGGATGGAAGACGCTAAACCAGTTTGCACACCTATGATAACTGGTTGTGAGTTGAGTAAAGATGATAACTCACCCTTGGTAGACTAGAAAAGGTATAGATCTATGATTGGAGGATTACTTTATCTGACTCAAACCAGACTTAACATAATGCATGTAGTATGTCTTGTGGCAAGATTTTAGGCAGAACCCAAGGAATCACATGTGATGGTAGTCAAGAGAATTCTAAGATATTTAAAATGTACAATGGCTTATGGTTTTTGGCACCCTAAGGACTGTGACTTTACTCTCAGTGCATATACTGATGCAGATTGGGCCAGAGATGTGAATGATAGAAAAAGTACAAGTGGAGGTGCATTCTTCTTGGGAAAAAGATTAGTATCTTGGTTGAGCAAGAAAAAGGATTCAATATCCATGTCTACTGTAGAAGTAGAATACATTGCAGCAGCATGCAGTTGCACTCAAGTGTTATGGATGAAGTAGACTTTGAAGGACATCAAAATTGTGTATGAAGATCCCATTGCAATCTTTTGTTGCACAATCTTTTGTGACAACACAAGTGCCATAAACATATCAAATAATCCAGTGATACATTCAAGGACAAAGCACATATCCATCAGGTATCATTTTCTGAGAGAAAAGGTGATATAGAATGAAGTTAAGTTGGAGTATGTTTCTACTGAGGATCAAATTGCAGACATTTTTACCAAGCCTCTGCCTAAGGATACTTATGAGTATCTCAGAAAAAAGTTAGGGGTTATCACCCCTCTTGCTCTAAACTAAGATGCACAATAGTGCATTAGTCTAGAGGTGCTTAGAGGTCTGGATTGATGCTTTTTAGGGCTACTTCTTAGGGGGAGTAGTTAGAGAGTTCAGAAGAGGGATTAGATCAGAGCAGAAGAGTGCAAGTATGTGCCCTTTGCCATTGATGTCAAAGGGGAAGAGAAGTCATGTGAAAAACTTAAAGTGCATATGTGTAAGAGAAAGGGGGAGAATTTTGGAGAAAGAAAGAGTGTAGGTGTGTAAAGAGAAAGGGGGAGAATCTTGTCTTGATGGTTGTTGTAGTTTTCACATCATATGTTGCCATCAATGACAAAAGGGGAGATTGTTGCAAGTATGTGCCTAATTGGTGTTGTCATTGATGTCAACATATCCTTGTTGTCATCGGTGTCAACTATATCCTATTATATCACTTGTTTAGAAGACTTATATGTTGAGGATATTGAGAAAATTAGCCTCTCCGAAAGAAACAAGTGAGTTACAAAGAAGTGCAGTACAGACAATGAGTTGTATGTTGAAGAACAGTCTGGTAAACTGCTCCGCATTTATTTCTGCTTAAAGATCATGATCTACGGATTGGAAGTAAGTTATAGATATGACTAAGGATGCTACATTCTAGGTTTCAGCCCTCCGCATGAAGATCTGAGTGAGTTGTGTTCACCAGAGTGAAACCTACTTTTTCTGTAAGTTCAGTTAGGATAGGAAGAAAGTATTATGCTCTGCATTCCTCCGCAATAAAGTATTTTGCTCTATAGTTCTAGAAGGAAATCTGGGATGATGATAAGTGCCTACAGTTGCAATGGTTCGTGGTTTGGTGGTCCGCAAGCTATCTTTCCTTTATGACAGTTGAAGACAGTAAGTTCATGTGTTCCAGTGTGAAGATTCTTATGGGTAAAGTGGTTAAAGGTTGTGCGGTTGCTCCTGATGATTATAATGTGCTTGTGGTGTCTCCTGATCATGTTCCTATCTAAACTTTGGTCTGCATTAAGAAATTGAGATTGTGTTGAAGATTATTTCCAGATAATGTAGCATGTAACCAGTTTTAGCCAATTTGGTTAATCCCAGTGATTACAGAGATATCTTGAAGATTGTGGAAGCATGTTGAAGCATGGAATATCATGTTTGAGTCCCAGCTAAGGCATGGCATGGTCCTATTGGAATTAGGGATGACAACTAAGAGGGGGGGTGAATCAGTTGTCTTAAAACTTTAATGCTTGCTGCAGTTAATTCTTCTTTGCCACTTCCTAACAAACTAATAATATAACCATGAAAAGCAAGAATCAATAACACATGAGCAAAAACACAAATAACACACTTGACACCAAGATTTTTGACATGGAAACCCAGTTAAGGGAAAAACCATGGTGGGGGTTAACCCACAAAGATTATACTCTATTAAAAGTATTACAATAGGGGAAGGCACATGCCTTTGGGCTCACTACTCAAGAGAGGCTCACTACCTACAAGAAAGATTACAAAAGGATTATAGATTTTTTGAACTGATGAATAGCATCTACCAATGCAAGAATTCAGTTCTAGTTAAGCACAAAATACTAATCTTACACACTTCATCTTTATTTTGCTCTGTTTATTGCTCTACCATAATCCGAACCTTAGATCTCTTCTCTTTCACACTTTAATCTACCTTTTGTGCACTTACTTCATATTCGCATCAACAACACACATCAATGCACTCGAATCCATCGGCTATATATATCTATCTCAAGAAATTCAATCACCTTTCTGTCAACCTTATGAAGAACTTAACAAACAATACAAGTACTCTATTCTATCAGCTAAATCTATACACCAATATTGATACGTACCAGAAATAACACTTGTAGGTCACCATACATGTTAGCCACTAACATTATATCCCATACGCAACTCACCAAAATACTTCTACTAGATCTGCACAAGGATCTAACACAAGTTGGCATGTTCTTCACTGAACTGTTCTGTCATATTAGGACCTGATACTCAGATGCTCATAACTTTCAATCCCTTTGTCACTGGAGGTTGAAATCTTGGATTTTGATTGTCTTGACATTCCTCTACACTCCCTCAGATATGCAACACACAATAATTAATTGGAAAGATCCACTGACCAAAATACTAAACTCTACCATATACCCTGTTCATGTCTATCCTGGCTGGATAAATCTTGGAACTGACTTCCGGTATGATATGATACTACACTGCGGATGTGTGGAATAGACTTAGTTGCCATCAATGATAACACCTGTCATACATAGCAGTGTCTCTTGCCAACAATCTCCCCCTTTGGCATTGATGGCAACACTTAGTGAAAAATGACTGTGTCAGAATAACTCCCACTTACTAAGTGCACTTATGCTTTTCACTATTCTCCAATGCTCCCCCTTTACTGGATTTCTCATTTTTTACTGCTCTTCACTCCCCCTTTGACATTAATGGCAAAAGGTGGGGTCTGCAAATCAAAATTTACACAAATTCTACATACCAAGCCGCATATGTACAAACAATCCTTAAGTCCTTATTTACATAAACTTAAGTATATCACCAAAAATGTTCTTCAATTGTGCTAGCTCACTATCCCAGCTCTTCTTCATAGTGTTCAAAATTGAGATGTGGCCACTAAATAGGAATGCTTGTGATTCTATTGTTTGTAAATCAATGGGATCAGTTGACTGAGCTACAGCTTGGGCTTCAGTTAAGGCGTTAAACATTGCTTCCAATTTGGGGGAAATTAGTCCCCGGAGCTCACTCATTATTGCCTCTATCCTTTCCTTCTCTTTTGTCAATTTCTTAATATCTTCAATCAAGCTGATCACTTGACCCTCCTTACTTGCCACTGATGCTATCACCAGATCAAAAGAATTGGATACAGTAGATAATTTTTTCTTAGACTCCTTTATTTTATCTTCTATATCCTCTATAACTTTAGGACAGGATAGGCAAAACTTATATATATTTCCTCCTTCTATAAGAGCATTTTGAATACTCTTTACACTAGTATCCAGCACCATTCTATCTACTACAATCCATCCTTTTGGATAATCAAATATTTTATCATTGAATTCTTTTTGAACCTTTACTTCTGCAGACTTCTCTAGAGATTCAAAATGAGAACTTATTGAGTTTATTAGGTTCTTTAACTGTCTAGAGGGGGAAGCTGAAGAATCCTTCTAGAAAGTGGGTAAGATCTTCTCCAAGATCCCTAATGCCAGACAAAGTAGTTTCTTGTCTTCTATGTGAGCCTTCAGTATATCTTCTCTTGCTTTAGCTTGAGCTATAGAAACCAATTTTATCTTCTGCACCGAAGATAAGGTATCAAAGTTTATTGGACCTTGAATTATGTCCTGATCTTCTTCAATTTGTTTGTCTCTCTCCAAAATCTCCTTCACTACTTCTGCAGTGTCTCTTGCCCAAAATGATGATGTATCTATTTGATCCTTACCGGCACTGTCAGTCAGATTGTTCTGCTTGGGCTCTTCATCATTCTTTGTAGTTTCTTGTTTCTTTTCATTCTTCTCCTTGACCTCTTCTACTTTATGGTCCTCAACTTCTTATGTTTCATGCTCTTTATTCTTCAATGAATCATCTTTAGTTTGAGCATTTGTTTCAACATTCTTCTCTGTATCTTTTTTGTCGGTTGATCTGGAGGAGTTTGAATACATCCTACATCATCAGTTTTATTTGTCATTTTTTCATCTTCTTTGTTTATTGCTTCCTCTTCCAGAATAGAGGAGTCATCTATCTCAGTTTGTTGCTCATCTCTTTTCTACTCTTCATCATTCAGAGTTGATTCATTCTCAGTATCTGTAGGTTCTTCTGTAACCACATAGAACTTGTTTTTGTCTAGTGCTTTCTTCAGAATTTGTTTTTTTTTTAACAACTTCATCAATATCTCCAATCATCAGCTTGTTCATCCTTGTTTTTCTTCTGAAATCATTCTTGACCTCTTTAAAAATTTCATCTACTTCTTTGTTGGAGATTACTAGACATAAGCTAGATAACACATGTTCCCTCAACTCTAAATCTTTAGCTTTACCAGCCTCTTTCCTCATTTCCAAAATGTTACTCAGACTCTTAGGAATTTTAGATAAAATTTCCACAAGAGCTCTATTGAATGTATTCAAGTATTTTATAATGGCATCCTCCAGAATTCTCTTATTTGCATCATCAAAAGTGTCATAGTATTTTACTATGGGTTTTAGATTCCCATGAACTGTCACAACATTCACAATTTCTTCTACAGACAAAGTGGATTTTCTAGCTTAGGTTTCAGTCTTTTGTCTTTTACTTACCTTCATACTTCTGGAAGGCTTATCTTTTGCAGCCTTTGAAGCTTTTGATTTCTTTGTCTTTATTTCCTTTACTGCATCATCTAATTTTGTTTCCTCATCATCTTTAATGCTCACATATGTTCTAGATGCTTTAGTCTTCATTCTTTTACCATCTTTGTCTTTCAATTTTTCTGTTCTGACAGGTTTTGTGTGAGTAGAGGCAGTAGCAAAGCTTCTTGTTTTTCTAGGCTGGCTAGTGGAGACTTTCGGAGCACTTCCTTGTTTCTTGTCCTGCATCTCCTTCTCCACTTTTTCTATCCTTTCTTTGTTCTTCTTTATAGCTTCCTTGGATATGCCAATACTTTCAGCATACACTTCTACTTGCTTTTGAGCTTTCCTCTTGATTTCAAGTTTTGTGAGTTCAACATGCAATTTCAAACTGAGGTCCTTATAAGTCCCAAATCTCTCCATAGAATCATCCTTGGGTTTGCTCAAGAGATATTGAGCATACATATCCAAAATCTTCTCATCTACCTTATACCCATGGGCAGGATCCACACCATTCTTTGTTCTACTACTTCCATTAAGCACTGATCAGTGTCCACCATGAAGCGGATCTCATTCTGGTATTTCTCAACAAATGATTTAGGAATTCTTTCCCTAGAATGCATTATATTATGAAAATTCTTGAAGTAACCCCAAATTGCAATTTTGTATGCTTTAGAGTCACCAATGCTATTCAAGTGCTCTCTTATCTGTATAGTAACAAGTTTATCATTTGTCCAACACATGCTTTTCTTGCCTGGTAACTCATTCATGAAATAGAAGAACAAACATAAGATCAGTGTACCATATTTGAAGGTGTTCTTCTTATCCTTCTTTACCTCATTCAAATTTTCCATCAGCTGGTTGTGTAACAACTCACACAAGTCATAATCAACATTCTTTGTTAACATTTTGTATGCAACATATATGGCCATTCTTGAAACAGAGTTCTCCCTGCTGGAGTGATAAATTTTGTAACCAATTACCATTGAAGAAAACTTAACATCCGGATCAATAATGTCATTGATTGTCATTGCCCTTTTGTCAAACCTTGAACCGATAGCATCAGTTACTGTTTGATTCTTTACTTCTTTCAACATTGGCAATCCACCGGATGAGTTTAACCCTATCACAGCCTTGATGGCATCCTTGGTGATCTTGAAAGGTTTCATTAGTCATATAAACTCATCATGCATATGACTTAAAACATACAGGACCCATTCATCTTCATCGAAGCATGGAAACCCTATAACCTGAATAAAATGTTTATCGTGCAGTGCCTTAAACTCATGTTTAAGATCATGAATTTCATCCCTTAGATGATTTTTGAACAAATCTACAAACCTTGAGTCTCCAAATTCATCTATACTGGCATGAATATAGGCCCTAATATCCTCAACATGCAATACACCATAGGGAACACTTGAAAATGCACCTAATGGGTCGACTTCTACTGATTTGTGTGGATGCTTCTTGAATTTGGGCTGGGGCCTTTCAGTAATATCAACAACCAATGGTGTAGCCATTGCAAAAGATCACAAGTTCAAAGTTTTGTAGATAATACCTTTTTCTTCACAGAGTTAGGGTTACCAGATGAATTCACTGGTCGTACTTCAAATCTTTGAAATCTTTAGTTCAGGTGCTCTTCTGCTTGCTTTCTTTGAATGTAAAGTGATCCAAATGCTTGAATGAATGACCTTTTATCCTCTGCAAGACCTAATTCTTCATTGTAATAAATGTTCTACCCTAACACATCCAGTTACATTGTTTCAACATACAGTTGATCTTCAATTGCTCTGTAAATAGTCATATTCACTTCTTTTCTTCTAAAAATCCTTTCAATAGGTCTGCAATAACCAAAATTATCTTTTCTCATCATGCTAGATTCAGGCACCCACTTACTGGCTAGGGGAATTATATTTTCAATGCAGCACCCCCTGAGCCAGAGCTCTTGATTCAATTCCTGGAGGAATTATCAACACCAGATTCTAATGCAGATCCATTATCTACATTCATTTCACTTTTCTTTACCCATGTTTTGCTCATTTCATTCTAGACCTCAATCACATCAATTTTACCCTTACCTTTGTCTTGTTTCTGCATGTTTTGGTTTCTATTTATCAGACCTTTTCCATTAGTCCTACTTCTGCAGAATCTTGCAATATGACCAGATCTATTGCAATTGAAGCACACAACATTTCTTTGCTTATTTACTTAACTCCCTCTTGATCTACACTGATTGGCCATGTGTTCAAATCCATTGCATGCAAAACAGTAGCCATTAAAGGAATTGACATTTCCTCTATTGTTAGGATTATTTATCATCATACTTTTGCATTCATTGGATCTATGACCATACTTCTTACAATTGAAGCATTGACCGGAGAAGGATGAACTACTTTGATTCACTCTACTTCTGCATTGAGTAGCTCTATGACCAAATTTATTGCACTTGAAACAATTTCCATTGAAAGATGGATACCTTTGAGTATTGGGTTGTATTACCGGAGGTCTTCTAGGATTCCTTCTTTGATTTCTTGCATTAGAATTTCTTTGACCGGATCCAGAGCTTTCACCTTTCTCAAATCTTAGACCATGCTTATCATCTACCTTCTTCTGACTGTCAAGCAGCACCTCAAGTTTAGCTAAGCTTATCTTGAATTACTCTTTATATTCATTTGCAACTTCTAGGTCATGTTTGAGAATGACAATTTGTCTTTCAAGTTCTTTTTCATTGTATCTGCTTTCATGTAGATCAGACTCTAGATGGCCGGCAATTCCGTCCAATTTAAAGTATTCTTCTATTCTTTCTTTTAGAGTTTGTTTCAAGTCTTCTTCAATCTTCTTTCTTTCCTCAATTTCTTTGGTTAACCTCATCACCCCATATTCCATTTCATGTTTTAGAACAGAAACTTCTTTTGCCAGCTTCTCACATTTCTTTGTCTTCTTCTTTAGAGCCTCATCCATGTCATTGTCTACATTCTAATTTCCTAGTTGATGAAGTAGCTCCTTCCTCTTTTCATTAGATTTGCTTAAGTTCTCTTTTAAGGTCTCAATGAAGTCTTCAGCATCTTTAAGGTTTTCTTGCAATTCTTTGACATCTGGTCTGGACCGATCAAGATCTTCTAAAGCAAGTTTAAGTTGTTCTTGAAGATTGTATGAATCCATTTTGATACCTTCCTAGATCTTCCTCAAGATATTAAACTTCTTTCAAGGAACTTAGCTCTAATACCAATTGTTGGAATTAGGGCTGACAACTAAGAGGGCGGGTGAATCAGTTGTCTTAAAAGTTTAATGCTTGCTGCAGTTAATTCTTCTTTGCCACTTCCTAACAAATTAATGATATAACCATGAAAAGAAAGAATCAATAACACATGAGCAGAAACACAAATAACACACTTGACACCAAGGTTTTTGATGTGGAAACCCAGTTAAGGGACAAACCACAGTGGGGGTTAACCCACAAAGATTATACTCTGTTAAAAGTATTATAATAGGGGAAGGGACATGCCTTCAAGCTCACTACCCAGAGCTCACTACTCAAGAGAGGCTCACTACCTAGAAGAATGATTACAAAAGGATTACAGATTGTTTGAACTGATGAATAGCATTTTCCAATGCAAGAATTTAGTTTCAGTTAAGCACAAAATACTGATCTTACACACTTCACCTTTATTCTATCCTGTTTACTACTCTGCCATAATCCGAACCTTAGATCTCTTCTCTTTCGCACTTTAATCTACCTTTTGTGCACTTACTTCATATTTGCATCAACAACACACATCAATACACTTGAATCCATCAGCTATATATATCCGCCTCAAGAAATTCAATCACCTTTCTGTCGACCTTATGAAGAACTTAACAAACAATACAAGTACTATGTTCTGTTAGCTGAATCTTTACACCAATATTGATGTGTACCAGAACTAACACTTGTAGGTCACCATACATGTCGTCCACTAACATTATATCCCATACGTAACTCACCAAAGCACTTCTACTAGATCTGCACAAGGATCTAACACAAATTCTACTAGATCCGCACAAGGATCTAACACAAGTCAGCCTATTCTTTACTGAATTGTTCTATCATATTAGGACCCAGTACTCAGATGGTCATAACTTTTAATCCCTTTGTCACCGGAGGCTGAAATATTAGATTTTTATTGTCCTGACATTCCTCTACACTCCCTCAGATATGCAACACACAATGATTAATTGGAGAGATCTACTGACCAAAATACTAAACTTTGTCATATATATTGTTCCTATCTATCCAGACTGGACAAATCTTGGAACTGACTTCTGGTATGATCTGATACTACATTGCAGATGTGTGGAATAGACTTAGTTGCCATCAATGACAACACCTTTCATACATAGCAATGTCTCTTTCCAACAGGTCCACATATAATTTTACTTCATCCCCTTTGCATAATGTTGTAATAGGCCAAGACCTATTTTGTAAATGTTTTTAATGTCGATCTTGGAGATTCTTCCAATGGTTGATGATTGTGATGCCAACCTTGATGATCATTCCAAGGTTATTGTAGTGTATAAATACTTGTAGTTGAGTTGTGATAAGTTATCCTTACGGGGAAACAAAAAGGTATTAAGAAAGGTCCAAAAGGCAAAGCAAAGAAGAGGCAGAGGAAAGAAGAGGAAGAACCGAGTAGATGAGTTATTGTACTTCAGTCACTAATATAGAAAGGTGTTGATTGTGGGAATGAGTCTGGCAGTGAGCCACCAGTAGGGTTTAACAGCCTTCAAGGTTTAAAAACCCTTATTGTAATCTTTCTAGTTTAGGGTTGAGGCAGTGAGCCTGATAGACTTGGTTGTTCTTCATGGCAATGAGCCAATATGTTTAGGCCTGTGGAGTGACCATGCCTGAACATCATTATTTTAAGATTGCAATATATATTGAGAGCTAATCATCTCCATGGTTTTTCCCCATCTTGGGGTTTTCCACGTAAAATCCGGTGTCTCTTGTGTTTGATGTTATATATGTGGTTTAGTTTCTGATTCCATGCACTCATTGTTAAATAATAATAATTGTGGATAAGTGATCAATTTTTAATTGCAGAAAGTGTTTAAGTTTTTGGGACAACTGATTAACCCCCCTCTCAGTTGTCCAGTGCATATCAACAAGTATAGGGAAGACACCTTTTGAGATTGTGACTGGAATGAAACCTAGAGGAGTTGTAGAGTTGAGAGACATCAGTACAGAGAACAAGAGAAGTGCAGAGGCAGAATAATTTGTAGGATACATGGAGACTATGCATAATTAGGTTAAGAAGCATTTGGAGGAAATGAACAGTAAGTACAAGGAGCAAGAAGATGAGAAGAGGAGAAAAAGAATTTTTAGTTGGAGACAAAGTAATGGTATATTTGAGAAAAGACAGATTTCCAATAGGGACATATAACAATTTGAAGATGAAGAAGTTTGGAGCATGTAAGATACTCATGAAATTTGATTCAAGAAATGCATATGAAGTGGAGCTACCAGAGACATTGGGTATATCACCTATATTCAACATTGCAGACCTATATCAGTATCATGAAGGAGAATCAAGTGACAACATTGAAGATGATTTGAAGAACCAGTTACCACAGAAACAATCAAAACAAATAGAAAACATCTTGGACAATAGAATTAGATGAAGTACCAGAGGCAAGAAATACAAAGAATATCTAGTGAAGTGGAAAGGCAGACCGGAAGAAGATTCATCATGGATTTCTCAGGCTAAGGTGGACCATCTTAGTTTTCCTCTAGTCCCAGTAAAGTGAGAGACTCACTTTTTCAACAACCCCAGGTGTCTGATGTAGGAGCATCCCAGATTGTAGAGCAATCTTGCATCAACCAAAAAACATTTGCATTCCTTTTGTTTTCTTTCATTTTCCAGTTCAGTTCAGTCAGTAGCAATTTCAGCATTTTGTACTAAATTTTGCTGAATTTTCATTTCAAAGCTCATGGAGTAGGACTTAGCATCTAGACATCATCATCTACATCATAGCCAAAATTCAGGTCATTTGGACTTGTCTGCTAAAAGTTATCTCTATCAGAAGATCAACTATTTTCACAAAACAGAGCATACAGACAATCAGTTGAAGGAGAAGGTTTCTATAGCACTTCCATGACTTGTGAAGCTAAATGAAGCATATCACATGGCACATAATGATCATATTGTGGAGAAATACCAGAGGATTGAAGGTCGACCTATTTGTTTCTACATGTAACAACTCTTCATTGGAGTTTGTAACCTTCCTTGGCCAACGCAGAGGATCTCTTGAGCTTGGAGATGATATATATAGATCTCTAGGATGTATTAGGAAGTCAATTAGCACAATTCATCAAATAGGTAGTTAGATTCATTTCAGATAGGTGCTTTAATGCCATATCTTGTATATCTATTATAATTGGAATTCAGGCCTGTGAGCCCTAGATTGTAAGCTCACATGTTGCCGACATATGAGCATTCTGAGTATATGATATATTGAGAATTTGAATCATTCATTGCATTCTATATTTGAGTTGTTTCTGTTGTGTTTACTCTTGTTGTATGGCCTGGATAGTTCATTCTGTGAACCCTCAAACTGTGACGGCACCAATAGGAATGAAGGGAAGGTAAGGTGTTGTGAGGATAATTGTTGGTGATTGTATCTTTAGTGATGTTCAAAGAATATGAAATCAAAGGAGAGGTATCCAAGGTTTTCACATCCTTAGTTATATCCAAGGGACTTGAATATTTAACTAAAGTAGGGAGATCAAGGATCTTCACTTCTGTAGTGATGTCAAAGTACTTGAATATTCAACTAAAGGAGGAAAATTGATAGGATGATCCATAGAGATTTCATACACTATGGTAGGGATAGAATTTTTAATATTGTTAGATGAATGCTCATTATCTATCCATGGAATGTTCTTTGTTGGAGGGGGTTCTTCATTCACTAATGCTTCATCTTGGCCAGAGAGGGCATTGGAATAAAGAGATGGTGGTGTGATGTTAACGAACGTGTCAATGAATTCATCTTCTTGCGCCAAAGTGTCCTCATAAGTGGGAACAACTTTGGGAGAGAGATCATAAGGTAGAACTAAGTTACCATCACATGTATTAGAAATAGGTGTAATGGAATGTCCAATAGAGATAAAGTCATCTCGGGCTTCATCTAACATATTGAAGTCATCACTATTAAATGATTTAACATATTTATTATTATCTATGAATTTAGTGAGATCATCTAATATCAGAGGGTATCTTCCCATAAGATTTGTGAAACTATCAAAGTCAGATATGTAACAAAGGATTTCATATGTAGAACTCATGGAAATATCAACACCATAGATATATGCAAATTGTTTTAAGACTTGAGGATACTCATCAGTGAATTTATGGAAATTGTCAACATCTATGATGTATGCCAATAAAGCTATCAAAGATGAATAACAAGATGCATCCATGATGAAGGAAATCAAGTAAGATAAGTGAGATTGTTTCACACCTAAGCACTTGTTTGAGGTAAGTGGGTACTAAAATACACATAGACTCCACAACAAACACAATGGATAGGAGGGAAGAGTGTTGCAAGTATGTGCTATCGGTGTTGTCATTGATGTCAACAAGCTTATGTTGTCATTAGTGTCAACTATGTCTACTGGATGAGCAGAGATGAGATTGTTGTAAGTGCATGAAGTATTTGATTAAGTTGTCTTAGTTGTTTTGGTTTCTTTATAGAAGTGATGAAGATGTTAGGAATATGCTTCTGTTGGTTGGTTTTTGAGTGCTTTTGAGAAAATTTGATTAATAAAGGAAACAATGTGTTCAAGATGTGTTCTAACTTAACAAAGTAATGTTCTGATTTTGCTTCGCATTTCTTCCTTATTCAAGATTTTCTTTTGTGGTTTGAATATGTTGTTCAAAGATGTTCAGAGATGTTATGTTCTAGATTTTGTGCTCTGGTTCATTGTGCAGAGAAAGTTATGTTCACCAGTGTGTGGACTGTGTTTCTAAGTTGTGCAGAGGTGTCTGGGAGAAACTATTTTGCTTTGCATTTCTCCGCAAATTTATTTTTGGATTTGTTGTTATGGATTTATGCTTATAAGGTATATATCTTTCTTCATTTCAAGTGGTTCATGGTTTGATGCTCCACAAGTTCATTTCTTGAGCTGCAGTTGATGACAAAGTAATCTAAATGCTCCGGTGTGAACTTTCCTTAGGTGAAAAATGTTGCAAAGGATTTTGTTGGTTTTCAAGTGCTTGTGGATGTTTCTAGATCATGTTCAAGCTTGGTGCATGCTCCACGTCATCTTTTGGTTTTGAGGAAGCGCACACTTAAAAGTTCATAGTGTTAACACAAGTTTGGCCGACTTGGTTGTTTACACTAATTACGATTATGGTTCAGTGATTGTGAAAGTGTGATGAAGTGTGTAAGAGTGGATTCAGGTTAGTGTTGTTAGTAATAATTTATGGGGTTTTGAGTCAGATCTCTTCCCTAAAAATCCAAAAAGTTCTAATATTTTGGCCTTTGCAGATGTGAAAATGCAAGAAATCAGATTGGTGTGGGTCAAAATATGCAGTGGCGGGTCAGGTATCTCCATCGGCCCCTAAAAAATGTTTCGGGTCACTATTTTGGGTCACAGTTTTCTGTGTCTGAATGTTTCTGGCAGTGGCTGAGAGGGTCTTAAGATTCAAACTCCACGGGATCCGCCAAGTTTCAACATAGTTTCTAAGTGTTTCTGAGAGTGGCGCGGAAGGTACCACGTGGAGGCACCCGTGAGACACAAAGAAAGTAACTAAGGCTCCACGGACGATGCCACGTGTTGGTTTCTGTCAGTGTTTCTAAAAGTTTCATAAGTCTCCGCCAAAAGCTTCGAAGACCCTTAATGTTTCTCAAAGCCTCGCGGACGATGCCAAGTGTCGCTGTCCGCTGAAGTTTCTACATGTTTCAATGTTTGGCGTAGACAGGGTGGGTCCCAGTTAAGTGTCTCAAGTGACGCGGATGATGACATGTGTCAGCTTCCACATAAGTTTTAGAGTGGGGCCTTAAAGTTTCTGAAGAGTGCGGAGCCCGACAAGTGTCAGCCTCCGCTGATGTTTCTTTAAGTTTCTGTGCAGGCGCAGATGGCGCCGTGTGTCCCTAGTCGTGGCTGTGGAGCCCGACAAGTGGCGGCCCCCGTGTAGTGTTTCATTTCCTTTTTGATGCTAAGTTTGACATGGTGGTGTGATGCAGAGGCATCCACACTATAACATTCACATATAGCATGAATGTCTGCAGACCAACCTCATCATCATCATCTTCGCCATCATCATCATATTTCGCTTTATACTGTCAGCATCATGTTTCCTAAAACCAACAGCATCATCATATTTCGGACACTCGCAATTGTCCTCCTGCCGACTACTATTCACCTCCTCCGCCTTCCTTCTAACATCATCATCATGATGTTCAGCGGGCGTAAACATCCTCCGGTTGCACTGTTCATCGGGCTCCAAACACTAGCGTCTTCATCATGATCTCCAACACTTTCTTCGTCAGCAGGATATCCAAATATCAGGTTGCTCAAATATCCTGATGACGTTCACCTTCAGTAGCTTACCTTCGATGCGCCGCTACCCGATGATACAAACAACAGCATCATGATATAATTCATCCGGTTCTCTTCGAAACCTCCTGATGATGCTTCACACTTTCTACCGACGCCGATACTTAACCGCTTAACAACGGCAGGATAAACTCGCACAGGGGGGATATCTCAATATCCTGATGACGATGACGTCATATCCTGATGACGATGACGTCACCCGATATCCTGATGACCTCTTCAACACTTAATCAAAAATCTGAACTTTCTCTCCCGCATCTACTCGCGATACGCGGATGTTTGGCACTTCCGATATGATGATCCTGATGCTGATACATGCACTTAGTCTATGTCCGACCTAAAACATCCTGATGCACTCGCAACATGAAAACTCCAACAGTTTCCTGACCCGATCTTCTACCTGATGCCGATGCACTCCTTCTCGGCTTCTCCTGCTGATGATCACCCCGACGAACTCGCACTTCATGCACTCAACTGCATCTTGTTCATCTTCACTTATCCAGATGATGATGCCTAAACTGTCTGCAGGATATTCACCCAGATATCCTGATGATGCCGTCTTGACCAATTTCTTCACTTAGCGAAATTTCACTTCGCCGATCCACCAGGGATGACCCGATCCAACCTCAGGGTGATCTTCGACACTCGAACTTATCAGCTTGACCTAGCACATGAGGATGCTAGGCTTCTCAACATCTGTCGACCACGATCCTGCACACCTGTATGCAAACAGAAAACAACCTACAACCTACCTTACTGTACATTACCATTCCACCGATCAGATGAGTCAACCGGTGGAATGGATCAGTGAATCCATGAAACCACTCAAACCAGTAAATCAATCAAGTAATGGAATGTAACCAGAGCAAGAACACAAAACAGGATCACTTTATTGATTTCAAAGATGCAATACAATATGATCAATCTCTCTCTCAGTCTCACTCAAGCTCGATCGATGATATCTGTCTGTATGTCCAACATCAACCGATCTCATGCTTATAAAGACTTTCCCTACGAGTACTACTGACCCGACTCCAAGCGGCTGGGAACTCTCCAAGCGGCTGGGAGATCCCACCGAACATACATCATGACAGCTGTTATAACTAACTAGCTAAAAATAGCAAAAGCCTGGTCAGCATGATCTTATCATGATCAGCATGACCTTATTACATGCATTTGGTCTAACAGACCTTCTTGGAAACACAAACAAGACCTAAACTACTAACTGCCTCATCAAGACCAGCTGTCAGGTAGGTGCTCCTGCACCATACTCCCCAAAAGAAAAGAACTCATGTCCCATGAGTTTAGTCTGTGGAAGTCCTCCACCCTTACACTTTGCTTTGTCAATAGTCTGACCTGCTCCAGCTTTATCTGCTGCTGACTCTTGGCTGCTCCAAGACTTCTGCACTGTAACTTGCTTTCTGGCAAGTAAATCTGCATGCCTGTTGATTTAGGCCTTTTTCTCACATACCCGGTGTTTGTCAGGTTGCCTGACCAGAACCCCTGTCTGAACTACCTCTGTGGTGTTCAACTGTATCTTTCTTTCAACCTTTATAGGACAAGCAATAGCCCCAACTATGACAACATCCTTGTCATTCCTCCCAACTGATGGTTGCTGTTTGCACCCCTGTTTCTGAACCTGCTGCTGACCTCTGTCAGTCACAACTGAAACTTTCTTCAGCTTGTTGTCTGTAACAACTCCTTTCCCTGCAGTATCCTGACCTGCCTTCATGCCTGTTCCTCTAGGCATCTGCACATACTCCTTCTTTCCCATTAAAATGATTTGAGCTGCCTTCTGTACTGCAGCTTTTGCCTGCAATGGCATCAACTTAATAGTCTTCCCATCCTTCTTGATGGTGTAGGTATTAGCATACCCATCATACAGTACTCTTCTGTCAAATTGCCATGGTCTACCCAACAGTAGGTGACAACATTCCATAGGCAAAATATCACACAAGATTCTATCATGATATGGTCCAATCTGGAAATCCACATATGCCTGTTCAGAGACAAAAAGTGATTGACTATCACTCACCCAAGATGTCTTGTAAGGGTGTGGATGTGGAATCCTTTCCAGCTTCAGTTTATCCACCATCTCCTGAGATACCATATTGTCTGTTGAACCAGTATCAATGACAACCTTACATACCTTACCTTTGCTCTTGCATGTGGTTTTAAAAAGAGCTCTTCTTTGCATCAGATCCTTTGATGCCTGCAAACTAATTCTTCTTAACATCAATGATTCTCCACTCTCTGGATATCCAACATTATCAGGATCTCTGTTTGAACTCTGTGCACTTTCTTCTTCTTTCTCTTCTTGTACCAGTTGTACTCTCTTGTCACTAGTTCTATCATTTCTGGATGATGAACCTTTGTTTTCTGGACATTTGAAAGATGGATGACCAAACTCTCCACAGGTGTAACATTTCCCTGAAAATGTAGTAGAACCTCTACCACCTCCAAATCTTCCTCTATTACCTTTCCATCCACCTCTGAAATCAGACTGTCCCTGTCCTTTCCCAGTGTCTTCTTGACCCTCATTTGTTTGCTTTTGTGCAGGGGCTATTCCTCTTCCCCTATTGTTTCCTCTTCCTCTCATGGACTTCTCATGTCCTCTATTCATCTTTTCTTCAATCCTGATTGCCATTTGATAACAATCTTCCACATTCTTAGGGTTAGCTAACACTAACTCATCCTGTATGTTAAACCTCAAACCAGCTAAGTACCTAGCCACCTTTTCTACCTCATTCTCATGATGACCAGATCTCATACTCAACAGATAAAATTCCTCAGTATATGATTTCACATCCCTGTCTTTCTGCTTTAAAAATTGCAGCTTCTTAAACATCTGGATTTCATAATCCCTTGGCAAGAATTTACCCTTGATCCTTGCTACCATCTTATCCCAAGAAGTGATCTTAGACTTCCCTTGTTTCCTTCTCTCAGATTGTACATAATCCCACCATACCAAAGCATGACCTCCTAACTTGGTCTTTGCAATCTTTACCTTCTGCTCCTCAACAACATCTTCACACTCAAAGTGATTATCAAGTGCAGCAATCCAATCTAACAACTCATCTTCATTCAAGCTTCCAGTATACTTGGAGACATCAACCTTTACCTTAGGTTTTTCACTCTACACTGCCTTTAACAGTTTTGCCAATCTCTGGTCTTCAGCATCCAGATCTTCAGCTACCTCTTCATACTCTTCAACAGTATCTGCTTCTTCTTCAGACTCACTGTCTTCCACTTCCCTCTTTTTATTCTTTTCCAGGGCTGTCAGCCTGGCTTGAAGTGCTTCAGCAAGCTCCTTCATCTTCCTCATCTCTCTAGCATGTTTCTCCTTCATCTCCTGCAGTTCCCTTGCAGTACCATTACCTTTAGGAGGCATTTTGTCAACCTCTCACAACACACAACACAAGCAACTCTACCTCTACCTCTGCCCTTTCGGTGACAGAATCAACACACACCAGCCCAGACCTTTTGCTGAGCTCTGATACCACTATGATGCAGAGGCATCCACACTATAACATTCGCATATA
Source organism: Cunninghamia lanceolata (assembly GCA_027924645.1). Taxonomy (NCBI): domain Eukaryota; kingdom Viridiplantae; phylum Streptophyta; class Pinopsida; order Cupressales; family Cupressaceae; genus Cunninghamia; species Cunninghamia lanceolata. The sequence goes on along the minus strand of BSBN01000865.1, from coordinate 152,423 downwards.
ACATGAATGTCTGCAGACCAACCTCATCATCATCATCTTCGCCATCATCATCATATTCCGCTTTATACTGTCAGCATCATGTTTCCTAAAACCAACAGCATCATCATATTTCAGACTCTCGCAATTGTCCTCCTGCCGACTACTATTCACCTCCTCCGCCTTCCTTCTAACATCATCATCATGATGTTCAGCGGGCGTAAACATCCTCCGGTTGCACTGTTCATCGGGCTCCAAACACTAGCGTCTTCATCATGATCTCCAACACTTTCTTTGTCAGCAGGATATCCAAATATCAGGTTGCTCAAATATCCTGATGACGTTCACCTTCAGCAGCTTACCTTCGATCTACCCGACGATACAAACAACAGCATCATGATATAATTCATCCGGTTCTCTTCGAAACCTCCTGATGATGCTTCACACTTTCTACCGACGCTGATACTTAACCGCTTAACAACGGCAGGATAAACTCGCACAGGGGGGATATCTCAATATCCTGATGACGATGACGTCATATCCTGATGACGATGATGTCACCCGATATCCTGATGACCTCTTCAACACTTAATCAAAAATCCGAACTTTCTCTCCTGCATCTACTCGCGATACGCGGATGTTTGGCACTTCCGATATGATGATCCTGATGCCGATACATGCACTTAGTCTATGTCTGACCTAAAACATCCTGATGCACTCGCAACATGAAAACTCCAACAGTTTCCTGACCCGATCTTCTACCTGATGCCGATGCACTCCTTCTCGGCTTCTCCTGCTGATGATCACCCCGACGAACTCGCACTTCATGCGCTCAACTGCATCATGTTCATCTTCACTTATCCGGATGATGATGCCTAAACTGTCTGCAGGATATTCACCCAGATATCCTGATGATGCCGTCTTGACCAATTTCTTCACTTAGCGAAATTTCACTTCGCCGATCCACCAGGGATGACCCGATCCAACCTCAGGGTGATCTTCGACACTCGAACTTATCAGCTTGACCTAGCACATGAGGATGCTAGGCTTCTCAACATCTGTCGACCACGATCCTGCACACCTGCATGCAAACAGAAAACAACCTACAACCTACCTTACTGTACATTACCATTCCACCGATCAGATGAGTCAACCGGTGGAATGGATCAGTGAATCCATGAAACCACTCAAACCAGTAAATCAATCAAGTAATGGAATGTAACCAGAGCAAGAACACAAAACAGGATCACTTTATTGATTTCAAAGATGCAATACAATATGATCAATCTCTCTCTCAGTCTCACTCAAGCTCGATCGATGATATCTGTCTGTCTGTCCAACATCAACCGATCTCATGCTTATAAAGACTTTCCCTACGAGTACTACTGACCCGACTCCAAGCGGCTGGGAACTCTCCAAGCGGCTGGGAGATCCCACCGAACATACATCATGACAGCTGTTATAACTAACTAGCTAAAAATAGCAAAATCCTGGTCAGCATGATCTTATCATGATCAGCATGACCTTATTACATGCATTTGGTCTAACAGACCTTCTTGGAAACACAAACAAGACCTAAACTACTAACTGCCTCATCAAGACCAGCTGTCAGGTAGGTGCTCCTGCACCATGGTGGGTCCCAGTAAGGTTTCTAGGCTGCAACGGATCTTGCCAGGTGTCATTCTCCGCGGGAGTCCCAAAATGTTTCAAATGTTCCTCAAGAGCCCCGCGGAAGGTGCCACATGTCGCTCCCCGTTAAAGTTTCTAAAAAGTTTCCGAGCAGGGGCGGAGCGTGCCATGTGTCTTTTGTAGCTGCTGTGGAGGCCGACACGTGTCAGACTCCGTGTTGTTTCTACATGTTTTAAAGTGTGGCAAAGTGGAGGTGGGACCTAGTTTTAAGATACAGGTCCGCAGAAGGCGCCACATGGCGGCTTCCACGGGAGTTTCAAAAAAGTTTCTAAGTGTTTCAAGTGGAGCGCGGAAGGCACCAAGTGTCGCAGTCTGCGAAGTTTCTATAAAGTTTCTTTGAGGTTTCAAACAGCTGCAGAACTTGCCAGGTGTCGATCTCCGCAAGAGTCTCAAGTGTTTCAAGTGTTTCTCAAGTGTAGCACGGAAAGCGACACATGTCAGCTTCCATTGGAGTTTCTTAGGAGAGTCCCTAATGTTTCAGGGGTGCTGCGGCGGCCACCACATGGTGGCTCCTGAATAAGGTTCTGACAGAGGCTCTCGGCGGGGAAGTAAAGGGAAAAAGTAAGCAGTGACCCAGCGTTGGAAACTTGAGGTGCCTACGTGGCACAGTTTCGTTGGCTGGTGACTTTTCAATGTTTTTGACACCGTTGATCGCAGCGACGAGAGGGTTTTTGATCGACGGCCGGGTTTTAATCTTGCAGCGATGGGTTTTTTCCTGTGTTTGCAACTGTTTTAGGCAGGAAATTCCGTGGAAACTTGTTGTGGCTACTTTCCTGAGGCCGCGGGTTGGTGAGGCAGTAATGGTGGTTGTTGCAGGAACGTGGACGGATCTATGGTGTGACTAAAGATATCAGTCCCAGGCAGTGGTACATGGCTCGAGGCCCCTTCTTGTCTTCTCCTCCACCGACTGCATTTATGTTTAAGCGCCATTTTTCTGGTACTATGTATCTGGCGGGTTTTTTTTAGCTTCCCTTGTAATTAATTTGCTGGGTACATTTTCTGGCTATTTACGCAGATTGTGTGACCCATTTAGAGGTTGTTGAAGGCCTGGGCATTTTTTGTGTAAATAATGAAGAACAGGGCATGATCTTGGCTGTTTTATCCCATTGTGGAGTTTATGAGTTGCAACGTGAGTGTATTTTGCACATGTGTTCAGTTTCAGTGTTGATTTATATGAAAAATGCTTATTACATGTGTCTATCTGCTTGTCTCCATCTGCTGCATGTTATTCTCCTTCTTTTGAATCTGGTTGCTAAGGGTTTCTCAGGTTCTAGGATATGGTTTTCTGTATCACATGTTTGATCTCTAACTTCCATTCAAGGAGTGGATTAAATTATTTTAGGTTGAGCATGGAGAAGGTTGCATGTGAGCAGGGATATCTATAAGTAGAGGCAGTTAAATACCCACTCTTGGGTGATGTTTGTAAGGCAAGCATCAAGTCCAACCCCCTGAAACTTGAGTGAAAGTTGCAAACCATCTGTTGTTTACATCTAGTTGACTCCTTGCCCAATGGATAGGCACCAATCTGCTCCTGGATCAGTAGTTATGAGCCAAAACCCCTTGTCTTGCATCCAGGACATTAAGTCCACCCATTTCATTACTTCAACCTGTTAGTTGTAGGAGTAGGATTAGGATCCCTGCATACTTTCATACCCAACCAGACATATATGTCCAAGAATGTTGCCTACCTTGTGATCTATCATGCAGATCTTGGTCCATACATGAGAGTATTTTGCCTGTTATTGTAAAGCTAAATCTTTCTGTCATTGAGCTAGTCAATGTTACATCTTTTGTCATAGGGATACCCCCCTTGGTGCGGTAGAACCAAAAGTGAAGGGGAGGCAGCTCACATAACCTCCCATAATCTATTGGCCAAATCCGCCCGTGCATTGGAACTGGCAAACCCTCTGCAGATTTGGAAACCAACAGATTTTGGCGACTCCGCTGTGGAAGGATTGATGAAAAAAGTAGTACTATCTAGTCATCCCAGGTGACATATTTGTGGCCCATCCGAGTCACCAACAGATTTTGGCAACTCTGCTGGGGAGAAAGAGAGTCAAGTGATTTGAAGGCTGGGAAATCTAGTTTCCAATGAAGTTGTTGCAGCAAAATCAAGTAACCATATGGTGCTCTGCTGGCGTGGTGAATCCAGAAAATACATGTGCCTTGTTCAATTTCTGTCCTCTCTGTGAGAGGTGGTGACTCTGTTGATTGAACCTATCGGTGCTGCAACATATTTCCAGGTATTTCATCTTTGATTCAAAATGTTAAGTTTAAAACAGCAGGCCTAGTTGTGCTCTCAAAGAAGACCATTTTTTATTGAAAGATATAAATCCCTAAATTTTGAAGGAATATATGTTACCCAAATGCTATTCCCAATAAAATTAGAAGATGTTTGCCAAAATATACTGGATTAGATTCTAAATTGGCAAACAAACATCTGCAAAGATTTTGTAATTTAATAGAAGATTATGAGGTAGAGGATGAAGATGTAGTAATGAGACTCTTTGTTCAATCATTAGAAGATGATGCTAGGATATGGTTTTAAGACCTACCTATTTGTTTAGTTTCTTCATGGATAGATTTAGAAGTTGCATTCCTAGGGCAGTTTGGTGAAAGGTTTGATGTGGCCTCTCTGATCATACATTTTATGAATATCCAAAGGGAGGATGAGGAATTGGTTCCAGCCTTTAATCTTAGATTTATTAAGTTGCTCAGGCAGATCCCTGAATATATGAGACCCAATAATGCATTGTGCTTGACAATTTATTTGGCTACATTTGATGAAGAAATGAGTTATCTATTGAGAGATAAAGAACCAGTCACACTTCACCAAGCTTTCCAATTTGCTATGGATATAGAAAACAATGAGAAATATGGAATGCCAGTAGGTTTCATGGCTACAAGTTGTCAAAACAGTTATCAAAGTGAATATATTTCAGCTCTACCAGCATGTGCATTGAGAGATGATTGTGTAGAGGGAAATATATTTCAGAATAATGTGTGCAGCCATGATGTGATGCATGAAGAAAATGTTGTAGAAAATGTAAGCACATCTTGTAATAATGAAAACAAGGATTGTTATCAGCCTCTAGAAGACAAGCCTGCAGACACAAGATGCTCTTCAAATGATGAAATGAAAGACATACATGAAGTTGCATCCTGCAGTAATAGGCATATCCCAGTTATTCCTGATTATTTATATGAGGTGGATATGTAGAGCTTCACTCTGAATATAGAAAACATTGATTCAAGGGATGACAGTGAATGTATTAGTGATTGTCAGCATTCAGATGCATGTATGAGCCTTTCAGATGATGAAATATATTTGGATGCTGAATATGAGTGTTTCTTTGAAGTTCCTGACCATTTTCACAATGCAGAGGTTGAAAAAATTGCTTTTGCGTATCAGTGCATTAGTGAAGAGGAAAGACAGGGTCACTATTCAGAGGTGGACAGACAAGTTGCAGATGTGTGTGCTCATACAGTTGGGGGTAATGTTGATTGCATGGGTAACTACAAAGCTTTTGATGAAGGGCTGCACTGTGAGCTTTTTATGCCTTCTCTTGAGATATTTCAGGTAGACCTTAATGATAAAATTGCTAAGCACAATGATGATGAATATCTGTATGCTTATGAAGATAAATTTGATTATGAGATGTTGCTCGTGCCTAAATATTGCATGTTTGATATAGAGGAGCTCTTATTTTTTGAAGAAGGGCAAAATTCTGATATGGATTCATTTGTTTCATGTGATTCTGTTATTTTTCTAAGCAACATCAGTGACTCATATGATGATGACATTCTACAACTGATGATAATGTATGCTGATGAAGCTAGTTGTAGATTTGTTAAAGAAAAAGAAATAGGCAGCAACACTAATAATTGCAATACTGGGTGCTACAGACAATTAAAGGTTTTCAGGTTTCATTTGAAGAATTCAAATGAAAATCAGGTGTTTGACAAAGGAAAATTATGGTTTTTCCTTTTTGGTGGCTCTGGGCCACCATGTTTATTTTGAAATAATGTGTTTGGTGATGCAGATTGGTGCAAGTTTGATTCTGTGCCCAATGGATAAGGGACTGGTCTGCATCCCAGAGATCTGAGGTTCTTGCCATGCCTGCAAGAGGCATGCGTCCCCAATCGGAGCCACTGTTAGTAATAATTTATGTATGGGGTTTTGAATCAAATCTCTTCCCTGAAAATCCAAAAAGTTCTAATATTTTGGCCTCTGCAGATGTGAAAATGCAAGAAATTAGATTGGTGCGAGTCAAAATATGCAGTGGCGGGTCAGGAATCTCCATTGGCCCCTAAAAAATGTTTCGGGTCACTATTTTGGGTCACAGTTTTCTGTGTCTGAATGTTTCTGGCAATGGCTGAGAGGGTCTTACGTTTCGAACGCTATGGGATTTACCAAGTTTCAACACAGTTTCTAAGTGTTTCTAAGAGTGGCGTGGAAGGCACCACGTGGAAGCACCCGTGAGACACAAAGAAAGTAACTAAGGCCCCGCGGACGATGCCACGTGTTGGTTTCCGCCAATTTTTCTAAAAATTTCATAAGTCTCCACCAAAAGCTTTGAAGACCCTTAATGTTTCTCAAAGCCTCGTGGACAATGCCAAGTGTCGCTGTCTGCTGAAGTTTCTACATGTTTCAATGTTTGGCGAAGACAGGGTGGGTCCTAGTTAAGTGTCTCAAGTGACGCAGATGATGACATGTGCTAGCTTCCGCATAAGTTTTAGAGTGGGGCCTTAAAGTTTCTAAAGAGCGCGGAGCCTGACAAGTGTCAGCCTCCGCTAATGTTTCTTTAAGTTTTTGTGCAGGGGCAGATGGCGCCGTGTGTCCCTAGTGGTGGCTGCGGAGCCCGACAAGTGTCGGCCCCCGCGTAGTGTTTCATTTCCTTTTTGATGCTAAGTGTTGACGCAGTGGTGGGTCCCAGTAAGGTTTCTAGGCTGCAGCGGATCTTGCCAGGTGTCATTCTCTGTGGGAGTCCCAAAATGTTTCAAATGTTCCTCAAGAGCCCTGCGGAAGGTGCCACGTGTCGCTCCCGTTTAAAGTTTCTAAAAAGTTTCTGAGCAGGGGTGGAGTGTGCCACATGTCTTTTGTAGCTGCTATGGAGGCCGACACGTGTTAGACTCCGCATTGTTTCTACATGTTTCAAAGTGTGGTGAAGTGGAGGTGGGACCTAGTTTTAAGATACAGGTCCGCGGAAGGTGCCACGTGGCGGCTTCCGCGGGAGTTTTAAAAATGTTTCTAAGTGTTTCAAGTGGAGCGCGGAAGGCGCCAAGTGTCACAGTCCGCGAAGTCTCTATAAAGTTTCTTTGAGGTTTCAAATGGCCACGGAACCTGCCAGGTGTCAATCTCCGCAAGAGTCTCAAGTGTTTCGAGTGTTTCTCAAGTGTAGCGTGGAAAGCGACACATGTCAGCTTCTATTGGAGTTTCTTAGGAGAGTCCCTAATGTTTCAGGGGTGCTGCGGCGACCGCCACATGGTGGCTCCCGCGTAAGGTTCTGATAGAGGCTCCCGGCGGGGAAGTAAAGGGAAAAAGTAAGCAGTGACCCAGCGTTGGAAACTTGAGGTGCCTACGTGGCACAGTTTCGTTGGCTGGTGACTTTTCAACGTTTTTGACACCGTTGATCACAATGACAGGAGGATTTTTGATCGACGGCCAAGTTTTAATATTGCAGCGATGGGTTTTTTCCCACGTTTGCAACTATTTTTGGCAGGAAATTCCATGGAAACTTGTTGTGGCTGCTTTCCTGAGGCCGCGGGTTGGTGAGGCAGTAATGGCGGTTGTTGCAGGAATGTGGACAGATCTACGATGTGACTGAAGATATCAGTCCCAGGTGGTGGTACATGGCTCAAGGCCCCTTCCTGTCTTCTCCTCCACCGACTGCATTTATGTTTGAGCGCCATTTTTCTGGTACTATGTATCTGGCCGGTTTTTTTAGCCTCCCTTGTAATTAATTTACTGGGTACATTTTCTGGCTATTTAAGCAGACTGTGTGACCCATTTAGAGGTTGTTGAAGGCCTGGGCATTTTTTGTGTAAATAATGAAGAACAAGGCATGATCTTGGCTGTTTTATCCCATTGTGGAGTTTATGAGTTGCAACATGAGTGTATTTTGGACATGTGTTCAGTTTTAGTGTTGATTTATATGAAAAATGCTTATTGCATGTGTCTATCTACTTGTCTCCATTTGCTGCATGTTATTCTCCTTCTTTTGAATCTGGTTGCTAAGGGTTTCTCAGGTTCTAGGATATGGTTTTCTGTATCACATGTTTGATCTCTAACTTCCATTCAAGGAGTGGATTAAATTGTTTTAGGTTGAGCATGGAGAAGGTTGCATGTCAGCAGGGATATCTGTAAGTAGAGGCAATTAAATACCCACTCTTGGGTGATGTTTGTAAGGCAAGCATCAAGTCCAACCCCCTGAAACTTGAGTGAAAGTTGTAAACCATCTATTGTATACATCTAGTTGACTCCTTGCCCAATGGATAGGCACCAGTCTACTCCTAGATCAGTAGTTATGAGCCAAAACCCCTTGTCTTGCATCCAGGACATTAAGTCCACCCATTTCATTACTTCAACCTGTTAGTTGTAGGAGTAGGATTAGGATCCCTACATACTCTCATACCCAACCAGACATATATGTCCAAGAATGTTGCCTACCTTGTGATCTTTCATGCAGATCTTGGTCCATACATGAGAGTATTCTACCTGTTATTGTAAAGCTAAATATTTCTGTCATTGAGCTAGTCAATGTTACATCTTTTGTCATAGGGATACCCCCCTTGGTGCGGCAGAACCAGAAGTGAAGGGGAGGCAGCTCACGCAACCTCCCGTAATCTGTTGGCCGAATCTGCCCGTGCATTGGAACTGGCAAACCCTCTGCAGATTTGGAAACCAACAAGTGCTAAGGTGTGATGTGGTCCACATTCATTCCTTTCCTCCACGGGAATATTTTGGTTCAGGCCTAATTTGAATTTTATGGGTTAAGATGTGTTGCCAACTGGTGCAGGAGCACCTTGACAAATTGAGACTTCCATAGGAGTTGGATTAAATTTGAATGGTTCAATATTGTAATAAGATAAATTATGTCATATTTCATTTGATGAAGTCATTAGGAAGGTTAAATATTCAAGTTTTGTCTTCTTTTGCAAAATGGGAAAAGTTATCTTTCAAAAATGCAACAATGTAAAAACTTGGAAGGTGAAGAGTCTTGTGGCTCTTGATTCATTCCTAGGAAGTTAGAAACTGAAAAGACATGTCTAATGCCTTTAAAAAGGCCTTGTAACCTTTAGAAACTCGTGGGTGATTGAATTCAAGAATTGGAACAATAAAGAAGACTATTTTTTTAGGCATTTCTATAGAAATTTGTTGTTTTCTTGCATGGTACAGCCCAGTAAGGGTAGGAGGACATTTCTTTTTGATTTCAAATGAAAGTATATACCCTCCCTTTCCTTTTTGTCTCATCAAATTTGGTGCAATATTGAGGAAGTTATGACCGTTTTAGTGACTGCAATTTCTAGAATTCTCCTATAACAGTCCTGTTGCAGCGTTTGGTACGGTTCTGTACGGATAGATACAGGGGCAAGCCATATATGGTTGGAAAGAGGATTAAGTTACTTTTCAAATTCATCTAGTAGGAGGTCTTAACTCGATTCCTAGAGGAAGATATCACATTTTTTTTCTAAAACTGTTCTGTTAACTATGTTATTGGGGCCTAGAAATAGGGGTTTGGTGTTTAAACACTTGAATGAGCAAACCATTGCATGAGACTTGGAAAATCCTTTATTTTAGATCCTTTCCTAAGATTGTTTCAAGGTTTGAAGTGAGTGGGGCAAGTATTTGATAGGGTTCCTTTGTAAAGTGGGCAAATTAGGCCTTGTAGGAAGATAGCAGGGTGTTAGGACAGTCAGATTCCGTCCAAAACAATAGTATATGATTTTGAAGTATGTTAAAGAAATCAATAGAGGGTACCCAGATCAGTCAATAGTTTTGGAAGTGCTTTGATAAAGTTTGGATAAAAGTGCAAGTTTGTCACTAAACAGGGCTACTAGGATTAGGCCTAGTCAAGTGGAATTGTCAAGAACCAATCAAATTGGTTTGTGAAACCTATTGAATCTTGTTGGTAGGGGTAAGTTGAGACCCTAGAAGATGCAATATTTCATCTAAGAAGTTGGAACCCTAAGTTGAGCCCTTTGGAGGAGTTTAAGGCAAAGGGAAGACTAATGAAGTCTTATTGGTGGAAGCCACAAACCATTGAAATCTTTTGTTTCTATTAAATCATCTCATAAGTCCTGACACCTCTGCATCACCAACCTTGGAAAATGATTTCAAAGTTGATGATGGTATAAACAAGTGTCAAGGATTCATGACTGGATGTGTACGTGATGAATATGATGTCTGTGATGTGAATGTGATCAATGCACTGAGATATTTCATGTGTTAGGCTACTGGATGTAGTGAGTAGAAGGTGTCTACTATTTTTCAATGTTGCTGCGAAGGTTATGTTTGTGTTGTGGTGAATATTGAGCTTCATTGGAACTGTACTCCATGCATAGGTTAGATACAATTATATTAGTTCATCCTTGGCAGTGAGCCTCCTCTTCTATCTCTTTCTTTTGGATAGTGAGTCCTTTGGCAGTGAGCCTTTCTTTCTTTCTTTTGGACATTGAACCCTGGGCAGTGAGCCTTTTGTAATTCGGTGTTGCTACTAATTTATATTTTGAGCTAATCCTCACCATGGTTTTTCCCTTCTTGGGTTTTCCACATAAAATCTATTGGAATAAGGTGCCATTAACCTTGGAAATTCTAATATTGTATTTATTCCATTTATTATTTGTAATTTGTAATTACCCATAAGGAGATGTAATAGTTTCATTGATAGTGGTAATTCCAGAGTTACTAGTAGTAGTTACAGAGTGACATTTACTGTTGGCAAATGTAAAAACTCAAAGTAAGTGAGCGTAGATGCCACCTTGGGAGAATCTACTATTTTTAGCATGTATGACGCACGTCATAATGTTTGGTGGGTGCATGTAAAGAATCTATGACAGCTGCAAGTTGTCATAAGATTCTATGACACATATGATAGATATTAATGAGTTGTAAGTTCCTATATTTAGCCCAAGGTTCCTATCTTGGAAAGATACTCTTTTGTGGAATCTATGATAGTTATGACGCATCATAAGATGCTATAAGAGGCTAGATTTAGTCTTGGGGACCCAACCTTTGCATGACTATTTTTTGACAAGTGGAAGGTGCTTGTATGATGGCATTTAATGTTTGCATGTTGGGGAATCGCATGAGAGAAGGTGAATGCCTAGGATGAGTTGGAAAATATTTATATAAGTATTTACCATGTATTTGTTGCTGCAATACATATTTTAGGTACTCAGGTGCTACCAGAATGCTATCAGATTGAAGACTGAAGGAGAGATTGGTGGTGTTGTTGTATTGTACAATATTTTGCGAATTAATACAAACATTGGGCCTCTTTCCTGTGTGGAGTTTTTTACCTAAAAGGGTTTTGTCCATGTTAAACATTATGTCATTGTGTTATGTGTTAAGCTTCTGATTTTGCATCTCTGTGAAGCATAGTTTCAATTTCATGTTACAATTTCCATTGATAATAAACACTTAAAAGATTGCAAAAATTTATTTGAATCAGATTTCCATTGAAGTAGTGTTGCTTTCATTTCTAACATTTGGTATCAGAGCCTAGCCAACTTTGACTCTTGGGTGGTAGTGTGGAAATTGTAGCTGCAATGGGAGATTTGGTTGTGTTTGTCTTGCAGATCTTGTGTTGATATTATGGTTGGATCCACCGTCGCATCAACCTCTTGTTTGGACATTAAGAAGTTCAACGGAACGAGGTATGAGTTGTGGAAGCTGAAAATGGAGGATTTGTTGGAAGAAAGAAACTAGTGGTTAGTTGTTCAAAAATAGAAGAAACTCGATGAAGTCTCTCCAGATGAATGGGATAGATTGGATAAGAATGCACAGGGAACGATCCGTTTATGTCTCTTAGACACTATCTTGTTGAATGTCGCAAAGGAAGAGACTGCACACAAGTTGTGGAATCAGTTGGGTGAGATCTACCAAGCCAAGAGTATGGTAAATAGACTTTATTTAAAAAGAAAATTATTTTACATAAAAATGTGAGAAGGTGAATCAGTTGCAGAGCATTTAAATTCTTTTAATTTGTTGTTGAGTCAGCTTGCTTTAGTAGATGTTGATGTTAGTGAGGAAGATAAATGTATCTTATTTCTTTGTTCTTTAGCTGAGTCTTGGGAGAATGTTATCCTTGCTATCACTGCTAACCTCATGGATCTGAAGTTGGATGCTCTTGTTTTAGTGCTACTGTCATAGGAATTGAGGAAGAAGAGTTCAACTAGTTCAGGTGATGCTCTTAGTATCAAGAGAAGGTCTAAGGAAAGGGGACCTAAAGGAGATCAAAAAGGGGCTAAGGACAAGTCCAAGGGCCAGTCTAAGAATCCTAGTAAAAAGAACAGAGTTATGTGTTGGAACTGCGGTAAAAGGGGACATGTGAAGAAGGACTGCAGAAACCCCGAGAAATAGTGGGAGAGTGCTTTGGATAAGTCCTCGAATGTAGGTGAAGATGTTTTACTTTATTCATGTAATGTTGTTTCTATTGATCATTGGTTGGTTGACTCAAGATGCTCGGTTCATATGATCCTACATAAGTAATGGTTCTCCACATATGAAGAATATGATGGAGGTAATATCTACCTTGGTGACAACTCTTCATATCCGATTGTCAGGAAAGGAAAGGTATTGTTGTGTTTCAATGATGGGAGGATTAAAACCCTCCTCGGTGTTTTGCATGTTCCTGGATTAGCTAGAAATCTAATTTTAGTTTCAAAGTTGAATGATTTGGGAATGCATGTGACATTTGACAAGCATGGCTACAGATTAGTGAGAGGGAACTTGGTGGTAGCGAAAGGGAAGAGATTCGAAAACTTGTTTAGGCTTGAAGCCACTACATTTTGTAATGGCTCTTATGTTTCTAAGGCTTCTGAAAACAATTGTATGTTGTGGCACCATAGATTGGGCCACACAAGCAATAATGTACTAAAAACTATTAAGAATAAAGAATTGTTGGACAGTTTCTCTTATTTTGATGAGCACTTTGATTTCTGTGAGCATTGTGTGTTTAGTAAACAAAATAGAAAATCTTTTCCTGCAGGAAGCAACAGAGCAAAAGAGAAATTAGAAATTATTCATATGGATGTGTTTAGACCTATGGATAATGATTCTATTGGAAAATCTCATTATTTTGTTACCTTCATTGATGATGTATCCAGATTTACATGGATTTATTTTATGAAGCTCAAATCTAAAGTTTTCACTAAGTTTAAGGATTTTAAAGTCTTAGTTGAAAACCAATCGGGATTGAAGATAAAAATATTAAGATCTGACAATGGAGGTGAATATTATTCTAAGGAATTTGATGAGTTTTGCAAGCATGCAGGTATTATCAGACAAAAGACAACTCTGTATACACCACAGCAGAATGGTGTTGCAGAAAGGATGAACTGAACAATCATGGAAAGAGCATGCTGAGTGATGCATAGTTGGATAAATATTTTTGGATAGAGGCTATGTGTATAGCTTTCTACTTGATTAATAGATCTCCTTCTAAGGCTCTTGATTCAACACCTTATGAAGTGTGGATAGGTAAGAAACCTTTTGTTTCACATTTAAGGGTTTTTGGTTGTGAGGCTTTTGTTCATGTGCCTAAGGAAAACCGATCTAAGTTAGATCCAAAAGCTAAAAAGTGTACATTCATTAGATATGGTGATAATGTCAAAGGTTATAAGCTTTGGAATCCACTAACCCGCAAGATTATCTTTTCTAGAGATGTTATTTTCAGTGAACTTAGAGCTATTTCTGAACCTGAGAAGCCAAAAGAAAAAGAAGAAAAGGTAAATAAGGTGCACTTTGATTTAGAGCAGCAAGATGCACCTCAGGAAAAATAGAATGATGGATTTGGGGGTGAAGAGGAAGAAGAAGATTCGAATAGTTCCGATGAAGATGAATCTGTTGTGACAGAAGAAGTTGGTACAGATGATCAGGAAGAAGAACGAGTAGAGTCTCATACTCCACCCTTGAGGAGATCCACAAGACAATGGAATCCAATTAACAGGTATAGCCCACTAGATTTCTGTTGTGTATATGCTTTATTGAGTACTAACAATGAGCCTAGATCCTATAGGGAAGCTATTTTTGCATATGATAGTAAGTCTTGGCAATTAGCCATGCATGAGGAGATGATGGATTTAGACTCTTGTAACACCTAGGATCTTGTTCATTTGCCCAAAGGAAGAAAGGCCATAGGTTGTAAGTGGGTCTTCAAGAAGAAGTTTGGAGCAAACAGTTCATTGGAGGAGTACATGTTAGGAATTGTATGCAAAAGATATCAATTAGATGCAAATAAAGATTAAACAGAGGAATGCAAAATACACAGAAATAATAACAGTGAGAGACAATTTTTAACATGGTTCACCCAAACTTGGGCTACATCCACCAACAGAGAGTCCAATATTATTATCCAGCAAATCAAACTGATTACAACTAGCAATCCTTGCAATTCAATTTACCATTGCAAATGCTACAATACAATATCAACGGAAACCCTAACCCTTAGCCATTTTTATTAAGACTTATGTTGGTTACAAAATATAGTTTTTTAAAGTCAGCTAATAGAAAAATAACTCTCGACGCCTTTATAAAATAATAAAAGTCATTTGAGGTTTCAGGGGTGCTGCCCCTTGACCCTACCCTGTATAGCGACAAGGAGCGCGCCAAGGGTGCTACCCCTAGACCCCACAAGGGGCACTGCCCCTTGACCCCATCTTGGAGGCACTGCCCCCAAACCCCTGTTAAATAATTGGGGGGGGAACCGCGCCGATAAAAGTGGGGAAACTTTAACCTCCGAGTCTAATTAGGCTCCATATAACAATAGTACAAGGCTAGACTGGTAGCCAAGGGCTACTCCCAAAGAGAGGGATTTGATTTTGGTGAGATATTCTCTCCTATTGCTAAATTAACTTCTATTAGATTTCTCTTATCCATTGTTGCAGATTATGATTGGGAGAATGAGCAAATGGATGTTAAGACTGTGTTCTTGCATGGAGATCTTGAGGAAGAAATTTATATGCAACAATCGACAAGTTTTGAGGTAAAAGGGAAAGAACAATGGGTTTGCAGGTTAAAGAGGTCTCTCTATGGTTTGAAACAGTCCCCCAAAATGTGGTATCAAAAATTTGATTCATTTGTGTTAAAATTGGGTTTTGTTAGAAGCGAGGAGGATCATTGTGTGTACATTCATTGTATTGATGATTCTATACTGATCATTGCATTATATGTTGATGACATGTTATTTTTTAGCAATACCAAGGGTATGATTAGTGAGTTGAAAGCTTAACTTTCAGGTGCATTTGACATGAAGGATCTTGGAGCTACCAGGTATATTTTGGGAATGGAGATCAAAAGGGACAGAGGTAACAAAAAGATTTGGTTATCACAAAGTAAGTATGTGAACACTATTTTGCAGAGGTTTAGTTTGCAAGATTATAACCTAGTTGGAGTTTCTTTACCCATTGGTACTAAGATTTATTTAGATATGTGTCCAAAGAATGAGGATGATTTTAAGGATATGTCTAATGTGCCATATGCTAGTGTTGTAGCGAGTTTGATGTATGTAATCGTTTGCACTAGACCAGATATTGCCCAAGCAGTGGGAGTGTTGAGCAAATTTATGTTTAACCCTAGTAGACAACTTTGGAATTATGCAAAGAAGGTGTTTAAATATCTTGCAGGTACCCCTAATCATTGTTTGGTTTATTCTAGTACTAATAGTGTTGATAAATCTTTAGACATATAGGCCAGGGGCGCTACCCCTAGACCCCACAAGGGGCACTGCCCCTTGACTCCATCTTGGAGGCACTGCCCCCAAACCCCCATTAAATAATCTAGGGGGGAACCGTGCCGATAAAATTGGGGAAACTTTAACCTCCGAGTCTAATTAGGCTCCATATAACAATAGTACAAGGCTAGACTGGTAGCCAAGGGCTACTCCCAAAGAGAGGGAGTTGATTTTGGTGAGATATTCTCTCCTATTGCTAAATTGACTTCTATTAGATTTCTCTTATCCATTGTTGCAGATTATGATTGGGAGAATGAGCAAATGGATGTTAAGACTATGTTCTTGCATGGAGATCTTGAGGAAGAAATTTATATGCAACAATCGACAAGTTTTGAGGTAAAAGGGAAAGAACAATGGGTTTGCAGGTTAAAGAGGTCTCTCTATGGTTTGAAACAGTCCCCCAAAATGTGGTATCAAAAATTTGATTCATTTGTGTTAAAATTGGGTTTTGTTAGAAGCGAGGAGGATCATTGTGTGTACATTCATTGTATTGATGATTCTATACTGATCATTGCATTGTATGTTGATGACATGTTATTTTTCAGCAATACTAAGGGTATGATTAGTGAGTTGAAAGCTTAACTTTCAGGTGCATTTGACATGAAGGTGTAATGTGCCGTACCTGTTTGTATTTTTTAATGATCCTTTATGTGTGATTTTTTATTATTATTGTGTGATCTTTCAGACTAGAGAGAAGAATGCAGAAGGGGTTTTTCAGTTTTCCTGCAGATGTGTTGCCAGAGCATACAATATATAGCATATAACCCAAACCCAGAAAATTTACAATAGATATAAAGAAACTATTGACTACCCAGATAGTAAAATGATCAATAATAAATTACTGTGACATACCCATGCTTAGATTTGCAACTTCATATTTTAGCTGTTGCCGGACCAGCAAATGAGCATAGCCAAAATCACTCCAAACTCCAAGGAATAGAAAATATCATGCCTATATTAATAGCAGCAATACAAGAGGCCCTAGACGCCTTATACAATGCAAAATAGAAGCTGCCCGCAAAGATAAATGAAGCTCAAAACTCCCAACTTTATGCTTGGATGTGTACGACCATGGCTGGAAGTGTATATCAGTAGCAAGAATGACCAATAGCCTCTAAAATATTTCTGTTAGGAACTGATTGCAGTCTACAAGGCTAGGCAACAAAGAATGAAGAAGTTTACTGCTCCCAAATGCTCCAAAAATCACTCAACTGTGGTACGGCCTTATGCAAATATGTACGGCCAGCAAAAAAGTTTTACATAGCAACAATAACTCTTCTCAACCACAACAAAATCTTCCTTTAAAATAGTCCTTCCAATCTGCACACATAAATCTCCATTAAACTACAAAGGATGTATCCAAGATTGCATCAAACCTTCAATCCATCAACTCCATTGAAGCACATTTGTGAACACTGAATATATCCACCATAGAAGGTACCGTTGGGTGATCTTTCACACCTGTGGGATACCGCTACTCAGGGAGGTTTCTGTCTCCAAGAGCCTCTGGTTTGAATCCTCAAACACTAGAGCCAAAGCTCCAAAACCCTAGCAAGGGAAATCTCAAAGAGAAGAAAATAATAAACCAAGCATATCCAAATGAGAGCACTTTTCCTCCTTTTATACTTTTTCAACTCGGAGTCTCTAAAATCCTCTTGCATATGGGATAAAACATGAGAGGGAAAATACAATATAATTCTCTTTAATTATTTCCTCAACATCACCCTTAAAGTCCCCTCTTTTAAAACAACATTAAGTTGTTGAGCCTAAGCACCAAGGTCCAATATTAAATAATAATGTTTAATTTACGGACTTTAAAACGGAGGCCAAGATGATGTCAGAAACCAATGATCTATAGCTCGTTGGAAAGGTCTTGACAAGATGAATCCAACCCTACTCTCAAAATCCCTTTCCGGTGCCAAACCCAAACTTACTAAAAATAGTAAGTAACCACCATAAGCAAACTGAGCCAACTCAGAGGGTGCCAACTGGATCCACAAACCATCTGATAACTCTGAGCTCAATGCAATGTTTATGAGAGCCAACAGCCGACTGCCAAGTCACCCCAAACAACGCCAAACTACCGCTTACTAAAAATAGCAGTGAACACCGGGGACCAAGAGAATAAACCCAGAAAAACCCAGAAAGATTAATGACATGCAAGCACTTACTAAAAATAGTAAGTATGAACAAGTTGTCTGAAATCCCTCCAGAAAGTGTCAACCATCTCCATTGGATCACCCAAACACCCTAGTGACATCGAAATATTCCTCTGATTATGCTGTCACCAACCCAGAAGGTCAGCTCTGACTGAATTGCAAGAGAACCCAAAAATGGGGACATTACAGTCCGCCCTTCCCAAAGATTGCTTGTCCTCAAGCAATGCCAATACAACCTCCAAGCAATAGAGTGAACCCAACTGAAACCAAAAATGATCCCAGGGTCCCAAGTTATTCTCAGCATAGAACCACCACGTCGACGCTGCGCTACTCTGATAAAACCTTCACCATGCAGAGAGTGGTGAAGCAACACCTCGGAATCCAACTGAACTGTCATGCCAAACCTATCACCACCTGGATCCCAACACATTAGAACCTCACATCCATCAATCATGAAGAGGAAATTAACCCTCGAAGTGTTCGAACCACAACATTCCCCTCTATCCTCTGCAAAACTCCTGTGGATGTACTGACTACACAACATTGGTGCTGGGAGATATGAAACTGCTCCTCTCAGGACGAGGGAATGAATAAACTCTCCTCCATCACCACTGTAAAGACTAAACATGCCATCATGCTTACTGACACTGTAACCTCTCAAAAGCCATGTCTCCAATGGAAATTTAGGAGACCAAGAAGCTACAAACTCTGTCTGATACATATCACCATGATGGTAATCTGATCTCTGACTCTGCAAATAATCCTTTGAATGTATCTAAGTCAGCCACCTGCAATCTCTAGTTCCACCTTCTGTAGATAGCAACCCTTCATCCCACAATGGATGGTATAAATCCTGAGCCAATCCACACTCACGCATCATCAGGTCATCTGTGTGTGGACTAAAGGAGAAATGATGAGCACTCTTCACTATGCAGTCAAAATAAAAAGCACCTGCCTGTGTCAATGGTTGACCAGCATAGTCATGGGGAACACACTCCTCATCACTCACATCACCTGGATCAGAATATGGCTCATGTCTCTGATCCTGAATAGCTAACTGGGTAGATACTCTGGCAATCTTCTCTGCATACCCAATAGCATACTCCCTATCACGATACAATTGGAGATATTCTGATTTTACCTCCTCCAAAGCACTCCTAATGAATTGCAAATCATGAATGTGAGTACCAGCCGAGACCCCATACCGTCTCTCCAACTCTGTTGTCCAAAGAAGGTTCTCAACATTCCTATGAGTGCAATCTAAACGAGATAAGGTTGAATCAACCTTCTCTCCAGTAACCTCCAGTTGATCTCTCCATCTCTGTGGCTCAATAAGTTGTCGATCAAAATCAGCTGCATGAGATGTAGACTCTAATTTGCTCCCAAGAGAGGGAAACAAATCAACATGAGGACCGATCACTCCACTGGATGATGCCCGACATATCTCTTGTGAAAATGATGAAGTAGTGTGGTGATCTATCACACAACTCTCTGGAAAATTCACTACTACACCACAAGGGTCATCAATCATATGCTCTGCATCACCTGAAATGGGACTAATCTCAGGAACACCTGGTGCGACATATTGTTCCCTGCTACACTCATCCAAAATAATCGTTCCATCTGTGTCAGCTGCACTAGTAAATGAAATGGATGTAGTCACATCCTCCACATACTCATTACCACCATCCGTGGATGTATGCTCATCACCACCCGCCGCCATAGATATCTGAATGGTATCTGTAGGTGATGAAGACTGTGTCAAGCTCAACTCCACGGTAAGCTCATCTATCAGTAACTTTGACTCTTGAAGGGCTGTTTGTGCATTCTTCAAAGAGTCTGCGGCAACCTCGAGCTCATAGGTGAGCTCATCAACCTCCTCTTCCTTTCCCCTTAGAGCATCATATAAATACCGTCAAGCCTGAGAAGATGATCTCTATCTGATAACAACTGTAGGTAATTATTCTTCATTAGCCCAACTGCATCTCTAAGTGCCTGAAACTCAGCAAGGGAAAGTCCTCTACCATCATGTTCATCCATCTCAGGAGTACTCCAACCATAGGTTGCCAACATCTGTCTAGCAACATCAAAATGTTCCAAAGCTATAGCAATCATATGGTCATTAACCTTCATTTGCCCAATCAAATGATGGTGCCCCTGTGACGAATCATCTCCACACAAATCTTTTGATTTGCAATCTGCACTATGGAAAGAGGCTGAATCATCATCACTCACCAACTGATAAGCATCCTCATGTGTGCTATCAATTCTGCACACTTCCTCAACAAAGGTACTGCAGTTATGTACCTCACAAGATGGCTCCAATGACACAATAGAAGCTGCTGATTGGACATCATCAATGCTCACTGCTGCCTCCAAAGTAGACACATGCTCATCCAAAGAGCTATCCTGGGACCCGTCATTAACAAGTAAATTTTTTGATTTGTTCACATCATCTAAAGTCTGATTTACCAAATCAAATTTGTTGTGGCATGAATCCACAACACCTATTGCATCACTATCACCCGAAACTGGAGTGTCTACATTGGATGACTCAACACAACCAACATCATCATGTGTAATAGCAGTATCTTCATGCTAATGCAAACTGATCAAACTGTTGTCACAAGATTCAGAACTGTTATGGCTTGTATCCTCATGGTTTTCCTCGTGTTTGACACTCATCTTTTGTGTGTCAACACTAGAAGTATCTTTTACAATTTTTTCCTCTTGTGCCATAACATTTAAATCACTACTACACTCAGAAGAATGACTGCTGTCATAAAAATCAGAACTATTATCAGGGCTGATAACAACCTCTTGAGTGCTGAAAGTAACCTCATTTGCCAAACCAACATCAATTTGTGAGTCCCTTTTATCGGTACATTGGTGGTTAGGCTCCCAAAATTCTTTGCAAGAGAAGCATAGGCTTTGTCTTCTCACGTGATTCTTGCTCAATTTCCTCTACAACTCTTGGTTCTGAGGTCTTCCTCCCCTGCGGGGTCTAGTCTTTATCCTGATGTGAGAGTACTCGGCAAATGTCAACTCGGCTCTGAACTCTTCACTAGATGCTCTCCAATCCCTCAGAATCTCCTCCTGAAACTCTGCCTCTATGGGATCATGTTCAGGAACTTGGTTCTTGGGAGCAAATGTAGAGATACCAAGTCTGTCACCCGCTGTAAACTGTGAAGCCCTCCTATGAGTAACTAAGGCCTCATCCTCATCATCATGCAACTGTCGAAGGACCCATGTTATCTTCGCCCATGATTCTCTCAACTCCTGTCGAGACGTCCTCATCTCTCAGGTGAGTGCATTCAAGATCTCACGCAAGTTGGGTTCGTCACCTTCCCTGTCACCCATTTCCTCTATCACTACTGTATCTGTACCTGCAAAAGGATCAATTTGGAAAACCTGCATGTGTACTCATGCAAGTGCTGATCACTCACATGCAAAGCTAAGCTATATGTCTGTTCAACCTCACAGGATGGCAAGATCATAGCTCTAATACCACTGTAATGTGCCGTACCTGTTTGTATTTTTTAATGATCCTTTATGTGTGATTTTTTATTATTATTGTGTGATCTTTTAGACTAGAGAGAAGAATGTAGAAGGGGTTTTCAGTTTTCCTGCAGATGTGTTGCCAGAGCATACAATATATAGCATATAACCCAAACCCAGAAAATTTACAACAGATATAAAGAAACTATCGACTACCCAGATAGTAAAATGAC
This sequence comes from Cunninghamia lanceolata, assembly GCA_027924645.1. NCBI lineage: Eukaryota > Viridiplantae > Streptophyta > Pinopsida > Cupressales > Cupressaceae > Cunninghamia > Cunninghamia lanceolata. The sequence goes on along the minus strand of BSBN01000865.1, from coordinate 130,913 downwards.
CAATAATAAATTACTATGACATATCCATGCTCAGATTTGCAACTTCATATTTCAGCTATTACCGGACCAGCAAATGGGCATAGCCAAAATCACTCCAAACTCCAAGGAATAGAAAATATCATGCCTATATTAATAGCAGCAATACAAGAGGCCCTAGACGCCTTATACAATGCAAAATAGAAGCTGCCCGCAAAGAGAAATGAAGCTCAAAACTCCCAACTTCATGCTTGGATGTGTACGGCCATGGCTGGAAGTGTATATCAGTAGCAAGAATGACCAATAGCCTCTGAAATATTTCTGTTAGGAACTGATTGCAGTCTACAAGGCTAGGCGACAAAGTATGAAGAAGTTTGCTACTCCCAAATGCTCCAAAAATCACTCAACTGTGGTACGGCCAGCAAAAAGGTTTTACATAGCAGCAATAACTCTTCTCAACCACAACAAAATCTGCCTTTACAATAGTCCTTCCAATCTGCACACATAAATCTCCATTAAACTACAAAGGATGTATCTAGAATTGCATCAAACCTTCAATCCGTCAACTCCATTGAAGCACATTTGTGAACATTGAATATATCCACCATAGAAGGTACCGTTGGGTGATCTTTCACACCTGTGGGATACTGCTACTCAGGGAGGTTTCCGTCTCCAAGAGCCTCTGGTTTGAATCCTTAAACCCTAGAGCCAAAGCTCCAAAACCCTAGCAAGGGAAATCTCAAAGAGAGAAGAAAATAATAAACCAAGCATATCCAAATGAGAGCACTTTTCCTCCTTTTATACTTTTTCAACTGGGAGTCTCTAAAATCCTCTTGCATATGGGATAAAACATGAGAGGGAAAATACAATATAATTCTCTTTAATTATTTCCTCAACATCACCCTTAAAGTCCCCTCTTTTAAAACAACATTAAGTTGTTGAGCTTAGGCACCAAGGTCCAATATTAAATAATAATGTTTAATTTACGGACTTTAAAACGGAGGCCAAGATGATGTCAGAAACTAATGATCTATAGCTCATTGGAAAGGTCTTGATAAGACGAATCCAACCCCACTCTCAAAATATTCCTCTGATTATGCTGTCACCAACCCAGAAGGTTAGCTCTGACTGAAGTGCAAGAGAACCTGAAAATGGGGACATTATAGAAGGATCTTGTAGCTACCAGGTATATTTTGGGAATGGAGATCAAAAGGGACAAATGTAACAAAAAGTTTTGGTTATCACAAAGTAAGTATGTGAACACTATTTTGCAGAGGTTTAGTTTGCAAGATTATAACCTAGTTAGAGTTCCTTTACCCATTGGTACTAAGATTTCTGTAGATATGTGTCCAAAGAATGAGGATGATTTTAAGGATATGTCTAATGTGCATATGCTAGTGTTGTAGCGAGTTTGATGTATGTAATCGTTTGCACTAGACCAGATATTGCCCAAGCAGTGGGAGTGTTGAGCAAATTTATGTCTAACCCTGGTAGACAACTTTGGAATTATGCAAAGAGGGTGTTTAAATATCTTGCAGGTACCCCTAATCATTGTTTGGTTTATTCTAGTACTAATAGTGTTGATAAATCTTTAGACATATAGGGTTTTATTGATACAGATTGGGCAGGTGACTTGGATAGTTGAAGGTCCACTAGTGGCTGTGTTTATTCTATTTGGAGGAGCAGTGAGTTGGATGAGTAAGAGGCAGCCAACAGTTTCTTGGTCCACCACAGAAGCAAAGTATATGGCTGTTACTCATGTCTCTAAGGAGGCAGTTTGGTTGAGGAGACTGTGTACAGGTATTGGATTTGAATGCAAGATCATTTAGATTGGTTGTGATAGCCAGAGTGCTATCTATTTGGCCAAGAATCCCATGTATCATGCTCAGACTAAGCATGTTGATGTTCAGGATCACTTTGTTCAAGAGTTGGTTACAAATGGACAGATTGAGATGAAGAAAATAGACAATTAGGAGAATGTTGTGGATTCATTGACCAAACCTGTGAGCATAGAAAAGTTTGTGTGGTGCAGAGAGGCCATGGGCCTTGTTTCTAGTTCCTGATTATTTCATTTGATTTCCTATGGGTTGATTTACAATGTATAATGTCAAGTGGGAGAATGTTGGAATAAGGTTCCATTAACCTTGTAAATTCCAATATTATATTTATTCCATATATTATTTGTAATTTGTAATTACCCATAAGGAGTTGTAATAGTTTCACTAATAGTGGTAATTCTGGAGTTACCAATGGTAGTTAACGAGTGACATTTACTGTTAGCAAATGTAAAAACTCAAAGTAAATGAGTGTAGGTGCCACCTTGGGAGAATCTACTATTTTTAGCATGTATGACACACATCATAATGTTTGGTGGGTGCATCTAAAGAATCTACGATAGCTGCAAGTTGTCATAAGATTCTATGACACTATGATGCATATGATGAATATTAATGAGTTGTAAGTTGCTATGTCTAGCCCAAGGTTCCTATCTTGGAAAGATACTCTTTTGTGGAATCTATGATAGTTATGATGCATCATAAGATGTAAGAGGCTAGATTTAGTCTTGGGCACCCAACCTTTGCATGGTTGTTTTTGGACAAGTGGAAGGTGCTTGTAAGATGGAATTTAATGTTTGCATGTTGGGGAATCTCATTAGAGAGAAGGTGAATGCCTAGGATGAGTTGGAAAACATTTCTATAAGTATTTGCCATGCATTTGTTGCTACAATACAGATTTTAGGTACTCAGGTGCTGTCGGAATGCTGTCAGATTGAAGACTGAAGGAGAGATTGGTGGTGTTCTTGTATTGTACAATCTTTTGCAGATTAATACAAACATTGGGCATTTTTCATGTGTGGATTTTTTTACCCGAAAGGGTTTTCTCCATGTTAAACACTATGTCATTGTGTTATGTGTTAAGATTTCTGATTTTACATCTCTGTGAAGCATAGTTTTAATTTCATGTTACAATCTGCATTAATAATACACACTTAAAAGATTGCAAAAATTTATTTGAATTAGATTTCCATTGACGTAGTGTTGCTTTCATTTCTAACAAAATATGGTGTTGTTATGATTTAGCTTTTGTTATTTGCTTTGCATGCTTAATCATCATAACAAGTTTAAGGGTTAATTAAGCTAATGTGGATCTGAATGTTTGTGAGGGTTTGAAATTTATTATACAACTGATTCACCTCTCCCCCTCTCAGTTGTCTTATGCATTCAACAATTGGTATCACAACAAGGTTCCTTAGAAGAGAGCTTAATAGCTTGAGGTAGATCTAGGATGGCACAAAAGAAGGATGTTCCCTGTTTGATGGATTTGACTTTGCACTCTAGAAGGTAAGGATGGAAGCCTTTTTTATTTCTCTTGGTTATGAGATCTGCAGATCCATTGAGTCTAATTACACTATACCTCAAAATGGTATAAGAACTATTAAAGAGATCAAAGCTCATGAAATTGATGGTAAGGCAAAACATGCTCTTTTAAGTGGTCTTACTAATTCTAAATTGGTGAAAGTTGTGAATTTGAAAACTACTAATGAGATTTGGAAAATTTTGAAAATTGTTTATAAAGGAGATGATAAGGTCAAACAAGCTAAAATGTGGAATTTGAAACTCATGTTTGAGACCATGCGAATGTTTGAAGATGAAAACATTACAAGCTACTTACAGAAGGTGGATGAAGTTGTCAATGGCATCAAACGAGTTGGTGGAAATATAGATGATAAAGAAGTGATATTGAAGGTAGTTAGAACTCTTCCTAAGACTTACAATCATAAGGTTTTTGCTATTGAAGAATTACAAAATTTGAATTGGTTTTCTAAATATCAGTTGCTTGGCACCTTAACTACTTTTGAAATAAGAGAGTTTGGTATAATTAGTGGAATGGCAAAGGTTGAGACTACTTTTAAGTCTGGAAAATTAGAGAATATTGAGCAATCAGATCTGGAAGACCTTGATGAAGTGGAAGCTAACTTTGTGAGAAGGATGAAAAAGGGTACTGGAAAGTTCAGTGGTAAGTTTCTTTTTAAATGTTTCAGTTGTGAAAAGATAGGTCATTATGCTTCAAGGTGTCCAAATAGAGCTCTGAGAAATAAGAATGGGGAAAACATAGGTAAGATGGTTAAGAAAAGTTACTATGTTAGAGAAGATCCAAGTATATCTGATGATGAATTATTCTAGAATGACATGGGTTACCTTTCTTAAAGAAAAATTAGAATCTCTAGATAAGTTTAAGGCATTCAAACTTGTGGTTGAGAATGAAATGGATATGAAAATTAAATGCTTGAGATATGACAGAGGTGGAGAATTTACTTCAAATGAGTTTAATACCTTTTGTGAGGATTATGGGATAAAGAGGCATTTATCTGCCCCTAGGACTCCTTAGTAGAAGGGAGTTGTTGAAAGGAAGAATAGGATTGTTCAAGAAGCTACAATGGAAATGATAAAAGAAACAAACCTACTGGAAGTCTAATGGAGAGAAGAAATTCATACTATTGTCTACATACAGAACAGAGTACAAGTAAGAGAAAATGACACGAAGACTCACTATGGGCTATGGTATGGAAGGATTCCTACTATTAAATATTTCAAAGTTTTTGGAAAAAAAATGTTATATCAGAAGAGATGAAGAAATAGGAAAGTTTGATGCAAGGTGTGATGAAGGTATTTTCCTTGGGTATTCTACTAAAAGAAAAGCTTATCAGTGCTACAACAAAAGGCTAAGAAAAATTATTGAAAGTGCTAATGTTAAGGTTGATGAAGATATACAGAAGATTTCAGAGGTTAATGGATATGAATCAAATGAGTCTTCTTGCGGAGAAGAAGAAGAAACTAAAGAAAAAGAAGTACAAGTTGAATAAGAAGCTTTGGAAAGAATCCCTAAAACTCCCAAGTATGTGCAAACACATCACACTGAAGATCAGGTCATTGGTGATAAGAGAAAAGGTGTATTGACAAGAAGGAAAGCTAATTAAGAATAGGTAAATCTATGTTTACTTTCTAAAGTTGAACCTAAAATAGTGGTTGAGGCATGCAAGGATGAGTATTGTATCAAGGCTACGAAAGAAGAACTAATGCAGATTGAGAAGAATCGGACTTGGGAACTTGTCCCAAGACTAGATAACAAAAATTTATTTGGAACTAAGTGGGTATTCCAGAACAAATTGAATGAGAATGGAGAAGTGGTAAGGAACAAGGCAAGACTTGTGTGTAAAGGATACTCACAAGTGGAAGGAATAGACTATGAGGAAACTTATGCTCTGGTGGTAAGAATGGAGGCCATTAGGATGTTTTTGGCTTTTACAACACATAAGGATTTCAAAGTATATCAAATGGATGTGAAGTCAACTTTCTTGAATGGTGAGTTGGAAGAGGAAGTGTACATAGAACAACTGGAAGGATTTCAATTGTCAGATAAGCCATATATGGTTTGCAGGTTGAAGAAGGAACTATATGGATTAAAGCAAGCACCCATAGCTTGGTATACAAGGTTAGACAGGTATTTATTACAATGAGGATTCAATAGAGGTACTGTAGATAGCAATATGTACGTCAAAATAAGTGAAGATCAAATTCTAATTGTGGAAGTGTATGTAGATGATATAATTTTTGGTGGAAATGAAGGTATGTGTAAGAGTTTTTCAAATGTAATGTAGAAAGAATTTGAAATGTCAATGTGTGGGGAAATGAACTTCTTCCTTGGGTTATAGATCAATCAGATAGATAAGGGTATTTTCATTTCTCAGTTAAAGTATGTAAAAGAGTTGTTAAAGAAGTTTGGAATGGAAGATTCTAAACTAGTTTGTACTCCTATGGTTGCTGGTTGTAAGTTGAGCAAGTATGATGAATCTCCTAAGGCTGATTAGAGCGAGTACAGATCAATGATTAGAGGATTACTATATCTGACTGCTACTAGACCAGATATTATGCATGCAGTCTATCTTATGGCTAGATTTCAAGAAGATCTTAGAGAGTCACATGTTATGGCAGTAAAGAGGATTCTGAGATATTTAAAGGGCACTTTAGATCACGGCTTGTGGTATCCAAAAGATACTAACTTTACTCTAAGTGCTTATACAGATGTAGATTGGGTTGGTTGTGTAGATGACAAGAGAAGTACAAGTGGCAGTGTATCCTTTCTTGGATGCAGATTGGTGTCTTAGCTAAGTAAGAAAAAAGATTCAGTGTCTTTATCTACTACAGAGGCAGAATATATTGCTATAGTATCATGTTGCATATAGGTGTTATGGATGAAACAAACCTTGAAGGATATCAAAGTTGTGTATGATGAGCCAATTTCTATTTTATGTGATAATACAAGTGCTATTAACATTTCAAAGAATCTGATGATGCATTCAAGGACAAAGCATATTTCAATTAGGTGTCACTTTCTAAGAGAGAAGGTTGCAGAGAATGAAGTTTGAGTATGTGCCTACAAAGGATCAGGTTGCTAACATATTCACTAAGGCTCTTCCTAAGGATACATTTGAGTATCTCTGGGAAAAGTTAGGGGTTATTGCCCCTCCTTCTTTGAACTAGATGCATAAGGAGATGCATCATTCCAGTGGACTTCAAGATTCATTCTTTTCTGGACTGATGTTGGAGGCTACCTCTCAAGGGGAGTAGGTAGTAGTCATGATGATTGTTGCAGACAGGGGGAGTAAGAGTTGATACAATTTGGTGTGCACTCCTAAAGGGGAGTATTTAGAACAATGAAAAAAAAAGTTCATGTGACCTGATAAGAGTGAAAGAAGAGGTGTGTCACCCATTTCCATTGATGTCAAACGAGGAGAGAGAATAATGTGAAAAAGAAAAGAATTGGTGACCAGGGAGAGAGAGAGTAAGATGTACAAAAGAAAGGGGGGGTGTAAGAAAGAAAAGAAGTTGGTGCAGATTTGTGTCTCGATGGTTTTTCACATTATGTGTTTCCATCAATGACAAAGGGGGAGATTGTTGCAAGTATGTGCTATCGGTGTTGTCATTGATGTCAACAAGATTGTGTTGTCATTGGTGTCAATTGTGTCTAATGGATGAGAAGAGATGAGATTGTTGTAAGTGCATGAATTATTTGATTAAGTTGTCTTAAGTGATTTGGTTTCTTTGTAGAAGTGATGAAGATGTTAGGAATATGCTTCTATTGGTTGGTTTCCAAGTGCTTTTGAGAAAATTTGATTAATAAAGGAAACAGTGTGTTGAAGATTTGTTCTAACTTAACAGAGTAATGTTCTAATTTTTCTCCGCATTTCTTCCTTATTGAAGATCTACTTTTGCAGTTTCAATATGTTGTTCAAAGGTGTTCAAAGATGTTATGTTCCAAATTTTGTGCTCTAATTCATTGTGCAGAGAAAGTTATGTTCACTAGTGTGTGGACTGTGTTTTTGTGTTCTACAGAGGTGTCTGGGAGAAACTGTTTTGCTTCGTATTTTCCACATATTTGTGTTTGGCTTTGTGGTTCTAGATTTATGCTTATAAGATCTATATATTTCTTTAGATCAAGTGGTTCGTGGTTTAGTGCTCCGCAAGTTCATTTCTTGAGTTGCAGTTGATGACAGAGTAATCTAAGTGCTCTGGTGTGAACTTTCTTCAGGTGAAAATTGTTGGAAAGAATTTTGTTTGCTTTTAGGTGCTTGTGGATGTTTCTAGATCATGTTCAAGCTTGGTGCATGGTCCACATGTTGTCTTTTGGTTTTGAGGAAGCATGCACTTAAAAGTTCATAGTGTTAACACAAGTTTGGTTGACTTGGTTGTTTACACTCATTGAGGTTATGCTTCAGTGATTGTGAAAGAGTGATGAAACATGTAAGAGTGTATTTAGGTCCATGCTAAGGTGTGATGTGGTCCGCATTCATTCCTTTCCTCTATAGGAATGTTTTGGTTCAAACCTAATTTGAATTTTATGGGTTAAGATGTGTTGCCGACCTTGGAGAATGATTTCAAAGTTGATGATGGTATAAACAAGTGTTAAGGATTCATGACTGGATGTGTGCATTGTTGAAGTTGGAAAACCAACCTCACAGATCCCAATGAACACCTGCAAGCAAATAACCTGTCACATAAAGGAGATCAAGAGGCACAAAAATGGTGCTCTACAACCTTGAAGCAAAAATGTATTAACCAGAATGAATAATTACAAAGAGATCAATCCTTAAGAAAGGAGATCAAAACCCTAAAGGTGAAAACCCTAAGATGAATAATTAATAATTAATTATTAATGAGCCTAAGTTTAGCTTAAGTGAAAAATAAAGTAAAGGTGACTTAATTAATTAATCAATATGATTAAATTAATTAAGTAATTAACCTATTACTCCAACACCCCCCCTTAAGATGAACTTAGGGAGAAGCTAAAAAAAACTAAGGACAAAATGCATGAAAGCAAAGATGGGTCCCGGCAACTAGGCCTGATGAGGTACCCAAGTACAATGAAATCTCTGTAAAGTGGAGAAAAAGGAGAAAACCCAATGGGAAAAAACTCCTCTCCTAAAAGAGATGCAAAAAGAAAGTACAAATGAAATGTCTCAAGAGACTCTCTCAAGAACATATGTAGATATACAATCAGATACCCCCCCATGAGAGAGAGTGGAGACTCCAAAGCCCCCCCAGAATGAGAGAACCCCTATGCCGATGATCAAACCAATGTGACTCCCCTGAGGAAGAAACCAATCCAACGATCCATGATGAGGAAAGCCCTAGATGTGAGGTGAAAATGGAAGTCCTAGATGATGCTCATTGGAGAACAGAAGTGAAGCATGAGTGTCTGAATGACAGGATGTTGAATCAAATGTATCAACATCAAACAACTCAAGATGATCCTGAAATGGAATCTCCAATGAAGATGGGATAATAGATGTGTTGAATCTGTCATCTGTGAGGAAATGAATATCCTCTGATATGGCCTCAACAACTACACAAGATGGCTCGATGAGTGGAGATACAATGTCAGTCAAACCTGAAGAGGGATCCTACTGAACAGATGTGGTCTCAATAGGAGGTGGAGGTGTAGAAGTCTCAACACTGGTCTCATGAATAGATGGAAGAACACATAAGTTCAAGTGACCAAACTTCTCCTCAGATACAACATGCTCTCTTGGAGAAAGAGAGTGATACCCAGACAGTGGAGATGGTGGACCAAAGTGTGTGAATGCATACAATTGGCAAGAATGATCAACTGTCCCTGTTGCAACAATGTTGCCAGTCTAAATGTCTCTGATGTGCACTAAATCCGGTGTGAACTCAACTGTCTTCCCTGTCCCACTGTGAGCAATCTGATAAATGGAGAAAAGGTTGGTGGACAAAGATGGTACACATAGTACATCATTGAATGTACCATCATCAATGTTGATAGAACCTTTCCCACATACACTCATATAAGTGTTATTACCCATCAATATGTGTGGTGAGGATGCAGCCTCAAAAGATGATAACATGTCCTGAGAAGATGCCATATGGTGTGAAGCACCTGAATCCAATAGCCATCTAGATGAATGTGAACTGGTGGTTGCACATAATGCATGACCCTTGTGTGGAGTTTGTCCATCTATTTGGAATGATGGTGAAGAAGAAGACCCACCTGATGTAGATGAAGAAGAGGGATGAATATTGTTCTTCATAAGAAGAGCTGTCAAATCTAAAACCTGTTGTGCATATCCATCTATCTTCTTCTCATAACATTTAGACTCATCATGTCCTGACTTATTACAATAAGTACACTTAGGTCTTTCTTTCTTTGATGATTCCCCCTTAGGAGAATGAGAATCAAAAGTGTTCTGTGAACTGAAATCCTTCCCATGCTCTGTGGTCTTTGGTTTCTGTTTCTGCTTCTACTTTTGCTTCGCCTGAGATGACTGAGCTACCAATGCATGGTTCTATAATCCTGGAAGAGCATCCAACTGTGATAACTTGGACTGCTCACGGGACAATCGATCACAAAATACCTCAAATGTAGGCATGGTAAATCGTGGACCCAAAGCATCCATGGTGGAGTAGAATGTAGAAGAGAATATCTGAAATGAACCTCGAAGCTTAGATAGAATCAGGTAAATACTCTCAGTGTCAGTTTTGGTCTTGCCACAACCCTGTAACAAAGATCTGAGTGATTTGAATTTCATCAAGAAATCCTCAATAGATGGAAAAGAATCAGGTACCAAGGAAGTCAATTCTGCCTCAATCTGAAGTGCTCTGAACTCATTGATGGTGCCAAATAGATCATTGAATTTTGTCCACATTGCCCAAGGAGTTGTGCAACTCTCAAGGTGAAATAAAAGACTGTCTGAAACATGCAATGATATCAAACCCATGGCCTCATCCATTTTGTTCCTATGCTGCAGAATCTCAAATTGACGTTGCAACTGAGGCTGAATCTCATCCAAACAGGACCATAACCCCTTAGACATGAGAAGTCTGGTCATATGTGCTTTCCAGGTATGATAATTGTGTGGGGAAAGACGTTCAACTGATGAGGTGTCCGCCATGATGTTTGAGTTTTTGAAATGTGTTTAATGATAGAGGTTTCTGATTTCTAATGTGTATATACAGAAAACAAGAAAAAAACACCCCCCAAAGCACAAGAAACCAAACCCCAGTACAAATTTGAAAGCTGGAAAGAGTGAAAAAGCAAAAATCACTTCAGACTATTCTTTGTGTACCTGGTAAATTTTCTGATGAAATGATCTACAGATTTGGAAAGAGCACAGTAAGACCTTTCCAACGCCTATTCGTTTGCAAAAAACAGAGTCCGTATGCAAGAGTTTTGCCCCTGGAAGCGCGAAAACAAGGTTTGACTTTGACTGGCAATAAATGCTAAAAAATAGAAAAACCAGGAAAAAAGACCTGTACCACTGGATCGGGCTCTGATACCATGTTGAAGTTGGAAAACCAACCTCACAGATCCCAATGAACACCTACAAGCAAATAACCTGTCACATAAAGGAGATCAAGAGGCACAAAAATGGTGCTCTACAACCTTGAAGCAAAAATGCATTAACCAGAATGAATAATTACAAAGAGATCAATCCTTAAGAAAGGAGATCAAAACCCTAAAGGTGAAAACCCTAAGATGAATAATTAATAATTAATTATTAATGAGCCTAAGTTTAGCTTAAGTGAAAAATAAAGTAAAGGTGACTTAATTAATTAATCAATATGATTAAATTAATTAAGTAATTAACCTATTACTCCAACATGCATGATGAGTATAATGTCTGTGATGTGAATTTGATCAGTGTGGTGAGAGCTTTCATGTGTTAGGCTACTAGATGTAGTGAGCAAAAGGTGTCTACTATTTTTTAATGTTGTTGCAAAGGTGATGTTTGTGTTGTGGTGAATATTGAGCTTCATTGGAACTGTACTCCATGCATAGGTTAGATGCAATTATATAAGTTCATCCCTGGCAGTGAGCCTCCTCTTCTATCTCTTTCTTTTAGACAGTGAGTCCTTTGGCAGTGAGTCTTTCTTTATTTCTTCTGCACAGTGAGCCCTCTGGCAGTGAACCTTTTATAATTCGGTGTTGCTACTATTTTATATTGTGAGCTAATCCTCACCGTGGTTTTTCCCTTCTTGGATTTTTCACATAAACTATAGTGTTGTCTTGTGTTTGGTGTTGTTATGATTTAGCTTCTGTTATTTGTTTTTCATGCTTAATCATCATAACAGGTTTAAGGGTTAATTATGCTAATACTAATCTGAATGTCTATGAGGGTTTGAAGTTTATGATAAACTGATTCACCCCCCCTCTTAGTTGTCTTGTGCATTCAACAAAGAGTGCTACACAACAATGCTCAATTGATGGTTTTAAATGTTTTGATCAAGAAAGTGTGAACAAACCGTTTAAACACCTAGCGTTGAAATACACAATGTGTATTTTAACAAATATGCCAATTTTCACAAAAAGCAATGAATTGATGCAAAATTTTCACATGACCAATGAATGTATGCTTTAATATGAGTGCAAGACTTGAAATGCAATATGTCTAAGATGAATGCAATGAAACAACACCAATCTATGCTTGTTTATACTCCTAAAATGCTCAATTTTTTCACTTTTTTCAATGTAAATGTGCAAAATATGTAATGAAAATATGAGAATGATGAGGAGAAGCAAATTAAAACCATAAATTAAGATATTATTATTAGAAAGAGAATAAGAAGTTCTTTGATAAAGTTTAATGATTTCATGTTAGAGTTGAAACCAGACTTATAGTACATAAAATGCTTAATCCTTGAGTCGTTGAGTAGAATGATAGGAAGTCATAAACTCATATGGTTGCAAGAATGCAACTAAGGACTCATTGAAGAGTTAAATCTTCTAAACCTATACATTGTATATATGTATAACCTAGAGTTTAGGGTTAAATTCTAAGTCAGATTGACTAGGAATAAAGCATAGTCTAGACATTACATGTCTAGTGTTTTAGTCAAACAAGTCAAATTGTAGGATGATATAGTCTCCTAGTTGAGATAGAGGTGTGTGAACACACATCTCCATTTATTGCAAACATTTATCTATATATAAAATTTGGCCAAAGTCATGCATTTGTCTCTGCATGCATTAGTCAGTTCACAATGTCTAGATGGTATAACCTATCAGGATGATCATACTTAGCTAGAAGAATTGTCTAGAGTTGTATGGTCGATTGTGTTACGGAGGACACAACACTAGAAATCAAATGGAAAACATGTTGATTCCTTATTTATATACTCTTTGTGAAGGGTAGGGCCACTTCTAGGAAGGAAGATGTGCAGGGGACTGTAGGTCTGTGGTTAGAGGTAAAGCACTCGAATGATGCTCCCCCTTTGTAGAAAAAGACTCACCAAGACTTAAGTGACAGATATCAAGTTCCAAATGCAGCCTTCATTATGTTATGATGTAGAATTATTTTGATTGTGAAGTACAATTTATGTATTGTAAATGTAAATTGAAATGATCTTCATTATGATTTATCTTTGAATATATTGAATTTCAAGGTTGAAAAATATTTAGAAAAGATTTGTATTTATTTTCATGTGATTATGTAAATTAAAAAAATTGATTACCTTGTTCATTTACTTTCTTGTAGAATGATGAGTAAATTTTAGTAATATGAGAAAGCATGTTACATATGGTATCAGAGCTAACCGGATTCAACACATGGACCTCGATGCTCACTACAAGAAAATTTGTCAACATTTAGTAGATTAGCTAATGTTTGAAATTGGTTTTGTGCCAGAATGGTGTGGAGGAGAACCAACAAAACCACTAGAAAGTTTGTTCCCTAGTATTTACCAAAAATAGAGGTTAAGAAAGAACCTATTGAGGAGGTTAAACTCAAAGATCACATTGACTATGCTAAGGGTGCCTAGCTGGAGGATTCTGAGACTTTGGCTAACACTCTTAAGCATATATGGCTAGAAAGGAAACAACATATCAAATTGGCCAAGAAACCTATTGTTCCTTCTTGTGTAGTTAAACCAAATAAATCTTCTACTAAATGTGGCATGCCATTTGGGTGTGGTTGTGATGCCCATGTTTTAGGAAAAGAGGTGTCAGAGGAGTACTTGCGTGTACATCCACCCTCTAAGTTTTTTTTACTAGATTTCGATGGTGAAGAGGAACTTGACGAGTATCCTTTAACCAATAGTGACATGTATTCTTGTCAAGTTAATTATCTAAATAAGGATGTATTTATACCGAGAATAAACTATAATAAAGATAAGATTATTTTTGTACAAATTTGAGTTTTGTGAGTGGATTTCATTGATGAATTTTGAATTAATGAGTTGCATTATTTTTGAATTCTAATTTATAATATGATACAAATATCAAGTGTGATATAGAGTGTCATCATGGTTCAAACTCGAACAACTCTTGAAGACAGTCAAGGAGAGTCGGATCCTTCTAAAAACCTAATGGCTAAGATGGATCAGATATTGACCATGTTGAATGAAACCAAGGAAAGGCTTGGAAACTTGGAGCAGGAGCTTAGGGGTCAAGGTAGATCCAAAGGAGGAAATGAGGACTTACATCAAAGAGATGATGAATATGTCCATGAATCTAGTATTCATAGTGATCAAAGTGAGAATGTTGATAAGACTAAGTCTCAAGAGGAGAAGAGAAGTAGACTTGCCTCTGAGCTATCAAGAGACATGAAGAAATTCACGCCACCTAAGTTTGATGGAACAGAAAGTGGTGATGTTGCAGAAGCTTGGTTGACAGAGATGGAAAAGTATTTCAAGATTCAAAATTACTCAAAGATAACCAAGGCTGTATGGGGTGCCTTTCAGCTGGCAGGGGAAGCATCCATGTGGTGGATGAACAAGAAATGGAACTGGGGTTAAGTTCTTTGAGCTTAACCTGGGATCAATTTGTGGTCTTATTTCACCAGAGGTGGTTACCACAACTTTTCTTTGATCAAAAGCTAACAGATTTTCAAAATTTGCATTAAGGGGATATGACAGTGGTAAAATATTGGGAAAAGTTCACTCGTCTCTTGAAGTATCTGCCACAATATCAGAAAGATGAAAGGTTTGGAATCAAGAAATTTATTATGGGTCTAAATGCTCAGATTAGTGGAGAAGTGGATGTGCATGGTCCTACCACTATGGACCAAGTTTTAGAGAAGGCAATCAAGCAAGAGCAGAAATTGAAGTCAATTTCTGCATATCGCAAGAAGAATCGCAAGAGGTTTAATAAGACACCAACTTCTCATCCTTTAGAGAAGAGGAATGGAAAATAGGATGTGGCTAAGAAAAGTGACAAGAGTTCCAGAAATAACAAGAATGGACCCAGAAATGAGAAGAAGAACAATAGCAATGTTTGAAGGAATGATAATAATTCAGGTAAACCTACTGAGAAGCGAGGACCTCCTGGAGGATGTTTCACTTGTGGTGGAGATCACTATGTAAATCAATTCCCAACTAAGAACTAGGGATTTCAATAGTGTGGTAATGCTTTACCTACCCAGCAAGTAGCTTTTCAATAGAGCATCCATTCAGCTTTGGACAATCACCAGGTGGAGTACCAGATTACTCCGATTGAGACAAAATGTACTTTGTTTGGAGTTCCTATTTCTATTTTGATTGATACTAGAGCAACTAAAAGCTTTATTTCTCCAATAGTATTAGGTAAAATTCCTAGAAGAGATGGTTATATGGCTAAACCATGGTCAGTTGAATATGCTAACTAGATGAAAGCTCAGGTAGAGCAGTGTCTATTTGAAACCAAGATTGAACTTCCTAGTTTTTTTACTGAGGTAAATTTGTTTGTAGCCCCCTAGGTTCCTATGATGTTATCTTGAAAGGAAGCAAGGTATGCGGAAACGCTTCCTACACTGATCTACTGAGGAAAGACTTATGCAAATTTTCACTTTTACAATTACATATTAAGATGTACATTAACAGAAAGATAATAACAACTTCCAAATGCAAACACAAAACTCACAACATAAGATATATGTGGGGAAAACCCTTTCAGGTAAAAAACCCCACACTCCAAAGTCGCCCAATATATTATTCAGGAATCACGAAGATTACAATATACTTGTAGAGCAAGCTTTTACAGGAGTATATCCAACCAGAGATCCAAGAGGTAATTTGACATCTATATGATTCTTACAAACAATCTCCATCTCCTGATATATAGGAGATGCAATACAGTAAACCGTTACCAGTAATTACAAAACCATGAGCCAAAACCACCCATAAAGTGGTACCCAAATTATCTCCAATCAAAGATGCCTTGTGATGTGCCAAACCAGACACTGACACGTGTAACTCTCCCCTTTACAGCTCTTTTATGTTTCCAACACATTTTTACATTTCCCAAAAATAGAAGGTCCAACTTCCGGAGGCCATAACTTTTGATCCGGGTATCCGATTGATGAAACATTTGATGTGTCAGACAGCTTGTGAAGAGATCTATCACCCTATAACTGGCTACACCGGTTATGAAATTTTTTTGGAAGTTTAGAGAAGTTTCAATTCTAGTATTTGAGTTCAAATTTTTTTTCGGCAGTTTCAAAAAACAAAAACTTTGATATCTCGCGATCCAACTATGATCTTGAGACGAAACTCACCCAAGATGTTCACTTAGTTGTTCCACATCTTTTAGGAAAAAATTTAGGTCAATCTGAGCTCAATTGAAGGACTTACGAAAAATAGTAAGTCTCGCTATTTTTAGCTCTTTTGGAAACTTTGAAAGTTCCAAACCATTCTCCAAGATAAAGGGTATTCAAAAAGACCAAAACTGGGAAGAATAGTAACCTTTCAAGGTTGCAAGATTAAGACACTTTTCCTAACATTCTCCCACGAACACCTTGCAAGAGCAAAGGGAGTATCAACATCATGATTTAATTGCTAGGGGCCGTGAGGCCCATAGACTCTGAACACCATCTGAACTTCTTTGTGCTCACAGGTTTTGTCAAGGAATCTGCAACATTCATCAAAGTTTCAACTTTTTCCAAGTTTACCTTCCCATCCTCTACCATGTCACGAACAAAATGGTACTGGACATCAATATGCTTAGTCCTTGTGTGAAAAGTAGGATTCTTTTCCAAATATATGGCACTCTGACTGTCATAACAAATAGTAATCTTCCCTACATCAAACCTAACATCAAAACATAATCTCTTAAGCCAAATGGCTTCTTTACAAGCATGAGTTTCTACCATGTACTCAACTTTAGTACTAGACAAAGCGACACAGGTTGTCGCTTACTCATCCAACTAATAGCACCACCAAACATAGTGAACACATAAGCACCGGTTGTTCTCTTGTTGTCAATGTCACCTGCCCCATCTAAATCCACAAATCCACTAATACAAAGTGAATGTTGAGGTTCTGTAGGATAACCATGATAACATAAGGAATACTCAGAAGTACCCCACAAATATCTGAACACTCTCTTCACTACATCCCAATGTACCCGTCCAAGATTAGCCATAAATCAACTAAGGACTCCCACTGCTTGGGCAATGTCTGGTCTTGTGCATACCATCGCATACATCAAACTGCCAACCACACTAGCATAAGGAACTCTGCTCATATCCTCTATCTCAGAAGGAGACTTTGGACAATCTTCAATAGATAACTTTATCCCCATTGTAACAGGAATAGTCAAAGATCTGCAATCCATCATGTTGAATCTCTCCAACATAGTGTTAACATACTTACTCTGGCCTAACAAAGTTTTCTATTTGCTCTGTCTCTTCTAATTTCCATTCCCAGAATGTACCAAGTTGCCCCTAGATTTTTCATCTCAAACTGTGGTAACAACTGAGACTTCAAATTAGAAATCAAACTTTTACCATTTCCAATGAATGACAATACAATCATGACAATACAATCATTGTCAAACTTGTAGTAAACACAATGATCTAATTTCGATCTCTAAAATCCAATACTCAACACAAATGCATCAAACTTTTGGTACCACATCCTAGGAGATTGTTTCAAACCATACAAAGACTTTTTCAACTTGCAAACTAGATTTTCTTTACCTTTCACCATGTAGTGCTCTGGCTGTGACATATAGATTTCCTCCTCTAAGTCACCATGAAGGAATGTTGTCTTCACATCCATCTGTTCCACTTCTAGATCATACATTGCTGCAAGAGATAACAGGAACCAAATAGATGCCAGCTTTGCAATGGGAGAGAAAATCTCACCATAGTCAATTCCCTCCACCTGAGAATACCCCTTCACAACCAATCTAGCCTTATATTTCTCAACACTACCATCTACACTTAATTTCTTTTTGAACACCCGTTTGCATCTAACAGGTTTTCGTCCTTCAGGCAAAGGCACCAAGTACCAAGTATTATTCTTTTCCAAAGAGGCCATCTCATCTTCCATGGCCTCCTTCCAGGAACCTTCATCTTTCATACCCATAGCCTCTTTCAAAGTTCTAGGCTCATCAGTGTTAGAAATCAAAGAAAAAATACAACTAGAATCATGCAATGAATAACCAAACCTATCAGGTTGTTGCCTTATCTGTGTGGACCTCCTCAAAAGTTGAGGTTGAGGTTCTTCATCTTCTTCTGAACTTTTAGAGCTACTACAGCTCTCCTCATTATCAGGTCCAATAGATGTTTTTGGTTCAACTTTCTCAAGGATGGAAGGATACTGAACCACATTATCTTTCTTCTCTTCTTTCTCTAGCTGCAAGACAACAGAAGAAGGATTGAGCTCTCTAAAGATCACGCTTCTGCTATACAGAACTCTCTCAGCTACTAGATCCCAAAGCTTGTATCCTTTCACACCAATGCCATAACTGATGAAGATACACTTTACAACCTTGTTCTCCAACTTAGACCTCTTCACCTTAGGCACATGTGCATATGCCTCACAACCAAATACTTAAATGTGTCTTAATGAAGGCTTTTACCAAACCATACCTACAAAGGTTTCTTATCAACAAGTGCTGATGTAGGAGACATGTTAACTAGGTAACAAGCGGTAGCAACAGCTACAGCCCAAAACTTTTGTTTAAGACCAGCTCCACTTAGCATACTCCTTGCCCTCTCCATCAATGTTCTATTCATCCTCTCTGTAACTCCATTCTGCTGAGGGGTATACAGAGTTGTCTTGTGCCTCTCAATCCCCTGTTCTTTATAGAACTTGTCAAAATCTACTAAACAGAACTCACCACCATTGTCTGTCCTCAAACACTTAATCTTTCTATCCTTTTGATTCTCTACAAGAGCTTTGAACTCTTTGAATCTATTAAAGACTTCAGATTTACTTCTAAGGAAATACACCCATGTCCTTCTACTGTAACCATCAATGAATGAAACAAAGTAAACAGATTTTGAAATCAAAGGAACATTAACAGGGCCAAACACATCAGAATGAATCAAGTCCAATACCTCAGAAGATTTGTGAGAATTGGAATAAAATTGAACACGGTTTTGTTTTCCATAAATGCAATGTTCACAAAAATTGAACTCAAGGTTACAATCATTCATACCCTTAACAAGATTTTTATTCTTTAGGGTCCTCAAACCCTTTTCACCAATGTGACCAAGCCTTTGGTGCCATAACATTGTCTTCTTAGCTAGAAGTTTTATCTCCATAGAATGAGCACCCTTAGGTACCTAGAAAGCATGACCATCGGAAGTAGATGCAATAGTCTTCTTCATTGTTGGTTCCAATGGTGAGGATGAAGACTATGAAGCTCTCTTCTTTGAAACAGAGGCACTATTGCACTGAACTACGCATGCATCAAGCTGAAACAGAGTTCCAATCCAAACACCATTAGCCAATACCATAGATCCTCTAGTCATCTTGCATCCTCCATTCAATAAAACAACCTACATACCCACATCATTCAATTTACTTATAGAAAGAAGGTTCCGTGTCAAACCAGGGATATATATGTAGAGCACCATTGATTCCCTTTATGCGTCCATCAAGGAATCGAATCAAGACTCTTCCATAGCCATCAATATCTAGGTGAGAATCATCACCTAAGTACACCTTTCCACCATCGTATTCTTCATACTTTGAAAACCAGCTCCAATGCGAGATCATGTGAAAAGATGCACCAGAGTCAATAAGCCACACATCCTCGAATGCACGTGTTGCCAAGGCAATGACAAATGCTTCTCCTTCATCCTGAGAGGACTTGTCAGAATCTAAATCATAATTCTTCTTCTTTTTCTTTTTCTTCTCCTTGCACTCCTTACGGAAGTGACCAGGTTTGTCGTAGTTCCAACACAGGGCCTTGGACTTTCCAGGAGACTTAGATCTCCCATGGGATTTGGATCTTCCTTTTTCTTCTTTCTTCTTATCCTTTTTCTTTCCCTTCTCTCTAGATCTACCACGAACCACAAGAGCCTCCTTAGCTGATTTGGAAGACTTTCTCTGCATCTCTTTAGACAACAGCAAAGAAACCACTTCATCCATCTTGACGGTGGTAGTGGTACTCCCAATGGCCATAACAAGGTGGTCCCATGAATCTGGTAAGGAACATAGTAATGTCATACATTGATCCTCTTCCTCCATCTTCACACCAACATAAGTCAACTGGGCAACAAGCATATTGAATGTATTTAGGGATCAGTGACAAATCCTCCATCTTCCATCCTCAGAGAATACAATTTCTTTTGCAGGAATAACTTGTTCACCAGGGATTTAGCCTAATAAACATCTCCAAGCTTCTTCCAAAGTTCCTTTGCAATCTTCTCTTCATGGATATTTAGGAGCACTGAATCAGCCAAACAGAGTCTTATCAAACCCTTAGCTTTCTGATCTTTGAGATCCTAGTCTTCTTGAGACATTGTCATTGCTTTTGTACCAGATACGGCTTCCCATAAATCCCAATCTACAAGCATGTCCTCCATTTTGAATTTGTACAACTCAAAATTACTACCATTAAACTTCTCTATCTCAAACCTCCCAGATGTGCTCACCATCTCTTACCTGCAACAAAGATTTCAAAATGCTCTACACAAGCTCCCACTCAAACAAAGATCAGCTCAAAAAACCCTCTACCCAACAACTAGAACCAAAGGTGATCAAGCTCTGATACCAACTGAAAGGAAGCAAGGTATGCAGAAATGCTTCCTACACTAATCTACTGAGGAAAGACTTATGCAAATTTGTACTTTTACAGTTACAGATTAAGATGTACATTAACAGAAAGATAATAAAAACTTCCAAATGCAAACACAAAACTCACAATACAAGATATACGTAGGGAAAACCCTTTCAGGTAAAAAACCCCATATTCCAAAGCTGCCCAATATATTATTCAAGAATTAGGAAGATTACAATACACTTGCAGAGCAAGCTTTTACATAAGTATATCCAACCAGAGATCTAGGAGGTAATTTGACATCTATATGATTCTTACACACAATCTGCATCTCCAGCTCCTGATATATAGGAGAGGCAATACAGTAAACCGTTACCACTAATTACAAAACCATGAGCCAAAACCACCCATAAAGTGGCACCCAAATTATATCCAATCAAAGATGCCTTGTGATGTGCCAAACCACACACCAACACATGTAACTCTCCCCTTTACAGCTCTTTTATGTGTTCAACACATTTTTACATTTCCCAAAAATAGAAGGTCCAACTTCCGGAGGCGATAACTTTTGATCTATGTGTCTGATTGACGAACTGTTTGATGCATCAGAAAGCTCATGAAGAGATCTATCACCCTATAACCCCCTATGCTAGTTATGACAATTTTTAGGATGTTTAGAGAAGTTTCAATTATGTTATTTGATTTCAAAACTTTTTTTCGGTAGTTTAAAAAAAAATTTAATATCTCGCAATCCAGATATGATCTTGAGACAAAACTCACCCAATATGTTCACTTTTCTATTCCACACCTTCTGGGAAAAATTTTAGGTCAATCCAAGCTCAATCGAAGGACTTACTAAAAATACCAAGTCTCACTATTTTTAGCTATTTTGGAAACTTTGAAAGTTCCATACCATTCTCCAAGATAAAGGGTATTCAAAAAGACCAAAACTGGGAAGAATAGTAACCTTTCGAGGTTGCAAGGTTGAGACACTTTTCCTAACATATCTTAAGAATAAATTGGCTATGGAGGCATAGAGCCAATGTTGTCTATTTTGCTAAAATAGTAGTATCTAGACGATGTAGGGAACAAAGTGTTTCTACAAGGCACTCAAAGAGAAGTCAAGATCAGACCAATCTCTGCAATGCCACTTAAGAGGGCTAGACGAAAAAGGTTGTCAACTTTTTGCAGTCAAAATGGAGAAAGTAGAAGAGGATCCTAGTAATCATAGTACATCATTGGAGAACTATCCTTTTCTTTGGGATTTTCAGGATGTTTTCCCAAATGAACTTCCAAGATTGCCTCCGAAGAGAGATTTTGATTTCTCAATTGATATAATACCTGGATCTGAGCTGATTTCAAAGGTACCATACTATATGACTACTATAGAGTTGATGGAATTGAAATCCCAACTTCAAGAGATGTTGGCTAAGGGGTTGATTAGACCCAATGTATCTCCTTGGGGAGCACCTATAATCTTTGTTAAAAAGAAAGATGGAACTTTGCATCTTTCTATAGACTATAGTATGATTAACAAACCAATGATAAAGAATAAGTATCCTTTATAATTTATTGATGATTCCTTTGATCAAATGTGTGGTACTTCAGTATTCTCAAAGATTGATCTGTGATCTGGATACCATTAGCTAAGAATAAAAGATGAGGACATTCATAAAAACAACTTTCAGAACGAGGTATGGACATTATGAGTTCATAATTCTACCTTTTGGACTTACGAATGCCCCTGCAGCATGCATGAATCTAATGAACAATGTTTTCTAAGATTCCCTAGATAATTTTTTTCTAGTATTTCTAGATGACATTCTTATTTATTCTAAGAATGAGGAAGAAAACTTACAGCACCTGTAGTTGGTTCTGTAATGGCTGAGAGAACATAAGTTGTTTGGGAAATTTTCAAAGTGTACTTACTTTCAGAAAGAAATACAATATTTGGGACATATTATATCAGTTGAAGGAATTTCAGTAGACCCTGCAAAGATCAAAGCTATACTTGAGTGGCATGTGCCAAAGAATGTGCATGAAGTGTGCAGTTTCATGGGGTTAGCTGGATATTACAGAAATTTCATTTTGAACTTTTCTAAGATTACAAGCCCACTCACTTTGCTTCAGAGAAAAGGAAAGTGTGTTGACTAGTCAGAAGAATGTCAGGAGGCATTTGATCAGTTAAAAGAGATATTGATGACTACACCAATATTGAAAGTTCCTGATCAAGAAAGTCAATTTGTTGTAATTACTGATGCCTCATGAGAAGGTATAGGTGGAGTGCTTATGTAGAATGAGAAATTGGTAGACTATGAATCTAGGAATCTGAGAGCATATGAGCAAAATTATGCTCCTCATGACTTAGAGTTAGTAGCACTTGTGCATGCTTTGCAAGTTTCACGATACTACTTGCTAGGAAAGCCTTTTGAATTGAAGTCAGATCATCAAGGTCTTAAGTACATATTTTCCCAACCTCATCTCAATGCTCGACAAACAATATGGTTGAAACTGATATCTGACTATGATTTTGAGATAAATTATATCAAAAGCAAAGACAATTGAGTAGCGGATGCTCTGGGTTGATGGAGACATAGTTCATCAATTGTCTCTATCCACTCAAACTTCAAGGATTTGGAATTGCAAAATTCTTCAGGTGATGAGTTCTATGAGTGAGTTAAGAAGGCTCTCTCAGTAAATCCTCAAGATCTGAGGTATGATTGGTTCTATTTTGAACCAAGTGGGCTTCTAAGATACGAAGGAAGGATGTATGTTCTAGATTCGACAAAATTGAGAAACCTTGTGTGGAAGGAAGATCATTCTGCACCATATTCAGGTCATCCAGGAGTAACAAAACTCCTAGATAATGTGAAACCTCTTTATTGCTAGAAAGGAATGAAGACTGATGCTGCAAGATTTGTAGCAAGTTGCCTAGAGTGCGAGAGAGTCAAGGTTGAGCATCGACATCTAGCAAGACCTTTGTATCCTCATGGTATTCCAAAATGGAAGTGGCAAGTTATTAGCATGGATTTTGTACAAGGTCTTCCAATGTCACAAAATAGGCACGATGCTATTTTAGTGGTGATGGACAAACTCACCAAGGTAGCTCACTTTATACATGGAAATTTAACAGATGCAACATCATTTATAGCTTGTAAGTTTGTACAGGTAGTTTTTCGATTGCATGGATTTCTTGAGAAGATTATCTCAGATAGAGATGCGTGCATGATGTCAAGATTTTGGGAAACTTTGCTTTCAGCTCTAGGAACTCAACTCAATATCAGCTCAGCTTATCACCTTGAGACAGATGGTCAAATTGAGAGGGTAAATCAAGTTCTAGAAGATTTGTTAAGGATGTATTGCATGGATCAGTAGTACAAGTGGGAAGAGTATCTACCGCTTGTGGAGTTTGCTTATAACAACTCCTACAATTCTACTATCAAGATGTTTCCATTCGAAGCATTGTATATGGAAGAAAATTACAAACTCCTGTAAGCTAGGATAAGCCAGAAGATAGGATTGGCATTGGTCCAAAAATGTTGGCAGAAATGGAAGAATAGGTTAAACTGATTAGAAATAGATTGGCCGAAGTGAATGATAGACAGAAAAATCACATTGATGCCAAGCATACCCCAAGGCAATTCTCAATTGGAGAAAAGTTCTTTTGAGGGTCAAGCCTTAGAAAAGTTTTATAAAGTTTGGAAATTCTTCCAAATTAGCTCCTAGATATGTAGGACCCTTCAAAGTTCTTGAAGTGATCAATCTGGTTGCCTGCAAAATCACTCTACTACTAGCTCTTGCCAGGGTGCATAATATTTTTCATGTTTCATAATTGAAAAAGAATATAACGGGTAATAATCATATTCTTGATTGGAATGCTTTACAGGTACAAGACCCAGGAGTGGTCATGGTCGTGCCTCTCAAAGTGCTTGAAGTTTGCAATCTCCACTTGCATAATAGAGAGGTTACTCAGTACAAGGTCTAGTGGGACCAGTATGCAAAGAATAGTGCCACATAGGAAGATTACCATGATTTTTATCAGAAATTTCCTCATTTATTTTATGTTTTTCAAAGTTAAACCAAAAGAAAACTTTATCATGTTATTATTTTAGATACATTGGATCATCAAGGATGATGAATCTTATGGGGGGAGATATGTCACATCCCTAATTTTGACTATGTTTTACTTTTTTACTTTTAAGTAATTAGTAGATAATTTTACATGATTTAATGATTTGACATTATGTGAAAATGTCAGGATAAATCAATGATTTCATGAGTTTATGTTTATATGCATAGAATTTAGACATGTGATTATATGTTATCGTGATTATTTATTCATGATGTATATGGATAACTAATGATACACTAATCCCAATTTGGAGATTGTGAGTTGTAACCAGGAAATAAATTTTTGCCCTCTAAGAAAGAGAGGGAGAGCATCATCAGAGAGAAGTGAATAGACGTATGGAAAGGACAAGTGCTTGCCATCTAAGTTTTGTGCTTTTAATGTCTAGTGAATGTAAGTTATGTTAGACCTATTTGGCTAGAGTTTTGGGTTTTGACTCAACCATCATCGATTTGACATCAAGATCTGTTAGCGTTGGTTTCGTCAAAAAAACCAAGTCAAGATAAAAATGACCATCGACAAGATATGGTCAATAGTCATTGTTTTCCTTATAAGCTTTGATTATAGTTTATGTTATTATAACTATTTTATTAGAGGTTAATTTATATTATTTTATTATTAGTGATTTTTTTTATAAGTGTTCTGTTATAGTAACTTAACCATTCTCTAATGTTTTTATGAGATAGATAGGGGAGAAAATCTCAACCCCATTCTCGTATCCTTATGGATGTTAGTAACAATGTAAGTAAGAAGTGGGTGCTTTTTATTTTACTTTTTGGTTATGATTGATTATGGGAGTGGTCCTTTATGACCATTATTTCCATTTATTAGTATGCCTTCATGGAAATCTTATAGGCATCATTATAGGAGGATGTGATTAATAGAGGGAAGTTCTATTTATGACAGGGAGATTCTCTTGACTCATACATGGAGTGAGACACAAAAGAACTCTACTTAAATCTTTTTTGGTGAGAAATAATGTCACAAAAAGAGGTGTGGATCTCCTTGTGAAAGAAGGAACAAAGAAAGCCCTACTTGTTTCTTCAATCTCTCAGGTTCTTTCTTATTTAAGAAAATGTTATTTAAGTTTGAAAGTATTTTATATGTATTTGGCACTCTCAATTTGTAACTGTGAAGCTAAAGAATTTGGGTTACCATTGTGTTCTTATCTAGAAATATATAACTAGGATTATTGTTGTGTTTCAGTTAAGCTTAAGGACACCATTGTGTATATCTAATGCTGACATGCTTAATGCTTATCGTGTATATCTTTAGCTAATATGTTTAGAATGTTTCTGAGTAAAACTTAAGGCTGACTTACTAGAATATCCATGTGTTTAGTAAAGGCTGACTTACTAAGAGTTTAGACTATGAGTTTTATGGCTAACAGTCTTAGATTGTCTGTAGGTTTGCATGATCGATGAAATTAGTTTATTCCAGTGAATTTAAGTAGATAAACTTAGTATATCTCTATGTGTTCAAAGCCAGTAAGCTTGAAATATTTTAGTGTTCTTTTTATATGGCCATTAAATTTTGAATAAGTATTCAATGATCTTAAGGTCGAGTAGTTTTTACTCCTCTATGAATCTTTATTTATGTTTACACCTTTTGTAGTCAAAGAACACTATGTGTATCTAGGAAATCTTTGCAGGCTGAAGGTTAGTAAGATCTAAGCTAAGATGTGTCTGTTGTATAGAAGATATATAGGCCAAAAGGCTAGGTCAACTGGTGAGAAATACATCAAGTGTAGTTAATGATTTAATCAAGTCGATGGTATGTAGAACTTTGTTTAGGACCAAATCCTTGTATATACTTGTGTCTCTGTTATAAGGTAGAGATAAGGCCTGTTGGCAAGAGACACTGCTCCAGTATGGATCTATATGTTTTCATTGATGGAAACAAGGCTCAGAGATCCTATCACCATGACAGGAAGAGATATCTCTGGAAGAACATATTAGATTCCAGGTCCGGTTGACAGAAAATGGCTAAGTATGGAAAGTATGCAGAGTAGAAGGACAGTAAGCTGGACAGTATGCCTCCGCAGATGACAATCTAGTAATGCGGTTCAAGTATGATGTTCTCAATTGTTTGATATTGTTATGCCTTAGAGATTATGTCATGACTTCCTCCAGAAGTCATCTTGAAGAAATGTCTATGTACGAGTAAGCAAAGGCTTAGTAGGATCAGTGAACAGGGCATAGTGTAGTGGTCCGCATTCCTTCACAAATAAGTATTTTGTTATGTGGTTGTAAGGTGTTGTAAACACTTGTATGAAGTGTCTTATTCTAGAGTTAGGAGATCTGAAGTCCACCAAAAAGTTAGCTACAAGCTACTGAGTATCAGCATAGTGTTTGAAAGAGATAGAATCTGAGTTCTGATGGTCTGCATTTCTCCACAAGATAATACCATGCCTTGCAGTTCTGAAGGTGAGTTTGGGAATGTGTAAAGAGTCCTTGATATGATTCTGGAAGTGTTTTGTGATCTACAGTAGAAGTTGCAAGTTAGCAGATGAACCTGTTAAGCATGCTCTTGAGGAACAGGCCGACTGGTGAGATAAATCATGATGTAGAGAAAGGATAGTGTGTGAAAGATCTATGTAAGAAATTGAATGATTAGATCTGACCTATATGAACACATTTGGGAGAAGATTTGGATCCGCATGACACATAGTGCGTTGGATTGAGCGACAAGGTACATTTTTCTATGTACACGTTTCACTTCTTAAATGCCGACCTGATTATGGATTAAATCATGATGTAGATATATATAAGAGCGATGATCTTTGATTGAGTAGGGTGCGTGAGTGAGGTGTGTGTGTGTGTGTGTGTGTGTGTGTGTGATGCAAACATGTGAATAGAAGAGCAAAGTTAAAAGAGAAGCAATGATGAAGACTTGGGATTCAGAATTCAGTTACTAAATGACTACACCCTAGCATAGTGGCAGATGCCTAAGCAGTATTCAATTATCATGTGTGATCTGATTGGAAGTAAGTTTTTTTCATCAAGGTAGTAAGCTAGTAGTGAGCCTCCAGTAGGGTTTAACAGCCCTTAGGGTTTAATAGCCCTCATTGTAATCTTGCTAGCTTTAGGGTTGAGGCAGTGAGCCTGCTAAATCTAGTTATACTTCATGGCAGTAAGCCAGCATGTTCTAGGCCCGTGGAGTGACCAAACCTAAACATCATTTATGCAAAGATTACAATATATATATATATATGAGACCTAATCCTCTCTGTGGTTTTTCCCTCTTTGGGTTTTCCACATAAAATCTTGGTGTTATGTGTCATGCTTTTGTGGATGTTGTTCAGTTGTATATTTTGCTTCTATTGGATTATTCTTTTGAAATGGTTAAAAGTAAAAGTACAAGAAAAGACTTATAGAACATTAATTCACCCCCCCTCTTAGTGTTCTTGAAAATCAACAATTGGTATCAGAGCAAGGTTCCTTGGAAAATGTTTAACAGCTTAAAGAAGATCTGGGATAGTATGATCATGGCAGCAAGAAGGTATGGAAATTATGAAAGATACAACCAACTAGAAGAAACTCTTATGGATCTTGAAAATTCTGAAGCAGAGGTCAAAGATCTGAAGGAAAATCTGAAACAAGCTGATGAATGCATCTTAAAGCTGAAGGAGCAAGTCAAAAAATTCAAAGACAAATACAAAGAAATCAGTGACCAATTATTTTCAGCAAATGAAGCCCTAAATGATTTGGAAGCAGAAGTTACAGAAAGAACAAAATTAGAAGATGATCTAAATTTGATTGTGAAGAACAGATCAGAAGATTGTGCTAAACTTGAAAAAGAAATTATAAGTTTAAAAATAGATCTGGAAAAGGCTAGAAGTTTTGAAGAAAAATTCAAGATAAGTACTGCAAAGCTTGATGAAATGATTGCTAGCCAAAGGAATGCTAATGACAAACATGGTTTAGGATTTGAGAAAGGAGAAAGTTCAAACTCTAGGCAAATAAGCACTGAGTCAAGGCAAAATAAAGGATACCCATTCAAAAATCAAAGAAGAAGACCTCCAGTCAGACAACCAAATGCTCAAAGGTACCCATCTTTCAATGGTTATTCTAATTCATGCAATAAGTTTGGTCATAGGGCTACTCAGTGTAGGAGCAGAATAAATCAAAAGATTCCATCATTCTCTAGTCAGTGCTTCAAATGCAAGAAAGTTGGTCATAGAGGAAATGAATGTGGAAGTTAGATTAGGAAAAGTTTCAACAATGGAAGGAATGAATAGTCATTCAAAGGTAAATGTTTCACTTGCAATAGGATTGGTCATAGAGTTGTTGTATGCAGTAGTAAAGTAAGTCAAAATTCTATTAGGTGCAATGCATGCTATAAAATGGGACACATATCAAATGAATACAGAAGTTTGGTAAGAACTAATTTTCAAAATATTAGGAACAATCAATCATTCAATGGAAAGTGTTTTGCATGCAATGGATTTGGACACATGGCTAATCAATGCAGATCAATTTCAATCAATAGAAGGAATCAAGGTCAAAAGAATGTGGTGTGTTTCAATTGCAACAAATCTGGACATATTGTAAGGTTTTGCAAAAGCAAGAATGTGAAGGGAGATCGCTATTCTGAAAAAGGAAAATGGAGCAGAAAAGTGAGAAGGGAAAAGAAAAGGTTAATCTGATTGAAACCAAGAAAGAAATGAACAAGGTATGGATCAAGAAAGAAGCAATTGAAGTTAGGGATCAATCCGCACCAGTATCCAGTGCAGATACTTCCTCTGGGAAGTAAATTGAGAGCTCTGGCTCAGGGGGAGCAATGTGGAAAATCCAAATCCCCCAACTAGAAAGTGGATACCAGAATTCGACACGAAGGCGTACGATGAAATATGATGTGACACAGCTCTTAGAAGAGAAACTAGAAGCTAAGGGGTCAATGTCGCATATTATGGAGCAATTCTAATTGACTATGTTCTACAGTGAAGGGTTTTGGCAACTTTTTGGGAATTAGCATTTAATGATGACTAGGTCAAGCCACGCGAAGGATAAAAGGAACTTGTTTAGTTTCAAAATCACTTTGCACTCAGAGCTATCAGAAAATCAAAGATATCAAAGCTAAACTTGAGCAATGACAATCAAGATTTGAAGCATTCAAAGAAAGAAAACCCTAACTCAACAAAACAAGGTATTTCCGTAGAAACCCTAATTGTGAATCTATTGAATTCTTGCTATGGCAACTCCACAAATTGTAGATATTACTAAACAGCCTCATCCCAAGTTTAAGAAACAATTCTTCAAATTTCTAAAAAATGATCCATTAGGGGCATTCTCAGTTACTCCACATGGGGTCATGCATATGGAAGATATCAGGGCATACATTCATACCAGTTTAGAAGAATATGATCATATGAAGTTAGGAAAACTATATTTGGACAAACTAACCACTGTGGACATTGTGCTAAAAGATTATCACAAAGTGCTAGGAGAAAAGAAATTTGACACCCGGTTAGACTTTCCCGCAATTCTGATTGATGCATGGGTCAAGCTTATTTTAAGCAGAATTCATGATGAATCTTTATGGCTTGATAAACCCTATTTGATAACTAAAGAAGCCATTAAAGTACTAACTAGTATGAGCTCCTCCAGAAGGGTTCTAGGCATAAAGAAGATGAAGAACAATATGGTAATGCAGCTAACATGAGCCAAATTTGAGAAAAATGGCCTTACAGTGAATGATATCAGGGATCCTGCTGTTAGATTTGCATCAATGATTATCAGATACAAAATATACTTCTCCAACAAGGAAAATTTTGTATCTACATCAGCAATATACATAGCATATGACATGATCAAAAACACACAGATTATGATCTTTGTGAATTGCTCCAAAATGAACTTATGGAGAACTTGAAAAGGGCAAAAGAAACTAATCATCATTTCAAATATGGAACATTGAGTACATGTTTACTCTTTTACTTTCTAAAAGAGCTACCTGGTCTAGGAAATGTTATCTGGCTCGATCACATTCCTATAGCTGCTCAAATAAGAAATAATTTATAGAGTTTGGGTAATGCAGATATGCAAAATGAAATCACATGGAAATATTTCAGAGATTTTCAACAGAAAATGGTAAGAAGGTTCTGGATACCTGAAAAGGCAGTGATAAAGTATGAAAAGAGCATTATATTCATGGTGAATAAAGATAAATGCTTTGTGGAAGCTGTGGAACCAAGAACTGTATGGGTCCCTACACTAGGTTATGAAGTTATAGAAGATGTTTTGACTAAATTAGCTGATACACTACTAAGTAAACCTATTGATCCCAAAGAAGACAAATTCAGGACGTTCTCAAAATTATCTTCCAAAATGTTGATGGAACCTGAGCAGTCAGAGAAAATATCAAATGAACTATCAAGCAAGATAGGAGCCAAATCAGGAGGATCCAAGTTCACAAGTACTCCAGTAGAATGGGCATCAAACACTCTAGAAAGGAAAGATAAGAGATCTGAAGAGGAGAGACCAGCATCTAGTCCCATAAAAAGAATGAGGATCTCATCCATTACAGAAGCCACAATTGAAGGAGAGAAGAAAAATAAAGTCTCACCTTGTGAAGAAAAGGTGACAAGAGACACTACTGCATTAGTAAAATAAGTGCTAGAGAAAAAGAAGCAAGATTGGCATGAACCAGAACTTCTACAAGGCCAAATAAATCTGGACAAAATGTCTTCGGCATAGAAACTTAAGCGGGTTTCAATTGTTCAAGCAAAGACTCAAGAAGAGTTGTTGAAATCACTTACTAAGGACAGTAAACTAATTGATGAAGCATTTGGGATTTTGGAGAAGCTGTTGTCTACCCACAAGAGGGACTCATCCATGTCCCCAGAAAGTCATTTGAAGGAATTAATAAATTCAGTAAGTAATTAGTTTGAATCTTTTGAGAAATCTGCAGAAACAAAAGTAAGGTAGGAATTTGAAGGAAAAAGACTGGAAGAATTAAAGACAATGATAGCCAAGGATAAGATCTCATTAGATAACACTATATCCAACATTCAAAGAGCTATGAAAGAAGGTGGAGATGTGTACAAATTTTCTCTATCCTAGCCAAAAGCTTCTTAGGAGATTGAAGAAACAATTAAAGAGCTGGAATAGAGAATGAGGGATATCTCTAACAAATTTGATCTAGTAACAGAATCAGTTAGAAATAAGGAAAAAAAAGTCATCAGCATCCACAATAATCTGAATGACTTATTAAATCAAAAATATCAAATAAAAAGCAGAATGGGACAACTAAGGAGACTAGTCTGCCCTAAACTAGACTCAATGACAAATCTTGTTGTAGAGGCTAGGATAGTTGTACAAATAGGCACACCTTCTGATCTCAATAAGGTAGAAGCTTTAGCTTTTCTCTATAGTGGACACATTCAAATTTTGGATAATGCTCAAAAAGGTTGGAACGTTGAGTGGGCATAGATTAAAACCATATTCAATGACATCCTGAAACATATGTAATATCAACATAAATATTGCAGTTGAGTACATACATTTTTGAAATTTTTGGATTCTGGATCACACCTTTTGCCATTGATGTCAAAGGGGGAGAAGTAGATCAGTGAAAAATGGATAATCATCTTAGGGGGAGCAAAAAAATAAGGTGTATATAGTAAGGGGGAGCAGTCAAGCAATTTTCACTAAGTGTTGCCATCAATGCCAAAGGGGGAGATTGTTGGCAAGAGACACTGCTCTGGTATGGATCTATATGTTGTCATAATGGAAAAAAGGCTCAGAGATTCTATCACCATGATAGAAAGAGATATCTCCGGAAGAACATAATAGATTCCAGGTCCAGTTGATAGAAAAGGGCTAAGTATGGAAAGTATGCAAAGTAGAAGGATAGTAAGATGGACAGTATGCCTCTGCAGATGATGATCCAGTAATGTGGTTCAAGGATGATGTTCTTAATTGTTTGATAGTGTTATGCCTCAGAGATTATGTCCTGACTTCCTCCGGAAGTCATCTTGAAGAAATGTCTATGTACGAGTAAGCAAAGGCGTAGGAGGATCAGTGAACAGGGCATAGTGCAGTGGTCTGCATTCCTTCACAAATAAGTATTTTGTTATGTAGTTGTAAGGTGTTGTAAACACTTGTATGAAGTGTCTTATTCTAGAGTTAGGAGATCTGAAGTCCACCGAAAGGTTAGCTACAAGCTGCTGAGTATCAGAATAGTGTTTGACAGAGTTTGACAAAGATAGAGTATGAGTTTTGATGGTCCGCATTTCTCTACAAGATGATACCATGCCTTGCAGTTCTAAAGGTGAGTTTGGAAATGTGTAAAGATTCCTTGATATAAGTTTGGAAGTGTTTTGTGATACGCAGTAGAAGTTGCAAGTCAGCAGATGAACCTGTTAAGCATGCTCTTGAGGAACAGGCTGACTGGTGAGATAAATCATGATGCAGAGAACGGATAGTGTGTGAAAGATGTATGTAAGAAATTGAATGATTAGAGCTGACCTATATGAACATGTTTGGGAGACGATTTGGGTCTGCATGACACATAGTGCATTGGATTGAGCGACAAGGTAAATTTTTCTATGTACACGTTTCACTTCTTGGATGTCGACCTGATTATGGATTAAATCATGATGTGAATATATATAAGAGCGATGACCTTCAGTTGATTAGGATGTGTGAGTGAGGTGTGTGTGTGTGTGATGTGAACATGCAAATAGAAGAGCAGAGTTAAAAGAGAAGCATCGATGAAGACTTGGGATTCAGAATTCAGTTGCTAAATGACTGCACCTTGGCATAGTGGCAGATGCTTAAGCAGTATTCAATTATCATGTGTGATCTTATTGGAATCAAGTTTTTGTCATCAAGGAAGTAACCTGGTAGTGAGCCTCCAATAGGGTTTAACAGCCCTCAAGGTTTAACATCTCTTAGGGTTTAACACCCCTCAGGGTTTAACGTTCCTTAGGGTTTAACAACCCTCATTGTAATTGTTTGGTGGAGAATTGGATAGTTTGTTTAAACTAGGTCAAGTACTACCATTTCTCCACTAAGCATTAGGAAGGACAAGGATTGAATGTGAGGTCAATCTATAAGTTGCTTATCTACCCCTTTTTGCTTGCAGTATCTGATTTGAAGAGCCCAACTAAGGTTTTGTTAAGTATTTTGCTCATAAACCAAGTAAAACCCTAATTATGCCTTAAATCAAAGATAAACAAAAACTGATAACAATATAGGAAAAAAATGATCACATAAATGTAGAAACAGAGTATCAGACACTGTGCACCCAGTTTGAGGGCTGACTAGACTAGGGTGCCCGCTCCTTAGTCTTGAAAGTTACCGAAACTAGAAATCTTCTGCATAGGTTATCTGACACTCCCAAATGGCTCCCAAATCCTGGAAATTGCCCCCTATTGGACTAGGGCACCCGTTCCTTAGTCTCGCAAGTGTCAGAATCTTAAAACTCAAAAATCTGTGACACCTGTACCCACAATATCCTCCTTCCTATAGCTTCTTTTTGTCGAAACTTGCAAAACATGATCTACACCTACAAAAGAAGGAGAAATATGTTGCGGCTATATAGGAGCTTGCCTCGGTCAAGCCCTGTCTTTGGTATTTCTACCTCAACAATAGCCAGAGATAAAGATTTATAGAAGTGTGTGCAAACCCTACAATGTGTATGTAGAAATATCAAACCCTAGATGTCTCAATCAAGGGAAGATCAACAACTTGCTTTGCATCAATAAACACATACAACTTCACCTCAAGGAGATGAAACGAATGAAGACTTGCATGAACAAGAAGGAGAATCAGTAATATTTGCGAAGGATCTCCAAGCTCGATGTTGGAGGCCTCAACCCTTCTCCCAATCATGCAAAGAGTGTACAAACCCTAGGAAGAGCAAGATAGTCTCAAGATCTTGATTCCTAATCTCCATACATTGTCTCCATGATAGCAAATATAGAATACTTTCAAGAGCTTCAACAAGTCACTGATCTTCAATGGCAATTTTGGCAGAGTTTTGGCATCAAGCTTGCATAAGAACTATGTGTGTTAAAATGATTTTCAAATGTCTTTTTATATCTAGCTTTAGGGAATACAAATTTTGAAATAACATCTCGATATCGCGTGAAAACTGAGAATTTGAAAATGGAATCCCGAGGCACTCGGCGAAAGCTGACATCCCACCAAAATTCAAAATCTTGAGAAATAGGGGAGGACTAGGGCGCGGGCGCCCAAGTCCAAGCCCCCAATTTCCATTCAGATCTACTTTTTTAGGGGTCCTAAGGACCTATAATTCAAATTCCCTTTTCGAGTTCCATCAAAAGGTTACCTCAAAAAGTGAATATTTTGCAACTAGACTTAGTCAATCAGGGTTTCAGGAAGGTTAGAAAGAAAAAGGTTGAGAGGTCACCCACAGTGAGGAGCTAAACCAAGGGAAATTGTGCCATACCATGCAGGAGGACAATTTCTGACGTTACATTTAGCCCCCACTTTAGTGGCCATATGACACTACATGCATATGCAACTAAAGGAAAGTAAATGCATCAATCATGAAAAGGATACCCAAAGGAATACTATAGAGGAAGCCAAAGTGTTGTCACTGAGAAGGAAGGAGCCCCCAAGTTTGTAATCTTGCAAGACCACAAAGTCAGGAACCATAACTTGCAAAGGAACACTTGTCAGAAAATCAAAACCAAATCAACCTACAACCACCACCAATGAGTCAGTACAGAAAACACTAAGGGGGTTGAGTGATGATACATGATGAGGGAGCAAATCAAGGGAGATATATGCCCCCCTTGTTTTTTCTTGCCTAGTCTGAGAGTAGAAACAAGGAGATATCCACGCGCATTGATTTCAAGGAAACTTGATGATAAATGTGTTATGAGGGTCATTTGAAGAAACAATGCTCAAACATAACACATTGGGTAAGAAAGAGAGTGGAACCAAGATTCCAATGCAACAAGCGGCATTGAAATCAGAGTTCTACAACTCAAGAAAAGGGCTCAAGAGTAAAAGAGATCAATCTTGCACCTAGTTAGGGATAGGAATTCTCACTCATTTACTTTATGTAAAGGGAGTTGTCACTTATCACTTACTCATTATTGTTTCTTATAATTGTAGAAAGTAGAGGAGAGAGAGAGAAGGAGAATAGGAGGACGACCATGCCGAGTCGACGCCCATATCAACCACCACGACTGGAGATGCTCCGAGCCCCAGTAGTAGAGAGACATTTCAAGGCTGAGGTAGGGTCCTAATCCTATGCTTTTGTCATCTTTCAGTTTACTTTTGTTTTGACTTTTATCATTTTCTGTGCCAAGAGGGAGGAATGGACAGGGGTCCCTAACAGGGGCGCTCGGGTCCACCTAGGTGCCAGAGTCTCTCTGGGGCGCCCTAGTCCCACAAGGCTGTGAGTGTCTCTCTAGAGCACCCTAGTCTTCCTAGGGCGCCTAGGTCCACAGAGGACATGGGTCGTAGGCACAGGCACTCTTTTTCTTTTTTTGATAACTGCTTTCAATTTCTGAGGAGATTCTGATGTTCTTGTTTACTTTTTGGTCTACAGGATGTCCCTGAGTTACATGAGCACATAGGCGGTTGCCTGATGGCACTTCTATGAGAGTGTACCAATTCATTGTCCATTACAGAGAGATCACCTACAGACGGTGGGCCTATGGTGGGTATTTGACATGCCCACAATCATATTCCACTACGCTATGTTGATGGCACTGATGGAGAGATGGGATGTAGATACATCCACATTACACTTACTGATAGGTGAGATGACCATTACACTGGAGGATGTATTCAAGATCCTTCAAATTCCCATCCATGGAGAGACAGTGTGGATAATAGGACATCGCTCAGCAAGGTACACCCGCGAGAGTCAGTTGTACTGCTTGGGTCACACTATTTCGCAAGCAAAGTGAGGACACATTCAGCTTCGACTTCTAGAGCAGGGATGCGGTGACATTCCCTTACTACAGAGGATTATGATAGTCACAGTTGCACTAGCTATTGCACCAGATGGATGAGGCACTCACCTACATGGGGGTCTTGTTCACACCATTAGAGAGATGGAGGAGTAATCAGACTATCTATACATGGGGGTGCAATATGCTTACACACCTTTACCGCGACTTGGGACGATATGTCCATTATGAGATGCATAGTCTGATGATCTACACATTACTACAAGTCTGCACCTTTAAGCACATCAGATGCACATGACCAGTGGGTTATCCCATAGATGTAGCATTCACCCATTCATGTGTTTACGCCTATCCACTGGTCAGCTGTTGGAGGCATGGTAATTTGCTATACTGGAGAGTTGTTTTTGATAGATTACAGCCTGGCGACATTATCTGGAGACCATATCATGGCTACATCAGAAGACCTGGCCAATAGAGGTAGTTAGCGAGGATGCAGAGGGATCAGATGATGTCCGGTCACCTTGATCATGTCGTGGCTTGGTTCTATTTTGACAGGTTGGCACGGCAATTCAGACAGATACAGGATGTTCCTATGGTTCATCTGAGCTACACACGTGCAGCTCGCAGTGCACTCAGGGTAAAGACTATCCGATGGCTAATAGTAGCAGACATGCCACTTAGTGATGATGAGGGTCATAAGGATGTAGATCCAGTGTCAGACATAGATGATTTCAGGTGTACCTAAGCATATCAAACATGGTGGCACACAGCACGGCCTGCTCCTATCTTTCCACCTAGTCACCCTGCAGGTGATGCCTGACCTTGGGCTGATCACGCTAGTGACACAGGGGTAGAGGAAGATGTCAGTGATTTTGTGGGATACTACGATCTTGATGAGGATGAGGAGGATAACAAGGATGAGTCAAAGGAGGTCCCACTGCAGTACGTCTTCAGAGCGAGACCACGACAGAGCCAGCAGGAGGCAGACGCTGACAAGGAGACTGAGTCGAGACCACAGTCTAAGGCTCATGGTCCTATGCCTATAGGAGATGTGAGACCTAGTCAGGGAGATCGGGGGGAGAGTAGTAGGTCTATTCCCCCAGCTATAGATTAGATTGCAAAGATCATCACACCTTCGGCAATCTGAGATCCATCTTGGTGAGATGGAGATCCAGGTTAGGTTTGGTTTATTATTTTGATGTTTTGTATAGTTTATTATTTTTGATATTTTATATGAGGTTTTGATATCTATCTTATACTCTATTTTGTAGTTGGGACAGATGCTTGGCGAGGCTTTGTGAGTCACGTCATAGTAGACATAGTACCTACAGATGTCTCAGAGCAATGAGTGTGAGCAGCTTATTCACCATGATCATCCATTGGGTGACATGTAGAGATATTTATGTCTTTCATCCGGTACAGGACTGCTACAAAGGCTATGCTAGAGTAGTCTGCACGATAGAAAGAGAGGAGTTTCGGCAGAGAGATAAGCATTCCGAAGCTGATCTTAGGGCATAGCGAGAGTAGACGATAGCAGTGCCTACATCAGAAGGAGAGCCAACTGTCAGTGAGTTCTTACTGTGTGAGGTTCATCAGGTGAGAGCTGATAGAGACAGGGTTCAGTCTGAGGGAGACCAGTACCAGAGGATGTACCAGGAGGCACATGAGCAGATGATAGAGATGAGAGGTGAGATCAGGGGGTTACAATTGCAAAGCATCTCTAGGAGTCATTTACGATCCGTAGCCACTCATGGTCAGGCTTCTGTCACTTGCACACCACGAAGGTCTAAGGGTACTGCCGATCGAGGCTCAGTTATCTGATATATGTATTTAGGCACTACGACATCCCATTTTTGTCTTGAGGGATAGTCGACTCGGATGTATAATTAAAATTGAGGATATATATGATGTTTATTTCTTTTCATCTATGTGTAATGGTTTTTGATCTATCACATGTGATTTTTGTAAAATTGCAACTAGTGATGATATCTAAATGCTATAATTAATGCTATTGTGATATACTAACAATTCTAAAAAGAACATATAGTAATAAGCACAATGATGAATCATTTTACACATAATCTAAATTTTAAAGCTATATTCAGTTAACGTAAAAGTGATCTAAGTAAAGAATACTTAAGCAGAATACAATAATGATCAACTAAACAAAGATATAATGTTAAATGAATTAAGACAAAATAATAACATCTTGTCAAAATTGAAGCTAATCTATGTAATAAATTAGCTTAGAAACAGTTAACATTAGATCTTTAAGCATAAAATCTTTTAAGGTGTGCTGCATTAATAGGTTCTTTAAGCAATGTACCTTGCTCATCAACTAACTTATACACTCTGGATCCAAAGGTCTCAATAATTATGTACAGTCCAAGCCAATTAGGGCTAAATTTACCTTTTTCACTAGGTGGTGCATTTACATTGCATTGATTTTCATAGAGAACCAAATCCCCAATGTTGAATGAACGTTGTATGACTTGCACATTATAGGATCGTTGTACACCTTTTTGATAAGCCTTGAGGTGCTCAAGAGCGTTAATTCACCTTTTGTCAAGCATCTCAAGTTCTTGTAATCTTTTCTCACATTATATGTCATCATCCATGATGTCTCTTAGGGAAATTCTTAAGGAAGGAATTTCTAACTCCAAGGGCATTATCGCGTCTGTGCCATAGATGAGATTATACAGTGTATTACTAGTAGGCGTTCGAATGCTTGTTCTATAAGCCCATAATGCGTAGGATAATTGAGTATGCCAATCTTTTTGATGTTTATTAATAGTTTTCCATAAAATCTGTCTAATAACTTTGTTTGAAGCTTCTGCTTGGCTGTTTGATTGAGGATAATAAGGCATAAAGAAGCAATGTTGTATATGGTATTTTTCGAGGAACATTTTCACATCCTTATTTTTAAATGGCATACCATTGTCCAAAATGAGGGAGGAAGGTATTCCAAATCGATAAATGATGTTGTCTTGTATAAATCGACAAATTACATCGGCAGTCGTAGATAGTAAGGGGACTGCATCAACCCACTTTGTAAAATAATCAGTGGCGGTAATAATGAATGTATGTCCTTGGGAAGAGGGTGGGGAAATTTTACCAATTAGATCCAAGCCCCAAATATAGAATGGCCATGGTAACACCTAGGCATGAAGCTCTTGAGCGAGAGCATGGATTAGGTCTTTGTGCTGTTGACATTGTGGGCATCTCTTGACATAAGCAAAGGAATCTTGTTCCCTATGCTGCCAATAGTAGCCCATACATAACAATTTTTGCACCAAGGACTTTCCTCTAAAATGCCCTCCACAGGGACCAAAGTGAGCTTCTTCTAAAGCTATCAAAATCTCTGAATTACTTAAACATCAGAGTAAAACACCATTGTAACTTCATCAATATAAAACATTTGACAATATAATGTATCGCGTTGCTAGTTTGTGTAAACAGATTTAGGCATTCTTAGATGTTGAATTAGGAATAGTTCCATCACACAAATAATTATATAAATGGGAGAACCATTCATCTGTGTATGTACTACCATAGAGTTCCATATTCGCAACTACAGAACATTCAATTGTCGGTGTTTTAAGATTATGAATAACAAAAGTAAATTCCTCAAGAGAATCGTCAGGAGATATAAGGGAAGTTGCAATTACCATTGCATCTGAATGTCGATTATCTTTCTTGGGAATAGTGCTAATTGAATATGATGTGAATTGATTTAAGAAAGATAAGGCCAACTCACGATAGTGAGATAGCTTATCATGCTTAGTTTGATATGATCCCATTATCTATTTTACAATTAACTGACAATCACCATATATTGCAATGTTTTTGATAGTAAGAGCCAAGGCTGCACGAAGTCCTGCTATAACGGCTTTGTATTCAGTTATGTTGTTTTTGCAAAGAGATGTTTCAAAGGGTCAAATTTTACCATCACATGCACTTCAGCATTTAAAAGATAGTGTCAAAGTTTTTGAGTTGCAAACACTAAGGCTAAGCAATGCTTCTCTATAACAGTGTATCACACTTCATAATTGAGCAAAGTTTGACTAATGTAGTAGATAGCGCATTCTTTGCCTTCAGCATTATGTTGTGCCAACAAAGCTACTAGTGCATTATTAGATGTTGAGATATATAACAGGAATGGTTTATCGGAGATAGTGGGTTCTAAAACAGGTAGATTAGATAGATAATCCTTTAATTCATCGAAAGCTTTTTTACATTCAGAATTCCATTGAAAATTAGAATCCTTCTTCAATAGTTGCGTAAAGGGGCGAGTCCTAACCGCGAGTTGTGAAACAAATCAGCGGATGGCCTGTATCTTTCCCTACAAACTAAGAAGTTGAGATATGTTCTTAGGTATTGACATATTAACAATTGCATCTATCTTTTTCCTATCCACTTCAATACCACAATTTGAGACAATAAATCCTAGTAACTTTCCACTGTCTACACCAAAAACACACTTACAGGGATTTAATTGCATATTATATTTCTTTATGTGCTCAAATATTTGTCAAAGATTTGTAGCATGATCTTTATGATGGATAGACTTCACCAAGATGTCATCGATGTAGTCTTCTAAAATATTGTACATATAATCATGAAATATAAGAGTCATTACACGTTGATAAGTAGCTCCCGCATTCTTAAGTCCAAACGGCATGACTACCCAACAAAATGTACCCCAAGGTGTTATAAAAGCTATTTTATATTGGTCTTGAGGATTTATTAGAATTTGATTATATCTTGAAAAACCATCCATGAAAGATAGTAGTTCATGTTCGTCTATTGAATCGACAATCATATTGATATTAGGAAGCAGAAAATCGTCTTTCAAAGATGCTGAATTCAAATCTCAAAAATCCATGCACAATAACTTAGTCATTTCATATTTTTCTTCCACATTTAAACAATCACCAATAAGGAGAACTTTTTCAGTATCATCCTTATCCATAACAACATCAACAATCTTTCCATTAAGGAGAGTACTATGGTTTAAGGGATTGTAGGATTGTAGTTGTTCTTCAAATTCTCCATTAGGTTCTATAGTAGCATTTATTGTGCTAGTAGTTTTTCCAAAGTATGCATTGTCATTTAAATAATAAGGTAGGCCGCGTTTGTGATGATAACGAGGAATATTGTCATAGGCACCCAACAATTCTACTATCACCTCATCTGTTGAGAATACATCCATCGAAAGTGGTCCTGGAGGACAATTGATGTCAATCATCTCAGGGAATATCAAACTAAGTGTTGATATAGTATTCACATTAAGAGTAGGGTGTTTACAGGCTTTGAATTCCTTGAAAGGATTATATCCAATGCCACTGGAGCAATGTCGCAAAGCAGATTCTATAGGGCCTTTGATTCCTTGTTGATTTATACCACATCCTTTACCTGTATAATCACAATCTTTATAAAGGATTCTAAATTCTTGACTATAAAGAGAAACCATTTCCTTAGAGGAAGGAGGAGCTTCATAAGTGTCATAATCAGTAGTGTAAGTAAGGGTATAATCCTTATTTGTTACCAAAGAAGCTTTATGTTTATCATTTGAAGCATGTGATGTGATTGATGCAATATTTGATGTTTCGGGGACGAGGTTTTTGTCTATGTATTCTCTTGTAGAGGAAGATATAAAATCCAATAAACCCTAGTCATCACCAACAAATGCATTCAGTTGTTTAGGCTCTTGCATAGCATTTTCGGAAGCAAGAGGAGTTGATAAATCCATTTTTAGATTGTTTAGAGTCTTAGGACAAACAACATGCTTATGAGCTTCCATTTGCAAACAACTATCTGGTTCAGGATTAGCATGACTAGTGTGTAACTTATCTTTGAATATAAACTTGATTGAACAATGTAGAGTAGAAGGAACTGCTCCTAATGCGTGTATCCAAGGTCTACCAAGAATCATGTTATAAGATAAAGAGCAAGGTATGACATGAATCAAGGTAGGCACCATCACAGGTCCTACTTGTATAGGTAAAGTTATAGTGCCCATGGATTGTCGTCCAACATTGTCAAAACCACGAATACTTAATGATTCCAGTTTAAATGCAAATGTATCGTCCTTAACCTTATGTAATAAATCAATGCCAAAAATGTTAAGGGATGATCCATTATCAATCATAACTCTCTTAACCAATGTTTTGTTTATTGTAATAAAGATAATTAAAGGATCATACTGATTCTAAACTTCGAGAGATGGTAATTCATGTTGTTGAAACATAATATCTATTTTTGTGGCATGCATACAATGTAATAAAGTAGCAACATCGTTTAGTTTAACAACAGGAGGAACAATCACCTTTTGTAAAGCTTCTTGTAGCATTCCATGGTAAGTAGCTAAAGTTTGTATAAGTTCCCAAAGAGATATCTTTGCAGGAGTAGCGCAAAGCTGCTCTACAAGATCATAGTCTTTACCACCTTTATATGTTAAACGAGGTGCTTGAGGAAGCATAAGTTGAGATGCCGGTAAAGATATTGGAATGTTCGATTGTTGTGTACTTTGTTTATTATTTCGAGTGTTGTATGCATGAGCAACCACATTATGTTTAGTTTGTTGTAAGTTTTGTTGTGCTATTTGTTTAGCATAATCATAAATGTGATTAGGAGTTTGAGAAAAAGATGGACAACCTTTAACAGTAAGCACAAGTTTAGAAGATGGTTGCACCACATTAGAACATAAAGTGTCCACAATTTTCAAATTTTCAAGCTCTTCGTTAGATTTAGGAACATAAATCACATTTACAAATCTTTGAAATAATTACGGCTTTGAGGCCGTAGTGGAATGTTTAATCGAGATAAAGTCCTCAAGGGCTTCATCTAACATATCAAAGTCATCACGACTAAACGGCTCATCATAAGCATGAAAATCTTGCAAAAAGTAATCTGACATGCTCTTTTAACCCAAGATTCAAATGCACAATGATGGCCTATGAAAGTGAAATACCATGTAAAATATTGAATAACAATTTTTCCAACTCTTTTTAGTGAAAAGATAAAGAATATGATTCTCAATTCAATGCATGCAATTTCAGCAAAG
This sequence comes from Cunninghamia lanceolata, assembly GCA_027924645.1. Taxonomy (NCBI): domain Eukaryota; kingdom Viridiplantae; phylum Streptophyta; class Pinopsida; order Cupressales; family Cupressaceae; genus Cunninghamia; species Cunninghamia lanceolata. The sequence continues at coordinate 87,335 of BSBN01000865.1, read as the reverse complement.
AGATTTTTCAATCCAACTATGTTCTAGGACAGCAAATTATTTCAGATCTGAAGTATAAAAGGATGCAAATTCTTTAAAGCTCAGGTTCACCAAAATGTTTGGTGGAGAATTGGATAGTTTGTTTAAACTAGGTCAAGTACTACCATTTCTCCACTAAGCATTGGGAAGGACAAGGATTGAATGTGAGGTCAATCTATAAGTTGCTTATCTACCCCTTTTTGCTCACAGTATCTGATTTGAAGAGCCCAAATAAGGTTTTGTTAAGTATTTTTCTCATAAACCAAGTAAAACCCTAATTATGCCTTAAATCAGAGATATACAGAAACTGATAACAATATAGGCAAAATTGATCACAGAAATGCAGAAACAGAGTATCAGAGACTGTGCACCTAGATTTTGAGGGCTAACTGGACTAGGGCACCCACTCCTTAGTCCCGCAAGTATCAGAATCTGAAAATTCAAAAGTCTGTGATGAATGTACTCGCAATATCCTCCTTCCTATAGCTTCTTTCTACTGGAACCTAGGAAACATGATCTGTACCTACAAAAGAAGGAGAAAGATGTTGCAGCTATATAGGAGCTTGCCTCAGTCAAGCCCCATCTTTGGTATTTCTACCTCAATAATAGCCAGAGATAAAGATTTGTAGAAGTGTGTGCAAACCCTACAATGTGCATGCAAAAATATCAAACCCTAGATGTCTCAATCAAGAGAAGATCAACAACTTGCTTTGCATTAATAAACACATACAACTTCACCTCAAGGAGATGAAATGAATGAAGACTTGCATGAACAAGAAGGCAAATCAGCAATGTCTGCGGAGGATCTCCAAGCTCGATGTTGGAGGCTTCAACCCTTCTCCCGATCACGCAAAGAGTGTACAAACCCTAGGAAGAGCAAGATAGTCTCAAGATCTTGATTCCTAATCTCCATCCATTGTCTCTATGATAGCAAATATAGAATACTTTCAAGAGCTTCAACAAGTCACTGATCTTCAATGGTAATTTTGGCAGAGATTTGGCATCAATCTTACATAAGAATTATGTGTGTTAAAATGATTTTTAGATGTCTTTTTATATCTAGCTTTAGGGAATTCAAATTTTGAAATAACATCTTGATATCATGCAAAATCCAAGAATTTGAAAACTGAATCCCGAGGCACTCAGTGGAAGCCGACATCCCGCCAAAATTCAAAATCCTAGGAAATAGGGGAGGACTAGGCCACGGGTGCCCAAGTCCAAGCCCCCAGTTTCCACTCAGATCTACTTTTTTGGGGGTCCTAGGGACCTGTAATTCAAATTCTACTACGCCCTTAATATTGGTGTACATAGGGTTATGAATAGTCGGCTTGTGGCTATCTTAACTCCTAATTAAGTCATATTATCATTATTATATTGTTATTTAGTTGTCTAGGTCGGCCTAAGGCTTCTATAGGTCTATCTAAGTCAGCCTGGGTGATATCCTAGGCATAAATAGGTATATATAGGAGGTAGTGAGTCTCATTTCATATCATATTCAGTATTGTGTTCTCATTGAAGACTGTTGGAGGTATCCCCCTCGAAGTGGATTAGGAGGTTGCCCCCTCGAAGTGGCATATTATTATCAAGTATTTTCAGCATATTTACTATTATATTCAGATATTGTGCAAGTTGTTTCATTACAAGTGGTATCAGAGCATGATCTTGGCACCGTAGAGGCAAGATTTTTTCTCAACATTGGAGGCAATTTTGGGAAGAGCATAACTTTCAGATTTTAGTGAATTTTTTAAAGATTTTTAAAGGGTTTTTGAAGACCATATTAAAGAAGATACAGTCCAGATTTCAGAGGAATTAAAGCAAAAATAAGTGAGTTATTACAAAATTAGGGTTTCCAACAAATTCACTCTCAAGGCAACAAATTTGCTAAGTTTTTGGATTTTTTTCTGGATAAGTGGTATCTTGGCCTTAGTAAGTTACAGTAAAAATTTTAGAAAATTTACATTTCATTTGTGTGATTTATTTCAAAAATATTGGTTTCCATCATGACGGGGCTTGCAACAAGAGGCAAAAAGAATGCTGCCACACCAGGGAAATCCTCTGATAAGGATGAGGAAATAATAGAGGATAGTAATCCCAATGAGGAAATGAGTAAGGTCAAAGATGTGTCCTTAATTAAGAGGGATATGTGTGACCTAAGAGGAGATATATCAGATCTACGAAGCATGTTCAGCGCCTATATGAATGAACCAAGAAAGGAGTTCTCAAGCAACCAAGGTGAAACCTTCAAGTCGGCTAATAATGACACAAATTTTAATACTCCTATGGGATCTAGGAATTTCTTTCCTAAGGTGGATATGCGCAAGTTCGATGGTAAGGATCCTCTAACATGGATTAACCAAATGGAGAATTTTTTTGAAGTACATCAAATCCCATATGGACAAAAGGTCACGATGGCTTCCCTATATCTAGAACCAGATCAATTCATTTGGTATCGTTGGCTTTGTACTCATCGGAGAAAAAAGGGTCTCACCGTCTCATGGTCAATTTTTACAGAAGAACTCCAAGCACAATATAGCAATAGTGTGACAGACAACTTCTTCAGCCAGCTTGCTAAACTTCAACAAACAGGATCAGTTAAGGATTATATTCAAAAATTCCAAAATCTATTATTAAGAGTGGATACAATTACAGAGGAGAACTTGAATGATTTATTCTTGGGTGGTCTCAAGGATTACATTCAACATGAGGTACGTATGTTTAGTCCTAGCTCAGTAAATGAGTCTTTTATCTTGGCACGCAGGGTAGAGGAGAAATCTTTGATTCCTAGAAAGCAAGGGGCTAATATGACAAGAGAGAAAGGATATTCAACACATTCTCTTCCTCAACCTACTAGGTTGACTCCACAGCAAATTGAGGAGAAAAGAGCAAAAGGGTTGTGTTTCAATTGTGATAGCAAATACAGTCGAGGACATAAATGTAGTGAAAAGAAATTGTTCTATATTGAAGGTCCAAGTGAGGAAGAAGAGGAGGAACCCATATTAGAGGAGGATAGGGAGTCAAGTGAGGAATCACATGATTCTCAGCCAATCATTTCTTGTCATGCACTCTCAGGTTTCAGTGCACCACAAACTCTCAAGGTAGTGGGTTTCTTAAAGAAGCAAAAAGTAACAGTGTTGATTGACTCAGGTAGTACTCATAATTTCATCAACAAAAAGTTGGCAACTCGTCTAAATTGTTTTATATATCCAGCCCCAGAGTTTCAAGTTTTGATTGCAGATGGGGGTATAGTTAGTTGTTCGGGGAAGTGTCATAGCATTAAATTATCCATGGGAGATTATCAACTTGATACCCCAATGTATGCAATATCCATGGGTGCAGCAGATATTGTTTTGGGAGTACAATGGCTTACTACATTGGGAACAATTGAGATGAACTTCCAAGAACTATTCATGAGATTTCAATCAGAAGGAAAGGTAATGGAGCTAAGGGGGTTGAAGGCAAAATCCCCACAGATGGTAAGCTCTCATCAAATGCAAAAGTTGCTTAAGAAAGGAGCAGATGGATTTGTGGCCCAACTATGTTCATTAGAAGTCTCTCAATCTAATGCTCCTACTCATCCAAATTTACAAGCCATAATTGATTGTCACTCAGTGGTTCTTGGAGATATGCCTAAAGGACTTCCTCCTAAGAGGGATCATGATCATGCCATACAACTAGTTCCAGGGAGCCAACCACCAAACATCAGGCCTTATAGGTACCCACACATACAAAAAAGTGAGATAGAAAAAATTGTTGAGGAGATGCTAGAGGCAGGAATTATCAGGCATAGCCAAAGTGCTTACTCCTCGCCTGTGGTGATGGTGCGTAAGAAGGATGAAACTTGGCGCATGTGTCCAGATTATAGAGTGCTCAACATGTACACCATTAAAGATAAGTTTCCTATTCCAGTCATTGATGATTTGCTAGATGAATTGAATGGAGCTATGTATTTTACCAAGTTAGATCTTAGATCTGGTTATCACCAAATTCGGATTAAGGAGGAAGATATTTGTAAGACAGCATTCCGAACTCATGAGGGTCATTATGAATTTTTGGTGATGCCATTCGGCCTTACCAATGCACCATCTACATTCCAAAGTTTGATGAATTCCATTTTTAAGAAGTTCTTGAGAAAGTTTGTGTTAGTGTTCTTTGATGATATATTGATTTATAGCAAGACTTGGGAAGAACATTTGCAGCATGTAGATCAAGCATTACAATTACTCAAAGATCATCAACTCTATGCTAAGCCATCCAAGTGTGCTTTTGGTCTTAAGGAGGTGGAGTATTTGGGACACATAGTTTCACATGAAGGAGTAAAGGTGGACCCTAACAAAATTAAGGCTATCATGGAATGGCCTATTCCAAAAACCATTAAGAAACTAAGGGGTTTCTTGGGATTGACAGGGTACTATAGAAGATTTGTGAAGAATTATGGTCGTATAGTAGCACCCCTCACCACTCTCTTGAAGAAGGATTCTTTTCATTGGAATGAGTCTGCTAATGTAGCATTTGAGCAATTGAAGGAGGCTATGTGTACAACTCCAGTGCTTGCCACTCTAGACTTCACCAAGGAATTCATTGTGGAATGTGATGCTTCTGGAAATGGGATAGGAGCAGTTCTCATGCAAGAAGGTCGACCAATTTCTTTTGAGATTCGTCAATTAAAGGGTAAAAATCAGCTCAAACCTATTTATGAGAAGGAAATGCTAGCAATCCTTCATGCAGTTAAACAATGGAGGCCTTATTTAATGGGTCGACACTTCAAGGTTAAGACAGATCATGATAGCCTAAAATATTTTTTGGAACAAAGACTATCCTCTGAAGAGCAACAAAAATGGGTCACTAAGATGTTGGGATATGACTTTGAGATTGTATATAAGAAAGGGAAGGAAAATATTGTGGCTGATGCACTTTCTAGGAAGGATGAGAAAGATGAAGCCTTATTGTGTGCCCTTTCAATATTACAAGCAAATTGGGTGGAAGAAGCCAAAGCAGAATGGCAAAATGATGTTGCAACAAGTAATCTCATCCAACAATTAAAAAGTGATCCTAGTAGTTCAGATAAGTTTTGTTTGAAGGGAGATATTCTTTGGTATAAAGAGCGTTTGTATCTCTGCAAGAATTCCACTCTTAAACACAAGATTCTCATAGAGCTACATGAGTCCCCAGTTGGTGGTCATTTAGGATTTTTGAAGACATATCATCAGGTCAAGCAAGATTTTTTTTGGGAAGGGTTAAAAGGTGATGTTCAAAAATTTGTGGCTGAATGTTTGGTTTGTCAAAGAAATAAGGGGGAGACAATTAAGACACCAAGTCTCTTGCAGCCCTTATCTATTCCTAGCCAGCGTTGGGAAGAGGTATCCATGGACTTCATCACAGGGCTTCCCAAATCTAAAGGTCATAATGTCATCATGGTAGTAGTTGATCGCCTCACTAAATATGCACATTTCATTGCATTATCACATCCTTTTACAGCAAGTGCAGTGGCAAAAGTTTTCTTGGAGAATATCCAAAAGCTACATGGTACACCTAAGGTTATTGTCAGTGATCGTGATCCTATCTTTACTAGTCACTTTTGGAAAGATTTATTTTCATGTTTGGGTACTCAATTGGCTCATAGTTCTTCATACCATCCTCAATCGGATGGGCAAACTGAGGTTGTTAATAAATGTTTGGAAGGATATCTACGTTGTTTCACTTCAGAAAAGCAATCTCAATGGGTAGATTGGCTACCACTGGCAGAATGGTGGTATAACACTTCTTTTCATAGCTCATCAAAAATGTCTCCATTTTTGGCACTTTATGGATATCATCCTCCTTCCATCACATCATCATTAAAGGTGTCACCAAGAGTTCAGGGAGTAGAGGACCACTTGCATCATCAACAACAGGTACTTTCAGGACTCAAGGAGAATTTAGCTATGGCACAAAATCGAATGAAACAACAGGCGGACCAACATCATAGTGAAAGAAATTTTGAAGTTGGGGATTGGGTCTTCTTGAGATTGCAGCCTTATAAACAAATCTCAATGAAGCAACACAAAAAGAATAATAAGTTGTCTCCAAGATATTATGGGCCATACCAAATCATGCAAAAGATTGGTAGTGTTGCCTACAAGCTAGAGTTGCCACCAACAACAAAGATACATCCAGTTTTTCATGTTTCTTGTTTGAAGAAGGTAATTGGGCAGAATATTCCTACTCAAATTGTACTACCAGAACTTGATGAAGAAGGAAGAATAATTTTGGAACCAGAGGGCATTCTTCAAACTCGCACAAAGAAGCTGAGGAATAGAACCCTCACTCAGTATCTCATCCAATGGAAGAATTTACTAGTTGAAGAGGCCACATGGGAGGATGAGGAGTTCATTCAAAAGAATCCACACTTGGTTAGCATTGAGGACAATGCTTCTTTGAAGAGGGGGGCATGCTATGCCCTTAATATTGGTGTACATAGGGTTATGAATAGTCGGCTTGTGGCTGTCTTAACTCCTAATTAAGTCATATTATCATTATTATATTGTTATTTAGTTGTTTAGGTCGGCCTAAGGCTTCTATAGGTCTATCTAAGTCAGCCTGGGTGATATCCTAGGCATAAATAGGTATATATAGGAGGTAGTAAGTCTCATTTTATATCATATTCAGTATTGTGTTCTCATTGAAGACTGTTGGAGGTATCCCCCTCGAAGTGGATTAGGAGGTTGCCCCCTCGAAGTGGCATATTATTATCAAGTATTTTCAGCATATTTACTATTATATTCAGATATTGTGCAAGTTGTTTCATTACAAATTCCCTTTTTGGGTACCATCAAAAGGTTACCTCAAAAAGTGAATATTTTGCAACTAGACTTAGTCAATCAAGGTTTCGGGAAGGTCAAAAAGAAAAAGGTTGAAAGGTCACCCACAGTGAGGAGCTAAACTGAGGGAAATTGTGTCATACCATGCAGGAGGACAATTTCTGACGCTACAGTAATCTTGCTAGGTTTAGGGTTGAGGCAGTGAGCTTGCTAAATCTAGTTATACTTCATGGCACTAAGCCAACATGTTCTAGGCCCGTGGAGTGACCAAACCTAAACATTATTTATGCAAAGATTGCAATATATATATGAGAGATAATCCTCTCCGTGGTTTTTCCCTATTTGGGTTTTCCATGTAAAATCTTGGTGTTATGTGTCATGCTTTTGTGGATGTTGTTCAGTTATATTTTGCTTCTATTGGGTTATTCTTTTGAAATGGTTAAAAGTAAAAGTATAAGAAAAGATTTATAGAACACTGATTCACCCCCCCCCCTCTCAGTGTTCCTGACAATCAACAAGGCCAAGGTAAGGCCTTGGTATGATGGGATAGCCATCATTTAACCAACTCAACCAAATGCTATGTATATTTATATTCATGAAATTATAAACTAGATCTTTTGAGTTCTCTATTTACTAAGGTTGGAGTCAAGATAAGTAAGTTGACAGAGATAGATATATATCTCTTAAAGACTTATATAGCTTTATTGTCTACAACCATAATATACTATGATAGGCTATTCACTTATTTAGAGATATCTATAAGGTAATGACACCTTTGGAATCATATTTAAGGTTTAGTTTTTCATTAGTTTTTATAGCTATGGTAAATATTATCATTTTTCTCTAAAGAAGATATTAGTGAGAACAAGTCTATTCCTTTTTGTGAGTCAGGGGATTTGAGAAGACCATGAGGTCAATAATAATAGCATAGAATTAAACTTATCAAAGAGAAAGATTGTATAAGTCTAGATTTTAGTTACAAAATTGATAGTATTTTTATGAAGAGGAAAAACCTCGAGTGAGATGTCTTTTCATGATGTATGAAATGTGAATTTTATAATGTTCAAGACGTCAAGAGTAGACCAATAGATATTTTTATTATTTTAGAGAATATTCATTTTGACATCACAACGTATTGGGTTAGAGGAATTTAAACCCTAGAATGAACTCAAATGAGTTTAGAGAACTCAAAATCTCTTAAGTCTAATTATGACATTATATTACTCTATTATATTGTATGGTCGATAGATAAGGGTCAAGAAACCATAAATTAAGATATTATCATTAGAAAGAGAATACAAATTTCTTTGATAAAGTTTAATCATTTCATGTTAGAGTCGAAACCAGACTTATAATACATAGAATGCTTAATCCTTGAGTCATTGAGTAGAATGACAAGAAGTAATAGACCCATATGGTTGCAAGAATGCAACTAAGGACTCATTGAAGAGTTAAATCTTCTAAACCTAGACATTGTATATATATAACCTAGAGTTCAGGGTTAAATTCTAAGTCAGATTGACTAGGAATAAAGCATAGTGTAGACATTACATGTCTAGTGTTTTTAGTCAAACAAGTCAAACTAGATGATGAGATAGTCTCCAAGTCAAGTTAGAGTTGTGTGAGCACATGATTATGTTTATTGCAAATGTTTATCTATATAGAAACTTTGGCCAAAGTAATGCATTTGTCTCTTCATGCATTAGTCAGTTCACAGTGTCTAGATGGTGTAACCTATCAGGGTGATCATACTTAGATAGAAGAATTATCTAGAGTTGTATGGTCGATTGTTTTACATAGGACATAGCACTAGAACTCAAATGGAAAACCTATTGGTTCCTTATTTCTATACTCTTCGTGAAGGGTATGGCCACTTCCAGGAAGGAAGATGTGTAGGGACCACCGGTCTATGGTTGGAGGTAAAGCACTCGAATGATGCTCTCCCTCTGTAGCAGAAGACTCACCAAGACTTGAGTGATAAATATAAAGATTCTAGATGCATCCTTCATTATGTTATGATGTAGAATTATTTGATTGCCAAGTGCAATTTATGTATTGTAAATGTAAAGTGAAATGATTTAAACATTATGATTTATCTTTGAATATATTGAATTTCAAGGTTGAAAAATATTTAGAAAAGATATGTATTTATTTTCATGTGATTATGTAAAAAAAAAAATTGTTTACCTTGTTCATTTACTTTCTTGTAAAATGATGAGTAAACTCGAGTAATATGAGATAGCATGTTATAGATTCCACGTAGGGCAAAATAGGGGGAAAAAATTGTATCCAAACATAGTCGAATTATATATTTTTCTTTGCCTCTCGAGCCTCCTGGATTCAATGGCAGGGTCTATTTTTTCCCATGAGGCTTCTTGCAAAATCTCACCTCCAAAACCCTCCATACAAAGAGCCCAAAACGAAAAACCCACTTGCCAAATTTCCATCAAACCCTAGAACTGCAACAACCCAAGTCTGCAAATAGCCTTGTAACCCTGAAAATGCCTTCATTCTCAACCTGCAAGTCCATAGATTCAACTATGCACAAAATCCACTCATAGAAAGGGTTATACAAACAAGGATATCCTCCCAAATCATGGCAACCAAGCTTTGATATCAAATGGTGGAAATATATAGCCATAATGAACAATTTCCTCATACCCTATGAGAGATATTTATGTAAATAGTAATCAGAAATCCATATGCAAAAGAATAAGAAAACATGCCATCAAGGTGACACAATATATACCCTGGAAAAACCCTCCATGAGGGAAAAACCCAACCTCCAAAAGCATCCATATCCATTGTATTATTCAGCAATAAACATTACAATACATGGCCTCCATGAATACTTCTAAATCATCAAGCTCTCTACATGCAGTCCATGTGAACAAGCATGTAACCACACATCCCATGCCATGCTTCAAACCCTCACACATGCAACCTACAAGAGATAGCCAAACAACTCTCACACAACCTATAGCCAAACAACCAACATCCAACTAGCCAACCCTAACTACTACCCATGTGCTTGCTTTTATAAAATCAATCTCACACAAATACAAGATGTAGTATGGAGAAAAACATGTATTCCAAAACCATGGATACACAAAACTATTAACCCCTCATTTAATATTTTCAACTAATTTTTCACTTTATACCCAATATTAAATAATTTCCTAACTAAATAATTAATTATTCTATGTGTCCCACACAAATAAAATAATTAACCTAATGTTACATATAACATTTACAACTGGCACCCAAATAAATATTTAATATGGCTAAACACATCGATTAAGATGCACCATGCAAATAAATATTTATTTTACATAAATAAAATATTCAATGTTATGCAAGGTGTACAACACACCTATTCCAACATACATGTCCTTATGTTTTCTCCCTGGTTTCTTAAGACAGTTCCCTAACAGTTTTAGTGTAGATTAGCACATCCTTGATAGCTTGGATTAGGGGAATTTTGACACAAACATTTCTTAACTAACCAAGGAAGTCATATTTGAGTTTAGGTTGAGATTTTTATGTATTCAATCTTTCTGGGAATGGAGGTTCTCTGGTTGTGATTCCTATATGTGATTGAGTGTGTTCAAGGTGTCTATTCTAGTTATTCAAGTGGTTGTTAGCATCGGTGGATAGTTCCATAATAAGTGGAGAGGTTGGTCCTAAAAGCATCTTCCCTGAATGTAACTAAACATCATTAGCCTCAATTGCATAAGTCAAGTATTGGATAGGTTCATTAGTTTAAGCCTATTGGAAAGGCTTGTTATTATGATTTGGTGCAGTTTGAGTAGGCAATTGATTTTCTCTAGGTTGTGTAGGGGTTAGTGAAACAATGTTTGGCATAAGAGTCAGTTGTTATGTCAAGGCTTGTTGTGGTTGTGGGTAGCTTACATTTCAGTTTTGCCATGGTTGGTTTCCTCTCTAATGTTGTGGTCATGGGATTTGGGGTGACTGCCACTACTGATTGTAATTTGGAGATTGATATGGTTGTTGTGGCCACATCCCCTATTGTTGGGTCTAGTTGGATGGTGGCCGATTTGACCAAGATTGTGATGGCATACTATTCCAGGGTGTATTATACCAATTGGGAATATTTAGAGTAGAACCTAGAAATGAAGTATTAAAAGATAATGGATCTGGAGGATTACCTTATCTGTGTGGCCAAGGCTTGCATTGTGGAAAGTAAAACACCTGACCTTCTCATCTTCCAAGGTGTGGAAATCTAGTTTCCTAGGCTTTTCTTCAGAAATGCTAGTAATCTGCTTGCATTTGCAATTGATCTTCTTTTGCCTACAGTGTGGACAATATTCTACCAAAGTTGCATCTGCCTCCTCTTGGTTTTTCTTCACATGCAGGGAGTCCAATTGAGTCACCATATGATTGATGATGTCCTGCTTCATGTTCATTAAGAGATTGTTGAGCTCTACCCGAGAGACACCAGTAGGTATCTTTGTGGAGGAAATGTTGGAGTTGATAATTAACTCATAACACCAAGATCACCTACAAAACCTAAGATTTACCTTCCACAAGAGAAAAAAGCAAAGAGACATAATTTGCATAATATTGGATGAATTAATGAAATGGATTGAGAATTACATGTGACAACTTGATTTTATATTTGCAAGTTAAATAAAATCCTAATATGACTTAATAATAACCTAAGACTAAAAAAAGCCCTAAGTCAACTTAATAAAGTGTAATTAAATATTTAATTACACCAATACCCCCCCCCATAAGTGCAACTTATGGAGAAATGAAAACCATGCAACTAATGCAAGAATGATGGGTCCCAGGTACAAGGCCATGTTAGGTACCCATGAACAATAAGAATCTATCATAAAGTGGAGAGAAAAGAGAAAAACCTAGTGGAAGAAATCTCCTCTCCAAAAGAGAGAAAAAATAAGTACATGAACATGTGATGGAAGGACTAATACTAAGACCCCCAAGAACTGAATCCATCACAAAAGTACAATCATGAATGCCCCCCATAAGAGAGAGTGAAAAGAGAATATGAATCCCCTCCAAGAAGAAGCTTCGGAACCAATGAAGAGATCTTGAAGACAAAATCCAATCCACTGCCTGCAAACAACATTTCTCCCTTTTAGAAGAAACAAATCCATTGGTAAATGTACAAGGCATTCCCACATCTTGGATGAATAGGGAATCCATATCAAAATGTGTGCCTCTGAATGCAACTCAAGTGACCTCATACTAGGAAAATATGTCTTCTCCAAAATAGAAACTGTTTGCCCAATCAAAAAAGAAGAACCAAGAGAGGATATGATATAAACTACATCTGGAAACATAGAAAATGAAGGTGGTGATGCAAAGCCACCTGAGATAGCATCAAACAAGAGAGATAAACCCTCAAATGTGTCCTTCAAATCAGCAATGTGAGACTCCACAAACAGAGATGATATGTCTACAAGATATGAATCCCAATGAGGTGGATCAGGAAGACTAATATTGACCTACTGCACAGAATCACTAGAATCCAATGATGATGCAACACTAAACTCTGAAGTAATAGTAGATGATGGTGGAGAAATGATCTCATTAGGAGGAGAAGCGATCGAAGCAAGCATTTCAAAAAGATGATGTGAGAAATGAGGACACATCTCTTTCTCATGTTGATTACTTCCACAATATCTACAATTATATTTATGCTGATGGTAGAATCCCATCTCCTTAGATGATTAGAGATCAAAACATGCAAATAGATTTATGCTGATAATAGAAGCCTATCAAAGCAAATAGAACCTTTCCAAGAGGCAGCATGTCCAGGATATCCAACAGAAGCCATAAAATTGATAAACTGATTAAAATATACCTGGGGATAAATCTAAAATAATTATATAGGTGGATGTGTAGATCTCTCTAAAACCTTTCCAACACCTATTCGTTTCCAAAAAATGAAGATTATGGGTGCAAGAACAGAGCTCAAAAGCCAAAAAAGATGCCTTGACTTCAAACAGAAAAAACATGTGCCAAAAAATAAAATCAGAAAAAATTGACCATACCATCAGAAAGTGTATAGAACCAGCTTTCTAGCAATATTGTGTTTGCAAAAAACTGACTTCGGATGTGAAAGTTATGACAGTTTTCATGAAATTGCTCCATGAGGGCATGTAGAAGAGGGTAGGATGGAGGATTGCTGGATAAAACGATGCACCCTACGGAAGCACCCTTTGGACCACTAGATAAAATGATGCACCCTATGGAAGCACCCTTCAGACCACTGGATAAAAGGATGTAGAAGCACCCTTCAGACTGCTGGATAAAATGATGCACCCTGCGGAAGTACCCTTCAGACCGCTGGATAAAAGGATGCACCCTAAAAAAAATAGAGATTTTTTTCAGTCTCTGATTTTTGTGAATGAACAAGCAATTCTAGAGTTTTTGGCCCTTCTGAGCACATTGGTGACAATGATTTTGGCCAAAAACATTCTAAAACTATTGTTCCCCTTTGGATCTTAAAAAAGGCACTCTTGAAACCTTCACAGATTTGGCTTCCCCAAACCAAATTTAGCCAAACAAAAGACAAATCAGCCTTTTCTAGCTGCTCTAGATCCAATAAGAATGATGATTTTACTCAAAAAAGAACCCAACGAAAGACTCTATGCAAAAATTTTCTCAGATTTGAGTAGGAGACTATAGATCCACTCTGATACCATGTTGGAGTTGATAATTAACTCATAACACCAAGATCACCTACAAAACCTAAGATTTACCTTCCACAAGAGAAAAAAGCAAAGAGACATAATTTGCACAATATTGGATGAATTAATGAAATGGATTGAGAATTACATGTGACAATTTGCTTTTATAGTTCTGAAGCCTCAAGTTTTCTTCATAGTTGAGCATGAGTAGTTCATGCAGGCCTTGCAGACATCATCAAATGATAGTTGAGAGACATCACCTCTCCCTTTTAGGTCAAGGGTGTCCATGCATTTCTCATTAACTCCTCTTAGAAATACCAACTTCAATGACTCTGGTGAAATCCTATTCTAGTGAGACTTTTGTAAGAAAAATAGGAATAATTCTACATAATCTTCGAGGGGCTCATCTTTCTTTTGTGACATTCTAAAAATGTCATCTCTTCACATGTCTCTACCCCAATAGTAATCTTGGTACTTCTATAGGAACTTCTCCCTCATAATCCTTTAGTTAGCCACTGCGTCTCTACCCAATCCCATGAACCATCTCAAAGCAGCATGTTGAAGAGTGGCTGGGAAAAGCTTCAATCTATGTGCATCAGTGGTGTTATCATAGCTGCGATAAAGGACATCAAAATCAAATAGAAATGTGTCTAGGTCCTCCGTAATCAGACCATGAAATTTTGGTAAAGCTGAAGGTGGAATATTCTTCATGGCAGCTGCCTATTCCTAGTTAGTGATAGGGAATTCAAAAGTGACTAGTTCAGTAGGGTTCTCCACTTCTTCATTAGCAATCGCATCATGAAACCAAGTGGTTATTTACTGCAAGTCTGTAGTGTCTCCGATTGTGGCAAATGTCCCAACTTCATCACTTGTTTCTAATTGTTCTCTTCATGGTTTTAATTTGATGGAATAAATATCCTTAAGGCATCTCTCTATCATCTCATGCAATGGTGTTTGAGCTTAATAACCTTCTCTATGCATAATGTTAGTAGATACTTCAAAATCAAATTGAATGTTTAATAGTCCTAAATACTGAAAGAAATACAATTCTGTATACTAAAAAAGCAAGAAAAGCAAATTAAAAACCCATAAATTCTAAACCTTGACACCATCCCCAACAATAGTGCCAAAAATGTCCAACTCCATTGTTCACCAATAAATCTAATGCAAAAGGGGCATGCACTCTACTCAACGGACCAATAGATCCCTTATCAAGTGACCTAATGGCTATAATGTGTTGCATTTATCATGTCAATCCAGGAAACATATCTTCTTGGATGGTACCTGTACTGTATGTACAGTTTAAAGATTCCTGAGATTATCCTAGAGGTTGTGTATAGAAATATAACTGCTTATAACTCAAAAGAGATTCTATATTATGAACTTTGATTGTTCAATAGTTGCTATGAGTAGATTCACTAAGCCACAAGTAATTTTGTTAAGCTATTTAGGTATATGTTACTTTCAGCTTTTAACAATGACTACTTCTATGAAACAAATTATCATAGCTAATCAAAACTATTAACAATATAATTTAATAAGGATTAACAATATAATTTAACAAGAGAACTATAGTTTACCTCAAGTGGGCCCTTTCTTGGGTGGACTGTATTCTCACAAAATCCCAATTTCAAATCTTTAACTAGATGTTTCTACACATTGAATGAATTTGACAAAACTTTTTGAATTTTGAAAAACATAATACAGAGTACTGATAATAAAATTCTTCTAGATATCCATTACACAGAGAATCTATTGCATATATAGACATATTCTAATTCTGCTATCTAAATTAGACTCTAAATAACTCTAATCTACACATGTCAGCTCTCCCCACAAACATAAGAAGAGGACTTGCTCTTATTCTAATCAAAATATAAATAGGAAACTTGTTTATACAGAAATTTTTTGAAGAGAACAATCCTACTATGACTTTCCAACTTATCATGAAAAAATAAAAGTAATAAGAATACACAGACCAAGGCGTAATTTATGTAATTACTAGCCACAACCTACCAATAATTATGAATTCCTTCTTATTCCTCATGAAAGTCATTACTAATCCTAATAAAATCATCGATGAGTGGAATGACTTATTGAAAAACCAACTCCTTTACATACGGGTTCCTTCTCCTTTGGCTATGGGCACTTGCTTCCTTAGTTGTAGTTGATCACTCCTTTGGTTACAAGTTCACAGCGACCTTTGTTGTGGGTATCTACTTCCTTGTTGCATAAGGGTTAGTTTCATCCCACAATACTTTCATGCCATAAACTACCATAATCAACATAAATTGCTATCATATTTTGAAAATAATCATCAACACACACAAAACATTCATTGACATAATATATACCAATCTTAGTGCTTTAAACTTAAAAGTCAACATAAGGTCTGGATAATGTCTAAGGAAATGTTCTGAGAAAATAGAAACTAAACATGGAAAATGGGACAATTCTAAGTCCAATCAACTGTAAGTGCTTGAAATAGTTTTAGGGCATCAAGTGATGCAAGTCCAACTTTGTAAGGTCTAAAAGCATGTTGTAAATCATGAAAAGCGGTAGTATAGCATGGTTTTATTTGCATGTAGATGTATGCATGATAGGTATTAGTATCTCATGAGACACTTTGAACATATTTGTTGTCTCTCACTTTTCACATTTGTCAGCATGACTATAATCATATTAGATTAATGAATGACGAGCATTTAAATGCATCATAAACTCCCTATTGGTGGTCCTTTCTTACTACACATCGAAGACTATAGACTTGTGATAGATTACTAAGAAGGTTTATTTGTAGGTTTCCTTATTCTTTGGGGTTGTGCATAGTGTATACATAGGCTTTGTTCCATTGTTGGTTGATATGCATGTTTTCTTCCTTCTTGCAAGTTGTGACTTAGTTTCCTAGTGGAGTTGGCACCAGTTTAATTATTGAGAAGGCCACATAGCTTTCATTATGATTAGATTTCTCTTGTATCTTAGGATTAGGTATTAGTTTCTACCATGCCTTTATGATCTAGTGAAGTAACTTATGTAGTATCTTTTGTAGTCCTAAATCTAGCAAACCATAAAAGGATCATGAAAGTATGTTCTCATCATGCACATGTATATTCTCAATGAAGGGGATTCACTTGTTATAAGGGTATAACCATGTTGTTATCTTTTGTTATATTTATATGGAATCTCTTATCTTCTTAAAGGAGGCTATGATATAAATCTACATAAAGACTTAGTGACAACAATAAGAGTCTCTCATTGCAATAGGGTAGGGTTCGTTTGTAAGATCAACTCAAGTTGAGCTAATTCTCTTTAATTGTCCTATGTAAACCTTAGGGAATACCCCCCTTAGCCTATTAGAGCCTAGAGAAAGAGGAGTTTCCCTAACTTATGACTACCCCTTTACTACCCTTTACTTGATCATAAATTCTAGCCCTTTGTCCTAAGTTGACATCCCCAAGTTTTAGGGTTTGAGCTTGCATTTTAGGGTTTAGGAAGATGTAGTTTTGAGTTCCAACACCTAGCTCATTCAATAGGTTGAGTGTTGTTGGTCTTCCTCGCATGAGACCTATTCAACAACCATGATTACTCCCTCGCCCCTCCTAAAGGGAACTTGATCTATCCAAAAGAGGTAAAGCAAGTAGGTCATTTGACACCTCAACACAAATGGAATAAGTTCATCTCTTCCCTACAAGGATTGTGTCACTTCCCATATTACTTTTAGTGCTTCTTCTCCTTCTTCATATATTTCTTTAGTTGCTAATCCATACAATATCAACAGCCCTTGGAATATCTTGATAGTCCATTAGAATGATAACAAAACCTTTTAGAAAATACTATTAATTTTGTTTACATCATTCATTATATAAGTTTTCATTATCACTCTCTAGAATCATCGATTAGATCACATAACTATGTGACAATGTACCACATTATATGCCCTCCTAGTAGTGTATGTGAATATTATATTTAGGAAACAACATCGAGGGGAGTTCTATGGATCTTAGTGCTTTAAACTTAAAAGTCAACATAAGGTCTAGATAATGTCTAAGGAAATGTTGTGAGAAAATAGAAACTAAACATGGAAAATGGAACAATTTTGAGTCCAATCAATTGTAAGTGCTTGAAACAATTTTAGGGCATCAAGTGATGCAAGTCCAGCTTTATAAGGTCTAAAAGCATGTTGTAAATCATGAACAGAGGTAGTATAGAAAGGTTTTATTTGCATGTAGATGTCTCCATGATAGGTAGTAGTATCTCATGAGACACTTTGAACATGGTTGTTGTCTCTCACTTTCCACCTTTGTCAGCATGACTATAATCATTTTAGATTAATGAATAATGGGAATTTTAAAGCATCACAAACTCCCTATTGGTGGTTCTTTCTTACTACACATCGAAGGCTATAGACTTGTGATAGATTACTAAGAAGGTTTATTTGTAGGTTTCCTTATTCTTTGGGGTTGTGTACATACACATGCTTTGTTTCATTGTTGGTTTCTATGCATGTTTTCTTCCTTCTTGTAAGTTGTGACTTAGTTTCCTAGTGGAGTTGGCACCTGTCTAATTGTTGAGAAGGCCACACAACCTTTGTTATGATTAGATTTCTCTTGTAGCTTAGGATTAGGTATTAGGTTCTACCATGCCTTTATGATCTAGTGAATCAACTTATGCAGTATCTTTTGCAGTCCTAAATCTGACAAACCATAAAAGGATCACGAAAGTATGTTCTCATCATGCACATGTATATGCTCAATGAAGGGGATTCACTTGTTGTAGGGGTATAACCATGTTGTTGTCTTTTGTTGTATCTATATGGATTATCTTATCTTATTAAAGGAGATTATGATATAAACCTACATAAAGACTTAGTGACAACCATAAGAGTCTATCATTGTCATAGGGTAGGGTTGGTTTATAAGATCAACTCAAGTTGAGCTAGCTCTCTTTAATTGTCCTATGTAAACCCCAAGGAATACCCCCTTGGCCTATCAGAGCCTAGATAAGGAGGAGTTTCCCTACCTTATGACTATCCCTTTACTACCCTTTACCTGATCATAAATTCTAGCCCTTTATCCTGAGTTGACATCCCCAAGTTTTAGGGATTGAGCTTACATTTTCTAAGGGTTTAGGGAGATGTAGTTTACAGTTCCAACACCTAGCTCATTCAATAGGTTGAGTGTGTTTGGTCTTCCTCGTATGAGACCTATTCAATAACCAGGATTACTCCCTCACCCCTCCTAAAGGGAACTTGATCTATCCAAAAGAGGTAAAGCAAGTAGGTCATTTGAAACCTCAACACAAATGGAATAATTTCATCTCTTCCCCACAAGGATTGTGTCACTTCCCATATGCTATGTCAAAACTGTTGGAAGTGTTGTCCACTGGTGCAGGAGCACCTTCTCTATGGTGGATCCAATCTTGGATCATTTGAATTTCTATGCCTGTCATGTTTTGTTTATGATTTCAATAAGGCTTTTTAAGCCACATCATGTTTGTAATAAGGACTTTGTGTCAATTTGGTCACTAGACCTATGTAGACCATGTTTGGTCAAGTTTGATGTAATAACACAATGAAAACATGTAGTTTTCTTGTGAGAGGAGAAACCCAATGGCTAACTAATTTTCAAAATCAGTTTGTATGGTTGGGAGGGATGAAAACAAAGGTCTCAAGCCTTTTATAGGCGAGAAGTTGGATGTAATTACAGGTGGAATGAATGAATGAAGATCTAGATTTTTGGGTGTGTTGAAACATTGTTCTTTCTAAGTATTTTTCTGTAACAGTCATTCTATAGTATTTTTCTGTAACAGTCATTCTATACGGCCTGTACGTATAGTTGATTGTCTGAGACCGACAGGAGATGTTCCTGTGTTGAAGTAGCTTTCATTTAGAAGTAGTCTAGTGTCTTGAAGTGTTGTAGTTTGTGAGATACTGTTATTTTTGCAGAGACTGGTCTGAAAACCTAGAAACTAGGGTTTAGTGAATAAATGGATTGATTCCTCTATCCACTAAAAGCGAGATTCTCATTTTCAGTGTGATGGAGGAATACAGTGTATATTTTGTGTTTTCTATAGTTCTAGATCAAGCACTCAAGGAAACAAGGAGTTTGGCATGAGTTGACTAGGCATCTCTATGTGACTACTCATGGAAACGATAGGAGAAGTGCTGTTGTGGAGTGACCAAGTTGATGGGTGATCAAGTGTTTATAGAGTATAGACCCCCTTTTCGTGTTGTCGAGTCTTTGTTTTTGTATACTAGTTGGGTGTCTGCACAGTTGCAAAGTAGTAGAGGTTACCATTGGCGTAACACAGCCCTCAGAGAAACTTTTGGAAGTTACACCGATCAACGGTGTTAGGCCAATAGAAAGTGCATCAGTGAAGAACAGATTTTGTCTCGCGAAAGTGTCGGGAGATCCATCGGCGCATCGGCCTTAGTTTGTAAGTGTTCCCTGATGAAGGAAGTCACACCGACGGTTGTGGGTCGAATGTGCCATCGATATATTGGTCAAGGTTATTAAGTGTTTGCCGATGAACAAAGTCTTGCTGAAGGCAACATAACGCATCGGCATATTAGGTGAAGGACTTAAGGCTTCGTCGATGTTTGGAGTCTCACCAACGATGGTTGTATCGGCGTATCAGCAGACCTTGGTTTGAGTTCGCCAATGTTTGGAGTCTGACCGACAGGGTCGCGACTAACTGCCACAGTTAAGGTGAGTGTAAACCTAACCACCATCAAGGTATCGGCAGGAGGCCAGAAGACGCCACCGATGGAAGAAGTCTCTTTGAAGACAAGGTGAAGTCAAGCTGTCGGGGAGAGTTGGGAGATTAGGGAGATAAATAGCAAGGTGACCGATGGGGTACGTTTGGCTGATAGGAGTAGATCGCCAAGACATAGGCCACCCTCTCACCGATCACAAGTTTGTTGTTCAATTGTACGCTTCCACTGAGTGCTCTGCATCATCCACGCCAAAAAAATTTTTATAGCTCATTGGTTATTCTTATCAACCATTAATTATTTGTAGTTATCAGTGTATTCCTTGTTCTTATTAGCTCATGCTGCTAAATCTTGTTAAACTCATCCATTGTTCCCATCAGCGTATTCCTTGACATCTAGAGAAATAGTCTAAACTTGTTTGTTGCTTATATCTAGCGGTTTTGAGTATTATAGTGTCAGAAAAACTATTTTCACACTATAAATTAAAATCACACCAAAAAGTTTTTCTAAACTCATTCATTACTCCTATCAGCATTGGAATATTTGAGGTAAGTTGAAGGTGGGGTCCGAACATAAAATAAAAGCTTGATTTTTTTACTGATTATTCTTTGCAGGAGTTTTCATGGTAAATTGCTAACCATAATCATGATACAAACTTTTAACTACCTTCTATAAATGCCATTGTATCTCTGTGCAATTTGTGTTTCGATTGTTATTAATTGGTTAAAGATTTCTTCTGTTGGTTAACACGCTTATCTTCTGTGAAAATTGCTCTATCAATATCCAGTAAATTTGACTTGTTGTTGTTAACTATCAATTTGTTTTGTATTATGATAAGTGAATGGTGATGTTTATCTAAATTTTTTAATTTAGTCATCATTTGAAGAATTGAACCACATAAGCATAAACTATGGTGCATAAAAGTTTTTTTTAATCATTTATAGTTTCGTTAAATACTCGATATAATGATAGCTTTTGAATTTGCAAAATGCTGGTGGTTTTAACATTTGTGTTTAGCTATGGCAGTTCATGGTAACTGATCCCACTCACTTTTTATCATGCCTTATTCATTTTTGCATAGTTGGTTTATCATGTTTCGGCAGAGTGGTTTCGTTCTTGTCTCAAAATTAATGATAATTGTGTACTCTTCTACAAAATTGTGTTAACTATTCCATTCAAACTATTGAGATTTTAGTTGATGGTTCACATGTCAAAGATTTGAAATTGAAACTTGATGTTCGTTTGTTGAAGATTGGAAATTCAAACCACTAACGGTGGTTTTGCAAGGCTTTCATTGATTAAATCTCTTTTTCAAATGTATGTTTGCACATAGATTAACTAGGGGGTTAATTAATCACTGTTTGTTGTGCTTGTAAGGTGGTAGGTGTATGCTCTCACCTTGTGCAAACTCAGTGATCAGAAGCCAAACCCATCTCTTTTATGTTCTTAACCCCTTAGAGGGCCTGCCTCCTGATTTGTGAGAGGGAACGACCCAAACGGTACTTTCATTTCGATCCGCTATACAAATAATTGTGGTTGTGACAAAAGTCATCAATCACCTGGTACGAATGTTCTGTACCGACGGAAGTTTCCCTCTATTCATGAGATGCGTAAAAATCCTTTCTAAGGGTTAGGATACCTCTTAAATGAGTGAACCCGCATGTAAAGACACCAGATTATCCTGAAACACTGACTAGAAACCACTTGTTGTAGAAGCCAAAAACCTTTTTTGCTTGCTGGTGCAGGAGGTTGGACCTCTGAAGCTGTCCTACATGTACTATTCATTGTGGAGATAGAAAATCCCTTGATTCATAAGATCTACGGATCTTAGAGGTAAGAGATTTGGTGTGCTCGTGCCATGGTGGGAGAGCCAGTGTCACCAATATCTCTAGATGTCTGCCTTGTCTCAGTATATGGATTAATCCAAGTAGGGACTCAGCAAGTAGTATCCTCTTTCTAGCCTAGATTGTGCATGCTTACGAGTGTTTTCAAATTTGTCAAGACCAATGAAAATTTTTGGGCTAATCTAGGCCCTCATTCAAACTTTTACTCTGATTTTGTATCAGAGTCATCCAAAACTTTTTGTCTGTCATGTTTTATGTGTGTGTTCAAAACAAACATTTTATATTTCAATCAAACATCACATCTGGAATCTATAACATTTCAGCCTTGCAAATCTCAAAAGCTTGCTTAAAAATCAAACAACACAAATGTCTACATGATCTCTTGCAAAACCAAAATCCCTAAGCAAAGATCCATGTTCTGCTTTTTTTAGACATAGACATCGTAGTTCAAGGTCTATCAAAAAACACATCTTGAAGAACTACCGCAACCGAGACATATTGTTGAGAAATTTTTATCAATGCTCTTTGAGGAATGAACCAGACTTACATGTCCAAAACGAGCCTAGCATTTAAATCTCTTGGGGCATCATTCTTCAGTTCTAATCCTTCAGTCCTTGTATAGCTAGATCATTCCACCTAGTCCTTGCATATTTCGATCATTCTATTCTGTCATGTCCTCAGTCCTTGCATATCCATCACCATTCCAACAAAATCCTTAGTTTGCATCTAGGTTGCTCTCTTTGGTCTTCAATCAAAACATTTGGCAATTATATTACTTTTACCACTTAAGGTCTATCATACTGGAGTTGGGAAACTTATCAATAGGATAGGGTAACTTGCTTGGATTTTATCATCTCCTATTTTAGCATACCCCTCTTGATCATTGTCCTTGAGTCTATCCATCATAGCACAAGAAATCATTGCCTACATAATCATTGCTAGACCTAGAGTTACCTTGATCTATTTTAGAGTTGTCATCAACCCACTTGAAGTTTAGTTGGTGTCATCTTACTCATATTCTCATCCTTACCTAGTCTAATCTTCATTCGTCAAAATGGTTGTGATCATCAAAAAATCTAGGCCAAATCCAAAACCATACATACTTCGAGGTGACCCAAAATTTGTTCTTAGTGATGATGAGAACTTTGTAGATCCTAGTGGTGATGAGAACCTTGTAGAATCCTGAGGTCATCTTAATGATACTCTTGACAAGGGAAATACCATCTCAAGCTTGGAATCATACACCCATCCATCTACTAGCTCTCCTCATCCATCCATCCATATGGAACCTCCATCACCATCCAATAGAATGCCTATATCAAAGCCTACTAGTCCTACACCAACACCACCAAAACCTACTAGTCTTATGCCAACACCACCATCAAACTTTCCAAGCTCTAATCCATCAACCAATGAATCCTTGAATGATTGTCTTGAAAGCTTCTTTGCAAAATCTAAAAATCCACTCATCCAATTTCATCCCCATCTAGCACAAGTAATCCTAATCTTACAGATAAGCCTACACATTCTACCATCATTCTTCATATGTTATATTGTCCATCTACCCATATACTAATGAAGGATGTGATCCATTTGTTGGACTGCAATGGACAACTGGGAGGGGGGGTGAATCAATTGTCCTAAAACTTTTAACCAATTATGATCATCAACTTATCAATTACTTATATTCAGATATAACCATGAAACCATAAAATGAGAAGCTCAACACAAAAGCATAATCAACACAGGTGACACCAGATTTTTACATGGAAAACCCTAAAAGGGAAAAACCATGGTGAGTGTTAGCCCACAGAAATATATAAGTTATATCAATACCGAAAAATAGAGGCTCACTACCTACAGGGCTCACTACCCAAATTGCTCACTGTAAAGAAAGCCTCACTGCCTATGGGTGGCTCACTGCCAAAGAGAGGCTCACTACCAAAAGGAGGCTCACTGTCAAAAGGTTGAACTGAGATAACAACATTTACTCCATGCCAAGGTTCAGTTCCATTGAAGCACAAACACCTCTGCTCTATTCTGCTACCTTACTTCACTTTTATCTTCACATCTTTACATTTGGATACATTTTCATGACTTAATTACAAGTATTTATACACTTCATCAACCTTGGAATGATCATCAAGGTCAGCATTACAATCATTAACTGTTGGAACAATCTCCAAGGTCGGCAAACATACGTTACATCATAATAGGTCTGGACCTAAATAGATTTACAAAGAAAAGAAAATGAATGTGGATCATGTTGTGCCTTAGCAAGGACTCAAACACAATCTTCCATACTACAACATGCTATCACAATCTTCGATGCATCTCTACAGATGATGAATTCAACCAAGTCGGCCAAGACTGATGTTAACACAAGTATTCTTAAGAACACGCTTCATGCATGATCTAAATTACACCTTGCGGACCAATCCTAATGTAGGAGCATGATCAGGAGACATCCACAAGCACATTGTAATCACCAGGAACAACCACACGATCTCTAATCACTCTAACAATAAGATTCTTCAAAACAAAGTATAGGAACAACACTGTCAACCACTGTCATGAGTAAAAGATACCTTGCGGACCACCAAATCACAAACCATTGCATTTGAAGGCACTTAACATCATCACTGACTTAATTTGAGAATTGCAGATGAAAATACTTTAATGCAGAGGAATGCGGAGCAAAACACTTTCTCCCTATCACCACCAAACATACAAAAAAAGTTGTTTTCACTCTGGTGAACATAACTCACTCAATTCTTCATACTGGAGGCTCAAACTTAGAATATAACATCTTCAGACAGGCTTCTAAATAACTTCCAATCCATAGGCAAAGATATTTATTCTACAGGAAATGTGGAGCATTCTTCTGGACTGTTCTTCTACATGTAATGCACTGTTTCTACTACAACACATTGTTATCACTGGAGGGGCTAATTTTCTCAATATCCTCAACAAAGTAAGAGCACATTTGACACCAATGACAACATAGATATGTTGAAATCAATGACAACACCGATTAGGCACATACTTGCAACACCATTGGATACTAGCAAGGAATCAACCATTACCCTCATGTCTTCAAATATCTATCCTTGAGCCTATCAAAGAACCTTCAAATGTTATGCCTATTTCTCCAATCCAATCTTGTAGTCCACAAACTATCCAAGAACCTTCAAATGTTCTTGAAGATCTACCTTCCATAAGCCCAATTCATTTGCGACAACCCATTGAACCTATCCAAGAAATCTCCATTCCTATCCAAACTCAAGAGCTATATCAAGAGTCAACTCCAAAGCATGATCAACCTTGCTCCTTACCAAATCAAGATCAAAGTTTTTCCATTCAACCTATCCATAACATATATTTTTTTTATAATCAAGACATTATCTATGATGAAGAGCCTATCCATAAGCAAGTTGATCCTATCCATAATTCCACAACTATCTATGAGCAAGATACCCTAGAACCACATACTCCATCTACTCCTCATTGTTATCTTAGCAATAAGAGTGAGTATGGAAGTCTTGTCGATCAACTTGAGCACTCACCTCACTTCATGGCATTCCTTCGAAGAAAAGAAACTTCTCCTTCAATCCATGATCCCACAACATCCACTTCCCTTGATGAGATGCTTGGTCCCCACAAGCACATAGATGATCAAACAAATACATTGGATCTTCATGAGCATAATGAGCATAATCAAGATCCTATTGCTTCTTCACCATCTCATATTGATCCCATTTCAAATCCATCAACCTATCCACATAGTCTAGCTACTTTCATCCATGAATGTTCTTCCCTAGGAGAGCAGCAACCATTGTCTATCACCACACTCTCTCCATCCAATAATGAACTCAAGTCTAGTTCCCAAAACATACATAGTCCCATTGTCCATCACACACTCCAAAACATGAACTATCAAGGTAAAGTCTTAGGCCTTCATGAACAAGGTATTTTGGATCCTATCCATGTCAAAGTCCCTCCACACTCATATGGCCTTCGATATACACCCCAAGGACAACAATATAAATATGTTGGTAATTCCTCCATTCTTTGTAAGTCCACAACTTTCCATCACAAATCCTATCACACCCCTAAAACATATGTTGTCATCCCTCCTCCATCATCCTATAAACCCAAAAAGCATGTGACCATCCAGCTACCTCCATCCACTTTACCTCCACTTCTTCCAATTCCTAACATCCCTCCATCCACTTTACCTCCACTCCTTCCAACTCCTAATATTCCCATCCTCAAATACCCTTATCACTTTAGCCACAAATCCATTAATCCTTCCATCCATACATCATGTTCCTATAAATCCCCTACAATTCCTAATCATGATCAACAAATGCACACATCAACTAAAAATGAAGCTATCCCAAACACCCCTATGGGATTCAATAATAAAAATTTGGATGCCTCCACCCATAAAGCAAATCATCCTAATAATTCTCATGCCACATGGCACCAATGCAAAGAATCAAAGCAAAATCAAAACTCAAAAAGGCTACCCAAGTCCACATCTCAAAAAGATAATTTCAAAATAAAATGGTTTGGGTCCCTAAACAAAAAGCACCTAATTCAAATAAAGCATCCACAATCTTAAAATCTCAAACATCTCGCTCCCCATCACAAAATCTTAAAATTCATAAGTCCATTTTGGGTCCCTAAAGACCTAAATAGTCAATCTCCTAAGAAAACATATCCATTACTCCCAAATCCCCCTTCCAATAAAAAGCTTCAAAATTCAATCCGGCGTGTGCAACCGTTGGTCTTGATTCCCTTCCACTCCACAACATCCCCACATACCTCTATCTCCCCATCTTCTTTCAACCATCTCACTTATCTTTTCCATCAAAACCCTATGGTCCATGCTTTTGCATAAATACTTCTATTTATCTCCTTATCTCCATCATAATCCACTATCTTTCCATCCTAATCCCCATCATAATCCACTATCCCCTATCTACTATCCATAATCCATACATAATCCATTATCCATCCATCCATCATATACCATCTCCTTATTCTATTTTCCTCTCATGAAATCCCTTACCAACATCTATGAGCATAATACCACTTGACATGGTCTGTGAGTGACTTCTATCCATCATAGGGACATTACCATCTTGTTTGAGTCCCCACCTATTCCATCAAACTATCCCTTACAAAAAAAAATATTAAAGAGAAATCATTTCGTCCAATGGTGAAAACCATTTTTATGGCACCTTGGATAAGTACCATGATGAAAAACTTGCAAATAGGTGTCATGTGTAGGTGATTATCTATGTGCTTTACACTTGGGGGCATGGTTTCTTATCTATCCCATCTCATATCCTATCCTATCATTTTATATCTTATCTTGTCATCCTTACCTATCATATATGTCATACCTTCCTTATTGCACCATCCATCTTCCCTTCCTCCTTTTTGATCTTGATGAGTGTAGGGGAAAATATTGAAAAATGCTTTTGACACCTCTTGTCATACTCCAAATTCCATCCATTCATTTCTAAGAATATCCTCCATACATCCATCTACCACTACATCCATTCATCCCTTCCAAGCATTTTCCCCATCATCCATAACTCCTAAGGCATTATATCTAGAGTGGGGTCATGTTATTCCTATGCAACGTAGTCCTTGGAGATCACATCCTAGGCTCCCTCCATCTATCTATCAAATATCTTCCATCCATACTCCTATCTTTATCATATCGCCAATCCTTGTATCCATCTACATCCCTATCTTTATCCTATCGCCAATCCTTCTATCCATCCATACTCCTACCCTTATCCTATTGTTCATCCTTTTATCCATCCATAATCCTACCTTTATCCATCCATCCAATCCTTTTATCTATCACATCCATAATTACTCATCTGCATCCTATCATCCTTGCCTTTTGGTTTGGTTTTCCCTTGTCATTGGTATCTATCCAAAGGCTATCCACGCACAATCCAATGATAAACATCCCAAAACATGTCAAAAATCCAAATAAATCACAACGTTTGAAATTACAAAAAAATCACATATCCAACAAAAACCCAAGCAATAAAATCCAAATCATCAATCCAAATCCAATCCAATCACTTCAATTATTCTAATCACATCAATTCTTCAAATCAATTCCATCAAGTTAATCTAATTCATCAACCAAATCATTCCAATCAAATCACTTCTTCCAATCAATTCTCCAATCATTAAATGAATTCATTCATCAAATCGATCCACCTCACTCGATTCATCAAATCAAATCAATCCATCATCTCAATCAATCAAATCATTCCAAGCAACAATGATCCACATGCAAGTATCCTTAATCCATACCAATCTTGTCAAGCAAATCTAGCCAAATTATCCAATCACATCAATGGTCTTGTTCCTCGCCTTGTTGTGAACCTAATCAATCGATCACAACATCATCATCAATGGGATACATCATTCCCAATCTTAGTGTTATTTTCAGGATATATCGTTCCCATATCAACAACACAATCCTCGCATTGTTCTCAGGATAAATCATTCCCACATCAACAACACTATCAATCAATCATCAATCATTATCAGCATCAATCAATCTCATTGATCATCGGTTTTCAGCTTGACAGGGGCAATCACCTTGTTATTTTTGAATCATTTGTGCATGTTTTCTTGCTTGCTTGTGTATGTCATCATTTCATCTTGTATTTGAATCACATCCGTATCATTCCAACTAATATTCATATTTTGTGTATGTTGGAATAGATTTTTGCATTATCCTTTGCATCTAAGGTCATATCATACCTTTTGTGCATTAGGACCTTAATGCTCTAAGTTTGCTTCCTCATACATTAGACAGGGTTGTGGTGCACATGACACATCATCACCTTGGTCCTTATACCATGGTGCATAACGTCAGGCGCTATATCAAACATCAAGTTGCTCAAAGTTAAATCAGCATAACTCTATCTCCCCCCCCCTTGTTTCATTTTTTTTCAAGAGCCTATCCATCTCCTTCGTCCCTGCATATCCTCTTGAGGGGGCATTATCTACCAATCCTTCATTTTATGAGCCCCATGTGAACCCTAGCCTATCCAAAATCCAAATCCAAAACCTATGTTTTAATCTTCTTTGAAACAACATTGCTTCGCAACATCGTCTCAAAGAGGGGCAAATTATAGATATCAAAAATTGACCTAATTATCCCCTACATTATCCCTCATTATTCCCTGTCATCCCCTAATTATCTTTATCCATGAGATTTAATTGATTAATTAATTAAATTAATTATATCTCCATTTTTATTCCCCTCTTGTGAATAATAAATTAAAGTTAAATAACTTAATTTATTATTTACTAAAACCTATCATAAATAATAAATTAAATCGACTTAATTTATTATTTTATCCAAACCTAAACCTAAATCAAAAACCAAAAAAACCTATTCGTAAAAACTAATCCTAAAAATCAAAATCTGTTAATTTACCTACCAACCCGTTCAACTACCCGTGAACCGTTTTCACCAACTTTTATTTAAACCTGCCTTTATTCCCGATTTCATTCCCTGGGGAAATTACTTTGGAGTTATGCAGAAATTGATGAACAACCACATTTTCGATCATTTGGTAACATCTATTTCAATCATTAATTTTTATCTTTGATCATATTTTATGTGGCATTTAATATGAGTTTTTAGCATTTTGAAATAGTTTTTGAAATCTTTCATCAAAAATTTAGATTTCGTGCTAACACATACAATATCAACACCCCTTGGAATATCTTGATAGTCCATTAGAATGATAATGAAGCCTTTTAGAAAATAGTATCAATTTTGTTTACATCATTCATTATATAAATTTTCATTATCACTCTCTAGCATCATCGATTAGATCACATAAACTATGTGATAATGCACCACATTATATGCCCTCCTAGTAGTGTATGTGAATATTATATTTTAAGAAACAACATCGAGGGGAGTTTCCAAAAAACTACAAGTGTAGACGCCTAAAATCGGTCCCTCATCGTCTTGACACCATTCAACCCTAATCAGGACATCATTCAACCACTTAATTGGATAAATCCCCATTTATTCAATTAACCATCCAATTCCCCTTTTAATGGTGATTTAATAATATTTTATTATCAAAATCATTATTCATGTACTTTTCACTATTCATTTGTACCCTTGTTCGTACCCTTCTAGTATAAATGATTATTTAATCATTTATCCTCTTTTCCTATAGTCTAACATTAGATAAATAATTCTATTTATCTAATACCCTATCCTCATCCAAAATTAAATAAATATTTTTCATATTTATTTAATTCCCCTATTTTGTCCACTTTTTATTAAGTGGACTAAACCTAATTAACTAACTTATCCTCCACTTGCACATTCCTAAACTTTAGTCAACCCCTTCAAATCCCCCACATCCTCCCAAATGTACAAAGGTATGGCCTTTGTACAAGACCACATGGTTCTCTTACAAAGGTATGGACAAGTCCTCTGTATAAAGGTCCTTTTTGTCCTCCTTTGATCCTCACCATCCCCTTCTTCCAAGACCACTTTTCTACCTTGATCTTTCCTTGATCCAAGGACATCCTTCATCCTCCAACCAAATCATGCCACTTGGAAACCTCTCATGCATGTAAACCTCTCAATCATCCTCATCCATTGATCTCTCTAATCAATCTTGACTATCCAATCCCTCATCCAAAATCATATAAATCCAACCCATCCCAAGCCATTTTCAAGACTCAATGAAATGCAAGGTTATGTTGTCAAATTGAGGAGCAATCACACACATCCAACATCAAAGGAGCAAATCAAAACATCAAGGTTTGCATGGTGGTTAACATAGTTTAGCTTCCTTTCTTCTTTTATGCATTCTTTTTGCTCAATCTTGAGGTTGCATAAGATTTTGGATGAAATAGGTTAATGTGGTTTTAACTTCTTTATTGGGTTCATTTTCTATTGTATACACTACTTATTGTATGTCACGACCTTTGGAGTTCAATCATACAAACATTTGTGTACCTATGAAGAAGCCATCACTTTCATTGATTTTTTTCTAAAGTTCTATGGATCTTCTGCATTGAGCACAAGGTTGAATCCTTCCTCGAGTGTAAGGAACTCAAAGCATGCATTGAGAACCAATATGACTAACATATCAAGTGTCTTCATTTGAAATGAGAGGTAATTATTCAAGGCTATCTAATAATCATGTTAGATTTAAGAAGCCATGTATATCCTTTGATATGTCAAAGGATCTCTTCATCTTTGGTCTTTGATTAGCCTTTAGGAGTCCCCTTTAAGGGGTAACATTCCAAAACGATCTCAATAATGTAGTTGTCTGGTCAAGCTTAAGAGAGGACATTGGAGTTTGTAATATTCTCCAAGGACCTTCTATGATTTCTTTATGTATTTTAAGTGTCTTATTTAGGTCAATCACTTTTTGACACATGTCAAGTTAACCTCCTTTAATATATATTTATATACATCTAAACCCATTGTTTTCTTGATAAATACCAAGTTTATGAAGTGTTATAGCCTATAAACACCATCATATATTTCATTTCCTTTTTCACATTATTGTTGTTTTTATTAAAGCTTGGTGTCTTCATTCCTAAGAGTACATATAAATAAATTTACAGCCTATAATTAATTTTTTATATTCTCTATTAAACAATATAAATCTCCACATTAAAGCATTGTATTTATTGCTCCATATGAGGGGGAAAAGGCATATCAATGACTAGAGAGAACATAGTTTCATATAAAAAGGTTATTCCTAGAATACTCTAACTAAAGGCGAAACCAAATTTAGGGTTATGTCAATCTAACATACTAAATACACATTTAATCATAAATATTAATTAACGAAAATGCAAAAATCCAATATTTTTGAATTTTAATTAATTTTCAAAATCCAACGTGTTGTTGAATTTTAATTAATCATTAGTTACTTTCAAGTATGCATCCAGTATACAAATGATCATACTTCCAAGAAAAATGGAAATTATTTATACAGTAGTCAGCAATTCACTCATGATTGAAGTGAAATGAAGTACAACATGCCCTAAGATGTATAGGGTCTGAGTTCTGGTCGACATTAATTGTACTGGTAACCAAAACAGACATTAACTGTAGGTATCTGAAGCCAAAACAGAAGTGTGATTAAACACAACTGCAAATAGTGGTTACTGGAATGATTATATTCAGCGCACAGGATGTACGGTATATCTGCAACAATAGCATGAAGGGGAAATAGACTATGATTTTAGACGGTGGTAAGTAGTAACGTTTCTATCTTCTGTCTGCAGACCGTGTGGATGCAGACACCGTTACAGGCATGTTGATGTAGTACTAAGCACTTTCATGTTCCCTAAACAGAAAAATTCGCAAATTGGTTTTAGCTTAAAGATGATCGTGCCAACTGGACGTGAAAAGAAATCTGAAATCTGATACGCTGTTGAATATCAGAATCTCCATGATTTGCAGTCAAAACAATATATTCCATTGTTGATTTGATGAAATTAGGAATCTCTCCAATTTGTCATATGTAAGGTTATTCTCACCACACTTTATTTGAACATCATCCATTTCAACGGTCAAACACTTAATAGCAATTTGACACCTAGTCCACAATAAAAAATGATAAATATTTGTCCTATTTTTATTGGCGACTATTGAAGTGGATGATATTTAAGAATAACCTTCATACCTATAACTTGATAATGATTCTTCCTGACATATTACCACCACCAACACAAATGTTCAAAAGCAAATGCTCAAAAGAATTTGAGATGTCTCAAATAACATAAACACTCAAAAATAAGTAGACAGTACGTTGTGGATTATTTGGAATTTAAGATGCCCTAAACAACAAACAACAAACAAAATGCGGCTATTTAAGCTTAAGGAATACAAACAACACAAAAGTTGCAGAGAAATCAGATATAAAAAGTACAGTTATCTGACCTAGTGCATAAAGGGTTAAAAAGAAAAAGAAAAAGAATGGGCAATTTGCAATGACAGGGACCCCATCAAGCAAATATAATATAATCCTTTCAACACAACCACAATCCGGTCAATTTTGCGTTTTGAACAGAATATTCCGAGACAAGGTTGTAGTGTAAGTAGGAATTCAAATCCTGGATTGGATATTGAAAGCCGTGGAACAAATTCCCGAGATGAATTCGATGTACATATATTTAAGTGTTAAGAATCCTGATTCCTCACGCAGAAAACGATGGTCCACACTGAAAATGCCCTTCTATCGCAACATCCAGGATGTGGAACGATCCGTACATTTCAGTCTTCTTCTTTGTCGCGTTTCAGAAATTTTGCCTGCTGACAGACCTGTCCAATGACGTTTAATTCATGTGGTACGTGTAGCTGTCTAAGGCAGTCAACAACCTGGGGTGATCACTCCCTTTCATTCCATTAATGGTCACTAAAACTTTGGTGTGGGAGATCATGTCCAAAATCATGATTGTGTTGGTGGTTTTTGAATAAAATTGTGTAGTGTTTTTTAATGTCGATGTTTCATATTACATTTTAATCTAAGGTGTTAGAGTAATCTTGCATCACCCAAAAATATTTTTTTCACTTTTTTTTTATTACAAATTTATAATAATAATTTAGTCATCATTCTTTCACTGCAAAGATATATTCTAATTTCAATCACCATTTTAGCACATCTAAATTTTTCAAATAGGAAATCATACTATGCACCAAAGGTATTCCAAATAGAAGATTGTACTATGCACCAAAAGATTTCAAAGATCATTATATTTTGATTCTACATTAATGAGATGTGATTTCTACATCAATGAGAGGAGGCAAGAAAGAATTTAAGTACACATCAAGATAAAATAAAAGTTTTAAATTATTGGAAAAGAAAGTAATAGAGCAACCAATGTTAGCATTGCTAGATTTTGGTAAGGTACTTCAAGTTGATTATGATGCAAGTGGGAGTGTAATTGCAGTAGTATTGAGTAAAGAAGATAGACCAGAAAAGTTGAATGATGTAAAGAGGATATACTCAGTATATGATGAAGAATTTTATGTCATAGTTAAGGCATTGAAGGAGACATTACTTATTGGGCCAAAGGAATCCGTGTTGTATACAGATCATCAAGTGTTGCAATAATTGAACAATGAAGGTAAATTAAACTAGAGACATGTGATATGGGTAGATTTTATGTACATCTATTCTTTTTATTTAAGCATAAGAGTGGAAAGTCAAAAAGATTTGTAGATATGTTGAATAAGAGACAAAATTTGCTAATTAAATGAAAGTTGAAGTAATTGGATTTTTGGAGATGAGAAATTTGTATGAAGATAATGTTGATTGTGTAGAAACATGGAAGGCGTGTAAAGAACTTGTAAGTATGGATAGAAGTAAGTGGCTTGATTACTTGATTTAGAATGATTGGTGTTCAAGGGTAGTCAATTATCTTTCCTAGAAGCCTAATGAGAGAAAATTTGATAAAGGAGATGCATAGTAGCAAATTAAGACATTTTGGAATAGATATTACAATGACATTGGTGAACAAAAATTATTTGGCTACAAATGTATAAGGATGTGAAAAGTTATATTCAGAATTATATAACTTGTCAAGTTGCAAAAAGTAGTCAAAATGTTGGGTTCTACAAGTCATTGTCAATTCTAGAGAGACCTTGGGAGGAAAGTAGTATGAATTTGTATTAAGATTTCTAAGAACACAGAGAGATCATGATTTTATATTTGTGGTAGTTGATAGATTTTTTAAGATAGTGCATTTTATAACATGTAAGAAGACAATGATTGTTAGGAAAAGGGTGTGTTGTACACCTCACATAAAAATGAAATATTTAAAAATGTAAAATAAATATTTATTTGTGGTGCATCTTAGGGGATGTGTTTAGCCACATTAAATATTTTTTTGGGTCCATGCTTGTAAAAGTTGTAACATTGGGTTAATTATTTTATGTGTGGAAAACATAGAATAATTAATTAATAATGAAGGGGATAAATCATAAAACACACAACAACAGAAATTGCACACAGAAAATAAATTTTTTTTTATTAATTTGGACAACTTATTACATTACAGAAGCTCAAATACAATCAGAGGAATCAACCCTCCATAAGCTGCAACACATTACAGCTTCCTATCCCAAGACTCTAGAATCATCTGTTTTCTGTAACCCCAAATCATCTAAGGTTTCTATTTTCCCACCTATTCTTGACTCTACACTTCCCCCCTTAACTCTACTACCCACTCAAGGTTCCCAAAAATGGTTATTAATAGCCTTTTTGGCGGCCAACAACCTAATTTCAAAATTTGCATCTCCCTCCAAAAATAGGTCAACTTCCGAGAGCCATAACTTTTGATCCGGGTGTCCGATTGACGAACTGTTTTATGCGTTGGAAAGCTCGCGAAGTGCTTTACGCGCTAAAAAATTGCTCTGCTAGTTTCGGCCATTTTCATGGCCATACGGGGCTGTTTAGTGCCTCAAACCTGAGTTTGAATAATTTTCAGGCTTTTGGGGAAACAGAAACTTTAATATCTTTCAGCTCACAAATGATCTTTGCGTGATTCCTTCGCCAAAGGTCTTATATTTCTGTTATGTAACTTCCTATAAATTTTCCCTTCAATCCGTGCCCAAATGCAAACTTTCTAAAAATAGTAGGTTGTTATTTTCTGTAGTTTGGAAAAACTGAAAGTTCTACAACATTATTCAAGCGATTATGGAACCAGAACCACAAATTTTGAAAAGAAATGGAAAGAACATCAACAATTTTGAAACACATCTTTTTTTGGGTGATGCAAGATTGCCTTTACACCATTGGATGCTCCTGCATCAGACACCCAGGGTAATTTGAGAAGTGACTCTGTCACGTCTCAGGTGTTTGTGTGAGGAAAACCCAAACAGTCAACCTCTGCCTTAGACAACCAAGAAGAATCTTCAACAGGCCTTCCTTTCCATTTCACCGGGTATTCTTCATATTCCCTGTTTCGAGTACTTCTTCCCACACAACTATCCAAGATCTCTTCTATCTCCTCTATTGAAGTAGATGCCAATACTCCACTATTCTTCTGTTGGTCCATCCTCTATTCCACCTTCATAATATTTTGATAAATTAGCAATGTTGAAAACAAGGGAAATGTTGATTCCACTCGGTAGCTCTACCTCATATGCATTTCCTGAATCATGTTTCTTCAAAATTTTGCATGGTCCAAATTTCTTCATTTTTAACTTATTGTATGTTCCAATTGGGAACCTTTCTTTTCTCAAGTGAACCATGACTTCATCTCCTACCTGGAATTCCTTAAATCTCCTCTTATGATCCGCCTTAGCCTTGTATTGAATAATCATCTTATTAATGTGCTTTTTAACCTCTTCATGCAAATTTTTCATGTGTTCTGCAAAGTCTTCAGCCTCAGCACTTGTCTTTTCTCCTTTGTCCAGCTTCCTTAACTCTAAAGCATTTCTTGGACTATTCCCATATACAATCTAGAATGGTGATTTACCAGTACTCCTATTGATAGAATTGTTGTAAGCAAATTCTGTCTGTGGTAAAATCAAATCCCATCCCTTGAGCTTATCACCTACTAAGCATCGTAACAAGTTACCCAAACTCCTATTCACCACTTTAGTCTATCCATCAGTCTATGGATGGTGTGCAGAACTGAACTTCAAATCTGTCTTCAACTTCTTCCATAATATCCTCTAAAAATAACCAACAAACTTGGTATCTCGATCTGAAACTATGCTCTTAGGTAGACCATGTAGTCTCACCACCTCCCTGAAAAATAACTCTACAATATAAATAGCATCATTAGTCTTCTTGCAAGGAATAAAATGTGCCATCTTCAAAAATCTGTCCACCACCACAAAAATGGAATCATGTCCTCTCTATGTCTTTGGTAAACCAAGAACAAAATCCATGCTAATATCATCCCATGGCTTCTCTGGTACAGGTAGTGGCTGATATAGACCTGTATTCTGACTTGCTCCTTTTGCTATCTGACATACTCTGCAACTCTGCACAAATTTCCTCACATTATGTTGCAACTGTGGCCAATAATAATTTTCACCAACAATAGTGATGGTCTTATCTCAACCAAAGTGTCCATCCAATCCTTCACTATGCTTCTCCTTAATCAGGTTCTCTCTCATGGAACTCCTTGGAATGCACAACTGGCTTCTTCTAAACAACATCTCATTTTGGATTATAAAATCCAACCATTTTGTCCTTTCCAAAGTAATAGGTTCCAGAAAAGCTTTCCAAGCCTCTATAAAATTTGGATCTTCAGGATACAAACTTTTGAGCTCATCGAACCCAACAACCTCTATCTTCATTTCTGTCAACAAGTTTTAGTTCTGCTCAAGGCATCTGCAACTCTATTAGACTTCCCACTCCTGTGCTTCAAAACAAAAGTATAACTCTGCAAAAACTCAACCCATTTTAAGTGCCTTTGGTTCAACTTCCCTTGACTATTAAGATACTGCAAAGCCTGATGATCAGTATATAAAACAAACTCTTTTGGCAACAAATAATGTATCTATTTTTTCAAAGCCTAAACTATTGCATAAAATTCTTGATCATAAACAGAATACTTTTTCTTAGCATCATTAAGCTTCTCACTAAAATAGGCAATGGGCTTACCTTCTTGGCTCAAAACAGCTCCTATAGCACTGCCACTAGCATCACAATCTACTTGAAATACCTTATTAAAATCTGGAAGTGCCAAAACAGGTTGCTCTGTGACTTTCTGCTTCAATGTATCAAAGCTTTTATCTGCTCCTTTAGTCCATCTAAACTCTTTTCTATCCCCTCTCATTGTCTCAGTTGGAGGTGCACATATGCTACTAAAATTCTTGATAAACTTTCTGTAAAAACTTGCCAAACCATGAAAATATCTTACCTCAAAAGCACTCCTCGGTGTAGGCCATTCAATGATAGCCCTCACCTTCTTTGGGTCCATCTTAAGACCTTCCTCTGAGACAACAAATCCCAGGTATACCAACTCCTCTGAAAAACTACATTTCGTTAGATTAATCAACAACTTCTCCTCCCTCAACTTCTCTAAAACGCTTCTGATATGCATAAGATGCTCATCCCAAGTCTTACTGAAAATCAAAATATCATCTAAATAAACAATAACAAAACTTCCTAAAATTTCTTTCAATACCCCATTCATGAGCCGCATGAATGTGCTCGGTGCATTGGTTAGCCCAAATGGCATGACTAACCAATCATACAAACCCTCCTTTGTCTTGAAGGTTGTCTTCCATTCATCTCCTTCTCTGATTCGGATATGGTGATACCCACTCTTCAGGTCAATCTTTGTGAAGTACTTGGCTCCACTCAAACAATCCATTATGTCATATATTCTTGGCAATGGAAACATGTACTTGATCGTGATCTTATTTATGGCTTGAGAATCTGTACACATTCTCCACTCTCCATCTTTCTTTGGTGCTAGTACTGCAGGTACCGCACATGGACTTAGACTCTCTCTTATCAATCCCTTCCTCAACAACTCCTGAACTTGTTTGATCAAATCTTCACTCTCTGCTGGAGTCATTCTATGGGCTGCCTTATTCAGCAAACTAGGTCCTGGTATCAAATCTATTTGATGACTTATCTTCCTCATTGGTGGTAAACCTTCGGGTACATTATCAGAGACAATATCTTGAAATTCTTCCAACACTTTTTAGACTTCTACTGGTACATCTTCACATTTCTCTTGACTAATCTTAGGAATCAATGCAAAGCAATGACACTCATGCTTCATACCCTCTAAAAATTTTCTACCATCTACCAAGCAAATTCTGGCAGTACTACATACCTTTTCTTCCACCTCTTTCAAGGGCTTTAATTTATGACGAACTCCATCCTTTGTTAAGGAATATGTGTTTGCACGGCCATCATGGACAACACTCCTATCATACTACCATGGCCTCCCCAACATCATATGACATGCATCCATCGGTATGATATCACACAACACCTCATCATATTAGTCCCCAATCTTGAACTTCACTAAACACTGCTCATTGACCAAAGCTCTATGGTCCTTCTGCAACCATGCAGTCTGATATGGATGTGGATGCTTTCTTCTTGTCAACCATCTCCTCTGAAACAAGATTGTCAGTGCTTCCACTATCAATAATAATATCACAACACTTACCTTCACATTTACACCTTGTGCAGAATAAACTCTTCCTTTGATTTGGTTCTTTTTCCTCATTCAACAAAGTTCTTCTGACAACTAGGGTTTCTCCCCTTTCAGCATCTTTAGAATGCTCAGACTGTGCATCTTCGTCTACATGTGCAACTCATGCATTACCTTCAGGTCTTTGATTTGTCCTTCCTTGATGTTGTGGGCACTCGTATGCTCGATGCCCTTCTTCTCCAAATTGGAAACAGGTTCCTCTAAAACCTCCTCTTCTAGGTCCTTGCCCAGGTCTGCCTCTTCCTCTTCCTCTTTGCTCACCATTGTTTTGGTCACGAGGGCGGTAGGTATTATCTCCTCTCTGAATTCGACTGGTGCCGGCTTCTTCACTTTTCTTTGAATCTTCATTTCATCCCCCATAGGGTCTTCCACCAGTCCTTCCACCTTGATCTCTTCCCCTTTGCTTGCTGTCAAATCTTTTATTCAGCTTCTCTTCTACCTTCAGGGAAAACTAGTATGCATCTTCTATGGTGGTCATTTTGACCAGGCTCAACTCCTCTTGAATACTTGGCCTCAACCCATTAATGTAATAGGATACCTTCTCCTTATTTGGCTCTACATGGCCTGTCCTAATAGTAATCTCATAAAACTCTTCTGTATGCTCCTTGATAGACTTGTTACCTTGCTTCAATCCTTGCAGCTTCTTCAATAGCTCCATCTCATAGTCAACATGAATGAACTACTTCTTCAGTTTCTCCACCATCCGATTCCATCTGGTGATCTTTCCTTTTCCTCTTCTGTTCCTCTCTAACTGGACCTTCTTCCACCAAATATTTGCATGGCCCTTCAACTTTATTTTTGCAAACTTGACCTGATCTGGGTCCTCCACATCTTCATACTCGAAATACTCCTCCATGTCATTGATCCAATCAATAAGCTGTTCTGGATTCAAATCTCCAAAATATGTAGAAACTTCAATCCTGGGCCTCTTTCCAATCTTAGAAATGGTCCTCAGCAACCTAACTTCTGCAGGATCTCCTGCAGCTTTTTGTTCTTCCTCAGATAGCTCTTCTTCAGCTTCATCTTCACTTTCTTCTCTTGTTCTCGGCTCAAGCCCTCTTCATAGCTCCTCTTGCAATGCATCAATTTGCCTTTGCAAAGCTCTAAAACCCTCTTCCATCAAAGAATTCCTCCTAATACGATTTCTTCATGGAGGCATCTTGATCTCTGCAGCAAACCCACAACCTCAAGTCCTGGTGCAAACTACCTCACGGTCGGTGATCTATCTACACACTCAGGAACCCTTTCTCTGATACCACTTGATGAAGGGGGTAAATCATAAAACACACAACAACAGAAATTGCACATAGAAAATAGAACTTTTTTTATTGATTTGGACAACTTATTACATTACAGAAGCTCAAATACAATCAAAGGAATCAACCCTCCATAGGCTGCAACACATTACAGCTTCCTATCCCAAGACTCTAGAATCATCTGTCTTCTGTAACCCCAAATCAGCTAGGGTTTCCTATTTTCTTGCCTATTCTTGACTCTACACTTCCCCCCTTAACTCTACTACCCCCCAGGGTTCCCAAAAATGGTTATTAATATCCTTTTTTGGTGGCCAATAACTTAATTTCAAAATTTGCATCTCCCTCCAAAAATAGGTCAACTTCCGGGAGCCATAACTTTTGATCCGGGTGTCTGATTGACAAACCATTTTATGCATCGGAAAGCTTGCGGAGTGCTCTATGTGCTAAGAACCTGCTCTTCTGGTTCTAGCCATTTTCATGGTCGTATAGGGCCATTTAGTGCCTCAAACCTAAGTTTGAATTATTTTCAGGTATTTTTCAGGAAACATAAACTTTAATATCTTTCAGCTCACAAATGATCTTTACGTGATTCCTTCACCAAAGGTCTTATATTTCTGTTATGTAACTTCCTGTAAATTTTTACTTCAATTTGTGCCCAAATGCAAACTTTCTAAAAATAGCAGGTTGTTATTTTTAGTAGTTTAGAAAAACTGAAAGTTTTACATTATTATTCAAGCGATTATGGAACCAGAACCAAAAATTTTGAAAAGAAATGGAAAGAACATCAACAATTTTGAAACACCTTTTTTTTTGGTGATGCAAGATTGCCCTTACACCACTGGATGCTCTTGCATCAATTAATATTTAGAAAACTTAGTAACAAGAATTAAATGAGGGGTCAATTATTTTATGTACTCATAGTTTTGAGACACATGGTTTTCCCAATACCACAATTTGTATTTGTGGGAGCTTGAGTCTATAAAAGAAAGCACAAGGTTAGTGGTTTGGGTTGGTTGGTTGAGTGGGTTGTCATTGTATTGAGCTTCTCTTGTGAGTGTATTTGTGAAGCATGGCATGATTTGTGTGGTTACATGCTTAGACACATGGAGGTTGCATTGGAGGAGTTTGATGTTTCAAAATTATTCATGAGACTCTGTAAATGTATTGTAATGTTTTATTGTTGAATAATACATAGAGTATGGATGCTTTTAGAGGCTACGTTTTTCCCTCTTGAGGGTTTTTCTAGGATATATCTTGTGTTATCTTGTGGCTTGTCTTTTAATATTTTCATTACAGTAATTATGTAAGCTTGTATGCATCATTATCTTTCATATGGTTATGTCTAGGAATTGGTTTTATCAACCTAGTGATTTCTTAACAATGATGCAGTACATGTATTTGATCTATTTTTTAAGGAAGTTGTGAGATTGCATGGATTTTCAAGAAGCATAATATCAAAAAGAGACAAAAAATTTATTGGTTACTTTTGGAAGACATTATGGAAGAATATGAAGATAGATTTAAAGTTTAATTTAGTATATCACCCATAGATAGATGGATAGACAAAAGTACTGAACAAAATTCTAGGTAACTTGTTGATATGTTTAGCAAGAAAGAGAATATGTGATTGGGGTATGATTTTAGCACAATTTGCTTATAATAATTCAATGAATAAGAGTACAAGGAAGACACCATTTGAATTAGTATATGACAAAAATCCAATAAATTTATCAGAGTTGAGAAACATTGGAGATGAAGAGAAGTGCAGAAGTAGAAGAATTTGAAGATCATATGAAGATAGTGCATGATGAGGTAAGGAAGTAGTTGGAGAAGATGAATTTAAGTATAAGGAAAAAGGATGATGAGAAGAGGAGATATGCCTATGTTATAGGAGATGAAGAAATGATACATATAAGAAAGGAGAGATTCCCATAAGGAACATACAACAAGCTAAAGATAAAAAAGGTTTGGTCCTTACAAGATTATTAGTAAATTTGATTCAAGGAATACATTTGAAGTTGAATTATCATAAGATTTGGGCATATCACTGGTGTTCAACATTGCAAATTTGTATGAATACCATAAAAGAGAGTTAGGAGAAGGAAGAACATAAGTGAATTGGAGAAAATAGATAAAAGAACAACATTTAAAAGAAATTGAGGAGATATTAGACAATAGAGATGAAAAGAATACCAAAAATAGGTAGTATGAATAATATTTGGTGAATTTGAAAGGAAGGATAGTTGAAGACTCAATACATGGCTATCTATAGCTAAGGTAAACCATTTTGGTTTTCCTCCAGCCATCCTAAAGTGTGGGACACACTTTTTGGTTACTTGAGTTGTATGTTATAGGAGCATTGTAATGTCCCCTTTTCACAAGCCAAAAATCTCTCAACCTTGCTCACAAATTTCAACTTGTAAAAAGAGAACATTAGTACATTTTTCATTTAAAGCCACATATAATTTACATAATAACATTGCCTTATCCTTTCTATGATCAAATGTCAACTTATAACTTAGTTCATCATAGATTACTATCAATACATTACTATCATCAATCTATGATTACTTTCAATGCATATCATTACTATGAATCTACAATTACTTTTAATGCATATCACTATTGCTAATCTTATGATTGCTTCAATGCACATTATTTGTCATTCTTATTTCACAAATTAATCTTATGATCACTATTCATATGTCTTGCATATCATTAACATTTCACATGTTACTCTCATGATCATCATCAATATGTCCTGCATGACATTTCATATTATCTATGATTTTCATCAATATATGTTGCAATCTACTTGTCTATCTGTCATTCGTTAACAACTTATGGGATATTAGAGGAGAGTTATCATTATCCACCATGGGGCTCTAATATCTCTATCCTTAGACTCAATGCGGTATCCTTAATACTTTAGAGTCAAGGCCTCTATGAGACTCCTTGGTACTCTTATGATGCCTTACATCAAGTAACCAAGGCCTATACATCACTATCCTTGCACTATGGGTACCTTATACCTCATGTGACAAGGCCTCTATGTGATACACATCATTTGCACTATGGGTACCTTATACCTCATGTGACAAAGGCCTCTATAATACACATGAGTGGCCTCTTGGTACTTTTCCTTTCATCTCTTATATGAGGTTAACAAATCACATAACATTATGCATAATTGTTTACAAGTTATATCATTTAAATTATTGCATACTAGATACATTATAAAAGATCATTCTATATGACTGTCTACATGTTCATTATTTATGATGACTATGTATACATCTTATCATCATGAATAATGGAATGATTACATCATA
Source organism: Cunninghamia lanceolata (assembly GCA_027924645.1). Classification (NCBI taxonomy): domain Eukaryota; kingdom Viridiplantae; phylum Streptophyta; class Pinopsida; order Cupressales; family Cupressaceae; genus Cunninghamia; species Cunninghamia lanceolata. The sequence goes on along the minus strand of BSBN01000865.1, from coordinate 43,455 downwards.
TTGTTAAGAATGACTGTTCATAAACCAAAGTTATCATAATTGACATATTCATGAGTACATGCATATGACTGTCATAAATGAATATATTCTTAGATGAATGACAAAGAGCTATAAGTAAATCTACATACTGTTGTAAACTGAACTGTAGCCTTGAAAGATATTCTTGTATGAATTAATGATAATGTCACTTGCTTGGATCGATGCTTGGGAGAATAAGAATTATTTGCTACTGACGTTCGTACCATTCAAGTATTCAGATGTATTTTTCCTTCTTTGATTTATTATAATGTCTTCAATGGATGATACTTGTTGTTATGCAGACTGAGTTCTTCCTGATCGATGTATATATTTTCTTGGATGCTTGAGTGAATTCATTGGATGCCTTTTTCCTTGCCTTCAATCTCTATATATATAAATGCATGGCTTTGTTGAAGGATCATACCATTTCATTATGCATGCCTTTTGGATGATCATAACACATGATTAGTTATCTTTAATAATATCACTTGTCTTCTTGTAAGGCACTATCCTCAATCCGCCATGCCATGATTTTATTATCTTTTAATTATATATTATTTATTCATTGGTTGATCAATGAGTGAGGGGTAGGTTCCGTAGCAATAATAGGAGCATCATAAGTCTTCGAAGTGGTATGAGATATCACACGAATTCTCATCGCCACTTTTTGGTATGAAGCGATCTTTGAATTTGTTTGTAAATCTTACACTAACCGCTACCTTTAGATAAGTTGCTATCATCCATAATTAATACCGCTTTAAGAAGGATCGATGTTGTTCAACTATGAATCTCACCTCTTATTGATTGTCTCCAAACCGATCGTTGTATAGTACTTAATTACTTTGTATATATACTGATGTAGTTTTAGCGTTGTCTTCACATAATCGCTGCCTTAGACATTTACATATTGATTGTTGTATCTAGATGTCCATCTATGATTAGTATCATAAGGAGAGTTCACTATCATAGACATATGAAGTCTTCAAGATCATATTGAGCCATTACAAACTAGTCTTCTTTCCAATTTTTAATTGGAAAATATCGAATCATTACAAGCATCCAAGGTGTAAGAGAAATATTGAATCACATAAAAATATTCTTTCACATTTTGTTTATTTTGCAGGTTTCTAAAAATATTTTAATCATCATACTTTCACTACATGAGACTATTCTCACTGCAAAGGCATATCATAGTTCCAATAACCATTTCAACACATTCAAAGTGTTAGAAAAAATATTGTATTGTGTGTCACCACAAATTATTCCTAGAGCACCAAAAGATGTCAAAGATCATTATAGCTTGATTATCCATTAATGAGATGTGATTTCTCAAAACTAGTAGTTGGTTAGTGATGTTGGTGCAGGGCACCTAGGAGCAGTTTGACACCTCAAGCATTTGGATGCATTTTTCATAAGTTCTGGTTTTATTCAATGTATGTTTGGTAATAAGGCTTTTTAGCCATTATTGTAAGGTCCTTTTGTATGGTCAAGAGGCTTGGGGTAATCATATAAACCTCAAGACACTCTTAGTCCATTTGGACCCTTGTTGTGCCAATTAGGCCTAGAAGGTCTAAGGATTGGTTTTTGAGTCTTTTGGTTGTTTTTTAGTGTTTTAGTATGTTGGAAGGAGTGTGTTGGTCATTTGGACTCCATTGGACAAGCCAAACAAATCAACCTCCTTGTGTTAATGCAAAACACCATAATTGTCAAAGGTGTTATGTGTTGGGTCGATTCAAAAACCACTTTGGGCGGTTGAATGCTATTGTAGAAGTTGGACACCAACTTGGATGGGTTGATAACATTGTGATTTCACTCCTATACGGTAGAGGAGGTCTGGTACGGAGTTTTGGGCATTCAAACAATAAAAAATAGTCACGTTTTCCCTATTTTTCTTGTTGTGTACGGCCTGTACGGATTGGCCAGGTGAGAAAATGTACTTTTTCTAAAACTAGACTGAGTCAGGGTTCAAATGCAACTAGTTTGAGGTCTTGAAGTGGTTGAAGTCAAAAGTTATTGAATTTTCTTTCAAAACTGGTCTAGAAACCCTGTTTTCTAGGGTTTGTCATATAAATCCGACCCTAGAATGCATTCCCACAGGTGAAAATTTATGAAAACTGGTGAAATGTAGGCTAGGGATGTACTCTATAGGATTCCAAAAGCATTTGGTGGGTAAAGGCTATTTTCAAATTTTAAGGTGATGCCCTAGGTCAAGTATTACCATGTATTTGGCCTATTTTATGCAATTTGTTGTTGTAGAAGACAAAATCTTGATAGGGTGAGTGAATGGATGGTGGTTTTGTGTTGTTTGGGCATGGTAGGAGTGTTCCAAATTCCTGTCCCTGATCTATGCACCCAAAATTGATCACTTACTTTGTAACCTAGCCCTAAACTGATCAATTAGGCCTAGAGACCTAGTGAGTGTTCTGAGTTGCTGGAGTAGAGTTGGAACAAGAGACTTGAAGTTTGATAGGGTCCCTTAAAGGGTATCTAAAACCATCATTTACTTGCCTGCTCATTTGGGATTTTGTCAAGTTGTGTTGAGAAAACTAGGTTTGGAGGGCTAGTAGCTTTACTAGTTAAAGTAGAGGTAGGAGAGTTTTGGGAAGTTGGGGATCAAACCAACTGCATGGAAAGTGTTTATTGATATGTCTTAAGGTGTGGGAGAAGCCTTGAAGGTTGAGTCATCACCAGGATATCAAACCCTTCATATACCCTTGAATGTGCCTTTGGTTGGTTGGTTGAAGGCTAGGTGAGTGGGTGAGTGGGCAAAGGAGAATAGTAAACATTGTGTTGTTGCTTCCCTTGTGCCACTCTGCATCAGATGTGACATCAAATTTCTTATGAAAGAAGATAGTTGAACTATGTTGTAAACATAAAAGCTTCATGTCAACATTTGAATACATATCCAAGCTTATTAGTCCCAAGGAAATTTATGATTAGAATCGCATCAAATTTTATTGCTTACTCTATACCACATCCATTCTAGAAGGTTCCACATGCAAGTTTCATTATGTATAGAGATCTGTACCACCTTGCTTGTTGACACATAATGCTCTAATTGCTTGTGACCACTATATAAGCATTATTCGTTCATGTTAGGAGGCAATTAGCTTAGTCATAGCTCTGAGAAGAGAATTTCCATAAGTTGAAGATAATTAACGACAAAGAAACTAATAGAGTTTGATAGCAAATTAAAAAGTGTTGTATCGCATATTAGCTTAGAAGATTTTAACTTGCACATTGCTTATGTTTGTGATTTAGTGAAGTGTAAGGCCTCATGTTGTAATCCCTTGTAGCAAGATTCTGAATGTAAATCTAACTATGAATCGATAATACTATTATTTTGTTTATTTAGTATGTCATTGAGCTCTACTATGAGCATTTATATGTTTGGATACATGGTTGGATAATCCGTAAATGGATTCTCTGACCATTACTACAACAAAAGTTCCTCATAAAACACTTTGTTGAAGTGATGCTACTATACACTAGTGATGCCTAGCACATGAAATGAATGGCAATGTGGACCCAAACCTCAATTGGAGAAGTTCATTATCCAAGTGAGAACATATAGGGGAAATTCACATAATGAATGGGAATTGAATGTGCATAATCTTTCACATCATAGTGAGACAAATAAGGTCTATTATACATACTTTTCTATAAATATTGCTCAAAAAAAGGGTTGGTGTCATAGGAATTATGTGTGTGCTATGTATTATAATGTTTGAGTTTATGTAGGATATCTTGTGAGGGAAACCTATGGTCCAAAACAATAATTTGTGTAGGAAATAGAAATTTTATTTTTTGTACTAGTTTATTTATATAATTAAATGCTACTTAAAATAAAGTTTTTAATGTTTAATGCATTTCTTGTGGTGTAAGTAGAGAATATTTTTTGATTTATTATTTTCATGTAAATTAAGCATGCATATTACTTCGATTGTGCAATGTGAAATGCATAATTTAGACTTCACAATACAAATTTCACTATCTAGACATTGCAATGTGAAATTCATTAGCATGTAGCTCTAGAATATTGGTTATATTCATTTATATGACAATATAATCTTGTTTTCTTTCAATCAAGGTTCACACATCTTAGGAGATGAACTCATCTCACTAGACAACTATCCAACAAACCTTCACCTGCTAGACCTACTTCGCTATTCATTCAATTTGGCATTGATGTTGCATGACCTTGAGAGACCATATCTATTTTTACAAAAAAATCTATATGCAAACATTAATAATTTAATTTAAAAAATATATAAAACATAAGTTGTAAGTGCTATGACAAGAAGAACCTTGAAATCTAAAATTGTGGTCCTAGTACATCACTTAGTACATCAACATGTTAATGGAGTGTTCTCTAGTTGGGTATTTTATTGGGCTTTGGGTCAAGCCCCATTGCCCTAGAAAAATAGGTTTCCTCAATCTAGGGGTCCCAAACATTGACATACGAATTGTTTCTATGTGGTCACAAGTATTTTATTATAATTTTTGAATCCAAAGAGGAGTGAGATGCAATATTTCACGTTGGCCTCTTGTTTATAAACTCTAGTGATCTATTCTTGACCTTTTGGTTTATTTATTTTGATCCATAGGTGGTTGTGCTTGAGGAAGTTTTGATTTGGATAGGGCTCCATTTTTTTCCATTGCATCTCTAGAATAAACCTTGACTTGAAGTTATTAGAAACAAAATTAGTAAATTTCTTGACTAGATTCCCCCAAACCCCTAATGTTTCTTATTCATGCATGTGTGTGAGTAAATCTCAAAAAAGGCCTTCCTCGTTAGTATTTATATTTTAGACTGTATACACACTCAAGTGTTAGATTGAACACTTTCCTTTCAAATGTTTATCTTTCCATGAATATGACTATTTCTCCAAGGATTTCTCCCTCAATCAAGAAGCTCAAACTAAAAAGGATTTACCTAGTGATTGGATAGATTCCAAATAATTCAAAGCAAGAAGATAAATAGATAGTCTAGGAGCAAAAAACAAAAACCCACCAACTCTCATGCTCTTAAGGAATCTAAAAAAAAAATTCTGCCCTTTCTTCTAATTAGGATATTAAAGACATTCTTGATCACTATCAAAACCTCAAGAGGAGGCCCAAGAACAAGTTATTGATGTAGGTGCATCTTTAGGTATCTTGAAAATGTGGTATCATGTCTAAGGAAATGGAATTTTTGGTATAATTTAATAGTTGTGTGTGTGTGTGTAAAGTTGTGGTTGACTATTTGTGGTGGTAAAAGCTAGCGCATTTCACCACATTGAAGAATTAGCTTAGATATGATTATGGTGGTAGTCTTGTATGTGGCTTGTTTATCTTCAATTAAAGTTTGAGGTTGATTAAGTGAGTGAAGGTTGATGATTTAGGTTCACAGAATGACTGTGGGTTGACAATGTGTGTTGTTGGAACTATTCTTGTTTTGTGGAAGGTTTATTTTGGGTTTGTGCCAAAGATTAATACTTTTGAGGTGTTTAGTAGTTGTTTTGATTGTCTATGGTGTGTCACGTTGAGAGTCTCCACCATTGGACTATTGTAATTTGTAAGTTTGTTATATTTAGTCAACAACATGTTTCATGTGGTGTGGGGCTTTGTGCCAACTTGAGGTTGATGTGAATCATGTGAGGAGCTTGACAATGATATAAATAAGAGGTTTTGATTGGGAAGAAAGCAAGGAAGAAGACCAAGATGGAGTATAGGCATAGAAGGTAAGTTTAGCAATGAGAAAGTGAAACTTGAGAGATAGTGTGGTAATAGTAATATGAGGTGGGATCTAATCTAAAGGTATCCAAAGTGGCATGTACAAATGTTGCTTTGAGGTGAGGATTAGAGTACTTCTATTAGGTCATGTCGCAACCCATGCAACAAGTCTATGGTAAAGTCATGAGGTTATTTTAGGTTGGATGTCATTATGTGGTCACTTATTATTAGTCTAGAAGTGGTGTTCCATAGCCAACAACATTTGTGTAATCTTGGTAATCTTATGTAAATAAACGGTTATAGCCTAGCATGTAAGATGACCCATTATGAAAACTATGATTGTAATTCAGAGATAATCATGCAAACTATCTATTCAATGATATGTGGTGTTTTCTTATGAATTATTGTGTGTTGCGGTGATTTGGGGTTGAATCTTTGTTGTGGGTTGCACGGTTGGATAGTCCTTAATTGGAACCTCCTTCTATGATTGCATCATTTGGTATCAAAGCAAGGTTGGATCAAGAGAGTATATATGGTGGGGAAGTGAGCACACTTAGTCATGTTTTGAGCATGTGAGTTTGATAAAACATAGGCACCAGTGATGATATCAGAACTGTGGTGATAGGTAAAGGAACCTGTGTAATTCATACTTTAAAGGAATTAAATAAAGTTTAGATTTGTGGTAGTCCATAAGATGTGTAGACAAAGCGCCAACTGTGAGGTATTTTACAAGGGGTAATTGTGGACAGATTGTTAACTTAAAGATATCGTCAAGGAGAAGGCAAGGTATGATCAATGTTGCAAGTAGAATGGAGGAGATATATGATATCTTAAAGGCCATGCATAACTAGATGAACCCTAACCATAGGACTAAGGAAAGTGTTGAAGAGAAAGAGGTAGATCTTGTGGAATCAAGTGGAAATGAAGAGGACAAGGAAAAAAGGATGTTGAAGGCCATAATCAACATTGGTAAGATGATTGGAGTGGACATTCCAAACTATTTTGGGAACTAGGACCCCAAGGAGCAAATTGACTAGATCATTGATCTAGAGGAGCATTTCAAGTATGGGGATAATTATGGACCTGAATAAGGTAAAATTTGCCAAGACCAAGATGAAAGGTCATGAGGCATATGGTGGAAGGAATTATATATAGAGTGGAATAAAAAAGGGAAGCCTTGCATTGCAAAGTGGGACCGGATGGTGGAAAAGTTGAAATCCAAGTTCATTCCAACAAATTACTAGTTGGAATTGTTGGAGCTACATAATTTGTAGCAAGGAGATATGATTGTGAAGGAGTACACTGAGGAATACTATAGGATGAAAAATTAGGTTAGGGCATTGTGAGGAAGAGGCCAAGAAAGTGGCCAAATATGTTAATGGATTAAGGAAATCCATCCAAGGGGAGTTAGATATGTAGAATATCTAGACAATTGAGGAGGCCTATGAATTGGCTCTCACCACAAAGAAGAAACTAAATTGAAAGTAAGAGGAAAAGTGAAAACATCAGAGAGGAAGATGAGAAGAATCATAATAGTAGGACAAGATGAAACAATAGAGGAATGACCCCAAGAGGTCAATGGAGACGTAACCAGTACTGTAGTGAAAGAGAGAGCCGAGGTTCTCACCTTAGAGAGAAAGAATGTGATAGGAGCTATAATAGTAATAGGGAAGATGATTGTAGCTACTACCACAAGGGTAAAGAGGATGATGAAAACTACCTCAAAGATGAAAGAGTAGAAGATACTCATGATAGAGAGGATCGAGGGTAGAATGGAGAGTATACTTAACAAGGTAGAGGAGGCTATGAGAGGAAAAGGTAAAAACCCTTTAGGGGAACCTATTTTAGGTGTGGTAAAGAAGGACATGTAGGGCATTCAAATGATAGGGAAAAAGGGTATAGGATGGCACAAGAGCTACATTTGGTGATGAGAGGTCACCCACTTTAGAGAGGGATCTTGAGTGTGGGGATTCATTGGTCTTGTGAATAGATTTGAAGTGTGATAGGAGGAATGAGCTGACACAAAGAAAGAGTCTGTTCAAGACTAGATGTAAGGTAGGTGGTAAATGTTGCAAGGTGGTGGTGGATAGTGGAAGCATGGACAACTTGGTGTTTATGGAAATGGTTGACAAGTTGGGTCTGAGAAGGATGAAACATCTGTGTCCATACTAGATAGGTTAGTTGTAGTAGGGAGACTAGATTTTGGTGTAAGAGAAGTGCTAGCTAAGGTTCAACAGGGGCCATACCATGATGAGGTATTGTGTGACATTGTTCCAATGGATGTGTGCTATCTTTTGTTGGGAAGACCATGGCAATTTGACAAGGAAGTAGTGTATGATGGGAGAGATAACATGTACGTGATCTAGAAGGATGGACAAAAACGTAAGTTGATGCCACTAAGTGTAGGCAAAGGATAGTTTTACAATAGTGTTGGTGTGTGCATTGGTGGGACAATATGTGTTAATTTCAAAGATGTGCAACATTCCTAGAACATGTGACAACACCACAAATGTAAAAGAGGAGAGGTTGTGAGAATGACGATTACCAAAAGGGGAATATCTAGAGGATAGGATAGATGAATAAGAGGATGAGGAGTTGTACTAAGGAACATGTAGCAGAGAAAATCATAATAGAAGGGTATGTGATAGCCAGAAAAGAGGCTAATAGATGTGAGGAACTAGTTGTTGACAAAGGCAAGTGGGCTATGACTAAATATAGGCCAAGGACAAATAATGAAAAGGATGATTGATGGCAGAAAGTGACAAATAACATGGAGAAAGTAGTACTCAAGGTGGATAGCTTAAGGCATACTTGAGGAGGTGGAAATAGTGAGTTGAAGAAGTAACAAAGTGGAATCTCTAGGTACGGGTGGCAAACTACCCTAGAAAATGAGGGACTCATTTTTCCTTACCCTAGGAGTCTGATGCAAAAACATCGCTATGCAACCTTGAAATGTGGTATCATGTCTAAGGAAATGAAATTTGTGGTCTAATTTAATAGTCTATTTATGTGTGTAAAGTTTGTGGTTGACAATCCATGGTGGTAAAAGTTAGCACATTCCACCATATTGAGGAATTATCTTTTGTGGTTATGGTGGTAGTCTTGTATGTGGTTTGTTTGTCTTTATTTGGAGTTTGAGGTTGATTGAATAAGCAGAGGTTGATGATTTGGGTTTGTAGAATGACTATAGGTTGACAGTGTGTGTTATTGGAGCTATTCTTGTTTTGCAGAAGGTTTATTTTAGGTTTGTGCCAAAAAAAATATTTGTGAGGTGTTTAGTAGTGGTTGTGAAGGTCTGTGGTGTGCCACATGGAGAGTCTCCATAGTTGGACTATTTTAATTTGTAAGTTTATTATATTTAGTTAGCAACGTAATTCATGTGGTGTCAGGATTTTCTCCAACTTGGGGTTGATGTAGATCATGTGAGGAGCTTGAGAATGATATAAATAAGAGGTTTTGAATTGGAAGAAAATAAGGAAGAAGACCAGGATGGATTAGAGGCATAGAAGGTAAGTTGAGTAGTAAGGAAACGATACTTGAGAGACAATGTGGTAATATTAATATGATGTCGGATACAATCTAAAGTTATCTTATGTGTCATGTAGGGATGTTTCTTTGAGGTGTGGATTAGAGTACTTATGTTAGGTCATGTTGCAGCATATGTAGCAAGTCTATGGTAAAGTCCTGAGGTTATTTTAGGTTAAAAATCATTATGTGGTTGCTTGTGACCAATCTAAAAGTGGTGTTCCATAGTCAATAGCATATGTGTAATCGTAGTAACCTTACATAAACAAACAACTATGGCTTGGCATGTAAGACGACCCATTTTAATAAACTATCATTATAATTTAGAGATAATTGTGCAAACTATCTATTCAATTATATGTGATATTTTCCTATGAATTATTGTGTGTTGTGGTGATTTGGGGTTGAATCTTTGTTGTGGGTTGCATGGTTGGATAATCCTTACTTGGACCCTCCTTTTATGACTACATCAATTATTTAGGAAACTCTTCATGAAGCAATGTTGGGCACCAAGATCCTACTAGAAGACATACCTAAAGAACCTCTTAAGGAAGAAGGTATAATTAACTAGACTAAAATGGTTGAGGATAATATTATTTTTGGAACTGGTCTTAAAACCCTATTCTACCAGATTGTCTATCAAGATAAGAAGGAAAAAAATTAAGAAATCAAAATTGAAGAAATAAAAGAGAATGTAGTGGTTAAGACCCAATGGACTCTAGAAGGTGGTGTCCTAAAGAAAAACTACCTCAAGGGTCTCATCAAAGACAATTGTCCTTCCTTGATAGGAATTCAAGAAACCAAACTAGATCAAAAAAGTGCTTTTGAATTCTAGAGATCTATTTGGAATAGATTTGAAGTGGAAATTATTAGTGCCAACAAAGCCTTTAGAAGCCTCCTTATAGCTTAGGATACTACAATCTTACTAAAATTGATGGGAATAAAAGTGATTACTAGTTCTCTTTAACCTTTTGAGGCTAGTGGATTCTCATTCACCTACATAAATGCTTATGAGCTCCCAACTCTCTTTCTAACAAAAGATAATGTTGGCTCTCCGTTTTCTCCTTCATTGAGGAACTCAAACCTTGCAATCTAATTTTGGCAGGTGATTGCAACCTCATTCTCTTTTCTTTTAAAAAAGAGGTGACTTAACAATTAAAGATCCTTGTAGAGAGCATGATGAAGACATTATTTCTTTAGCTAGACTTCAAGATATTAGTCCCTGTAAAGGGAAATACAATTAATCAAATAAGAGAGCTAGAGACAACTTCATTGTTGAAACACTTGATAGCTTTTTGATCTAGGAAGAGATTCTCACCTTCTTCCCTATAGTCACTAGTAGAATTATCTAGAGCATGGTTTTTTACCATAAACCAATCCTTTTGGATAGTGGTTACACCAAAAATAAGGCCCTTATACCCTTTAAACTATATAAGGTTGATTAGGATCATATGCTTTGTTTCTTCTTGAAATTTGAATGTAGGTGGAATTTTGGGTTCCATTCCCATGATTCCCAAGATACCTAGAACTTCAAAATATCCAAATTAAAATTATATCTAAGAAAATGTATAAAATCCCATTTTATCTCTGACAAGACAAAGCATTCCCTTCTACTCATTGGAGGAGAAATTGAAGAACTTAAAAAAATAAGGCTCCTCACCAAAGCTCTTAAATCGAAGAGATTTTTACTCTCTCTCAATTACACGAAAATGTTAAATATGAAGAATAATACTAGAGGCTCCAATCCCACATGACTTGGCTTCAAGAGGGAGATGATACTACCAAATTATTTCACCCCAAAACCCATCAATGATACCAAAGGAACCCAATAGTTTTTTTTGCATGATTTCTAATATAGAAGAAATTAAAGAGGCTACTCATGAATCTCTTTACCAAAGGTTGGATGGAGACCCTACTGCTCAAGCTTCATTTCTCAACAATATCCCAAAAGTCACCACTAAGGACATTAAAAATATCCTCTATCAAGCAATCACCATGGAGGAGCTTAAAGATATCATTTTCAATTCAACTAAAGACAAGGCCTTTATCTTTGATAGGTTCTCTAATTTTTTCTACCACTATTTTTTTACTTCATTATGGTTGATCTTCTTCAATTGGATGAAGATGTTCACAAAAAAGGTAAGCTCATTGGTGTCATCAACTCCACTATTTTAGTCTTAATTCTAAAGAAAAATAATGTCATCTCCTTTAACGTGTTTAAGCCCATTTCTCTCTGCAAATCATCCTATAAGTTTATAACTAAATTTTTAGCCAACAAAATCAAAAAATACTTGAGCCTTATTATCTTTGAGGAGCAAGGAGGACTCATTCTTCGTAAATAAATATATGATAATATGTTGATTATTCATAAAGCAATGTATACTAGTCACAAGGAATCCAAGAAAAGGAACACTATAAAAGTTGACATGGCTAATGCCTTTGATAGAATTAATATGAAAGTTTTGGAACAAGTCTTGTAAACATTTGGGTTCCCTTTATTCTTCATGAAATGGATTTGTGGATTCATTATTAACCCTTGGGTAGTTCCAATCATCAATGGGTCTCCAACTAATTTGTTTAAGGAAACCAGACTTGTTTGTGCCAAGGCTATCCTCTATCCCCCTACTTACACATTATTTTGGTTGTAGCTTTGGGTAGGCCCCTCTTAGTTAGAAGTCTAGATATTTGACCATTACTATAATCAAGGTTGTCAATGGGGTGAGGGAGATTATGCATGTCCAATTTATTGATGAAACCATCTTGTTGGGGGAAGCCACTAAATTAAAGGTTAGAATACTAAAAGTGTTGCCTTAATAACATCTCACTCACTTTTGGAGTTGCCATCAATGCCTTGAACAAATGTAGATTTTACACTATAAACACCTTTGCTACTGAAAATAGAAGCTTTTCTTAAATCCTTTAGTTTGTGCATGATGGTGCATGTCTCTTTAAATATTTTGGTGTCCCTATGAGCTTCAAACTAAAGAGTTTTGATTGTTGGCTTAACCTTTGTGAAAAAATTGACAAGTGTATTCAAAATTGACAAGTGTATTCTAAGTTTCAATAATGTGTGGCTTAGTCTTGCTAGTAAATTGGTCTTGAATATTAAAATCAATAATCTCTGTCCTTCCTATTTATCATCTCATGATCAATCATGCTCCTCTTTTAATTCTTAAAGCTTTGTATTAATAATTCAAGGATTTCTTATGGCAAGCCCAGGTAAGAAAACTCTCCAAAATAAATTTCATCTTGTTGAATGGAACAAAGTCACTAGAGGAAAGCCACAAGATAGTTTGGGAATTTAATTTGTGATCACATTAAGCATTATCTAGGGGCAAAGCTTGTTTGGAACCTTTTAAATCATCTTATGGCACTTTAGAAACAAATTCTTGTTCACAAATATGGTGATGGAAAACAAGGTATGTGATTGATCAATACCAACCAACATAAGCTCAATACTTCTAAATTTTGGACTCTAATTGTTATAGTTGTTGAATTAATTAAAAGTAATATATCTTGGTATCCTAGAAATGGTCATAGTCTATTAGATGTTGGGACGATCTTATTCTAGGCAACAAACCCCTACACTCTCTCATGTTGAGGGGTCTTCTCTTGTTCATGAACCAACTTAGATTGGAAAACTTGCACATCTCATTGATTAGGAAGGAAATCGCCCTAAGTGGTCTCACCTTGATGGGATTTTTAAGAAAAAATAAAGAGAGTGGGTGCTAATTAGGAAATAATTTGTGGGCATTATTCCTATAAATCTTGAGAATGAAGATATTTTCATTTGGGACATGTTAAATTCCATGGGAAGATACACAGTCTAGGCTAGTACTCATTCTCTTCATGAAGGGGAACCTCTTGACCACTTTCTAAACAACATATGGGACTTTAACATTACCAATTAAACTAAAATGTTTTAGTGGTTAGTCTGGCAAACTAAGATTCTGTCCAAGGAAAACCTCATTAAGAGAGGCATCTTGGGACCTCATATCTGCTTTTGATGTTTCAAATCTTGTGAAAAACAACATCAATTTTTATTTTTGCCTATGAGGAAGCCTCTTCTATTTGGATTTATCTTTCTATAAGTTTTGGAGCTTTCTTTCAAAACATATTGAATTTAGAAATTTGCACTCAAAAATAGACTTCTTACTACAACAACTCACTTAAAGTCAAACCTCTAATTAAATTGTTATGGTATTCTTTACCTTTCTTTGCATGTTGTTCATTTGGATTAACAAGAATCAAATATTTTTTGAAGACATTGCTACCCAAAAAACTAGTCTAATCTAGAGGATTCAACATGCTATTGTGGAAAATACCAAAGCTTGTTTTGAAAAAGCAAAATGTGAATGTGCTATCTAGAGTGGAACTTTACATTCTCAAAAAATGAAACCTTGTAGATTTTATCAAACTCCCTACCTAGTTGTCCCCTCTAAAATTTACTTTAACTACCTTGCTCTCTTTTTTGATAGGGCCTCAAAATCCAATCTTGGTGGAGGTGTGTTGTGGTTTAGATGTTGTCTCAAAATATTAGACTTTGGCATGAATTTAAGGTAGGCCCTAAACAATGTTGCTAAATTTATGGGCTAGAAGTTCAACCTTCTTCTTACTATCAAAGAAAACCTTAAGAATATTATAGTTTATGGGGATTCTAAGTTAATAGCTTAATGTATCTAAGGTAAATAAGTGGTTAGGTCTATCCAACTTTAGCTTTTTCTTAATCAAGTTTCAAATATTCTCTAAAATTTTGACCAAATCAATTGGTAGCACATCCCTAGAAAATTGAACTATCTTGCCAATAGAATGACAATATTTAGTTATGCCCCCTTCATCATGCATAAGATATTTTCAAATAAGATGAGATGACACACTAGATGATCTCTAAGCACTCCATTAGCTTTGTTGGACCTTTCCTTTGTATAGTTTTTTTGTCTCTTCTGACCATATCTCTTGTAATTTTTGTAACGTATTTTTTTGATTAAATAAAACCTTTCTCTAAATTTTTTGACCAAATCAATTGGTAGCACATCCCTAGAAAATTAAACTATCTTGCCAATAGAATGACAATATTTAGTTATGCCCCCTTCATCATGCATAAGATATTTTCAAATAAGATGAGATGACACACTAGATGATCTCTAAGCACTCCATTAGCTTTGTTGGACCTTTCCTTTGTATAGTTTTTTGTCTCTTCTGACCATATCTCTTGTAATTTTTGTAACATTTTTTTTTAATTAAATAAAACCTTTCCTTTCGTAAAAGATATAAATTTTATATAACTAGATAAGTTAATGCATAGATTTATAAATGAGGATGTAGGATATTGTTATAAAAAATATTCATTCAAAAAATTTCTACCCAAGAGTCATTTATCAACTACTACATGTAACATTGGGACTACTATACAAACATACGAACATATAAGATGTTTTCATTATCTACCACACTCAATTCAAAAAACAAACATTTTAATCAATGTCTTTTATTCCCATTTAAAACTTTGATTTCTAGATTTGACTATATATGCATTCTCCAAAATATTTGAATGAGTGGTCAACAAACTTATGTGTTCATTTATTATTAGTTGATTATATGAGAAAGAAAATGGGTTCTATAAGAACTTTAAAGGTAAAACAATTCTTAGTTAAAAGCCTTAGTCACCTATAATTATGATGTCTATATGGATTCAAATGAGCCCAACATTTCTTTGGTTATTAGTTAATAAAAAAGAAATGAGTGTTGGTGTGTCATCACAACGATACATGATTTCAAAATGTGTGTAGTTGGTCAATATTAGGGCATGTGTGCTAGCATATCATAAACATCATAGATGTCATAAAAAAGGGGCCTATATAATTTTGAAGTTAATGCTAATATAATGATAATGTAAGTAAATTATAAGTGTAAATATGTAAGAAAACTTAATATAATATTATCATCTAATATGGTATTCTCACCCTTGTGGCATAATTAATGGAAACATGTGTCATAAGGGCAACCTGGTAAAAAATGATATTGCCCTAAATGATGGAAACTTTGTGGACGTTATGAAATTGATGCATTGCACCTAGCTAGAGTTGGTCACGTTTGATTTGGTTTTGGATTTTGGTTTTGGATTTTTCTTTGTTACCATTTTCATTTATAATATGTTTTTTTCATTATGAGTTCCATTATCATGAATTATTTTCATTAAAGTACGAGGGTTGTGTTTAGTTGAGGTTATAGTTGGCAAACACCAAATCAAGGACCTTAAATTATATTATCCATGACACAACAATTTGAAACAAATAATGGAAATAATGGACATAGTTCAAGCCTCAATTTATGCTTAATTCTTTGTTTCTATATATAACCATGTCTATTTATACTAATACATTAGTATAAATGAATATGGTTATATATAGGAACACTGAATTAAGCATACACTTTCCTTATATAGTAAATTATAATTAAAAACTAAAAATAAGTAAAGTACATACATTATACTATTTTTAAATAAAATTCAAATAAAGTAAAAGGAAAATGGAAAAAAATGAAAAATTAACAGAACTAGAAAATTATAAATAATAAATAAAAGGAAGATAACTCCCTTTTAACTACTCTAACTAAACCTCATGGATGCAAATTAGTTGAAAAGGGGATCCAAGGAAGATATTGGAAGATTTAGGAGATGTGGCAAGAGTTCGAGAGGAGAGAAGTCACGTGGAAGGAGATCACTAGAGAGGTGGCCTAAGAAAAGGAATTTGGAAGGTGGATCTGGGAAGAAAATGAGAATATATAGGATGAAGAAATAATAAAAGAAAAAGAGGAGAAAAAAAGAGGATAGCTAGAGAGAGATATAGAGGAAGAAGAGTAGAAAATAAGTAGGGAGCAGAGTCCTAAAGAGAAGGAAAGATGAATAAGAGAGAAGGAGAAGTAATTAGGACTTACATCTATGCTTTCTTTGTTTACAATTAGCCTTTCTATAAGATTTAGAGGAAATAACAAAATATTATTTACACAATGGAAGTAGAATTTGTTTATTTCCTAAATTGAAATCTTAAATTTGAAAAGGGGTAGCATTTAATTTGGTAATTTCCCCATTACCTTTTTTCCCCATTAAAAATTGGAAGGAAATAAAGAAATCTAATAAACTTAGAGACGAGTTCTACTAACATATTCCATTGTGCAATAAAAAATAAAATAACGACATACACAAAGTTAACACAAGATATACCCTAGGAAATCCTTTTAAGAAAAAACTAAGCAAGAAACACAACACCATTTAATTTTTTAACAATAAAATGTTTACAATATAATGATAATTTATCTTGTACTAGTCTTATTTCTTGAACTTATGTTCCAATTGTACCTATTTCTTTAACTTGTTTTAAGAAACCTCACTTGAATGCTCCAACCTTTAGCCTTAGTTTTGTCCTCTCTCAAATACAACATTCAAATGTGTATATTTAAGGCATAATTATTGCTTAAATCCACCAAATGTTATAACAAACTGTGAGTAAGAATCCACCCATTCAAAACCGAGCACCCCACCATAGGCATGCAAATGGACTCATCGAATTCCAACACCTCATTTAGAGATTCCATGATCTCCTAAAAATAGGGATCCTACAAACTAAAATGTACCTTCTTGAGTGCATACAATCCCACCTTACAAGATTCTCTTACAATGGCTAAAATATGAACCAAATATACCTTTGTGACTCTTGCATCATAGATGTTCTTACATTGCAAATTTTGCATCACCAATTCTATACCTCCCATGTCATAGAATCTCTTTCAATGTCATTCCCACATCATAAATGCTATTGCATTGTAACTCTCACATCATAGATGCTCTTACAAAGGTGGTCCAAGTTGCAATATTATTATAACAAGAGAAATACCAAGATTCCTGTCCAAGTGATGCACCTAGTTCACATGAGGGGCCCTTTACCATAATATTGAACTATTATGCAAGATGTGCAACATGCCTTCCTAACAGTCACCTTATAAATTAGTAATTAGGAGAAATAATGCTTATAATTTTGAGTTGCACCAAGAAAGTACCCCAAGACTCACTAGCTTCTTCATTTATATACTCAAAAATACCATTACATGGGCAATGTCTAATTTGGAAAACACCATGGAAGCATGGATCGCATCTTCAATATCTTAAAGATCCTCAAATTTGAACTTCATTTAAGAAGCCCATTTTCAACCAATAGGTTTTCTTTTGATAGGAAATTTATGATCATCTTCATGAATCATAGAATTATTGCATCCAACTCGTACAAAGTCCCAATGTGAAATCCTTTGGTAATAATGCTCCTTCAAAAATCCTATAGTTATCTTCATTAAAGACTATTTGCACACCTACATCACCCATCTTGCTAACATCAATTAGATTTCTTGTTAAACCCGTAACATGTAGAACTCTGGGAAGTCACTTAACCCTCCCATATTTAAATACCATTTTGACCTTACTATGATCAATGATCTTATGTGTTGAGTTATCACCTAAGAAGACATCACCTCCTTTATTTAGCTTTTGTATCTAGAAAATCACTCCTTATGTCTAGTCATATGGAAAGACGCACTTGAATTAATCAAGTATGCATCATGGCAATAATGTGTACTTGAAGATTCCAAGAAGACACCATTAGCTTAGTTAGTGGAAAAAATTGTATCATAGAAGAGGCATCATTAGAAGCCTTCCCTTTGGCAATCTTCTTAAACATACATTACTTTTTGAAATGTCTATATTTACCACAATTCAAGCATTTTACCTTACATATTTTTAGAGATTTACCTTCAAAATTTAATTTTTTATCTTCTAAATTGTTCTTGCCTTTACCATAAGAATAAAATCTCACAATTGGAGAATCTTTTGTATAATCATCCATGGATTTTCACTTCATTTCTTCTAACAACAAGGTTGTAACTATCTCTTCAAGCTTCAACTTAGTAGAGGTGCTTCTAATTCCATAACTAAATTGTCCCATTAATTAGACAAGGAAAATAACAAGGTAGTGCACTTATCTTCTTCATCTATTTGAACATCTACATGAGTTAACTGGATTACCATTATATTAAATTCATTTAGATGCCTTATCAATGAATCACCACCACTCATTCTAAGGGAGCACAACTTCTTCCATAAAAGAATTATTCACCAGACAATTTGTCTGATATAACGACCCTATCTTATCCCATATTTTCTAAGTTGTGTCTTCACCTAAGACATTCAATAACATTGAATTAAAAAGGCAAAGTTAGCTTGTGCTTCTTAATTTCTTATCAAGCTTTTTCCAATCATCTACATCCATACCAAAGGGAACAAATATGGTTACAACAATCCATTGATCTATGTCAACTAGGAGATACTCCAACTTGAGCTTCCATAGCTCAAGGTTCTGTCCATTAAAATTTTTGATCTCCATCTTTAAAGTGCTCACCATTTCTTGTGCACAAAACCTAGATTCACATATGCAAATCTCCCACTCATAGGGCCAAAAAATGCCCTCCTTATAAATCTTAGCAACCTTGTAATGATACCAAACGAAAGGAAACAAATAAATTTGATAAATTTCTAGAGGATTTATGCTAATGGATTTTAATATACAATAGAAATTAAAACAATGGCATACACAAAGTTAGCACAACATATAACCTAGGAAAACCTCTTGGGAAAAACTAAACACAATAAAACTCAATATATTAACAATATAATATTGTACAATATAATGAGTGTTTCTCCTATGTTAATTATGTTTATTCAACTTATGCTCTAGTTGTACCTATTTCAAGCACCCTTAATCAAATGTTCCAACCTTTAGCTTCGACTCTATTGTCTCTCAAATAAAACACCCAAGTGCTTGTATTTTTTAAAATTTGGGCACTCTTTGTGGAAAACAATGGCTTGGTGAATTATGTTTTCAATCAAAAATATATTTTTTATTAATTTGGTTAGTTAATTAATATGTTAACGTACTTTTTATTATTTAATATTGTACATTTAAATATTGTAGTTAGTATGGATAATTTAGTTAACTTTTAATAAATATCAATACAACTGCAAGCCATCTCACTATAGATTAGATGCATAGTTGAAGTTATTCAAGTAGATTGTAGATATGGATGGATGAACTAGTGGCCAATACAACCAATATAAATAGACTAACAAGGCTTGAATCAATAAGGGAAAGAAAAATCACCCCTATCAAATGACTTTGTTTTAATGAAGTATACTTACATTTTATAAAAAATTTAGTTTCAAACCTTCATTTGATTATGCAATTATAACAATTATTTTTTGTATTTTAATTACTAATTATTTTCCTTAAGCTTCGGAGGATAACTATGGGAGGCAAATAAAACCATGACAACAAGAGCATATCTAGAAACATGAATATGTTTCTCTTAAAAAGAAATGGTTGTGATTGGTTATCATCTATAGATAGTAAACTATATATTGTGTTAGTCGATTGTTAACTACTTAATGGATTGAATTTTAAAATTTGTTGGTTTATTAAAATATTTTATAATTATATTAATCTTATTGTATATTATATTTTATGTAGAGAAAATATAACTCACCCAATTCAACATGGGAATCATCTCAAGAATATGGATTTCATGATGACAATCCTTGGGATACTCCTATGCTTAATGATTATTGCAATCCAATTCAAGAGGATGCAAGTAGGCTCCTAACCTACTCCTTGCATGGGGGATGTTAGTGTGAGAGGGAACCAACCTACTATTGGCATGGATGGTGTGGGTTGGATGAAGGATGCTATGGATGTTGGTCTTGTTGATGTTATTGAACATGATCTTTTATAACTTATTTTGAAATATATCTTTTGGTTCTTGACATTGTTATGTGTGATTTCTATATTATATTTTATGACATGTTTTATTAGACTTTTTCATTGCGATATACTTTTTGAAAATTTTAATCGTTACTTTTCGTAGATGTTTCTTTGAAATTGATTTAATATATTGATAGTTTAATATATTTATTTCTAATGTTTACTCATAGATTTCAAAGTTTATAAGAGTCAGAGTATTTGTTTCTATTTAAGATAACCTAGAATTGAAGACCCAAACTAGAAAAGAAATCATAGAAATAATTTTATTTAAAAGTAGATGATACGATAAAATGTCACAAAGAAATTTTCACATAATTATTATTGCTCTAGAATGTTGATAATTAATAAAAACTAAAACTAACTTCGTTAAACAATCTTCTTAAAAAAATTGTGGTAAGATAGTTTATTTATACATTCAACATTAAGACTAGAATAAAGAGAGCCCACCTAGTCACTAGAGAGCCAACACAACACCAAAACATCTAATATGTATGGAACCAAGGTAACCTCTTTATAAACACAAATATATACACATAATTAAGCATGGTGACAAGATTCTAAAAGTATAAAAAGTCTTATCTTACATTAATTTTTTCTCTAATTAGCCAATAGGGTTTTATATGTGAGCATTATAGTACTCTGAAAATTGTCTCATGCACGAAAATTTTCTAAACTCGTATTCCTTGAACCTCCTATGGGTGCAAGTGCTAGTTGTAAAACCACAAAAATGAAAAAGGGTCTCCCCCATGGGCCTCATGGTTGCATTCCTTACCAGCATAACACCCCTTGAAAATTAAGAATAAATTTGTCACCTATCCATGTAGGTGACAATAAATGAATACCCATATAAAAGGCCACCTGACTACCCATCCAATTGCAAATTAAAATTGGAGACTAGGAAGGTATACCTGCTCTAATTGAAAACCCAAAACGTATGGGACCAATGTGGGCAACAATGGCATGATGATGAAGGCGAAAGACTGGGACCTGAAGTCTTGGATGCATTAATTCTGCATGACTCTCTTGTACTACATTTCACCCTCTAGGGATGCACATTGCAGAGCATTAAAATTTCTCCCCACTCACCAGCAGACGGTGACTGATCAGATGAAATTATCAGTACTACTGATAAAACATACAACTGTCCTTCCAAATTAGTTATGTAGGCACTGAGTATTTTCAATGTTCCCCCACTCCTACTTTACTTGGTTTAACACAAGGAATTTACTTATCCTCGGATTGGCTACTGAAAGCCCCTGCCATGCTGAAACTCGTTCACGAGAGAAACACAACTGTACGTTGATGTCTTAAAGCCAATTAAATCAAGCGTGTAACTCGAATCCTAAATGTATTGGGTTCCGTAGTATTGTCGGGCACTGGGAATTATTACAAACAGCAGTGGGTCTTGTCTCGATGATCATTCATATACCTTGATTCCAATGTTGATGGGGACATTCACATCTCTTTAATTTGCTTTTCTCACTTATCAACAACCTATGAACAAGCTCTAGTAGTTCTGGTATTTGAGTTGTGTTGAAAATCTTTTGGAACACCAATGAGCTGCTCCAATTATAACCTTTAATCAGTACAAAACTTCAAACAAACTACTTATGAGCTATACCCATCAGCTTTAAAACAGCCAAACTACTTATGAGCTATACCCATCAGCTTTATAAACAACAAAACTACTTATGAATCATAACCATCAGCTTTAAAACATCAAATTACTTGTGAACTATACCCATCAGCTTTAAAACTTGACTTATGATCTATACCCGTCAGCTTTAGGTCTGTAAAAACAGTTGTAGATTTTTAGCTGCAAAAAAGAATCATATGTAGGTGCTATTCCTGATTTAACATCCCTTATTAGGTATTTTGGTTCACAGCTTTAAGGGGCACTCATGGTGTTCACTAGGCAGCACCGAAGCTTCATGGCTGCATTGATAATGACTTTTAAGTACATGAATACGGAGATGTTCAGTACACCACATGTTTCTCCCACAACTTTGACAGAGAAAGAAGAAAAGACAACAGTCACCGCCTACTAAGCTACAGTCTAGACTTTGATGGTGGTAGGACAACGAGTTTATAATTCAATAAAGTACATGATGTATACCCTGTTTTTCAAAAAATAAAATCCCCACTGGGCCGACTTTCATGTAGTTTTAAGTACCACTGTACTATCCACAGTGTGAAATAGCAAGTTTTAAGTGATTTTTTATGGAGAATTTATCCTTGATCTAGATTGGAAGGATTGATTTCAAAAAGGCAATTTATTTAGTCAAATTTATAAAGGTTTTATCTATTCAATGAGATATGATTTTAAAAGATCTTTTAAAACTAATAGAAGTCTTAGATTTTGGTTTATTGGAGAGAGATTTTCATTTTGACCATAATAATAATTGTTATACTCTATTAGATTATTAGATTGAGTAAATGTTTTTGGAGTAATTTATTTGTATCAATATTTTGTTGATAACTGAGAGGGGGGGTGAATCAGTTATCCTTATTATTTCTACTTTCTGAACTTTATTAATAATTAATGTAACATTAATTCAAATGAGCAAACATAACCATGAAATGGAAATATACATGACACAATATTTTTGACGTGGAAACCCTGTTAAGGGAGAAAACCACGGGGTGATTAACCCAAGATTGTATTCTCTGTTAGAAGAATGGAAATACAAAATGGCACTTGCCAATTAGGGCTCACTGCCCGAGCACACTGCTCACAAGAAGGCACACTGCCTACAAGAGACACACTGTCTACAAAAGAGTGTTATACAATACTTGAACTGATTGGTAGCATCCACATATGCTGGGGTTCAGTTCTGGTTAGGCTCAGTACACTAATCTGCTGCACTTCATCTTTCCTCTTCTCTTATGCTGCTTTCCTTTCACATACCAAACCTTCTTTACTGCTTCTGCTTTGCTCTGCTTTTATTCGCACATCACATATCACCACAACACCTCTCACAACTAAATCCATCCTATATATATATCCGCACAAGTGATTTCATCATCTTTCTAGTCGGCACCGGAATAGTCAATATTTTCAATAGACTTTGATCTGTCGGTTGAATCCTTGCATACCAAGTAATGCGGATCAAGGATATACTTGTGGAAATCATTAACCATGTCGGACAAACATAATTCATGCCTTCATAACCTTTACCAACATCAGTAACACATCCAGAATAATGTCTGATGTTCTGCCAGTCAGTTCTTCCTCTGTTCACAGTGCCAATTGGGAACCCAGTACTTAAGCATTCATATCTCTTTATCCTTTCCACACCGGAGGCTCAAACCTTGGAATCTATCAGTCAAGATAGTCCTCTTGACTTCCCCAAATCCACACTTTACCAAGATACTTCCTCTGAGAGATCCGGACCTGTCTGTCAGACCTCGCCACATGCTCTGTTCTTGTTTACCGGACCACAACATTCTTCACTCTGACTTCCGGTAGAGACATACCATGTCCTGCGGATGTGTGGGATGAACTTTGTTGTCATCAATGACAACAATTATGAATCCATATAGTGTCTCTTGCCAACCATCTCCCCCTTTGGCATTGATGGCAACACTTAGTGAAAAATGACTAAGTGTTTACACTATGCTCCCCCTTGGCTGATGCTCTGTTTTTATATACATTTTCCTGAGCTCCCCCTTAGTTGGATTCCTCATTTTTCACTGCTCTTCACTCCCCCTTTGACATCAATGGCAAAGGGTAGGGTCCGCATACCAAAAGTTTCAAAAAATTTAACTATACTTAGCCGCATATTACATACTCACATAAACTAAAGAATGTCTGCAAAGGATGTCTTCAATTGGACGAGTTCTGTAGCCCAACTTTGCTTCATTATATCCAAAATTGAAATGTGACCACTCAACAAAAATGCAAAAGCTTTTGCCCTCTTAAGATCTGTCGGATCATTGGTTTGGGCGGTAGTCTGAGCATCATTTATATCCTCATGCATGGCCTCTAACTTAGGGATAATGATTCTTCTGAGTTCACCCATCCGGCTAATTATGTTCTTCTTTTCCTTCTCAAAATTCTTTATTGCATTTGTGATTGCAATAGTCTGACACTCTTGATTGACTATGGAGGAAGAGAGAGGATCAAAACTTTGAGACAAACTTAGTAGTTTATCCTCTTGCTCTTTTATTTTCTTCTCAATCTCTACTGTTGCTTTGGACCATGAAATACAAAATTTATATACTTTTCCGCCATCTATAAGAGCATTTTCTAAGCTCTTTATCCCTATACTCATATTTCTCCTATCATTACTTATCAACCCTTGTACCTCTGATAATCTTTTTGCAAGAAATTCCTTCCGGACCTTATCTTCTGCTGACTTCTCTAGTGAATCAAAATGTGTGCTAACACTATTGACTAAAGTTTTGAGATTACCAGATGAGGAGGCTGTGGGATCTTTCTGAACCGATGGCATAATCTTTTCTAGTACTCCGGAAGTAGCTTCTATCAACTCACAGTCTTCCATGTGAGACTTTAGGAGTTTTTCTTTAGCCTTGGCATTAGCAAATGAAGCAATCTTCATTATCTGTACCGAAGAATGAGAATCAAAGTTAAATGGTCCTTGTAGAAGCTTTGGTTCATCAATCTCCATTGTTTCTTTGTTCAGGAATTCTTGGACAGTTTTTGCAGTGTCTCTTACCGGAGACAAATGTTTCTTCTCTTCTGCATTCTTAGGGCTGTCCGTTGGAGCTTTCTCTCCTTCCACATTCTTACCACTATCAGTTGTGGTTTCCTCTGTTGGGGTCTTTTCTTCCTCTGCAACCTTGGTACTGTCAACTTCTTTTTCCTTCACTCCTGCTTCTTTCTCCTATATTCTCCTTTAGATCTAGAAGCTGTAGGGGAAACCAGAGGAGAGATATTTGTTTGTTCATGAGCCACCGCTTCCGGAATAGAGGATTCTGAGCCCTTGTCTTTACCAGAGTCCTCTATGATGGGAATGTTGAACTTTTTAAGAGTATTCTGGAGAATCTCTTTAGTCTCTTTTACCACTTTGTCGGTTTCACCAAGCATGAGCTGATTCATCCTGGCTTTGCTCCGGAACTCATCCTTGCACTCTTTAAAGATCATATTCATTTGCTGCGGAGTGATTGAAGGGAAGAGCTGAATGGCGACCTGTTCCCGGATCTCGAGGTCTTTTGCTTGAGCATTGTTCTTCCTCATTTCAAGCCTTTTCTCTAAGCTTTTGGGAATTAGAGAGATTATTTCAATAAAAGCTTTGTTGTAAGTGTTCAAAAACTAAACTGTGGCTTCCTCCAAAATCTTTTTATCTGCTTCATTATATTCATCATAAAATTCTGTTAAGTGTTGCAGGTTCCCATCCACAGTGATTGCTTTTACTACAACGTCCAAGGATAGAGTGGGTTTTTCAGCAAATTCCTCTTCCTTCTCTTCTTCTCCTTGACTAATAGAATGTTCACCGGATGATTTCTTCTTCTTCTTCAGTTTCCTTATCTCTTCATCTGATTCGGTTTCCTCATCATCTTTTAGGTTAACATAGGACCTTGTTGCCTTTTTCTTTGTTCTCTTTTCTCCTTTTCCGAATGATTGTGCTTCCGGTTTGCTTTTGGCGGTGGCAGGTGCAGATCTCTTAGATGATCTAGTCCGGGTGGAGGTTTCTACCGGAGCACTTTCCTTGCTTTTCTTTTCTGCCTCTTTCTTCTCTTCCTCAGCCCTTTCCATCTTTTTCTTGTGGGCATCAAGTACCTCCTTTGAGATGCCAAGGCCTTGGGCAATATTTTCTACTTCTTTTCTCACCTTCCTCTTGATTTTAGGTTCTCTGAGTTGCACATGAATCTTTACACTCAGCTCCTCAAAGGTTCCAAATCTTTCTGCTTTTGAGTCCTTTGACTGATTGAGCATGTGTTGAACATGCAGCTCTACAATTTGTTTATCAACTTCATACCCCATAGGCATGATCCAGACTGTCCTTGGCTCTACCGCCTCCATTAGGCATTGATCAGTGTCTACCATGAAGCACACTGTATCCTTGTATTTCTCAACTACTGATTTGGGGATTCTTTCTTTGATTTGCATTGTATTTTGAAATTGCTTAAAGTAACCCCACAGAGCTGTATTCCTTGCCTTAGCATCCCCAAGTTTATGCAAGTAGTCTCTAATCTGAATTGCTACCGGTTTGTCATTTTGCCATACCCATCCATTTGATCTAGGCAGCTCATTCATGAAGTAGAAAAATAGACATAGTATTAGTCCACCATATTTAAAGGAATTTTTCTTGTCCTTTTTGATTTTCTATATGTTTTCCATTAGTTGGCTCAAAAGAAGTTCACAGAGATCATATTCTGCATTCTTTCTCAACATTTTATAAGTAGTATATACTGCAGTTCCGGATACTGAATTCTCCCTACTAGAGTGATATATCTTATATCCTATTATCATAGATGCAAACTTGACATCCGGGTCAGTAATATCTTCAATGGTCATTGCCCTCTTATCAAATCTTGATCCGGTGGCCTCAGTTACAATGTTGTTTTTGACATATTTGAGGACAGGTATCCCTCTGGAGGAGTATAAACTAGTTACTGCCCTAATTGCTTCCTTTGTGATCTTGCAAGGTCTGTTCAGCCATAGGAAGTTATCATGCACTCTACTCAATACATACCAGACCCATTCATCTTCTTCAAAGTAGGGGAAATGAATGAACTAATCAAAATGTTTCTCCCAGATGCCCTTGTATTCTGGTTTAAGCTCAAAAGTATCATCTATCAATTGTTTGTGATAGATGTCTCTCAGTTTGAATTCCCCAAACTCTTCAATATTTGCATGTATGTAAACCCTAATGTCTTCTGTGTGTAAAACGCCATGCGGAACACTAGAGAATGCTCCTAAGGGATCTACCTCCAATGATTTGTATGGATGTTTCTTGAATTCAGGGCGGGGCCTATCAGAGATCTTTACTATATTCAGAGTGCATCTTTCAAAGCTTTGCAGAGAGATATTGAGAACGGAAAATACCTTTTGCGCCTTTCGGTTTCACGTAGTTGACCAGATTGATTTCTGGATGAATTGACTTCTGCAAATGATCTTCGATGAAGTTGTGGAATTTTGTTGCAGAGCTTCACTTTTCATTTCTTCTTGAATGCAGAATGAACAAGTGATTAATGAGAAAAACCCTTATATTGCTCCGCAAACCCTAATGTTAGGTTGCAATAAATGCTCGACCTAAGTTATTTCAGTTTGCCTTATTCAGATGACTTGGAGAACCGGATCAATCCTAATCTTTAAACATCACGCGGATCTTCCAAATCTTTACCATAGTTTGTTTGGATGTTGCCCTTATGAACCCTACAATCCGCAACTCTTCTTGTGCCAGTTCCGGCACCGATTAACTGGCTGGGGGAACAAGGTTTTCTTTGTGTCTTCCCCTGAGCCAGAGCTCACTTCTTAATTTTCGGAAGGAATATCGGCACCAGAGTCTGGTGCGGATCCAACCTCTACATTCTTTGTACTTTTCTTCACCCAAATCTTGTTCATCTCACTTTTAACTTCATCCACATTCACCTTTTGTTTACCCTTATCTTGATGATTATGATATACCGGACCTCTTTTGTCCTGATTCTTGCTTCTACAAAATTTTGCACTATGACCGGATCTATTGCAGATTTGGCAAACAACATTTCTTTGCATATTTGACTGATATCCTCTTGATCTGCATTGATTAGCTATATGACCTATTCTATTGCATGCAAAGCATCTACCATTGAATGATTTGCTCATTTGCATATTTCTGCATTCATGAGATTTGTGACCATACCTTTTGTAGTTAAAACATTGTCCGGAGAAAGATGAATTAGTCTGATGCATTCTCTTTTTGCACTGATTAGCTTTGTGACCAAAGTGATTGTAGTTGTGGCAGCATCCATTGAAGGATGGATACCTTTGAGCATTAGGCTGTCTTACCAGAGGTCTTCTAGGCCTATTCCATGGATTTTTTGATCCAAAATTCTTCTGACCGGATCCGGAGCTTTCTCCTTTCTCATATCCCAAACCACACTTGTCATCTACCTTCTTTTGACTTCCAAGAAGAATTTCAAGTTGAGCAGAACTTATCTTGAATTTCTCTTTATACTCATTTGTTGTTTGAAGATCCTTTTTGAGAGAGACAATTTGATCCTCAAGTTTTTCTTCATTATCTTTAGCATCTTCAAGATCAGATTCAAGATGTCTGATAATTCTATCCATCTGGTGGCAATCTTCTGATTTCTCCTTGAGAGATTGTCTTAGATTATCTTCAGTTTTTCTTTTCTCTTCAACTTCTTGGGTAAACTTCATGACTCCTGATTCCATTTCATGTCTTACCATAATGATTTATTTTGATAACTTTTCACACAACTCAGTTTTTTCTTTTAGCTCTTCATTTGCATTATTTGCTTCACCTTGTCTTGCCAATTGCTGAAGCAGCTCCTTTCTCTTTTTCATAAAGAGACTTAATTTGTCTTTTAGTTCTCTCATGAAATCATCAGCCTGTTTGAGTCTTTCCTTTAATTCATTGACTTCAGAGTTTGACTGTTCAAGATCATCAAGGGTAGTCTTGAGTTGCTCCCTTAAACCATATGCATCCATTTGAATTCCCAGATCTTCCTCAAGCTGTTAGGCTCTGTTAGGAGGAACTTAGCTCTGATACCAATTGTTGATAACTGAGAGGGGGGGTGAATCAGTTATCTTTATTATTTCTACTTTCTGAACTTTATTAATAATCAATGTAACATTAATTCAAATGAGCAAACATAACCATGAAATGGAAATACACATGACACAATATTTTTGACGTGGAAACCCTGTTAAAGGAGAAAACCACAGGGTGATTAACCCAAGATTGTATTCTCTCTTAGAAGAATGGAAATACAAAATGGCACTTGCCAATTAGGGCTCACTGCCCGAGCACACTGCTCACAAGAAGGCACACTACCTACAAGAGACACACTGTCTACAAAAAAGTGTTATACAATACTTGAACTAATTGGTAGTGTCCACATATGCTGGGGTTCAGTTCCGGTTAGGCTCAGTACACTGATCTACTGCACTTCATATTTCCTCTTCTCTTATGCTGCTTTCCTTTCACATACCGGACCTTCCTTACTGCTTCTGCTCTGCTCTGTTTTATTCGCACATCACATATCACCATAACACCTCTCACAACTAAATCCATCCTATATATATATATATCTGCACAAGTGATTTCATCATCTTTCTAGTGGGCACCGGAATAGTCAATATTTTCAATAGACTCTGATCTATCCGCTGAATCCTTGCATACCAAGTAATGCGGATCAATGATATACTTGTGGAAATCATTAACCATGTCGGCCAAACATAATTCATGCCTTCATAACCTTTACCAACATCAGTAACACATCCAGAATAATGTCTGATGTTCTGCCAGTCAGTTCTTCCTTTGTTCACACTGCCAATTGGGAACCCGGTACTTAAGCATTCATATCTCTTTATGCTTTCCACACCGGAGGCTCAAACCTTGGAATCTATCAGTCAAGATAGTCCTCTTGACTTCCCCAAATCCGCACTTTACCAAGATACTTCCTCTGTGAGATCCGGACCTGTCTGTCGGACCTCGCCACATGCTCTGTTCCTGTTTACCGGACCACAACATTCTTCACTCTGACTTCCGGTAGAGGCATACCATGTCCTGCGGATGTGTGGGATGAACTTTGTTGCCATCAATGACAACAATCATGAATCCATATAGTGTCTCTTGCCAACATATTTTACATTCTATGATTTATCTTTACATAAAAGTTAGAGATAATTAAATTGCAGATGTAATATAATATAAAGAGTCAAGAGTTGTTAATGAAGATACGACGACTGATTTATTGCTTTGTGTCCTCATTAACACCTCTTGGCTCTGTATATTGTGTTATAAGTGCACTTTGATTATTGTTTGCTTTTAACCCATGATAGATCATGGAGTGTGATCCTAAAGATTGATACCAATAAATTACATTTAAGTTTTCTACAAGCTTTTACTAAATACAATAAAAAAAGTAATGATTTTTTGTTTTATTTAACATTACACGTATCTTGTTTTTTGATTGGATGTGTATTTTCATTTTGATTAATAGCAAACATTAGAGATAAAAACACATCCTACAAATATATCTAGGATTAATCAATTAACTATAATTCAAATCCTACATAAATTATGGAGTTGAGTGTGATAAATGATTGATGATAAATTAAGTGAGAAATTAAAGTGAAAATGAGAGAAATTTAAGACTTACCTTGAAATTTGAACAGATGTTACCTTTGAATATTGAGATGTTGGGACCTATTAATTGATGACTGATATTATAGATTAAAAAGCTGAGACAAATGGAATCTAAGAATATAAGATCTTGATATGTAATAGTCACCCACTTCAACTATTTCTTGGTTCCATGAATTACTCTAATATATTAGCCCTATATTTTCATTTCAAGGAAATTAATTTAATACATCCCTTACTTAATCCCTTTAAACTATTCCACATCTGCCTTCTTACTAGCTCAAACTTTTAACTCTTTTTAAACTTTTTCATTTCTTCGTTATCACCACTCCCCACTTCTTCCCACTTCTACTCCTCACATCTCACTTTCTATTAACCCTAGTTAAATTTTTAACACATTGTTTTTCTTCTTATTTCACCATTCTTCTTAGTGTACCTGCCTGCTGCTTCCTTCACTTTAACCATTAGTCTCTTTGAGGATCAACTTTTTATCATACTGGCCTTTGGTTTTCTCAGATTTGAATGCTTAACAAAATAATTTACCTTACTATTGTTGATAGCTGGCCATAAACACTACTATCAGCCAAAAACGAATAAACTTGACTTAAATTAGCTGGCCATAAATACTACTATCAGACAATAATGAATAAACTTGACTTCAAATTAAGCCCACAACAGACCAGACATTACTTTAACCATTTCCCCAAAGCTTTCAACATTAGGTTAAAAACTTTAATGTGACCTCATATAATTTACAGTAGACAACTAAGATCTCCAATATTTGGGTGAAAAGACGGCTGCCTGCCTTGACATTATACGGGTGTTTAATGCATGTGTTGTGGGTGGGTCCCTTTTCTGCGGCGTCACGTGGGCTTGTAAGGTGTGACAGACATATTTTACTTCCATAGAAAGGAAAGGACCAGAACGTCTCAAACATACAGATGGCAAATATCGTGAGTGCAGAGATATGCAATCTGTACTTCCGCCAGATTAAGATATGATTCCAATTTCCAATCTCCCATAATCTGCCGATGGTACACAATAGGATTCTTTGGCTTAGTTTAACGATGGAAAAGAGTTAAACTCACTGTGAACTGTCAATTTGTTCCTGTACAGGTATCCAATCCTAGTAACTAGCAACACTACGGGCTAACTAACCACGGTAAAACTATCAAAAGTAGAAAACTCATCACGATTTGTAAGTCTATGCCTTACAGGGAAAGTAAGGCGAGTTTGAATTTTGGATTTGTATGTTGTATTTTGTTTTTTCCCCGGTTTTTAAACTCTAATCTATCTGGAATATTAGAGGATTCTCGAAGATTATAATGAAGATATTTATTCCATAAGGAGGATGAATATTAGAAGATTCTTAAAAGATTATAATGAAGTTATTTATTCTATAAGTAGGAGGTATTTTTCAGTAGGGTCTCAAATTATTATATCAGGATTCAATGCATAGTTTTTGAGTGAAACTCATTTTATTTATTCTATAAGGAGGAATATTAGAATATTCTTAAAAGATTATAATGAAGCTATTTATTCTAGGTATTTTTCAGTAGGATGTCAAATTATTATATGAGGATTCAACTCCATAGTTCTCTGAGCCCTGAGTTTGTCTCAAAAACTACCCACATGGTGTCAAATTATGACAGGGGAAAAGACCCAATAGGTGAGATAGTTCCAATGGTTGAGATAGTATATGTGCATTTAAGGCCCAATATATTTTGAAGTTCAGTACTACTAGTTGTGACTTTAAGGTTGTTAGTGTTAATATAAGTACTAATAATTGAATGAAATGTGCCCTTTAGATTTAAAAAGAAACCAATCATGTGATGCCACATCAGCGTACCAACAAAACATGACTTAATGCACACCTATTGGTCCACCCTTTTTTTTGTAGAACTATTTGACACCTCAACAAAAAGTATGCTGATGTGGCATCATATTTGATGATGTGGCCTTGAAACCTTAGTTATAAGTAGGGGTGTTGCCAAGTAAGCTACTGTAAAATTTTTGGAGTGATTCAAAATTGCCATGTATGATTTTGAGAGGTGTGAAGTTAGGGTGCACCACTACTGGGTCCTCTCCCATATTTATATCACGATTCAACTCCATAGTTTTTGAGTCAAAACTCACTTTGACTAAAAAACTATGTTTAGTGAGTTTGACTCAAAAACTACGGGCATGGTGTCAAATTATGATATTTATATCACCATTCAACTCCATAGTTAGTGAGTTTTGACTCAAAAACTACATAGTGGAATCCTAATATAAATATTATAAGATATATATTTATTTTTTAGTATTTTAATAAATAATAGTTATAATTAATTCTAAGTAAAATTATAACTATTATTTATTAAAATATTAAAAAATTATTTTAATAAATAAATATATATCTTAATAAGCAACCTTCATTTCAAACATAAGCATTTATTTTTTTATAGTTTAATTGTAGTTAGCTCTTTGGAATCATTATAATTTAGTTCAATCATTTCCTTTAAATTGAGTTGATTAATTAGGTGTGCAATTTTACTTTCTAGAAGTAGGAAAACTCCTAGGTGTAGATTGCCTTTGGATCTCATTAGAGTTGGCACAAGATATTTATCTATTAAAGTATGAGAATCAATAATGTCTCATCAACATGTAGTACATGTTGGTTTACATGAAAATAGAGCAAGATCTGTAAAGGTGAAACCATGATTCTAGACCTACTTGCTCTATTTATGCAAGTACATTGTATGTTCTGCAATATACAATCAATATTTTCATGCTTTTGAGGAATTACAATCATTGTTTGACTAAACTATCTCATTTTTCTTCTTGTATTGATGTAAAAGATTTTATTTACATGTTCTTAAATTTATAAATCATTATTTTCATATTTTGAAGAGTTTGAATCATTGTTTAACAAAACTAACTATTTTTTTTGTCTTGTATTAACATAAAACATTCTAATTGTATTTTTGTTTGAATTTGATAAATTGTCAATATTGTTTTCATTATTTTAACAAATTATGTTAGATTGATATAGAATTCAATATTATGCTAAGGAAACGAATAAAAACTCAAACATTGGAGGAGTGTGAAACTGATAATGTGAAGAGAAGAGAACGAATGAGAAAACTTTGTGAAAATAAAAAATTGAACTCTATAGATGAAGATATACCATCTTTATCAATTCAATTAGATTTTGAAGCATCCATTAGAGCCATGAAAGAGAAGAATTTGGAGAAACAAAGGTAACGAATGCAAAACCTTCATCCAATTAAAAAATTGAATCTTAGAGTTGAAGGTATGTCATCTTTTCCATCTCAATTTGAAATTGTAGAAAATCCTTAAACACCGATTGAGTAAAAAATAATGAAACAATCAATGATGATATAATTTTAAATATAAATTTAGATATTACACCAATTGATCAACCTATTAAAAACACAAAATTTACCAAATTTTGAAGATAGACAAAATTTATGTAATGAACAAAATTTATCTGATGAATCAAATTTACCATTGAAATCACCTCCTAGAATTTTACATTAAAAAACTAAGTTTTTAATTGAAATTGATGAGAATATTCTAAAACTGATGATTGATATGAGTCCCAAACCTACTTGTAGAAGAAATGTTAATAAAATATGGACAATACTTTTTGAAATCTTAAATGAAATGAGAAGATGTCAATTGTTTATTGAAATGATGAGAAATCTTATGTTTAGACCCATCATGAAGATTCTTGGTTTAAGAACATCAAATACTAATAGTGAAAAATCTATTGTAAAAAATATAATCAACATATATCATACAATGGATTTGACCCAATGCACCAAAGATGGCGATGCTACACAAAATGTAATTATATCAACTATAGTAAGTAATCAAATAAATAAATCTCTCTTAATAAGAAAAAAATAAGCACTAAAAATAAGTAGAGAATAAAATCTATTAGGAGGCGTGAGAGGGTTGAGGACCTGGATAAAAATGAGCTATGGGCATTCTTTGGTAGACTCCTACAGAAAGATAAAGTCATAATTAAAGCCTTAAAAATTGTCAAACTTTGGCCTCACTATTCTCTCAAACCATTTACATGGAGAAAACATAATGATTTACGTGGAGAAAACCCTTTCGAGAGAAAAACCCCTCACTCCAAAAACAACCCAATATATTATTTAGAAATCTTAACAAGATTATGATATACTTGTAGAGAAATCTTTCATAGGAGTATCACCAACCAAAGATTTGGAGACAACCTAACAACATCTATAAGACTCTCACACACAACCTCCATCTCAGGCACCCAATATATAGGATATACAATACATGAAACTGTTAAAGAGTAATTATAAAACTATTAGCCAAAACCACCCAAAAGTGGCACCCAAATTTCTAGGGTTCCATTATCTCTAATCAAAGATATCTTATGATTTGTCATAACATGCATCATAAGTTGGTCAATATATGTAACTCCCCCTTACAACTCTTTTTTGTGTCCAACATATTTTTACATTTCCAACATGGGAAGCTCAACTTACAAAGGCCATAACTTTTGATCTAGGAGGCTAATTGGGCTCATGTTTTTAAAACTATAGAACTAGAAGAGATCTACACACTAAGCACCCCTAGAAGCAACACCGAGCAACTTGGAATAATTATTTTGACCAAAAACCAACTCTATAGCTTATAAATCGAGTTTATTCAAATTTATAACCAAAAAATCATATTTTTGTAATTGTAAGATTGAGACACCTTTCCTAACATTGTCCCACTTGTCGAACACCTTGGAAGAGCAAATGGAGTATCAACACCATGATTTTGTTAGGGGCCAAGAGGCCCATAGACTCCAAACACCATCTTAACTTCTCTATGCTCACATGTTTTGTTAATGAATCTGCAACATTCATCAAAGTCTCTACCTTAACCAACTTCACCCTGCCATCCTCGACCATATATTTGACAAAATGATACTATACATCAATGTGCTTCGTCCTAACATGAAACGTTAGGTTCTTAACTAGGTAGACTGTACTTTGAGTGTCACAATTGTTGGTGTGAACAGGGGTGTTTCTTATCTAGTTTCCCCCTTTGTAGTGTGAACAAGGCACTTTATCTATCTAGTTCCTAGTTGGGACCTATTCACACATGTTCACATGTTAATTTTACTTAGGGCTCTAGGAATTTTTCTAATAGTTTCTAGTACACATGTGATCTTATCATATAGTTGTCTCATGTCATAGGATTAAGACACTTGTCATCATCTTAGTTAGTCCTATCTTATCACCTTGCCTTTATAAACAAGGCATATCATGTACATTATGTAATTTTGCATTTTTTGATAGAATAGAATTATTCTCTCATTTTGGATCTCTCTTGTGCTTTCATTGAAGCTCCTAGATCTTGGGTGGCTACCTTCATAGCCAACGCTTACATGGTTTCAAAGCTTCATATTTGCAAGCCCCTTCTCATTTTTGGGAGTATTTCAGACTTGAGTTTTTGTTGGGTGCATTTCAAACCAAAAACAACCTTGCCATTGAGTCCATAAGATCAAACAAATAAATTTTGATTTAAAACACTACATATTGCAAAGCAAGAAAAATTTCAACCATTTTTCCTAGGGTTTGTAGAATCTTCACAGAAAAATTTCATATAGACATATGGCTATATGGTTGCGAAATCTTGCTAGCATCAACAAAATATCCCTGTGTCGATGAATCTTCTACGATGTTTATCCTCTGGGAAAAAAATTTATACATTGGTTTAAAAATTTATTCTACAATTTTTATTACAAGTCGTACCCTGTTGTCCCACATGTGCAGGGAACTCTATACTTGGGGTAGCTGTAAGAGAATAAGGGATGCCACGTGGCATGGGCCCCTCTTCTCTACACCAATCATTGACTAAACAAAGTGACCAATAGGTAAAGACCTAGCCGGAGATCCTCATGATCAACATATTAACATACCACCCAATAAAGGAATATTACAACGGGGAAACAAAATATTATGCCCCCAAATCCTCAAAAGTGGTTTACACCCTCCTGTTGTTAGTTTTTGTCATCTCAATGATGATTTTTGCATTTTGAAGTAGTTTCAGCAAAAGACATTGGCAGTTTTACGACCAAGAGAATAATCCAACCATACCAGGGCATATTTTGTTATCGCCTTGCTGACATCAACATGACGTCATTAGGGTTTTCCCCAAATCTAGCCCCCCTCCAATTTGCATTTTGACTTTGGTAGACAAACTTTTGAGACCCCGTTTCTGGGTCATATTGGCTCCTTTTTTTGAGAATTTTTTTTTATTTGGGCTAACTTTTTGCGCTCTAGGCACTAGTGCAAAATGTTTTAGATTTTGATACATGGTTTTTCCAAAAATTGTAGATTTTTATTGTTGTTTCTATGTAGTTCTTATTTTGGGAACTTCTGGGGCTTCGTTTGGGCTCATAGGGTAACATTTTTTGTTGATTTTTTTTAAAATGCATGATTTTTTGAGTACTTCTCATATTTATAATTAGTTTGATCCAATTTTGTTTAGAAAATATACTTTCAATTATAACCTAATTTTGGCATTTGCATTGTACCAAGATCAAAGACCACTTTGTTGTTTTGGATTGTGGCAATTATAATTGTACTAAGTATAAAGTGCCATGTTTATAGCTTGCTATAGGGGTTCTCATGATTGAGTGAAATTGGGGGGTAATTTTTTGAGTTTTGATCTCTTAGAATCACTTGAGGAGATACCATGGGTTTTTCTATTCATTCTTCTATGATAATCCTGAAAAAGGATAATTATGAGTCTTGGTAAAAAGACATCCTCACACATTGTAGGTGGCTCAATCTTTTGCATTATCTTTGTGGACTCATACCTGAACCATAGACACCTCAAAAGAAAAATGCATGGGTAAATAAGAATGATCATATTGTAGGATTGATTTGTTATTGTGTTGATTATGATACTATGTGGGCTATTTCAAGAATTGATTGTCCATGCACACTTTGGACTAAGATTTGGGAGATCTATGGAGGCCCTCATATCTCTCCATTCCCAATTGATCCTATAATGGCTTGCCTCACACCCATTGATGATGCAGATAATATACCATTTGATGATGATACAAAAGAGGAGCTTGAATATCTAGCAGGTCTTGATTATTATTTTCTTTCTTCTCTCTCTCTTCCTATTGAGATCACTACTCCATTATCACCTGTTGCTACTTTGGAGTTCAAAGTTTATTCCTTGAGAGCTTCTAGTGATTCTTTATAGCAGGATCATTTCAGTCTTCTTGACCCAGCTCATTTGGAATCCTATTTATCAAACATTGCATCTTTGTTTATGGAGGGGGGTTATCTCTCCTCTTTGATGGAAATGATGTCATCACATCTTCAGTGTTTTCATATGTAGTTCACTATCCTTCCTTTCCTAGAATTCCTTCTTTGATTGGGAATTCCATCCCTGATTTGGAGAAGACATCATTTTCTAGCATGAGAACACTTGAGTTGTATTATGAGGCACACATATTGATTTATATTCCTTTTTCATCTAGATTATGGGAGTTGCTTCTACATCCACCATTGGATTAGTTTCTTCCTAAGGGGAGAAATTTTGTTTACAGGTAGTAGATTGTATTTTGTCTTCAACCATTCATTAGCACAAGAGCTACTTCTTTGGGGGGGATCTATCATATCATTCCTTCTCTCCTATGGGGGGGGGTAATTGATTGTATATTATTGATAGAAGGAGTCCTTGGGGGGTCATATTGAGACCTCCTTCCATCACATTTTTCATGTATTCTCTCTTTTGGAAGGGGTTTTTTTCCTATGGGCTCTCTTTTACTCCATTTCTGAGAGATTGTTTGTACATGGGTACCTAACATGGACTTGTAGTTGGGACCCATCCATCATCCATCATTGCATTATTTGCATGTTTTCTCATTCTCCCTAAGTTGCACTTAAAGGGGGGTGTTGGTGTGAACTTAGATGTTTCCTATCCGATTTCCCTTTTGTAGTGTGAAATAGGCACATTATCTAACTACTCATTAGTTAGGACCTATTCACACATGTTCACATGTTAAGTTTACGTAGGTGTCTAAGAGTTTTTATAGTAGTTTCTAGTACACATGTGATCTTATCCTATAGTTGTCTCATGTCATATGATTAAGACACTTGTCATCATCCTAGTTAGTCCTATCTTATCACCTTGCTTTTATAATCAAGGCATATAATGTACATTATGTAATTTTGTTTTGTTTGATAGAATAGAATTATTCTCTCATTTTGGATCTCTCTTATGCTTTCATTGAAGCTCCTAGATCTTGAGTGGCTACCTTCATAGCCAACTCTTACAACAATAAACTATCACTACAACTTATTTTATTCCAATATTTAAACATAATCTCTTAAGACAAATGGATTATTTACAAGCATGACTAGCTATCATATACTTAGCCTCAGTAGTGGACAAAGAAACCATAGCATGTCGCTTACTCATAAAACTAATTGAACCACCAAATAAAGTAAACACATAAGCACTAGTGGATCTTCTTCTATCAACATCACTTGTCCAATCTGAATCTGCATAACCATGAATATTAAGGGAATTCTCATCTCCTATCAAATTACCATGATAACACAAGAAGTACTTTGAGGTACCCTACAAATATCTGAAGACTCTTTTAACTACATCCTAATGAACTCTACTAGTATTAGACATATATATGGAAAGAACTCCCACTTCTTGGGAAATGTCTAGTCTAGTATACACCATAACATACAACAAACTTCTACATAAGGAAGCTCCCATTTCTCAAAGAACTAGCACCTTGAATGACCAGGATGTACCTTCATCTATTCCACCACCTCCGAAGGATCCATCCTTGGCGCAAAATGCCAAGGAGATCCCAAATAAGAAACACGTTATTCCTCCCATTGAGGTGTCTCAAGAGATTCTAGTCAAGACTTTGGATCACTCAAAGATTCAACCAACAAAGCATCCTAGGGATAGATTAGGGAATTCATCGCAGCCAACCCCTACAATTCTAACCCAGGGGTTTGGTAACCATATATTAAACATGAAAATTTCTAATTTCCTCAAAAGCACTCAAGGTGGGGTGACAAAAGACCCACCTTGAAACAAGAATTAAAGGGCTCAATGGCCCTGTCTCTGGGCTTTTAGATGCCAGAGACCTTGGGAAGTGCGGCTAGAAACATGGTCGACCCTGCACTAAAAAGAAACTTTCCTAAGGATAGGTACTTGCTGCATTTCACATGGTTGTTACTTCCTGCAAACTCTTGGCTATATGTGTCACATGTTATTTTTAGTCTATGAGATATTATTAGGAAGGACCCCTTCACAGCTAACTCATGAAGGTTCTCCAGATAATGAAGCAAGATGCCATTTGAAACTTCCAACTTGGATCTGCATTCTCTGTGTTCTATATTTATGCCAAGTTCGAGACGACCTTACGGCCAATCCATACAAGAGTTGCTATGAAGTTATTAGATATTGGATCATCCCAACATGATAGTCAAATCTCAAGGTGGATATGGGCTTTACATGGGAAGATTGTCTTAACCCAGGTGCTCTTCAGCTTCAGGTTATTAATAGAAGCTATTGGCCCTCAACTTACCAACAATGGTGAATCGTATGAATGTTGAATGCATCTGCAAATGTGAAGAGGAAAGGGATGATGAGGATCCTGAAGGGGAAGAAGGTGATGATGATGATGCTGAGGAGGTTAAGGAGACGCTGCTTGAGCAGATCAAACACCTTTTCAAGGTAGAATCAGACGATATAGAAAACACCATTTTTAAGGTCATTGGCTCCAAAATCTTCTCAGATAGACATGTGCACAATGGGGTGTTATATGAGGAATTCCTAATGACCTTGACTCTTATTCTGAGAAAGAAGAATAGCGCGAAGGTCATGGTTTCCAGCTACATCAGAGACAACATGTATTAGGCCACTTCAACTGGGATCTCCAATTTCAACAAAAATCCCAAGTATGGGTTAATGGCTGGAATCTTCGATGCTGCCACTATCAATCGGAAGAGTAGTGTCATGGGACAGGCTTTGGTTGTTTTTAATGAAGTTATCCATAAACACAACATGAAAACCTTGCCCTATATTATAGGCCAGTATGGTGATTTATTGTCTGCTACATAATTAGAGCATGCTATGGAAGTTTCAGAGGGTATGATCACCCTTTGGCGTATCTAAATATTACTCTTATATGTAACTAATGAGTGGTCTAGTTTTTCTTACTATTTTTGCTATTATAATATAATATCCTAGCTGTCATACTAGCATCTACTTATTCAAAAAAAAAACATACAACAAACTTCTGACTACACTCCGCTAAGGCACTCTCCTCATTTCTTCCATCTTTGATGGGGATGTTAGATATTTTGAAGTAGATAACTTCATTCCTACTATAAAAGGAACACACAATGGTCTACAATCTTGCATGTTAAACCTCTATAAAATTGAATTGACATACTTATTCTAGCCAAGACATAGTTTTCTCTTTACTCTATCTCTTCTAATTTCCATCCCAAAAATGTGTTTAGTTGCACCAAGATCTTTCATTTCAAATTTAACAAGTTAAGACTTTAGTTATGAAATCATTCCTTTCCCTTTACCAATAAATAACATATCATCAACATATAATGCAATAAACATGAAACGATTATGATCAAATTTATAGTAAACATAGTGATTTGATTTAGAACACTCAAATCCTTAACTCAACACTTATGTATCAAAACTCTAGTATCACATCCTAGGATTCTATTTCAATCCATACAAGGATTTCTTTAATTTACAAACCAAATTACTTTACCTTTCACCACGTAGTGCTCTAGCTGTGTCATATAAATATCCTCCTCCAAATCACTATAAAGGAATGTCATTTTCACATCCATTTGCTCAACCTTTATAAGTTGTAGCAATAGAAAGAAAGAATCTAATGGATGTCATTTTTGCAACAGGAGACAATATATCACCGTAATAAACACCCTCAACTTGAGAGTAACCTTTTGCAACCAATTGTGCTTTGTACTTCTCAATACCTCCATCTGAACCAACCTTTTTCTTACACACCCATTTGCAACCAACAAGTTTTTATGCTTTAGGCAATGGTACTAGGTCCCATGTATCATTATTTTTTAAAATATCATTTCTTCATCTATGGCAATCTTCTAAGATTCTACATCATTCATAACTAATGCCACATCTATAGATCTTGATTTATCCATATTAGTATTCAAAGAAAAAATACATTTGCATTAGGTGAATACCTTCCAGGTGTTTGTCTATGCCTTGTAGACATTTGAACAAGTTAAGGTGGAGATTCTTCCTCCTCTTTTGAAGATTTAGAGATAGATGTGTTCTGGTCAACTTCTTGTCTATAGGGACCTTGACTCAACTTTCTTAGGTGTAGAAGGAAGTTGAATCACATCTTTTTGTTCACTTTGTTCTAGCTGTAATGTAACAAAAGAAGGATTAATCATTTTCCAACTTTATTCACTTCTCCTTTGACACATGTGCATATGCCTCACAACCAAAAAGTCTAAGATGTCTTAATGAAGTCTTGTGACTCAACGACATCTCCATATGTGTTTTATCAACAAGAACTGACGTGGGAGACTTGTTAATCAAGTATCAAGCAATGACAACAAATTTATCTCAAAATCTTTATTCTAGACCAGCACCACTAAGCATACTCCTAGCCTTCTCCATCAGTGTCTTGTTCATTCTTTCTCTAGCTCTGTTTTACTTTGAATAATACAAGTTGTCTTTTGTCTTTGAATGTCACAATCTTTATAGAATCTGTCAAAATAATTAGAGCAAAATTCACTACCATTGTCAGTCCTTAAATATTTTATTTTATTTCTAGTCTGCAACTCAATCATTGCGTTAAATTCTTTAAATCAACTAAAAACTTTAGATTTACTCTTTAGGAAATATACCCATGTCCTTCTACTATAATCATCAATAAATGAAACATAATATGTCAATTTTCCAACTAAAGGAACATCTATAGGACCAAACACATTAGAATGAATAATATCTAATACGCCACAAGATATATGAGAACTTGAGTAAAACTAAACGTAATTTTGTTTACCATAAATATAATGCTCACATAAATCAAAATCAAGATTACAATCAATCAACCCTTCAACAAAGTTTTTATTTTTCAAGGTCTTTAGACCCTTTTCTCCAATGTGGTTAATCTCTGGTGCCATAACATAGTCTTCTCTATAGGTAATTTTGATTCAAGAGAAAGAGCACCCTTAGGTACCAGAAGCCATAACCATCCGCTGAAGAGGAAACCCTCACTTTTTCCAATGTGCCAAATCTGACACCTCTAGTGATCACCTTAACATTTCTAACAATATTGCATCCTGCATCAGAAAAGACTACCTACACACCCGCATCTAATAGTTTTCTCATATATAATAAATTATGTGCTAAATTAGGGATATGCAACTCACCATTAATCTTTTTTACTCTACTATTAGGAAATCTAATTTTAACTTTACTTCAAGGACAACAATATTTGGGTATGTGCAGGATCATCGTGGGCCAAATAGTGGCAATGGAAAAAAAATCGCGTCTTTACTTAGCCAAATTTGCGAATTGGCCAACTTTGACTTTCATATGCATGTTAAAAATATCTGTTTTGGTTTAGATACCAAACCAAAATGGATATCAATTTGGAATGGATCCATTTTGTGGTTTAAAATACCATTTTTATAGTTCAGGAAATGGATATCCGTTTCCTGGAACTATAAAAATGGTATTTTAAAATTCTTTTCATTGGTTTTTTAATTCTTTTGATTGGTGTGATGTCTCAAGGAATAGGAAGAAAGGATGGTGATTCATAAGATAATATGAAGAATGATAGTAGAGTGAATTGGCATTATGGTAACTGTAGCATGTCATGGGGTGAATCATGCATTAATACAAGTTGTGGAGTGAGAAAGGGGTGGTATGGGTATGGTTGAATGGAGTAATGAGCTGATTTAATTGGTGAAGACCTAGGTGAAGTGATGGGTAAG